>CM075688.1:16867798-21867798 GCA_037954015.1 Psophocarpus tetragonolobus | reverse complement strand
TAACTTTTCAACCAACCTAGAGCTACAACAGTTACAATAGGAGCCACTATCAACAAGGAGAGAACATACTTTTCATTTACTTTACATCTTGTATGGAAGATGTTCTCTCTTTGTGAATGGGGTGAGGCGCCACAAATACTAGGTTTGATAAGCCAAAGGGGAGAGGCCACAAGGGAGGGGTCCCTTGATAACTCTTAGAAGCTCTCACAAAGGAGAAATGGGGACACTCAAAGGTAAGAACCTCAACCAATATGGTCTCTAGAAATAAATTCAAGTGTAAAAAATACAAGTGAGGGAGGAGCTCCTATTTATAGAGGTAGCTAACCTCTTGAACAAGATAACCTAAAAAAGAAGGGTTAGGATTAAAAGGAGAGATCTAAGGGAGAAGAATTGAGAAACAATTCCCTCCTTAGATCATCAAACTTGGTGCCCAAATTTCTCAAACCAAGGGCCAAGATTCCTTCTTATTAGCTTAGGGGGTTTATGTAGAAAAGAGGGGTGTAGATATCAAGGCTACCCCTTATTTCCTTCATAAAGACCCAAAAAGCTAAATCCACCTCTAAATTCCTAAGACACCTCCTAAAAATAAAAAAATGGACTAAATACATGTCCCAAATTAAATTCTTAATGCTGCTCAAAATTAAAATAAAGGAAAATTACATTTTATTAACTAAAGTCTCTAGCCTAATATCTTCACTCTCCATAGGAGGTGAAGTCTTCCTTTGTCTGTAAGGGCTAGGTCTTCTTCAATCCTTCTAACCATAGCCCTAGTGATAGGTCCTTGGCTAGGCATGGTCACATCAAAAAGCATGATCAACAAAAATTTTATTAAATGATTATTACTGTTATTAAATTGAGGTGAATAGTTAGGTATCTATTTCAATTGAAAACAAAAATTATAGTAAAACAATGTCGATGCATACTTGCATGTTATTGAGGGTACTGTGGAAAAAATTACATAAGAATTGAGATTACGATAATCATCAGTTTTCTATGTTTAATAGGCCTATGAAATTTTATTAAGAGAATCAATTTGGCACAGGTTTGTGCAATTGTAGGCAAGGAAGAAAGAATGACAAAATAAAAGTCAAATTAATGCCCCACCTATTACACAACTAGTCATATCTACAAAGTCTTATTTACAAGTTATTTAAATAATTTATATCTTTACTGATCTAATAGTTATTTATTCTCACTTTAATATTACCTCTTAATTTAAAAAATATAACTCCACTATTTTAGTCCTTAAACTTTTTTTAATTGCTTTTAGTTCCTGATTTTTTTCATTTTAACTTTTTTACTTATTTTAGTTTGTGATACAGTTAAAGGACTAAAACTAGTAAAAAAAATTCAACAATTATATAAAAAAATATTCATAAAAAGTTTAAGGAGAAAAAGCATGATCAACACAAATTTTATTAAATGAGTATTACTGTTATTAAATTGAGTTGAATAGCTATGTGTCTTTTTCAATTTGAAAACAAAAATTAGTAAAACAATGTGTTGTCATAATACTTGCATGTTATTGAGGGTATTGTAGAAAAATTTAAACAAGAATTAAGATTACAGTATTCATTAGTTTTCTATTTTTTACAGGATATGAAATTTTATTAAGATAATCAATTAGGCACAAGTTTGTGCCAAGGCAAGGACGAACGCATGATAAAATAAAAGTCAAACCAATGCCCCACCCATTACACAACTACCCACATCTACAAAATCTTATTTACAAGTTATTTAAATCATTTATATCTTTACTTATCGAAGAGTTATTTATTCTCACTCTAATATTACCTCCTAATTTAAAAAGTATAAGTTCACTGCTTTAGTTCTTAAACTTTTTTAAAATTGGTTTTAGTTCCTAAATATTGTTTTTCATTTTAGCTTTTACTTATTTTAGGTTGTAATAAAGTTAAAGGACTAAAACTAGTAAAAAAAATTCAAAAATTATATAAAAACATATTCGTAAAATGTTTGAGGACTAAAAGCATGATCAACACAAATTTTATTAAATGAGTATAACTGTTATTAAATTGAGGTGAATAGTTATGTATCTATTTCAAGTTGAAAACAAAAATTAGTAAAACAATGTGTGTTGTCATAATACTTGCATGTTACTAGGATATTGTAGAAAAATTTACATAAGAATTGAGATTACGATACTTATTAGTTTTCTTTTTTTTTTTTTATAGGCATATGAAATTTTATTAAGGGAATTAATTTGGCACAAGTTTGTGCCAATTGTAAGCAAGATGAAAGAATGACAGAATAAGTCAAACCAACCCGCCACCGATTACATAAACTACGCATATCTACAAAGTCTTATTTACAAGTTATTTAAATCGTCTATATCTTTATTTTTCTACAAGTTATTTATTCTCACTCTAATATTCCCTGTTTTTGTTCTTAAACTTTTATTAATTGGTTTTAGTTCCTAAATATTTTTCATTTTAAGGTTTTTACTTATTTTAGGTTTATTAAAGGACTAAAGCTAGTAAAAAAAAGCAAGAATTATATAAAAACATATTAGTAAAATGTTTAAAGGATTAAATGCATGATAAACAACAATTTTATTCAATGAGTGCTAATATTATTTAGTTGAATAGTTATGTATATCAATTTCAATTTGAAAACAAAAAGTTAGTAAAACGAAATGGATTGTCATAATACTTGCATGTTATTAAGGGTATTGTAGAAAAAATTATAAAAGAATTGAGATTATGATGCTCATCAGTTTTTTTATTTTTTATACGTGTTTGCAGTTTTATTAAGAGAATCAATTTGGCACATGCTTTTACCAATTGTGGACAAGGATGAAAGAATGACAAATGAAAGTCAAATCAACGCCCCACCTCTTACACAACTAAGTACATTTATAAAGTCTTATTTACAAGTTATTTAAATAATTTATATCTTTCCTTATCTACAAGTTATTTAATTCTGACTCTAGTATTACCTCTTAACTTTAAAAGTATAAGTTTACTGTTTTAGTCCTTAAACTTTTTTTAATTGGTTTTAGTTCCTGAATTTTTTTCATTTTCATTTGTTACTTAATTTAGCTGCTAATTTAAGCTGTGATAAAGTTAAAGGACAAAAACTAGTAAAACAATTCAAGAATTGTTTAAAAACATATTTGTAAAAGTTTAAGGAGTAAAAGCATGATAAACACCAATTTTATATTAAATGAGTTTTATCATTATTAAATTGAGTTGAATAGATATGTATATAATTCAATTTGAAAACAAAAATTAGTAAAACAATGTGTGTTGTCATAATACTTGCATATTATTGAGGGTATGGTAGAAAAATTTACACAAGAATTGAGATTATGATACTCATTATTTTTTAATTTTTTATGGGTATATCAAATTTTATTAAGAGAATAAATTTGGCACAAGTTTTTTGAAAATTTAGGTATGGATAAAAGAATGGCAAAATAAAAGTAAAATCAACACCCCACCCCTTACATAACTATGTACATCTAAATAGTCTTATAAACTTAGGAATAATGTTCACAAATCCAAATTGATTAGATGAATTTGATCACCAATCTAATTAATTTTGTGAATGGATCCAAATGTAATTAATCTAATTACAGTTTGATCAAACCTAACTTTAATAGATTAGTTCACAGTTTTGAATTTTTCAAATCCTATGATTCATATATGGATCAACCTATTTAATATTTATTATTTTATATATATAGTCAATAATATAAAAATAGTAGACCTAAAATCAATACAACAAATACCTTTAAATTTTATTTTTAATTTAACAATTTCAATTTTAGACTAAGTTAAAACTATTATTTGCACGTTGAAAATAAATTGAAAAAAACTATTAGTTATTTTAGGATATACTTTTTATTTATAAACCACTTAATATACTTTTATTTATTTTTTAAAAAATTACTATATATTTAATACTTTATTTATAAGAGTTTAATTGGTATACATAGTTAGTGTAAAAAATTTTACACTGATATTCAATCACAACTCTTTCTATTTAATTTATTTACTTTTATGTCTAAAAGTAATTAAACTTTCTTTAATATATTCTTCCTAGCACACTATCTATGTATCATTGGGTGAAAAATTTCTAAGAAAAGCGCAACTCACACTTTGTTGGTAACGGATATGGATTCTCTCCCCTTTCAAGAAAAAGTGCAGAGTATTCCGTCAAAACAACATTAATCATACATTAATATAACGGTTCACTTCTATTTAGCAAAATAGGTAGATGTACTATTTATCAATTGAAGAAAGATCCTCATCACAGATATGCAATATTTAAATAAAATGAGTTATTAACAATTTCTTATACACTTTTAAAAGAAAGAAAAAATACTTATTTTTAAATATATTTTTATTTTTAGTCTCAAAATAATTAAAAAGCTAATTTAACTTTTAAACTTTAGAAAATTAATGTTCCAATTATATTTTTAATTTATTCTCGTTCTGTAAAACAATAAAATTTATATATTATTAATTAACAGTACATGTATTTTAATTTAGGAATTAATAAAAAATATTTTATATAATAAAAAATCAATTATGTTAATAGATTTTATTCATATAATTTGGAAAAAAAATTGTTTTTATAATTTTGTAGTTTCTTTTTTATGCTATAATTTTGTAATTTCTAATATATTACATAATTATAATAAAATGAGTGTTATAAAGAATGTGTTTTAGAGCATGTCATTGACATTGTAATGTAATTTATATCATGTATCACCTTATGTATAAATTATATAGATTGAATTTTTATGTATAAAATAATGTATAAATTTTATTATAAATTGTAGAATAAAGAAGAAACTACAGAATTATATTAGAATATCGATAACATGTCCCAAAACATATATTCTTTATAACATATATTTATCATCATTAAGTAAAATATATTAGAAATTACAAAATTATAGCATAAAAAAGAAACTACAAAATTATAAAAATAAGTGCCAATTTTCATATTATTTGAATAAAAATACTACCGTATTTGTATTTTTATTACATAAAATATTTTTTATCAATTCTTCAACTAGATATCCGTACTGTTATTTATTAATTATATCAATTTTGTGATTTTTTTTCAGCACGACAATAGTTCAAATTTGGTATCAAATTAAAAATAGAATTCAACACTAATTTTCTAAAATATTCACACAACAGCAAAAATCTTTCGCAACCTCTTTTTCTAATGTATGTTTATGCACTTTTAGGAAATCATGTTTTATGCTTTTCGTCTTAATAAAATTTGGTTAGCTTATAAAAAAATAGTTTTTCTTTATCTTAAATCTGTATAAGAAATTAGGCATAACTTCTTTTCTTTAAATGTGTGTATATCATGAACAAAGATTTTTCTTCAATATATAAATCAATGTTACCAGATTCGGCCTAGTCTTTGACTCAATGATGCAATTCAAATTGCACTCTCCTTGATCTTTCTCCTTGAGATCCCAAGTCACCAAGAAATGGATGATGGAAGGAAGGAGGATGAGGGTGGCAGGCCCCACTCTAAAGGAGATAAGCAAAATATTTACTTGAAGTTTGTCACAAGGGAATGGTCCACTGATAAAAGTCAACTAAGAAGAGTTTCCTCTAAAGTGAGGATGCTCAAGACTCTTTACTATGAAAATGGCTCAAAAGGAGACCTTAACATTCAATTCAAGAGTGAAGACTGCCCAACAAGGCCTATTCCTAAGCTAGATTAAATGAAGGGGTATTTATAGATGGAGAGAGGGGAGTGGGGATGAAAATCCTCTGTCCCAAATTCGTATCTCATTCCTTGTCCCAATCAATCAATAAATGTTATGTCATTTAATGAGCTATATAATATATATAAAAAATTATAAAATAAAATTTATTAAATGACATGTCGTTTATTGATTGGTCGAGACAGAAAATGAGACATGAATTTGGAACAGAGGATTCATCCAGGGGAGTGGGTGGTTAAGATTAGGAAGCATCTATCAAGATTAATTCTCCTAATCTTGGACCGCCCAACAAGGCCCATTCCTAAGCCTGATTAAGCTAACTAACCAAGGGAATCTTCCCCTAAAATGACACCTAAAATGGAGGAGAAAAGGGAGCATGTGGGACCTTGTGTTTGTCATGCTTTATGTGATGCATGCCTCCATTGATCTTTTTCTAGAGGTTTTCTTCTTTGGTGAAATGGTTTGTGGAGAGGTAAGAAGTGAGGTGGTTTTAGGCGCCACTTAAGGTAAGATAAGCCTAAGAGGGAAAGTTTGCCACAAGGGATGGAACTCTTGATAAAAACCTAAGGAATTTTCAAAGAGATAAGGGTGGACATTAAGAATTTTCGCCAACTCAAGGTTTTTTCATTCAATAAAGTGTGAAAAAATACAGGAGTGTTAAGGAGCACCTTTTTATAGAGCGAGCTAACCTCTTGGACAAGTCATGAAGGAAAGGAAGGGCTAGGATTAAAAGGAGTCATCCAAGGGAGGAGGATTGAAGCCCAAAGTCCAATCAATCCCCTCCTTTAGATGAGAATTGGTGCCCAAGCTACCTCATCCAAGGGCCAAGATTACTCCTTTGTTAGTTTTGGGTTTTATTTAGGAAAAGAGGGTGTAGTTATCAAACTACCCCCTTATTTCCTAAATAAAGACCCAAAAGCTAATCTTACCCCTTCTTATTACTAAGACACCTCCTAGAAAATTAAATGGACTAATGCATGTCCAAAATAAAATCCTAGGTTCCTAAAATAAAAATTACAAGTAAATAAGTCATGGCTTACAAAACTTGATGGTCATATGGAGGTGAGATCTTCCTCCTTCTACTCTAGCCATGTCTTCTTCTACTCTCCTAGCCGTAGCGCTAGTGATAGGGCCCTTGCTTGGGGAGAATGCATCATCTTCTTCCCCTTCGGAAGGATTTAACCTCAAATCTAATAGATCCTCCTCTTCCTCATCAGTACCTACAAAATGAATTAAGTCACACACATTAAAAGTAGTATTGAAGCCATAGTACTCAGGGAGATCTATAATGTATGCATTATTGTTCACTCTCTTGAGGACTTGAAAGGGACCATCCCCTCGGGGGCTAAGCTTGGACTTCCTTTGAGTAGGGAAGCGATCCTTCCTCAAATGAAGCCATACCCAATCCCCTTCATTGAAGATAATTTCTTTCCTTCCTCTATTAGCCTTAGCAGCATACCCTTTAGAGTTTCGTTCAATGTTGGCTTTGACCCTCTCATGTAATTTTTTAACAAAATCCACTTTAGCTAATCTTTCTTTATGAATAGAAGAAGAGAAAGGTAAAGGCAAAATATCAAGAGGTGTAAGAGGGTTGAAGCCATAAACAATCTCAAAGGGTGAGTGCTTGGTGGTTCTTTGGACCACCCTATTATATGCAAACTCTATATGGGGAAGGTACTCATCCCAAGACTTATGATTTCCCCTAAGAAGTGCCCTTAGCATAGTGGATAAGGATTTATTTACTACCTCAGTTTTCCCATCAGTTTGGGGATGACATGTGGTAGAAAATAGGAGTTTAGTTTCCAGCCTAGCCCACAAAGTTTTCCAAAAGTGGCTAAGGAACTTAACATCCCTATCAGACACTATGGATTGAGGTATGCCATGAAGACGGACAACTTCTTTGAAGAAAAGTCTTGCAATGTTGCTCGTGTCATCTATTTTGTGGCAAGGTACGAAATAGGCCATTTTAGAAAACCTATCCACTACCACAAAGATAGAGTCTGCTCCCCTTTGGGTTCTAGGAAGTCCAAGGATGAAATCCATGCTTATGTCTACCCAAGGAGCAAAGAGAGCCGGTAAGGGTGTGTAAAGTCCATGAGGCATTACTTTAGATTTAGCTTGTAAACAAGCTATGCATCTAGAGCAATTTCTTTTAAAATGAGCAAAGTTTTGTTTATTCCAAAATGCCCCATAAGCCCACCCTCATGGCTCTCTCTCACAAGCAATTTTCTAAGAGATCCTTGGGGTACACAAAGTTTACTTTCTTTTAATAAGTACCCCTCACTCACATGAAACCCATCAGTAGGTTTGGACAATGAGGTAGCAAAAATGGGGCCAAACTCTTGGTCAGAAGCATATTGGTCCTTAATATAATCAAATCCTAAGATTTGGGAGCTCAAAGTGGCAAGAAGAGTATGTCTTCTAGATAGGGCATCAGCCACTACATTGTGCTTCCC
Source organism: Psophocarpus tetragonolobus (assembly GCA_037954015.1). Lineage (NCBI taxonomy): Eukaryota > Viridiplantae > Streptophyta > Magnoliopsida > Fabales > Fabaceae > Psophocarpus > Psophocarpus tetragonolobus. Next base: position 21,859,623 of record CM075688.1, on the reverse strand, counting down.
TTTCTTGTATTTGATTATATAGGGAAAAGTTTCCAAAAACTCAACCCACTTTGCATGCCTCTTGTTGAGCTTACCTTGACCCTTCAAATATTTTAGTGACTCATGGTCACTATGAATGACAAACTCCTTGGAAATAAGGTAATGTTCCCAAGTTTGAAGGCCCTTATTAAGGAGTAAAACTCTTTGTCGTAGGTGGGGTAATTGAGGGCAGCACCATTTAGTTTTTCACTAAAATAAGCCATGGGGTGGCCACCTTGCAATAACACAACACCTATTCCAACACCCGATGCATCACACTCTAGCTCAAAAGTTTTTGAAAAGTCAGGTAGAGCTAGAACAGGGGCATGGGTGAGTTTTACCTTAATAAGATCGAAGGTTTTTTGTTGTTTAGCACCCCAAAGGAAGGGAACTTCCCTCTTCACCAAATCATTGATTGATGAGAAAAGTGTGGAGAAATTAGGCACAAAGCGCCTATAGAAACTCACGAGATCATGAAAGCTCTTGATCTCAGTCACACTTTTTAGGGTGGGCCATTCTTGGATGACTTTGATTTTGTCGGGGTCTATATGAACCCCATCTTTATTGACTACAAAACCTAAAAACACCACACTCTCTACACAAAAATTACACTTTTCAAGGTTTTCATAGAGTTGGCGTGACCTAAGGATGCAAAAGATGCACCTAAGATGACCTACATGCTCATCTAGGCTCTTGCTATACACTAAAATATCAGCAAAATAAACTACACAAAATTTTCCTAAGCAATCCCTAAGGACATGATTCATAAGCCTCATGAAGGTGCTTGGGGCATTGGTAAGCCCAAAGGGCATTACCAACCACTCATAAAGCCCAAACTTGGTCTTAAAGTTGTTTTCCACTCTTCACCTTCCTTGATGCGGATTTGGTGATAACCACTCTTAAGATCAATTTTCGAAAATAATTGGGCCCCATGCAATTCATCAAACATGTCATCAAACCTAGGTATAGGGTGCCTATATTTGAGGGTGATGTTATTGACTGCTCGACAATCAATGCACATCCTCAATTGGCTATTCTTCTTGGGCACCAACAAGACTGGCACAGCACAAGGGCTTAGGCTCTCTTGAACCCAACCCTTCTCCAATATTTCTTGGACTTGAGACTCAATCTCCTTGGTCTCCATAGGATTAGTCCTATAAGCAGGCTTATTAGGCAGGCTAGCCCCAAGTACCAAGTCTATTTAGTGTTTTATACCCCTAATTGGAGGAAGTCCTTTGGGGACTTCATTAGGGAATGCATCACCAAACTCCTTTAAAAGCTCTTGAACCTCTTGAGGTAGGTTCTCATGTCTAAGTTCTATGGCAGTGCTAGAACTAGAAGGGAAAGAAGTGGAGGGGGAAGAAATGAGGGATGCCTCTTTGCAAAGGAGGAGATAGAAAGGTCTGTTAGTTAAGGGGCCTTTCTTTAAATCCAATTTTGTCGCAAATAAACTCCCTTTACTAATGACTTTCTTGGAAGGGGCACCAACTTCCAACTCAATCTTTTTACCCCTTTCAAGCTTTAGGGGTAAAGCTTTGCTTTTTTTTTCTCCTCATCTCTCTTATGTTTCATGATTAGTTGGTCCTCCGCCACTTGTGAAGGTGTTAGAGGACACAACTTAATGCGCTTATCCTTATGAGTGAGGATGATGTTATTAGAATGACCATGGTGTATGGATTTCTTATCAAATTGCCATGGTCTTCCTAACAAGATATGGCCAGCTTCCATTGGGATTATGTTACACAGGATCTCATCTTTATAAGACCCAATGGAAATTGGAACCTTGACTTGCTCATTGACCTCCATTTCCCCTTGCTCATTGAGCCATTGAAGCTTGTAAGGCTTAGGGTGGGGAAGTGGGGTCAAGGCTAGCTTTTCTACCAACCTTGAGCTACAGCAATTGCAGCATAACCCACTATCTATAATGAGAGAACATATTTTGTCATTCACCTTACAGCGAGTGTGGAATATGTTCTCCCTTTGAGATGAGGACACTTTCAAAGGTTGGCTTCCAAGAAGCCTTCTTATCATCAAGAGGTCTCCCTCACATGCATAAGCGGTTTCATCACAATCAGATTGGTATGCATGAACCTTTACTCCTTCGCTCTCACTAGAGGAGTGTGAGCTAGACTCACTACTATAAACATCTTGGGCCCTCATGATGATATTTCTCTTAGTAGGGCATTAAGAGGCAATGTGGCCTCTCCCAAGACATTTAAAGCATTTGATACTACTAACTTTCTCATGAGAGTTAGTAGTAGCGGTTTTTCTCTCTACATGTGATGTTTTATGCTCTTTGAAGTGCTTGAGATGTTCCTCTTTGGGGTAACTCTTGAAAGAGTTCCCCTTAGGTTGGTCCCTCTTTACATAATTTGGGTTATCCTTTTTAAAAGTTTTCCTTCTAAGTTGGTTTTTCACCTTGATGCAAAGTTGAACTAACTCATCAAGGGAATTGTATGAGAAGAGCTCCACCTTATCATGAATTTCGGGGCTCAACCCACACAAAAACCTTGTCATAGTGGCCTTGGGTTCCTCAATGATACCCGCCCTCAAGATAAGAAGTTCCATCTTTTGTCTATACTCTTCTATACTAAGGTTGGTTTGCCTTAGTCTTTAGAGTCTATCTAAAAGATCTCTTTCATACCAAGAGGAAATATGCCTTCTTCTTAGAGCACTTCTAAGATCATTCCAATATCTTATGAAAGGCATACTAGTGCGGATTCTCTCATTGATTAACCCAACTCACCAATGCATGGCATGCCCTTGGAAGCTAAGGGTTACCTTTGGAACCTTTCTTTCTTCTCTTACCTCATGGCAAGTGAAGAGTTGTTCTACCTTGATTTCCCAATCAAGGTAGGCTTTCACATCTTCCCTCCCATGAAATGGGGGGAGATCAATTTTGGGCTCCCTTGGAGGGACCCCATTATTATGCATGGATGAATGGGAATTTCTCCTAGTATGATTGTAATATTCTTCCTCACTTTCACTCCTATGGGTATGTCTAGATAGGAAACCTAAGACTATCCTTTCATTCTATAATTCTCACCATTCCCATGCTTTCTTTTTTCTTTTTCTTTCTGTCTTCTTCTTTCTCTTTCTTTTCTTTCTCTCCTTTCTTCATATTCTCTTCTTTCTCTTATTCTTCTCTCTTCCTTCTCTCTTTTTTCTCTTTTTTCTTCCTCTCTTTCTTTTATTTTTCTTTTCTCCTTGGCCTTTTTTTCTTTCCTTTTTTTTTCTTCTCTCTTGTTCTTTTGCCATCCACTCCCTAAAGTCCATGTTTAAGTTTTCTAGAGTGTAATCTTTAGAAATATTTCTTTGGTTTACACTCTTGTTCGATGAATAACTATGAGCACTAGAGTAGGTGTGTGATGCCATTGTGCTTGAATTTCTAAGAGACTAAGGTACGCCAAAAAAAAAACTTTTTTCAAACAAACACTCCTCTCTTTTTGTGTTTTCTTACCTAAAATGGCTTGATGAGTCTTTGGAACTCTTTAGCCTTCTAAGCGCTTTGAACAAGAAACAAAAACAAGAATTTTAAAGCAAAAATTCAAAAGAGAAGGGATCTAAAGCGAGCTCCTAAGGTGTTGAAGGAAGTGTATCACTTCTTCCTTCTTCACCCAATTTTCGACAAAGGGAGGGCCTTAAGGGCACTCAAACTCCCAACTAAAAAAATTAATACACCCAAATTAAAGAAAAAGTAAAGTCTTCAAAAAAATGAATCTCCAAATGTTCCTTCAAATCAAAGTCCTCATGGCTAGGTGTGTTTCCTTTTGAGGTGATCCCTTAGGCTCTTAGTCCAACCTTCCAAAATATGCTACCTTTGTGGTAAGCTCCTTCTTCAAGCTTTCCCCCAAAAGTGGAACTAACACACAAACCAAAGAAACCAAAAGCAACAAGGGGAGGTACGAATAGAAACTCAAAAAGCAATAAAAGATAACACAATCAAAAGGACACTTAACCAAATGGTAAGAGTATATAAGACAAACTAGAAAGATGATTTAAAAGACAGGCAACAACTAAAAGGTAAACAAAAGAAAGAGAGAACACAATGGAATACCTGAGAATGACACTAGATTAAAGAGTAGAAAGACACAAATGTCAAGTTGTAGTGTACCAAAAGTAATAAAATTTATTTTAACGTTCCAAGTTCAAAGTTGAAGAACTTTCTAATTTTAGGTTAGGTACATCAAATGAATTTTTCAAACTTTCTTTTCTTTTGTTTGTTCTCTTTTTTTTTTTGAATCTTCGTTGTTTTTTTATATTTTATTTTAGACTTTGTTCTCTTGTTGTTTTTTTTTTTTTGAATATTTACTAGATGCACCTAACTTGATTGTGAATTTAGTGCTTAATAACAAAGAGTTATGCGCTTGGAACAATAAAGAAAATTAAAATCAACATTTTAGGTACTACTAGAAATGACTTCAAAATGCAAAGTAGTTATAAATGTGTTAATGGTTTAGTAGTTTGGTGTGCCATTGGACTCAAGCTTTGTTAAGTTTTTAGTAATTTGTTGAACACAAATACCAAACTTATAGCTTAAGTGAAAGCACCCACAAACAAGAACTACTTTTACCACACAAATGAGCTACTGATTATGCGTATAAAGAAAATAAAGACAAAGGGAATTGAGCAACTATTTTGGATTTTTTTTTTAAGAATATGCTTGAAGCTAAAAGCACATGACCTCTTAAGAAACTTAGACATGAGGTATGACCCTCTATGTTGCTTAATTTAAGAAGTTTCAAAAGCTTTTTTGTAAAAACAAACGAGGCTAAACTTAAAAGGAATTAATAGACAAAATGGGAAACTATAAACATGACTTATAGACAGCTACACAAGAGTATAAAAGTGAAAAATAAAAGCTAAAAATAAGTCAAAAACAAGGCAACTAGGCGCAAGGAAACATAAGAAATTGGTCTAAATTTCTTGACCACAAGGTTGTGGAATTCACCACAACGGCATGGACTTTTAGGAAGAAATTCTTAAAACCAAAATTCAAGCAATAAAACACCCAACTCAAAGCTTAAGCAGAAATTAATGAATATGGGAGAGACATAGATGCAAAGAAAAGAATAATATAAATTACATCAAGCAAAAAATAAATGGTGCAAATAAACTATAACTCAAAACAATAAACTCAATACATAAATTGAAATGATAAATAACAATGGAAAGCTAGAAAAAGTTGCGGAAATTAAAGATAAAATAAAATAGGAAAACAGAAAGAAAAAATAAATGAGTTAGGAAGAGAGTTTAGACCTCTATAACCAATGCTCAGATACCAAATGATGCATGCCTCCATTGATCTTTTTCTAGAGGTTTTCTTCTTTGGTGAAATGGTTTGTGGAGAGATAAGAAATGAGATGGTTTTAGGCACCACTTAAGGTAAGATAAGCCTAAGAGGGAAAGTTTGTCACAAGGGATGGAACCCTTGATAAGAACCTAAGGAATTCTCAAAGAGAGAAGGGTGGACACTAAGAATTTTGGCCAACTCAAGGTTTTTTCATTCAATAAGTGTGAAAAAATATAAGAGTGTGAAGGAGCACCTTTTTATAGAGGGAGCTAACCTCTTGGACAAGTTATGAAGGAAAGGAAAGGCTAGGATTAAAAGGATTCATCCAAGGGAGGAGGATTGAAGCCCAAAGTCCAATCAATTCCCTCCTTTAGATGAGAATTGGTGCCCAAGCTACCTCATCCAAGGGTCAAGATTACTCCTTTATTAGTTTTGGGTTTTATTTAAGAAAAGAGGGTGTAGTTATCAAACTACCCCCTTATTTCCTAACTAAAGGCCCAAAAGCTAATCTTACCCCTTCTTATTACTAAGACACCTCCTAGAAAATTAAATGGACTAATGCATGTCCAAAATAAAATCCTAGGTTCTTAAAATAAGAATTACAAGTAAATAAGTCATGACTTGCATAACTTGATGGTCATACGGAGGTGAGATCTTCCTCCTTCTACTCTAGCCATGTCTTCTTCTATTCTCCTAGCCATGGCCCTAGTGATAAGGCCCTTGTTTGGGGAGAATGCATCATTATGTGCTTCAAAGAGGGGTGCAAAAATGAGCTAAGAGGTGTGGAAATTACCCACACTCCTAAACATGGGTTATACCACTTTCTATACATACTTCACATAATTACTCAAGGTACCTCATGCTTTTACAAGGGAAAATAGCCAAAATACAAGACCTATAAATATGCTAAGCTCACGCCCCTAATTACCAACAATATTAAAAATATTTCGTAGCAAAATAATTTAAGGCAATGGCTTAAGTCTTCAATGATCTCTTTTCCTTACCATTTCTTCCTCTAATCCTCCTAGTCATGGACCGTGCTAGGTGGGATTGCATCACTCGACTAGGGCAAGAAGTCATGGGTCAACCCGAGGGTCGATAATTGACCTGCACGACTTTGATTACGTTAAAAAATATAAATATTTTATAACTATATAATTTTATACTATAAAAAATCATAAAAAAGTTAAATTATACAAAAAATTAAGAACACAAATTAAAGAACATAGTGCCAACACTCGAGCTGTGGCTTATTTGATGCATATTTTCAGTGCAAGTTGCCATTGCAAAAAGGAAAAGATGTAGAGATTGGAGCAAAATGCAAACACGCTGAGTTATAAAGAGTGAAGACTAAATGTAGAGAAGACTGTTAGGGGTTTTTTCCTATTCAAAACAACTTCGTTTCACCCATTAAGAAAAAAAAAACATGACCCCTCGAGTTGTTGGGTTATCGGTTCTCAGTCAATTCTGAATGAGTCGTTATGGGTCAATCGATTTTGATGCATTTATGATCCGAAGGGTGGCTCGAACCTATTATATAGTCGGTTCTTGGTTCAAACCGGTTGAATCGGTCGCTCCAAGCCGAGTTTTAAAACATTGATATAAATAGTACATGCCCTTGTGATAACTTTTGTCACAAGAGAGAGAGAAAATTATGAGCTAAATAATAGATGATGATCGTTGATATTAATGTATGGTTAAGATTGTTTTTACGAGATACTCTGCAGTTTTTGTGAAAGGGAGAAATTTTGTATCCCACTTCATTTAATATTTTTGTCTCTTGATTTTGTAGATTTCCATAAATTTCAAACAATAGTAGAGTGCGTATTGAAAAGAGGGTGATAGAGAATGTTGCTAGTATTTCTCTTATTTTTAATGTTTTATAAAACAAAAAATACATCTAAATTTTTTCTTTATAATCTATGAATCCAACTCAATGTGATCTATTCTTAATTACATCACTTTTTTATATATATAAATCTATTCCAATTTGATTAAAATTGATAAGATCAGATTTCATTAATTTTATCCCAAATCAAATCAAATCTAATTTGTAAACACACCTAAATACATAAACTATAAGAGCCACATGAGGAATGATTATGAAACTCTCTCCAAAAATCTCTTTTAATCCTTATGAATGATTAAATTTTTTTTTGAAATCATTAACTTTGCTGGATCCTACCAATTCCTTTCATGATTTAATTTTACCACACTAAATTTAATGATTTAGACGCTGATTTCACCCCAAAATGATACCTAAAGCTTAAGTTATGATCAAATTAGTGACTGAAGGTCAAGCTGTCAGAATTAAGTGATAGATTCATGTTTTCTCTAATTTTTTAAAATAGTAGATGTTTGTTTTAGCCCTTGAGGCAAACATAAGAGTTGTAGATAAATGTTCTAGTTTTTAAACTAGATAAGAAACAATATCATAAGATTAGTAAATATCTAGATATCGCGTTTATATGGACAAAGGTCATAGAGACTTATTAGAAAATGAGTGAGGAAACCTTCAAAACTTTGAAATGTTGTGGTAAGCTACAAATTTAATAGCTCTATGTGGATATGTGAGAAAACTAATATATTCAGTATTATAAATGATACTATGTGCATAAGAATATGTGGTTTAGGTAATTTGTGCTGAAGAACTTATTTGTGCTAAGAGTTAAGTCTAAGTTGTTGCTGATCAGTGTGTGAACTCTAAATTGGCTGATCATTTGTGAAGTCTAGACTTCATCTAGAGTGCTTAAGTCTTTTGTATAGCCATAGATTTAGATGTATGATGTATTTTATAATTAAGAGTGTTGTGGATGTTTGAATGTTTATAAGTTATTGAGGAGTAATATAAGAAGGAATAGTTTGTGAATTGTGATGATTTTAATTATGGTGCTAAGAAATATTATGATACATCTTGTAAATTGTGTTGGTGGTGACTGAAGGAATGATCATAAGTGAGGGGTGCATGAATTGGGGATTTATCCCATTATATAAAAGTGATGTGAATGATAATTAAATGCATGTTGTGTTGATGATAATGGTCAGGATGTGCCTGACGAGGTGTCATCCTAGCTGTGGTTGGGGGTGTTTTGTGATGATATAATTAATTATTAATATTGTGAGTTATGTTACATGACATGATGCATGAACATGGTAGTCTAAGAGGCTAGTAAGGATCATCCATTGTGAGGCACTCTATAGCAAGTATCTTAGGTTGTGTTGCATTGCACGATTGTACCTACATGTTATTGGCATAGAAGGGGATTCACTTCGGGTGAACCTACGTGAGATGGTTATACCTATGTGCTACTGATGTCGAAGAGGACCGCTTCGGGTGTGTACTTGAGAGGGCATGCATGAGTGTGACGGTTGGAGAATTTTGTGAGGATTACCCATTGTGTGTTGCTCTGAACCAAATCTTCTTTGTTTATTTTGCATTGCACGGTTGTACCTACGTGTTATCGCCGTAGAAGAGGATTCACTTTGGGTGGACCTGTATGAGATGGTTATATCTACGTGTTACTGGTGTAGAAGAGAACCGCTTTGGGCGTATACCTAAGAGAGCATGCATGAGCACCATTAGCATGAATGAATTTATGTATGTGGATGGATAATTTCTATCATGGGTGTGGGATGAATTTATATGTTTATTTGTTGTACACTAGTTGACTGTTCATTCTCTTTATATATGCCTTAATATGTGTGAGATGTATTCTACCCCTTTGTTGCTTATTGTTGTATTTTATTTAGGCTAAATGCCACTTTTAGGTGAGCAAGATCTTGATGATATTGTGGGTGATGAAGCTTCGACTTTTCTTTATCTCTTTTTGTTGGGTTGTTGATGGAGGACATGGGTCATCAAATAGGACCCATCACAAGGTCCATGGCAAGAAGAATAGAAGAAGAGGAAGGTCATACCACACCAAGAGCATTGATGATCACATGTGCGGACTTTGGTGCATCTACCTAGTCTTTTGCTTGTTTTCCTTATTTTTCCCTTGTATTTTGAGGAACCTTAATCACTTAGGATTTCATTGTGTATTTTTTATTTAGCCTTTGTATTATGGGGCAAATTAGTTTAGGATTTATTTTGGAACTTAAACCTTGACTTGTGAGGTCAAAAGTCCATTTCTTTCATTTTCTAGACATAAAGGTATTTTACTTATTTAGGGGGGAGGGACCTACATTTCATTTGAGGTCCATTTAGGGTTCATTTGAGAGGCATTTAGCTCTCAAATTTTCGTGCAAATGGCCTAGAGGTCTTCCACCCTCTCTTTAAATTCCCTAGGTTAGACTACAAGTAGTCTCTTTCGATATATTGGATATTTGAGAGAGTTTTCCTCATCATTCCTCTTCCTTAGTCATTTAGGGATCTCTTGGGCCCCTTCCTCTCCTCTCTACCTTAGAAGGAGATTGGGTCTCCCTAGGATTAGCCTTCACCCTCTCCAGGTGAAGTGAGCTAGCCAAAGAGACACCATCCAACCTCCACCACCCAAAACACCATTCTTTTGTCTCCATTTTTCATGAACCACTTTCACCCTTCATCAGCCCCATTTTTGCACCTACTTCAGCCCTTGAAGAAGATCCATTTCAACATCTCATCTTGGAAAAGAGTTGGTGACACCATGGAGAAGGTGGAGCCATCAATTGCTTTGATTAGATTTGACATTGGGCTATAGAGGATAAATTAATAGTTTTTTGTCATGTATACCAATCATTTAAAGTTTCAGTATGAGTTGTATTAATTGAGAATCTTGTAAATTTTTTTTTAAAAGTCTAAGGTGTCTACTTATATGTTTTATAATATTATAGTTTGGAAAATAAGTGTATATGGAGTTATGTGAATCCTTTTATGTAAATGTCAAGTCTAATATTTAAATGAAAAAAAATATTATTTTGTAACTAGAGAATAAAGTGTTTTGGGATAGAAGGGTGTCACAAATTACACCTCCTAAATAAAAAAGAACCTATAGGCCAAAATACAAGGTTGAAAATTAAACTAGCTACACCCCTAAAATCCTGATGACTTAAAGGTGCTTATACAAGCCTAAATATTGTCAAATTAATACAATTAAAAGGAGCATGTTCTAAAATAAGCTCCTTGAAGCTTCATCCAAGTCATGGTCATTTCTTATTGGTCTTAGCTCAAGCCCGTGTTAGGGAGGATTACATCACACAATCTTAAAACTAATTCTCTTTTTGTACCTACACAAAGTGATGTGACCATGTCTAGCCAAAGGACCTATCACTAGGGCCATGGCTAGAAGGATTGAAGAAGACCTAGCCCTTGCAGACAAAGGAAGACTTCACCTCCTGTGGAGAGTGAAGATATTAGGCTAGGGACTTTAGTTAATAAAATGTAATTTTCCTATATTTTAATTTTGAGAAGCATTAGGAATTTAATTTGGAACATGTATTTAGGCCATTTTTTATTTTAGGAGGTCTCTTAGGAATTTAGAGGGTGAATTTAGCTTTTTGGGTCTTTATGAAGGAAATAAGGGGTAACCTTGATATCTACACCCCTTTTTTCCTACATAAACCCCCTAAGCTAATAAGAAGGAATCTTGGACCTTGGTTTGAGAAACTTGGGCACCAAGTTTGATGATCTAAGGAGGGAATTGTTTCTCAATCCTCCTTCCTTAGATCTTTCCTTTTAATCCTAGCCCTTTTTTTTAGGTTATCTTGTTCAAGAGGTTAGCTACCTTTATAAATAGGAGCTCCTCCCTTCACTTGTATTTTTTATACTTGAATTTAATCCTACAGACCATATTGTTTGTGAGGTTCTTACCTTTGAGTGCCCCCTTTCTCCTTTGTGAGAGCTTCTAAGAGTTATCAAGGGACCCCTCCCTTGTGGCCTCTCCCCTTTGGCTTATCAAACCTAGTATTTGTGGCGCCTCACCCCATTCCTTTCCTCTCCATAAAACCATTTTCCTTCCAAGTGACCTTAGAAAGGATCCTTTGGGCACGTGATCATCAAAGATCACATCAAGTGGTATCAGAGCCACTTTCTAAAGGTCACGTTCTTTCTCAATTTTTTTTCTTTGTTGTTTATCTCTTTGATCTCTTTATTTTAAAGTCCTTCATTTTTTGTCATCTCTATTTCCTTTATTGTCTAGTAGTATAGCTTTTTATTCTTGCTATTATATGCGTTTTTGTTTTCTATCTACGCGCCTATGTTCCATTTAATTTGATGCAATTTTATTTGTCCCTTTCGTTGCATCTTATTTCCGTGTTCAAGTTGCTTAATTTTCCCTTGGTTTTTTATGTTAAAGTGTGCCTAAGAAGTTGTGACCATTAAACCCACATGGTTGAGGATTTTTCCACACCATTGTGGTGATCAACTTTGGTCACTTTGTTATGCCTTTTGTTTTGAGTCTCTTGCTGAAATTTTTGCTCTATTTTTAGGTGTGTTATTTTTTCTTAATCTTGTGTTTTGTCAAATACTAGTCATGTTAGTTTCCTATTTTGTCTCATTTAAATTCCATAGGTTTTAGCCTCTTAAAATTTTTAGAAAAAAACCTTCAAAAACATTTTGAATTGAGCTCCTAAGAGGTGAATCTCCTGTTGAGTCTCTTAAGTATTTTATGCTTTTAGTTCAAGCATATTAATCTTTGTTGTTCTTAAATATTTTCTCAATTCAATCTTTATATCTTTCTTGTTTTATGTTGAATTATTAGTATCTTTCCACTTGGTTTACCTTCATTATTGGTACCTCTTTATGGAATCTTAGCTTGGGTGAATTGTGTTAGTAATTTGAGCAATCAATTTACTTCAAAATCAGCCCTAAATCATTCCTTAAGCACCATTAGTTCAGTGGTATTTGGAACTACTAAGTTATTTTTCCTTTAGTTGCATGCATTGCTTGAAAATTGTGTGACCTTACTTTGTGCTTATTCACTCAAGCGTTATTATTTCAAGCATCCTCATTAAAATTTCAATTCAACAAGCTATTAGGTGCAGCAAAATTATTAGAAAAAGTTTAAAAAAAATAGAAAATGTTCAAGTTAAAAAAAAAAGATAAAGAACTCAAAAGAAATAGAAATTTGAATTTGTGTACCTAATAGTAGAAACATTTGATATGAGGAACCAATTGTGATTCAAAAAAAATTACTTGAGTAATCTTTTTAGTTTTTGGTCACTTAAATTTTCTTAAGTGTGCAACTATTGGTTTCATTTTTTTGTTTGAGTCTTTTTTCATCTCTACTCTTAGAGCTAATCTAGGAAAGTTATTTGTGTGCTACCTTTCTTTGTGAGCCTTATGTTTTCTTGCTTGTCTTCGTTACTTCTTTGAGTTTGTCATTGTTTAATCTATCCACTTGGATTTTTTAACCTTGTTTTGTTATTCACCTTTGTTTGTTGTCTTGTGTTGTATTCAGCCTTGGTAAGGAAAGGTTGGGAAAGGTTCCATATATAAAATTTTGGCAAGTCCAAACAAGAGGAAACAAGGGTAGCATTCTTGGGGTGAGTTGATGCAACTCAAAGGGGCTTCATCAAAAGGAGACAAACACCAAAAAAGCTTGGAGTGAAGACTTTGTTTTATTTTTTTTATTCTTTGTATTGTGTATACTTAATTATAGATTGGGAGTTTGAGTGCCCTTAAGGCCCTCCCTTGGTTTGTAATAATTTTGGTTAATTTTAGCTTAGTTCCTCGTTAATTAGGTGAAGAAGGAAGAAGTGGTACACTTCCTTCAACACCTTAGGACCACGATTAAAGCCCTTTTCTCTTTTACATTCTTGCACTTTTATTTTATTTTATTTTATTTTAAAAAATATGTAGAGGCTAAGAGTTCCAAAGACTCATCAAGCCACCTTAGGTGAGAAAACAAAAAAAAAAAGAGAGGAGTGTTGCTTGAAAAAAAAAGTTTTTGGCCTAACCTTTAGTTTTTAGCATCCAAGCACCATGACTTCCCACACACATTCTAGTGCACATAGTTGTTCATCAAGTAAGAGTGTCAACCAAAGAAAACCTTCTAAGGGAGACACTCTTGAAAACCTTAACTTAGAATTAGGGAATGGATGGCTAAAGAACAAGAAAGGAGAGAAAAAAAAGAGAGAAAAAAAAATAAAAGAAAAGGAAAAACAAAAAGAGAAGGAAGAGTTAAAAAAAGAGATGTTGAAAATGAGAAAAGAGAAAAAAGAGCGAGAAGAGAGAAGGCAAAGAGAGAGGATAGAGGATGAAGAAAGCAAAAGAAGGAAAGAACTAGAAAGAAAAAGACAAAAAGAGGAAGAAGAGAGAAGGAGAGGAGAAGAGAGTAAGAGGAGAGATGGGAGGGAGAGTGATCGAAAAAAGAAAAGAATTCTCATAAGATCCCCATCTAGGAATTTAAGCTCTAGCAAAGAAGAATACTATAGAAATCAATATAAGCATCACTCTTATTCATCATATAATCATAATTCTCCTCAAGAGAACACAAATCATGCTAGGGAGCCAAAGGTAGACTACCCCATTTTTATGGTAGGGAAGATGTTGAGGCTTACCTAGATTGGGAAGTCAAAGTGGAACAACTCTTCCGATGCTATGAAATAAGGGAAGAAAGGAAAGTAACTTTGGCCTCCCTTAGTTTTCAAGGTTCTGCTTTGCATTGGTGGTATGGGTTAGTCAAGGATAGGGCCCGTAAACAAATCCCTGACATTCGCTACTGAAATGATTTAAAAACTTGTTTGCGAAGAAGGCACATTCCTTCATATTATGAAAGGGATCTTTTGGATAGGCTCCAAAGACTTAGGCAACATAACCTAAGTATTGAATAGTATAGACAAAAGATGGAGTTTCTCATACTAAGGGCCAATATCATTGAGGAACCCAATGCCACCCTTGCTAGGTTCTTGTGTGGATTAAGCTCTGAAATTAGAGATAAGGTAGAGCTTCTTTCATACTCAAACCTTGATGAGTTGGTAGAATTTTGTGTAAGAGCTGAGAATCAACTCAAGAGAAAAAGCTTTAAAAAAGATTCTCCCTCTTACTCAAAGAGAGACAACTTAAGGGAAACTCTTTCAAGGGTTTTCCCAAAGAGGAACCCAAGCATTTTCAAGATACAAAAGCACCTCATGTAGAGAGAAAACCCCTACTACTAAGCCTACTGAGAGGCAAAGTAGTATCAAATGCTTCAAATGTCTTGGGAGAGGCCAAATTGCCTCTCAATGCCCCAACAAGAAAACCATGATCATGAGGGGACAAGACATTTGTAGTGAGAATAGCTCATCTTCCTCCTCTAGTGAGAGTGAGGAAGAAGGGGGACATACTTTTGAACAAGAGTGTAAGGAAGCTTTTCCTTATGAAGGGGACCTCCTTATGGTTCAAAGGCTTCTTGGAAGCCAACCTTTAGAGCTTGTCCAGTCACAAAGAGAGAACATCTTCCATACAAGATGTAAAGTAAATGACAAAGAATGTTATCTCCTTGTTGATAGTGGCTCCTGTTGTAACTGTTGTAGCTCTAGGTTGGTTGAAAAGCTAGCCTTGACTACCATGCCCCATCCCAAACCTTACAAATTGCAATGGCTCAATGAGCAAGGGGAGATGGTAGTCAAGGAACAAGTTATGGTTCCAATTTCCATAGGATCTTATAATGATGAGATTCTTTGTGACATAGTTCCTATGGAGGCTGGTCATATCCTGTTAGGGAGACCATGGCAATTTGACAATAAAGCTATTCACCATGGTTACTCCAACCAAATAATTCTCACCCATAATGAAAAACGCTTCAAATTGTATCCTTTGTCACCTTCTCAAGTGGCTGAGAATCAATTTGCGATGGAAAAGAAAAGAGTTGAGGAAAAACAAAAACAAAAAAAAGTACAACAATCTTCACCGTTAAAGCTTGAAAAGGGTAAAAAAAAAGAGTCGGAAGGTGATGCCCTTTCGAAAGGGAATATTAGTAAAAGGAGCCTATTTGCTACTAAACGTGATTTTAAAGAAGCTCCTTTGACTAACAAGCCCTTTTATCTCTTCTTTTGCAAAGAGGCATCAAATCCTTCTCCCATTTTGCATTCTTCTGCTGAGAGCACTGCTACAGCCCATGCACATGAGCACCTTCCTCAAGGGGTTCAAGATATTTTAAAAGAATTTCATGATATATTCCCTAATGAGGTTCCGAAAGGACTTCCTCCCATTAGGGGTATAGAACATCAAACTGATTTGGTGCCTGGCGCATGTCTACCTAATAGACCTGCCTATAGGACCAACCCCATGGAGATCCAAAAGATTGAGTCTCAAGTAAATAAGCAGTTGGAGAAGGGTTGGGTTCAAAAGAGCCTAAGCCCTTGTGCTGTGCTAGTCTTGTTGGTGCCTAAGAAGAATGGCCAATGGAGGATGTGTGTTGATTGTCATGCACTCAATAACATCACCATCAAATATAGGCACCCAATCCCCCATCTTGATGACATGTTGGATGAATTGCATAGGGCAAAAATATTTTCAAAAATAGATCTTAGAAGTGATTACCACCAAATAAGGATCAAAGAGGGTGATGAGTGGGAAACTGCTTTTAAGACTAAATTTGGTCTTTATGAGTGGTTGGTTATGCCTTTTGGGCTAACTAATGCCCCAAACACATTCATGCGCTTAATGAATCATGTACTGAGGGATTGCCTTGGTAAATTTTGTGTAGTTTACTTTGATGATATTTTAGTTAACTCTAGGAACCTAGATGATCATTTAGGACATCTAAGGCATGTTTTTTCTCTTCTTAGGAGTAATCATCTTTTTGGTAAATTAGAAAAATGCACCTTTTGTGTAGATAGTGTAGTTTTCATAGGTTTTGTAGTTAGCACAAAAGGGGTCCATGTTGACCCCGAAAAGATAAAAGCTATTCAAGAATGGCCCACCCCAAAGAGTGTGACAGAGATCAAAAGCTTTCATGGTCTCGCTGAATTTTATAGGCGCTTTGTGCCTAATTTCTCCACGCTCTTCGCACCAATAAATGATTTGGTGAAAAAGGAAGTTTCCTTCCTTTGGGGTGAGAAACAAGAGAAAGTCTTCCAGCTAATTAAGCATAAACTGACCCATGCACCAGTCTTGGCATTACCTGACTTTTCTAAAACATTTGAACTTGAATGTGATGCCTCTGGTGTAGGTGTGGGAGCTATCTTGTTGCAATGAGGAACCCCATTGCGTATTTCAGTGAAAAACTCAATGGTGCCCCATTCAACTACCCCACCTATGATAAGGAGTTTTATGCTCTAATTAGGGCCCTTCAAACTTGGGAGTATTACCTTGCTCCCAAGGAGTTTGTCATTCATAGTGACCATGAGTCACTCAAATATTTGAGGGGTCAAGGTAAATTGAACAAAAGGCATCCAACGTGGGTGGAATATCTTGAATCCTTCCCTTATGTCATCAAGTACAAGAAAGGAAAACAAAATGTGGTGGTTGATGCTCTTTCTAGGCGTCATGCCCTTTATTCATCCTTGAGTGCAAAAATCTTGGGATGTGATGACATTCGGGCTATGTATCCTTCTGACAAGGATTTCAGCCCCATCTTTGCTGCCTCTGCATCTGCATTCACATTAAAGGCTCATGATGGGTACTTCATTAGTGAGGGGTATCTTTATAAAGGAGTAAGCTTTGTATACCCCAAGGATCAATTAGGAACTTACTCATAAAAGAGAGCCATGAAGGTGGGCTCATGGGGCATTTTGGGATTTCAAAAACCCTCCTACTTTTACAAGAGAAATTCTTTTGGCCCCATATGCGTAGAGATATCCATAGACATTGCTCTAGATGTATAGCTTGCTTGCAAGCAAAGTCTAAAGCAATGTCTCATGAACTATACACACCTTTACTTGCTCCTTCTGCACCTTGGGAGGATATTAGCATGGATTTCATCCTTGGGCTCCCAAGAACCCAACAAGGTGTAGACTCCATATTTGTGGTGGTGGACCGATTTTCAAAAATGGGTCATTTTATTCCCTGACACAAAGTGGATGATGCGAGCAACATCGCAAGACTTTTCTTTAAAGAGGTTGTCCGATTGCATGGCATACCCTCTTCAATAGTGTTAGATAGGGATGTGAAGTTCCTTAGCCATTTTTGGAAAACTCTTTGGGCTAAGTTAGGAACTAAACTTCTTTTTTTCACTACTCGTCACCCTCAAACTAATGGGCAAACAGAAGTGGTGAATAGATCTTTAGTTATAAAAGAGGGTGCAAGTGTAACATAGTTATAAAAGTTATATATGGGGTTTTGTGTAATGTAAAAAATAGTATGAAATGTTGTGCAATTACAACACATCTAGGAAGTATGACTGTAGTTTTCGCTTAATTATTTTATAGAAGTCTTGGTGATCTTGGAATGCACTCAAGGACAAGCATACCTTATGCACAAAAGTTTGGATATATATATCTAATTGTGTTTTTCTATTAAATAAATATTATCACTATCCAAGCAAGTATCAATGTTTGTTCATAGTACAACGAAATAATTAAAATAAAGTGAAGGTTGAGAGTGTGATTTATTGAGAGGTATGTATGGATTAAAAACAATAAAGTTAAACTTTCGCAAGACTTATAACCTCTCTTTCTAAATTCTACTACTATAATGATTATCAACTCACTTATAGATCAAAATTGACTCTCAATAATTAGTACTCTTTTAATCAATTAATCTCAAATTGATCTTAGAGAGAAAATGAGATTTAAGTTCACAGAGATAAGTTACATGTATTGATAAATTATTTGATCATGCAATTCATTCAATTAATTTCAAATAATAATTCAACATGCATTAACAATTCAAATAGGAATTCAATTAAAATCAGAATTAGAATTTCACAATGCCTACTATATTACAAACCTAACTCCTAGTGATTGAGAAGCCAATACATAAAAAAAAAATTAAATATAAACCTTTACATGAACTCATCTCTAAAACTCTTCTAGTCTCTTCTCAAACCTTAAATTAAAACTCTTAAGTAACTCATAATTCTTTTAAAAGCGTAAAGATAAAAATAAAATTAATATATTTAATTAAGTTTATAGAATTGACTTTTTTATGAAAATATACAATAAATTTTTAGAAGCTTTTTCAAGTCAGATCAACCAATAAGGCAAACCATGCTATTGAGAAGGACAAATTTATTAAGCTATTTTAACTAGCTAGCATGAATATTCTATATTATTTAATTAGCTACATCATCCATTTCAAATCATCTAAATCTTTCCTTATCTACAAGTCAATCATTTCGCTCTAATATTACCTCTTAACTTCAAAAAGATTATGAGTTTATTATTTTATTTCCTAAACTTTTTCATCAGTTTAAATCCCTGAACATTAATTTTTATTTTTTTTTACTTATTTTAGTCTCTAAATTAAGTAGTAATAAAGTTCAAGACTAAAAACCATTCCAAAAAAATTCAAGAAATAGAAACAAAAATCCTAAAATATTTAAGGACTAAATCATGGTAAACACAAAACTTGTTAAAAGTGTTATTAATATTAAATTGAATTTGTTGAATAGTATGTATTTCAATTTTAAAATACAAATTAGTAAAAACAAATGGAAATAGATTACTTCATATTAATTAAATGTATGTTGTCATAATACTTGCGTGTTATTGAGGGTATTTAGAAATATTGAAAAAACTATACACAAGAATTGATGTTATGCTCAATAATCTTTATTTCTGCATATAAAATTTTATTAAGAGAAGCATTTGAGCCCAATTTGTGTGCAGTTACAGATAAAGGGAAAATAATTACAAAATGAAAGCGAAACCAAGTTCCCATCCCTTACAATACAATAGACTTTATATGCTAGCAAATAAACCAAACACGTAGACTGAACGAAAGAATAAAACAATTACATATAAGTTCCAAATATAGAGAATATGAATCCGACATCCATACATGTAGATTTTCTAATATTATCCAACCAAATTCTAAAATGTTAAAAAGTAAAATTTAATAATTTGAAATTTTCATCTCGCAATAGAATGCATTATTTTTTCAACTTGTTTTCAATCTATAATTATAGTACCAATTTTCTATCTATCATTTTAAATATAAATATATATACATATAATAAAAATATTAAACTATAAATTGAACGGATTGTTTTACGGATTTACGAATTTTTAAAGTTCAAATTCATAATTCAATTTGTCTATGGTCAAATTTAATTGAGTTGGATCAGATTTGATTCAATTATGTCTCGATGAGTTTATGAATCTAATTGGATCATATGATTGGTTTGAATTATCTGGTTCACAAATCAATTTGAATCCATGAACACTCGTAATGAAGAAGATTTATCTTCTCCCTGAAATCTAATTCCATGAAGAGGCTAGATTAACGTGAAATGGAAGGATGGAGAGGTAGGAATGGGGTTGGGTTCACGCCACTGTCAAGGATGAGAAATAAGTGGAGGATGTTTGGCACAAGGAGGGATCCTTGATAAAAGCTAGAAGGCACTTTCTCCAAGGGAGAGAAGCTCACAACTAATGAGAGTCTCTCTCTCACTCAAGGTTCACACTCAAGCACAAAGCTCAAAGTGTATTAAATGATAAAAAAATTCAAAGGTTCCTTACATATAGATGATGAGTCCTATATATAGGTTATAGGGGATGGTTAGGCTAAATATACCATGAGTTAATCTAATTAAGATTGGGTTAACTCTAGTTAAGTCAAATCTAATCATGTTAAGCTAACTATGGTCATGTATAACCAATTAAGTATATGCCTTTAATCTAGTCTAAATACATTCGGAGTAAAAAGTAAAAAGGATAGCAAAGAGTAGTTATGCCTAAAGCATGACTAAGGGGGGTAACACCTAACAAAGAAAAGGTAGGAATAGGAGTCATGCTTTGTGCATAACTAAGGGGGTGTCTTCTTAAGAGAACGGGTGAATATATCACACGCCTATCTCACAAAAAGATAGTCCAACCTAACATACTCTAACATGATGACTATAATACCTTTAGAGAATAAAAGGTGACAAAATACAATGATGAAAAGGAAATGTTGACTTTAGGAATCAACCTACTAAAAAGCCGAAATAACAAAAATACAAAGTCCTAATTCTAATTTATACAAAGAAATGAAATTATTCATGTATCCTTCCTGGAGGCTTGGGGCAGATTGCATCACGTAGGAAATTCTATATTTTTTAATAGTTTTTAATTTTAAATTAATTATTTTTTTGTTGGTAAACAGGTTCATAGTAATTCCATCAATAATATAGTAAATTTATCAAAGATTTATTCCGTAACTTTGCATTCTAGTTAAACATAATAATAATAATAATAATAATAATAATAATAATAATAATAATAATAATAATAATAATAATAATAATAATAATAATAATAATTTTCAATTGAATAATTTTATTTTGAAATCTACCATTATATTAAAAGTTCATTTCAATTATAATTATATATACAAAGTTTTTTATTAATCCAAAAATTTTACTACACCAATCATATATCAAAATGAACGTGATATATACTTCTCAGAATACTTTAAAATATGGATCACTTGATTACCTTATTATTGGTATCCAATTTTATAAAATTTGTTATATATATATATATATATATATATATATATATATATATAAAAGAGTTTAATATTTACACACAGACTAGTCGATTTTAAGATAAAACTATTCTATTGAAAGTTATTTAGTGATTTAATGTTTTATATAAGTTATATTAGTGTAATTTCATCGATCTTTGTATATATTATATTAAAAGATTTAACATTCCTATATTATTGATTTTATTATAAGGATTGATTAAATATATTTTAAAATAGTTAAATATGAATATATTAATATAATATAAATATTTCAAATAATTCATAAATTAAGATGTGTGGTAATTTATTTTTAATTTTCAATCTTAATTAATAATTTTTTTATAAGTTACTATAAAATAATTTTTAAATAAATCTTTAATATATATATATATATATATATATATAAAGTGTGTGCATAAACATAAATATGTAATATAATCAACTTATTAGCTTAATTAATATAATATATTTTATTTTCA
Organism: Psophocarpus tetragonolobus; assembly: GCA_037954015.1. Lineage (NCBI taxonomy): Eukaryota > Viridiplantae > Streptophyta > Magnoliopsida > Fabales > Fabaceae > Psophocarpus > Psophocarpus tetragonolobus. The sequence continues at coordinate 21,838,319 of CM075688.1, read as the reverse complement.
ACTAAAATATATATTAATATATACTCTCTTAGAATTCACATAATAAAAATACTTAAATTCACACAATAAAAAACTAATTGTCATAATTTATTTTCATAAACCTAAGTAAAATATAATGCTATTTCTAGAATGTCCTTCATTAGGAGTTGATATTACGAATAAAAAAGTCACAATTTTTATTTTAAAAATAATAAATAGAAAAAAATTAATTAGATTTATTTATATTTAAATCAACATACAATATCACTTTTTTTCTTATATGAGTATGGAGATTATTATTTTTCTCACATATTAAGCAAACAAACATTTATTTAGTGGTATATGATTTCTTTTAACAATTTAGAGATCTGATTTCGATTCCCATTGAGAACATATTATTACGTAATTTAGGAGATATTTCCAATCTATGACCGTGGTCTCGAATATCCAATCTAACTTGTAACTAGTTTGTAAACATGTCAATAGTAGAGATTTGGAGGAAGATGAAGGAGAAGCAATCGATGTCAAATTGGATGGTGTGTAAAAGGTGTAACTAAAACTATAACCCTAATTCCAACACTTCATTCTTAAAGTTTCCACACTTTTTTTCGTTCAAGTGGTGATACAACCCATTTTCCACTTTCTATTACTTACCAATTTAACCTCAATTAAAGAAAAACTAGTATATATATATATATATATATATATATATATATATATATATATATATATATATATATATATATATATATATATATATATATATGTATGAGAGAGAGAGAAAAAGAGAAAGAGAGAGAACTTAGGTGAGAAAAAGGGTTAAGGTGAGAAATGAGAAAACATAATAATAACCATAATATTTTAATAAACGGTTCAAATTGAGTTGTTAATTAAACAAGCTCACGTGATTCTTTTACACATAAACCTTCCCGCAAGTTCTTAATGAGCCGCTCTCGTCACTCCTGAAGAATCCTCTACAAGGTCGCCACCACCATTGCTAATGATGGCGGTGGTGTCAATGACAATGGCAGCGATAACAATTGTTCTGTTCCCAATAACAAACAAGAGACAGAATGTAAGTGTATGATGTAAACTCAAATTGGGAACACTTTTATAATTACAATGAAAGAACAAGTGCTTCATAAACACAATTTACTTTGTCCTCTTTTAAATTTAAAACACCACCAACTTTTCATGTTGTTTTGTTTTTGTCCTATTTCTCATAACACCACTCTATATTTGTTTTCTCTTCTCAATTTCATACTTTTTTTCAATTTGATTACGGTTTTAAACCTTGGCAAGTTATGTATGTTTCACTCCACCACTGCCAACGGTAGCAATAGTAGTACTGAAGATGGTGGTGTTTAGATTCAAAAGAGGGCAAAGTAAATTGTGTTTTTTAAGTACTTGTTATGTGTGAGAGAATCAAGTGAACTTGTTTAATTAACAACTTAATCTGAATCGTTTCTCACAGTAACCATTTTTCTCACCTGAGTTGTCCTCTATATATTATGAGTTTAATTGGTATACATTATCAGTGTAAAGATTTTTACACTGACATTCAATCACAACTCTTGATTCATGGTAAATTTGTTGACCTTACTCATTACTACTTTAAAAGTCACATAAATGAAAAATCATGATTGAATGTTTTACACTGACAGTGTATACTAATTAAACTCATATTTATTATATATATATATATATATATATATATATATATATATATAATTCTATTATTGATACGCAAAACTCAAACATGATGTGACACCCTTCTACACCCAAATGTTTTATTAATTAATTTACAAAATAATATAGAAATTTGTTAATTTAAATAACTAGACTTGCTACTTAGGGAAAAAGGCTCACATTGTGGCACCACGAATTAGTTATTACTAAACAAGTCATGAAAGAAAAAATTATTTATCTTCACATTAAGTTAAAACATGGTAAAAGGGATATAAACTACTAGTTCACATAGATTCATTACACCAAATTAACTTACAATTAAAGCTCTGAGCATTATATAAATAGAAAAAGAATTTTCAAGATCATGTAATACAATATCATGGACCCTGTGGCACTCTCCGATCCCAGATAAATGAACATAACATGATTAAATAAAAGTCCTTTAACTAGGTAAAAAGGTTCACAAAAGTCCTTTCAACAAAACCTCATCTTTGATAAAATGATAAATCTTTATAATTGAAAACTTAGAAGAAGGAAAAGAACTTGAGAAATATTTTATATAATTTCTAAGATAAGGAAATAATTCGAACATCCTAATATAGTCACAAAGCTTCAATCCATATCTATTGGAGCATAGAATTTACATTAATCTCAGACATTACTGACCTCTACCTCATTAGCATCTTTATGACCTATGGGCGTTCAGCCCAAGCAACACACACACAAATAGGTAGTGAGACATTTGCTCATACATAATTAAAAGGCATAAATAAGAAACATTACCACCCATAGTGTATCACATGAAACCACACAACCATATTAAATTCAAGTCATGTCAATGATGCTCGTGCAATGCAACTCATATATGCTCTCTCAGGTACACGCCCGAAGTGGTTCTCTTCTACACCGGTAACACGTAGGTACAACCATCTCACATAGGTTCACCCAAAGTGAATCCTCTTCTACGACAGTAACACGTAGGTACAACCGTGCAATGCAACACAATCTAAGACACTTGCTATAGAGCACCTCACTATGAGTGATCCTTACAAGCCTCTTAAACTGTCATATCCATGCATCATGTCATGTAACATAACTCAATATCAATAATTAATAATGTCATCACAATCCACCCCCAACCGCAGCTGGGATGACACCTCGCCAAGCACACTCTAGTCATCATCATCAACACAACATGCATTTAATTATAATCAGCATCAATATCACACGTTGAAACAAACCCCCAAATTTACACACCTCAAATAGTTGTCAAAAATTCAATCATCTCTGACACTCAGCATCATAAGATACATCACACATCTAAACATATATGGTTATATAAAAAAGACTTAAGCACTGCTAAACAAAATCCAAACTTCACAAATGACCAAGTAGTTCAAAGTTCACACACTAACATGCAACAACTTAGATTTAACTCTTAGCACAAATAAGTTCTTCAACACAAATTATCCAAAGAACATATTCTTATGCACAAAATATCATTTATAATATTGAATATATCAATTTTCTCACATATATCCATAGGATTATTGCATTCATAACTCACCACAATATTTTATAATGTTTTGGAGATTTCCTCACTCCTTTCTAATAGTCTCTATGACCTTTGTTGAGTATCAACATGATATCTAGAGGTTTATTAATCCTATGATATTGTATCTTATTTATTTTAAAATCTAGGAAATTTATCTACAACTCTTATTTTTATCTCAAGAGCTAAAACAAACGTTTACTATTTGAAAAATTGGAGGAAACATGAATCTATCACTTAATCCTGACAGTTTGACTTTTAGTCACTAATCTGATCATAACTTGAGTTCTAGGTATCATTTTGGGGTGAAACTAACGTCATTAGTTATATAACATATATGGATACAACTTTCGTGAAGACAACTTTCTTAAATTACATCTTTTTCTTATCGGTTTTCTCATCCAAAAAACATGAATGTGGATTGTAATACGCCTAATTCTGGCAGTTTAACCTTTAGTTAATAATTTTATCATAGCTTGAGTTCCAGATATCTTTTTGGGGTGAAACCAACAAGATTATTTAGATAATATCTAAGGCTACAAATTTCATGAAGATCACTTTCTCAAACTATATCGTTTTTCTATCTCTTTGCTCATCCAACAATTGTGAACGCTAATTGTAATACGTCTAATTCTAGCAGCTCGACCTTTAGTTAGTAATTTTATCATAACTTGAGTTATATACATTGTTTTTTATTTATTCCAACTCTGTTGGAAATTTAACATTGAGATCTAAAACTTTTATGAAGAACATGAAGCCTAATAAGACCATCTAGGTTAGCTTGCAACTCACAACTCACAAATTCTGTTTTACACACTGGATAGGAGACTCAACTTCAAACTCACATAACCCAGTCTATTCTCAACGTATTTACATGATTCTTGAGTCTAAAATGTAGTCTCAAATGTCTAGTTTCTAAACCAGCAAACTTGACTCAATTTTGTTACCCGCACAGAAAGATATGATAAAAGATCTAAGGTATGTTTATACGAAAATTTCCAGATAGCAAAAATTCAACTTATATAAGGTTCTAAACATATAATTCTAACTTTAAACCCTCAAACTTTTACTTCTCTATATATAATACTTACTTATCATTGAACGCTACAATCACATTAGTAATAATCAATTTTGTCATTGATCTCCTCAATGAAAGAAAACTCATAACCACATATAATCCTATGTTTATAGAGCAGTTCAAATAACATAGGGATCCCCAACAGAACATGAATCGATCACATATTTAGAGTTATTCATTTTTAATCATTTATAACATTCATTCATAACAGCAAATGAATAAGTCAATTGCATAAAACTTGATCCCTATGAAGGTTTAAGGTTCGTCCCCACTACCCTATTTCTTATATGAATATGTATAAGTTAATTTCACTCCCCCTTACCTCGAAGAGATGATCCTGATTGTAAATTGTGTAGCCTCAACTCCCCGAAACTGCTCCTCAAACTCCTTTGGCAAGGTTTCATCTGCAGTTTTCTCTCCCTCTCTCACGTCAGAAAATGTGAAATCCCTTGCAACCCTTGGAGACCCCTACTTTTACCTTCACTTAACCCTTTGTTGGGTTCTAAAATCAAGCACAACTTAACCTCCCTTACTATTTACACCCATAATTATTTATTTAAAAATAATCTTAATTTATTCTAATAATTATAATATTAATTAGCCTATTAATATAAATAATACCTTATATTAATATTCTATTTTCTAAAAAAAAAATGGGATGTTACACATTATGCTATTGATTCTTCATATCTAGTCTTTGTCCTTATTGGTGATTCTTCATTTTAGACAAATATTTTCTTTCCTATTTTATTTTACTTCCTTTACAAATATATTTTCATAAAATATTTTAAAATTATTAATTTAATACTTGATAAATATCTGCATTAAAAATTAGATAAAATATCAGTTTAGAGTTAAACAAATAATGAACATTAGATAAAATTTTAATGCACAAAATATATATTCTATATAAAAATCGTTACTTCATGTTTTGCTATATATTCCGCCATAGGCACATGCAAATTGACATTTCTTTTTTAAGGATCCAGACATGATAGAATCCCTTTATCCCTATGATGAAACTCTAAATCCTTTCATGCACTATGACAAGTTTATAACATTAAAATAAGCATTATGTACGATGATTATATTAAAAATTAAAAAGTAAAAAGGAAGACTTTAAACCCATTGATTACAGGCCAGGTGGTTTAAATAGAGGAGCAAGATTAAAAATGCCTTCCACGTCTATGGGTAATTGTAGGGCACCGCTAAGGGCTGCTGGAGTTGATGCTCTGCCCTTCCAAGTGTTAAACCATGGACCTCCTCCAACCTCTACAGCTGCCATATTACTTGAAACGTCCAATATGATCTGCCATTTACCAAATATTCATCAAAATATTCCACTAAAGACCAAATCTAAAACAATTTGTATGTGAACAAAAGTGACACCTTCCCCTTGCTGCCATCATATCTTCGTTCCCATATTTGTAATTTTAGAGTGCCAAAGCATGTGTCTTTACAAGCAGGGGAAAGGCCAGATTCTGCTGTTGGTGCACGCAATGTAGTACCTGGATCCTCTGTGGTTGCTTCTAATTCAACCTGCCAAAATAATAATATATTGACTCGGTCATAATGTCATTTAGCTAAAGAAGGCACATCTACTACTTTGTTTCTCATGGAGAGAGAAGTTGAAAGAAAGTTTATCAAAGAAATTCTTACTGCCTGATTAATCGTATATAATCATTGGCATGCTCATCAGCTCATTCAACTGTTTACCCTCTTTTCAGACTTCATACTTTATAGATCTCATTAAAGAAAATGAGATGCAAAACTTAATTTATTAACGACTACAACAAGTATTGTCTGTGTAGTGTGTAAAAATTCCCTTAACTACTGAAAAAAGTAAAATGTAATTAGAAAGATACTATTACCACATATCTGCCATTGTCTGCTGACATAAACCAATAACCCCAAGTAGAAATTTCCCAGTTAACAGCACCATTCCATGGTACAAATTCGTAAAAATTTCCATCGTAATGAATTCCAATCTGCAGCAGTTTGCAACATAAAAAATATTTTAATATTAAGAAAAATTATTATAGAATAATAATAAATAAAAGATCAATTGGTTGCAGTGCAAGGATGGCAACTAGAACAGATAGATATAAAAAAATAAACCTGTATTAGTAATTGTAAGCAATGATTACTTTAGTCTCTTGCCTTTTTAAATCCCTATATACCCGACTTTGCAAAGCTCATTCACTTAATCCTTAATATCAATGAAAAATTAAGTAGAAAGGATAGGAGAATAATATTTTGCAGGGTTAGAAACTAAATAAGGATTTAGGACTAAAGTGTCATGTTTACAAAATCAACAATCAAAATATGGGTTTACCAAAAAACACAAAAGAACATGAACGCAACTTTTACTATGACAACAATCAAATTAGTTATACATTCCTGTCTTTTCATTGATCCCATTACTATACTAACCCCACTTATTTCGGAGGTAAACTTAATATTACATTTCCGTGAAATAACATTATGGCAGGAGTGAAAATGATAGAAAATGCTGTTTAAAGTTACCAATGCTGCATTTTCAAAGGTCTCGCTTACTCCAGGAATTTGCCTCAATCCACCAGCTGCAGTAAGTGCAATTTCTCCACTAGCACCTTCAAAAACATTACATTGAATCTGTGCGAGACATCAAGTATTTAAGATGCATATAAATATATACACAACACTAATCCAAATATTGGACAGAATAATTGAATATTAATATATCATAAAGCATATTAACCTACAATACCAGCTGTAAAAATTTAAGTAATGGAAACCAAGATCCAAGTGACATGGTTAGGAAGGATCCATTGATAGATTGGAGGTAGATATTATTAAAACTACTCGATAGGGTAAGAAATAAGAAAATTTTAGGAGATAAGAGCTTCTTAAATGTTTATTTTTCTCAAGCAGCCTATGCAATAGGTACAGCATTCAATGCATCTTAAAGATGTACTCCCTCTAGACTCAAATATAAGCCCATGTTTGGTAGACTTAAATATATGCAAAATTTCAACTAATGCAATCCTATTTAATTTTAATATTATAATTCCAAAAACACGCTAAAGTCAATTCAAATTTTAAATTTGAGCACAATCTACAATAAATATGATTAAGGACAATCTAGGAAATGTAGTTCATTCTTTACACTAATTAACTTCCTTAATTCATGTAAAATTAGGTATTTTTGCTTGAATTTGAGTCCAAAGGTAGCAGTGGTGTCTTAATTGTTCTCTTGGAAATTGTTTTGGCAGTAATTATCTTTGTAATACACTTGAATATAAATAAAGTCTATTCATTCTTTTCTCATTTCTCACACATAGAAAATAACTTAAACTGTATTAGTAATTATGTATTGATTCTGTAATAGAAGCTGCATGATGGTAGTTATTCATAAAAATAGATGATGGCTGTTATTTGTTAAGATTATATATGATATAGGGTGCGTAATTAGGGTATGTGTGTTGTTATTTACTGTTTGTGGACAGAGAATAATCTCTGTAGGAGATTTTTGTCTCTGGGGCAGCAATTGTACTGCAGTACCGTGTGTAGTTTTTATGTTCAAAATTATATTTTATTAGTTTATCAATAAAGTTCATCCAATTTTTGTCTGGTCCGTGTCAGACACAAAAGAGGAAGCCAGAATTTGAGGAGGCTAATGAATTTGTCACATCACCATGACCGAACACATGGATTTCTTGGAATAAACCTAGAAGAATGTGGGGCCTGAATTGAGGCTCGAATAGGGGATAGTGCAGAAGAAAGAAGGCACAAATAGAAAGTAAAGTAGTAAACAACTATAACCAAGAAGCTTTTAACTGAAATGAGGAAGGTGTTGGGAAATCATGTGAAGGGCATGGCAGTTCCAATTTTATGGAAGAAATTCAGATTGTCAATACAGTATGGATGAGTATTGTATGTCAGTTAAGAAAGTGCAACAGCCCACCTTCAATAGGGAAGACCCTGTAGGATGGATCAATGGAGCAGCCAATCAAAAACATAATTCGAAGTGCAAAATACTTAAGTCAGTATGGAGGATCAACTATACTGGTTCAATCTTTTGAGAAAAACGGAAGATTTCACTTTGGAGAAACTAAAAAAAGGGTTCTGTTTGTAAGGTTTGGAAGGAGAGAGCTCAAGAAACAATATGAGAAATTAGCAACCTTGAAGCAGTTGGGATCTGTAGAGGATTACATTTAGAAATTTGACCTCCTCTTCACAAGTAAACAAATTCAGCTACCTGAGGAGCAATATTTGGGTGGGAGGACTTGAACCAAATATCAAGTTTAGGATCCATAATCTTAACCATGTCTAGCCTTCAAGCCAAAAAATGGCTAGAGATAATGAAATGGAAATGGCAAAATTCATCTGAAGACTGGCAGTTACACTTGGCAGCCTAAGAATTGGCAACAAACAGAATTGTGAGCAAATTTCTTTAACTGCTATAATCAAATCAAATAATGGTTGAAATGGGAGAAATGGCACAAATTCTGGCTTAATAGCTTTGGGTTTTATCAAACCATGGACCCCACTTCCTATTTGGTGTTAATAAAGATGAAGAATGAAGGGGGATCAAAGAAATTCTGTTGAAAAAAGGGGTTGCAATATTTAACTTATGAAGATATTATGGAGAGAAAAAAAACAAAGGTTTTATGTAGAGAGAAATTCCATCCTTTACACCAATGCAAGGTGAAACAGTTAAGGTTGGTAATTTTGGGATATAACTTATCCCTGGATGAAAGAAGGAGAAGTAACCCAAGGCTTATTTCAACAGGTAGTAACAGGAACCAAGATCCAAGTGGGTTGGTTAGGAAGTATCCAATGATGAATTGGAGGCAGTTATTCTTAGGAGTGTATGCAATAGAAAATAACCCATCTCAAATCAGTAATTAAGTTTTGTTATTTTTTTTTACAAGAAATCAGTAATTGAGTATTAGTTCTTATTGAGATACAAAACAGAAAATGAAAAATGAGAGAGAACTTGAGAAAGAACACAAAAGATTTTTATTATTGTTAAACTGAGAGGAGTACAACAAAGTATTTATAGGCTTACAAGAGTACAACTGTCACAGAGACACCAGACAATCAGTTAGAATACAGCTGGCAAAACTAACTAACTGAATATAACAGCTAACAACCTTATAACAGAAAATAAACCCCAAGAAGCAGTTGAATAACTGCTGCTTTTTACAATACTCTCAGTTCTATATAAAAAACTGCCTGATGGCAATTTTGTAGTCGGATTATATTGATAACAGGGTGGTAATTTGGCAAGTGTGTTGTTATTTGCAGTTTGGAAGACTATATAGGGGACACAAAAATTCAAAGCTTCATTTGGAAGCCTATTAATGAGATAAACTGCAGTGGAGAGGGAAAAATCCCAAATTTTCAGAGGTAAGGAAGCATGACTAAGAAGGGTTAAACCAAAGTCAACAATGGGTCTATGTTTCCTTTCAACAACACCATTTTGATGGCATGTGTGAGGATTGAGGACAGATAAGGCTAGGGTTAATGCCTAACTGGTTTAGGTAATTGGTGAAAAACTGAAAGGTATAACCCCGCCCCCCTGCAATCTGTTTGTAAGTTTTCAAGTTTGGTATTGAACTGCAATCCAGTCATGGCTTTGAATAGTTGAAAAACATTAAGGGTTTCTAATTTTCTTATAAGTAGATACATCCAAATAAATATGGAATGTCCTTCCACAATGGTAACAGAATAAAGAAATTGTTTGTAAATGGAATATGTGATCCCAAAAGATCATTATATACTAATTCTAATGGGGCATGATAAACTGTTTAAGCCAAATATAGGGAAGTCAATGTTACTTTCCAACATAACAAGTAGTACAAAATTCAACATTTTTATTTGAAATGGATATATTACAGAGTTGCAAAACAAGTTTCAATACATGTTGATTGGGGTGGCCAAGCCTATCGTTGGTGACCTGAGACTTGGAAAGCAATATAGCCCCCACAAATCCTTCCACCAAGATTTCATTGGTGACCTAAGATTTGAGAACACAGTACGTGTCATTGAATTCAAAATAGAAACCGTTATTTTCAGCAAATTTGCTAACACCAATTAAGTTCTTTTTTATGTAAGGTACACCGTTATATGGAAAAAAAAAAAAGGAAGAACCAAATAAGTGTATATGCAAATCTTGTCCATTCTTAATGCATATTTGGTCTGGACCTTAAAAGTGACCAAGTTGTTGAATATTTTAGGAATACTAGTTACATGACCTGAAGCTTGAGAGTCAGGATACCAATTTGTACTAGGAGCATTGGTAAAATTAGCAACCATAGCTAAGGGTTGCTTGAACAGATTGGGATGTGGTTGACAAGTGTTGGAATGGCAAGTATTAAGGAATCTTGGGGGAGGATTTTGCATGTTGAAGTTTTGTTGAGGCTAGAAAGCATTGTAATTTTGTTGTGAAGTGGGATCTTGATAGGAAGCAGTGTGCCCATACTTTAAGCAAACTAGAGATTGAATGTGAGAGAAATGGCCATGACATTGGCCACCACAATCACGGCCACAACCAGAGTAGCCACCACGAGTGACTCTAGAAGCGTTGCTCGCATCACCAGACACTATATCTTGCTGAGAAGGTTGAGCCAACCGAATGAGGACTCAAATTGGGATTAGGGTTTGAATCCTTGAATGGCATCAAATTGAGAAAAGGTGCATCAACATTCAACCATTGCTGAAACTTGTTAATTTGCGTAGCATGAACAAGAAGCAACGCTTCAACTTCTTCAATAGGAAGAGGATCGAAGTGACTTTTAATAACCGATATAATTGGACTATATCATTCCGCCAATCCTTCAAGAATGACATCATGATGTTTGCAATGAGTAATCGGTTGTTTAACAGAAGCCAAAGCATTTGCAAGATCCTAAATGCGAAGTAGATATTCCTCCATTGTTTTGTCCACAAAAACAGTTGTGTGAAGTTATTATGTTCACAAATGTTGTGCCTTCACATGAGTTAGTTTATGGAAATAGTCATGAATTTTATCCAAACCTTTTAAAAATGAGTCCTTCCAAGCACGCAAGAGAGAAACGAAGCTTAAAGAGTAGATTGAAGCCACAACAACAATACTTGGTCCTGCTATTCCCAAATCCCATATGCAAGATTCAATGTTCTTGCTTCACAATCAGTTTCTGTGAGAAATTGTGAAGAATGCTAGGGTTTACTACAAAGTGTTGAAGAATATGTGCTTTGATTGTTGGCTCTACTTCTTGCCTCCATAGAAGAAAATTTTGCTCAATAAGCTTCTCTGAAATTGGATGAGAGAAAGTAGAGAGTGCAGAAAAAGAAGGAGAAGTTGTATTGGCCATGGATTGAAACTATACTCTAATTACCATATTGAGATAGAAAACAGAGAATGAAAAATAAGAGAAAACTTGAGTCTTGTTGGGACAAAAACACATAACCAACTAACTTCTCTTTATTCATATTGATAAAAAAAAACACCAGAACAACAAAGTACAACACCTAAGTAAAAAGAAAAAATAATAGTTATTTTGTTTACATGGTTCGCACCCATGCCTACATCTACGAGAAGTTTTTGAGACTATTAGAAAATCTGCAAACCCTCCTCATTTTTTTGTTCACGTGGTTCGCGCCCCATGCCTACTTTCATATTGGAACACCTGGAAGCCCTCCGTCCACATCATAACCCCCTCTCTCACTTAGAGTAGTAACTCCCTTTTTTGGCTAAGTGATTTTTCACCTAACATTCTAATCTTAAACAAAGAAACAAATCTCTATTTTACAAATAGTATATTTAAAATCTAAATAAATTTTAAAGATAAAACAATATCTTTTTCTAAACAATATCTGTAAATTTGAAATTAAAATAATATGAATTGTTTTTCCAACAATAAAAAGAAAGGCTCAAAAATCCTCTCTAAGATTTTTATTATTGTTAAACTAAGGGGAAGAGGAGGAGTACAATGAAGCACTTCCTTTATGCTATATCTGTAAACTAAGAGGAGTACAATGAAGTACCCATAGGCTTACAATAGTACAGCTGTCACAGAGACAGCTAACAAAACTAACTGAAAACTAACAGCTGACAACCTTATAACAGAAAACAAACCCCAAGAAGCAGTTGAATAAGTGCTTCCTTTATGCTATACTCTCTAAGTTCCATATAACAAACTGCCTGGTGGCAATTATCCATAGAAATAAACAATGACAATTTTGTATTCAGATTATATTTGATAACAGGGTGGGCAATTAGGCAAGTGTGTTGTTATTTGTGGACATAGAATACTATCTATATGAGACTCTTGTCTTTATAACAAACAACAATTGTATTGTGTGTGATTTCTATGCACAGAATTATAGTTTATTAGTCCACCAATTTGTGTTGTATCATTCATACATCTCATATATCATGAATCAAGATAGAGCTACTCATTTTAGAAAATTATATTTTGTGAAGTCATACTTCATGATGCATAAGCAACAAAAGGATTCCATCTCCTACAGTCTTCAAGCCCTTAATAATTTGGGAAAACTGTCCTTGTGTTACTGCTTGTTAAGTAGATAGACAATTGATTATTCTAAAAAGGTATAAATATAAATAAAATGAAGAAACAAATCATTCTATTCATAATTTTCAAAAGACAATAAGGTTTGTAATCACTTCCATACAATCAGCTATAGTTGAAGTTTCATAGCAAGCCATAGAAATTGGAACTGATGTGCTGATGAACAGTAAAGATACACTTTGATAATGATAAGCAAAATTACCCAAAACCATTTCCTAGGGAATCCTCCACCCCAGTTCTTTTCTGAATAAGACAGGGCATTATCAAACTCAATCCTCTCGCCATCCCACTCTATCCAACCTGAGATCCAATATTTATAGAAGGAAAATGAATGAGAACATAAATATCATCTCGCCAACAATAGTGGTTAATTTTGAAGAACATGTACTTTAAACTTGACTATCAAACAGCATCTTAAAAACTGATCTTAAAAGAAACATTAACCTTCTAAATGTGTATAACATCTCTCTCCGGCTCTTCTTTTCCTGACTTACGTAGCTCTTGCAACAAATAATCTTTTCAGCATTACAATTTTCTTCATGATTTATATCTTTTACGTGACTAAATGACAATCACTTTGGCAAATTAAATTTATAGTTTAGGGCCAAAATAGATCAATATTAATTGTTCAAACGAGATTATTATGTTTCATTTCAGACATAATAAACAGCAGTCACTAGACCACAAAATAAATAAAACTATAAAAGGTTTAATAGCCAATAGCTGAACCAGTAGCAAATACCTGTTGACAGTCCACCAGCCATGCAGATTTGCCAATGTGGTTCAAAAACAGGAAATGCTGCAAGCCACCCGGCAGTAGACTTCTGTGTAGACCCAACATCTCCCCAACCATATACAGGACGTGTACTATACTCCCAACGGGCAGTCTTCACTGTTTCTACGTAATTCGACCTATAATTAAAATTTGTGTCAAGTACAAATATAGAGAAGGCAATACTTAAAAAAAGCAGTCTAACCCCACCTTCCATCATCGCGAATAAAACCTTGATTCCAAAAGGGGGTGACTTGAAAACCTTCCAACACTCTATTATTAAATTCCTACACAAAATTACCAAATACAAAGCATATTTATTGGAAATAGAGAACATAAGGACAGAATAGCAACCATTTGCTTGGGTAGTTCAAAAATTGTTGGAAATTTAAGAAAGAGAAGTCACCACCGTAATTAGCAAGGCAATCAAGGACTACCAGCATGGAAAACCAAGGTCCAAGAAAGAAACAAAACTGATGCCATTGAAAAATAATCACCCAAAAGTCAATTTGAGTTTAAGCTTAATTTAAACTCAAAAGTTGGTCATGGGGTGAGAGACTTGCCTCTTATATACACACTATTATAGTTATATCAATAGTAAATGGCACGGGGGATTTTCAACGTACCCCCACTGTCTAACATGAAATTTAGAATACTGAACATTTACAGGTACATGGGTGACCCAATAATCCTGTCAACAACCAAGATAGACTCGGATACCGTTTTAAAATTTGAGTTGAGGACTAATTCAAGACCCCAAAAGCTAGCTCATGATGTAAAACTTGTCGCCCACTTATAATGTGGGAATTCCAACACAAAGCTCAACAAAGTTAAAATAAAAACAGTGAACTTGTTATTGGTGGAAGACCTCATGAAGAAAATTTAACACGGAATGGTCATGTGTCTGTAAAAATATTGTATTTGCACGTTAAGTGTGAGATTTGAGATGAAAGATGGAATATAAACCTGTGGCGGAAGCTCCTTGTTAGGAGGTTTAGAATTTTGGTTGGGCAGGAAAGTGTTCCCCAACATCAGTTCATGCCTGCCTAAGCATGGTTGAAATCCACAAAATACGATGAGTCATTTTAAAAAAATGGAAAGAGCATAGCGTAGTGGAAATCCTTACTTCCCCAGAAGAATTGTGATTCGGGAGAGTATTGGCAAATATACTTGTCATCGGCACCGAGAATTTGGGCCCCAACACCGGTAAACCTGGGCCCATATTGGGCCAATTCTAGCGGCGTCAACGGTTTACGAAAGGAGGGACTCTCGACGGAAAACATAAAGCAAAAACTCTGCCTCCGTTCCGGAATGGACACTTTGAAGTACCAACCCTCGAAGAATTTGCGAGTAGTCCCATCGAAATGGTACCTATTATTAAAAAATAAAAAATAAAAAATAGGAAAATTGAAATGATGAATTGAAGGAGGAAAAGAAAATACCATACCCGCTGTGAGGGGTTCGAAGGTCTCGATTGGGAGGTGTGGGGGAGTAAGTAGGTTTGACATTGACAGACAGAGTTTGTTCCTTTTGCTTTTGCTTAGCCTGAATAATTGGAACGGTATCTGAGAGGGAAGTGTGAGCTGCGAGGCGCGTTAAGGGAAAGGAAAGTTTGAAAGAAGGAAGAAGAGGGAGTGTGGGGGAACAAAGAGGAGGATCCCAGAGCTTGGCTTCCATGACCATGGTTGCGGTTGCAGAAGCACAAAACAAAACGTTCTTCAAAGTTATTATTTGCCGCCGCAAAGGACGTGTGCTTGTTTTAGCTAACTCGTAACAAGTGGCGCTCAAGTGAACACAAACGCATCACCGAAACCGCCACGCTGTCTGACATGCACATGGATGCTATGCTCTCAACTATCAACTATCAACTATCAACTATCAACTATCAACTCTCCTCAAATTTTACATACTAGTGTCCGTCAATTCTTAGAGCATGTCGTACATCAAGGTTTTTTATTTTCCTAAACTTTTTTTGTGAATTCTGCACTGTTACCTTATTTTGAAAATTAACTCTAATTTTTAAACAGAAGAATTTTGTAATGCTGGAAAAGTTTTTTAGTAGATGGCATAATCTCATGTAATTAAATTTAATATTTATTTTTAGTTATTATAAAATAACTAAATTAAATAATTGTATTAATTAAATTAAATAATTATGTTATTTAAGTTAAATAATTATATAGTTTAAATCATTTTAATTAAATAATTATATAATTTAAATTATATATTTTAATTATGGAAAAAATTTAAAAGAATAAAAAAATATTTAAAAGTGAATTTTTTATGAATAAAAATATTTTAAATATAGGATAAAACATAATATTTATAAGAAAAATACAAACATAAAGATTGAATAAGGAAAATTAATGCAAAATACAAATATAACGATAAAACTCAAATTTCAGTATCATTGTCACTGAAATGTTCCCATATATGTTTCACCAAATCTACTTAAAGTTGTTGATGAACGCCTCTTATTTGCATATAACGTTTTGTCTGTAAGTATGCAACAAAAGTTGTAAGAACTTCATGAGATACTTCAATATTTGAACTGTCTTCGTCAATATGATCATAATCAATATCAACATTACCAGTATATGTATCTAGTTGATGTCTGTCAATATAATGTTCTTCATAGTACCCGTTTGTCAATTACGTGATAGACCACATAATTGCAAAACGATATTTTAGCACACCAAAAGCTCTTCCCACATCCTTTCTTGCTGCTTCTTGACGTTTTGCAAATGATTTTCTTTTTTTCTCTTTGTGGCATCGAGATTGTTTTCATAAATGTAGCTCAATCAGGATAAATTTCATCAACAAGATTATAACTCATATTATATTGGGTTCCATTAACTATAAAATGCATTGGAGGAGCTTGACCTCGCAAAATATTATTAAACACAAATGATTGATTTAACACATTAATATCATTATTAGAACTTGGAACTCCAAAAAATGCATGTCAAAAGTCTTGTGATGTGATAGCTTCAAGTATAATTTTGGATTTGCAATTATCACCTCTACAATATTGCCCCTACTAAGCAACTAGACAGTTTTTTTCCATTCTCAATATCCAGAAATTCATGTGCCTCTGTTGTAGCAAGCGATTGACGTCCTCGTTGTTAGGCTTTCTCAGGTACCCATCTCTAAATATCTCGTTCATGCTAGTAACAAAAGCTTCTAAACATCCGAATGCAATGTTTTCACCTATTCTAAAATACTCATCAACATTATCCACAGGTAATCCATGTGTCAATATACGTATTGTTATAGTGCACTTTTGCAATGGAGAAAGACCCTGTCTACCAGTAGCATTAATTCTCATTTGGAAATATGGATAACGAGAACTAAAAGCATTCACTATTTGAAGAAACAATGGCTTTTTCATTCGAAACCTCTACCGAAATTGAACTTCAGTGTATACATAATTCTCATAGAAGTAGTCATTTAACAGAAGTGTATATCCATTTTCACAATTGTGATTTATGGTTCTTCTTCTGCGTCTAGGTTGAGTTTAGCTTTCTGCTTGCTGTTGGAGTTGTTGTTCAGGGAGTTGACGCATGTAATAGTATAGTTGAATATCAATAGCGTCAGTAAGTGCTTCATGAATAATTTTTCACCATATTCTCTCGAACTCAAGGTGACGAGGCATGATAATACTAAGTAAAATGAAATGAACTAATACAATAAGATTACAAAAGAATATGTTTGTGCATAAATGGAGGGCATGTAAACATTTATATAGAAAATTCATAACAGCTGCTTGTAACGGCTAATTCTAATGGTCAGTTTTTTAACAGCTACTTATAATGGCTAGTTTTTTAGCAACTATCTCTAACAGCTATTTTTTTAATGAGTTAATTATAAATAAATAAATTAAAATGATTTTTTATTAAAATTAGTGGCACAGACACACAACTAACTACATAATTAAAAATACTGACACAGACACACTACACATCGAGTCCAAAGTCGTTACAAAGCTTTTGGCAAAACTTTTCGTGTTTTTTGCGTTGCTCGATTGCCATATCTGATGTGTTCATCATAATGATCTCATATATCTTCAACATATTTCAGTGTTAATTGATTTTGAAATTTCCTCGGTGACAATATTACTGTGGTGTATGTCAATCTCAATGTCAACAAAATCCATAACTGTTGTAGAGGATGTCGATGTCACTCCTTTGCCTTTCAGCTCTCTT
Organism: Psophocarpus tetragonolobus; assembly: GCA_037954015.1. Classification (NCBI taxonomy): domain Eukaryota; kingdom Viridiplantae; phylum Streptophyta; class Magnoliopsida; order Fabales; family Fabaceae; genus Psophocarpus; species Psophocarpus tetragonolobus. The sequence continues at coordinate 21,820,483 of CM075688.1, read as the reverse complement.
TTGGCCGTTTTTGTCCCATTGGACGAGAGACTGTTGTCAGTCCCTCAGCTTCAGAAACTCCAACCAGTGTTTCAGGATTATATGATGATGAGTAAGTGTCACTTGCATTCAACTTTGTACGTTTTGCAGGACCTTCATTGCAAGTTCCTAACCATCTTGGTTTTTCCTTCAACATCCGTCATGCATGCTCAAGTGTAAAATCCTTTTGACAATCTTGTTTCCATATAAAATATGCACTAACCATGACATCATTCTCATTACAACTACTTTTCTTTAAAGCAGTAGCTTGGTTGTAACAACCGTTGAATTTTTTAATACTATGGTGAATCTTTTGCCATCAAGACCTCAATTGATTGTTGGACCTTTCACTTAAATTATCATGAAATTTGTTTGTAATGCTCAAGTACTCTTATCCAAAAAGGCATCTTTTGAAAAAAATATTTATAGTAGGATTGTCAATTGTGTTGATTTAGATTCATATGACAAGAAAAAAATTGAACTTGACACAGACAACACAGAATGAGTATGGAGGAAGGATGAAAATTTTGGTATGAAAATTTTGAACACTCACATCTCAATTTATAGGAAAAAATTACTCAATTTTAAATTAAAATAAATAAATTTCTAACTATTACATTCCAACTATTCACACTTAATTTACTCCATTTTCATACGTCTCACTTCACACTCTCTCACATATGCTCCCCAACGTTCAAATTAAAAAAAAAAAATCACTCTCCCCAACAGCCCATGCCTCCGCCCCTCCCCCCTCTCTTTCATTTTCATTTTTCCCTTTCTCTTTTCCCCTCCCACGCCACTCATTGTCTCTTCCCCTTCCCTCTCATTCTCTCAACCCCACCCATGGCCACCCTTCCCCCTTCCCTCTCTTTCTTTCTTCCCCACCCACAAGACTTTTCTCTCACGGCCATGACCACCACCTTTCTCCTCACCCAACGTCACAAATATGTGTATTTCAAAACTCTATCTCTTTTGCCTATACATAAATATAGCATCATTTTAAAATAAATAAGATTAATTTCTCTATACAATGTAAAAAAAAATAAATTATATTATCAATCAATAAAAAAGTATTATTGATATGACTTTAAAAATAACTATTATAAAATACAATATTAAGTATGATTTATAAAGCTTTGTGATCGGATACTCTGTTATTCTTTATTTAGAAATTTCATCTCTTTTAAACCAGCCTAACCGCAAGCGAACAATCCTGATCATTTGAACTTAACGTAAAATTACGGGCAGCAGATTATTAATTTAAAACATTGGGGTAACTTAATAGTACATTGTCCTGTCAACAAGGTATTTCGAATTGTCGAAATCAAGATAACAAAGAATAACAGTCAATACATGACAAAGGAGAGCACAGTAGTGTAAGCAGAAATTGTTTACAGAGGAAACCAAATTTATTTTTATAAGAACAGCAACATTAGTTCTCCAATTTAACAATGGTAGGCTTATAGTCAATGATAACGACTTTCTCCAAGCAGGGAAGGAGCACATTTGCGTATTCAACATGGACAGGATGAGCTACATACTCTGCAATGCCTTCAGTACTCTCAAAGGTTGATTCAAAGACATGAGTGAAGCCTTGATGCAGGTTTTCAGCACTTATATCCGTGCCCCTACAATATATAATAATTCATATATTGCTATTAAATCAAACCACTGGAAGGGGTTCTAGTGCAAATGTGTTGAAAGTAAGATGCAAAGTAAGACTTGAATGACATTTCTCAATCACCTATACAAGTTTTCTTTTTTTCTAAATCGACATCACGTAATTTTACAACAATCCAAATCTATTTCTTTAGGGCCATTAAAATTGTAAATTTGTCAAACACTCTTAGTCTGATTGTGAAAAACTTAAGCCTCCAAAGTCCAAATTTCAAGTATGGGAACCAGGAGGTATACCAGATCTAGCACTAGTTGCCATATAGAACAATAGATAGGACAATTTCCAGGTTGGAGAATGGAGATCATAGAAGATAATACCATCATCCCGAATTCCCACAAACTAGCTTATGTTTTAAAAATTCTCTTGAGAAGACAAAAACAAGTTGAACCAAACATATATTATACCATTGATATGATTGTCAATTGTATAAATAACAAATAAACAAAAGACCCTGTCATGCAGAAAAAGCAAAGATCTTGATCTGAAAAGTGAAAACCCTGCGATTTCACCAAAGGGCATTTTTAAGAAACCGAGAAAAAATTGACCAATAATTACTCTGAATACTACAACCACAATATCCACCGGATCAAAATAAACTGTACCCATAAATAAATTGAAAATCTAACCCAACTAATGTTCCACTCAGACTCATTCAGTACTTCAGTACTTATACTTAAGCTGGACGAACCCATTTTAAAGAGTTCATTAAAAAATCAATTTTTTTGGTCAACGGATTTAGTTTTTGCAGCCCCTGTTTGTATTTTATGAAGAAGTTAACGTTGTTGGGTGTGATGGAAGTGGATTATTGAATTGCAGGCGTGAGAAAGACATAAAGAAGATAGAGATAAAATGAAAAAAGTAAGGTACCAATGGAATGCCTTCATGGGTGGGATGAGATTGACTAGATTGGCATAGCTCTTGATGAGTTCTTCAATCCGTTCTGGGGAGATGTCGCCCTTGAACTTTGCGAGTACAATGTGTTTCACTACTCCCTTTGCTTCCTCCATTTCTTCATTCACAAATCACAACAACCCGTGTATATAGCACCTTAAGTGTCAACACAAACAAACTGTTACCTACCACTTAACTTTTCATCACTTTCTTATACAAATTAATTAACTAAATAATGGGATGTGATTATACCACTGTAAAGTGCATCACATTTTTTTATATTGGGTTGGATTGCATAAAATTTTTTACACGTTCACAAATTAGAAAATTGTTTTTATGAAATACAAGCGAAAACATTCTCATAACTACTGGTGTATTTGTATTTTTATTTTGATACATTGTAATAATTTTAAAATTTTAATTGAATATGTTTTGTTATAATATGATAAAATATAAATAATTGATTATGTCATTTTTCATATAATAATTTTAGTTTAATATATTTTAAAATATATTTTATTATTTTATATATTTTTTTTATGATAATATTATAGAAACATGTTAGATCATTAATAAATATGTTAAATTTGTAATGAATTTGAAAAAATGAGAAGAGAAAAAAATTTAAATAGAACTCAAAATATTGATAGAAATCATAAAGTGTTTAAAAAGGTAAAATAATCATAAATATGGACACTAAAATATCATATTCTCATTATATAATATATATATATATATATATAGTATATAATATAATATCATATATTATAGATTTTAGATATAATAGGACAATTATGTATGTTGTAAATAAATATTTTAAAGTATTTTTTTTAAAAAAGTTACAAGATTGATTTAGTGGCAAAGTCTATATACGAAGAGGAAGGGTTGTGAGTTTGAATCTCTTTTTTAACAAAATTATTTTTTTTTTGTTTTTTAAAATAGTAGAATAGGTATTTTAAAAAATGAACATTAGAAAGGAAAATTCTCTTTGTTAATAGTATAAATATTGTCTAACAATATAAATCTAATTTTTTATAGGTTTAATATCATTGCACTCAAAGTATAAACTAATCACAACATTTCATTTAAATGACTTTTAAAATATTAATTAATAATGTCAACAACCTTATTATATATAAAAAAATTTAGTTAAATATCTTCCACAATAGTGTATAAGTAAGTCATTTTCTTTTTTTTATATTGAATAAAAGTATGTTTTCAAGCTACAATATTATTTAATGAGAGCATTTTTAGGATATGTTTACAATAATGTTTTGTAACATTGTTATTTTTAAATTAAATTTTAACGTTTTTAAAAAAATAATTTTAAAATAATATTATTTTTCAATTTAAAAATTTAAAATATAATTTATATATTAAAATCATTTACTTATTACAAAATTTAACTGTAATATAATAATTGATATATTTAAACTTATGTATCATAATTTTGTTGAATTTATAATAAATCATTTTTCATGGCGTATGAACTTTAATGTCATAGAAAAATTAACAAATTATTTATATTTATTCTAATTTATAAATAATTTCATATTTATTTTTTGAAAATTAAAAATTAATAAATATTTTGAATGGGCTCCTTTCTATACTTTCAATGTCGTACACTCACTACATTCTATGATAACACGATGCCAGCTGGTGTAATATATATCTATATATATCAGGATTTTATGGTTTCTGTAATGGAACGTGCTCACTGCACTGGCACCGCTTGCAACATGATTGCCTTATCGTTTATGTGTTTTTATAAATTAAAATGCTAAGATAAAAATATCAAATGAATGGTTCAGAATTGAGATGAATATATAATGTATGATTAGATTTTAATATTTTAACCTTTTTTTAAAAAATGTGTATATATATAAAGATGATTTTTTTTTACAAAAGAAATAAATAAATAATGATAATTAATTATAATTAATAATTTCCATTTATTGATTTTATATTTTATGTTTATATTCTATTATATATTTAATTATTAATTTATTAATGAACAATTACTAACACATTTGTTCACCCAAAAAATAGGAGCCAACACATTTGATTTTATTACAGTGCAGTCCTTGTTTTAAAACACTGAAATCTTGAAATATATTTATAGAATTATAGTTAGAAAGCTAATCATGAATAACAGATTATACCAATAGTTAGATCTTTTAGAAAAACAATAGTTAGATTAAGTGCAGTAAAAAACAGTAATAGTTTGATTAAATATTATGCATTTACAAAATAAATAAATAAATAAATAATCAATAGTTTTATAAAAATTATTCATTTCTTGGATAATATTTTTTTTGTTAGAATCCTGATATTAATAAATTTAAATAATTTATATTTAAATTTAAAATTCTACAAGCAACTATCTTAATTATATGAATTGTTTTATATGTAATAATTCAGTACAATATCTTTTTTTTTTTTAAATAATAGTTATGATAATGAATTTATATATTTACATTTAAATTCTAACCTTCTTAAAATAATAACCTTAATTAAAATAATTAGAAAAAACCTCTAGAATTTTTAATTTAGATTGAAATTTTTACTTTAAATATCAATTATATATAGATTATTATTTTTTATCATTTAACTTTGAATAAAAATTATTTAAAATTTAGATCGATAAAATAGGATCACTTTACTAATTTTAATGCTTAACTTAATTTTGTGTGGATTATTTATAATAACATTTAAATATATTTGGAGTTTATATACATTCAAACTGATATATCCAATAAATATCCAATAAATATAGCTCAGTTAACATAAGTTTACCCAAAAATAAATACGAAAAAATCAAGTGATTACGGTTATCCTTAATATACTCATTTGAAATATGGACTTCAAGTCCTATTTATAAATCGTAATTTTGAAAGAATTGTTTACTGCTTTTTATAAGAGATTTTTAAAATTTCTATTAAGATTCTATTTTCCTTATTTATCATCATGAATAATTTTATTTTTTTAAAAATTAAAGAATCATTCATAAATATTTTTTATACTTTTTAAATTCTCAAATTTTGGTAATTTTAAAAATTATTAAATGAAAATACGATAGTTACATTAGTAATATCTGTTTAAAATTTGATAAAATTAACTAAATATAACTAGTTTTATTGATATTGGTTTCTTGTATACAAATATCTTATAAAAAAAGATTTATTTTTTATAATAAAAATAAAGCTCAAGGAATATTTTAGTTCCTAAAAAATATCCACTTTTTTATTTTATTTTTTTAATTTTTTATTTTTGTCACTGAAATATGTTTTTATTTAAAAATAATCGTTGTCATTAAAAACATTTTGACATGTAAGCATATTTACATCACTACAAATAATAATATAACAATCACATGTGACATGACTTTTTTTTTTTAATAAAAGATACTATTGTTACTAGGCTAAATCAATTTTTGTTCTCTAAAAAGTATTTGCTTTTTTTTTTAGTCATATAAAAATTTTAAAATATATTTTTGTTTTAAAATATTTCATATTGTTAAATGCATAATATCATATTTTTATATTTTTATTATAGTCTCTTAAATATATTTTTGTTTTAAAATATTTCATATTGTTATACGTATAATATTAGTGGTTATCTAATTGTTTTGCCACGTCACTGAAAAATAATGACCTTGAAAAATATCAAGTTGACTATATATAATATAATAAGAGTTTAATTAGTATACATGGACAATATAAAAAAATATTACACTGCCATTAAATCATATCTTTTCATTTATATGACCTTTAAAATATTAATTGATAAAATTAACAAATTTACCATAAATTAAATATTGTGATTAAATATTAGTGTAAAAAATGTTATACTGACCGTATATACTAATTAAACTCATATATAATAATAATATGTGATTTTTTAAAACAAAAATGTTATTGTTAATAAATGACAAATAATGACACATTGGGGTGAGCTATATTGGTTCATATTTTTTTTTTGTTATCTAAATCTATGTAAATTTAAAAGAAAAACAAAAACTTTGAATAAAGTCAAATAAGTTTGATTCTATACGAGTTTAGGTTTCTTGAACTGCCAATCAAACTTACCCTCTATATGAGCCTAAATTTTTCAGCCCAACTCATTTCATCAAGCCATGAATTGCCCTACATAAAAAAAATATACATCTATATCATATTTAGTAAGAAAAGAAGTTTAATTGTTCTATATTATCATTAAATTTATACTATTAACTAATTAAAAATAATTAAGATGAATTTTAAAAATATTATAAGAGTTTAGTAATATGTATCTTATTATAAAAAAGTATATTATCATATATGTTATTTTCAACGACTAATATGACAAAATTTTAGCCACATCATCATCTAATATTATGCATCTAACAGTAATAACTATTTTAGGTTGATTATATATATATATATATATATATATATATATATATATATATATATATATATCCAAGAGACTATAAATTAAATAAAATAAAAATATAATTCTCTTTTAATATAGCTATTTTTACTAGCAAAAATACATGCGCTACCGCGCCTGTGTATTTACATTCTATTTTAATATGCTATAACAATTATAGAGTTTTAATTTAATACCTTTTGTAATTTTTTATAGTTTGAAACATAAATTGTTACGTGATATGTTTTGAAATATATTTTGTTAATTTTATATTTTTTGTTTATGATGATAACATGATAAAAACATGTCAAATTATCAATGGATATGTCAAATATGTAATCAATATGAAAAAAATGGAAAGATGAGGGTTTAAATAGAACTCAGCATATTGTCGCACCTATATATTTGCATGTTTATTAAAAATATTTATCATGAAATTTACGCAAATATTAATAGGAAGAAATTATATTTGTGAAAGTGGGAACAGTCATAACATGTTTAGAAGGTAAAATAGTCATAAAATGTGAACACCAAAAGGTCATATTCTCATTATATAATATATAATATATAATATAGCATCACCTATTATATATTATAGATATAGTTGGTTTAGTGTTAAAATATATGTTGGGAAATAAGAGGTTATGAGTTCAAGTCTTTCCTATGACAAATTAATTTATTTTTTTAATTTAAAAATAGGTGTAAGGGTAAAATAAATATTCTGAAAAGTAGACATCAAAAGGGAGTATTCCCTTTATTAATAGTATAGATATACAGTATATAATATAAGAGTTTAATTGGTATACACTATCAGTGTAAAGATTTTTACACTGACAGTCAATCACAACCTTCATTCATGGTAGATTTGTTGACTTTACTCATTACTACTTTAAAAGTCACAAATGAAAAGTTGTAATTGAATGTTAGTGTAAAAATCTTTATGCTGATAGTGTATACCAATTAAACTCAATGTATAATATATGAATCACAACTTTCATTCATGATTTGTTGACTTTACTCATTATTACTTTAAAAGTCACTTAAATGAAAAGTCATGATTGAATGTCAGTGTAAAAATCCTTTACACTGATGGTGTATACTAATTAAACTCTTATACATTATAGATATAATTGGACAATTATGTGTGTTGGATATCAATATTTTAAAGTAACTTTTTTATTAAATTTATGAGGTTGGTCGAGTGGTAAGGTATATGTTTGGAAATAAGAGGTTATGGGTTCAAGTTCCTTTTATGACAAATTAGTTTATTTTTTTAATTTTAAAATAGGTGTAAAGGTAGAATAGGTATTTTGAAAAGAATACATCAAAAGGGAGTATTCCCTTTATTAATAGTATAAATTATTAATAGTATAGATATAATATATAATATAATATCATATATTATATATTATATATTATAAATATAATTAAACAATTATGTATGTTGCATATCAATATTTTATAATAATTTTTTGCATAATGTTATAAGGTTGGTGATGCAATCCCACCTAGCATGCATCATGGCTAGGAGGATTCAAGGAAGGCATGGCATGAATGAAAGCTCATTGAAGATTGGAAGCCATTGTAATGAGTAAATATTTCATTTTAATTAGCTAAATAGGAGCATATTTTTAATTCCTTTAAGGTCATGTATATTTGGCCATATTCTTTTTAGTTTAGAAGGTTTAGGTGTCTTTAGTTAAAAAGGAGGAGTAAGCTTAGAATGGGTGCATAAGTCAAGACATGATTTTGGGCTAGGTCATTCAATTTAGGAGATGCTAATTACACCCATGGGGTGAGCTTAGGTGCCTCACTTAAGTCCCACATTGCCTAGAAAAGTGTGTCCAAGCTCTCCCTTGGGGCTATATATACTCATTCCCCTCATTGTAAATTTCACCTTTGAAGTTGAATGAAAATATTCTCCTTAAGAGCACATTCTTAGTAAAAGGTCTTGAGGAATCTCTTCCTAGTTGGTTTTTATCAAGGGTTCCTTCCCTTATGGTAAACCTAAACATTTTGGCTTATCTCTCTTTGAGAGTGGCGCCCCACCTCCATTTTCTTTCCCCTCCATCAAAATTTTTTTGCATCATTTGGTATCAAGAGCCAACTCCATGAGGTTCTTTTCTAGTCTTAATTTTCTTTAATTTTTTCCAGCTTTTGTTCTTAGTGTTCTTGTTGTTTTCTTTATTTTTTCCGGCCATTGATTCTTGTCATTTAATTCCTTTTATGTCTTGTTAGTTTATGTTTTAGTAGTTTTCATTTTATGCAATTTGTTTCCTAGTTTTTATTGCTTTCTAGATTCAATTTATCTTGTTCTTTTCCATTGAATCTTTATATGTTTCCTTTAGAATTGTTTCTTTAATTTTCTGCCCAGTTTTTTATTTTTTTCCTTATTCTTGTGCAAATCCTAAGAAGGTCATTGTAATGACTTCAGAAAATTTGTGAAGGAAGCCACACATTATGGTTTTGATCTTTGGATGCACGTTGTTATTCTTATTTGAGTTTTTAATTCTATTTTCCTGCACCTATTTTTCTGTTTTTTCAGCCCCTTGTTCTCTATTTTGGGCATATATTTTTGGTTATTTTGAGTCATTTAATTTCAGTTTTTAATCTTCCAAGTTGTGTCTTAGTTGGTCATGTTGTAGCCCTTTTATTGTCTCTTAATTCTATATAGTTTTGCCTTTTTATTTTTACCATAAAAAAATGTGTTTCTCTCTTGGAATTGAGCATATGTTCTTGTGTCTATTCCTAGAGTCCCACATGTAGCATGTTTCAAAAAATTTTCATAAAAAATAAATTGCTCAATTCTTTCTTAGAGTCCATTTCTTCATTTTGTGTGAGTAGCTTATTTTTGTGCTAGTTTATTATGGTGATTTTCTTTGTGGTGGCTAGTTGAGTATTTTGGGGCACATATTTGAGCTGAAAACTTAAGCAATCAAACTTACCTAAACCCTAAAAAACTCTCACTTGGTGTCATGTTATAATCACCTAAAATTACTAGCTCATTTTAAGTTATTTTGTGTTCTTTGGTTTGCACTTTTACATCAAGTTTTTGTGGCTAATTTATTAGTCTTGTTCAAGCATTTATAATTCTTAAACTCCTTACTATATTTGCTACAAAATGTGTTAAGAGGTGTAGCAAAATTGTTTAAAAAAAAAAGAAAAGAAATCAAAAGTAAAATAAGTAAAAAAAAAGAGTTAGTAAAAAGTGTTAAAAACAAGTAAAAAGAGTACAAAAAAAAATTTAGTGTACCTCAAAATTATTAAACAATTCAAAGGAGTGTTAAATTTTATTGAAATTTTCTTGAATTTATTTGCATATGATTTAGTCACATTGCTTTACAATTGTGCAAATCATTGAATTTGTTGAGTCTCTTTTAGGCCTATTCTAGAAATTTCTTTTGTGTGCCAACTTTCTTTCTACACCTTTTATTTCTTGTTTGTCCTTATTGGCTTTCTTTGTGTTTGTCAAATAAATTCTTTCTACTTGGATGTGTTCCTATTCTTGTTAAGTGCTTTTTATTGCTTTTTGTTTTCAAATTCTACTTCCCTTGGTCTCTTGTTTGGGCGCTTGTTTTCTCTTGGTAGGTAGCCAAATTGTTGAAATTTCCACAAGGGTAGCATCCATAGGAAGTGTTGATTTAAAACCAAGGAAGATGAGACTTGAAAAGGAGGCCAAGACTAGAGTGATACACTTGGTGAGGAGCACTTGAAGAAAGGAGCTACATTCAACTACTTTTAATTTTCTTTGTTTAATTTGGGTGTATTTTTAAAGGGCATTTTAATTTGAGGTGTTGGATGCCTATAAGGGTCACCTCTTTTGTATGTAATAAATCTTAGTTTCTCGTTTTAGTGTGGATAAGGAATTGGTACCCCTTATTCATACTTAGGAGCACGTTAGAATCCTTAGTTTTGCTTTAAATTTCTTTATTTGCTTTCAATGTTTTAGAAAGTGTTAGAGTTCCAAAGACTCTTAACACTTTAGGAGAAAACAAAAAAAGAGAGAAGTGTTTTGCATATTAGTTCCCTAGGCCTTATACTTTGACATGTTTTCACACACATCTAGGAGTGTTAGGAGTAGTAATAAAACTAGGGAAAATAAAGGAGAAAAATGTGAGAATAGAATAAAAGAAAAGTAAGAGAAGAGTGATAAACCAACCTTGCCCACATATCCATACTCTATTGATTGGGAAATAGTAGAAAAACAACGTAGGGAATTTTGGAAAAATGAGAGAAAACAAAAAGAGAGGAGGAAAAGAGAACAAGAGAAACTAGATAGAGAGGAGAGAAGAGAGAAGGAACAAAAATAAAAGGAGAGACAAGAAAGAAAAGAAAGAAGAGAAAAAGAGAGACAAAGAGAAGAGAAGGAACGAATAAGACAAGAGAGAAAAAAGCAAGAGAAAAGAGAAAGAGAAGAGAGGGACCAAAGAGAAAGAGAAGAGAGGGACCAAAGAGAAAGAGAAAAAGAGAAACAAGAGAGTAGGGAAAATAAAAAGAGAGAAAGAGAAGCAAGAGAAAAAGAAAGAGAAGAGAAAAAGAGAAAAGAGAGAAAGAAAGAGAAAAAGAAGAAAACAAAAGAAAAAAGTTAGAGAGAAAAGAGAGAAGAGAAAGGAGAGAAAAAGGGAAGAAAGAATTGGAAAATAGAGAAAAAGAACAAAAGGAGTTAGAAAGAAGGGAAGAAAAGAAGATACAAAAAAAGAGAGACGCCTATAAGAGCTCTTGTAGTAACATTTACACGTTATAGAGACTTAGAAAAGTCTAGAATAACCCATGACATTCATGCTTCTTCTAGTAAGAAGGAAAACCCTAAGAGACATCCTAAGAAAATGACAAACTCTTATATAATTAAACTCAAAAGAGAGTCATCCAAAAGAAAGTATGTTGAGAGAAAACCCTTGAGTATGAGTGACACCCCTACCACTAGTTCGAGCACTCGTTCTCGAAGTCCTAAATGTTTTAAGTATTTAGAAAAAGGGCGCATTGCTTTGTTTTGCCCCAAAAGAAAAAGGACTTTAAGGGGAACATCAAATGAAAAGGGTACTCATTTATGTGATGATCTCTTCAAAGTGAAACAACTTTTTGGAAACCATCTTTGTAAGGAAACCCAAACACAAAGAGAGAATGTTTTTCAAACAAGATGCAAAATTTTGGACAAAACTTGTTCTCTCATTGTGGATGGTGGATCATGCTGTAATTGTTGTAGCACGAGGGTGGTGGAAAAGCTATCACTTGCTACTACTTTTCATCCTTCACCTTATTCTTTGCATGGACTTAATTATGAAGATGGTGTAGTAGTAAGAGAGCAAGTGGAGATTAGCTTCTCTATAGGGAATTATCGCGACAAAGTGTTATGTGATATAGTCCCTATGGAAGCTAGTCACATGTTGTTGGGAAGCCATGGCAACATAATAAGGAAACTTTGCACAATAGTCTCACTAATAAAATCACTCTCTCTCATAAAGGGAAAAAAATTACCTTACTTCCTCTTACCCCTACCGAGGTTATGGAGGATAAAAGGATCATGAAACTTAAGAGAGAGAGGGATAAAAATGACAATAAGATTATTGGTAGGAAGACCGAGTCTAAGGAAGATCCGCCTTTGCCTTCAAATGAGGTTCTCTACATAGAAAAATTTTCCTGTCAACCCTTACCAAAGGAACAAGTTGAATTTGAGGATGTGCCTATATCTTTTGAGCACCTTGATCCACACCCTCAAGTCCAACTTGATGAGTGCTCCATTCCACTTAGACTAGTCTTACCTACTATTTCAAAACCTTTGAGGCTAGTATCTAGTGCAATAGGAGGAGAATGAGGGGTTGTTGTGTGGAGCTATATGCACACTAAAATCTTTTCACACCTTAGTGCCAAAATCCACTACCCCATTCCTAAGAGGCTTCCTTATAGACCTCTCACTCCTCCCAAAATCACTTGTCTGCATTGCAGACTTTGAACAAGAGGAAGAAATGTCTCAGGATTTGAGGTCAAATCCTCTCCAAGGGGGAGGAGATGATGCAATCCCACCTAGCATGCATCATGGCTAGGAGGATTCAAGGAAGGCATGACATGGATGAAAGCTCATTGAAGATTGGAAGTCATAGTCTTCATTTTTAGCTTGTAAATATTTTATTTTAATTAGTTAAATAGGAGCATATTTTTAATTCCTTTAAGGCCATGTATATTCAGCCATATTCTTTTTAGTTTAGAAGGTATAGGTGTCTTTAGTTAAAAAAGAGGAGTAAGCTTAGAATGGGTGCATCAGTCAAGACATGATTTTGGGCTAACCCATTCAATTTAGGAGATGCTAATTGCACCCATGGGGTGAACTTAGGTGCCTCACTTAAGTCTCACATTGCCTAGAAAAGTGTATCCAAGCTCTCCCTTGGGGCTATATATACTCATTCTCCCTCATTGTAAATTTCACCTTTGAAGTTGAATGAAAATAGTCTCTTTGTGAACACATTCTTAGTAAAAGGTTTTAAGGATCCTCTCTCTTAGCGAACCTCTTCCTAGTTGGTTTTTATCAAGGGTTCATTCGCTTGTGGCAAACCTAAACACTTTGGCTTATCTTTCTTTGAGAGTGGCACCCCACCTCCATTTTCTTTCCCCTCCATCATCCATTTCATGGTACTTGGAACCTCAAGGAGAAGATCAAGGGGAGTGCAAAAGTGTTTTGCATTATTGAAAAACAGGTGCAGGAAAATAGAATTAAAAACTCAAATAAGAAGAACAATGTGCATCCAAATATCAAGACCATAATGTGTGGCTTCCTTCACAAATTTTGTGAAGTCATTACAATGACCTTCTTAGGATTTGCACAAAAATAAGGAAAAAAATAAAAAACTGGGCAGAAAATTAAAAAAACAATCCTAAAGGAAACATATAAATGTTCAATGAAAAAGAACAAGATAAATTGAATCTAGAAAACAATAAAAACTAGGAAATAAATTGCATAAAATGAAAACTACTAAAACATAAACTAACATGACATAAAAGGAATTAAATGACAAGAATCAAAGGCTGGAAAAAATAAAGAAAACAGCAAGAACACTAAGAACAAAAGCTGGAAAAAATTAAAGAAAATTAAGACTAGAAAAGAACCTCATGGAGTTGGCTCTTGATACCAAATGATGCAAAAAACTTTTGCACTCCCCTTGATCTTTCTGCTTGAGGTTCCAAGCACCATGAAATGGATGATGGAGGGGAAAGAAAATGGAGGTGGGGCATCACTCTCAAAGAGAGATAAGCCAAAGTGTTTAGGTTTACCATAAGGGAAGGAACCCCTGATAAAAACCAACTAATAAGAGATTCCTCAAGACCTTTTACTAAGAATGTGCTCTTAAGGAGAATATTTTCATTCAACTTCAAAGGTGAAATTTACAATGAGGGGAATGAGGATATATAGCCCCAAGGGAGAGCTTGAACACACTTTCCTAGGCAATGTGAGACTTAAGTGAGGCACCTAAGTTCACCCCATAGGTGCAATTAGCATCTCCTAAATTGAATGGGCTAGTCCAAAATCATGTCTTGACTTATGCACTCATTCTAAGATTACTCCTCTTTTTTAACTAAAGACACTTATACCTTCTAAACTAAAAAGAATACGGCCGAATATACATGACCTTAAAAAACTTAAAAATATGCTCTTATTTAGCTAATTAAAATAAAATATTTACAAACTAAAAATGAAGACTACGACTTCCAATCTTCAATGAGCTTTTATCCATGTCATGTCTTCCTTGAATCCTCCTAGCCATGATGCATGATAGGTGGGATTGCATCATCAATGGGTGCATACATTCTTTTTATGACAAATTAATTTATTTTTTAACTTTAAAATAGATATAAGGATAAAATAGATATTTTGAAAAGTAAATATAAAAAAAAGGTATTCGCTTTATAAATAGTATAGATTTTGTGTAACTAATTTACAATTAATAAACAACTACCCTTGATAGATTATATATTAAATTACTATATATATCAAATATCTTTTTTATTCCTGCAAATTACGGCATTTATTCAACTAATTCATAAAACACAAAAACCTCTTTTCTTTCTATCTCAATTCCAATGAGCCAAAACCAAAGATCCACTGACATAACAAAATGTTTGTCACATCATCTTTTATCAATGATCATACAGCAGTAGAGACTATTTTTAAACAAAAGCATATTTCAAAGTCAAAATTTTAAAAAAAAATTAAAGAACTAAAATAAAAAAAAAAGTATTTTTCAGAAACAAATATGTTTACTAAACCTACAAATAATATGGATGAACAATTAAAATTAGTTTTCTTGTATCCTCAAGTGATACACTTTAATACTTACAAATACACTCGCTCAGAAACTCCCGATTTTCGACTGAACAAATTAATATAATTTTTCATTCAGGAAAATTTTTACCGTGCATCCATAATATTTATTAACTCAAGATTTTATCTCTCGTATCTTTTAATCTATCGTTTAGCAACGGGTACACCCAAAAACCCACAAATTTCAAATGCAGCAAAAATTGTTAAATATTTTGACATTCAAAATTCCTCTCATAATTTTACAGAAGATTGTCTAGTTTTAACAACAAATAGAGGGTAATACCATCCCTGTCACGAAATCTACAAAATTCAAATCGTGCCACAAATAAGGAATGAACTACTCATAAAAACTGTATAATTATAATAATTTACAGGTTGTTAGAGAGGAAAATGCACCATTAATTAATGGAATTCGTCACAGGTTTTGCCGCGTGAAATGGAATGTCTGAGTGACCACTAGAGCATGTGAAGATAAATAACAAGCATTAGTTGGCGACCTCCAATTCACTATAATCTTCCCTGCAATGCAGAATGCTAAAATAATTTTTAAATCAATACACCGGGAAAATTGGAACTATTCAGGATTTTTTTTTTTTGACATAGGATATGACCACATATTCTATTGATTCATGTCAGTTTTATTAATAGAGGGATTCAAACTTATGACTACTTCTTTCTATTTTCTCTTCACATGTAAACATTACTACTACACCAACTTATAACCCTTTATCTAAAATGGATTTATTTGTTTATTTCAAGGATGTAAGAATAATTTAATTTAATTTATGTTCCGTGCCTCCCCTGGGCTAGGGTTCATCTATGTTTGGCCATCATTCATCACTAATCATACAAACAAATTACGCCCAGCTAGGTTTGATGTGTTGGGACCCTTTTTGACGTTCTCAGTAGTAGTTATCAGATAGGGGCTTGGGTATTTATGGGGTGCCTAAGTTCCACTTTGAGTAGTCTAGGATGTTCAGTGTAGTATACTCAAGTGGTTTTAATTCTCTCCACTTTACAGCTAGCTAGCTTTTAAGGGGAGAAATTACCCATGCCAACAGTTTTCAATTTAATAGGAATTTACAAAGAATGGAAGGAATAAATATAGGCAGTCTTATCAGAGACAAGTTGCTTGATATGTGCAGGAATGGAAAATCTTCCTAGTTTTCTAATAAATTAACACTTAATATTGTCCCAAACATATATAAAGTAAAGCTTCAAATATAAACTGCAGGACGCTAGTTTATTTAAAACAAATCAAAATGGCATATAGAAATTAGAAAGTATCAGAGATTAATGATTTCACTTACAATCAGGATGGAAATTTACAGTTCTCCACTTCTTCATCTGAGAATATATCACACAACTGGAAGATGAAAAATGGCATCCAGGTTGTTCTTTACAATCCATTTCTGTGGATAGAACGAATAAGATGATTCAAGATCAGTATGCCAGACCATAACTCTAGAGCAGTTGTCCATTAAGCCCTCCATTTGACTTTCATCTTCCACCACCTGTTCAATCAATGTACTGACCTGCATATAGAAAAGCTAATTCACAATTGATCAAGGCATAATTTCTCCCCTTCTCACTGTAGGGAGCCAAAACATGCGGGCAGCAGAATAATCCCCTACCACAATGTACTAATGTTACCTAATCTGATTAGATATGTTTCCATAGCTTATAATGGTATGTTACATAATAGATAAAAATAAAATCACTTAAAAAGAAGGTATATGAATTTACTAACCCACAAATTTTCCTTGACTGAGTCAAGTTGCCTGATAGGCTCAAGGGTGGGGCGATGCCACCTCTTTGGATCCCAGAGTATTGTACTATTGAAGGCAAAACCCGTCATTTCAGCATGAAATCTTTTAGATTTCCCATTTGATTCATCTGTGTGCCATCCAATTACTCGACTTCCATTACAAATGGGACCTTGCAAGACAATGATACTTTTATCCCCAGATAATCTTGCTACAGTCCATGTCCCAAATCGCCTGCAAGTCAACATGAGGACATCTCACACTAGCCATTGAAAAAGAAAAAATATTGTAGGAAAGACAAATATATATTAGAACATTCTGCATAACCCAATTTGATTGAAGAGTGAGAGGTGAATAAAGGAAACATTATCACACGCTGTCTATTAGTCATTAGTGTTCACTTTTCTACATGCAAGCACACAAATACATACACATTATAATCTTAATTTTTCAAGATGTTTTAATTTGAAATAACTATCTATTAAACAATAATTTTCTATTTTGTATGATACATTTTATTTTAAAGGCGCCACAATGGAGTTTGCCATTATAATCACACCCATGCCTCAGGTTCAGTGCTAATTCATCATATGATTCAACACTAAAAGAAGTGAGGGACGGTTTTTATATCATTAATACGGAATTCTATCATAATAAGGGCAAGCATGATTGCTAGAATTTGATTGCTGAAAATGTATTAAAAGAAGGGAAAGACTCCCATTCTGAGATCACTTTGCACATACAATGTGTTATGTTTCTAGGTAGTCTCTGTCTAAAAAATTAAAATATGATACCCAGCCAATCAATCAGCAACACTTATAAATGACCCTTCCCGTACCCCTCCTTCAATAGGTTAGGCAAGCAAATTTAAACCATGTCTCTCATTCTAGAAGAAGTTGCAATAAGAAATTCATAATAAGGTAAATGCAGGTATAATTGCAGTTATACCATCTTAATCTTAATACATTACATATCAAAAAACATTTGACTATAAATTTACATCCAAGTAGCTACAATGAAAGAGAAGCAGAAAGTGTTAACAAAATTAATATCTTGAAACAAGAAAGACCTTATTTCTCTCATTTGCTGAAAAAGTTCCACTGAGTAGCTGTTATCATCATCTGCAAAGTAAAGAATTCCATCAAGATGATGAGTTTCAATGTGAGCTATTGCAACATTTCTTTGAAGAATGCTCCTATGGCTTGGGTTGGTTAGATTTGTTTTACAAATGAGATGCCTGTACATAATCCCACTACTCCTTAAGATGTCAGCAGTTTCTTCAGATTGGGAAGTCATCTCAACAACAATCCACAATAAGGGAGGTGGGACCAATTTTAATGTCTGTGACAAGCGATGCAAGTAATATGCTTGAAATGGGTGATTGTATGTTGGGGTCACTATTATGAGAAGCTTCTGAGACTCCAGATATGGATTTTCACTGATTTGGCTGTCCCAGATATTATGAGCCACTTCATCTGTTAGTTCCCGTTCTTTTACAGCTGAATACAAAGTAGAATTAAAATTCATAGCCTCATTGATTGATGGTGTCACATTTATCTTTACATTTTCAAACGACTGGAAATTTCCCACAGCAGATATCACCTCAAAGGAGAAAGCCTGATGTTTTGGCATTAGATTTGCGGACATGTGTGTTGATGCAAGTGGGATGAGTCCAATAGAAACACCAACCATGAAACAAATGAAAAAATGGAAAAGCACCTTCCTCCAAAGCTGCCCCCTTGGTTTTGACCTCTCAAAAGCCCTAAAAGATCTTGGGGAGAAAACACTAAACACAAATGCCCGGTAATCCAGTCCAACAGATGGTGTGAAGTTTTGAGGACTTGATGATGATTTCGACAAGGGAGAAGCTACTGAACAGACTTCTACATTTGCTACAGTTCCAGCTCTAGGTACAGGAGACAAGGTTCTTCTAATAGATGCCATTAACAGAAACCCAAACCAATGCTTAGTAGCCCCAAATGAGCACTGTGAATACAGTTATGCCAGGGACGTATCCAAATTACAAAACAATCATAAACTTCTAGTCTTTCAAAGCCAAAAACAACAATTGTCACGAACTGTCGGCATTCACAAAGATCTTCCGGGTGACCATGTTACCAGCCAAAGGTGCAAAATAAAGCTGGCATAATAAACCAATGTAAGCAACATATCAGGTTAAGTACATTTCATAATAATACATAGTACATAAAAAACAAATTGCAAGCAATCCTTCCAAAAACATATCAAGACTAGGCCCTCTCAAATCCCTCAAAATCTGCAAAGCACACTTCATACTACATATAAAAATACCTCAAGTGTCTATAGAACCAACAAAAATGAGTGATTAATCAATAATAAGGAACAACTAGAAACAGTGAAAATGCACATACCAAATATCAAGGTGTCTTATGCAAGATAGTATTTTTAGCAACTTATCAATTAACATTGGAAGTTAGGAACAAGTTAAGTTACCCAAATGACAGCGAAGCAGAATGTAACAGCATGATTGTTCCGACTTTCCAAACAAGTGGGACACTAAAAGTGTAGAACTTTGGCAAAGTTGAATGATGCCCTTCTGCAGCAACTAGTTCTATGGCCGCGGTCGAGGGTGAGTCAAAGTAAGTGGGATTCAATGTTCTGCGCTGGTCTTAGATCTAAAAGGGAGAAACTTCAAACAAGCAAAGAAAACAAAAATGGAAAGCAAAGGAAAAAGAAAAATAAAAAGACAGCGACAGTGATATGTCTTATTTTAAAGAAAATTAATACCGCTTTTGCCATGTGATTGACGATGTAAATGGGCGGGGAAAAAAAAAAAAAAAATCCGAAAATTCATGCGAGACTGACAGAATAAATATCAGCCACGATGAAACAAAAAATATCTAAAAAACAGCGACAAATAATAAACATTGGAATAAATAGAATGAATAAATGCATATATTTTTATATTAATTATTAGTTTTTTATTGAGATTTGTTTTTTAAATATATATAAAAAATCATCTAAACATTTTTTTTTGAGAAAAATATCATTACTAATTATTTTTTAAAATTTAATGGTGATATTAATTATATTTTTAATTTAATGGTGATAGATTCACTTAAACATAATTTATCCTTACTAATTATTTTTTTATAAAAATTTAATTGTGACATTAATTATTTATTATAATTTTTATTTTTAAGTATCTTTTAATTTTTAGAAACTTTAAAATAAAAAAAAAATATTAAAATAATGTTAAAATTATTTTATTTTAAAGTTTTTTTCTGTGCGTATCAAATAAAATATTGATAGGTATATTTATCTTTTAAATAAAGTATAAGCACATTATAATTATTAAAATTAAAATTGATTTAATAACACATTTAACTATCAACTTTCTAAATTTCAAATTTCATTAATTATTCTTAATGATACTAGTCAATATTTTTTTATTTCAATTAAGTAACAAGTACTTCAATACTATGATATGGTCACATCTGTCTCCGTTAATGAGCCGTATAAAAAACATGTAATGAAAGTGTGAATATTTTTACAGTTTTATGGGTAAATATATACATGTGCAAATAAATTTTTGTCATCTCTCATATCTTATTTCTTCAGTTTTTTTAAAAAATATTACACTATATTTTCATTAAAATGTTTAATGATAGTAATAAATTAAAGAAGAGAAAGAATAAGTGAAAAGAAGAGAGAGTGTAAAAAATTATCTATAATAATAAATAAAAAGAGAGTTAATGAATAGAATAAAAAAGACACAACAAAATACTATAATATCCTAAGTTAAATTAATTTAATAAAAGAAATTTTTTATTTTTTTAGCCAACTTTTTTTAGGTGCTAACATTCTCCAACTAAATTAAAATTATATAATAATTTATCACCATCATTAAATTTCTTATTAAATATAATATAATATTTTTAAAATTAAAGAAACTAGTATAATATATATGTAGAAAAGTTGATGTAATATTGTTCGAACAATTAAAAAACAAATCATGAGAATTTTGTGAAATTATATTACTTTTTTATTTTTTCTTGCCACAATAACATTCTTTAATAGCCTAAAAAAATTTATATGAAATGTTATACATTACACTAGCTAGTTCAATGACAGTGATAAATTAAAGAAAAGATAGGAGATATAATTTAAAATTTTAATACTAATAATAAATGAAAGGGGGAGAGAATAAGTGGTGGAAAAACAAATGGTAAATTACTAAAATATCACTAACTTTAATTTAGTTTTAAAAAATGTTATTAATTTTTTTCTCAAAAATTTTTGGTCTAGATAATATTATACTCCAACTAAAATATAAGTGAGAGTATATTTTAAATATAGAGTTTAATTAATATAAATAAATATTGATTGATATGTACTGACAATGTAAAAAAACTTTAAAGTGATGTTCAACCATAACTTTTCATTTCTTTATACTAAAATTTTTGGACAAAAGTCAATCACCTCCATTGTTCAATAAAATTTAATTTAGAAATATATGCATGTGCACAACGCCAGGAATACTTGCAAGAGAGACTTCACTGCTCAAGTTAGTCAAGATAGCTTTTTGTGTAATTATCAAGATGGATTACAAATACCTACATCCTTGTTTTTATTGCTAAAGTATCATCAATGGCTTTAATTAGGGTAATTATTGTTCATTAACGGTTGTTGTTTAATAGTGTTGTAACCATTGATTTATGATGATTGTCATAAGTTCTCTAAAGCAGTTTTAATTCAAGTGAAGGAGGTCATCTAGAGGGGGCTCATCTAGAGTAAAAGTTGTCCTTGCTAATCTCGAGGTGTGGTGACGAGGTTGGGGTAGTGTGACGAGGTCGAGGTTGGGGTGATGTGACGAGCTCGAGGTTGGGGTGATGTGACGAGCTCGAGGTCGGTGCACAGGTGACTACTGGGTAGTACATAAGCCCCCGAACTCCAGGGATCATGAGCGAGATGTTGGAGTTTCCAAGTTATCATCATAAATTTTAAAGTGGTGTGCAAGTCTGCCAAGTACCGAGGTTCGTGAGCTAGGTGGCAGAGTTTGTCAAAGGTGTTGCTTGAGAGTGCAAGAACATGTACAATCACGGCAGTAGGGCCTTGCCATGTGGTCGCCTACTTTTGTCACTCATCATGTAAAGTGACTGGAAATGATCTTTAGTCGTTGGATGGAGTGTTACGGTAGCGGGAAAATACCATTAGATTGTGCTAATGGTCATTGGATGAATGGGAAAAGTTTGTGCTCTGGCCATTAGATCAGCATCGGTTGGGCAGGAACGGTTACAAGATCGTTCACATTCTAGCTTGCACGATACACTTTTGCTTCTTTGTCTTCCTTTAAGCTTGTCTTTGTTCTTCGTTGGGGCTTCTAGTTGTGCATTTTTAAGGTTAAACTGTGTTGTGCTTGTTGTGAGGTATGTTTCTTTGTGTATTGTATCTCTTTTACTTTCGTGTACCTTTCTCCTTCTCTAGTTTTGTTGTCTTCGTTGTGGGTGTTCTATTGCTCATGGATGCTTATTCTTGTTTTGGATTGTGGCTTTTTCTTTAAAATACGTCTTCTGATTCTGGGGATGAGTAAGCGACAGAAGTGGAAAGGTTCTTTGCTTCCGAAAGAGGTAGTGGGTATAGGGGAGGATGTAGATTCCTCTGATTCTTCTTCTCACTAGTGACGTCAAGGGTTTCTTCTTTGGCGTCTGATGGTGATGATGTTGTGGAATTAGCCACAGGGTCCAACGGTGTGACTTTGTCTTAGGTGAGGGTGTTGGAGGAGAAAATTGTCTCTATGAAGGTTAAGAGGGTAAAAGGGCAAGGGCGAGGAAAAAGGGAGATGGTGCCAAAAGTTCCTAAAAGGAAGGGGGGAATCGTAAAAAGGTGGATTTGTCACCGTTAGATATCTTTAGGTACACTTGGGTTCGTAGCGATGTAGCCGAGTTTTGTAGCAAGCACGGTGAGTCAGCAATTAGGGCGCCTTTACAAAGTGACCTTGTGTCTGCTTCTAACAAGGCAGAGTTGTTTTATTGCAGTCTTATGCAATGGACAAGTTTTTCTATAAATGGGGGTCTTTGGAGGTGCCTTCAACTTACGTCTATAGGACGTTATTTCTCAACCTAGGTGTCACTTTGCCTTTTTCTAAGTTTGAGTGCGAATTTCTACAATATACAAATGTGGCTCCTTTTGTTGAGAATAGGAAGTCGATGACTACTAAGCTTGTTGATCTGGAAGAAACATCGACAAATCTACAGAAGCAGCTTAAAGAGGCGCAACAATAGCTGAAGGAGTCAAGGGAGAAGATTAAGTCGCTATAGGAGGACCTTACTGAGGCTCAACAGTAGATATGTCTGGAACACACCAGTGGGTTCGAGAAGGTTCTGAAGTAGGTTGTCTTGTTCACAAATGTGGAGAAGTCTCATTTAATATTAAGAAAAAGGTAAAGGACGGTCAGTTGTTAGATGAGAAGGAAGAGAAGGACGAGGGGAAGAGTGTTGCTATGGAGGTGGATAAGGGGGTGGTGGCCTAGTAGGTGGCTTTTGTATTTTATTTTTGTATTGATCGCTTTATTTTTGACATTGTGAAGCATTTTTTGTACATGGTTTTATGATGAATGAATTTGCCTTTTTGTTATAAGTATTGGTGTTTATTTGTTGGCAAGGTGTTTGATTGTGTTGTATGACTTGGTGTACTTGTTTGTTGTTTCGTCTTTTTGTAATTATGTCAAGCTTATGAGGTTGTATTCACTTTGTGAGTGAAGGGTTCACGTTCGACCTTTTACGAGTGCATGTTCAACTCGTGGGGGTAAGGCTCGCATTTGGCTTTTTACAAATTTACAAGTTTTGCGTTTGACTCGTGAGTATAAGGTTCATGTTTGGCCTTTATGAGTTTATGTTGACCTTATGTGTGGGAGGCTCGCGTTCGGCCTTTTACAAATGCACGTTCAAATTGTGGGTGAAAAGCTTGCATTCGACCTTTTATAAATATATTAGTTCGCGTTTGACTCATGAGTATGTGGCTTGCGTTAGCCTTCACAAGTTTATGTTGACCTTGTGTGTGGGAGGCTCACGTTCAGCCTTATCTGAGTTTACGAGTTCGTCTTGTATTTAAGTCGTGGATTGAGAGGATGATAAGTTAGGGGATGAAGGCGTTGCAAGACTGTACTTTTATTCATTCGGTGGGCCTCATTAAAACCTTTTTAGTCCAAAAACCCTTTTTTGGAAAAAAAGAATTGAAGTAGGAAAGAGTACTCTATACAATTGTTTAGCTAGAATAAAATTTTAAGTGTGAAACATTCCAAAGGCGGGGTACGTTTTTGTCATTAAGCTCTTGTAATTTGTAAGTCTCGTTGTGTAGATTTTCAATGATTCAGAATGGCCCTTCTCAAGGTGCTCCTATTTTTTCATGTGTTGGGTTTCTCCTTACTTCTACCGTCATTCTCCATACTAGGTCACCTAGTTGGAAGGATCTGGGGTTGAGCTTGTTGTTGTACCTTCTCTTTGCCTTAAGCTTGCATGCTAATTCTTTGACTTTTGTCAAGTCACAAATTTCGTCTATAAGATTAAGGTCTTCATGTAGCGCGATTTTGTTAGTCTGTTGGTTAAAATGAGTTCATCTTGGGGTGGGCACACCGACCTCTATTAGGATCATGGCATCAAAACCATAAACGAGCTTGTATGGTGTTTCTTGTGTAGTGGATTGAGGGGAGTAATGATAATCCCAAAGGATAGTTAGGATTTTTTCCACCCACATTGTTTTGGCAATTCCCAACCTCTTCTTGAGACTTTATTTGCCGTTTCAACTTGGCCGTTTATGTGAGGATGCTTGACACATGTCATGAGGTGCTTAACACCGAGCTTTTGTAAGAAGGTTTGTAGGTTGGAGTCCATGAATTGTCTTCCTTATCAGAGATTACTATGTTCGGAATCTCATACCTGCAAATCAGTTGTTGCCAAATGAAATTTTTAACACACTAACCTGTTATGCGAGCTACCGCCTTTGCTTCTATCCACTTGGTAAAGTAGTCAATGTCAACTACCAGAAATCTAGCTTATCCTCGAGCTTGAGGGAAAGGCCCTAAAATGTCAATTCTCCATATTGCGAATGGCCATGGAGAAGTTAGGATATACATGGTTTCTAGGGGTTGGTGAGGTAGGCTTCTGAATTCTTGGCACTTGTTGCAGTTGCGGATGAAGTCTTTGCAATCATTGAGTATAGTAGGCCAGTAGAATCCTATTTTGAGTACTTTGGCAGCCATAGACCAGGCTTCATTGTGAAACCCCTTATCCCCTCATACAGTTCTCGGTGGACGTAGTTAGATTCTTTTGGGTTTAGGCACTTCAATAGTGGTCGGGTTGTACTTCGCTTGAAGAGTTTGTTTGCCACTAATAAGAAACTACTTGCTTTTCTCCTTAGCTTTGTGGGATTAGCGGGTAGGACGTCTTGTGATAGGTAAGTGTGGATGAGAATCATCCATGCAAGGTCTCGCTGTTGGACTAGTAATACTTCAAAACACGACTGGTTGAGAGTTTCCTAAACTATGGTACGATGCTATCCTGGTTTTTCAGTGCTGCTAGTTTTGACAAGATGTCAGCTTGTGAGTTATCCTCTCTAGTGATGTGGGTGATTTTGAATTAGTGAAATTCGCCAATCAAGTTCTATAGCACATGGTAGTATTTGAGGAGTTGGTTGTCTCGTGCTTGGTAGTTTCCCTTGTCCCGTGACCAGTATTAAGTAACTTTTGCATTTTAGTTTTGTCATTCCTAACTTAAGATCTAGTTTTAACCCCGTAATGAGAACTCCATACTCGACCTGATTGTTTGAAGTTGGGAACTCAAATAACACTAATTATTCAATAGTTAAGTTGTTCAGCCCTTCTAACAAAATTCCTGCCCCTCCTCCTTTTTTGTTGGACAACCTGTCAACAAAAAAGGTTCACTCATCTATTCTTTGGTCCTCGAGTCGTGGGGTGAGTTCAGCAATGAAGTTAGAGTGGTATTGAGACTTCATTGGTCCTCGTGGTTCATAGCGTGGGCCATATTCTAACAGTTCAACAGACCACACAATCATTCTCCCTGCCAACTCAGACTTTCTAAGGATCTTTTGGATGGGGTGGTCAGTCTTGACAATTACCTGATTATTTTAGCAATAAGGACGTAGTCGACGAGTTGTGGTGATGAGTGTGAGGGCGAGCTTTTCAATCAACTGATATCATTTTTCCATATCATGCAACACTCTATTTATAAAATAGATGGGTTATTGGTCTTCTTCCTCTTGTACTAAAGTTGTGCTAATAGCATCTTTGGCTACTAGGGTACAAAGGAGATTCATTCTTGGGAAAGGATGAGATAAGACAAGTGGAGTCACCAAGAATGCTTTGAATTATTGGAATGAGGTTTCACATTCTTTTGTCCATGTGAAGTCCTTTTGTTTTCGTTACTAGCTACAAGAAGGTTTGGCTTTGCTTGCCATGTAGGATAAGAACCTTAACAATGAGGCTAGACGTCCTGTCAGTCTTTGTACTTCCTTTTTTGAAGTTGGGTTGCGCATATTAGTTAGAGCTCGACATTTATCGGGGTTGGCTTTTATGTCTCTGCTGGAAAGCATGAAACCCAAGAACTTGCCTCTTTCAACTTTGAAAACACACTTTTCGTGGTTGAGGCATATGTTGTGCTTGCCTAGATGTCCAAACACTTCTATTAAGTCGGTTGTGTGGTGTGACAGATCTTTCGATTTTACTACCATGTCATCTACATAGACCTCCATAATTCGACCTATCTAGTCTTTGGTCTCTCGCATGTTGCCTTTATGTTTTTTAGTCCGAATGGCATGACCCTATAACAGTAATTGGCATCATCTGCGATAAAGGTTGTCTTTTCCTGGTCTAGGGTGTACATCATTATTTGGTTGTACCCAAGTAAGTATCTATAAACTTAAGGATTTTATGCCTTGAGGCACCGTCTACAAGACAGTCAATGCTAGGGAGGGGATGGGCATCCTTGGGGCATTTTTTATGAAGTCGGTGACTTTGAGTTTCTCAGCCTCTTGTTTGGCTACAAGTCCTTTTTCTTTGTCAAGGTTTTTTGTCTCTAGGCAACAAGCTTGGCGTAAGGGTGTACTGCGAGTTTATGACAGATGAAAATTGGGTCAATGCTTGACATATCTAAGCTGCTCTATGCAAACAAGTCTGCATTGTGAATGACCATGGCCTTAACTTGGCGGTGTGTAGCTTTGTTAAGTTAGCTCCCTATCTTGGTGATTTGATTTGGGCTAAGGCTTATTTGACAATCCATGAGGGCTTCTACAGGTACAGGGTGTGAATCTTTGTATTTAACTCTAGGGTCAAGATCGATGTGCTCTATAACATTGATGTTAGCCCCTTTGATTGGCAATTCGAGCGCAGGAGTTTTGTTGGGGGCGGTCACAACAACCCTTAGGCTATGGATGTAACATTGTCTAGCTTCTTGCTAATTAGCTTTTACTGTGACGATGTCCCTATTGATCGATAGGAACTTCATCGCTAGGTGTGACGTGGAGACGATTGCCCCGAGTTTGTTGAGTGTGGGTCTCCATATGAGGATGTTGTATTAGGAGGAGGCATCAACTAGCAAGTACCACACGGTGACCAACCTATTTTTACCAACCTTTCCGAACTTGGTGAAGAGATCTACATAACCTTTGGTTTGTACATTGCTTCCTGTATCTGTATAGTGGTTTGTGTAACGGTGTATGAAGGATTCGAGTAAGCCGAGCTGGCAGAAAGTGGACCAGAACAGAACATCAGCTGAGATCCTTAGCCTATCAATGTTTTGTTGATTTGCCAGTTTGCTACTACTATTGATATGAGCATGGGATTGTCATGATCTAGGTGAATGCCCTCGAAGTTTGCATCGAAGAAAGTGATACTTGGTTGGAAGGTGGGGTTGGTGGCTCTTCCTGCATCTATGTTGTACACAACTAAGAGGTGTCATTTACGAGCTGAAGTGGTATGTCCTCCGCCAACAAAGCCGTTGACTATGGTATTAATTATTCCTTTGAGGTCCTCATCATTTGACCTCTGCCTAGGGCGACCTTCAGGGATCATCGTTTGTCGTTCCAAGGTCGCCTGTCTCAACGAGATGAGTTGTGATATCCACTACTTCTTTCCTTTTCTTGTGAAGTGGTGGACGATTTACTACGTACATACTTTGAGAGATGATTTTCCCTTATCAATTCTTCAAAAAAATTTTTTAGTGTTCGACACTCATTGGTGCCATGCCCCATTATGTGATGGTATCAACAATGCTTGCTAGGGTTGGCCTTAACAGTAGGCTATCCTCAGGGAGGTAATGTAAAGAGATCGGTTCTCTGTGCTTCTTCCATGATGTGTACCCTGGCTACATTCAAAGAGGTATATTGGTCATACCTTGGCTCTTTACCATGTTTCTTCTTGAAGTTCTTATCATGTAGGTAATGAGTTTTGTGGTTAGGCTCCCTGTGGTCAAAGAGTGTTAGCATTCTCTCTCTAAATGAGGTATGTTCTTCCATATGGATATAGGTCGTTACCCGTACTTTGAGGTCGTTCATGTCACTCAATGCTCTCGTATAGAGGCTGTTCATGAAAGAGCCAGGTTGAAGCCTTGTAAGCATGTAATAGTGGGCGAATTCTAGATGAAGTTGCCTGAATTTGATGGACATGGCTAAGAACCTATTCAAAAAGTCTTGCAAGGTTTCCTTCTCTCCCTGTTGTAGGTGGGCTAGTGTTGTTACACTAGTGGTATAGGGTCGGGTAGTGACATACTCGGCTTTGAGCTTTTTTACGAGCTCGTGGAAGCTACATATCGAGTTAGGAGGAAGCTCGGTGAACCAGGTGAGTGCTCCTCCTTTCAAGGATGTTGTGAATACCTTACAATGTATGGCGTTGTGTGTAATGTTCAGGTTGAGTTGGGATAGGTAGTCGTCTATATGAGCATTGGTGTCTGTGAGACCCTCCTATCTTTCGAGAGTCAACAGTTTCTAATTGCAGGGTAGTTCAACCTCTATTATCTCTGGGATGAAGAGGTGTCGTTCAAAGTTGTCTGTGAGAACAACAACTATTGTGGGATGACACGATGGTTCTACTAGCGTGTCGCCTTAGGGGAGTAATAGTGCGATGGTGGCGAGGGGAGGAGGTCGTGCGGTTTTGGCCCCTTCATGGAAGTTGTGTGGTTGGCCCCTTCATGGTTGTTGTTGTTGGTGATGCACAACTCTGATATGGTATGTCATAGTTCTTCATTCTATTTCTGAAGCTCCGAGATGGTTGGTGCTTTGGTTTCTGCCATTGTTTCTTAGTTTTGTGGTGGTCAGGGAAAAGTTTTACCACAACCAAATATAAGGTTCATAATAATATCTTATTTCCATCATAAGTTTTTTTACCATTTAGGAGCTTGTTAAGCTCTCAAGATTGAATGCTTCTAATGTTTAAATGGTGAGTCGCTCAACACATATGATAAGGTGTTTCTTAATGTTACATAATAGACAATCTTAGTACTTATGTATATATCTTTTAGCGTGTTTAACTAGACACTTTTGATGTGTTTATGTTCTTTATAGGCCAAATGTTAGTTTAGATGCTTCTTATGCTTGCTTAGACAAGCTTCTTTTTATTTTAAGTATGTGTCTTACATCTGTTAAACAATTTGTTTTGTGATTATTAAGTTTGGTACATATGACTTTTGTTTGTCATTTGTACACATCTTTCATAATAATTGTTAGATGATCACACTTAATTTTATTTGTTATCATCAAACATTTTAAGTACATCTTAAATTGTCTAGTTTTACCAACGTATGGACCTTTAACACAACTTACTTTAGAATGAGTCCTTTTTTTTGCACCTTCTTTCAAGATTAAGGGAAAATTTAAGATGTTTATACCTTTATTTGTTGCTACCTTTGAGTTTGAGCATGTAAAGACCAGTGACCTGAATGTGTGCATCATATGAGGAGAGTTAGGACCATTA
Source organism: Psophocarpus tetragonolobus (assembly GCA_037954015.1). Classification (NCBI taxonomy): domain Eukaryota; kingdom Viridiplantae; phylum Streptophyta; class Magnoliopsida; order Fabales; family Fabaceae; genus Psophocarpus; species Psophocarpus tetragonolobus. The sequence goes on along the minus strand of CM075688.1, from coordinate 21,790,448 downwards.
CTACACCTTTTGTTCTCAGGAGAGCAACAACTCAACAAAGTCAACAAAAGCAATCTAATAGGAATCTTACTTTTATACCAAGTACACCAAAGGAAGATTCTAGAAATTGGTATGTTTTATCTTGTTAGACAATATTGAGGTTGGCTATACAAATAACATAACTCTTGAGTCTTGATATAAAGAGTTTTGTTTCTTTTGGCCAAACTCTATGTTGTATACTTGCTATCTTCTTTTTTCTTCCAAAAAATATAAATTTAATGTGTGGTTATAAGTATATAACATGCATATATCTTTGCTTGTTTTTAATTATCATATGGAAAAAATAATTATTAATTTTTTTATATCTTATAGTTATATTTTAGAAATAATGAATTGACATAAAATAATATGATATAATATAGAAATTAGGGGTGTTATAAAATACCAACTAATAATTTCAACAATATAAAAAACCAAAATAGTTCATAAATTCTACATTACTTGAATAACTAATAGTGCATCACTATTGAATAATAACATGCAAATGTGATAGCAATTTAATGTTAAACATTCTCATTTAAGGACTAGTGTTGTTGAAAAATGAGAGTTTGATGTTCTTAAATACAAGAGTTATTGGATTTAGGAATGACAAGAAAAATCAAGGTATGTTATCTTTCAATGCATAAAAAACAATTCAAAATGACAATTTTTTTTGTCTATTTTTAATTCATTGACTCTTTAATCCAATAGTAAAAAGAATGATCATGTAAGATAAGTTAATAAGTGTTTAGAAATACAATTTATTGAAAAAATCTTACAAGATATATAGCTAGGTTTATGTAGATGATATGAAAAGCATTTGAACTACCAACATCATTGTGACATCTCGAATTTAAGATAAGCTTGTTGAACAACTTTCAACAATCAATTAGTTTTTTAAATTTCAACTTTATCAAACTGTTTTATTGTTCAATTTGGTTCTCATTAAAAATATGAATTAACTTAAGGAGGCAATACTTATTCCATTTCAAGACACATCAAATTGAATTGTGATCCCAATCGTTATAGTAGTTGTGCACAATTAAATTCATTAAGTCATTATTAGCCCATTAGTTCTTTTGAATACTAAACACATTTTTGTGATTTAAATCCTAATTTTATTTTTTATGGTTTCACTTTATCTTTCAGTTTTTTTCTAAACATATAAAATTGTGTGAAATGACTATCAATAACTTTGTGTAGATAATAGTATAAGAAACAAAACAAGAAGAGAACTTAAATGAACATAATTGAGTCTAACGGTCATTATAGGCTAAGATCCAATCTTAAGAAAAAAATATTGTATTAATGTATATAGAAGTCACAATAAGGCTCAAATAACACAAACAAATAAAGTCAACCTAAAAAATAACCCAAAAGAAAGATAAGTAATCCTTCATCTTAAATTTTTATTGTCAAAGAAGATTTATGACTCCTTAACAATCCTAAAAGGCTTTATTTATACCAAACTAGGGTATACAACAAGTCCAAATATGGCTTAACTACGATTGATTTGGATTGAATTTATTTTTTTTATTTAATATGATTAAGTTTAATTGGATTTAATTTCTCTTAATTTTATTTTTTGCAATCTGAATAGAACCCATCTAACTATTATAGGATTAATTCAGATTGAATTACTGGATATATCATTTAAAAAATAAATTTTAAAAAGATCAACAATATAAAATTAACACAATGTGCCAAACCAAGTATTTATTGATAAGTACTAATATTAGACAACAAACTACACAATGATTTTTAATATCAAAATTTGTAATCTTATTTCAACTTATTGGATTTACATTGTTTTAATTATTATGCACTCACATTAAATTATAATTCTTCGTATATATGATTTTTAAATTGGCAAAGTCAACAAATTTACTATAAATGAAGGGTTGTAATTAAATGTAAGTGTGATGTGATCTTTGATGATCACGTGCCCAAAGGATCCTTTCTAAGGTCACTTGGAAGGGAAATAGATTTATGGAGAGGAAAGGAATATGGTAAGGTGCCACAAATACTAGTTTTGATAAGCCAAACGGGAGAGGCCACAAAGGAGGGGTCCTTTGATAACTCTTAGAAGCTCTCGCAAAGGAGAAGGGAGGACACTCAAAGGTAAGAACCTCACAACCAATATGGTCTCTAGGATTAAATTCAAGTGTAAAAAAAATAAGTGAGGGGAGGAGTTCCTATTTATAGAGGTAGCTAACCTCTTGAACAAGATAACCTAAAAAAGAGAGGCTAGGATTAAAAGGAGAGGTCTAAGGGATGAGGATTGAGAAACAATCCCCTCCTTAGATCATCAAACTTGGTGCCCAAGTTTCTCAAACCAAGGGCCAAGATTTCTTATTAGCTTAGGGGGTTTATGTAGGAAAAGAGGGGTGTAGATATCAAGGCTATACCCCTTATTTCCTTCATAAAGACCCAAAAAGCTAGATTCACCCTCTAAATTCCTAAGACACCTCCTAAAATAAAAAATGGACTAAATACATGTCCCAAATTAAATTCCTAATACTCCTCAAAATTAAAATAAAGGAAAAGTACATTTTATTAAGTAACGTCCCTAGCCTAATATCTTCACTCTCCACAGGAGGTGAAGTCTTCTTTTGTCTGCAAGGGCTAGGTCTTCAATTCTTTTAGCCATGACCCTAGTGATAGGTCCTTGGCTAGGCATGATCACATCAAAGTGCATAATCCTTTTTTTCTTCAATCTAATGTGATGATTTAAGCCAATATGAGTTTTCCAATTTGAATTTATCTAGATATGTGTCCACTTCTTCGAACCTAACCAAAATGAAGGCACAAAAGTCACAAAATAAAGACCCAATTACACCCACGAAACCATATTCCTAAACCCATATGACACATTAAGGAGAATTTAGATAGGAAAGGTGCGTTCATCATGTTGTAGGGATTCCTACACTACTTAGCATGAGAGACAGGAGTGTTAAGATGTGCCTTACAAGATCACAGGAGGTCATTGTGTATGTCATGTATGATGGATAATTACCTTAAATTTAAGTCTCAATAAAATAAAGTGCATGACATTTTTTTTTCGATAAGTGAGTGCATTGAGTGAGTAAGTAATTCACCCCTCTCCATAGTCCACCACTTGACAAATAAAGGACCTAAAATTTGAGGGGGAAAATAAAAGGGAATTAATTAATCAACAAAAGGGGAAAAAAACAAAAAATTAAACAAAAAAATGGAGATGATTGGACAAAACATGAAATAAAAGATAATGAGAGTCTTTATTTCTTTTAACCTAAATGATATTGAGAATTTATGAAAAAAATGCTATTATTTTATTAAAATTTTTATTAGATGAACTAAAATTACAAAAAAAAAATATAGTAAAAAGTCATTGAGCCAAACCCTCCAAGTACCATCCAAGTTGGATAAAATAAATAACACTAAAATATAGCATGGAAACCCCGAGAAAAAAATCACGATCGTTGTCTAATAACAACAAAAAAATAAAACTATGTGAAAATTTTTACAATGCATAAACTACTCTCTCTAGCTCCAATACATTCGTAGTCTCCAAAGCAAGTCACTTAACTAAACCTCATAGTACTCTAAAATAAGAGTATAGGAAAAGTCAAATACAAGCTTAAAGTGTCTTTGAATGGTGCACTTTGATAATATAGACTAAAGTCCATTGTATAACATAAAATTGATGATACATGTACACCCATTGAATTTATACACCTCATCAATACCTCTTATTTGTTTCTATCTCTCATCCTATCGCATCATAAATCTTATCATATCTATATATTCTTTTCTTTCTCTCACTAGATGTAGAATAACATGTGAGTGTAAATTTAACCTTGTTGGACAAGTGACCTCAGTTTACTTAAGAAGGGAAGTGAATTAAGTAGATCAAATTTTAATCTTAGTTTTCTTTTTATTTGATTTTATAATAGAATATTTAAAATGAATCTGAAGTGTTTAAATATACAAATAGAATAAATAAATAAGAGTATAGGGAAGAGAAAGCTGCAAACTCTTTTTATACTGGTTCGACTAATCCACTTGCTTATGTCCACTCCTTAAGTATCCCCACTTGAGATTTTTATTGCCTCTGTAAATCACTTTACAAATGGATGAATCCTCAATCACCTTGGGAGCCCTCTCCCTGTGTTTCAGATTCCTTTATCACTCAAGAAGTCTTTCTTGAATACAACTAATAATCAGAAGAAAAAGAAGAAGAATAAGAAGAATAAGAAGAAAAGCCTCTCTTAAAGAGCAGATGATACAACTTGAAGATCCTATAAGAACTCTTATGGAATTTGCAAGTGTTTGGCCAAGATTTTATTTAGAAAATGATTGGAAGGATTTGTGTTTTAAAAATGAAGAAAAGTCACTTATTTATAGTGTCAAAAACAAAGTGATGTGCCCTTTTATGAAAGGTTGTGACTTTTCAAACTTGTGATAACAGCTTACTAGTAATCGATTATATCAAAATGGTAACCGATTACATGGTTTAAAGTATTGTGCCGTTGTCACTTTTGAATTCAAAAATTCAATAAGCAATACTTATGGTAATCGATTACACAACCTAGTAATCGATTACCAGTTGATAATTTGAACGGATAAAAACATATTTGGCCAAACCAATGTTATGAAAACTTGTAGAGATTCTTTTATACAATAACTAAAGTTAATTTATTTATCTAACTTAACATTAATACTCAAATCTCTGTCAATGCTATTTGTTATTTTACTTCCTTGCTTTTGTATCAACATTTCTTGTTACTTTTTGGCATCATCAAAACCTACAATATCTTTAAGGGAATGAAAGGCAATGATATATATATATATCGACCACTCCCCCTTAATTTAATATTTATCCTACATGGTGAATTACTTAAGGAAGTCTACATGCATGTGCCACTTGGATTACCCTCTCATCCAAACCAAGTTTGCAAGCTTCAACGATCTTTGTATGAACTCAAGCAAGCAAGCAACCAATGGTTTGCTCGATTATCCTTTTTTCTACTGTCTCATGGATATCATCATTCCATTGTTGATCACTCTCTCTTCTTGAAGTTCTCTAGGCTATCTATCATTGCTTTACTCATCTATATGGATGATATTATTTTAGCAGGAAGCAACCTCTTAGAAATCCAAAATATTACCTCTTTACTTGATTCTACCTTCAAAATCAAGGATCTAGATAACCTCAAATACTTTTTGGGCCTCGAAGTTGCTCACACAAAGTCTAGTATTTAGCTTTGCCAACGCAAATATGTGCTCAACATCCTCACCAACATTGGCATGCAAGCTTGAAGTTGCTCACACAATGGTCTAGGTAACCTTAAATACTTTTTAGGCCTATGGATTACACCACTCGCCTCCACCAATCATTTGGTGAACTCCTTGCAGATCTATCCCCCTACCGTAGACTTATTGCCACCTCATCTATGTGACCACCACTCGGCCTGACATCATATAATAAGTTCTACACTTAATCCAATTCATGTCCAAACCCATCAATGGCCATCTAAAAGCAGTCTTTCCTATCCTTCAACTCCATGCTTCCAACAATTCTAATTGGGTTAGTTGTGCTAACACTCATCAATCGATCACTGGCTTTTCTGTTTACCTCAGTCATTCCCTAGTTGCATGACACTCTAAGAAACAAACCACAGTATCCAAAAGCTCCTTCGAGGTAGAGTATAGGGAACTTGCGTACACCACATATGAGGTCTAATGGTTACACTATTTGTTGGAAGATTTTCGTATTTGTTTCAACAAGTCATCCCTTCTATTCTATGACAACGATCCATCCTTGCAAATTGCTTTTAACTAGGTCTTCCACAAACGTACTAAGCATATTGTCATAAACTGCCATATATTTTGGGACAAAGCCAACATTGGCTTGATTAAACTCATGCCCATTTCCTTCATAATGTAACTCGTTGGCATCCTTACAAAGGCATTATCTCCTCATTTTTTTTCCGCAAGTCCTGTTCCAAGCTGGGAATGCTCAACACACATTCCTAGCTTGAAAGAGGCTCTCAGCCATCATCCCAATCAAGTAAAGAGGATCAAGCCATCAATTTCGTGCATCACAAGCCAACTAATCACTAGTTTTCGGTTATTCAGTTTTTACTGTAGATGGCGTTAAGTTTGTTATTGTTAGTTGGCCAGTTGTAACTACTTCTTTATGTTTTGGGCTTGGGCTCAATGGTTCCTTTTTTCATTCCTTATCCCCATTTGTATATAAATCAACTTGTTTCACCATTATAATTGGAATGGAATTTTATTTTGATTGATTTATTCTCTCATTTTCTGTTATTTTAGTATTTGTGAGAATATGTTAATAATTTTTTTTATAAAAGTGAAGGTTCATGTTGAAAGATAAATTTATATAACATACAAAAAGCAATAAAAAATGACAAAGTAAACACAAAAACCACCAAATAGTTATACTATTAGAGGTCAACACGAGTCAAATTGGGTCCGGTTTAGGCAAATGCAAGCCTTAATCTAAAATTCAAGACTCAATCCAATCATAACACATTGGGTTGGATTGAGTTGAGTTTTCATTTTTTTCATTAAACTTAATCCAATTAAATTGGTTCTTAAATGGGTTGGATAATTGGGTCACAATTAAAAAATATTTTCTTAAAAAAATTATAATATTTTTTTGTTAGTTTTGTTAGGATATTATTTTAAAAATCGACAATATTGTTATAACATAAAAATAAATAATAAATTATAGGTATAAATTACATATCAAAACTAAAATAAATTAAATTAACATATAACTAAATTGTCAAGTAATAATAACTAAATAAAGATTTGTTCAAAATAAAAACAAAAGCAATTTGTCCAAGCTAACCAAGTATAAAAATAAGTATAGACTACACAACTTGTCCAAATTAAAAAAATTAGAGTTGTTAAAATGGGTCTGTCTCGCGTACTGAAAAATAGGCCAAACTGGACTAGGGATGACAAATAAACATGTACCTATGGGTAATTCCCGAACCCGCCTTGAAGTTGATGGAAAATTCCCAGTTTGACTGGGCACGGTTATGGGTATGGAGAATACCCAATTTGTTAAGTCGGGGATGGGGATAGGGATATATATACCCACCCCATACTCATACCCATCTCACCTCGCTCTTATTTTAATGACTAAATATTCATTTATCTTAAAAAAAAACAAAGGTTTGATATTTAATTAATAAATTACAAACTTTGCATTTATTAAATACTTTTGAATTAATATTATTTTATTCAAATAAATTATTTTCTACTAAAATATTATTATAATTATTTTTTTGCGGATATGGAACGGTACGGGTATACCCGACGGGACATAAATCTCATACCCACCAGGTATGGGAGTGGGGATGAGTTTCAGAAGCGGGGATGGAGATGAGAATGTCATACCCGTTCCTACCCCACCCCGTTGCCATGCCTAGACTAGACTCTAAAATGAGGTTCAAATAGAAGCGAACATTCTTTGTCTGGTCCATTTGGCCCAATTATGTAAATGGACTTGGTTTAGGCAGGGTTGGTGGGCCACATACTGGGTCGAATACAAATATAAATATATAAATTTTAAAATTATATATTAATAATATATATATATATATATATAATATATATTGAATAAAAAATATACCCATAAAAGTACATTTAATGTGAAGTCAATTTATACATATTGTTAATATACATATAAAAAAGAGAAAAACACTTATAAACTCCCTGTGTAAAAGTTTTATACTGACTTTCAATCACAACAATTTATATATGATAATTTTGTTGACTTTATCATTAATACTTTAAAAGTCATATAAATGAAATGTATGATTAAATATTAGTGTAAAACTCTTTTACACTGTCAGTGCATAAACATTAAACTCTAAAAAATACATATTGAAGTGCATTTGATGTTTTTTAATAATATACTTTTGACATATAAAAGTGCATAGACATTACACTGTTCTAAAATGTATATTAAATATAAATATACAAATAAGTATATTTTGATGTTATTTTAGACTTACTTATGATGTGTAGATTGATTTAGTGTGTTGTTTTGAATTGGTTTAGACCTTGTATTATAAAATAGGTTTATTTTTAAATAAAAATTTGAATTTTGATTTCTTTTTTAAAAAGGTTTGTTTTGGCCGGATGACCCAGTGACCCAATATAAGATTAGACTGGACTTAGAAATATATAACCCAAATAAAATATGGTTGCCCCAGCATGACCCATTTTGTTGTAAAAGTGTCGGACTGACCCACCCAAATTTTCAGCTCTAAACAAAATACATGATATTAAAAGAAACACATAATAACAAAACATATAATTTCAAATAATAGTAAAATAAATAATTTAAAATTATGTTCGGGTTGGGTCTCAAGTTCAAGTTGTTGGACCCGTCACCAATCAATATTGAATTAAGTTTGATGAGTTAGGTCAGATTTTACCTAATCACAAGAAAAAATCAATCAAATCTATTTGGATTAGTCTGGCTCTTTAGACATCCGATCGAGTGAACATCCCTCTATATGCCATGTCAGAAAACAGGAACAAATGGATAAGATGAATTAAAAACACTTTGAAAAAACATTATCCATCTAATTAATTATTAATATCAACATCAACATTAATATTAGAATAATAAATATTTTAAGGATAAAGTTAAATATGAGACTCGTTAATTTTGTATGTTAAAGATTTTAAGATTTTTTTAAAAGATATAAAAGTATGTTAGTACTTTTCTATTATAGAAAAGTCATATATCTAAGGAAAAGATCAAAACTACACTCTTAATTAATGTTTATATTTCCTTTTAAGTCTACAACCAAAATGATATATTAAAAGAGAAAACAACACTGTTTATTAGTGTTTATAAATTCTTCTACATTATTTTTTGTTAATATACTTAAACGAAAATTAAGTGATAAGAAACAAATATAATAAATTGTTTTAAGATTTAAGAGTTGTTTTAAGATTTTATAATATTATTTTTTTATAAGCAAAAAAAATCATTTAGAAACATGAGAAGATACAAATGTGACTTCCTCAAGCACACCAACAGTTATTACAAAAAAATAGTAACATATAGAAAGAATTATAGTCAATCAAACGTAACAGTTAAGGTTTATAACTCATTTAGTATAAGAATTAGATATAAATTTCCTGGTATGACATCATTTCTATGACTGGATAAAAGAATTTATGATATTATAAAAGAGATAAAACTTAATTTTTCTAGAATAATTTTTTTATGTATTTATATTTGATTAATTGTAAGCCAACACATTGAAATACTGTTTGCATGTCAATATTCTTTAGACTTTTGTTATAATATGTTAATTTTAAGATGATGCTAGTCAAAATATTTGTCTTGTTCACATTCTTTTGATTTCTACAAACCATATTATTTCATTTATAGAGGTGAAGATGAGTCCATTAAAATAAATTTTCATAGTATATTTATAGTATACTTATAATATCACATGTTTGTGTACAAACTCACACATTTGTATATCAATAAAACATGATTGTGTTAAAAAATCACAACACAAAAGAAAGATGCACGGTAAGAAGTGATGTGTTTTTAAATTAAAATAGAATTAACAACTTAATATATAATTTATTTAATAATAAAATAAATTTAAATGATACCAATAATATAATGGGTTTCCCACTAATACATATGTACCTGATATGAGATTAAAATTTCATGCTTCTGTTGTACCAAACTCAAATCCTTTTTGCACTTTTTAAAGATTACGGAAGGTCAAACTTTCTTTCTTTCATCCTGATGTACTCCCTTGATCTCTTCAACTAAGGTTCCTTCCTCTAAGAAGATGGAGGATGGAGAGACTAGGAAATGGGAGGGGTGATGCCACTTTCTCCAAGAAGGAAGATGAATCAAAAAAATTTTATGAGGCTTGCCACAAGGGAGAGGTCCCTTAATAAAAGCTTTTAGGAAGAGATTCCTCAAGAGAGAGGATTCTCAATGACACTCAACTAAGAACAAAATAGTTCAAAGGAATAATGTTCATTCATTCAAGTGTAATCATTACAAGGGAGGCTAGGTGTATTTATAACCCAATGAGAGAGCTAAGCACTCAAAACTAGGGAATGTGGGACTTTGGACCTAATTAGTATTAGAAGCGTTAACCCATACTTAGGCCCCCTTAACTAGCGCCTAACGTAAGCAAGGAGGGGTGCACAGACTAATTCCAAGGGTGTATGGAGGAGGTCCATCACGCCTTGGGTCAAGGAGCCCTCTACTCTCCTCATCTCTTCTTATAAGCTAAAAACACCTCTCCTACCTATAATCAAAGCAAATGGTCGAATACATGACCCACAAAGGAAAAGAGGAAGCTAATTAATATTTACAAGGATAATTAAAGACTATGGCCTAATGAAATCTATCTCCATCATAAGTTGAGGTCTTAATGAGTCCTTCAGGGCCAGGTCTTCTTCTATCCTCCTAGCCATGACCATAGTGAGAGGCCCTTGGTAGGTAAGATTGCATCATATCCTCCTTTGTGGAAATATTTTTCCTCAAATATGAAGGGTCGTCCTCTTCCATGTCAACACCTAAAAACGATGTAAGATCACAAATATTAAAAGTGGTGTCAACTCCATAATCCTCAGGAAAGTCCAACTTATATGCATTATTAGTTACCTTCTCAAGGATTTGGAAGGGACCATCTTCTCGAGGACTAAGTTTACACTTCCTTTTTGAAGGAAAATGATCCTTTCTTAGGTGAAGCTAAACCCAATCACCTTTTTCAAAGATGATTTCCTTCATCCCCTTGTTGCTAGATGAAGCATACCCTTTAGACTGGTTTTCAATATTGGTTTTGACCTCCTCATGTAATTTTTTGACAAATTCAGCCCTAGCTTCCCCTTCTTTATGAAAAAGTTGGGTGTTAGGGAGTGACAATAAATCAAAAGGAGTGAGAGGATTAAAACCATATACAACCTCAAAAGGGGAGTGCTTAATGGTTCGATGGACCATCCTATTATATGCAAATTCAATATGGGGAGATATTCATCCCAAGACTTGTGGTTGCCTTTCAAGAGTGCCCTCAACATAGTAGATAGAGATCTATTTACTATCTCAGTTTGTCCATCCATTTGGAGATGATAAGTTATAGAAAAGAGCAGCCTAGTTCCTAACCTTGCCCAAAGGGTTTTCCAAAAATGGCCAAGGAACTTAGCATCCCTATTAGAGACTATGGTCGAGGGTATTCCGTGCAAGTGGACAACCTCATGAAAGAAAAGTCTTGCGATGTGACTCACGTCATCCATTTTGTGGCAGGGAATGAAATGGGCCATTTTGCTAAAGCAATCCACTACCACAAAGATGGAGTCTACACCTCGTTGGGTTCTTGGGAGTCCAAGGATAAAGTCCATACTAATATCTACCCAAGGTGTAGAAAGAGTGGGTAAAGGTGTGTAGAGTCCATGAGGCATTACTCAGGACTTAGCTTGTAAACAAGCTATGCATCCCAGGCAATGTCTTTGGACATCCTTTTTCATATGGGGTGAAAATAATTTTTATTTCAAAAGCATTAAGGTTTTATCAATTCCAAAATGTCCCATGAGCCCATCTTTATGACTCTCTTTTGTCAGCAGTTTCCTAATTGATCCTCGAGGTACACAAAGTTTGCCCTCTTTGTACAAGTACCCCTCACACAGGTAGAAACCATTTTTGCCTTTAGGAGATAAGGCAACATAAATGGTTCCAAAGTCTTGGTCAGAAAGGTAGATTTCCTTTATATCATCAAATCCCAAAATTTGAGCACTAAGGGTGACAAGGAGAGAATGCCTCCTTGAAAGAGCATCGACCACCACATTTGTTTTTTCCTTTTTATATTTGATGACATACTTCTTGGAAACAAGATAATGTACCCAAGTTTGGAGGGCATAGATCAAGACATAAAACTCCTTGTTTTAGGTGAGGTAGTTGAGGTGGACACAATTGAGTTTTTCACTAAAATAGGCAATAGGGTGCCCCTTTGCAACAACACAACTTCCAAACCTACTCCTAATGCATCACATTTCTAGCTTGAAAGTTTTTGAAAAGTTGGGGAGAGCTAAAACAGGTGCATTAGTAAGTTTATCCTTGAGCAGTTGAAAAAATTCTTTCTTATTTTTCACCACACAAGAAAGGAACTTCCTTCTTCACCAAGTCATTGAGTGGTGAAGCTAGTATGGAGAAATTAGGCACAAAGCGCCTATAAAATCCTGCAAGACCATGAAAACTCTTTGTCTCAATCACACTAGTAGGGTGGGCCACTCTTGAATGACCTTGATTTTTTGGGGGTCCACTTATACCCCTTGGGCACTAATGAAAAATCCCAAGAATACTACACTAGGAGCACAAAAAGTGCATTTTTCTAAGTTTGCAAAAAGTTTATTTATTCTAAGGACAGATAAAACTTCCTTAAGATGCCCTATATGCTCTTCTAAGGACCTACTATAGACTAAAATATCATCAAAATAAATGACTACAAACCTACCAATGCAATCCCTAAGTACATGATTCATGAGGCGCATGAAAGTGCTTAGAGCATTAGTGAGCCCAAAGGCATCACCAACCATTCATAAAAACCAAATTTGGTCTTAAAAGTAGTTTTCCATTCATCTCCTTCTTTGATTCTAATTTGATGATAACTACTTCTAAGATTAATTTTTGAAAATATTTGGGCTCCATGCAATTTATCAATCATATCATCTAGCCTAAGGATTGGGTGCCTATACTTAATGGTGATGTTGTTGATGGCATGACAGTCCATACACATTCGCCATTTTCCATCCTTTTTAGGCACCAATAAAACATGAACCGCACAAGGGCTAAGGCTCTTTTGAACCCAACCCTTGTCCAACAAGTCTTGAACTTGAGACTCAATCTCTTTGATCTCAACGGGGTTTTTCCTATATGCAGGCCTATTGGGTAGACTCGTGCTAGGAACAAGGTCAATTTGGTGTTCTATTCCCCTTAAAGGTGGTAATTCTCTTGGAACCTCTTGAGGGAAGAGATCATCAAATTCCTTTAGAAGGTTTTCAACCCCTTTTGGAAGAGACTCAATTTCATGACTTGTGGCAGTTCCAGAAGGTACCTCTTTACAAAGAAGGAGATAAAAAAGTTGATCAAGCAAGAGAGCTTCTTTAATGTCCATTTTCATTGCAAAATGACTCTTTTTCTTAATTACCTATTTGAAAGGAGTACCTCCTTCTAACTCTCTCTCTAAACCCTTTCAAGCTTTAGGGGTGGAAGCTCATTTTTTTTATTTTTGATTTTGAGTTTTTTTTCCTCATTTTTTTTATGTTTCATGATAAGTTGATCCTCGTCCACTTGAGACGGTGTTAGGGGAGTCAACTTTATTTTCTTGCCCTTATGAGTGAGGATTATCTCATTAGAGTAGTCATGGTGAATGACTTGCTTGTCAAACTGCCAAGGCCTTCCTAATAAGATATAGCCAGCCTCCATTGGAACTATATCACATAAAATCTCATCTTGATACTTTACAATAGAGAATGACACTTTTTGTAACGTCTGTCGTTACAGTAATAACCCATAATAAAATAATGAAAAATTTAAAGCAAATAATAAATTGTGTATTTGAATACATGAATTCTTACCTAATAAATAAAATAGAATCCTCAAATTTGGGCTCTAGAAAATGAAAACAATTACAAGTACATTATGTTCTAAAATCGTTACAAACAAATAGTACAAGAATTTTTTTTATTAATAACAAACTAGGTCTTCAAGCCTCTTCAATTTCCAAAACTTTTCAGTGGAACTTTGAAAACAACACTTTTAATGAGATAATAATCTTAGTGCATAAAACGAGTTTTTAAAAGAGGTTCAAAAATAGTGTTGTTCTCAGCCGGTGTAGAATCAGGAAAAACAACCATGGTACCCGCAGTAATAAAAAGTATTTTCTTTATATATAATTATGATTTAACCCAAATAATTTCTAGCAATAATAAAAACACGATAAAATAGTTTTTTATACAAACACACAATCTACATATTATAGTGATACTTATGATCACTCGCTCTCACTCTACGGTTCCCAGAACCAAGTTTTCAGTAGATTCTTCAAAAAGGCCTATGAGCTCATATTCCATACAATGACATCTCATTGCCTTCCTCACGGTATTATAGAGGTATCCAGAATCTCTTCTCCATTCCGGATGGAGGTATCTAAAACCTCTTCCCCGTATTAAACGGAGGTATCTTATACAACCATTCCAAATGAAGATATCTCCCTCAATTAGCGCAATATAAACAATATAAATTTATACTATTAAAGCGATATGCTAACACTATTTCATGATTCAAAAACACACACATACACACACACACCCACACACACACACACACACATATATATATATATATATATATATATATATATATATATATATATATATATATATATATACACACACACTTTTTAAAAGTCATACCATCGAGGGTTAAAAGCGAGATTCCACCACTTTAATTGTTCTGCTCCTATGTCCCTTTTTCTCAACCCTAGAAGAATCAACTAATCTATGATATTTTGAGGGAACTAGTTAACCATATATATATTAGTTTAGGGTTGGTTTTACCCTTTCTATATTTTTCTATAAAAGATTGATTTTTCCATATTAAATCCAAAATAGTATATTTGTTTCATCTTATTTCTATTTTAAAGGAAATATTATCTTAATCTTGTTATTCAAAGTGATATCAAATCTTTTATTTGTTTTACCCTATTTCTATTTTAAAGGAAATATTATCTTAATCTTGTTTATTCAAAATTTCTGACATTTTAATCTTTTAATTAGTTTTTTTAACAACTTAATCTATCTTCTCTTAAATGAATTATTATTCGAATATTTGTATTTTAAATTTTGGGATGTTACACTTTTACTTGTTGGTTTAGAACCATTTCCCCTTCCTCACTAAGCCATTGGAGCTTGTAAGGTTTAAGATAAGGAGTTGATTGTATGGCTAACTTCTCTACCAACCTTGAGCTAAAACAATTGCAGCAGGACCCATTGTGCACAATGAGAGAACATGTTTTGTCTAAAATTTTACACCTTGTATGAAATATCTTCTCTCTTTGTGAGTGGTTAATCTTAAGTGATTGGCTTCTAAGAAGGTGCCTAACCATTAAAAGGTCTCCATCACAAGGGTTTTCAACAATGTCATGCTCATGACCCATTTCTTCCTCACTGTCACTAGAGGAGGAAGATGAGCTACTCTCACTAAAAATATCTTGACTCTTCATGATCATGGTCTTTTTATTGGGGCACTGAGAGGCAATGTGACCTCTCCCAAGATATTTAAAGCATTTAATACTACTAGTCCTATTGTTAGAACTAGCAGGGGGGTTGTCTCTATGATGCATAGGTTTATGTTCCTTATGCATATGTTTGGATGATTCCTCTTTGGGAGAGCTCTTGGAAGAGCTTCCCTTGCCTAGGTTCTTCTTTGTATAATTGTAGGATGGAAATTCTCTTTTTGCACCACCTTTTCTTTTTAACTGATTCTCCACTTTTATGCAAAATTGAACTAGGTCATCTAGATTAAATATGGTAAGAGTTCAAATTTGTCTCTTATGTCCGAGCTCAAACCACTTTAGAATCTAGCTTCGGTGGCCCTTGGTTCTTCAGTGATGCCCGCTCTCATTAGAAAAGCTCCATGATTTGTCTGTACTCCTCAACACTTTAGTTGTACTGTTTTAATCTTTGAAGTTTATCCAAGAGCTCACTTTCATAATAAGAGGGGACGTGTCTCGGCCTCATAGCCCCCTTGAGATCATTCCAATAATCCATAGGAGGGTTACAAAGGCGACGCCTCTCATTGACTAAGGAGGTCCACCAATACATGACATGCTCTTGGAAGCTAAGGGTTGCTAACAAAAGTTTTCTTTCCTTACTAATATTATAACAAGCAAATAGTTGCTCTACCTTCATCTCCCAATCAAGGTAAGCTTCCACATCCTCTTGGCCATGAAAAGGAGGGAGATCTACTTTTTGTTCCCTAGGATGAGTTTGGGATTGATTATGATGTTGATGCACTCTTCTCACCTTAGGTCTTTCATACCCTTCACTTCCACTTACTTCACTAAAGGTGGACCTATATCCATGCCTCTCTCTCTCTAACTTGTCTTTCTCTTCTTTCTTCTCTCTTTCGCTCTTTTCTTTCTCTCCTTTCTTCCCCCTCTCTCTCTTCTTTTTGTCTTTCTTCTTGTTCCTCTTTCTCCCTCTTCTTCTCTCTTTCTTTCTCTTTTCTTTAACGTTCTTTTTCCTTTCTACGTTGCTCTTCTCTTAACTCTCTTTCTCTCTTCTCTCTTTTCTTTTTCTTTCTCCTCACGCCTCTTTTCTTCTCTCTTCTCCCTTTCTTTTCTTTCTTTTCTCTCTTCTAACCTCTACTCCCTAAATTCACTCACAAACTTATCCATGTTTGCTGTTGTATGAGACCCTTGTTGATTTACACTACCTTTGCTAGATGTGTGTGAGCTCATTTTGAAAGTGATTGGGAAGATCTGTAGGCAACACTCCTCTCTCTTTTGTTTTGTTGTTTTCTCCTTAGGTTAATTACTTAAGAGTGTTGGTCCTATTTGTAGCATCCCAAAATTTAAAATACAAATATTCAAATAAGCATTCAGTTAAGAGAAGATAGACTAAGTTGTTAAAAGAAATCAATTAAAAGATTAAACTGTTAGAATTTTGAATAAACAAGATTAAGATAATATTTTCTTTAAAATAGAAATAAGATAAAGAAAAATAAAAGATTTGGTATCAATTTGTATAACAAGATTCAAATAATATTCCCTTAAAATAGAAATAAGATAAAATAATTAAAGATTTGATAAAATTTTGGATTCAAATTAGGTAAAATCAATCTTTTATAGAAAAACCTAGAGAGAGGAAAATCAACCCTAAACTATTATATATAGGGTTTACTAATTCCCTCATAATATCATAGATTAGTTGATTATTTTAGGATTGAGAAAGAGGAACATAGAAGTAGAAGGATTGAAGTAGTAGGATCTCGCTTTAAGAGGTAAGTAAAACACTATTTCTAAGCCTCCATGGTATGAGTTGCTTTTAAAGATTTAAATAACTTTAAGTTCACAGTGTCTTTTGTTTTTTTTCAATACTAATTAATTGAATTGCGAGTCTCTTACATAAATGATTTCAAACATTCAAGTATCTTGAATAATTATAATTGTATACTTTGTAGCAAAGCAAAGAGGTCATATTTTAATTGTCGGTATTAGTAATTCGTGCACAGGCATCATATAATAAACTGTAACCAAGGAAGTAGCATTAAGGCACTCTTTATATAATAATATTTAAATAAAATATAGTTACCTTGGAGTTGGCTGCACACATTAATTTCAAAATATATATATATATATATCCTAGAATGCTTTATTAATTGCCCCGTTATTGCGTGAATTATGTTCGAATACGTAGGTATTGTGTTAATTATTAGTTTATATTTATAAAAACAAAATTGTGATATTATATTGGGATGACCGTAAAAGAATGTGATGTTGCATTTAAAATTTTGTGGTGATTGTTTCAATGTTTGATACGGGGATGGAAATTCGAGATATATCCATTCGAGATGGATGTATGAGATAGCTCCATTTTAATATAGGAAAAAGGTTTTAGATATCTCCATTCAGATGGAAAAAAGACTCTGGATACCTCCATAATAGCGTGGGGAAGGCAATGAGACATCATTGTATGGAATATGAGCTCATAAACCTTTTTGAAGAATTTATTAAAAACCTTTGTTCTGGGAACCGTAGAGTGAGAGCGATTGATCTTGAGTATCAGTATCGATTGTGTGCATCATGAGGGTGTTAATGAAAACACCATTCTATTTTTGTGTTTATAAATTCATTCATATTAGAAATGAATTATTTGAAACAAACTATATTTTATCGTTAAAAACATCTTTTTACGGGTACATGTTTGTTTTTTTGGATTCCGCACCGGTTGAGAACAATGCTATTTGTGAACTTTTTTAACTTGTTTTATTCACTGAGATTTTTATCTAATTAAAAAGTGCTGTTTTTAGAGTCAGAAGAGGAGGAAGTTGAAAAGGCTAAGGAGGCGTGAAGACTTAGTCATAGTTTAGGTTTTCCTTTTTATGAACGTTATTATTATAATTTAGAAGATTTTTCCTTTTTGTAAACGTTGTTATTTAAATTTTGAGATGTTCACATTTGAGAATGATACTTTGTAAGGACAATAAATTTTTATTTATTGTTTGTTTTTATTTTCAATAATTACTTAATTATTATTCGTTGGGTGTTACTGTAATGGGGGACATTACACTATGGGGGAATCTAGAAGGGGGATTGAATAGATTCACCAAATTATTTTTCAAAAATCTCTATTCAATAGTATCAGAGTATTTTCAAAAGCAGCCCATTTTTGAAATTTTCAAAATCTACTTTCTTTTACAAAAATGAGTTTTCAAGAATTCAACATTTTAAGCAAAGCACCAATCAAATCAATTCCTCTAATGATAATTTCAAACAAAGTAGTTGATAACCTTAGCAAAAATTTTTAATCAAAAAGTTCAGAATCAAAAGAGAGGAGTAGAAAGAGTAAAAAATCAAACCACTAAAATATGGGTTAAAAACCCAAATTTAAAGTCAAGTAATTATATATCAAGATTTAGATCAGCAATAAGAAATTATAATGAATCAAATTCAGCTGCAAAAACCTAGATGTTAGTGCTCCAAGAATTCAATAAAGACTAAATTTAAAGAGTATAAGGAAGTGAGAATTTGCACAGTGATCTATATTGGTTCGGTCCAACTGAACTACATCCAGTTTACAGACTTAGCCTTCTGTTAATCTGCTTTCTACTAAAATCTCAGTACATGCGCACCATACATACAAATTTTAATCCCGGAAAGATTTAAATCACACAATAGGAGACTTCCTCTTACACACCACAAGAGTTTGCTACACTGTGACACTCCGCTACTCACAACACCTCACTTGCAACACCCCGCTGCAAGATTTCCCACAATCTCAAGAACACCTCAAGAGATATTAAACCTAGTGCAAAAACACTGATAGAGTACAGAATAATATCACCTGATGTGAAGAATACCCGAATAGAAAGATTAAAACTCAATGAAGTCTCTTCCTTGAATCTTGAGTTGGAAACATTTTCAAACTATAAAAAATGGGTATGAATCTTGGAGAGAATTATTAGAAATCGTATGTAGAAGCAAACACTTGATTGGACTGTTCAAAAGTTGTTAAATCTGTTTTCAAAATTCTTTTATATCACTTTTTATGTAGGGTGATCGATTACCCACTTGATGTAAAATGATTCTTTTACGCTGACCGTGCACAATCCTTTTTGTTTACAACTTTTAACACAATTATTAAAAAACACCATAGATTTGTATTTATCTTATATGACAAACTGTGATGGGATGATAATTTTACATTACTACATTTTTTTTGTGAATGATTTTATATTTACTACATTGTTTGTTCTCTATTAAAATATCATATCAATTGCTTATTTTAAAATTTATATCTCAAATTTAAATTATTTTTTATTTTTAATTCTTTGAATTTAAATTAATTTTTTCCTCCATTTAAAATAATATTTTTTTTACTGGATAAAGAGTGTTATTTTTAACCCCAACTACTTTTAATTTTTTCGTGGTGATACTTGTTTAATCACTGAAGGAATTAAAAATATCATTCTTCAAATTAATAGACTAAAAAATTTAAATTTGAGACGCAAAAATGTCATAAATTTGAATTAAGAAAGCATCTTTAAAACGCTAAGATTATTTACCGTTCTTTTGGTAGTTCTCCAAGAAGCAATTTTTGCAGTAGATTGTTTTTTTATTAAAATATTATTTTCATATATAAGTTAATTTCCTAAATATTTTATTTAAAAAATTCTAAGTCGTGCCATTATTTACCTCTGTTAACATGGAATTGAAAGTCTATGTTTTAAGAGAAGCCAATGATTGAACAAAAGTGACTCTCTAGTTAAGGATATGGACTCGACTTCAACACCAATTTAGGGTTAGAATCTCCTTACACTTCTTCTATCCTTCTCAAAAATCTGTCTCAAGAAATAGAAAAGGAAGAAATTAAAAGTAACTATGCACAAATGTAAACCTAAAGCTAACTTCTAAGTAATTATGTTTTTAGATGAAAATGGAGGAAAAAAAGCTTTAAATGAGAAAGAATTAGGAAAATTGCTCTATTTTACCTATGTAAAAATAGGTAATTTAGGTAGTTATCAAACTCTCCTAAACTTAAAGCTTTGTTTGTCCTCAAGCAAAAAGACACTTTAATGGACTCAACAAAATAACATAACATGATGCATGCTAACACAACACTAACACAAAATGAAACAAATACAAAATGCACTATGGCAACACATATGAATAACAACAAACATAATCAAGACTCAAAATCTTCCCTTTACTAGCAATTTCAGTTATTGAATGCTCATCAACAAGATAACAATCAAAACTATAGTGCCTACAAGAGTAAGGAAAAATTCACCTACACAAGTTGACTCACATGACAAGCTATGCATATCATAGAAATTCAAGCAATCTCATAAGTAAGATGTTTCACTCCACACAGCTGTATAGGATAAAACAATTCACCCATGTCACTCAATGCACTCACACATCAACTTTTCTTATCATTCTCAACAAAACCACAACTAATGCATGCATAAAGAGATCACAAAGCCTTTATTAGGCTTGTAGCTTGGCCAAACTAGAAGAAAAATTGGTTTTTCTAGAAAAGAAATATAAGGGTTGACAGAGACATATACAATGAGATTAGTTCATTCCTTTACAAATTCATTCATCCTAACCAAATCCCATTAGCATAATTGATTCAAGTAAATAATTTACAATATGCTCAAATCAATGTTCAAGCTTTTTATTCACAACTTTCTTTTTCTGTTTTTTTTCATTTTTAACTTTTCTTTCTCTTTTTTTTTTATATACAAAAATTTGTACAATGAAGTAACACACTAAGCCTTTAAGTGTACTTGACTCTCTAAAACATACTCCCTAAACTTATTATAGAACCAATTTCATGTACATGCTTTCTCAACCCTACAATAAAGGAAGAAATGTGTAATTCACTAATTCAACTCAAGGATTCATATAACAAGAATAAAATCAATTTAAGGTCAAAAGTAAAATCAAGGGTTAAGTAATATACTGACATGCTTTTCTAAGTGGCTACTTAAGGTGGCGTTTAGTTTGAGAAAATGTTTTTTGTTTACACTTTCTATTTTCATTGTCTAAAAATTGTTTTCATTTACAAATTTTCAACATTAAGAAAATATGTGTTTTCACTTGATATTTCCATTTTCAAAAAATAATGTTGTTAAATTTAATCAATTTTAGCAAAAATATTATAAATTATTTACATATATAGTTTAAAATACATTTATATTATTTTTTATATAATTAAAATATTGTTATTAAGTTTTTTCATACTGTTAACTTTTGAAAACACTGAAAATATTTTTTTCTATTTTTTTATTTTTTGTTTTCAATTGTTTTTTGAAAATATTTTTAGTAAAAATGTTTCTAAATTATAACCTAACATATTTTTACTACTATTTCTGAAAACGAAAACAAAAAACAGGCAAATAAGTATTTAGTGAAAATCAAGTAAAATCAACAACATAAAATACATGGTGACTCACACAACAAAAAACATTTAAGCTCAAAAATTTCACATGGTTAATGCTCTCAATCACAGATTCTTAACTTAATATATAATTTATTAAATTATATTTAATTTATTTACCATGCATGGCTAATGCTCATCCACGGTAAGAAGTGATGTATTTTTAAATTAAAATATAATTAACAACCTAATATATAATTTATTTAATAATAACTAAGTAAATTTAAATTGTAAAAATAATATAATGGATTTCTGCTAATATATGTTGAAATTAGATAATATCAAAACTAATTGTAGCGTTCAAGCTTATTTTATGCAATAGGATGAGTAGCTTTATATAACCAATACAGAAACAGCAAAAACATAAAAGAAGGACCCATGACTATATCATGACTATTTCTATAGAAGAACAAATCAACTAAGAATCTATTCTTGGGGGATAAGTTTATTTCCAACAAACTCTCCCTTAAACTAAATTGTTTTTCAAGTAAATACAGTCAGTTTATCTCTTCAATACTGCATATTCCAAGTCTTCCTCTCAATTGCACGAATACTTTCAGTTTCAAGGCCTTGGTCATGATGTCAGCTAGTTGATCCTTAGTACCATAGTGTACTAACTCAACTTCTCCTTGATTTGTCAACTCCCGAAGAAAATAAAATCGAACATGAATATGCTTACTTTTATCATGCATAACTGGATTCTTTGAGAGTTTAATAGTTGAACTATTATCATAGAGAATAATGCACTTATTTTGCTTAATTCCCAAAATTGTCAAGTACAAGCATCATCCAAATGCTTTGAGTAGCACAAGCTGCTGTAGAGATATATTCGGCCTTAGTGGTGAACAGTGATACCACAAGCTGCTTCTTTGAACTCCAAGCCACTAATCCATTTGACATCTTAAAAACATACCCTGAGGTACTCCTTCCATCATCAAGGTGTCTAGCATAGTCACTATCATAGAAAGCTACTAAATTCTCACCTCTTTTTCTTTTGTAAAACAACCCTAGCTCAGTGGTTCCTCTCAAATAGTGCAGGACCCTTTTAACAGCTTGTTGATGCATAATCGTTGGAGCTTTCATGAAACGAGCCACCAGATTCACAACATACATTAGGTCCGACCTAGTGGTAGTTAAATACATAAGACTTCCCACCATTTGTTTATATACGGTAGCATCAACCTTTAATCTTCCAGCATCCTTTGTGAGCTTGCACCCTGGAACGATTGGATTTTTTACAGATGAACAATTTTGTAAACCAAATCTTTCTAGTATTTCATTAGCATACTTTCTTTGACAAATAAAAATTCCATTTGAGCTCTTACCGAATGAGAAAATATCCACGCCAAGAAAATATCTCATGCTTCCTAGATCAGTTATCTCAAATTCCTTTTTTCATTAACCTCTTGAATTCTTTGAACATTTTATCACTACTTCCTGTAAAGATGAGGTCATCTACATACAAATTCACAATAAGAACATCTACTCCTTTTTCTTTCTTTGTAAACAAAGTGTGATCACTCGTGCTTCTTTCAAAACCTTTCTTAACAAAGTATGATTCTATCTTGCAGAACCATGCTTGAGGAGCTTGTTTAAGCCCATAGAAAGCTTTCTTTAGTTTATACACTTTGTCTTCTTCACCTGTCACCTCATACCCCTTTGGTTGTTCCACATATACTTCCTCTGCTAACTCTCCTTGTAGAAATGCAGTCTTGACATTAAGCTGATAAACTTTCCATCCTCGACTAGCTACAATGGACAAGGTTAGTTGAATGGTATCTCATCTTGCCACATGTGTAAGTACCTCAGTGTAATCAATTCCAGCCTTTTGAGTATACCCCTTTGCTACAAGACAAGCCTTATATTTGTCTACGTCTCCCTTTTCGTTTATCTTGGTCTTAAATTCCCACTTAACACCAATATTTTTTGCACCTGTTGGCAGAGTTGTTAGTTCCCATATTTCATTTTTCTCAATTCCTGCAATCTTATTTTCCATTGCATCCTTCCATACTTGACTTTTGGTTGCTTCCTCAAAGGTGGTGATATCATTGGGATCATATGACACAAACATTGCAAGCTATTACATCTCCTGGGTGAGCTACTCCACTTTCTACCTTCTTCTTCTTCTGACAATCTGGCACCAGACTCAGTCTCTCATCCATATTAGCAGTTTTCTTCTCTTTTTGGGGACATTGATTCTCTCAATTCCTATAGCTTCTTTTGTACCGTTATTATCTACTTAATTTTCAGCTTCTGAATCTTTATTTCCTTTATTTTCTTCCTTTTCTTCGCACATAAAATCAAGAGAATTAGTCTCTTATGACTTCTTCCAATCCCATTTTTCCATTTCATAAAAAACTATATCTCACCTGATGATAATCTTCTTTGTTTTTGGATCATACATTCAAAAAGCTTTGGACTTTTCACTAACTCCCATGTATACACACTTGATGTTTTTCTCATCTAGCTTCTTCCTTGTAACATCAGGAACATGAACATATCTATGCATCCAAACACCTTGAGGTGTACCACTAATTGTTTTCTCTCTTTTTAGGCTTCTTCAGGTGTCATGTTTGAAAAGGCTGAGGTTGGACATCTATTTAGAACATGAGTGGCCAGGTTTGCTACTTCTGGCCAATACTCCTTTAGAACATCTCGTGTTGCAAGCATACACCTCACCATATTCATCAAGGTTTGGTTTCTTCTTTCTGCAACTCCATTTTGTTGTGGTGAATAGGCAGCGGTGAGTTGTCTTATGATTCCATTAGTTCTACAATAGTCATTGAATTCTGATGAGGTGAACTCCCCTCCTCTGTCAGTGCACAAACAAGTTATGTTGTATCCTGTTGCTTTCTCAACTGATGACTTGAACCTTTTGAATGTATCAAAAGCTTTAGACTTTACATGTAAAAACTAGGACCATATTTTTCGACTATAATCATATATAAAAATAATGATATACTTCTTATGACTATGAGATTCAAGAGTAATTGGACCACATATGTCTGAGTGAATGAGTTGTAGAGATCTGCATGCTTTCCAAATGCTTTTCTTTTGAAAAGGATGACATTGCTGCTTTCTTGTCATACATATGGTGCACAACTTTGATTGATTCTTTAATGTTGGCAGGCGTTGACCATATTCCTATAGGGAAGAGCCCTCAGTCCTTTCATGTTAAGATGGACAAGCCTTTGATGCCACAAACTCGTGACATTTTCAGACGTTACATTTAAACAGACTGCTTTTGATACATTAGTAGAGACAGAGGGAATAGATGCCAAAAGCACAAACATACGATTTGCAAATATCATAGTTCATATAATCAGACTTTCAGTATCATGATAGATGCTACAACATCCATTCTTAATTATTATAGATAGATTTTGTTCTTGAAGTTGACCAATGCTAAGCAAATTTGATTTGAGATCAAGAATGTAAAATACCTTTGTGATGATCACAATTCATCCTTCTATTTTCATTCGAACGCTGCCTTTTCCCATGACATTCAATCTGAAGTCATTTCCCAGCTTAACACTGTGTCTAAATGATTGATCAAGCTCAGTGAACCATTTCCCGTCTCCACTCATGTGATTACTACATCCAGAGTCCAAAAACCATATTTCATCTCGTGTGACTCCTTGCACTTCTACACATGACATAAGCAACATTTTTTTTCCTTCATCCAGCTCTGTGTGTTCTGCATAATTGGCATAGGTGGGACATTCGTACTGGAAATGTCCCAACTTATGACATCGATAGAATTCAATTGTGGATTTGTCAAATGATCTATCTCTGCCTCTATATCTACCATGCCCTCTGCTTCTGTTACCGAATTGTTTAGCAACTCATAGAGCAGAGTTGTCTCCTGCAACCTTCCATGCTTGTTCAGTCACTTCCTGCCATTTTATCTTGTGTTCATGTATAAGTAATGAACTATGCAGCTCATCTACTATCATCTTATTGATATCCTTGGATTCTTTGATTGAGCATATGATATAATTGTATTTGTCAGAAAGTGTGCGCAGAATCTTATCAACAATATGTCCATCCTCCATGGTCTCTCCTACTCCTCTCATGTCATTTACAATTATCATGACTCTAGAGATATAATCATATACGCACTCACCATTTTGCATTTCTAGAACTTCAAATTTCCTACGAAGCCTTTGGAGTTAAGCTTGTTGAACTCGAGCATTCCCCTGATATTTTTGCTTCATCAAATCCTAGAGTGCTTTGGAGGTGGCTTTGTTGTGATAATTTTCAATATATTCTTGTCAATAGATTTAAACAGATAATTCTTTGCTCTCAAGTCGTTCAGCTTTTGCTCCTCCAAGGTTCGATGTTCTGCTCTTGTGAGTGATTCCAATTTTATCAGGCTCTTCATAGCCTTTCTCCACCACGCTACAATACTCTTTTGATCTCAACAAATTTTCAATTAGCATGGACCAATGATGATACTCTCCATCAAACTTTGGAATACTAGAAAGCTATTGTTATCCATGTGTTTCACTCAACTTTTCTCTCTCATGTTTGCTAAATATCAGGCCCTTGTGTGGGCTCTGATACAAGTGTTGAAATTAGATAACATCAGAACTAATTGTAGCTCTCAAACTTATTTTATTCAATGTGATGAGTGATTTTATATAACCAATACAGAAACAACAAAAACGTAAAAGAATGACCCATGATTATATCATTGTTATTTCTACAGAAGAATAAATCAACTAAGAATCTTATTCCTATGGGATAGGTTTATTTTAAAAAACAAAACAACTAATTTTGAATGAGTTAGGACGTGTTCCACCAGCAGCGGACTCTTTCCAACAATATATATCCAAATTCGAAAATACTTGACAATGACAAGATGAGATTAAAATCCCATAGTCGCTTCTTTTATACCAAACCTAAATTCATCTCTCACTTGAAGATGGTGCATAGAGAGAAGAGTGAAAAAATAGTTATACAAATATACTATTCAAAGTTAAAAAATGGAGATTGTTCAAGGTTTCTTGCAATTACATATTCTTAAAAATTAACAAGATCAAGCAATGAAACAATGTGCCATCCAACAATAACTTCGAGCAATGATTATGTGGCATGGGGTTGGCACAGTGATGAGTAATCAACTTACCACTTATACCTATTGTGCAAGTTTTAATTTATTCAAAGAAGTTGTGAGCGGAGAAGACAGCGAGAGTGATATGGTTCTTTTCAAAGCATTCCTCTCAATATTATTCATGATTGTGGATAAATAAGAAAAGCATGGAATGGTAAGTTAGAAATAGTCCATCACATTATTTCTATGTGAATGCATATTGGAAGATTTGGCTTCATGAAAATACAATGAGAAAAGAGACAATGTTGGGATTAATTATGCTCTGGAAAGGGCTTAGAGCACAATTTTAATGCAACATGGGAAATCAACAATGTGAGCTGCAAGTGTAGGTTACAATAGCAGTTTGAAACTGTGCCGATGACAATGTTATGTAATTCTTTTAAAGTAAATTATATGTATTTTTTATTATTATTTTAAAAAATAGTTACTGCAAAGTTTAAAAGAAGTATTATTATAATGTTTTTAAACATATAAAAAGTGTTAGTTTAATATTTTTCAGAATAAATTAGTGTAAAAAATAAAAAAAAGTATAATTTAAATGAATCGGAGGGATTTAATTAAAATTCATTTTAGTAGAGGCAGAATATTAAGATGATCATTTAGTGTCTTCCACAGACACTCTAATTAACTTGTTGTGCTTTTATTTTTATTTTTATAATCTTTGACTTCTAACCCAATTATATCTAATTAATTTTGGACAAATTTTAGGTAAGTACAGCATTGGACATTTTTGCTTAATTAACATTGAAGTGCGGAACAATAAAATTTGGGGCACACTAATGCTTATTTAGCATGTATTTAAAAAATTATTCTAAATCAAATTTCTTGTAATATTACAATCAAACAATAATTAACTAAGATATAAAGTTATTTTAAATATTAATAAATCTTTGTATCAAATGATTAAAAAAGATACTATTAGTTATAAAAATGATGTATGAAATGTGGTAGGAGTTACACATCAGGTAATTCACATTACTTGATGTGTTCTTTAAGTTTGAGAGTTCTCTAAGTTGTTCTTTAGATAGAGCTCTCATCTTATACTTTAAGTCGAAACAAAATGCATAAAAAAAAAAGAGAATGTGGATAACATTTAATTAGAAGGATATAGGATTATTTTAACATGTTATAGTTACAATTACTTTAAAATGCATTCAAGTGTAATTTGTTGTTATATTTATTTAAAAAAAGTAAATGAATTCAATTATAATTCGAGTTTTTCTTTAAAAAAGCAAAGTTTTATTCATCATTAACAGTATACCGTCATATATCACAAGAGGTGATATGAGAGCAATTGCAAATTATAGAGAGTATTCACAAATTATAGAAATATCAAACAGTTAACCATAAAACAAATATAACATATCCCTCATAGCTTAGCCAAAGCCCAATGATGACATAAATACAAGATACAACTACCTAAATAAAGTAAAACAATAAATTGGTTGAGAACACAATTGATAAAATGGCATTAACGACTTTTTATAAAGTCCATGAACCCATCATCGAATAGATTCCTGCCAGATTTGTTCAGCAGTAGAAGACACTCCCTTAAACACCAAAGAGTTTCTAGCCACCCAAATTTCTCACAAAGTGGCTAACCAAATAATACAGAGAATATTCAGAAACTCTTTTCTAAAGGAATTCAAAATGCTCAGATGGTGCCAAAAGTGAAAATGGTAATATAAGGGTAGAACACATAAATAACCTAACCTGTAACATTTCATCATACTTGGTAACTTAACTCACACATGAAAAGTAAGTGTGAGACAGATTCCAAATTAATGCTACATACTAAACAGGAAGTGTCAACTGGAAGGAGAATATGTTACTTTGCCAATTCGACCTCAGTCAGAATCTTGTTGTGGGCAACCTTCCAAGAAAATGCTAGAACCTTGGAAAGTGCCTCTGTCTTTCTTAACTTGTTGAAAAAATGAGAATATGAAACTTGAGACTCCCTACAAACTAGACTATAAGCCTCTCTAACTGAGTATTAAACATTATTACAAATACTGCCTACCCATCTCCATCCATCTTTAACATCCTTCCTCAAGAAAACCCCTCCAAGAACTTCCTCTAGCTCCCTCACCCACCCTTGTTTCCAAGTAAACAACTTTCTCCTGCACCTTAATCTCTATTTCCATTTATCATCATTCCACCCCCACCTCACACAAAAGAGTCTCTTTCTGAGAAGATAATGCAAACAATCTAGGAAACATATATTTGAGTTCTTCAAACTTTCCCCACCCCCTTTCTAAAATTTAAATAGAGACCTGTCTCCCACCCTAGGTTTAACATTTCTTGTGAACCAATCACCTACTGCCTCGCCAAATGTTACCTTCAAGAGATCCTTCCACCAGTGAGATCCCTTACTTCTCTACCTTAAAGTCAAGTTGCTCCTCATATCATCCCTATACTTGGTTTGCAGAATTTTGATCCCAAGAGATTCCTCCCCCTTATCATCCTTCATCCCTACTTCCGAAGTAGTGCTTTGTTAGATGACTATAAACTAACCCTATAAAATAACTTTATATTAAATGACTATATATTTTGAGTTTAATTAGTATGCACTAACAGTAAAAGAGTTTTACGCCCACTTTCAATCACAACTCTTTATTTATGACTTTTAAAATATTAATTCCTAAAGTTGACAAACTTAACATAAATAAAGGGTTGTGATTAAAGTGTTTTTTACACTTACAATGCATAATCGTTTTTTCTCTATAACTTTTAAGACAATAATTACAAAAATCATAAATTTATGAGTTTAATTAATATGCATTCTGAGTGTAAAAAATTTTATATTAACATTTATATAACTTTTAACGTATTAATTGGTAAATTCAATAAACTTGAAAGTAAATTTTTTTCCATTTTGTATGCATACTAATTAAACTTGTCTCTTACATGACAAATTGAGATGGGATGATACTTTTACATTACTGCATTGTTTGTTCTCAATTAAAATATCATATCACATGCTTGCTTTTTAAATTTATTTATCAAATTTAAATTATTTTTATTTTTCATTCTTTGAATTTAATTTATTTTTTAGTTCTCCATTTAAAATAATATTTTTTTTTACTGGAAAAGAATGTTCTTTCTAATCCCAGTGCTTTTTAGCTTTTTCGTGGTGATACTTTTTAATCACAAAAGGAATTAAAAAAATATCATTCTTCAAAATTAAGAGGCTAAAAAAATTTAAATTGAAAACACACAAAATGTCATAAATTTGAAGTAAGAAAGCATATTTAAAACGCTTTGATAATTTTTTGGAGTATATTATTTTTTTATTAACATATTATTTTCAGATATAGATTAATTTCCTAAATATTTTATTTCGAAAATTCTAAGCCCTGGCGTTCTTTACCTTTGTAAACATGGAATTAAAGTCTGCGAAGCCGGCTTATATCTTCCGTAAACATCGTCTTCGACTCTGAAGAACATAACAGTAGCACTCTCCACTCATCAGATCCGTGCTTGTGGCTGAATCGCCATGGCCATGGCGATTAGGGTTTTTCTCATCCTTCTACTCTTTCTCTCGTCATTCAATCTCAGTTCTTCGCTTTACGAAGATCAAGTCGGCCTCATGGATTGGTGAGTTTGACCACTCTTATTTTGTTCACACGGTCAAAACTTTTTCCATGCGATTATTCGATTTGTCTTTTGTTTCATTCCATCAATTCAATTCATTCTCATTCTCCGCTTTTAATTATCGCCCGGAACCTGGATCTAATTTCTCGTACGAGGTGATATTATTTATAATTTGAAACTCATTAGTGTTGTTACTAATACTTACTTCTTAATCTAAAGTTTAATTGCTATGTTGAATTGTTGATCGATTATCATCTTGGAGATAGAACCATGTTTAGACAGAAATTTCTGGTTCGCATGCCTGATTTGCATATTATGTGTTTTAAATGTTAGTACCTACTAAATAGGTTTGGCTGCTGATTGTAGGCATCAACAATACATTGGGAAAGTAAAGCATGCTTTGTTCCATACTCAAAAGACTGGGCGAAAGCGTGTTTTAGTGTCTACAGAAGAGAATGTTATAGCTTCACTGGACCTTCGTCATGGAGAGATTTGTAAGTCTGATTTAACTTGATGACTCCATTAAATTATTTTTTACGAATGTAATGATTTATAGAAGCTCCAATAGAATATGAACATTGAACTTAATAGCGTAGAAGTTTGAACTGGTTTAAAAGTAAATCAAGTCTTTCCAAGCAATACCCGTTGCTTGCTTAGCTATTTGTATTCTATGTTTAGAATCGAAAAATGCTGAACAGTGTTTTGTTGCTTGCAGTTTGGAGGCATGTTCTTGGGACCAGCGATGTTGTTGATGGACTTGACATTGCTCTGGGAAAATGTATTATGCTTGACCTTTGACTGTATAGAACAATACTACACGCTACCTATTCTTCACTGTACTGCAAAGAAGTTTACTGTACATTTATAGTTGATCCTTTGCCTCTATTTTTCTTTTACTCAGTTTTATTTGTTAAAAAATTGTATTTCCCTTGAAAACATATTTATGTATCAACTGGATGCTGATTTACTTTGATGACAGAACATGGCATATATTTCCTCATAACATGCATAATCAAAAGAAGTCCTTTTGAATTTTCTATTGTAATTCTCAACTGTGGTAGCACATGAAGATCTTGGAATGGGAGGTCCATATCCTGGTCTCATCAACTACATGCTTGCGTGACTCTAATTTTTGGAAGATATCAAAATTTAAATTGCTTTCTATTGAAAAGATAAAGTTTTTAGTTCCAATTTCCTCCCATTTTCAAGTCTCTAATATCCAAAACTCTTTTGGTTATATAGATCTTTAAATGCAATAATATATCTTGTGTTTGTTGTCCCTATGTTTTGAATAATGATATAAACTCAATTGAAGGATGTCATCATCATCACAGACTTACAGTGATATTTATACCTTGAGAAGTTTCATTAATTAATATTTGCTTTTCAGCATGTTGTTACTTTGTCCAAGTAAACCGTTTTCTACCTCTATATCTGTTTAAATGTTTAGCTTACATTGGTGATCTAATTCATTAAGTTTGCTTTTTAAATTCTTCAGATGTCATAACTCTATCCTCGGATGGAAGTATATTGAGAGCATGGAACCTTCCAGATGGACAGATGGTTTGGGAGTCTTTCCTTCAGGGCTCAAAGGCTTCAAAGTCAATATTATACATTCCAGTGAGTGAATAGTTTTTTGTTGGGTAAAGTAAGAAAATCTGAATGTTATAAAAGGCAAAGAAAATATTATTTTATTAAGGGTAAAACATCCTCTAGAACAATGAAAATGACTTGTACAGAGTGAAACATAAGTATTTAGTTAAGACTTCTAATTACCTTGTACATAGTTAGAGAAACCCTCCTTGAAATGTAATAAAGTACAAGTTAAATACCAATGCAAATAAGGTGACCCAACTTGATACCTAAAGATTCAAGCCTCCCTTTCTAGCTAAGTGCATGTGCTAAATGCTAACACAAGTCTGCAGTATTTTTCAGTTCCAATTCACGTATGAACATTGTTTTATGACACAACACTAGAACAAGATGGTGTTGCTTTCCTGTAGGTGATCCTGCTTAGTGGGAAAATGCTTTTCTTATTGTTGTTGCATGTGTGAAATCCCCAAAACTTAAGTTACTTTCATTCAACAGAATGATCTTTTAAATTTTAAGTAATCTGACCAACAAATTTTTTTGGACAATGCCCCTTATCCATTGAAGTTTCTTAGTGCTTGTTTAGTAACAGTTTTATAAAACTGTTTTCAGTATTTTAGTTTTTAAAAACTAAAAAACTTGTTTGGGTAGTGTTTTCTGAAAACAGTTTTTGAAAACAGTTCTGGTTTTTTACTTTTTAAAAACTAAAAAACTGGAACAGTTGAAAGTAGTTTTGCTTTTCAGTTCTCAGTTTTTGTTTTGAAAACTCAGAATATAATCAGTATGTTGTTTTTTGCTTTTCATTAATGAAACTCTAATAAACATTAACAAGTTTTTCTATTTTTATATCTTCAAAACTGTTTTTAAATATCATTTGCCAAACAAGTTTTTTTTTTTTCTTTTCTTCCCGAAAACAGTTTTTAAAAACTGTTTTTGAAAATTCTTTTCAAAAACTAAAAAACCAAACCAAACCAATCAAACCCTTAATGTACCTAATTCTCACCTTCAGTATTTTTGTGATCACTATGACGAACCTGCATTGGGCTGCCCTTGTACTCTCAAAAACCCGCCCTTTGCCTTTGCCCTGGTTTATTTAATTGTAGCTGAACCATAGAGTGCATGGGTGTTTTCCATACACATGCGGTTAAGTATTGTTTTCTCTTTTGCAGAAAAACCTGAAAGCTGACAAGGATGATTTGATCCTTGTTTTTGGTAAAGGGTCTCTCCATGCTGTTTCCAGCATAGATGGTGAAGTTCTCTGGAGGAATGATTTTGTGGGTGAAAGGTATGACAGATTTGGAGTTTAATGAGAAGCAAAGTGTTTTTCTCAAGCTTGACATTGCCATTAACATTGTTCTCTTCATATTTGCGCAGCATCGAGGTTAGCCATATTGTTCAGTCTGCTGACAAGATCTATGTAGCTGGTTTTGTTGGTTCTTCAAAGTTTTATGTGTATGGATTGAATGCTCAGAATGGAGAATTGCTAAAGAATGATTACAAAACACTTCCTTGTGATACATTTGGAGAATTATTATCAGTATCAGGTGATAAGTTTGTTGTGTTGGATAAAATGAGGTCTAAGATATTAACAATAAACATTAAGAATGGAGAGATCAGTTACAACCTGAAGCCCATTTCAGACCTCGTCATGGATTCACCTGGACAAGCAGTAATATTACCATCAAGGATTCCAGAGTTGTTCGCATTACATATCAATTCCCATGTTCTTTTAATTAGAGTGACAAATGAAGGTGAGTTGGTGCTGGTGGAAAAAATTAATAAAGCAGCAGCTGTTAGCGATGCTTTGTCAATTTCAGAGGGTCAACATGCTTTTGCATTCGTTCAACATGAAGACAGTAAAATTCACCTTGTTGTAAAGGATATTAATGATTGGAATGGTGATTTGCTTAAGGAAAGTATAGTAATAGACCACCAAAGAGGGAACATTGATAAGATTTTTATAAACAATTATGTGAGGACAGATAGATCTTATGGTTTTAGAGCACTAATGGTAATGGAGGATCATTCACTCTTATTAGTACAACAAGGAGAAATTGTCTGGAGTAGGGAGGATGGTCTTGCATCTGTTGTAGATGTAACAACATCAGAACTACCTGTGGAAAAGGAAGGTGTATCTGTTGCAAAAGTGGAGCAGAACCTCTTTGAATGGCTTAAGGTATGCCTTTAATCTTTTTACTACTCAGGATGTCACCCTTTATAATTTCCCACGCACATATGGGATTGGTTGTCAGTGGTGTAAGACCTAGCACTCTCACATCATTTAGCAACTTTGTATATAGTGTGTTTTTTTACTGATCCAACATTGAAATATAAATTGTATATTGCAATTATTTTGTGTCAAATCTCATTAAAATTAAGCAACAAGATATAATCAAGTGGTTCTTATTTTATATTTTTCAATAGTATATATTGTTACATTTACTTTGATCTATGTCAATGGAGTATCAAATAATTTTGGTTTAATCTAAAGATTTGTAGATATGATCTATCATCTATAATTCAAGAATGAATTTTGGAATGGATTTATCCAATAAAAAGTTATTGAATGATTCAATCAACTTTGATTTACACCAGTGTAAACTAATCTCTCCCTCTGTGCATGCACTATTATTTTTTTATAACTATGGGTACAGTCATTGCATGTGAAAAAGCCCACAATCCTTCAATTAAAAAATTCCCTTCACTCAGGTAAAATAATTGCCTTTTGCAAGGGGGGAAAAGTTACAGAATGCTGACTTCTGCAACTTTCATACAGTTTTATTATATCTATAGATATATATTAGAGATTTGGTTTTCTTGTGGATATCATTAATTGCTTTTCTAATGGTAGATTTTTATGCAATGATTTATTATTGAAAGGGACATGTGCTGAAGCTCAAAGGAACTTTGATGATTGCTAGCCCTGAGGATGTAGTAACTATTCAAGCGCTGAGGTTAAGGAGTTCTGAGAAAAGCAAAATGACTCGTGATCATAATGGTTTTCGGAAGTTGCTTATAGTACTTACAAGGGCAGGAAAGGTTTTTGCTTTGCACACTGGAGATGGACGTGTGGTTTGGTCTATTCTACTTAATACTCTGCGTAAAACAGAAGAGTGTGAACATCCAGTTGGGCTTAACATTTATCAGTGGCAGGTTCCGCATCACCATGATGAGAATCCATCTATCCTTGTAGTTGGGCAATGTGGACCAACTTTGGCTACACCAGCTGTTCTTTCTTTTATTGATGCATACACAGGGAAGGAACTCAATTCTTTGAGTCTCTCTCATACTGTTGCTCAAGTTATTCCACTGCCTTATACCGATTCAACTGAACAGCGTTTGCATCTTATTATAGACAATAACCAACATACTTACCTATACCCACGAACTCCTGAAGCTATTAACATTCTCCAACGTGAATTTTCAAATGTATACTGGTACTCAGTTGAGGCTGATAATGGTGTTATCAGAGGTCATGCATTGAAGAGTAATTGCATTCGTAAAGTAGAGGATGAATACTGCTTTGAATTCAGGGATTTATGGTCTATTGTATTCCCATCTGAATCAGAAAAGATTATTGCAACAGTGACTAGAAAATCAAATGAGGTATGGTGCCTTTGGCATTGAGTTTTTATTAATTAAAAGTGCCTTTTATAAAAAGATAAAATTGTTAGTGTATATTTAACCTTGTCTATAGCTACCTTTATATGTTTTCAGAAAATATAAATCTCCTATGTCAGATATAAAAACTTCCATGATCTAAAATCCTTATTTCTTCTAATAAATACGGGTTTACTGGTTTCCTTTTCCATAAGGTGGGTTTAATCAATTGCGATAGCAATAAAATGGGTTGAAATTTGGAGGGATTTTTCAACTGAATTTTTATCTACCAATA
Source organism: Psophocarpus tetragonolobus (assembly GCA_037954015.1). Taxonomy (NCBI): domain Eukaryota; kingdom Viridiplantae; phylum Streptophyta; class Magnoliopsida; order Fabales; family Fabaceae; genus Psophocarpus; species Psophocarpus tetragonolobus. The sequence goes on along the minus strand of CM075688.1, from coordinate 21,754,500 downwards.
ATCATGTAGAGTAATGTTTGCCATTAATCTGATACTACTCTCTAATCATATGCCTATCTACACTAATCTTTGAGTATGTACAAATGATCACAACTTACATGGCAATTAAGGGTTTTTATACTTTATAATTACCTTTTTTTTCCATCGAGTGTTAGTCACAGCTTTGCATCTTCCTAAATTTGTCTCTTTTTCCATCCAGATTGTTCATACCCAAGCAAAAGTTATGACTGACTACGATGTCATGTATAAGTACATATCAAAGAATGTACTTTTTGTTGCAAATGCAGCACCAAAAGCCAAAGGGGAAATTGGAACAGCCACACCAGAGGAGGCATGGTTGGTCATCTACATCATTGATACTGTGACTGGTCGCATATTGCATCGCATGACACATCATGGTTGCCAGGGTCCTGTACATGCTGTAAGTTTTTGAATTAGATTATCATTTAAAGGTGTAAAGCTTAAATTTTCGAATATCTTACATGACTATTACCTGTGTAGGTATTTAGTGAAAACTGGGTCGTCTACCACTATTTTAATCTCAGAGCACACAGATATGAGATGTCAGTTGTTGAGATCTATGATCAATCTCGAGCGGTATGTATGTAGAGATACCATTTTGATATACATTAGTATCATTTTTCGGTACATGGTCTTTGTGTGCATTCTTTCTTCTATTTGGAGTACTAATCTATGCTCATTCTGATGGGATATACCTTTGAATATATAATTTCAGGATAACAAAGATGTCTGGAAGTTTGTTCTTGGGAAGCATAATCTTACATCACCCATGTCTTCTTATTATCGACCAGAAGTTGTATCAAAATCACAGTCATACTTTTTTACCCATTCTGTAAAAGCAATAGAAGTGACTTCGACGGCCAAGGGTATAACATCTAAGCAGCTTCTTATTGGAACAATTGGTGATCAGGTTGGAATTATTTACACTATTAAGTTTTTCAACTGGAGATCAACAGAAATCTGCTATATTTTTTTAATATTATTCTTCAAGGAGATCTTACAATTTGAGGTGTGGGATGATTTTTCTAGGTTTTGGCACTCGATAAACGCTTTTTGGATCCTCGCCGCACACTCAATCCTTCACAAGCTGAGAAAGAAGAAGGAATTATTCCTCTTACGGATTCATTGCCCGTCATTTCTCAGGTATATTTGGCACTCAAACTCTTCAACCTTATATTTTCCCTTGAGATTAATGTACTTCTTAACATGAGTTTTTCTGCAGTCCTATATTACACATTCCCTTAAAGTGGAAGGCCTCCGAGGCATTGTAACAGTGCCTGCCAAGCTGGAGTCTACATCCCTGGTCTTTGCCTATGGAGTAGATTTATTTTTTACTCAGATTGCTCCTTCTAGGACTTACGATTCATTAACTGAAGATTTCAGCTATGCTCTACTTCTTCTAACAATCGTTGCACTTGTAGCTGCAATTTTTGTCACTTGGGTATTATCCGAGAGGAAAGATCTACAAGAGAAATGGAGATGATCTGTCCTCCATTTTTGCCTTATAATTTCTCTAATTTTGAAGTTTTAGCTAGGTTTATCTTGTTTTCTTTGTTATTAGTCATTAGTTGAGTTCGGATTCGTTGAAATCTTGTAGCTTGAGTTGCAAATGTAATGTAAAATTCCATTACATTCCATTGTTCGAGGTTGAATGGAGGATATTTTAATTTTAATGATGCAGATTGAGGACTACGAAATATAATCATAAAACTTCCGAGGCCTGTTGCATTGTGGAATAAATACGGTAGACGTAAGTTGATGAAATGTTTGCTCCCATTCTAAATGTGGTGTTTCATTTACAACTACGAGGTAGAAAAAGTAGGATATATTATTATTTGGTTATAAGTTAAAAAATATTTTGCTAAGAACATTTTTAATAATCAACAGTAAACAAAAAATTATCTTCAAAAATTAAAATTAATAAAAAATGAATTTTAAATTATATATTTTATAATTTTTTTAAAAAATTGATTAAATTAAATTTATTTTTTGAAAATAAAAAATATCAAGCGAAAAAAATATGAATATTAAAAATTTAAAATAAAATTATTTTCAGAAAATAAAAAAAAATGATAACATTTTTCTTTACCAACTCCAATTTTTTAAAGATCAAAATAAAAAATACTAAATTTTGAAAACCAAAAATTATATAAACATAAAATGTTTAGGCTATTTGATAAAACAAAACTTGTAAATACAATTTTGCTCCTAAAGCATATGGGTCATTGGATTCTATAGTACACGGATAAGTTCATATTTAAGACTTTTTCTCCTCCACGTCTTCATAATATATTAAACATCAAAATTTCAATTGTTTTTACCAAATATAAATCACCTAGTCTAGACCATCAAAATTTATGTTTTTAAGTCCAAATTAAGTAATTTAGAAGTTGTTTTTCTTTTTCTCACACATCCAGATTCTTAAAAATTTATTATTTTACAAGTCAGTTCAAGATCAAGTTATTAGAAGTTTTTTTTACAAATTCAAATTATCTAATCTGCATTAGCATTATAAAATAGTTTAAATTAACTCAGACTCATTAAACATATGTTTTTAGTATAAGTTGAAATTAGGTAATTCAAATTTATAAAAAAACTTCAGATTCTCTAATATGAAGATTTTTTTACAAGTCTAAATTATTTAATCCAAACTTGAAAATAAAAATTTAATGAATCCGGATAGATAATTTGCCAAATCCAGATTACCAATTTTGGAAAGTTATTATTTAAAGTATTTTGGTTTTTAAAATATTATAGTGTAAGGAGAAGTTTATGAAGTTATAGAGAGAAACAACTCATATTTAAAATTTCAAGGATTTGACAATATGCATCCATTTGTATTTTAATTTTTTAATTAATATACTATTCTTTTCAATATTTTATTTATATTTATAATATTATTTTTAATTATTAATTAAATAAACAATCCATAATTAAAATAAATTTATGTCACAGTTTAAATTATTTATTATATCTCTAAAATAAATTTATATATTCAATGATATTTGTTTGTTGTAATTTTTAATTATATTAAAAAGACATATATTCTATAAATACATAGGTTAAAAGACCAGTTATTATCATAAAAAATAATAATTTTTAATTATGTATAAAAATCTCGATTAGATTTCATAAGTATATCTCATTTCAATTAAAATTATTTTACAAATTCATTTTGAAGGAGCATTTCAAACATTTTAATGAGTTCTAGAATGAAAGAAAAGTAAAAGAAAGGAAGAAAACAGAGCGTGATTGTAAAGAAACTATAGATTAAGGAAATTTTTTACGTATGCACAATCTATTGTATCATCTTTTAGAGACTCTATTATTTAACATAACGTGAAGTATGAATTTCTATCATAAAAAAAAACGTGGAGTATCTAATTAGTGTAACTCGATAGACAACAAGTTACAGGGAGGATCTGAATTTGATTATACAATACTATTGGATGAAAAATTAAGTGTAGTTAAATTTTGTAAAGGGATCTTAATTTCGTTGTGTATAATCACAAATGTATTTTTTTTTAATTGTTTTTGTACCTCAGAAAAAATGTTTAAAATTTAAAAAAGAAATGTTAGCTCAATGTTTTTAAATATATATGTAGTATTAGTGTAATGTTTTTAAATTTAAAGAGAAATTAATATAGAAAAAATAAAAAAGAGTAAAATTATGTATAATTTAATAAAAATTAAAAAAATATTTATACTTTACTCTTAAATTTTCATGTTGGGTAATTAGGTTGTTTTATTTTTAATAAAAAAGAAAAGACTGCTTGTGTCTTATAATTTGATATAGTTCACTTTGATTTTCAACGTGCTCCAGTCCTACTTGTTTTACTGAATCTCATTATTAAATTTTCTCAGTTTTGAACTTATAATTTGATGTCATATGTAGCTATCCAACAATTTAACGTATTTACTTATTTTAACAGTAAATTTAAAAGATTTATTTTTTATTAATGATTTATTTTCTTAAAATTTAGTATTAACTATTTATTACAATCTATAAATTTTTAAAAGTATATAATGAAGATAAAAAATAACTTTCTTAAATCTTTTATTTTATTTATGAGTTTTGTTTTGTATATAAAAAATTTTAACTGATATTTAATCACAATTTTTTTTTTTATGATAAATTTATTGATTTTACTCATTATTATTTAAAAGGTTACATAAATCATGATTGAATGTAAGTATAAATATTTATATATATAGATGGGTGGAGATAGCATTTTTTCTTTTTTCTTTTTGAATTTTTAATCACATCTGTATGTATCCATCTTTATTATTGAATTCATCGAAGCAGACCATCATACTATCCCCACTACATGCGTATTTACTATGTACTATTGACATTTTATTGAAATGAAATGCATGTAATAAACTTCTTGATACCCTTCTTTTACGTGTTTGGATGTAAAAATAAATAAATTGAATGAAAAAGGTTAGAAAAAAGAGAAATAAAATAAAAGATAGTAAACAAATAGATTGTTGAATAAAGGTGAAATTAATTAGAGAATGTAAGCGTAATTTATTATGGTGGATGATTTGGTAATAAAATAATATTTCTTTTGAAAATATGTAAAACATAACTGATAAATTGTTAAAAAAATTATTATATTACATTTTGTTAATACTTTCCTTTTTTTCACTTTTACATAGAAAGTTAAACACGTTAGTACCTTTCACAATAATTTTAAAACTTTTTAGCTTTTTTTTTTTTAAAAAAAATTGAACAAATGGAAAGTAAAACTTTTGGATCTTCAATTTACGCTTTATATTTCTTTCTTCCATCTTTTTAACAAATCAAACAGCCAATTATGGATGGATAAAGAGTTTATCAATTGAAATGAATTTATTTTTGTATTTATCTAATGTGAGTTTTTAAATGAATTAAATATCCAATTCCATCATATTAAATCCTAAAATATTTAGGTTAAAATATAATATTAAATAAAGATATATTATTTTATTTATTATTACTAATAATTGTTTTTATTATTATAAGGTAACAAGGAGGAATGAGATAACAGGGTCATGTAACATGATCCCATATATAAGAGAACATGATACCACCTTCAACCTAACACCTTAAGACATTAGGTTATAAGTCTTTCTCACTCATATATTACTTAACTTCTCAATTTCTAACCAATGTGAGACTTTAACTCACACTTGCATTCCAACAAGATTATCAGTTTACCAATCTATTAAGTGCATTTCAAATACTAAATTATGCACAAAAATATTAAAATTTTAGAAGAGTATTGATAAAACATATTTTGACCATTTCATTCAACAAGTAGTGTCGTTCGGCAAGAAGTTAGGACATCTCGTTCAAAGCCAACTATCACCCAACTAGAAGCCTGAGATAGAATATTCTAGTGAAGGAATGTCTCTCAAGAGACAACTTGTTATTGCGTAAAAACCTCCAACATCATGTATCAACCAAGGCTAAGTTACCTCACTGTAGCAGCTCATATCCAACAATCTATTACAACATCAAATTCATACATGCATCATACCAATACCAAAAAATACAATTTCATTTAACACCCAAATAAAGATAAAAACTTAAATAATTCACAATCACTTGCAATAACACAATATTCAATCAGAATTTCCTAAATTAAAATCAAACTGAGCTTTCCTTACCCATTTTCTCCTTTAAGTTGATTCGTCGAAAAAGAGGAACCCATAATCACCTCTAGCTAACTCAATTTCCTAATTGAAGAATTCACTCACAGCTACCAAAACCCCAAAATAAAAGAAAACTTAAGAAATTGAGATTTCAAAATTGATTTCTCTTTAATGGAGATGTTTGAACCTTAGATAGAAGGAAAATGGCTCAATGGAGTAGAATAAAATTTACTCACTAGGATCAACAATTATGATCAAAAGAAATGGAAGAGATTTTCTTAAGTTCTGCTATGAATTAGACGGGCATGCAACGAGAGAGGGAGATGGGTTGAGAAAACAAAGAAGAATGAGAATGAAAAAGATAAAAGAAGAAGAATGGAGAAAGGAAGAAGAAAAGTAAAAGGATTGGAGGTATACTTAGTAATTCTGTTTTGCTAACTACATCCCCTTCCAAAATAGATTTTCGCAACTAACCCAATTACCTCAGTCCAAAAGAATATCTACTACACCCGTTCACCTATATATATTCCATTATTTATAATTCACTCAAATCTAATAACATTCATAATTAAATGAACACATTTTATCAAAATAAAACATAGATATAATTAACACAACCAAAATTCCATAATTAATTTATTAATTATATTTAGATTAAATTTAGTTTTCCTTTTCAATTATTTCACAAACTTATAACATATTAATAAGAACTGAACCTAACAAAGAGAATATATAGCAAACCAATTTTGAACTATAAAAAATGTAGTTCAAATCTCACCTTGAAATATTGTTAGGTATAATCTTAAACCTTAAAGATATCCATAACAACGTTAAGACAACTAGGATGAGTTATAAGGTTGATATAGGGATAAATTTTACATGTAGAGAGAAAAAAATTGTAAGTTTAAATTATTTACTAACATATATTAATACATTAACAATTAATTTTTATCTATTATATTTATATTTTATGAATAATATTTTTTATTTATAAAAAACATTAAAGTAACTTTAGTTAGGTTGAGTTTGCTCATCCGCTTTCTTTATCTAGTTAATTTTGGGTTAAAAAAATGTATCTTATTATATTTTTAATTTGTATGATAATATTTTTGTCTTCATAAATATATATTATTGATTGATTTTGTTGATTTGCTAACATTTATCAAATAAATTACTAATAATCTTTAATAGATTTTGTTATTTTCCCCTCTAATTACAAAGTTCTAAACTTAGAGCTTAGTCATTTGGTATGAGAAAAACCAGTAGGAATAGCAACAAAACATAATTTAACCGGTAAAAAACGTAATAATATACATGGATTCGAATGGAAATTTCTATCTTAAATCTCCGTATTAATCAAGTAATAAATTTCTATATTAATCAAGTAATAAATGTTATGTTATTTAATAAATTATATAAAATATAAAAAAATTTATAAAAAAAATTATTAAATAACATTTATTGATGGATTGGTGTAGAAAAAATGAAACAGTAATTTAAAAAGGAAGATTTACATTGTATCACCATTAAAATTTGTAGTCCATGCCATGGAAATGTTTGAATTCATTGATGAATTCCATATCTCTCTTAATCTTTATCACTAAACTAGTGACTTATTTAAGCATTGGAATGTAATTCCAGACTGAAACATACTACTTATTTAAGCATTTTTGTCATTTTATATCAATTATTTAATTTGATAATTACTTTTTTTCTTCTCCTTCTTTAATAAGTATATATAGAGAGAAAAAAGTGAATGGTAATTGGCATAAGAATAAGAATAATGTGGAAAATAAGTGAGTGAGTGAGATTTGAGCGATTGGATTGTTGTTGAGGAAGGTGACAGAAATAATAGAGGCACATGTTGTACCAACAACAGTGTGATATTATTATTGAGTGGAGAAATAATGAGATATGTGAGGGGTAAGTGGGAAGGGGGAAGTTGTTGCAAGTTGGAAGCATGAGAAGGCATCCACAACCAAAACTGAAAACCCAACTATTCTCATGCGGCTTTTTCCGCCACTGCGCCCAAAGCGTTCTGAGCCCAACTAGTCCACCACAACCACAACCACAACCACAACCACGCCTCCAATGCGAATCATCCTCTTCCTCCCACTCCCAGAGCTTCACCCAGTGGAGATTCTCTCCCGATCCCAATCCCAACCCCAAGGCATCATCAAATAACGACACAGACACAGACACTGCTCCTCCTCCACCTCCACCTCCACCTCCACCGCCGCCGCTGCAAATCCACAGCCTCCAAGAAGTCTTCCACATTTCGGAACTCCAGCTAAGCAGCGACCCGGCCTCGGCCCTCCACCTTCTGGAACGTTCTATGGTCCCCAACCCACCCAAAGACCAGCCCCCATGCCCTCCCAACCTAATGCGAGCCCTCACCACCAACCTCGCCCACGCCAAACCCGCCACCAAGATCCTCTTCGCCCTCTGCCTCTCCCACGCTAACCGCCGTGTCGCCGTCCACTCCGGCGCCGTCTCCGCCATCGTCGAGGCAGCCCCCGACCTCCACGGGGCCCCCGCAGAACGAGCCCTCGCCGCCCTCGAACTCATGTGCACGCTCCCCGAGGCCGCCCACGAGCTGCGCTGCCACGCCCTCGCCGTCCCGGTCATGGTCTCCATGATGGCCAAGACCGCCGCCCGCGCCAAGGAGTACGCCATCGGCCTCCTCTCGGTCGTCTACTCCTCTGCCGCCCCCGGCCTCCACCACACCGCTCCCCCCGAAGAGGTCGCTCGTGCTGTCCAACTGGCTCTCCAGGGCGAGTGCAGCGCCCGAGGCAGGAGGAAAGGGGCCCACTTGCTCAACATCCTGCACCAACTCTCTCACCCTCCTCCAGACTCTGCTTCTATTTTATCACAAATGTAACTCTCATTTCCCCCTTAAATTACATTCCACTCCCATGCAATGCAGATCCCCACCTTTCTAAAATTAACTAATACTTTCTTCTTTATTTCAACTCTTTTTCTTTTTCTTTCTTTTTAACTCTCCTGTTTTTTCATTTCTTTTTCTTTTTACACTATCCTCCTCCTCCTCCTTCTTCTATTATTACGATTAGCCAGAATGAGATGAACGCCTAGTTTTTCAGCTTATTTGATCCTTGTTATCATATGTATATCTATATGTCTCCATTATTATTGCCAATTTGGTTGCTGTCTTTGTCCTTGTCCTGCAGACAGGATGAATCCGCACCTGCTGCATAGTGCCTATGTATTGTGCTTGCTTGCTTCTTATTACCCACTATCAACTTCGTTCCTTCGTCATTGAATTGATTGATTCATGTTGTTGTTTTATTATGGACATTATTGAAATAAATAAGTTCAAATGCTTTGATAGAGTCCAGTGTTATGTTTTTTAAAAGAATAAGTCTGTTAAACAAAAATTATTTTATTTCACTGTCTTTCTATTGATTTTCACGTGGACAAAATCTTTTGTTGCCAAAGAAAATGGTAGTAAACTTAAAATAATAGTAAATAAATTATGTTATGATTTTGCTACAACATTCAATACGTTATAGGTAAAACCTAGCCAAGAAGATTTGCCATGTTTGGAAGCATGGAAAAAAGAGAAATAAAAAACAAATTTTATTATTGTTAATGAATTTTACATTTTTTCCCACTCTATTCTAATTTAAATATTTTCATACTGTTTTCATTCTTTCTAATTTTTTTTTCTTTGAATCAAACAAAGCCTTAGTGGAGGATGTTTGATATGCGTAGACCTAACTTTTTGAAGTGTAACACTTTGTACATGTAAACATCATTATTTCAAAGTTCATTGTTTCAAAGTGTGTTTGAAAATGGAAAAAAAAAAATTAAATTATTTTAATTAATGAGATACAATTTTTGTTTAGAGAAGTTTGCCACGCAAGTCATGTAACAAAAAATCTTGTTTGAATAAAACAAGCAATCTTAAAAATCAATAATCTTATTTAGATGTAATAAAAAAATTCAATTATTGTAGAGTAAAAAAATATAAAAATAGAAAAAATTGTTGAAAAATATTAATAATTTACGTATATCTAGCTTTTAAAAAGTAACTTATTTTTTAAACATTTAATTTATTTTTCAAAACAACTTATAGAGTTTAATTGGTATACACCGTTAGGGTAAAGATTTTCATCCTGATAGTCAATCATAACCCTTCATTCATGATAAATTTATTGAATTTACTAGTTTCTAATTTAAAAGTCTCATAAATAAAAAGTATGGTCAGTGTACTGATATTTTACACTGACCATGTATACCAATTAAACTCCAACTTATATTATAAAAGCAAATTATAATATTCTTTTAGACACGGTGTTAAAATATGTTTAGATATAAGTTAAAGTCAACTTAAACTCCAAACTTTACTTTTAATTACAATATGCAAGAGAATAGAAACAACAATAATATTTTCTTTTCCAAGCCTATACTTATTAATTTGTTTCTATTTCTCTAATGTTATGGTTTAGTTTCTACATATTTTTATCATATTGAGTTTGAATATTTTGTATTATTTTTACGAATATATGTTGAACTCTTTATTAGAGACTTTATTTAACTATTTTTAATAAATTTATTTTTTCAAATTATTTTATTTATTTATGAATTTAAATTCAAAATCTTATTCAAAGATTTAGATTAATTGTATTTAAAACTCACATTGTGTTTGTTTGGATATTCACTATCATTTTTCACCATTTTATAATTCCATCCAATAATGTACGGTGACATTTTGAGTAAATTTGGCGAAATTTGAACTGAATGAATGACATATTAATAAAAGTTAAATTAAAATGCTAAAAATTTACAGCAATTAAATTATAAATAGATACAGTACAATCCAAGACTTTTTATCTTTTATAGGTTGGTATTTTAATTAAGCTTTATTTTGTGGAAATTAATCTAAATTTTATTATCATTATTACAATAGACTCTTCTGTTTATTGTTAATAAAAGATTAAGGTTTAATTGTGACAAAAAGTGGAAGTTCAAAATACCTTTTTAAAAAAGACAGAAAATTTAAAGTTTATAATTCACTCAAGTTAACTCATGAACAATAAAAAAAGTTTAAAAGGTAAATGTACTTTTTTTTCTCATTAAAGTTAGTCATTAATTGACAATCAGCTTAGTTTAAGTGGTTTCCTGCTTTTGTAATAGAAACAAAGCTTTTTCCAGTTAAAAAATTTGAAGGTGTGCAGCTACTATATTTGGTTCTTAGCTCTTTAACTTTTAAATTTTGAAAAAAAAAACAAAAGGTTAGCTGAACTGTAACATGAAGAAGTCGTACATATACGACAAGCCAAACTCACACATTCCATTTTCAACCAGACCTGGCTTTTGGACTGAAAGCCTGATTCAGCACTTCCAAAATCGAAATTAAATATGTTCAAACTTTCAAAACTATGTTAAAATATTAACTACGTTGATTCTTATCCGTACATTCAAGTAAAATAAATAAATAACTATTAAAGTATTAAGACTTGATTTCTAATGGTTTAGAATTGAGATATTATTGTTTACGTACTAGAACTATTTCAGAGTTTTGTTTTTTCTTAAATGTTTTAGATCTTTTGCTGGATATTTTGGATTTAGCTGTGTCTAGATTTCTCCTTCTCCTTCTTAAATTATAACACTATGGAGTTTGGTAATGTTGTTAGAGATCATCATGGATTTTTTCGGATGGAGTTTTTCTCTAGCCTCCCAAAGTTGTGCTTAATAATACATAATATAAAGCTTGTTTTTAACTTAGACATCATGGATCTGAGATTGAGTCATTAAATATTATCTTTTTTCTTTCAGGACACAGTGCAATCCAGATCACCTTATTATCTTCTGTATTTTAAAAAAGTTTATTTTGTTGCTGATTTTGTAGTTAAGCACAAACTTTTCTTAAGGGATAAGATTGTAATTTTCTCCTCTTGTCTTTTATTTTGTACTTGTACAGTTGTACTTGTTGCTTAGGGCTATGTTTCTGATTCATCAATTAATGTTAATTGGTCGTAACCTCCTTTAATCACAAAAAAATTACTTAAATAATATTTTTTATTTTAAGAACTTATAGAGTATATTTTAAACATATATTCATGAAGATTTATTTAATAAAAAATCACATTAAAATTTGAAAAGTTAATGCACGCATAAACAAAATAAAGAGCAACGGCCGATAAAAAAAAACTAAGAGAAACTTTAATGAAATTATTTAAATTGATTTTCAAGATTAACCAATGAGAAATTCTTATAGGAGTTTTTTATATAAATAAATACTACTAAATTCTCTTAGTTATTAAAAATTATTTTTAAAGTTAAAATGCATGTGAATAGAGATGTAAAATAAAATTTATTAAAAATAAATTATCATTAAAATAAAAAATAATAATGTTTTAAAATCTTATGTAACAATAAGAAACCTACTAAAAGAAAAGATTTTAATTAGTATACATTGTCAGTGTAAAAAATTTGTATAGTAGTGCTTAATCATAACTTCTCATTCTTGTGATTTTAAAATACTAATTAATAAAGTAAACAAACTTACCCTGAATAAAAGATTATTATTCAATGTCACTGTAAAATTTACCATATGTTGCTTACTCCCATAAAAATCAATCTTAGAAATATATACTAAAATATATTCACACTTAATGTTATTGAACTCAAAGGAAACCAACTTCTTAGTTCTTTGAGATCATATTAACACTTTATTATGTGTTTGTTGTTAGTAAAGAAGGAAGAAAGTTTATGTTTTTTAGGATTTTGTGTTCTTCTAGTTTTATCTATAAAATTAATTTGATCGACTTATAAAAAAACAAGAAAAAAAGTTAATCAAAAGATTTATCATCTCTTTTTTTATTATTAATAAAATTATCTTTCCTTGAGAGATATAAAAAATGGCGTAATTTAATATTCACACATTCTTGAGGCAAGAGATTTCACAAAGGGTTGAGGGCCATGTAGAGTAATTTTCAATGCTGACTGTTGAGCTGGAATAGCTTAAGAGAACAAGCAATATAATGAGTTTATATCCATATCCTGAAATTGGGCTTGTCAGATTCACGTGAGTGGGGTTAAATTTCAGCTATAGCTGAAAATATGTGTTTGTTTCTGTTTGAAATATGTCAGATTTAGAAGAGAATAATAGTGCAACAGAGTGATGGCTCCATTTCCTGAACTCCTTTGTACATGTGTAGGTTAATTGGAGAACAAAATATATATATATATATATATATATATATATATATATATATATATATATATATATATTTTGTGGGGCTACTTAATAGACTTACCTTAATTGTTTTTGCAAAAAATAAGTAAATCAGTTGGACCGTGTTAAAAAATATTACATGTATTAAAATTATGTTTTGGTTTTTAAAATAATAATTATATTTTTCAACTATTTAATTTAATATATATATATATATATATATATATATAGAAATATTTATGCGATTTAAATTACCTTTTATTTTTTAAGAGTTTTACATTGATGTTTAATCACAACCTTTCGTCTACGTAACTTTTAAAGTATTATGTAGTAAAATCAACAAAATTATCATATATAAAGGGTTTTGATTAACTGTAAAAGTGTATAAGTATTTTTCTCTTTTTTTAATACATGTTTTTTTTTTTTTTTAACATTTCTATTTTTTCTTATTTTTATAGTTTAATATTTTAATTTTATATATTTTAACATTTTATATTACTTTATTATTATTATATTTTTAATTATTTATTTATTTATTTATTATATTTTATCTAATATAATTTTTGTTTTAATTTAAAATTTAACTTATTAATATGTTTTAGTAATACAACAAATTTTAAATTACTTAAAAATATAATTTTTATGTTTTTTATTTAATGTTATTTTAAAATAAAAAATATAATTTTAATTATTAATAATATTAAAAAATTATATAAATAACTCAATATATGTTAAATAATTTCATAGATTTAATTTCACGTAAGATAATGATAAATTTATTATAAAGTAAAAATATATATGTATTTAAAAATAATTTTAATAATTATTTTTTCATAGATATACATTTATTATCAAAATTAATTTAATGATATATTTTATAACAATTATTTTAAATCAATCACCAAAATAATATCATAGTTATAATTTCTTTTAACAACAATAATTACAACTATGAAGAAATTTTACTTAACACAATTTAGACAAAACAATTATCTATGTTAACAATATTTTTTTATGAATATTTCTTACTAAAGATTTAACAATATTTATTCAGTAATCTTATAAAATTATTTGAATTTATTAGAAAAATATTTTTTCTTAAAAATTATAAAATATATTTATATTAAATATTTTTTAATAGATATATAAAAATTAATTTAATAAAATATTTTATAAAATTTCTTTTAAATTAATCAGCAAATAATACCATAACTTCTTAATGTAACAATATCTTATAACCAACATATGGACAATATTATTATAAACATTAAAATGATATATGAGTATTTAATTTAACACAATTGTAGACTAAAGATTTAAAAAATATTATTGGGGACGATAAGGGTAAGTTGTACACTAACATTACATTATAACATTTTATGTACGGTGGTAAATCGGTTGTCTTTACCCGTATATGACTTAATACTTTGCGAGTCTATTCTTATTTATCTTCAAATTCAACTTTTTAAGGGAGAAATAGGTACGTGGAGCTCGATTCTCATCTTTAAATTATGAAAAAGTTTGATTAGATGAAAAGAGTGAACTTGTAAATAAGTGAATGAGATTTTAAATAGTGATTTGAATCGAGAATGATTTATGTGTTATCCTAATTTGAGTGTCTTGTGTAATTAACGATTGAAGTGTTATTTTTGGGGTGTTTTGATAATTAGTTATGTTTGTTTTGTTTTGTTTTGTTTTATTTTGTTTTGTGATTTCAGTGTTTTGAGATAGAAGGAAACGTTTATAAACTGATGCATGTTTTGCCGTTGATGAAATTGTGATTTGGATGTTTTCGAATATGTAATTAATTGATAGGATTATTAATGGATTATGTTGTGGGCTATTATATGGAGTTAACAGAGCATTTGATGTGGTACATAGAAGTAGGGAAGTGAATAGATTTAAGTGATCATAGTGCTAAAGTCTTGTTTAGGGCAATGATGCAGTGTTAGGACCTTGTTTAAGGCGATAATACACTAGTGTTATGGCCTTGTTGAGGGCGATGATACATCACATGATATATTCATATAGCAACTGGATGTAAAATTTGGGTCTGGTAGACTAGATATCAATTGGGTATTAGAAAAATATACTCAGACTTTAACTGGCTATCAGATGTGTCATATAAATACCAGATACTAGTGTAAGGGGTCGCTACCTTGTTATTCGAATTCAATGTAGTCAGTCTTTCCAGAAAGCATCTTGTTGTATATGTGATTATCTGAGTGCTTATGTTTTGAAGGAACATAAGACTATTGAGTGCGATTTGTGTGTCTGGTAGTTTTATGTAACAAATGTTGATGCCAATTTAACTTATTCTTCATATTTTAAGTATTGTATGTTATTATGAGCTTACCCTTGTTTGCATGTGTTTTCTATATGATTGTGATGGTTATGCTATGCACGAGAGTAGATGACAACTGTTGTTCTTAAAGGGAAGAGGAACTAGACTAGGGAAAATGGTGGTTCAATAGGGATCAAAGATTGCATTTTGATTTGTATAGACTGTGTATATAAACAACTTAGAGAGACTATGTTGTATTAATTAGAGTGATGTTATGGTTTGAACTTGTGCAAAGACTTTTTTTAACAATAGCACTATAGAACACTTGAATGGAACTTTAGTATAGGTATTAGTGTATGTGGAAGTTAGAGACATGATCCTTAAAACAATTTTTGTGCTAGTTGTGTTGATTAATTATAATTTGGTGTATATGATATTGATGGTAATATAAATGTTAGAATGTCACAAGTAATTAGATGATTTTATCGTGTATTGTTTGAGGGACTATCACTGGGCGACGAGTCTCGTTAGCAAGAGTTAATCTCTGTTAAAGCAAATTTTTAGTTTTGTGGCGAACGAGAGGTCTTACTTAGTGCAAAGTTATCTTTTTTGGAAATCAATTGGGTTTACGCCACGACATGTCTTGTTGAGCACAGACCCTTCATCGGGATAATTTATATCAAGTTTCTCACTAGGTGATGATGGTGGTCGCTAAGAGAGCTTTCTACCTATTTCTGGATAGGTGATATATTTCGCTTGATGAGTCATAGTGTAAAATACAAGTTTCCATATTTTAAGCTTTATCGAATGTGAGAAATATGAATATTTATTATTTAGTAATATTGTAGAAAATATGAGGATTTTTGCAATGTTACAGTATGAGCTAGTTAGAATGCCCGGTCATGTTCCAATGACATAACACTAATGCATCACAATTTGATTTTCAGTTAGAAGTATTGAATAGTAGATTTATGAGAAAAAAATTAAATTTTGAATCTTATTTTCTAACAGTTATGATAAAATATAGTATAAAATTTTACTTATGATAAAATATGTTTCCTAACATCAATAAAATTTATTATGATTTTAATCCTTTAATTTTTTTTAATTTAAAAACATAACATCTTTTAAATATTTTTTAACGGAAATCTCTATAAATAACTAACCAATGTCATAATCATTATGATTATTAAATTTTTTTATGTTCATTTAACAATATTTATTTATACACGAAATTCTATAAAATCATTTTATTTAAGAATTTTTTAAAGAAAATGTATTAATTTTAATTTTTTTAGAAAATCTATTAATTAGTTTTACATACACATTTTGTTGTTTGATTGAAAATTTGTATTAAAAAATTAATTTAAATATAATTAAATAATATATTTATTATAAAATAGCTTTCGAGTTTATATTCAACATTTTATACACTAAAATGTTGATGATAGATATTTATATAATAATGTTAGTTTTTTATGCAAATAACACAATACATGTACAATACATGATAATTAAATTGTTTTAACTTTTATTATAGAAATTTCATTTTTTTATAAGAAAAAACACGTGGTTAAAAGAATCCATACATTATAGTATAATTAGTGTTTGAGTTGAAGACATCCATTCATGATCTATGATCTATAACAAAATATATATATTAAAAATATATTTATAACAAATTAGTTTTAAATTACTAAATAATAATATAATTTTAGCTTATATAAAGCTTTTATCCTTAAAGTTTCACAAAAAATTACTTTTAATTTTTAAAATTAAAAAAAAAATTAATCCCTAATTTAGTTTTAAATTGAAAAGTATTTAAAAAAATATCTTTTAATGTCGTTAAAAGATTAAAAACAGAAAACATATTTTTTTTACTCTTGAATCACTCTCCTTTTCAGTCCTAATCATCCAATCTTTAATTTCACATCAGACACATAAAAAATGGAACTTATAAACTGACAACTTTAATAAAAAAAATAAATTTAAAACTAATTAAAAAAATTTGAATTTGAAGAATCAAAATAATTTTTAGTAAAACTTTCAGTAGAAAAACCTTATATAAGCTTATAATTTGTATTTTTTTATGAAAGAAACCACAAACATTATTCCCGAGAAAAATTATACTTGACAATCGTTATAACAACAAAACTTTTTCTGCATCTATTAATATAATCACATTTCAAAGACTTAATAATTTCACATACACAATTTTTATTTATATAATAATATTATTTTCTCATTAATATATGATATATATTTTAAAATTAGTTTAACAAAATATTTTTATGATGAAATAATTTAAAATTAATTTAAAATTAATTGCTAAATAATATCATAAATTAATCAATTTTAATATTTTTAATGACAAAAATAAAAAAATATCATTTGTAGGAAATTATTTGACTTGGCATCATATACGCAAAACTTTTTTTGTAAATATTCAACACACTACATATTATAGATTCAATAATATTCAAATTGTAGGATAACTAAGTCGTGTTCTATAAGTGTCACCATAAATATTTTTATGTTTGTACTAAGTAGATTTCACTCTAAATATAAATATTATAAATTTTTTAAATAGAAAAAATATAATACATTAATAAATAAGGAAAATTATTTATATAACAATAATATATTAATAAAAAAATTAAATATTATTAATCAAGTTACTACAAATATATTTAATTTTTCTATTTTTCACTAGGTGATAATTAGTATAATCAAAATTTTATTTTGAGATTAAAACAATAACTTTTTTTAGGTAATATTTATTTCAAAATTTTGTATCTATTAAAATTAATTTTACACTTTAAAGCATTCAAAATTTGTTTTCAGAAAGTTCAAAATTTGTTTATAAGCTATATAATATTATAAAATTAATAATTTTTCTTCTATTTTAGAGAAGTTGATTAACTACAAATTTATTTCTTAAAAAAAGTATTTATTTTTATAAGTATATGTATTTCAAACTTGTTTCAAAATGTGAATAATAGGAATACTTGAAAATCTATATATTCGCTGTATAAACACAGAATACTATCGTCAAATATAAAGACAAGTTTAGTACATTATGCTAAGTCAAAATAAATTTTTATCTATTAACAATTGTTTATATCATCATTTTTTAATTATATTATGTTCTATTTATTATATATTATTTAGGACTTTTAAGTTATGAATGCTAATATATTAAATTTAAACTTTCCCTATGAGTAATATTTTTTTATAATGTTAAATTTTCTACTATTTAAATTTACGTTGTATTTATTGATATTAAAAACTTATTTATTTACTACTATATTGTTAATTTATAAAAAAATATTTTTATAATAAAATCTTATACTATTTACATATTCACACCAATTTATACAATGACAATTAGTTAAGTGACCTCTCTATCTATCTATATATATATTAATTATTGTGCTAGGTTTTTTCGGGTAAATTTATCAACTTTTGTTTGTTTATCATGATATCTTACCTGAAAAATCAAGACTCATATCTCTAGATTTTTTAAAAAATTGATTTCTCATCACAAATTTTTTCCATGCTACAGATATTTTTATCAGTTCTCACAATTAGAAAGCCATGCTACAGAGATTTTTATCAATTCTCACAATATTTTAATCTCTTCAAGGATATTCAGCCAAAAGAGAACAAAGCTCTTAAACTCTAGTTCATCTAAAATTATCACAGTTTCATGACAAGTGTAAGAAATGGTTATTTATAGAGTTATGTGTCTTGGAACCCAAGACTAATTGACCATGATTAATCAAATATTGAGCAACCAAATAAGGGTAGAGTTATGCATGGGTGTTCGAGTTCCCGATGTATCCATTCCCAAATTGCATCTAGGTTCTAAGCATTATAGTCAAGGGAGGTTGTATGTAGGAGAAAGGAGTGAAAATACAAATCATGCAACAAGTGTGACCAAGGGGGCCTGTAAAGCACAAGGTGTGACACCCGTCTACTCTAACACTTTATTCTTTAATTACAAAATAATATAGAAATTTGTTTATTTAAATCCTAGACTTGACATTTAGGTAAAAAGATTCACATCACTCAATGTACACTTATTTTCCAAACTATGATATAACAAAACATAGACATATAAATAAACACGTTAAACTTTAAAAATTGTCTTTATACAAGATTTTCAATTAATACAACACACACTAAGACTCTAAATAATTCGTATACATAACAAAAAAACTATTAATTTATCATCTTTAACCAAATGTCACATCTAACCAGAGCAGCCCAACAGAAAGAGTTAAAAAAAAGTCGAAGCTTCACCACTCATGATATTATCAAGATCTTGCTCACCTAAAAATGGTGTTCAACCCAAACAAATGCAGCAACAAGCAGTAAAGGGGTGAGAATATGTCTCACATATGTTAAGACACATATAAAGAGAATGGACAATCAACTAAAGTACAACAAATAAACATAAATTCATCCCACACCTATGACAAAAATTATACATCCACATACATAAATTCATTCATGCTAATGATGCTCATGCATGCTTTCTCAAGTACGCATTCGAAGTGACCCTCTTCTACACCAATAACACATAGGTACAACCATCTCACCATAGTTCTACCTGAAGTGAATTCTCTTCTAGGCCAACAACATGTAGGTATAGCCGTGCAATACAAACAAACCAAGAAGACCTGTGAAGAGCACCACACAATGAGCAATCTTTACAAAACTTTTTTGACTGCAATACTCATGCATCATATCATCCACAACATAATCATAATGCTACCATTTAATCATGTTATCACACTCCACCCCCAACCGCAGCTAGGATAACATCTCCTTAGGCACACCTTGACCATTATCATTAACATAAATAACAATGTCAATATCTAATTATGTCATCACATTTCATCCCCAACCACAATTGGGATGACATCTCATCAAGCACAGTCTGACCAACATCATCAACACATTATGTATCCAATTGAAATCAACATCAATATCACACATTGAAACAAACCCCCAAATCACATACCTCAAATAACTTTCAAACATTCAATCATCCACGATACTCATAATTATAAGATACATAACACATATAAACATATGACTATGCAAAAAAATACTTAAGCACTGCTAGACAAAGTCTAGACTTCACAAATGATCAAACAATTTAGAGTTCACACACTGATAAGCAACAACTTAGACTTAACTCTTAACACAAATTATCCAATGCACATATTCTCATGCACAAAATGTCATTTTTAATATTTAATATATTAATTTTCTTACATATACACATAGGATTTTATTACATTCATAGCTCACCACAATATTTTCTAAGTTTTGAAGATTTTTTCACTCATTTTCTAATAAGTTTCTATGACCTTTGTCGAGTATAAACACGATATCTAGAGATTTATTAATCCTATGATATTGTTTCATATCTACCTTAAAAGCTAGAACATTTATCTACAACTATTATGTTGACCTCAAAGACTAAAGCAAACGTTTACTATTTTAAAAATTGGAGGAAATATGAATCTATCGCTTAATTATGATAGTTCGACCTTCAGTCACTAATCTAAACATAACTGAGTTCTAGGTATCTTTTTAGGGTTAAACCAATGTCCTTACTTAGGTAACATCTAATACTACAACTTTCATTAAGATCACTTTCTCAAATTACATCGTTTTAGTATCAGTTTTCTCGTTAGAAAATCATAAACGCTGATTGTAAAATATGCTTAATTTTGGTAGTTCAACATTTGGTCACTAATTTATTCATATATTGAGTTATATACATCAATTTTGAGTTATTCTAACTCCAAAGGAAAGATAACATATTAGTATACAACTTTTATTAAGAACACAAAAACTAATTAGGTCGTTTAGGTCACGTCATAGAGCTTACAATACACAAACATATGTTCCATGTATTGGATTAGACACTCAACTTCTAACTCAAATAACTCAGTCAATTCTTAATATGTTTATGTGATTATTGAGCCTAAACTGTAGACCTAGATGTCTTCTTTCCAATGCAAAAAATAAAACGCAATTTGATTAACCAAACAGAAAGATGTTACAAGAACATTGAGGTATGTTTATATGAAAATTTTCAAATAAAAATTATTCAACTTATATAACATCTCTAAAATATAATTTAAAATCCAAAACCTAACTAACACTTAATTATTTTTATATAGAGAGCAGTTCAAATAATAGAGCAGTTACTCAACACTAATTAATCACATAAAACCCATGAAACTTTAATCCCTATAAAGATTTAGTGTTCACCTCCATTATCCTATTTCTCATGTAGAACCCAACTTTAACACAAGAGACTAATCGATACTATCTATTTTCAAGGTATTAATCTCTAAGGTATGAAAAGGGAAAACCTTAATGCCAACATAATCATGATACACAATCTATTTTATCTCATAATTCATGATACCTAACAATCAACAAAATTGATGCAGATATTCATTTGTATATCAAACATTTATCCATTTAATACTCGTCGTGGATGTTCATAACCCTTCAATAACATACATGCAATGTTGAAGCATATCGAAACTTAGGGATTGCTCAACTACACATGCCACATAAGAGATAATTTTCCACCCTCTTACCTCAAATGATGATCCTAATTGTGAAGGTATAGCCTCAACACCCAAACATTGCTCCTCAAACTCTCTTGGCAAGATTCTCTCTGTAGCTTTCTTTATAACCTCTCGAGTCAGAAACGTGAAAACTGATGTGTCATTTCCTAACCCCTTTAATTATCCTAGGTTAATAGTTGGATTGAACTTTTAACATTAGACTCAAACTTAACATTTAGACTATTTTACTATATACACCAACATTTATTTTATTTATTTATTTTATAAAAGAAATTCTTATTTATTCTAATAAATAAAAATATTAAATTAATTTAAGCCTATTAATATAAAATTACACATTTTTATTAATATTGCATTTTTCTAAAAAAAATTGGGATGTTACACCAGAAGAGTGTAAAAATCATTTAGGCACCTACTCCATTCCGTTGGATTTCACAAGCCCAACTTGGATCCACTTGGCTACCCTTTAATCCAAAGCTCAAAGGCTCTCTAAAACTAGGGTGTTATAGACAAAAGGTTAACTATCCTAATATTTACAATGAATTTTAATAAAATAAAAGGGCTAATCTAATATTGTCAAAGCTCAACATGAACTTGGACCTCTTATGCTCGTTTCTAGCCTAATCTTCTTTCATCCTTCTAACAATTACTTTTGTGATGGGTCCTCTTGAAGGTAGAATTACATCATTCCCTCCCCTTGGAGAGGATTTGTTTTCAAATCCAATACCTCTTCCTCTTTCTTTTCAACAACTATAAAAGATTTAATATCACAACCATTAAAGGTGTTATGTGTTTCATAATCCTCAGAAAGATTTAATTTATATGTATTGTTTATCATCTTTAGGACTTGAAAGGGTCATATCCTATTGTGCTAAGTTTAGACTTTTTCTTTGAAAAAACAATGACTATTTCTAAGATGAAGTCAAACCTAATCCCCCTCATTGAAGAAAATCTTCTTATTTCTCTTATTTGCTAAGGTAGCATATCCTTTTGATTATGATTCAATGTGATTTTTCACATTCTTATGTAAATTTTTAACAAAATACATCCTAGATACTCCATATTTATTAAGGAAATATTAGTATATTAAAGAGGGATTAGATCCAAAGGTGTAAGAGGGTTAAAAATATAAACCACGTTAAAAGGGAAATATTTGTGTCTTGTGGACCACCTTATTGTTTGCATACTCTATATGAGGAAGGTACTCATCACACAACTTATGGTTTTCTTTTAGTAGTTTTCTCAGCATAGTGGAGATGAATCAATTTACTACTTCAGTCTACCCATCAATTTGTGGGTGACAAGTAGTAGAAAAATTAAGCTTAGTTTGTAGTTTTTCCCAAAGAGTCTTAATAAAGGTTTTTACTATACATATTTTATACATATTTTTTTGTCCTTTTAGTCTACCAATTATTTCTTAATTATCTGATCTAGTCTTTTTCATGTTTGGGCCTCATTTAGGCCCTTTAGTCAAAATTAATCTATTTTCATACTTCTCTCACTCACTTTTGTAGTTTCCTTTATTTTACACATTTCATTCAACTTTCTTAGATGGAGCTTTGCATCGGGTCATTTCCTTATTTTATTTATTTTTTAATTTCAATTGTATTTTTCCTTTAATTTTAACCTTATTTTTTAGTAGGATTAGTTAGGCTTCTTTCTATCTATTTTTGTAAGGCCCATTTTTAGGAGACTATTTATATAGTCCTTTTATCTGTTTATGATATGTTTTATGTAATTCAAATTTCATTTTATTTTGTTATCTTTTCTCTCTCTTTCATCTCTTATTTTGCAAGCTTTCATGAAAATCTCGAGGAATGCTAAACTCTTAACCAATTAGAGGTTTTCGATGCAATCACGCTTGGGGTATGGATTTCGATCTTTGCTTTTATTTTTTGTTTGCAAATTTCCGTTATATGTCTCTTCTTCTCTCAATTTGTATGCATTCTCTAGATTTAGGTTTTGTATTATGATAAATTAAGATTGATTGATCTTAATCAAATAAGGATAAGTAATTTATTGAGAACCTAATTGAACCATTTATTAATTCTGAAATTGTGAGGATTAGGGATTGCTATTATGATTATCCTGGCACATTCATATAGAACTTCAAATTGGTGTTTTATGTTTTTGAATTTTAATCTATTTCAATTTCTTAATTTGCAATTTATTTTGTTTACAAAACAATTCCCTTTATATATGCATGATTAATTATAGGCATAATTGAATTGTATCTCCAAGAAGTGTAACCTAAGGTTGTTCCCTATGTTGCAAATTTAGGGGAACTCTAGTATTATTTGATAAGAACCTCAACAGTTGCTATTAAGTCCTCCAAAAATGACTTAAAATATCCCGATCAAAGACTATGGTTGATGACACTATATAAAGTCTCACAATCCCTTTGAAAAATAGTTTTGAGATTTGGTTAGCATCATCTACTATCACAAGGATAGAATTTACACTCTTCTAGTTTTTGAAACCTCAAGAACAAAGTTCATGTTAATGTTAATCTAAGGTTTAGATGATATAGGTAAATGTATGCATTGTTTATGAGACATCACTTTAGACTTAGCTTGCAAGCAAGCTATGCACCTAGAGCAATGCCTTTGGACATCATTTTTTCATACGAAACCAAAATAATTTTTTCATAAGGATAAATAAGGTCTTTCAATCCTAAAGTTCCCCATGAGCCCCCATTCACAACTCTTTTTTGTTAGCAATTTTCTTATAGATTATTAGGTTATACTAAGTCTGCCTTATTAGTTATTTGTAAAGGTACCTCTTTACTCAAGTAAAAACCATCTTTGGTCGTTTGGTCAGAAGCATACAAAATGGATCCACAATCAAGATCCACAATCAAGGTCCAACTCATACAATTCCTTTATTATCAAATCCTAAAATTTAAGCACTAAGGGAAGTAAGCGAAGTATGTCTCCTTGAGAGAGCATTAACAACCACATTTTCTTTCTCTTTCATGTATTTAATAACATAAATCAATTGTTCCAAAAATTTAACTCACTTTGCAAGTATTTGTTTTAGGTTTTCTTTACCTCTCAAATACTTTAGTGATTTATGATCACTATGAATAACAAACTCCTTGGAAACAAGGTAATGTTCCTATATGTGGAGGACTCAGATCAAGACATAGAGCATTTTATCATAGGTAACACCGGTACTTAGGCCTAAAGCAAATCTTAAAGTGAGATTTTTCTTAGTATAAAGTGAACTCTTTTAAACTAATAATAATATTTTATTGAATCAATTTCGATAAGAAAATTTAATTAAAATGGGCATTTGATATAGTAAATTAAGAGATATTTTTATTAATTAAATGTAATAAATAATTATTTTTAAATAAGAGAAAATAAAACCTAAATCATGAGGCCTAAAAAAACAATAAAAATATTAATGTTAAATATGTTGGTTTTAAGAGCCTAAAATAAGGACTTTACTTTTTGTCATGTTTAGGTTAACCCAAATCATAGGTGAAGTAGTTGAGAATGATACCATGAAGTTTTTTATTGAAATATGCAATAAGGTAACCACATTGCAGCAAAACAATGAAAATTATCTATTAGTAAGTTTTTTAATTTAGGGGTCATGCCAAGTATATTGCTTCTAATAAGAACCCATCATTTGAACAAAACTTATAAAAAAATTTGTGTTAGTTGCTTATAAATGATATGGTGTTATAAGATACATTTAAATGGATTAAGAATTTTGGTGAATTTTTTATATTGAAATTATTGTTGGTATAATTTATGAGCTTAATCTCCACACAACTTGCACAGTTAATTATATATATTTCCTAAATTCTGGTGAATTGGGACTAAAAGACCCTCCTTCCCCTATTCAACATGTTATTAGACAGCATAATTCATTAGATAAGTGGTGAGTTGTTTTTTTTTTTTTTTTCGTTTCCTCTATGTTTAGAAGATTTGATATCTTCTACCACGTAGTTCAATAAGTTTTTCCCATCTATTTAATTATATACCACCTCATTAAAATATTATGATTTGTTTAATTTTTATTTATTTGGAGAATCTTGTAAAAAATACTTTAAATATTATTTTTATTTTAATTAAAAATTAAAATTAATTATACAATTTTTATTTTCTGATCCCTAAAAATCAATTCTATTTTTCTTGTGCTTGTTATAATTGCCCTAAAAACCACATCGCAACAATCATCCATAGTTGACATCCATAGTTGGTAGAGAATAAAATATTTTTCTTATACTAAATTTAAGTTTGGGAAGTTAGCATTATTAGTAGGATAGAAGAAAGTGAAAAAATTGACCAATATTTTTTGAAATGATATGAAAACAAAATAAGAGTTAATATTAACAAAAAATAAACTTAATTAGGGTAATTCGGTAAACTAAATATTTTTATATAGTCTCTACATATTAATCTATACAATAACTTAAATAATTATATGTAGATTTTCTAAATAATAAGATAAACATAAGTTTTACTTTAATTTAATTATTTTGAAAAATTTTAGAAGAACTTTTTAGATGCATTTTACCATAATTAATACATTATTTTCTATGATGGTTATATATATATATATATATATATTATTTATTTGAATTTATAATTTATATAGCTTAACTAATGCAATATTTACTATTTATATATATTTTTTAAGGTTTCTCATAAATTTTAAATAGTAAATAATTTTAACCTCATATTAATGAAATAAAAAGTCATAACATTATTAAAAGAATTTAATTAGTATATATATTCAGTCTAAAAGATTTTTACACTAACATTCAATCATGATTTTTCATTTATGTAACTTTTAAAATAGTAATGAGTAAAGTCAATAAATTTACCATGAATGAAGAGTTGTGATTGAATGTCAATGTAAAAATATTAATTTAAACATCAGTACATATCAAATAAATATTAGTTTAAACATTAGAAAATGTGTATGTGTATTAAAAATAAGAGTTTATGTGTATTAGAAAATTAAATCTAAAAATAATTATGTATTTTAAAATATAAAAAATAATATTTTTAGAAACATATATTTTTTAGTTTTTAAAATGGAAATTAAATAAGGCTAGGTTTTAAAATAGAAATAATATATTTTTGAGTTTTAATTTCCAACTAAAATATAATCCTTATAAAAAAAATATAAGCACTACCTTTATTAAAATAATTTCCTTCAAAAAATAATTTGAAATAGTGGTTCATGATTTATTAAGGTGCAAAAACTAAAAAAAAAAGAAGAGTAAATATGAATGTTATTAAGTAACTGTGATGCAAGTAAGTAGAGGTGTGTCAAAAATCTAGATATTTAAAACCAATTTATATCTTATCAGTATCCAATCTATTTAAATATATTTTAATGGATTGATTTCATGTTCAAATCCATTTTTTGGATTTTACATTTGTGACATCCTTCTATCCTACATACTATATTCTTTAATTACAAAATAATATAGAAATTTGTCCATTTAAATACTAAACTTGACATTTAGGTAAAAAAATTTACATCACTTAATATACACTTATTTTCAAAAACAATGATATAAAAAATGTAAATATACAAGTAAATATACACTTATTTTCCAAAACAATGATATAAAAAATATAGATATATAAGTAAACACGTTAGGTTTTAAAATTTTTTTTACAAAATTCTCAATTAATGAAACTCATAATTAAACTTTAAATGATTCTATACATGATGAAAAACTATTAATTAATCCTCTCTAACTCAATGTCATATCTAATCAGAGGAGCGCAACAGAAAGAGGTAAAGAAAGCCAAAGTTTCATGACCCATAATATCATTAAGATCCTTTTCACTTGAAAGTGGCATTCAGCCCTAACAAAATGCAACAACAAGCAGCAAAGAGATAATCATACATCTCACACATGTTAAGGCACATATAAAGAGAATGAGTAGTCAACTAAAGTACAACAAATAAACATATAAACTCATTCTACATCCATGACAAAGATTATACATCGATACACGTAAATTTGTTCATACTAATTATGCTCATGCATACTTTCTCAGGTAAATGCTTAAAAAGGTCCTCTTATACACCAGTAACACATAGGTACTACCATCTCACCATAGGTCCACCTGAAGTGAACCTTCTTCTATACCAATAACACGTAGGTATAACCGTGCAATGCAAAACAACCCAAGAAGATCTAGTCTAGAACATCACACAATGGACGATCCTTACAAAACTCTTCCGATTGTCACACTTATGCATGCTTTCTCAAGTACGCACCTGAAGCGGTCATCTTCTATGCCAGTAATACATAGGTACAACCATTTTACCATAGATTCATCCAAAGTGAATTCTCTTCTACGCCAATAACACACAAATACAATCGTGTAATGTAAAATAACCCAAGAAGATCTAGCACAAAGCACCACACAATGAGCGATCCTTACAAAACTTATTTCACTACCATATTCATGTTTCATGTCATCCACAACATAAATCATAATGTAAACATTTAATTATGTCATCAGACTACCCCCACCCATAGCTGAAATGGCATCTCGTCAGGCACACCTTAACCATGATCATCAATATAAATCACAATATCAACATCTAATCATATCATCACAATCCCTCACCAACTGCAGCTGGGATGACACATTATCAGACACACCCTAACTATCATCGATTGTCAGCACATGATATAAATTGTAATCAAATCAACATCATACTGTGAGTCAAATCCTCAATCCATGCTTCCTAAAAAAGTTTTAAACATTCAGTTATTCACGACACTTATAATTATAAGATACATCAAAATATTTCGCACCGCAACAATTAACACCATTCAACTTGCACTATCCCTTCTTATCTTACTCTTTATTGCATCAGATAGTCTAAATACAATATTTACAATTGAACTAATGATATGAGGGTGATACAAATTTTATTATAAAGATAATATAATTACCTAAAACTTTTATGTTTATGTTCAAAGTTATTTTTATCATCTACTTTTTAAAAATTACAAACCCGTAGCAATTAACCCCATATCTGACAGTTTGACCTTTACTTACTATTTTATTCATAACTTGAGCTATATACATCATTTTTTAGTAATTCCAACTCCAAAGAAAGATAAAATATAAGGTTACAACTTTAATGAAGAATAAAAAACCTAATGAGCACGTTTAGGTCACGTCGCAGGGATTACAACACACAAACATATGTTCCGTGCACTAGATTAGACACTCAACTTCTAACTCACATAACTCAGTCAATGCTTAATATTTTTAGGTGATTCTTGAGCCTAAATTATAACCCCAAGTGTGAATTTTCTAAAACAACAAATAGAAGTCAATGTGGCTAACCACACAGAAATATGTTATCAAGGTACTACTCTCTAAGGTATCAAAATGGAGAACCTCAATGCCAACTTAATCAATACCATCAATAGATAATCCAATAGTGCACATGATCCCTAACAATCTAACAAATAAATTCATACAAACACCAATTATATTATTCAAGGGCATCAAGTACATTGATTCCAGTGCCAAGCACCAATTCAATAAAACAATATATCCACATAGTTACATTTATTTTATCAACACTTGTTGTGTGTGTTCATAACCCTTCAATAGCATACACACAAAATTGAAACCTATCGAAGCTTAAAGATCGTTTCACTACCCATTTTCCCTACATATGCCACATGAGAAATAATTTCTCACCCCCTTACCTCGAATGATGATCTTGGGTACAAAGGTTGTGTCCCTTAAGTTCCCAAATATATTGTCCTCGTCAATCTTCATCTTCCTCGACAAGGTTCCCTCTACAGCTTGATCTCAAACCTCCAGAGTCAGAAACATAAAGTTGAAGTGCAATCACCTAACACATGACTCTAGGTTAATAGTTAGATTGGACATTTTAACATTGGACCCAACTTAACCTTTAAACTATCTTACTATTTATACCCGCATTTATTTATTTTATAAAACCAATTCTTAATTTATCCTAATAAATACAAATATTGAATTATTTAAGCTTATTAATCTAAATTATACCTTTTCATTAATATTTTATTTTTCTAACAAAAAATGGATGTTACAACATCCAATCTATTGGGTATGAATTGGATTTTTTTTCTTTTTTATAGACCAAAAAAGATATTGTATTAAAATTTTGAAAAACATATGTCTTCCAAAATTGAGTTAATAAAAGCATAAAGTATGAATTGGATGTTTATATGAATTTTTAAAAATCCAAACTAGGAATACATAAAGTCATCGACAAAATGTTCCAAATTTTACTTATATTTTTAAGGATATGAGAATTTTGAAAATAAAAATTATATAATATAAAATCTTACTAATAATTACAAAAAAAAATTATAACTTAAAACATCATCCATATTTGAAATACTAAATACTCATTAACCATCATATAAAAAATAAAAGAGAAACATGTTTTTTTGTGTATTTTACATGTAAAATAGTTAAATTTCCTACCTTATAATGCTTGTCACTGAAATGTGGCTATTCTAACAATGGTGTGGGAGACGTACTAGTAGAAAAATATTAGAAAAATTATCATGAGTTTGCCCACATACCTGTAGCACATACCATATACGTGCGGGAGACGTGCTAAAAGAAAAAGTACATTTGTTTATATGTTACTCCTTTATGGAATCTATCATAACCGTGTTTTTTATCTCCTAATACATTTTATCTTTTAATGTGATCCCCACACCTGTGTGAGTATAGTCATACCATTATGATAGATATTAAAATAACAATTATAAATTTTAACTTTATTTTCAATTATATTTTTAATTACTATTGATCTAACAAATAGTATTTTTATATAAATCAAATAAGTTTTGTAACTAAATATAACTAAAATTAGTTATTTAATATTAACTTCAGTTGCGATAACAAAAAAAATCTAATAAGATGTCTCGATTGAAATTTCTTTAAAAATCATATTTAAAATAAAATCATATTAAAATAATAATATATTGTTTTAAAACCGGTTATAAATTATTATAAAAAGATTCAATCCAATTTCTAATAAAATGGATATGAAATAAATTCATATCAATTTAATTGGATATGGGTTGGTTTTTTAAAATCCAATCCATACATACTCCTAAAAGTAAGTTAAAACGGTCTATTAATAAAAAAGAAAAAATTAGATGAGTTAATATGGAAAAATTTATAATTGTCAAATAGGCTACATTTGTTAAAGAGGTCTAGTTTAATTGGTTAAGCAAGACAAATGCGTGAGTTGTTATAAACCATCTAAAACTGTTTTTAACTCATATAAAAAGAATAAAAAAAAAAAAGTACTGTGTAAAGTGTTAAAGAAGAAAATTGCCCTCATAAAATAAAGAGTTATGGAGATTTTTTATTAGTTGAAAGTAAAATAGGTGAGACATGCATGAAAAGTTGTGGCATGGTGATTTTTTATTTTTAGGGAAGCAAACACAAGAAAAAGTAAAATTAACTTTTAAGAATTGCAAAGTTTCTAAACTTAATTTTATTTTAATTAAAATAAAATAATAATTTAAAGTATTTATCATAACTCTTCAAATAAATAACAATTAAATAAATTCAAAATATCTTGATGAATTGATATTATTAAACACGTAAAAAATATTGCTGGTCACATCATAAAAGACATGTAAACTCTCTAAATATATATATAGAAAACACATCAGTATTAACCAAAATTAATATCCCATATTTAAGTGAGTAGTAGATTACTTTGATCCTATTTTTTTATCACTATCCATATCATTTTCTATGATTCTTTCTCCACAGCCTATGAAATTCTGCATAAAAAGTTATACCTTTAATTTGGCCCTCATATCTCGTGTTTACTCTATCTTACAGTAAAACTTAAATTTGTGTTCTTATGAATAATATAGTTCTTGAAAGCAATTCTTCATCTTTTGACTTTTGTGATACCTTGTCCCACAGTCAAGACTTTAACATTTCTCTAAGTTTTAACATATTAATTCTTTAGGGATAAATTAAAAAGTGGCATAATCCATTAAAATTCTACTCTAGATAGCTTTAATTTCAGCTTTCTCTTGCATGACAGATCTTATATCTTTCCACAATATATATGCACTTTTACGCAAAAATAATATTTTACAAAACATTTGCTTTTAAGTGGACCAACTACGTACAGTCAGAATTATAATTTTAAAAGATAAACATGGTGGCAGTATGTTTGAATGTCGCATATATGAAAATAATTAATTACCAAATTACATACTCTAAGTCTTTAAGTAAACTTGAAAAGTTATTTTCTTCTTAATATGGTTTGTCCATTGTCTTATATAAAAAATGACATTACTAATTGTACTAATCAATGTTGGTATGTACATATGAAAAAAAAAGTGGTAATTTTTTAAACTAATAACAAAACACTATATGCTTCAAACATATTTAAAAAAAAAAGTGCAATTTAATTACCTGAAAAGCTATTACCGGACAACTGATTGCGCAGAGTATTAGGGCAAAGTTAGATGATCAATTTTACGAAAGTAGATCGAGGATAACAATAAAACTTTAGATGAAGTACACCAGTATTTTATATTTTTAGCCGTAAAGTTATATTAATTTCTTATAGCATATTCAATAAGAATAATTCTTATAAGTTGCTTGGTACATAAAAAACTGTATTTGGTAGTCCTTACTATATCATATGAGTGTTAAACAACTTTACTCATTTTCACTCTGATAGAAGAAATTTCAAACAATTCCAAGAAACTCACAATTTTAATATTTTTAATTTTGAACTTCATTAAAATTGTTGTACCTTAAAATCATAATTTATTTTTAAGTTTTGTTACTTATTAAAATATTAATTATCATAAATCAACTAAAATTAATTTTATTAATTTTTCAAAAAAATAAATAAATTTAGTTTTAATTTTAAAATAATGACAATTACATAACATATTAATGACAATTTAATATATTTAATAATATTTTATTTAAATAAAAATTGCTTGAAAAAATAACTGAAAATTATTATAAGCAAATTTCAATACCATGTAAGATTATTCTAAAGAAATTTTTTTTTTGAAGAATTGGATATTCTTAGACTAAGCAAATTTGCTAACGATACCCTTAGAGCCTGTAGTTCATGGTTTATGAAAATATCAAATTTTTATAGCGATAAGTTTGCATATAGCAACAAAATATATGATTGGTGTATATATATATATGCTGGAAAAAAATTATTTGATTTATCGTTCGTATAAATTTTTATAGACATTATTTAATATTTGTATTGTTAAAGAAAGCTTGATTATCATAATTATCATCTAAAATCCTATTTATCTAATTTTATAATTATATGGTGTATATTATTAAATCTTACAATATATCTTATGTTTAAAAAAAAAAACATTTATGTTGACAGACGTATAAAACATAACACTAAATCCATATATAAGTCCCCATATAAATAAGACAAATGAGAAGACATTTTTTTTTGGCATAGATTATAAACTATAGTGTCTCTCCTTTATAAGATGTAAGTATGCTAGAGTTCCTCTGAATTTCGAACGTTTTATTTAACGTAGTCGCTCTTCAAAATCATGAAAAAAATAAATAGAATGATGATGTGCCAGTTGATTCACTGTTTCGTAATAAGAAAAAATGTTTATCTTTAATATATACTATAATATTAAGAAATGACTATATGCATTAATAGTTTAAAGTAATTTTACATACTGACAATAATTTTTAGTTAGTTTACAATGTGAACCTACCTTAGACCATTATACTGTAATTTTTTTCCATACCCATATGATTAATTTATAATACGGCGCATGCATGGGTAGAAGGACATAAGTTTTTGCAATAAAGAAACTTCATATTGTTTATAATTTCTTCCTTCCCATTAAATCTTTGGCTTTATTTATTGATAGAAAATGTCCCCACCTAACTAACAAGCCTTCCATTACCATTTAGCAATGGGGCACCAGCGTTATCATATCATTCATCCACGTAACCCCCACCATTGGAAAAAAACTGCTTCATTCATCCTAGCCAATCACACAGCTCCTATATATATATAGATGCTCATAGCCTAATCTAAATCTAAAACACTACCCAACAAATGAATAACATCCAAGTTCCCTTTGGGCGAGGCCATTGCGTAATCTTTCTCTGGTTGAATCCAATTTTACGGTCTTACTATTCTTAACCATAAAGCCACATCAGTGGCCAACTCCTCATAAACCATTCCTAATAAGGAAATGCTTATTTAATTTGCAGATTTAATAGCACTGATTAGAGTAATGAAGTATTTTACATATTTTATCGTTTTTCCTTATAAGAAACCTGGGAAGAGTATCTGTATTGATAAAGTTGAATAACCTGCCTCTGGTGACTGCTCCTTATTGGAAGTTGTCAGTGTGGGGGACTTGTTAGCACAGGAGCACGTGGCACCTCTCCTTTTATTACCCACTCAATCATTCTTTACACATTCAGTAATTCCATTTCAATCTACTCTTTTCAATTTCAATATACCAATGAAATACTAGTTAATTTTTAATGTTGCCATTATGAATTCCTAATAATCAACAAAAATATTTCGAGATTCAAAATGAAATCATTCCGTTCTCATAATAATTAAGTACCCAAAATTGAAAAAATAAAAAAGTAGAACCAAAACTTTGATGCCGCACATTGTAAGGTTATTGGCTCACCTACCAGCTCATGATGGGGTAAAACTGCAGTGGGGCTGTTCATGCCTCCATGGTCATGTTATAGGGCTTTGTATTGTGTGTTTCTGCTTCAATATCTGAAGGGCATGCCAAAATTATAAGGTTAGATGCACAAGCTAGCTCTTTTCCTTAGACCACCGCGCCAACCTAATACTAAGGGGCATCCACCCATCCTTTAAATTTACCTACAATTTTAGTGTGCACTGCCCATAGTAATTAAAATGTGTAATTTTCATTACAATGTATAATTAACCCGCATGCTTTAAATTTGCATTCAAAACTACTGAATTAGTTAATAATTAGTTGATCTATCTAGACCAACTTTTCGTTAGTATATTAATGCATCCAGATTAATAGTAATACATCCTAACAAATCGACACTGCAGTGGCTTTATCATCCAATAAAAATTAAAAAATAATTTCCTGGACACAAGAGTTTCATGAAGCCCAAAGTTAAATCTGGTATTTACACAATACAAATTACGACGAATTTAAAACACGATCCGTACAAATTATGTACTTTAAGTTTTTCACCTAACAGTTTAGATGCCGAATTTTATCCCCGAAAAGAAAAGTTGTGACAGAAGAAAAAATGTTCCTACAGATGAATACGACATTGCCATGGTTTCCAGAGTCCAGTAGAGGGAATATAATTCGTACAGTGAGCTTGGCCATGTTCCTCGAAGCATCTTCGGAAAAGCCCTATCTAAGCTTCTTCAATACTCTTTCAATCTCTCTCACAAAAGGAGAGGGAGCAGAAGGGAAACTTTTGAGGGTAAATGAAGTCGACTTATTTCTTTGATTCCAAAGTATAGATTGGTCCATCCCCAAAAAGAAAGGTATAGGTGCCAGTTTCTAATTCATTTTAGCAAAATCAACCGTTTAAATCTTAAAAAGAACCAACCAACAAATAAATAAACGGTCCACATTTTTAATAATCCTCATGTATTCAGAATCCTATATCTGAAACCTGAAAATCCACTACTTTGATTCATAATGAGCGAAATTCAAATGTATGATTATTGTGAGTATGTGGGCCACTGTTGTAATTTGTTCTATAATTTTTTTTATCAAAAGCTATTTATGGACAGTTGACTCCGCAAATCTTTTGACGCCTGGACAGTGAAAGAGATAAAAGAGAGAAAGAGAAAAACAAAAGTAAATATAATGAGTAACATATGTGATAAAAAGAGAAAAACAGAAATAATAATAATAATAATAATAATAATGAATTAATATTAATTAAGAAAAGGAAGAAATGTTCCTGTATTATAATTCATTTTTTTATCTAGATTTTCACTTATCTCAACTTTTGCAGTTCAGGCCTAAATTGCGTGGAAATGATTCAATCCATGATTGATATATATATTCCCTTTCTTTTTATGCAAATCTTTGGAGTCAAATAAAAAGTTTCAAACTTAATATTAATATTGAATTCTGGCCCAAATATGGCTGCACTTACTATTTGTTACTAGTAACTAGCAGAAACTCAGAGTGACCATGACGATGAAGCTACATATATAACATTAAGTTTTGTAAAGTTTCCCGAACCATCGACATCAACCTACATATATAGGTAAAATTGTCATAAGAACATATATATAGGTTCAAAAGGAGCATATATACCCCCCAATATTTCACGGATCGATGATGCGATGAGATTGATCAAGATTTCCGCATATCTATAGACGGTGCAAAGTGTAAGATCTGTAGCCATAACTCAGTATACAGCCATCAAGACAAGACAATTGACTGTGTATATAAGATTTATTGTCGGTTAGTTCTTAGATGCATTGGATTAAGTACTAAATAAGGTAAGTCGTGCAGCATAAAATCTTCATACGTGTGACATGTTATTAGTTCTTATTTGAGCATACAATTAAAGTTGAATAAATCTCAATCATAAACATGCAAACACAGAGATATATAATTCATAAAGCAAGCAAGAAACTTGAAAAAGGAAATTCATGAAACGCACCACTTTCACATTGTTGCTAGGTTGAAGAATAATGGCCTAGTATCATATTACATATATCAAGACAAGCTGCAGCTAGATTATATTCAACAAGAATTGGTACGGGATGTATTCGGGATCCAAGAAGGAAAGCATTATACATATTCAGTTCTTCTTAGAGAACATAGTCATATATAATCTTCCCTGATGTGACAAGAAAAGACCTAAAGCCTGAATTTTTCTTTCTTTTTATGTGTTTACCTAACTCTCTAGTGGTTGAATTCAACTATAGAGTGGGCGACCCCGTTAACTCCTAGATCGAAAGGGAGAACGTGAGTTGCATTCTTGGGGTTGCAGCATCCATATCCTACACGTTAATTATATAATTATTGCATTCAAACCACAAACGGATCTTCAAATTGTATGAGTGAGAATTACAAAAGGCTCATGTGTCATGTGTGTTCTCTGGACTCTAAAAGGACACTATGCCTATAGTACTTGTACACAAAGACAGACACTAATGTTGTTACCTCATAAATAGGAGGGTTACACGTTTCATATCTCTGCATCCACTGTCTTGTCAACAAGGTAGCTGCTATAGTTTGTAGGTATCTGCTTTCTTCAATAACATGATGCCTTTTATGGTACAAAGCTTTTCTTTTATGATACCAGATATTATCATGGTTTACTATTGATATTGTTTCTATTTACCAATTTCAGTTTCTAAATCAAAATGAACTATTAATTAACCACCTCACTATATGTTAATGAAGAAACTGCTACTGCCATGCTACCTACGTTAACGACAACGTGTAACTAGAGGAGCAACAAAACTTATTATGCATGAAGTACTTATTCGTAACAAGATCATCACAATAGACATTACGCATGGCGTGGAAGTTTATTTATGATGGCATCCATTACTGCAGATAAACATGTTGACACAGTGAAACTTTTCTCTTGGTTTCATAAATAGTACTCCATCCTTCAATTTGTCTTTTTTTTTTTTTT
This sequence comes from Psophocarpus tetragonolobus, assembly GCA_037954015.1. NCBI lineage: Eukaryota > Viridiplantae > Streptophyta > Magnoliopsida > Fabales > Fabaceae > Psophocarpus > Psophocarpus tetragonolobus. The sequence goes on along the minus strand of CM075688.1, from coordinate 21,717,039 downwards.
GAATAATATTATTTGTAAATCGCCCTATTCATTTATTTTTTATTCTATCAAGCAATATGATGTCTGGTACTTATTTAATATTTGCATCTTATTGCATTTGTATATAACAATTGGCCTCGATTCTACCTGTAGAGAATGACATGGCGTGGATAAATGGTTATTCCAGTAATTATTTTTATTTTCACGTCGCGTCCTTTGAAAATTCTATCATCGTTTTTAATTGTCAATTTAGGTTTATTTATTAGCTATCCCACTCACATGTAACCCGCCAAAAAAAAGTTATCCCACCCTATAATCTCTAAATTTATTTAATAAAAGATTTGAATAAGTTATGATGCCATTTATGTAGTAATTTTTGTATTTGTCTGTAACCTGAATTACATTTTTCTATTTGCATGTGACCTAAATTTGTACGTGACTCCATTTTAAATAATTTACGTGAAGACTCTTTTTTATTTCTATATAAATCTTATGGAGTCAAAGCTATGTACAACTGTACTTATAACATTTTCAACAAATAAAAAATTATCCTTATAATATATATCTCTATATTCAAATGAGTTATTTCCTTTAAATATAACTTATGGCATCTAAATCTGTATAATAGTAAATATATTTTTTAATAGAAAATATACATCACACTTAATTTGGAGAAAGAAGAAAGACAAAAAGAAGATGGTCATAAAACTCACTAGTTTCTAGATGAAGTAATTTTTGTGAATTTAGTTACTTGATAGAAAATCAAAGAAAATGGGGAGAGAGAGAGGCTAAAGTAAGAAGAAATTATAAGAAAAAAACAAAATTAAAGAACCCGAGTATGTCTTTGCTGTGACTGAATGCATGCTGAATTGTCTGAATCAAAATTCAAAAGGTTCATATGCATGCTATACCTCTAACCGAATTAATTATTTGGTCAATCGTAATTATTATATATAATCACTTGAAATAAAAAAGGAAATAAAGGTGTCAGAAGCTTAATTTGACTCCCTTTGTGCTTATAATGCTTGGAATGAATTTATTATGAGTAATTTTGCAAATCAAAGATTAAAGAGTTTTGAATTTCCAGATGTCTGGATATAAACTGGGGAAATTAGCGTATGTTCTGATGCACTAACTCATTTCTCTCATTGTCCCTACTTTTCATTTTCAATATTTCCTTCTCTAGTCTACTTCTGGTTTTCCATATCGCATAATTTGACTGCAGAGGATCTTCGTTGTTGTTGGTCTATCATTTTTGTTGTAGTAAACGTGTTACCTTCTAATTTTCTTGTTTCTTTTCTTTTTTACAATTTGATTTAGCTTATGTTCTACGACGCTAAACAGAAACAGATCTCCAGAAAGAAAAAAAAAAAAAAGAAGATATATGCTGCCTTGCGTCAACAAAATTTTATAGTTTAAACACTTAAAAAAAAAAGTTATACTTCATATTTATCTTTTAATTTTAATTTATGGACTTTTAAACTTCACCTTATTAGTCTTTAGTATAAGTTTAATTAGTATACTTTTTACATTCAATTATTATCCTTTGTTTAATGAAAATTTGTTGACTTTACCGGTTAATATTTTAAAAGTTCTAAAAAAAAATTATACTTGTGTAGAACTTTTTTATACTACCAGTGCATATTACTTAACCTCATTTATTATTTCCTATTTTTTAAGAATAATTAAATATGAGAAAAACACTTATATATTATCGGTATAAAAAGTTTTATACGGTTAGTCAATCACAATCATTTATATATGAAAAATTTGTTTATTTTACCCATTAATACTTTAAAAGTGATAAGTTTTAATTAAACAAACCATAAAACTCTTTCACACCACACCACCAGAAGTAGATGTTTAACTCATTAAATATTTACTTATTTATCATAGATATATACATAAAATTTTTCAAATTTTAAATTATACTTTTAAAACTTTTTTTATAACTTTTTATAAGAAACAAAAAAGTATATTTTTGTGCTATTAATTGAAACTTTTTTAATAACTTTTGTAAAATTTATTTATAAAACACAAATTCATTACCCATTATATTTAATTTAAGTATATACATTATTGGTATTTACTTATAGTGTAAATAGTTTTACAATATTTCTTAATTACAATTCATTTTTTATAATAAGGTTGTTGATTTTAATAATAATTACCTAAAAGTCATATAAAAAGGTGATTTGTGATTGGTTGATGTAAAATTATTTTAGACCATATTAGTGTATCACCTTTGAATTTTTAAATATGACTAGCTTTTGGGGAAAAAAAATGAAATTAACGCTAACTAAACTATTTTATTAGTTTTGATATTATTGGTTTGTTTCTTACGTTAAAAAATCGGCCTATTCCTTTCCAATAAAAATGGTTAAAGTTTAAGATATTTCATTTGGGTATATTAGAAAATATTAAATAATTTTTCTGATCTCTACACTATCATATCAACTTATAGATACTTATGTATAATTTTGCTTTAATAGTTGAAAAAGTCAATTTTTTTATTTTTAAGTAATTAAATTTAAAATAAAATCATTAATACAATTAATTTATTATCATTAAAAGAAATCATATCTCAGCATAAAATATCCATATATTTTTTAAAAAATTACATTGCAACATAGATTGATTTCTAATGAATAATTTTTTAAAAATACGATACCTTAAACTTATACAGATTGAAAGAAACTCCCACTAGAGATAAGTTGCATCCTTAATAGAAATTTTTTTAATAGAAATTTTTTAAGTGAGTTTCTTAAATTACTTTTCCTAATTCTCCCAATACTTTTTTGTGATTCCTAGATTGACATATGACTCTTAAAAAACTCATCTATAAATTTACTCTAGTGAAAAGAAATATAAGAAAAACTCACTTTTATATTTTTTTATTATGACTTAATTATGGTTGATGGTGATTTATGAAAAAATATTTTAAAGTTAAGATATAGTTCTTCATAGAAGAAAAGTATAACACTTATACATTGTCAATATAAAAGAAGTTCTATAGCAACCCTACATTAAAGTATTAATTAGTAAACTTAACAAACTTACTATATATAAAAGATTATGATTGAATAAAGGTGGAAAACCTTTTACACTACAAATGTATAACTATCTTTTTCATATAAATTCATCTTGTCTTAAATAAACTTGCACCTTCCATGTAGACGAATTAGGATCTCTATTTATTATCTCTCAATTTCATTCTATTATTAAGTTTTTGACTACTTAAATGTTATATCTTGTCAAATTTATATCATCTCTATTTAATTAACTTTTTTAAAAGTATAGGAAATGGTAAGAAATAAAAGGAGATGAACAAAAAAGAAATAGAGAAGATCCTTACTCATTTTCTTATATGCAATAATAATGTAATGTTTTTTTAAGAAATTGATTCCTTTCTTGTTAAAAAATATATAAAGATCATGTTAGAGATTATCTAAGATCTTCACAAATTATTACATTAAATAAAAAAAGCTAATAAAATAGATGGCGATAATTTTACAAACTGATCATCTTACGGTTAATATAAACTTGAAAATTTTAAATAATACTTATTAGGGATATTAAAACTAGCACTTATTTTAAAATAAATGTTTTATCAATTGAGATACTTATGTTGGAAAATTATTAAAAAATGTCATTAATGCACATGCATTTATTATGAATAATGAAAGTTTTAATAAAAAAATATTTTAGATTATTTAATCAATATTAATACGAAACTCATTATCAAGACCACTTTTTATAGAAAATATCATCAGAAGAGTATTATGCGAATCAGATCTCTATTATGAGAAGAAAATAATTATGTAGAAAATTCATATATAGAAAATTGTGGAATAAGATGGCTGATATAAATTATAATAAACGAAGATAAGGTTTAATTATTCATTTGATTCCGTTTATAAACCTTTTTTTAGTCCTATATTTATAAGTTACTCTTTCTACTTAACGCATTTATTTTTTTATTCTTTAATTTCCATATATGTAAGAACTAAAAAGTGTAATGCAAATATTAAAAGAAGTAACAAAATATGTGCAACGACCAACCAAATGTGTAATTAAATCTAAAAATTAAGAAAAAATATATTATAAAATGTGTATAAAAAAACTAGTCGCAACATTTTATTATTGTTAATAAAACAATTAAATCTTGCTGAGATGGTAAGATAATACATATTTTAGTTATAAATATTTTAAGAGTAATATTTTTTTAATTTTTAAATAAATTTTTAATAAAAAATAAATAAAATTAAATTTAAAATGAAACGTAAACATAAAAAAATAAATAAATTTCCTTTATATAAGTTATACAGATAATATACTATGACAAAATTCATTTTAAGAAATTGATAAGTACATTGTTTATATACATGTAATAATGTTAAAATAAAAGTAATTGTCTTCGGAACCAAAGAATTACTAGTAAATTGGAATTTTAGAATTTTAATTTAATTAAAAAAATAAAGTTATTAAAAATATGAGTAAGTATATAAATTATTATAAATCTCAATGTTCGGTTTCTGTGAGTTTGAAAAAATATTAATAAATTCAATTGATTAAAATAATTAGTTGTGGAATTTAGAAGTTATTAGTAAATGTTTCTTGTCACATCTTTAAATCTCATATTTTGTGTTATTAATTTATTAGTTTTTTCAAAAATATTAAATGATAATTGATACACTAGTAATATTTTTTAAAAAACAATCAAATAAATTAATATAACTATGTTTATTGATATGTATGATATATGATGTCTTATAAAATATATCATAGGAGTAACATTCATGTCTAACTGATGTTTTATGCAACCCTAATCATGACTTCACTTAGAAACTCATTGAGTCATAGAGTGTAAAACCGAAAGAAAAATAAATAATAAATAAATAAAAATAACAATGGCATGAAACTTCAAAGATTCACCGTCAGAAATATTATCTCTGCTTATTCGTCACTTTTGAGTTTTGATACTCATAATAGTCAAAGAATACCTAGGCATAAAGTATAGTATTTTTTTTTTTCCTTTTTAATCTTTTGACTGAGAAAACATACAAAGTTCACTATTCTAGTAAAAACTAGTAAAAGCAAACAGATTGGAGTTGGAGTGGACACCCCCTCAACCGAGCACCCTCACTATTTTTTTAGAAATTTAAAAGTGCTGGTTCCAAGTGACATCGAATTTCAATCAATGGTTTCGGGCAAGGTGTGAAACTTGATTCTTTTTTCCTCACTTTACTCTATTGAAAACATGTCTCTTGAGATCTACTATATCCATTTACTTATTGAAAACAGATTTTATTTTCCTTTAAAAAAATACATTTTCTTAACTTAGTTTTTCTAATTAAACAATCGTAAAATATCTAGGAAACTCATGCAATTTTTTACAAAAAAATATAGGCATCACAAGTTTTTTTTGGAGAGGCTATTAAATATGTGGGAGGGGGAGAATTTCTTCGTATATCTTATTGTATATATTATATGTATTAATCTTTATAGTAATTTGGTATTTATTAAAAAAATATTTACTAATCTTATTAATATCGAACTTCGTAAAAGTAAGAATCATATGAAATTTCTCGTACTTGACTTATTTTTCTAATCAATTTTCTATGAATTAATGCAAAAGACATGTAAAATAAATAAATTCACATGAGATGTAAATTTATCAACTTAGAACTTCCATATACAACGTTAAGTTATGTTTCCCAGCAGCTAATGGACTGCCTTAAATACAATAGTTAAGGGGCTTGTATTTAAAAAAAAAAAAAAAGTATTTTAAAAATCATAGACGTAAATATTCAAACTTTTAAAATATTAGAAGGGAATTAAAGCAATCTTAAGTCCTTAGAAACTGTTCCTCATTGAAATATTTGAGTTTTATTGGTTAACTTTATATGTTAAGGAGGAAAACCCTCACTTAATATAATTATTTCTAAAAAATAAATAAATATATAGTTTAATTCTTAAAAGTTACAATACGTTTTGATTTAGTTTCTCAATATTAATATTTACATAACCTACTTTACATGATCTAACCTGTCAATTAAGAATTTATTATACCAAACACCATTTCAAATTTTGTAAAGTTTCACTGCATAACAGTTTGTGTAATTGTTATCAATAAATATTTTTGTTTTGATAGAAACCCAAAAAGAGGGTTTACAATAATGCACACATTTTACTCTGAGCTAGATTCATTCACTGTTATCAATAAATATGGAATTACATTATATAAAAAATAAATTTAAATATAATACATTTGTAATTTTTTAATTTAATTATTCTACACGTTCTTGAACTTTGACCAAAGTTGTAATTGGATATTTATAATATTTTTTTAATTGGTTACCTGAAATTTTATTTTTCATTTAATTATTTACTTCTATCTAATTGTTATTGTGAAAAAATAATCATAATCCAAACAGGAATATGATGCAATTGGATAACATTATAAGCATTGAGTCATTTGTTAGACATTTGTACTAGGTTTCAACTTTGTGCTAATCTAAAGCAATAACGAGAGACTAGTAAAAAAAAATATTTAGATTAAATTAATCTTCAAAATTTGAACCTTTGTGTAAATATAGCATAATTAATTCATTTGTGATTATAACATAGCTCAGGAAAATTAATTACCTATCTGGAAGTAATTAAACAAAATTGAGATATCCAAGTAAACGAAAGGAAAAGTTCAAAGGACCTTATCGAACGAAAAAGAGATGTTGATTATAGAATTAAAAAAAAATAAAATATCCTATTATATATTATACTTTTCTTATAAAATTCAGATATCCACAAATTAATAAAATTTAAGTTTTCTACATTGTTATGCATCATAAATTATCATATAAATGAAAACTATAAACTTTTGTAATGTATGCACCACTCAAATAAATTATTTAATAAGAGGAAACTAGATTAATAGATACATTTTCTAGTCACTTACTAGATAAATCATACTACAATGACAACATGTGAATTAATGAATATGTAACAAAAAAGATGGAAAAAGAACAGGCCAGAAATATAAAATGTTAATGTCTAAATTTATGTTTTGTAGGAAGGATTTCGCATCTTAGCCTCAAACTATATCTTTCACCTTGGTTTTGACACTTGTATGAATTGTAACAACAGTGTTATAGTAAGTCTATACGGGGGCTAATTTGACACTTCCCCGTAAATATTTATGACAAACTGATAAAGAGCTATTCCGATGCTTCCCATAAATTGTACCCATAACTTGTACGACACCAACATGATATACGAATAACATATCTTTTGCTCACATTAATACTAATTACAACAGGTTCATTAAAAGAGATGCACGATAGCCTTCTTTGTCTGAATTATGTATCAGTCAGGCTTTCCAAAGGACATCTGATCAACCACTTTTCGACTCAACCAATTTCAGTTCCAAGTCAAAAGTCTGTTTCTTTGCTGACAATGAAAATCGTTTTCTATTGTCACATTGCATGTCCTGCTGAAATATTTGAGACAGGCAGAAAAAATAAAGTGTATCAAAGAAAAGTTACAGCTTAAATTCATAGCATTATAACAAAATTCAGGAGATTCTGAGAAGCTACCAGATTATTCCAGGATTTCAATGTTTTGAATGTTCTTTCATTTTAATTCCCTTCATACTCCTCTGCTGCTTCAATCCACATGGAATAGGGAGGCGAGACCTGCTTTTGGGAATGATCTTCTCAAATTTCAGATCTTCTCCTCTGATCATATAGATATTCCCTGTTTCTGGTATGGTGAGATCAGCTGGATTCCTGTTTACCATACAGGTGTTTCCAGAGATGATCTTATATGGCACTGGGGCTTCGTGATTACCATTAACTTCCAATTTGCGCTGCAGTGATATTTCTGTTTCATTACGAGGCCAGCTAATTTGCTTGCTAACTTTATTCTGCAGGGAAGAGTTGGAACTCTTCATCTTTTCTTTCTTTCCAGACTTTGTTGGATTTTGATCATTGAAACCAGTTACAGTAGCTCTTATTAATTTCTTATCACGTGGGGTGGATGAAGATGCACCAAACGTTGGAGAACCAACAAAACAGCCATGTGATTTATCTGATAAGAAACTTCTGCTGTAATAATCAGATGATGGCCTTTTCAGGGCACCAGGGGGCTTAGATGTACCAATCTCCAACTTAGTATTGCAATCACTAGGATAAGAGTGCCTTTTAAGCATCTGAGCACTGACACCCGCATCAAAGGCTGTGCGGGACTGCATGCCTGCATCCATAAGGCTGAGTAAATGCATGGCTGGTATTGTTTCATTAGAATACAAATCAAGAGATCCCCTCAAACTTTTATTAGGCTCTATTCCACTATGTTTGCAAGGAAATGAATATTCTCCATTTATCCTGCTGAAGGTTTCAGACCCTGTATTCCTACTAACCTTTTCTAGTCCAGTAGCATTCATGTAGTTAAGATCAAAATCCCTCTTCATGTTTTGCTTGTGGAAAGTACCAGATTGGAGTGAAGTTATGTCCATGTTACTAGTTGGATGCAGGGAAGAGACACCCTTTTTGGATAAATCATATCCCAGGGAAACATGTTTTGAAGTCAAGGATGCCCAGATGCGAGAAGCTTCATCATCCTTATGTAAGATACTCTTGTGTAAGCTACATCCTCCAGGCGCTTGAAAAGTAGAATTAGGGGATCCATGCTCTTCAAAACTCCCGTTCAATCTGTAATTTCGAGCACTACCATGCTGACTAGAACCAATAGGCGAAAACTGGAATCCATTTGGTGGCTTCTTTTGGGACTGGGAAACTTCAAATCCAAAGGGGGCTTGAGGTGCAGACAGATTATTCATGCCCAAATTGTTTCCATCAAATGGAGAAAAGTAATGAACCGGATTTCTTTTGCTAGGCTTCACATTCTCCCCTCTTGTGACCATGTTTTTCTTATGTCTTCCTTGAGGTTTCTCCTTTTGCCCCTCTTTTAACAAACTCATCTCCCCTTTTCCATGTACAGTAGAGCCACTTGTTATCTGTGCTTTCCTTCCAAGGGTGGGTTTCTCAAATGTGGAGCTTCTATTTTCTACATCAGGAAGACACCTCTCATACTGATTCTTTGCCAAAAGTTCCACAATTTCCATGGGTATATCATCCAGGGCTCCCTGCTCAGGGGGCACCTCCACTGTTTGTTCACTGTATATAAAACCTAGTTGTTCCACAGCTTCAATAGTTTTTTGTGCATTTTTTGAAGCATTAATTTCCTGCAAAAATCGAACAAAAAAAGAAATTCTCAGGAAAGTAGGAACTTAAAGAAGTCAAAATGGTAAACAAATGCAAGTCAATACAAGAACAAGATCAATTAAAATACTAAGATCTGAATAATACTTAGAAATTAGGGGAAATACAGAATACCATTTGCTGATAACAGAATAGAATCTCATCTCCATCTTAAGTAGCATATCCCTTTACTTAAAAACAAAAGCATTATAAGGGGACTTTTCTGGTTACTTACTTCACAGTGAACTCCTTTTCCAGAAAGAGCATTTGTGGGTTTATTGGAAGGAACCTTTTGCCCTCCAAAATCATTAGTATCACCGTCTTTCCAATTAAGCTGTGGTACTTTTGAAGTTCCGTCTTGAAAAGGCATTGAGAAAGGTAGGCAATTTTCCATTTGATGGACACATTTTTTGTTGTAAACATGTGCTTCCACCAAATAATTGTTTAGGGAAAGATGAAGTCCCTCTTCTAGTCCTTTTCCATTTAACACCCCTTGGGCTGAAGTAATTGGAATTGTTACAGGCGTACTAGATCTGGCTTTTTCCCCTGAATATGGACAGGAATCTTGTACAAGCATGTTATTTTTAAGCCAGGATAAAGAATCCAGCTCCCCATCAGTTTGCAGCATTTTCCCCTTTTCTTTGGACAAATTGAATTCATTTTCTATTCCGAAGGTGTGGATAGGAAACTTACCCATCCCATTCCCTGTGAATGCACGAGGAGCTAATCTAGAAGAATTAGCTTTAGATGCATATGCCTTGTCTGTAGTATCCATGTTCTCTTCATTTTCTCTTTGTTGTCCTTGTGATTGCTCAGGAATCAAGCAATTATCTACTACTTGAATCTTTTTGTTCTTCTTCTTAGCAATGATATGGCTTCTTTCAGTTTCAGTTTTACTCCAGTGGCCCTTTGCAGTCTCTTGTAAACCTAATCCTGCAGGTACATCTTTAGAATTAGGTCTATTATCCAAAACAGTGTCAGTTGTTTTTACATCACCCTCTGAGTCCTGAACTTCATTTTCAACCCTCTGAAAACACACACTTGCTTGTCTACGTATCTCATCCAGAGGAAACTTCCTTTTTCTACTTGGACCTGTGCTTGTCAAAGTCGAACCTCCTTGAATATACACCCTTCCAGACAAAATTAAGTGTGACTGTGAACCTGAAGAGGCATTGGAAGTACCATGTGATACTGATTCTTGTATTAAGATTTGTTCAGTCTTTAATTCACCATTGTCACTTAACAAATCAGCCATTAAGCGCACCTTCCGAGGCCTCCTACGAGACAAAGCATTGGACTTTTCTGAATAATGATCCTGAGAATCGTTTTCAACTGTATTGTCCATATTGCCTGCAAGTGCGGCATTATTACAAGCAACTGATTCTACAGGAGGTCCAGTTGTGTGATCATCTGTATTGTCCACTGCCTCTACTGATGTTGCTTTCCCCAAAACTGTGCATGATTTTATTAAACCTTTATGGCATGGGTTATCTGCGGGTGTTTCTCCATTACACATCTCAGCAGAACTCTTCTCCATGCATTTCGGATTGCTAGGAAGCTCTGGAAAAGAAACTTCATTACCTTCACAGCCTGTATCAGGGGAAAAAACTTTTATGTCGATTGCAGTCTTTCTAACCAATCTTTCTAACCAAGAACATACTACAATAATACACATAAAGCTGTTACTAATGTAATACAAAGGGATAAAAGTAGTGCAGCTTGACGTGACTGTATTAAGTACTATTAGTTGAACCAACCTTTGTTAATAGTGTGCACTTCTGGTGCAAGGTCTGGATACTTTTTAGGTGATGGGACACTAGTTACTTGATGATTGTGATTATCATCCAAGCCAATCTCAACGTCTGGAGAACACACAGAAAGTCAAACCTCATACTGAAAAATAATAAAGACATATAGAAATGATATTTAAGTTACCAATTATTCTGCTAGGGGCAACTCCAGCTTTCTTTCCTTTCTCATTACTATTTGGTACCGAATCATTGACACAGCTCAGGGTAGTATTAAGATCAATTTCGCTTCTTTCAAGAGGGTCATGCCTTGGATCTTGCCGAATACCAGACTTGAAAGCTGTATTATTGCAATTGCTACCAGATCTGCATCCAGTACTGCAAAAATCAAAGTCTGTTTGGTCATCTTTCTGGATGTCCTCAGCAGCAATTTCTTGAGCAGAGTTTTGACAATGCTGACAACTATATTTTGGTACTTCTAAAGGCATAAATGATGGTTGTTTGTCAGACTCGTGTCCTGGAAATGGCCAACAAATCTTCCAGTCTTTTTTGCGCATTTCAGACACATAGCCACTGCACTAACAATAAATTAAGAGTGTTAGGAATACTGAAGGAGAACCAAGAGATAGCTCTGATTCTACATTAAAAAGATAATTTAATCTTCAATTTTTTTTTTCTTTAGTAAAACTAAGTTTGATAACATACAAAATTTAGATGCAGTTCCAAGCGTATTTTATATGTTGATCTCCAATCATAATTGGAGTTTACCTCAAAAATTCACATAATAAAGGTTTGCATTAAAGATTAACCTAAGGCTACTGACATAAAACTTCAATTTTGATTGAAGAAAAATATCATATGGTCCTAAGGAATCACATCTCAGTTTTGAACTTTGATATATGCCTAAATCAACCAGAAAACTGAACACATATGGACACAATTCTGTAATATCCAGAACTAGTTAGCCATGCATTAATTGATTGGCTTTCAACTTCAACTACTAGTAGACTAGTAGCTGGATTCAACCTTATAAACTGCTAGTCTTACTATCCTCTATATGGCAGTACGATTGTACTATAGTCAACAAAAATACATTAGGAAGTTAGAATATCATCTAATAAGAACAAGGTCTAGTCAACTGTAGACATCAATTACAAGATACTATGCACTAAGTGGAAGGCAGACATAAACTGTATAGCACAGAATATGCTTTCCTCTCCTCCATCTCTTGATGAAATTTAATAGGATAGTCACAATAAGTAGCATCAAAGCTTACATACCGTATTGAGAAATGTTCACATTTGCCTGCATCTCTCTTGCCAATAGACTCGGCAAGATCTATAGAGATTGAGTCAATGTGAATATACGACCCCATGAACTCTGACAGTATTAAAACCAACTTGTAAATGATTCTCCACAGCTATGCATGCGCATCCTCACAGTACAATCAACCAGCTGGAAGCACACATATTAAATGGTGTTTCCTATCAACACAAATTAAACTGAAATTAAAACTAGAAATGGAAAAAAGGATCAAACAATCAACTCAAATTATCATTAATCAAAGGACAGTAACAGCAGAAATGTAACCAAAAACTAGAAACATGTCTTAATCAAGGTTTTTATAAACTTAGGGTTTATGCAAATCAGCTAACAAATGAAAAGGAAAAACAAGGAAATCAACGGCAAATTCCACGATAAAGTAATGTAGAACCAACAAGAACTACATACACGGTGATATATCACATAAAATAACAACCTTCAACATTACGAAAGTTCCTAAACCCTAGTTTTCCCTTCAATAAATCCAACCACAAAGATGCTCGAAGTCAACAATTGAACATTTGAAACGCCACAACACAGAAAAGTAGTCACCCAACGCATATAATTACCTCAGATTGAAAACTTCACACTCGTAACAAGAGCAAGCACCAGCTAGGGCTTTTAAAAATCAAAGACCACAAACTAGCAATCTCGCAGCGAAAATACTAACTCGATATATGAATTAAGGCTAGGCTAGACAAAACGCACATATAAACGCATGAAAGGAGCTGAAACAAGACAAATAAACGAAGCACACCAATCCACTAAGCCTAAATCCTAGGGTTCAACGACCTACACAAATTCACCTCATATCGAGAGAGAAACGAAAATTAACGCAGCTCGAATTAACAAGAAACGAAAACGAGAGAGAAAAAAAATGGAAAAAAAAGCGTGAAATGGCAGCAATAAAGCGAGACGCAGAAAAAAAAAAAAAAGAAACGCAAAGCAAAAGCTGAAGTGGACACACCATAAACAGTACAGTGACCTTAATATCTAAAACAAATCAAAACACGCTCAAGAGCATCCAAGAACCGGTCCCCGATCAACACGGAATCAATCAAGAAGTTGAAAACCGGGGGCGAAAAGGAATAATCTGGAGACGAAGGCACACGCGAACTAACCTGCAGACCACCACACAGGATCCCTCCCATCTCCTCGCCGATTCGAAACGGCTCCTTGAAGAATCCACATCAAAAGATAGCGCATTCGACGGCGAAGCCACGTGGCCCAGCTCGGAGCTCCGATTCCCTACTGTTCGAGCATAATTTGATTGTGAAAGTAGCAAAAACCCTATAGAGAGAGGGCTTTCGATTCTTTCGGATGAGAGAGAGTGTGCGCGAGTTGAGAAAGAGAGAGAGAAAGAGAAAGAATTTTTATCTTGTTGTCCTTGGAAGAAGGTGTGTTTGTTTTGTATAATAAAAAAACCCGTAGCGAGTCATGTCTATGTAGGATCCATATGCATAGAAGTTGTAGATGTAGAGAGAGAGTGTTAGGAAAGAGAAACAATAACCCAATGAAAGCACACCACGTGGCAAGAATGTGCGGCTCTCATCGCTAACCATTTATAATGGGCTTTGTGGACGGCGAGAAAACCCTAGGCGAGGGTGAAAAAAATAAAGCGGGTCGCGCGTATGTTTTACGCTCTCCCTTTTTCAGCGTTTTCATTTATTAATTTGTGCCTGTCGTGTCATCCAAGGTTAAAAGTGCTGCTCATGCCCTTTGCACATTAAACGCTTCCCATTGGTGCGTGTCGTCCACTGCACCCATGGGAGATTGGATTTAGGTGCGGACTCAGACTTGTTTGAAACCCTAAGTTTTTTTTTTATTTGATTTTTTTATTTAATAAATAACGGAGCGATTTAAGTTTTAACCCTAAACATTTTGCAGCAGACACCATCTCCACCCTGTCCCAAACCAGTGTAGTGGTGTTGGTAGATGTAACGTTAGAGTTTGGCTTTTTTTTATTATTATTAATTATTATTAAAAGAATGACACTCTCAACTTACCTATTCAAATATGAAAAATTTCAAAATCTCGACATTTACTAAATACAAAAATGGGCACACGATATTGTCCATAAATCACAAATACATAGTGACACGTTTCATACTCATTCATAAAAATAACAATAACATGAGAATTTTTTATTTTTAATAATAAAAAAAACTATCATTACATTGATTAAAAAATGAATAATTAAAGAGGAGAAATTAGTTTATACCAATTAAGTTAGGTTTAGTGGGGAAAAAATAGTCTTCCACAAAGTATACGGTTTCAATTCACTTTAAACATAACGCCCATATTTAATATTTCAGTGTCTTAAACAATACTGTACTGCATTAATTTACAGTCATTAAAGAAACTTAAGACAACTATTTATTTTATTTTTTTTTGTGAATAGAAAACTTATTTAATTATGCGCAATTATAGGATGTATATCAATAAAAAAATTTGGTCAAAATTAATATGAATCTTAATTGTATCAATTATTTTTTTGACAATATTGTATCAATTATTTATGGTAAAGTTGTAAGTAACATCCTTAAAATAATTTTAGCTTGAACGTGAATATTTTGCCTTTATGGAACAAGAATAATTAAGCAGTTAAGATGCGTAAGCTAATTTTAATATCAGTGACTGACATTTTGAAATAAAAACAAAATAATTATTATTCCCACTAAATTAAACTGAAGAAATTCCCGTACTTTTGGTTTAGTTTAGTTTTGATTCTTGAAATGACATTTAGAAGAGTTAAAAACGATAGAAACTATCTATCTCAAAATAAAAGTAAAGTTTCCGAATTTTTGGCAATTCCATCTATATACGTCTCACTTTTTTTACGAGGTTTCATTAATATAGGCTGAATAGAGAGAACAATATTTCCTATAGAAACGCCTAGAACATAGTCTAGATTACCATTATTAAGCAAGCTCCTATTCTATGCTATAGAAAAAAGGTATTTGCCTCATATATACGTGGACTTTACTTCATCCGAAAGTTTTCTTGCTATGAGTATTATTTGCTAGGAAATAAAAGAATAAATCCATGTTAATTTATAGAGAAAACAAAAGCCTATTATATCCGTGTAATATTGCCACCCGATACCTATCATTAATTCTCATGTATAAACATAGCTATATTAATTTTGTCTGCTTCAAAATGGCCACTCAAAAACTAATTAAAAAGAGCTTTCTTCTGGGGGGGAGAGAGAATTACATCTGTTTGATCTCATAATGAAAGGTTGTTCCAGTTGGGTACTTAGTGATTTTAGGAGAACCTTTACGGGGAAGATAGAATCTCTTCTATTATGTAAAAAAAAAAAATGGAGTTTATGTTGCATTTTCAATCTTTAATAAATTGTTCGCTCTCAGGGTTCAGTGTATCCAAAAGCGACAGGGATATGTGTTTGAATTAATTTCGTTACTTAAGTTACATATGACAGAAGTGATTAAATATATATAGATGGTAGGGATAACTTAACCTTCTAATATTGGGGTAGAGGGCCCTATGTGCCACCATGCATGTATATATGTGTATATATATCAATAAATAAAATATGTTAAGTATAGGGAAGTGTCTGCATATGACCCATGTGATGATATGTAGTGAAACCAATGAAATTAAAGAAAGATGTACAAAAAATCACACTTGTCCAAAATCCTCCACCCACCCCACGTACCATCACCTTATTTTACCTAAATAAAACGATCCATTTATGTAACCCAAAAGTTTCGTTTATTTTTTCCCTCAATAAAATTTATATTTCTTGAGTAAAAATGTGGAATCTAATGCTTTTTCTCGACCCACTTTAATCTGTACGCCTTTGCATCGGATGATTCTCATTTGAACATCCCAATCATATATATATGTGGCCCAAATTAATAATACAAGCTAGTTTAATCATATCTTACTAACCTATTGAAAAAGTTGTTCTTCATGGCATATTAATATATCGTTCTTAGAACTGTGACGACATTGATTATAAGTATGCAACAATTGTTATATATATGTAGATCAAAGTCAGATCGATATATATTCCTGGCTATCTAACTGTTAACTAATCCACGTTGTACATGCTAAGAAAGGCACATCTAGCTAATTCACTTACTTGCATGCGTACATGCATGTTAATTAATTTATTCTTCTATTATATAACTTAAAAGTGGTTCTCTAGTTTAATTAATCAAGGCTTATATTGAATCACATTTAACGATAATTTGCTTCTGGTTAGACTGTGGACGGGATTTCTGATCGAACAATTCTTCAGCTAGGTATGAACTATATATGCAGGGACTCTCCCATAAATTAATTAATTTATTTATAGCTGAACCGAACTGCTGAAGAGATGTTTGACAGGATGGCTCCTTTATCATTTCGCAGTGCATGTATGCGCGGATGCAGTTAAATTTGCTCTATAGATGAGAACATTGTTATTTGCAAATCCAATAAAGATTTTACAAAATCGGTCAAGATAATATCATTTTAGTTACCTAGCTATTAAAAAATCATGAGTTCTTGATTAGTTATTCTGCAGTACTAAAACTTGTTTTTACATATATATGTGTGCTTAACTTGTATATAGATACACCATTTTGGTTTTACTTGCCCGGTCGATTTAAAATTTAGTTTAAATTAACTTTTATTTTTAACTCTTTTTTTTGTTTTCTTTTCACTGATTCGTTATAACTCTTCCAAGGAATTAAATATTTCACTTCATTTTACGAGTTGATCAAATTATATCTCCCCTTGTTGGTTCGTAGCAGTTGCTTCTGATGTAATGGTTAGGTTCATATATCTACACCCAAAAGAGAATTAGAGACTTGGTCTCTACTCTTTATCCAATTTTATCCCTTGTTAAATTGTATTCCTATATAGTGGGATATATATCAGAACTTTTTCCGAAGAAATCTTAACATGGCACCTTAGCAAGCTAATTATGTGAGTCTTCTATGCTTCTGAATAATCTACTTCTATACTTACAGAAAAGTCTGCAGTGGAACTTTACTAGCTAGCAAATATACAAATTAATTAAACCGAAGCCACTCGTAATTAACCCTTATTAATAAATTAATCCATACTAATTAAAAAAGTCAGTGAACGATTAATTTTTATTTTTAGGTTAACATTAGAGAATTGAAGATTGAAGTTGGAAGAGGGAATAATTAATATAAGCAGCAGTTTGGGGGAAGAAAGGTAACTTAATTAGAAAACCATTGTTGAAGACGATAGATATATATGATGAATTTCCAACAATATATATATATATATATATATAGCAATGTTGGATCGGCTTTTTTACAATTTTCATTATCTGTCACGTCATTTTCATGTCTCTAATAATTCAGAAGCCTCTTATCTGATGAATTGCCAGTTTGTACCAGAACTGAAGGGTACCTGCGCGCTGTTTGACAACATAGACTCGTAATACGACACTCGGTTTTTATTGTATTACCCTTATAGCGATTTGCAATGTTTGTAATTAAGTTGGTGACCAAAGTTGAAGCGAATAATTAAGATGCAAATTAATTTAAAGTTGAAGCTAGGTAGCATTGGTTAATTAATTTATTGAATAAATGAATAGGAATTAATTAGGCAGTGTTTGTAGAAGAAATATATTGTCCTTGGTTACGATAGTGGGATATTTGTGGTACAGTGTAGGTACATAGCAGGGGAGGATGAAAGGGGGGGTAAAACTGAAAATGAATGGCTAGCATGCATTAGGAAGAAAAGAAATGGTGATGAGTAATGACAGCCAAAACTGCTATGAGTGTGTTCAGGTCAGGATGGGTGTGTGTGGGCAAGGCTCGATCGAAAGGACACCACTAGTTGTGTATTCTGTATTATATATATATTTGCTAAAAGCTCACGCCAATGCCGACTCAGTGCGCAATTTCTGGCTTTTGCAAGGGCTCGTGTCCTAAACCACTTCATCCATTTATTCATGCCTTAATTACTATCATAATTACTAAGTTTTCCTATATTAATTGTGTTCTTTTTTTTAAAGAAAATCAGCAATGCTATTAATTTGGTATGGTAGCGAACAAATACCTTGCACACCAAACACTTCAATTGGAAACTACAGCCAATATTTTCTTAAAATATATTTATGAAGAGATTTTAAGTAAAAATAACGGATTCGTAATCTATATTTACTTATCAATGTTTTCCTTTTAAATTGTACATAAATATGTACTGTTTAAAAACCTTACAATAAAATAATGATAAAGTTATGTGTTTTTAAGAAGAATTTTTAATAGTATTAATAAATTTGTTATCAAACAGTAATAAATTAAAGGAAAATTAAATTGAAAATAAATTATGAAAACTTATTTTGATATTTTCAAGTCTATCAATTTAATACGATAATCTATCTAATATTAAATGGAATTAAATTAAGCCACAAAAAATGAAAAATGTATAGAAAATAAAGCTTGAGATGCATAAGAAAATATCAGTAAAGTATCGTAAAAGAGAATAAATAATAAAATTCTTTTTGTTCAATAATTGATTATGGAGTAATCAAGAGATTACCAATTTAACACAATGAAAACAAAACTTTGGTAAGTGCATCTAGTTGGATTAGCTATGCCATCGGTTTTAATTGAGACAATCGTATTTCTATATACATTTTTGTTTATAATTTTTAGAATAAAAAAGATAAGAAGAAAAGAAGAAATATTGAATAAGATAAAATGAAGAGGGAAAAAAAAAAGAAGGTAATACTTGACAATGCATATAGCTTGGCCATTATCGTTGATAATATATTTATTTTCCAATCATTTTCTTGCATGTTTTTAATCTTCTATTACGAAATAATTGTCTCGTTGATTTGTATACATCTAAATAATATAGACTTTCACGACGAAGATGTGGTGGTCACGACCACGATAGCGTCATGTATGATGTAGTGTATTCTAACATCAACTCATTATCAACTATGAAAAGATTGCCGTTAAACATTTCAAGGTGTTTTCTTGTCTTCTTTTTTTTTAAGAGGACGATTCAGTGTTCTCAAAATTTGAAAGGACTAAAAATTTAAAATTAGGAAAATTTTGGTTGCTAACTTAAAGATGCATAGAATGCCTAAAAGCCCGAAACATTGAAACAATGGTTGATTTTTTTATAGAGAGGTCAGAGGACATTAATGGATATGGGTTGAGAATTTTACATTGATATAATTAATGATTAATGAAAAGGTGGTAAGAAAGTGAATACCGACGAATATGTTAAAAGAACATCAGCCTTTACCGTGACGTTGGTTTGAAAGGTTAAATGTCTGGCATTTAATGTACGAATAACTCCGAAAGGTCAAACATGGGTAGGACAGGATCTCGTGTCTTTGAGCATGAGTCACAAATCCTTAGACTGTTCATGTTGCTAATGCTACTTCAAATAAAATATTAGGCTTAAATATAACGTACCAACTTTTTTCAACTTTAACATTCCTTATAAAAATTTAAATCGTGACATTAAATTTCAAATTTTAAATATGTATGAATTGAATTTTTTGTGTGATGTTAACATTGACTTAACTCTAAGCATGATAACCAGATATAAGAAATTAGGCAATTGGTAAGAATTATTACTTAATAAAAGTATTATTAAATTAATGTTTTGAGTTTGTTTAACTTTTTTGTTAAGTCATAATTCTCTTTTATTAAAGTTTAAGTGGTTAATTTAATTATTTTATTGAATAATAATTCTCTCTTATATCAATCACTTACATATGATGGTCAATAACTTACGGAAATTATCAATTCTTACTTTTTTTTTTAAATGTAGAAATATAATATCACGATTTAAATGTCTGGAAACATGATATTTAAAATTGAAAAAATTTAGGGTATCAATTATATTTAAGCCAAAATATTATTATAAAAATACTTTCAACTTTAACCTTATTAAATAAAATCTAAGAAAATCAGCTTATGAACGATTAGTTTTACATTAATTAATCGATATTAAATTATTTTTTTATAATTAATTAATTATATATTATTTGAAACTATTAGGAAGAAGTCTGCTTGTATTTTTTGGGGATGCTTCTTGTTCTTGTGTCACTAGATATGGCCACCCATGCATCCTCTGAATGAAAATTGGTTGGTTAATTGGGCATCGCACAATATTTTTAGTTGATTGATATATACCTCAACATTTTAGAATTTTAGTTACATAAAAATCTTAATTACACTTTTACCCTTCTATTCTCATTATTTTGTAATTAAATTTAGTTTCTCTATCTTTTTCACCAATTTATCCATTTTACTCCTTTGAGATTGTGTTTGGGATTAATTTTATGCATTATTAAATTAAACAGTTTACGTTAGGTGTTTGAGTTGGAATCGATTATTGTTATAATATTATAAGCGAAAAAATATTTAAGTAATTTTTTAAAAAGTAGTTTCAAATAATTAGTTTCATTTGGATATATACCATAAAAATCAACTTTTACATAATAAAAGAGTAAAAAAACAGTTGAAAAGAAAAAAATTGTTGTAAAATTACACATGTTTAGAAAATCAACTTATTTTCAGAATTTTTTTTTTACAAATTATCCCAAACATACCACTTATTTTACAAACACCTTATATATTTATGAAATAAACAGCCAAATTGTTGAGAAATAATCTTTTTCAAACATACTTATATGCGACACTTATTATTGATCAAAATATTGATGATAAATTTTACTGTATTGTCACCTACCACAATCATGTCAATGCCATATCTTACTACACTATTATATTAATATTTTTAATATAAAAATATCATATATTAGTTCAATAAACAAATTAAAATTGAGCATTAATTAAAATATCAAAAAAGAAAACTAAAAAGTAAAAGAAGAAGACCAAGTTCACAAATGATAATAGTGATAAAGTCTAAAAGATTGAGAAATATGGCCAATGCTATCTCGTTTAATTCCTATGTCAATGTGAAGGATCCATATACAAACAATACTATAATTTAACTAACCACATTGCTTAAAAGCCGAAGATGAGTTTGGAGTGGGGGAATTATAAGAATATATAGAAAATATAATGTTAAATATTATACATTTTGGTCCAATTCAATAAATGAAATTCCATTCATACGTGGTTGTTACTCCTCAGCGGGAACAGTGGCCCCATGCATCTTTGTGTTTAAGGATTGAGACGGCTTATCAAAGTTGATCGATATCAGTGACACATTTCTTAGGCCAAATAAGTGAGACACACCGCCCTGCCAAGACCTAACATACTTCAATGCATTATTGTTTTACTAATACTTTAATGGAGCTATTCAAAAATCGTAATAATTTTTATAAGTATCAGTAACATATTCTCTAACGCATATTTTATATTAAAATAAAATTTATTAAAATATATAAAATTAGTATAAATAATTAAATGAGTATAAAATTCATCAATTTTTTTAATAAATTTTAACTTATAATGAAAAATATGTTGTTGATATTTTTTAACATTTTTTTTAGTGTATTGAAAAATATCAAAATGTGTTTGTTTAACCTAAAAGTATTTTATTAATGTTTATTATATGAAACCTTAAATAATTGTTTTTTTTTAAATATACACGTATGTAAAAAGAAGTAAAAGTTAAAATAAATATCTTGATATTTTATCTTTTATTCCACTTATTTTATTATGAAAATGATTTTTGTATCCATTTAGTTTTAACATAGATTGTGTTGTTTTTTTTTATTAGTGGAATAATCTTTTATTGTGTTAGCAGGGGATATAGTCTTTGATAATTGGGGAGGTGTATTTTTTGCAGGGGATTGTTGATGAGTAAGAGTTATATGAGTTTTGAATTCTTTTAGTCATTGTACATGATAGTGAAATGTTTTGTATCATTCATAATAAATATACAGCAGGTCTTTGCTCTTAAAAAAATAGTGCAAGAATAAATAAATTAGGTTCCGGGAGATTAAAGTAATTAAATGAGAATATAAAACAAAAGAATGATAAATGGCTGAACTAGAAATGCATAAATAATTAATTAATTAATTTTAAACAAAACTATGGAGCACAAGTTTTAAGAAATAAAAAGGTTAATTATGTTTTCTAACTAGAATTTAATCCTTTGAAATAAATTCTTTGATTATTATCTAAATTTTTAAAATTAAAATGGTTATAAATTAACCAAACTTATGTAACAAGTCAATATTATTAAGTTAAATTCATCTCAATATTCTTCTATATTAACAAAATATTAGTCTTTTAAATAAATCAAATATTTTAAGTAAAATGTTGTTTGATCCAACTTATTCTTAAATGTTCTTTGATAAGAAATGTAGGAATTTCGTTGGTAGTTACTTTGACTCTACAAAGAAGGTTTAGTAGTTTGGATGGGACACTCTTTGCAGACCAAACCAGGTCGAGGTCTTGGTCTTCAGACCAAGCATGCTAATCTTGCACTTCTCACAAAAGCAAGTGGAGGCTTCTCACTAGACCGATAGGTAGGTAGGTAGGTTAAACTCATTTGGTTCAAGTACAACTTACAGTGATATGTTAGACCTTGCACTTGACCCAATTGAGAAAGGTAGTAATTTTTGGAGAGGAATTATTGAGTCATGGAGTAACTTAACTCAGAATATTATCTGGCAAGTAAGAAATGGTAGGGATGTTGACTTCTAGGTCAATAATTGGGTGTCATGGTGTGGACCTTTGATCAATTAGTGTGCTGAAAATTTTTCTGTGCAAACTGTTAATAAAGCATGCTTCTTTATGACACTTAATAGTTCCTGGGAAACACCTATAGGTGATTAGGCTAAGGACTCTCCGCATTAGGTACAAGAAGTAGATGGCATGTTCTCTACTAAATTGACTACAAAAATCTCCTGGACCAAACTAATTTGCATTGTAGACCCATTTTTGAGGTGGTGTGGAAATAGAAGGGCCTTGAACGCAGTTGTGTACATTTATGTGGAAGTTAGCATGCATTGTTTTGCTTGCAAATGAGTTGCGGTATAATAGACATATGAATCATAATCCAAATTGCCCTCTTTGTGAACAATAGAGAGTCCATGATGCTCGCTTTCCCTGACTGTGCCCACATCATAAAAGTTTGGAGGAAAATTGACACAATAAACAATCCAATTTTTTTGGTGCAGTAGAGTTTTGATGTGTGGCTTCTATCAAACCTAAAGCAAGATAGAGTGGAGTTAAACATTAGGTATTGTTCTTGACCGATTGTTGTAGAAGCAGAACAAGTATGTATGTTTTTAAAGGTAGTTGTTAATCTAAGGACCAAGTGGTTATATTTACTCGAAACCTTGTAAGGGCCCAAGGATGTTCACCACATGCGTTCAATAATGAAAAAGAATAAAAGAATGACGTGTAGTATATTGATGTTGGCCACCAAGCTTCTTGGATAGCTCCATCCACAGGTATGATCAAGATCAGTTGTTATGCAGTTGTGTTTACAACCCACGAGTAGATGGTTGTTGGAGGGGTAATGCGTGATCATTCCTACTTGGATTCTCTTACAAGATTCCTTTTTATCAAGTTGATGAGGCTAAACTGGTGGATATCCTCCAAGCTCTAAAGGTGGCTTATGAAAACTGCATATTGAATCAGATTCTCAAAATAACATCAGACTTTTGGATGAGGTTCTGCAGTCGACCATGTATTCTTTTCTTTTCTATTCTTAATCATATTTACAAGCAGTGGGGAAAAAATGTTTGCTATAACTTCACTTTCAACCTCAAAAAGAAAATTTACTTACCGATAATTTTGTTAAGTTAGATTTATTCACAGATTAAGAGAATATTTTGTTTCATTCTTTTCCAGAAATTTTGCTTCTACTTGTCAAAATAACTTAGATAGATATGACATCATCAATTAATTTAGGAGGGCTTTGGTCATTCCCTTCACACACACAAAAAAAAATATTTTGCATCAAATATTTTGATTAGTTAAATATATTTAAATCTTAGTAGTTGGAATTCAGGAAAAAAAAATCTTATTAGTTGAATATAGAAGTGAAACGTGGTTTCATGAGCTACATTCTAAAAAGCAATATATGTATATTTTTATAATTTTACATTCATTATTTTAGAATAATTACTAAAAAATCAACAAATAATTTTTTTATAAACAAAATAAAACAAATAACAAAAAATTTACTTAAGTGTCGTCATGTACTCTAATTTTTTAATCATTAGTCTAAAGATAATGGTTAATTAACAAATATTTTTAATCTATACTTATCTCAAAGCATATTTAACATACATAAAAGGAACAGAGATATAGTAGTACTTATTTAAAATAATTATTATTAACATTAATTTTAAAAAACAAAAAGAAAACTATTAAATATGTCTAGAGTTTTTACACCTGTATATTTATGAATAACTCTTTTCACTTTCACACATGACAGTATACGTCAAACAATTAAATATGTCTATAAACATCTAGACAAATTTTCCATCCCAAGATTTATGTGGTAAATTCAAGTTCCATGAAGTCTATCACAACTCATAGGCATCTTTTCACCCACAACTGTTAAAAAGGATTACGAAAGCGATCGATAAATAACTTAGCACTTCGATGAGTAACAAGTATGAGTGACAGTGACATAGCATCCGACTTAATTAGTATATGTTTGGAAGGATAATAAGTGAGCATGCATGTACAATTTAATTTACTCTTCTTCTTTCTTTTTTTTAATCAAATGAGCTAGATGGACTTTTATTTTTTCTTTTAATTGGTTATAAACTAATAATAAAATTTTGGTTAATGCTAAACTTTTTCCTCTGTTGTGTTTTATTTTATAGAAGGAGAAAATGATCCATCTTCTCTTCTCCAATTTTCATTCCTTCAAGTACGTAGTTCATGACTTGTTTTTCCATTGAAACACTTATGGCTTTTTTTAATTAATATAATTAAAGAGCTTACATTGTTATAATAAATAGTATGAGTTTAGACTAATTACCAAATGAACAAATTGTATAATATTATCAGAATCATTTGTCCATATGATTTTATATTATTAATATAAAAGGTCTACTATATTTTTTTCATAATTTTTTTATGAATTTTTTTAGTGTACTTGGTCTAAACTTAAACCCCTTAAAATTTTTTTTCAATATTATTTTAAGTCTTTATTATCTAGTAAAATCATTAACAAATGAAGTAAACGTGACATTTGTAATTCAGTAATTGTGGTGTCATTAAAGAGTTGATAAAATAGTCACATATAATTTTTAGAAAAAACTATATTTTTAATTCTTCATCTATTTAAAACAGTTGATGGATTAAAATTTAAAAACACCACTCATAAAACTATATTTTTAACAATATGGAATAAAGTGGTAAAAAAAAAAATAGAAACTGAAAATATAAAAATAAAAAATAAAAAACGTTATAAATTACGTGTATATTAATTAATTAGTAATTTATTTCTTAATAAATAAAAATTACATTTATTTTAGATAAAGACATGTCTCACAGCGATCAGTTACCAAACTATTAGATTTGACATATATAAGTGGGTCCAATATACAATACTCTCACAATTAATAAAATTTCATTTTGATTTATGTGTTCAAATTAATCAAACCTGAGTTAAATTAGTAAAATCAAATCATTTTATATTCAACTAAATAATTTAAATGGAGTTATAATATTAGTAGTAAAGTAGAGAAATGGAAGAAAAAACTGTAGATTTCAATCATTCCGTTAAAAATATTGCCACATTAATAATTAACATTTAACTTATAAAAAAATTAAATAATTTAAATATTTTTATATCATTTGAAATTTGATTACTTGTTAGTTTTGGAAAAAAGTTCTAAAATATTTTCTTTCCTATCAATAAGTTACTTTGCTATGAAATATAAAATAGTAATGTCGGATAACATTACTTTCGATGTTAACATTTTACCTAAGTTACTGATCTAGACACTAAACAAATTCTAATGAATATTTTATTTGAAAAAAAAAAAATCTTTCCATCCTTATTTTTCTTCTTCACTCTCTTTTTATTTCTCTCTTTCACATACACACAATTTGACGATAACTTTTTAAATAACTAACTTGAATTCTCTCTTTCATTTTATTTTATCTTTTTAGACACACAATACAATGTCATTTTAAAAAATGAAAACGATTGATCAAATTTATCGACTCAATCTTTTTTATTCATATTTTCTCCATAAATATGTATCCATTTTTGTTAAAGTTTAGTTCCGTCTTAAATAATTGAAATTAAATTACACCCTTTTTTAATTAGTTCAAATTTTACTATTCCAATAATACTATAATTAAATAATTAATAATGCTATTCTCAATTAGTAAAATTAAAATATGTTTTATATATTTTAATTAATATTTAAAGAATATCTTTAAAATTCAAAACTATTAAAACGAAAGAGTAAGAGTAGAAATATGAAAGTATAGTTAGGTTGAAAATTGATTTCTCATATTTTCTCTTAGAACAGAATTTTATCCTCCATCTCTATAGAAACAAAAATGAAATAAAATAAGATATTATAGTTTTGTTGAAAATAAATAATACTTGTTAATAATATTTAAAATATTATAAAAATATTACATTTTTAAGTCATATTAATTTTTAATTGAAGCATAATTTTTAAATCTTAAAACAAAAACTCTTCAAGCATATATGTTTTGAGTGCTGTATTGTCACCGGTGCATTCCCATTAACAGAAAAGGGTAAAATTTATTTCCAATTGAAAGTATTCCAATAGTGGTGGACTGGTGGTTATTATAGTAAAGTAGAAAGAATTTTAAAAAAAAAAATTGTCTTGTAATATTCTTATAAATAAATTTTAAATAATATAAAGAATTAAATATGTATTCTTCTTTTTTTATTTTAGTTTTGAAAATTTTAAACCTTTTGTTTTTCTTCTTGATTTTTCCCCAATCTTCGTTAAAAAATACTTAAATGACAAACATTATGATGTACATTATCTATGACTGAAAGCAATATTTGCAACAACTAAAAATAAGAATAATTGCATTTCCTGCAAGCAAATTTAACATATCTGCAGTATCTAGAAAAATACAATGACTAAAAGAAAAAAATAACATATTTATAAGGATAAAAAATTATTACAAAGCCTTAAAAACAGAAAAAATAACTAAGTTATAACTATAACTATAACTATATATATATATATTATATTGTAAAACAGTTTTACAACAACTCATTGTTTACCTGAATATAAAATCTATACAGTTTGCGGCCTTAACCTCCTGTTCAAAAAATTTTCATACAAAATGTGATGTACTCTTTAATATGGAATATATTCTTGAATTAAACAGTATGTATAACCTCGTAAAAGTCTAACTATTTTCATAATAGGCTCTCTTTTTTTCCTGTTTTGTATCTATCCTCTTCTTTAACAACATATTTGATTATAACATATTTGATTATAAAGAAACTATCTTCAATTTCTAATATCATACATGGAAGAATTCTATGAAACTTAATATCCATATGTCATTCATTTTTTGGTCAATCTCAGTGAATAAGATACTCAACTAGATTAAACGCATGAGTTACTACTTTTATATGTAAAAGTATATATCATTGTCTGTATAAATTATAACATGCTACTCATAAAAAATTGTTTATGTTTAAAGCAAATTTTATGTTAATAATCATGAAAATATCATGTAATATGTTGAGTTGTACTTGTGTGATTGAAGAGTTGTTTATGTCATGAGAAGGTTTGCTAAACAATCTACAATTTATCCCTACATCTTACAAACCAAAAATAGGTTTCATCTCAAAGAAACATTACCCAAAGTAGATCATTGATAATGGTAAACTTAGAGATGACAATAAGGCGAGACGGGTGCAGGTTTGACCCTTTCCGTCCCCGCAAAGTGCGGGCAGGGTTGGGTATAAAAAAAGTGGTAGGAAATTTTAATCCCTATCCCCGTCCCCGTTGGGTATATTTGGGTTCGGATATACCCGCAGGTACCTATTATATTATTTTTTACGATTTGAATTTACTTATTTATTATTAAATAAATTGTATATATTAAGTTATTAATTATATTTTAATTTAAAAGCATATGAAGAATAATTAATAACAAGAAATTATAAATTAAAGCTTAAGAATTAAAATTTTTAATTAAATATATAAATTTAAAATTATTATATAATCATTAAAATTATAACAAGGCAAATACGAGTTCGGGTAGTCACATACCCGTACCCAATTTAACACATCGAATAATACTTATACCCATATCTATATCCGGTCAAACTGAATAATAACTGTCAAAATTGAGGCGGGTATCTACGAATATGAGTATTTTTGTCATCCCTAAATAACCTTTTAAGTTTGGGAAAGACAATAAAATGTTTTCTTTCATTTCCTTATATCAAAAGACCTAAAAGTCATAAATAAAATGGATTTAGTGCAACCACAAAACTTTTTATTATAGTTTCAATTGGAGGTAAAAAATTATGTTTCTTATAAATAATATCTGTAATATAAATATATTTTTAAATAATAATATAAATATATTTTTTAATAATAATATAATATTTTTAATAATAATAAAGTAAGAAGCTTTTTATTTGGATATCTGATATTTTTAAGTGTAACATATTTAGATAATTAGAATTTAGATAACTACGTACAACAATGAATAGTTAGAATAAATAGTAAATTTAGAATTATAGTGTTTAGATAATTATAATTTAATAATAATAAAGTAAGAAATTTCTCTGTAACATATCTAAATAATTAGAATTTAAATAATTACATATAGTTAGGATGAATAATAAATTTAGAGTTGTAGAGTTTAGATCATTCATACTTCAAACCAATTAGAGATGAAACTTTGATAACGTATTTAGAAAATTAGAATTTAGATAATCACATGTAAAAATAAATAGTTAGGATGAATAATAAATTTAGAGTTGTAGAGTTTAGATAATTATAATTTAGATAATTTCATATCATACTTCAAATTACTAATTAGAGATTAAACTTTGATAAAAATAAGGAGTATATTAACAATTTAAACTTTATCTTATTTTAATATTTAGTTTTTAAATATATTTTTTAGCCTTTTCAATAGTTATTATTTTCTTCTAATCCTATAATATTCTTTTTTATCCTTCCAATCATGTCACTTTTTATTTTTAGTCCCTATGTTTTTTTATTATTTGTAAAATATGTGCATTTTATTTTTACTTTCAGTAAGATTAGTTAATGTTGATTGCAATATCTGTCATTTACTAAACCGACACTCATAACCTAAGTATTTTTTTTAGGGTGTATGACATTTAATGAGTTTGTTTACGTTAAAAAGTAAATTATTTCATAAAAACAAAAATTAATTTTTATGCTTTGGTATAATTATAATTTTTTTAATGTATTGATTTCATGTTTGTTTATAAAATAGTTTTAGCGTATTTTGAGAAATTAACTTGTTTTTTTAGCTTCTATTTTCTATTAAAAAAATTAACCAAAATAAAAAAATTTTAATAAATTCTTTTTTTGTTTAAATAAGTGGTTTTTTTCATAAAAAAACTCACTCATTATTAAAACTAAAAGTAAAATATTTAAATTAAAAATTATAGAAACTAAAAAATATCAATATTTAACTAAAAAAAAAATTGATAGAAAATTTTTCCAACCTAATACAGAATATCAAGCATATACATATTTCAGATCTTATTTTCATGAATATAATAACATTATTCTCCAAATTAAATAAAAAATAACCTAAGATAGGAAGATGTCCTCACTTTTTATTTTATCACCATTCACTGAGACGTTGACTGTTTTTATAATTTTATGCGCTTCGCTTCCTTGGTAGTAAAAGTACGTTGGTAGTAAGTATGCGAGAAGTAATGGTTGTGCATAGACAACGTAACATATAAAATAATAATAAATTAAAAAAACTGTTTGATTAGAAATTTACGATCTTATATTAATATTTAATCTTTTTATATTTTCAACCCTTAAATTATATTTTTTATTTTAATTCTGAAATAAATTAACATATGTTATGGTTACTGCTTACATATAGAATCAGAAACCAATCTTCAAAGATTATCATAATCTTTCTTTAAACGTTAGGATACATATTTACTACGACCTTACTTAAAAATACATCAAAATAAACTAAGAGTTTTATTAGCTTGATTTTATTTTTAGTTTTTAAAAAGAGTTTTCAAGAGTAATTTTTAAAATTATTTTTGAAAAAAAAAACTTGTTTGGTAAGTGTTATTTAAAAATTATTTTAAAGATATAAAAGTAAAAAAACTTATTCATATTTATTAAAACTTCACGAATGAAAAGCAAAAGACAAATTGTATTTTGAATTTTCAAAATAAAAAAAAACTAAAAAAAAAACTACTTTCGGTTGTTCTTGTTTTTTAGTTTTTAAAAACTAAAAAATCAGAACTGTTTTTAGAAATCATTATCCAAAAGAGTTTTTTAGTTTTTAAATACTAAAATACTGAATAAAGTTTTATGAAACTATTGTCAAACAAGCACTAAGTGTTTGATTGGTTTGATTTTGTTTTTTAGTTTTTTAAAAAAGATATAAAAAATAGTTTTCAAAAACTATTTTCGGGAAGAAAAAAAAAACTTGTTTAATAAGTGTTATTTGAAAATTGTTTTAAAGATGTAAAAATGGAAAAATTTGTTCATATTCATTTAAAATTTCATTAATGAAAAACAAAAAACAACATATTCTGATTGTATTTTGAGTTTTTTAAAACAAAGATAGAAAATTGAAAAACAAAATTACTTTCAGTTGTTACCAGAGTTATTTTTTAAAACTATTTTCAAAAAACAATACCCAAACAAGTTTTTTAGTTTTTAAATACTAAGTGCTTATTTGACAACATTTTTATAAAACTGTTTTTAGTATTTAAAAACTATAAAATTCGTTTGGGCAATGTTTTCTGAAAACAATTTTTAAAACAGTTCTAGTTTTTTAGTTTTTAAAAACTAAGAACAGGAACAACTTAAAATCGTTTTTCTTTTTAGTTTTTCTATTTTTGTTTTTGAAAACTCAAAATACAATTAGAATATGTTATTTTTTACTTTTCATTAATGAAATTTTAATAAATATGAACAAGTTTTTCCATTTTTACATCTTTAAAACAGATTTTAAATAACACTTGTCAAACAATTTTTTTTTCTTCTCGAAAACAGTTTTTCAAAAATTAAAAAATAAAATCAAACCAATAAAAAAAATAATGAAAACAATTTTATAAAATTATTATCAAACAACTATTAAATCTCCTCTAACAAAATATCATCGTAATCTACTTTTAAAGAAGAAAATAACATCATAATAAAAATTCAACTCATTTGAGCTGTTGGTGGATGATCCAAAAGTTTTTGTTTAATACTAATATTTTAAAATTTTAACAATAAATTTAAGTATATATAACATTGGGTGTAAGTAAAAAATAAAAGTATACAAATTACTTATTCAAATAATAGATTGGATAAAACCAAATTGCATCCTTTCAATTTGCTAATAACAGAAAATATGCATATAAAGATGTGAGTTACTTTTACATTCATTTAATATTTTCAATAATTTAAAATCAGGATAAAAATGAAAAAAATTATTAATATTAGGGGCATAAATGAAACTCTAAAACTTTTAAAACTCATTTAATATTTTTTACATTTCAGAAATTAATATGATAACAAGATATAATTTCAAAGACTGCATTATCATTTATTAAAAAAATCAAATAGAGTCCAAATTTGCTTTTTCTTAATTTATCAAAAATTAAGTATCTTCATGTCCGATTCACGCAAACATAAAAATTAAAAAGTTTTATTTAACTATCCAAAAAAATTATACTAACATCTGTGTAATATGACAAAATTAAATCTTACATTAAATATTAATTTAAAATAAATATTTAATCATGTAACTAAGTAAAAACCTTTAAAATAAAAATTAACAATATGCAATCGCAACTGCTAAGGGAGACTCAATCTCCAATATTCACGATAGTGTATGAGAGGTCAAGATGAGTTTGAAATTACAAAATATCATTATGTTTATGCTAATATTATTTTTAATATAATAATCCTAGAATTATCATCTTCTAGAAATGTAATATTGTGTCTTCAGACAAATATACTTAATTCTTTAATATCAAGGTGTTATATTGAGTTTGTAAAAGATTGCATATTTAATTGCTATTGCTAACAAATATATTACATAAAAACATTAAATCAGTTATTATTAAAATCTTTCACACTCTGGTGGAAAATTTTCTCACCTTATCATTCCTAAATTTATTATAATTAATTAGTTTTTTTACTATGCAATTGCAATCACATTAATTCTGATTGGTCAATACATTAGATGAAAACGAGTTGTGCTGACAAAAATTATCAATACACATATTAGTGAAAATAATTTTCATCTTTTTCATATCTATATATATTCAAATTAATTAGTTTTTTTACTAACACAGTCACATTCCTAATTATATAATTAAGATATTTAATACAGTTAAATATTTCTGTGCATAAAGTGTGATGGAATAATAATGTGAAGATTTAGAGTTTAGGGTTTATTTAATATATATTTGAATTGTTTTAAATTTCTTTTATGAATTGTGGCAGTAGCTAGCATTCAAATTTAGATTTAGTGCGTGCACGAGATTTACTCCTCCATTGTACTCGATTAGCGCCAAAATGTATCTCCGTCACAATCCCGAAGTACCGTTACCTTTTAAGAATCCAATGGACACGCGATACTTGAAGGTCCCCCAGAAAATCTGATCCGTCAAATAAAACCTTCGAACTTATTCAATTCAATTTTCAAAATCTGTAGAGGGAGAGAGCTGGCACTGCCACGCCAGGCCACACCATACCAGACTCTTCCTGAAAGCACCCTTTCTCCGGCGATACGATAACTTCTGCACAGTAATAAATTCACCTTTCTTTTCATCAATTCCCTCTCTTAAATGCCGCTCATTCCTTCTTGCAATTTGCGATTCATAACGCACCAAAATTTATGGCGCCGCTCTCAGCCTGATGCCACTACGTTTCTTACAACTGACTTCGGCAAAACCATTCCCGCGCGTTTCGTGTAAGCAACTCGAAACGGCCGATTCGTTCAGAGTAACAACATTGCAATTCAAGCCGCTGTTTTGCCAGATCCGCTGTTCCAAGATGGAACAGAGCGACACGACGTCGGATTCAGCTACGCGCAAATTGGCTCGGCATTTGGATTTCACGCTTACTTACGGAGATCTGTCACACCTGAAACATCCGCCTCCGCTACCGCCGCATTCACCGTCACAATCGCATCTGCACCCGCCGTATTCTCCGTTGCAATTACAGTTAAATTTGCAGCTGCCGGGCCAACGGCCGTGGTTGTATTCTGAGCCGCAGGAGCAGCAGCAACCCTGGTTATATTCACCGCGAGCGAAGCTAGTTTCGCCGGTTCGTCAAATTCCGCATCCCGTGCAGAAAATTCCGGTGAAGGTGTTGCAAGTGGTGTAAGTATTCTTAAAGCTCAACAGAAAATCCAAACAAAAGAAACTGTGGCGTTTGATTTGCCCTCTCTGAATGATATGGAATAATCAGATCGCGCTAAATTTTACAAATGAGCGTTTAGAATGTTGAATTGGATACTTGCTTTGAATTCTTGTACCATTAAGATTTTATGAGTGCAACAAAAGAAGTCAGTTGCTGGAGGTTAGCTTCTATTGGAAGACCTGGGTTCTTGGTTGAGATAATTTGATTAGATGCTCCAAAACGATTGATTCTTGAAAAGGTTTAATTACTGTTTTGGCCCTACCTATGCATATGTAGTCCTTAAAATGCAAAAAAGTTAATAAACCTAAAATTTGTTAGTGATGGTTACAGAAAGTACTCGAGATGAGTGATTTAGGTGGGAAAATGTAAGTAACAATCATTTTTAGGGGCTGGAAGCCTGGAATTCCTTCTAATACCCGCATGCAATGTGGGGCTCATTGTTATCATTTTGAGGTTGGTTATAGTCATTTGAATTGTGAATTAAAAAGTAAATAGTATTGCATGTATTTTGGGAAAAGAAATATCATAAATTTCCTGCTAAGTTTGGAAGCTACTCAAAATACCTAAATTGGTTGTTAAGGCAAAAACTTCAAATATTTGGCCGGTCCATATATAAGGAGATTGGAAATACTTTTTGATCTCTTTGCATGCCAAGTTTTGCCTTGCAGGAAGATTTTTTGTTTACTAATTTGAATTTATTACAATAGTGAACTTATTTGTTTTCTTTCAGGAAGCCAGAGTCTCCTAGATCACAACCTCGATCTGATGTGGAATTAAGGGATACCACTCCAAAGAAACAGAAACAATGTAACTGCAAAAATTCTAGATGCCTCAAATTGTAAGTCTGTATGAAATTTTTCATCAGAAGTACTTTATCGCAGCTATATCTAAACATCTTGCTTGTTTTTTTTTCTGTTCTCTCTCTAACTCGCAAAATGCTAGGTACTGTGAATGCTTTGCAGCTGGGATCTATTGTGATGGATGCAACTGTGTAAATTGTCATAATAATGTGGATAATGAGGCTGCCAGACAGGAGGCCGTTGGAATAACATTGGAACGCAATCCAAATGCTTTCAGACCAAAAATTGCTAGCAGCCCTCAAGGACCACGAGATTCCAAGGTTAGTAATTCAATTCAACTCCCTCAAATATGTGTAGTTGGATTTTGGCATGAGGCTTTTGAGCCATGTTTTTGTGATGGTGCTGTTCTAGGTTTAGCTGATATTTTAGTTGACATGTGGTGAATTTAAATGTCTTGTATAAACACAGGAATGTGAAACTCAAGTAATAGGAAAGCACAATAAAGGATGTCACTGCAAGAAATCAGGTTGCCTTAAGAAGTATTGTGAGTGCTTCCAAGCCAATGTCCTCTGCTCTGAAAATTGTAAATGCATGGACTGCAAGAATTTTGAAGGAAGTGAAGAAAGAAGAGCAATTTTACACAAAGAGTATAATCTAGTTCACATCAAACAGGCAGCAAATGCTACCATTGGTGGAGTTGTTGGATCATCTGGCTATGGAACTCATACAACACTAACACCCAAGAAGAGAAAAATTCCAGAAATGTTTCCTGGAAAGTCAGCATTGGATCAAACTGTTAACATGACTGCTCAATACCAACTGGTGATTTCTTCTTTGCATTCTTGACAGAATTTATATAAATAATAATAATTTCCTTTATTCCTTATCATTTAAGTGGTAGGTTCATTATCATTGGATTGGAAAATGAAAATCATGTGAATCCTACGAAGAATAAATGTCTTATATATGTTGCATCACATAACTCAACATTTGACTCCTAGTTTTATCCGTTTGAGCCCTTGATTTCCTTATTATTTTGGTTTAGTAATCAATTTCCTCCATCCTTAATCGCCCAAACTTCATATAATTCTTTTTACATTATTTTGAATTTTAATCAGGAAATTGATCCCATGACTTCATCACCTTCATCCCTATCAGATTCCTTTGTTTCTGACCCTTGCAACACAAGAATTTCAGGGCCTTCAAGATCCACATACCGGTATATGACCTCTTTTAATCAGTATTTGATCAATCTATATAACATTTTTATATTTAAATGTAACAAAAATTACAACTAACAATTTATTCATGAAGGTCCGTATTGGCAGATGTCCTCCAGTCACAGTATGTGAAGAATCTATGTTCACTTTTTGTTGTTCTCTCGCAAGTAGCTGCAAAGACAAACACAGGTTTTGAGCAAGTCATGGATGTAAACTATATTTATCTTGTTTAAAATGTTTTGATTTATCTACTGTTTGGTGAATAGTTTTTAATATTTTTGTTTGCAAATATTCTAAATTCCATGCTCATAGGAGTTAGGACATTTAATTAATGGAAGCTTCTGTTCTATTTTTGCTCATAGGAGTTAGGTAAGTATGCTATGTAAAGTATGGTTGATAAAACTTACTATTAAATCTTTGGTGCTCACAGCATTGAAGTTAATGTTTGAAGGGAAACTATTGACATATAATAAAATTAATGAGGTTATTTTAATGAAGTTAGTGCCATTTAATAATTTAATAATAATAATTAAGTAAAGAAGTGGTTTTAGTGAAAACCTTTAAAGACCTTGCTTACACACTGAATACTTTTATGATGCCATTTTTCACTTTTTAATTGTTTAGGTATTAGGCCCCAAGTGTCTATTATGCCATAAACAACATTTGGCCCCTAATGTCGATTATGCAATTGCATATCTTTGGAAATATAGGTTTCAGAGTTAAAGTTATGCACTGTTCACATACGTGGCAATATTTTTATCTTTCTATGCTTTGTTCTTTTGCTTTCACTCTTTCCATATTTTCTTAACGGATGTTTTCTGAAAACAACTGACATTTTTATTGTTTTCCAACTTTTCAGAAATGACAGACAATGTAAACCAGCAAAGAAAAATGGGGAACTTTGAAGCTTCCATTGTTTCATCAGCTAAATTACTGCAAGAAACTAGAGAAGTCCACCAACGTGCTTGTGATGATCATGTGAAGAAAGATGAAGCCGATGCTGTTGATATAGCCAATTATAATAGGCCATTGTCTCCAGAAACTCTGGCATTGATGTGTGATGAACATGATGATATGCTTTTTGGTTCTGCAAATGGAGTTTCAAACAATAGCACTTTGCAAAACATGATTCAAAAGTCATATAATTCTGATGGAAGCACTGATGTTTACGGAGAGCAGGAAAGGCTTATATTGACCAAGTTCCTTGATGTTCTTCGTGGACTCGTTACTCATGGTAGTATAAAAGGTTAGACTTTAGTGTTATGCTGTTGATGTCTTTACACATTTGTTTGAGCAAAAGTAATAAGGATTTTCCTCTCACAAGATTAACTCTAATATTCAATAAGTAGTCATTGTGGAAGTCCTATTTGACATGGCTAACAAATATTTACTTTGTGTTATAACAGAAATATTAATTCAGCTTACCATGTTGTGTACCCATAGCTACTAACTTCTTTATGATGCATATGCATCTGTACATGCGATTTTTCTTACTCAGTTATCTATGCAAATAACTTGCATCATCATATTCATAAAATTAAGAATGTGAGGCTAGAACATAAAATTGAGAAGCCATATATTCTTCCATGGCAGGCCACTTTGTTTCCATGCATAGTTATATATTATCTAAAGCTAGAAGCAATTCCAGTCACCAAGGAAGAATATAGTGATAAATCAATCTGGCTTTGTCATTTGTATGCTTACAGAAATCGATTTAATGAAGATAAACTTTAATTGAATTTTAAAATCAGTGTGAAAGAACTGGAAATAGAGAATGACTGAAGGAGAACTGGGAATAGAGAATGACTGAAGGAGAAATGTGTGTTGTTAGACATCCTTAGGAATAGTCCAATTGAAAAATGTTTTGAAATCGTAATAATGACAGGTCATAGGTCAGACTTCCTGAGAAACCAAAGAAGGATCGAAGATTGTCTTTCCTTAGTTCATCTTCAGCTATTTGTTTTTATTGAATGCCTGAATATTGTGAAAGAATTAGTGACCTAAAAACAATAGCATTTGATAGCTTGTTTCATGTTGGATTATTGGTAACATAAGCAATTAAATGAATAATAATCCAAAGTTTTAACCGTTTGATCCTTTCATTCCTTGAGCTTCTATGAGTTTTATTAAGATCTAACTGTTGCTAATTTACTAATGTTAAGTTATCTTTAACGTTCTAGAAACAATGTGCTACTCATCGACCAAGAAAAGGGAGACAAGCAAGAAAGCACCTGCAGACGGCAGCAATATTAGTGCTGAAACTGACGTTGAGAGTGAGAAGAGAATTCATAGCAATTGCATTACAAACTACCTCGTCCCGTCTGTTACTAAAATATCTCAGACCAATTATGACATAACTAACCGACATGGAAACAATGATCTTTCATTGACCTGATTGATAATGAAAATATTGCTAGTGTCAATGTGTAGCCAGGAATTTCTGCTGCTGATGTGCATGGTTACATTACATACAAGTCCTGTTATCCTGCCAACAAATTAAAGTTTGTCTAGAATTACAGAAAATAATTCG
Organism: Psophocarpus tetragonolobus; assembly: GCA_037954015.1. Taxonomy (NCBI): domain Eukaryota; kingdom Viridiplantae; phylum Streptophyta; class Magnoliopsida; order Fabales; family Fabaceae; genus Psophocarpus; species Psophocarpus tetragonolobus. The sequence goes on along the minus strand of CM075688.1, from coordinate 21,678,656 downwards.
AACCTCTTGTCTCCTGCATTGAGATCCCAACAGAATTAAGTATTGGCCAGGACACACTGACCAGTTTTGATCTTAACTATATAAACAGAAGTGTTGTTATATTTATAAGTACAAATAATACACGAGTTGTGTCATTCACAAAGTTATAAACAACAGAGAAGATCCTATTGAATGCCACCATGTGATTCATTTCTGGTCTTTTAAAAAGACATTTTTATCAATTAAGTCCTCAATTTTTTTACCACACCTACCCTCCGGGTTTTACTTAAAAAGAAGCTTTAATGCGTTTGGTCCTTCAAATTTTAAAAAGTTAACTGTTTTTTAGTCTTTAAAAAATCTGTTATTATTATTCTTTCAACTATTCAAAAACCTACTTTTAATCTTTTTTTATTAATTATGTTTGTGGTTTCATAATTTGTGATATTTTTTAGCTACAAAATTTAATTTTGAAAACAATGTGGCAATTTAAAAAAACGAATGACACATAGAGTCAAGTATGAAACCATCACAAGGGAATTCATGATTGACTCCAGCACGAGGGAATTCACGATGGAGGCTTTATGCAATATGTTGACAATTGATGTTGTGGCAATTTTGAGAACTTTTAATACTATGAAGATCGTGGTGGACAATGATTTAAAAAAGTGAGCATTGCAAACTTCTCAAGGCACAATATGAGAGTTATAGAGTTAAGTACACAATATGAGAATCATAGAGTCAAGTATGAAGACTATTGATGTTGTGGCAATTTTGAGAACTTCAGATATTATGAAGAGAATAGTGACAATTATGCAATTACATCCTACAGGTGTTGGTAAAGGGAGGAGTACAATGATGTCACCACCAAGAATCTTGACTAGCAACAAGAAGTTGATTCATAGTAATGACTTAAAACTGTCACAAATAACTTTTCTTTTAAAAATAAAAGTAGATTTTAAAAAAATTTTAGTGATTAATAAAATATTTTTTGAAGGACTAAAAAACAAAAAATATAGGAATTAAAACATATATTTTAATCTAAAAAGAAATTAAATCTATTTAATTGCAAAATAACAACCATAGGAATATAGCAAAATAAAAAATAGTTTTTAAAAATCGTTTTATGGAAGAAAAGAAAAAAAAACTTGTTTAAAAAATATTGTTTGAAAAATGTTTTAGATATGTGAAAATGAAATATTTTGTCCATATTTATGAAAGTTTCATTGACAAAAACCAAAAAGCAAACCTATTTTTCATGTGTTTTGAGTTTTCAAAACAAAAATACAAAATTAAAAAGCAAAACTATTTATAGTCATTCCTTTTTTTTAGTTTTTAAAAACTAAACAACCAATTTTTTTTAAAAAAATTATTTTAAGAGAACACTAAGAAATGATTAGGGCTTGATTGATTTAGTTTTGTTTTTTAGTTTTTGAAAAATAGTTTTCAAAAACTGTTTTTTGGAAAAAAAGAAAAAAAAACTTGTTTAGTAAGTATTATTTAAAAACTATTTTGAAGATGAGAAAATAAATAAATAAACTTATTCATATTTACGGAAATTCAATTAATTAAAAGCAAAAAACAATATATTCTTATTGTATTTGAAGTTTTCAAAATAAAAGTAGAAAATTGAAAAACAAAACTATAGTCCTTATTTGACAACAATTTTAGAAAACTTTTTTCAATATTTTAGTATTTAAAAACTAAAAAACCCGTTTGGTTACTGTTTTTTTTAAAATAGTTTTCAAAAATAGTTCTGGTTTTTTAGTTTTTAAAAACTAAAAAATAGAAATAACCATAAGTAGTTTGACTTTGCAGTCTTCTATTTTCATTTTGAAAACTCAAAATACAATAATAATATATTATTTTTTTCTTTTTATTAATGAAATTTTAGTAAATATGAACAATTTTTTTTTTCATTTTCACATCTTCAAAATAGTTTTTAAATAATACTTGTCAAACAAATTTTTTTTCTCTTCTTCCCGAAAACAGTTTTTGAAAACTATTTTTAAAATCTCTTTTCAAAAACTTAAAAAATAAAATCAAATAAACTAGAATTTTTGAAAAGCTGTTTCAAAAAAACAGTAATCATATCAAATAAACCCTTAATTCTTAAATAGTAAAATATTAAAAACAACTTTATAAAACTTCTGTCAAACAATACTAAATTTTTTATTTTAAGATGATTTCAAGTCTTTCCTAATGATTGCATGTCATTATCTCTTTTCAAGGTTTTTATTCAATTGCAAATGTCGAGTCTTCTATTCCTAGTTATGATAGTATTTTTCCTATATTGGCTATACTTAAAACGGGTATCAATGATTTTATTTTTTGTATACCTGTGAGTATTTATTGGTATTTATATATATTCGTTAAAATATAAACAACGATGAAAATAACATATTTTTTAAACACTTAATCTAAAGAGAGAATTTTGTAACATATATGTATATTAAAATAAAAATAGAGGAATTTATTTTAATCAAATTACACTACGACCCTTTGTTTATTTATCACTTTTAGTAATTACACTTCCACCTCCTAAGTGGCTTTGCATTTCATTTGCATCTCCTTAATGCCTTTGTTACTTAATTCCATCATTTTAATTTGAAGAGACAAAGTAACCCTTATCATTTAACCCATATTTCCATGTAAACTTGAGAGGAGAGAAAAAAACCCTAGTTGAGACGGTAGTGCGAGCACTGTTGAAACGATGGCCTCCATTGAGTAATGAAAAGACAAGAGAGAAATACAGAGAAAAGGAGGTGTGGATCTTGGTGAGCTCGAGAAGGGCGAAAGCGAGAGGGTCGATTACTAGCATGGCCATTATGGGAACGACTCATTAAACGTTTTATTTTACAAATTTTATGGATAACTATGAAGAGAGGGCACTATGGGATATCTTTGCATTATGGGGTTTGGCATAAGATGTTCATACTGATGAAGAAAAATAAGTAAGGAAGAGACTTTTCTTTTGTTACTTTTGGAGCGATGAAGGTCATGCATCTCTTGGAGGAAATAATGGATTCAATATGGATTAGTAGATTCAGTTCATACAAACTACACGTGAACCACCATAGGTATCTTAGGGGAGGAAGGCAGACTAAGACAAATTATACACATGATAGGAACAAAGAGCTTGCTTCTATGGCCAAAAGTAAGAGAACACAAAGGAAAATTGCAGAAAGGAAGGAGGAGGTTTTCAGAGATAAAAGGCATAAGAAAGCAGTATGGCGTGTGATGGAACCAAGCACACAAAAAGCTGAGAAACTAGAGATATGGACGAGACTATCATTCAAGGTGGGAAAGGAGGCAATGAAAGAGATGGAAGGGTGTTATATAGGTAGTTACAACACCAGAAATTGTCTATGCACTACAAAAAAGTTTATGTCGAGAAAGGATAACATTGATGATAGTTGCCCTGATGAGAGGGGATATGGTACTCTTGAAACCAGTGCAAGGCGAAAATTTGGAGGAACTCATCAAAGAAACTAAGTCTCTGATGAATAACTATTTTCATCACGCATACAAATGGACCCCTACAGAGGTACCACATGAACAATATGCATGGTTTCAATGTCAAAGAGTACCAGCATATGCATGGTTTACTACCTTCTTTTGATATGTTGTGGAAGGTAGATACTTTTCTAACAATAGATGCATATACGATGGATAAGAAGCGGATTGAGGTGGCTAGAATGCTTATTAACACCATAAATTGGAACCCTACTAATGTGGTACAAAATTAATTATCTGATTTATGCTATCAGAGTGGTAGAGGAGGTATATACATTAGTCATTTTTGTTACTAACTACTAGAAGGTATGAGGAGACTCAGTGCAGTGGTCAATAATGTCTGAAGAAGACTCAAAGTGGTGGAAGAGGAGATGGGAGGGAAAGGAAGAGCTAATGTAAGATAAGATTTAAATTTTGATGTCATGCCATTAATATTGAATTATCTCAATGAAGAAAGTGCCAAAGATTGCAGGGAGGATTTTATGGAAAATCCAAATGATTTTGACATTAACGTGCTAAGGGAGAAGGACTGCATGAAACAAGGACTAGATGAAATTTGACAAGTGTCCCTTTTGTTTATAGCAACCGATAATTATATCGTATTGTATTTACGGGAACTATAAAGATATTATATAATTTTAACTATTCTAATTAAAACTTATAAATATCAATGTACAATTCTTAATTTTGTGATTTGAATATTGAAGAATATTTGTACAAAATTAAAACATAAAATAGCATATATAAAAGTTAAGTGGAGATCAATGAGAAAAGATGTTGAATCAAATTTCACCTATCTTATTTTTATGTCATCTTTTGTTTATCAACATATGATTCCCATTACTCAATATTATTGGATTAATTAATCATTCCAAGTTAATCATTCCGTTACTCCAATATCTTTTTTAGCTTCTTCATCTACCCCACCTTTAATCATCCTTTGAAAACCTTTCATCCAAAATCTTTAGAGCAATAAAGAAAAACCTCTTGAATTGGATAATCCAATAACTGCATAAATTACCTATTTTTACATATGTAAAATAAATCAGTTATCCTAATTCTTTCTCATTTAAGGCCTTGTTTTTCCTTATTTTCACTTAAAATCACACTTATCTAGGAAATTAGCTTTAGCATTTAATTTATACATATTTTACCTTTATTTTCCTATTTTAGTTGTTCTGAGACAGATTGTGAGAAAGACCGAAGAAATATCAGAGAATTCGAGCTAATTGGTGTTATGGCAACATATGGCCGCTTACCACCTACTCTGTGAATGCCCAACGCTCAGGTAACTTAGGGACCAAGTTAGTGGGCACCCAACACTCACTCTAGAGGTGCTTAACACTCGAGGACAAATTTTGCAAAAAGCGACTTTCGTTGCCCAACGCCTACTCCGTGGTCGTTGGGTGCTCACAAACAAACCTAAGGCTATTTATAGGGCATCTTTTGTTCTTGAAAGGAGTTACACACCTTGTTGATCGAGGGCCTGCTCCAGACCCCTTTTTCGTCCATTCTCTGCGTTCATTAATCCCGATGGTTAGTTAAACTTGTTATTTTGTTGGAATTTGATGTAACTGACCCTCAATTCTTGTTTATTTTTTTCTCTCTAATAAAAGTTTATTATTCAATATTGATGCTATTCTTTACCCTTTGCATTATTTTCTGTATCTTTTGCGGATTTTACTTGTTGAATAAGCTTGAGAGAGGATTTTGACTTGTAAAATGAGAAGAGTTCTCAATGGGTTTTATTGCTCGAGAGAGAGTAAAACACATTGACCATCTTAAACTCATTTTCTTAATGTGAGTTATTTGACTTTGGATTATGCAAAGGATCAATAGTCTAATATTGAAATAGTTTTTTATCAGCAAATACTCAAATAGTTTTTTATCAGCAAATACTCAAATATTGAGGTTAAGGATAATTTTATGTGTGATGGGAACATGGGTAATGCATGATGATTTTGAGTTCATTTATATATTTAAGAGATGGTTTAGTGAAATCAAAATCCAACTAAATTTCATTTGTATAACCACTTCTTTTATTTTCTTACACTTTTATTTACTTTATATTTTAGTAGTTTTTAGTTTAAATCTTTATCCTTTTCATTTGTACGAGTAAAAAATCTTGAGATTTATAAGGTATCATCCAAGTCCCTATGAGATAGACATGATATTTATTGGATAATACATACGACTTGTGCACTTGTCAGGAGTAGTATAGAAAAATTTCACTTCATCACCATCCCATGCAACCCTTCGACAAACTCTTCACTTGAGAATTTTCTTGATAAATGAACCAAAAGTTGACTATCTAGACTCAAGTGATGAGAAAAAGTGATAGACCCTAAAATGGTTGTTCTCTGTGTACTATCCTTATTTTTACTCTTGTCAAAAGATATGACCCTCAGTCCATCTTCTTTATGTGACATTTTTTGTCCATAAGTTCACAAAACCCAATAGCCTAGTATAGCCACTAGGTTCCATTGATACTTTAGTAGAAACACTTCAAACAGTTTAGGCTTCTCTGTGCTTCAGCCTACTATATTCCTTCCATACATAGTTGAAGACTAATACATAAGATTTTCCATATTGGATATGCATCCCCTTTTATTCACCTCTTGACCCAAGTCAACCAATGAATTCACATTAAGGCCCAACATCTCATATGGACCTTAATTAAGTTTTTACATTTACCCATTTCCCCATCTACTTCCTCTACACTTTGGCACCTGATAATAAAAGATAGCCTTTTTGAATTTAAATTTGAATTTGAATTTGTTATTCATGTTAATAAGGGTCATCTAACTTCTTATCCTATTGAAACCCTCTAATCCTGAATTCCTCCTTTCCCGATTTGGGAACCTCCTTGTCTTCGTTTCTATTCATTCTCCCATAAATGCTCCTCAAATCCATATCTCACCTAAAAGCTTGCTTCTCTTTCTCTCAAACCTAGTGGGATTTAGCTTCAATTTTTAATCACCAATAAACACCTTTTCTAATGCCAAATTCAACTGTCGATAATCATCTATATCCTGAAAAGTGCAAACTCAAACCTTTTTCTATACTTATCTGGCTTTCTTGGAATAAAAACCTCTTTGATAATACCATAATTGTTAAATACCTTCCATATCACATCTCTTGTGCTCATGTCTATTCATAAAATTTGTAAATAAGAAAGAGATATTTTTACTTTTGTTCACACTTGGTCGTAGAAGGTTTTTTTCTTCTTCTACGAATTACTTGATCTGTAAAAGGCTTTCTGATGTCAAATTCATATTCAGTAAGGTAGCTAGGCTATAACCCTAAAAATTAAGAAAAAGCTTACAATGCTGTCTATATATGTCTACCAACAAAAGAAATATATAGATAATATAGATGTATTCAACAATAGGATTAGTCATAAAATGGAGAGACGAGAAAAGAAAGGGGACGTGGGTTCAAATCCATCCATTAACATATTAATGATTAACATTTGGCATATAAAAAATAGGATTTTTCTTTTAAAAAAAGAAGGTGCATTTTGAAGGGAAAAATATGAAGTTAATATTAATTGTTTAGAAAATAAAAAAGTAGGATGACGTTCAGTTTCAGAAAATATTTTCTATTTTTATTTTCTGAAAACTGTTTTCATTTTTAAGTTTTCAATATTTAGAAAACATGTTTGTTTTCACTTGATATTTTCTATTTTCAAAAAATAATATTGTTAAATTTAATCGATTTTATAAAAAATATTATAAATTATTTATATATAATCAAAATATATTTATATATTATTTTTTATATAATTACAATATTATTATTAAGTTTTCATATGATATTAAATTTTAAAAACACCAAAAATAACTTTTTTTCTGTTTTCTGTTGTTTTTGAAAATATTTCCTAAATTGTAATCAAACATATTTTTTTCTAAACATTAAAACATAAAATTCCTAAAACAAACGTCACCTAATATTTTTAACATTTTTGTAATTTGGCAGACATGTAAACAAATTTCATTTTACTCTTATTTCCAATCTGCGAGTATTTTGCAATCAAGAGTTAGAGAAACTGACTTTTATTTTATTTTTTATATTAGAGAAACCGAATTTGAAAGTTGATATCCAGAGATGTAATTATTATTCATAATAATATAAAAATAAAAAGAATTTATTTGAATATAAAAATTAATTTTAATATGTAAGTATTTATAATTTATTATAGAATATTTTTTATCCTCTAAATTTTGTAAAATTTAGAATAGACTACTACAAAATTTGTTATTCCATTTCAGTACATCTAAAAAATTTAGAATAAACTACTACAAATTTTAGAATAAACTAATTTTACCAAACACTTAAAATTAGCTTTTCAGCTAGTTTTTCAAACACACCTTAAGAGTGTGTTTGGTTTGTGATTTCAGTTAGCTAAAAGTTGAAAAAGCTAGTTGAAATGATTTCCGCTTCGTTTAGATAGCAAAAATTTAGGATTTTTTTAGGAGTTACTAGATTTTTAAAAAAATTTACTCAAAGTAACTTTTCCAAAAGACCTCTTATTTTCATCTATGATGCAATCTCAAAAATGCATGATGCACTCTTGGATGCTTCTCCCATGATCTTGCTCCAAAGATATCCTCAAGGTGAAGATGGAGGTGGAGAGAGTAGAAGATAGAAGTGTTCTAGGCGCCACTTTAATGGAACATAAACCTTGGTTGAGGAAGTTGTCCATAGGGGAAGGAACCCTTTATAAAAATCATAGAAGAACTCTCACATTTAGGAGAGAACATTACTACTAGAAAAAACAATTTTAAAAACTATTTTTCTTATCAGTTACAAAAAACTTGTTCTAAAAAAATGTAGGGTTAATTTTTTAATTATTATAAATGTGTTAAGACTTGTTACGTTAGGAACAGATAAAAAATGTATTTTTCTGATCTGTTTAAATTTTAACAGATTAGAAAAGTATCTTTTCAAACCTGTTAAAATTTTAACAGATCTGGAAAGACCTTTGAAAATTTTAACAGATCCAATAGAGAACATCTATTTTTCATGCTAATTTAAAATATTCACTTGTATTTTCTCTCTCCCTCTATTTCCCATAGCCTCTTGTGCTTCTTCTGTTTCTGATTCTCTCTCGCTCAACGTTTGCCATTTGCTCTTGTCATTCACTCCGCTGCTACTCAGGTCACTGCTCGCGCACATCATCGTGCTCACGTCTTGCACCGTCGTGGTCTCACAATGTTGTGCTCGCGTCTTGCACCGTCACAGTTGCGTCTTACACCACCATGCTCGCTTCGAACAGTGTCGCGCTTGCTTCACCCACTGTCACGCTCGCATCTCGCACTGTTACACTCACGTCTCGCACTGTCGCGATCGCATCTCACACCATCGCAGTCACATCTCTGCATCGACCTTGGGTCTCAGCAAAAGCATATGGTAATGGCTATGAGTGTTCGCGCTTGCGTCTCAACTGTCGTGCCGATTATTGCCATAGTAGTTCTTAAAAGCTAACCTTTAAAGAATGAGTGTATGTTGAATGGTTCTTAAAAGTGTCACTTTTAAGATTGGGTGTGAACATAGTCATTCTTAAAGGTGTCACTTTTAACAACGATTGCAACAAATCTTAAAAATCACAACTTTTAACATCTCCTAGAAAGACAACAGTCGTACAACCAATCTTAAAAGTCAATTTTAACCGTTCTTAAAACTATTTTTTGTAGTAGTGCATGAACACTCTAAATAGAAGAAGCTCTAAAAAATGAGTAAGTCTATTCATCAAAGTGATCACCCTTACATTAGAGTGGTGAGGCTCTTTATAGAAGAAAACTAGGCTATGGGCTTTGGGGAAGTGCAAGGGATTAGGGGAAGGATTAGTTAAATTAACTAAGTGTTTACTCCATCCAAGTCTTGAGACTCTTGTTTGAGCTTAAAGTAAAAGGGTTCAGGCTCAACACTTGGAGAAGTGTTTAATATATTTTCAAGAAGAACTTGAGGTTATGGTTCATTGTGCTTAATTGATATAGGCACAACCTCAACTTCCACTTGTCCCATGGGAAAGTTGCCTTCAATAAAATTCTCCTTGGATGGCAAGGAAAAGTCTTCTTGTAGAGAAACTTCCATTTTATTTTATTCAAGTGTTGAACTTGAGATTCTTGCTTGACCTCTATGAATAATGGCTCAAGTTCAACACTTGGTGGAACCTCATTTTTAAGTACAATTAGAAGTTGTGGATTAATGCGTTCAAAGGTTTTTTGACACAACCTCAAATTGCACTTGTCCTAAGAGAGAAGTTTCTTTAATAAAATCCCCTTTAGGATTTAAGGAGTGATCTTCTTGAAGACCTTGTTCTCTCTCACTTTCCTCTAAGTTTTGAACCTTAGAATTTTGTTTGAACTTTTTCGCTGTTGGCCCAAGTTCAAACTTTGTGAAGTATTTAGTAGAACTTCACTATCCAATCTCTCCAAGAGAGAAGTTTCTTGACTAAGATCCTCCTTGGAATCTAAGGAGTAATCTTCTTGAAGATTTACTTCCCTCTTAAGTTTTTCCAATTATTAGATTTAATATTATTTTATCTCAAAAGGTAATAATCCAAATCTAACACTTGTTAAAGTGCTTGATGGAGAATCATACTCAAGTTGAACTTGAGATTATGGTTCAATGTGCTCAAAATATTTTGGCACAATCTCAATTTCAACTTGTGTTTTTAAGAATTGGTTGGAAGATTGTTCTATGTTATATCCTTTTTTGAAGTGAAATTTGAATCTTTTCTAAGACCATTCTTCCCCCTAATCTCCTTTTATTTCTTTATTTCTTTTTATTTTTTTAATTTTTTAAGGGTAAGTGTGTGCTCTCTCTCCCTTTTCTCCCACTTTCTATCCCGTTCATTCCAATATTCCTCTCGTCTTTTCTTCTCACTCTCCCAATACTCCTCTCCTTTTCTCCTATACTCTTTTCTTTCTTTTTCCACTTTTTCCCATCTCTTTTCCTTCTCTTTTCTTCCTTTTTCTTCTCTTTTTCTTCTCTTGCTGTTCTCTCATCTCTTTCTTTTTTTTCTTTTTCTCTCCTCTCTTTTTCCTTTTTTTTCTTTCTATTTGTTCCTTCTCTCTCCTATTTTCTTTTTCTTATTTCTCTTTTTCTTTCCTCTCTCTCTTCTCCCTTATTTTTCTATTTCTTTTCCCTCTTTTCTATACCTCTCTTTTATTTTTCGATCTTTGATGCATTCTTGGAATGCTCTCCCAAGGATCTTGCTTCAAGAGGTTCCAATGGTGCAAGAAGGTGTGGGTGAATAGGAAGAAGATGAAGATGGAGGAACCACTCTAGCTAAAGATAAGCCTAGTTTGTAGAAGTTTTCCACAAGAGAAGGAACCCTTGATAAAAGCCATAGAACCACTCTCAAAGTTAGAGAGAAGAAGACACTCTCAAAGAGTCTCACAAAGTCTAATTTGTATAAAATGAACTAAGATCCTTACAAAAGTGAGTTAAGGGGTTACTTATAGAGGGAAAATGGGTGTTGGACATTCAAGACAATGTCAAGGCAGAAAAAGAGAAAGATCCTAACAAGTACCTAGTATTTAGGATTTATGTTCCCTCTAATTTGAATTTGAATTTTGGAGGGAAGTGACATGGCACTTCTAAAATTCACATTCAAATAAGAAGCAACAAGATCAGCCATGTAGGATAGAGAAGGTGATGTGGCGCCTCTTATGAGGGAATAAGATGACTGATATGTCTCCTACAGGCTTCATGTGTTGGTTAAAAGGGTTTTAGAAGCAATTAGGGGTGTAGAAATGAATAACCACAGTCCAAATCCTTCTAGGCCATGCCCATCTAATTAACACACTCCTCTAAAGGGACTACACACACCTTCTTGAGAAAATAGAACCTATAAGACAAAATACAAGACCTAAAATTATGAAATTACACCCACTCAATAAACTACTAAAACTACACAATTTATTTACATAGTTTTGAGACTATGGCTCTCAAGTCTTCATGAAGCTCCTTCCTAGACATGTCCTCTCTCTAATCATCCTAGCCAAGGTCCCTTGCTAGGGAGGAATACACCATCTCCCCTTCCTTGGAAAGGATTTGACCTCAAATCCAAAGCTCCTTCTTCCTTTTCTTCCAATCCTGCAAGGAGATAAGCAAAGTTATTAGCAGGTGTAAACCTCAGAGGGTTGGGAAAGTGAAGGGTCTATGAGGTATCCCCTCAAGGTTGGGGTAGTGGAGGTAGTGTATAGGCCTCTACCCAGAAGTGCGTCAACCTATGCCTAATGCACTAAGTATAAATCTCACTTGAGTAGAAATGGATGAGACTATACCAAGTGCACTAGAGCACTCATCAAGGAAGGCTAAGTAAGCCTTGTCCTTTTGTTCACCCCAAGAAAGTATAATGGGCTTAGGGGGGACCATTCTTGCATGGTCTCTTTATGTTGAACTTGAGATTGGCTTTAAGTCTCCAATGTCATGGGCTCAATCTCTTGTTCAACTATAGTGGCCTCATCTACAAGTAGAGTTTGAAGTTGTGATGCTTTGTGCTCAATGGTAATGGGCACAACCTCAACTTTTACTTTCTTATTAGAAGAATCATCTTTAATAAGATCCTCCTTGGTAACCAAAGGGTACTCTTCTTGAAGGTCAACCTTCCTTTCCATGCCTCCCAAATCTTGAACTTGATATGCATGATCAAGCTCAAATGATGAAGACTCAAGCTTAACACTTGGAAATGTATGCAATGGTGCCTTCTCAAGCTGAAGGTAGAGAGGTTGTTGTATAAGGAGGCTATGTTTTAAGTCCACTTTTGTAGAAAAATGGCTCTCCTTTAGAGTAACCTTCTTGGAAGTAGCGCTTCCTTCCAACCCATCAACCAGTAATGCTTGCTTATTTTTTGTTTTTTTTTTCTCTTCCTTTTCCCTTTTTCTTTTCATAATAAGTTGGTCCAACAACACTTTGGTAGGTGTAAGAGAACACAACTTGAACTTTGTGCCTAAGTGGGAGAGGGTAATCTCATTAGAGTGGCCATCATGAAGAGTTTTTCTATCATATTACCATTGCCTCCCTAACAAGATATGGGCCAATTCTATTGGTACTACATCACAAAGGATAGCATCCTTGTAATTCCCAATGGAAAAGGGAACCTCTACTTGTTGATTGACTTCCACCTCCTTACTCTTATTCAACCATTGAAGTCTGTAAGGCTTAGGGTGAGGAGTGGAAGTCAAGGATAGCTTCTCAACCAACCTTGTGCTGCAACAATTACAGCATGAGCCACTATCTACAATGAGAGAACATATTTGATTATCAACTTGACATGTTGTGTGAAAGATGTTGTCTCTTTGAGATGTGCTAGGGTTATAAGGTTGGTTACCCAAAAGCCTCCTTACCATCAACAAGTCTCCCTCACAAGCATAAATGTCCTCTACATGCATGCTACCCCCTTCTTCCTCACTCTCACTAGAAGAGGAAGATGGTTCACTTTCAATGTCTTGACCCCTTATGATCATGGTTTTTTTGTTGGGGCATTGGGAAACAATGTGGCCTCTCCTAAAACACTTGAAGCATTTAATACTACTAGTTTTAGAACTAGTAAGGGGTTTTCTTTATGCAAATGATGTTTTTCTTTATGCATGTTTGTGGGTTGATCATCCTTGGGGTGGCTTTTGGAAGAGCTCCCCTTGACTTGGTCCCTATTTGTATAAGAGTAGGAAGAGTTATTAAGAGTGGTCTTCCTAGAGGAAGACCTTCTCTTTAGTTAGTTCTCTCTACTTTGATACAAATTTGAACCAAATCATTTAGATCTCAGTCCTTCCTAGAGGAAGACCTTCTCTTTAATTGGTTATCTACTTTGATACAAACTTGAACCAAATCATCTAGATCTCTATATGGTAAGAGCTCAACCCTATCCCTTATCTCAAGGCTCAAACCACTAAGGAACATAGCTTCAGTGGACCTAGGCTCTTCATTTATTCCAGCTCTCATTATGAAAAGCTCCATTTGCTTCCTTTATTCCTCAACACTCATGTTGTGTTGCTTTAATTTTTGCAGCTTATCAAGGAGTTCCCTTTCATAATAAGAGGGAAGATGCCCCCGTTTCACGTGGCCCTCTTAAGTTCATGCCTATGTTTTATAGGAGGATAATCATGGTGGTGCCTGTCATCTTGAAGAGAGGTCTACCAATACATATCATACCCTTGGAAGCTAAGAGTTGCTAGAGGAACTTTTCTCTCTTCATTAATTTTAAAACATTTGAAGAGTTATTCTACCTTCATCTCCCAATCAAGGTAGGCTTCCATATTGTGTTTTCCAAAAAAAGATGGGAGATCAATTTTTTGTTCTCTTTGTTCATTATTTTGATTTCTCCTCACCCTAGGTCTAGGTTTCCCATTAATCCATTCCTCCTCACTAGTTGATTCACTCCTAGGAGAGCTAGACCTATTCCTTCTTCTTCTTCTTCTTATTTCTTCTACTCTTTCTCTTTTCTATCTCTCTTTTTCCTCTCTTTTTTCTTACCTTTTTCTCTCCTCCCTTTCTTCTCTTTCTAATCTTTCTCTTTTTTCTCTTTCTTCTCTCTTTTGTCTTTCTCTTTCTTCTCTTTCAAGTCTTTCTTTTCTTTCCCTCTCATCTCTTTCTCTCTTTTCTTTTTCTTTCTCTTCTCTTCTCTTTTCCTTTCTCTCTTCCCTTTCCTTTCTTTCTTTTTTCTTCCTCCTTAGTTCTCTTTTTCTCTCTTTTTCTTTTTCTTCCCTCCTTTTCTCTTCTCTTGCCTTTCTCTCTTTTCTTGCCTCACTCTCTCCCACATGTCACTCTCTAAATTCATGCACAAAATGGTCAAGAGTGTTGGCCTTGGGTGAGCTCCCTTGGTTCACACTCTTGTTGCTAGAGTTGTGTGATTCCATAATAGTGTGTAGAATGAAATCAATTATAGGCACTCCTCTCCCTTTAATTGTTTTCTCACTAAAGAAGACAAGATTCTTTGGAACTCAAGTCTTCCACCTAAAAGCAAATTGGACAAGCAAAGAAACTAACCTAAATGAATTCCTAATGGTGTACAAACCTTTGGAGTTCAAGACACCTCTACACGGTTTTTAAAAATTAAAATAAGAGCTAAAAGTGTAGGAACTAAAACGTGCACCTAAAGGTGTGAGAGGTTTCTCCTCCACACCTTAATTTCGAGAAACTAAGAGTAAAAAGCCAAGCTATTATAAGTAAAAGGAGATAGACTCCTAATTAAAATGAATACACATAAATAAAAGCAAGAAAGTAAAATGCTTAGTCTTCCTCCTAACTCCCTCAAGTGTATGCACTCTTGTCTTGCTTCCTCCACCTCTTGAGTCCTTCTTGGCTTAAACAAACCTTCCTCAATGTACTACCCTTGTGGAAGGCTCCCAAACCAAAGGATATCTCTACAAAAAGTGGCCACAACACCAAGTAATTCCAAGAATACAAGAATAGAAGCCAAAAGCAAGAAAATGCTAAAATCAAGGAAAGGAAACTATCCAATTGGAAAGAGTAAAATGATCAAACTAGAAGGATTAAAATAAATGACAAAACTAGAATTAAAGCAATGAAGGAAAGCTAGCACAACTAAAGGATTTTCCTAGAAAAAGCACTAGATTAAAAATAAGGACTAAAAAGCAAAAAGACACAAAAAAATTTCAAAAATTTCACTAGGTGAAATAGCTTTGGCCATGAGCTACTAATGATGATCTCAAGCAATTACAACCAATTTTAGACACTCTTTTGTAATTTTGAAATTGTTTCTAGGCACATCTAATTTGCACTATTTTTTTTCCTTTCTTTTTGCACTTTTACTATTTCTTTGCAATTTTATTTTAACTTTGTTTTTTTTTATTCTTTTCTTGATGCACCTAACATATTTTAAATTGAAAATTCTATGATAAATTTAGAGGTAGTAAACGCTTGAGAATAAATACAAGTTAAGGCACTCAAAAAATCTCAAAACAAAGTGCAATCAATGAAAATACAAACAACTCAAAATGCACAAAAAACTTAGAGTGATATAGGTAATGCACCAAGAGCTATGAATTGTGAGTTAGAGCTTCTTATTTTACACAAGTTTTCGATCACTTAGGTCATAATAATTTGCTCAAGCAAACCTCAATGCAACCACTCAAAAATTTAGTACAAAAAAGAGCTACTAAATTTGAACAAGATAATGACATAAAAGAAATTGAGCTATTAAAATATTTTTTTTGAGAAATTTTTTTACTAGACATGCTTGAACTAAAAGCATGAGGACTTCTTATGAGAGTTAAACAAGAGGTGATTCCTCTTTGAAGCTCAATTTCAAGAAGTTGACCACACTTTTTGAAGCAAAAATTCAAAACAAAAGAGGTAAAACCTAAGGAAATTGATATGACAAAATTAATGATTAAACAATACTCTAAATGACAAATACTTGAGATTATTAAAACTAAAAATAAATCCTAAAATACAAAACAACAATAGGACACAAATTGAACAAAAAAGTGTAGCAATTTGAGACCAAAGCATTTTCCACAGCCTTGTGGATTTTTGGTACAATGCTTCTTAGGCAACTCAAAACCACACAAATGGATACAAACTCAAAGCTATGGTTGAATACATGAATCCTAACACACAAAATAGTGGTTCAATGGAGGATTTAAAAAATTTGAACTGATTAAAATCAACAAAAAATGCGTAGGAAAAAAGTACATTGATTAAATTGAAGAAAATTGGCTTAGAATGAAAAACAAATCACAACAACACTAGACAAGGAACAATAATATGACCAACACAAAATTAATTGAAGAAAAATAGAAGAATAGGTGGAGAAGAAGGAGATGAACATTCAAAAAATAAAAAAAAATGAAAGACAAGAAAGAACCTCTAGAAGAAGGATTTTGATACCACTTGATGCATTCTTGGAATGCTCTCCCTAGGATCTTACTTCAAGAGGTTCCAATGGTGCAAGAAGGTGCGGATGAATAGGAAGAAGATGAAGATGGAGGTGTCACTCTAGGTAGAGATAAACCTAGTTTGTACAAGCTTGCCACAAGGGAAGGAACCTCTGATAAAAGCCATAGAAGCACTTTCAAAGATAGAGAGAATAAGACACTCTCAAAGAGTCTCGCAAAGTCTAATTTGTATAAAATGAACTAAGATCCTTACAAGAGTGAGTGAGGGGGTTATTTATAGAGGCAAAAAGGGTGTTGGACGATCAAGACAATGCCAAGGCAAAAAAAGAGAAAGATCCTAACAAGTATCTAGAATTTAGGATCTATGTTCCCTCTAATTTGAATTTCAATTTTGGAGGGAAGTGACATGACACTTCTAAAATTCAAATTCAAATAAGAAGCAACAAGATCAGCCATGTAGGAGAGAAAATGTGATGTGGCACCTCTTATGAGGGCACAAGGGGTCCCACATGTCTCTACGTGCTTCATGTGTTGGTTAGAAGGGTTTTAGAAGCAATTAGGGGTGCGAAAATGAATAACCACACTTCCAAATCCTTCTAGGCCGTGCCTATCTAATTAGCACACTCCTCTAAAGGGACTAAACACACCTCTTTGAGAAAATAAAACCTGTAGGCCAAAATACAATGCCTAAAATTATGAAATTACACACACTCAACAAACTACTAAAACTACACAATTTATTTACATAGTTTTGAAACTATGACCCTAAAGTCTTCATGAAGCTCCTTCCTAGCCATGTCCTCTCTCTAATACTCCTAGCCAAGGTCCCTTGCTAGGGACGAATGCACAAATCTTTCTCTCATGATACACCTCTCGCTTTTGCTATTCTTTCATCATCATAAGAGTAAGGGAACAAGGTTGAGTTAGGCTTGTTGAAAGGACTAGGGGTATAGTCATACCAATAATATAGTTCATTTATCTCACCCTTGTTTTGGTTTCTCACCTAATAGTGTATAAGTTTTTGGAACTCAAACACCAACTAAGAAAAATGCACAATCACACAAAGGAGCTATAAGCCTAAACGTGAACCTACTAGTGCACGAGCCTTTGAAACTCCATGCACCACTAAACGTTTTGAGCAAAGAATAAAAGCAAGAAACTAAAAGAGAAAAGACCTAAATGTGCACCTAAGGTATGAAGAAGTGTACCAATTCTTCTTCACATCTAAACTAGAACAACTACTAGCTATTACACACTAAAGAAAATGGCCCTTAGGAGCATCCAACACTTCCTAGAAAGAGACATTTTAATACAAAGAATTAAACAACAAAAATAAAGAAAAGTCTTCAAGCCTTCTCACCAAACTTTCCTTACTAAGTGGCTCACTCTCTAAGTGTCTTGCTCCTCCTTTTGTTCAAGTCCTTCCTGGCTTTTCAACTCTTCCTTAATATGTTACCCTTGTGGAAGACTCCTTACCAAAGGCTTCCCTACACAAAGTGGTACCAAAACACTAAAGCAACCAAGAAGCAAAAGTACAAGCAAAAAGCAAGAAATCATAATTTGAGAAAGAACATTATCCAAGTGGAAAGATAAGTAGAGACACAACTCAAAGATCAAGAAGAAGACAAACTAACAAATAAGCTTAAGAAAGAAATAGGCACAACTAAGGAAAATCCTATAATAGCTCTAGATTAGATAAGGGACTAAAATTGCACAAAATTAAACAATGATGACGGAATTATGCTAAGGGCTAGCTTAAGCAAATTCAAAAAAATTAGAACTCTCTGTTGCAATTTCTTTTAATTTCCTATTAGGTACATCTATTTTTGTTATTTTCTTTTTGAACTTCTTTTTTTAGCTTTTTCTCTTTTCTTTTATTTTCTTTTAACTCTTTTTTTTTATACTTCTTTTGGATGCACCTAATTTTTTTTATTTGCAAATTTAGGGAGCAATCTCATGGTGTTAAATGTTTGAGCTAAAACCAAAGGCAAAGGCACACAAAGTTCAAATTGAAAGTACAATCTAAGAAAATACAAGCAACTAAAAAATGCACTAAAATTTGAAGGTGACTTAGGTAAGGATTTTAGAGCTTAGGTTGTGCTTGGAGCTAGCTTGTTTTCACAAAAGGAAGCTAATAGTTCACGCCCAAGCTTTCAAGCTATCAATCCAAAAATCACTTCAAAAGTAATGCAAAAGAGCTACTATCGAATCAAGAAATACAATAAAAACTTTCAAGAAGAAATTGAGCTATAATTTTTTTTAGGGAATTTTATTTAGAGAAACATGCTTGAACTAACAGCATGTGAGACTTCTCATAAGACTTACTCAAAAGGAAAACTCTTCTTAGATGCTCAATTTCAAGAAGATTCAACATACTTTTTATTAGAACAAAATAAAATAGGTAAAACCTAAGAAATTAATATGACAAAATTAATGACTAAAAAGTACTTAACTAAGACAAACTTAAGATTATAAAACTGAAAATAAACACCTAAAAGTGAGACTCAAAAACAAAACTCAAATCAGCCAAATAAATGCAAAAATGAATCCAAAACACCTGGCCACAACGGTGTGGTTTTTGCCACATAGGTGTGGTTTTATGGTAAAGTACTTCTTAGGAACTGCATTTTTCAAAATTCAACACAAAAAAAGGTAAAAATTGTTGAATGAAATCCTAATACACAAGCAAGTGATTCAATGGAAGAATTAAAAGGATTGAACCAAAAAAAATGAAAAATAAAGTGCATAGAATTCAAATAACACAACAACAAGACAATTAAAGAACAATGAAACAACACAGATTGAATCTCAAAATAAAATGAGAATTGAGATGAATGAGATGAAGTAGAGATGATGAACAACACATAAATTGAAACGAAAAGTAAGAAAATAAACCTCTAAGGATTAGGCTCTAGATACCACTTACTGCAATCTCAAAAATGCATGATACACTCTTGGATGCTTCTCCCATGATCTTGTTCCAAAGAGATCCTCAAGGTGAAGATGGGGGTGGAGAGACTAGAAGATGTAGGTGTTCTAGACACCACTTCAATGGAAGATAAGCCTTGGTTGTGGAATCTTGCCACAAGAAAAGGAACCCTTGATAAAATTCATAGAAGAACTCTCACATTTTAGAGAAAACATGAGCATTCTAGATAGAAGAAGCTCTAATAAAATGAGTAATTTTATTCATCAAAGTGTTAATCCTTACATGAGAGTGGTGATGCCCTTTTGTAGCAGAAAACCTAGGTTATGGGCTTTGTGGAAGTGGATGTCCAACTCAAGGGGATTAGGGGAAGGATTAGTTAAATTAACTAAGTGTTAGTTTGGAAATAGCTAATTAACACGTGGTTAATTTAATTAGATCCAAACATAACCCTAAGATAATGGATCTATGTTCCCTCTAGATTCAAATTTGAATTTGAGAGTGTCATGACTCCCTCCAAATTCCAATTTGAATTCAAATGTGCCACCTAGGAGAGAGAATAATATTTGGCACCAATTTAGGGAAAATAAGGGGTCTCACACTCACTTGTCTCTCATGCTTCATGTGTGCTAGAAGGGTGTGGGAAACAAGCTAGGAGATGTGGAGAGTAAACACCACCTGTCAAAGGCTTCCAAAAAGGTTCACTCTTATGCACACACTCCACTTAAAACACTAATGGAACCTCCTATCTTAAAATAGAGAAAATAGGCCAAAATACAAGGCCCTAACTGAAACTAAGCACACCACCAAAATTCTAAGACACAAGGGTGCAATTACAAGCAAAATTATTTATAATCATATGGACTATGGCCTAAAAATAAATTATTTATGCTCCATTCAAGTCATGTCGATCCTTTATTCTTCCTAGCTAAATTTTGTGTTAGACATTGCATCA
Source organism: Psophocarpus tetragonolobus (assembly GCA_037954015.1). Classification (NCBI taxonomy): domain Eukaryota; kingdom Viridiplantae; phylum Streptophyta; class Magnoliopsida; order Fabales; family Fabaceae; genus Psophocarpus; species Psophocarpus tetragonolobus. Next base: position 21,658,411 of record CM075688.1, on the reverse strand, counting down.
AGCTATTAGCTGATTTTATTTTTACATTTTTACCCCTCATTAATTAATACATTGTTTCTTACTAATTCTCTCTTATCACATTATACAACCTCTCTCTTGTTCATTTTTTTTCTCCTTCATTGATGTAATTATAGTAATTTATAATATAAATATATAATTATAAAAAATGTTATTTAAATATTTAATTTAGAATTTATATATTTAATTATAGAATTATAATTTAAATGTTAATATAGTAATTATTATCTAAATATGTAATTACATAAATTTATAATTTAAATATATAATTATAATAGTTTATAATTTAAATATATAATTAATTTATATTATTAAAATATGTTCTAAATATTTTAAATACCTCATTGTTGATCTAATGATTAATGATGTCCTTATTTGTTATTTTACAACTTTAAACTAGTTTTACCAAATACTTATAACTAGCTTTTCAATTTTCAACTAGTTTTTTCAACTTTTAGCTAGCTTTTTAGCTAATTTTGGCAAAAATATCCTAAGGGGAGATTGTAACATCATTACTACCATATAGTATAGTAATAAATAAATACTTTAAATATATAAATTATATTATAAACATAAAAATTAATTAGCTTAATTGGTATACACTATCAGTGTAAAAGATTTTTACATTAACATTCAATCATGACTTTTCATTTGTGACTTTTACAGTAGTAATGAGTAAAGTCAACAAATTTACCATGAATCAAGGGTTGTGATTGAATATTAGTGTAAAAATATTTACATTGACATGTATACCAATTAAACTCAAAATTAATTCTAAAATAAACATATTTTTAATATGCAAATATAATTTTTCTTAAAATAAACATAAAAGGGGTTTATCCAAACACATTAATAACAAAAAAAAAATTGCTTGTTTTATTAAAATAAAGACTTTTAAAAGAGATAAACTTAGAGAAAGAAAGAGAGAAACCTAACTCACATAAGTGATAGAACTCTATTTTTAATTGAATGTGTTTGCAATCTATACAAAAATATTTTGTACATAAAAATCAATATTTCTTATCTTAAATAATTTATATAAAATATTATTATCTTTTAATACTTAATTTTAAAATTTAAAAAATTTATTTTTCTTGTTTCTTTCAGGCTAAATTACCATTGGTACCCTTTTATTTAGGGGGTAACTCACTTTGTGCCCCCTAATTTTATTTTTTTTGGCCACATTTTGCCCTCCAACTTTTCCAAAAGTTTAATTTTTACCCTTCCGTCAGATTTAGGTCATTACCGTTAAAAAAGACGTTGACTTGTATAATTTAGTGATGTGACATAGTTATTTCATAATTAAGAGTTAATTAAAATGTAATTAATAATTTTTAAATGTTAATTTTAAAATAATGAAAATAGGAACAAGCAAGAATTGAACCCAAATTTTGATAGTAAGAATCCTAGAACCATTCCACTAAACCAAAGACCAACAACAACTTTATTCTGAAATTAAATTTATTTAAACTAATAATGTGGCAATATTAATTTTAAAAATATAGAAAAGTTAGGCAAGGCCGGGCTTGAACCCAGGACCTAGTAAAAAAGAGTGCTAAACCCATAACCAAAAGTTAATGTTAGTTTTTTGTGAGATTCAAATTTAGTTAAACTAATCATGTGGCAACATTAATTTTAAAAATATAGATAAATTGGACAAAGTAAGATTTAAACCTAGGACGTGTGGGAGTGCTAAGATGATGTCATTAGATAGTAGACCCACATTAGTTTTATTGTGTATTTCCCTTTGTTTTGTTTTACTATTCTAGGTCATTTATATTGTAAATTTTTTAAATAGAGAAATTTTTTAAATTCTAAAACCTACTTAGCTTCATTTTATGTTAAATTTATTTGGAATAAGATTTTATTTTTCATTTTTTATTTTATATTTTAGTTTTAGTTGTTACTTTATTTATAATTTTCAACTTTTGATTTAAATTTTAATTGTTAATTTTAATTTCTATCTTTATTTTTAATTAGATTTTATATTTTATTTGTATATAGACAAAAAAGTAAAATTAAGAATTAAAATTTAAAATTAAAATTTCTCCATTTAGGAGGTTGAGAACAGGATGGGATGTTGGATGGAGTGATTGAGGGTGGGATTTAAGGGAGGGATTATGGGTAGGCATGGCAATGAGGTATAGCAACCCAGATCTATCCCTTTTTTTTAGAATTTAAAAAATTTCTCTATTTATATAAAATATAAACATAAATGACCTAGAATAGTAAAACAAAACAAAGAGAAATACACAATAAAACCAATGTGGGCCTATTGTCTAGTGACATCGTCTTAACACTCTCACACATCCTAGGTTTCAATCTTACTTTGTCTAATTTCTCTGTACTTTTAAAATTAATGTTGCCACATAATTAGTTTAACTAAATTTGAATCTCACAAAAAATACTAATGTTAGTTTTTTGTCTAGTGGTATGACTCCAGGATTCTCAGTATCAAAACTTGGGTTTGATTCTTCCTTGTTCCCATTTTCTTTATTTTAAAATTAACATGTATAAATCATTAATTACATTTTAATTCACTCTTAATTACGAAATAATGGTGTTATGTCGCTAAATTATGCAAGTCAGTTTTTTTTTAACGGTCAATGACCTAAATATGAAGAAAGGGCAAAAATTAAACTTTTGAAAAAGTTGTGCAAAAATAGATTTGAGGGCAAAAAGTGAGTTACCTCCTAAATAAGGAGACACCAATGATAATTTAGCCTCTCATTTATTCTGTATCAATGCAATCTTATATTTCTTATTATATATTATATATCTTCTATTTTAATTTTTACTTTTGTAATCAAAATGTTATTGGCTCCTCAAATTTATGCATTCAGATCATATCTATACATAATTCTTTTTTAGAAATTATAAAATTCAAAAATATTTATGTGCTAGTTTAAATAATTCTTTAAAACTGCTGAAATAAAATATGTGATTTGCTAGAAAAAGAATATTACTAGAAGAAGATGGAATTAGGAAATTTAGGATTGCGATAATGTACAATTAATAAAAGAGAAAATAGGTGAGAGAAAAATTTTAGTTTTTAAAATTGAGTATTAAAAGACAATAATTTATTTTATATAAATTATTTAAAACAAATCATATTTATTTTTATGTCTAAATTATTTGGTGTAAGTTGCTAGCGTACTTCAACTAAAATAGAGTGAGTGTTCATACATACATATGTATATGTATGTATGTGTCCGTGTATGTGTGTGTATATATATATAGAGGGAGGGGAGGGGGGAGACAACTCACAAGAGAAAAAAGTTACAATGAAAAATAAGAAACTTAATAATAACTTTAGGATTTTAATAAATGGTTCAGATTAACTTATTCATTAAACAAATTCATGTAGTTCTCTAACACAGAGATCACATGGAGACCTTTTCCATAAACCAAACTCTTGTTTAATGTGTTGCTCTTTTGTCATCCCTACATATCCTCTGCAAGATCACCACTATCCTCACATGCAACAACAATTGGGCTATAAAAATTGTTATTTCCATTCCATCAAGTTCCTAAGTACAAGTCAATGACTAAAAAATTTGAACGACAAAGAAATATTTTGACTGAATTTAGTTTTGAAATTTAAGTTAAGATTAATTAATTGTTTGTTTTAAAATTTTAATCAAAATCATCTTTCCATAAAATTAGGTTAAGAAGCTCCAAGAATGGTCATCAATGACTATAAATGATTAATATAAGTTGTATATTATATACATAGACACATAGAAACGAAACACATAATCAATTTTGTATTGGATTTGAAATCTGTGCGCGTTGGTATGATCTAAAGCGAGTTCAAGGGATTCATTGGCGAAGTGTTGTTGAATTCATTTGAAAGTCCTCTACCTTGGACATAACGGATAGTCTGTTGAGTCTTAGGTGAAAGTCGCGATCAGAGAGATAGAGTTTCTTTTAGCTCAGTTATGGTTTATAAAATTTTTTGTTTGAAAAATCCTATATGAAAGAACCACGTGAACTTGTTTAATGAAGAACTCAATCTGAATAATTTATTAAAATTGTAAAGTTATTATTAAGTTTTTTTATTTCTCAGTGTAATTTTTTTTTATCACCTGATTTGTCATATATATATATATATATATATATATATATATCTTAAAAGTTAACCATTATAAAAAAAGGACATAGCACTAATTTTGTTAATTTAGTAACATTTATTATATAATTCAACTTATTGAAGATCTTATGCCCATCTGGGTAAAATATTAATGAACCTACAAAGTTTTTTTATTTTTTTAATTACATATGTATTTCATCTTAGACAATTCTATTTGCACGTTGTAGAATGCCTATTAGCGGAAAACTCTTTCCCCTTCAAATATCTAAGGGGCGGCTCCATAATTTAAAGCTGGAATTCAAGATTATTAATTAGTAAGTTAAAGATAACGCGTGCACGTAGGAAAACTTTTCAAGTTTCTGACAAAGGTTATTAATATATATATTTGGGCTAGTTTCTTTCTTAAATATCCATCTTAAATAATCTAGGCATAGATCTTAAGTTTGGAAAGTAGGCCAAATAGGTTTCAAAGTAAAGCCCTGACCAAACATCAATTATCACCTATAATTCAAAGTTATATTTTTTTTGTTTTATTTTTATTTAATTTGTATTTTCTTAAATTGAACAAGTTTGTCCATATGTTATTATTTTGAAACTTATGGCTAATGGTTGAACAAAAATTTAGTTTATAATTGTCATTTGTCTATTTCAAAATATTATTGAACCTATAATTCAGAGTTATACTTTTTTTTGTTTTATTTTTATTTTGTATTTTCATAAATTGAACAAATTTGTGTATGTGTCATTATTTTGAAACTTATGGCTAATAGTTGAACAAAATTTTAGTTCATAGTCGTCATCATTTGTTAGATTCGAAAGATTAATGTAAGATAGTAAAAAGTCAATGTAAACTTGTAAATTCAAATAAATTAACACAACTTGAAAATAAAATTTTGACTTTTTTATAACATGAATTAAATATGACAAATTAGTATATGGTAGATTTAAATGTTGTAGTTAGTGTATTCTTTTAGGAATAGTAAGACCGAAATTTGAATTAACACTTCATTAATTTGAATTTACACCTAATAGCATATTAAAAGATTTATATGTAAAACTTTTATGCATAATTTGAATTATCAAATAGGATTTTAGAATTTATAGTTTTCATATATAACATTAGATAGAAACACTAACATTGATCTATGATAAGATTAATGACTTTAAATCTTGTAGAATTTGTAAAAAGAATATTTTCTATCTCTTTCCCGTTTCTTTTTTCTCTTCAATTCTTGATGGTAATTTTAAGAGACAAACTTTCTTAGGCAGAGATTGAGACTATTCATGTCATTCCTATATATAATGTTTCCATCAAACAATATACCCTTTCATTTAAACTTATAACTTCCTTTTCAAAAGTCACATTCTTTCATTCAAATATATTAAATAATATATTTTATAACTTCTTTTCCAAAAGTCACATCCTTTTAATTTAAATATATTAAATAATATATTTTGTAACTTCTTTTCCAAAAGTCACACCTTTTCATAATATATTTATTTTATTTAATTTATTAAACTACATACATTTTTCACACACGAGACATTAATTTCTTACATTCTCTCACTTGGCTCATGTGACAAAATACAACATCATAGTTTAATAAAGTATCAATCATAATGCGCATTACCAGGAATAAATGTATCATACATTTATAACATCATAAGTCATAATTAAGAACAAAAACTAATAAGAGTCACGGCGGTTGTATATTACTTATTTGACATAGTCCCTTCCATGTATTACTATATTAGCCTTCTTCCAAACATGACATTTTAATATCCCTTCCATGTCTAACAATAATGTTAATTTCAAAGACATAAATTGTTTCCAATATTAACATTCATACACGTGCACATAAGTTTGAAAACAGAAAATATTTAGAAACTTGTTCATTATTGAGTTTAGAGAGTCAAACATACAAGACATAATAACTTTTAACATTCACTAGCTAACATAATGCCCATATTTACAACATGACCAGTAAATATCTTGGGCAGTAACCCTTTGGTTAAAGGATCTGTAATCATAAGATTAGTGCTAATATGTTCTATTGACACTCTGTATTTCTAAACTTCTTCTTTAACGGCAAAATATTTGAATTCCATATGTTTAGCACCTTTAGAACACTTTTCGTTTCTAGAAAAGAAGACTGCTGTAGAATTATCACAATAAATTTTCAGAGGCTTGCCAATACTGTCGACTACACCAAGTCTTGAAATAAAATTCCATAGCCACTTAGCCTGAACCATGGCTCAAAGCATGCCACAAATTCAGCTTCCATAGTGGATGCAACAATGACTGACTGCTTCGCATTTTTCCATGAGATAGCCCCTTCAGCCATCATAAACAAATAACCGAATGTAGATTTTCTTGTATCTACACATCCGACAAAGTCTGAATCTGAATATCCAATCACCTTAAGATGATCAAATCTCCTATAAGTAAGCATGTGTTCTTTTGTACTTTGCAAATGTCTCAGAACGTTCTTTGCAGCTTTCCAATGGTCTATACCAGGATTACTTTGGTATCTTCCCAACATCCCAACTACAAAGCTAATATCTAGTCTCGTACAAATTTGAGCATATATTAAGCCCCCAACTATAGATGCATAAGGAATTTTTTCCATTTGTTTCCGTTCCAAATCATTCTTTGGACATTGCATGAGACTAAATTTGTCTCCTTTCTGAATTGTACAAGAGATGCTGAACATTTATCAATTCTGAATCTCTATAAAATTTTATTAATATATGCTTTCTGAGACAAGCCTAGCAATCCTTGTGATCTATCCCGGAATATTTCTATTCCAATCACATAACTTGCCTCACTCATGTCTTTCATTTCAAAATTTCTAGAGAGAAAAACTTCTTAGTCTCATTTAAAAGACCAAGATCATTAGTTGCAAGCAAGATGTCATCAACATACAGAACTAGAAAAATGAACTTACTCCCAATGACCTTCAGATATATACACCGATCAACAATGTTTTCCTTAAATCCAAAGAACACAATGGTATCATTGAACTTGAGATACCACTATCGGGAAGCTTGCTTAATTCCGTATATTGATTTCTTAAGTTTACACACCATGTGTTCTTTTCCTTTCTTTATGAATCTCATTGGTTGATCCATATATACATCTTCCTCTAAATCCCCATTTAGAAAAACAGTTTTCACATCCATTTGGTGTAACTCCAAATCATAATGAGCCACTGATGCCATGATTATTTTGATAGAATCTTTCTTAGAGACTGGTGAAAATGTCTCCTTATAATCAATGTCATCATTTTGAGTAAATCCTTGAGCAACTAATCTAGCCTTGTAACGTTCTAAGTTACCATGAGAGTCACGTTTGGTTTTAAAGATCCACTTGCAACCAACTCTTTTACAACCTTCTGGTAACTCAACAAGGTCCCAAACCTTATTCTGTTCCATAGATTTTAACTCACCTTTCATGCATCTAACCATTTCTCAACATTATTGCCATTCATCGCCTGTGAAAATGTAACTGGGTCATTTTCAATTCCTAAGTCCTTTTCTTACTCTTGTAGATAAACTATATAATCATCCAGAATAGCAAATCGTCTTTCTCTTTGTGATCTTCTTAATGCTATTTGTTGTAGGTCTTCTACCATAGGTTCATTTACTTCAACCTCATTGTGAGTAATGGGATCATTAGTTTGTTGTTCTTCATGGTTATTAATTAGTTCAATAACTTAAGGAACAACAACTTTATTAAAGATACAAGTTAATGGAACTTGCACTTTCATTTCTTGAATCTCCACTTTGCGTGGTGTTTCACTCCCACTAACTTCACCATCTTCAATGAACCTAGCATTCCCAGATTCAATGATCCTTGTATTATGGTTTGGACAGTAAAATTTATACCCTTTTGACTTTTCTAAATAACCAATAAAATATCCACTTATCGTCCTAGCATCCAATTTCTTTTTATAAAATCCAATTTCTGTCGGACACCCCCAAACATGTAGGTGCCTTAAACTAGGTTTCCTTCCAGTCCACAGTTCAAAAGGAATCTTTGGAACTGCCTTACTAGGAACCCTGTTCAATAAGTACATGGCAGTTTTTAAAGCATAAGTCCACAATGAAATAGGTAAAGAAGAGTTACTTAACATACTCCTAACCATATCCAACAAGGTTCTATTACGCCTTTCTGATACACCATTTTGCTGCGATGTACCTGGTATTGTGTATTGTGCACATATGTCATGCTTTTCAAGGAATTTAGCAAAGGGACCAGGATGTTGTCCTCTTTCATCATACTTTCCATAATATTCACCACTCTGATCAGATCTGATAATTTTCACCTTTCTGTCTAATTGTCTTTCTACTTTTTCAATGTAAATCTCTAAGGTGTTTATAGCTTGAAATTTATCATGTACAAAGTAGACATGACCATAACGTGAATAATCATCAATGAAGGTGATAAAGTATTTCTCTTTATTGAAAGAGTTCACATCAAAAGGTCCACAAATATCGATGTGTATAATTTCAAGAAGCTGACTACTTCTTGTGGCTCTTTTCTTTGTGTGTTTTGTTTGTTTACCTTTAATACAATCCACACATACATTCAGATCAATGAAATCTAAATCTGGAAGGATTTCATTCTTCACTAATCTTTGTAATCTTTCCTTGGAAACATGTCTTAAACGTTTATGCCACAAGTAAGCAGAACGTTCTTCCTCTAAACCACGTTTAGTGTCAATATTATGATGCAAGGTCAAAAGTGTTTCAGCAAAAAGATTATCAAGATTTAACTTATATAACTCATCACATAATATACCATTACCAATTAAATGGGTATATTTATACAAATTGAAACATCCATTACCAAATTTATAGAGTATCCATTAACATCAAGTTTAGATAAAGAAACTAAATTCCTAGAAATATTAGGTACATAAAGAGTTTCAAACAAATATAAATGATGTCTAGTGTCGAGGATTAAACAATAAGCCTCAACTGCTTCCAGTTGAACCTTCACTTTATTGTCCATAAAGACAAACTTTTCATTTGACTTTGTGGTTCAGGTCGTAAAGAATCCCTTTCTTTTCGAACCAAGCCTTATGTTTTGGGCAATCCTTTTGGAAGTGTCCATTTTTTCCACAAAAATGACATTTATTGTCATGATGTTCCTTCTTATGGATTTGAGAGGAAGAAGCTTCATTGATCTTTAGGAGTCCCTTCCTTTTCTTTTCATGTTTCTTGCCAAATTTCTTTCTAGCTCATTGATGGTTAACATAATTAATGGAATGATTTCCTTGATTCTTAAGTCTAGTTACCTCTTAAACTAACATACTATGCAATTCATTCACATTCCATTTATCTTTCACGGTATTATAGTTCATTTGGAAAGGGCCATACTCATACAGTAATGAATTCAATATGAATTGCAAAAGGAAATTTTCATCTACATTCATTCCCAATGACTTAAGTTTTGCTACAATTGTTACCATTTCGGTAACATGTTTATGCATAATACTAGAACCATTAAATTTCATGGTGGTTAAAGTACTCATTAATGTCTCGGCAAGAGACTTATCAGTTGTTTTGGGAGCGCTCTTCCACAAACTTCATAATTTCTTTTGCACTTTTAGTTGTAGGAAGAGCGGAGTTAATGTTATCAGCAATACTCATCCGCATATACATCAAACACAATCTTTTTTACTTTTCCCAATTTTTAAAATGATCTTTCTCTTCCTCAGTGGTTGAATCAGTAATAACACTTGATTTCTCTTCACGAAGAACCAAATCTAAATCCATTACCCAAGGTAAAATTGAATTTGTTCACTCCATTTAGAGAAATTAAGTCCATTAAAAGTTGGAACAGATAAGAAATGTGAATGCAAAACAAAAGGTACTGCAACCAATAAAGATTTAAAATATCAATGTCTTGAGTACATACTAACATGCTACATAAATTCAAAACATGACTTCATACATTGCATATTGATGTTCACCTTTGGGCAATCCATCAATATACCATACTTGACATAATGATGCAAAAAAAAAAAGTATACATAATTTGGCAATGATATATGCATTAATTAGAAATACTTATTATCTTTGGATATATAAATATAACTAATAATGCATTTACACTACCAACATTTATGTTCATTAATTATAAGAACAAATAATCAACCTTTAGGTGATCCATTATAAGAACAAATTATAAGAACAAATGAACTTCAATATACCCATAAACAAAAATAAATAAATAAATCCTAATTTTGCATCCATTATTTTATGAGTAAATGAAAGAAGTTACTATTAATTTTGGAATAAACAAACTTAAAGATTTGGCCACTTTGGTGACTAACAAATCTATCATACAATTAATTCCAAAATATAAAATTTATTTGACATAAACATAATTTTAATTTGAAACTAATTTTTATTTAAGAGTTTGATCACTTTGATGATTAACAAACCCTCTTAATAAAATTTCAAACTAATGCCAATATCTATAATATTTCCAATTCACGGGAATATATATAGATTGGACATGCAGATCATTTTGAAAACAATAATTCAATTGTTTAATTACTGGAATACAGATGCAACGTTTCGATCAACTTTCTAACTTTCCAAAATTTCAAGCCTAGAAAATCATTTTATTTTCTTAATTCATATAAAAATCATCAATACAATAATGCAACGAAAAATATTGTTTCTCAAATTCTTGATGAAAAACATTCATGCAAATATTAAATTACCATTGATGGAAAACTATAAATTCTCAAACAAATGCTCTGATACCACATGTAAAACTTTCATGCATAATTTGAATGATCAAATAGGATCTTAAAATTCATAGTTTTCACATATAAAATTAGATAGAAACATTAACCTTGATCCATCATAACATTGATAACTTTGAATCTTGTAGAATTTGTAAGAAGAATCTTTTCTATCTCTGTCCTGTTTCTTTTCTTTGTTCTCTTCAATTCTTGATGGTAATTTTAAGAGACAAACTTTCTTAGGCAGAGATTGAGACTATTCATGTCCTTCCTATATTGTTTCTATCAAACAATATACCCTTTCATTTAAACTTATAACTTTCTTTTCAAAAGTCACATTCTTTCATTCAAATATATTAAATAATATATTTTATAACTTCTTTTCCAAAAGTCACATCCTTTCATTTAAATATATTAAATAATATATTTTGTAACTTCTTTTCCAAAAGTCACACCTTTTCATAATATATTTATTTTATTTTATTTATTAAAATACATACATTTTTCACACACATGAGACATTAATTTCTTACATTATATGCTCTTCAATTTATCTTTTTTTATAAAAGTAACTTTTTCATTCTTCCTTCCTTCTTATCCGCTTTGTTTCTCCATTTCTTTTTCTCCAATTTGTGCTCTTATGTCTCTCCTCCTTATTCTTCCAAGTAATTTTTTTAACCTATTTCATTTATTTAATGGCTTCTTATGGTAGAAATATAGAGTAATAGTCTTCAACATTAATGGTTTTTGGGGTGGGCTTTTTTCTCTCTGTAAAAATTGCAGTCTTTGTTAAAGCTTTTCAAGGAGAGATGCTAATTTTTTTACTCTTCATAAACATTTTTCCGAAGAACATGCAATTTTTTTTACTCTTTGCCAATTTTTTTAAATTTTCGTAGAGAGCTCTCCGAAAAGTTAAAAGAATTCCAGCACATAGAAAAATCAACTAAGAAAAACTTGATGGAGAGAGGGAGAAGAGCTTCGTGAAAAAAAAAAGAAGAGGAGGGAGAAGGAGGGAGGGAGGACCTGCAATAAACAAAAAAAGGAGGGAAAGGAGTGAAAGTAAAGAGGGGGAGAAAGGAGTTAGTTTCAGAAGAAGATGAAATGAAGAAAAACCTAGCAGGAAGTGCGACGGAGAAAATGATGGGGTAGGATATTTAAGGAGAGAGAGAGGGAATTAGGTTTAGGGATAAAATGAAAATTTCTGAAAAAAAAATTAAAATAGTAGGTTGAATTCAAATTGATAGGAATGTTAATTCAAAATTCTTTGTAAGACAACCCATCTAAAATCACCCTTCATGTGACCAACAAATTATGAGGCACATGAGTTGATTTACCATAATAAAAGCATAATATGTTTTGTCAATAAGAAGACCAACTTGTCAAATTTAGCCATATTTTTGAAAGTAATATGAAATTTAATTTTATTAATATAACTTTAAGTTTAAAAACAATATAAATTTATCCTAATTTCAAGATTTAAATTACAAGGATAAATTGAAACTTATTTAATTTTACTTCTTGATTTTTGTCACAAAGTCATGCACCATCTAAAAGTTCAAGTTGAAATAAAATAATACAATAACTTTAATTCTTTAAAAATGATTGCATCATTCATTGTTGTAGTAAAAACTAGAAGGAACTACTTTCAAATTTCATACACAAAAAGAAAATCAGTTTTTTATTAAGAGATTAATATAAAACTTACTTGAAATTTTAAAAAAATTAAGCTAAAGAATTATCAGCTAAGAAAGGTTAAGATGGTTGGCCGTTGAGCTATTATCGTGTTAGTTTTAATACCACGAAAGGATAAGATTAAAATTATTTAAAAAATTGTGGAAGGGAACACTCTAATAGATACAACTTGTCCTATAAAAGTGAGAGGACCTGATGTTTGGCATAGCAAACTCACTCTGTATTGTTACAAATTTGATTTGATAGTCTCTTTTACATTCCCCTCCGTACTTGGTGTCAAACATTCAACAAACAACGTGATCTTTTTCCCTATTTCCTTTAGGGATTAACTCATTTATTACAAGTTTTTCGTTGAATAAATTAAGCGACATCTCCTCAGAATTAAAATGAATTTCAATCCTAATAAAATAATAATAGCACTGAACAGTGCAACTTTGGTCGTTTACCTCTTGCTGACCACCTGCTATGGCGGTCCTTATTCTCAGTGTAAAATGGCGGGAAAAGAAACCATTGCAGAAGCTCAGAGACAGAGCAGGCTCCGATCAGAGTTCCTGCAAGTCCTACGTAGCAGGCGACCAGCTCAAGGTATATAACCATCAAACTTGCCTTACACCTTCCACAAATCCACGATCGTGTAACAAATTGCGAAACGATTAAATCTCCTTCGTTATAAATGTTTCAGTTCCACTAACTGTGGAACCTGCGAAGCCAGTGGAGAATCCTCTGTATCAGATCTCTCCTCCCTCGAGGGAACAGGTATTACCGACATTCAAAGTCACAGCATGTATCTTTTTATTTAATTATTTCAATTTACTGATTCATTTTTACTGGTTAAATCGCATGGCAAACCTTATAGATCGAGATATTGGAGTCGACTCCAAAGGCTGATATAGAGAATCTTAAAGAGTTGCTCGAGGAGGAGAACTTGTACTTGAATATAGAGGAAGGTATTCGATTCTTCTGCAGTTGAATTTTGATGAATCGATGAATTTGTAATTGCGATCTGATTTTGAGCGCGAGAGAGAAATTCGTTGATTTTGGATCGTAGAAAGGAGAGCAAGGACGGTTGCCAGTGTTGATTTTGAAGTTGAAGAAACGCAGTAAGCAGAGAAAAAGACCTGCAGTTGTTTTTCTTCATAGTTCCAACAGTAACAAAGAATCCTTGCGTCCATTGCTTAAGGTTGCTACACTACGTCTTCTTTGCCCCAATATTTCCAATCATCGCTGATTTTTCATTTGCAACTTCTGTGTGATATAATGGAAGATTTTCTTTCGTGTTTTAGGCGTATGCTTCGCGAGGCTATATAGCAATTTCGGTTGATTCTCGTTACCATGGAGAACGTGCCACCAACACTACTTATCGCGATGTATGTGTTTCCATGGTTTGCTAATTGCTATGCTTCACCACTGGCCTTTTAACATATACCTCTTGTTGAGTTGCAAAATTTTATTTAAATTTAAGTAAAATATTGATTTGAAATGAGGAAGTTTAATGGACGGAGGGAAAATATTAGAAGAGAAATTGAGAATGAGAGAAAAAAAAAAAAGTTAACCTATGCCTAAACAATCTATTTTCATAAAAACTATGGTTTTTGACATCATGGATTTTTTCCCTTTTATCAAATTAACTTAAAAATCTATTATATTTCTTATCTGTTTTTTATTTCTTATTTTCATTCATCATATTTCTCTTCTTTGTGCTGCTACACATATATAGCGTTAGGGATTATATTTTGAAATCATTTTGATACTATAGGTTCTGTAACACAAATGTGTTTGGATTAATTTGATTGCAGTTCAATTTTAATTTTTTCATTATTTTGCTTGTTAGTCATTTACATATGCAAGGTGAAATAAAGTAAATTAATTGAATTGTAAGTTTCACGAGCTACGTTAAGATCTAAGATCCACCAAAAATTTAATTCTCTTTAATTTAGACTACTGGATAGACATGCACATGGTATATCTTTTTTGGTACATACATGCTCATGGTGTCTGTTGGCTCATATTTTTATTTTCTTAAAAATATTTTAAAAGGAAAAAGTGAAGAAGTTAAAGTAAATGAGTGATTTATACCTATGTAAGTATGGATTAAATAAAAGGTATAGTTTTCCTTTAGCATATAAAAAAAAAAAGTATAGTTAAAATTAAGGTATTGCAAGGAAAAAGAGGACAAAGGAAAGAAACAATTTATATAGATATAAAGGCAATTTAGTAAAAAAAATGTAAACCAAAATTTCCTGTAATATATTATTAATTATTAGGAAGAAAATAGGCACTGTGCCTGTCGACCTGTTAAGTATTTTTTTTTATTTTTAGTAATAAAAAAATGAGAAGTAAATAATTTGTTGAGTTTTTATGAGAATTTATTTTTTGTAACAATTATTGTGATTAAAGGCTTGTTTGTTACAAGTTTTTTGGTAAAAGAATCCCTTCTTTTCAAGAATTAATCTTTTCTTTTAATTGTTTATCTGCTTGTTTCAGATTTTCAAAATAATTAAAAGCAAAAAAGAATTTAAAATCTTATTAAAAGCAGAAACTATTTTTATATATAAATTCTCAGTAAAATCAACTACTTTTAGAAAATAATTTTATGAATATAAAAAATATATACTAACATATGTTTTACTTACATTAGAAACACTTTCTTTTTTAATTTATAAAAATTGGGCCATACGTGTTCGTTTATAGTAATTAAAGGGTAAATTTTTACCAAAAGAAACAAAAAGAAAGTTATATGGTTAACAAAATTTATAAGTGAGGATGAACGACCTCAATTCATATATTTACTCAATTTTACAATTTTATTTGCTAAATTTGCCACCATATATAGGTTAATTATAATTATGCCTTTAAAAGGAAAAAATTAACAATACAGAAATAATACAAAAGAAGCTTTATATATATCAAGAAAAAAATAAAACGTAACTAAGTATTATAAATTTATCATTTTTAACTTTTATTTTAAATATAGCATTGTGGTGGGGCTAGCAATCATTTTTAAATTTTAATTGTGCTGATTATTTCAACCAGAATTATTCTTTAAAATTAAATAAATCTACTCCAATACCTGAAAACTTGTGTGTAAGCGTGTAAATAATGCTGAGCTAACGTATAACGTTATCCTTCATGTGATGCTATATTATAAATATTATCAAAATTATGAATTTATATATTAACTATCGTGCAAAATATAAATTTTCAAATAATAAAATATAAAATAAGTTTTTCTTTCTTATTTTATATATTTACTCACTACAATTAAAATAGTCTATAGCTCTACCGCATGGGTATATAGATTTCCACATAAATTTGGTCTAAGTTCAATAAAAGAAATTATTTTTAATGAATTCCTAAATTTATATAAGAGTGATAGAAGTAAATATTAATTATTTAACTGATAATTAATGGTTGAGATCAATTAATTATTCTCTCTTCTAGTATTTATTACTTATTATTCTTTTTTTCCTCTCATTACATTTTAATATTCTCCTTTTTCGTCTCTCAACCACTAAGATTTTTTTTCCTCTAATTCTAATTATTCATTCATTTTCTTAAATCTAATAACGGTAATAAATAATTAATCTTAATCTAATAATAATAATAATAAATAACTAGTCTTAATAAAAAAATAAAAGATAAAGATGAATAGTCAGTCTGATGTGAATCCTCAATATATATATATATATATATATATAAATAAGAAATGAAAATAAAATATTAATAAACAAAAATAATAAAAATAGGATATTAAATTAATATTTATAATTTTTTTAGTAAAAAAAATTATATTTAAAATATATGTTAATAATTAATTTTTTTAGTTAAATTTATTATTGATTAAATTAATATTTGAAAAAAAAATGTGTAAAATAAATTTGTTACTGTTTTAATTTGTCTTACAAATTACGAGAAGTAATTTGTCTTAATCTGTTCGTATTGTACTTACATAAAGAAGAAATTGACTCTTTTTTCTTACATATTTACCCAAGATCATTGGAAATTTGAAAAATAATCTGATCATGTTTTCATTTACTTCTGTTTTGGCTACAACCTACCCTACCAAAAAAATTACACAGGCACTTATTTCTGCATGGAAAACCGGTCAGACAATGCCACATATATGACACGGCAACTTATTATTTGTCTAGCAGCTTTACCATGTAGTTAAGATGGAGCCATTTTATGCTCCTAATGATCTGTTTGAACTGTAAATATGGCAGTTTAAACTTATGATCAATTTTGTTCAGAAATATAATGGTATATTATTATTTCTTGATCTGGCAGGTCAGGGACTTGATTAAATTGGCAGATTATCTAACACGGAGAAAGGATGTAGACCTAGAATAGGAATCACTGGAATATCACTTGGAGGTTAGTTGAGAGAAGTTGAAAGGAATATGTCAGATTGCATGTTTGATGTAACTCATCATTATTCCTTGATGCAGGAATTCATGCATGGTTTGCCGCATTTGCTGATACTAGCTATGCTGCCGTTGTTCCTGTGATTGGCGTTCAGGTGGCATTGAATGGTTGAGTGAAGCTTCTATTTAGCCATATTGTGTTTTGAAACAACAATTTGAAAATTTTTGTGCTAAATGCTTGCAGGGATTTCGGTGGGCCATAGACAACGATGAATATCAGGCTCGAGATGAGACTTCAAAGCCTGTTTTTGAGGGTAAGATAATGTCAAATGATCGAGTTTCTAAAATTTCTTTCATGTTTTACCTATTTTCTGATCGAGTTTCTAAAATTTCTTTCACGTTTTTACCTATTTTCTTATCTTTGCTTTAGTTTTTTTTTTTTTTGGAAAATATCTTTGTTTTAGTTACTAAGGCTTGTACTTGAGAATTATATGGTAACTTGATCAGATAGAAAATTATAAATTCAAATTATTTTGTTAACAATTAAAATTTGTCAAAAAAAAAACAACCAATGCTTGTACTTCAATTTATTTTTATACTATTGAAATTATATTATTCATATAAATTCAGTAACAAAATTTGTACAGTAACAGTTTATATATGTGGCGCATGGGGTGTATGATTTCATATGGAACATCAAATAATTTGTCTTTTATAATTGGTCAATTATAATAGCTAGATTGCCTAGAAGGGAACATAAAAAATATAGTAACCAATATGGGGACGATTCATTCAAGCATGCTGACAACTAAACACATGTTCTGCAGTTACTTTAGTGTACACTTCCCTAATGCTCTTAGGTTTATGAATGCAGTGGCTCGTGATGATTTGGGTAAAGCTGCTATTGACAAAGAAGTGGTGGAGAAGGTCAGCCAAGTTTTTATGAATATAATTAGGGAAGAAAAAATGATCGCATATGTGGATATTTGCTGACAAAATCTGCCAACGGATAATTAATTAACGAATATTAGATATCTAAACAATTATACCTGCCCCGTCAATAAATGAGTTTGTAAGGCTTGTACGAAGGTATTTTTTCCATAGGTAAAATAGTAATAAATATGATATTAAATGATATTAAATGATGATTTGGAGTGTTAAATTATTATTAATTTTTTATTTAAATTTATAATAAATTATTGTTATAAATTTAGAATTTTGCTTTGAGAAATTAAAAATTATTAAATTTTTTTATACTAAAAATTATTTTTATAGTCAAACAAAAATATTTTAATTTCTTTATGAAAAAAATTTATGTTTTTTTCTAAAAAAACTGTGAATATGATGTAACAAATATCTTTAAATCCAACAAGAATATATATATATATATATACACACACTTTGCTTTCTTGCAGAGGTCTCCAAATAAATTTCCATTGCTTTGATTTATTGCTTTAAGAAAACATTATTAACAAATGACTTTTAGTAACATTTAATAGAAAAATATTACTAAAAATCTTTGTAACATTTAAAAATGACGTTAAAAATTTTAGGTAAAATATTATAAAAAAAATTCATTAGTAATATTTATTTGTAATTTATTTGTAGTGATAAAGCAACTTATCCCGTAATTAATTGCTACTTATTCACCCAATGAGCATAATCTCTATCCAGTGTGTTTGCAATTAATTCTTCAAGGCAGCGGTTGTTTAACGGATAAAATAATATGTTTGAAAATGATATCATGAGAATATTATTCTGATCATCCATGTTTGATAAATATATTATTTTTGAAATAGTTTTAAATTGAAAAATAAAAATAAGGTAAAATAAAGTGTAATAGTAGTTATTTTACATGATAGTCTTACTCTTTTCGTGACAATATCTAAGTGGGGGAAGAATATGTTTATTCCATCTGTCTCAGTTTTCTTCATTTCTAATTTTGTTCTTAAATTCCTTAACATTTATAATTTCAAAGTCTAATTAATATTTTTTTATACATTTAAGTAATATCTATTATTTATATATATATATATATATGTCATATATATCAAAAGTTAAAATATTAAATAAAAATATTTTAATAAACATATAACAATACTTTAATTATATTAAATATTTCTTAATCTATAATGTTATACTTCAATAGAAACGGGGTGAAACGAATAATGTATATTCCATTATTCCTGAAATGGATTATGAATAGAAATATATATTTTTGTAACTTGAATGTGGTCAGATTCTTATGCTCACATTCATAATTCTGCTCAGGTGTGGGACCGAATAGCTCCAGATTTAGCTTTCCAATTTGATTCACCCTATTCAATTCCAACTATCTCCCCACGTCCTTTGCTTATTCTTAATGGTAAGAGCCTTGGGTAACCATAACATAAGTTAATTTGTCTATTCTTCTTCTTTAGGATATATCAATAACATCTTAGACCTCTGCAGCCATCCGTATTGGGTAACTTACAGTTATTTCATACATTTAGCGTTTGTGAATATCTTTCAGCTAACTAATTGAAGCATTAATTTGCTTGGGTGTTGGGTGATGGGATAAATAGGGAGAAGAATCACTCAGTCACCTGGTCTAAAGATTACCATCCTAAATGAAAAAGGTAGTTATAATATATGGACAGAGAGGGTTTAGGGTTTTCTAATCCAAAAACTTGTCTTAATTAATGTTAGATTTTATTTACAGTGTATTCTTTCTTATGAATATTAACAAAGAAAAGTTAGTTGATAATATGTTTTTGTCCCAACATTGGGAACTCTAGGTGCGGAAGATCCTCAATGTCCTCTTAGAGGCTTGAAAGTTCCAAGAGCAAAGGCAAGCCAGGCATACAGCAAGTTTAACTGTACAGATAATTTCAAGGTATGAACTTGTATTGTTTAGTCACTTTGGTGAGAAATTTAAACTTGCCAATGTGATCTTCTTTACCAATTTAATAAGAATGGATAAAATTAGTTGAAACCTGCAACTTTCCAATATAAAACAAAGCATCATTTCAAAAAAAAAAAAAAAAACCCTCTCATAATTGAAGTTGAAGGAAAAAAGTCACCTTAATTTCTGATCAGTTTCCAAAGTATGGCAAACACATGTGAGTGGATGTATATTGTTGACTTTATTTGATTAGTTTGACTTTTAAGATTTAATAAACTTAACATCGACCGATCGATCTTAACTCATGGCATAGCACAGTTGTAAGTGCAGCCTCTTAAAGGATGTGATTGTGAGAACTTAAAGGCCTGTTCGGTAGGGATTCTTTCTATGATAGGTTCATGTTTGGAAGTAATTAAGTTTTAAAGGGAAAGGAAATAGAAATAAAGATTTTAGTTTTAAATTGAGTGTTAATGATTGGTTGCTTTGACATGCAGTTTATTGCAGAACCGGAATTAGACATCAAATATTTCAGATGAGAGAATCAGCTGATTGGTTTGACAGGTTTTTAAACCTTAGCTCGTACCCTCGGATGTGCCCTTCAAGTCTGTGGTTGTAAAATCATATGTTGCCCAACTTGCTCAGGATTATTGCCTCATTCCAGTTGTTTTTCTGTATGTCTTTCATAATATATAATATATAGCAAAATACTTAATTACCTATTAACACCCACTAGGCTTGACGTTGTGGAATGATCATTGGGTTGTTCGTGTTGATAGTTAAAAGGTTGTGAGTATAATGAGTAACATGAGTTCTACCCAATTACAGTCCACAATTTGTATGACTTTAAAATAATAAATTTATCGTATATATATATATATATATATATATATATATATATATATATATATATATATATATATATATATATATATAATAAAAATGATTATGATGAATTTACAATATTAAAGCATAATTTTTTTTTCTTATTAAAAAAAATAATTTTGGAATAAAAATCTAAAACTTGTCTACCTGTATGGCTGTATCTAAACCATGGAAGTTTCAAGGTGAAGACTCTAGGCCCGTTTATACTGAAATAATCTTTATTTATAGTTAAGAAACAACATGATCAAGTAGATAAAATTACCACTTTTAAAAATTTTATCAAATTATATAAATATTTCTACTTTTTAACGTTTACATACTATTTTTATACATGGATATCAAGTGTGATATATATTTTTTAAATTTTTAAGAAATATATGTAATATGTTTAAAGAAATATTAATGTAATATTGCTAAAATAATTATGCAAATGTAAAAAAAAAAAAATAAATAAACAGGTTTTTTGTATTATTTTGATAAAATCTAAAAATTAACGTAATTTGCTTTAAAATGAAGCAAGCAATTATGATTATATTAAAAAATGATATTTTATAATGAGTTTCTATATTGATTTTATAAGAATCTATGCAAATAAGGATATATTTATAAAAAGATATATACTGTTTTTTTACGGCTTATAAAAAGATACTTAAGCATGAGTCTTTTTTATTCTCAAAAATATGGTACATTATTTTGATAAATGTTATTGTTTTATCTTAGTTTCTAATAACATCATTAGGATAACATGATATTTTTTTTATGATATCATTATTTATTGACGTGATAGTTGATTATTTAGTATGACATTTTATTATAATGTTATCACTGTTAATTAGTCGTGTTAACCTTTTGTAGTGAAAAAATGACAAGAAAATAAAATAAAAATATTTAAAATTTATTAAAAAAAATAAAAATGACGGAAATCAAAATACTCTATTTATTTTGTTAGGTGCAGATTGGAGGCCAAGTATCTCCTGGCTACACTAAAATTCTACATAAAATGAGTAAACTTTAATCCCTTTAATTGAGGGTGTAGTACGTCCGCATGTAGCCTAGTGAATGTTTCGAGGCATTTTCCTTAGGATGTCGATTGTTCAATAATGTAAAGAAATACAGCATCAATTTCATTTTGTAATCTTTGTTTCTTAATGCTGAGCCGAGAATAAGTTCCAAGAACTCTCTGAGATGTGTTATTCTTATTTGGTTAGTACATTGATAAAGTCAAGAAATTGAAGCTTCCTTGCGACTCAATATTTGATAGTCCTTCTTCATTTGCCTTCCATCGGGTTATTAATCTCTAAAAAAGTTAAATTAATAAATGAAGTAGGAGTATCTTTCAAGATCAAAGAGAATTAAATGAATAAGATTATTTCTATAACATTTTATATTTTTCTGACAATC
The DNA here is from genome assembly GCA_037954015.1 of Psophocarpus tetragonolobus. Taxonomy (NCBI): domain Eukaryota; kingdom Viridiplantae; phylum Streptophyta; class Magnoliopsida; order Fabales; family Fabaceae; genus Psophocarpus; species Psophocarpus tetragonolobus. The sequence goes on along the minus strand of CM075688.1, from coordinate 21,636,313 downwards.
ATCCACTTAATTTAATTATCCAAAAAAGGCAAAAGGATAAGGCAATGAGAAAGAGCACGGTTAAGTAGGAGCATAGCAGCTGGAAAGCAAGAGAGGTAAATGATGAAAGTGGTACCTGCGAGTCCGCTCCCGATGCGGCACGCGCGGATCCTGTTTAGCCGCACGTGCCTGGAGCATCCCATTATATTTACCATCAACCCGCCAAAGTCACTTGGTTATAAAAGCGGAACGCATTTCTCGTGTAGAACTATCGCTCAAGCACAAGCACAAGCACAAGCTCACACTCGCAACAAAATCCAAACCAAAATGATTGAAAGAAAACCTATTGAAGACGCTCAGAGCAAGTTCCGATCCGAGTTCTTGCAAGTCCTGCGTAGCAGGCGACCAGCTCAAGGTATAACAGTCAAACTTATTCACTCACTAATCAACTTCCACCATCTCGCTATGTATTGCGCAACGATTTTTTTTAATTAAATCTCATCCGTTGTATATGTTCAGTTCCATTAACGGTAGAACTCGCGAAGCCAGTGGCGAATCCTTTGCATCAGAACTCTCCTCCGTCAATTGAAGAGGTATCAACATTCATACAAACTTCTTTTTTTTTCAATTCTAATTCATTTGCTGCCTCAATGGCTTGCAAACCTTATAGATCGAGATAATGGAGTCGTGTCCGAAGGCTGATATAGAGAATCTTGAAGAGTTGCTCGAGGAGGAGAACCTCTACTTGAATATAGAGGTAGGTAACTGACTACTTCGATTTTTTCCGGGAGTTGAATTTTGAATCGATAAGTTTCTTATTCGAATTTGATTTTAAGCGCGAAAGAGAAACTCGTTGATTTTGAATCGTAGGAAGGAGAGCAAGGACGGTTACCTTTGCTGATTTTGAAGTTGAAGGAAAGCGATAAGCAGAGGAAAAGACCTGCAGTTGTTTTTCTTCACAGTACGAACAAATACAAAGAAGTCGTCCGTCCATTGCTTAAGGTTGCTACTACATTTTCTCTGTATGATAAATTTTACTGTATTCGTCGGATTTTTTTCATTTATAGTTGTACTGTACTTACTTCTGTATTATAAATTGATATAATCGTGGATTTTCATTCTGGCTTGGTTTCTGTTTTTCTTCTTCGTGGCTAGGCCTATGCTTCACGAGGATATATAGCAATTTCCGTTGATTCTCGTTACCATGGAGAACGTGCCACCAGCGTAACCACCTATCGCGATGTACGTGTTTGCTTTGCTCTGATTTAGTTTTACGTTCTCTCCTTCTGATGAAATGCACAATTTTATTTAGGGAAAATTTTGTCTCAACTCGCACTACAATGCTCAATTTTAGGAATTGAAGTGCTTTTCAAATCATTTGGATATAGGTTTGTAACTAAAATTTGTTTGGGTTTGTTTGTTGAAATTTAGACTTAATTATTTAACTATGCTTCGGTTATTAGTTTACTCATTTACATATCCAGGGGGTAATAAACTAAATTACTTAAATAAAATGAATTGTATGCTCCAACATAGAATTTGGTTTGTAAATTAATTCAAATAACTTTTTTGAGTTCCAAACGTAATAGTCTTTTTCTTTCTGTAAGACAAACTAATAGTTTAATTACTACTTCAAATGCAATTCGTATTTTAGTGGTTCCGATTTCTGAACAGATAATTTGCCTTGAAGAATAATTAATTGTTAAGCTTTAGGAGAAGTAATTTGTCTAAAAAATATATTTTCTTTTCGTCTTGTCCTTATAGAAGAAATGGACTCTCTTTTGCTTACATATTTACCCAAGATCACTCGAAATGTTAAAAATAAGTCATCTATATAAAATTCAAAACTAACCATGTTTTCTTTTACTTTTGTTGTGGCTACTACATCCCCTACAAAAATCACAGGCACTTATTTCCGCATGGAAAACCCGTGAGACGATGCCATTCATATATGACACGGTAACTTATTGTTTATCATGCAGCTTTACCATATACGAGTAGTTAAGATGGAGCCACTTTCGGCTCCAAATGATTTGTTTGAGAACTGTAATATGTCAGCTTTGATTTATGATTTTTTGGTTCAGAGATAGTATATTATTCCTTGATCTGGCAGGTCTGGGACTTGATTAAGTTGGCAGATTATCTAACACAGAGAGAGGATATAGACCCTTCTAGGATAGGAATCACTGGAATATCACTTGGAGGTTGGTTGAGAGAATTTGAAAGGAATATGTCAGATGGCATGTTTGATGTTATTCATCAATTGTATAATTCTTCGATGCAGGAATGCATGCATGGTTTGCCGCGGTTGCTGATACTCGCTATGCTGTAGTTGCTTCTCTGATTGGCGTTCAGGTCGCATTGAAGATTGAGTGAAACTATTATTTAGCCAGATGTGTTTCCGAAACAACGATTTAAAACTTTTGCGCTATATAATTGCAGGGATTTAGATGGGCCATAGATAACGATAAATGGCATGGTCGAGTTAATAGTATAAAGCCTCTATTTGACGGTAAAGATAAAACTTGATTTTGAAATTTTATTTGTTTCACCTGTTTTTATAATCTTTGCTTTAGTTACTGCACTCTGTACGTCATTTTGGTTCATAAATATTGAGATTATTATTTATCTAAACCTTTAGTCTTGTACGTGGCAGTTTATATATGTCGTGCATGGTGTATGATTTCTTATGCAATATCTAATAAATTCTTAAAATTGATGATGTGATGTCTCCTCCTCCTCCTTCTCCCCGTGTTAAAGTTGGAACGCTGTTTTGATTAAGACCTAGAAGGGAAAATATTATAGTACCCATAAGGTGTACTATTCATTCTCGCATGCTAACATAACAGTGGACAACTGAACATTATATTCAGACGGTGCTTTGGTATATACATCCCCTAATGCTCTTGGGTTCATGGATGCAGTGGCTCGTGATGATCTGGGTAAAGATGCTATTGACAAGGAAGTGGTGGAGAAGGTCAGCCAAATTACTATATGCTGTCTCCAAATGAATTGCTATATGCTTTAATTTATTGCTTGAACAAAACATGATTGGCAATACTTTGCACCATGTTACGTATCCATAAAATTGCTAGTAATCGCCTATACCCGGCACAATTTCCTTCTAGAGCCTTGTTCTTGGTGTTCTAAACTGTTGGCAGTTGATACTAAGTACTGATCACAAAAGTTTTATATTTCATTTTAGGTTTGGGACCGAATTGCTCCAGGTTTAGCTTCCCAATTTGATTCACCATATTCAATTCGAACTATCGCACCACGTCCGTTGCTTATTCTTAATGGTATGATCCTTATCTATCTTGTTCAATTTTATATTAGTGCGATGTAGATGATGAGTAGTTGCTGTAATGTCTACCTAGTTGGTATTACCGCAATTATAATTCATGGTAACTACACCGTTGCAACATAATGTTTTTAATTCTTTAGGATATATACAGAGAGAAAAAAATTATACTCTGTTAAAAATATTTATAATGTTGTGAATCATAATATTATATATGATAAATTGTTTTGCTTTATTAATTAATACTTTAAAAATTATATAAACAAATGGTTGCAATTAAACGTCATTGTAAAATTTTTTTATTTTAATAATTTATAGATATTAAACTCATATATGTATATATATATAGACACTCACACAGTAGACCTATAAATCCATCCGTATTGTTAGTCAATTTTAGTTATTCCCTGCATTTAGTCTTTGTGGATTTTTTAAACTAACTTGCAATTGAAGCATTTGCTTGGGTTTTGGGTACTCTAGGTAAGGAAGATCCTCGCTGTCCCGTTGCAGGCTTGGAAATTCCAAGGTCAATGGCAAGCCAGGCATATGAAGAATGTCAATGCTCAGATAATTTAAAGGTATAAACTTGTTTTCTTTGGTCACTGTGGTGAGAAAATTATACTTGCCAATGTCTTCTTCGGCGGTCAGTTTATTAAGAATAGGTTAATGGTTGGTTGCAATCTGCAACTGTCCGATTTAAATCAAGCACCATTTCATAAAAAACCTCCCATAATGAAGGTAGAAATGAAGTCCTTGAATTTAGCATGCGCTTTCCAAAGTATGGCGAACGCATGTAAGAGCATATATATTGTTGACTTCATTTGGTCAGCTTGACTTTTAAGATTCAATAGGCTAAGCATCTCTAGTCATGGCACAGTTGTAGATGCAGCCTCTTAAGTTGGATGTGACTATGAGAACTCAACGGGGTGTTTGGTTTGGGATTCTATTTAGGGTATGTTTGGAAGTAAGTTTTGGAGAGAAAGTAAAAAGAAATATTTTAGTTTTATATTAAGTGGGTGTTAATGATTGGTTGTTTTTTTTTGGTCCAAGTTTATGACTGGTTGCTTACTTGCTTTGACATGCAGTTTATTGCAGAACCTGGAGTTGAACACCAATTAACGAGATTTCAGGTGAAAGAATCATCTGATTGGTTTGATAGGTTCTTAAAACCTTAGATCTTGTCCTCAGTGGTCCTCAACCATCCTGATCCTGATCCTGTTAATTTCTCTGTGTCACATTAATATTAGTAGGAATTAGGAACCATAGATAGATTTTAGTCTTCAAATCTAATCATTTCTGTGTTCTCAAATGTGTAGTTCGAGGCCTGGGTGCTGGGTGGTTGTAAAATTATAATTTCTAGCTATTGCTTCATTCCAGTTGTCTTTGTATGATTGTGCTTTTCATGAAATGAATAAAGCAAAAATGTTTTTACCTGATGAATATAACTTCCAGTCTAAGATATTGCTAATCGCTGTAAAATGTTCCACCTAATGATATACATCCAAGATTAGTATGAGATGTATCCAATGATAAGCAGCATAGAACCAATCCGAGAGCGCATCAAACTGCCAAGGCACCCATCACAAAACCAAAATCCAGTAGAGAACATAACATTATGCACACCATCTGTCCAAGCATAATTGAGGATTGATTTCCCATTCAATCAAGGAAGCTTTGTGCACCCGGCGGTCCATCGTATTTTAACCAAAACAAAGCCTTCATCTTAGCCACCTCCCATACAGATAAGTCTGACCACTCTTGTTGCCTATGGGACACGATTCTTATCTACTTTGGACACCCACTTGTCAGAAAAAAATGTCTCCTTGTAGATCAGGAGGAATTAGATTTTACAAGACTAATTATCTCAATCAATCTTATTATTTTTTTTCTTGTAAATTGAAAATATTAGTTATATGATATGATGTGTAAAGATTGATAGAAATCATAGATACGCATAACCATGTAACATTTTCTCATAGACTAGTATTGTCTTATATTTTGGAGGTCTTGTACCAATTATAAAAATTATTAAAAACTTAATAAAGGCATAATTATGAAATATAAAAACTCATTCCATAATAAAATAATATTATGATTGTTTCTTACAAAATTAAGTACCAAAATTTTAAAACCACTATGACCCTGTTTTATAAATTTTTTTTAATAAACATTTATAGGAGAAGAAAAAAGTAAAAAAAAAATTTTAATTAAAATAAACTTCCTTTTGCAGACATTCTCTCATCTAAATTTTCAAAAATTAAACTGTATGAATTGACTTTAACTTATAACAGACACTCAATTAATTTTATTTTCTTATTTTTAATACATACTTATGAAATAATTATCTAAACACCTCTTAAGTATATCAATATAAAAGATTTTTAACTAATAAAATTTATTATTGGTGTGAATTTTAAATTAGCATAAAAGTCAATAAATATATAATATATAGCGATTTGTGATTAACTGTGTAAAAAATCTCAGTATATATATTATCTATTCATTTTTTTATACACCGAAAGATTTTTTTTTTAATAAAGAATTCATATGTTAATTTATTTGACAAAGTAGGTTTTAAGTCCTTGAACTTTTTTAAAAACTTAAGTTTAGTCTTGAACTAAATTTTGACTGGTAAATGTTCATTTTTTTTTTTTTTTGTCTCGAAGTAGTAGTTTGATGTTGGTGTAGTTGTCGTCAGTGGCCATTAGCAAAATTAGTTTAGTGACCCAAAATGAAACTTCAAAAATAAAGTCAATCCCTCAAGAACAAATAAAATTTCCAATTTTACCAAAAAAAAAAATCTCAAATATATGAAGACTCAAAATTGATGTTGATAATAGAAACAAAACAAGAACACCGTGTTGAAAAATCCATTATTGTTGGGAGATTCAAGAAAGCTGCGGAGAAAAGACCGGTGAAGAAGAGAGTAAAAGTGATGCAATACTGATCGATAAAACTTCATATGCACGACCCTTTTGTACATGATAGTCTCATATGTCACCACATTATCATTCACGACCCTTTTGTACATGATAGTCTCATATGTCACCACATTATCATTTAACATCAGTCAAGACAAAATTCACTGATAAAAAAGAAATATGAGGAACTAGGACAAGTCAAACATTTTGTTTAGAGACTACAACTTAGGATTCTAAAAAAAATTAAGAATTACAACAATTTTTTACCCTAGTTTATTTATCAACATGATTCTATGACAATATGTTGTCTACAAATTTGACAAACATTATTGTTGTTACTGAAAAGTACATTAGTACAAATCGTTATGAACCTTACAAAATGTACGTGGTAAGGTTAGAAGAGTATTCTGATATCTTTTAGAATGAACAAAAAGGAAAAGAACTTGTAAGAGAAAACTCCGACACTGAAGTCAATAAATAAGCAAAAGAGAGAGAATGTAGGAGAGGATTTTTTCCTGAATGAATAAATAACAAATACCTCTTGCCTTGTATTTATAGTGAAAAATGCAATTATTACCTGACGGTCAATACGTGTCTTTCTGGGTGCGTTCCTTTTATCCAATGCGTCTGTAGGTATTTTGCAGGTCTGTTTTGCTTTATTAGTAATGATGCTAATCAGTGATTATGCTGATTTATCTGCTAGTTTTAACTTGATTAATTGATTATTTGTTTTGTGGAGCTCGAATTTCGGTTTGGCCGAAATCCTTTGGGGTTTTATTTCCTTTCCTGTTTTAGGATTATATTATAATTTAGATTTCGGATATGGCAAAATCCGAAATCTATTATCTAGAGCCTTTATTGTTTTCTATCATTCTTTTGTTTATACACTTTTTTGTTTTCGGGTATGCTGAAATCCGAAGTCTCTTAGCATAGTTTTTTTTAGCAATGTGATGATCTATATACTTCGATTTTCGACTATACCGGAATCCGAAGTCTATCAATGGTTTCAAGATGTAGTTCTTCTTATGGTTATACAATTATAATATTGGTATTTAAGGTGATAGATATGGATAATTTGTGAGATTTTAAATTCAAAATTATTGTCATTACATAAAATAAATAAAATTTTGTTGACTTTATTATGTTTTTAATCCTTGAAATTTAATTAAATTTTGCTTTTAGTTCTTAAAATTTAAAAATAACTTTTTTTCTGAAATTTTAAGTTCATATTATTTTCAGGATTAAATTTGGCTAAATTTAGAAATTAAAATAATTATTTTTAATGTTCGGTAACGAAAAAAAGAATTTAATCAAACTTCAAAATTAAAAACTTAATTAATTCAACTTGTTTTTCCACGCGCTTTAACAATGCATTGTCATTTATTGTTTGAATATCTCGTAAAGCAACGAGTCCAGGTGCTTTTCAAATATAAAGGCTGGCAATCATTATGCTTCGGTTGAATTAAAGGTAAGTACAATGTATTGGTATTTTATTATGTTCTATTCTTTAAATTGATAAAACTGTAACGGAATAACGTGAATTCCATCATATCCAGTGCGTACTTGAACGTCCACATAATTAATTAGAAACAAAATTGATTTTAATTGAAATTAAGTTTCAAGTAAGCAAAAAAGATTTATTCATTTAAGTGGGTCTATTTTTTAAAAAAATTACCTAAGTGGATTTGTTTTTAAAAATATTACCGAGACGAGTCTATTTTCATATTTGACCTAGTCAAACTGTAACTCATAATTGTGGTATAAGTGTCACATCAACGGTGTGTGATATCCAATGTGGAACAAACTGATACTAAAATAGTAACGGACAAGGTTTGACTAGTCTTTGATTAGCGTCGTCCCTCTGTCCAATGGTTACAAGTAGTGCAGATTTCTAGATAACTAAAGTTGTAAGTCTGACTTGCGGTTTATGTGTTCTTTGACTAACTCTTCCTTTTAAAAACAGACTCACTTAAGTAATTTTTTTAAAAAATAAATCCACTTAGGTCAATCAGCTAGCGAAAAACCCTTATACACTGTCAGTGTAAACTGACAGTTAATCACAACCATTTATATATAGTAAGTTTGTTGACTTTACCAATTAATACTTTAAAAGTCATGTAAACGAATGGTTGTGATTAATCGTCAGTGTAGAACTTTTATACTGATACTGTATAGGTGTTAAACTCAATTGATTAATTCAAAATCAATTCTATAATTCTTCCATATATTTAATGTGGGTTATCTTGTAAAGTAGGATTTTTTTGTATTAGCTCCGTTTTTGCTCTTTTCCAGTTCTTTTTATATCCTTTCTACACGATGATTGGGAGGAGAGGGATCTCTTTCATAGAATCATGAAAATCAGAATGGATCTCAATTGTCAACTGGCGGACTAACACTCATCTCAACCTCGAGCCATAGAATGGTGAAGAGGTTGTGGTAATTAAGGACTAGGCGAACCTAGTTGTGGGTCCCGTGCGATGCAGGTCTCTACTAACTTCGGGTTGGGTTGATATATTAGATAATCCTCCATGTGATGATGTCGGTCTTGAAAGGATGCATGCAGGGCTCGTGATTGGACATCTCCTGACGTTTGGAACGTTTCACTTCCCAAATGCACGTTAAATCCCTATGTTCGTGTGCATATGTCTCTATCTCAATAATCAATTTTGAGCTCTTGCTCTTATCTTACATGAAATTATAAAATTGATCTAATGAAAAAGTTCACATATGAAAAGAAGAGAAAGGAAGAGGTCATAGTTTTGAATCTCTATTAACAAAATTAACACATTAACAACTAACAATTTTCTATAAAAAGAAGCGACTAAAGATCTGAAAAATTACCCAAAATCAAATTTAAAAACCATAATCAATTTTGTAGAGTGAAATCAAACATCAATTAATCTCTCAAGTTCTATCTCCCCCTCCTTACCAATTTGGTGTATAAGATGGTATCAAAGTCACTCAGTATTAATTTACTACTGGTACTATTAGAATTTGTTTTATTAGTTGTTTTATTCCTGTCAGGATTTATGTTTTATTAGTTGTATTATTTCTTTATTTAGCAAATTACAATTATAGTATATGATGAGAATATCCCTGAATCATAGGGATCTGGTTGTCTAGGTGTTATTATTATTCTTCCTAAAATAGCTTCAGTCTTATATATATGAATTGTATTCTCAGCATAATTCAATAAGAAAAATTATTCTACCCTAAATTCTGAGATGGTATCAGAGCTCTCAAATTCTGGGAGTCGCCTCTGACTACGCAAACCAAAACCCTAGACGGTAGCCTTCATTCCTGGACAACCTTCATTACTGTCAATCATTTTATTTTAGGATAGCCAGCCTTCATTGCTACCCTAAACCCTAAACCCTAAACCCTAGACCAAATACATATTCACTGCATTAGGTTCATTGTACTACAGTGGACATGGCAGACCCAATTGCTGAAGTGGTGAATACTGAGTCTCAGAACACTTAGGAACAGCTGCAAAACCTCAACACTGCCTACCGATTGAATGGGAAGAATTACTTGAAATGGACCCAGCTTGTTTGTAGAACTTTGAAAGGTAAAAGGAAAGCTAACCACTTGACTGAAGATGCTCCTGAAGAAGAAGATCCCAAATTTACAAAATGGGATGAAAAGGACTCTATGATCATGGCATAGCAATGGAACTCCATGATCCCAGAAATCACTGATACTTGCATGTTTCTTAATTTTGCAAAGGAGATTTGGAATGCCATGAAGCAAACATACTCCAAAGCTAAAGATGCTGCTCAAATATATAATGTGAAGGTGAAGACTTTGGTTGCAAAACAGGGAAACAAGACTGTTACAGAGTTCGCCAATCAACTCAAATAACTGTGGATGGAGTTAGACCATTACAACGTCATAAAAGCCAAGTGCTCAGATGATTCAACAATGCTCAAAGAGTATATTGAGCAAGATAGAGTCTATGATTTCTTGGTAGGGCTTAACTCTGATTTTGATCAAGTGAGAGTCCAGATCCTTGGAAAAGAAAAAATTCTAAGAATTAATGAAATAATAGCTATGGTCAGAAGTGAAGAAAGCAGAAGGGGAATAATGCTAGAAACCCTAGCCATGGTAGCTTCAGGATCGGCCATGATGATAGACCACAGAAAAATAGGGGAATAGCTAATATGGAGAAGAAAGGTGAAGCAGTGTGGTGTACCTTCTGTAACAAGCCTTGCCACACCCATGAAAAATGCTGGAAGCTGCATGGAAAGCCACCTAGTAAGGATTGGGGGCCCCAAAACCGAGACAAGGAGTGGGAAAAAAAAATGAGACAACACCAGAAAGGGAGGACAAGCACACATAGGTACTGCCACCAGTGAAGAAAATAGAGGAGGAGTGATTCAACTTAACCAGGATGAATTAGAGGATATGAGATCACTCCTCAACAAGTTGGATAAATCAACAGGTACTTGTTCTCTAGCACATTCAGGTATGTTTCCTTTTTCTTTTGGACTTAATGCCTTAGATAAAAACTATAATCCATATTGGATACTAGATTCTAGGGCTACCGACCACATGACACCCCTACCTAAACATTTCTCTTCTTATACCCCTTGCCCTAGCAACAAGAAAATATCCACAGCAGATGGCTCTATGATGACTGCAACGGGTCAAGGAGAAGTTCAAATAAGCTCATCTATAACCCTTAAAAATGTCCTTCATATTCCTAAACTGTCTCTCAGTTTGATTTCCATAAAAAAACTCATAAAATACCTATCATATAATGCCATTTTTTATGAAGATGTTTGTATACTGCAGAACAAGTACTCGGGGATGACGAATGGACATGCTAGAGAATGGAATGGCCTTTATTACTTGGATAATCCAGATTTTCCACCAGACCTGGAAAACAACAACTTTTTTTTCTCTGATTCAATAAAGACCAACAAGGAGAAGGTCTTCCTACATCACTGTCGTCTTGGACATCCTTCCTTTAGAGCCATAAAATTGTTATTATCTTCCCTTTTTAGCAAATTAGATGTGGAAAGTCTTCATTGTGAAGTGTGTGAGCTTGCTAAGCACAAGCATGTACCTTTTCCAGTTAGTAATAATATGAGCATTTTTTCCTTCTATTTAATTCATACTGATGTGTGGGGTCCCTCAATTGTCTCAAATGTTTCTGGTGCCCGTTGGTTCCTCATCTTTATAGATAATTGTACTCGTGTTACATGAGTTTTCTTACTAAAACAAAAATCTAAAGTCAGCTATGTGGTTTAGCGTTTTTTCTCCATGGTAAAAAATCAGTTTGGAGTTAGCATTAAGAGGATTAGATCTGATAATGTCAAATATTACTTTAATAATGGGCTTATTTGTTTTTTTCAAAAGGAAGGTATCATTCATAAGTCATCCTGTGTCAAAACACCTCAGCAAAATAGGATTGCTGAGAGAAAAAATGGTCACCTACTTGACCAAACTCGGGCTCTTCTTTTTCAACATGAGGTTCCTAAAAGGTTTTGGGGGGAAGCTGTTCTTACTGCATGTTATCTAATTAATAGACTACCTTCTAATATTCTAGCCTCAAAAAGCCCTATAGAGGTTTTGTCCTCCTTTTATCCTAATGTCGCCACATCTAATCAACTTGTTCCAAGAATATTTGGGTGTGTGTCTTTTATCCATGTCCACAATGGTAATAGAGGTAAACTTGATCCTAGAGCCTTAAAATGTGTTTTCATAGGATACTCCTCCACACAAAAGGGATATAAATGTTAGCACCCACCATCACAAAAATTCTTCGTGTCCAGAGATGTCACCTTTTTTTAGCACAAAAGCTACTTCCACCAAGATCATCCTCATGGGGAGACTGCAAGAAAGGAAGAGGATTTTCTTATGCTCCCTGACTTAAGCTTGGGACCAAAAATAGGGACTAAAGGTGTAACAACTGAGAAGGAACCACTAAATCCATTCAAGATGGAGATGATGTAAGATTTGGAAAAGGACTTGTTTATACAAAGGAAGACAAAGGTCATTCCAAAATATGTTCATGTCCAACAATCCAACTAAACATTACATGAGGTAATTACCCTTGATCTTTTAATCTCCACTAAATCAACCTCTGATTTCCCAGCTGTACAGGAACCTGAAACCAGTCCAGCACCACTTTATGAGGACCTAGGTATTCCAATAGCCCTTAGGAAAGAAACCAGAAAATGTACCACCAAACCACTATACCCTCTAGCCAATCTCTATCCTTTAGAAACTTCTCACCTACCCATAAAGCCTTCCTCACAAGCCTAAACACTACAACAACATCTACTTCTTTATTTGAGGCATTGAGTGATAAAAATTGGAAACAAGCCATGGATGTGGAAATTGAAGTATTAGAGAAGAATAGTACCTAGGATTTGGTTGCTCTCCCAAATGGAAAAAAACCAGTAGGGTGCAAGTGGGTATATACTATAAAATACAAGGCTGATAGATCCTTTTAGAGGTACAAAGCAAGGTTAGTAGCTAAGGGATTCACTCAAACCTATGGAGTGGATTACATGGAAACATTTGCTCTAGTTGCAAAAATGAATACAGTTAAGGTGATATTGTCCCTGGCGGCTAATTATGGTTGGAACTTGCAACAATTTGATGTTAAAAATGTTTTCCTCCATGGAGAAATTGAAGAGGAGATTTACATGGAATTGCCCTTGGATATGGTAAAAAAACAGCTGTCAACACTACTTGCAAGCTAAAAAAGGCATTGTATGGGATGAAACAATCACCACGAGCGTGGTTTGGAAGGTTTACTAAAGTTATGATAAGTTTAGGTTTTAAACAAAGTCAAGGAGATCACACTCTGCTCATTAAACACACTAAGTAAAAGGGAGTAACAGTGTTACTGGTTTATGTGGATGATATTATAGTGACAGGTGATGATGAGGAAGAGCAACGATTGTTAGGCCAACATCTGGCCCAGGAATTTGAAATTAAGACCTTGGGAAAATTGAAGTATTTTTTTGGAAATTGAAGTAGCCCATTCTAAAAAGAGGATATCTATATCTCAACAAAAATACATCATTGATTTGTTGAAAGAGACTGGTAAGATAGCATGCAAGCCTACATGTACACCAATTGACCCAAACCTGAAATTGGGAAATGCAGAAGAAGATACTGCAGTTGACAAGGAAGTGTATCAAAGGCTAGTTTGTAGACTGATATATTTATCTCACACTAGACCTGATGTTCCATTTGCCGTGAGTCTAGTCAGCTAGTTCATGCACCAGCCGAAGGAGGTTCACTTACAAGCTGCACTAAGAATTGTGTAGTATTTGAAAGGGACCCCAAGAAGGGGAATTTTTTTCAAACGAAATGGGAATGTAAATCTGGTGACTTAGAAGAGTAAAAAACAAAGTGTGGTAGCCAGATCCAGTGCTGAAACAGAGTTCAAGGCAATGGCACAGGGGATATGTGAACTATCTGATTGAAGATTATCTTGGAAGACCTAAGGATAAAATCGAATAAACAAATGAGACTTTATTGTGATAACAAATCTGCTATTAGCATAGCTCATAATCTGGTGCAACATGATAGAACCAAATATATTGAGGTTGACAAATATTTTATCAAAGAAAAATTAGATAGTGGTTTATATGCACTTCATGTGTCTCCTCACAAGACAACCTTGCAGATATTCTAACAAAGGGGTTGAATAACAACATCTTTGAGAAGATTGTTTCCAAGCTGGGAATTGAGAATACCTATTCACCAGCTTGAGTGAGGGGGAGTGTTAGAATCTGTTTTATTAGTTGTTTTATTCCTGTCAGGATCTATGTTTTATTAGTTGTATTGTTTTCTTATTTAGGATATTACAATTATAGTGTAGAATGAGAATATTCCTGAATCAAAGGGATCTGGTTGTCTAAGTGTTATTATTATTCTTCCTAAAATAGCTTTTCTCAGCATAATTCAATAAGAAAAATTATTCTATCCTAAATTCTCATAGGTACCGATAATGAGATGATTTTTGGGTGAATCCAAAATACCTCCCAATTAGGAGTCAAAAACCAATATTTCAATACAAGAGATCCCTTTAAAAAATTAATTTGTCCCGACAAATATTCTTCCTATACTACTGAAAAACAAACCCTTAAACCCATGCTTGAAAGAAATTATTACTTGCAATGATACTCTAAGAAGCTTAACCAAGAATTAGATCGTGAACTATAATACAATCAATCAAGCCATTAAAGCAATCACACAGCATTGGACCTATTTGGATAAATTTTTCTAAAAACAATTCTAGAAAAAGAAAACAAAAAGAAAATATAAAAAAAAAAAAACTCTGATACTTTTAAAAGATATGAAACTTCTTACAAGCTATTAATTATATTTTAATTAATATGTATAAACTCATAATTTTTTTTGAAGATTTGAGACTTTTTTAAGAATTAGCTCATAAAAGTCCTGCGTCTTTTAAAAAACTTACTTCATAATTTTTTTCTTAGAAGAGCTCGTTCAAATTATTAACTGCAACTCAAATTATTGACTGCAAACTCAACATGGCTTTCATCAAACTGAAGCAATCAAGGATTATTTGAATATGTTGAATTCAATTCTAGCATAAATCCAGATATGCAACGTCACACCTACACTCTGTACATTGTACAAGTCACTACTTTAAACATATCATCAAACAATTAATGTCATGTCTTAAAATGTATACATTTCAAACAATTAATAACAAAGAACTGCTGTATCTATTGCTAACTTGTTGCCTAGACAAACATAGGAAACAAGTCATCTAAAATCATTCAGCCTTTCTTTGGCATTGCTGCAAGTCTTGTGTACATTCTTGCCATGGATTGATACCCTCTAACATCGCCTGAACGCAGAAGATTGCCTGTAACAACAAAAGAAAATAAGTTGCAGAAAAGGTCTCCTTTCATACTGGTTCGCAACATTACAAAAGTTTCAAATGAAGATTTAATTACTCATTTCATTTGGTCCCTACACCCATAGAATTTATACATTTTAGTTCCAACGTCTAGAAATTGTTTGCTTTAGTCCCTACACATGCATTTTTGAATCTTTTTAGTCTTTATATTTACACTTCTAATCCATTTTAGTCCCTACACTTTTGGACGACATAAACTAAAAGTGATTAAGTATAAGGACTAAAACATAGTTGTTTTTAGGTGTAAGGACTAAAAGGTAAGAATTGTGCATTTACAAGGACCAAATGAATAATTAAAGCTTTCATTAACACAAGAGGATTTGAAGTTCTTTACTTTCTCAAATCCCAATAATACCAAGATGCTATTGTAGACAATTTTATAAAAGTTTAATTGGTATACACTGTCAGTGTGAAGGATTTTTACACTGACATTCAATCATGACTTTTCATTTATGTGACTTTTAAAATACCAATGAGTAAAGTCAACAAATTTATCATGAATGAAGGGTTGTGATTGAATGTCAGTGTAAAAATGTATATACCAATTAAACTCATTTAATAATCAACAAAAATCTAGAAATATACGCGTATAAATTCAAACAACATACACAGTCAAAGACAACAAATGAAGCACAAGATTCTAGAGCACCACCTCCCTTTCCGTTCTCTCAAGAGCAATAGATAATCATGTGGATGTATAAAATAGTTAATAGTTAATTGACGTATCTCTTGCATTTTCTCAATCCTCAAAAATCCAACTTCAATTTGGTCACCCATAATCAAGGTAAAGTATACTATGCAAGATTATACTATCATGTGAATTCAAGTTTTTTTTTCTTGCATTTCTTTCTTTAGATTCCACACAACTACAGACAAATGGGAAAACAATATAAAATGGAGAAAGTTTAACAACCTGAATCACAATTCAGTGGGCTGTCTGGTTCCGGATGGGCCATCAATGCAATTATAGCCCTACAAACAGATTGAAGTGTCCAAGCCGGGCTCCAAGCATTTTTCAAGATATCTAAGCAAATCTCCCCAGTCTGGAAAATTACTAGATGTTTAAAGAATTGCCATGAAGAAATGTCAAGAACTTCAAACCTATGAGAAAAACATTATCCATCAACTTGTAAAGAACAGGCATAGCAGGGCTGCTACCAGGATGTATAATCCCATTCATTTCCCATACAAACTATTAGTGTCTGTTTGATGCACAGAATTATACAATGAACTGGGGCTTGGAATTGGGATTGTGACATTTGGAAGTTCATCTAGGATGTTCAAAATTCTATGGGATTCTATATAATTCATAGTTAAAACCAACACTTAATTTCTAACCTCTGCCTTCTGAATTACAATTCCTAACCTCAGCCTCACTATTCAGCTGTTCTCCATGTCTTTGTTGCTCCCACCAAGGTTTCAAATAGAGAATCAAATGGTGAATCCCCATGTTAAGTTTAGAATTGTGAATCATATTTGTATTGAATCATTCAGAGACAATGAAGAGTTATTTAGATATATCATATAGTGCTCAATGTAATAATTATAAATTAGCAATAGATAAAACAACTTAACCATAAGTCTTATCAAATAAAATTATTAGTTATATACAAGTTTGTGAAGCTTTTATTTTAGAAGAATGGAAAAAAAAGCAGTGAAGTAGCTAAATAGAATGTATGTATTGAATAGTAGATGACATTTAATAATCGAATAGGATACACTCAGAAGAGTTCCTTCAATTGCTTTTCATTTAACAAATTAAACTTAAATGGCTTTCAATTTTTTTCATCAGAATTAGTGAAAGTAAAATAATAATAATAATAATAATAATAATTACTATTATTATAATTATTATGAATTGTATTGAAGATACAAAATTGCACAAATTCGTTCATATACCATAAGATACAAAGTCAATTGAGATTTATCTTATAATAAGAATCAATAGGTAGCCAAATTGTATCAAATCATAGCATTTGAATCATGATTCATGAATTGTTAGATTCTAATAACTATGGCTCCTATTGTTGCTACCGTCACAACCACCATTGCCTCCCCTACCTCTTGCTCCACTACCACCACATCACCCCCACACACTGCCACAGCCATTGCCACCACCAGCAACAATACACCCCACTGTCCTTGCCACCATTGTCACTGCCATTGCCATCATCAATCACCATCAATGCCACTACTACTGCCATCCCTTCGCCACCATCCCCCCCCCCCCACCCACCACCACTGCACCTGTGGATTAAATTTTGTATTCAAACCCAACATATTGTTACCCATGACTACCCCCATTTAAAATAAAAGTGACAAGATGGAATTGAAATTCAACTTAGAATTATAATTCTAAGCTCCAATTCCTTACAAAATCCAAACATAGGAATTATAATTCCAAACCAATTAATATTGGAATTGGAATTGCAATTACAATTTTGATTTATAATTCCAATTAGATTCGCAAAAACAGATATTTTTAAAATCATGCATCAGTTAGAAAGACAGAAACCATTCTGCAGTGAAATTTGTGAAATAAATTGGGATATATAGTTCTCCTCAGAAATCATACAGCTTCTCTTTATAAACCAAAAGAATACCAGTATAGCACACACTAATTACACGGGTATCCATCCTACCTTAAAATGCACATTTGGGTGAAATATCTTAGTCAAAAACCGGACTTGAGGCGGCTGTAGAGGGTACTGTTCTGGAACAGAAAAAGCAAGCTGGAACACACCCCCTTCAAAAGGAGTTTCAGAGGGTCCCTAATTGTAAACAAAACAAACCAGAACAAACGTCAGAATCATTAAAGACAGGTTGAAATTGACAAGCATTTTGTTAGCATAGCATACCTTGATAAGAGCCGTCCATTTAAAAATGTTAGAATCATCACAGACTAGCTGAATATCAGGATCAACTACCTTTTCCCGCTGCACCTCTTTGTACTCCTTGAACAGCCTTGCCCGCGATGCCTGAGCGAAAAACATAATCCAAAGTCAAAATGGCCTCATTCAAGAATCAACCTCAATACAAATTGCAAGAGACGGCATCAAAATCAAGTAAAAACCAAGTTAATTAAAAAAAAGAAAAACAAACCCAATCCTAAAGATAACCCACACCATAACAACTACATCCATTCAGATTCATTACCCAATAGGTTACTAACAACAACTGCGTCCATCACATCAACTCCAACCAGAAAAAAATAAAAATAAAAAATAAAACAGAAAAATAGTTAGTGGAAACGAACCTGCATGGTGAATATGCACAACCTGGAAAATAATTTAATTACAGTGTTAAGAGATATATTTGATTATGCGTGTGTGAACAAAATTGAGAAACCATAACGAAAATTCAATGATCAAATGTATTACTTTATCTCACGAATCTGATGATTGATATCTGTGGATTTGATTTCGCGAGAGGAAAGAAAGGAGAATAATAGATCGGAAATGAAAAGTAGTAAAACGGAACTCTGCAAACCCTAGAACGAACATTGGACCCACCAAGAACTAGCACAGGTGGCACCCGCGTTTCTTTCCCTTATTAATATTTTTCTCCATTAATCAAGCTTTTAGTTACAAACTCCTACTGGAATTAAACCTAATTGCCATGACCAATCTACCATAAGATGATGATTAGAAAAGTTTTTTATTTTTACCTAATTTAACCTGTTGTTCAAAAAAATAATTAGATGTTTTCAAATTTACTTTAAATTTTAAAATCATGAAAAATAGTATTTTTAATAAAAATAAGTTATTTAGTGAAACTAAAAATTTGTAATTTATGGTTATTTTTAATTTTTAATTATTTTATATATTTTATCATGTAAAAAAATCATTCGAATAAAATTAATTAATTTTAAATTATTTTTAACAAAATTATTCAACTAGATATATAAACTTATTTTAAGAGTGATTGATCTTTTACGCTCAAACCAGAAAGACTATCAACTCATCTTAAGACAGTACTTATAATTTAATTCATAATTTTAATTATAATCATTATAATAATTATTATTATATAAGAGAATAATTAATAAAATTGTGATAATAAAAATTTTAGTTATGAATTAATATTCATAACTTTACACTCACATTCAATTACATATTAATATATTGTCATGTTACTCCCTAATTAGGGGTGTTCAACTGAATTAAAAACCAAAAATTGAACCGTCCAAATTAAAAGCCACAAAAAACCGCTCTAGTTTGGGATAGTTTGGTTTTTATAATTTCTAAACCGTACAATTTGGTTCGGTTGATGGTTTAAGATGTTAAAATCTCATCAAACCAAACTGCTCATCCTTAGTTATTTTAGCAAATCTCCTAAGAACGCATATACAGTTACTCATTATTTTCTAAGTTTATAAGATTTTGAATTCATCTTTAATTAAGATTTTTAATTGATATGAATTAGTTGATGAATAAATATTTTAGCAAAATTATTTGATTTAATTTCATTTGATACAATTTGACGACAACCACTAAAGTGTAATGTTTAAATGAATTGATTTTTTATACTTTAACTTTAATGGTTGCTACTTTCATATAAATTTTTTGGAAGTGACTAAAATTTTATACAATTTTAGAAATAAATTTTTTTAATTTATTTTTTAATACTTAATACTATAAATTTTAAATCACAAAAATCAAATCAAACCAAATTGGTTTGGTTTGGATTTTATAATTAATTTAAACCAAACTAAATAGCACCGTACTTATTTTTATAGTTTGGTTCAGATTAGTTTTAACCTCAAAATCACATCACGAACACCTCCTAATTTTTAATAAAATTGTGATTGAATTGTAAGATTCTGAATTGCAAATGAGGGTTGGTGTAAAATTTCTTTACACCGATGATGTATACTTATTACTCTCATTATATAATAACAATAATAATAGGGAGGGAATCCACAAGTAAGAATAAAACACTTACTCTTCATCTTCACTTGTTTCTTAGTTTTTGAAAAGAGTTTTCAGAAATAGTTTTCAAAAACTGTTTTCGGAAAAAAAAGAAAAAAAAAACTTATTTAATAAGTGTTATTCGAAAACTATTTTGAAGATGTAAAAATGGAAAAACTTGTTCATATTTATTAAATTTTCATTAATAAAAAGCAAAAAACAACATATTCTAATTGTATTTTTAGATTTCAAAAATAAATAGAAAACTGAAAAGCAAAAATATTTTTAATTGTTCCTATTTTTTAGTTTTTAAGTATTTGTTTGGCAACAGTTTTATAAAACTGTTTTCAGTATTTTAGTTTTTTAAAAACTAAAAAACTTGTTTGGGTAGTGTTTTCTGAAAACAGTTTTGGTCTTTTAGTTTTTAAAAACTAAAAAACTGAACAGCTGAAAGTAGTTTTACTTTTCAATTTTCTATTTTTGTCTCGAAAACTCAAAATACAATCATACATTATTAGTCATTCAATTAATATGTCTAGTCACCCATTAACCAAAGTCTTACAACAAGATACAACAAGAGTAACCTTTTTATGTGATGAAAAATTAAATAAATACTAAAAGTTGGTATCAAATATCGACATTAAAAATTTTAACCTTAATATAAGATAAGTACAAAAAACTTATTTAACTTGTCATTACAATCCACATAGATTGAGTTACCAATAAAATAATGACACATCTCATTATAATTCAATAAGCAAGTCTACTCATTACTTGAAAGAATTTTATTAAATAGGACTACTCATAAAGATAACGAGAAAAAAAAAATGGACACTAATCCTAGACATCTAATAATGGGCACTAAAAAGTTCAATTTACAATGTACTAGAAACTTATTTAAGCAGCATGAAAAACATATTTAACGTAATTTTACAACCAAACCCAAGTTTAAGGGAACACCAAGTTGACTGCCAACCAAAAAGCATCCCTTTACCAAACACACGAGTGAGGAATAAAGATGCCACTAAACTTCAATTCAACCATACGATATTCTATCATATTTTTTTTCTACATGTCCTGTATTTTCTCTAGGAGAAATGTACATAATCTATTGTTAATTGCCAGACAAGCAACACTATATGGGTAAATAAAAAAATAAATAATGTACATATATTATTATATTTAATATACGTAAAATAAAACGAAAAGAATGAACAAAGAAGAGGAAAAGATTTAGCAAACAGGTGAAAAATGCAAACCCAAAGGCAGTTTTACATGCTACCAGTTCGGCCAGGAGTAGGTTTTGGTTTCACTTTTGCCATGTTAACAAGGTCCCCAAATAACTTATCTTCTGGCTTGGAAGGCTTCCCAGATGGCACATAGGATGTAGAAGAAACCTGGTAAGAATTTCTCATAGCAACTTCATCTCTCACAGATAAACCATACATTTGCTGCTCAACATATTGAACCCCTGGTTGCTGACCATAGCCATATCCTACTACTTGGTTGCCATACATCTGTTGAGGATACATGGAAGCCAGAGGACTATTATGCATTTGATGTGAAACCATACCCATATAGGGACCAGCAACACCCTGAATATGCCGCGGGTACAAGCCTAGTTGATTGCTTTGAACATGGTTATTCACCGTTGACATATGGCTAGCATTTGGCTGCACATACTTTCCAACACCTTGTTCATGCCCCGTTGCTTGAGGTCCCTGAGGATATGCACCACTTTGTATTTGCGTCATAACCATTTGAGTGACTTGCAGTGGCTGTGGGTATTGACTGCCTGCTACTGGACTATCATTGTCTGTAGGTTGCGCTTCCCAGGGAGGTGGTGGAAACGATCCACCACTTGCAGTACCTGTAAACAAGAAGAAAAAAGGTGAATGGTGCAAAAATATCTTAAGTATGAGAGCACAAATTCAATACATTGACATTTTCCCCAATCCAATCAGTCACCGACTCAGCAGCCAGTCAGTTGTCAATGAAAACGTTGAAGAGCTATGCCATGACCAACTTAAAAGCAGCAATAAGGGATCGGAAATAAAAAATAATCACGACTGGTAAAAAGAGAATACAATTAAGAAAGGATTTGAGCCAAACAGGAAATAACACAATAAAGAAGCATTAAGTGCACCATAAACTGGAGAAGGAGGCTGTTGCTGCTGCTGCTGTGCAACCTGACCATTCCAGGAAGGACCTGTGCTCTGCGTATAAGGTGATTGTTCATACCGAGGTGACCCCACATTTGGCATACTTCCGTTGGGGTAAAACATCCCTTGAGATATGAAAGTATGTTGTTGAAATTGAGGAGCTAATGGACTGGTTTGGCCAGCTACATTAATTGGATGGGTATTAACAGAAGCAGGTGCATTGCTTCCGGTGGAAAACATATCAAAAAGAACAAGGGCATTTTGTTGAGACATGGGGCTGGCTGGCTGCTGTTCACCTATGGGAACGAGAGCAAGAGAAGTCTCTGCTTTTGGTGAGTTATAGTCATCACCACTGAGCAGATCTACTTTGGGGTCAACCTTTGAAGGGGGAGCTGATTCATTTGATGTTGGGGGTGCTGGAATCAGTAACTGATTCAATGTTTGAGACCCAGCATCAGTACTAGAAGACAATCTGCAAAAATATATTAAAATGAAAAGCCATATTACACAAAGCACCAGACAGTTTAAGTCTACTTGGAATGTAATTTCACATACCAATCTATTTCTGCATATTTTGTACATGCATCAATAACATGTAATTTGGAAGCCAAATCTAGGCTTATTATTTGCTTCAACAAAGATTCAACAACAATTACCAATATATGAAGCAAAATACATAAATGGAGACTTCTGATGACGCCATAAACACTCCCAACTCGCAAGAGCAAATATGAAGGTATAACAAAAACTAAAGTATCCAAAATAAAATAATAGCAAAAAAACTCAAAGCCTCTTTAAAGCTTACAGCAAAAAGTCACCTTCAGTTTGATCCTAGAAAAGACATCATTCCACTAGAAACTAGAAACAATACAAACAAGTTACTAGGATTCCATTGGCAGAGTTTGTAATTTATTTTGAATTATAAAATTTACTGGGTCAATCAAATAGCAAATGATAATGAATTGCAAGGATTCTAATAGGGTATAAAAGGAATTATTTGAATTCAGATGGGTTAAGACTGATAGAGTTGTATATCAATGAATGCAAAGCAATTGTGGCGAGCAACAACGGACACTGAATGACCTTGAATCTGTTTGTTTACTAGTATCACCAATATCAACCAAAGGACCATCTACATGTGCAGTTGCTCCAGTAGGTTCAGACTTCAGTTTCTCAGTATGATTTTGAGCAGAAGTTCCTGGAGCAGAAGTTCCTGAAGCAATAGATTCATGCTTGGCCAGGACACGCTGCAGATCATCATTCAGAGATAGGCCTTGGCATAGAAGTGACTCATCCCTGTAAAAGTAGACAAAAGCTACCATAATTAATGGTGGATTAAAAGAAGAAAACCTACTACGAATATAGTTAACATGAATCAAACATGTAATGAATATATAATATGGCAATAATTACATTTTAATAACAAGAAAAGGGAATGAGGACTTACGAAGTTGAATTAACAAGGTGTACTACTCTCTGCTTGTATGTTCGACATTGCTCCACTAAATCAACAATAACTTCCTGCTGAAGCCCCTGAAATGGAAGGTCATACATGAAATGTCACATTCAATAGTATCAATAGTTCTGTTGATAAAAACCTTAAGCTTCATAAAACATTTTTTTTTCATTTATATGTAATTTGGAAGTTTGAATTGAACAACTTACTTCTTTGTTACTAGGGTCTAATGCACTGAGCATTTCTGCAAGAACGTCCATGATACCACGTGCATTCTGAATTTCAGACAAACTGGCAATAGAAAGTTTAATCAAAACAAATTAATGCATGACTATTGATGGTAGTCTATGCTGAATATAGTTATTCTGATTTAGAAATAATAGTGGTTTATAGACATATTTTTTATTTAGAGAAACAAAAAATTCTTCATTTATGTAAAATCGATGTTATTAACCTATATAAACTTGTTTCTACCGTGTATTCGAACACACGGTGTCAATCCATTATTCCTTTGTTTGTCTTATTTTAGCACGGTATCTAGAGCCTAACGGAGAAATAACAAAGTTCGTGCTCCACCAAGGACCCATTGTCCCCTATGGACCTTATTTATTGCCTTTCTTTTAGCGAATTCTTTCCCTTTTCCAGCATGCATTCCAGTTGTTTGTGCTGTCTTTAACACAAATTTCTCAGCCTTTTTACTGCGACTTTTTCGATGCTGATGAC
Organism: Psophocarpus tetragonolobus; assembly: GCA_037954015.1. Classification (NCBI taxonomy): domain Eukaryota; kingdom Viridiplantae; phylum Streptophyta; class Magnoliopsida; order Fabales; family Fabaceae; genus Psophocarpus; species Psophocarpus tetragonolobus. The sequence goes on along the minus strand of CM075688.1, from coordinate 21,611,944 downwards.
TTTTCTGTGGGCTGCTGACACCTGCTGCCAATGACTTTCAAACACCAACCAGTTAGCATCATTTCCGGCCAGCGACATTGCATTTGGCCACTTTTCAGGCTGCAACTTGGACAGTAGGGTGACCCTATCATCATGAACCTACCTGTAGAGTCTCATTTCAATTGAAGGACTTTTAGAGAGAGCCCCTTCTTTTGCAGCGTCTTTGGCCAATGTGTATTTGCATATTCTGTTTGAGCTTTGCATTTCAACTTTTGTGTTTTTTGGACTCTTATGGTTGCTACAAGTTTCTTTGAGGATTTTTTTTTCAAGTGGTTTTACTATCATCTTCATTTTTCGGCGAAGTATTATCTCGTCGTCTATCATATTGCCTTTCCTTCATTTTTCTTCATTTAGTGTTTTCCTTGTCCCGTCACTCATCTTTCAATGAAGAACTTTCTAGTTGTCTATCCTAACATTGTCCTTTTCCGACACTTTTTCAGTTTAAATAAATTTTGGGTGTTCACTAATATATTTTTTTAAGCTTCCAAATGTTACTTTTCTTAAGCTAATGAATATTTTGTCCCTCTCTTTCTAGCAATATTCCTCAACTTTACCAACATCTCTAAGTTGTCTCGCAAAATTGTTATCCTTCTTAGTGGAGCTTAAGTTTTATGATTATTGTTTTTGAATAAATCTTCTTGTAACAAGTTGAATGCTTAAAAAGTTCCAGTTTGAGGGAGAGCATAGAAAATCCGAAAATAATATTTTGATTTAATAATAATAGTAGTTTATAGGCATATTATCTTTTATTTAGAGAAACAAAAAAATTTCTACTTATTTACCATCAATGTTATTAACCTAAATAAATATATTTTCACTGTGTATTCAAATACACCATTTAGTCAATTATTCCTCATGTTTCTTTGATTTAAGAGCCTGCATCATGTAGCATAATTCTGTCATCATCATGATAATAATAATTAGAGAAATGATAACAATATACACTCTATTATTGGGTATATGTTTTATGCGAGTCCCATAGAAAACCTGGGCCCAATCTTTAGTTTTGGTTTAGTGAGACTCAAATGAAATTCACACAGTAATAACGAACAGGGTCATGCTAACAAATGCTCTAAGGACACCAATTAAAGAGCATTTAGTACACACTATTAAATTATTTCAGTTACTTCAAAAAGCAAGTATCAAATTATTTCGTGTTTTTTTATATTTGTTAGAAAATTTGAGAAATATCTGATAATATCTTTATCTTATACTATATTAGAGTACCATAGATGATCTGTTTAGATTTCTTTTATTTTCTATTTTATGATTCGTTTCCTAATTTAATTAGGATTATCCTATTATAAGCTTACTACCATGTAAATAGCAATATTATCTCCTATATTTATTTGTACTTTTGCAGTAAGTCTATATAAAATGGATTACGTTGTGTAGTGGTGAAGGCAGACAGTGTCAGATTATCTTGCATTTGTTTTCTTCTCTTTCAACATATAGGAATATGATAAATGTTTTCTTTGTCAATTCTTTTGAATTTTGTTTTCTTAATCAATGCCCTACCATGTCCTAAAAGAATATGTTGGAAACATGTTCATTACACTAAAAAGAAATGAATGTTATTTCTATCCTTTGCAATTCTGTTAGGATATAAGGAGAAATGAATGTTATTTCTATCCTTTGCAATTCTGTTAGGATATAAGGAGTAGGGAGCTTAGAATATTAATGAGTTAGTTTGTTAATTAGGTAGAGGGTTATTAGCTATAAATAGGGGCAGTGGGATAAGGGAGAGCCAGTTTTAGTTGTCATTATAAACTCATTGACTCTTTATGAAAGCAGAAATTCTTTGTGCAGGGGAAACCTTGGAGGAGAGAGTTCTCTCCTATTTTCTGTTCTTTTCTCACTATTTAATAAAATTCTTTCTCTTCTTTCTTTCTTGTTAACTTTTTGTTCCAAACTAATTCATACAATTCAATTTCATTAGAGTTGGAAAAAAAGGTCTTACCAGTTTTAAAGAGACTGATGACTGCATCTAAGACTAGCATTTTTTTAATATTATTATTGTATAAATCAAGAAACAAGAGAGAGCTTTAAATTATCTATCACTTTTTCATTTTACATTTCATATAGAAAGTAATAAATAAAAAATACATAGATAAAAATCAACAGCCAATTAAAATAGAATTCCTTCTTTAAAATCTTACATACTTCTACTTGTCATTGGTTCCCCAAAATTCACTTTAATTTGCTAGGTTCGTTAGAAGAAAGAGAAGCAACAACCAACTTAATTTGATCAAACAGTAAATAAGGCTATTCCAATTATAAAAGAAACAGTATATGGCTTCAAATTGTGACATCTTAGCTACAAAGAAAATCTAGACTGGTAAAAGATAGGGTTATGATACTGAACTAAAGTAGTATTATATACAATTAACACATTCCATCAAAGAAAAATCTGAAGATAGCATTTGAATTAGAAGCCAGAGATGAGTAGCAATCAATATTAAGTGAAATTAACTTAATGTCCTTATACATGACCAGAAAAGAGATATAAATGTACCTGAGGGCTGGAAACTCAGACTCCACTGAGGACTCAGCTGTGTCTTGCCGAGCAACAGAGTCTCGTATATTTTGAGGATATGATGACAATGGTTGCGTTTGTAGAGGTGTGAATACAGGTGCAGATTGCTCAGACCTCTGAGGGAATACTGCCCCAGCACGCTGAAACAAAAAGAAATTATGAACAAAAGGAATAGAAAAACAAATTAAATTTGAAAAGGTTTATGAAAATATTCTGATTGTAACCATTAATACTCAACCCATATAAACAATCAGGCAATGAGCATTATGTGATTATGTTAAAAAGAAAATAGCAAAAGCTACCTTTAAGAAATTTTATCTCTTCTTGTTTGTATTTCTGTAATGGTAAATGGAGATGAAATACTTGGTAAAAATTCTCAATGCAAATAACTTGATAAACATACCAAAAGCTCCTGGTATGCAGCATAATATTGTGGATATCTTGCCCTTGGCCCTCCAAAAGCTTCTTGCCAAGTGTCTATAAGAATCAATATCTTGTCTCTGACATGATAATCAGGCTACAATTCACGAGATAAATATGATAAACATATTTTTCAAGATGAAGTCGGGTATAAAATATAGTAAGGCTATGAAAACATCTAAGAAATATCAAGACCTTCTTCTTTGCTATTTTCACCATCTCATGAAGAACATCTTTTTCGGCAACATGCATGTGGACGATGTCCCCACAATTCTTTATGATTGTCTCCAGCAGCTAAAAACATAGCAGTCAAATGGAAACCTATCTGAGAAAACGTAACATATACAGCTCTAAGGTATTCTCAAACAGAACTAAGGAACTCAAACATCCAGGCAATCTCGATAAAGAACCGCAACTACATTATGAAACATTCAAATTTCATGTACTTCGGAGTTCAGACAATTAATTTTACTCCAAACCAGTTTATTAGAGAAAAGACTTTTACTTCAAACATCAAAAAGAAATGGCACGCTAAAGAAACCATCTAGAAAGCCAGATGGGACCTCCAATGTCATACAAAGTGTCCTTAGGTTGGCTTGTTGGATCTCCATGACTTTCACAGTGCACATTAGAAAAAACATTGACTGAAATTTTTCATTGCTTGTAATTCAAATCTAATGAAATGACTCAACCCCGGCAACTTAATCACTTAGAGTTAATGAATTGTAATGGAAGCCAATCTTTCTGGCTTTTCTATAATGAAGTCCACAAACACCATAATGACCATATTGCATCCTACTAATAAAGATCCTCCAGCCCCTTAAACCAGCCATTTAGTAAAATTTCATGTTGAAACAATTCCCAAACATGGCAAAGCAAGATAAGCAACCAATCACAGACAGCACAAATGTACATGCTAAACGAAACACACTGATGCAGGACAAAAGGGTTAATTATAATTCAATGTTCAGTCCCTGTTGGGAGCATTTAGATAAAAACAGCTGATGACACTGAAGCATACTAGCACATTTACTGTAGCGGGAGTATTTTATATTTTATTCAAGTCTCTAGAATCTATGTTTTTAAAAGCGAACCAATGGTTGAACCGGTGAAAGTACTAGTTCACGGTTCATTTATTCAATCGTTATTGAACCAGAACCTGTAATAATAAAATGGTTTTTTTATTATTAATGTATTATAACAATTAAGAATATAAAATAAAAAAAAATTAAGAAGTTAATTATAAAATAAAAAAGTATTTTACTAAATACACCTTAACATTGCTAATTTAACCCCCACTTTTTTTAATTTTTGAATTTAAGAAGGGGTGGACTTAGGAAAAAAAGGAGTGCATTTAACAAAATCCAAAAATTTTCAAAACAAAATTATGAACCGATTCAACCCGTTGAACCACCGGTTTTACCAATTCATGGCCGTTTTCCAGATTTAAAACCGGTTCTTTGCTTGGCCGGTTTTTAGCATTAACTGAATCAGTTACTAGATCAATTTACCGGTTTTAAAGTCAAATCGGTCAGTCCCGTCCAATCTTTAAACATAGCTTAGAATTAAGTCTATTTTAAGTGATCAAATTTGTTATAAATTAGGGTTTTGATGCTAATAAAGAGGTTTAATGAAGGTCTGTTTACACTTCATATTTCTTCTCATTTCTCTGTCTCTGAGTTCTAAGAACAATTTCCTCTTTGGAATATTCTAGATTTCATTTCCCATCCTTTTTGGTTAAATGACTAAAAAGTCATTTAGGAGCTAAAATGATGTTTTGTTTGTCAATTCTTCCTAGGCTTATTCTTAAGCAGTTGCATTTCTCAGCAGGTATTTGATGTTAGTTTTTTTCACTTCTAGTGAAACTTAAGGCTGGTAAGTAGATATTCTCACTTAATTTTTGTTGAATAGGTAATATATTTGTTGAAAAGAGCAAACAAAGCAGGGAGGAAGTGACCTTTATTTGATTTTAGTGTGCAAGCAAATCTTCTTTGGAAAGCCAAAGCCCGAACATCAACAAGGCAAAGCTCTGGAAAAGACAGAATTTCCTCTTTGCATACCCAGCACTTGAGCATAGGCTACAGGACATGATAGTTGCTTTAGAGTGCCTAGAACCTGAGTACCAGAAGACTAGAACCTGAGCACTACTCACTAATTGCACTTGGGGCTTTAAAAAGAGAGAATGGAAGGATCAGAAAGTATACTTTCAATATGAGGGTCTCCTAGTACACATTTGTGTTTGAGTAAGTGTTAAAGATTATATATTATTTTCTTATTTATACTTAGATAGTAATCGGAGATTTATCCCTTATTACCTATTATTATGTTGATCTTTAGTCATGATTAGAGAGATCCTATGTAATCAATATTGATCGTATTTGATTATTGACTCATTATAAATAATGATATTATGCGGTCATAAAACACACATTTGACATATTTTTACATAGTATTAGAACTTAAACTAATCCTAGAAACCCGAGTTTCTTGAGTGCCTAAATTGTCTGTCGATGGTGGATCCACCGTCTAGTGACCCACTCATTGGCACGGATCCAGGAATTTTAATATAGTGGGACAATAATTATTATAACTTTTATTGGTCTCTCATAAATTAGTGAATTTTGTTTTTTATCCCTAATAATTTTTTTTTTGTGTTTGATCCTTAATAAAATTTTAATCTTGTTTTTGGTTCTAAAGAGCTATCAACCATGTTTTAGAAATTTTTAAAGCGTTGTCTCAAAAGATTTAAGGACCAAAAACAAAATAAAAAATAACTATTAAGAACCAAACACATAAAAAATTTAATATGGACAAAAACGAAAATCATAAATTTATTAAGCCACAATTTTTTTAAGGTTTAATTACATATATCATTCACTGACTCAAGACCTCTGGTAAAGTTAAAACAATCCCCTACCAATTGATCAATACTCTCATACTCTCATGATAATAATCATAATAAGTTTGTAACCATAAAATATAATATTTTTAAAAATATAAAGACATGTCATAATTGTTTTATAATGTCTATTTGGTAGAGAAGATACAAATATATTGGTTGAAATAAAATAGATGTGTGAAAATAAATAAGATATATAATAAAAATAAAAGTATTTAGTAGCAAAATAGTAAAAAAACAAATAAATAAGAAGAGAGATGGAGAAATTAGTGAAAATATGTGAAAAATAATACAATATTATTATATTATGTTAAAATATTATAACTTAAAAAGTTAACATATTAATGAAGGAAGAAGATAATTAGATTACACCAGTTGTAATAACTTATCTTCTTTTATAATATTAAAATTTATTAATAGTGAAATAATATTTTTATTAAAAAGTAAAATTAAAATAATATAATATTTACACACCATTTTAAAGCAACTAAAAATTTAGTGGAGGTAAATGCCCCACACCACACCACTAAAGCCTAAACCCGACATCACTAAAGCTAGAACTATCCCTGATTAGCACCGTCGTCCTTCCACACTTATCCGACACCTTCAGATCCACTGTCCTTCCGTGCTCATCCGACACCACCCGATCTGCACCTAGATTCAAAAGCAGCCTCCAGTGAGACCCTCCTCAACGCCATCGCTACCTTTGGCCAGAGTCGGCTTGCTTTGTCGACCAAGACCATCTAGCTACTTCCATTGTTGCTGTTGCACGCGCAGCTCCTCTCTCTGGCACGTGACTCTGACGTGCCTCAATGCTCCGACACATGATGTCGTTTTCCGGCAACCCACTCACTTGCAAGTCTCCCACCTTCATCTCACTCTGACACACCACTATGGGTAGTGTTTGCCTCCTTTTGTCTACATTCCCAACATATTTGGCTCATCGTCTTGCCTTAGGTCGCACCCTTCTCTGGCAACCCTTTTGCTGCGCTCCACTATTCCTTCTGTTTTCAGTATTTTAGTATTTAAAAACTAAAAAACTCATTTTGTTACTATTTTCTTAAAACAGTTTTGGTTTTAGTTTTCTCATTTTGTTATTATTTTCTTAAAACAGTTTTGGTTTTAGTTTTTAAAAATTAAAAAAAAGAAACAACTGTAAGTACTTTTACTTTTCAGTTTTTTATTTTTGTTTTGAAAACTCAAAATACAATGACAATATATTGTTCTTTATTTTTCATTAATAACATTTTCATAAATATAAACAATTTTTTTTCATTTTTACATCTTCAAACCAGTTTTCAAATAATATTTATCAAACTATTTTGAAAACTATTTTTAAAAAATCTTTTCAAAAACTAAAAAACAAAATCAAACCAATCAAACTCTTATTCTAAAATTTTCATTGTATCATCCCCAAATAATAATTAATAGATAACAAAAGCTTTCAGGCAGTTATTTATCAATCAACATAAAAAAAAAAAATAATCCAAAGAATCAAAAAGTTAAAACTTTTCCTCTCTTCTAATACTTTCTTTCTTTAATCCACAGGCATATATGGTAGTTGTGGAATATGGCGTCTATTATTTATATCTATCAGCAGACAGGGTTTTTATTACAGGCTCTTACCTTATTGTTGTTTTAGGGAAATGTCTATTTTAGACAAGCAGAGAGAAACATTCAATCAAACAACAGTTCAGAAGTATCAGGTCAAAAAAGTAATATAAAAAAGTGAATAAATAAAAGAAACATTGATCCAAAAGCAGCTTGAACAAAGTTAAGATATGAGTTGAAAGAGTATATAATATAAAATATATGAGCTTACAGTCAGCGCAAGAATTTGAACTCTAGGAACTTTACTTCCAATCCGCTTCCTTATACCTTTAACAACATCCTTTGCTTGCCTAATAAATCATAACCAAACTGAGTTAGAAAACTCTCGAAGTGCAAATCAAGAAGCAAAATTAAAATTTATGCATAAATTCAAGTTAAACATTTATATCTGTTCCGGTTCCGGTCCATCCCAAATAAGCATATGATGAGCCCCACACAGATGTGCCCCTCAATTGAGATATGCACCTCGGTTAAGACAGAAGGAACCTGAAAAGCCAACCTCTATTTGGGCCGAGCAAACATCTCACCACAAATCATCTAGAGAATTCATTCCATCACATGGTATGAGGGAAGGTAAATATTACATTAACGAGGTAGTGTGCACTCAACAAGCCCACTAAACCCATTTTTTCCACATAAGCCATGCCTTGTCATAGAAGAACCTCTAGGTGGCCACTGATTATCTTAGCCAGCACAAGTATTTCAAATTGTCCCCTTTCTTAATCGCCGAAATATGTCTGTCTATAACCACCAACCCACGGCTTTGATAACTGTCATGTGTCCAAAACCCACCACCTTTACCTACAAATACATGATCGTTCCCCTTTCCTATTAAGATCTTAGATTCAAGATTTCAAGCGCCTTTTTGCCCCAATAGCAAAACAGAAACATCTCATAAACAAGAAATACAATGTTCAGATATAAGATTTCCAAATTATGAAACGTAACCTAACGTAAACAAGCACAAAAGCATTAGCTTCTATAAGGCTTATAATGTCCTATAGAAGGGAACAAGCACCTTATAGTGACCAGAAGCAAATTAGCATTAGCAGAGCAACTGGATCATGCACGAATTAGCATAATCCATAATAGCCACCTACTATCCCAATCCCTAATCGATCAATGAACAACAGCACTCAATCCTCAATCACCAAAGTGAAAACTAGTCCAACGGTAGGCTCGAATTTGAAATTTCCTATTCCAATTTCATTTGTTCCACTGCCGTTAGAGTTAAACCTAAGACAATGCAAGAGCGAAATCCCAACGATCATCGTCGTGAAATAAATAAGAGCAGAAAAAACATAGAAGGAAACATCAACCTTCATCCATGAACATTGGACAGTACTTCCACTCTAAAACTAGCTACCATCGCCAGAATTCATTCATAACAGAAAACAAAAGAAATCTCAATCGTACATTTGTGTTCATTGTAATAGTTCCAGCATGGCCACAGAAACAGACAACTGTTCGATCAAAACACGACGAAGAGAAAGAAGAAGAAAATCGCTGGTGAAAAGAAAAAGAAAAGTTGGCCACAATTACGTAGGGAGAATAAAAGCAAAAATGGGACGCACCCAGGGTCACGATTGAGTATGTCACAGATCTCCATGTTCAAGGCCCAATCAGGGCCAACGAGCATGCTGCTGGTGCCACGTTCCACCAAGGGATTCACCATGTTATCTCGCCGCCGACGAGACGATGATATTTTCCGATGCGATGAAAGAACGATTCCGGCGAAAGAAAAGAGATATATAAGTAACGGCCTGGCCCTCGCACCTTCTTTCTCCAACAAACCACAACAAAGATTGCTACCACGTCCCTCAACAAATTCCGTTGAGGTAAAGTAGGGGTAGAATTGGAAATGAGGTCATCACCAACCAATAATAAGACTCCACGTAATCCTGTGAAGCCCTGCTTCGCTATGTCACACCTGGTTGGTACTTGTTACAGTCCACAAACATGATTTGCATCTTCAATCATCTATGTCTATTATATATTGTCTATAACTTTTATAATATAGACATATCATATACATTTTATTTTATTTTTATTTTTAAATAATTATTAAAATTAATTACTATTTATATTTTTTTTATTTTTTTATGTTTTATTTTTATTTAAAAATATAAAGCTCTTCTCCCCTATTAGAGTAGAGTCAACAGAGATTTGAATATAACCGCGGAAGTTGTTTCCGCAACAATTAAAATAGAAACTTATAATCTATAATTATTATAATAAAAATAAAAATAATCTATAATATTTAATTAATTTTTATTTAAAAATTAAGTATTACTTAATATTTCTTTTAATTATGTTTTATTTAATTTGTTATTTTATTTGTATTTAAAATATAAATTTTAATTAGTATACATTGTTAGTATAAAAATTTTTATACTAACGTATTAAATCACATTCATTCATTTATTAATATTTTAAAAATATAAATAAAATATTATAATTTAAAAATATAAATAAAATATTATAATTCAAGTATATATGAATTAAACTCTTAAATATTTTATTTATAAATATAAACAAAGGTAAGTGTCTCCTCACCTCACCCTGGTAGAATCAACAAATATTTGAATATAAATGCGGACGTTGTTTCCACAACCGTAAAAATAAAAACTGAATCATAATAGCATCATTTTTGTGATTATTATTAATTATTAATAAATATTAAAAAATAAGTTAATAGTTAGTTTTTATACATTATCAAAGAATAAATGTAACAAATTTTATTTAAAAACTAAATAATTTACACCAAATTATACATCAAAGTGTATTTCATGACGTATTTTAATTTGACTAATAAACGATTAGATTAAAATAAGTTATTTTAAAGCACAAGCATATTTAAGTTATTTTTATCTTATTGTTTTATATTTATATGATTATGTTTAACAAAATTATCAGGTTTTACTTAAGCAAATATATACTTTTCATATTTGAATTTCTTGAAAAAAGAAATATGATTGCAATAAAATTTCACTAAAAATAATCAATTAATTATTAACAAAGTGTATTTCATGACGTATTTTAATTTGACTAATAAACGATTAGATTAAAATAAGTTATTTTAAAGCACAAGCATATTTAAGTTATTTTTATCTTATTGTTTTATATTTATATGATTATGTTTAACAAAATTATCAGGTTTTACTTAAGCAAATATATACTTTTCATTTTTGAATTTCTTGAAAAAAGAAATATGATTGCAATAAAATTTCACTAAAAATAATCAATTAATTATTAACAAAATCAGTAAATATGTCACACGGATGTCATGTTAGTCCAAAAACTCAATTGGTATATAAAAAAATATAATTATTATGAAAGAAAAACTAAGAAAGTAAAATTAGAGAAATTCTAGTCACAAAATTTTTTTAATACACATTTTATAATTGGTTAAAATTTATTAAAAATATAAATCCATGTGAGTCTTATTCATCATTAAATATTTATCTCCTAATTTTGTAATTTCTAGCACCTCTCCTGAAATTATTTAGTCTTTTTCGTTGGTATGAGAGGGGAAAAAAAACATTTTTTTAAGGTGATCAATCAAAATTTTCAACTCAAATGAATTATCAACCAGGACAGCTAATATTTTACATAAATAACTAAATATAAAAGTTTTTTAAAAAAACTAAATACAAATGTTACTTAATATTTTAGATCAATAACATAATAAATAACTAAATATAAAAGTTTCCTTAAAAGTTGAATAGAAAAGCTGGCTTATAATTAAGTTAAATTTTCAAATAAATTGATGGTTGAAGTGATAATTTCTAATTTAAATATTGTGGATGAGAAAATGTGATTGAAAAGAGAGATTCTCCTAAAATAAGTCAAATTCTTCGATAGATATTAGTAATCAACAAATCTACCAATATTTGAATAAAAAAAAGTTAAATAAAATTTTTAAGTAGGTTTTTTAACGGTAGAGATATTTAGATAAGTTAACTGTAAAAAAATTGTTCTTTTTTAAATTTTTGTCTACACTAATTTTCTGAAAATCTCATTTTACTCTTTTTCATTTTATTGAAAAGGTATTTTTTAAATGAGATTATTAAAAGTATTCAAATATTAAAAATGACTTTAAGCATAACAGATTCACTTCTCAACTCTTTCAATCTATCATTTTCAACTTTTTTATTTTTAACTTGAATTTTAATATTTTTAAAAAATTATCAATAATTAAAAGTATTTTTATGCATAATAGTAAACCAATTACATAGGTACAATGAATACATTATGTGAAAAAATCAAAATTTTTTACTCAACTTTTAAACCCCTTCATTTGTAATAATTTTTATAGTTATCTCAATTTACCACGTACTTTTCAAAGTAAGTCGCTCTTCATTATATGTTATGAATCACCTAATCATTAAGCAAAAGTTAAAAGGTGAGAAGAAGAATACTGTAATTAATTAATATTGTTTAGATTGATTTCACCATTTACAAAAAAGTTTAGTTTAGTTTTTTTTTTATTATTGAGAGGGTCATAGGCCAAACTAAACATAGTTTAGTTCAATTTTAAATACCTTTACTATCTTTGAGAAGGAGTATTATTAAAACAAAAATAAAAAACTTTAAATTAAAATTAACCTCTAATGTATAAATTAACTTATAAAAAGTTGTAAACGTTTTTATAAATGAACTTATACATAAGTTAATTTTAATTTATAAAAAAAAATATGTTTTTTATCTTTCTTTTCTAAAATATTTTTAGATGATCTTATTTAAACCAAACTATAATAAAAAATTATAAAATATGTGTATGTTAACTATAACACATGCTTAATGAGATTTTAACAATTTTTAAAAGGAATTTAACGCAAATTAATATGCGTCGGTCAAAGAAATGTAACTTCAAGGTCATGAATGACAATGGAAATAGAGACGCAAAATTTTTGAATGGGAGGTAGATTTGTTGAAAAAGTTAAAGTAGAAACTAGAAGAAGTTGTACAGCAAGATGACCTTCTTGATAAATGGGTGTGGATATAGAAAGCTCAGGTTAATACATGGTGATATTTGCATACATGGTAGCAGATCATCAGCCTCAACAACATTGATTTTTCAAGATTTTGTGGCAAAAAGGTGTTTTGGCAAAGATTTCTTTTCTTATTTGATAGCTAAACGTGGATAGGTTGCCAATCAAACACAATTTAGTCTGCCCAATAATAGTTAGCCTGGAAACACGACTTGTGAATTGTGTGACGAGGAGTTTGAAATAGGTTTCATCTTTTTTTTTCCAATGCACTTTGGCATATCATGTTTGACACTCATTGTGTTATTGGTATGAAATCTCTTTTAACTTTCTCTTCAATTGTGAGGAGTCATTGTGATAAATCCATGTCTAGTTGACAGTTTTCAATAGCAAAGGCAAACATTTCACACTTATAAAAAACACATAATGAGCCAATCTTTAGAAATCGAATGGTAGATGTTGATCAAACTGTACATAGCACCTAACTAAAATCTAACATGTCATGAACCCAAGTTTTTGTTTGTATTAGATCCCTATCTTTGTTTTGAAAACATTTCTTGTGCTTTCGTTTTATTTATAAAATTGTTTGCATTATAAAAAAATATTTTGAAATTTACAATAACCTGTTGAACCAACCATCAAGCTAACCCTTTTACTTTCATAACATATTTTAACTTGTCAATAAGTAATTTTTATATTTTTTAATCCTTTAAAATTAAGTTAAGGATTTTTTGTCTCTCAAATTTAAAAAAATATTTTAGTTCTCAAGTTTTAAGAAAAAATATTTTAGTCCTCTAAATTTTACAATATTTTTTTACTCTTTAAAGATTAAAATAATATTTTTAGTCCAAAAAGGTTAAAGGTGATTTTTTAGCCTCAAATTTAAAAATAATTTATTAAATTTTAAAAAAAAATTATTAAGTTTAAAAATAATTATTTTAGTCCCTAAGTTTAAAAATATATTTAACCTCTTAACTTTAAAAATAATCTTGTGGTCCTCAAATTTAAAAATAGTTTTTGTAGTAAGCAAATTTAAAAATGAAGTTTTAGCCTCTTAATAAAAGTACTTTATTTGGTTTATGTTTTTACCATGTAAAGATAATTTTTCTGTAATTATCATATTATATAACAATACTAATAGATTATGTACAAAAATGTAATATTAAATTTTATATGAAAATTATTGATTTGATCTATAGTAGTTATGTCAGCTATTCATTAATACCAATATCTTATTTCAACATTTTTGAATCAAAACAATTTTTTTCAATTTTTGGAAACCAAAAGTCTAATTATTCTAAATTTTAAGGAATAAAATATATTTAGCAAAATATTTTTATTAATAAATGAAAATATTATTATTTTAATTATGTTTAATTTAAATATTTAATGTTTATGTGATTTTTTATTGATTTTAATAATATAAAAGCATTTATAAAATTTTATTCAAACACTATTTTTTTATAAGCTTTCATAGATAAACACTTTTATATAATATATATCATCTAAATATTAGATTGATTTATCTAAAAGGTCACATTAGAACTTCTAGATAAGCTTTTTTCATATAAGTTTTGTCCACAAGTTTATCCAAAAAAAGCTCATAATGTTAATTTTATTCACTATTAAATATATTAAAAATTATAAAAACAATAAAATATAATTAAATGATACTATAAAATTATTTTACACAATTTGATGAATGTCGTTTAAACTCAGTAAATAAAATCATATTCATTTTATGAAATAAAAAGACATCTGTTGAAAGAATTCTTCTACAAATTATGTGATGATTATTTTTTTATAGATTAGGTGTACTTTGGAGTTTGTAAAAAATGGCGAAATGTATAACACATCAATCTGAAATAAGAATTTATGAAATAGTTTTCATTGGTGGCTCCATCATGTCATTGTTAGTGCCCACGCTGTGCAGATAAGATAACTGGCCAGCTGCCCAGCCAAAGGAAAAGACGCTGCCATTGCAATTTTTAAGAATATTTTTATGGATTAACAATATACTAAGTCGGTGGTGCATCTGTTGCAAATTAGCTGTATTTTTGCATTTATAATATTAGATTTTATAAATATTAAATGAATTTAACTAGAATCACTAAAAATGTAAAAAGTTTTAGATTATTATTAAATTATAATTCTTAATTTATAGTAAATTTGTTAATTTTACCAGTTAATATTTTAAAAATAATATAAATGAAAAATTGTGATCGCTAATATAAAAGAATTTTACACTGTCAATAAATACTCATTAAACTCGTATAAAGTATATTTAGAGTTTAATTGGTATACACTCTCAGTTTAAAAGATTTTTATACTAAAATTTAATTATAATTTTTTGTTTAGGTGATTTTTAAAGTAGTAGTAAATAAAGTCAACAAATTTACCTTAAACGAAGAGTTGTGATTAAATGTCACTCTAAAAATCTTTAGACTTATAGTGTATACCAATTAAACTCATATATTTATAGATTTATTAATGATCAATTTTTCTCAACAAACTTCCATCTACTACATTCAAAATTTGAAACCTTGATTAATAACTTGTATGATTTAAAGAAAAGAAATGAAGAGAAGGGTAAAGAAAAAGAAAAATTATTTTCAAGATTGTTTTAGCAGACTTTTTAGTCTCTTAGATTTGAATTTTGTTATTTACACCCTTAAGTATTGAAATAAGCAAATTAAGTTTTAGTTCTAAAAGTTTATAATTATGTTATTGAAACTACTTTTTGGATTGAAGTCTCAAAAATTGTCTTGAAGAACTAAAATTGAATAAATTTACTCAAGGTAAATTTGATCTCAATAGAAATTATTCATAAAATTGTTGTTATTCTGCACTAATTAATATGATTATCCAAAAATATAGAATTTTATATATCATCTTTAACCTCATAAAAAAATATATAATTGCATACTATTTAAACAAGATAAGTAAGAGTGGCAACGAGTCGAGACAGTACATATAATGCCTACTTGTGCTATAAAATACTCATACCCACTTAAGGCCTATTATAAAAATACTTGAGGATTTTTTCAATACTTGTAGGTATTCATAGATATTTTTTAAAAATATTTTTAAAAAAATATTATTATTTACCTGAAGTTTTATAAAAAAAATAATTTATTTCTTGAAAAATATAGAAAAAGAATTATACTAGTAATTTTCTACAATTGAATCTAATAATAGATTAATATAATATATATATATATATATATAAATAATATTTAATATAAATAGAATATTTGTTTTATATCACTAACATTTTTATAAAAAATAATTCTATGAATTATTCATTTTTATAAAAAATAATATTGGTAACAATAAATTTTGACAATCAATATTTTAAATTGATTTATTTTAAAAAAAATATTATCTTCTTTAAATGAAATATGTATAGTATTTTAATTTAGCATGTACTATTTAAGAAGCATGTAAAAAACAAACAATTTGCGAATGATATATATCCATTTTAAATTACTTATCCAAGTATTTTCACGAGTTTATTATGCTGATATCTGCGTACACGGATTTTTTTGTCATCTCTAAAGATAAATTCATTTGATTTTCTTAATTTCACATAAAAAGAATATTAACTACATTTTGTAAATTACCTTAATCATATTTAGGGTATTTTTGAAATAATAAAACTAAATAGTATTTTTTAATTGAAATTTGTTAATATTTAAATTCATGTTTTTTATTATATTTGATTATAAAGGAAGTATATATTTTTCAAACGCTCTACCGGTAGATTGTTGGTAGTGAGTTAAACAAATATTTATTTTTAATGCTTTATCTCCAACAAAAGAAGAGCTTATATTAACTGAAATGTAATCATTTGAATGAATTTTTTAATTAGAGATGTAGTATTTTGTATTTTTAGTTTGCGTTAATTATTATGTTGTATGTTATAATTAGAGTTACATTACAAGTTGGCCCATCTTAGCAAATTATAAAAAGAGTTTTTTTCGTTTTGCATCTTTTGCTTTTGCTATTAAGTCTATAAATTAGCTGCACCCTTTTCTTCTCTCTTTTTGCGAGTATTTTGTTAAGAAGCTTAAGAGCTGCGATTTTTCTTCTGTAATACACTAACAGACAGTATTTTCATCTCCAGCGGCAACACGTGAGCTCTTCACCATTTTTAGTTTTAGTCAATTGAGGATACGAAGATCTGCAGTTGAATATGTTTAGTTATATTGTGGATCAAATGCTCCGCAATGCTAAAAATTATTTTTTACCATTATTGCAGATTACTTGATATGTAACTGTGTTTATATAATTACAAATATACTTATTTGAATGTACAAAATGAATATTGGAACATTCAGGCCAAAGAAGTTGATATACACAAGCCTAATGTGGACATGCAAGCACATGAAAAAAACCTCAACAGTTATAGGATTAGCAACAACAATGTTGAGTGTAGCGAAATGTTTACGACAAACAATATAATTAAATTGTTTATATTTAATATATTATTATTTAAAGCTTAGTAACAGTTATTGATGATGTTATCTTTGTATTTTTTTTGTGTAGGTGTTTAATAATAGATATGACATGATTAAATGACCTCGCAATATTGTTTACCAACTAGAAAAGAAGACATATGTTTTGGGATGTAAAATATGTGGTAAGTACAAGTTATACAAGAATGAATTAGTATGAAATACAATTAAAAGTAGAAAGCGTAATTGTTCACTTAGACCGAGAGAGTTATTATTAAAGAACAACGAAGGATGAATATTGAAGATGATAACTCTCACAATGATGATATAGTTGACACCCTAGTTGAATGTAACATGTATTTACTATTATACAATAAGTGAAGAATCATATATTGTTCGTGATTTTTTTCTGGACCCACCCTTACTCTGCTACAACTACTGTGACTTCCACTGCCGCTACTTGCTTTGCTACTTTAGGTAGTGCAGTTGTAGGCTCTACTACCTTTGTTGTTAGAGAATTTGGAACTAGGCCTTATGCTGCTGGTGGAGGTAGTGGTAGGTAACCTGGTTCTAGATCTACTTTTGCTGAATCGACAGAATCTACTGTTCGGTCGACTGACTCAACCATATTGTTCCATATTATTCTCCTTTACAAATTATATCCGATTATCTAATAATTAGGGGTGTTCATAAATTCAGATTGATTTGTGAATCCAATTATCTAAACCAATTCAATTATATTTGTGAACTAATTCAAATGTAATTGGATCAAATCTGATTCAATATTACCTTAATCGGATCAGTTCATGAATTTGAACTTTGCAAACCCACATATTTATGAGTTGATTTGACCTAATCAATTGGCTTTTTATTTGTTTGCACCGAAAATTTCTTTTTATCTTTATCTTGTACCTTCTTTCATCATTAACATTTCCTGAAGTATTATGAAAACTAACCCGTCATTAACCTGATGAAGATAATAATGGATTAGTTGTCTGACTGGTTAGTCAAGTTTAACCTGATTTATATATAAAACAAATAAAATATATATATATATATATATATAAAGTAACATCACAACTCTTACTTTCTACATTCACAAGTTACATAAAAAATAAAAAAGTAAGTAATAACACAATTTAAATTAAAAAAAAAATAAAGTTTAACCTTGTTTGAATCACCGATTTTTATTTAAATAAGTCAGTGCTAACCGATTTAAATCGGACCAACTACATTTCTTATTTGTTGGAAAAAATGGTCCGATTATGTGACGCAGTCCAACTAATCTGACCGTCAGGTCTTAACCGATTTTCACACTTATAATTCTCTTTTATTTGAGGATTCAAAATTATCCCTCAACTTTATTTATTTGTTTATTTGAGGATCATTTTCCTTTTCCTTTTTCTTTCTTTCTATATTTCTTATCCCCCTTCTTGAATGTGTGATCTTGCATTGGTTGATCCAATTCTCTTGTACTGACCCTCTCATTGAGTCTTTGCTCATGTGCCTCCAATGAGTTCTGCAAATCTCCCTCCTTCAATTTCTCAAGATTTTTGGATTTCTCGATCCCAACCATTATATGATCAAATTGAGGGATCAAGGTTCTCAATATCTTTTCCGTGATTTTCTCATATGAAATTGATTACCCAAAGGCCTTCATTGAATTTACTATCAACTGCATCCTATTAAAGTAATCTTCAATGGACTCTTGATTAAGCATGGCCATTAATTCGTACTACCTTTTGAGATACTGTAGCTTTACTTTCTTGGTCTCGGCTCTCCCATATGTCTTCTGCAAAATGTGCCATGCTTCTTTAGCTGTGCCGGCCTTTGAGATTTTCTGAAAGATCACAAGATCCAAACATTGATGAAGAAGACACTTTGCTTTGTAATCCTTCTTCCTGGATACAACTTCATTCTTCTCTATGGTAGGTAGCCTTTCCGTCACGATTTCGAATATCTCTTGGATCCTCACAACCTAATGATCATAATTGTTGCCATATAGGATTTGCAAAGAATGTATGACATTTGCATTGCAACTTGCGGAAGCCATGACTGCTCTTGTAGCACAAGTCCCTTGAATCTTTTGTTCTAATACCAATTTTTTGGAGATCAAACTCGTTTCACACATTCACTCACAACTTGGTTAGGGAAAAGGGTCATAGAGAAGAGACAAACTAAAGTATTGTACTAGTTGAATTTTTAATATGCACTTATATAGAGCTTACTAAGATAAAAAAAAAGTTAAAGCTATCATAATAGAAATAACAAATCATATTTGGATTAAATACAATAAAGACATAGAATTGTATGATAATTTCTTAGTTTATCTTTGCTGGGTGACTTTTCTCATGTAATTTTTATGAGAGGATGTAGTTTGTTTGGCCTTTGGTCCTCCATTTAAATTTAAAAAGAAAAAAATAGAAAGGGAATAAGTTTCTTCAATAGGGAACAGGTGTGCCAACAGCTGGGAGGGTGGATTTCATGTCCTCAACAACTAGATTCAACAGAGTCTGGGTTATAGGGCCTTCTTTACCTGTAGGAAATTATTAAACTCATAAGAAAATGGGAGAGCATTAATCACTCATAATAAAAGCACAACAAAAAAAATATTAAAAACATAAGCATCATTAATCTAGTAACGATTAACATACGGTATGTCAAATGCTCACAAGTCACAACTAGATCAACCAATATCAAGACTCCAAGATTATTGTCTGTAAAAAGGTTTTTACCCATGAAGGACTAAGAATCACATTTATATACCTGTTGCATATACAACCTTTTGTGGCCAATAACCAAAGTAACAAAATATAGAGACTCACGTAGAGTAGCAATGCAACTACCAACGAATCCAAAATTCATAATTAATTAAATCTGAGGCTAAGCACTATTAACAACTGTTCCTTTATATATGTTAGCAAGGAAACGAGGAAATGGTCCACGCTTCTTTTATGACATAGATATATAAAAGCAAAATCCTATACCTTTGTTATCACTTATCATCACTAGCTCACAAAACTAGCACTACAAAGAAAAAAGATTGGATTTTTAAAGACATTGACCGAGAAAATTGTAAGCACTTTTATAACAGCTTTTTAAGAGCAATAAGTAACAAGTCACAAAAACATCATTATGTAGCCAAGCTTACTATAAGCTGTATCTATTCATCTAGGCAACTCAACTATTCAAGTGTGTATATATATATATATATATTATTTTATTTTTTGAAAGAAAAAACAACGGTTTATTTAGTTCAAGAGAATAATTAATGTTTTTGTTAATAATGCAATATCAAAAGAATATTTTTTTTTTGTTTTTACGCACTTTGCTTTTCATTTTCAAGGATTTGTACAAAAAGTGGTGAGAATACTAGGAACCAATTAGAATTCAAACTAAATAGTATCAATTTTTTTTAAAAAAAAAATTATAATTTTTAAGTATACTCTTCAATCATAAGAATTTATTAATTATAATAATTTCCTATTTATAATTTGATAAGTCGTGATTTATTTAATTTATAAAATAAATTAATTATTTTTAATAAATTAATCAATTTAATAAAAATTCAATCATATATCACATAATTATTAGTTATGAAGGGTAGTAAAAGTATATTTAAATTAGAAAATGTTTCCGATTAAATTCATATATTAATTAGTAATAAAAATACTAACCACATCCAATGATCTGGTCATCCCACTGCACTACAGGGCGAACAAGAATTCCACTGCCAAGAAGCATCATTTCATCTGCATTCTTCCCTTCCTCTAGTGTCACATCTTTCCTTCTTACCCCACAAAGCTTACCCTCCTTAACCAAAGATTCAGCTAGTGTTAAAACTCTTTTAGCCGTGCAGCCACTTAGAATTTTGTCACATGAAGGCATTACAAGTTCCTTATCTTTGGTGACAAAAGCCACGTTCATGCTAGGCCCTTCAGCAACAAAGCCATCACTATCAAGCCAAATGCCCACAAATGCACCTACTTCCTCAGCCTCCATCTTGGAAAGTACATTTGGAAGGTAATTCACACTCTTAGTGTTTGCAAATTGGGGAGGCTTAATGGGAACACATGAGGTCACCACTTTAACTCCTCTGAAATTGATTGGTGACAAATCCTGTATTACAATTGCATAAAGACACGATTGGTGGCAACCAGAGGGAGATAGTTCGAAATCTCCTGGTCCTGCTGAAAGCCAATATCTTAGTGATCCGCTTCTACACTTGGAAGCACTTACGGTTTGGATAAGTATTCTCCTTATGATTCCACCATCGTATGGGGGGTTTATTTTGGCTGTGGATGCTGACCTTAGAAACCGCTCAAGGTGTTGATCTAGCTCGTACAGGTATCTATGTATATACAACGCATTAACACACATCAATTTAAAAGGTATAAAATGAGTTAAGAGACTTTATACTGCATCATAAATAATCCTACTTTGTAACTTTGTCTTGGATATAAAATCAATAATATTTTAGTCACTTGAACTTTAGTTAAATGGTTATTGACATCATGATGGGGTAAGCTTTGGGGTATCAAGGATTAAAAATTATAATTTTTGTTAATTCTTTCCTACATCTTGCCATCCATTGAAGCTTTTTGGAAAGTTGGTGGTTTTATATCTAGAAAAATGACCATAACCCATGTTTTAATAATATGAGAAGGAAATTACTAACCCGTCCATTATTGCCGTAGTGTCAAAGACACCATGGCCCCTGTGGACCATGTGGTCATCCATGGGAATAACCATAGCAGCTGGGTCAGTTGTTATCCCACCAAAAATACTGGAATACATAGCAAGGAATTGCTGCTTGCCCTTTAGCTTTTCTCTGAATGTTTTTAGTTTCTCCATGGCCTTTTGCAAAAGAATGAAAGAAACCGTTAGTAACACTGGACTATGTTTATATTCATGTTTGGCTAATTAAATTGTCAACGCGAAACGAAGAGGTTGAAAGGTACACCTCGGAGTAAGACAAGAGTGGAACATCAGATATTTCAGGTCTAGAATCTGCAACACCAAACCCATTATTTATGGAAATCAATATTTGTTAGTTGTTACCAATAAAATCAAATCACTTGAATATTAATTGATATATAAGTTGGTGGTACATAACTAAGGTACCAGTAGATTCATGAAAAACTTACGAGGCAAGCGTCCAGATTTATTGTAATTTGTCACTGACTTCATTTTTATGATGGAGCCACTGGAAAAAAAGCGGGGGTCAAGTCCCTGAAATGAGAAATTTTGCATACTTGCGTTAATTTGGAGCTAGCTATATAAGGTGATCATGAATTCATGATCAATCAAATAAAGGTGATAATAAACTAGATGCTGGTTTGTTCTGTAATAAAAGACAACAAGTATAAATAATATTAAAATTTGTAATCATTAAAAGACATTGTTTTTCTGCAATTTGAGAGAAGGCACGTTATAACTCATAAGACCAACGGCTTGAAAACTATTGGTTTCTGAAGCAGTATGTTGAATTCTGTTACGCTACTGGAACAGAACAAGGGGGAAATATATAGAATAGGATAAATTAATTCATAAGTGATACAAGTTAAAATATTTTATATATTTAGAAGTGTAATAATGTAATGTTTGATCATCTGTAGACTGTAATACATATCAATGTGATTTTCAATAATTTTTTATTTGTTAATTCATTAATTAACCGGTAATTATTTTTTACAGCCATTAAGTAAATTTAATACACAGAACATGCTTTTTATTTCTTACTGTTTTTTGACCATCTAGGATTCAATTCTAGGTTCAGCGTGGGGAAACAACACAGAGAGGAGACAACGGGATTGGAATATTTTTAAGTTATGTTGACTAAGGTGTTTGAAATGGGTCGTTTAAAATTAAATAATTTTCTTGATTTTTAAAATAATAATTTATTATTTAATAGTTTAATATTTGTTATTGATGAAAAGCATTGAATGCTTAAAAACCTATCAGGATAATACCTTTTTTAATGGTTTAAATAACTAAATTATAATTTATCTTATAAAATGTACTCCACAATTTTATATATAATTTATTTATCATATAAAATGTACTCTACAATTTTATATATAATTTATAAATAAATCTAAATTAAAATATAAGTAATAATTAATGTATTCTAACATGAACTTTCATATTAAAATTTAATCAGTTTTCTAGTTTCTTGATCATTATTTTCTTTAGAATTTAGACGCTGTGCCGTAATATTGCGATTTTAAAATCTCTATTATTCTATTTTAATTTAAATATTTCTATTCAATTCTATTTCATTTTCTTCTGTCAGACAAATGTTATCTTGTTATATTGTAACGAAGGAAAGGGTAAAAAATTATCCAGGAATAGTAAACATATTAGATTCACATGAACTTATGAAAAAAAAAAAATTTTTTTTGAGTCTCACTGCTTTTCTCTGTCACTTAACAAACATTTTTAATTTGAATATTTTTTTTCCCCAATTTCTCACTGTTCCATTCCGTTTTATTCTCTGTTTTTCCTAACATTGAGAAAATCTAAAAGTTTAATAAAAATAAAAACACAGCCCCTAAAAGATACTTTTTAAAAAATAATTATTCACTAATTATCTATGGTTGGATTAACTTTATTTTTTTCTCGTTATCGGCGGATGTTCCTAAAAAACTTTGGGGGCCGAATAAGAAAATAAACATGTTTAAGATTTTTTTTTTTATAGTTTTATTTATAAGGATTTTTTCTACATATTTAAAGGGTAAAAAATGGGAGAAGGTAGGAATAAACATGTTTTTCTCCTTAAAAGTTCTCTCACTGCTTATAATTTTTTTTTATTAGCAAACAAAATATATATATATATATATATTAATAAAGATACAAGGGTACCACCCATTACAAGAAACCAAACCGGAGTGATGAAGAAAAAAAAAAAAAACGAAATCAATGGTTACGTTCATTGTTTTTAGATAAATAGAGAACAAATAAAATAACCAATGAGGTGGAACAAAACGTTAGAAAAAAAGCAAGCAAAAATTTTATTAATTTAGACGCTGGACTTCAACCCAAATGCAAGCAGGAGCACGAATTTGTAAGTGTGCACGTGACTACACCGCATTTGTTCTTTTATAGGGCTTTCTTAGTTTACATAGGATTATAAGTAAGCAACATATAAGTTTAGATAGTGTTTTTTAATATAGTGTTTTTTCAGAAGTATATGTGAATATAATGTTTCTACAAATAAGTAGATATAATGTTTCTTCAACTAAATGATGTATCATGTATAAGTGGATATATCACTTTTTCGGATAAACATTGTATGAGTGGATATAGTGTTTCTTCATATAAAGACGGTAGATACAACTTTTGTATAAATGGATATAGTGCGAGTTTGAAAAAGGTAGTATAAGTTTTTCTTCTTTTTTTTAAACTTGCTAGTTTCTTTTATCCATTCTTACCACAATTTTTCCACACTTGTAAAAACAGGTCCAATTATAAGATCAATTGTATAAATATTATTGTATTTTAGACATGGATAAAATAATACAACTTTAGTAATTTCAAAACTATATAGAGTGATCATTTTCATTTTTTCTTCAAATTAACTTGAATACAACAAGATTCCAAAAATATCCTAATATGATGTACAATGATGTATAAACATAATCCAACACATAATGTTAGGTAGCTTAGTGTAGGTTGATCATGACAAAAATTTTAATAATTTTTTCTTTCAAATTCAACGGAAAGGTAAGACTTATAAGCATTTTTGGATTACATGTTGACACCAATTTTCCATAACTTCAATTATTTTGATGATCAAAACACTGATTCCACTTGCAATTAGGAAAATACTACAAAAACAAAAAAGTAAAATTAAAAACAAGTAACACAAAACTTAAGGAATAATATAAAGACTAGAATTACATACATCAATTAGGATAGTTCCTCCTTCACAATATTCAATGATTGTCCATTTGATGTTTGTTGACTTTGTCTTCGAAACTTTAACTCCTATCTGTCCCTGATAAGTTTGTATAAGCCTAATAATTCAATGAAGATAAATAACTTTTATATAAGTAACAAAATGTATATTAACATCCTCTATATGAATTATACATTCTTACATGTCAAACAACTTTTTGATATTTCGTCATATTTATCTTATAAGATTGATTCCAATCAAGACCCAATGTCCACTAAAACAATAACATAAAAAAGTTATATAGAACATTCAAAATAAGGCACTATTGAGAATAAAGATAGGAAAAAGAAACATTAACCTGTATTAATTGGTGCAAGAACAAACTTATCAATCACCTTTTTATTAAAAAAAATATCAACTATTTTTTGTCTTTTTTCATTTACAGGTAATTCATGTGTTGTTAATTGTGGAGATAAAAAGAAAACTTAATTACTTATAAGTATATATAAGGAATCTATAAAAGTTTGAGAGGATTCTAAAATTATTTGAAAAAAAATAGAACCTAAAATTGTGTATATAAAAAGAATTGAACTGGTGAGACTCAAGCAAGACATGTTTCTAGTCTTAAAAATAAAAAATAAGACATAAGTCAAATCACAAAATATCTAAAAAGATATCCCAATTTATGGTCCCTCAAATTAATAAACAGTGTATGATGAAGGGAAAATTTCATGCAATCAAAGACTCAAAGTATAATTTTTAAAAAATTAAATTAATTATTAGATTCTCCTTATAATTATTTAACAATTAATAAGTATTAAACACTTTATTGTTTTTAATAAATAATATCATGAACAAAATTAAAGTTAATTATACGATCATTATTAAATCTTTTATTTTTCACAAATATTTTTTTTACTTCTCATATAGAATTACAAGTAAGAAAATATCCTATTATAAAAAAAATGAGATAATTTAATGATATTTATTAAATATAATTTTATTGACTTTATGGTCATACTACTATTTATTAAATGATGTAACATGAGTTATTTTATCTAAATACACCACATAATGACTTTTTTATTAAAAAAATCAAACTTCTTTATTCTATTTCTTCTTTTCAAACACTTCACTCACATTTTCCAACACTATTTTTTTTTATGGCATTTGGTCAAGTAATCACCACTTGTTACTTTTCCATTCTTAATTATAATTAAACAAAACTCAATCAAAGGACTCAATGATGCTACTCAAAAGTGTGGTGTTCAATAGAAGAAACATTATCTTGTATTAATCAATGCAATAACAAATTTATTAATCACATTTTTGTTAACAAAATATCATTTTTTTTGTCTTTCTTAAGAGGTAATTGATGTATTGTTAATTGTAGGATAAGAAGAGAACGTCTTATGATTTCGCATAATAAATGTAATTAAGTTATTTTTATGCCTTCTTTTTCATTCATATGTCTACCATATATTACCATAGTCTTTTGTCCTGTCTAATAACTATGTTCAAATGTAGAGAAATAGTACCAAAAGTCCTCCAATTTTAAATAATTGAAAACATTCTCATCATAAGAAGGAATCAAATCCAAAATCAAACACAAAAAAATTTCTAAAATAGAACATAGAAGTATATATAAAAGTTTTTTCCATTGATACCTTGTAGAAGACGCAAACCATCATGATGGAAATGAAAAAACGATGAGAATGAATTGCATAGTGCCACCAATGGAGACACAAAAGGATGAGCTTTAGGTAGGAGTTTGATAGAGAAAAGTTTGAGCAAAGAGAGTTTGGGAAAGGAAAGAGCCAATAAATTGTAAGATGAAAGAAGAAAAGAGGAGAGCTTAAAATGTTTGCTTGATGCTTTTCAAAAGCGCGCACAATGCTAGCTTCCTTCCTCTCTTTCATGGGTTTACTCTTCTAAACTAATTAACCAAGCTCAACCTGGAAATTATTTTAATATATTAAATATATAATTTTATTTAATATTTTTAAAAATATTCAATATTTGCTTAAAATTATTCTTTTATTATTTTAATATGGCATTTAAAAAATTAAATATAAATTTATGAGCCCAAAGTATATTTCAAAAATCATAAATATTTTGTATAAAACATAAATTCAAAGTAAAAATCACAAATAATAAAATATTTATTTTTTTAAATGTCACATTAAAATAATAAAATAATACTTTATAAGAAAATATAAAAATATTGTATATTTTAAAATTATTAAATAAAAATTCAAATATATTAAAATATTAAAAAATAAATTATAATAATTACTACATTATATTTTAAATTTTAAAAATAAATATTAAATAATTATAAGAAAATGCAAATACAACAATATTTTGAATTTTATACAAACTCTTTCCTATCTCCATTTTCTCAAATTTATTACAAATTTAACGTATTTGTTGATGATTTGACATGTTTTTATCATGTTATCATAAATAAAAAATATAAAATTTAATAAAATATATTTCAAAATATATTAAACTAAAATTATTATATACAAAATAATATAAAAAATTATTTATATTATATAATACTATTACCAAATATATTAAATTAAATACTTAAAATTATTAATAACATATCTACGATAAAAATGAAAATATATATAGGCCCTCTCTTGATAAAGAAAAGAAAGAGAAGCAAAAGATATCTGAGGCTTTAAATTTGTTTAAATCACGTGTATGGTTGAGATTGATTTAAATGGAAATGTCCATTTCCTTTAGCAAATGGAGAGAATTAGAGAATCCCAACTCATGCAAAATATATAGTTAGTGCTTACTCTTGGGCCTTGCCGTGGGTGCACCAAATTCTGAAAGTAAGTAAGTAACTTCGCGATCATGACCTAAATATAATAAAGCGTATTTCAAAAAATTAAAGAAGATCTTTGTCCGAATCTTTATCATCATCTCCTTCACGTCTGGTCTCGACTATCATTTGTTCACTCACGATTCAAACCCTAAGTGCACTTGCTGGTTTCCATCACTGTCACTATTCTCAACTTCCATTTCTTGGAAGCCTTACACTCTCTAGTAGACAAGATTGATTAAGTAGGAGCAACATGTCAGGGTTTCGAAATTCCAATCTCGGAACAAACTCGAAACCCTAGATTCCCAAAATCCATGTCAGCTTGATCTCGCGCTACTTCCGTAAATGGATATCATCGGCGACGCGCTTCGCCAGGCTTTCATGCCGAAGCGCGAGTACGAGAGTCTCAGGGAGGAAGACAAAGCGTGGGGCAAGCTTCAGAGACCCATCACCGTCGCTTCCGTGGCTTTCATCTGTCTCGCAATCCTCGTGTCCACGTGTATCAGTTTGAAAATCGTGTTTCCGAGTAGCGATGGAAGGAGAGCCTTCTGCGTCGATCGAAGGCTTCAACCTATACAGATTGGTATGAAAGGTGCTTCTGATTCGGATCTGTTTCCTGGTGCTTTTTATTTCACGGACCAGGAGATTGCTGATTATTACTGGTTGGTTGTGTTCATTCCCTCCATGATCGTTTTCGCGCTCTCGGTTATCTATCTCGTCGCTGGTAAGGAATTGGAATTCCTTGTTGTGTTTCGTTAGGGTTTTCTATTTGATTATTGTTAATGGATAGGATGAACAATTTTTTTTTTCTGGGTGTATTTATGCATTAATATAGAAAGGTGACCCAATATAGTTAGAGAATACGGACTACGTGTATTTATGTAACGTCATTTCAATTGCCTCTTCTCGTCGTTCTAACTTCAGAGTTTGACATAAAGCATCTAAGTCTATAATGTAATGATTGAGAGTATATCAGGTGAGGTGGAGAATTTTTCTGGGATGATGTCCGCTGGAAATCTTGTTCTAGGGAAGTAACTTTGAAGTAATCATAAGGAACCGTACCAAGATGGTTGATGCCAGTAAAAGATCCAGAGAGAGAGAATTTTTGCCTACATGGGTCGTGGTGCAAGTTGAATTAATAAACACTTCAGTGTCTTGGATTGTGTCCCTGTTGTGATATTTAGAAGGCAGATTGTTTTTACTTCATCATTAACTTGTCTAGTTTATTATTGCTGAAATTTGAGGATCAATGGATTATCTATTGACGTTGATCTTGCATGTGGGTTATTTTGAATAATTGAATGTTTGATATGAACAATGCTAATATGGGATTATTCTCTTTGATAGTTTGAAGATATGCATTTCTGCATTCCAGAAGAGTATTCAGGAAGTATATCACTTGTTTTCAAATTTCTTTCCAACATCTTGTTAATTTGCATCACTTGATTTATTTTGAAGACAGGAATTGATATATCTTTTTTTTTTTATTAGCCAGTGTCTACACTATCTTATTTGAGTGATGCTACATTTTCAAAAGTTGGATTCACTATCCTGGACAATTTTACAGTTTGATTCATGTAAGTCAAATGTTTTCTGTTTTAAACTTAAGAAAGCTGCTCAGATTTGGGAATTTAATGTTGCACAAGCAGGAGGCTGAGTATTTCACATTTCTACTTTCAGTACAACCCCCTGACCTTTTTATTGGAATTTTAGATAATGCCACACATCTAACCATCTGGATTCTTTTCGCAGATTTTCTAAATAATGTCGATGATTATCAGCCACATACATAACCATGTTTTGAAAAGTATTTCATTTTTATAGCTTAAGTTTTTGCAGAACTTAGTTATAATCCTTTTTTTTTTGCCTTTTAGTTTGAATTCATGAAGTGGAACGTATATAGGTCAATAGTTTCATTAGTTTGTGGTGCCAACAGAGTGCTCTGGAATTCCTATATCTCTGCCCCTCTTGATGCAAAACTTGTTTTTAATTGTATTGTACAGCTTCTTTATTGATGATTCATCTATTATTTGGTAGTGGGGTAATCTTTAAGCTTAATTGCACTTTTAGTCTCTTTAATGTGGATGTGGATTGTGAGCAAATTTTGTTTCCTAAGTTAATTTGTGGCTAATTGTCTCTTATTTTTAAAATTAATTAAATTTGGTCTCTAAAATTTTCTTGTACCTACAACCCTCAAACTATTATTTTCTGTCCAAATATTGGCATTTGATAATGGATTTAGGATATGAAATAACTTTAAAACTTTAGAAGTTAGAAATTTAGAACAAACTTGATAAAAATTGAAGGATTTTATAAAACAAGAGATTCGCATTTGAAGAGGGAAAATTGAGATTTTTTTTAAAATTTTTTGGTGAAATCTGATGTTTTTGGTTGGAGCGTTTAGGGTTTAGAGTAAAAAGACAATGCAAACGATTCATCTTATTAAGATTTAGAGTAAAAATTGAGCATTTGAGTAAGTTAAAAAAATAAATGACGAGAAAGAAATTTGCTTATTGTTAAAATAGATATTTAATTGCTCCAAGAGAATTAGGGGACCAAAATCACAGTCTAACTGAAGGCATGAAAAGTGCCATTAAGTCTAACATTTATGTTTTTTAGTCGCACGTGTTGCGTAAATACCCATATGATTGTTCCAGGTGCATTATCTTTATCTCACTGGAATTTCTGTTTTTTGGTTTAAAATGACTTGTCTTATTAGTTCTAAATCTAAAATCTGTGCCATAATGGTGAGAATATCTCTTTGGTTATGCCGGAGTTTTTTATATGACAATTATTTCACAGGCTTGATTGTTGCATATTCTGCTCCAACTAGGCATGGATGCTTGAAGGTAGTTGAAAATAATTATTGTGCTTCAAGACGGGGTATGATTTCTTCTCTGAAGATGCTTTTATCTACCCTTTCAATTATGGCATCAATATTCTTCCTATCTTCTGATACTTGCATTTTATGAGCCTAAAATTGATTTTAAGTGTTTGTATTCTTTGGATAATCTACAGGTGGCGTTCGCTGTCTATCCATTTTAAACTTAATATTTGCTATCATCTTCGGTCTTCTTGCATTGTTTCTTGGTTCAAGCCTCTTGACAATGGTGAGCAACTGCTCTAAACCTCTGTTTTGGTGCTATGAAATTACGTCGTGGGGACTGGTTGTATTATACGGTGGCACTGCCTTCTTCTTGAAGAGAAAGGCAGCCACAATTCTTGATGAGGGAAATTTTAGTGGTCGAAATCTAGGGCTGGAAATGCTAGAAGCAAGTCCCTTGGAAGTGACACCAGAGGTGGAAAGGCGTGTTAATGAAGGGTTTAAAGCATGGATGGGTCCGTCCCTTCTTTCTTCTGATGAAGAAGATGAACCTGACGACTATGATGAGGCACCTCATTCAACACATACTAACGCAAACAGGCAAAGACTATGATCTAGAGTGATAAGGGCTTCACATCCTTTCCAGCCTTCATGCCTTGAAGAATGTTGTGATGGTATGGAAATCAGTTTTGGACAAAAATGTTTTGACACATATCTTACGACTAAAACAAATGTTGATAAAAGGAGTATGGATTTGATGCAACTTTGAATTACGATTTTCATCTGGTCCGGTAGCTAATATGTAATTTAGTTTGTGAATAATTATTAATTGTGAATGACCAACTTTCCTAAGATGGATGGCAAAATGTTTGCTGAACTGCTGAACTGCCCTTGCTTATCTTCTCTTTCTAGTTTCTTGACCCTTTTTTTTTTTTCTCTTAACATAGTTTGTGCATTTCATTTTACTGAAAAATGATAACTGATTTGATGATACTTTATATGTTCTCGTATAGTCTATTACTAATTTTACTGAGAGTTTAATATTTATGGATTGTCTTTATAAGAAATTAAGTTACGTTATATGACTTTTTATTTTATTTTTAAAATATTGATTGGGTATAAGGCATTTTTTCTTTTACTACCTCTTTAACTCTAGAGCCTTATTAATATTATTTTTCAGTTTTTCTTTGGAATATAAAAATGATAACTAATTTGAATTTAAAATAAAAAACAATGTTGAATCTTTCTTAAAATCTACGAAATAAAATTTAAAATTCAAATGAATATTACAAAACGTTTTATTTGATTGAATTTAAGCATATTTTGTTTTTTAGATAAAATTGGTCAAACATTATTACAAATAACAATATGCTTAAACAACCTTTAATAATAAAAAAAAGAAAACTAAAGATATTATGGAGAGAAATTTTGTCTCATTACACATCGAAATATAGACTTATTTTATAAATTATATATAATTTATTGTTTTTTATTTGTATAATCTCTAAGATAAATGAAGAAATATTGTTTGAAAAATATTCATAAACTTATGAAGATTTGAAAAATATTCATAAACTTACTTATGAAGATTTAAAATTATTTAAATGAAAGAAATATATAAAAAAGGAACAATAAGATAGTTATTTACTGCTAGGAAAAAGAAGCATGGTATTAAACTGCTAGTCAATAATGTTGGTTGTGACCAAAAAATTACCAACATCAAGTAACAATATTCACAAAAAAAGTCATCGGAGACCGTCACAAAAAATGTATTAGAAAAAGAAAATATATGAAAATGATTCTTGCAAGAAAGAACAATGTTTCAAAAGAAGAGCATCAAACAAATAAAGCTCACCAAACCACGTTGAAATTACAAAAAAATAAACAAACTTGAGGTATAATGGAGTGTATGAATATATAGTAGAAGCATATATATAATTATATATAGACTTATTTGGCTGACTGACCCAAGTGGGTTTATTTTTTAAAAAAATTACCAGTATGGGTCTGTTTTGAAAAATATTACCAGCGTGGGTCTGTTTTGTTGGTTGACTCGGTCAAACCGCAACTCCGAATTGCGGTTTCATTGTCACGTCAGCAACGTGATTACGTGGAAGTCAGCGTGGAAAAACGACTACGAAACCGCAAGTGGAAATTGCGGTTTGACTGGTCTTTAACCAGCACCGCCTTGTTATCCAATGGGTAAAAAAACACAGAAAATGATGCATGTAAAACCGCAAGTCAGAGTTGCGGTTTTACTGGGGTTTAACCGGCCCCTCCTTTACCCAACGGTTTTTTACGAACGGGTGCGGATATTGAGGAAGAGGCGCGGTTTTTTACGCACACAAACCGCAAGTACGAACTGCGGTTTTAATTAAAAAATATTTTCCATATAAATCGCAGATGCGAGTTGCGGTTTATGTGGAGTTCGACTCCTATAAATCGACCCCCTTACCCCACAGAACCGCACACCCTTCCGCCGTAGAGAATCGCACACCTAGTTGGAGACTACATAGTGATAATCAAAGAAAGCTTTTGTTTTCTGGAAATTATTTATAAATATTGAGGTTGGTTTTCGTATATAATATTTATTTGTTATATATTAATTTTGTATTTTGATATATATTATTTTGGGTATTATGTTAACATAATGTTTTGTATTAAATTGTAGCAATTGTCATGACATCATCTTCTTCTCGCCCTTCTGTTGATTGTGTTCATTCTGGACCTGTGGAGAATGACGTGTTGTACATGCAAAATCAACACGTTTCTTAACATATATGGAATGGGGAGGACGACAGAAAACTCTGAGTACATGGTTTGGTATCGTGCCAAAACCAAAATGTTTATCGACCCAAGAAATGCAAGAGCATCGTTGTTGGTAAAATTTGTTATAGTTATCGAATTTGTTTTTTAATTTTTGCAATAAAATTTTTATGGTTTTAATGTTTTCCATTCTATTTTTATTGTAGGGTGAAGTTGGAAAGACATTATCGTATATGGTGTCGCCGGAGGGAAGAAACAAGTGGTCAGTGGACGATTTAGTCCCATATGTTGATAAAATAATGGTCTTGTTGGAAGATGAAGATCGAATCACACGAGCGGAAGGGCCAGCACCCGAAAGTATGCCTGAGGTCGATGTTCCAGATTTTCACGTTAAACAGTCATATCGTGAAAGTCGTGGTCTAACTAGACGGAGGGACGTCGTTTAGGCAAAAGTTTACCCTGTTCCTAATTTGCCTGAACGTCAATAAGGCATATATTATACACCGACACAGCTAACTGGAAATATGCCTACTACTTATTATTATCCGTCTCAGACAAACGTAGGATCATCTTACCAAGGTCGTACACCGTACTGTGCTGGCATGCCCCAAGGCCATATTTTTCAACAAATATTTGGATCACTTCGCACACCGGAGATGCCACCAGAGCAACAACCCGCAACGACAGCAGCTATCGGTGAACCGCAATTCGATATACCTTGGGATTCTCCCTATGCTGCCGCTAGTCTAGGATTAGGTGGACAATTTGATCCAAACTCATGGCAAAATGTAGACGATGATGATGATAGTCAATGAAATATTTTTTTATTTTGACTTTAGTTTTTTATATTATTTTTTAAAGTTATTATTGTAATGTTTACGAAAAAAATGGTAACAAATTATAAAATATGACAACGTTGCAAAAGTTCGAAAGAGATAATAATAAATTATAAAATATAACAACATTGAAAAACAGAATAACATTTAAGGTAATTACATATCACCATCGGTTGGTTGAGAGCATCCTACATCAGCATGCAAAGGGCAACTTCTTCGATTATGACCCTCTTCTCCACATCGGCGACATTTATTTTTTCTGTGTGTTTATGACTCAGTAAATTTCTTATCCTCGTTGACTTTGGACGTCCTTTTCCTCGAACAGCAGAATGGTTTGGGATAAGAGTCCAACTTTCTTCATTATGAGGGATCAAGTCGTCATTCCCAAGAATAAACCATTGACCAGAGTATGCACGCATGATGAAGTCATTCGTGTATACTTCATCAACAAATTGATAATAGTCTAAACTAATTGCACCACACACAGCAATTACATGTGAATAAGGTTAATGGAAAGCTTGGAATCGCCCACATTGGCAGTATTTGTCGTTCAA
Organism: Psophocarpus tetragonolobus; assembly: GCA_037954015.1. NCBI lineage: Eukaryota > Viridiplantae > Streptophyta > Magnoliopsida > Fabales > Fabaceae > Psophocarpus > Psophocarpus tetragonolobus. The sequence continues at coordinate 21,577,275 of CM075688.1, read as the reverse complement.
GTTAACTACCCATTTTTGTCCTCCACGTTGAGTCAGTGGATTAAAGGCGTCTTCGACTTCGAATCTAGTCGTTTCGATATTGTACTGACGGACTATATGGGAACAAGCGTCTTGTTGGTTTTTACGCAATGTTTGCATCAATTTATCACAATAGACCTTTCCAGCTTCCAATTGGGACCCACCATGGGATCCTCTTTCGACAAAATATGCAACACATTTACTATATGTTGACTTTACCAAAGCACTGATGGGAATATTCCTACAATCCTTGAACACTTTGTTAACGCACTCAGACAAATTAGTTGTCATGTGTCCATACCTGTAACCTTTTGTATCGTATGCCATACTCCATTTTTGCTTCGATATGTCATTTATCCAACTAGCTACTTCAGTGCTTTGTTGACAAAATTTTTCAAAGTTTCTGTCAAATATATGCTTGCATGGAGTGTAAGCTGCAAAACAACACAATACAATCGCTCATTTATAATAATAAAAAATACAGTTGAAAAAAAAATGTCATGTGGATAAAAAGAAGTCATACCTAATTTTATCAACATTTTTTTCTGTGCCATATTTTTAAATCGGGTGTTGAAATTACTTGCAATATGGCGTATGCAATACTTATGATAAGCATATGGTGGTTGCCATCCTAATGCCTCATTTTGCACAGCAGACTTAATCCCAGCATGCCGATAAGAAATTAGACAGATTCCTTGTTTTTGTGTCACATGCAGTCGTATGTGGGATAGGAACCAAGACCACGAGGACGAGTTTTCACTTTCAACCACAGCAAAAGCTAAAGGTAATACATTGCTATTTCCATCTTGTGTGGTTGCGATTAACAACGTTCCACGATACTTTCCATATAAATGTGTTCCATCAACCTGTATCAATGGCTTACAGTAGTTAAAGGCATCAGCACATTGCTTAAATGTCCAAAACACTCTTTCAAACTGTTGGTATTGACGGTAACCTCGATTGCCAACAATAAGATCATCATGACATATTTGATAGAAAAAACCTGGCGATTTACTTTCAATGAATTTCAAAAATGTTGGAAGAGTCGCGAATGATTCATCCCAGTCCCCATAAACACGCACAATTGCTTTTTGTTTTGCTTTCCATGCTTTCCTGTATGATATTTTGTATCCATATTGACTACAAATTCTCTCCTGAATGAAATTAATTCTTAAAGATGGGTCTGAACTAACCATTCCTAAAAAAAATTAAAAAGTTAACAACAAATGATAATAATTTAATTTAAATATTACGTTAGATATGAACAAGTAAGCAAACCTGATATCAAGTTACTAATGAAAGTTGAGTTTAATTTTTTGTGGTCTTGTGTGACTGCTGGATTGAGACATTGATGATCTCCACCCCATTGAGTAACCGTCCAATTGACTGTTTTCCGAGACAAAATTGCCCTCATATAAAATGGACACCCATCTTTATGGTTGGGACATTTGATAATGTATTTCGAACTTTTTGACTCCACAACATGATATGTTTGATGTGTTCACATTGAATATTGTATCAGCGCATTTTTTAGATCTTCTTTTGTGTCAAACTGTAGACCTTTGTACAATGCATCTCCAACATTCCATGACTCATGCAAGTCTTCGCCTAAAATATCTTCTTCATCAGGATGCAACCAATTAATGTGTGTATAATGAGCTGCATCAGTCCAAGGTGGACGTTGCCCTGCAACTGTAACAGTATTGTTATTCATGTGTCTCTTATTCAACAAATTAAACTAGTAAACCATAAACAAAATAATTATTTTTGTTAAACATACCTTGTTCCACATTTGTTACCGACAATAACTCCATATTACGAGTTTGATTGTCATCAGTATCAGATGAATTACCATCAATTGAAACGTCATTTTCTTCATCAGATGTTTCCTCACCACATGATTCACCAACAACATCATCATCATCTACTTCAACTAAGTCAGAACTTATTATACCAGTGTCTACTGCAGTGCCTAAACTACTACCAACTGATAATTTATGAACATACAATTCTATTATATCAACATTATTTTGTTGTTCAAATGCATTCAACATAATTTCAATATCTTCATCATCAACAATTTATAGTGACACATATTTTCCAGAAAATAAAAATCTACAAGTTAGAGATAATATAAATTCATTTGATTGCATTTTTAACTTTTCCTGAATTTTGTTCTTCAATGAAGTAAAACTGATATGACGCGTAATTCTAATTGCTCTTCTACTCCCTTCAAAAATAACACCTTCGTCTCCTTCGTACATTCTTCCATCACTATAAATGAATGTGACAATTGGAGCAGACATAATATTCATAAATGTACCTACAAATAAATAATAAAGTAAATTTAAACATAAAAAATAGAGTTAAAAAAGCAATTTGTTTTTAAAAATATTGAAAAACACAAAAAATTTACAAATTACATTTTTTACCTGAACAATTGGACTGTAACGTAAAGCTTTGTTTTACGTCGGGTGCAACTACGTCTGCGGTTCTCTGGGTCGAACGGGTGTGCGGTTCTCTGGGGCGACGGGGGATTAAATAGCAACTGCACGTAAACCGCAAGTCTGATATGCGGTTTATTAAAATTATTATTTAATACAAACCGCAGTTCGCACTTGCTGTTTACTGGAAAAATAATATTTAATTCAAACCGCAAGTCGCATCTGCGGTTTTATGTGAGTAGAGACAGGGATCCTTTTTGCAACTGTTGGGTAAAGGGGGGGCCGGTTAAACCCCAGTAAAACCGCAACTCTGACTTGCGGTTTTACATGCATAGTTTTCTGTGTTTTTTTACCCATTGGATAACAAGGCGGTGCTGGTCAAAGATCAGTCAAACCGCAATTTTCACTTGCGGTTTCGTAGTCGTTTTTCCACGCTGGCTTCCACGTAATCACGTTGCTGACGTGGCAATGAAACCGCAATTCGGAGTTGCGGTTTGACCGAGTCAACCAACAAAACAGACCCACGCTGGTAATATTTTTCAAAACAGACTCATACTGGTAATTTTTTTAAAAAATAAACCCACTTGGGTTAATCAGCCGACTTATTTTATAAATTATACAAGAATATAAAAGATATTTTTTATTATAATCTTTAAGATATATACTATATCATGATAAGATAATATCAAATAAAAAAATATACTATATCATGATAATTATAAGATAATATCAAATAAAAAGATATATAAGATTTTTAATATAAAATAATGTCAAAATAAGATGATATCTAAGATTGTCCACTGTTGCTACTAATACTAATAATGATAAGAAGAATAAAGCCCATTAACATTTAAAATAATGAATTAAGTTAATTTTTTTTCTAATATTTCACTTTATTATTGAAAAAAAATAGTTTTTTATATAAAAAAAAAGAAGTAATGAAATTTGAAAGCCCAATAACAGCTTATGGCGGGCCTGAAGGGTATTGATATGTTGTGATTTTTGAGTGGCGCTTAGTGTTTGGGGTTTGTTTCTGATAGTGAGTACGCAAACCCTAACTTGGAGCTGTATCTGTGAGGAGAAGCATGGCGAGCCAGGATTATGAGGAACGTTCTCAACCCCAGGAGCTCGGGTACGACCCGAACTTCGTGCCAGACTCGGTGAAGTCGTTCGTGGTCCACCTGTACCGGCACATCCGGGAGAAGAATGTGTACGAGATCCACCAGATGTACGAGAGCTCGTTCCAGACCCTGTCGGAGCGGCTCTTCAAGGACACGCCGTGGCCCTCCGTGGACGCCGTGGCCCACTACGTGGACAACGACCACGTGTTCTGCCTTCTGTACCGCGAGATGTGGTTCCGACACCTCTACGCCCGCCTGACCCCCACCCTCCGGCAGCGCATCGACTCCTGGGACAACTACTGCAGCCTCTTCCAGGTTGTCCTCCACGGCGTTGTGAACATGCAGCTCCCCAACCAGTGGCTCTGGGACATGGTTGATGAGTTCGTTTACCAGTTCCAGAGCTTCTGCCAGTACCGCGCCAAGATGAAGACCAAGACCGACCAGGAGATCGCCCTCCTCCGCCAGTTCGACCAGGCCTGGAATGTTTTTGGCGTTTTGAACTTCCTCCAGGCCCTCGTCGAGAAGAGCGCCATTATTCAGATTCTCGACCAGGAGAAGGACGGCCTCGAGCAGTTCACTGCCACCGATGGCTATGATTACAACGGCGGCAGCAATGTCTTGAAGGTCTTGGGCTATTTTAGTATGGTCGGCTTGCTTAGGGTTCATTGTCTCTTGGGTGATTACCATACCTCTCTCAAGTGCTTGCTTCCTATTGATATTACCCAGCAAGGGGTTTACATCAGTGTTATTGGCAGCCACATCTCCACCATTTATCACTATGGTTTCGCCAATCTCATGCTTCGCAGGTCTTCTTTCTTTTCCTCACCTCTTTTTATATACTTCGCTATCTTGTTACACTACCTCTTCGTTTAATTGCCCTCTTTTCCTACTCTACATTAATCTTGTTTTATATGAATATTTTCATTTTTCTAATTACCTAATTGTTCCTATTTCATATAAATTGAATAACAAAATTAGATATTTCTCTTACTCTCGAGTCTCTCACAATAGCCATTTACTCTGAAACAGACCTGCTTCTACTTTTACCTGCCTTAAGCGGCCCTGTACATTTTCCGGCTCCTTCCCATTTTACTTCTGAATACCTCTCAAGATTCTCTGTTTTCTATCATCTAACAAATCACTTGATGAAATCATGATAGTAGATTCTCTTCTTTTGTTCATTTCAAAATGTCTATGATCTCTTTTTAAATCTTACATACCTCTTTCAATTCATGATCTTACAATATGTGTCATGTGGAATTTGTGTTATATCTTTGTTGGTTTTTTAGTATCTGAAGTACAATTTGAGGGTCTAAAATTTATGAAAAAACTAACAATGAGCTAGTACTCTACCATTCTGGGTGCTGTGCACATGCTAGATTTTATCTGATTAGAAGACCTGACTCATTTTGTGTTAGGATTCCCATCTAGAATTTTCTCAAATGGTGTTCAGACTTTTTGAAGCACCAAACTGAGAAGTAGTGTTGTTAAATAACTGCCTTGGCAGTGCGATGGCACTACGATGTGGTGGTTTTTTGCCGACAGTGTACACAATTTGTGAGATGTCTGCTATGGCGGCACAATGGCATGCTTTTATGGGGGAATTTTGGCCTCTTGCTATGTTCTGTCATCCACCATTGATAACACTAGAAGTAACAATATAGGTGGATTGGAAAAATTGTCCAATACTTTGAATGGAATATTTTTCCAAACACACCCTATTAATCAAATACATTGCCCATGCATTACTTTGGATCATCTTTGTTACTAGTATAAAATGCTGCATGTTGGATTGATTTAATATTCAATTTAAAAGGATTGTTTGGAGTTTTCTTGTCTCTATTGAAGAATTCTATTCCATGGGCTGGAGTTTTGTGTTATCATTTCCCCCTTATTTATCTCATTGCATGATCTAACTGATAGCCTTTTTTCTACAGATATGTGGAAGCAATACGTGAATTTAACAAAATTCTCTTGTACATCTTTAAGACAAAGCAGTATCATCAGAAGTCACCCCAATACGAGCATATTCTGAAGAAAAATGAACAAATGTATGCCTTGCTGGCAATTTGCCTTTCTATCTGCCCCCAAAACAGGCTTGTTGATGAAACTGTGAACTCTCAGTTACGTGAGAAGTATGGTGAGAAGATGGTCAGAATGCAGAGATATGATGATGAGGCATTTGCTATTTATGACGAGCTCTTCTCATATGCATGCCCAAAGTTCATCACCCCCTCAGCTCCTAGTTTCGAGGAGCCTCTAGTAAATTACAATCAGGTATCCCTTGGATTCAATATGGTTCAACAGAAAGTCATTTGGATTGTCTGCAACAACCCCCCACCCACAAAAAAAACACTTCAAATTTGTTGTTTGAAAGTTTTTTTTTTCTGTTTCTCTTTAGGCTGTAAATTGTGACTTATTTTCTGTCCTTCCACAATCTTGATGCGTGAAATGTAATGTTAGTTCCTAACCATCTCCTAAAAACGGCTCTACTAAACCCTAAACAAGTATAAAAGAGAATGTGCTCTACTAAACAATAGTCAGCTGAGTAGTTTATATTGAAGTGTATTTTGGTATTTTAGCATTCTTGTCCCCCTAATTTCATTAAAGAGCTTGTTAGATACCTTAATCTTTGTTGAAACTTAGTATTCATTTTCATGATGTTGTTCTTAGACTTCTATTTACACCGTCGGCCTTTTATATTTATGGAATGATTAAAGGCTTGCACTGTTCTGGCAGAGTTGCTCAACTTGTTAGAAATAAATGTCTGGATATTCTTTTTGCTCCCTTGCATTCCCCCTTTCCCCTGTGAATGACCAAATGCTATTTTTTTTTCCAGGATGCCTATAGACTTCAATTGAAACTGTTCCTATATGAAGCAAAGCAACAACAATTGTTATCAGGTGTTCGGACCTTTTTGAAAGTGTATTCAACAATCTCCCTTGCAAAACTTGCAAGTTACATGGAAGTGGATGAACCCACCTTAAGGTAGCAGCAATACGTCCAATTATTTTAGCATCCTCCTTGAATATTAAGATCTTTTTTGCTTTTAAAATATAAATTTTGTGCTTATTCATGTATTTCCATTTTGATGCTTGGTAGGACTATCTTGATGACATACAAGCACAAGACACATGCTGTTGATAGTGATGGGAAAATTACATCCAATGCTGATTTAGATTTCTATATTGATGATGTAAGCCTGCTTGCTATTTTCTCTTGAATAATCCTTTTATCATTGAAATGATTGTTATTTCAATGCTGTTTGTGAATGTTGACGTGTTTTCTGGACCATATTGGCACGAGTTTCCTTTTCATTTGAACTTGTTCCTATTACAATAAGAAATTTTCTTGCTATCTAAGTTTGTGGAATTTAGGATCAAGTCTGAGTGCTCAGACTGACGCCATATACATTAGGGCTGTCTTTTTTACTTTTTTGTTGGTCTGAATTTGATTGATCTTATCCTGTGTTTTAATTGGCTTTTGTTTTATTTCTACGTATATTAAGAAATAAATTGTACAGGGACGTCAGTGGTGAATGGACTGCCTGACATGTGCCAATGCATAGCATTGGTCAGGGTTCATATGATTTTCCCACTGTCAAATGAAAATTAGGCTTTTGGAATTGAACTGTATGGCTGTTGGTCAGTTTCTATCTTAAACGGTGCTGAAATTTTGAACGTCTTTTTCATTTTTTTGCAGGACACAATTCGTGTTGTGGAGTCAAAGCCTGCCAAACGTTATGGTGATTACTTTTTGCGTCAGATTGTCAAGGTATGCTTTCATCTGCATTGCTGTACACTCTTTTGCTACAATGGCTTCGTATATCTTATGTGACTAACTTGTTCTGTTTCATTTGCAGCTTGAAGGGGTGATCAATGAGATTGACGGCATAAAACTGGAGTGAGTTACTGCTTGTATGATTCTGAAAGGATTTCTTGCTATACAGTTGGTTTCCCTTTCTACTAGCTTGCCAGGCGATGTTTTTTCTAAGTCTTTTTTGAGGTGGAGGATGTAGTTAGCTTTCTACATGTAATTTAAAATTTTCTGTCCTCAACTTGATTTTATATTTTTTATTTAACAAATAACTCAACCATTTATTGTTTCAAAAGAGATCAAAGAAGTTAATTATTCTTCTGGTGGGTTGCACGTTTTATATTCATGATTTATAGATAACTTATTCAGCCTCCCAGCAATGAAGTTATATTGTACAAGATTATGCTGCGGCGAAATAAATGGATAGGCGAGATAAACCTCTTTGTATCTTATCAAACAGGTTTTTTAAAAATCCTATATCCTTGCGGTTTACGAGGTGCGTTTCAGAATGAGAGTGGTGATAGCATTCAATGATTGTTATATTTGGTAGAAGAGTCAAAACGGACTAGACGGGTTCTTATGGGTTGACTCATTGTGGGTTGTTGGTTAGATGAAGAGGGCTGACTAGTCCAATAAATATAAAGACATATAAAGACAACTATTTATACAACATGATTCGGTTCATCATGGATTGGTGAGTTAGGTATGTTGGCAGACCAAATTTGAAAAACATATAGTTTTTAATTTTTTTAACTAGGATTTTTTTATAAAAAATATAAACTATAAATATGCAATTAAATTTAAGTATGCAAATTATAAATACAAATAAGTTTAAAATTTAAAGAGTACCTAATATATATATAATATTAAACAATATACAAATTATAAATAATATAAATCAATAACATTCAAATAATTTTTGTATATAATCTAATTAAAAGATTAATTTCAAACATAGATTAAATGGATCAATGTCATCATTTATCAATAATTTAATTTCAACATACAAAAAATAAAAATTTAAAAATTGTGTTACTAAAATAAAAAAATTTAAATAAACATGGTGGGTTGTGGGCTAGTTCGACCCAACCTAGCCTGAATCCACCAAATGCGCGGGTTGGGTGGGCTGGACTATAAAAGACAATTTGTTTTGTGAAACTATGATTTTTTCAACCTGGCTCAGCTCAAACCGATGGTGAACTGGGCTGGATCAAACTCGTTTTGACACTTTTCCTTGACCCCAACACAAATACATGATCTGTTATTTTGGATGTTAATTGGGTTTTTTTGTGTCTACATCTCCATATGTAATATGCTTAAAATATGATCAAAATACTAAGTAGCTAGAAATTTGAATTGGTACTTACCATTTTTTGAAATGCTACCCACCTTTTATAAAATACTTATATTTTTTAAATGTCACCTACTTTTTATAAAAGGACTGAATATATTTTTATTTTTTCTCTTCTATGGAGTTCTTATTCTATAGAAGAAAAACAAAGAATGATTTTTTAGAGAGAGTTTTCTCTATAGCAAATTTTTTGTTTCTCTGAAGAGGCCTATTTGGAAAAACAATTTGTTTTGCTTTTCTAAAAATGCGTCTTTAGAGAAGGAAACAAAAACTTTTTTAGAGAGATCTTAGACTTCTCGAAAAAAAAAATAGCTTCATCGTTCCCTTTTTTTCTCCTCTTCCACCAGGCCCCTTATCACTTCCTCTAGCAGATCCATTGTTCAAAATGATAGGATTTTCCTTTGTTTTAGCTTCAATTTCGTGACTTTTACTATCGGGGGCTCTCAATTGTTTATCATTTGACTCATTGTTGAACCTGTAAGATCACCTGAGAGGAACAAACTCAATGTTCTAGTTGTTCAACCTCAGGGCACACATGTTGGATTTCAATGTCGAAATGTTGAGTTTTACGGATATGGGGTTAGGGATGGTGTTGTTTTGTGGGGGTAGGAACCTGGGTGATCTTCGTGGGATGATGGATTGGGTGAGGATGAAGGAGTTTCTGTCTGACATCTTCACGAACACTTGATGATCTTAAATACGTGGCGCATTTTTTTAATTTTTTTTCTTTGTAGAAGCAATTTTTTTTTCTTTTCTAGAGATGCATCTTCATAGAAGCAAAAAAAAAAAAATTGCTTATTTGAAGACTTCTCTGTAGAAGTAAAAAAAAAAAAAGCTTCTCTAGAGAGACCTTTATACGAAAAAGGGTCTCCAGAGAAGAGGATAAAATGTGTATTTTGGTCCTTTATGAAAGGTAGGTGTTGTTTCAAAAAGTAGAAAGTACCAATTGAAATTCTCTAAGCAGTCCTATGATCAAAATTTTCCTAAGTAGATACATCACCCTAATTCGGAACATAAATTGAATCCAATATGGAAACATCTAATCTAGATTCTAGATTAGAATTAAACTTATATTTAAAAGTTTAGATTATGGAGTCCAAAATTTATATATAAAAAAAATTCTAGATTTTTTTTCATATATTAAAATTATCATGGATGTTTCGAAATAAGTAATATTCGAATTACACATTTTAGATTCATTAAAGTTGGGGCAAGAATGATTTGGAATAAGTGATTTGGATTTGTCAAAATTAAATATGGATACTTATTCTGGAGATGTCTTAGGGTTTGTTTAACAATAATTTTATAAAATTGTTTTTAATATTTTAGTATTTAAAATTAAAAAAACTCATTTGGTTACTGTTTTCTTAAAATATTTTTAAAAAATAGTTTTGATTTTTAGTTTTTAAAACTAAAAAATAGGAACAACTGTAAACAATTTTGCTTTTTAGTTTTTTGTTTTTGTTTTGAAAACTCACAATACAATGAGAATTTTTTGTTTGCTTTCATTAATGATATTTTTGTAAACATGAACAAGTTTTTTCATTTTTGTATCTTCAAAACAATTTTCAAATAAAACTTATTAAACAAGTTTTTTTTCTTTTCGTCCAAAAAATAGTTTTTAAAAACTCTTTTCAAAAACTAAAAAACAAACTAAACCAATTAAGCGTTTACATTCTCACATCTTTTAACTCTTTATCTTCACCCTTTTACCAACTATTTCATCTTTATTTCCCCTTCCATTGTGCTCTTCATGTTTGTTGTCCACCTTCCCTCGTACTCTCTGTCTTTGTCAACCCATTCTCGCTATCCCATCCCTTACATTTTTGTCTCCCCCTTCTTATTCTCTTTGTCTTTATCCCCTCCCTTTTCGTCTTTGTTGCCTCTTGGGTGACACTTTATTGTCTATGACCGTCACTCCCCGTCCCTACTTCTTGTCTCCTTCCTAGCCACCTTTCTTGTGATCTGAAATAGGTAATCTGAATTTGTCTAAAACAACATCCGGAGTACATACTTTTTATGGTTTCAATTTAGCATGGGGTGCTTCAAAGTTAGTAATTTGTACTTGTCAAAAGACTAAATTTAGATTATGCTTTCCAAATTAAAAGACTAAAGACAATATATCATTAATAAAGTATGAAGGTGTAGGGAGAAAAAATACTCATTGATATGTTTCAAGTAAATAAAAGATAGATGAGTTTGATTTTAGATCCAGAATAATTATCCTAAAAGATAGGTGGTAAAAATCTATATATTAATATTTTTATAGTGCATTTTAAATTATAGGAACAAATAATATTTTATATAAATTACATTAAGAATCTTTTTTAAAGCTAATGGAGATAATTATCCCCATAACATGCTTTTTTTTTTAAAATAATACACTAGTTCACATTGTGCAATAAGAGACCAACGACTATTATCATTATTCCACTTATTCACTATCATGAGTACAACATTGTATATATAAGTGATTAGGTTTACTTAACTTATGTAAATATGACATGATATTTTAAAATTATCTTGTTAACAAGTACCGATGAATTATAAAGTAAATTTATTTGAATGGTACTTATATTAATATTTTATGCATAAGATGACAAAGTGAACACAAATCTTATATTTATTCATAAAAGACTTTTATGGGTGAGTAATTATCCAAAAATTGGATCTAGGTATAAGGTGGATCTAGACCCAAAAAAATTATGTGTGTATAAGTATTATAGTACCTGCTCTACACCTTATTTATATATATATATATATATATATATATCATGTTAATATAATTATATTATATAATACTACATAATTATGATTTTGAGTAAAAATATTTCTAAAAATATTATTTACATTATAATCTATTATAAGTAATATAGTTATAGAATAAAAATAAACATATAGTATATTTTATGCAAATTGAATAAGATAAAAATACATTTCACAAGAAAAAAATTAAGTTATTTATAGAATAATTCTTAATAAACTTACAACAATATTTAATATTATGGTAAAAAAAAATTATGTGTAATTATATAAAAATTTAGGAAGTATTTTATAATTTGCTCTATGTTTAATGTAATATTTTTCATATTATGTTTACTTTAAGTGTAGAATATATTGATTTATTATCTTTATACATATATAAAGTGTGGGTACAAGTATAAATATATAAGTACCTAGTAGATATATGGATGAAAATTGAAGTTACTACTCATATCATATACATGTACAATTTTACATTTGAATATAAGAGTAAAGTACTCTATTTAGATTTATTCATTATCATCCCTATGGCTATATATATATATATATATATATATATTTATTGGGCATTTAATACTTTATGCTATGGTAAACTTTAAGAAAACTAACAAAATCGCTTTCTTTATAGTTTTTGTGGAGTTTTTTTTATAAATAATAATCTATTTTAAAAATTAAAATATATCTTAGGTTTATTGTTTATATTGTATTTTATTATTTTTAACTTAGGATTATACTTATATGAAAATATTGAATATGGATTGATATTTGACAGAACAAAGAGTTTTATATCGTTACATAGTCACAATCTGTCATTTAAGTTAAATGTTCTGACTTTTGATAATAATTATTTAAATAATTGTTTAACAATACAACTATTTTATATTGTGAGATTGTTTGTGTATAATATTTTAATTTTATTTATATTATTAAAATTTATTTTAAAATAATAAAAAAAATATATATTTAATTTTTATTCTAAAAATTAACGATTTTTAGTTATAAATAATATCTAAATGTACATAAATGCAAGATTAATTTGATCCATTTTTAAAGTATTAATAAAGTCATATCAAACTAGATTTATGTTCATGCAGCATATAATATGTTGTTGCAGGGTGTTAATTTGAATAAATGAATGCATCACGCTTTTATTGGTTCGAGAAAGTGGAAGCGATCAACATTCAACAGCAACAAAAACCAACGATAAGACATTTCAATCATACATAAATAATAGAATAGTCAAAACAAAAGAAATGAAAATGACATAAACAGGGGTTGGATTTTCCAATTGAAACAAACTTAAACTTTATTTTCATTTGGTAATAGAATTGATAGAATTAATACTGCAGCATGCGCCCACCGGTTATTGTGAAAACTACCTCTGTATCAGATACATATTGTTCTTCACCAAGCAGCGATCGCAGACTCCACACCCTCGCAAGACACTTGGTTCCAATGGCTTCTGAACACAACATCACCGCTTCGCCAACCGCTGCTTCTAATTCCGTCTTCAATCACCTCGTTCGTGCACCTGAAGATCCTATTCTCGGGGTCCGCTATTCTCTTCTCTGTTTATTCTAATTCCTCCCTCAGATCACGCTTTTCTCCTTCTCCTAATTCGTATTTCTTAAGATCGCGCTCTCCTCCATCATATCAATTATTACTTTCATTTTAATCAATCTTTACTTTGAATTTCGAAACCACACGGCACCTGCCTAGTTGCGTGATCTTATTAATTGTTGTGTTTCGTTTACTCTTTGAAAAATAGGTGACTGTGGCTTATAACAAGGATCCCAGTCCAGTTAAGCTCAACTTGGGAGTTGGAGCTTACCGAACTGAGGTGAGAGTGAGAGTTGTGTTTGTTTCTTACCGGTTCTAAATTATTCCGAATGCAACTAACTAACATGTTACTTTTACTATTACTTTAAATTTTTGCAGGAAGGGAAACCTCTTGTTTTGAATGTAGTGAGGCGAGTTGAACAGCAACTCATAAATGACCTGTTAGTACCTCACTGTACTTTCTTTCTTCTCATTCTCATTTTCGGTGCCATTGAGCTCAACTTTTTATTAATGTTCCATTTTTACTTATTTTCAGGTCACGTAATAAGGAATATCTTCCTATTGTTGGCCTTGCTGATTTTAATAAATTCAGTGCTAAGCTTATTTTTGGGGCTGACAGGTTAATGATAGAAACACAATCAGTGGTTGCCCATTTTAAAGATTTTTCATTAAAAGTACCTAATTGTTTATGCTTTACTTTTGTTGTTATAGCCCTGCGATTCAAGAGAACAGGGTTACCACTGTTCAATGCTTGTCTGGAACTGGTTCATTAAGAGTTGGAGGAGAATTTTTGGCTAAACACTATCACCAAGTAAACTGCTTTGTCCTGGATTTCTCTCCTCCTTTTTAACTGATTTTAATTTGATGGTTCCACTTTTAACATTTTTTATTGCACTTGTCTGTTCAGCAAACTATATACTTGCCAACACCAACTTGGGGCAATCACCCAAAGGTTTTCAACTTAGCTGGGTTGTCTGTCAAAACGTATCGCTACTATGCTCCAGCAACACGAGGACTTGACTTTCAAGGTTGGAAATCATTGTTACTTACTGTATCATGAATCAATTTCATATTCATCAACTATTTGATATTATTTTTCCCTTACAGGACTTCTAGAAGATCTTGGTTCAGCTCCATCTGGATCTATTGTTTTGCTACATGCATGTGCACATAACCCCACTGGTGTTGATCCAACCCTCGAGCAATGGGAGCAGATTAGGCAGCTAATAAGATCAAAAGCTTTGTTACCTTTCTTTGACAGTGCTTATCAGGCAAGCCTTTCTGCATGCAACTTCTTGCTTCTCACTTCTCACTGTTGCGAAATTTGTGTGTTTACACTATTTCAAATCTGTCCACTTCAAATCCCTTGAATCCCAAAGTTTTGCACAGACAGAAAAAATCAAACTTTTGAGTGATTAGTTTCCTTTTTTTGACACTGTCCTTGATAGATCATGTCCTCACCAGAATTTATCTTTTCTATGTCTCGGATGCTTATTCTTTGATTTTTTTTTTTTCCGAAAGGGTTTTGCTAGCGGAAGCCTAGATGCAGATGCCCAGCCTGTCCGTTTGTTTGTTGCTGATGGGGATGAATTGCTGGTTGCACAAAGCTATGCAAAGAATCTGGGTCTTTATGGAGAACGTGTTGGTGCCTTAAGCATTGTAAGAACTTCTTATTATTAATTATAACTGAACCGTGCATGTTTTTTGTTTCATTGAATCTTATTATTTGATGACTTTTTGAATTCTTATATTCGAAGTGCAGATAATGTAATTTATACTTTCATTTTTTCTTTGGTGACTGGAAGCTTCTAGTGTTTTTAATAACTTTCCCTAGTTTTTTTAAAATTAAAACTCACACAGGTCTGCAAGTCTGCTGATGTTGCAAGCAGAGTTGAGAGCCAGCTGAAACTAGTGATTAGGCCCATGTACTCAAATCCTCCCATTCATGGTGCATCCATTGTCGCTGCCATTCTCAAGGACGGGTATGAGCCAAGATGCTTCTGCCTTCCTAAGATGAACTAGGCACAAAAGGATTTAGTGTTGACTATCTTATTATTCTTTCTCCACTGCTATTTTTTTTTATGAATGCTAGTCTTGAAATGGCAGATTTATAAAGGCCATTCTTTGGTATTTATAAAGGCCATTCCTAAGATGAACTAGTCAGTAAATAAATTTTTTGGTTGTAACTACTTTGGTATTTATAAAGGCCATTCTTCCAATATATATTCAATTAGATGGGAGATTCTAGTGAACATTGTCTTCTTCCAAGGTGATGAGTTTACTAGTTGTTATTGCTTGATTGTATATGTTGGTTGTGTGTGTATATTTAATAGTACTAAGGAGGAGATCCTAGTTGAAATTCTTTTGCTAGGTGATGTTTTACTGTGTTAAAATTTACCACCTATTTTTGCTTCTATTTCAGAGAATTGTTCAATGACTGGACTATTGAGTTGAAGGCAATGGCTGATCGCATTATCAATATGCGTCAACAACTCTTTGATGCATTACGCTCCAGAGGTCAGCCTCTACAGAGTTCCTTTATTTTTGTTTTTATGGATGATCTGTGCCATTATTGTTGCACCTGCATTAGAATACAGGAAGCTCTTTGCTAATTTTTTACTATCTTATTATGTGTTCTATCTAGTTTTCTGTATCTGAAACATTTATTGCAGTTATACTTATTTATCCTTTAACTCGCAGGCACACCTGGTGATTGGAGTCACATTATCAAACAGATTGGAATGTTTACTTTCACAGGATTGAATGTGGAACAAGTTTCCTTCATGACTAAAGATTACCATGTATACATGACATCTGATGGGTAAGATACTCTATTTATTATGACTTCATTGAATGAATTCAAATGAATATGATATGCATTCTCTTTTCTCTGTGTTCTATGCTCCAGTCAATTCTGATTATGGCAGCAATGCCCCTTGTTTACCTCGCTTACCATGTATATATTATTTTTTTGGTGTAAAATCAACATTTAATTGAATATGCCCCATGTTAGGTGGCTACATTGTGTGAACCCTTTTGGGGGGAACTAGTTATTACACGAATAGTTATACCACTACAAGTAAAGAACTATTTTACGTACTTCATAATTGAATCTGAATGTTTCAGAGTAGCTAGTTTAGGTGTGTGTGTGTGTATATATATATATTCCACTTTCACTTAAGGAACAAACTCAACAAGCGTTATCAGATAAACAACTAAGTATCCTGGCAACCATAATCAGCCAAGTAACATAACATGTTGGAATCTTTCCTTTCATACAAGCACCATAACTTCACCTTTTAGCCAGTAGGCTACTAACTTCCCCTTTTAGTCTTCGAGAACCTCAACATAGTCAAAGAATCTATCTACTACTGCAAACCACACCACTTTTTTCTCTGAATCAAGTCATACATCTATGTTAGTTTGTATTTGTAGCATGTCCGTTGTAGTTGTTTTGTTGGAGTGCAAATGTAAAGGTGTAGGCTCACATTGACTAAAAAACTGAAAAGGAGCAAGTTGAATACTATATAAATGAGGAGACTCATAAGCTTATTGCCTTAAGGTTTTAGATTGAAGATGATATTAAGACTCTCCTATGTGGTGTGGGGTCAAAGCCAATTAGTGAAGATCTCCCTGGTGTGGAATCCCTTCATAATTTCATATCCCACCAGTAGTTTTTGTAAAGGTCGTGCTTAGTTTTTCATTACTGAGGCTGATTTTTAAACTCCTTGATTCTTGTAATGCAAGTAAAATTCAGTTGTTTGAATTTTTCCCAAACTTTTAGTTAACCTTTCTTTTGCTATGATATTTTAACCTTCTAAGATTTGCCCTTGCATGACTTTTTGCATTTTTTTTGCATATACACTGTAATGTGCATTTTTTAAGAATTACGTTTAGGCGATGCAAACTCAATTTGATTCTGATATCTATTGCTGTTGATCTCTGCCTCCAGAATGGGCAAATAATTCAGACAACCTTTCTTATGTATCAAGATAGTTATGCTTTTATGATTAAATTCCAGATCATTTAACATGCACTGTTTATTTTGCAGGAGAATTAGCATGGCTGGTCTGAGTTCCAAAACTGTCCCACATCTGGCCGATGCTATACATGCAGCTGTAACCCAAGTTGTCTAAACCTGCAGTTTCAACTTGCTCCCTAGTCCCTGAAGGAGGACTTTCATTATTTTTGTTTAATAATTGTCAACTTCAAATTTTATTTGATGTTAGACTTAAAAGGAAACTTTTCTGCAATTGAGATGTTAGCATTATAACATTTTTCTTCCTTTTCTTGATGTGGCATGATCAGAATGTTCTTGGAGGTACTTTTTTTCTCCCCGGGGGTACTTGTTTTAAAGAAACAAAACAACGTTCTCTGGATCATTTTTAACTCAAATGTGGCAAGATAGATTTGTGTTGAGGTTTCTGAAACGGAATCCCACTATAGAAATGTTTTTTCGTAGATTCAATTTAGACTCGTGATGGCGTACTAACTTCATTAGTAAAAATAAGAATAAATAGCGGAAATGTGAGAACGCCGTATGTGATGGAATATCTCATGTAAGATTAAAATTGAATTTACTAGAGAGAAAGTTTAAGTGATATATATTGTGGAAAACGGGTTTAGAGATGAGTAGAGAAAAGACAAGTAGAAAGTTTAGTTGCAAGAGCGGATTGGGTATACAATAGTTATATAATTAGCGGTTGAGAGAAATTAGGGGACATTTGACATAAAATTAGTACTTTATAAATACGATTTGCAATAATATTAAGACATCATTTTATTATTATAAAATTATATAATTGATTATTGAAAAATCATCTCATTGTCTTTGATATGGTATGCTAATTTTTCAATATAGAAATATTTTTTCATAGATTTAAGTTTTGTATTTTTTTATGCAGTATTTTCTTATACTCTTAATCTAACGAAATGAGAAACTTGGTAATTGTACAAATTATTTCACAACAGTTATAGGATAAGGTTGGCTGTGCTGCTTAACTTACAATTTATCTGGCTTGAACTAAGCTCGGTTGGCTCTCAGGTTGGAGATTTTTTTTTTTTTTTTTTAAACCTTACTAACATATAATTCTAATCAACTAGTCTCTCTCATATTACTAATCACAAATCACTAGAACATGATGTTAGAGTATAAAAAATGTTTGAATATAGAAATTATTACAAATATTCTCTTCTTTCATGAATGAAAGACATAATTATAGATATTTCATTTGGATGACAGGGTGTTTTAATTTTCTATTTAAAAATATTATATTAATTAACCTTTGGCGTCTTTTTATTTATTTAGTTAATTTTGTAGACTGTATTTTTACTTTTATTTTCAATTTTTTCATGTTTTTAAAATTTCAACCTTGGGTGTGTTAACATAATCCATCAATCTATGGTAGGTTAAACTTGACTAATTTTAACCTTACTAATATCCATTTAAGAAGTCCTTTAAAAAAAAAAAAATCCATTTAAGTGGTTATTCTATTCTAATACTTTTACATTACTATTTCTTAGTAGCCTTCAATCAAATTTCACAAGGTAAATATCCAACTCTAAAATTTTCATTGAAGAAATATTTAATTTTACTTAGCATCTAAACAAAATTATCATTATTGTCGTCACAACCTAAATTTAAGGTCGTCATTTGTGTACAAACTACTATCCTTAACCTGACAAACCTAACAAGAACAGAACAATATCTGACAAATAATTTTTTAAAATAAACATACTTTTGGAATTTTATAGAAATTTGTATATTTTGGATATCCCAAAATTTACAAAAAAAACTTGTCATCAATATAATTTACGAAACAGAATTTTCAACAACATCAAATATACGATATCTAAACATAAACCCATTAACTAAACTTTGTATCATTGCAGAATATACAGATAGCTCCAAAATAACATCAAATGGTTGTCAACACAAAGGAGGTCTACAAAAAAGAAATAATAATAGAGCTAGAACAAATGAAGTCTGCTACTTAGCTACCTAGGAATCTAAATGAAAAAACAATAGAAAGAAGATAAGTCACAAAGACTTACTGAGAGTCTAACAACCACCATAAACTAGAAAGGAAACATACTACCGTACAAATTGTTCGATAAAAATATTTTTCAATATAAAACTTACTAAGCAGTAAGTTTAATAAATCTCACAATCACATGTAACTTATATCCAATAATACAAGATGTTATGTTTATCATATCTAAAACAGTAACAGATTTATCATATATATCAAATAAGCAAATTTGAAATGAAATACATTAACATAAAACATAAATCAAATGAAATGTAAATACAATGGGGATCACTCATGATAGAATTGAGAGACAACTCCATCTCGTTGATACTCCTCTCCTCCCTGGAATCATATCACATCTTAATGTTATATCATATCATATCATTGGGGTAATTTAATCTTCTTCATAGCCCTCTCCACAAAGTGGCAACTTCATATAACAAATAGTCATCTCTGCTCAAAATCACACAACTAGGTGCATCTATGTTGTTATCATCTGCTAACAACATACAGGGTTTCTAATATGGATCTCAATAATATAAATATCAAATTTATTCTATTTTCTCAAAGTCCCTTCCAAATTAAATCTTCATAATATAATCAATTTAAATTTATTAAACTCTCAACCTTTGAAATAAATTTCATAGAAAATAAAATCAAATAAAATAGTATGTTTTCCAAACTTATTAAGTAAACAACATTAAAATATATTAAAATAGTAAATTATAAAATATTAAAATAGACCACAATAACCGTTAAACTACTCACAACCATAGAGAGTCAATCAAACTGCTTTCCAACAATTTCAAGATTATTGTGAAGTAGAAATCATCGTATCTGAGCACTATAAAGATTTCTCACATTTAGAAATTTGTCTAAAGCTCTACCTATTTATGAGTAACCATAAAAATCCCTAAAACCAGCAACTGTAAATGGAACATAAAAGGACGGAAGGAGATGAGAAGGAAAAAAAATGAAATAGAATAGGAAGAGGAGAGAACGAGAGAGAAAAGAAAGAAAGAGGGAGGATGAGGGGGGATTTTGAATTAACATCTCCCATAATTTAAAGTAACATCTACTCTCACGATAAAGTCATTTATTTTATTTCTCATATTACTCTCCAGCAAACTATGCAGGAAAATAAAAAAAAAATTGCAAATTTATAAAAGACTTATATGCAATTCATTTTATCTCTCCCATTAATTTAAAGTAACTATACTAAAAATGAATCATTAAGAAATTAAATTACTATACTAAAAATAAGAAATTAAATTAATCTACTAAAAAAAAGAAATTAAATAATTATACTACATGTACTTAACTATACTAGCCAAATATTTAATTAAATATTATACTGAACATGTAATTCATTAACTAAATTAATATAATAAACATGTAATTATTACAATAAAAAAATAATAAATTAAATAATTATACTAAAAATAATAAATTAAGTACACTAAAAATTTATTATATTACTATACTAAAAAAATAAGGAATTAAATAACTATATTACATGTAATTAACTACACTAACAAAGAGATGAGAAGAGAGAAGACAATGATAAAAAATAAGGTGAGGAGAGAGAATGCGGATAAAGAGAATTATATAAGAGAGAGTGGAGAAAGAGGGAATCAGATATAAAATGAAAATTTTTAAAAAAAATTAAGAAAATAAGTGTTAATTTTAAATAAGGAATAATGATATTTAAAATTTCCATGTCTTATGAAAGAGAGAGAATGAGAGTTTAATTTAAAAAATTCATTTAGTTGTCGATATTATAGAAACAATGTTATTGTAGAATGATATTCATTTCATATTGTAACCAAAACAAAATGAACAATGATATTATAGAAATTGACGAGCATAATATGATAATATCACACGTTCTGGAGTTACTTTTCTCTCACTTTTTATTTCTCAATTTTATTTGTTAAAAATCATGCAATTGCACAAGTAACTAGTTAGTTGTAAAAATTATTAAATGTATCGTCCGTAATTGTGATTGTAAATTATTAAAAAGAAAAAGAGATGAGTGTAATTTTACATTTTATTGAATCACAAAAAAATTATATATAATAATTTTATTGACTTAAGTAGATATAAACCCTTCATAGTTCAACGTATTGGTTTAGCTTCTTAGCAAGATTTTGAACTTTCCTTGGTCTTTCACCTTCATAACTGTTTGTAACTGTCTGGCGCGGACGTTTGGTTAAGAGAATATAAACTGAGAATAATGTTATGAGAGCCGATTCAAGCAGTACAGAATCCTTTCATGTGTATTTGCTTACTATTTAAGAATCAAGAATCCTCACAAACTGAAACAGAATTTTTTGTTACAATTACAAATTCAAGTCTTATCACTATAAGCTAGACAAAAAAATATAACAAATAATAAACTATACTAAGAGATGAAGATGACAACAACAGGGGCTTTAGTATTACAGTGCAAGAGCAACTATCTACAGCCTTTCAGCAAATAGGAAGAAGGGCTTGAGAAGCTCACAGCTGAGGATTTGTTGCTATCTCCTTTGACCGGAGTTCCACATTCGCTAAAGTCAAGTACGCGTCGCTCCACCTGCAAACAAATCAAATTCCTTTTAATGCATAAGCAATCGACAAAACTAGGAGACCTGAATTTCTTGCATATGAGAGATAGTAACCACAGTGCAGGGCTCCTGAAATATTCAATGGGCTCAGATCTTTTTAAGTTTATGTGCTTTATGCCTTATTAAAATTTAATGTGTGATAAAATAAATTTAACAGTGAAGATTGTGTCACTTTTGTCACCGAAAAGAATTTTCTGCTATAAAGATCGTGAGGTGATAGAATTGACTATTGAGGTGCAAACTTTGTTTCTAACATAATCACACATGCTACGTGACAAATATAGTTTCGTGAAAAAGATACAAGAAAAATCATCCTTTTAAACACCAAGAGACATGTATAACTATAAGATAAAAATTCATATATAAAAGAATATGACACTATTATCTTTAACCCATAACCTTAAGACATTAAGTTTGTAGATCTTTCTCACTTATATATTACTCTATTTCTAAATTTTTAATCAATGTAGAACTTCAACTTACACTAATATTGTTTTTAGTATTTAAAAATTAAAAAACTTATTTAGATAAGATTTTTTTAAAATAGTTTTAAAAAATAGTTTTAGTTTTTTAGTTTTAAAAACTAAAAAAGAGAAAATAATTGTAAGTAGTTTTGTTTTTTATTTTTGTATTTTTGTTTTGAAAATTCAAAATCCAAAGAGAATAAGTTTTTTTTGTTTTTTATTAATGACATTTACATAAATATGGATAATTTTTTTTATTTTCATATTTTCAAACAACATTTACCAAACAACTTTTTTTCCTCTTCTTCCAAAAAAGAATTCTTGAAACTATTTTTCAAAACTATTTTCTAAAACTAAAAAAGAGAACCAAGCTAATAAAGCTCATAATACACTACTTACAGTTTTTAACTAAGATAATGTTTCTCTCAATATATTGTTATTTGTGTTTCTCTTACCATACAAGATCTAAATATGCTTCAGCTTGCAAGAAAAGACTAAGTTAAGCCTTACCAACTGAGAATGGTTCCCATGCTGAGAATCCATATTTTCCTGGTCTTCCACCCTGTCGCTTCCAGATGTGTCTTTTCGTAATGCCTTAGGAGTTTCATTTCCCAAGATCTTATGAGCACTGGCATACTGAGCAGCAGTTTGTTCACTAATTTGTTTCATCAACCCAATTGCATCATAGGTTCTGTTAGCAGGGCTCATGAAATACCCAAAATCCTGTAAAAATGTTCTGTTTTTATTGTGGTGAAACTAAAATCTAATTTTAAAAAAAAAAAATTACTATCCAACCCAACCTACAGTACCTCAATTGTAATTTCAGTATCAATCCCTGGGCTAGACAAAAAGGTGTTGATGAACCAAGGAGATTTCCATGCAGAAGGCGATTCAATGCTTTTCTTAAAAGGTGTTCCACCAAATCTGAAATCAAACAGTCAATCAGAATCAGAAAAACAACTGCCAATTGAAACTGAATAATTTGAAAAATGAAAGCAAAAGATCGATAGTCACAAATAGTCAAGAATTTTCCAATGCAGCAGCTTAAACCATCAACAATATAATAAAAAAGGCTAAATAACCCCACACAGCCACACCAATCAAATATGTCAGCCTAAACGGAAACATTCAGCAGTAAAACAAAAATCATAATATAATTAGTTTCAAGAAGATTACATGCTACATGTTTCGAGACCACCATCATTTCCAGTATGACCACCCAAATTCTCCACTGTGCCTGATGAACTGACAGACGGTACACAAGTAACAGCAACCGAAAGTCTTTCATGCTCCTTTACCCAAACACATGGTGAGTTAATCCTTGAACATGGATTTTTTTTAGCTCTAGCACTTAAAGTAAGAACTCTTTCTGATTTCAAATTAACTTGATCAGGAGAACACAGTAACAGGTCATTCATATCATGTTCAACTAAAATTCCAGAAGGTTGTTGCACCTGGCAAACAAAACAATGGCATAAGTATAAGTAAATATTTACAGCTTATTACAAGAGAATAACACTTACAATCTCAGAAGCAGCACTATCATCATTCTTTATCTCAGAATCAACTACAAAAGGTTGCTGCTTATTTTTATCCTGAGAATTATGATCACAATCTTTTTCTGATTTTTTGTCGTCCAAAACTGCAGATTTGTTTTTCTCCTCTACTTGTTCCACTTTAACAACTTGTCCGCAATTCTCTTTATCGTCTTCAAGAGAGGTTCTACTGTCCCTTATTTGCATTGAAGAAGGATGAGGCAAATCTGCTTCCTGAGCCTCATTGTCATCAAACATGACATCCAATCGGGAAAAGTTTTTTATCAAGGTTGATTCAATCTCGATTTTCTTGTCAATTCTTTTGTCTGACAAGGGAGATAAAAGGTCTCGGTTTCGTTTCTTTAATATAGATGGTGTACCTGTGAAGGTTTTAGCTGCACTTTTTAACAAAGCATCTGGACTATCATCACGAGAAGGTGAGTCCCATAATCTAAAAGGAGTTAGACAGTTCATAGAAGACATCATGAATTGGCGGATACCTAAGGGACTGAATTCTTGCTGCATATTACCCCCAGATTGTATAAGATCACAGCTTAAGAAAGGAATGTCCAAACTTGGAAACCGGGGAGGCTCATAACACAGAGCACCTGTGTCCTCCTCCTGTTCTGTATGCACATTTGGCTTTTCATCCGTTGGATAGGAAGTTAGCCTAGCGTCTAATTCACAGCCGAAACTATTTACAAGAACCAATTTTGAATCATCTTTCACAACATTTGATGGCTCTTGCATTTCTGCGCTGTCTATCTTACGCATACAAGGAGAACTGGATAAATCATTGGCATAAATTAAGTTGTCCTGAGTTCTAGAGACAAACTGCTGGTCCTCAGACCCAAGCAACTGATTGGCTTCGGCTGTATACATCAACCTATCACCAGTAGAAGAAACTACTGAAGGGACAGATGGTAATGATGACTGAGAAAGAAATGAGGTGCATCCCAACAAGTCAACCATGTTTACCCCTTTATTATAATCTCCAGAAGAAAAGCATTCATCACTCATTGCTTCTGAAAATAGGATTCTGCAACATTCCTCATCAGACATCAACATGTGTTCTGGTTTAACAGAGTCCATAGATGTAGGTCCCATGGTCGTCGCAACACCTAACCCTACTGAAGTCTGAAACGGAACATTTACCATGTCACCACTTTCACTAGGAGCTACGCATTCATTTTGCAATTGTGATGATTCCTGCCCAAAGTCCAGTGATGAAATATTTGTCATGTCAATTAAATCAAGCTGGCAATCCCCATTTGTGGAATTTCTAGGTTTCTGAGAATATTTCTGATCAATGAATTGAGAAGTGCAAATATCTTGGCTAGCCATGTCAGGAAGGGATGCAGTTACTTCATCCAGAGACACGTAATATGGCTCTGAACAGGATGCTTGACTAGGTTCTTCATTTGGTCTGTACTCCTCTCCTGTTTGTAAAACAACACTGGTCATCTCTCTGGCTGACGAAAAGTGAACAGCATTAGCTGACTCCTGGCTACACTGAGAAGCTTCCTCTCCTTCAGTCCTCCTAGGACCATTATCATCTCCACTCTGCTGCAACCTCGAAGAGATTGAAGCAATAGGTTGATTCAGATTTCCAGCAAGTGGTACATTTTGTAACTGAGTAAGCAAGCCTGATGCCAAGTAAGAATCCAATTTTTTTTTTACGGAACTGTTCCAATGGTTTTTTATAGCATTGTCTGTCCTGTTGCAACAAAGCACAAGTACGTGCATCACAACTCTAAATGCTTTTGTTAAACAGAAGAAAAACAAAGCCAAACTGTACATGGAAAACCAAGAACATTCAGGCGACAAAATTTGGATCCCCTGCAGTTACTTTAGGGATCTTTATAAAAGAGAAAAAGATATAAGAATTTTATTGACAAATGTTGGTCTTTTGTTCTCTGTTTCTCTCATCCAGCACTCTAGGTTATCCAGAATCCATATGAAACCCAGTTCTCCTCAGTCGTTTCCTTCTTTCAAAAAGAAAAAAGAAACAAACAAAACTCAATACGTGTTTACCTTCCAGGCAATAACTTGGCTAATTCTGCCCATCTGTTCCCATAAATCTGATGTGCACGTATAAGTGCCAACTCCTCTTCCTGCGTCCACGCTTCCTTATTTATAGTAGGATTAAGATGATTATGCCACCTGTATATTTTACAAATTATATAAATGAGAATGAGAAGGAAAATTAACTACATCCCTGGAAATTCTCCAATATAAGGCACGAAGGATTAATATATTATTATGCTTGATTATATTTACAGTCTCAAGTATTCTAATTGTGCAACTTGTATATCGAGATTCTAATTGCAGAAATTGGGTTATGTGAGTATCACAATTGTGCAATTTTAGTTGTTTTTTTTTTTGGGGTCATGTTGTCTAACACATGCTCCCTTAAAAAAAAACACATATAGCTAATTTACCACACAAGCAAGTGTAATTAAATCACGTAAGCATATCTTAGGGACATACGGAGAGACCAAAATTATGAAATTACGGTATTTGGATAACCTAATCCACCAAATTGGAACCTGAACGATCAAAATCTACAATTACCATAACTGAAAGACCAAAAAGTCCAAGTAAGCAATTTTATTATTATAATTTAATTTATAATTTTGGGACAATAAAGAACATTTATCAATTTTATAATTATACTCACAGCAATAGAAATCTAATAACCATACCTTTCTCGACATTGCTTACCAATACGTCCAGGTAAGTTTTGTGCGATAGTAGACCACTTTTTAGGACCATATTTATTCACCAAATCAATAATTATTTCATCCTCCTGTATCATAGGAAAGTTCAGATTAGATTTTTTTATAAAAGGAAGTTCAGATTACATATGTAAACATGTAGAGATAAAATCGACACAGCCAAGAAATAAAAGGTAGAGATTACCTCTTTAGACCATGGACCTTTGACAAGTTCTGGATTTAAGACTTTCTGCCACCTATGCAAGCATTGTACATCAGTTCGATCCTTGAAACACTCAGCTGCAAACAAATTTAGCAATCAGAACAACATAACAAAACATTGCACAATTATGTTGCATAAATTAATAAGTGCTTGATATGGTTAACGAGCAAAACAATTATGTTTAAAGGTTATGAAGAAAAGATATACGAGAAATAGATTAGAATAACAAAACTGGTCCAGAGGACCAAGATGTAGATCCCCCAGTTATGCATATTAAGGTGTACTTTCAAAAACATACAAGTAAATCAAAGCCGAAAATGCGAGCTATGCAAGTGGGTCTGCAACCAAAATATTACCTATTTTTTTCCAGTTCTTTCCTTTAAAACGCTGAACAGCCTTCCGTAAAATATCGTCCTGTAAAAACAAAATAAATGAATATCAATCAAGAACAAACTGTAAGTCTCAAAACTCTAAATGCACAAATGTATCTAAAAGATAAAAAAGCAATGTATTCTATGACCATTTTTTGTTAATAAAATTCAAAAGAATAACTGAGACTGTAAGTAAACAAAATTTATTGCAAGCAAAGTTTATCTGAATATATCATAAACATTACCAGTCTATAAACAGATAAGTAGAGTAAAAGAAATTTTGTGGCACAAGCAAAACATTACTTCCAAAAGAATATATCTCTAGTGTTTAAAAACTCACCTCTTCAGGTGTCCATTGTCCTTTTGTAGAGCGCCTTGTAGGGCCAGTAGTCCTCCTACAGATGTATTTTATCGCAAGAGAAAACTTAGTTTGTCTCTTCATAGAAACAACTTACTGCATTTACCTATAAAGGGTTATGTCTTCTTTTCTTTTTTTTTATAAGTGAACATTATTTTGTTAAAAAGAAAGAACAGGACACGGAGGGCAAGAATCACATTGGAACATAAAAAAACAATTAAGAAAGCAAAAATACCAATCCTCAGCCTCGTTAAAAAATTGTTCCCAAAAAAAAACTAGTAAAGCTCCATGCATAAACATGTCATGTGCGCGGAAGGTGCTAGGCATAAAGCACCTGACAACAATTGTAGCTAAAGAGAAACAGACTAATATCACTCGTGTATCGAGCTAATGCTATGGGCCTGTCTAAGATTAAAAGAACAGATGCACGTAATATGTTAATAACGTAGGGAAATAAAGGATGATTTTGAGAATTACCCGTGCAGAGCTCTAATTTTCTGAACACCATCTTTCACCCCATCTGCAGCAGTGATAGTCCTGTCACCTTCCATAGTTTGTTGGCAGATAACTAAAATAGCATACCCCAATTCCCACTGGACTGCAATTCTCTCTCCAATTGCTTCTCCAAATCATTATAATCCCTCCCTCAATTAAGAGATTGCATGAACAAACTTCTGCACCCAAACAGGAATCGGGAGAAGTTAATAACAAAATTGGAAAAAAAAAAAAAATGAACCAAAGATCTTTTCTCAACCAAGCTATTTAAAAAACGAATATTCATATCTTCAGAAAAAACACGGTACTAAAATTACACAAGCCAACATCTACGCTCAAACGCCAACATCTACACTCAATTACATAAGCCAGTACTGGTACTAAAATTGCATTCTGTGAAGACTAATCGACGCTTTCAAAATAAATAAATAAAAAAAACTATTTCAAAATTAAAATAAAAAACATACACAGATATTCAAATTAAAGTAGTTCAAAAACTCAAAATCGAACAAGATTCCTAAAATTCATCGGCAAACATGATCGAAGTTAACAAAGCATTTCAAGAGCAGAAAATTTACCCCAATCAAACAATTCAGTAAAAGGAAATTCAAATCTTTAAAAAAAGAAAAATCTCAATACATCCCCATCCCTGAAACTTTAACATTCACATCACTCAAATCAACGTCCACCTTAGCAAGTGATAGCTCAATTTCATAATTCAGTTCTGAAATCAGAGGAGAAGAATACTAATCCACACTTTCAAAATCACAAACAGAACTTTAAAATTAAAATAATTAGAAGAAAACGCAGAACAATTCAAATTAAAGTTAATCGAAACTCAGAAATGGGAATCCGATAAAGATTTATAAAATTGAGTGGCCAGAAAAGATAAAAGTTTAAGAGGGAAGAATGAACATGCAAACAAATGGAAAGTAACCGTTAGATGGTTACTCACCGAACTGAGTTGAGATTGAAGAGAGAAGAATGAAACGGTGCGCATTTGCAGATCGAAGCGAAGTAAGATCTGCAAATGAACGCGAACCAGAATTGAAGAATGTAAGGAAAAGAAAAGAGAGAAAGTTAAACGGTCCTCGTCTCTATTCAAACATAAAGGGGCGGACTCTTGCGTTTCAAACCCTATGCTTAAACCTCGAACATCTTCGGAAAATCCACGCTCTACCTTACGACACGTTGGATAAACATTTCCATCTCTGCACGCTAGCGTACAAATTTTCAAAAAGTACAACGGCCTATTTAATTTTTGAAAAACATACTATTCTATTCTCTTCTCTTTTTTTTTTTTTTCTTTTTCTTTTTCTTTTTAAATCTCTGCCACTCATTATTTATTTAGAGTGCTCCTGTTTATATACAATTAAGATAGTTATTGGTTTTATTAAATTTGCATTTAATAATCATAAAATCAAATTAATTTTATGTTTAGTCAATCTCACCTTTTCACTGTAGATCGATAATGTAATTCTGACATTAGCAATTATAATCACTCACATGCAAGGAAATATTCAAATAATTTATATCATTCATTTATTTTTATCCACACATTTAATGCTTATTTCAAAAAGCCATATGGTAGTAGATAAAATTTTAACTTTTGCATAAAAAAAATTAAATGATAAAAGAAAAAGCTTAAAAAATGTGAAATTTCACCCTTCAACAAAATTATGAAATTTCAGTTATTTTTAAAAAAAATCTTTATAATAAAATAACAGATATTTTTAAAAGAAAAACATGGAAAAATAAATATTACTTCAAGAAAATACAAACAAATATGAGTTTATACACCGGTTGTGCACTCTTTAAACTTACAATTAATTACAACTCTTATTTGATATTGTTTGTTAATATTTTAAAAGTCATGTAAAGTAGAACTATTATTATTAAAAGGTCAAATCAAGAGTGACAAATTAACAAGGTTTTTTTTCTATTTTATACCAAAAAATAAAATTATTTATAAAAAAGACTCCCCTTCCATGCTATTTATCTAAATATACTGTTTTACTAATTATGTTGAGAAATTGGTTTTGGAGAACCAATTTCTCAACATGTTTTATTTTTTTCATGCAAAAAGTCTATAAGAAATTGGTTGTTTTTATAGGACTGTTTTTTTTAAAGCTTTGCTTTTACTATCATGTTGTTGAAAGATTGGTTGTTGGGCAATCAATTTTTTAAAATGCTTTATATTTTTATATAAAAAGTTTATAAAAATTTAGTTGACTAATAACCAATTTCTTATAGGGTGTTTTTTTTAATTTGTTTTAATTTCCTTTTAATTTTTTTATGTACATTTGTTTTTTTTAAAGTATGATTTAAAATTTTTTTAAGTTAATTTATATTTTTTTATGTGTTTTATTTTTATGTTGTGTATCTTTTCCCTTATTTTAATTTTTTAAAATGTTTTATAATTTATTTTTCATTTAAAGTTTTTAAATTAATATTTTTAAACCTAATATTTTAAATTATTTTGGTAAAAAATGTTTTAAAAAATTAAATTAAAAAATATAAGCTAAAAAATAAATTACAAAGATTTAACTTGAAAAAATAAACTAAAAAAATAAAACAATGAAAAAAAAAATACGCAAGGTAAAAATAAAACAATATTAAAATAAAATAAAATAAAAAATTTAATTTTAGAATTCATGATTTAAAACAATATACATAAATAAAAAATAAATTTTAAAAAAATGTAAAAAATTTACTAAAAAATAAATCTGAAAAAAAGTCATATATAATAGGCTTTTTACATAAAAATAAATAAATCACATTGAGAAATTAATTCCTCATCAATCAGTTTCTCAACATCAATAGTAAAAAAGATTATTTAAATAAATAATGTAAAGGATGGGTCATTTGTTTTTTTTTCTTTTTAGTATATAAAAGAAAAAAAATGATAAACTAACTTTGAAATGTTTTAATCGATAAGATGAAAGTCAAGGAGAATGTAGCTAAGTTAGTTGAATACGATGCATGAATTGTTTTAAATCTCAGACAACTCCTATGAAAAGTATAACAGTGATAAGATGAACAATATCTTTAATCAATTGCTCTTTAATGCAAATAATAGTGGTAGAAGTTTCAAGTTAATAAAAGTGTGTGTTGATCGTCAATCACTATGCAACATGCATCATCCAAATGAGCATGAAAATATTAAATATTAGGCTTAATCACTTTCAATTTTAAATTTTTTGTCTTTTTTTAATTTTTAAATCATGATATTATTTATTCTAATTTTTAAATTATTAAATTTGTACCAACTATTAGTGAATTAGAGTATATGGAAAAATTATTATTAACATGTAATATTAATTTAATGATATAATAAATTTTAATTCCTTTATTTATTAAACATGATTTAATTAATTACAAGTACTTTTTTGTTATACATAATTATTATATCATATTTTTCACTTAAGACTCAACTTCAATTTAACAACTATGAACACAAATTTAACAATTCTAGACATTAAAAAATGCAATGTCATGATTTTAAAATTGGTATACAATGTCAAAAACTAAAAAAATTAGAAACACAAAGTGTAAATTAAGTTTAAATATTAAAACTTTATCATGCAAATAACTACTTAAACTTTTAATCTTTGTAACTATTCAAATTTTTTTTAAAAAAAATGTAATAAGGTATTAGAGTCAACACATTAATAGTCAATAATTAACTTTTTAATGAAATATTTTATTTTTATTTTTATGAATATCTAACAAGTTTGACACAAAATGTTACATCATTTGTTACAGAGAGAAAATATACTTAATTTTCATACATTCATATGTATTCACATGTGAGAGTGAATCAAAGTCTGACGTTATTATGCTTGAACCGTGCTAACACACTAATAACTTTAAAATAATCAAAATATTTATTATGAATATATTTGATAAACCTTAACATTCATGTTACATCCAGATAGAACTATGGGTCTTTCTAAAAAATAAATCCATGTCAGCATTATAGATTAGTCTCTTAAACGGCTGATTAACGGAAGATAGGAACAAGGACTTGATTAACATCTTTTAAAGACTTCAATTAGCTTATTACAAGAAATGAAAAGTTTAAATTGTTATTTACAACTTCGCTAAAAGTTTGTGTGCATGTGAAGTAATTAAACCTTTTATAATGAATATATAAGTATTGTTATAATATTTTGAAAGAATAAAAGTATTATTGGAAAAAAGAATAATATTAAATTCAGAAAGATAAATTCTAAATTTAGTTGTTTATTAAATTAGAAAATATTTCTTTCCTTAGGTCTAAAATAAAGTATGATTTGGTGATTTTTATAATGTCCAATTTAAATTATTATAT
The DNA here is from genome assembly GCA_037954015.1 of Psophocarpus tetragonolobus. Lineage (NCBI taxonomy): Eukaryota > Viridiplantae > Streptophyta > Magnoliopsida > Fabales > Fabaceae > Psophocarpus > Psophocarpus tetragonolobus. Next base: position 21,545,065 of record CM075688.1, on the reverse strand, counting down.
GCATTAATTATTATTAATCAAAATATTCTTAATTAAAGTTCTTTTTGCTAATTCAACAATTAGTTAGTGAAATATATTGATTATAGTCTTTTAATGATAAATAATTAACTTAGATAACTTTCTGTCCCTAATATATTATTGAACCTTTTTTCTTTGCGTTAAGTACCAATAAAGTAAAAATTTTATCCTAAGTCCACACTGTTAGGTTGAGAACATTAACTTTGACATGTCACAAATTGATTTGGAAATTTACGCAACAATGGTCATTATATTAATGTTTAAATTTATTTTAAGTCCTCAATAAATAAGTGAATTTTGTTATAGGTACCAAATAAAATTTTTTCTTTCTTCGTGTTTGGTATCAATTAAAAAAGTCATCTTGGATTCTTACCCTTGACACTCTGACCCTACATGCTAACATAGAATATTATTGGAGGATTATTAGAAGACTTATTTAAGTTTGAAAGCTTGTTGTTTGCTTGAACTTTGTTACTTTGAAATATTCACTTATTTGAGTATATTTAGGTAGAGAGAAGAAATTATTTATTGTGATTTAGCTTTGGTTCTTCTTTATCTATTTTTTTTTTCTTCAACGAGATCATTAGAGTGTTAAATGATGCATTAATTATTTTTCACCAACTAATTACTCTAATATGATATAATACTATTGTTATTTTTCTTTCCAATTTTCTTGTAAGGGTTAACATGTGCCAAAGGATAAAAACACTTTAGCATAAACGATAATATCTGCTTTGGTCAAGAATAAAGTTACTCATCGTTTGTTCTTTAAGCGATAGATCGAAGATAATGTCTGTTTTATTCAATGATAAAATTTTAGAGCGATAAACAATCTAATCCACTTTAGACTTAATGCATTTAATCTTAAGTATATGCTTGGAATAAAGTTCTAAATTAAAAATAACTAACTTAACCAGACGGTTGAAATAATTATTTGTTTTTTATATATAGTATTGAAGTTAATATGGTCTTAAAGTCGCTTGCTCTGTGACGAAGGCAAGTTTTGTCGTGAAAAGAAGATAATGAGAAACTGTTGTCCATGATACTCATGAAGAATTTAAATTGAGATTAGGGAGGAAACCTTGAGAGGAAAATGGATCTTCTCCATTTTTATTTTTATTTTTTGTCTACTTATTTCCATTTCTTACCATTCCCTTGGAGAGGCAAACAACTAGTGGCTATCTATGACGAGTTTTTTCCGCTGCTGCTTGAACCGTCCAAATGGCATTGGAATGCAATTGCATAATCTCATGCCAGTTTATTTTAACACGTTCAGTCTATTATATTTCAATATATTTTGTTCTATCCTTTACTATCAATCAAACATGAGACTATATTAGCATTTTTTTATGTAATTCGTGATTTATCCTTCAATTGCCTAAAGGATTGTCAAGCCTAGAGTTATTAATTTACCCAATAAAAAATTATCAAGTTTTTAATCCTAACATCTCACCGTACGATATTCTAGTCTATACCATTAGGTAAAGTATGAACCTCACAAACGAGAGAAATAATTGGCATGTGACAATTTATAAAGAAACATTGCAAGTAATGATACCATCTTACAGCGAACCATAAAATCAAAATATATATTATATTAGAGGAAAACAAATCAAGCAACCAAGCACTAAGCTGGTTCCGAACCTTCCAACTTGATCTCAAAACTGATGGATATAACCCATTATGCAGCACCAACTTTCTGAGCCTTATTTGGGCGATCTACTCTAGACTCATTCTCTCTAGATCGTCCATGTTTACCCCCTCTACCATGCCATCCTCCCCTGCAAAGTGGGGATAATATTTAACTTTAGTTCCATCGTTTTATGTGTAGCCAACAATAGTACAAATCAAAGGAAAAAGTAAAACAATATTGTTAAAAGTAAAATTCTAGGCATCGTTGAATCCAGCCACGTACCTCCCCTGTTTACTCTTATATTCTCTGTGTTTGCCTTGATTACCACGAAGCAGGCTCCAGTATTCCCTTTCAGCCTCGCCTGAGATCATCATAACAAACAAGAGTGGCTCTCAGTTTAATCAAATCTAATTTCACTGTCAGAAGATATCGTGCAATATTTTTCAATTTAGAATGCAAGCTTATATGATTAGAAACTGATTATGAGAAATAGTATTTTAACCCACAAACGAAATCGAAGCAAATATTAGATAACTGTTCAAGAAAAATAAAATTGAAGCAGAACTAACCAGTCAATGGATCTAGAAGAGCGATATAATTCTTTACAACCAAGCCACCCTTTTCAGAAATAACTGCAGCAGCACGAGCTTTCTGAGCAGCTTCAGTTTCTTCAAATCGGATGTATCCAGACTCTGCTCCAATCTTGAAATCAATGTACTAAACAGAAAAACAAGAATATTTAGAGCTTGATGAGTTTGGTTTTATTTTAGTTTTTAAAATAGTTTTCAAGAACTGTTTTCTGGAAGAGGAAAAAAAAAAACCTTGTTTAGTTAGTGTTATTTAAAAACTGTTTTAAAGATGTGAAAATGAAAAAATATATTCATATTTATGGAAATGTCATTAATGAAAAACAAAAAATAACATATTCTTATTGTATTTTGAGTTTTTAAAACAAAAATAAAAAATTGAAAAGCAAAATTACTTGTCATTATTTGTGTTTTTTAGTTTTTAAAAACTAAAAAACAAATTTGTTTTCGAAAATTGTTTTAAGAAAACAGTTAATCAAACGAGTTTTTTAGTTTTTAATACTAAAATACTAAAAACAGTTTTATAAAATTATTCTCAAACAAACACTTAGTCAATTCAGAAAGCTTAACTATAGTTCTATATCCAACTTTTCAGTAGCAGGAATCTAGGCTACAATCAGGATAAAACAAAATTTTAAAAAGAATAGCATCCTCCTTCTGGAAACAGGAAAACAAACTCCAGGGGGAAGAAATGAGAGACAGCTACAAAACTTTAAACAAAAATTACCTTCACTGTACCAAATTTCCCAAAGACACTCTTCAAATCCTCACGTGTGACAACATCCATGTTGTCCTTGTATGCAGCGACAGAAAATTTTTCACCAGCTTGTCGTTTCTTTTCTTCAACTTCAGTCACCTTTCCTTCTTTCGTCTCTTTGTTTTCTTCACCTTCAGTTTCCTTTGCTTCTTTCATCTCAATGTTTTCTTGACCTTTAGTTTCCTTTGCTTCTTTCATCTCAATGTTTTCTTGACCTTTAGTTTCCTTTGCTTCTTTCATATCAATGTTTTCTTGACTTTCAGTTTCCTTTGCTTCTTCCATCTCATTGTCTACTCCACTTTCAGTTTCCTTTGCTTCTTCCATCTCATTGTCTACTTCACTTTCAGTTTCCTTAGCTTCTTTCATCTCATTGTTTTCTTCACCTTCATTTTCCTTTGCTTCTTTCACCTCATTCTTTTCTTCATTGCCAGCATTTTCTGTTACCTTTTGGTCATTTTTCCCAGATGTAATTTCAGAGTGGGGGTTTTCATCAGTTGTAGAGACAACACTATTGTCATTGGCTTGTTGATCAACACCATTTTGCTCTGAAGGGATTTCCTCTGAAATGCTCTTTAATTTGAAGGCAATAATCAAGCCTTTAGTGTAGCTGTTACGAAAATGAATGAAGTATCAGTTTGTATGTATATACTTTCATTTGAGGGGAAAATTTGGCAGCTTCTTACTCTTCTACATTTGAGTTATTCTGGTGATTTGAACCAACAGGTGGACGAGTTTTTTTAAAATCTTCTAATTCTTTTTCTCTATCTGCATCAAAGTCTTTCCTGAATTGGGTAAATAAAAACATAAGAAACATCCATATATACCATCAGACATCAAACATTAATGCATTTCTGTCTGCCTGACATATACCAAAATTTTCAAATTTAGTAAAGCAAGCAAAGTTACAAGCAGCAATGAAGTGAATTTAAATTCTTCATAAAATGATGCCAGGGGAACCTGGCACCAAAGAACCCCTTTTATTTATATTTTTAACAAATATAGAGAATAAATGAGCAATTACTATTGCAATACTTTCTTTAACATAAAAAAACACATCCTTGCACATATTTTAGAAGCCAAAACATATACATTTTGTATTCAAAGGTATTGAAAGGCTACAAGAATTCTTACTTTGGTTTTACTTCTAACTCCACTCCAGCATATACCAATTTTTCCTTCTTTACTTTCTCTACTTCTTCCTCAGAAGACAATTCAACAAGAGCAGTGCCACAGAAGAACTTTTTGTCTCCAACATGATGGGGAAGACGGACACTATTAACCTGAAACCAAAATATATATAAATATATATATATATATATATATAACAATATATAAAAGAAAAAGAGATTGAACAAAATATTTTGTACATAAAGAATTACCAGCAAGGATGGATTTATAGCTTGTATAGTATTTTTATCCACAAATTATCTTATTAATATATATAAAAATTTATTCAGCCGTTGGCATGTGTCAACATCTAAACATGATATACATTTTTTTTAATTGCATTCTTTTCTTTATTCATTTTCTCTCTATTTTTTTAAAAATTGTGTAATGCAACATGTAGTATAATATATTTTATTTAATTTTCTACTGAACAATTGCCCTTTTTTTTTTTTTTTACAAACATTTTAAATATTTTATTATAATAAACTGCATTTTTGGACCAAAAATTCTCATTACTTATGTACTCATTGAACATAGCATAATATAGGAGTTGGTCATTAATTTATTACTATTTTATATTTTTAATTGCATTCTTTTCTTTATTCATTTTCTCTCTATTTTTTTAAAAATTGTGTAATGCAACATGTAGTATAATATATTTTATTTAATTTTCTACTGAACAATTGCCCTTGTTTTTTTTTTTACAAACATTTTAAATATTTTATTATAATAAACTGCATTTTTGGACCAAAAATTCTCATTACTTATGTACTCATTGAACATAGCATAATATAGGAGTTGGTCATTAATTTATTACTATTTTATATTTTAATTAAATAATTGTTAATTAATTGTTTACTTATGTACAATTTGATTTAAATGATTGTTTGACTTGAATATAGGAAAAGCTTGAGAAAGTGCTCTCCACTCAGCTCAGAATCTCTTATAAATAGAGATAGACAAGAGCAAATAAAAAGTAAGAGGAGTGAGCTCAACAACTACCTACCTCTAGCATACAATCATAATGAAAGATAGAATACAATTCAACTAACAACTAACATTCAATACAAATTATATTTAACACTCCCCCTCAAGCTGGGGCATATAAATCATATGTTCCAAACATGAAAATCAAGTATTGAATTCAAAGACCTTTCAAGGATTTGGTTAATAGATCTGCAAGTTGATTATATGAACTAACAAACTCAGTCCTAATTTCCTTGGACAACACTTTTTCTCTTACAAAGCAATAATTAATTTCAATGTGCTTAGTCCTCTCATGAACCACTGGATTAAAGACAATATGAAGAGATGCCTCATTATCACAATAGAGTTGCATTGGAGAAATTTCATAGAACTTCAATTCTTGTATAAGTTTTTTTAACCTACATCAACTTACATGTAGCTAAGGTTATAAATCTATATTCAGCTTTTGCACTAGATCGAGAAGCAGTATTTTGTTTCTAGCTCTTCCATGAGATAAGGTTTCCACCAAGGTACACACGATAAGATAACCAGTAGTAGAGCGTCAGTCTATCTTGGATTCTACCCAATCAGCATCACAGTAGCCAACAATTTGACTATTTCCTTTATCCTCATACAAAAGACCTTGACCTTGGGCCTTCTTTATGTACCTGAGAATGAGTTACTCCATCCCAATAATCAATACAAGATGAATTCATGAATTAACTCACAACTCCAACTGCAAAGGAAATATCTAACCTAGTAATAGTAAGATATATGAGTTTCCCAACCAACCTCCTATACTTTTCTGGATCTAAGTATAAGTCTCTCATACCAGGCACTAACTGACTTCATCATTCCCTGTAATGACAATGTCATCAACATAAACAACCAAATAAACATATTTTCCAAAAGATTTATCGTAGTAGATGACGGAGTAATCAGCTTCACTCCTTTTCATTCCAAAACCTTGGACAACATTGCTGAATTTTCCAAACCAAACCCTTGGAGACTATTTAAGACCATAGAGAGATCGCTGATGTTTACACAATAGACCAGACTCCCCCTAAGTAACAAAACCAGGAGGTTGCTTCATGTAAATCTCCTCATTTAACTATCGTGAAGGAATGCATTTTTAACATCTATCTGATACATGGGTCAATGGCGAGTAGCTGCCATGGCAAGAAGAAGACAAATAGTGATCTTGGGCACCAATGAGAAAGTATCTCCATAATCAAGTCTATAGATCTGAGTGTAACCTTTGGCTACAAGACGAGCTTTAAGACATTCAATTTCACCATTAAAACCAACTTTAATAGCATAGATCCATATGCAACCAACAACTTTCTTCCCAAGAGAAAGATGAATCAACAACCATGTACCATTGTGATCAAGGGCCTGCATTTCATCAATCATGGCTTGTCACTATCCAAGGTGATCAAGTGCTTCACAAACATTTTTTGGAATGGTGATAGACGATAAAGAATTTACAAAGGAACAACAGGAAGGAGACAAACGATAATAACTCAAAAAATTGTAAATAGGATGTGGGTTCTGAAAGGAGCGTATACCTTTTCAAAGGGCGATAGGCCAACTTGACTTGTCATCGGCCATAGAAGAAAAATTAGAAGTCATTGTACAAGATGCAGATGGAGAGGAACATGAGCCACGAGAGTCATCAGATACGACGAAACTAGCTTCAAGCGTCATGCCTTGATTAGCACTAAAGGATGAAGGATCAGTCTTAGTTTAGTTAGGAGTTTTGAGAAGAGATGCCTGGAGAGATGACAATTTCTGGACTAGAGGTGGAAGTGGGCAGTACCTCTTGGATAGAAATGGAGTCGTATATGGAAGATGTGTAGAAGGAATTATCTTCAAAGAAGGTAACATTAGCAAACATGTAATACTTCTTGATATTAAGAAAATAGCATGTAATATTTTTTAAGATGGGAGTATTCCAGAAAGACATACTTGATAGATTTAGCTGACAATTTATTGATACCTGGAGACAGATCATGAACAAAACACGTACAACCAAATACGCGTGGTGATACATGATATAGAAACATGATTGTATGAGGAATTTGATTATCAAGAGAGGGAGGGCATCCTATTGATAAGATAACAGGCAGAAAGAATCGCATCTCCCCAATGTTATAATGGAACTTTTGCATTAAGCATTAACAAGCGACCCATTTCAACAAGATGACAATTCTTTCTTTCTGCTATCCCATTTTATTGAAGAGTGTAGAGATAAGTGGACTGATGTAATATTCGTTGAGTAGACAAAAAAGAATAGAGTTCAGGGAAAAAATATTCCTTTGCATTATCACTTCTAAAAAATTTAATTTTTTTGCCAAACTGATTTTTTATTTCATGGAAGAAGGATACAAATATGAACAAAGTTCAGACCTTTCTTTCATTGATTAAATAAAGCCACTACAATGTAAATATTCATCAATGAAAGTGACAAAATATTTAAATCCAAAAGAAATAACCTGACTAAGTCCCAAATATATGAATGAACAATAGAGAAGGTTGAATTACATCTTGGTTCATCTTGACTAGGAAAAGATCTAAACATATTTGCCTAGTTGACAAACTTCACATTCTAAAGTTTAGATTTTCTTAATACCAGGAGTCATTATCTATAATTTGGCTAAACTTAGATGCCCAAAACAACTATGCAACAATTTAGGAGAAATAGATACAAGGCAAGACACTGAAAGACTAGATTCCAGGCAATAGAAACCTCTTGATTAATGTGCTGCGCCAAGTTGTCGCCTCGTACCACATTCCTAAATGACAAATGAATCAGAATTAAATGTAACTAAACAATTTAAGGATTTAGTTAACTGACTCATAAAGTAAATTGGAATAAGAAGAACGTACAAAACAAAAGTTAAATTTAAGGAGGGAGAAACAAATATTGAATCCACACCTTGAGCTAAAACTTTTGACTCATTAGCTAATGTGACAAGGTGGGAAAACTTAGGAGATGACAAAGATGAAAACAACGAGTTATTACCAAAAATATGGTCTGAAGCACCATTCAACAATCCATGGATTTTGCTTTCCACAGGTTGAGAAATGCAGGTTGTTGAAACATTAGGTCCAGAAAAGGGTTCAACAAGACTCTTGTTAGACTTCAACCTCAAGTACTCTTGGTATTCTTGATACTTTTCTTCAGATAATTTCCTCTCTTCAAGTTTCTCAAATCTTGATACATGTGCAAATTTTTCTAGAAAACCATGTAGCAAGTAGAGTAGCAAGTTTCATGTGTGTGACCCATCCATTTGCAATGAGTACATTGAGGACATTTACCTCTTCCACCACGTCCTCTATTTCCATGTCCTCCTCTCCCACTCGAAGATATCATAACAGAAGATTTCACATTACTTTCAAGAGAGATACCCTTATTATTTAGGATAGGAATATGGAGGAGTCGTGTAGTTAAGCTCTTCATGGTAGGAATATCTTGTCCTGTTAGAACTTGATCACAAATGTGATTGAATGTCGGGTGCATAACACTAAGAACCATAACCATGTAGAGATTATCAAGTTGTTTCTTTATTTCTTCTATAGAGTCAGCCTTTAGGATAAGCTTCAACTCTTCTACAGCAGCTTAACCATCGGAAACGTAAGACACCATATCTAAATTATCTCGCTTCAAGGAGGCTAGTTTCTGAACACAATCAAACAAGCGTTGAATGTCATTAGAATAGATGTCTTGAATTTTCTTCCGAAATGAATTACAGGATTTGAATGCTCTGAGGTTCCTTAATATTTTAGGTTCCACTGACTACCATAGAAGAGCACAACACAAAGATGAAAATCTAGTTTTTTCTACTAAGCTTTTTGTTCAGTTGATCCCTCAATATCTTCTTTTTCTAAACATTCATGGTGTCCTTGTCCAAGGAACCTGAATTCCACAGAGTCAGCCCATCATAAATAATTTTTACTATTAAACTTCTCTGTTGTGATAATGGCAGCCTAGGACCAGAGTTGACACCAAAAGAGGTAGAAGAGGACATTTCAAATCTGGAAAAAAGGGCAAATAGAGGATCGAGAAAGAGATTTGAGTTAAACCTAAAGAAGCTTGCTAGAACTAGAAAACGAAGACTAACAATGGAACCAGCAAGCTCCGACAACCCAAACGATGGCGGAACAACGGCGAACAAAGCTCCTTTGGCCGGCGTGTGGAGCTCACACCTTCTTGTTTGGTGAGGCATCTTGCGACGCGTGAGGGTGCGTGACACGTCCGTTGGAGGAGCGGTTACTTGGGTTGGACTGCACACGATGAGGCACACCTATCCCTGAACTTGCTGAACAAAAAATCATTGGCGACGGCGACGAATTGCAGCAAAAAGTGGCGGACAACCAACTATGACATTAGACTTAAGGAGCGACATTGTTTCCGCTCTGATACCAACTAACCAACTTGAATATAGGAAAAGCTTGAATAAGTGCTTTCCACTCGACTTAGAACCTCTTATTAAGAGAGACAAACAAGGGTATATAAGAAGTTAAAGGAGTGAGCTCAACAACTACCTACCTCTAACATACAATCATAAATGAAAGATAGAATACAACTCAACTAACAACTAACATTCAATACAAATTATATTTAACAGTTTGATTAAGTATATATAAAAAATTATTTATATTATTAAATATAAAAATATGTATTTAAAATATAAAAAATACATAGAAAAATTGTGGTATATATTTGTACTTTTAATAATAGTATATAATATTAATAATACTACAAATATAACATGTCCATTGCCTCCACAACTCAATTTCTAGATCTTTCCCTGATTACCAGCAAAACAACAAAGTTTGTCTACTTGTTAAAAGTTAATATACATATTACATATATCTAAAAAGCACTCAGAAATTAACCCGAGGAATGCAATGCCATGGTTTATCTTTAAATGATACATAATATCTTAAGTTTACGAGAAACATTTTGTATATGATCTTAATTCAATGTCAATCAAGGGAGTTAAGAAACTTATTTTATGCAGATTTGATTCCCGTCGGTGTCACCACACATTGAAAACTCGGGATATGTAGAAGAAACAGTGGTTTTTAGTTAGTTAAAATGTTAGCATGCACTTATATAAATATAAATTGTGATACCAACCATGGAGCCCAGTGTTAATATTATTTACCTTAGCATATTGCCCAAAGAATTTCTCCGCATCTTCAAGCTTCAGATCATATTGAAATGGTGATACAGCAAGTGTTCTTATCTCCACCTGCTCAACCTCTTCTAGCTTTGGAAGTTCAGTTGTCCTGCCAACCTTTTTCCCTGAAATGGAGATGAAGGAAAAACAGACACTGAATATAGCTGATGTTCTTCATTCAACATATAAAGATACAATAAGCATGCAAAAAAAAAAGACCCTTTTACCCAGATAATCATTGATTCAATAGTGACAAATAGGATGTCAATTGTCCCAATCATGAAACACAAGTAAGTTTATCTATGGGAAATCCATCTGAATCGCAAAAAACAGAGAGAATCTGAGAAGAGGAAGCTAACCATCTTCAGAAACCTTGAGTGAAGTCGAATTTTTCTTCAAAGTTTGAGCAACAGCATTGACAGTGTCTGGAGCCACCTCATCGGGCTTTACATCACCCAAATTAAGATGCTTGCGCATTCGATTAAAAGAGCAAATCAGCGCCAAACTAAGCACTGTGAGGTCACAGTCAAGGCCAACAATGAAATGAAAAGTTCAAATTACTCTAATAAAGCGCTACAGTCACAAAAAAAAAAAAAAACCGACGAAAAAGGTTAATGCGAGAATGATGAAAAAGGATACTGCCATCTTCGCTTTCAGTGATACTCTTCCTCATAAAATTGTCACTGAGCAGGTTGCTGTCGCTGAAATAAAACTCCACCTTCGCAAAAAGAAAAAAAGAAGCTTAAAAATGATTAATCGATAATCATGGGGATTGGGGGAAAAGAAATCGAGATTGAAGAATGAGTCATACTTGTCGTATCACTTTCTTAGTTGTATCTTCGTCTAACAATTGCGTCGCCATTGATGAATGCAGAGTCTCCGAGACGTGAGAGGGGTTTAGGGTTTTGCTAAGTAACTGAAGTGCAACTTTGGCCTTGGCGTATGAATACAATTTTTTGTACGTTTAAAAATGAATTTAATAAGAGTTTAAATATTACGTATAATGAAAAAAATATTACATTACTCTGACCTTTTTTTTTTCTTTTTTACACAACTTCAACTATTAGACTGTTTTTAATTAATTTTTTGTTTATATAATTTTAAAAAATATTGATTGATAAAATAAATAAATTTAGCCTACATCAAAGATTAAATCGTAAAACTCACATTAATTAAATTCATTTAATAATTATGTAAAAAAGAGTTTTACATTCTTAATTTTATATTATTTGTAATTTTTCATTTACGTAACTTTGTATTAATTAACAAAGTCAATAAATTACAATGATTGTGATTGAATATTAGTGTAAAAATCTTTACAAAGTGTATATCAATTAAACTCTTAATATATTAACTTTATTATCTAATAATCCTACCATGTATGTAGATAGAGATCTTCAAAAGGACAATTCATTTTATTTTAAAATTTTAAATATTTTGTGATAAAAATACTTTATTTGAATGAGAAATTTTAAAAAAATTTAAAATTTTAAGTATTTTGAAGAGTATTTTGATTTTGTAAAATTTCAAATTCTTTAAAAAAATAAGAATTTAAAATTCTTTAAATAATTTTTTCTTAACTAAAATCTGTTTGAGTTATCTTGTACTTGAGATCGATTAAAAATTTTTCTGTTGACATGATTAGAATTAACTTCAATAAAAATAATTTTTTATCTGATTTTTTTTTTCAACATTTTTTGAGAATACATCATTTGCTAACGTCCGTTAAAGTTATTAAAATTGAAAGATTTTGCATCAACTTTTTTCTTTTTTAAAAACCCACTCTTAAACTAAAGAGGGTTAGTTTGGGCTTCAGAGTCCGAGCTCCAAACCGACAGCATCCACTTCTTCAAAAACAACGTATTTTTAATTTTAATAAATATGAAATTATATAAATTTATAATTTAAATGTATAATTATAATTTAAATATATAATTATAATTTGAATATATAATTATATAAATTTATATTTTAAATATATAATTATAATAATTTATAATTTAAATATGTAATAAATTTATATTATTAAAATTTGTCCAGTGGTAAAATAGAGAGATGGAGGAGTTGGGGAAAAAGAGATCCTGAGTTTGAATCTTTCTACTAACAAAAACTAACATATTAACAACTAATTGACCTATAAAAACAACTATAAAAAAAACTAACATTTGTCTATAAATATGTAATCAATTTTTATTATTAAAATATATTATAATTATTTTAAATATTGCATTGTTGATCTAATGATTAATGATGTCCTTATTTTTTATTTTACAATTTTTAGCTAGTTCATCAATTAATTTTACCAAACACTTACAACTAGTTTTTCAGTTTTCAGCTAGTTTTTTCAAACACATCTAAAGAAAGAATGTGATTGAACATCGATATCAAACTCTTTTACATTACTAGTACATGAATATTAAACTCCCTCTAAAATCAAATTCATAATATTATGAATTCATAAAAAAAAATTAAGATGTGAAAACATTTTCCTTTATATAATTTATTTAATATAAAAATAAGTGAATAAAGTGACTAATCTTTAAAAAATAGTTTTGAAAATGTTATGGTATAAAAAACAGAATTTGCTAATGAATATTATTAACTTAATTGAATTATCAATACATAAAGATAAAAAAAAAAAGTTATTCATCTATCCTTATTACACAATCATAATATGAGAGATTATTTTTTTTGTTCTTATAAGGATGGAAGACAATACAAAGAGGGTTGCAACAAACAAAAAAATTGATTCTCTAAAATAATACAAAGGGTGACTAATTTGTGATAAAATCAAATACATACATTATTAAGGTGTATAACTTAATTAGTTGAATAAAGTGTATGAATTGTTGTAGTATTCAATCTCTATCAAAACGAAAGAATTATAAATTTTCAAATCAATGATTATTAATATATCTTATTCTTAAAAATACATTATTTAAGTCTAACCCAAAAGAAAACATCTAATTAAAACAAAACAAAGATACAGGATTTGAATATAAAATCTTTTTAACAGTTTTGATAAACTAAATTTATTAATGATGTAGTCATTTTTATTAGGTAAATATTAATTTTGCTCTATTATGTGTTTAAGAAATAGAAAATAGTAGTGAAAATATGTTTATAATTTAGAAAACATTTTAAAAAACCAGTTGAAAATAGAAAAAAATTATTTTCAGTGTTTTCAAAAATTAAAACTATGTAAAAACTTAATAACAATATTGTAACTATAATAAAAACTATATATAAATGTATCTTACATTATATATATAAGTATTTTATAATATTTTTACTAAAATTGATTAAATTTAATAAATATTATTTTCTTAAAAATAGAAAATATCAAATGAAAACAAATATTTTTTTGAATCTTAAAACCTTGAAAATATAAACAATTTTCAAAAAATTAAAATAGAAAATAAAAACAAAAAAAAAATTCTCAAATTAAACGTCACCAAAATTTTAAAATTTACATTTTGATTCTTTATAAAAATATGTGCAAATTCACCTTCCCTGTAAGAGTTCACCTTTGCACACCATTAAAAAAATTATTGCACACAACTATTGGTTTGAAAAGATTTAAAGAAAAATAATAACATTTTTAATAGCTACTATTTTAATTTAAATATTTCAAAATTTTAAAGTCATTTTGAAAACTGACAAAATATAAAAGAATTGACTAAAATGAAACTTTCTAAACTTTAATAACTTAACGTGCAAAAAAAAAAAAAAACAACTAAATAATGGATCAAAAATAACATTTACTCTCATTATTACATGAAGCAAAACATTTGAACAAGACATACTTGGATATAGGTTCTTTTATCATTAGAAATATAATAAGAGTTTAATTAGTATGCATAAAAAATTTACACAAGTTTTATACTGACCTTCAATCATAACTCTTCAATTATATTACTTTTAAGGTATTAATTGGTAAATTAACAATCTTATCATAAATTATAATTCTTTATTTATATAACTTTTAAAATATTAATTAAAAAAGTTAATAATATTACTATAAATAAATGGTTGCGATTAAATGTCAGTGTAAAAATGGTTATGCTGACCGTGTATATTCTCATATAATAATGGCACCGAAGTTTGAATATATAAATATTTTTTTCATGAACCAAAATTTTATTTCAAAAAATGTATAGTTTTTTCATGTTTGTTATAAGAAAAAAAAAAGATAATTTTATTCCCGTGGATATTGATGGGAATGATATTAACTATGAAAATGTACAATTTATTATCTAATCTATATGCATAATTTTTTAATTGGATTGAACAGAGTTTGACCTAAAAACTAAAAATCCATATTATTTCGGGTAGACCTAAAAAAGGACCAAAATTGTTACATATAAAATATTTCAATTAGTACTAATAAATATGATTGAACAATAAATATAATTAACTTGCATAATAATAAGTTAAAATAAAATTAAAATAATATACAATGGCTTATCATATTCTATCTTCTTTATCTCAGTCCTTACTCAGTTACTCCTTACTGTATGTAGGTGTAAATATGCCTCTAATAATGTTATCCTCGCGACTATCATATAAACTATTCATCAAGTTTGATTTTTCTACTTAAATAAATGAAACGTGCAAACCAACAAAATGTCATCGAATTGTTACAAGAGTTCGTCGTAGCATGCAAACAGATACATACCGGTAGCAGATATTACAATGCATGTAGATTTGTTTATATGAAGATTTTACAAGGTATGGTCCAGTTGAATTTTGGTGTTCCATCATCAGTCTTTTTTTTTTATATAAGCTTCCATCATTAGTCTTAATATAGGCAAGAATAAAAGGCTTAATATTAATACATCAATTCAAAAGGGACACAAGTTTCTAAACCGAAAATGCGTAAACTGCCATGATAAATATAGCAAGAAAAATTCAGTTTTCAACTCGAGCGGGAGCACATAAATATAAAAAACATTGGTCTCAAGCAAGGTTATCCATTGATATGATAACAAATATCTAGTGAGTTTAAATGTTGACAACTACATGAGATGTCAAACTTATATAATATAATGAGATAGGATGAAAGTGTAAAACATTTTTGCATTAACAAAGAAACATCAAAATTAAATTAATAAGGACAATGACAGTAATGAGTTTGTGTGTGCATGAATTAAGAAAAAAATAACAATCCAGCAATACTCACTTTTTCTCAGTTTCTAAACCGAACATGCGTAAACTACCATGATAAATATAGCAAGAAAAATTCAGTTTTCAACTCGAGCGGGAGCACATAAATATAACAAACATTTGTCTCAAGCAAGGTTATATATAAGGCATATAGCCCTTACCAAGAACATAGTTCAATAATTACATTCCAACTTCCCATTCCCTTTTTCCCCTCTTCTCCTTTATCCCTCAAACACAATTGTGTGTGTGTACACATTACTTGGTCTCCTCAACCAAGATAATGCAGCTTCAAATTCCAGAAATAGGGTTATTTAACCAAATACAAATCTGCCAGGTGGTAAGTTGACCACCAGTCATCTGCATATAACCCAATAATCAAATGATTACATGAAATCCTCCTCAAGTTCCTGCAATGATTTGCTTCCTGACGCAATTTCTTTGTTGGATGTCATATTTTCTGCAACCATCAAACCCTTGTAGCTCCTAAGCTCTGCCTGTCTCTCCTTTTCAAGTCTTTCCAATTCCTCTCGCCGTTTCTGGATGGAGAAACACGTGGTTAAATGCAAAAATTTCTCATTTTTCCTGCCAGCATTTTCTGTTATATGCAAATTGAACTATAAACCAAGCAAGACACCAAGACAAGCTATCAATTAAAGCATAGCAATTCAATTTCACATATGCTACACCTTGAGTTGGATCCTCTATAATTCTTACCAAAGTTCACAAACAGAAAGTTCTAATGGCACAAGCTACAAAGTGGACTCAACTAAAGCAATACACGAGGCCAAACAAAAAAATATTTTAGAAAACTATGCATCAGAATGGTATGCAACATGTTCCATCAGTATAAAAAGGTTTGTAATTAAATCCATTGATATTTTTTTATTCATACAGATTTTTTTAATATTAAATCCATTGATATGATAACAAATATCTAGTGAGTTTAAATGTTGACAGCTACATGAGATGTCAAACTTCTTATATAATATAATGAGATAGGATGAAAGTGTAAAACATTTTTGCATTAACAAAGAAACATCAAAATTAAATTAATAAGGACAATGACAGTAATGAGTTTGTGTGTGATGAATTAAGAAAATAAAAATAATAATCCAGCCATACTCACTTTTTCTCTCAGTTGTTGCTTTCTCTCAGCTCTTTCAGCTGCATTAACTGCTTCTCGCTCAGCTACAGCACACAAGTAAAATAAAAATTGTAAATACACGAATCATCATACTGGGTACTTGCCTACATAACTAACTATGCTAAATTGAAAACCCAAAAGAATAAAGGTGCATCAGTTGCCTTCTTATCCAGCAAATAGCATTCTCAACTATTAAAACAGAAAACTATATTCAAAGGGAATAAAGCAAACTTACTGAGTACCTTTCAAATCAGGTTTCCTTTCCACTTTTGTCTTGTTTAACCTGTTAACAATCTCATTTATCCTCTTCTCAACTCTCACAGTTCGAACCTAAAATACACAAAAACCAGAAAATGAAAGCTAAACCATTCAGCTACCCGCCCACAGAGTAAAATGACAAAGAACTAGAAAAAAAATTGAAAGAATATGCAAAAGATCCAAGTTTTAAAAAAAGTCACCATTTTTGAGTTGTGAAAACCAACTTGGCCAACATCCATTGAAGCAGTTTTCTTTAAATTAGCCCAAGGAGTGTAAACAACATCAACATTGTTCACTTTATTCCCTGCCATGAATAAATAAAAATAGTGAGCACTACACACATAACATTAGTAATTGAAAGGAAACCTAGCAAAAGAATTAGCCTTTCCAACTTCCAGTTGTAAAATATAACAAAAGAAACCATGATTAAGGTAACAGCACGTGCCGTTTAGAGGCTTTGCAAGGGTACATAAAAATGGCGATTAAATTAATGAAACTAATAAGCCAGAGGAATAATCAGTCAGGCTTTTTACCTTGAATTGAATTTGCTTTGACAAGCTGAGCACAGTCTTCCAGTAAACCCTCACTCATTGCATCAACAGTCTGGCCTTTGTGCAGCCTGACATAGACATGGGCTGAAGACATTTTATCAACATGGAACCTACAATACACAAATTTTATCATTAAACAACGTCGAAGAAAGGAATAATAACAATAAAATTATCTAAGCAAGCATCGAACGAAACCTAAATATAATGCAGTCACAATTCCAGAAAAATGTGTGAAAGGACTTGTATCTTCAAGAAACATAATAGAACAAACAGATAGGCAAAAAATAATATTATATCCCGATGAAAACAACTAAATTCCTGAGTATGAGAAACAAAGTAATGGAAAACATAGCATGAAAACCTTAAAATAAAATGAAATCGAGTTGGAGAGATAGGTGAGAGGAGAATTGGCGAGGGATGCAGAGAAATTGGAGAAAGGAAGAAGAAATAGAGAAAAACCAGATGTCTTCGGGGAAACCGTATTTGATGAGTTCCTCGTTCTCGTACTTGTCGAGGCCCATGAAGATGGTGTAATCGCCGGCTTCGGGGCGCGCTTTGAAGTAGAAGACCATGGTGTTGGTGTGGCGTTGTTTGGACGCACAGGGAAGAAAGGGGGGTCTGGTTAGGGTTCTTGGACCTCTCCTTTCCTCAACACAAATCCAATTTGGGCGATTGCTTTTGAAATTTTGATATCCGAATCCCTGCGTAAGCGTAAACCGTAATCAGTAATCACGGAATCTTCCCTTTCATCTTTTGCCAATACCAAAATACGCCTTTGTCGTATTTAAATACAATTTCGGAATTTTAAGGTTCTCATAAAACGCAAACAAATTTCACAAAAAAAAAAATTAAAAAAAAGAGCACCAACAATACATAAGAAGAGAGAAAAAAAAAAAAAAAGGTTGCTGGTAACATTTACTCCAACGAAATCTTATTAATAGTTCTCCTCATAATTTATACTACTTTTTTAGGATAATGACCACATAATTAATATATTAAAAATTTGGGAGAGGATTAGTCATACCATGTATAAACTTTTATACTTTCTACTTAATAATTTTTTTATAAAATATGAAATCAAATAATCCAACCCTATAAAAAGATTTTCTTAAATTAAAATAACTTTACAATAACTTATGTAAATCAAAACTAATTGATATACTTATAGAATTTATTTTAATATATAATATGATATTTAAAAATTAAATTATAAATAAACATTTATTCCTTAAAGTACTAATGAATATTTAAATTAGACAATTTTAAGCAAAGATAATAATATCAAATAGTTTAATAGTGTATTTAATTTATTTCTGGTGAATAATATAGTTTACACTTCCCTTTCAAAAAAAAAAAAAATAGTTTACGGTTGATTTATATCTCTACATAAAATTATTTAGTGTAAGTCACTCTATATCTATTTATCCTATCGCTAAATTTTTTATTAAAGTTATGATAAAATATATTTATAGTGTTAAATATTATTCCTATAATAAAAATTTAATTTTTAATTCTTTAAAATATTGTATGAAAAATTATTTTTGAAAAATGATATTTATTTTTCAAAAATATTTTTAGAAAATCAATGTTTTCTTTGTTTAGTACTTAAGAGGATTATTTATATGTATATTTAAAATTGGTATTTTTAATAATGTTAATAATTAAAAATATATAAATGTAATATTTATTTAATAATTATTTTTATGGTGCATATGTGCATGTATAATTTAAAATTCCTTGCAGTAGTTTATTATAAAATTTGTTAAGGTGATTCTAAGTAACTAAAAGTGTTTTCTTAAGAAAAGTATTTTTAGTGAAAATTTTTTCATTTTAATTACTAAAATCATTAATTCTTGCCTTTTTTATGTTAACCAAAATTTGTGAGAGAGAATTCATAATTCTTTCAGCATGAGTATAGGAAACTAAATTTTGTACCCAATATCATTCCCATGAGTGCAATTGAATAGCCTAGATGATTTCTTGAATATCCAGTGGATATAATTTGAATATCACAATATTTCTTGTCTTCTAGAGTTGCCAGATCTCTAAATTGGAAGAAATGATTATGGACATCGTTTGTAAAAAATGTAGAAATCCCCCACTATTTGCATATCTCACTCCAAACTCTTGATGCTTTAGTATAATTAAACAAGAGAGACCAAGGCTTGTTTCTTTCGTTGTACCAAACAATCCACATCCCATCTTCTCTTGAGAACTAACTTTTCGCTTTCGGAGATTGCACAAAGTTAATAATCTATCCTTATCCAGCTGCCAAGCAAAGACTTGAACTTTTCCTAGAACTCCTCTTTCTCACACCAACTGTAAGAATAATTGAGCTTGATGTTGCTCCCTTCCTAAAAAAACCCTATACGCAGACGACATTGAATATTGTGCAGACCCTTCCACCTCTTGCCTCCATTTATCCCGAACACCTTGACGAAGTTCAATTCCTTCTAGACTTCTTTCCAGTCCTACCACCAATTCCTCATCCCAAGCAAATAATTGTTGCTTTCATTCCCATTTCTAACCTTCCCTTATGCCTCTCAATTGAAACATTTTTACGTTATGATTCCTTACTAAATTATACAATTGTGGTTATACTTCACCAATGGTTTGAGCACTCAATCACCTATCCTCCTAGAATCGTATCACACACTTGTCCCCTAATGCATGTCTAACTTTACTAGTCCATCATCCTTCTTGCGTCGGTCCTCCTTGGTTAATAGCACTTATATCCAACCACCATCTAGAATAGTGTTTACCACTAACTACCCAACCTCCTTCTGATGTAGCATATTTGGCTTTCAATATACTGCCCAACAAACTATTTAGCTTTGTTTTCAACTTCAACTTCCATTTCCCCAATAAGGCCAAATTAAAGTCGTGAATATCCCATCAGTCCTAACCAATGCACCTTCTTACTCCCTTTGGTGCCCCCCCCCCCCAACCTAAAAATTTAGAAAGATAGATTCAAGGAGAGAAACAATACCTTTGGGAGCCTTGAAGAAGGAAAGGAAGTAGATATGTGTACATTCCCAGGACGCTAATATCTTTTTAATTAGATTAATCATAGGGGCCAACTCCAATAGGTAGGCTTACGTACTTAAACGACTGACTCTATCGTACAATTAAGCAATATAACAATTCTCTCCATCCAAGGATAATGCACAATCACCCCAATCAACCGACTTTATGAAAATTCACTTGCAGTCTGGATACCAACTCAAAATTTTGAAGCACTGCTTCAATTACTCCTATCGTCTTCCAATCCTTTTGGGCTAACAATAGAATATCATTTGCAAATTGTAAATGAGAGGTAATAAACCCATTTCCTCCTTGTACCTCATACCCCTTCCAGATGCCCAATGACATTGCTTTCTCAATCATCTAACCCATCTCTTCCGTTGCAATAAGAAATGGGACACAAGGTCACCCTACTTGAGCCCCTATGAAATGCTAAACTCCTTTATAGGACTACCATTCAGAAACACTGATATTTTGGATGTAGTCACACCCTTTTGCATTCATTTAACCCATTTTCGCCTAAAATCCATATTTTTCATAACATTTCAAAGGAAAAACCAGTTGAGTAAGTTATAAGCTTTCTCAAAGTCCACCTTTAAGCATACTAAGTCCTTTTTTATACTCCTACTTCATCCACTAATTCATTCACAATTAGGACACTATCTAAGATTTGTCTCCCTTTGATAAACACTGACTGTGACTCAAATATTAATGAGTGAATTACCCTCACAATCTTTTAGCCAACACCTTATACATGCACCCTATTAGAGAGATTGGACGATAATCGCCTAACAGCCTATGATTTTATTTTTTTTACACCAAAGCAGTGAAAGAACTATTCACCTCTTTCACCAATTTTCCATTAGCGTGAAATTTAGCATAAAAGGTGACAAAATATTATTTTAACATGCCAAAATTCTTTTATAAACAAAAAATTAAAGTCACCAGGACTTAAGCTTTTACAACTCTCACAAACCCATACAATTTCCTGAATTTCTTCCTCAATAAAATGTCTTTCCATCTCCCCTTTCCTTTCTTTGCTCTCTGCTTAGCTGGTGAAAAGACAACTCTTCTAGTTGTGCCCTACTCCTTGTATTATCTCTATAATGATTATGAAAATACCTATTTACTTTGTCCTTTACGATGATATTAATTAGAGAAAAAGATTTGTGTAGTGTCATTGTAAAATTATTTTACATTCATATTCAATCACAACTTTTGATATATGGTAAGTTTGTTGACTTTACCAATTAATATTTTAAAAATTATATAAATAAAACATTATGATTGAACGCTAGTTTAAAACTCTTTTGCGTTGTACTTAGAAATTAAACTTTATTATCATCATGATAGTATGATAATACTTTGATTAAGACTTCACTATTGGTGTACAGATCTAAGGACTTAAAAGTTTATTTGATATTAGTATATCAACTCTTTATCTGAAATTTTAGTCTTTTAAGTATTTCAAAAACTAAAGAATTTATTTAGTTAGTGACTTTTTAAAAACAATTCTATTTTTTAATTTTTAAAACTAAAAAAAGGAAATAGTTGTCAGTAATTTATTTTTTAATTTTGTATTTTTATTTTTAAAACTAAAAATCCAAGAAGAAGATGTTGTTGTTTGCTTTTCATCATCAATGACACCACGGTAAATATGACAATTTTTTTTCATTTTTTAATTTTCAAAACAATTTTCAAAGTTTTTTTTATTTTATTTTAAAAAAAAAAATCTTAGAACAAACATGTTGGGTTCATGAATCACTACTTGTCTACTTTTGATTAGGGGTGTTCACAGACTGAATTAGATTTTGGATAAAATGAAATATGATCATATCAACATTAATCATATTGCATCATATTAGATTGTATTTGTAAAAAAAAAAAAAGAAATCCAATGTGATTAAGATCAGATCAAATTAGATTCACAAATTAGTGAAATTAAAAAAAAAAAAATTTTGTTTTTTATAAAACATAGGAAATAAAATAGTAAACATAAATATTTGTAATAAAATTAAAGATACATTATTTTTTCAAAATGACATATAAAAATAAAATTACATATCTATAATCTACATAAATCTAATCCCATTTGAAAGAAAGTTTTAGATGTAATCGTCATGTAAAATTAGTCAACCACCTTTTTTAAATGTTATCTATTTATAAAAAAAATTATGGAAAGATAATTTAATATCAATATATATATATATATATATATATATATATATATATATATAATACACACACAAAACACTATTATAAGGAAAGTTTTGAAAACGAACCTTTGCACATTTTCTACCTTTTGTTATACCTTTTTCTCACATTTAGAATAATAGAAATCTTTATTAGATATAATTTATTGGTCGTAATTTATTGCTAATTCAATTAAATCTAATCGATTATTAGTTATTGCCTCTTGAAATCAACATCTTGATTATCCTACCTAATCATGATTGAAATCAACATGTTGATTGTTGATGAACAAATTTTTCATTATACTTCCAACAAGTGCACCAATTGTATGTAGTATTCGATAAATATATCGAGTCGACTCCACAAGGACTAGATTGATACTTTGAGAATCTGAATACTAATTGCTTGCAAATAAATAAGAAATTAATTTGAAACTAAATCTAAGTTGGCAAAAAATAAAGTGCATAAATATTAAACTAAAGTTAATACAATGAAAATTTTAGTAGGGTTCCGTTCTTACTATGTCATCCCTCTAATGCATACATGACTCATAAATAAATGTTTATCACTTAAGTTCCTATCACCCATAAAAATATCCTTAACTTCAATTTCTCGCAAGCAAGGAACTCAACTATTTAAGTATTAGACCATCATTTTCGTGCATAATCTAAAGTCAAATAACCCGCTTTAAGTAAATGAACTTAAAGATGACCAATGAGTTTTATTCTCTCTTGAGCAATAAAGCTCATATGAGAGCTCTTCTCATTTTACAAGTTAAAATCCATTCTCGAGCTCATTCAACAAGTAAAATCGACAATAAATATGAAATCAAAGCATAAGGTAAAGAAGAACTCTAACAATGAGCAATAAACATTATATTGATAACATCAAAATATAAAATAGAGTTCAGGCATAGTTACAAACAAAACCTTGATGACAGAACCTAGCTTTCCATGGAGTTAGAAAGCATGATTGATGGATTGGGGTTACAAAAAAATGGTGTAAGTGGGGTAGTAGAAGAGTAGAAATCGAGTTGGAGATGTGCCCAAAGTTAGATAGTGTATACTCTTTATCTAACCTATGGTATGTTCAAACACCAGCACTGGGCGGCAACTTCATGGGCACTAGGTGATGTGTGAAAACCGCAAGTGTACGGTATCGTAAAGTAATAAAAATAATCATTCTTCCACACAGACTGTGCGTTTGGAAAAGAATAATTGTTTATAATTTTGATTAATTTTAATTTATTTTTATAATTAAAATAAAAGAATCAAAGTTCTCTAATTGATAAAAATAAAAATAAGGTAATGGTGAATTCTAAAATTAAAATAAGATGACAGTTTAAATAATATAATATCAAAGATTGAAAAATCGTAATTAAAATAAAATGTAGTTTTTTTTTGTTTTTTTAATATATTTGATTTTTGATAAAATAAAAGAGGAAACAATTCAAATATTTGAAAATTCAAATTTTAGAAAACTTCAGGATTGAGGATGTCACACCATGACTGCCTATTGAATCAAAATTAATTATGTTTTATGCTCTTACTGGTTCTCTGGGAAGGTGAATTAACCTAAGGTAACCTTCATCCTCTTTCAAGGTATGGAGATGTATCTAATTGAAGTGACCTCTACTTTCGTGGTAGCTATGTTCAATTAAACCCATTAAGTTCCTTGTTAATTCATGGAGTCCTCGAAGGGTTAAACCTACTTTTGTGATTTAATTCCTAAGTTCCTTCTCTAGGATTCTGATAATTAAGTTCACCTTTTAGTCCTTCCTTAATCATCTATTACAACAAAAATGTATTGCATCGGTAAAATCAATAAAGAAGAAATCAAGGGAAACCAATGTAAGAACAATAAAAATGCTTAATTCATCATCAATAGGGTCAGGGGTTAAACCTCAATCCCAGAATAAAAAGTCTACTCACACATGTTCATGACTATAAAAAACAAAGAAATAAAATTCATTAAAGCCAGAAATAAAGAGTGAAGAGGAAAAACTCCAAGTCTTGCTCTTTATGTCGTCTTTGAATCAGAAGTTCAGGCCCCCCAGTTTCAAACTAAAACTTTCTATTTAAACTAATAGGTCTCCTTCACTAAACCTAAAACTATCATAAAATAGAGCATTTAAACTGATTACACAAGGGAGTGCATATTTTTACATGGAAGTACAATCTTTCATTAATTAACTCATAATTCATTTTTTTCTTCTTAATTTCCTCCAAAGCTCCAAGCTTTACTCCAATGCTCCAAATCAATCCAAAAGTGCATCAATATCTGCCAGATTATCTCTTAAACACCAAAAAACATTAAAAGCATAACAAACTCCAAAATATAATTAAAAACACCTAAAATGCAAATATTAAACATAAATAACATAAAAATAGATAAATTTATAATTATAATAAAACTTAAAAATAGATAAAAATGCAATGCATCAAACAACCCCAAACTTAGAATTTTGCTTGTCCTCAAGCAATAACTGTGGCTTAGAATAAAATGGAAATCACCAAAATAGGACACCAGAGAATGATAAGCAAATGCAATAGAAAATAATTACATGGAATAAATCTCAATCAAGTCCAATTAGAGGGAATTCTCCCAAAAGTATGCTTGAGATGATGGATTCACTAAACTCACAATTCTCAAGTGTTTAGGGTAAAGACAATTTCTCTCATTTTCCTAAAAGAAAAGCATCTTGCCATAGGCTTGATGAGAAACCTTATCTCCACTTTCATGCTCTTTCAGTCAAAATAAATTACAAGGTGTTTTATTGGGATGTAATGTAACCAAGGTGAAATTTCAAGTGGGAAACAAGAAAGAAAAAGGAAATACACAATTTGACTACAAATCAATCTTAGTGCACATTACAAAATACATCATGCAATAAGAAAGAAGTGTTAATTCTATTTCAAATGTATTATATCCACTTGGGCATACCCTTTCCTTTTTCTTTTTTTTTATATTCTTTACTTCCTCTTTTTCTTTTTTTTTCTTTTTTTTTGGAACCTTAACTTTCATTCAGTTCATAAATTATTATTTTTTTCTTCTTTCATTGTTTTCTTTCTTTTTTTTTTCAAATATCAATGCTTACATATTATAACCACTATGTAAAACAATTATTACACATTAATATCTCACACAAAAATTGCCACATGTCACTAAGATAAATCAAAACATTGATATATAAGCACCAAGAAAGTTTAAAGTGTTTGACTCAATGGGGTAACTAATAGGTAAAGTATTTCACAAGGTGAGTGGTTGAAAGAAAAATCCTTATTGCCTTGATCATATTTATTCTAATTGAAAGAGAGCAAGTTTTAACCATGGTTTCAAGACAAGTTCCAGAAAATGCAATTTAGAGGAAATCACACTCAAGAAAGATTCTTGGGGTTAAGATATGTACCCATATGTTGGCTCAAAACTCACATATAGTGTTAGATTCACCTCAAGCATGATCTTAGAGAGAACAATGTTAATTCTTCAACTTGCTAAGAGATCCACCAATGCAATGACTACTGCAAATCTTTTAAAAATAAGATCCCATTTAATGACTCCAACAGACACACAAAATTGGGATTGCTGAATGATAATTGCAAAAATAAAATAAAATAAAAAAAGAGAAAATAAAATAAAATTCCTAAAACAAGGTAAAGCAAAATAAAACTAAAACCCCAAGCAACCCCAAACTTAAAGTTACATTGTCCCAATATAAATCTAAGAGTAAGGGAATGAAATTGAAAAGAAAGAACCTATCATGGATGAGGATGACGACTAGGGTAGTCATGATTATGAATATTATAAAGTTGCTCCCACAAGAATGTGTGGTGTTGAATATCTCAATAAAGAAGAAATAGAAAAAAATTGATAAGATTTGAAGCAAATCAATACATTGATATGAAAATAAAAAGAAAGACTAGGGCAAGAAGAAAGGAAAAATATAAGATTTGAAATACAAATAAAATAAAATATATCACAAATATTAAAGAAATAAAGAAAAAAATTTAAATAATGGCACATAGTAAATAAGAGAGAATTATTTTGAATTGCACAAAAAGTGCAAAATAATTGTACGGGAGTGTAACTCTCTGTAAAAATAATATCAAAATTTCACAAAATTCGCACTTGAAGTGCACTATGGTTGCACGAGAGTTTAAGTTTCTGTAAAATAAATTTTTAGAATTCAAGATTTTTTTTTTGCACACAGAATGCACCTCAGTTGCACAAGAGTGTAACTCTTTGAGTTTTTTTTTTTTTTATAAAATTCATGAAATTTTTGCACTCGGTGTGCACTTTAGTTGCCACGGGAGTGCAACTTTCTGGAAAAAAATAATTATGAATTTCAAAAAATTTGCACTTGGAGTGCAATTCAATTGCATCAGAATGCAACTCTCTGGAAAAATAATTTTCTTAACTCACAAACTTTGCACTCAGAGTGCACTTTAACTGTACGGGAGTGCAACTCTATGGAGTTCTTCAACTTTCTTCCTTGATGCTTTGCCTCTCTTCTTCTTCTTCTTCCCTTATTTTATTTTTTATATATATAAATTCTTCATTCCAATTTTTTTTATGTAGTGGTTAGGTTGCCTGCTACAAGAGCTTGTTTTATGTGTTAAGCTTGACAATTAAGAAAAAGAAAAAATTAGTCCCCCACAGTAGCGTAGGGAAAAGATAATTTGATTTCTCTCTCAAGTAGTTTTCTTGATCCACGCCTATGCGAATGGATGTAGGGTTTCTCTTTTGATATACATATTTCATTAGTACTCTTCAATGTAGGATCATTATCAAATTATGTTTTTATTGAGAGTAACTTAGGTGGATCTTTAACAAGGTATTTAGTTTCCCCTTGTTCCACCACTTGGTCCACTAATTCAACACTGCACGAAACATCAATCCTACAACAAGAATCATTAAACAATGGTTTTTTAACAACTTTAGCCACATTAAATTCCATTATTTCACCATCAACAGATAGGGATAATTTACCATTTTTCACATAATTAGAACACCTGTAGTAGCTAAGAAGGGCCTACCTAAACTGATGGGGATTTGTGAATCCTCTTCCATCTGAAGTACCACAAAGTCACCCAGAATTAAAAACTTACCAATTTGCATGGGTACATCTTTTAGTACCCCAACCGGGTATTTAATGGATCTATCTGCTAATTGAATAGTCATCCCTATAGGTTTTAGTTCACCTACACCCAATTTCTTATAGACACACAAAGGCATCAAACTAACACATGCTCTAAGATCACATAAAGCTTTTTCAAATTTAACATTACCTATTAAGCAAGGAATAGAGAAACAACCGGGGTCTTTAAGCTTACTAGGGAGCTTTCTATGGACCAATATCATTATTTCTCTCTCATTCACTTTCTTACAATTAACAAGTATATCCTTAATTTTTTTTGCATAAGTAATCATTTCTAAAAATTTTTCAAATTGTTTATCAAGTTTAGCTCTTGCTAATTGTTGTGGAAATGGAATGGGTGGTTGGTAGGGCTTGGGTGAAACAAGTGGAACGACAACCTCTTTTTCAAAGTTATTTTTTTTTAGGTTCAATAATCGGTTGGGTTTCTTCTTGAACTTCCTCTAATCCCTTTTTAGTTTTATTAATCATAGGTTCATCCTTAGTAAAACTTATAAAGATAGATGTATATTTTTATATTGAAAAACAACTAAAACAAAAAATGAAAAGGGGCATATGTAAAAGTTAAATAGAGATTAATGAGAAGAGATGTTGCGATCGAATTTCACCTATCTCACTTTTATGCGATCCGTAGATTTTGCACGTATGTCTTCATTTACTCAATGTTAATGGATTTAATAAATCATTCCAAGTGATTCCTCAACAAGGAAATTCTAAGGATCCTAACTCAATATCAATTCCTTAACTACCGAACTAGAAACCTTACTTTAGAATCGGGAATTTAACAACTAACAAATCCTAAACCCTATCATTTAAATTTCTTAGGTGAATTAATTCATGTTAGTTTAGAAAACATTTTCCATCCAAATCCTAAATATTAAATCCTCAAAAAAATGGCTAGTTCATCTAAAGCATTAAGAATAGAATCAAATCACTAACATTAGATAATAGAAAGCATATATATGAATAGAATCAAATCACTAAAATTAGATAATAGAAAACATATATATATATATATATATATATTATAAATAAAAAGGATTACAAAGAGTTTGATAGATCATATTCAATCTCAACAAGAAGAAGATTAGCTACCCATGTTAATGAGAGCAATCCCTTTTTACAGATAAAAGATAAAGAACAGATCACCCACTCCTTCTCAAGAGCTGAGCTTCTCCCTTTGTATTTGTTTACTTTCGTGGTTTTCATCTCTTTCGTACCAAGTTGTCGTTCTTTTCTTTTTTTTTCTTTTATATTCTTGAAATAGGGTTGCGATAACTGACCAATATAGTCAACGGATTCAAATTTGTTAAGCAAATGAGAGTTTTTCATGATGACAAAAGCTCAATTTGCTGAGTGGATGACGTTTCGCTTAACACATCCTTCTATTTACAGCACCTTCTTTAGAGTTAATCCATTGAGCAGATTTGAATCCATTCAACAGATTCTTGGTAGAGAACATTCATTTGTTTCCTTTTTCCATTGAATTAACTGCTCCGTGCTTTCTTCCAACGTAAGATCTAATTTCTTCATTTACAAAACAAACTATCAATGGTTAAATGTACAAATCTATCACTCTTTTCTAGGAATGGAAAAATACCCAAACTCGTGGGCATCGCCCCGCACCAACTTTGACGGATATTACCCACTTTGACTGGGTTAGGTACATGTACTGATATTACCTGATATGATGAACTGGGTACGAGTATGGGTATGTGACTAATCGCCACGTTATAATTTTTATATGATAAGTTTGAAGTTATATATTTAATAAAAAATGTTAGTTCTTAAAATTTATCTTAGAATTTCTTGTTATTGATTATAATTAATAAATTAATATATATAATTTATTTAATAATAAATAAATAAATTTAAATTGTAAAAAATAATATAACAGGTACCTATTGGTATACTTAAACTTGAAAGTATCCAACGAGGATAAGAATTGAAATTTCATACCTGATCTTTTTATACTCGAACCCACCCTGAACTTTCCGGGGACGGGGAGGGCCAAACCACACCCGCCCCGCCCTTTTGCCATCCCTACTTTTTTCAAAACAAAGCTATTTACAAAATATGTTTTATTTTTTATAATAAAGTTGACTTTTTGAAAATATTTTCTTTGATTTATCGTTAGATAAGTATCATAAAAATAGAGATTTTCACATAAAATTAACGCTTATCAGTATTGTAGGATTTGTTTGAGCAGTTTGTGAGGTGGTAAATGATAATGAAAATAGGCCCAATCTTTAAACTACAACTTTTCCAAATAGTTTTTTCAAAAGATCTCCTATTTTCAACTACTAGCTGATTTTTTGTATAACTTTACCTTCATTAATTAATATATTACCTCTTACTAATTCTCTCTCCTCACATAATATAAGCTCTATTTCCTTCATTTCTTTCTTCTTAATTAATGTAATTATAGTAATTTATAATTTAAATATATAGTTACAAAAAATTATAATTTAAATATATAATTTAAAAGATATATATTTAATCATAGAAATTATAGTTTAAATATATAATTATAGTAATTTATAATTTAAATATGTAATTATAATTTAGATATATAATTATAAAAATTATAATTTAAATATGTAACTAATTTATATTATTAACATATAGTATATTACTTTAAATACTTCATCATTGATATAATGATTAATTATGCCCTTATTTATCATTTTACAACTTTTACCTAGTTGATCAACTAGTTTTACCAAACACTTACAACTAGTTTTTTAGTTTTCAACTAGCTTTTCAGCTAGTTTTTCCAAACACACCCATAACCCAAAATATGAATAAGATATTATTGGCTAGAAAATGTAGTGGTTTAAGTACATATATGAGGTTGAAACGTGAACCTAGTCATGTAAAATTATGCAAAGTAAGCATAATAACCTAGTTTCAGAGCAATATCTCAAAATTCAATTGTGTGTAAGTTATTATGCCATGGGCATATGTGAGAAGGTTTTGGACGTCATTAGAACAATCAAACTGTAGTCAGATCCTCAACTCCAATGCTATCATATGATCCTAAAATTAAACATAAGAGTGACTCTTCTAGCTTCATCAAATAAACACAAGATTAACACAAAAGTTCATATGCGAGTTATCAACCACAATGATGTGGTTGTCTAATGGTCTCACTCATAGGCCTAGACATTTTCAATGTTTTATCTTAGATCACTTTATCATTGACCAACTATGATGCAACCCTACCTACCAAAAGCTTCATCACTATGGCCATGGTTAAGAGGATAAAAGAGGACTTAGCCTGAAAGAAATCATCAAGACCTTAACTCATGATGGAAATAAAGATCTTAGGCCATAGTCCATAGATTCCCCATTGTAAATATTAATTAGCTTATAATTTCCTTTTGGACCATGTATTTTGGCCATTTACTTTGTAATTAGGAAGAAGAGGTGTTATTAATTAGTAAGAGAAGGTAAACTTAGTTAGGGGTCTCTTGTCCAAAGAATGATGGACTTCCTTCCTACACATTAGGATTAGCTTTTACACCCCTCCTAGGTTAGGGTTAGGCACTAGGATTAATGGGCCTACGTGAGGGTTAATTGCTTTAATCCTAACT
Organism: Psophocarpus tetragonolobus; assembly: GCA_037954015.1. Lineage (NCBI taxonomy): Eukaryota > Viridiplantae > Streptophyta > Magnoliopsida > Fabales > Fabaceae > Psophocarpus > Psophocarpus tetragonolobus. The sequence continues at coordinate 21,513,661 of CM075688.1, read as the reverse complement.
AGGCCCAAAGTTACACATTGCATAGTTTTTAGTGCCTAGTCTCCCTATTCGGCTATATATACTCATATCACTCTCTTGTAACCACACACTTGATTGAATAAAGTAGGAATCTATTTGAGCTATTATTCTTAAGTGTCATTTTGAGAAGACTCTCTCTTGAGAATTCTGTTCCTTAAAACTTTTATCAAATGTCTTTTCCCTTGTGGCAAGCCTCATAAAATTTTCTTGACTTATCTTCTCTTTCAGGAGAAGTGGCGTCAAGCTCCCTTCCCATTCCTAGTGTTTTTCCATCCTTCATCTTCTTTGAGGAAGAAGCTTGGTGAAAGAGATCCAACGAGTGCATCAAGTGGTATCCTGAGCCACCTTCCATAGGTCCATTCTTCTTCTTTTCTTTTTGTTTTGACATAAATTCCTTTATATTTTTCAGCATTTTTAAGCTTTATTTCTTGCTTCCTTTTATTGTCATTTTATTTCCTTTTATGTCTTGGTAGTAGTAGATTTAATTTCTTGTCTTTTACCTTCTTGCACTTTTATTTCTTGGTTCAATTTTCTTAGTACCTTTCATTGAATCAAATAATTGTTTTAGGTTTCTTTCTTGAATTTTTTTTATTTCATTTCCATTGCTCTTGTGTTTTCCTAAGAGAGCTTTGATTGTGACTTCACAATCTTTGTGAAAGAAGCCACAAAAGAGTGGTATAATCGGTTGGAATCACATAAATGTTTTTGCTTGTTCCTTTTCATTCTTCTTGAGCATTTTATTCCTTCTTGTTGGGCATGAGTTTTTATTTTTTCTGCACTTTATTTTCAGCTTTTTATTCTCTTTATTTTTGTCATTTAGATTGTCATGTTTAGTCCTTAATTGTCACAATAAATGCCTAGTTTGCTATTTTTATTTTTTCCATAAAAGAGTGTGTGTTGCTTCTTGAAATTGAGCATCTAAAAGGAGTATTCCTCTTGAGTAAGTCTTATGAGAAGTTCACATGCTATTAGATCTAGCATGTATCTACAAATTTTTTCTAACAAAAAATATATTGCTCAATTTCTTCTTTAAGTATTTCTTGTTGAGTAAAATAGCTTGAACTTGTTATATCATTATTTGGTTTGATTTTGGCTTTGTTGTGGCTGCAAATTTTTGGCCATGTACTAGTGGTATTATCCTTGTGCAAACAAGCTTACTACAACACCAAAAGCCCAAAGTATTAAGGCCTAAAACTTGATCACCAAATTGGTAATTACATTTCAAGTTATTTCTCATTTGGTTTGCACTTTGCATCTCAATTTTTAGTGGCCTTCTTGTGCATTTAATTCAAGCATTTATGACCTTATGCCTCCTTGTTATATTTACTTCAAAACTTTGTAGAGAGGTGTAGCAAAACTATTTTCAAAAGAAAAAAAAGAAGGAAATCAAAAGAGTAAAAAAAAGAGGGGAATTAGTAAAAGTGATAAAAAAAAAGTCAAAAGAGAACAAAAAAAATTAGTGCACCTCCAGTTGCTTAGATTTATTAAGGAGTGTTTAAAACTTGTTAAAGTGTTTTGAATTATTGTTGAAAAAGTTCGACCATTTTGAAATTAAATTGTGCCACTTATTAAGTTGTTTTGAGACTTTTTTGTTTTGTTTTAAGTCCATATTCTAATCTAGTACCATTCTAGGTTCTATTTTGTGGTCCTAAAATTCTTTTTATACCTTTTAATTGCTTGCTTGTCTTGATTCAAAAGTTTGTCTAAAACTATTCTATCCAATTGGATGTGTGTTTTATTTCTTAGAGCTTTTCTTGCTTTTTTGCTTCCATTACACACTCTTGGCTTTGCTTATGCGACACCTTGTAGGGAAAAGGGAGTCAAGAACTTGTTTTCCAGAAGGGTAGCATTTTTTAGGAGAGTTGTGAATCAAGCTAAGGAAAAAATCTTTCAAGGAGGGAGCACCAAATTTGAGAGGCAAACACTATGAAGGAGAGGCTTCATCAAGTTTTAGTAGATAGTTGTTTTTTCTATTGGGTGTATTTTTTCTAAAAGGTCATTTTAATTAGAGGTGTTGGATACCTATAAGGGTCGGGTCACCTCTTTTGATTGTAATAGCTTTTAGTTTTTCTCTTAGGTGGAAGAAGGAATTGGTACCCCACCTTTCCACCTTAGATGCACGACTTAGAATCTCTTCCTTTGCTTTAATTTTCTTTATTTGCTTCCACGTCTTATTGTGAAGAGCTTTTGCATTCCGAAGACTCTTAAGTAATTCACTTTGGGAGAAAACTACAAAAGAGTGAAGAGAGTAAGCCTTAAGATCTTCCACCTAATCACTTCAAAATGTCACACGCATCTAGCAATAAAAGTGTCAATCTAGAAGTGTCCCATAAAATAACAAACATGGATAAATTTGTGAGTGAGTTTAGGGAGTGGAGGGTAGAAGAAAGAAAAGAACGAAAAGAGAGGGAAAAGAGAGAAGAGAAAAGACGTGAGGAAAAGGAAAGAGAGAAAAAGGAAAGAGAAATAAGAGAAGAGCAAAGGATAAAAGAAGAAAAGAGGGAAAGAAATAGAAGAGAAAAGAGAGAGAAAAAAGAGAAAAAAAGAGGAAAGAAGAGAAAGAGAAAAGAGAGAGAGAAAGAGAAAGAAGAGGTGCAAAGAAAGAGAGAGGTATAGATATAGGCCAACCTCTAATGAAGTGAGTGAGAGTGAGGGGAATGAGAAACCTAGGAGGAGAAGGGTGCAACAAATAACAATAATGTTCAAAACCCCCCTAGGGAATAAAAAATAGATCTCCCTCATTTCCATGGCAAAGATTACATGGAAACCTACCTTGATTGGGAAACGAGGTAGAGCAACTCTTTGCTTATTTTAATGTTAATGAAGAAAAGAAAATTCCGCTGGAAACCCTTAGTTTCCAAGGGCATGCCATGTATTGGTGGTCCGCCTTGGTTAATGAGAGGCGCCGCCTTCGTAACCCTTCCATGGATTATTGGAATGATCTCTGAGGGGCTATGAGACAGATACATGTTTCTTCTTATTATGAAATAGGGCTCTTAGATAAACTTCAAAAGTTAAAACAGTACAATTTAATTGTTGAGAAGTACAAACAAACCATGATGAGAACGAGCATCACCTAAGAACCTAGGGCCACCATAGCTAGGTTTTTAAGTGGCTTGAGCATGGAAATAAGAGACATGGTTGAGCTCTTGTCATATAATGACCTAGAGATGACTTGGTCCAACTTTGCATAAAGGTAGAGAACCACTTGAAAAGAAAACATGTTTCAAAGAAAGAATATACACCTTACATTTATGCAAAGATGGATCAAGTCAAGGATAATTCTTCCAAGAGTTCTCCCAAAGAGGAACCATCCAAAAGCGTGCATAAAGAGCATAAACCCATGCATTCTAGAGAAATCTCCTTACTAGTTCTAGCAATAGGACTAGTAGTATTAAAGGCTTTAAATATCTTGGGAGAGGCCATATTAACTCTCAATGCCCCCAACAGAAAACCATGATCATGAGAGGCCAATATATTTATAGTGAGAGTAGCTCATCTTCCTCCTCCAGTGAGAGTGAGGAAGAAGGGGGTCATGAGCATGAGCATGACATCATGGAAATCCCTTGTGATGGTGACCTCTTAATGGTTAGGTGACTTCTTGGCAGCCAACCACTTAAGTTTGATCACTCACAAAGAGAGAACATATTTCACACAAGGTGAAAATTTTTGGATAAAACTTATTCTCTCATTATAGACAGTGGATCATGTTGTAACTATTGTAGCTTAAGATTGGTAGAGAAACTAGCCTTACAACCAAATCCTCATCCCAAACCTTACAAACTCCAATTGCTTAATGAGGAAGGATAAATGGTTGTAAACCAACAAGTAAAAGTGTCTTTCTCCATCTAAAAGTACCAAGATGAGATCATATGTGATATATTTTCAATGGAGGCTGACCATATCTTGTTGGGGAGGCCTTGGTCGTTTGACAAACAAGTCATCCACCATGACCATTCTAATGAGATAATCCTCATTCATAGGGGCAAGAAAATCAAGTTAATTCCTCTAACACCTTCTTAAGTGGTTGATGATAAACTCATCATGAAATATAAAAGAGATGAGGAAAAAAATCAAAAGCAAAAAAAAAAAAAAAAAAAGCTTCCACCCCTAAAGCTTGAAAATGGTAAGAAAGAAGAGTTGGAAGGAGGTACCCCTTCCAAGGAGATTGTTAAGAAATAGAGTCATTTTGCAACAAAATGGACATAAAAAATGCTCTCTTACTTAAGAAACCTTTTTATCTCCTCCTTTGCAAAGAGGTATCTTCTAGAACTACTACTAGTCTTGAAATTAGTCTCTTCTAAAAGGAGTTAAAAAACTTTTAGAAGAATTTGATGATCTTTTCCCTCAAGAAGCCCCTAAGGGATTGCCTCCTCTAAGGGGAATTGAACATCAAATCGATTTTGCTCCTGGCACAAGTCTACCCAATAGGTCGACATATAGGACAAACCTTATTAAGACCAAAAAGATTGAGTCTCAAGTTCAAGACCTGTTGAAGAAGGGTTGGGTTCAAAAGAGCATTAGCCCTTGTGTTGTACTAGTGTTATTGGTGCCCAAGAAGGATGGAAAATGGCGGATGTGTATGGAGTCCCATGCCATCAACAACATCACCATTAAATATAGGCACCCAATCCCTAGACTAGATGATATGATTGATGAATTGCATGGAGCACAAATCTTTTCTAAAATTGATCTTAGAAGTGGTTATCATCAAATAAGAATCAAAGAGGGTGATGAATGAAAAACTGTTTTTAAGAACAAATTTGGCATTTATGAATGGTTGGTGATGCCTTTTAGGCTCACTAATGCTCCAAGCACTTTTATGTGTCTCATGAATCATGTACTTAGGGATTATATTGGTAGATTTTTAGTTGTTTACTTTAATGATATTTTGGTTTATAATAGGTCCATAGAAGATCATGTAGAACATCTTAGGGAAATCTTGTCTGTTCTTAGGCAAAATAAGCTTTTCGTAAACTTAAAAAAATGTACCTTTTGTGTTCCTAGTGTAGTCTTTTTAGGCTTTGTAGTTAGTGCATTAGGGGTCTAAGTGGATCCCCAAAAAATGAAGTTCATCCAAGAATGGCCCACCTTTACTAGTGTGACTAAGATAAAGAGGTTTCATGGTCTCACGAGTTTTTATGGGCGCTTTGTGCCTGATTTCTCCACACTAGCTTCACCACTCAATGAGTTGGTGAAGAAGGATGTTCCTTTCTTATGGGGTGAAAAACAAGAGCAAGTTTTTCAATTGCTCAAGGATAAACTCACCGATGCTCCTATTCTAGCTCTTCCTAACTTTTCAAAAACTTTTGAGCTACAATGTGATGCATCGAGAGTGAGTGTGAGAGCTATTTTGTTGCAAGGGGGCACCCAATTGCTTATTTTAGTGAAAAACTTAATGGTTCTACCTCAATTACCCCACCTATGACAATGAGTTTTATGCCTTGATCTGTGCCCTCTAAACTTGGGAAAATTATCTTGTTTGCAACGAGTTCGGCATTCATAGTGACCAGAGTCATTTAAGTATTTGAGGGGGCAAGGAAAGTTGAACAAGAGATATCCTAAATGGGTCAAATTTCTTGAGACTTTTCCCTATGTCCTCAAATGCAAAAAAGGAAAACAAAATGTGGTGGTCGATGCTCTTTCAAGGAGACATTCTCTCCTTGCCACCCTTAGTACTCAAATTTTGGGGTTTCATGACATAAAAGATTTGTACTTTTCTGACCATGATTTTGGAACCATTTATGCTGCATCATCTCCCAAAGCCAAAGATGGCTTTCTACCTTTGTAAGGGGTACTTGTACAAAGATGGCAAACTTTGTGTATCCCAAGGATTAGTTAGGAAATTGCTGACAAAAGAGAGTCATAAAGGTGGGCTCATGGGAAATTTTGGGATTGACAAAACTTAATGCTTTTAAAGAGAAATTTTTTTCACCCATATAAAAAAGGATGCCCAAAGACATTGCTTGAGTTGTATAGCTTGTTTACAAGCTAAATTTTGAGTAGTGGCTTATGGACTCTACACACCTTTACTCACTCCTTCTACACCTTGGGTAGACATTAGCATGGACTTTGTCCTTGGACTCCTAAGAACCCAACAAGTTGTAGACTCTATCTTTGTGGTAGTGAACCGCTTTAGCAAGATGACCCATTTTATTCCCTACCACAAAGTGGATGACGCGAGCTACTTCACAAGACTTTTCTTTCAAGAGGTTGTCCATTTGCATGGGATACACTCAACCATAGTTTCTAATAGGATGCCAAGTTCCTTAGCCCTTTTTGGAAAACTCTTTGTGCAAGGCTAGGAACTAAGCTCCTCTTTTCTACCACTTGTCATCCTCAAACGGATGGACAAAATGAAGTGGTGAATAGATCCTTATCCAATATGTTGAAGGCAATCTTAAAAGGAAACCACAAGTCTTGAGATGAGTACCTTCCCCAATAGAGTGGTTCATGGGATCATTAAGCACTCCCATTTTGAGGTAGTATATGGTTTTAATCCTCTCACACCTTTAAACTTATTGTCGCTTCTTAATGCCCATCTTTTTCATAAAGAAGGGAAAGCTAGAGCGAAATTTTTTAAAAACTTGCATGAGAGGGTCAAAACCAATATTGAAAAACAATCTAAGGGGTGCTTCATCTAGCAACAAGGGGAAGAAGGAAGTCATCTTCAAAAAGGGAGATTAGGTTTGGCTTCATCTAAGAAATGATCATTTTCCTTTTAAGAGGAAGTCTAAACTTAGTCCCAAAGGAGATGATCCCTTCCAAATCCTTGAGAAGGTAAACAATAATGAATATAAGTTAGACCTTCCTGAGGATTATAGTGTTAGCACGACCTGTTTGTGATCTCATTTGTAGGTGTTGATGAGGAAGAGGACAACGCTTTGGATTTGAGGTCAAATCCTTATGAGGGGGGAGGAGATGATGCAGTTCTACCTACCAAGGGCCTCATCACTAGGGTCACGAATAGGAGGATAGAAGAGAACTTGACTAGGAAGGAATCATCAAGACCTTAACTCATGATGGAAATAGAGATCTTAGGCCATAGTCCATAGATTCCCCTTTGTAAATATTAATTAGCTTTAATTTTCTTTTGAGTCATGTATTTTGGCCATTTACTTTGTAATTAGGAAGAAAAAGTGTTATTAGTTAGTGATAGGAGGTAAGCTTAGTTAGGGGTCTTTTGTCCAAGGGGTGATGTGCTTCCTTTCCATACCTTAAGATTAGCTTTGCACCCTTCCTAGGTTAGGGTTAGGCACTGGGATTAGTAGGACTAAGTGAGGGTTAATTGCTTTAATCCTAATTAAGCCCAAAGTCCCACATTGCATAGTTTTGAGTGCATAGCCTCTCCATTGGTCTATATATACTCATCTCACTCTCTTGTAACCATACACTTGATTGAATGAAGTAAGACTTTATTTGAGCTATTATTCTGGAGTGTCATTTTGAGAAACCTCTCTCTTGAAGATTCTCTTTCTTAAAGCTTTTATCAAAGGTCCTCTCCTTTGTGGCAAGCCTCATAAATTTTTCTTGACTTATTTTCTCCTTCAAGAGAAGTGGCGTCAAGCTCCCCTTCCATTCCTAGCCTTTTTCCATCCTCCATCTTCTTTGAGGAAGGACCTTGGTGAAGGAGATCTAAGGAGTGCATCAAGCTACTACCAGAACTTCTAGAACACAGTGGTCTTACACATTTAATTTAGGTGACTATTGAAAGCACCCATTGACCATGGTACAATGGCAGGATCCTCTCAACACAATTATGTTTCACAATTGTTGGAATTTTCCAAGTCATCACTATGGAAACCCGACCACGAACTCAACGCCAAATTCCCGAGAAATTGTGAGTCAACCTGGGCATACCATCAGCATACCACTCTGTGGGTTATCCAAACTCTAAGGACTAACTCCTCAATAACTCTCCTCATTTGGATTTTCTCTTACATGTTCATTTGAGCTTTTCTATCAAAGGTACTAAACAATAGTCCTCAATAGTATATGACTCTTGAATATTACATGAGGATCAACTTCCCTTTTCCACTATCACAGTGGTTTAAACATTATGATCTTGTTACTAACAAACAAATTGATTACTACAAATGAAACTTCTATACAACCTTTTCTTTGTCACTGTGGGGTTTCTGCTTCTCTTAGTACTATGGCGATAAATTGCCATACAAGCAATGAAACCTCGCCTCCATGGCTCCATAATCATATCATTTATGAGCTTTAACATTCCTATAGTCAGAATAACTCACATAACTTTCTTTATCCCACATTTTCACTATCTCATCGTGTGTTAGCATTCTTGATGCATCCTCAAAAAGTGCTTGAGATATTTGTCCCTTGATATTGTTCTAATGAGGTCTTTGAGGAAGAAATGAAGGTGAAGAGACAAGAAGGTAGATGTGTTTAGGCGGCAACCATGATTGAGATAAGCCATTGAAGATGAAGTTTGTCACAAAGGAAGAAACCATTGATAAAAGCCATAGAAGAACTCTTACTTTAAGGGAGAGAACATGAACACTCTAGAAAGAAACTCTCAATTTAGAGAAAGGAAATCTATTCGTGAAAGTGTTAAAAAGATATAAGGGGATGTGTAGCCAATTTATAAAAGCAAAACCCAAACCATAGGCCTCCAAAGTGGACGTCCAACTCACTTTACTAATTAGGGGGATTAGTTGAATTAACTAAATGTTAGTTTGGCTAAGAGTTAATTAGCACTTAGTTAATTTAGCTAGATCCAAACAAGGCCCTAACTTCATGGATCTATGTTCCCTCTAAATTTGAATATGAATTTTGGAGGGAGATGACATGGCATTCCCAAAATTCAAATTTAAACAATAAGCAACAAGAAATGCCATCTAGGAGTGAGAGAATGAGGTGACGCCTAAACTAAGGGGACAAAAGGGTCCACATGTTTCTTACATGCTTCATGTGTTGGTTAGAAGGGTGTTAGAAGGAATTAAGGGTAATGGATTACAATTCCACACATCCAACTTCTCCCAACAAAGGCCCAATTAATTAACACACTCCACTAAAGAGACTAAACATTCCTCCTAATGAAAATAAGCCTATAGGCTAAAATATAAGCCGTAAAATCAAACTAACTACACCCTTAAATTCCTAAGAACACAAGGGCACAAATACAAGCCTAAAATGGTCTAATTATTACAAGATCATGGACCATAACCTAAACTAGACTCCTTCAAGACTGATCGAAGTCATGCCCCTCCTTTATTGGTCCTAGCTTAATTCCATGCTAGGCAAGAATGCATCATTTCCACCGAAGCAAGATGACATCATAAAAGTTTATGTTACCAACATGACAAGTCAACACAGAGAATCAATCTTATCACTTAATGTTTTCATTAATTTTCATGCATACTTCGCCCTCTCATATCTGTTTTCTATTTATGCTTATTGTTGCTTCAAGCAATCATTCTAATTCCATTCTAAATTCAAGGAATAAATAAAGAGTTCAATTACTCACTTAATACATTAAAATAGTAAAATTGATATCTCATATCTTAGAAGCTTCATACTTTGTTTAATTATTAATTTATCTTTCTTCTTCAAATTACAAGTCATGTTAGAACACAATTCTATACATTGTAAGTATTTGCACTTAAGTGTCTATGATGGTGCCTCATAAAAGTTAAAACAAATTTTCAATTTCACACTACAATTGAAGAATTAAATGTATCAAGCACACATTCACATGCACAAGAAATTTCAGTGTCCAAGGTTCACACCCTCTAGTCTCCAACACAGTTAAATAATATTAAATAAAATTGTACATATGTCAATTAACAATTTTTCGATAGTCCATATTCCTTCAAGTCTCTGAATAAAAGAGACCGGAGGTAAGGGTCGTTTGTTGCCTCACAACCACATGCATACAATCAATTTCATACAACACTTATAGCACAACTTTCACATCACCAAAGCATGGCATATTTAGGGTATTCCTGTCTCTGACAGATTAAAAGTAAACTCAAATTTAAACCTTAAACCCTCGAAGATGTCCAATTTTATAGGGTTTCCAAAATTAATTTTATTTTTAATTTTTCAGTGAAAAGCTAACAAATTTATCTTTTTGGAAAGGTAATGTTTGTCTTCTAAGTTTGTGTAATTTGATCCCAGTTAATATTTTTGTTAAATTAGTGTTTATTAATTAAAAACCCTTTTTGTTGAATTAGTGTTTGTTAATTAAAAATTGTAATATTCATATGGTTAAAACTAATTTGTTGTCTAGTTTTAAGAACAAAACACCAATTTTGAAAATGATAAGTATGTTGGTGAAGAAAACAAAAAAAATCAAACCTTGCTTAAAGAAACTACATTAACATGAACGAAAAATTACATGTCATGGATGAACCTTGTTTAGAAAATATCATGTCAGAGTGCTTTACACCATGATGTCATACCTATCAGAGTATAAATACTACGAACACGGATCACGCACATGTTCTTGCTAGTCATCACTTGTATACAACAATATACAAACCAACACAAGAAAACACAAGGAAGTAAATCATGTTTCACTCATATTTTCAATGCAAGCATATACAAAGATATTCATGTCTAGATCCAGCTTCCATACACCCAACTCCTCTCAATGTCATGATTCTTACATAACACACAATGAACACATATAAGTCCTTTAGACCTCCCTTAGTCACATATGAAGCAAATTCTCATATCTATCTAACAAGGTTCACATTGTCAAGACATTACTTGAGCTCATTTTGGTAACACTTCACTTAATAACTTCATAGTTAAGCATACTTAACTTGAATCAACTATAAAATGGATAACCTTCTAGAAAGTCCCCTCCCCCCCCAAAGTGTGTGAGTACAACCAAAACACACTAAAAAGTCTTGTGTTGGTCTAGGAATAACACTAAGAGTGGTAAGGTATATTGGAAAAGGCTACCGATGAAGGATTTTGATTAGTGGAGGGGGTTCTAACTAGTGAGAAGTTGAGCGAAGTGTTATTAGTGAAATGTTATAGAGTGGAGTTGTGGAGACCTCAAATTAGAGGGTTATCTCCTATTATTGCTCCTTTTATCGGTGACTAGGGTGGAGAAGTATTTAGTTTAGAGTTCTGGTTGAGTTTGGTGAATATTCAATCTATTAACAACTTTTTATATGTCTTCAAAGTGATGACAATGCATTTGATAATGAGTGATTGCTTCTTGGCTTGACAATCATATCTAGGTTGTTTAGATATATTCATTGGGTGAAAATTAATATATTGAGGAATTTTTAAAAATTAAGCTACCTAAATTGGAGTTTTTAAAATTTATGTACCAAATTGAACAACAAATATTAATTAGGGTATCAATTAAGTAAGTAAGCCTATTTTTTATCAACTTTACATCATATATGTAATTTTAAAGTGAAAGGTGTTTTTTTTACATGCTTACAACCAATTTTTAGAAGGTTGTTTAAGTTCTTAGGTTGACTATTTTAAAGTTAAAGAAATTCAATTTGAGTTTTCACTTAGTATTCATCATAAAAGTTGGTTTTACTTTTTTTGTGAGAAATTTTTCAAAAGTGAAAGATCTCTTAAAATGGTTTGTAGCTGGATTTTCTTACATAACTTTTTTGGTCTCGATGACACATTTATGATGAATGCTTAAAGTGTTACAATCAAAATCAAAATCAATATATTACTTTGTTTAAAGTATTCTTGTGGAATTAAATAACATTATTAAAAATTTTATAATTTATCTATATTTATTCTAACATTTATCTAATAACATGACAACAATGTAACTCTCCAACATTATTAAAATGACATAAAAAACAAACAAGCATACTTACTTTCAAAAAGTGTTATCACACTCAAATTAGTAATGATTTTATAAGTTGATACATCATTACTCATATTAAATGGCTATTTGCTATAATGACATTGATTTGTATTTCTAAGAATTTAATATGAATTTAATTTTGGCCTCTCATGAATAAAATGATTTTTATCATGGTATTTGACTATTTATTTTTTTATAGGCATTTTTATCACGGTATAATGACAAAGTAACTTTATTTTAGATTGAAATATGATAATATTGTTTATTTGTGCAACAAAACCTTTGTACAAGCATTAATTTTGGTCAACCCCAACAACTTTTGATGATGGAATGCTTTAGATCCCAATAAATTAGAGCTAAGACCAACGTAGAGTAGTACTCATTGATATTAAACTAAATGTGTTTTGGAAACTTTTCATGCCCCTAAACATAAGAATGTCAATTGAGTTTAGGGTTGCTAAAAAAATCTAATTTAAAAGAAAAACATAACTAGCAATGACAACTTATATAATAACTAGTTATTTTAATCTGTCATGGGTCTAACTCAATTGGTTAAACAGGATGTGTGAGTTGTTGTAAACCCTGAGACACTATTTTCAACTTTGATCAGGAGGATCAACAAAAAAATGTTATTTTAATCTAGTTATGAAACTATCACCTATTTTATGGATATGGTTAATGCAATTCAGTTATTTTCATTAAAAATGGTTATAATTACACTTAATTTCATAATCGATTATTTTCAAATTCTTTTGGTTCTTGTTTTCAATAAAAAATGTTGGAAAATATTTTAATGGTTCTTATAAAAAATATAAATAATAAATAAGTACAAAATTATTTTAAGTTTTATAAAAAAAATGAATATACACATTTATAATAAAATATATAAACATTCATGTGAGTAGCAAATTAAAATATTTGTTATTTTATTTGTTTTAAAAATTAATATAATATTTTATTATAATTTCAATACTATTTTCAAGGCTCATGTCATACAAAAAAATGTGAGCTTCCTATAAAAGTTTTTTAGTGATCACAACTAAGAATGAGAATAGACTAGGTCAAGTTAGGCTTTGCATAAATAGGCTACGTCAAGTTAAAATTTGCATAAATAGGTCTGACTTTAACTCCTATCAGGATAAAAAAAAGTTATTTTAATCTGGTTATGAAATTATCACTGTTTTATGGACATGGTTAATGCAATTAACTTAGTTTTATTAAAAATGGTTATAGTTAAACTTAATTTCATAATAAGTTATTTTCAATTATTTTCAAATTCTTTTGGTTCTTGTTTTCAATAAAAAATATTGTGAAAATATTTTAATGATTCTTATAAAAATATGTGAATAACACATTAAAATATTTTTTTATTTTATTTGTTTTAAAAATTAATATAATATTTTATTATAATTTTCAATGCTATTTTCAAGGCTATGCGAATAACACATTAAAATATTTGTTATTTTATTTGTTTTAAAAATTAATATAATATTTCATTATAATTTTCAATACTATTTTCAAGGCTCATGTCATACAAAAAAATATGTGCTTCCTATAAAAGTTTTTTCGTGATCACAACTAAGAATGAGAATAGACTAGGTCATGTTAGACTTTACATGAATAGGTTGTGTTAAGTTAAGCTTTGCATAAATAGGTCTCACTTATTTTAAAATTTTGGTTTGACCTATTATTCTATTTACAACCTATTTAATATTAAGAAATGTAAATGGGCTAACTAAATTTTAAACAAACCAAATCTTAAATAGGTAAACAAGTTAAAAATTAAAGAATATCACACCTAATTTTAAATATAGCAAATAAACAATCTAAAATATTTATTTATAATATGAGATAATTATTTTATTAAAGTATTAAATATAAATAAATATGTATATTGATTTTATTATACATAAATAAATAAATAAACTACCTGTTTGGAAGAGGTTATAATATAAACTTTTAAATTCAATAAGCTATGTGTATTTGGATATATAGATTTAAAAGCACTTATATGAAAATAAAGTGTTTGAATATATATATATATATATATATATATATATATAGAGAGAGAGAGAGAGAGAGAGAGAGAGAGAGATTGAGAGAGAGAGAAAGAGAGAGGGAGGGAGAAAGAAAGAGAGGGAAAGAGAGATAAGAGAGAGCAAGAGAGAGAGTGTGGGAGATAAAGATTAGGAGAGAGTGTGGGAGGAAGAGGGAGGGAGGAGGAGGGAGAAGGGGAATAGAAAGGGAGAGCGAGAGAGAAAGAGCAAAAAGGAGAGAGTAGGAGAAAGAGAGGGAGAGAAAGACTAAGTAGCAAGTTTTAATTTTAATCATGAGAAAGAAAACAAATGAGAGATGAGAATCGAAGAAAGTGTGAATTTTCAATAAACTTAAAACAATTTTTTTCAAGAAGCTACTCTATATGACTTATGCAGATAAGTTTAAAATGATTTATAGATTCTATATAAATGCTTTTATAAATTTATTCAAATACTTATATAAATACTTATATGATAAGATAAACTTAAATAAATTATAAATAAACGCTTTCAAACGAGGTCTTAATAGACTTTTTCATAAATCTAAGCCCAATTTATTTAAGGTTGATTTGTTGGTAAAGTGAATAGACAATCTCTCCGCTTATACATCAATAACTAATATTGAGCGTATTAAAAAAATTAAATTTGCTTGAAAATCTAAACTTATTAAAGAGATTGAATTAATCTTTAAATAAGCTAAGTCATAAATTTTGATTCTAACCGTCTAAACCTATTTCAACAAACAGAAGTTGACCCCATACATTGATTATCCTATGCTCTATTATTGTCAAGTGGTCATTAAATTAATAAAAAAAATAACATTAAGGATTAGATCACGTGCTTATCATTAAAAAATTTTTTTATGATAAAAAGCTTGATTTGGAATATTTTCGGAATAATTCAGTATCTGAATTCCCCACGGAATCACCCTGACTTGGCAACAATAAAAAAAATGACACCTGACCAAACTAGCATCGAAGCCATGCCATGCCACAACCTGGTAGGGTAACGTTGGCTTTTGGACGGAACTTGAATAATGAAAATACGACAAAATAATTTTCCAATATGGCAATATGTGTTATGACCCATACTTGCAAAGATTCTCAAATCCCATGTATTCATCATTCTGGATCTTGTGCACCATATTTACAATGCCAACTCCACCTAACACGTGAGTTTCAGAATTCATAAGCACATTAATATGATGCCACCCCAAGTAATAAGTTTTGAGAAAAAGCAAAAAAAAAACAAAAGTGCTATGCTCACCTAACGAGATTGCACTGACAAATATTGTCGAGGCTAGAATAAAGATGATAAGAGATGCTCTCCCTAATACGGTGATCAGTTTTCTCACAATGTGCTGTCCGACGAAGGCAGCAATGGTAGCCACAAGGGTGAAGTAAACAGCTGTGCAACATTTAACAAAACACAGGTTATAGAGGCAATCAATTATTTAATTGGATAGCCACATCATTTCACAGTTATTTTGAAGTTCTCGGCCACCAACCATAAGGAACGGGAAAACGTTTCAATAGGTAGTATTCTATAACAGACATAGATGAGGAGAAGGTCATGGCAAAGGTGGCTGTGGCGCTTGACACCTGCACACGCACACACAAGATGTTGAATCCTGTTAGTAGCAAAAGTTCAACTTTTACACCCGGCTTCCACTCCCAGAACCAAATGCAATATCTACATTAATTTTTTTTTAATAATTTCACACACAAACAAAATAACGGGACTTTTATGACATGTGCTTAAAACCAAGTCACAAAGTCATTTCAGTTTTATAGTTATGTGATCATTAAATGACTTTTAATTCTAATCACATATGTATAGTTGTAGATGGAAATCCTTAGTACCCAAATTTCCTGTCTCCAATCTGCCAATGAGTTATATAAAAAATAAAACAATACACCATTTAGGAACAAAGGATTTCCATTGCGTAGTTATATAGTGTAGATTTACTCCTCCTTCCAGCCTAATTGGATTATTTTGAAATTCACCTGAGGCGGTACTCCTAGCTCCAGAAAAAGGGGACCCATAACGAATCCTCCTCCTAGTCCCAACAAGCCACCAACTAGACCAGCCAGTAAACCAAAGACACAATAGATAATTAGCCGGAGAACAGTAAACTGATTTCCTTCCTCTCCCGTGGAAGCAATTATTCTACGTCCACTGAACAAGGCAGCTGCTTCATATGTTGTTACCCCAACTGAGACTGGAATCTGCATAACACAGAAAGCATGTTTCAAACTCTTTGAAAATATTGTTGGACATAAGGGTAATGCTATGGTGCCAACTCTTGAACAGAATTACCTGTAACAAGTTAAGTACCCAGTATAATGTTGAACAAGTAGTGGAATACTTTTCCTGTCAATAGGAGATTATTGGTCTCTAATTAGTTAAAGTGCATGGTATAAACTATTCTACGGTAGTAGATATGAAAGAGCAAACAACCTTGGCAATCTGTAGTGCAAGGAATGAAACCCAAACAAATACAAGAAGTCCAAACTCCTTCCAGTATACATTTTCAATAATAGTCACCTGCAAAATCCAAATTATTAGATATGAAAATCACTCCATCTATAAGCTCACTAGAGAAGAGACTAACGACCTCATTTTCCTTGGTGTCCTTTTCCGTTCCACCATTTGGTCCACTGGGAAGAGGTTTGTATTCCACTTCAGCCCCAGAACCTACCAAAAGGAAAGTTGCATGTACTCTAATATCAGAAAGAAATTGATCCGGTAAAACTTTACTATGATTTAGTGTGTCTTAATGAATAGTATCTGAACTCACCATTTGATTCTTGTCGCTTGGCAGCTTCCTAAATTGAAACAACATGTGTTCAGACAATTAGCCATTAAATTCCAGATTAAATATATTACCAAAACACACATCTTTATAAAATTAATCAGAAAGCCTTCATAATTGATCTTTAGTGGTCAATGAATTAAAAAACATAAAGGTAGTAACAGAACACTGCCTTCATGTCGTTAAATTATATATATCTTATGTTTGTTTGCTGTGGTAAAATGTCAGTTCTAAATATGCAGTGAAAATGGTATACATGATAAGTTAAAAAAGACCTTTTTCATTATGGTTTCCTTTTTCCATGTTTCAACCCCCTTAAAGAATGCTTTTGTTGAAGTGCCTGTAATACAGTAAAATTAGTTAGAGGCTAAGCAAAAAAAAAAAAAATGCCGAACTGAAAACGCAGTTCCAATAATTTTTACCTAAGAAGAGAATAATTAGTAATATAGTCACTATCCAATCAGGAAATACAACATTGAAGGCCACTCCAATGCTGATGCCAAGCATGAGCATTGGTTGAATGAGAAGTGCCAGATCATAGTCAATGATTGGCATATTCAACGTAGGATGCCTTAGCTTAAGGTTGTAGTAAACAGTAGACACAGCTGCGCCCATGATCATACCTATCACAAACAGAACAACTCATAACGAAAGGTAGCGTGCCAGTCTTTTGTTTATGTTTAATGGTATGTTTGGACGGAAGTAAAAGAAAATAAAGACAAACGTAAGATGTTGTGTAACATTTTTCTGAAAAGAATGGAGAACACAAAATTTATTTCTAAAAATAATTCTTTTATTTCATTTTTAATTTAAATTTTATTTATTTTCTCATTTTCTCTTCATCCAAACATGAGAGTATAATAAACATCTTTTTCAATTAAGAGTAAAACTAGAAAATCAAACAATTAATTTTGCCCATGATTCCAAAATTAGGCCATACTGGCAGTAATCAGTTTTAATGTAACTGGTTCTAATCTTACATTTTGAGATAGCAGTGGAGGATTTTGCATCAAATCCAATGATTAGACTAAGCATGGGAACGAATATGCCACCTCCACCAACACCACCTACACTTCCAAACGCGGCACCACAAAACCCCACAAAAGTACCGACCACAGTTTGCCATCCAAATTCCAGATCCTGCAAATGTAACATCCAGCATAATTTTTCCTTTTCCTTGGCATGATATCTAATCTATCCAATGGCAACAATAGTGAGCAGTAGTGACAATAACTCAATACTAACCAAGCTAACAACAATAAAGCCCACCACGGAAAGCGAACATTTTTCACCCCAACACTTTTTCCTATGTTAAGTTCGCACGGGAAGGGAAAAAATAAATAAATAAAAAACATAAATAACAAATTTCTTTAATTAATTAAAAAATCAAAACAAAAATATAATTAATTTTTCTATTTTTCTCAAACAAATTATGAACTCTTGAGTGGTTCATGTAAAGTTAAAAAAAAAAAGTTAAGTTGAGTAATCTTTAAAATATTGAAAATCATGTAAGTCAGTCTCTAAATTTTATGGAAAAACATTATGAACCAGCAACTAAATTTTAAGTAATGGCCAATAAGATTTTCTAGTGGAGATTTGTCATCTAAAAGTTATTTCAAACTTAACATGATACTGTTAACAAATTTAAAAATTAAAATGATAGATATTTAATTCTTAGAAATTAGTATTCCTCCAATCCAATCCACGCATCAACTTCACATCTTCCCATGAGTAACATTCCATAGATTTCAGATCCAATCAACAAGATGGTAAACAAAATGGCAGCAAAGCAAAAAAGTCAAATGAACTTATCCTTTCCACATCCAAGATAAAAAATTCACCAATCACGAAACATGAAGAATAAAATAAAGCAGAGAAAACCTTTGCCTTTGGCTTAAAGAAGAACAAAATAAGAATTCAGCACGGAAGAAAGAGAGAGTTTACCGGCCACACGTGGTGATACCCCGATTCCCCAGTTTGCCATAAGAAATTAAAAGCTCTGACGAGGAAACTCTGTTCAGGCTCTCTTGTAACATTAAATCTCGGCACCTCCATTTTCGTGATGCTTCTCTCTGCAGACGCGATCGCCAAAACCGATGCAAAACAAAACAACAACACCATCCATATGGATCCCATTCTCGTTGCAAACTCGCCCATGTATTATTATTATATCTTCCTAAGAAATTAAACCTTTCAAACCCTTCACTTTCCTGTCATTAAATTAAATTAAAATAAAATTCTTCTCCAACAACAGAGTCTCTCTGTTAGACCGCTAAAAGGACTCGGACAAGGAAAACAAGAATCAACGAAGAATGTGGTTCAGATATTTGAGTAAAGCTATTATTTAGGAACGTAAAAAGGGGGAACAAAGACGATTTTTTTGTTTTTTTTTTTTTTTGCGCGCTGAGAAAAATGAAAATGAACGAGCAACCTGAGAAAAAGACTGGCGAAGTTTTGCGTGATTGAAAAATATAATAGAAAAAGAGATGGGAATGAGGGAGTGATGTGTAGGGATCACAACAATTTGCAGTGAGAAGGTTTGTCAGCAGCCAAGTGCGCTGTGTCTCTCTCTGTTTATCCTTTCTAAGCCTCTCATATTCTAAATCATCTTTCTTTCCCATGCTGCCTACAATTTATAAACGGAGAAAATCTTTCAGATTCGCCATTTCCATTTTTTTCTTACCAAACCGCAATTACTACTAATCAAAATGTTTATTATACAAGAAGGGAAATATATCCATTTTTTAAGTCAATATTTTGTTAAGAAAATGTTTACATACGAAAATTTCATACCTTGTCAGAGAAAAATTAAGCTCTTTACTCTACAGATTATCAAGTACTGATACGCATAAAAAACTTTTTAAATATTTTTTTTTTTAAAACAACTTTTTAAATAACTTCAAACTTAACCTTTCAAAGAAAACATTTAAGTTAAAAAATGAATTGGTTTATTTAAATAAAATTGGGTCAAGAAATATATTCTTTCATGGGTGATCTGACTTATATAATATTCTAAAGGATATATATGGACTAGTGTAAAAGAGTAAAAGACATTCAGTGCTTAAGCATTATGCCATATAGATATAACATAGTTATGAGTCAATTAATTATATTTATATGTCGGTAAACTTATATGGTCACACACGTCATATAATTACGGTGTGCTGCAACAATTATTTCATACCTACTTAAATAAGAAAATGAAAATAAAAAATCAAATGAGTTTCTTTAGGAACTAAAATTAATCTGTACATAAATTAATTTATAAACAATTTCGTATTTGCTTTTCTAATTTTTTGAATTTATATAAACTAGTTTTATTTTATGAAGAATATTTTTATTTTTTCCAATAAATATTTATAAAAAAATCTAAATTGATCATTAATAAAAAGCTTTATGTTCTAGGATATTTGATGAAAAAAAGTTTTATACATTTCATTAAGTAAGTAAAAAAAGAAAATATATTTCTAGCCTTTAAATTTTGAAGTCATGTTAATATATCCATAAATATATTATATGCTTAAGTAAGTTTTTTGTCCCTAAAAATATCAGTTTTGATCCTTAAAATTTAAAAATATTTTTTTAGTTCATTAAATTAATTTATTTTTTGTATTAACGTTATTTGTTTATAAATTATGATATATTTGATTGTGTCAGATATGAAATTAAATATGAGAGGAGTTATGTTGAAGAATAGAGTTATTCACGAGCATAAAAATGTACTTTCTTTAAGAGATTTTTATAATGGTGTTGACAGTAAAAGTATAACTAAAAGTGAAACAGAAGCTAAAAAAAATATTTTTGAATTTTAAGGACTAAAAGTAATTTTTAGTGAAATATTAGGGATGAAAAACTTATGAAATCCTATATTATATTAATTTTAATTATAATTTTTTAATTTATGTTGATAGCATACATAAAAACTGACTCCAAAATACATTTGTATGTTATTATTTAATTAAATTTATACCTTAATAATATATATGGAATTTTCATATTGACTTTTATTATATAAATTATCAAGATAAAATTATAATTTAAATTGAAAAATGACATTTATAATATTATTCCATAAATTTTGTTATATTTTCTCGATGCATGTCACTTTTTAATTCAATATTAATTTTTTTACTAATACTTCTAATAATGTCATTTTAATTTTTTAATTAATATTAATATTAAATTTAACTTTGTAAAATTATTATTTTTTATCTATTTATTAAATTTTTTCTTTATCTATAAAATAATCTAAAACCATACTTATTTTGGGATGAGATGTATTGAATATTAGTGTGTATGCGTATCCTCTACAATGATATATTTATGTCGATGTGTATTAAAAAAAAAGTTTAATTAGTATGCACTAACAGTGTAAAAGAATATTACCTTGATTAATCAGTAAAGAATATCACATCTTTTTCTTTATATGACTTTTAAAATATTAATCAATAAAGTAGAAAAACTTACCATAAACTAAGGATTGTGATTCAATGTAAGTGTGATTTTTTTTACTAATTACACTCATTAAAATTATAATTATAAATATAATTCATAATATTAAAATAACTTTGAAGTTGTCAATATCAATAAATATTACACCTTAGTAGATGAATATAAGTAAATTTAAAATTAAAAAAATTCTAAAAAATAAAGTTTAGAAGCTAATTTACATTATTCTTGGATTTCTGAAAGACTCAGAGTAAACAATATGGATATCAAATACACATTGTAAGTTGTAAGAACTTCCTCCATCTTCTCATGATACCATCAAAATGTATAATCCTATAAAATCATTATATCTTGTGGTCCAATATCCTTTATGTGTGCCAAATCACTTCTCACTTTATTACATTGTCAAGAGCCAATAATCAAGTTTGGTAAGATCAACAACATGAGTGTGTATTTCTTCCATTCGTTTTGTATTTAAAATCATATTATTTTTATTCAAATAATTACATATATTTAAATATAAAATAATTTAAATATGTTTTATAAATTTAATTTGTTATTTTTTTCATTCCCCACTTCTAATAACAATTTTAGTAACAAATTATATTATCTATTTTTTTATATTGTTATCTAAATGTATAATAATATTAAAATCTATTTATTAATTGGTATTTAAACTATTTGAAAACTTAATACAAATTAATTTTTCATAAGTGATTGAAAAATTATATATAAAAATAAAATTGGAACCTAAAAGTCTCATCCGTAATCATTTACTTATAGGAGAGAAAATGTGCATAGAGGATGTCTACACGTTTAATAATATCAAATATTAAATGACATACACTTTAGTGGCATGCTTAACGCAGCAAAAAAGATACATGCTCAGAAAAAAAGGATACATGCTCAGCAAAAAAGGATTATGCCTAATTACTACTTTAATTTTTATCATACCTTTGTTGAAATTCCAATATTCTCTCAACATTAATAAATAAGATTAAATCTTAAAATTCTTGATGCAAAATTATGGCTCAATATTAATAAATAAGATGTAATTTAATATGTATGTTTTTAATTACTATTGTAATTTTTATCATACCAATTAGTCAAATTTAATATTGTGCTCACTACTAATAAATAGCATTGAATCTTAAAATTACATATGTTTTTAATTACTATTTTAATTTTTTATCATATCAATTGTTTAGATTCAATATATTTGTGTCGATATGTATTAAAAATATAATTATAAATATAATTCATAATATTAAAATAGCTTTAAAGTTATTAATATTCATAAATATTACACATTAGTAGTTGAATATTATTAAATTTAAAATTAAAAAATATCCTTAAAATTAAAGTTTAGAAGCTTATGTACATTATTCTTGGATCTTACATCAAAGATTTTATTCATGCATAAATATTACTCATAATTTGTATAAGATAATTTATAATAGGGACCGTAAATAGAAAAAAATAATATATATAAAAAAAGTTATGTGATCTAAAGCATTCATCTAAATTATAATTAATATAAAAACACTTTGTAGAAATATATCTTTTTTGTTTCCCATCATAATTCATCAACGATTTTTAGAAATACAACATTTTTTATTATGTTGCATGGTTTATCACTTTCATCTAGAAAAAGTATCTTGGAACATGGACCTTGGAAGAAACAAACCTATATGAGATCATAATTATCCTTGAATCATAAGATGTGTCGAGAATAATAAAATTAGAAACTAATTTACTTAACTTTGGATATAAAGAAGAGTGTGGTTGCTATGTAGGTATCTATGTATTTTGTTGCTTTGAACTTGTAGTCACCACTTAAAAAGTGGCGTTTGGTTTCAGAAAATATTTTCTCTGTTGTTTTTTATTTTTATTTTTAACATTAAGAAAATATATTTGTTTCTTTCACTTGATATTTTCTATTTTAAAAAAATAATATTGTTAAATATAATAAATTTTAGTAAAAATATTATAAAATATTTATATATGTAGTTTAAAATACATTTATATATATTTTTTATATAATTACAATATTGTTATTAAGTTTTCACATAGTATTACCTTTTGAAAACACTAAAAATAATTTTTTCCTGTTTTCAGTTGTTTTTTGAAAATGCTTTCAATGAAAATGTATGTTTTCTAAAGGTAACCAAATATATTTTCACTACTGTCTTTTCTGAAAATGAAAATAGCAAATGCCCAAAACAAACATCACCTAACCTTAACAAAACATGAGTTTAACATCCTCAAATTTTTAAAATAAAAGTTATCTCACTTAATAAATAATTATTATCTAGATGTATAATAATTTAGTTACCTAGTAAATAATAATATTAAGTTATTATTTAATTTAAATAAATAAACTATATTAAAATAAAATATTCATTTGAATTTAAAAGAAAGAATTAGTTCAGATATTAAAAATAAAAGATGATAGAATCTTTATTCAAATTAAAAAATTAGGAATTTATTATTACGAAATAATTGTTATAGTTTAGATAAAATAATATATTAAATTTTCTTAGAGAAAATAAAGGAAAAAGATAATAATTAGATGAGAATCAATCAAATAACTAAAAGATTAAAGATAAATTGATTTAAGATAATATTACTTTTAAAATAGAAATAAGATAAAATAAATAAAGATTTGATATCATCTTGAATTTAAACCGTAAAAACTAATCTTTATAAAAAAGAAAATATAGAGTTAGAGAAATCAATTCTAATCTATTATATAAGATTAAGTAGTTCGTTCAGAAAATTATAGACTAGTTATTTGAGAAGGAGATCAAAATAAAGTGGTAACATATCGCTTCTTCAAGAGGTGAGGAAAACAACTTTTCTAAACCTCTATGGTATACTTCTTGAATTATATAATTTTTAGTTAGTATTTCAATGAGGTTTTAGATACCTTCATTTGGGATGAGGAAGAGATTCTGGATACTTCAATGATAGCGTGGGGAATGAGACTTGTATGGAATATGAGCTCATAAATCTAAATAATTGTTTTATTTCTATGGGTACCATGATTGTTTTTGGATTCCACACTTACTGAGAATAACATTATTTGTGAACCTTTTAAAAATTGGTTTTATTCACTAACATTTCTATCTCATTAAAAATGTTGTTTTCATCAAGGGAGAAGTTTGAATTTCTTATTAATTAAAATTTCCTTTTAATTTTGGTTTGCAACTAAAAAATAAATGTCTTTGTGATTGTTTTCATTTCATAGAGACACAAATTTAAAATTATATTTTGTTTCTTACGAAACAATGCATGTATTTAAATAATATAAAATATTTATTTACTATTTTATTATGGGTTATTATTATAAATACAAACGTTATGGTGAGCATGTGGCAAACTCCCTTTTCGAATTCAATTTTGTACATCACTAAAAAAATAAAAACAAATTCAATAATACATTTTTAGAAATTAAATAACATGAATTTTATAAAGGAAAATAAGAAATACTTGCATGCATACATTTTTCCAAATACTTCTCCTTTCTTAAAATCATTCATCAGCTCATCCAACTTCATTTTAAACACTCTACATGTAATCTATCTTCTGCCTTTGACAAATATTTGTATCTCATTAACAAATATTTGTACTACCTTTGACAAATACTTTGCTCTTTGACAAATATTTGTATCTCATTCTAATTAATTACATGTGATAGTGATGAAGAAATCTGGATATCCATTTTTTTTTTCAGATTGCCATGGCATTCTAGCAATTGTTGAACATGTATCTTGTTCCTCGTGTAAAGTAGGATGACAAAATAATCTGAGTTTCAACTGAAGCTACATTAGTTTCATCCTTATTGATAGCTTCTAATAGAGTATGCAAAACTTTATATATAATTGTATTCTGATTGAGTTTTATGTATTGCAATCTCTAAGCTCAATCTTAGTACATGAATCAATTAAAAACTGTTGAAACAATTTTTTGACCTGACAATAACACTAAATTCAGATTTCTATCTTGAATTCTGGAAGGAATTAATTCTATTAATGTAACCGACATATTCTTTTCGGTTTTGAATTATACTTCGAGATTCCTTTAATGGAATTTCTTCTTTATATCCGTCTTTGTCATGAAATAGTAGAAAAACATTATGTGTTTCATGAATTCCATTTGATTATTCTCAAACAATAGCTAATAATAAGATAATTTTACTTAACCAAAATCTATGGTTTATTTATATACATATTCATTACAAACAAATATACATATTAATTAACAGCATAGTAATTGTAATATATAAATTCAAAATCTTTTGTCTTGTTAACTCTTTTATCTATAATTTATTATATAATTATTATTATAATAATAATATTAATATTAATATTAATATTAATAATAATAATAATATTTAATATATTAATATAAGATATTTTAAAAATAAATATTAAGATATGCCATGTTGTAAAGCTTCATGAAATGAATTAATAATAATAATATACAAACTAAAGTATTTTAAAATAAAAATTAACATGTGACATCTTGTGAAGTTTTAATAAAATAAATTACTAATTACTAAAATAACTAAATTTGGAATGATAATCTTATTTAAAATGTAATTAATAATATTAATAATAATTTTTTCAAAATTTATTTTCTTATAAATTAATGGTAACTTTGCTTATAATCAGATTTAAATTAGAATATAAAAGTATTTACTATTAGGTTGTAATTTGTTATCATATTTAAATTTTATAGTAGGAATATTTTTTTAAAGAAAAATTTGTTTATATTATTTTTATATAGATTTTAACTAAATTATCTTTTCATAAATATTTCTATAAAGGGATAGAAATTAATAAAGGTGATCAACTAACTTTGTATGTAATAATAATACCTATAAAAATAAAGTGAAAATATCTGTTAGATCATTTAGGAGGGAGTTTTTTGTTTGTTCATTGTATATTTTATTTTCCTTGAACAAAGACTTTTACCAAATAAACTAATTGAAGGTTTAGTTTGAAGCAATTAAATTTTAGTAAAAAATTTGTAAGTTATTAAATAATAATTATTAAAATATTAATAAAAACAAATATTATATTTTTTTTCAAATACGACATTTATTTTAAAACCGGCCAAGCATATAATAAAAATTATGTAATTTATTAAACATTAGATCTAAATTAATGAGAATCAAAATATATGAATAACCCTCTAATAATTTAAATTACAATAAAATTTTCATATTTATTTTGAAATGAAAGGGTAAATTATTTAGGGATAACTACTTAATATAGAATAATAAAATACTTAACATTTTAACTTTTTTTTTTATAAGTCAACAAAATTTTTTCAATGCTGCAAATAATAGCGAGCATTAGGGGCAACCTTGTAATATAACAAGACTACAAGTAAAGGCAACATCAATAAGAAAACAACATTAAATACAAATGGCTAAGAAGTTTGAACGATATCATCGATAGGAATGCGACGTTAACTTCATTGCAGAGTACCATTCTCACATATTAGTTGAGAAGGCAAGAGTGTCTATAAAAATCTTTGCATTACAACATTTTCAAATCTGTCAGACACCAGCAAACCACACTATATACTATGTCCAACCTTGATTTTTTGAACCACTTGAGAGGCCTTCCCATTAAGAAATGGCCATGACAGTGATGATGCAATGCTGTCTTCATCCCCCACCATGAGCAGAACTTGCACCACACCTTCGAAGCAAGAGAACAAGCAAAGAATAAATGGGAGTTCAACTCCTCTAACTCCCACAGAAAACACATTCTCTGACTACGAGGTCACTAATAATTTGACGAAGCTACAAATTCTCTTTAGTAGGTAATCCATCATACCCAAGCCTCCACACTAAACATTGGACCTTTAATGGGACGCATTCGCCAATATAAATCAAATGTTACATTAGCTAAAGGACCCTACATAGATGACAACACCTTATAGGCCAAAGACATTTTACTGAGCTTGATCAATCAGCAGCCCATACCCATTCATCTTCAAACCTCTCCCTTATAACCACCTTTTGTAGCGAGTTTACCAGGGTGGATAACAACTCTTCCTCTTACTCAAATAACCTTCTTCTCCAGTGTCACCTCCATCCAGGACCCTCCCCTTTTAACTCCCTAATCGACCCTTTTAACTTCTTAACGAGATGTCTTTGTTTGATGCTAAATAAACAAACGCTCATATTCCTTACACAAATTTTGCTCACCTAGCCACTTATCCTTCCAATACAACACCTATTCACCATTTTTCAACACCCTTTTTAGATTGCTAGACCACCACCTAGGTTGATGATAATTCTCGATAGAGTGAATATCTTTCCACCACCGAGAGAATTGACTTCTGTGGATCACCCAACTGCCACCCACAGACTCATATTTAGATCACAACACCCATACCCAAAATCTTGACTTTTCCACCTTCAATTACTATTTCAAATTAACCAGAAAAAGCAAGGTTAAAATCATGCACTCTCCAAATCCCCAAACCCCCTTCCTTCTTTAGCTTACAAACATTCTCCCATGCCACCCAATTTACCTTTCTAAAACCCTCTTTACCACCCCACATGAGTTGTTTAAGCATACTTTCAAGGATAGTGATAATATCTGAAGGTGCCTTGTAGAAGGACAAGTAGTATAAAAGAATTGCTGCCAAAACTGATTTTATTAGTGTAACCCTTCCTGGCAGAGACAAAAATTTATGCTCCCACAAAAGTAATTTCTTCTGCACTGCATCCACCATTGGCTTCCACATAGTTTTACTCTCTGGTCTTCCCCCAATTAGTAGGCTTAAATAATGAAAAGGAATGAGACCCCTTTGAAAGTTCAACACATTTGCCGCCTCCACTACCCAGGAGTCATCTACCTTAACTCCAAATAACTTACTCTTAAAAAAGTTTATCTTAATCCGTGATAAGAGCTCGAAATAGATAACATTTCATCTTCTAAATATTAAGTACTTTGTTTTATAAATTAAAAATTCATCATTAATTATTTTCCTTCAAATTATTCTTAATCAAAATCTTTTCTTTTAATTTAATGATTATTCAGTGGAATCATAATTATGTGTAAAGGAGAAACAAATCCATTATTGTTTGTAGATTTTGTTCAAATAGTAGTTGAAAATAATATACTAATTTATATTCTTTATCCCTGAATTATAAGATCCACTTACAAAAAATAAAACATTATCTTAAAAAGTAGTTAATTTAATTATTCACATTAAAATTTTTAGTTATTAGTGTCGTAAAGAACATAATATTCATAATATTAAACTTAAAAGGTACGGTAAGTTATACCTACTTTATAAGTCATAAATTTTCATAACAAAAAAAATATAATGAATCATGAAGGCAATTTATGAAATGAAAAAATATTTTTATCAAATTTACATCCATATTGTTCAATTAACCCCATTTTCATATTAAATTTCTTAATAAAGGTCTTGTCTTAGAAAAAAATGTATTTAGCAAGATTTAAAAAGTAAAAAAAATAAAGTAGCCTTAAAAAAAAAATAATCTGTGAATGGGTCAAATTGGTTTTGGTTAGGGGTGTTCACGATGCGGTTTGATATAATTTTGAGTAGTCTAAAATTAGTCCAAATCAAACTATAAAAATAAGTGCGGTGCGGTCTAGTTCAGTTTAAATTAATTATAAAATCTGAATCAAACCAATTTTTTGCAATTTGATTTAGTTTGATTTTACAGTTTAAAATTTCTATTATTAAGTATTAAAAAATACATTGAAAAAATTTATTTTCAAATTGTGTCAAAGTTTAGTCACTCACAACTAAATTATATGAAAATAGCAATCATTAAAGTTAAAATATAAGCAATCAATTCATTTAAACATTACATTCTAGTGGTTATCGTTAAACTGTATCCAATGAATTAAATCAAATAATTTTTCTAAAATATTTATTCATCAACTAATTAATATTACTTAAAAATTGTAATTAAAGATTATGTCAAGATCTTATAAATTTAGAAAATAATGAGTAATTTGATATGTCTTCTTGGAAAATTGCTAAAATAACTAAGGATCGACAGTTTGATCTGATTTGATGTGGTTTTAACATTCCAAATTGTAAACAGAACTGAACCACACAATTTAAAACTTATAAAAACCAAACCATTTCAAATTAAAACAACTTTTTGCGATTTTTTATTTTAACATTTTAATTTTCGATTTTGAATTCAATTTAGGTGATTCTACTAGTTTAAGGTGAGTTTAATTGATTCATCGAATAATACAATCAAATATAATTGATTTGATGTCACGGGCAATTGTTAAACCATAATTTAATTTTGTTGACTTTGTATATATGAAGATGAATGAAACAAACCGCTAAAGTTTTTTAATGGTATACCTTGGCCTGTTCTCTATCATAGTTTTCATGTAGCGTGGCTTTTTCTCTCTCGCTATATTGTATCCTTTTACTCAAATCTCCAGTCTTACCGCCTGAAATAAAGTTAGTAGATATGCATGTAAAAATGTAATTGATTCAAATAAAGAGAAAGAGTAGAATTAAATTGGAATTGTTTCAAGTAAGGTGATCAGTTTTCAAGTGTACAGAAAAGAATATATAATAGAATGGGGTTCTATTAAAAGATGTTAGTCAGTTTATTGGTTCTAGATCATGTGCAGTATATATGAAGGCATTCTAAATTTGTGCTTTCTATTTTCTTCCTCTTAATAATAATATTCATTATGAGTTTAAGAAAATAGTTAATTTCTTTTAAAAAAGATCAGTCATTAATACAGTAAGTAGATATTTCATATTCATAATATGATTAAAAATATCTTCTCAATAAAATATGATTAATTTTTATATTCTTTCAAATGAAATCTTTTTTCTTGAAATGTATTAAAATGATAAAATCTCATGAGTCTCAAATCTTATTTAGCTAATGAATTTCTCTCTTAATCGTACATCTTTAATAAATTTTAATCAATTAATTAAAGAGAATGTGTTAAAAGAACACTATATTTTAACACCTTTTTCAAATTAATAGAGTGAAACACAGATTTCTTCTAATAAAAATAATATATTTATAAATTGATGTGTGTTATTAAGGTGAACTACCTTACTATTTTCCCCCTTTTCCAACTGTTGCTCATGTCATCATCAATGATCACTGATTTCATAGTCAGTGCTACTTCTTATGACCACAATCTCTTACATCCCATGTTTAACGTCTTCATGCTATCATTTTTTTTCTCAATTCCGTTGCAACCACTATCCCTCAAGTTCATTCCTCAATCTTCTTTTTTTGTTAAAGAAGTTCATTCCTCAATTAAAATAAATTGATCCATACAACATTGGTATTTCCAATTATGTATTTATCATAAACTTTGTTTATAATTTGTAATTTATTATCTGGTTTTGAAGAGGAATTTTCTCAATACAGATTCGATTCCAAACCTTTATTTCTACACTCCACCACCACCCATCAATTCCTCCTCATCGCATGCTGCTAAAACAAACCGAACCCTTGTGTCGTGTTCCCAAGACTAAGTTCGGGTGAAGGTCTCTCAAGGGATACTTCACGTCCTTTTGTTTGTCATATATTAAGGTTATAATTGGTTTTTTTTTTTTAATTTTTAAAATTTATCTTTTTAAGAAGAAAAAAATAACTTAATTAGTAAGTGTTATTTGAATTTTTTTTAAATACGTAAAAATGAAAAAAATTGTTTATATTTAAAAAAAAATTTAATTAATAAAAAGAAAAAAACAACATTCTCACTTTATTTTGAAATTTCAAAACAAAAGTAAAAAACTGAAAAGTAAAACTACTTACAAAACAAAACAAGCAGTAAATTTCTCTTCATAACCCAAATTAATTTTCAAGATATAAAATACTTAAAAGGGAAAAAAAATTGTTATTCTTCCAGAAACATGATTAGTGGTAGTGGTTCATCAAGTTGGAGTATAAAGGTGGCTTTCATTAGCTTGAACTTTAAAGGTATATGGAGTATGACATCAAATGTGGGATATGAAATGAGGCAAAAAAACAAAAAGATAAAAGTTAACCTCCAACGGCAGATGGCGGGCAAGGAAGGATGGATGATGTTCTTACCGGGTTCGGATAGAACCCCGTGATCTCTCTTGTGTACGTTGCTGGCTTTCAAAAGATAGGTGTGTATCTACAAAAGAGACTCCGACAGGTTAGTATGGGTTGTAGCAAGTGAGAGCTGAGAGAGGATAGAAAACATACCTTTTTTAGGAGTGTGCCTGATTTTTTATAGTATTAAGAGTTTCCTAGTTACCTTTTTTAAGTGTAGGAAAGGTTCCTAGTTTCCCTTTTTTAGAATGACCGAGTTATCTTTTTTAGACTGGTGGTTGGGTTGTGGGATCTTGGGT
Source organism: Psophocarpus tetragonolobus (assembly GCA_037954015.1). NCBI lineage: Eukaryota > Viridiplantae > Streptophyta > Magnoliopsida > Fabales > Fabaceae > Psophocarpus > Psophocarpus tetragonolobus. The sequence continues at coordinate 21,482,145 of CM075688.1, read as the reverse complement.
CGAGGTGCCGAGTTCTGGCCCGAGGTGCGGGGTGGTCGAGTTGTGGTCCTCCCTATTGAGTATCTTTTGGCTGATTCCAAGGACGGGGAGAGAGAAGGTACACATGATAAAGAAAAATTGAGCGGTAATGTTAAGGTATGAAGGATGCATTATAATTTTGTAAGAATGATATATAAGAGAAAAATATTAATGTGGTAACAATGTAAAATAAATAATTTTACACTTATATTCAATAAACATTAATTTTATATGATTTTTAAAGAATTGATGAATAAAATCAAACATAAAAAAGTTACGCTGGAATGTATGTTTTTAAAGTGATCTATCCTAATTTTTTTCTTTATTAACACATGTTTAAGTTATAAGTGTTAATCGAAAGGGTATAATTGAATTATTTTAAAAATTAAATTATTTAATTATAGGAGATTTAACTAAACATCTACAAGAATAAAGGCATCATATGTATATTTAATTTTAATATTTTTTACAGGCAAAAATGTTATTCTTTTGTTAGTAGAAACCGAAAAAACTCAAACTGACATTTCTTTTTTCATCTTTTTTTTCTTATTTAGATTTTACCATTAGACCAACCTTATAACTTTTTATATTTATTTATGTTTATTAAATTTTTATGATAATCAAAAGTCTAGATTTTGTGCTAGGTTGGTTTTTTTATAATTTTTTTGTTTAATCATGAGCAAATCCTTTTGTTTACTTTGGCTCCTTTTCTGTTGTTCTATTAATTTAATTTGCTAAAAATTAAAGAATAAATATTTATTGGAAAATTATTTATTACACATTTAATTGTAAAATCCGTGGTGGAACAGAAAAAAACTAGGGCGTAATGTATATAATATACATTATTTTTAATATAATATATTAAATATATAATATTCTAGCAAAAAAGTATAATAATATTATTTATATTAAAATAATTAATACTAAATAAGTGTGTTATAAAAAATTATATTATTTTATTTATTCTATCTGATATTAAATATTGTATTTTTTCCTTATACTGTAGATTAACATGCATAAATCACATCCTAATATAAACATGCTTATGTAATACCCAAATTACTATCCTACTCAACTGAACAACGTCGTGTCTTCATATTTAAATTTGATTTAGAATGAGTTTTTTTTTTTTTTTATATATATCTGATAAGAGTTACATATAATGTCATAGGATTTAGAATAATTTATACATATCTCTTTAAAAGAATAAGTTGAATTATTTATTATGAACTTTATTATAATTAATTATTTTTATTTAAATTATAGTCCTTTATGCCAGAAAATTATGATTAAATCTCTTTATAAATAATTAAGTTTTTTTTTTAATTTTTATTACCAATGTTAGCTAGAGATCACGTGTTGACAGTATAAGACTACTACAAAAATATATCAAGTAATAATATATCGTTATAAGATATAGTTTAAGACTTGCAATTAATTTTCTTATATAAAGATTAAAACATAAGATGAAAAGAACTATTATTTTCTTTAAGAGCGTGTTATATATATATATTACACACATACATACATATATATATATATATATAGAGAGAGAAAGAGAGAGAGAGGGGACAACTGAGGTGAAAAAAATAATTATGGTGAGAAATCAGAAAATATAATAATATTTATAAGATTTCAATAAATGGTTCCAATTTAGTTGTTAATTGAACAAGTTCATGTAGTTCTCTCACACAGAAAGTTCTCTCACAAACCAAATATTTGTTTGTTGCGTCGCTCTCTCTTGTCAATCCCGTGGATCCTCTGCAAGATCGCCACCACTTCTGCCAATACCGCTGCCACTGTCGCAACAGTGGTAGAGATACTAACAGTGGTAGTGACGACATCAATGGTGAAGGTGATGGTACTGACTTTGGTTTCAATATCGATAGAGGTGGTGACAATGACTGTGGTAGTGGCGATTTGAGGCGGCGCCATCACCATTATCAGCCCCACCATCGTCACTGCCATCACCATTGCTACCACTACCCCCATCGTACGTTATTGAAACTACCGCCATCATCGTTAATACTGCCACCACCCAAGGGTGGAGGGACAGGAGGACTAGCAGGGGCCATGGTCCCTCCCTCCAAATTTAAAATAAAATAAATTACATATAAAAATTAATGCTTATTTTCATCTAAAAAGAGTAAAATAAAAATATGATAAGTAACATGATTGATAAAAAAAAAAAGAGAGTAGAGCAACAGACAAATATTTGGTTTGTGAGAGAACCACGTGAGCTTGTTTAATTTAACAACTAAATCTGAACCGTTTATAGAAATCTTATGGTTATTATTATGTTTTCTCATTTCTCATCGTAATCTTTTTTCTCACTTAAGTTGTCCTATATATATATATATGTTATTATTTTCTTATGTATACTATAGATGATGTGCACTTCTTGTGTAACTGGTCATGGTTGTTCAGCTCTTATCAAGTGCACTAGTCTTGGGTGTTTAACCCTTAGCAGGGTTAATTAGCCTAACCCTGATTATTAGGTATAAGATAGGTTTAGGGTCGTATTACCTAATTTTTAATTGATCAAGCAAAGTCGAACAAGTAAAAGTTCATCCACAACTATAAATAGGTAACAGATATTGATGTAAAGTGAATATAATATACATAATATACTATTCATTGCTTTGGGCCAAATACTGCCTAACTTGAGCATCGGAGTGCATTTTACAGGTACTCCACCTCCTAGGAAAGGCATTAAAGGCTCAACTACACAAGGATCTGAAGATATTGGTATCTAGTAAGGGAATACAAGTACATTTCAGCGTCCAATGTGAGGCCCAAAGTAAAACGTTGGACCCTATTTCAGCGTGAATTATTAACTGAACATGGTGATTATGAAAAGCAATGGAAGAGGAGTTCGGAATAAAACAAACGAAGGTGGAGGAATGCAAACAACAACAAGGAACCCGAAAATGGTAGATGAAACCAGTATAGCTGAAGTCCTCAGGTTACTAAGAGAGGAAGTTGCAGAGTTGACGCGTGAAACCGTCGAGATCCGGAATCAAAACTGAAATGGGAGGGGAGACGAGTTGGACCACGAGAAAGGAGGGGAAGATTTGCACAGGGGAGAATGGGTAACACTATCGCAAAGCTGACCTCCCCCTAGTCAGTCGACAACCCCCATAGAGCAAACCTTTCCATAGTTGAACAACTAGATCCTTCCGAGGGCTAATCGCAAGTCCTCCCAAGGAAGCACCACCCCACACTCAAGCTGGAGAAAGCTCTGATAGTCAAACCATCATCCTTTCACACCAAAAATAATGGAATTCCTTTTCCCAGAGGGCTAGAAACACGTGTTGTTGGAAAAATATGACAAGACCATGGACCCTAACGGTCATTTGGCAACTTTTATGACCCAAGTAGGGATGTACACTAAAGATCAAACAACCTTGTGTAAGATCTTTCCCATGTCCCTCCAAGAACCAACATTGAACTGGTTCATATAGCTACCCCCACACTTAGTAAACAACTTTTAGACGTTGGAAGTAGGGATGGCAAAAAAATCAGCGCCATAGGTACCCGTAGATTAAACCCATGAAAATATTCCCATGGGTAATTTAAATGGATCTGTGGGTACGAATTTTTTTCTACCCGCTTCTCAACGGACACCGGTACGAGTATTATCGTACTTGTACCCACGAGTACCCGTTACCTGCTAAATTAAAATACTACACATATTTAATTTAAAGAAGGTAATATTTTTGTTAAATAAATCAACTTAAAATATTGTCAAATTTTGTTGTTATCATTGTTACTTTTTTATAAAAAATGAAAAATTCATAGAACTATTTTTTATAAAAATATGGATAATATAAAACAAATATTTTATTTATATTAAATATCTTCTATATATATTAATATATTTTTAGATCCAATTAATCTTGTAAAAACTTACTAGTATAATTTTATTTTTATGTTTTTTAACAAATAAATTATTTGTTTGATTAAACTTTAGGTAAAAAAAAAATATATTTTTAAAAAATATTTTTGAAAAATATCTGTGGATACCCGCATGAAAAAATCCACAGGTATTTTTATAATGGGTATCCAATGGATTTTAAGTGGGTAACTGGTAGGCGGGTAGCGAGTAGGCATTACCCATACCTGTTGAGACCCATTACCACTCCTAGTTGGAAATCGAGTTCGGGAACCAGTTCACAATGTCTCGGCCACACGAGTTCACCTCACAAGCACTGACGACCGTTAAGCAAGAGAAGGAAGAGTCCCTCAGATCTTCCATTGACTGTTTTGTCAAGGCGACCCTGAGCATTAAAGACTTACATTCGGATACGACCCTTCACACCTTTCTAACTAACATCTTGCTCGAAGACTTCATCAAGAGCATGATCCATGTCTTTTCGAAGGAAATGAAGGAAACGAGGAGTAGGGATGTGTTATTCATAGAAATTGAGGAGTTACAGGTCTTTCATAGGAAGACGCAAGAGGCCCCAGGGGATTATCCAAAGGATATAGAAAGAGTGGTCAAGGAAAGAAAAAGGATCAATATAGAGAACGACCATCACGGGGGCCAAGGTACAACCATTATACGCCCCTAAACATTACTGGCTCCAAGGTGTTGGAACAAGCGTTGGCAGTCAAACTTCTATCATGCAGAAGAAGGCAAATACACCATTCGACATAGATATCAGCAAACACTAAAAGTATCACCGAAACAAGGGCATTCTACCGAAGAGTGTATGGCGCTCAGAGACAAAATAGAAGATTTAATCAAGCAAGACCACCTTAAAGATTATGTTTAGAAACAGAAGAATGGTCACCACCAGTCTGGTTACAGTAAAAATTACGACTGAGATAGCCATAGTTACTGAAAAGAATATGACTTATCCAGGAAAAACAGAAGCAGAGTAGAAATAGAAGTAGGAAGGACCAAGTTGCACTATAAAGTGAGATACATCATTGTACAAGCAAACACATCTTATAATATCTTGCTTGGAAGACCTTCTCTTAGCAAGCTGGGGGCAATAGTGTCTACCCCATACTTGGCAATGAAGTTCCCATAAGAGGAAATGAGAATAATAACAGTCCATGCCGATCAACGCACCACCAGAGAATGCTATTTAGCCAGTTTGTAGATTCGACCATATATGGATAAGCAAGAAACCTGTGACGTCAATATGCTGGCACGCTTGACAATCTTGGACATGGAGCTAGACCCAAGACTTAAAGAGATAGAGAAAGCATATGCAACAGAAGATATCCAACCTTTCAAGTTAGGAAGACAATAGACACAGGTCACATATCTTGGATCCTCCTTACCGAAAAGGTAGCAGAAAGAAATCATGGCCATAGTTCATGAAAATTCAGACCTTTTCGCCTGGACAATAATGGATATGCCTGGAATAAACCTCAACTTCCTCTCACATAATTTATTTGTGTGTACCTCAACCAAGCTTGTGGCTCAAAAGAAAAAGAAAATGGGAGTCGAAAGACTTGAGCAGCCTGAAAAGAAGTTATAAAGCTACTAGCAGCTAAATTCATAAGAAAAATCAAGTATACTACTTGGCTAGTGGATGTGGTGATGGAAAAAAAGCATAATGAGAAACGGAGGATGTGCACTAATTATACTGACCTTAATAAGGCGTGTCCCGAAGATGCTTACCTTCTGCCTAGCATAGATAAGTTAGTGGATGGAGCAACAAGCCACAGAGCCTTGAGCTTCCTGGATGCCTATTAGGCTACAACCAAATTCGGATGCACCCCCTGAATGAAGGAAAAACAACATTCATAACCGAAAATGCCACATATTGTTATCGAGTCATGCCTTTCAGTTTAAAGAATGTAGGGGCCACATACCAGAGACTAATGGACTAAGTTTTTTAGAAACAAATAGGATGAAATATAGAAGTGTATGTAGATGACATGGTTGTCAAATTCAAAGAGGCCTAGGATCATGTAGGAGATTTGAAGGAGGTGTTCGACACCATAAGGAGTCACTCTATGAGGTTGAACTAAAAGAAGTCTATATTCTGGGTGTAAGAACGAAAATTCCTGGGATTCATGATCACCAAGAGGGGAATTGAGGCGAACCCTGATAAGTGGTTGACAATGTTGCAAATGAAGAACCCGTCAAATGATGATTCATATTATATGCCCACATTTATACTGTTGTTATATCTTCTAAGGTTTTATTTCTTATTTATTTCATGCATTTAGCATGCATTTATATTTTTTTGTATAAAATGGTATTTTGTATAAAACATAACTATAAGTTACATTTTTTATTGAATTCTGTATTTTTTAGATCCTAACACTGTCTAATGTTTTGCTATAACTTTTTATGTAGATATCATTTTTGGCTGATTCTTTTTGCATTAGATTCTTGAATTCTAGGGATTCAATTTGGATATCTGGAGCATGGCATTTGGAGTCTGAAGCTATTTTTGGTGATTTTCATAAGTTCGGGTAGAAAACTATAGCTTTTTGTATTAAGATTTGTTTTTCATTTAAATTAGTTTTTAGGCCCATGGACCCATGCTTGGCCCATTATTTGTTGGAGTTAAAACCCAGCAGGGGTTGGGGGATCAACACACACTTATCATTTTTCAATTTGTAAAAAGTTTGGAGAATTTTGTCAGGAGAATATTTTCTCTCTGGGAGTTTTCAGTTTCATTTTTCAGTTTTCTAGAGTTGATCTTTTCCATTCATGCTCCAAGTTTGTATTCTTACCCTACCTTGTTCACTTGTGCATAATTCTTGATCAAGAATTTGTAATGTTTGTAATCAATTGGTTGCATGACTGTTAACCTCAACAATTATAATTGATTAATTGCAATTCTTGTAGTAAGGCTAGGTTTAGAAACAAATGCATGCTCCTCTTTTATTTCTGACTTCTTGTTTCAATTTTGAAAATTTTATTTCGTTTTTTCAATTTCGTTTCTTTCTTCCCAATTTTGTTTCCTGTGAATTTCTTTCATTGCTATGAATTTTGTTTCTTTCCTACGAATCTTCTTTCTTGTAGTTTGATTCTGAATATAAATCCCTATTGTTAATTCGTAAAAGAAAAAAAAAAGATATTAGAACTAGCTAGATTTGATCTTTGTTAATGTGTTTCCTTCGTGATTTGATCTTGATCAGTCCTATGTTACATTAGGGGGCACTTTGTTGTTTTTTTGCAAAACCTAATGCAATTAAGGTTTTGTCATAAAACCAAAAAGAGGTTTGGGTCATTTGGCATCGCTGTCTAGATTCCTACCATGCGTATCCAAAAAAATTGGACCCATCATAAGTCTCCTCAAGAAGGCATAACCTTTCAGGTAGACCAAAAGTGTGAAAAAGCTTTCATGACCCTGAAGAAGGCCTTAGCTACACCACCTATACTGACCAAGCTAATCACAAGTAACCTCGTCGTATATTTATCAATGTCATGCTCGACAATAAGCGCAATAATAGTGGAAGAAATTCCAAACAGGCAATAACTTGTATATTTCACAAGTCGGATCGTCGAGGATGTTGAAGTTAGGTACTAGAAGTAGAAAAGGCAGCCCTAGCCTTGGTCAATGCAGCCAAACACTTAAGACCCTATTTTTAGATTCATAGAATAGTTGTTTGGATAGGCAATTGCAAAAATGTTGAGAAAGCCAAAACTAGCTAGAAGGATGGTAACCTGGTCAATTGAATTGTTCAAATTCAACATCCGTTATGAAGCAAGGGGACCATCAAATCCCAATTGTTAGTTGAATTCCTCAATGAATTTCATCCTTTCGTTGAGATAATCACTGATCAACTATCCCAATGGATTGTGCATGTGGATGGATCCTCCAATAATGGAGGCAATGGAGTTGATGTTATCATCAAAGAGCCAAATGGACTTGCTATTGAGTAATCTCTACGCTTCAATTTCAAAGCCTCGAACAATCAGGCCAAGTATGAAGCTTTGCTTGCTGGACTAAAACTGATCGAGAGGTAGGAGCTAGAAGAGTCAAATGCCTCATGGATTGAAAAGCAGTACTAAATAGGTCAATCACTCTTTCCAAGTCAATGAGTCTAAGATATTAAAATATTTTCATACTTTTCGTGAAGCCAAAACTAAGTTTGATGAGAGAGCAAATTAACTCACTAAATTGGTGAGTAGCAAAAAACCTGCTCAACTTAGAACATTCATTCAACAAGAACTGCTCACGCCTAGCATCGAAGTACACGCCATTTCGGTAATACCCAACGATTGGAAAGGTGACATTCTAGCTTATATACAATGCGACCAATTGCCTACAAATCTAGCCCAGGCCAAAGCATTGCGAATAAAGGTAGTCAAATACACTGTGATAGCAAGGGAACTGTATAAAAAGGTGATATGAATCCTCTTTGTCAGTTTAGGATTCTGAAAGGACCTTAGGAATTTAGCTTGTCGCCTTAACAAAATTGATTAACGTGGAATGCAAACAATTGCAAAAAATAAACTGATTAGAATTACTATCAAACTTTTAGACACAGAATGAAAATAAAAAGTTATTGAAATTCAACGATTAAACAAGTTTTTGAATAGTGTAGGACTTTCCTGTGCAATTGATCATAGAGTTTGCTAGGCAGAATTGAGTATGAATGGAAAAGACAGAAAATGGAATTGGAATTGATAGACTCCACACTTCTAAGGATGGAAGATATGTCTATGAGATTGCACACACAAAGGGGTGAATTACCTTTGATAAATCTCAAAAGATTTTGGATTGTCAAGAACCCAAAGGAGAGAAAACCTCAACTAGTTTTTTTTATTTCCAAAATATTCTGTCTTACATATGAGTCTTGCCCAAATATATATGCCTAATAAACTTAGCTTATGTAGGTTTAGTGGCTTTCTACATTCAGTTGAAGTTACAAAATAATAAAAGCTAATAATGGGTAGCTTAATAACAAAGTGTAACTGCCAAAGCAAATTAAATATATAGTCTAATTATAATTGATAACCTAAGTGACTGCAACTTTAATTAGACAATTCTGGTCGCCTACCATTAACTAAGTAAACTCCAATAAAATGAGTTTAATTTATTCCAAACTTCTCTTCCATTAAGGTCAAACATTGTTCTCTTCAGTCATGAGACAATTAACAATTTTAAACTTTATTTCTTCAATGTTTGGCTCTTTTTGCAAAAAGGCTGCCAAAACTTGTTGTGTAGCTTCCTTAGCTCTCCTTGTCCTTGCCATTGTCTTAGGTTCTCCAAGTCCTTCAATGTCTTCAAGCTCCTTGCTCTTCATGTCCTCGTCAAAAGGTATTTTCGACACCCCTACTAAAATGCTTCTCAAAGGAAGAAGCAGATTATGTCCACGGTGAAATCCATGAGGGAGTTTGTGGCATGCACACAGGAGGTAGAACTTTGGCTACAAAGGTGTTGAGATCAGGTTACTATTGGTTCACTCTCCAAGAAGACTGTTTGACTTTCATCAAGAAATGTTTACAATGTTAAAAATATGGTAACTTGGTACACCAACCAGTTGATGATCAATATAATCACCGCACATTGGCAATTCTATTTGTAAGGAATGATATTCTCAGTCCTTTTTCCGTAGCTAAAGGACAGTGCAAATTCCTGCTAGTAGTCGTAGACTACTTTACCAAATGGATAGAGACAAAACCTCTAGCCACAATCTCGACACAAAATGTACAAAAGTTTATTTGGAAGAGTGTTATCGAGAGATTCGACATTTTGTACGCCATCATCACTAATAATGGCCTCCAATTTACAGATAAAAAGCTAAATTCTTTAATGGAAGGGCTCGACATTAAGCATAGAGTAACCTCATTTAAACATCCACAGTCGAATGGTTAAGCAGAAGCAAGAAACAAAGTTATCTTATGCGAGTTAAAGAAGAGAATGGCCAGAGCTAAGGGAGGATGGGTCGAACAAATACCAAAAATCTTATAGCCTATAGGTGCACTCCACAGTCATCAATAAAGGAAACTCAATTTCTTCACGCATATGGAACAAATGCCATGATTCTACTGGAAGTGAGAGAACTCTCACACCGAAGAGTACACTTTGATGAAGAATCAAACCAAATAGCCATGTTGGACTACATAGACAAATACTGTAATAAAGCGGCAATTTACATGTAAGCATGCAAGCAAAGGATGACCATACGATTCAACACAAAAGTTCAAGCATGAAAATTCCAGAAAGGTGACTTAACGTGGAGAGCTACGGGAGAAGCGAGAAAGAACCGAACAGAAGGAAAATTAGTTGTCAATTGGGAAGGAAAGTTTCAAATTAACCAGGATCTCAATAATGGGGCTTACAAACTTGAAGATTTGTCAGGAAAGCTCATCCCAAAGACATGGAATTCATTGCACCTAAAACACTATTATAACTAAATGTAAAACATATACTCTTTTCCTTATTCAACTTTTTATCCCTAAGGAGGGTTTTTGTCGAAAAGGTTTTTAATGAGGCTTGTTCATCAAAGTATTCAATGAAATGATGGTCTCAATCTCATTTTCATAATTCACATTTTTATTGAATTTATACTTCATAGTTAGCACAACAACATCCTATCGTGGTTAAAACAAAAAGTGCACGCTCGACTCGCAAAAAGAGTTTAGCCAAGACAATACTTACAGCTCTCTAAGTGTGCTCTCGACTCATAGAAGACTTCGGCCCAGACAGCAATCAATACTCTAAGTTTCAATAAAGTCCCTTCCCAACTTGCAAAAAGAGTCCGGCCAAGGGAGTACTTAAAGCTCAAAGTTTCAGTAAAGTGCCCTCCCAACTCGTGAAAGAGTTTGGCCCAGGTAACACTCAATACTCTAAATTTCAATAAAATACCCTCCCAACTCGTAAAAAGAGTTTGGCCAAGGCAACACTTAAAGTTCTAAGTTTCAATAAACCGTCCTCTCAACTTACAAAAAGTTAAGACAGCACAACACCTTCATATAGTGTCATTTTATGCTTCACATGCAAATAAACCATCTTTTGGTATGTTTGGTTGAATGGGAAAAAATTAAAATATGACCGATGATGTTCTATTTTTATTAATTCGATTGAAATAAAAAAAATAATTGACCTTTTTTAAGGAAAAATAATTGAATTTTAGAAAAAATATTTTTTTCTTTATTCAATTCTCTATCATTTTTATCCAAGCAAATATACATTAAAGGCGTTTATTAAAAAAATAAGTTTATGATATCTAAAATGAATATATATATATATATATATATATATATATGAGAAAAAATGTTGTGATTAATAAAGTCAACAAACTTAAGGGTTGTGATTGAGTAATAGTATAAAACTCTTTTACACTGTCAATGCATGAAATTAAACTAAGTCTAGAGTGTGTGTTTTCAAATTGAAAGTTCATTTCACCAAAATCTTGCTTGGATCAAATAGGAATCAATTTACTTGAAAAGAAATGGTGGATTGGGTATCAAAGATGAAGATGACTTTAACAAGGTTTTGTTAGACAAGTGGAGATGGAGGATCTTGAATGAAGAAGATGCATAGTGTAAGTCAAAGTACTACAAGCTAAATAGGGAGAAATCATAAGAATTTAACACAGAGACCAATGGTGGAAATATATTGTGAAGACTACCTCAGAATATAGGTTTACTTTTAGGTTTTGGGGAGACTCATTGAGAGAGCGATTGCAAGTTTTAAATCAACTTTTCCTAGGTTGTTTATGCTATTACTCATAAAAAAAGAAGTAATCATTTCAGAAGTTGAAAGATGGAGGGAAGAAAGATAGGAATGAAATCTTCAATGTAAGAAAGATAGGAATGGAAGCTCCAAGGGAGGTAGACTTGAAGTATAATGTGAAAGATGACTAAAAGTAGGGAAGTGGATTGATTAATGAAGATAGCTACCTCGTGAAATATGCTTACAATAAAATTCATTATAGCACTCTATCCCAAAACTCTGAATTATTTAAAGATATTTGGAAATGTCATCAAAAGTATCAACTTTTGCTTGGAGGGTGGCATTAAATAGAATACATATAAAGGTTGAATTGATAAAAGGGAACATCAACCCTTGTTGGATGGAGACTTATGTCTTAGGTGTCATCAAGCAGCACTGGAGTTGGTGACAAATCTCATCCCATTTATGGAAACACATTGGTTTGATGAGAAGAAAGAAAGAAACTGATATATGAAACACAATTATGTGTCTCAAAGGTGTGGGAGGATATTCTCCATAAGTCATGGGAGGTTAGAACTTACTATAAGAAGGCCTCATTTTCCTACTATGACAAGTTAATGCAATCAGAATACTATGTTAATAGCTTAGGCCTTAAGTAGTATAGTGGGTTTTATGGTGGTTTGTTACTTTGATTATCTTATTGTGTAGTACCTTGACTATTTGTTTTTTGTGACAAAAATTGAAGTATGTTCAATGTTGACACTTGCTACTCATATCTTATGATTGAAGTGGTTTGATATTAGTGACATACGTTGAATAACATTTTGTATTTTAAAAAACATAAATAATATTTCATAATTAAAATTTTATATTAACAAAAAAATATTTTTTTATATAATTCATGAAGATCAAAATGGATGTAATGTATACTTCATAGAATATATAAAATATTGATCATTTAATTACCTTCTTACCGATTAATATTTAATCACAACATTTTATATATAGTAGGTTTGTTGAATTTACCAATTAATACTTTAAAAGTCATATGAATGAAGGATAGTGATTGAAACTAGTGTAAAACTCTTTTACACTGGTAGTTTATAAGTGTTAAACTCTTATAAAATTTTTGTAGATAATATATATGAAATGAACTTTCATTCTAATTTGGTGTAAAGCAGTGCACATGAATTTGTTAACTTTTCATTCTACATAAAACTATTGAAAAGTTTGACATTTGATATCTATATATTGTTAATAATCAATGTTATCAACACCATTAAATTTAATCGTACGATTACTCTCAATTTTTCTCATTTTTACAATATTTTTTTTTCTTATTTGATATGTCATAATAGAAGATGGGAGGTCATATGTTCAAATCTCTCCACTAACAAAACTAATACATTAACAACTAACATTAGTCTAATAATATATATATATATATATATTACAACTCAGGTGAGAAAAAAGTTATAGTGAGAAATGAAATATAATAATAACCACAGGAATTCAATAAATGGTTGATATTCAATTGTTAATTAGACAAGCTCACGTGATTCTTTCACACAAATTGTTAATTTTAATATTTTGAATTTAAAAAATTTCAAAGATAAAAAATACATTTTAAATTAGTACACCAAACAATTACTTATTATGAATTGTTATTAAAATATTAAAAAAATCATGTCTAATAAATTATTAGGACTTATAAAAAAACATAATGTATGGAATCCTCCGTAAGGTCTCTACCATCACCATTATCATCAATATACCACCACCATCATCGCTACCGATAATAAAAACCTTTCACATAGAGTTATTAATTTTATCATTTTAAATTTAACAAATTTCAAATATAAAAATACATTTTACACGAGTACATCAAACAATTACATATTATGTATTGCTATTGTTATTGAGATATTAAAAAAGTCATGTCTAGTAAATTATTAAGACCTATAAAAATCATAACATGTGGCTCTTTCTTGTCACCCCACCAACTCCTCTAGAAGGTCATCGTCGCTGCCGTTGATGACGGCAACCACAGTGGTAGTGGTGGTATCGACAATGGTAGCAGCAGTGGGAAAAGGACAGTGCTAAATTCAAAATATTAAAATTAACAACTTTGTGTAAGAGAACCAACTTGCTTAATAAAACATTGAATGCCAATCATTTATTAAAATTCTGCTGTTATTATTATATTTTCTCATTTCTCACTATAACCATTTTTCTCACTATATATATATATATATATATATATATATATATATATATATATATATATATATATATATATATATATGAATTACTAACATACTTTTACCTATTTTCTTAATTAGAATGTGTTAGCATCATGATTCATACACCAAACATTTTGGACAAAAGTCAATCACCTCTTTTGTTAAATTAAACACTTAAATGCACGTTTTGACTTCCTAGTTTAGTAATTTTTTATATTTGTTCCTTTTTTTTAATTGAGTCATTTTGTCCCAAACTTTTGAAAATTATGCCATTTGTACCCCACCATTAACTAATACATTTTGACCATTAATCTTTAAACCTTGACCGACAAATGTGAATTGTGACATGCCACATGCCAATGAGATGATAACATAGATTTAAAATTATTTTTGACACTTCTATTTTATTAATTTTTTAAAATTTTCCCCTTTTTTTAATATACATATTTTGTTACCCAGGTTTTCAAATTTACCATTACTTTTAATGTATTCTAACTAAAATTTGTTATTAGATATTACAAAATATAATTTCAAATAATTGTACCTCATTTGAAAAATTTTCAAAACTAATAGACATAAATTTATTAATTTAGAAATTCTGCATACTTAAAATCATGGCATACTAATATGATTTAAGTGTTTTTCGTGAAAACTTTATTGTTATTTTGTGTTAAATTGGCAAATGAGAACGGTATTTTCTTTAAATATATATATTCCTATAAAAATAGTTCAAAGCAATTTTGAGGATACAAGAAAATAAAATAATGTATAGTTAAAAGAAATAAATAATATGTTCCCTAATTTTTTATTTTTAAATGTTAATAATAAATAAAATAAGTTAGATTTGATTTATTTAATATTTTAAAATATATGAAAAATATATTAAATATTTTTTATTTGAGAAAAATTATTATAAATAATATAATCATACTTATTTTAAGATTTAACTTAGAATTTGAATTTATAACATAGTAGAGTGTAATAATAGCTGATTGATTTGTCATCAATCTAAAAGTAAAAAATGGTTTTGATATGATACACATATAATTATAATATAAACTAAAAAAAACTATTATTTTTAGTATATTAACACGATTATCAAAATTCAAATAAAATAAATTATCAATGACTAAAATATAAATATTTCCTTATTATACAAGATTAATTTAACATAATATTAATTTATAATATATATAATATATTTTTATCACATATTAATTTATTGTCTTGTCAATTTATAATGAATTTTATCTTTTTTTATTTTCATTTAATTTAGAATTAATGCAATTCATGATCCTTGTATATAAAAAAATTATTTACGGTATTAAATGAATAATAATTATGAAAATCAAAATTAACTTCAAACAAATCAAAATAACATCATATATATATATATATAATATATATATATATATATATATATATATTTATATTTTAGTCATTGATAGAGAGAGACATAAAGTTTAATTAGTATATACTGACAGTATAAAGAGAGTTTTATATTGATGCTCAATCACACAAGTTATATATATATATATATATATATATATATATATAGAGAGAGAGAGAGAGGGAGAGAGTTTAATTAGTATGTACTGGCAGTATAAAAGAGTTTTAGATTGATGCTCAATCACACATCTTCATTTATATGACTTTTAAAGTATTAATTGGTAAAATCAACAAACTTACTATAAATGAAGGATTGTGCTTGAATGTAAGTGTAAAACTTCTTAAACTAACAGTGCAATTCATATATATATATATATATATATATATATATATATATATATATATATATATATATATATATATATATAGTGAGAAAGCCAAATTTATGTGAGAGTGAGATGAACAAATCTCGGCATTAAGAGAGAGAAGAGAAGAATATCCACAAAATTTCAGTCATTGAGAGAAGGAAGAGAAAAAAGAGTGATAGATAATGGGTGTGTTTTGTAAAACTAATTAAAAAGTTGACCAAAAGCTGAAAAGTTAACTAAAAACTAACTGAAAGTTGAAAAGCTAGTGTTAAATGCTTGGTAAAACTAGTTGATCAAATAACTGAAAATTGTAAAATAACAAATAAGGACAACATTAATCATTAGATCAACAATGAGGTATTTAAAATAATTATAACATATTTTAATAATATAAATTATATATATTTAAATTATAAATTATTATCATTATATATTTAAATTGTAAATCTCTATAATAATATATTTAAATTATAAATTTATGTAATTACATATTTAAATAATAAATTACTATATATATATATATATATGTGACATATCTAGTAAGAAAACCAAATTTATATGAGAGTGAGAGGAACAAATCTCTTCATTAAGAGAGAAGAATATCAAAAATTTTTAGCCATTGAAAGAGGAGAAAAAATGATAACTCATGGGTATGTTTGGCAAAACTAGTTGAAAAGTTGACCGAAAGCTAAAAAGTTAGTTAAAAAATAAAAAGTTAATTGAAAGTTAAAAGTTAGCCGAAAGTTAAAAGCTAACTAAATGTTGAAAAACTAGTTGAAAACTAGTAATAAGTATTTTGTAAAATTAGCTTATCAACTAGCTGAAAGTTGTAAAATAACAAATAAATAAATTATTAATCATTACATCAACAATGAGGTATTTAAAATAATTATAAAATATTTTAATAATATAAATTATTATATATTTAAATTATAAATTATTATAATTATATTTAAATTATAAATTTCTATAATAATATATTTAAATTATAAATTTATTTAATTACATATTTAAATAATAAATTATTATAATTAATATTTAAATTATAATTTTCTATAATTATATATTTATACTATAAATTATTATGATGAATGAGAGATATTATATAATGTGATGTGAGAGAATTAGTAAGCGACAATCATTATTTAACGAAGGATAAACATGTAAAAATAAAATCAGCTAGTAGGTGAAAATATGATATCTTTTAAAAAAACTACTTCGACTAACTTTTTTGAAAAAATTAGTAAATCCTAAAAAATTTCCTACATTTTTGTCATACAAATAGAGTTGAAATCATCTTAGCTAGCTGAAATGAAAAATCAAACACACTCAATAAATGCTAAAGAGAGAATGAATGGATGTGTACAATTTGATTTCAACCATTAATTTTTATTTTAGTAGCTAAAATTTGCTTCTCTCACTCACATATAAGATAGCTTGCTCTTAAATTACAATATGATATATATATATATATATATATATATATATATATATATATATATATGCACATACACATACATGTGCTCAATTAATCAAAATCCTTATTTAAAGATAATTTCGTTGTCACA
This sequence comes from Psophocarpus tetragonolobus, assembly GCA_037954015.1. Lineage (NCBI taxonomy): Eukaryota > Viridiplantae > Streptophyta > Magnoliopsida > Fabales > Fabaceae > Psophocarpus > Psophocarpus tetragonolobus. Next base: position 21,464,956 of record CM075688.1, on the reverse strand, counting down.
AATAATACTTAAATTATATCAACATTTCATAATTTTTAAATATGTAGAATCCTTGAAGTAAGAAATTTATGTTATTTAATAACAATTATTTATTTATGGTAAGTTTGTTGATTTTATTTATTAATATTTTAAAAGTTATATTAAGGAAGAGTTATGATTGAACATCATTTCAAAACTTTGTCAGTACATACTAATTAAACTTAATTTTTATATGAGAGAAGAGATTATGCACTGTTAGTATAAAAAATTTTATAGTAATATTAAATCGCAACCTTTCGTTTATGATAACTTTTTTGTTTACTTTATCAATTAATACTTTAAAAGTTATATAAATTAAGAGTTGTGATTAAACATAAGTGTAAAATTCTTACACTATCAATGTATACTAATTAAACTATTTTTATATTTTTCAAATGAGATACATATATTTGAATTATTTCTTTTTAGATTTTTCAAATGAGATACATTTGTTTGAAAATTGTATTTTAATAAAATTTAATAATAAATTTTAGTTACAACGCGTTAAAAGAAATTATCAAAATCTAAAAGTTATAGTCTAACACAAATCGCTAAATTTAACAACGTCAAGGGGAAAATGCAAAAAACTAGTAAAATATAGAAAAATGTCAAAAATAAATAAAATAGAAAGCACAAAATATACGTAAGTCTATGTCATCACACCTCATTTACATATGTATTCTAACTATTAACACACACTAGTTTATGCTTAACACAAATTACATAATTTTAAAACATTTGGAGCAACATGCCTTAATTAAAAAACAAGGAAGAAAAATCTAAAAAAAAATCATTGAACTAGTGTTTGTTGGTTTTCTATCCCCTTTTCTTATTTTCTCTCATCTCATTTATCATTGATATTAAAATTGTGTTTAATTTATCATTTTAGCTAGTTAATAGTTTAAAAACTAACTAAAATGATTTTAGTAAACACAAACTTAGGAGCTTTTTTAGGTAGCTACTAGCTTTTTTGAAAAGCTACTCTAATTAGTTTTTTTAAAAAATATCTTTTATTTTCATCTACTACTATATGATTTTCTTTTACAACTTACCTTCGATTAATTAATGAATTGTTCCTACTAATTCTCTCTCTTCACATGATACAACATTTTTCTCCTTCATTCCTCCCTCTTTCATTAATATAATTGTAGTTATTTATAATTTAAATATATAATTATAAAAAGTTATAATTTAAATATGTAATTTAAAATTTATATATTTAATTATAGAAAATATAAATTAAATATATAGATATAGTAATTTATAATTAAATATGTAATTACAAAAATGTATAGCCTAATGTAATTATAGTAATTTATAATTTAAATATGTAATTATAGAAACTTATAATTTCAATTTAATATATAAATTTATAATTTAAAATGTAATTTAACAGTTTATAATTAAATATGCAATCAATTATAGGTATTTATAATTTAATGTAATAATTTAAATATATAATTATAGAAATATAATTTAAATATATAATTTATAATTTATATATTTAATTATAGGAAATTATAATTTAAATATATAATTATAGAAATTTATAAATTATATATGTAATTACAGAAATTTATAATTTAGATATGTAATTATAGTATTTTATAATTTAAATATATAATTATAAAAATTTATAATTTAAATATGCAATTATAATAATGTATAATTTAAATATGTAATCAATTTATATTTTTAAAATATATTATGATTATTTTAAATATCTCATTCTTGATCTAATGATTAATGATGTCTTTATTTGTCATTTTACAACTTTTAATTAGCTAATGAACTAATTTTACTAAATATTTATAACTAACCTTTTAACTTTCGGCTCCTCAACTTTTAGTTAGTTTTGCTAAAATCACACTTCAGTTAGTTTTGATCTTCAGCTAACTTTTTAGCTCTCACTTAGTTTTGCCAACATACCCTAAAACTTTAGGTGGTATTTGATTTGAGAAAATATTTTCTGTTTTAATGTTGTATTTTTATTTTTGTAACCGTTTTCATCTTCAAGATTTCAACATTAAAAATATGTTTGTTTTCTCTTAATATTTTATAATTTTCAAAAAATAATTTTGTTAAATTTAATCAATTTTAGTAAAAATATTGTAATATATATATATATAATTTAAAATATATTTATATATAGTTTTTTTATAATTATAATATTGTTATTAAGTTTTTACATAGTTTTAAATTATAGTTTTTGTTATAATTATAATCTGTGGATCAACGATAGGGATTGAGTTGTTTTACTTTAATCAGAAATCTTGAGTTAGATCATTCAAGAGAGATTTTGTCGCCTATAGTGGTCTTACAATGCTCGAACATGATTGACTCATGTAAAGGATATAAACACCAGGTGTCTTCTATCAAAGTAATTTGGAAATATAAAAAAATATATATATATTTTCCTTCCTTTTATTTCTTATTATATTGGGGAATGTAAATAACTTGATTAATTTCTTTTTTGAGAAAGAGGTACTTTGACAATATAATAAAGTTTTCCATCGTCTATCCATCACACTTTTTCATGTATAGTAAGTTTGTTTATTTTATTAATCTATATTTTAAAAGTCATATAAATTGTGAGTTGTGATCGTAAGTACATAAACACTAAATTCATCTTCTTTTTTTTTTATCTCTTCACACATTAACTAAATAGAAAGGAAAATTATGAATAATTTTGAAAGAATTGTATAAATAATTGACATATTTCACATGATTATCTAATTTTTTTTTTAAGAAACATGTTTTTTAAAGAGTTTTATAATAAAGGATGATAGAGAAGTTCAAAATAAATATGACAAAGTGTTATATTTTGATTGATTGGAAATGGTAAAAGAATCCCCTCAATGGTCTTCAAACAAAATGCAATATTAATAATGCATGCACATTTAGGGAGTAGGTTTATATTTTTTTTATAAGCCAAAAAATATTATTACATAGTCGAAAGTACCATGGGTGCCTTTCCAATATTACAATTCTAACATAACAAATATAACAAGCTGAAATACAAAATCAAAACAGAATCTACTCGTTACCCCTCAATGCTACAAGATGGATTCATCATTCATCTTGGAAAAGAGTGTGCAATTAACTTGGCTAACATACTGTTCCTAGGAGCTTAGTTGTGTTTGATGGACAATAGTAGGAATATCCAATGTTTGTTGCTTAAAAACAAATGCATTCCTAGCTTCCTAAAAGTGTCAGAGCCCTGCAAACCAGATAAAAGACCCCGTTGGTTGCTTCTATCTGCTACCACTATAACTAAGCTCAAAAATTGAAAAGTCATATATTTAATATCATTTTGTAATATTGTATATATAGCTTCCACCAAGAACCTAATTGTGACCATATCCTGGTAGCCACACCAAACTTTCCAAAAGGTGCTTCCTAGACTCCATTATCCTACGACAAGTCACATGCCACATTAGTATAATATAAGATCCCTCGAGGCCTTGATGCACCAAATTTCCTCTAATACCTAATCTATAAGCATACAACGTCCATGCAAATAATTGAAGTTTGCATGTGTGCATTTTGAATTTCATATAGATTTTGAGGGATATTGTAGAAGATCTCTTTCTCCAATTTAGAGATCCTGCAACTATTGAATGAGTATGATTTATTTTAACTCTTGAATGAAATGCACATTCACTTTCTTTAATGACAGATCTTGCAAATATTAAAATTTGATATTAAGATATCTCTTCAACTCTTCAAGAACCTCTATTAAATATGCCCTTAACTCTACATTTGAATAGCATTAATTATAATTAATATTTGAATTATATTTACTTTTAACTATATTTGAATCGCAGTGCCTATTCTACCGAATGAGCTCTTAACTCAATCCAAAAACAACATATGAGATTTAATATTCTTCATAAGATTCAAGAATCAAGAGATAAATAATAGTACTTTCACAATCTGATAGAAGAACTTCCTGTAACTAATTCTTCAATTGAAGCTTGAATACAATATTGCAACTAGGTATATTTCTACTTAGTGGAGTTAATTACGTAATGCAAATGATGCTATAAGCTATTTTTTTTCAAAAAAAATAAACTGGATACTATAAACAAAAAACTCGAGATTTGGAAAATTTGTTTGGGTTTATTTTATTATTTGTCTTATTGTCCTCCCTTAGCTCCAGAACCTCCAAACTTTTTGTTTTTTCTCTGGTTAATGGTTTTGTCGCGGGGTGAAAATAATAAAATAAAAAGAAAAAACACCTGGAATAGAATGCGTGAGGTTTTCTGTTTTTTAGTTTTTCATGATATGATTGTAAATAACTAAAAACAATCCATCAATATAATAAGAAGAGAAATAAATTAAAGAAGAATTTAACCTATTTATTTTATGTATTTAAATTTATAAAATAATAAAAAAATTTGTTGTAAAAATTTTGTATTAATATTTTTTAATTACAACTTTTTATATAAAGTAAGTTTGTTGATTTTATTTATTAATATTTTAAAAATCATAAATTAAAAATTATAATTAAATTTTAATGTAACACATCAATTCAGCGTATAAATGTATAAAATTATAAATTAAGAATAATTTTTTTATTGATTTTTAACTAAATTTCAAAAGATACTCGTTATCAACGCATTTCTTTAGACATGATAATAGAATTTATAGTTTTATATACGTGGCGACAACATAGTACTTACGCACACCAGCTAATTAGAAATATTAAATATAAACACTTCACAGACAGAAGGAAATAACGAATAAGTCAACAAATAAATTTGATCGATATGTTTTTGTATATTTTACTTAATATAATAATATTTATTATTATTTAAAATGATATATTATGATTGTTATTTAAATAGGATAACCCAAGTTCGATAGGTTATTGTTAAATATCGAAAACAAATTTTCACCATCTATAATTTTTCGCCCAAATAATCTCATACAAGATGTGATATATATATATATATATATATATATATATATATATATATATATATATATATATATATATATATATATATTTCTTTTAATACTTATTCTAGTTTAAAAGTAATTTATAATTATATTTTTTAATATAATCTTTTATAATTAATCAATATAATATTTTATAATTATATTTAGTATAATATTTTTTATAAGGTTGATTTGGTAGTAACTTAGTGAGATGGAAGAGAAAGAAATTGTCTGAATTTGAATATTTCTACTAACAAGTAACAACTAATATTTGCCTATATAAAAAAACATACTCCTTTTCTCTCTTGTATAAATTTTATTACTAAAATTTTATTAATATAAAATTTGCTCTTGTTTTTATTTTTTTATTTTTAAACCCTAATTTTGTATTCCTAATTGATTATTTTTAAGTTATATTTTTGCATTCAATTTTTTTTTTATATTTTGCAACTCTTCTCATTTTTTAAACTTTTTTTGCACCTCTTATTCATTATTTACTTCTATTTTGATTTTTTTCTCAGACAATTTTATTCACAGTGAATGACACAAATTGTGACTTCGTTTTATTTTTTATTATTACAATAAGGTTCATTTTATTCTTCTATATTAATTTGGGTTATATTTTTAGGTTATGAACAAGAGAACACAATGATCTAATCTTGTTGTTTACTCTTTTAGTTTTCGAAACTATTAATATAGTTTTGGAAAGTAATTTTTGAAATATGAATTTATACTTTTGGAATATTCTTTCTAAAATCTTATATAAGGTTTCATAAAGTATTTTTTATACCTTGTATTTTCATATATAATTATGAAAAACACTTTTTGGAGGCTACTATCTTTTATATTTTTTTAATTATTCTTTATGTATGCATGAAAAATCATCTTAGTAAAATATTTAAGGGAATAAATATTGATTGTAGTGATGCAAATTAGTTGGAGGATATAGGGAGATGTGAAGAAAATGAGAAAAGAGGTATATTGATTGATATATTTTACGGAATGTCAAATAGAATGTCTGTTTAGAATATTTTAGGAAATATTAAGTAAATTTAGAAAGGGAAAATATATTAATCACCCTATAGAGATGTAAATAACATAACCCCATTTAGAATGATGTTAAACAAAGTTGTTTTTTATATGTTAAATTAAGTCTTTGAGATATTATGATGCATGCACGTCTAGCATGAGCTTGAGCTAGGACCAATAAGAAAGGAGCATGATTTGGATTAAGTTTAAAGGAGCTTAGTTTAGTACATGTTCTAGTTAATTGTATTCATTTGACTATTTTTAGGCTTGTATAAGCACCATTAAGTCATTAGGATTTTAGGAGTGTAGTTAGTTTTATTTTTAGCCTTATATTTTAGCCTATAGGTTCTTTTTTTTTTTAGGAGGTGTAAATAGTCTCTTTGTGGAGTATGTTAATTAGTTGGGTTTGGCTGGAAGTAGTTTTGGACGTGTGGAATTATTAACCACGCCATTAATTGCTTCTAAAACTCTTCTAACCAACACATGAAACATGTAAGAGACATATGGCCCCCTTGTCCCCTTGTTTCACTCCACATGTGCTTTCTCACTCCTACATGGCTGATTCTTGTTGCTTCTTATTTGAATTTGAATTTTGGAAGTGTCATGTCATTTCCCTCCAAAATTCAAATTCAAACTAAAGGGAACATAGATCCATATTTTTAGGGCCATGTTTGGATCTTTAGTTGGATTAAATTAGTGTTAATTAAACACATGCTAAATTAACACTAAATTAAGCCAACTAACCCTTAATTAAAGCATGTTGGACGTTCAACTTGGGATTCTAAGCTCATGGTTCATGCTTTGCTTTATAAATAAAGCATTCACTCCTTTATGTAATTTTTTAACACTCATTTGAATGAAAATAACCTTTCTCTAAACTTGAGATCTTTTTGTTCTTAGAGAGTGTTCATGTTCTCTCCATTCTTTTGAGAGTCCTTCATACTATTATCAATGGTTCATTCCCTTGTGGCTAGCTTAACTCATGACTTATGATCTTCAAAGTAGAAGTGACGCCAATCTTCACCTCCATCTCCTAGTCTTCCACTTCCATTTCTTTAACCTTGGAACCTTTATAAGTAAGGATCTTGGGAGCATTCTCTTCATTAAGGATTCTTTAATCTTGCCTTGGGGAGGGATGTATAATTTGATATCAGAGTTTAGGCTCTGATAAAGGTTCTTCCTATCCTATCTCTAGCTTTTATTTTTTCGATTCATTAGTTGTGTTCATCTTCTTCTTCTACTCCAATTATATTTTAATTCATCACTTCCGTGTTATTTGATATTGATCCTTTAGTTGTCTTGAATTATTTGATGTCTTGTGGTTTTGTATCAATTTTTGCTTGAAAAAAAAATTCAAAAAAATTCTAGGCAAATTGTACTCAATTCTCTAAAAAAGTTTGGTTCAATTTATGTTTCCTATCATTGAATCACATGCTTGTTTAGATCTGGATTTTTCCGCTTGCTTATCTTGCTATTTGATGTGTTGTTCATGCTTGGTTAATCCTAAGAAACACTAAATTGTCATTCCATAATTTTGTGGATGAAGCCACACATGTGTGGTTAATGTTTTGGAGTAAACCATTGCATTTTCTTGTGTGATTTTTGCTGTTGCTATTTCCTATTTTTTCCAGTTCGTTTTTAGTGTCTTTGAGCATTTAATTTGTGCTTGCTTTGGTCCTTGATTACTTAAGCTTGGAGCCTAAGAGGTTTTGTGAATTAAATCCACACGGCTGTAGCAAAAACCATAGCGCTGTGGTCACATCCTTGGCTATCTTTGCATCAAGACTAGGTGCAGTTTTTGGCTCTGTTTTGGTTCTGTTTTTAGAAGTTTAATTTTCAGTTTTTAATCTTCTTGTTATGTCATTAGAATATCATATTTAGTCCTTAATTTGTCACATTAAATTCCTTAGGTTTTACTAATTTTTTTGTGTTGTTTTTTGTCTTGAAAAAGTGTTGTGTAAGCGTCTTGAAATTGAGCTTCTAAGAGAGGTTTTCTCTCTTGTTTAAGTCTCTTAACAAGTGTCACATGCTTTTAGTTCAAGCATGTTTCCTAAATAAAATTCTAAAAAAATTATAGCTCAATTTCTTGTTTAACTTTTAGTGTCTTGGATTGTTTTGTAGTAACTTTTGGTGTGCTTGTTTGAAGTGAGATTTGTGTGGTATAAGGAGCTGCTTTTGACTGTGGGTTATTGAGCAAAACTTGTGTCAAAACAAGTTAGTTCATGCACAAATCAAACACTCCTAAGCATACCTTAAAACACTTCAAATTTTAGTACACTTTGAGTTACCAAAATTTTCTTAGATTGCATCTTTTGGTTTGAAAATTGTGTGGCCTTGCTTGCTGAAAATTTTCAAGCGATTAGTACCTCTTTATTCCTCATTAAATTTGCAAACCAAATCTGAAAACAAAAATTAGGTTCAGCCAAAATAAATTTAAGAAAAAAAAAAGTCAAAAGACAATTTGAAAAGAAAGAAAAAAAAAGTGCTAAAACAAAGAAGTAAAAAAAAAATATATAGAAAAAATTGGTGTACCCAATAGAAAATTCTTTTAATTGCAAAAAAGGACTTAAAATTGTTGAAATTTCTTGGAAGCATTACCTAAAGCATTCAGCCATTTTTATTTGTATTGGTGCAATTTTTGAAAATTGTTTGAGTCATTTTGCTTTTTAGTCCTTATCCGTATCTAGAACTTTTCTAGGATTTCCTTTGTGTGCTTAGCCTTCTTTCTAGCTTTATTTTTAGTTTGTCTTATTGAATTTATTTGTGTCTTGTCTCCATTAATCCTTCCACTTGGATAGTGTTCCATCCAAATTGTGTTTTTCTTGCTTTATTTTGCTTGCTCTATTTCTTTGGTTCTTGCCTTAGTTGGTGTCACTTTTGTGTAGGTAAGCCTTGAGTAAGGAAGCCTTCCACAAGGATAGCCTCTTAAGGAAGAGTTGAAATAAATAAAAGGACTTGAACAAAAGGAAGAGCATGGACAAAAAGTGAAACACTTGTGAGAAATTTTGGAGAGGAGACTTGAAGACTTTAATTCATTCTTTTTAGTTGAATCTTTCAATTTCTTGGTTGTATTTCCTTTTTCTTGGTTTGTAAAAGGCCTTTTCTTTTAAGTTGTTTAGCTTAGTTTCTCGCAATTAAGGTGTGAAGGAGGAAGTGGTACACCACCTTCCACACCTATAGGAGCACGTTAGATCTCTTTCCTTTTTTAGTTTTTTGCCTTAGTTTACCCTTATCTTATTTCATGCGTTTTTTAGAGGAGTGTATGGAGTTCCAAAGGCTTTTGCACTTGTAGGAATTTGTGTAGGTTAGTGTTATATGCTCTTCCATTTTCTAGATGGTGTTTGAGTTCCAAAGGCTCATATATATTTTAGTTGAGAAACCAAAACAAAGGGTGAGATGAGTGAGTTCAACTCTAGGAACCAACCTCTCCTTAGTGGTTACCATGACCCAAATTCTCCCTTATTTTGCACTTCCTTTTCCTATCCCTGTGAGCACTTTGAAAAAGAAAGAGAAAAGTGTAGAGAGAGAAATAAAAATAAAAGAGAAGTATAGAAAAGAGAGACTAGAAAGAAAAGAAAGAGAGGAAAAAGAAGGAAGAGAAAGAGAGACAAAAGAAAGAGAGGAAAAAGAGAGAAAAGAGAAAAGAAAAATGGGAGAGCGAAAAGAAAGAAAGAGAAGAAAAATGGGAAGGAGAAAAGAAAGAAATAGATGAAAAATGGAAAAAAGAAAAGAAGAAGAGAAGAGAGCAATTTAAAAAAGAAAGGGAAGAGTATTTTGAAATATTGGGAGAGTGAGAGAAAAAGAAGAGAGATGAAGGAAAGAAACAAAGAACACATACTTACCCTTAATTCAAAAAAAGAAATAAATTTTGAAAAATAAATTGGTGAGAAGAGTGACCCTAGCCAAGACTTAGTTTTAAACTCTATCTTAGGTCAATCTTCTAACCAATCAATTAAAACACAAGTAGAGTTTGGGATTGTGCAAAAATATTTTGAGCACATTGACTCACAATCTCAAACTTCCCTTGGGTATGCTCCTTCATCATGTACTTTAACAAGTGTTGGACTTATACCTTTACCCTTTGAGAAACAAAAGTGTGAAGTCCAATACTTGGGAAAGGTCTTGTTGAAGGAGGGTGAAAGTGGTGTCCAATTGAACACTTCACCAAGTTTTGAACTTGAGCCTACATCATTAAGGTTCAAACAAGAGCCTCAAGTTCAAAACTTGTTCAAAAGTGAGAGAGAAGAAGGTCTTCAAGAAGATTACTCCTTAAGTCCTAAGAAGGATCTTATTAAAGAAACTTCTCTCTTAGGACAAGTGCAAGTGGAGGTTGTATCTCAATCATTTGAACACATCTTTCTACAACCTCTAATTGCACCTAAAGAAAATATTTCACCAAGTGTTGAACTTGAGCCCTTTTTTATAAAGCTCAAGCAAGAAACTCAAGTTCAACACTTGAAAGGAAAGAAAGTTGTTCTTCAAGGAGATTTTTCCTTGCCATCCAAGGAAAATCTAATTGAAAACAATTTTCCCATGTTGCAAGTAGGAAATGAGGTTGTGCCCATAACTTCTTAGCACAATGAAACATAACCTCAAATATTACTTGTGGATATGGCCAAATGTGGTCAAGAGATTGAGCTACAAATCTTTTCTATCCATAGCCAATCTCACGGCCCACTCAAAGAGACCTTGAAAGAAAGGTCCACCCCTAGGCCCATCATTATTTTATAGGGTGAACAACAAGATAAAGCCTACATGGCTTTCTTGGATGAGTGCTTTAAGGCACCTAAGCTTGTCTCACTTCCTACCCGAATGGGACTAGCCTTTAGTGAACTTGGAGTTACTTGGGGAGCTGCTGTGTGGGGGCATAGGTATAGCAAACAATTTTTAAACCTTAGTGCATACCTTAACCACCCCAAGTCTATGAGGTCTCCCTATAGACCTCCTACCCTTAACATTTGTGTACATAATCATATACCCATTCATATGCGGGTGCTTTTGCAGGATTGGAAAAAAAGGATGAAAGACCACAAGATTTGAGGTCAAATCCTCCTCAAGGGAAAAGGATATGATGCATGCACACCTAGCATGGGCTTGAGCTAGGACCAATAAGAAAGGAGCATGACTTGGATGAAGCTTAAAGGAGCTTAGTTTAGTACATGTTCCAGTTAATTGTATTCATTTGACCATTTTTAGGCTTGTATAAGCACCCTTAAGTCATTAGGATTTTAGGGGTGTAGTTAGTTTTATTTTCGGCCTTGTATTTTGGCCTATAGGTTCTTTTTTCTTTAGGAGGTGTAAATAGTCTCTTTGTGGAGTGTGTTAATTAGTTGGGATTGGCTAGAAGTAGTTTTGGACGTGTGGAATTATTAACCACACCCTTAAGTGCTTTTAAAACCCTTCTAAACATATGAAACATGTAGGAGACATGTGAGATCCCTTGTCCCCTTGTTTCACTCCACATGTGCTTTCTCACTCTTACATGGCTGATTCTTGTTGCTTCTTATTTGAATTTAAATTTTGGAAGTGTCATGTCATTTCCCTCCAAAATTCAAATTCAAACTAAAGGGAACATAGATCCATATTTTTAGGGCCATGTTTGGATCTTTAGTTGGATTAAATTAGTGTTAATTGAACACATGATAAATTAACACTAAATTAAGCCAATTAACCCTTAATTAAAGCATGTTGGACATTCAATTTGGGATTCTAAGCCCATGGTTCATGCTTTGCTCTATAAATAGAGCATTCCCTCCTTTATGTAATTTTTTAACACTCATTTGAATGAAAATAACCTTTCTCTAAATTTGAGAGCTCTTTGTTCTTAGAAAGTGTTCATATTTTCTCCATTCTTGTGAGAGTTCTTCATGCTATTATCAAGGGTTCATTCCCTTGTGGCTAGCTTCACTCATGGCTTATGATCTACAAAGTAGAAGTGGTGTCAATCTTCACCTCCATCTCCTAGTCTTCCACCTCCATTTCTTCAACCTTGGAACCTCTATGAGCAAGGATCTTGGGAGCATTCTCTTCATCAAGGATTCTTCAATCTTGCCTTAGGGAGAGATACATCATACTAATTAAGAAATTAGGATAAAAAATATTGATTAAAAATTAAATATTTAAAAACATGATCTATATATTAAAAATTAATTTTATATATTATTTTGATTTTATTTTTTTAATAAAAATTTTTTATTTATTTTTTGAAGTTCTTAATTTTGGTTTCTAATTTTAAAATGGATATTTAATTCTCCATTTTATCAAATTTGTGATGTTTGACTTTTCGTAAAATTTAATTAACTTAACTTAGTGATGTGGTGTAATGTTTTATATGTTTAATCCACATAATATTATAATAGTCTCTATAAAGAAAATTCACATAGTAGTTAAAATTAATTTGATAATAAAAAACACCTTCAATTTGACATTAACATTACAAAATTAGGAGACATGTATCTTTATTTTAAAACGAAAAAAAATAATTACTTTTTTGAATTGTTAAAAAATTTTATTAATAAAAAAAATAGAAAAATCCAAGATATGTCTTCCCTCAGTAAAAAGACAAAGCAAATAAAGAAAACCCAACAAAAATACAAGAGCTCAGTCCCTCCAAAATTCTTCTGGATAAGAGTGTATTATAAATGAAAATAATAATGACTGATTTTAAAATTTACAAAGACTTTATAGAGCATCACAATTGTGAATTTTAAAAAAAATAGAATCATAATTACATTTAAACCTAAAAATTATAATAAAGGTACAATTATATATGCATTTGGATAAACTTTAAAAAAATAATTATGAAATAAGTACTTTTTAATATTTATATGGAATATATATTTATTAAAATAAGCAAAAAAATTAGTTATTTTAAACAGAAATAGTTTAGCCAAATATACTAAAAAATTAATTATTTTGTAAAATAAATTTATTCAAATGCACCCAATACCGATATTTAATAACTTCTCTTAGTTTTCTAATAATTGGAGATGTTTTGGTTTAGTTTAAACAACATATTTTAATAAAAAGGAAGAAAAGAGATAAAAGAAGAGTAATTTTATTTGACTTAGTTTAAAAACCAGAAAAATGTTGACTACATAGGAATTCCAACTTTAAATTAAATATCAATAAAAAGAAAGAAAGGGACTTATTTTAAAATTTAAAGTTCGAATTCCTATTTATTTCTTTAAATGCAATATTATAGATATTATTATATAGTTCTTCAATTAGATTTAAAATTTTATTTTGATACATTGTAATAATATTTAATGGAACCTTTTGTTATATATAGATTATAAGATAAAATTTTAGTTCAATTCTAATTAAAGTATAAAATACCAACCAAACTTATTACACTGTAAGTTTTATATTTTGTCTTTTTAAGATGAAATTATGTCCTTTATAAATAGTTGAGCTTGTTTTGTTATACAAATTTTTTAGTTTTTTTTGTTACATGAATAGTTGAATTTAAAAGAGTTTTCGATCTTAAATGAGACACAATTGCATCCCCAAAAATTTTGTTATGAGAGAAAAATATTTTAAAATAAGAAATACTAACAAAACATTTTTTTAATGTACTAAATTTAACATACTTTCATAAATAAGTTTTCAAAGTTTTCTGATTTGGAGGGAAAATAAAAATAATAATGAAGTAATTTCAATATATTTTCCCCCTTTGTCTTTAAAATTTATGATTTTGAAATGTATTTTAAAAATTGTATAAACCAAATATATATAACAATATTAACCAAATATATTTTACATAATTTTAAAAATAATATAATTTTATTTTTAAATTTCTGTATTTACTCATGTTCATCACTTGACATCATTAAACATTTCTGATTTACAGTCATCGATTACCATATCAGTCACCACCTCCTACCACTGATCATTGTCTCCTCCAACCTCCACCTTTATCATAAACCACCATCTATAACCATTGCCCATACCTTCAATTTTTTATCTCTAAGAGGAAAGATACAAAGACAATGTTTTAAATTTGAAAAATAAAACAATATTATGTTTAAAAATTTAAAAACTTAAAACCAAAATTAATTTCTGATTTTATAATCCTAGGGGACCTAAAATTAAAAATTGTTGCAATTTTTCATTGTCATTCTCCTCCAATCGAAATAACTAATAAGATACTTATTGATTCTCTTCCCAAAACCCTAAACTGAGTTTTTAAGCTGTAAACAAATGTCCTTTTGCAAACTATATGAAAAATGCGTCCTGGTTTATATTCTATATACTCTAATGTGTCACATCCAGATACTAATCATTTAAATGTTGTAGTTTGACTTAAAATTAACGTAAAAATTGTGGCTCAAAGGGAGCATTGTATGCAACACTAACCAAATTGTAATTGTTGCATTTAAATGCTGCAGTTGACTGAAAATTAACGTAAAAATTGCGGCTCAAAGTGAGCATTGTATGCAACACTAACCAAATTGTCATTGTTGCATTGAAGATGCTACAGAATATTAACTACACACTAGACTTCAGAATTATATATATATATACCATCGTTGAAAATGTGTCATTTTCATTCTTCCTCGGGCTGTTTACTTATTTATTTGGGCAGTTTTTTTTAGTATTTTCCCATTTTCTATTCGCACTCCCTCAATGTTTAATATTTATTGCAAAATCACAAAACATCCTCACCCTCTTTTATCCTAAATTTTTTGACAAAACATCACCTAACTTTACGATTATACCCATACCTTCTTTACCTACCTCTTTAAAAGATCACCCTCACTCTCTTTGAACATACATGACAGAGAAAGTTCCAAAAAATAAAGGTGAAAATATATATATTCAAATAGGATGAAGGTGTGAAATGAAAAAATCAATCTGATCTTTTAAAGAAGTGGGTAGAGGTGCATGTGTAACCTTAGATGAAACTTCCTTGAATTTGATGCACATTCATCATCATAGATAAACATTAGTTATTGTCTTTACCGGAAGAACATTAAGCCCAAGTCAAGTGGAGAATACGTATTCCAGGACCCACAAAAAAAATTTGCATGTGTGAATGTGAGTGCCACTGGCAAGAGAGACAAAAAACCTTTGAAAAGTTTGTATGAAACCCAGAGTGGGCAGTCAGGCAGCAGTATAAGCAAAATGGCCATTTTAAAAATAACTACTACAATTTTTTAATCACAATCAGTTACAGAGGTGTGCTGCTAAATAAGTTAGCTTTAAAAGTAACGGCGTTCTCACAAAAAAACAGTATTTCTTCTGTGACTCGGAAGTATCGGTATCGACTTATTCAACCTTTTTGCTAGATTTGTCATTACTCTCTTGAGATGAATTGGCAGTCTTTCCTTCATCGAACTCCAACAACTGAAATTGATAGAAAATAAGCAGGGAGTTAGAACTAGCTAAACCATTTTGGAAGGGTACATGGTAGGCATAAATTCTAACTGTATGACACAATCATATATTATTCATATATCTCCAATAACTTCCAAAACAGTTATTTTCCTTAGCAACAAAGATATTGCACAGAAACTTTTTAAACTGTTCATAAAAAAAGTTTCCTTTGGAACATAGTAAGCAGAAGCCAATCTTCTACATCCATGTATCTTCTCTCTTTTCTTTTTTTTTTGCTGAATACATCTATGTATCTTCTGTTTACTTGTAATTTGAAAACATGGACACATAATATAAAAATCTGTAAATTCTACCATTCTATAATTTTTTAGATTAACATTGAAATGAGAACGAAGAAATAAAAAATGTAAGCAACGAAACAAACCTGTTTGACTTCACCATTCCATAGGCAATGAGCAGCCAAAAATCCAATTACGCAAGGTACAATGTACAAAAGAGCAGGCTGGCAAAAGGAATACAATTAGAAGTGCAAAAGTTAATACAGAAGGTTGATCACCAAAATTCCATCTAGTTCCACTACCCTACACCACCCCCAAATCTGCCAAGAAAAAAAAATGAAATAGATCAATTACCTGTGCAGCCTGAAACCAGTTCATCACAACAATTGTAAGGACCAAGCCGGCGGTGTATCCTACAAATGCACTCTTGAAATACTGGGGCTGTCTTCCTCTAGAAACATCAAATCGCAAAGCTAATGCTACAAAAATACCTGAAGGAAAAAAAAATATGTAATAAAAATAAATAGCATTAACAACCAAACGATTATATAGAAACTTTTCTTCCACGAATGCATGGATCTTATACATCAATCGGCTGCTGCAGTATAAACATTTCAAATGTGAAAGTAAGAAAGCGCATCAAAATTGTCAAAGATCCTCATAAAGCCAGGGACAAATATTTATTTATCAATCGAATTCAAAGTTGTAACAGAAAACAAACCAGCAAAAGCATGAAGTTGCATGTATTATACCAGATTGGATTTATAAAAGCAAAATATATTATAAAACTCTCTTTAAAATACAGTCACCAGTGCCATCAGATACAGTTTGATCAGTCAGGCATACTCAACAAAGCAGTTACACATAATGAGAAAAACTCTTAACTAGAACTTGAAAAAGACCTTTGAAGCTATTCATAATTGGGGAGTGGGATAGTATCACCCAAAGAGCTGTTTATTTTGAAAAATTTAGCTTTAGGAGTCTGTTATTATGTATAAGGAGTTATCCGGCCATTGAAGGTATATAAGGGAAAAAATCTCCTCAAATGGGAGTTTAAAAATTTGTGGAGGGGAAGACCATTTGGGAGTAGCTATCCCCCCACCCCCCCACCTTCAAATTAGGGGTTATAAGGGTTATACGAAAACACACATTTTACCTTCTCTCTTCCCTCATTTTATCATCCAAGCAGGAGAAACAAGGGACCACATCTTCCCTTTCCATTTTATTTAGTATTATTATAGTCCCTGCAGCGCCACAGTCCAAACAAGCTTTTCCTACCAAGCCAATAAAACTCATGGCAATTTTACATCCATTTGAACTTGTGACAGGACAGCAAGGTGAAATGCAGACTAAAGTTTCATGAGTCAATCATTTAGTCCTTTTCCTTTCCCTACTTTCTAAATACTTCCAAATATAAGGCCCCATTTTGGGGTGGTTTACAATTTTTGGGTTTTGGTTTTGAAATGCATTTTGAAAACAAAAACGTGTAATCGTTATGATTTGTTTTTTAACCATTTTCAAGACAGTTTCTGCTTCATTTGAAAAACTATAAATTTTGGTTTTGAAATTTCTTCAGCAGCCATCGACGATCACCAGTCATTGGTTGCTGCCATCGCCAGTCATTGACCACTGCTGCTGGTCACCGACTGACACCTCCGGTCATAGTTGCCAATCACCAGCCACTGTCCACGATGACCAGCCACTGCCCACCCCTGCTGGTCACAAGCTATTGGCTGCTAGTTGCCACAAAAGAAGGATTCTAATGGGATAAGATTTAATGACAATGTTTCAAATTGGAAACCAAAAAAATGTTTTTATAAATTTGAAAACTTAAAATCAGCACTAGTTTTGTTTTTATAAATTTGAAAACTAAACCAAAAACCACTCTAAAGTGTATGAACGGAGTCTATTAACAAAATCTAGTAGCAGATACAAACTAAGAACTCAAGTATATTATACTATTATGTAGAGCAACTTATCGAAAGAATACCCCAAGACATAAACAAAGAGTCATCCTACCAGGGATAACAATATCACCAAGTCCAAGCATTGAAAATGGCCTTGCAGCATCTGCTGTGGGGAACAAAAGCTGCAAAATAATTTGAATGACAATATTAGGAAGAGATTTTTACATGTTAAATTAATGTTAAATGTTGGTTATTAGTTGTTAGTTGAGGTATATTATGTTTCATTTATTATTGTATGTCAGAGGTTGGTGGTAGTTGTATTCACCACTCTGAGTTTTAGATTGGATTGTATCTCTATTTAATAAGAGATTCAAAGCTGAGAAAAGACACTCAAGCTTTTCTATATTCAAGTTGGTATCAGAGCAAGTTCAATTCTGCTCTTTATCGTTTAAAGTCACACAGTAGGCTGTCCGCCACTGTCGCTGCCGTCCGCCACCGTCTCCGGCGACTTTTTCTCCGGTGAGCACAGATCCAGGTGTGCCTCGACGTGCGTGTTATACCCCTGTAAATCGCTCCTCCATACGCCGCTCCACGCACCGCTTCGGGCTCGCCAAACAAAAAGCACATGAGCTGCACGCGCCGGCCAAACGATCTCCGTTCACCGTCGTTCCGGTGCCGTTTGACTCGTCGGAGCCTCCTGAAGCCATTGCTGACCTGCATGGTTCACTTTGAGCAAGATTTAGTGGATTTAAATCAAAACTCTCTCTCGGTCTCTGATTTTCCTCTTTTTCAGATCTGAAAAAAAAAATATGTCTTCTTCTACCTCAGTCAACTCTGGTCCCATTCTTCCTTTTTCTGGATCTGCCGTCATCACAACAGAAAAGCTCAATGGTAAAAATTATTTAGCTTGGGCTGCTTCTGTGGAACTCTGGTTCCTTAGTCAAGGACACCATGAGCATCTAGAAAAGGTAAATATTGAAGGATCAGCTGAACAACAAGCCCTGTGGAAGAGACTTGACTTCCAGCTTTGTGCTCTTCTATGGCAGTCAGTGGAGCCTAAGATATTGAGTAATCTCAGAGCTTTCAAAACCTGTTACTCGTTTTGGAAGAAAGCCCAAGATATCTACTCTAATGATATCCAACGGTTGTTTGATTGTGTTCAAAAGCTAGCCTCCTTAAAACAAAATGACTCAGATATGGTATCATATGTTTCCGAAGCTCAAGCCGCTGTAGAAGAATTGAAGCTTTTCTTAGAAGCTGATTCTATAGAAGAAATAAGGAAACAACATGATAACCTCCATATGGTTATGATGCTCCGTGGTATGAACCCGACATTTAATCACATTCGAGATCAAGTTCTGATTGGTCAAGATATCCCTTCCATGGAGAGCTTAACTACTCGTCTCCTCCGTGTTCCTACCTTGAGCAATGGGGGTATCTCCCTTGAAAATAATATGGAGTCCTTTGTTATGATATCTTCAAGAGGAAGAGGAGGACGTGGAAACAGAGGTTGTGGTGGAAGAGGTAATCGTCCACAATGTACTCATTGCAAAAGAATGGGTCATACTCATGAGACATGCTACTCTCTGCATGGTTTTCCAGACAAATCTGCTCATGTATCAAGGTCTGAGAAGCCGGAAGAGAGGAAACTGTCTGAAGAATAATATCAAGGATACCAAGAGTATTTGAGGATGAAATCTAACAGCCTTGCTGGACATTCTTCTGGACCTAATGTCTCAACGGCCTGCATTTCTCAATCTGTGGAAGGTCAAAACCCATGGATTGTTGACTCTGGTGCTTCAGACCATATCTCTGGTAATAACTCCTTGTTTTCATCTTTATTACCTCCCAAATTTCCACATCTTGTCACATTAGCCAATGGGTCAAAGGTTTCAGCTCAAGGAGTGGGGTCAATTTCTATTTCTCCCTCCTTAAATTTATCTTCTGTTTTGTACATTCCTTCTTGTCCCAATTTACTTTCCTTGAGTCAATTAACTAAGTCCTTAAATTGTTCAGTTACATTTAACTCTGACTCCTTTGTCATTCAGGACCGTGGTACGGGCAGGCAGATTGGCGCAGGACATGAATCACGAGGTCTCCATTACCTGGAATCTAGCTCTTCAGTGTCTTGTCTTGCATCTATCTCCTAAATTGTTGCATAATCCGTTTGGACATCCTAGTCTTGCCAAATTAAAGATAATGGCTCCTAGTACTCAGAAAATCCAAACTTTAGAATGTGAAGCTTGTCAATTAGGCAAACATGTTAGGTCTTCTTCTTCAAGTAAAGATAAATCAAGAAGTAATTCAGCCTTCTCCACTGTTCATTCATATATTTGGGGTCCTAGTCGAATTACTTCTTTTGGATTTAAATATTTTGTCACCTTTATTGATGAATATTCTCGGTGCACGTGGCTTTATTTAATGAAAGAAAGGTCTGAACTTCGGTCCATATTTGTGTCCTTCTTTCATGAAATAAAAAATCAGTTTGAAAAATCAATCAAATGTTTCAGAAGTGATAATGCAAAAGAATATTTTTCTTCTGAACTCTCGTCATTTTTGTCCTCTCAAGGTATATTACATCAGTCCACGTGTCCCCACACTCCTCAACAGAATGGGATAGCCGAAAGAAAGAATCGTCACCTTGTTGAAACCGCTCGCTCTTTAATGATTAATGCAAAAGTTCCATTACATCATTGGGGAGATGCGATTCTTTCTGCCTGCTATCTTATCAATAGGATGCCTTCTTCCTCTCTTGATAATCAAATTCCTCATTCCATCCTATTTCCAGATGAACCTCTATATCATGTTTCACCTCGTGTATTTGGTTGTACTTGTTTTGTTCATGATATGTCTCCAGGCCTTGATAAATTGTCAGCTAAGTCGATCAAGTGTGTTTTCCTGGGATACTCTTGCCTTCAAAAAGGATACAAATGTTATTCTCCTCATAATAAGAAGTATTACATGTCTGCAAATGTTACCTTCTTTGAAAATTCTCCCTTCTACTCATCCTCCACACCTGACTCCATCTCCATCCAAGAGATCTTGCCCTCTCCCTCCTCGAGTCCTGAGATTGTCATTTCTCCAGACATGTCTCATCAACATGACCGCACCAATATTAGTCCAATGCCTATCTTATCTGAAATTGATCATTCTCCCTCAACTCCTCCTCATGGCATGACACCTGAAGCTAACCCCAGTATTCCTGATGACTCTCGTGGCTCATGTCCATCTCCGTCTGCTTCTTGTATAACGGCTCCTAATTCTCCTCTCATGGCCGATGACAACTCATGTTGGCCTGTTGCCCTTCGAAAAGGTATTCGCTCTTCTCGAAACCCTCATCCTATTTACAATTTTTTGAGTTATCATCGTCTGTCTCCATCTTATTATTCCTTTATAAATTCCTTATCATCCATTACTATTCCCAAAAATGTTTGTGAAGCCCTTGATCACAATGGAACATGGGAATTGGTTCATCTTCCTCCTGGGAAGAAAGCTGTTGGTTGTAGATGGATCTATGGTCTTAAGCAGTCGCCAATGGCTTGGTTTGGAAAGTTCAGCAATGTTGTCCAAGGTTTCGGAATGAAAAGGAGTGAAGCAGATCACTCTGTCTTCTACTATCACAAATCTGTTGGCAAATGTGTTTATTTAGTTGTTTATGTCGATGACATTGTCATTATAGGAAATGATGAAGTCACAATATCTCAACTAAAGCAACACTTATGCAATCACTTTCAAACAAAAGATCTTGGTCATCTGAAATATTTTCTGGGAATAGAAGTAGCTCAATCCAAAGAAGGCATTGTAGTTTCCCAGAGGAAGTATGCCTTGGACCTTCTGAAGGAAACAAAAATATCTGATTGTAAGCCAGTCAATAATCCTATGGACCCATACAAGAAATTAGTAGCTGATATGGGAGACTTATACTCAGATCCAGAAAGGTATAGAAGGCTGGTTGGGAAGCTCATATATCTCACTATTACGAGGCCAGATATTTCCTTTGCAGTTGGAGTTGTAAGTCGATTCATGAATTCACCTTGTGTTGATCATTGGAATCGAGTAATGCGTATTCTCAGGTACATAAAAAAGGCTCCAGGCCAGGGTCTGTTGTTCGAAGATAAAGGAAATAGCCAAATTGTTGGATACTGTGATGCTGATTGGGCTGAATCCGATACAGATAGACGCTCTACTACTGGGTATTGTGTGTACCTTGGTGGTAATCTTATCTCATGGAAGAGTAAGAAACAGAAGACTGTTGCTCGCTCTAGTGCAGAAGCTGAATATAGATCTATGGCTCTTGCAGCTTATGAGTTGGTGTGGGTTAAACAACTCGTACAAGAATTGAAGTTCTGTGAAATTTCTCCAATGCAACTTTATTGTGATAATCAGGCAGCTATCCACATTGCTTCCAATCCGGTATTTCATGAAAGGACTAAACACATTGAAATTGATTGTCACTTTGTCAGGGAAAAAGTGTTGTCCAAGGAAATTAGGACTGAATTTGTTGGCACCAATGACCAGCTTGCAGACCTACTAACCAAACCCTTAAAGGGTCCTCGGATTGAATACTTGATTTCCAAGCTTGGAACATATGATTTATATGCTCCAGCTTGAGAGGGAGTGTTAAATTAATGTTAAATGTTGGCTATTAGTTGTTAGTTGAGGTATATTATGTTTCATTTATTATTGTATGTCAGAGGTTGGTGGTAGTTGTATTCACTACTCTGAGTTTTAGATTGGATTGTATCTCTATTTAATAAGAGATTCAAAGCTGAGAAAAGACACTCAAGCTTTTCTATATTCAAGTTTACACATTTTATCTGATATTAGAGTAAATATACAATTAAATTCTCATGAAGCAAACATAAATCTCCATTTAATTTAAGATAAAATGTTAACCTTTATTGGAGCATCAAAGGATTTTGCAACGCTAACCATCACCGGAGTGAAGAAAACCCAGAAAATATCATATACAAATAGACCAGCCTGTAGAATACATGAATGTAATAGAGTCAAAGGCCATATTGGAAAAAAAAATAATTATACAATTAAATGTGTATGTTTGATCTTTTGGAAACGAAGGCTGAATTATTATATCTACATTGAACAAGATATAATCTGTGTATTAGAGGCATTTCATGAGCTTGCATTTGATTGTAAATGTCAAAAGAAACTAAAGAAATCAGATGAGAGAGCACGAAGGTCAAGATCAAGGCACCAGTCTTAAAATGAACAAGACTGTTGGTATATTTTTCTTAAAATGAAGCTATGAGCACCATTAATTAAAAAAAAGGAAAAATACCTACCAAGAGAATAGCACCAGTCTTGAAAGACCCAAGAGAAAGCATTTCAATTCCCTGTAAATGATAAATATTTAGTCATCGGTGTCAATTACTGTTTAGTAATCCAAATTGATTCACAGTTTTACACAAACATTTATAGCATAAATGATACAATGGTTTAACTTATTTTTCAAATTCAATATCTAAGCAATAAGATAAATTCAAAAATGTTATCATTCCATGAAAAAGGATACCAAAAAGTTAGTATTAAAAATAAAACCAATTGAATTGTTATATTGACAAAAAAGCTTCATCATAAAAAATGGTTAATAGCCACATTTAATAGCAAATGTTACAAACCTGAATACAGAAAGCAAGCCCCAATATATTATTGGCTAGCCAATGCTTTCGCATAGCATACCACGCACAAAAAAATGTCCCAGGGATTCCAGCAACAACCTGTGACCTTGTAAACTCAATCTCCAAAGCTGTGTAAGAAAAAGTGTAAGCAACAACATTTCATTCTGTATGATAGTCAATAGAAGCAAACTAGCAAAGTTAATGTCAACTAGATCAAATGCATACAGGTAAAAGTAACAGAACAACACAAGGATAATTATATCATGGTAATAAATAAGGTAATAATTAGCCAAAAACATTAGTTGTCATACTTAATCAACATAACTTAAAAATGAAGTCAGATCATACAATTAGTGGGGGCATAGCTAGAACCACTTTCACAATGATTATAAAATGACTCCCGATCCACTTATTGTGACAAGCCATGTGGGAACCATGGGGTATGAATGCAGTGAATGCACTTATTATTATTTTGTGTTTACTGGGTTGAATTTCTAAACCCTTCTGTAGAAAATAGTTCAAAATTCATTCAAGAATGCAGGTATTACATACAAGATGTTAATGTTGTGTAAGGAGCATTATAGGTATATACCAAAATACAACATGACCAACTCTTCAATATCAATAGCATTGATGTCATTCAGTAAAGAACCCAAACATTGATATTTCATAGGGTACATCACAAAACTAGTAGCAGCCATCAGCGGTCATAATAGCCAAAGGATGGATATACCACAGTTCAGAGCAAGAATATTATCACCAACATCAAAGGAAAAAAAAGAGCCAGGGTGTTACATACAACGGAAATATGGAAAACTCCAGACTATCACATCGTCATTCCAATGCTTTGGCAGAAAACGTTTAATAAATGGTAACAATGTTGCCCTGCAGACAGTAAAAAAAAAGAAAATGTTTGTTAAAATAGCAAAAAATATTAAAAATATTCTACTAACACTATGACAAGCAAATTAAACAAGAAGAACATACGAGAGGGCAACAATCCCAAGTACAAAGAAGTAGCCTGTCAAGACAGTGTTCACCAAGTCCTTGGATAGAAACTTGAAGAGTAAGAAAAGTGACAATAACATTGCACTCCCAACAAAGGGAAAACGCATGGCATGTTCATTGGACATTGTCTCCTGCAAAATCATCAGCAACACGATTCACAGAAATCAGATCTTGAACCACATAAAACACCACATAAAGAAGAGAATAAGCAGAGTCACTACTTACAGTTGGTGGGGTTGCTTTGACGGAGCGGTAACAGCCGACAAACACAGTGAGGCAAGCCGTCAAAATAACATTTAAATTTGGATCTACTTTCATAACAAGCGGTGCTAAGGATAGACCTGTGATTACAAATAAAACGCCATAAATAGATTAATCAAGGAACAAAAACAGGTCCATTCTCCCTCTCACTCATACATGCACTAACATTATTAAATAAATACGCGACCACCAAAACTCCAGACCCTAGTGTTTCAGAAACAAATTTCAATAAAAAACATTTAATCCATCAGCAAATGGATGATATAGTAGCTACATTGTACTAGAATGCCGAAAAGGATCGTTATGAATCCCAGAGTAACTTCGAATGTTTCACTTATAATTAATTAAGCGCATGAACTGAAGCATGAAACAAGAGAAGCAAACCTGTTAGAGCCAAATTGGCAATTCGCTCGGTTTTCTTCATTCTCATGAACCTGTTTTCTGGAAAATTACGGATCTACTGAACTTAAACGTTACGAGAATGACCTTCCACTGCGATCAAAAATGAAAAAAATCAAAGAAAAGAGGAAGAAAACAAATGAATAGTCAATCAAATTGGTAAAAGAGAGAGAGAAACCTCCAATCGCAAACGAAAATTGCAGGAGCGGTTGGCCCCAGAGGCAAAGCAGATCGGAGAGGGAGAGGGAGAGGGAGACGGAAAGGGAGAGAGAGAAATTGAATTGGGAAAATGAAAATGAACAAAAAAAAAAGGTTAGGGTTTTAAGAATTACCAGGTTAATGAGGAGGTGTTTGCGAACGTGGCAAACTCTGAATGTGAATTAGCAACGGGTGTGATTGTTTGGTGCTGTGAAGAATCAATTAGATTTCAGTTACGGTGACGACACATCAAATACAACTCCGACCCACGTAATTTGAGCTTTCTCACCCAATCAAATATTCGCAACTTGCCACGTATGATTTCACAATTTCTGTCTTTGCATCCATTTCGTATCGTATCGCCTTACTGCAAGTTAAAAAGGAAACAGCTACATTATTTTATTTAGACAAAACATCTATTCTTTAAACTTCAAAGATCCCCGCTCCCAAACTCTGTCTTTTACCATATTTTTTGTGATTTCGCTAATGTCACGTAGGATTGTATAGTTTTTTATAAATTATTTTATTTAAACGGTAAAATTTTTATAGCCATTCTTCTAGAATAAAGATGGCAACCGGATGGGGAGGTGCAGTTTGACACTCCTGTCTTTCCAAAGTGAATCGGTTCAACAAAAAAAAAATATGAAATTTTTGTTTTCGTTAAGTATTCTTGAATTCTTTAATTTACTTATTTATTATTAAATAAATTATATATATTAAGTTATTAATTATATTATAATTTAAAAAATATATAAGAATAATTAATAATAAAAAATTATAAATTAATGTTTAAAAATTAAAATTTTTAATTAAATATATAAATTTAAACTTATTATATAATTATTAAAATTATAACAAGCGTGGGTATTAATTTGGGTAATCATATATTTATGCTCGTACAAAGTTTAACATATAAAATAATACCCATCAAAATCAAATAGAAGTTCAAACAGATAGTATGAGTATTTTTAGATTCCTATTCTAATAATGATAATTATTGTAAAAAATCAATTCAAGAATCACAATTAAAAGACAGTTTTTCCACTCTCTTAAGTTCTTATGCTTAATGATGGTTTCCATTTTTTAAATCTTAACGATCCATTTTATCCTGCTTATATCATTTCCGATGTTTTATATCATTCTATTTAAAATTTTATTATTTTTTAAAATTCACAAATATTAAACGTGAATTTGATAACATTAACATTTATAGAACACAGATATTAATTTTCACGTAAACAATGACAAGAAGTCTGATTAAAATGTGATTAATTGTTAATTTATTTATTAAAATATAGTTGTTAGAGATAATTTTTTTTGTTCTATATTTAATTATTTAATAATGTCCATGTGACCCATTAAGAATAAAATTTACGTCAAAGTTAATATTTTATTTTTACTTTTTTTTATAACACTTTCAATTTAAACATTCAGACAACATTTATAAATTTTAAAAATTAAAGGATACAATTTTTAAATTTAGAAAAATAGGAATAAAATGTACAATTAGTCTTTATTATTTTTACGGGATCGCCTAATGGTGGGTTATATATATATATATATATATATATATATATATAAATAATTATTTTATTTACCGGAGAAAAATAAAAATATATATATTAATTAAGGATCGATTAAAGGTGTGTGAGTTGTTATAAATTCCCTTCACACAATCTTCAACTTCTTTTAAAAAGATAAAAAAAAAATTAAGAACTCAAGATTACAACTCATTTTCATCAATCCCACACATGTTATTAGAAATTTTTATAAATTTTATAATAAAATTAATTCGCTGTCATATTAATGAAAAAATTGGAGAAGAAAATGTATTTTTCATTTAATTAAAAAAATGAGAAAATAAATAATTATAGGAAATTAGTAATTGGACAAAATAATGTATGTAAATAATCTCCTACATAATAGTATTGGCTAGCTAGTTGACCACGTTTGAATTAAAAAAATAGAGAAAAAGTTATATACTATGAATAGTTTTACATGATCATTTAACGGTAAATCAGTAAGACAAGATTTAACAAACTTATCAATTATTATAATGCAAAATTGTTAACTCTTTGAATAATTGACTTTAATTTTCAAATTATTTAGTAATTTAATTAATATAAAGAAAAAATTAATAAATTTATTCAATTGAAAATATAATGATTATAATCATTATATAGATTATGAAAAACAAATGGAAAAGGAAAAAATGACAGTAAAATACTTAAGAGAAAATGTCATTTTTTATTTTTACAAGAAAAATTAGATTTCGTCTAAAAAATAGCATTAGATATTAATTAAAGTATTTTGTCATAAAAATTATAGTAAATTTTTAGTATTAACGTACATTTGAATGTATATATTGGAGAGGCTTAAATAAATTTGTCTCTAAAATTTCACAAAAAATCACTTTTAGTACTTAAAATTAAAAAAATATTATTTTAGTCTTTATTCACTTATAGTCTTTCTTTTTCTCTTGACTTCATTCTAAAATTAACGACAGAAAGCATGTTTTTGTACTCGTAAATTACTCTCCTCTTCAATCATAATTCTTTCGATCTTCAATTTCACATCTCACACAATAAAATGGTACTTATAAACAGACAATGTTAATAAAAAAACAAATTAATTTCAGTGACTAAAAAAATATTTTTGAATTTTAAGGATCAAAAGTGATTTTTTTATTAACTTTTAGACAAAAACTAATGTAAGTATATTTTAAATCATATTTTTATAAGAGTTTAATTAATATCTACTATAAGTGTACTCACTCTTTCGGTAAGTTTGTTTTATCTTTATTAATTAATACTTTAAAAATCATATATATCATATATCAAGAGTTATAATTAAACGTCAATATAAAATTTATATCATCATCGTATGTTAATTAAATTATTTTTAGAATAATCATTTTAAAAGTAAAGTGATTTAGCTAACACTCAAATAAGTAAAAATTAATACATTTTTAAATTAAAAAAGTAAAAAATGGGCAAAAACTTTTAAGTAACTAAAACTGTATATTTTGTAATTTTACCGTGATAAAATTATATTTTATTGATATTTTTAATGCATATTTTAATGAGAAAATGATCATTCACAAATAATATAAAATAATTGTACATAATTATTTGATTATACATTGTGCATAATAATTTTTTTATTTTTAATAATTATTTTAAAAATCATATAATTGACAAGATGACATTATAAAATCACGTTTCATTGTCAGCACACAAAGTGATTTGTGAATGAATTACACTGGAAATTACTTTCATACTTCTCTCTTTTTCTTTTTCTTTTTCTCGTTTTACAAATTGTTTTCAATATAATATTCTGGAAGATGATGAACGATAAAAAATAAGAGATAAATTATTATATATATTAATATTAATATATTTTCACATTTATGTTAAAAAATATTTTATCAAATAATTCTCTCAAACATTGAAGTAGTAAAAATTAAATGCATTCAAATATATATTACTTTTATTACATTTAATAAATATTATATTTAATAAATATCATATTTAATATATTATAGGTCAAATTGATTGTACAATATAATATTTATTAAATTTAATATGCAGTCAAACTATTAAGTATTATCGTAAAATTTTAATGTATTAAATGGATAAAAATGTATATTAAATTTAATGAACACAATATGCATATATATATATATTTATATATATATATATATATATAAATAAAGTAAATTTGACTGTATAATATCATATTTGCTAAATATAATATATAATATCAATATATTATACGTAAAATTGATTGTACAATAAATATATCATATATTTATTAAATTTAATGTGCAGACAAATTACTAAGTATTATGGTAAAATTTTAACGTATTCAATGGATAAAAAAATTTGTATATTAAATTTAATTAACACAAGATATATTTTAAGTAAATTTAACTGTACTATATCGCATTTGTTAAATATAACATATAATCAAATTATAAAATATAAAAATAAACTAAAATTTTATTGTATTAAAATATATCTTACATTTATTAAATTTAATAAATTAAGAGTTTATGAAGCATTTATTATCTATGTAACAACAATCACATTTAACAATTCTTTCTTTTAAAAATCAAATTACATTAACTCATAACAAATCAATTCCATAAATGTTACAAAAAAAACCAATTCCATATATAATTCGATCCATAACATCTAAAGTAAACAAACAATTTAATAATATGATAGACTATTTAGATCATTTCCAGTATATATTAAAAATATTTTTCTATCAGTTATTATCAATCTTAATTAAGTTATATTTAAAAAATATGAGTTTCTTGAAATTTTTATAATTTCTTTACCATTAAAATAAATTTATAAAGTAAAGAGAAGCATAACATTGTAAGAACTACAAAAAAGTATTGCAGAAAACCATAAAAAGTTATTTTAAAAACACATCCAAAAAATTTTCATAAAAATGCCTTTATAAGTCGAAATAAAACCATTGTATTTTGTGAGAATATAAATGATAGTTGAAAGCTTAAATAACTTTATAATTCTTTCTTGTTCTTTTTTTATTTGTAGAAAACAAACTTGCATTATGAGATTTGTTATAATTGATGTACATTATTAAATCGATTCAATTAATTATTTTTATTTTATTTGAAACTGATTAAAAAGGAAAGAGAAAGTCTACGCGAAAATTAATTAATTAATTAATTATATATATATATATATATATATATATATATATATATGTGTGTGTGGAGAAAGAGATAAAGGATAAAATTTTCGGGGTATTTCCTATCGTTAAAAATGTTATGAGGTGTTGGAAAATGATCGAAGATTTATAGTTTTTATAATACAATAAGTTTTGCTTTTTTTTTGTGTAATTATTTTTTATTTGATTTTATTTTTTGTTATTACTTTTATAGAAAAAATTACAAAAAAATAGAAAAATAAAAAATTATAAGACAAAAACTTCATACGATCAAAGTGGAAAAAATATTATAGAAACTAAAGAATTATTTAAACCAAACTTATAAAACTAAACCTTCAAATACTGCAAAATACATTATGGGAAACAGAGAAATTAAATTTGCGCTAATTTTATCGAAATCGTGAAAACAAATATTTGGCTACCAAAGCATTTGTTTTAGTTTTTTTTACTCTGCATTGGTGTATTTGTAGTGTTTCAATGTTAATGTTCGAATATTTGTTTATAATAATAATAATAATCAATACTATTAATAAAGAGAATATTTCTTTTTTATGTCAACTTTTAAAGTATTTATTTTACTCTTATACCTATTTTAAAATTAAAAACAATTACTTTGTTATAAAAGGTATTCGACCTCATAACCTCTCACTCCCGAAACATAAACTTTAAACAGATAAACCTTATAACTTTAGCAAAAAATTACTTTAAATAATGATATCTAACATACATAATTGTCCAAATATATCTATAATTTATAATATATGATACAGTATTAATAAAGGAAATACTCTCTTTTGACATCCACTTTTCAAATTATCTATTCTACATTTACACCTATTTTAAAATTAAAAAATAAATTATTTTGCCAAAAAAGGGACCCAAATTCATAACCTCTCACTCCTCAAACATAAACTTTACCAGTAGACCAACCTTATAACTTTAAACAACAAATTACTTTAAAATACTAATATCCAACATACATAATTGTCCAACTATATCTATACTATTAATAAAAAGAATATCATGTCCACTTTTCAAAATACTTATTTACCTTTAAACCTATTTTAAAATTAAAAAATAAATTATTTTTTCATAAGAGAGACTCGAACCCACAACCTCGTACTCTTTAAACGTAAATTTTACTACTAGACAAACCTTATAACTTTAAGCAAAAAGTTACTTTAAAATATTGATATCCAACATAAATAATTGTCAACCTATATCTATAATTTATAATATATGAGATTATATATTATATAATGGGAATCTGACTTTTTGGTCTCCACATTTTATGACTATTTTACCTTCCAAACATTTTATGATTGTTCCCACTTTCGCAAACATAACTTCTCTCATTTAATATATAAAGTAGTAGTAGTACACTAACACTGTTAGTAGACTAACACTACTAGTACACTAGTTCGACTAGTAGACTAGCTCCATTTGTAGACTAGCAATTCTAATAGACTAGCTCTACTTGTAGACTATCACTACTAGTAGTCTAGCTCTACTAGTAAACTAACTCTACTTGTAGACTAGCACTATTAGTAGACTAGCAGACTAGCTCTACTAGTAAACTAACACTACTAGCAGACTAGCTCCACTAGCAGACTAGCACTATTAGTAAACTAGCTCTACTAGCACACTAAGTCTACTAGTAGATTGGCTTTACTAGCATACTAGCTTTACTAGTAGACTAACACTACTAGCAGACTAGCTCTAATAGCAAACTAGCACTATTAGTAAACTACCTCTACTAGCACATTAGGTCTACTAGTAGACTAGCATTACTAGTAGTAGTAGACTAGCACTACTAGTAGACTAGCTATACTAGTATAGATGCTCTACTAGCAGACTAGCTATACTAGTAGACTACCACTACTAGTAGACTAGCATTAGTTGTAGACTAACTTTGCTCGTAGAGTAGCTCTGCTAGTAGAGTCACTCTCCAGATAGACTAGCTTTGTGAGTAAAGTAGTTCTCCTTGTAAACTAGCACTTCTAGTAGACTAGCAGTACTATTAGACTAGCTCTATTAGTAGACTAGCTTTATTAGTAGATGAGCACTAGTAGTAGATTAGCTCTCATAGTAGACCAGCTCTACTAGTAGACTAACATAATAAGGAGACTAGTACAACTAGTAGATTAACATTACTTGTAGACTAGCTCCACTAGTAGACTGCACTACTAGTAGACTAATACTACTAGTAGACTAACAGTACTAATAGACTAGCTCTACTAGTATACTAGCAATACTAGCACACTAGCTTTAGTAGTAGACTAGGTCTACTAGAACACTAGTAATACTAGTAGCCTAGCTCTACTAGCAGAGTAACTGTACTATTAAATTAGCAGTACTAGTAGACTAACTCTACTAGTAGAGTAACCTTATACTACTAGACTAGTTGCAAGACTAACATTTATAGGAGTCTAGGTCTACCAGTAGGCTTGCTCCATTGGTACTCTAACACTACTAATAGATTAGCTCTAATAGACTGTACTACTAGTAGACTAGCAGTACTAGTAGACTAGCAGTTCTAGTAGAGTAGCTTTATTAATGGACTAGAACTACTAGTAGACTAGCTATACTAGTTGACTTGCTCCACTAGTACTCTAGCACTACTAATAGACTAACACTACTAATAGATCTATACTAATAGACAACCTCTTTAGTAGACTAGATCAAGTAGTAGACTAGCATTACTAGTAAAGTAGCTCTGATAGTAGACCAACTCTTCTAGTAGACTAGCATTACTAGTAGATTAGTACTACTACACTACCTCCGCTAGTATACAACCATTACTAGTAGACGAGTATTATTAGTAGACTAGTACTACTTGTAGACTAGCCGTACTAGTAAACTAGCTTTACTAGTAGACTAGCTCTTCTAGTAAACTAGCTCTCAGTGGACTAGCAGTACTAGTAGACTAGCTCTATTAGTAGACAAGCACTACTAGTAGACTAACACTACTAGTAGACTAGCACTAGTAATATAGTAGTTTTACTAGGAGACTAGCACTACTAGTATACTAGCTCTATTAGTAGACTAACTCTACTACTAGACAAGAACTACTAATAGACTAGCTCCATCAGTATACTCGCTTTATTAGTAGACTAGCACTACTAGTAGACTAACTCTACTCGTAGACTAGCATTGCTAGTAAACTAGCTCTAGTAGTTGACTAGCACTACTAGTAGACTAGCACTACTAGTAGACTCGCTCTACTAGTAAACTAGCTCTACTAGTAGACTAGCTCTACTTGTAGACTAGCATTACTAGTAAACTATCTCTACTAGTAGACTAACCTTACTAGTAGACTAACAGTACTAGTAGACTAGCTCTACAAGTAGACTAGCTCTACTAGTATACTAGCTCTACTTAGTAGACTAGCTTTACTAGTAGACTAGTAATAGTAGTAGACTAGCTTTACTGGTAGACTAACTCTACTAGTAGACTAGCTTTATTTGTGGACTAGCACTACTAGTAAACTGGCTCTACTAATAGAGTAGCACTACTAGTAGATTATCTCTACTAGTAGGCTAGTACTACCAGTAGACTAGCTTTATTAGTATATCAACTCTACTAGTAGACAAGCACTACTAGTAGACTAACTCTACTAGTAAACTTGCATTACTAG
The DNA here is from genome assembly GCA_037954015.1 of Psophocarpus tetragonolobus. Lineage (NCBI taxonomy): Eukaryota > Viridiplantae > Streptophyta > Magnoliopsida > Fabales > Fabaceae > Psophocarpus > Psophocarpus tetragonolobus. The sequence goes on along the minus strand of CM075688.1, from coordinate 21,431,595 downwards.
TAGACTAGCTCTATTAGTATACTAGCATTACTAATAGACTAGTTGTACTAGTAGACTTGCTCTACTAGTAGACTAACTCTTCTAATAGATTAACACTACTAGTAAACCAACTCTACTAGTAGACTAGGTCTTCTTGTTGACTAGTTTTACTAGTAGACTAGCACTACTTGTAGACTAGGAGTACTAGTACACTAGCTTTATTAGTAGACTTACACTACTAGTAGACTAGCTCTAGTAGTAAACTAGCACTACTAGTAGACCAACACTACTTATATACTAGCTCTACTAGTAGACTAGCACTACTAGTAGACATGCTCTTCTAGTAGAGTAGTTCTATTAGTAGACTAGCTCTGCTAGTATACTAGCAGTACTAATAATCTAGCTCTGCTTGTAGACTAGCAGTACTAGTAGACTAGTACTACTAGTAGACTGGCTCTACTAGTAGACTAGCATTACTACTAGACTAGCTCTCAACTCTCATTCATTCAAGTATGACCTTTACAATACTAGGAGGGGTCTATTTATACGGAAGGGAGGTGCGTTGGTCGTGCAAAATGGGTGAAAAAGATAGGGAAACCAAATTTGAATAATTGAGCACATGTGCCTAATTTCATGGATCTTAGATCTAACTAATTGCCATGTGGGCAATTGTTCAAATTCGGCGCCTCTATGGGGTCTAAGGGCCCACCTTAGCTCCTTCATGGTTCATGTGCTAACTAATTGGGGTTTAATTAGAAAAAAAGGATGTGGTTAATAAAACAACCCACCAACACCCCTAAATGGCCCAATTAGCTAATACACTCCACAAGAAGACTAAGCACACCTCCTAGGCCTTAAACTCATGAGAAATTAACTTCAAATACGAGGCCAAAGAAAAAAAGATAGACCATTCCACTTAGGGAACAAACAAGGCAAGAATACAAATCTAACATAAAGGAGATGGCATAAACTTTATACGCATAAGGAGGTGAAGTCTTCCTCCATCCACTCTAGTCATATCCTCTTTTATCCTCCTAGCCATGGCCCTAGGGATAGGTCCCTTGCTAGGAGGATTGCATCAAAGTATCATATGGATGGATAAAGCATATGAGATATGGCGTGACTTGAAAACTCGATACACACAAGGTGATCTCTTTTATGTCTCGGACCTTTAATTGGAGGCTTCATCAATCAGGCAAGGAGATTTAACTGTAACCAAATACTTTACCAAGTTGAGAATCATCTGGGATGAATTGGAGTGCTTTAGACCTAACCAACCTACAATTGTTCAATAAAATGTCCATGCAAATTTGATGTAGCCATAGCAAATCTAAAACTCAAAAGACAAAATAATCTAGTTCCTTCGAGATCTTAATGATCAATATGAAAATGTAAAGTCTCATATTCTCCCCATGGACCCTCTACCACAAATTTCAAAGATATTCTTCTATATTCCTCAACATGAGAGACAACTTCAAGGTGCAAATCTTATTGATGCTACTGTTATGAATTCAGAAAACAAAGGTTCAATGGTGAAATTTGACCAGTTCTAATTTATCATGTAGTTTTCTGTGGAAAAAATAGGCATACTGAAAATGTTTGTTACCGGAAACATGGTTTTCCGGCAAACAATGATGCTAAAAGGAGTAAAGGAAATTCAAGCAAAAACAACAAGACATGCAGTGACTGTGGGAGATTGGGACACACTATGGATGTGTGTTATCACAAGCATGGTTTTCTCCCTAGTAACAGCTTATGGAAAATCATTTGCGGCTAATAGCACTTTGTCCGTTGATGGGAAGTCCACTACAGATGATAAGCAAAGCTCAAATGACAGCAATACACTAATTCTGTAATACACTAATTCTGGCTCAGCTAATTTGGGTTCTTCTCATGTAAATTAGATTAGATCTATGTTTACTTTCAAGAGCAAACCTTCACTTCCTCCAAGTAACCATGTCAATTATAAAATACCTTTTGTTGACATTTGTTCTATTAGCAACCACAATGTACCTTAGATTTTGGATTCAGGTACCATAGACCATGTGTCACTTTTGCATTTATGTTCATACAAGGTTATTGATCACGTCACTGTTTAAGTTGCGAACAGGGCAATATGTTGTTGCCACAAATGCTGGTTTTGTCAAGTTCTCTGCAGATTTTTAACTAATTAATGTGCTATACATATCTTTTTTACTTTTAATTTAATCTCTATTTCTAAGCTTCTTAGTTCCCTTAACTGGAAACTTACTTTTTTGTCTTCATTATGCATTATCCAGGACCTGAACACCAAGAAAATGATTGGTACAATTGATGTCAATAGAGGGCTCTACACTTACACTACCAAAACTGTCCAAAATACCTAAACTTTATCAGCCATTGGTCATCCCCATGTAATATATTTCCTATTTACATGCCATGAAACAATACTATTAATGTATTTCTACTCATAATAAATATAATAAAATTACTTGTGATACTTATCACTATGCAAAACAAATAAAATTCTATTTTTCTTCAAGTCACTCTCATGCATCTAGAACTTTTAACTTAATCCATGTAAACATTTGGGGAAATGTGCTAAATTATCAATACATGGACACATATTTTTTTGACCATTGTAGATGATCAGACTTGATATACTTGGATCTTTCTCATAGAAAATAAAATAAAAGTGAAACACGCAACCAAAAGCAAAGAGAGGAGAGACTGGAAAGGGCCAAGGTCCTCCTCCCCTCTCCCTCCCCAATTTATAAATTAGTCTAAATTTTATAAGAAAATTATATAATTTTTTAATATTTAAAATAAAATAAATAATATATATAAAAAATTAATGTTAATTAACATCTAAAAAGAGTAAAATAAAAACATGATAAATAACAAGATTGATAAAAAAATAAAATTATAGATATTAAAGAAGTGTATATAATATAATATTGAGATGTTTATATATAATAATATATAATATAATTATCTATTTTTTTCATCTAAAATAATGTTTTTCTTAAAAAAATATTTTGCCCCTTCAAATAAAGTTTCTGACTCTGCTGCTACATGCAACTACTTAATGATTTTTGTCTCTAATGTGGAAACTCAATTTGAAACCAAAACCAAAGTAATTTGAAGTGATAATGGAAATGAGTATTTAATGCATAAGTTTTATCAAGAAAAAAGTATAATTCACCAAACAAGCTGTGTTGAAACTCCTGAGAAAAACGATCTAGTTGAAAGAAAGCATCAACATCTTTTGAATGTAACTAGAGCATTACTTTTTCAAAGCAATTTACCATCTACATTCTGGTTTTTTGCCTTACTACATGTTGCATTCATCTAAATTGCATTCCAACTCCTTTCTTAAAGCATAAATCACTTTTTGAATTGTTACATGGTAAGCAATGTGATATTTTGATCCTTCGTGTTTTTGGGTGCCTCTGTTACATTAGTACTCTCACTGCTTAGAGAAAGAAATTGGATCTTATAGCAAACCTTGTATATTTTTAGGTTTCAAACTCATACAAAAGGTTACTTGCTCTTCAACCTTGTCATTCACAAATTGGAAACATTTAAGAATGTCATTTTTTATGAGGACCATTTTCCTTATCCCACTACCAATCATACTTCTCCTCCTCAACCAATGCCAATACCTTTTACATATGACCATACCTTATACTAATTCACTATTTAAGTTTGCATCTCTCCCGGCCACAACCAATACCTTGCCTATATCTCAATTGCACACTGAAAATCAACATATCATCCCTGCCATTGAAATTCAACCACCAATTCTATAGTTGAACCTCAACCTATAAACCATGCAACTAAGCTTAACCTCTTCCAATTAGAAAATCTACATGCCTACACTTACCTCTTTCATATCTCTGAGACTTCCATGGCAATTTTGCATCAATTTCACAGTCATCTTCCATAGGTTTCAGGTATCCTCTTGAGTTTGTCATTTCATATGATCATTTGCCACCTTCTTTTCATTATTTTATTCTTTTTATTTCTTCTACTATTGAACCTAAGTCTTACGCTAAAACCACTAAAAGTGATTGCTAGCTTAAGGCCATGGATGATGAGTTAATTGCTTTATAAGCTAACTATACCTGGGTCCTCATCTCTCTTCCTCCAAATTAGTCATCCATTGATTGTCACTGGGTTTTCAAAATAAAAACATAATGCAGATGGTTTTGTGGAATGATATAAAGCTCGCCTAGTAGCTAAGGGCTACACTTAAATGGAAGGCTTGGATTTCATTAACACTTTTTCACTAGTAGCAAAGATCACCACTATTCAGTTGCTTCTTGTTGTAGTTGCGGTTAATGGTTGGCATCTCAAACAGTTGGACATCAATAATGCTTTTCGTCATGGAGATTTGCATGAAGAGGTTTATATGCACATTCCTCCTGATTTGTCATCCGAACCAAGACAAGTTTGTCGTCTCCAAAGGTCTCTTGATGGACTTAAGCAAGCAAATTGTCAATGGTACTTTAAACTCTCTTCTTTTCTCCTTTCTCATGGTTACAGTCATTCTACGACACACCATTCACTTTTCCTCAAGTTTTTTGGATCATCTTCCACAACCCTTCTTGTTTACGTAAACGACATTGTGTTAGCTAGGAATGATCCTCTTGAAATTACTCAAATCACTGCCCTTCTTAATTCCACTTTTAAAATTAAAGATCTTGGCATCCTCAAATACTTTATGGGAATTGAGGTAACATGGACAACTAGGGACGACAAATAAACCCGCACCCACAGGTAATTCCGAAACCCGTCCGAAGTTGACAGAGAATCCCCAATTTGACTGGGCAGGAGTATAGGTACGGGAAATAACCAATTTGTTAATTCTGGGATGAGGATATACATACCCACCTCATCCCCATACTTGCTCTCGTACCCGCCACCTCACCCTGCTATTATTTTAATGATTATAATATTCATTTAGGAAAAATTTGACATTTAATTAACAAATTAAAAACTTTGTATTTATTAGATAAATTTTGAATTGATATTATTATATTCAAACATTATTTTTTATTAAATATTATTATAATTTTTTTTGTGAGTATGAGAGGGGTACATGTATACTCGATACCCAACGAGTATGAAGACGGGGACATATAACCATTGGATATGGGAACGATGATGAGGATGAGTTTTTATAGCGAGAATGAGGAAGAGGACATATAACCGTTAAATATTATTGATACCTGTGCCCACCTCATCTCGTTGCCATGTCTACAGACCACTACTGGAATTCACCTATGCCAACGAAAGTACCTTATTGACATTCTCTCTAATACGGGCATGTTAGCCTTTCAACCTGTCTCCACCTAGATGGACTATAACAAATGCCTCACTTTAACCTCAGGAAATGTTCTTGCTATTGGAAGGTTGATTTATCTCACCACCACTCACCTTGATATTGCCTACTCTGTTCAACATTTAAGTCAGTTTGTTTCAAAGCCCACATATGCTCATCAAAAGGTTGTTTTTCACATTCTACAGTACTTGAAGAAGTCTCCTAGTGCTGGGATTTTCCTTGATGCAATCAACCATCTTCAGCTCAAAGGTTTTAGTGAATCAGATTGGATCGATTGCCAAGACACTTGACGATCTGTTACAGACCTTTCTGTGTACCTCAAACATTATCTCATATCTTGGAGGTCTAAAAAACAATCTTCAGTTTCTCATAATTCATCGGAAACAAAGTAGAGGGCACTTGCTTCTACTACCTATGAAATCCAATGGTTGACTTATCTCTTGGAAGACCTCCATGTTGCTTTTGATCACCCAACCCTTCTTTTTTGTGATAGTGATTCCACCATTCAAATTGACTCTAATCAAGTGTTTCATGAATGCACCAAACTTATTAAAATTGACGCCCATGTTTGTGTAAGACAAAGTCAATCTTGGTTTAATCAAGCTTATGCCTATTTCTTCCTCTTTGCAACTTGCTGATTTGTTGACCAAAACCTTGCCCCCTCATATTTTTTTAGAGTCCTATTCCAAGCTGAAAATGACCAATATCCATTCTCAGCTTGAGGGAGGTTCTCGGCCATCTAATGAAGAATCACAAGCTACCGTGGCCAAGCTGTTATAACTTCCATTAACTAATTTCTTTTCTGTTATTGTTAGTTATAGTTTGTCCCTTCTCTGTTATTGATAGTTATTCTTTTGGTTCCCTTGATGTTCCCTTTTCTGATATCTCTTTTGGTTAGTATATAAACTCTTTGCCTCTCTTTTGATCAATAATACCAGTTTGCTATCATTGTGTTCAAGTGCTTTTCTCTCTTCTTCTGCTCTATTTCCTTTTCAATAGGGAAAAAAAAATTTAGAAATTCTCCAACTTCTTAGTATATGTTGCTGCTGCTGTATTATGAGTGCTTTTGTGTGCCTGCTAGTGTGTTTTTGGACCCACCGTTCGAAGTGTCAATCCACATCCTTTTGCCAAGATCAACTCTAATTCATGTTTTGAACTCTCCAATTCAGCAAGCTAACGAAGCTTTTAAACATAAGTTGTTGAAAATAATGAAAACTGATGAAAAATTGGAACGTTTAGTCACTCTAGTGTGGACAATACGAGCTTTACATCTTGAGCGCAGTTATTCTACTATCTTTGACATTTTTTATAATATATCTCGGAGTGATTGCTGAACCTCACTACTTGAGCCTGATGAGGGAAGACCATAAGCACTAGTGGTTTCACTATACCCGCTGGAACTGTATTTATAACATGATAATGCCAAATTGAAATTTCTCATCTCCTGCTGGTATTGGTTGGCATCATAATCTGAACTTTTTGACCAATTGTATATCGTGGTATGCCCCGGTGTGATATCTCCAACAAGATCGGTTAGAGAAACCACTCCTTCTAACGCTCCAACTATCTGTTATAAATTGAAAACTTTATAATCAGAGGCTCATATATACTTGTAATTTGAAAGGATACCACACGAATTAATAGTCTAGTTGTATGTCCCAATGAGAGTTGAAAAACTTTATACTCATTTAATTTTGTAAGCCTGCCTGTTAGTATTTAGGAAGGCTGAAGCAAACAATCAAAGAATAGTTTGAAAGGATTTGGCGGAGATATTAACTTTTCTAGAGAATTTTTGCTTTAATAGCATATTTATAATATTCTGTAAGAATTACCCTCGTGATTTACAGAAAAAAAGTTCTAATTAGCTTTATTATTCTTTCATCTATCTCCCCTTGATGAAATGAAAAACAAAGAACAGAAAATTACTTGGCTCATACGAGGTCGAAGCCTGGCTGAATGGCGCACACAAGCAGCTGCACAGGTAATCATTATAACCATCTCATCAGCTTCATAGTTATTCTGCAACCTTGGATCAACAAGGTTGTCGAAGTCATCATCTTGAAGTGCTCGAGCAAGCAATGGCCTAGCCTGGAGTGCCAATACACAAGCATATTGCAAGGTCATTTTAACAAAAAAAAAAAAACTTGTCCGTCAAATTCACTGTTGCTTTGAGATGGTAAAATATCTATTATCCACACACATGAACACCGAAACTGATTAAAAAACAAAATTATATTTTTCCAACATGATGACTTATGCCATAGAAGTTATAGGAAAGAAGTCAGTCAACTCACCCAGTCAATCAGACTCTCATTCCTTGACCCTACTGCAGTGATTGGTGGACGTCCTGTTATGAGTTCTAAAAGCATAATACCATAGGAATATACATCTGATTTATCTGTCAATTTACCACTTGATGCATACTCTGGTGCCAGATACCTACAACCAAATTTCCGGTTTTGAAATTCTAAAGCTTATCTTGACATCATATGCAAAGGATAATTTTGCCAACAATAGGAACATAGTGTGTTCTTCTACCCTTTTTTATGTCTTACTTGGAAGGAGAGCAAATATTAAAGGGCCAAAATGACCAATATTTACTTTGTGCTGCTTAATTAATGGGAGAAAAAAATTCAATGTTTACTCAAGAAAACATGAAGACCATCCCTCGGGTGGTAGGTGCCGCAAGCTGAGAAGTGGCCTTACCCAAAGGTTCCCATCACTCGGGTGGTGAGGTGACTAATGCAACTATCAGTGTTGGGAAAGATTTTTGCCAGGCCAAAGTCAGAAACCTAATACAAAGAGAAGATCGGCATCAATATATCTCCGAATTAACTGAGAAATATACGTCTCAAACCATTAGTTATTAACATAAGAACACTTATGATGCATTAGGACTAATTTGATATTAAATATATAAAAATGTTATTGTTTTCTACATTTTTCTTTACTTTAACCCTTGCATTATATGGAGAAAAAGAACCAAGATTGTTGTAAAAGGAAACCTCAGAAAACTGTACAAAAATAAATATTATCATATAATATTTAAGGAAACACTCACCTTGGGTTCAAACTTGAAGTCAAGAAGAATATTAGATGATTTAATATCACGGTGAATAATTGCCGGTTTACCTGTGGACATGATAATCATAATTAAAACCAATTACCACTTGTAGTTTCTAATCCCCCTAAGCAGTCGCACAATATGTTTATATATGACAGTATGACACATAAATATGTAAACCAAACTCCAACAAATCCGTGCGATTGTTTTTTAACTTATCCTTGTAATGAGATGGTGCAGCAACAAATGTCAAGAAATTAAAGACTAGGTATGCTTTAATGTTAACTGCAAAATCCTGAATCTGTTTTAAATTAAAAAGTGAAGAATTCTCACAATCTTCGTGTAGATATGCTAGCCCTTTTGCAGATCCTAAGGCAATTTTAACCCTCGTTGTCCATTCCAAGACGGTTTGCCCCTCCCCTGCAATACATTTTTATTCAGGACAACGTAACTGTAAAATTGAACTGAAAAAGATTTGTCCCACTCTTGACAGAACAAAGCAAGGAAACTTAAAAAACATTATGTAGAAAAATTATTATATGGTATCATTGTCTCAAATCACCACGTACTATGGTCCTTAGTCCTGATTGATTTTATGTGACATGTAGTCATATCTTTCAATTTACAAAAAAGAATTAATAATAATTGATTATGTTTCATGTGAAAACTAATTAGGATCATAATTAGATCATTTAATAATTTCTCCACCGGGAAGAAGATACCATAGCAGCAGACTAACCATGTAAGTGGAATTCCAGCGTGTTATTTGGAACAAATTCGTAAACAAGCATTTTTTCTGCCCTGGTAACGCAGTATCCAACCAATTCAACAAGATGTTTATGATGCACTTGGCTAATGGTCTCAACCTCAGCTTGAAATTCTCGCTCTCCTTGTTGACTTCCTGATTTTAACTGCTTTACAGCAATTTCCTTTCCACATGGAAGAACTCCTTTGTACACGTACCCAAACCCACCTTCTCCAAGAAGGTTGGCCTCAGAGAAACATTTAGTGGCCACTAATAATTCATCATAGCTGAAAATATCATTCAATGGACCATAGGCATTCCTTGGAGCATGGTTTGGAATTGCTTTCACAGACACAGAATTAAAAGAACTAGAAGCTCCACCACCATCAGTGAGAAGTGGTGGCAGAGTTGGATTTGACGGTACTCTTATAACATGAGAACCTGATGATAAGATAAGACAATATAGAGTGCAAGTAGCTCAATAATCATCCAACAAATCTAATCAAACATGAAATGCATACAACCCTGGTTATATTATAATATATCACTACAACTTTTTTTCTAAGTTTAATTTACAAAACGATTCAACAATCTATAGATATGAATTTTTAAATTAAACAAATTTTACAAGTAGGTTTCAATAATTATTATAGATTAAACAATCTTATCAAATGCGGTTATTCAATGTGAATGGGATGTTTTGATAAACTAATTGACATGTCCTTGTCGAAGTAAAAAATAAGAATGTAAACTAAATTTTCTTTCATTAGTTCCTTACAAATAGTTTTTTTTATAAATATTTATATTATAGAAAAATTATTCACCAACCAATGTAAAAATTTATAATGTTTTGCATTTTAATTAAAAAAAAATGAAAAGAAGGGTGAGAATTTCTAACCCTTGGATCCAAGAGAGGGTGATGACTCCTTATAGTGAGGGATGGACGGATTCTTGTGTTTGTTTTTCTTCCTATTCCTGCACAGAAATGATCCAACAGTAAAAACAAAGACGAAAATGATAGCTCCAATCACAAGCCCAACAATGACTCCACTTGACACGTGAAATGTTGAAGCCTTGTGAACATCCACAGCCACCGGCAAAATTCCACTTGGTTTTGCCGACGGAAAATTCACTTCCGGCGCCGATGTCGGAAACTCGGGAATCAACGGTGTTGCCAATGTAGGTTCCGTCATGAACGGAGGAGGTAAAGGCGGTGAAGGAACAGTCGCCGGTAGCGGAGTCATTTCTGGCAATGCAGGTGGAAATGTGGCGCTTGGAGTTGGAGGCGATGGCGCAACTGCAAACGGTGGAAACAACGTCGTTGCAGGGGCTGTCGCAAATGGAAACGGCGGCGGCTGAGATGCGACGGTTGGAGTTGGAGGCGACGGTGCAACGGCAAACGGTGGAAATGGCGGTGTTAGAGATTCCGGCGACGACGAGGGTAATACCGACGGAGTGAGTGGAGGTGCTGGAGGCGTCGGATACATTGATGGAGACGGCGAGGAGAGGAAGGGAAGCGGTGCAGGTTGCGGCAAGGTCGGAGGAATGATCTCAGCCGCCGGAAGTGACGGCGTGGTCGCCGGAGCATACGGTGCAACTGCAAACATGATAATTGTTTTCCTTTTGTTCCTATGGCCCAGTGGTTATCATTTGGAAGCTGTGAAGAAGCAATTCATGAACATGAAGCAGCGAAGCCAAATATGATTATAATAATGGCTGTTTTGCATTTTCCAGTGAAAAGGAGAGGTAGTGAATATGGTCCACTAATGGCTCGTGAGTAGTGGCCAGTGAGTGCAATCCAACTCTACACTCTAGTTAACAACTAATACTACCTTCTTTTTATCAACCACATGGAGCCAATCCTATTCCTCCACTTCCAATTAACAACTCTCATCACACCAAATGTTTACAAAAGAGTTTAACACATTTTTTTTAAGAATTGAATTATAAGTTTAGTTATATTTTTATTTGTTACACTGTAAAACACAAACACTTGTATGATAAAAGTTAGACTTTATTAATTGTAACATCAACAATTTATTTCCAATTTCTTAGTATTTTTTATTTTCCATTTTTTCTACACCATTGTTCTCGTTATCACCATTTCTGATTCAGTCATTATCACCTTAGTGTCACCAACACCCTTATCATCATTATTATTATCGCTGTTATTACTATTATTATTTTTACTCTAGTGATGGCCGTGATAGAAGTAAAGCACTAGAGGTAGTAGCAAAGATGGGGATGGTTATCCAAACCCATTGATGAATATTTGTAATTTTATTGGAGTTTGATGGTAAAGAGAGTGACCTGCATGTGGGCATGTGGTGGTTGACCTTTACGAAAAATATAATAGTGTTGGTCCCGGTTTTAGAATATAAGATGGAAGATGGAAGAAAAAGAGAGAAGAGTGGTTGAGATTAAAAAATAAATGAAAGAATGCAGGGGTAGGGAGCAATGAGAAAAATATGTATGGCAGAGTGGCAATGAGGATGAGGCTGCCTCATCTTCTTCATTTCAATTTCAATGTTAGTAAAATGGAATAAAGCTGCATTGCAGTTTTTGGATTAAAAGAGAGAAAACATGGAGAGAACAAATGCGGAGACAGTTAACAATAAAATCATCCCAAGTCTTATTTCCAGTATCCCAAGATGTCACATGTACATCGGAATTCGGAAGAACTGCTAAAAATATAAATAATAATTAATAATTAAATAATTGATGTGGAGCCACTCGCCGGATGTTTCATGCTGTGTCCCTGCCTCGAATAAATGCTAGTTTAAGTCACACTCTCTCACACAAACAAGAACAAAGACACTCTTACGTTTGTAGCAGAAATGTAAACTGGAAAACGTAGGGCTTTCATAAGTTTGATTTTAGTTTAGTTTTGGAAAAAAATTTTTAAGAGTAGTTTTTTAAAAAAAAATTATTTGTAAAGTGTTATTTGAATATATAAAAATAAAAGAACTTGTTTATATTTATTAAAATTTTTTTAATGAAAAGTAAAAAATAAGATATTTTTATTATATTTAAGTTTTCAAAACAAAAATAGAAAACTGAAAAGAAAAACTACTTTCCGTTGTTTTTGTTTTTAGTTTTTAAAAACTAAAAAATTAGAACTGTTTTAAAAAAACAATACCAAAACAAGTTTTTTAGTTTTTAAATACTAAAATACGAAAAATAGTTTTATAAAATTGTTGTCAAACAAATACTTAGTTCACGAATTTCGTATTTTGAATGGGCACTCATCTGTAAAGGTTGTTGAGTTTAACTTGCATAAAAATATAAAAAAGTTTTTTTTTTAAAAAAAAACTCACTTATCTCTTTTTTAATTATTATAAAAATTTAATATATATATATATATATATATATATATATATATAAAGTCACTCCTTCATGAATTATAAAGATAATAATTAAACAAATTTAAAGTACTTATTATTTACTAGTTAAATATTAAATGTCATCATAAATAATTAAATATAATCTCAATTCTCAATTTTAAAATATAAAATAAAAGTTTAAATTTAAAATGCACACAAATAAAATATAAATGCGTTTAAATATAAAATCTCAAATCTCAATTTTTAAATATCATTATAAAAGTATTGATTCTTTTTTACTTATAACACTCCATTTTTTTTATAAATTATATGATATAATTTTTTACTAAAATTAAATATGCAGAGGTTGCAAGTTAATCCGTCAAACCCTTGAGTTGTTCAGATTGAGTCTAAAAAGTCGGCATATCTAAATGAGTCTAAACTTTTAGAACTTGTGTACCATGTGAGTTGCATGTTTCATGGGTAGTCCGTGAGTTTGAACTCAAATGTTCATGTTTACTTTGGAGTTCTATTGAATGCATGCAACATCGAAATTTTGACACACATGGAGTCATTTTGGGAAAATATTATTAGATTAAGGTAGTTTTTGTCAAAATGACTAAAATGGTGTGGTCTAACCAGTCAATAAAAGTCATACCATCTTACTTGACGTGACCAACATGAAAGTACGTGACCCTGAACGTGAAACGCCAACCCAGTTGGTGTGTCTGTGACCACACTCTACGTAGCGCGAGCATAGATGCAAACACAATCAAGACACAATTAAAAACATAGGACACTAGCACACAACATATACACAAATATATATATATATGTGTGTGTGTGTGCGCGCGCGTGCGCATGTGTGTGTAATAATAATAATAATAACAATAAGTTTAATAAATAATAGTGAGTGATAACATATTTTAGAAACCAAAAAATAAAGAGAAATCGTCATAATATAACAAAGTTTCAAAAAAGAATAGAAAAGTAAATTTCTCTAACTAAACCCTCCATCTTATTCATCATCAACGAAAAACACATCTTTTAGCTCTAGTTCCTCAAGAGATAAACTAGCAATCTCAAGAATTCCATTTTTATCTAGTGAAAAATCGTCTCCTACAATATCCCACATTTTAGTTTTCTCTTCATTTTATTTTGAGGAGTGTCTTGAAAGAAAACAAATATTTTTATGAACAAATACTAAATTCTCTGCTCTTTTAGGTGTAATCCTATTTCTTTTCACAAAATGTATGAAAGAGTAGGTGCTCCAATTTCTTTCACAACAAGAAGATGAACATGGTTGTCCAAGTAGCATAAGTGCAATCTTTAGAAGTATAGGTGCATGATCTCTATGAATAATCCACTTTGATTTTGCATCCATTTGTCCTTTATCCCTTAAAGAGACAACAGTATCATTAAATTCCCTTCTTCCATTAGAAAAGTTTGCAAACTCTATATTTAGTTATCTCCTTACATCCACATCATCAAAGAAACTTTTAAAACATTTATTCATTTCATTAGTAAGCTCCATATCTTGATGTGAAGGAAGCTTACGCAAATCTCCACTCAACCATTCATGACTATAATATATACAACATCAATAAAATATAATCATAAAAAAATATATCTTATAATGTAATTATAAATTAATTTAAGAATATAATGTATTATCTTAGGTTTAAAGAGTAAGTTAGACAATGAAGAGATGTGTACTTTTTGTCCAACAGTTAATTAAAATTGAGTTCACTACCTCATAAAATAGTAAATGTTCAACTTCTTTCTTTTTTTATGTTGGTATATGACCTTTCTCACGTTTTCAATCATTGAATCCCACATTTCCTATACCAAGTGAAAGGAAGTCATATCTGTATGTTTTTCTAAGAACATAATATATAAGAGTAGTAAAAGCAAGTATATAATCTACCTTCACCCACCAAACATAAGTCAATAAAGTTTCTCTCACGAATTTTGCATTAGCAACATTATCCACCCTGTAAGAAAACCAATAATCACTAATAACCATATTTTGTAGTCCTTTTTTTTCAATTTTATAAATCTTTTGAGCATGACTATGATTGAAGAAAATCTTGTTGGAGCAATAGAAAGTAACTTAAATGAGTTGAAGTTGTTGGCCATGGATAAATCTCATAGAATGCCTCGTGATAAAGTTTTTAATTAAACTAGCATCATCTACAATTTGTGTGATCCAACAATATTGTTCATAAGTATCCCTATTTCATTCGGTGTTCTTGGCTGCACAAATATTTTTCAAAGCAAGGTTCAATGTGTGCATTACTCATTGAATCCAGTATATTGAAGGAAACTCTAACTCTATGATCATATCGGCTGCCTTACATACAACAACATTATCAGTTACAATTTGTACCACATTTGTTGGGTCAACCTCCATAATTGCATCTCTCATGTGTTTAACAATGAAATCCTTGTCCTTTATCTCATTAGAGCCATTTATTGAGTTTAGAAATATTGGTCTGCACACAGTGACAACCATGAAGTTAATAACATGTCTTCTTTGGGATCACTCCACCCATCACTAACAATGGTCACATCTATCTAACTCCATGAATTTCTTATTGGCTACAAGAGGTTATACATATAGTGTTTTTTTCTTTGTAAGACCAATAGTTCTCAACTTATTAAAACCTAGCGGTATACTAAGATGGCAACTAAGAAAATGCACTTCTATAATAAAGATTTCTTGCTAAATTAAATGGTATTCATGTAAAGTAAAACATCCTGCAAATTTCACTGTTAAGAGTCTCTCTAGCTTGGTTATTGAAAAAATATGCCAAAGGACCTTTAAGATTAAGATTTGCATCATTGTGTGATTTGTTTCCTTCATTAGAGACCAAAGGTAGAGAGACATTTTTCTCTTTGAATTATGTATTTTCAACGTAGTTTCATCATCTAACTTTTTAAATTTAACAAGTTTTTATGTTGTCACATTTGAAAAAACTCTAACTCCTTCTCTTGATATTTTTAGCAAATGAACCCTTACTCAAGTATAAAATTCATTGAACGAAAAATCACCCAAATTACATTTAATCATATTATGTCCACCGTCAGGAGTCTTTCTTAACTTTAAAACATGTCTCCAAAAAGATTTTGTTTCATCCTCATTCTATAGGTGATTGGATGTACTTAGTTCTTTTCTCTATAATAAAACTTAAAAACAAAAATATAAATACAATTAAATAAATTAAAAGTTTAAACAATAAGCAATTTGAATAAAAATATATATACAACATAAATAAAACATAATAAAAAAATGTAAATACAGTTAAATAAATTAAAACATAGTAAAATATAATATAATAATAAACAATAAAATGAGATTTTCTATGACTTATCCTGATTGGTAATTTTTGAAAAATATTAAGCCCTATTGGTCTAAAAGCCAATTCTGAGATTGATCAAAATTTCAAAATACATATACCGGAAAAAATTGAATAGAGTTGGGTGGGTTCCAAATTTTATTACCAACTAACGTAATATATATAAAATTTGTGTGTGTTGGTGAATATGTATTTGACTTAAAAAAGCGTGAAACTTTGGTATCGGCAAAAGCAAAACAAAGAATAGGCAAATGCTAACGAGAATCAAAGAATTGGGCAAAGCAAACATAATAAACAATAAATTATTAAACTTTATATCATTATCTTATATTATATTATATATATATGTGTGTGGTTTAATTACGATTCGTATATTTGTGTTTCATCAAATCAAAGTAAAAAACCAATATTTTGTTCTTCCAGGTCACTTAATAAAATTAATTGTTAAGTGTGAAGAGTTTGACGGACACATTTTGGGTTTAGAATATTAGGGTGGTGTTTAATTTTAAAAATATATAACAATAAGGATATTACAAAACTCAAACTCAAGAACTCACAAGTTTAAGCTAAGGCCAAACAATCATTTGATTTTTACTTTGTAATTCAATTTTTCTTAAACTATACTTAATGTTAGCTTGAAACATATAATAGTTGAAACATTACAGGATTTGACGGGGCATAAATTGTCGGAGAGAGCATTAACTGACATATTTTAACATTAATAAAATAAAATGTCATGATTTTTTTATTTTAGAAACAAAATGTCACGATTCGAGGAAATTCGATGACACGAATTGTAATTAAGGTTATATACAGGCAAAAAGAAAGGTTAAGCATTTTTATGGAAAAATAACTCAGTGAAAGTTAGCAAAACATTTTTGCAAGTATTCAGTATAACATTTCTGTAACAACGATAGTGGTTGTGCCATTGTGCGTTGGCGACTGTAGCTCTACACACAACAGCGGTTGTGCTCATTTCTGCGTGCGACAGCAGTGACATGCAAGTCCGAGGAGTTTCATTTCGTGCAGAGGGGATAAGCACGATTCTGTTCTTTGTTTCCACAATTTCGATTTTTAAATTAAAACATTAAAAAAATATGATGTGACGTTGTTTTCTTATCGAAGGCGCTCGCCACACTAACACCGTATTGTGCAATGAAGAGGAGGAATTTGGGACAATACCGAGATATGATGAGGTAATGAGAGAGAGAGACACTTCCTTTTGATATGATAGAGGCTACTAAGCATGTGGGAATCCACAATGTGCTTCTTCTTAGATATTTGGATATGCAAGTAGAGTTTTTAAACATCCATTAAAAGTTGTAATCATGTAATTTTTTGCAAATTTTATTCAATGTCACACAAGTAATGATGGGATTTTTAAATATACAACGAACAGTGTAAACAGCAATAAGGTTCCTTGGACTGCTGTGCAAATAGATTATGACTATTATGAGCACCAACTCGTGTGAAACAAGATTACCATTTACTGATACCCTTGGACTTTAATATTGTTATTTGTGATGTTTTGATTGCAGGGGTCTTTTTGGCGTCTAGGATTTTTTGTCAAATCGTGCTCTATGCATCGCAATCGAATGCTTGGCTTTTGGCGTTCAATGTCATGTACATCAGGCTGATGCAAAGTGCCATTATGGCCGGCATAAACTAATTATATAATTTTTAAAATATTAATTAATAAAATTAACAAATTTAGTATTATGATGAAATATAAGTGTAAAAAATTTAACAATAGAATTTAAGAATAAATTTTTTTATCCAACACAAAAATTATTCTAAATTATTTTAATTTAGAATCAATTATAAACTTAAAATTAATTTTAAATTTTTTTCCAATATATCATGTCAAAATTTATCTAAAATTAATTTTTAGAAACCACGCACTTAATCTTACAGCTTATTTGGAACATATGAGGTCGTCCGCGGAAAGCAAAGAGCCACCAAATGCACTTTACTTTAACTGAGGTCGGTGAGTGGTAAGAAAAGAAAGGGAAAAAATTTGTGATAAAAAAATACATAAAGAAAGTATTTATTAACTGATTTTTTATTTACCTTTTTAAATAAATTCGATTATATATTTGTAATATTTCAATTAGCTAAAATTAATAATGCAAAAATATTATAAAAAATACATATAAAAGAGAAGAACTTATAACTATCACAACAAATACAAATTTAAATTTATATAGTAATTTTATATTACTCTTAAATTTTTAACCACTTTTTAACAAAGACAAAAATAATTTTATAAAATAGCTATTTTTTAATACATAAATTTTAAAATAATAAATGATATAAAAAATAATGTTCCTCCACTTTCTCGTCCTTGGAATCAAACATCAAACACTCCACATGAAGAGTCACAACACAACATCCTCACATGTCATGTCAAGAGTCCAAAACCCCATAACCTGACCACCAATCTAAAAGAGGTAACTTGGCCACTAAAACTCATTATTAAGAAGGAAAACTGCGAACATTCCTATATTTTAATTAGCGTAAAAAAGGTAACTAGGAATCTCTCAATGCTATAAGAATAGGGCACATTCCTTGAGGCAAGGTACGTTTTCTTATCATTTTCGACCCACACTCAGCACAACTATACTAACTTGAGCATCAGAGTCCCTCTTGCAGGTATCCACCTATCCTCTGAGAACCAACAATGCGTACAAGGGAGGTCATGGTGTTCTACTCAAATCTGGTAAGAACAAATAATATTTTCTTTTTTGATATTTTATACATTAGATCATAAAAGAATAATGGGTTTGCAATTCTCGAATGCAATTTTGACTTAGTCATTATAAAA
The DNA here is from genome assembly GCA_037954015.1 of Psophocarpus tetragonolobus. Lineage (NCBI taxonomy): Eukaryota > Viridiplantae > Streptophyta > Magnoliopsida > Fabales > Fabaceae > Psophocarpus > Psophocarpus tetragonolobus. Next base: position 21,412,975 of record CM075688.1, on the reverse strand, counting down.
TTATCAAGGTTTTGTAAATAATCACTTTAAATGCACTTCTAATTTGACCATTGTAAATTATAAAAAGTTTTATGATAATCACTTTGGATGCACTTCCAATTTTATTGTTGTGAATTCTTTTCAAATTAAGACTCAATTTAAGAATAAAAAAAAATAAAGCTTTAACTGTGATTACTTTAAATGCACTTTTGATTTAGTCACTATAAAAATTATTGTGGTTGAATAATTGTCACATCATATGCAGTCCTTACTTAACAGTTATATTAAATCATATAAAGTTATTGGTAGTCACTTTGGATGCACTTTTAATTCGGTCATCATAAAAATATCTTTTAAAATAAACAAAAATAACATTAAAATTAAAAAAAATCTTTAAAATAAATAAAAAACATTAAAATTAAAAAAACTATGTAACTCTTATTCTTCATTACGCTAAGAAATACGTAGGAATAGAAACTCACTCTTGTCGAACCCAAAAATAAATTAATCAAAAAATAAAAATACAATAATTAAAGATAAAAATATAATAATTAAAGATAAAAAATATAATAATAATTCTTTCTTGATAATAAATTCTTCTTAGTAATAAAGTTTTTATTTTTAATATAAAATCAATTAATAAATAAAAATTAGTTTTGTGTCTTAAGGGAAGAAATAGATATTTTTTTAAAAGTTATCTAATTTGACGCGTTTAATTAGAGGTAACCGTTTTTATGACGAATGTTGTAAGGTGCTAATACCTTCCCTTCACGTAATCAATTTCTGAACTTAAAATCTGATTTCGTAGACCAAAGGTTTTTCTGATATTTTTTTTAATAAATATTGATAGCGACTTCCTTTGTTGTTTTTTTTTCAAAATATTTTTTTGCTGTTTCGTCAAGACTCATGTGTCAACAAGGTGAAGATTCATGTAAGATATTTCAAAATGAAAAAAAAAACGACGAACATTTAGACATAAACAAAACTGAGAAAAGAGAATTTGACAAAAGAATAAAATCCTTTGATATTGTTTACTGTAACATCCCTATTTTTATTGAATAGATTTACATGAGTTGTTTGAATTTCAATTTACAAACTAGAAATAGATATTATTAAATTATATCATCTCAGAATTTTAGTGATACATTATTAAAAAGTAGTATAAAGTGGTAAAATAAAAATTATAGTATTATCAAATTATAAATGTCATAATTTATTGCAATTTTAAAGAATTTTCTGAGATAAAAATATTATTTTAAAAAATAAAATTCACTAAGTGAAATTTATTCGCCTAGCTAAATATGTTTTCTTCACTATTAAGAATTGTTAGTCGCTAAGCGAAATTTTGTCGCTGAGCGGTGTGAAACAGAAGTAAGTAAAATATATTGATAGTCGCTAAGCGAAGCTTCATCGCCAAGTGACCAACTCAGATTTTTGCTTAGCGAAGCTTCGTCACTAAGCGATGTGAAACAAAGGTAACTAAAATACATTGCAAAATTCACTCAGTGACGAGTGCTAATTTTAGCTATAAATAAAAGAGTTTATATGTGAAAATGGGAGGGGAAAACAAAGTTCTAAGGCGTTGAAACTAGGATTCAAAGGTTGTTCACCACTCTTTCTCAAGCTCTTACTAACGTAAGGGGGAGTGAGATTTATAAACCTGTGGTGTTAATCTTGATAAACTTATATGTGCTTATTATTATTATCACTTTTGATCATTTGTTGATTTCCGGATATAATTTCTGCTCATTTCTTTATTGTTTCCAGATATTCCTTCTAGTCAATTTTATTATTTCTATATATTACTTCTGGTCATTTCTTTATTCTTTCCAGATATTTCTTCTGATCACTTCTTTATTATTCCAAATATTTCTTCTAGTCATTTCTCTATTATTTCCATATATCACTTCTAGTCATTTCTTTGTTAATTCCAGATATTACTTCTGATCATTTCTTTATTATTTCCAGATACTATCTTCTGGTCCTTTGTTATTTATTTGTTCTCCAGATATCATAGTCTGGTCCTCCATTATTATTCACTACTTATTTTATCCTTTGACTTATTTTTAGGAAATTACATTTATGTAATATATGTTATTCAAAAGATCAATAATTATATGACAAATATTCATGATAGAATATATTCACATCTTATGAAATTTTCAAGAAATTATGAGTCAAGTTTAATTTTGTAAAATTCATAATAAACATGATATTTCTCAAAATCATATTTTAATTTTGTAAAAGATAATCTATGCATGTTTTGTGGTTGCAGTCTAACCTGATCTTTCACATCAGAAAATATGCTTTTAGTGCTACTAATAAATCAATTTTATACTTATATTACTATTATGATTACTATTCATGAACTAGAAATCTTGAGATGAGAAATTAATTTATATATCCATTGTGATTTTTAATTATTTGAGATTGATCATAAATAATCTCATGAATGATGATTGATATATGAAAATACTACGTAATTGTCAAAATTTGGTGATGTTTAACATTATGTTGAATTAAATTTAGCATAATGCTAGGTTCCCTTGTAAAGATAACATACAGGTACATAAGTGTTCGTGTTTTGAGAAGTTACAATTTGATATACTATGAGATGAAACACAAGTCCAGTTTGAATCCTAGGATGGTTTTAAATATATGAATATTCAGAATTATCCCATGATGGTACTCTGGCTGAGGATATTCATCAGGTAGGTGAATATTTAGCGTAGTTCATATAGGTACTTAGGTTGAGGATATTCATCAGGTAGGTGAATATTCAGGGTAGTCCATGTTGGCAATTGGGCTAAGGATGTTCATCAGGTGGGTGAATATTCATGATAGTCCATGCTGTCTCTCAGGATGGAATATTCATAGATCTAAACTTTTTATTAGATCTAGTATGATTGGGGCGAATCATTATTGGTTATGGATCTGTATATAGGGTCAAGTGAGATTGAATTGAGTAAGAATAACTCTACATATTGAGTTAAGTGAGATTGAAATATAGGTTAAACCTTAGGCCCCCATTGTTTTTAAGTTTGTTGAGATTAGCATTGATGATTTATAAAAATATCAATCCTTTCATTGTTTTCTTTCATGTATTTCTATTCTTATATGTTCATTGTACAAATAGAATATGGATCTGATCAACAAGAGGTGATGTAGAGTTCAAAGGATTTACTCTAAATACATTGAACTCTTAAGCAAGTTACTCTTTTGATGTTCAACTAATGTTAGAATTATAAGGATTCCATTACTCTGAGTTAGGACTATAAAAAAGGTAGCTACAACAATTAATGTATAAAGAAACTTGTAATGAATTATATTTTGCCTTTAAATGTTATAAGAAGATTATGGTTCTTTATGTAAGATTAGATTTAAAAATTTTTCCGCATTTTCATGAATCTTTCTTTTATTAAGGATTTTGGGTGTTACATTTACTCAAGGAAAAGAAGGCCAAAACAATTGAATCCAAATGACACTTTTTACGTTGCTTAGAATCAGAGGACTCACAAGAAAAAAAAACAAATCTTGAAATTTTGATAATGCTATTGAAACTGTTAATGATTTTGATCTTCCCATTTTCATTCATAAACGTGTAAGGTTGTGTACCAAACATCCTCTATGTAGCTTTGTTTCATATGATAAATAAGTTTCGAGCTTTTATCTTATAGGGAGATCTCAAACAACATACATAGTGCTTTTATATTTCCCAAGTGGAAGGGAGTTGTCAACAATTTGACTTGGAAGATAGTAGAACTACCAAAAGGAAAGAAAATAGTGAGATGCAAATGATTGTTCACTATCAAGTATAACTTTTATGACACTTTTGAAAGATATAAAGCCTAGTTGGTAGCTAAGGCATACATAAAAACTCATGGGATTGACTAATGTAAAACTTTTGTACTAGTGGCAAAGCTTAATACTATTAGAGTTTTCCTTTCTCTAGTTGCAAACCTTGACTATAGAATAGCTAGATGTGAAGAATGTGTTTTCGAATAGAAGCTTGGAAGAAGTTTACATAAATGTACCACCAAGTTTTGAGCAATAGTGCTATCCAAAGGTATGCAACTAAAAAAGGCTTTGTATGGACTAAAATAGTCCCCTAGGGATTGGTTCAAGAGGCTTACTCCATTTGTTAAGGGACAAGGTTACTTACAAGGAAACATAGAGCATACATGTTTGTAAAAAAATCAAAAGAGGGAAAATTTGTTATTCTTATCATCTATGTGGATGATATAATCCTTATAGGATATAACTTGTAAGAGACTAAAAGGATCAAAGAAACTCTTTTTACTAAATTTGATCTCATCCACCTATTGAAAGCCTAGCTAGTTAGTTAGTTATTTGGTAGTTAAGTAACGATTTTAACTACCATAATTGTTTTTCTATTAGTTGTTTTCTTTCTCCCTCTGTATATATATTCTTTCACTATATTTTATAAGACTATCAGGTTTTTGCTAATCATATCCAATGTTGGTTGTATTCCCTTCATTTTGTTTTTTGTGCTCGTTCTGTTTTAGCTTGTTTTTCTTATGGTGTTAGAGCTCTTCTTTTGAAGAACTTTGTTGTGCACTCAATCTTCGTTTTCTTCATGTCTTTTCCTTCATCGAACGTAGATCAAACATCTAACATACACAGTTTCATGTATCTTTATCCAAGCGAGAATCCCATCATATCTCTTGTATCTCTGGTGCATGATTCCAGCAACTACCACTCATGGAGCAAATATATGATCACAGTGCTTTGTGCAAAGAATAAGCTCAAATTTGTTGATGAAAGTGCTTTGGAACTAGCAAAGAACGATAGAACATATTCTATTATGCCAGCATATTGTGGATGGATAATCAGATGAGATATGAAAGGATCTCAAAGCTCGTTATGTGTAGGGAGATCTCCTTCGTGTATCAGATCTTCAATTGTAAGTGTCTTTGATCAAACAAGGAGACATTTCTATAACTGAATTTTTTACCAAGCTTTGAGTTATTTGGGATGAGTTGGACAACTTTAGGCTTAATCCTACATGTACGTGTTCGACGAAATGTTCATGTGGTGTTCTAACTGCCATTGCTCGGTGGAAACTTGAGGATCAAGCCATGCAGTTCTTGTGTGGTTTGAATGATCAATATAGCAACATCAAATCTCATGTACTCTTGATGGATCCTTTACCACAGATTTCCAAAATCTTCTTATATATGGCAAGCAAGAAAGACAGATGCAATGGACCTGTTATCAACTCTACCAATACTACTCTCACATGCAACTTCGGTGGATGCAATGGACACACAGAAAATGTTTGTTATTGCAAACATGGCTTTCCATCAAAGAATCAATCCAAAAGTAATAAAAATGGCTCTAATTGGAGTGGAAAGATCCATACATTTTGTTGGGGAAGTAGACATATTTTGGATGTTTTCTATCAAAAGCACGAGTTCCCCCTAAACATAGGGCATATGGGAAAAATACAACAATGAACAACATTGTGGATGGTGATGGAAACACCGATGAAGTTCATCAACAACAATTGCTGAGAACTTGGAATTTTGCCTATCATCTCAGCAGTATCAAGTGTTGTTGGCTTTAATACAACAGTCCACCAATGTTCAGTAATTCCCAATTCATCTCATGTTAACCAAATTGGGTCCATTTCTACATGCCTTCCACAACATTCCTCAACATCAGGTACTCACGGTTCTAGCACTTGTTCTATCACCACACACTACACAGCACCTTGGATCTTAGATTCGGTGCCACTTATCATGTCTCATCATCTATTTCCCACTTTTTCACATATAATCCCATTGATCTAATAGTAGTCAAACTGCCTACTGGATAACAAGTTATTGCTACACATTCAGGTGTTGGCAAATTCACTGAATCATTTTGCCTTGTGAATGTTCTGTATATACCTTCTTTAACTTTCAATTTGATCTCTATCTCCAAATTGGTCTCCTCCCTCAACTGCCAACTAACCTTTTTGTGCAATTTATGTACCTTCTAGGATGTGAAAACCAAGGAGAAGATTGATATAGTTGATGTGAATTGAGGTTTCTATACTCTTTCGGCCACCATTATTCAATCCTCATTTGTTATCTCAATCATTACCATCCTGATTATAAAATTTTACCCATATTTGTGGCACTTTCGCATGGTTCATTTATCGTATAAGTGTTTGCATGCCATGGAACAATATTACCCATGTATTTCAAGCAATAAAAAGTTCACATGTAATACATGTCACTATGCTAAACAAACTATGCTAAACAAAAGAAACCCATTTTCCTTTGAGTCATTCACATGCATCATGTTCTTTCCAATTACTCTACATTGACATATGGGGACCATGTTCCTAAACATCCATGCATGGGCACCAATATTTCTTGATTATCGTTTATAATCATACACATTTTAAATGAATTTTTCTCATGATTAGCAAAGCTGAAACCCTTAATCACATAGTCAATTTCATCTGGCAAGTGGAAAATCAATTTGATACAACTGTTAAGATCAAACGCACTGATAATGGAATTGAATTTTCAATGAAACAATATTACCAGACCAAAGGAATTATTCATCAATTGCATTGAAACCTTGAGCAAAATGGCATAGTAAAACGCAAACATCAACATCTTTTAAATGTTACTTGTGCCCTTCTATTTCAAAGCAATCTTCCTTCATCCTTTTGGTGCTTTGGTCTCATGCATGCCACGTATCTCATTAATTACATCCCTACACCATTTCTAAATCATGTATCTCTTTTTGAAAGCTATATGGCAAACCTTGTGACATTTGCACTATTCGTATTTTTGGATGCCTCTGTTATGCTAGCACCCTCACAACCCATTGTCCAAAGCTTGTCCCACGTGTCAATCCTTGCATCTTCCTTGGTTTCAAACCTCACACAAAAGGGTACCTTTTGTTCAATCTCCACATCGACAAACTTGACACATCTGGCAATGTTGTCTTTTGTGAAGATCATTTCCCTTACCTTGTAAACACTGAACATACACCTTCTTATTCCATGCTTTTTCCCTTCACTTATGACCACACCTTTATCCCCGAGTAAACAACTAATCACCAACCATTACCAATTCCCCTACCAACCCCTCCCCACCATCACCTCCATCTGTTTCTTCTCCAACCTTTCATATTACTCGTCGTTCCACTTGACCTTACTTGCCTCCATCTTACCTCAAAGACTTCCATTGCACATTCACATCAATTACACCAACTGCACATTCACATCAATTACACCAACTCTCTCTAAAGGTATTTGTTATCCCTTTGAGTCTTTTATTTCTTATTATCATCTATCTCCCCTTTTTCGCCATTTTATTTTGTCCATTTTCACTATTACCGAACCAAAATCATATGTTGAAACATCTAAGAGTGATTGTTGGATTAAATTTATGCATGTTGAACTCACTGCTCTTCAGAAGAATAACACCTGGATTCTCACTTATTTGCCTCCTAACAAGACAACCATCAGTTGTGACTGGATATACAAGTTTAAACACAACGTTGATGGATACATTGAACGCTACAAAGCTCGTATTATAACCAAAGGCTATACTCAAATGGAGGGTCTCAACTTCCTTGATACCTTCTCTTGGGTTGCTAAGCTCACCATTGTTCGTCTTTTCCTTGCATTTGCTACCATCCACAATTGGCACCTCAAACATCTCGATGTGAATAATGCTTGTTGCATGGTTAGCTCCATGAGGAAGTTTACATGTATGTCCATCCTAGGTTGCCTTTTCAACCAAGTCAAGTTTGTCATCTACAGTGCTTGTTATATGGCCTTAAGCAAGCAAACAAACAAATAATGGAATGCTCGCCTATCCACTTTCCTCTTATGTCATGGATACCACCACTCTTCAATTGATTATTCTTTTTTCCTCAAGTTTTTAGGATGCAAAGTTAGAACTCTTCTTGTGTATGTTGATGATGTTGTTCTTGCTGGCAATTATCTCTATGAAATTACTTACATTACTTCTCTCCTTGATCACACATTTAAAACCAAGGATCTTGGTGATCTCAAGTTCTTTCTAGATCTCGAAGTGGCTTGCACCAAAGTTGGTATCCATCTGTGCCAACGCAAATATGTCTTAGATATTCTCTCTGACTTATTGGCCACTTGATCTACTTAACCATCATTTGTCCAGACGTCACTCGTGTTGTCTAACACCTCAGCCAATTAGTGTCCAAGCCTACCTTTATAAGAAGTGTTTAAATGACTCCAAACAACCTTTTAAGAGAGGGTGAATTGAATGGTTTAAAATATTTTTCTACTTTTGTAGTAAACCAAATTTTGAAATTCTTTATGAAATATTTTTGAAAATAACTTTCAGCTACATTTGGATAGCGTAGAATAATGGCTTTTTACTTCTTTTACTTACAAGATTACACTTAACAAATGCAGATTAGATCAGATTCAATTTTAACAACTATTTCAGAATTGCAATGATAACGGAAGTGATAGAGCAATGTAAAAAGAGTAATAATAGAGAGAAGAACACACACAAAGCGATTTATACTAGTCACCCAAAACTCAGGCTAAATCTAATTGTTCTATCTTCAAGGAAACCTACCTTGAATGGAACTCAACACTAGAATCAGCTAGATTTTACATACAAACTCAAATGCAAATGAAACTTACACCTACACCCTTGAACACCTATCAAGATACTGATTATACCTCATGAAAAACCCATGCAAGAATAAACTAGGAAACCTACCTAGATTATTTTAGCAATCAATACAAAAATAAAAAGATAAAAGAAACGATATCACTTGATAATCCTGATCAGAAAGTAATCACACAGGTTATATCAACACTATATCAACCAAACTAATAAATATCTTTTGGTCTTGTTAAATCTTTGTTAGATCTTGGCTTGACTTGAAGTTTCAGGTTTTGAGAGCTTTGTTTCTTTCTCTGGAATTTCAAAACTTTGATCTCTGATTAGTTTTTCAAATTTGTAATTGTTATGTTAAGTTTTTGAAATGAAAGCCTTTCATACAAAATGTCCAAAGCTCTGTTTTAACATATTAAAACAAGTTTTTAATCAATTAAAACTTTCTAAACTCAAGCCCATACGCAATATGAGGAATTTAATCGATTATCATAAGTATCTAATCTATTGAAATGTCCATCAACAGGAATTAAGTTAGCAGGATCACTTTAATTGATTAAATCAAGTTGTTAATCGATTAAATGAAGCAGATAATCGATTACGAGATGATTTAACAGATTAAAACAGTCGTTATGCATTTCAATCTATTAAATAACTTCATAAAGCAATTTCTAACCTCTAACATGCAACATCAATGAGATTTACTAGGTTTGTCAAAATTTTTTAGGGACCAACCAATCTCATTCATGTTTGACTTAATCAATGCTTAACATGAATAAAAAACAATTATATACTTAGTTAGATTGAATCAAGATAAAACTACCTATATGAATGCATGATATGCTTCACACTCATTCAAGCTATTAACTATAAGCGTCATCATCAAAACTAGAAAATTATATACAAAATTATATTTTGGCTTCTTTGCATATTTTAGAGAATCTCCAACACTCTGCTCACAACAAGGCTTCTTTTTTTATTCTCTGCTAATTAAAGCAGACTCCTGGTTCTAGCATCTTCCTTGATGCCACTAGCACTTTCTAACTCAATGCATTTAGTGATTCTAACTAGGCTGGTTGTGTTGATTCCCTCCATTTTTTTCATTGGTTTCTCCGTTTATCTTGGTCATTCCCTTGCATCATGGCATTGGAAAAAGTAGCTACTCTTTCTTGTAGTTCATCTAAGGCTGAGTATTGGGCCCTTGCCACAACAACATGTGAGATTCAATGGTTAACTTACCTCTTGGAAGATTTTCGCATTCCATTTGATCAACCAACTCCCCTCTTTTGTGATAATGATTTTGCTTTAAAAATTGCATCGAATCAAGTGTTTCATGGATGCACAAAGCACATCGAAATTGATTGTCATGTTGTTCGTGACAAAATCAACCTTTGTCTCAAAAAGCTTCTCCCAATTTCCTCTTATATGCAACCAGCGAATATCCTCACCAAGGCCTTATCTCCTTATGTTTTTCGTGAATCTTGTTCCAAGTTGGGAATGTCAAATATCCATTTCCAGCTTAAGGCGGGGGTTCTCAGCCACCTATTGAAAGCCTAGCTAGTTAGTTATTTGGAAGTTGAGTAACAATTTTAACTTCCATTACTGTTTTCCTATTAGTGTTTTCCTTCTCCCTTGGTATATATACTCTTTCACTGTATTTAATAAGACTATCAAGTTTTTGCTGATATCTAGTGCAGGTTGTATTATCTTCATTTCGTTTTCTTTGCTCACTTTGTGTTAGCTTACTTTTCTTATTTGAAATAAAAGATTTGGTTCGTTAAGGTATTTTCTTGGAATAGAAGTATCATGATCAAGGAATTGTCCTTTGACAACCGAAATATATCCTGAACCTCTTAAAAGATACCAAGATGAGTTGGTGTAGACTAGCCAAGACACCCATAGACCCAAATAAAAAACTTGGAGATGGCAAGGAAGAGGATCCTATAGACATCACATGCTACCAAAGATTGGTTGGAAAATTCATCTACCTATATCCCAAAGGCCAGAGATATTACATTCTCAATGAGTCTTGTAAGTCAATTTATGTGTTCTCTTTGTGAAGAACACCTACATAGTGTTTACACAATCCTAAGATACTTGAAGAGTACTCTTGGGAAAGGACTATTGTTTGATAAAAATAATCATAAATATAATTGAATCAGGCACTGATTTTGATTGGGTTGACTCAATCATGGATAGAAGATCAATATCAGGGTACTTTACCTTTGTATGAGCTTGTTAAGAGTAGTGTAGAAGTAAAATACATGTTAGTGGCACAAGGCATTTGTGAGATAGTACGATTAAAAAATATCTTTGAAAAGCTCTATATCACTTCCACTTTTCCAATAAAATTGTACTGTAATAACAAGATTGTAATTAGCATTGCTAAAAACCCAGTAAAAATTGACAGAATCAAGAATGTAGAGATTCATCAACATTTAATCAAAGATAGAAAATAGAACAATTTGAATGTCATTTGTTCTCAACTCTTAGTAAGTAAAACATATCTATTAGCATGGCTAAAAACATATCTATTACTTGTATTAAAACAAGCTTTTTTGTTTTTACATGTTATCAATTTTTTTTTCTCTAAATCTCTCTTTCTTCCTATTTTTTCTCTCTCTTTCTTTTTATTTAATCTTTCATCTTTTTTTCTTTCCATTTAATACTTATCATAATGCAAAATTTTATTATCATTGTATTACACAAAATAAAAAATATTGTTAATATAATAATTTATATTATTTTACTTTAAAAATATTCTTTTTTATTATTTTAATATAATAAAAATATTTTATCATTAGCTTAAATAAAAATTATCATTAATATATAATAATTTTATTATTATTTTAGCATTAAATATTATTGTTTTAAAGAATAAAATTATTTTATCTATCAATTATTTATTTATATTAAAACATGTTTTTTCATTATATGTTTATATCTCATCGTCAAGGGTAACTTAATTGGTTGAACACTTGTTGTAAACTCCCTAGCACTGTCTTTAACTTCTATAAGGAGAATTAACAAAAAAAAAAAATCTCATCAAATTGTTTCACTCAAAATATGCATTGTTTCGGTGCGGGCCACGAGAGCGGTACCAAATCGAGGCAAACTCTAAATACTAGATATGACCTTAAAATAACAAGGGTCAAGGTCGGCCAGCATCGTCTAGAGGGAAACAGCCCAGATCAAATCTTAAGGACTAAAAATAATTTTATGTGAAACTTAAAAAAAAAAAAACTTATTTAAATTTCTTTCCTATTTCTTAATTTTTTGGGTTTTTGTCCTAACTTTAATCAGGATTGTAATAGATCTAAATTAGTATCCGATTGATATCTGGTCATATATTGGGAGTTTATTTCCTTTTTATTATGTAAATTAGTTTCCCTAACTAATTCTAATTTTAAATATGTGACAGTATTTGTTGTTTATTATCAGAGAAATAAACACCATAAATTTGTTTTCCCTCTTATAAAATCAATTGGATATTATTTCCTAACAAAACTTGATTAACAAAGATGAAATTTCATCGATTAGAATAGAGATCCTCTATACAAAATGTTATTAGACATCATTTGGATCAGAATCTTAAAATATTTAACATTCTGATTTTCGAGTGCATCTCCTTCAGCTGAGAGCTGAGACTTCAGAGAATTTCTTTATAAGTGGATCTCCTTCAACTTCATTTGAAATTAAAAATTTAAATTTAATACTTTAAAAAAAAAAAAAAAAAGAAAAAAAAAAGAAGCCCCCATTGAACAGGCATCATGCACTATACTTTTGAACAAAGACAGGTTTATAAAAAGGGAAGAGATCCACTTATAAAAAACAAAAATGATCATGTTACTAAAATTAAGTGAAACATTCTGTCATTAAAAAATTTAATGTCAGAAATATATTCCGTTCACAGCAGTAATTAAAAAAGATAATGAATGCCTTAAAAATCACCTAATGCAAACTAATCTAACAAGTTACAACACCAGAGTCATCGAGCATAATTTGTGTAGTAAGAAATCAACTCTTAAAGGGTCTGGATTCAAATTTCAGCACCAACCCGGCACATAACTTAACCGCAAGTCAATCAATAGCAATGACCTATAACACAATGAACACTTGAATAAACGTCCAAAATCAACATAATACCTCTACAAACTTACAATCCAGACTAGGTTTTCTACAACTGAATATTTGATGGATCATCACGATGCCCTGGATACAGAACAACTACAAAATCTTTTAAGCCAATGGAATCCCCCTGCAATTTCTGTTATACACCGATCTGAATTTTCTTTTACTTCTTTTCTTTGTGGGGGCGGGCGGGTATGTATGGAGTCGACATCCTCCATCTCCTTATATATTCAATCTACGATTGCAAAATTTCATAACTGCCTATTTCAAAGCTCTGAAGGCACCATAAAGTTTCAAGGTAAACCAAATTTGGACAAGGCTGATTGGAACAAAGTTGAGAATGCCTGGGATGAACTTTGGTCATCAGCTTTTATTTTAATCTGTGACTTGGCTGACGATGTGTTGATTATACACTCTACAAGATACATTGACGGAGCTTCTGCTTTCTGAGCAAAGAAAAAGAACTTGAAGTTGGGAGACTGACCACCGGATGCAATGCAGTGAATTGAATGACTTTGCATGTGCCGCAGGAGTGTATGGGGAGTTGTCAACGTTGCAATTCCCTGAGGGCTTAGGGAATATTCCTGCACCAGTGTAAGAATTATACACCACATCAACTAAAATGCTTGATATTTTTTGCTGGTTCGGTGAGGCAAAAAAAAGAAGAGAGAAAAAATTGAGCACATACTAAAGCATTTTTTTAATTATTTTGAATTTAATGAATTATCAAAGAAAAATTATATTACAGTCTTACACAACCATCCTGTGAGGCCCCACAATGTTTACAAACTTCACAACTTACCAGACATCAAATTCATTTAATGAAGTGGCAACACATCATTGGATAACATTGTAAAACATTTTTAATTTTATAATAACAACGCATTCAAATTAAGTACATATATGTAAGCCAAATTTATCACAATAATGAAACTTATAAAATTTAAAAGCAAACCTCTGATAAAGATATTGGCAGCTGACGCCATTTCTGTTGAAATGTGCCAGGATCCAGTACAGCCTTTGGGTTTAGGTTCAATGGGGGAGGTGAAGGCATGGCTGCAGCCGCAGATGGAAAATCTAAACCTAGTAGATCATCGATTGCCAAGCTAGAAGATGGAGCTTGAACAGATATGCCAGTACTTGGAAATGCCAAATCTGCAAGTGGTTGTGAAGTTGTAGAAGGGGCAGCTGAACCATTATAGGAAGGAGCATTGTAGATAGAACCATTGCTACCAGGATCTCTTCCTTCCTCTTTCTCAGAAGTACCTAGAAGCAGATCCTTGTCATTTGCTTCCACTCTCTGAGCTGGAACAACAGAATCTCCAGATTCTGCACTAACGGATAGATTTCCAAGTTCATCTGCAAACTCAAATGTTCCTCGGTGTTCCTTATCAGTGAACATATATGATGGCTGCATAAATTTGCTGTTGTTAAGATTTTAATATACACGAGGATCACTGTAATAAAAACATGTTTCAAGTGCTACTGCAAGATATAACTTTCAAGGCACTGAGGCACAAAGTTTAGCTGTTCAATGTTTGATATTTTAAAAATTTTTTCAATGAAATCTAATTTAAATGACAAATTGCAGACTATTATTTAGAATATCTCAGGTGATTCAACAGTTGCGACAACAGTAAACATGAAATTAACTCAGACACATCTTACAAGGATGAACTCAGAAAAAACATTAAATGGTAAGGCAAATAGTTATTGTTCTCTCCTGATTTTATGTTTAAGTTGTTCAATTTAAAAAAAATATTAATTAAATTTAGAATGACGTCAAGTACTTAAGATAGATCCAAAATCAACTAACACTTTGTTTCACTAAAGTCATTAGGAGATAGCAGTAGATTAGTTACCTTTTGGTATACAACAGACAAACTGTTAAATTCATCAAATATCCGATCTTTGATTTCACTGCTCTGAGTATCAGCAAATACTGAAACTGCTTGCTTTGGAGGGTTAACCACACTCTCTGCCACTGATACATTGTATTGCAGAAGCCTGTAATAAAACAAGGCCCTATCATGAACATCCTGCAATCAACAAAAAGATCATTTAACATACCAATACAATACAAGCTAATATTCAAATATTTCATTGTTTTGACAATTCAAGGTAGTAAATAACAACAATTCAAACCTGGTGAAAATCAGCAAGACCAGCAGCCAGTGCAGCTCCTAATGCTTTTTGAGTTTCAGGTGGTCGCTTAAAGAAGCACTTCATTACTGCAGTAAGAAGATGTAAGCGAACCTGCATCATGAGAAAGCAGTTGTTCAGAATATAATAATTAAGTAAACACAAATACAAGCTAATAGTCCATTCATTGCAATGCTTACAAGAGTTAATGCTAAATAACTTATATTTCTCTGATAAAACAATGATGTGATTAATGTGCCACCACAAGGTGGGTCAACAGATTTCTTTATTTATTACAAATATATGACAATTAAATTAGGATCTCATGCAGAGCCAAACCCAATAATGATTTAAAGGCAGACATCAGTTGTCATGGCATGTCCAGGGAGGGATACAAAGGCTGGTCAGTGCCTCCTGCTGTTCTCCACAAAGATGTTAAGATAATCACTGATGCCTAGTAGTTTGTATTATATTGTATGTGCTGCGGCAGGTTGGAATTATTGAAGCAGGGGGACTCTCAAGCGTCTAGAACAAAGTGTGGCTATGCCATTGCCATAAAATAAGCAGTACAACACATTAAACCTACTTAATTTTTTTTATAGGCAAATATTAGTTGTTAATTTTGTTAGTGGAAGAATTTAAACTTACGACATCTCTCTCCCCCATCTCCCTACATATAGACTTTGCCACCAGACTAAACTACCTATTAACTAATGAATCTTTGAAAACAAATATATATTACAAAAACTTACATGTTAAGGTTCATAGCATATGTTACTAAACCTGGTCTAATCCAGCCTGTCTGATCAGTGAACTGCAGCTTAGGCTGGTTCAGCATAAAGTGGGACAGTGCAAATTGAACTGCTCCAAGTTGCTTGCAATCCACAGATTTTTGTCAAACCCACTCAACCAAAACTGCTTGATAAAACCCAATTGTAAAATTGAAAAATACTAGCAATACTCTCTCAGACACTCTCTTTCGAACCCTCTATGATTGGTTGAACTTTATTGGAAACAACCAATTTTGTGAGTCCTACTTATAAATTAGGAAAGAGAGTCGTTAAATGAGACAAGCTTTATATTTAATTTTTTTCATTTAAATATTACCTTATTTAGTTAGGATTATGATCTAGTATTAGTATAAATAAGCATCAGTGCTTTATGTTTTATCCTTATATTATATGTAACACGTCACAATATACAAGAGAATACTGTTCAAAGTCTTCATTCTCTGAATTCCTCCCTCAATACCTAAAAACCCATAATTTCAACATAGGCTTTCACAATGTTCCTTCTGCAATACTTTCAAAGGGAAAAAATGAAGAAAGTAGTTCAACTACTATTCTAGTGTAAACACTGGTTGAGTTTTACCATCTGAACGATTCATTATGGTCCTTAAATCTAAGTTTCATATATACAATTATACATCATAGAATGATGTACAAGAATTCATCTTGTAGGATGAGTAGATGTGAACGAAGCACTTAAGAATTGAGACCTCTGCTAAAATGTCATACCTTGATATGTTGAATGAAAAAGGTTGAAATCCTACTACCCATCAAAGAATACTTCAACATGGGCAGAACTGAATATATAACTAAGAATAAACTGCTCCATGTTGTTGGGCATAACTTGGAATTCAATATGAAAATTCAAATCTCAAATGCAGATATTGCAAGATTGTAAAAGCATAAAAAGCTATGTAACTACCTCAGCAGAATGCTCCTCATCCCAGTTTTCAACTAAACTTTCCAAGACATATGGAGCATCATGCATGTCCTGAGAATATTCCCCCAACATCCATATAAGAGCTGCCTTAGCCTTGGGTTCTTGGACATTTTTACTGCTGATATTTCCAACAACAGCAATACAATCTTGACTCCATTGTGGATATTTTCTTAATAGATCTTTCACAAGCACCTGAACAAATGAACTTTGAAACTTCATATTGGTCTACCATGCCATAACCAAGTCAAATCAAAACACCAAACTCTGAATACATGTTTGCATAATAATAATAATAATAATAACAAACAAAGCAGTATTATTCTTAGGCACAAATTTCAGGAAATCTAGCTATCATGCTTACCAGAGCTTCGGAAGTAACATAATCTTTTTCCATCTCAAGAAACTGGAGAAGTCGATCAACAATAGCATTGACATCATACTGCTGCAATGCTATCTTCCCAACAGCTCGAATGGATTCCCGTGCAATGGGAATGTCAACATTTGCAGCATATTCACATAATTCTGTCACTGAAATGAGATTCAAGAAGTTCATGAATAAGTCATAAAAAGGGCAACCTCAGACAGGAATTAAACATCAAATGCAATCATCTTACATCTACTCCTCCTGGCCCTTTCTCTCTATAGCAATTGAAGCTACTTACCTATCTCATATGTGTTACTTTCATTTGCAACTGCAGTCAGCATTTCAAGCTTCAACTTTTTGACATATGATGGCTCATTATACTGGCAATAGAAGTGTTTGTAGTCTGAGGAAAATATATATGGTGCTCGCATGACCAAAAGATGCAGGTGACTTAAAACTGCATAAGATTGTTCTGGACTTCCTGAACTCACTTGAGTTAAAAGAGGGGCTTTAATACGCTCATATACCTAAACAAGAAGATTTGCAACATAAATCACAGAGAAGCAACCAAAGTTTCTAAGATCAAGTCAACATAAGTCACAGATTAAGAAAAAGTAATAAAGCCAAAAACCTAAGTTTGAGGCTGAACTTGAACTGAGGTGAAATCCTGGCACAAATCCCAGCTTGTTTAAAAAGCATTCCAACCCCCAGTAGTTCACAGGTAATAATATAAATAATAGAGCACAGAAATACATCTTAATATATAAGAAGTACTGATTTATTTAAATTATTTGTCACCTACAAATTGAGGTCACAGAAACATGACACAAAATCAACACCTAAAACTGAGTTTCAAAGATATGAGACACGATTTAATGGATATACATAAAAGGGAATTTTTATTACTGAAGGTGATGTAACATGTTGATATATGGGTAGGAGCAAAGTGCAATTACATAGGATATAAAAGACTTGCATATGTAGCAACAACTGAGGGAAAGCACTGTCGGGCTGTGTAGGATATAAGGGAAGAGAGGGGGAATGAGAGAGGTAAGCTATAATCATTGGGATAGTTTTGGGTGGCTGTGCCACAGGACAGAGAAGAATACCTTCTCTGCTATTTTTCTTTTCCCCACCTTTTACCCTGCATTTTCTCTACTGTTATCAGAGCTCTGTTCACTGAATTTTCTCTACAACTCCTATAGTGAATTTCAGTTCCTATCAGAATAATACAAATTAAAGAAATATCAAGGAATTAAACTAAACACATTCTATTGAGTCATACCTTTCTGGGAGGCACATGTACAAAATATATAGGTAGGTTAGGAAGTTTATAAAAAACAAAAAGCAATACAAACCATTCACAGAAACAAGAAAGCAAAAGAAAATAGAGACAGAGAAAATAATTGAGCTGCTCATGAGTTAAACAAACCAAGTATCAAAGTTAGCTGAACTAACTGAGAGCTTAATATACTGCTCATACTTATTAATACAAAAAGAACCTACAATGAACTAAACCACGTTACACCAAACCCGATAATTCGCAAGTCACAAATGACTTAGCCCACTTGCATCCTCAAGTTTACAGACATAACACTCAACCCTAATGGCCTAATATTACTGCTGAAAAACCCAAATGCCAAATATATGACCTCTGTGTATGATTGAGTGAGATAGTAGTTAAAAGTAATTACTAGATACAAAACAAGTATGATGCAGACAAGAGAACTTTCCGTACAGGAAAAAAAATTATATGTACAAAACAATGTTGCAACAAAATACAAGGAGATTAAATGAGATGTTTACAGCTACACACACACAAATCAACACATACCTGCTGATGAACATCAGCCATAGACAAAGTCAACTGTAGAAATACTTTAATAGTTGCCAAGACAACAGCACCATTTGCATGCTGGAGTCTATCTTCAAGGAGATTCATTATATCAAATATTTCACTATTATCTGCCGGAATGTACTTGGAGACGAGTTCCAGAACAAGACATTGAGCCCATTCACTAAATTCCTTAATGCTGCAGGTGAAAAAAATAAGGAACGGATAAATTTTCTTTAAATTGGTATTTTTTGCAAGATATTACAGATGCTTTCTTTTTATCTCTAATAACGGCTGCTATAATTATCAACACATTTTATAGTCTAATAGCACAACAATTAGCCCTTACAGTAAGATAATAAGACATTATTGTTCACATTTATAATGATACTACTCAGTCAATCATTACTCCCACAATCATGCTACACATCATTGATTTAAAATGTACACAAGGACATAATAAACTGGCAATTATAGGGTAGCTATAAGCCTTTTTCCCAATGAGAAAGGGAAAGAGACAAAATTCCTTTAAAAAGAAATCACAAAGGAAGGTAGTTGAGAAGATTCAATTTATCTGGTTTGTTCCGATGAATGCTAGCGTCCCCTGAAAATATGCTAAAGAAATAACATAACACTGTAACAGTGCTATCCTTTAGGGAACTTAAGCACCACATTTTTCCCAAGTAGTGTTCATCAAAGTATCAGAGAGCAAGGAATTACTTGAGAAAAGATTACCGATTCAAAAGGTAATACACTATTGGCTTGCTAAGTAGGGTTTCTCTCTCCCTCGCTGCTTCCTCTGATGTAGATGACTCTAAGGTCCAAATTTCTTGTAAAGCAGACAAACAATTTGCAACTACCTGATGAAAAAAAAAAAAGAAAGATCATATATAAATATATGTATAAAGTACAACTTATTTGGTAATTGCTGTTTTAAATTTTTAAAACATGAAGACAACTGTCTTTCTGCTATACAGGTGAACAATTGAAAAGCAATAACATTAACGAAAAAAATCATACATACACACACACACACATATATATGGGGGCATATCAAGTGAGAGGAGTGTCTGTATGAAAGGATGTGAGGAGTAAATTGGAACCATATATCATACATGAATGGTTAGGATTTAAAAGTTGTTTAACAATCAGGTGATTACTTTAAAAAGTCACATGACTTTGTTTTTTAATCTTAACATTTCATGATTTGGTCCAATGGGCAAAATTTACTTCTAAGACTTGATAAACTCCTTTATATGGTTTGATGATAATAATAATGCTCACTACAGCTTATAAGGTTGACATGCCCATCATAATAAAGCATTTTAACAAAATGAATTGATTTTATACTAAGGTACAAATACATGCATTACCAAAAGCCATAAAATTTAACTTCTTAAGCATACCAAATATTATTAAAATGGGACCTCAAGGACATTTTAAAGTGATTACTCAAAGAAATTATGCTGTCTCCAAAATGAAAACAATCAAAACCTTGCTTCAATCAAATTGGTTGTCTTGTCAGTGTATTTATTATTACACATGTATCCTAATCAAACAGCAATCAGTGTCATTCAAGTGCTTTCCTTTTTTATTTTATTTCTTTGTTACAAGTGTCATACATGCTTCTCTTATTAACATGATATACGTACTTGTAAATGTTCAAGGAAATTATACCATTTTCAGATTGAAAACAATCAAAACACTTGTTTGAATCAAATTCATAAAATAAAAAAGTCCTTCCTTCAACAGAACTGGTTCTGGGTGTATTTATTATTACACAGGTATCCTAATCAAACTGTGATGAGTGATTCAGTGCCACACAAACTATCTCTTTCTTTATTTAGTTATGAGTGTAATACATGTTCCTCTTATCAACATGATATACTTGAAAATGTCTAAAGACATCATGCAGGGACACTAACATAATAATATAGGCTAACAATAATATGGAAAATAGAAAATGAGTGAATTCTTTATCAAACAAGAAACCAAAAGATAATCAGCATAATATTTTTTGTTTTTAAACAACACATTTTTTTGCAATTCCTTAATCATTGGACAATTTAGATTAGCTCGGTTCCAAGTGCAACTCTTAATTCTTAATATAAAGTGAATAAAACTGTCATGACTTTTATGATTTATATCATAGGAGGGGATGAAATTTCAACACAAATAGAATCCTGACCTGTGTATCAGGGTCATTAAGCAACAAATGCTTCAGTGTTGCTGGAAAATCAGCATCAATGCAGGTGGAAGCTGATATATGATATAATTTTAAAACCCCAATAACTGCAACCATCCTAACATAACTATTATTGTCCTTCAACCCAGACCCTAATGGCCCAACCAAATACTCCACTAAGTTTGCCACTCGGAGCGAACACAAACTCCTCAATGCTAGTCCCCGAATCATTGGATCCTCATCCTTGCAATCTCTTTGAAGAAAGTTAATCGTCAAAAGCGCAAGATCAGGATTGACCTTTGCATAGTTCCCAACATATAGGTAGCACATTTTTTTCAGAACTATGTCTGATGTTGCAGAGCACATTACCATCTCACCAAATAGAGATGAGACATCAATACCTATAGTCATGTTGGAAATCACCTTCTTGAAGAGATCCCTCTTAGAATCATCAGCACCCGGAGCTCGGCTCCCAGCTAGCTGCCGGAGCTGTGATTTCAGATCGGACACTTCACTCTTCCTGGTTAAATCAAACATTAGGTCAGTATTTGAAGTGAATATATTACACCGCAAGACAAATAAGAATTGGTATATTAATAAGGACAAAACTTAGATACAGTTCCTTGGGTGTTGGTTATCAATTACAATGAGAGTTTGACCTCAGTAAACTGCGTAATAAATGTTTGCATTAAATGTCAACATATATTACCAACATGCAACTTCAATTCTAACCTAAGGAACTTCACAGAAGTTTTGTCCTATCAATAAAGAGCACATTTGAGGATAAAAATAGAAAAGGACAGAAAAAGCTAATGCACCAACTCAATGTAGTTAACATGTCCCCTTTCCTCATTCCAGAAACAAGTTTAGAAATGGAAAAGATAACGCAAGTTGATGAAACCGCAAGACACCACGCGATGCCCTCTGGCTCGATACACAGCACTTAATTACTTGAGTTATAACACACGAGCACGGTAAATTTCATATTGAACGCGAAATACGACAAAACTCAACGGCATTGGATCTCTAATGTGAATGAAAATATAGCGAAGTGCGCCTTTAAATATGTTGTGAGACAATAAAATCAAAACATAAGAAATTTCGCATTTGTCTACAACGAAAAGGCGGCAATTGCTAAGTAGTTGCCTCCGTAGAAGAGTCCAAATTGAATATGTGAACGGTTCAAATAAAGAAGAAGAAAGATAAAAAGAAAAAAAAAAAAAAGTAGAGACAGGGAAAGTGGATGTGGAAACTGACCCTGACGGTTGCGACGGTGACGGCGATCGATGAGAGTGCGGCGGCGGTGGAGCCATGACGGTTAGATCGCGCCTTTGCTTGTGCAGCGAAAGTGAGATCTAAACGAAGATACAAGAGTGTGATCGATAATTCTAGGTGAAGTGCTGATTGAGCTTTTGATTTTATTTTTTCAATCAAAAAATGGAGTCGGGATTTGGTGAGATGGAAATTAGAAATTACCGATAGAGACGATAGCCAAAAATAAAAATAAATAAATTGCACCTGCGGGATACACTTTCGACGTATGAGGAGCTGAAGTGGCCAGATCTGATTGCCTTTAACTCCTCTCTGGTCCACTTCTAAAGCATCTTTCTTGCCAGACAAAAATAAAATAAATCTCAAATTTCATTATTTTTTAGAACATATATAAAAAAAAAAAACAATACAGTAAATAATTACAGCTTTTATTGCACTGACCACGTTTAAATTGGTGTGACAGTGACAGTATAGTGTTTTGATAGCTTTTTTATTTAATATCAAATGTGAAGTTAATAAATAAATTAAAATTGCTTATATAGGATAGTAAGAGGATTAAGTTTGAAAAAACAAATTCAGAAATAATATTTATGTGTTTTAGTGTATGTCTATTAAGTCTTCTAGTCTTCTGACATTAGTATAGTAGTTCTTCTTCTATTTAGAAATTTATCTAAGATTTTTAAGTGTTGTATTATATTTTGACTCCTAGTTTAATGTTCTCTTAGTTTTTGAGAAATTGCTTATATAGAATAGTAAGAGGATTAAGTTTGAAAAAATAATTCAAGAAATAATAATAAGATGATTAAAAAGTTAAATCGAGCCTAAAACTTATTATCTGATAATGTTAATTTAAAATATTACCTACAAAAAAATTAGGAGCTTTAAAAAAGAGGATTTTAGCTATTTAAGTGTGTTAAAAATTGAATAAAACCATTTGTAAACTGTGAAATTGATCCAAAAATTGAAAACTATTTAAACTGAAAACCATAAAAAAAATTAAAAACACATATTTGTTAGGATTTGGTTTAGTTTTGTGATATTAATAGAACTAAACTGTATATTATAATTTATTATTATGTTATAAAAAGAGCTGATAATATATAAAAATAATAATATTTGATTAAAAATATATTTTACAAAATTTAATATAATGAAATTAATTTTTAAATTAATATATTTATATAAATTTATTTAATAAATTTTAATTATGATAATAAATTAAAAAATAAAAATAAAACTACTAAACCAAAACACAACAAACCAAGATTGATTTAAATTTAATGTTATATTTAAATCAAGCTAAATTGAACTTTATCTTTATTTTATGTTTGCTTTAGGTGTCTTTTTTTGTTTAAAAACCTAGCCAAATCATGCGGCAAATACAAACAGATAGGATATAAAAAACTTACATAGTTCACTCTTTCTATTTCTTTGTATGTGATGTAGCTTATAAGACTATATTTCTATTTCTTTGTATGTGATGTGGCTTATAAGACTATAAATAGTGAGATATTTTGCAGGGATGCAAAACAGAACAGATTAGGTGGTATACTTACTAAGTCTGTCAACTCACTTTGCCATGCACTGCCAATATTTTATTTTATTTTTAAAAATATTTTTTATATAAATCAATAAAATAATTATAACAATTAAAACATAAAATAAACTAAAAAAATAAGTATAATTTTTAAACCCATAATTAATTATTCATAGAAGATAAAGAGAAACAAGTTAATTAAAAGTATATGATATATAAAAGATAAGGTGTGTCTTCTAACCAACATAATGAAGTTGCAAATGTAAATCATAACTTCTCGTAAAATTAACAAGATATGTTGATGAAGAAATAAGAAAACAGGAAATTTTTCATGTTGACAAATGAGTCTTTTATGTTATCAAAGAAGCACTTAGATGAAAACAAAGCTTAAATAATTGAAAAGCCGTGCTAAATAATACTAGAGGTAAAGCCCCAAAAATTTATTAAAAAAAAAAAATTATTGAAAACTAAGAGCATTTTCGGCAGAGCAACTCTATTTGAGTGTTTTTTTTATGGAACCTACATGTATACATCATTTATTCTTACCCTTCCTAATACAATCACCTCTTCCTAATACAATCACCTCCAAAAACTTTATCTCTATAATGAAACAACTCTATTTGGATATTTCTAATAAATCTCACAAAAATGTTGACATCATTATATTTTATTATATACTTATTTATTAATTTATAAATAACAATAATATTTATAAATTAATTAAATTGTAAAAATAATCAATTTTTTATTTTATCATTATTTAAATGATCTGTTGGCAAATAAAAAAAGTATTTAAAGTATTAATAACTATTTTGTTAATTACATATAAAAAGTATTCTCAAATATGCAAAAAGATCATTTTAAAATTGACACAATAAAAAAATATTTAAATTATTAATAATCTTTCGGTCAGCTATATATTCAACCCACTTATTCTAAATTTCACATTACATTTTCATTTTAATATACAAAAGGTAAAAAATAAAAAACCATTTCAATCCAATGGTAAAACATAAACTATTCTTTTTATTATATTTTATTGTTTTTTGAGTTGATTTAGAAGCATCTAAACCATGAAACAACCCAAGAAATAGGGCCTTCAGCACCCAACAGTTACGAATGCATCGATGCCTCATTGAATAATTACTTCCTGAGCTGTGGATATTAATGCTCTAAGACAAAGATTAAAGACCAAAACTAATAATATAATTGAAATAAATTAAACAATATTTATTTCAATAAGTCCACCTCAAAGTATTCATTTAGGCGATTAGAAGTAAAATTGTTTTTAAGATTATAATTAAAAACAAACTATTTGTTTTAAAAAAATGTTTAAAACTTAAAAATCTCATTTTGAGACTAAATTAAGTGAATAATTAAGTTTTCTATTATAAAACTTGTGTTTAGTTTGAGAGAATATTTTATTTTTTATTTTTTGAAAAAAAATTATTTTTGAGTTTTTAACATTTAAAAAATATATTTATTTTTTCTTACACTTTTTATTTTCAAAAAATAATATTTTTAAATTTAATCAATTTTAGCAAAAATAGTATAAATTATTTATACACGTAATTTAAAATATATTTATATTTTTTTATATAATTACAATATTATTATTAAGTTTTCACATAGTATTAACTTTTGAAAATAATATTTTTTTGTTTTCTATTTTTAGTTGTTTTTTTCAAAATGTTTTCAGCAAAAATATTATCTAAATTGTAATCAAACATATTTTCATTACTGTTTTTTATTTTATCTGAAAATGAAAACGAAAAATGCCAAGAACAAAATGTCACATAATGCTTTTGCTTCAAAGACTCAAGTCCTTACAAAAATTTTGCGTCTAAAAAAATATTAATTCCATGAATTAAGAAAATGATTTAGGAATTATTAAGTGATGGCATCCTAAATGAGGTTGTCTTATTGGATTTTCTCCAGCATTAAAGGTTTGTCACTATATCTTCATATTTATTAGGGTGTGTGATCTTTGTAGACTAATCAAGAGTGTTTGATCATCAAAATGAGTTGCCTTAAATGAAAAGGTATTATTGTTTCGTGATATTTTCACATAGTAAAAAATTTCAAGCACTACTTTTTTTTTTTTAAAGCAATCTCAAGCACTACTTAAATGTTGCATATAAGTCACTAGTTGTGGTTCAACTAGTTTTGTACATTTAGCTACGATTCAACTAGTTTTGTGTACGTTCTTCTGTCTTGATACTTAAAAAATTATTTTGTATGTTTGTGCTTTTTTTTTTATCAATATATGTAAATGTGCTTTAGAATTTAGATTGTTTATTAGGTTAGGATTTGGGATTTCTCTCTTTATCTCATTTTGGAATTTTTTCTTTGCAATTGAATTTAACATGTAGAAAAAACTCTTGAGTTATTAAGGCTACTTAGTTAATGGATAATCCTTTACTATTAGTCATAAAAGTGAAAAATGTGATTCAAAGAATGAAATAAGTCGCAGTGAGGGATTTGGCAAAGAATATAACTTTAAAGTAATATTTTTAAAACTGGGCTTTGATCGGCTTATTCAACCAGTTTGATCAGGAATCAACCATATAATCAGTTTGAGCTTCTCTTCAGATCGGAAATGTATCAGAACTAGACTAACCCAAAGCAACTTGGTCAGACTTGACTGAGAACCGGCGAGTCTTTTCGACTTAGGGTGTCATGGTTTTTTTTTTATTTTTTCTTAATGAGTGAAACGACCTTGTTTTGAATGGGGAAAAAACTTTCAATAGTCTTCTCTACATTTAGTCTTCACTCTTTGCAACTAAGTACGTTTGTGTTTTGCTCTAATCTATGTTTCCCTTCTATGATTGTGACTTGCATTGAAAATTAGCATCAAATAAACCACAAATTTAGTGTTAACATTATCTTCTTTAATTTTTGTTCTTGATTTTTAGTATAATTTAATTTTTTTATGATTTTTTATAGTATAAAATTATATAGATTATAAAATATTTATATTTTTTAATGTAATTCGAGTCGTGTGCAGTTAATTATTGACCTCTAAGTTGACTGTGACCCGATGACTTTCTACTCTAGCCGAGTCGAATAACATTGCTTTAAAGTCTTAGATAAATGTTCCAAAAAAAAAAAAGAAAAAATAATTGTGCACTAATGTAAAAAATTTTACACTTACATTCAATTACAATTTTTCATTTAATTTTACCAATTAATATTTTAAAAGTCATATAAATAAAGAATTATGATTGAACATCAGTGTAAATCTTTCTTTTATACTGGTTGTGCATACTAATTAAACATAAAAACTAAAATAAATGAGATTTTACATAGGTTTTGATATGTCAATTGTTGGCTACTTACTAAGCAGTTCATTTTTTCAAAAAATGATAATCATGCACACACTCTTTTCAAGAGATGTCGATAATGATGGATCATTGTTTAATGACATGCTAGTGGAAACTATTTTCTAATATGAATACTGAAAATATTAAAAGGATGGTGATATAAATAAAAATCACATATCTCCCCTATTGAGCTATACAATAACAAGTTTGTTAATGAAGCAAGTTTTGCTCTTCAAAATATATTAATAATA
The DNA here is from genome assembly GCA_037954015.1 of Psophocarpus tetragonolobus. Classification (NCBI taxonomy): domain Eukaryota; kingdom Viridiplantae; phylum Streptophyta; class Magnoliopsida; order Fabales; family Fabaceae; genus Psophocarpus; species Psophocarpus tetragonolobus. The sequence goes on along the minus strand of CM075688.1, from coordinate 21,385,590 downwards.
GACAAATCCAATGATGGTAAAGATCACCCTGCTAAAGTTAGGACCTAACCCTCATAAAAATTTTATGAAAAAGTTTTTATCAACTTCCAATTGAGTTAAAGGAAAGGAAAATGGTGAACAATGAAACACTTTCTATAATTTGAACAAATTTCATGTAACAAAACAAAAATACTTTATTTGTAATACAAGTATATATAATGTGCATATGAAAGCTTTGTTTCAAAGTCTATGGTTGATGATTGATGATTTGATAAGTATACCAACTCAACTTGTAATACAAAGGAAAAGTAGGTTGTTACGTCCATAGAACTTGTCAGATATTTTATAATTTCAGGTATCCTACTTTAAACTTGTAAAGTAGTAATTTACAATTGTTCATGGATTTATGATTTTAAAATTGAATACAAAACTAGAAAGAAAATTAAAATATAAAATTGAAACAAATAAGATTTGATTCGAAAATAAGGAAAATGAATATTGGGATCAAATTTCGTCTACCTTTACAATCTTTTGATGCTTCACACATGATTTCTATTATCTGGTGTTATTGAATTTTTTTAAGTCATTCCAAGCTATTCTCTTAATATTTAAAATTCCAAGGATCCTAACTTTATATTCAATCCCTTGATTATTGAGTTAAAAAAACTTTTTTTTAAAAAATTAATTTAACCAACTAAATTCTAAATTTATTCATAGCATTCAGAGGTGACTTGATTCAGATCATATTTAGATGATATTTTTTTACCATGATCTAGATTTCAAATAATAAGATGAGTGATGAAATCATATAAAGTATTAAGCGTGGAATCAAATGGCACACATATATATAACATAAGGATTACATAAGAGTGATAGATTTACATTGAATCCTAACAAGTGGAAGATTAGCTACTCATGATAATGATAACAATCCTCGTTACAAGTTTAAAGACAAGAAAAGGGGAATAGAACCCCCAAGACCTTTTGTCCTTATATGGTATTGTAGCCTTTTTCCTTTTTGTTCTTTACTCCCTTTCTTTTCATCCTATGTTTCACGACCTCTTAATTTTTCCTTTTATATTAGCCAATTTGAAACAAAATAAGTTATAAGTGATTAATTTTGCTCAGTCAAACAAGGATTCTTCATGTTAAAGAAAGTTATTTCAATGAGGCTTTTCGATCTCACTCAACAAATCTTTTTGCTCAAATTTTCTTTAACCAAAGAATCCAACATTCAATTTTTTTTCTTTTATTTTCTCTCTTATATTTTTATCCACTTTATTTTTCTTATTTTTCTTTTAAGTTAAGAAGAGTGTTAAAAAGAGTGTTAAATGCATGAATCTTACATATCATATCTAATTACAATTTTAATTTCTTTAGTTTTAAATTTTATAATTTTAGTTTATTGATTTTTTATTGTGATTTTAAAAATTTTAATTAATTATCTTTTTGTTCCACTGTTTCTTTAAAATATTTAATTTTATCTCGTTATTTTTAAATAGTTTTAATATTATTTTACTATTATTTTTAATCTAATTTTGCATATTTTAAAAATAATTTTAATGTTATCCCTTTTATTAAATCAAAACTTCAATGTTATCCTATAATATTAACTTCAATTTGACAAAGATGATACAAAATAAAAACAATATCTATGAAATTTAGTGTAATTATATATGTATCCCTAATTTTTTAAACATTATTTCACACATCTATAAGGGGTGTTAGTCTAAGGTTTGAGAGAGGTATTTACAACACTCCAAATAAATACTAATATAATTAATATTACTACTCACAATTAAAACTATTTTCAAAACAATTTAAACTTAGAATATTAAAATTTCCAAATAATAACTCAATTCATACAATGTAAACTTGCTTAGCAGGTTGTGTTACCTAACTAGGAATTGAGACATCTCACCTAGCAGCATGTGTCATCCAGTGAGAGGTTTCAGCTATGATTTTCTAGAGAAAGGGTTTCGTTCAACGAGATGTGTCGCTAGACGAAAAACCCCATAAAAACTTGATAAAAAAAACTTTGTGCTAAGTAAGACATGTCATTTGATGCAAAACCATAAAATTGTTTGACAAAGACTAATGCTCATTGGGCTAAACCTATCACCCAACGAAACTCTATAAAATTGCAGAACCCCTGCTGCATAAATCATAGCCACACTTAGACTCCAAACAACAAAGGTTCAATTCCAATGACTTAAACACTACATACCTTATTCACATACTAAAAACATACTACATAGTTATATCATCATTGAACATCAACATGATTCAATGATAAACTCCATAACATATTCTTCCTATACATGAATCCATTTAAAACTCTTAGCATTATATAAGTTCCAACCTACACCATATAGTCTCATCCTGATTATATATACATACATCAAAACTATAATTAATCTCACAAGTTTATACATATTTATGTACCAACATCAGTCAATAATCACAAATATACAATTGCATAATTGTAACATCTCGTATGGTGGATCCCTACATTTACTTAAGCACATAAACGAACATAGAACATCCAAAACCATCACAGAGCAAACTTCCAAGACTTCCAAATTCTTCTCACACCTTGAGCTCATTATCTTTCTCTCTCAGCACTGTTATCTACTTCCGTGCAAAACATGATCATCACAGTCATATATAAGAATGCACAATGCAACAATAATCATACAACGACATAAATCAATCACGATACGGAAAATAAGTCAAATCAATATAAACATTCACACCACAATACTAATATTCACACAGACACACTTATGTTCCCTCTAGACACAAGTACTCAGAATAACACAATCACATAATATGACGCTTTTCCAGAAAGACTTATTGAATTTGAATACTCGACGACCTATCTGACTTCCCCCCACATTGGTATATGGTGTCCATTTAACCCATTTGATAACTAGTTGAAGTCTAGACATACTCATCTAATGCTTCCAACTGAGGTATAACGTCCATATTGACTTCATACAGTCCTCATTGACATCCAACTACCATAAAGGTATATATTTTTGGTGCCCACATTAACACCCTCACAAATTTGAGTATATCCTTTAGGTGTCCATACTGACACCGTAGATAACAATGTATATCACTCTGGTACTCGTACTAGCATCCTAGATTACATTGATCACTATGTATCCCTAATTTTATACACCTCATACATCTCAATCAAGGCTAAGTTGCCCAACTTTAACTGCCACACTCAACAATCCAACATAACATTTCATCAGCATGTATCACATTTAACATGCATCACAACACAATTTCATTTAACACCAAAATTAATACCAAAACATCAATTTCTCTACATTTACAAAGAACAACCAACTCAGTCAAAGCTTATTTCAAGAATAATACTCTAATTATCAATCACACAAAACACCCAAATCCACATAACACTCAAATCAGAGTCAAAAGTTCAGTTGCTCAAAATCAATTAACTTTACAACAATCAAACTATAGTTTCATAAACAAATTGAAAAATGGTGTCTCTCTCACCTAATCATCCTAGTTCAAGTTGAATTTGGAGAGAGAAGAGAATCTTGCCGTAGAAATTACTCAAAACCTAGCAAAAATTTCAAAACAAAAAAGGACCTTAGAAATTGGAATTTGAAGAAGAAATTCCCTTCAATGGGGATGATTGACTCGAAAGGGTAAAGAAAAAAGTCCAAAGAAATATGATGAGACTTACCCTCGATGATCAACACCTGAAAACAGGAGAAACGACATAAATTTCTTTGGAATCCAAGGCCAAATTGGACACCATGCAAGAAGAGGGAGGTTTGGGTGTGGAAAAAAATGAGAGAAAGAGATGTGAGAAGGAGAAGAAGAAAAGAAAAGTGAGAGAGAAAAGGAGAAAGAGAAGAAGAAAAGGAAAAGGAATCGAAGTTATGTATGGTACTTCAGATTTATTAATCGCAACCCCTTTATAATAAAATTTCTAATAATTTTTTGAATACTTTAATTTAAGAGAATAATTTACTAACACTCAGGCATGCACACATACACATCTCACCTTTCTATCACTTCCCCATAATCTATTTTATTATATTTCATATATTCCAAAATAGCACATAATATCAATATAAACATTAATACCAATTATTTTGTAATTAATTAATCGTACTACTCATATTTAAATTTAGTTTCTCTTTCAATTATTCACACATTTGTAACATATAAATAAACAGGACCTTTCAATAAAATATTTTTATGTGTAATTTGATATAAAAAATGAGGTTATTGTATAAAAATAAAAAAAGTGAACTTATGTCTAATCTGATAAAAATTAAGGATGTATTTGTAATTGCTCTTAAGAATATTTAAAAGTTGTGAAATAAATTTGAATTTTAAGAAACAATAAAATGAGATTAAATTTATTTAAATAATCCTGGAACGAGATTGAATAAAGAAAAAGAAGAAGAAGTAGTTAAGGAGGTTATTGTATAAAAAAAAGTGAAATTACATTTAATTTGATAAAAGTTAAGGAGTGTATTTGTAATTTTTTTTTAAAAACATTTAAAATTATGAAACAAAATTAAATTTTATGAAGTAATAATGACAAGGGAAGAGAATAAAAATAATAATAATGAAAAGATATTGAACGTGTGTAATTTGATAAAATGTTTTGAAATTTTCAATATGTTTTGGAAGGAAGGAGTAATGACTAATGCGGGAGCGCGTGGGGTATGGTTTATTGGTTTGGCAAGATATTTTCCCTTTCCAGTATTGTTGGCTGGAAAACTTAGTTGCAGAGGCGATAACAAAAACAGAGTGAAATGTTCGTTCTTCAGTTCCCAAGGTTCCCTCTCTATTTGATAACCTCATCTCAATCCCTCTCTCGTCGATCCTACTCCAAAACCACTCTCTTACGTCCACCCAAATCTACTCTCACAACCTCCGAACCCCAAACCATAAACCCTTCCCCCGCAGAGCTGTCCCTGGAGAAGCTCTTCGTTCCCCCGGACACCGCCGTGTCGTTGCACAATTCCAGAGTCTTGAACGGTTCCAACATTCTTCTCAGCAACTACGCCAACGATGCTCAAGTTTTGCAAGCCGACTTTGTCAAAAGCAGTGTCAGAACCGATGACTGCCCCGCCGATGGCCTCCCCGAGTTCGCTCTCGTTGGCCGCTCCAACGTCGGCAAGTCCTCTCTCCTCAACTCTCTCGTTCGCCGCAAGAAGCTCGCCTTAACTTCCAAGAAGCCTGGTCCGCCATTCATTTCTCTCTCCTTCTCTTCTTTCTATTAACCTGCTCAGTTTTGCTTTCCAGCTATTTGGAATTTTAAAATACACGTGTTAGATTTGAGATTCACTTGTGTTTATCCATTCGCATTGTTTCTTTTAGGAGGTGGGAGAGATGGTTTGTGATATAGCACGCCAGAGGACTTGAGACATTGTAGTTTAGGGTTAGGTATTTTTTGTAGGGATGAAGCTATCGAAATTGGTGGATCGAAATTGAACGTAGAGTAGACAAAGCTATGGGCGATTTGTGGGGGACTAGGCAATGTTGTAGAAAGAATCAAGTAATCGATTATGGATGTTATGGTGTTGGATATAGTATATAACAGTAGAGCATTTACAGTGAGAGTTGAGACTTAGTAAAATGTTTTTTAATTTATTGGTGATTGAAATTTTCTTGGCTCTATGCATTTATTGCCCCTGTTGAACTGTCTTTTAAATTTTTTGCAGGCAAAACGCAATGCATAAACCATTTTCGAATTAATGATTGCTGGTACCTGGTTGATTTACCTGGATATGGGTATGACTGACTGCCATATTATCTCATCTCTGGTGTACTCTCCATGTTTGATTTATGTTCAAGATTCTGGCCTATAGTGATGTTAAAGATTGAAATGTTGAGTAATATATTTGATATCAACAGACTGGTATGCTAATGCTATTGATGAAATTTAATTGCTAGATTTCAGAGCAATAGGATTCCATTGTCTTTTTTTACTTCTCTTAAGTTGACTGATTAATCATGCAAAATTGGAAATAGTTTCATATGATGATGTCTTGTCCTTTGATTCTTATGAACTTTTTTATTGTGTGGCACATTATCAAAATTAGTTATTAAAATGCTCGAGCTCTGTTTTAACATTTTTTTACCTTTAGGTCAGACTTTTTTTTGTTAAATGCTGCTGATTTATTCTGTGCTTTTAGGAGATTATTGATGAATAGTTTGATCCTGTTCACCATTCTTAAGTCCATGACAGTTATATTCCATTATCTTCTTTTCATTAGGTATGCATCTGCACCGCATGAACTTAGAATGGATTGGGAAAAATTCACCAAGGACTATTTTCTTAACCGCTCAACGTTAGTTTCAGTCTTCCTTCTAATAGATGCTAGCATTCCCGCAAAAAAAATTGACCTTGACTATGCGAGTTGGTTGGGTCAGAATCAGGTAATGTATCGGATTTTGTTCATCAGCAAATAATTTGGTTAAGTTACATGCTTTATGTTTACTTACCCCTAACCGGAATATACTACCTGATCTGTTGATCACTGCATAACTTTGTGTGGAAGTCTGGCTCACTTTTGTTTTTGGTGAACTTGTCTTCATCACTTCCTCTTTCCCTAGTTGCAGCTACTAATTATGTATTTCCTCGTCAAATTTCTTATAGATAATAATTGACTGGCATATCTGAGTTGCTGCCTCGTCATCAATGTGTCCTGTAGATGACGTGTGTTATGATACTGATAATATTACACTGCATTTATGGAAACTGAAATCAGTGAAATGTTTTTAATTTGATAATTGATAATATCTATAAGAGGGGCTGATTTTGTTCAGATGCTACTTAGTCATCTATATGGAGGATAAGTAAAATTCAGTTACACTTATGTTAAGAACTCATCTGTATGACGCATGAGGACAATAAGAATACAGTTGCAACTAAATTGATTTTTACAATTTAAATGTTGTCATGCTGGCAATACACTAATATTTTTTACTATTAGTTGAAATTCATGTGGGGCAGATTAAATTAGAAGGGCAGGGACACATCATATCATGTTTCCCACTTGAATTTTACCTAATAATAGTGTGTTGTTAACATTTCCCTTCAATCCAAATAGGAGTTCCATGTCTTGCATGATACTCTTAATTTCTTATGTTAGTCATGTGTTAAAAACAATAGAGGCAGTAGCCCCGTTACACCAAGATGAACAACCAAGCTCTAGTACCACTTGTTATATATATTAGAGTTAGTAATTTCTTTTGGCAACAGGACTGGGTTTTTAATATAAATTTTTTCTTTCAGATCCCAATGACATTGATTTTCACTAAATGTGACAAGCGGAAGAAGAAAAAGAATGGAGGCAAAAAACCAGAAGAAAATGTAAATGATTTTCAGGACTTGATTCGAGGCTTCTTCCAATCTGTGCCTCCATGGATCATGACCAGTAGTGTAACCAATCAGGGTCGTGATGAGATACTCCTCCATATGGCCCAGCTACGAAATTACTGGCTCAAGCACTAGTTCAGTGAAACCTAACATCCTGTTGTTAGAGCAGGTATGTCTATCTTGAATCCTTAAGTGACTATAGATTTGAGTTTTTTGTTTTCCTTCATGCTGCCAATTAGTAAGAGACTATATATAAAATTCAAACACAAGCAAATATTTTATTTCATATATATCATGCAGATACGCATTTCCAGATAGACTTGCTTAATCACCAGATAGTATGGTTCTCAATTTATCTATATTCCATGGTGTGCCATTTCTGTATTGCCCAAGTACCAACTGCCTACAAGGCCTGAGGCTAAGTGACATGAAAGCTGGATAAAGAAAACCATTTAGAACGAAGCTTGATACGGCACAGCACCATGCCTGCGGGAGGTTCTACTGCTAGCACGTACATTGTTCTAATGAAGTTTGGTTTGGATTTTTACAAATGACTATTGTCATCCGAAAAATAGTGAAATTTTCGTTCAAATACTTGTGTACTTACAAACTAATATTGTCATTGATTGATTGTAAAGAACCTATGTATTTTTGCCTCTCCCCGAAGTATCGGTTCATGGAAAATGATCACTTCCATGAATGTTCATAACACCTTTACTTTTAGCAGGCACACTGCATATTCTTTTTCCGTGGTTGGAGATGAACTGAAGAATAAAAATAGCATGCAAGGATGCAGCCGGAAAGAGGCACGATGTAAAATCTTTTTATCATTTTTCTCTTTATATGCGGTGAGAAGAACGACATGAGTTATATCATTTTTCAATTTCTGTACTTTATCAAATCTATCAATTATGCTTTATGCTCCCGCCGTTCATTTTCCCTGACATACAACTACATACATACCTAGCTATAAACTAGATAACTCAAGCATGCCGAACAGCGGTGGCACTTAAATAATACGCTCATGAAAGGGCGCCTTAGGTTATGTAACCATTGATAGGATATCTCTGTTTGGATTATAGTTAGAAAGTTAAGTTGATTTAACACAACTGAGTTTACAGAAAAAAGCAACTTCCTGTAAAAATAAACAGCCAAACATTTAGGTTATGCCATCAAGAAAGAACGATAGATGTGTTAGGATGGAATATAGGCCAAAAAAAATTAAATTAAAATGGTTGAAAAATTATATAGGTTAGTCTTAAATAATAGAATATTATATTTACATTTAATATTTTAATTTCCTAAAATGATGACACATGTAGGGGTTGTCATCCAATTGCTTAATGAGATATGAAAGAATGAATAATTTTATGTAATATTTTTTATTGTATTTTTTAGGTAAATTAGAGTAATTCTAGTTTTTAGTTCTCTATTATTAGTGTTTTCATTGATAATGATTACACTGAAATCCAATGAGTGTAAAGTGTTGGAGGAGAGTGTAATGGGATTTTTTTTTTATTATTTTATAGTTGTTTAATCATGGAGTCTAGTTGGTTGGAAATGACATGGAGTTGATGAAGGTAGTCTTCATCTATTGGGAAGGGACTAGACATTATGAAACCTCCAATCATAGAGAGCTAAATATGGGGTGGGGTGGGTACCATGGTATCCATACCAACCCCCATATACCCATACCCTCAATTGTGGGGTATTTATTGGTCTTGTTTTAGGGTATTTTTGTGGGTATCTATAGAATTTGAGTCCATTTTATCATCCCTAAATTCTGCAATCTATTAAATTAAGTTTTTTTTCCTTGTGACATAATTTTTTAGTTAAAAATAAAAATTTTAAAAAACTTAGAGACCTTGTAACGTTTAAATTTAGTAATTAAAAATTATATTTTGAAAAAAAAATATTAACTAGTTAAATTACAATTTAAAGACTAAGAATTTTATTGTTTAAAATATTCTTGACTTAATTTAGTAGATTTATTTTTCATAAAAAATATTTGTAGTTTTAAATTGTGACTTACTTCCTAGAAAAGATATCTTAAAAGCAGAAAAATGTTAGTAACATATTCTTTTACATACTTCTCCTAACACATTGTCTGTTGTTTGATTGAAATTTATTGAAAATTACAAATTAGGAGATAATTTATAAATTTAATGACAAGTGAGACCCACATCATTTGTTGTTTTCTATCAATTTCAACCAATAAGGAGTATGTTAAGAAGAATGTTGAAAAGAGTGCGTTACTAGCATTTTTTATTTTTAAAAAACATATAATTTATAGTGATTCATTTCAATTTAAAGGGTTTTTAGGCACACATTTATTCAATGGACTAGTTCAATATATTGTGATGTTTATAGTGACATATTTTTATGTTATATCTTATTAATAAGAATAATGTTTATTAACAATTTTTATTAGAATATGATGAGATATTGGAAAATAATTTTTATTGTGATTTTAATCTTTCAATAAGTAGCAACTAAATTTTATTTATTATTTTATTAAAATTGATCAGATAAAATTGATATTTATTTATAAGAATCAAAATTTTAATTTGTTTAAAAAAAAATTGAAGTAACAATTATAAAAATTTAGTGTGAGTTGTTATGACTATAGCATGGTAGGATCCATTTAAATGAGTTAAAAACATTGATAAATTTCTTGTAAATAATTAATATTATGCTCTCTTATAACTTTTTTTTATCCTTCTAAAAGAGTTTGAAGACAGTGTCAAGGAGTTTACAACAATTCACATACTCAACTCAACTAAACCTCTTAACTAGAGAATCAATGTTAACTATATTTTTTATTTTATAAATATAATTGTTTTTTGAAAAAGAAAAAAAAATTTATTGCATTCTTTTTCTTCTTATCTAACTTCATATTTTATTTGGTATTTATTTTAAAATTATTAAACTATAAATCATTTACAATTTTTTCTCTCTATCTTTCTATTAAATCCTAACTTTGATTATTTTTAAATACTTTCCATATTAAATTTGTTATTTCAAAGTATAAGTTATTCATACATTCAATTTTTTAAGAAAATGCCTTTCCCTGCTAAATTTCAATTAACTATATTTTATTTATTTATTCAAATTAATCATTTTTGACAAGATTCAAATTAATCTTACATATATAAAAATATGTTTAATTTTTCAATTAAGCATATTTTTAAAAAATTTTCATTAATTTTTTTAAAATATTTAATTATAGAAACATATCAAATATATAAATTTAAACATTTTTCATTTATATTTTTAAACTATTTAATTAGAAAAACATTTGTACACTGTATGAAATATTTATTAGAGTTTAATTGGTATACACGTTCAGTATAAAAATCTTTTACATTTATTAACTACTTCATAAACAAGTATCAAATATGTTTAATTTTTATACGAAAATTTAATTTATATACACTATCAATAAAAATATAAATTAGAAAAAAATAGTCATATTTTATACAAATATTAATAAAATTTGACCATTTTATTTATCTTATTTATTAATATGATGACATGGGAAGATAATTTCTTATTAAATATCTTTATAAAAATAATTTTACACTAAGAAATATAGGAATATAAGTTTTTTTTTTATTATTAAATTAAACAACAGCAAATAGTATTACAATAGAGAGCAAAAATTCTCCCTTAAAACATGTAAACTAAACCAGTTAAAGTATGGACTACTTTATTTGTGTCGCGAGAGAGTAAGGCAAAAGCCATCCTCCAGGGCCGAACCACCTTGCTCCTGATAAGTTAAATCTGATGTAGTAATTTTTCTTACACTAATTACCATTTTATTCCCACTGAAACTGAATTGTTAAATTACTTAAATATCCAAGAACAAAAAAAAGAAGAAAAGAACTAAACCCTGGAGTCTGAAGCCACGACAGCTTAACCCTCTTGCTGTATCCCGCTAGGTTGGTAGAAACGGAGAGAATCCAGAGAAGAGAACGTGAGTGCGGCCCAAACTGCATTGCTGAGGTATGCTTTACAAATTAAGATTCTTCAGTAGCCTCATACAGAGAACAACTGCAATTGATTAAACCAAGAGAGGGAAAGCGGCGTGTATCTGAATGGGTTACATTCAGTATGGAAGAAACAGTCTCAGGCACATTTTCAGATTCAGAAGCGTGGTCACAAACTCCGCGAGATCGCAACCATTCCCCTCTCATCCCTCCGTCCTCCGCCACGCTCTCTTCTCCACCACCTCCGACAACAGAATCGTGCAGGAGATCCTGGCCGAGGTGGAGCGCGACAGACTCCGGGAGCGAAACGAGCGTTTAAGGCTCGGCTTAGACACCGCCGACATAGACGCCGAGCACGAACAGGACTACATGGGCGTGGGCCCCCTCATCGCGAAGCTCGAGAAGGAGAAGATGAAGGAGTCCCCCGACCTGTACCGCTACGAGGAGCCCACCGACTCCGACGACGACTCCGACGAGGAAACCAAGGACGACGCCGATAAGAGGTTCCGCGACTTCGAGCGCAAGTTCGAGAAGCACGAAGACCTCCTCAAGAACTTCGCTGAAGCCGAAACCCTCGACGACGCCTTCAAGTGGATGACCAAAATTGACAAGTTCGAGCACAAGCATTTCAGACTCCGCCCCGAGTATAGGGTTATTGGCGAGCTTTTGAACCGGCTTAAGGTCGCCACTGACCAGAAGGATAAGTTTGTTCTTCAGAATAAGCTTAACAGGGCTTTGCGGTTGGTGCGGTGGAAGGAGGCTTATGATCCTGATAACCCTGCCAATTATGGTGTCATGCCCGGTTCTGCCGATGCGCGGGAAGAGGCTGAGTTGGAGAAGGAGAAGGAGAAGGATAAGCTGATTGAGGAGGGAGATCATGCTTCTGGTGATGATCATGATGATCATGATGATGAGCTGGAGTTTGATGACATGAAGGAGAAGGATAATATACTTCTCGCCAAGCTTGAGGCTATTGATACCAAGCTTGAGGAAAAGTTGGCGGAGCTTCAGTATACCTTTGGGAGGAAGGGTAAGGTGCTTGAGGAAGAGATCAAGAATCTTGCAGAGGAGAGAAATGAATTGACTGAGCAGAAGAAAAAGCCTCTTTACCGCAAGGTGGTTTCTTACTTGCGTACTTCTCTCACTCTTGCCATGTTTGGAAACCTCTTCACAAGTAACAAATTTGTCTAGGATGTACAAGCTATAACTATTGGTTTAAAAGTAAACAAAAAAAAAAGCACTACTTATCTTGCCATTTTGGACTGCATCATTTTGAACCATTTATCATGAATTTTAGTAGGTTAGGATCACAATACTCTCTGGGTGAATTAAATACGCTCTTACTGGCTCATTTTAGAGATGCATTCACTTAATAAGTGACTGACTCTTTAATATACCTTCTGAAAACTACATCAAGTGAATTGGTTTGAAATAGTAATACACTTGTACATTTTGAAAACTACATTTGAAAATTTGAAAACTGCATTTGAACTCTGAAGCCATTTATGAGTGACTGGCAACTGGCAAGCTAAGATTGTCAGAAACAAAATTTATCCCATTGCATATTACAGAGTTTATAATGCTATCAAAGTCGTCCACAAACAGTTCTAACTTGCCTCATTGCACAATGCACATTTAAGTGTTGTGTTTGTTGTGCATACAAGCACTTTTAAATATATCACTCTTTTAACTCCATGTCAGTTATGTGCAATTTTGTACTAACTACAAAACATGACACAAAACCCACATGTTAAATTAACACTACTTAGTACACCTAATGGTGCTACTATGCAATTTGATATCATTTGGTAACTGTGAAAAGCAGAGTGACAGTCACGATCTTCTCAGGATAATTGAATTCACTTAGCTTTAGAGATCACAATTAATGCTTATTTTTTTATATATGATTAACTACTGTGCAAAACTTTTACCATTGTCTTTTGTTTTACTTAATTGGCTTAGTGACTGTTGTATTCCTCATAGAAAGGATCTTCTTTATCTGTATGCATGTCAGTTAGAAGTGTGAAACAAAAATTTGCAAATAACTTTCCCACCCAACTCTTTTACCAACTAAGAACAATTTCTTGGCCTATTGAACAGATCAATAGACTTCATGGTACATTTGGTTTGGAATCATTTTGTGTAAATAGTTATATGGGATGAATTGAATATAAAATAAGCTGATATTAGTGGCAAATTCATTTGAGTGAGAAGCTTCTGAGTTTGAACAAGTAACAATATTAATATTCAATAATTTTAAAAAAGAGAAAAATTCAATTTGTTAAAAAGCTCCTAAGAATAAGATGTATACAATTTCAACTGGTTAGTTTTTATTTATTTTATTCCCTTTTCTCCTCCTTATTAGTAATATATCGAACATCTTGTTTTTTTATTTTTACTAATTTAATGATAGTGAAGGTATGCCTGTGTTGGTGGGGCATAACATGCATCCATAGCAAGGCAACTGCTTGTACATTTACAGATTTGTTTGTTCCTCTAAATTTTATTGGTCTTGTTATCAATTTATATGTATTTAGCATGGTAGTTGAATCACGATGCATATTATATATCTTACGATTCGCGACCACTAAAAAATTATATCACACACACACACACACATATATATATATATATATATATATATATATATTGAAAATTCAGAAACTCTAGGATTATTTTATCATTAAGAAACATATTTAAAATGAAAACATACACATATCTAAGAACACTTTGATTTCAAGCAACTAATATAGTGATATATAAGCTTCAATTCAAGACAAACAACTATACAAATAAGAGATAGACATTGTGAAGAACAGGCATACAACTATACCACCAACACCAACCCGCACTAGTCAGCAACCCAACACCACAAAGAATATACATTGGAGAGAGATGAGTTGCAGAGAGAAAGAGACGAGTTGCGGAGACTAGAGAGAAAGAGACAAGTTGCGGAGATAACGAGAGTTGCATTGCAAAGAGAAAGAGAGTTCAAAGGAGAGAGAAAACAGTGTTTCTCTCAAGGGAACATGTTGGGTATTAGGGAGGGAGATTTTTCGGTAGTTTCCCTCCCTTTCTAGACCCATTTTTGTAAAAAGAGGCAAAATTATGGTTTTTCCAAGTCTGGGTTGTGTGACTCGACCCAATTTGGACCGCAACAAGCGATGGATTTGAATCGCAAGATTCAACTAGAGATGGCGATTCCCCTTCAATTCGTGCGATTGGGCACCGATTCTTACCCAGAATTGATACGACCATGGATTCCCATCGCCAGGCCTTCGACTCGTATCGAATCGCATGTATCGTATCGAGATACATGTGATTCTAACAAAAATGGTATTTAGATATCTTTGGTTGTTAGTGGAATTTTCTTTTTCTTTTATGAAGCACAACAAATAATATTTCAATGTTTCTAAAAAATATTCAATTCTTGTAGTTTGATCTTTTTTGAAGTTCTAAATTGCTAATTGATTTTTATGTTGTGCACTTCTGTTGCTCTGCTTGTTGATATAAACATTGTTATTTCCCCCATATTCTTATTTTGTTTTTAAATAAAGCTGACTTGTGATTTGGTTTTTTATGTTACCAGGGTTTTGATACAAGATTGATAGACATGAACCGAACTTGTAAAGTCACAAAGGTATTTTATAAATCTGTGCTTCCTGCTGTGCTTTTCCTCTTGTCTTTCATATATTCTTAGTTTGGTTTGAATCTCTTAATCTAGGGAGGACAAGTGGTGAAGTATACTGCTATGGTAGCATGTGGCAACTATAATGGTGTTATTGGTTTTGCGAAAGCCAAAGGCCCTGCCGTCCCAGTTGCCCTTCAAAAGGTATTTATAATATCTCATTAAGTGTTCTCCTTAAACTTAAAGTGGCTTGGCTGTGGTTTGTTTCTGTAAATGTGTGTCTTGAATGACCACACAATGCCTTAATTTATAATGAGCAAATAGGATCACTATTGATCACATAGGATTATCTTGAGTATTGTTCATTCACAAAGAAAGTTGGGCACAGAATTGCATTTGTGCAAGGGACACTGGTAAATGTCATTGATTTGACAAGAGGCAGCATGGTGGCTTCCAAAAAGGGGCAGTCACAGTGCAGTACTGTTCACCTTGATGATGGGTAGCACAAGCAAAAAGACGTGCATGAGAGCGTGTTGATGGTTTTTCTAGATGTTGTCAATGGCGTGACATATATTGACCGAATTAAGATTCACATGTTATTGGCTGGAAATGTTACAAAGCTCCGGTGGCGTGGTGGTCATTGGTTTTGGATAGAAAAACTAACAATTTTTTAAGGAAATGGTGAGCAGAGAGGTCATCTGGGACAGTGGGCCCTTGTGAAACACAGTTTTTGGGATCCCTCAACCAAGAAATGTTTGTCTTGGATGATCACACAGCGGACAGTGGGCCCTTGTGAAACAGTCTTTATTTATAATGAGCAAATAGGATAAAATAGAATCACTATTGATTATCTAGGATTAATCTAATAATGAATGAGGATCAATCTAATGATAGGTAATAAGGAATATCTCCAAAATGACTAAGTTCGTTACTTAAGGAGTATAGAATTGCTTTTGTTTCAACAAGGGTGTTCAAAAAAGCTAAACTGAATTGAAATGCATGAGAACTGAACTAGTAAAACAGTACATATGGACTGAACTGAGCTTGAAAATTGTTTGCCCAAACTGAACTGAATTGTTTTTTGGTTCAGCAAACAGTTTTCTCAAATTCGAACTGAACTGCCTTTTTTTGAACCAAACCAAATAATTTTTTTCACTATCATTTGAAATAGGGATATTAAAAGAAATCTGGACCGAAACCTGTTCACTGAGGCTGAACTAAATTGTTTTTTGGTTCAGCAAACAGTTTTCTCAAATTCAAACTGAACTTTCTTTTTGAACCAAATTGAATAATTTTTTCTTTTACTATTATTTGAAATAGGGATATTAAAATAAATTGGACCTGAATCAACTGTCTATGAAGAACTGAACTGAACCATAAAAGTTGAACTGTTTTTTCGGAAAAAAACTAAATTGAATTATTTGATAAAGAACAGAACTGTTTCCAAACTGGACCATTTATAAACTGAACTATTTTTATGAAGGGGAAAAAATTGTTACTTCAAATAATATTTGAAAAAAAAAAAAGTTTGGTTCAAAATAGGTCAATATGTTTTAAAACTGTTCAGTTCAAATTTGAGAAAACAGTTTGGTGAACTAAGTCTTTGGGCGAACTCTTTTCCAGTTCGGGTGAACTGTTTTTCCCGTTCAGTTCAACTTTTTTGAACACCCCCCTATCAGTGTTCTCATATGGCGGTACCATAACGCCGTGGCGCCCCTAGCCGCAATCCTCAATGGCCGTTTGGCCTGTTCATGGCGCGGTTCCACCATTTCATGTATAGCTGCTGCGATGACAGTAACGTCATGGCAAAAGATGGTGGCTATGGTGGACGTGGCGTCCAGGTGGTTTTTGTCTCTGTTTTTTGTTTTGGGCTTGAGTTGATCCGACCCATTTTAGTGCCAAACATATAGGTTGACCATTCTTGAACCCTACTGCACTGTTTCTCTTTGCATTCGAACCTCCTCCTTCCTATGGCAACCTCTTTGCACGCCTTTGACGACCACATCTGTTGTTGTTGCTGCCGAGCTCCACGAGCGTTGCCACCTTCCACAATGACCCCCACCCTCGACGTTGACCTGTGATAACTCTTATTCTCTTTTACGCGAGTCCTTACCTTTGTGTGCACTGCACTTCTCTCTTACTCTTCGAGTCTTCGTGCAATAGTTCTCTCATCTTTTTCTTTTTAATATAAAGGACATATTCCAATTCTTTTTTTCTGATGTTTTTCATAAAAGCCATATTCCAATTTTTTTTTTTTTCCAGTTTGAGGACAATATCAGGGTCAGAAACACTCAAAATTTAACAAAAACATCTTCAAAATTGTTACATGATTTGTCATTGTGTTTTACTGTTTTTTAACATTGTTTCTTTGTTTTGATGGCTATTGAATCCTTTTGTTGGTTAGGAATTTACGGCTTTTTATGATGGCAATCACTAGATTATGAATGTCATGAATTTTAGATTTTTATGTTGTTGATTTTTAATATCTGTTTGCTATTTTGCTGTTTTTGCATCCTATTTTATATATATATATATATATATATGTATATATATATGTATATATACATGATAGTATGATACTTAAAGGTCCTTCCTACCATCCGCGGTATAACCTTACTAACAACCTTGCCCCTTATTTTGAAGTTGGAGATTTTTTACACATTTATAAAATTAGTTCAATTAGTTTGGAAACAGTTCAGTTCTTTACAGAAACAGTCCAATTCAGTTTTCTTATAAAAATAGTTCAGTTCATCATAGTTCAGTTTGGTTCATTTCTTTTTAACACCCGAAGTTTTAATCATTTGTTGTAGTTTCAAGCTTATTGAAGTTTTAATTTATGTTTCAAATCTTTTGCCATTTTCTTGTGGTAGTTAAGCTGCCTTTCTCTTTGGGCAGCATTCTGACATTGAATCAGCATAGGTTTTGGTTAAATCTTGAGATATTTGGATCATAATCAGTGGGAGGAGCTGAGATTGGTGACTGTGACTTCTGTGCTCTCATTAGAAATGTTCGATAGAAAACATCTACTTAATTATTCCACAAACCTTACATGTCATATTTACCATACAGATTTTCTTTTAAATTTTCTGTGTTTCAACAAGCTTAATACTAATTTCAATTCATTGACATATTTGGTTTGATTTTTATAAAGAGTATCCAAATAATATCCATTTTTCATTATATTGTTCATACTTCATAATGCAGAAGTTGCATTAACTGATTTTGTATCTTTCGAGTCTAACTGTAAATCAGATATTGTTATTGTAGTTTCTCTATTAACTATGAGATATATGTTTTTATTTATCACCCAAGTGCATTTACTTTACAAGGCTATAAACTGAAATCTAATTTTGAATGTTTTAAATTTTGTAATGACATTGTGCTCGAGTATGCCTTTAAAACATTGATACAACAATAATTATCGGCATGAACATATGTTTATTTTATCTTAAAGTCAAAAGCTTGCGTGCATTGTGTTTAATATTTTATTCTTTTTATAACAATATAGCATATTGAATTAATGTTTGATTACTGATGGGTCTTGTGCAATTGGTTGAGTAGTGCACATGAGTATTGTAAATTCCTTCGTACTTGTGTTTTATTTCTATAGATTAAAAAAAGTAATGATTGATTTGGCTACAATCAGGCGTACGAGAAATGCTTTCAGAATCTGCACTATGTAGAGCGACATGAAGAGCATACAATTGCACATGCAGTACAAACATCTTATAAAAAGACCAAGGTAGTCAAATTTCTTATCCTTCTTCTGGTAGTACTTCCCCCATTTATCTCATGAAAGTTCATCTATTAGAATTTTTTTTTAATTGTCTTCGATGAGTAATGACCGAGTTAATCCTGCCTGTATTCGTCCTATATATTGTATCATATAGATTTCATGTCTTCTGCATTATTCCATAGGTGTATCTCTGGCCTGCACCCACTACAACTGGCATGAAAGCCGGTAGAACAGTTGAAGCCATACTGCATTTAGCGGGTTTAAAGAATGTCAAGTCGAAGGTAACTGACGCCTAGAAAAATTGAGCATGGTCCTGTAATTTTAGTGTGTGCTCTAATTTTTATTGTCTTCATAGGTCATTGGTTCCAGAAATCCCCATAATACTGTTAAGGCCGTCTTCAAAGCACTTAATGCGGTCAGTAACTCGACTTGCTGATTTTGCAAATTTGCTATACAATTTTTTTCCCCGGTGATATGTCGTAATATTTCTTGCTTGTTCCAGATTGAAACGCCAAGGGATGTCCAAGAGAAGTTTGGCAGGACTGTGGTTGAGACGTATTTGTTATGATATACGATGTGGTGGGTTCAGTAGTAGTCTGGGTTTTCTTCCATTGGATCTTTCATTTTCCTTTTTCTCTTTCCAATATGTATTTTTACCAAGAACTGGAAGACAGTTTCCCAAATGCGTAACCTGGGAACATTACTACATTAGGTATGGAATTTTGCCTGCATTTAACTATTCTTTCCTAAATGCAAAAGTAACAATAATTTAGGAAGGTTCCTTTTGCTTTATCTGAGTTTTTCCTCACTTTTTATGAGGCACAGGCACTCTTGACTCTACCCCACGGCCCCCTTTGAACCCCATACATTTTACTATTTCTGACACTCGCCTTCAAAAGTGAGAACACACAGCTCAATGAATGATGTTGGGCAACGCAAAATACTTTTCCTACGACATTTAGACATGGAAATTTTATCAATTGTTCAAGATTCATACCTCTATTTGAAATATTTTTGTAAAAGATATTTCCGAACTTAAGGTGAAGAAGATATATCTTATTTTCGCAAGTTTATATTCATTACATATTTAGATTAACTTAATTTAAAAATAACTATTCATTCATTATCTTAATTTAAAAAAGGTTATTTCATATATATTATGTTGAACTTGATAAATTTCATATTAAATAAGTTAAAATGAATCATAATTGTATATAAAAAATAATTGAATCCTATCTTAGTCTCAATACAAAACTATGCATACATATAAAGCTGCTTAGTTCGTTATAGTTTTCTTCCTCTCAGCGACGTTTGAAAGAGAGAATATTTTTTTTCCCCTTGAAAATACTAGCTGCTAAATATAACATTTTCTCCGCAGTTTATCACTGGCGAAATTTTCTATTTTTTCCAATCTTGTTATTTTGACGGATCCCAAACAATTTTTAAATATTCGACGTTAGTTTCTTTTCCATAAATTTAAGGGTAAAAATAACTTTATACTATTGAATTATTTTGATTGTATTTTTTACCCACATTATTTAGTAAAATTGAACATAATATTTACATTGTTTTAATAATAATAAAAATTCATAGCTTTGCATATAAGCTGCAGTAGGAGTTGCAGGCTGTTAGTTTTAATCTTGCCTTGGTATAGGTTTTGTAGCTTTGCATATATCTTTTCATGACTGTACAGGTGTGAAGTACTTTGTTTCACAGTATGAATATGTAGCTTTTGATTGTAAAAAAAAAGAAGAAAAAGTTCATAACTATTTTATCTTTTTCATTTAATTTATTAATTAAGTCTAAAAAACAACAATTGTTATATTAAAACAAATGCTTCAGATTTTTTTCCCAGTAAAAGCTTTGCTTTCAAACTTTATTTTTTAATACATTTTTCTTTTCTAACTGATTTTTGAAGGCCAATATTCTTTTGTTTTGTTTAAGCAACGTATGGCTTTTCTTCAATTTCTTGTAAAGGCTTAATTGGGTTAAGATGATTTTTTTTTCATCGAAACAAATTTCTTTTAATACCCCTTCATTTTCTATTTGTACCACACTAAGTTTACATTTTTCTCCAAAACCCAAAAATGCTCTCATCTTCTTTTACCCTAGGTCCCTTCACAAAGCCTGACCAGCAGCTGTGCGTACCCTTGCCATCTCTTTGAAACACAGAGCTTTACCCAACAACTATGCACACCTCTGCCATCTCTTCAAAGGAGCATGTTGCCTTCTCCATTTGGTCTCATCTTTGAACATATATGTTTTTTCTTTTCTATTTTTAGGAATTTTCTCTACCATGTCTCCTCACCTACAAGACAAAAAAATTAAAATTCACATAAAGCATTTCAAATCATTTGATTGGGAAGACAAACATAGACTTGAGAATTTGCATTTCAGATCACCTGATCTAGAATATACGTCATGGTATTCTAAATCAAATGATTCAAAATGCATTATGTTTATTTCATATAAAGTGAACTAGAATATATTATATGCATTCTAGATCAAATGATCTAGAATACATTATGTGCATTCTGGATCAAGTGATCAAAAGGCAAACAAGATTTAACAAGTGTATTCTAGATAGGATGATCCAAAATGTACATAATGTATTCCAGATCAAATGATCCGAATACATTATGTACATTCCGAATCAATCAATTCGAAAGTGTATCAAATTCATATTCCAGAAGAGGTGGTTCGGAAGGATAATTTTTGTGAGTTTTGGATTGGTTGATCCGAAACACTGAACTTTCATGGTCTTCGCACAAACCACTTTAAACCAATTCTAATAAATAAAAAAATGTCAAGAAACTCCAAACCATAAACCTTAAATCAAGAAAATCATACTGAACAAAATTGTGTTTTTTTTTAAATAACACTTAAATCAACGAACAATACCCTAAAGACTTGCAAGAATGGTTAAGAATATATAATAGGACACAATTTATGTTTGACACACAAGAGGAACAATTGAGCAAAATCATGTACAACAAGATGATAAAAAATATTCAAAAGTTTAAGAATCAAATAAGAATAAGGATAAAGATACATTGAGAATTTGCAAAAAATTATAAACCTTCATAATTAACAAATGAGAGGCATTAAAAGAAACTGCCTCATAAAAATCGGATACATTTTAAAAATTTATAACAATTCACCGTTATAAAATGTGTAATAGTTTATAATAAATTACAGATATTAAAATAGGTCACGGTCTTTTATATTTAACACGAAGTTCATATTTTTATTTTAAAATTTACAACTTTCCATAAGATAGTAAAATTTTAATAAAAAATAATAATATTATGTATTATCTGCATTTAGTTACCAAAACAAGAAAGATAGGTTACGGTCACACCAAATTGTCCTGGTTGATATTTTATGACTTAAACAATAAATATATATATATGTATATATTTATTGACTATGCCATTAATATGGATTAGGGATCATTAGAAGTAATAATTAAACTCTACTTTGTCAAAGACAGTACAAAATAAATATTTTTTAACATAATTTATCCTGTATAAACTAAGATTGGTAGAAATTATACTTTATGCTTTGATTGAACCTAAACTAATACTCATGAATAATGTATTCTATATTTATTGACATAATTTATTTGAAAACTTAAATATAAATTGCAGGTTAACATGGTGAGATTTTGTATTACACGAACATAATTATTAGAAGATACAAAATGTGAATAAAACCATCAGCGGGGATAGCTCAGTTGGGAGAGAGTCAGACTGAAGATCTGAAGGTCGCGTGTTCGATGCACGTTCACCGCAGTTTGTTTTTTTAAATTATTTCACTTTATTTTTTGTTCCTGCTTGCTTTGAAACTAGAAGGGGTACAGTAGTAATTGAAAAAGAGAAAAAAAGATGGAAGTGGAAGTGCAAGTTGTTGCATCTTTCAAGTTTCAACAGAGTCAGCGATGGTACGAAAAGCATGAGTGCTTTTTCTTTAATGTCTGTTGAGATCCTGTTAGATTCATATGTAACAAGTCAGACATGGTACTAAAAAGATAAAAAAACCGATAAATATTTGCGCATAGATTCAGTGTCGGGTGGAACTGGAGCCAGCCATAGAAAGCTTATCATAATTATTAACCACACAACTAGTGTTTAACTCTGTAGTATTTCCCTTTTCTTTTTCGTTGTCCTCAACCCCAAAAGCTTACATTCACTGTTCCCTGTTTCGCGCGTTTTACGTACATCACTGGATCTTACTTTATCTCCCTATTATCATAACTTTGGTTCCTGTACTCTACTTCAAAAACTCATATCCAAGGGACAACTATCTTAATGATAAAAAGGTGAACAAAGAAAACAACGTCTTTATTTTCTAGAGCAAATTTCCTGTAGAGAAAATACACACACACACACAATAGTCTGTTTGGTACTAATGAAATGAAGATGAAAGTAAAAATAAACAGATTAAAACAGATAAATAAATTAATCTCGAAAAATGAATGATAACCTACTTTAATTCTTCTATTATTTTATTTCTCTTAAATCTAACATTCATTTTATTTTCACATATATTTTTTTCTTTTAATCAAGTGCAATTTTTTTTATCGTTTAACCTTTTGGTGTGTATCTCCTAATGAAAAATTTGAAGTACTAGATAAGATCCATAATTGAAAACGACGAGTCTCAAAAGGAGACACTGCATAAGAGTATAAATTATGGATGATTATGAACATACAGTAGTTTGCCGCTCTTCCATTTTTCACTTTATTATTATATTATCTTGCTATCTTTTTTTCTGGAATCCCCGCAACTTTTGGGTGCTCGTTGCGAAGGATTTAATTGTGGTCATAATCTGTCACCTTCTGCTTGTGTCAGCCCTATAATACAGTGAAGGGAAGGTTCTGCATTAATTGAATTGGAGTGTTGGACTAATATCCACGAGATAATGTTTTGGGCTTTACACCAACATGTTGGTTTAAATTCAAAGTAATAGCCCAGCACCAAATATATATATATATATAAAGATCTAACCTACGCCTTCATCTACCTACCCTAATCTTCTTCTACTATGCCAACCCTAGTGAGTTTAAGCTAATCACTATCTAACCTACTTTATAATGGTTTTGGTTTTGTTTTTCAATAACTTTTGATTCATTACAGGTTAACATGTTTTGGGCTAATATTTTCAGCTAGTCAATTTATTAGTGGGTTAAGTGCTGACTGACTTGTCTGTGTACAGTGGGCAAGTGACATGGTTGGCATGCGAAAGCCACCCTTTTGGCATCTCTAATTTGATTTCAAATTCTATGATATTCACAAACCTGACACACTCGCAACTAATATAATTAGATTTTGATTACTAACTTGCTAACATATTACATTCTTGTGGAGACATGTCATTCAGGATAAAATTAATCTTAAGAAGTTTAACATATATGATAAAAGTGACTTAAGAAATATTTATTTCATTTACTTTCAAAGTGTAAGTAATATATTATTTGTATACTAATTAATTTTTTCCAACAAAAATATGATTTTTTTCTTCTTCTTCTACATCAATTCTTTCCGCTACCAAAAATTGAATTTGACCAAACAAAAAATTAGTGATTTTTTTATAGGAAAAATGTTAGCTGTTAATGTTTTTAATTTTTGTTAGTAGAGAAATTCGAATTCACAATTTTTTTTTCTTTTTTTTTTTACATGTGAACTCTACTCCTACACGAACTTAATTTATAACTCCTAAAAAATTAGTGATTTTTGTTTTTTGAAACTAATTAAATAAGTGAAAATCAACTTACTATTACAGATACTACAAGAAATTTTTAAATTAACCACAAAAAATAATATTTAATTTGTAGTTAATCTCTAATAAAATATTAACTACAATTTAGCTAGCTATAAAAATACTATAATATTGATGGTAGTATGAAATGAATAGGTAAATTGACTAGGAAAAATAATTATAGTTAATTTGTAACTAATTTTAAAAAAAAACTATTATGTAGTTAATTTGTAGTAATATTAAATTTTAACTAGAAAAGATATATTAATAGCTAATACATAATTAATTAATTTTAAAATAACTATTAAATTTTTGAAGTTAATTTTTTAATAAATCTTAAAAATTCTTATAGTGTTGTAATAGCATCCATTTTGTAATAAATAGCGATGGGGGTTTGAGAAATACTTAAATTTGACCGAGTATGAAATTTGAAATATTCTTTAATCAATTTCTGAAATACAAAATAGTGTACAAGATTATATTGGAAACTTGTAAAAGAGGTGGTTTTCCTTGACAAACATTCCAAAGGAAAGCCAATCATTTGATCAAACCCTAATGATAGATTTGGACTATTGATGGATGACCTTTTTGTTGACTAATAATTATATTGCTTACCGTCTGACTGTGATGCTGACTGTTTCCGATCACAATTCTTTATCTCTTCTCTCTATATATTAACATAACATGTCTACCACCAATTAAATTTTAAAGAACAATAAAGTGCATCTTTGTTTTACGGTAGTCCATATGTTTAGCTCAAATTTATTTAAGTTGATTTAAGAGAAACAAGCAAAGGAAAGGGTTCTCTTTGCATGTTTGCTGGAGAAGGAAAAATAGTGTACAGTATTACTACAATTATATATGCAAATAAAATGAATTTGTATGAGAAGTATATATAAAAAGTGCCGGCGTGAGAGAGATGGAGAGTTTGGGTTTAATACGGAAGCGTGGGGAGAAAATTAGTTCCTAAGAAAAAAGAAATGAGAAAAGAATATAATGGTCCATAGAGAGGAAATGGATCCGGTATTGATGAGAAGCCATGATGGGATAATGAATAATTTGGAGATTTGGACCACACACAATCAAGTCCTTTTTAACCCTTGAAACCATGATGGTCCTGAATCCTGATTAATCTGATTAGCTTCCATGTGCACCATGTGTACGTACATTTTGAAGTGCCCTATCAGGCTTGTGTGGATGCAATACTATACACCATAGCAGGACCACCTTTGTTGAAAGTGCAGCAGAAGTTTGAGTTGCAATTTTTGTTCAAATTACCAATTGCTTCAAGCTGGCTCATAGGGCCTAATCTCCCATTTTGCTTTCATTCAAACCTCAAGTAGATTTCCAACATATAAACATCCACATCCACAGGACCCTTTTAATTTCTCAACTTGCTTCTTTCTTAAAGGATCTTCTATTTCATAGTTCACCAGCTGGGTATATATATATATATATATATATATATATAACAATTTGTGCATTTATATTTTGTAATATTAGTTGAAAGGCCAAACGTTGTCCCTGTTGTGTTTAATGGGTAAGGAACGTATCAACTCTGCAATTCCTCTATGCCAATTGTTGATTTGGTTTCTGCTAATTAGTTATTGCGCAGAAATTAAAGCATAAGTTTCACTACCTCATAATTAATTCAGTTTGTTTGTGAAATAGATGTTTGATAATTAAATGATGATATAATTGCTCACGTATTACTTGAAATATAATTTGAGATTATATCTAAAAATTAATTGTCATTAGAATTGTTTGTATTTATCGATGGTTACCGCTTTCGTAATGGTGTGATTTTGACTTTGAAGTTTTAATTGTACAACTAGTTCCTCGAACTAGATAACTTGCACAATTATGTGATTTTCATCTTTTTGACAATTTTCTATTAAATATTTTGTAATTTTTTTTAATGTGACAATAAGTAAGATATAATAATTTATGCATCACTTGAAATTTTTTGTTTCATCGGTTGAGAAATATTATTAAAATTAAAGGAAAAGAAAAACATAAAATAGGCATTTTATGAATTACATAATGAAAAAAAGAGAGATAAAATATAGGATTCAAAAGCCAGTCAGTATAGGAGTATTTTGTGAACTTTACTGGTCAACACCGTTTCTATGAGTTGATACGAGAATTCTAAACAATTTCGAGTAATACTCACCTCCCATTGACCATCACCCCTCAAATAATGAGACTATAGAATGCACACCCAAAAACTATTATTATCCATTAACAACCTCATCCTCCACTTTTAGAGCAAAGTCACATCAAACCTCGCCATGTCCCTCAAACCCAAACCCTCGTTCTCCTTCTTGCTGCATATCTTTTCCCAAGACATCCAATTTATTTTCTTACTTAGCCTCACACAACTCCCCCCCTCCCCACGAAAAAAAAAATTCAATAAAGAACTAAGTTTAGTAATTATACCTTTCAGAACCTTGAAGAATGAAAGAAAGTAAATAGGTAGAGTAGCCAAGACAAACTTTAGGAGAACAACTCTACTCGCCATTGACAAGTGATTATTTTCCCATGAGGCTAACCGGCGTTGGACTATTGCAATTACCTATTCCCACATCCGCAATCTATTAGGAGAATCCCCAATCAACAAACCTAAATACTTAAAAGGCATGCTACCCACTTTGTAATTCATTAAGGTCAAGGCTATCACCAACTGCTTCTCCTCCACATTAATGCTAATCAGCTAACTTTTGAGGAAATTCACCTTGAGCCCTGAGATAACTTCAAAATTTTGCAAAACAGCTTTAACCCCCTCCAAAGACCTCTCTACTCATTCTTAGTTAATAATAAGATATCATCAACAAGCTATAAATGAGACACAGAGATTCCATCCTTCCACACATCATACTTCTTCCATAAGCCCACCTTCACTGCTGACTTGACCAATTGGCTTAGACCCTTAGCCACAATAAGAAAAAGAAAGGGTAAGGGAGGATTACCCTTGCAAAGCCCCCACCCTACTCCAAACTCCTCTATAGGACATTCATAAATCAACACCAATATCCGAGCGGTTGACACACATTCACATATCCACCTTATCCATAGCCACCCAAACCCCATGCACCCATCACATCCCACAGGTATTGCCAATTGACAGAGTCATACGCTTCCTCAAAATCCACCTTTAAGCACATCAACAGATCATTGCACCATCCAGAATTTGTCTCCTTTTTATAAACGCTCTTTGAGTTTCAGAGATGATTGTCGACATAACCACCTTAATCCTATTTGCTAATACTTTGGCCAACACCTTATACATACATCCAATAAGAGAAATAGGGCGATAATCCTCAATCCTTTAAAGATTCTCCCTTTTGGGTATTACGGTTAAAAAGAAGTTGTTGGAACCTTTGACCAACTTACAATTAGAATGAAATTCAACGAAAAAAACCCAAAAAGTCATCTTTCACGATGTGCCAAAATTATTTAATAAACAAAAAATTAAACTCATTAGGCCCTGAACTCTTATTCCTATCACACTCCCACACTACTAATTTGATATCCATTTCAGAGAACTATTTTTCCAGATTAAACCGAGCATCAGCTAAAAGTGAGCGGCAACCAACTTTACCCAACTTTGGGCGAATCCCATCCCTTTTCATAAAATGCTTTTTAAAATGCTCTGCTATCTTTTCCCTTAACTTTCTCACCTCCCCTATTTCTTCCTGGGCAAAATCTAGGTTTAGAATTGCATCAGCCTTCTGTGCTTCACCACTGCCCTATGAAAGAACTTAGTATTGACATCTCTTTCAGACAACCATTGGACCCTAGATTTCTGACGCATCACTAAACACTTCCTCCCAACCCACTTTTGATAATTAACCAGATGACAAGTCCTTACCTTTTTCTCCTCCACATCCAATCCCTCTACTTCCTTTTTCATATCAAACTCATGTAAAGCTTCCCAATGATGGATAATTTGTTTATCAATATCACCAAAGACTTCCTTACTCCAACCTTTCAATTTAACATTCAATAATTTTAAATTTTCTTTCAACACAAAGGTATTTCGACCTTCCACCGTTATCCTCCTCCATTCCTTTTCAACAAAAGGACGAAAACGATCATTATCTTCGATGAACTGATTAAACAAACACATCTCAAATCCCCTGTAGCTACTATCAGCGCCCTTACGCTCATCATCCCACTTGATGGAATTAAAATCCCTCATTAAACACCACCTCTCCTCTGCACTCCCCTTTTTTAATCTCGAGATCTCAACCCAACAATTTTGTTTTCCTTCATAGTCACATGGTGTATACACACTTAACATATTCACCACTTCTCATGTCACAACCCACCTCTCGACCACCCTATATAGTACCCACTCTAACAAAAAAACTTTCATGTGAAAATTTTGACACGTCCCACATGATCAGTGAACTACCAAAACTACCCACCGATGCCTTAAAAAACCACCTCACTCTTATGTTCTCCCAAAAAAACTCACAAAGAGCTCTATCAATTGACTCCATTTTTGTCTCTTGTAAACATCCCATTTCAGGTTTGTGTTCATGTATCAGCTTCCTCACTTCCCATTTCTTCACCCTCTTCCCAACCCTTGCACATTCCACGAGATAACCTTCATTTATAAATGACACCCCTCTCTCACCTGCTTCTTGTCTTTGAGCTCCAATTCCACTAATCTCTCGACCATCTTAACCTCATCCTCATCATAAATTCCCAACTTCTTGCTCATCTCCCACACCCTATTCGCCACCACGCTCACATTCTTTTCTATTCTAAGCCACTTTTGGTTACTATCTTCACTATAAACCACGAACAACCTTTTTTTACTTCCGTTCGCAACCTTATGTTTTGACTTTTCGCCCTTATTGCCTCCTTTAACACCTCTTCCAACCCCTTTACCACCCTTTTCTTCCAATCCCACCCGCCATAACCTCCATGATGCCCACTAACACCTTCACAAGTCCTCCTCCCCAAGAACCACCCCCTTTAAGACTTCCTTTTCCCCCTTTCTGATGTCTACTCTAACCCCCTTAAATAGATAAACCTTCTAACTCATCGTGTGATGGACACAAGAAAGGTACTATAACCCCTTAAATAGATAAGCCTCCTCACTTAACCTCTTTACCGACCCGTTTAGTCATCTCATCATACTTTGCCCCAACTGTCTCCATTGCATTGTTGACCCCAAGTTTTCAACCTTCACACCATTGTACGTTGGACACTCAGAATCACTACCCACAATGGTAATATACTCCTTCTTGCCTAAAATATGCTCACTAGGACCAACAAACTCCATCTCTCCAAGGCCCACTCCCACACCCTATTTTCCTCTTCGCACCCCTTCTAAATTCAATACGCATTTAACTCAGAATCAACTGCAACCTTGCTCTTTTCAAAATTCGTAACTGTCCCACCAACTCGCATACCATTTACTTCATTAACTAGACAATCCAATGGTTGATAGAGAGAATCATAATTTTGTTCCATAAAGGCATTAACTATGCCATCAAATTTGGTTTCGAAAATTTCAAAATTTGAATTCGACATAAGCGTTTTATGCTTCACCCATTTTTTCATCCACTAATCTGAATCTTATTTTGATGAAGATGAATTGCTAACCCAATGTGCCTGATGACCATACCCACCAACAAACTCAATAACAAAATTCACCTCCTCAACAGTATGAATATCAAAAGAATCACCATTAATGCACGCCTTTTTTACCTCATTAATGGTACTCCCACTAGAAGTGTTGATCAACATCCTTGCCACATACAACCTCTTTTTATTTGTAGTAAATTCATCCAAAGTAATAAACTTTCACACTGTGTTGACCAAAAATGAAAAGAAGGAACCATCTCACGTGTGAGTAGGAATACGACTACACCTAACCCAAAAAGCTTTCTCGAGGCACATCTAACAACATCCACTTATGTAACTGATAAAAATAATTATCCATAATAGATTGTGATTCACGAATAAGATCCATAAGAACTTTCCCTTGAATAGGTTTCAGCAAAACCATATTCCCTTCCATCTGGATAACCTTCATTGAAGTGATGCCTTTTCTAATAGGACGATCATTCAACGCATAAACTATTTCTAGCGACGTAAGCCTACCCACAGAACACCCTTCCAATTATTCCATTTTATCCTTTTCCACCACAAACTCCATTCCTTTACTTTGAACATCGTTGATTGCTACTCGACCAAATGATTGTTTCTCATGCCATACACTTTTTATCTCCCTCTTTCTTTCATAAACCAAATGAGGAGTTGATTTCTTGATCTCCAGATCCTTTTGACTTGTGATTTTCTTATCGAAAGTCCTCCTCCCCTACAAAATCTTCTAACATTCACCCTCAATTTGTAAGTACCAATCCAAATTGAGTCTAGTCGTTGCTCTAGAGTCATAACATCCCTCACTGTTTCGAAAGAGACAAACCCAAACCTTTGACCATATGAATTTTTCTTATTAGGGATAAAAACATTTGACACCACTCCCTATACGGAAAAAAACTTTCCACATCGGCCCCTCCCTGAAATCATCTAATTTGGTAAAGTATAAAATTGCTTGCTCTACCTATTCAGTCTTACCATTGTTGGTTGCCCTTCCACTCACTTTCAACTTTCTTGATCTCATAATAATTCATCCCTCATCCATCTTTTGTTTTTCATTTTCTCTCCATCATCACTTAATAGGAATATGTATAACTTGTAATTACGATATCAAATGGACTAAAAGTGTAATTAAATTACATGAGAACATGTGTTAGCTAACATGGTAATTGTCACATCGTGAATATGTTTTCACATATAGTATCATGTCAGAAAATTTGTTAAACATTGAACAAAAGATTGCCAAACAAATCAAAGTCGCAGAATAATGTTAGTTAGAGGAGCTAATTTCACAATAGAAATTTGGTGTTCAAAATCAAACAATTACGATATTTGCAATTAAACCTTGTTATTATTTTTTCTCCTTTTTATGTTTAATACTTTAATAAATTCTTGATTTTTCATCTCTTTTATTAGTGTTATTTATTTTAAAAATAAATTAATTTGTAACTCCATACATTATTTAGTATTTTTTAATTAAATTCCTAAACTATTTTCTTTTTCAATCGAGTCTTTAAACTTGTATTTGTTTTTAGTTAGGTCCTATAATTAATTTTGTTTAGTTAGGGATCTAATTAAAATAAAATACAAGTTAGGAATCTAATTGAAATTAGATTAGGCATCTAATTAAAAATTTTCAAATAGTGATACCTACTATATAAATTAAAGATTTAAATACAATTTTGGTTTTCCTATATCCAATTTTAAAATAGAAACATTTGGTCTACTATTTTAAAAAATCCATAATCTTGTCTGCATTTAGTTCTTACTTTTTTTAATTAATTAAATAATTTTTTATGATACTTTAAATGTATCTTCTAAATGTATATTTTTTATGATACTCTAAATGTATATTTTATAATTTTTAGACTGATATTCAATCATGAGTAAGGTCAACAAATTTACCATAAATGAATGATTGTGATTGAATGTTGTAAAAATTATTACACTGACAATAAATACCAATTAAATTCATAAAAAGAAATAAAATGTAGGCAAATTAAAGATTTAACTAAAGATATGGATTTTTAAATATTGACAGACAAACAAATCTATTTTAAAATGGGAGACCAAAATTAGAAATGGAACAAAATAAGAAGAACAAAATTGCATTTAATGGTAATTTAAATATAAACTAAAAATCTTATAAAAAATCACTTAATTGAACAATGTATTTAAAAAAAATGGATTAAGTTTTACCAAACAAAACTTGTAAGGAAAAACGATAAGTGTAGTAAAAAAACTCGTACTTTTAGAATTTGATAACATTGATTCAAGAACCTTTAGAATTTGACGATAATGAATTAAAATAAAAAAGAGATGAAGATAGTAGTTTAAAGAGCTAGCAATCTTGATCCGAAGATATATATGAGAATACTTAATGTAAACCTATGACAACACTGAAAAGCAGCTTCCAAATGCTCGAGAAGAATATTATGAAAGTTTGAAAAGAATTTAAGAATTATAGTTGAGGCCTCAAACTATTTGAAAATTTCTAATTAATTAAATAATTTTTTAAAATTAAGTCTTACTTGTATTTACTTCTAAATCAGGTATCTTTCATTACCTCCCTTAATGGAGTTAATGACAAAGGCTTAATTAAAAAAATAAATATATTTAAGTTCATAGACCAGATTGTAAAAGAAAAATAAATTAGAGTCCTAGTTAAAAAAAATTGTGAAACAATTAGGAACTTACAGATTAATTAGTTTAATTTTTTTTAATTATAACATTATTAAAATCAATTTTTAATAAAGTTGATTATATTAGCGTCAAAGTTCATGATCTACAGTAATGTTCTTCTGCATTCAATCCTACTAGAGGCTCGTGCCACAAACACACGAGGACTCCATTGTTGCGGCTAATATCTGGCCTTCCATTTCTAACTTTGATGGTTACTTGTTGGCTTTTCCATTGCTTCAAATGAATTATTTATTTTTCATTTTATATGACGCAATTTGGTTTATTATTAATTTGGCACTATTAAGCATGCAGGATTTGTTTTGGATCAATGCGTTGCTTATTTCCTATAAACTTAATTGGATTAATTTCTTGCACTTAGGTTCACATTTGAATCCTTAATAAGGTTTTTGCTATAAGTAAAATAAACTTTATTAAAAACACTGGGTTGAACACAAACACAATAGATGTCTGCAAAACACAAACATATTACACAAGAAACAATTGACTAATATCTCTATTCCCATGACTCAATTGTATTGTCTAAATAATGACATCACCACATAAGATTGACTTCTGGAATACAATAGTGTTTTTTCTCTTCCAAATGTATCAAATACCAACAAATTAAATAAAAGTCCTTGAATAAGGTTTTATGTGATCTTTTAACTAGTTTTTTTTTTGCATCTTTTGTTGATAGTAATTGTATTTATATTTGATTTTATATTTAAGTTTTGAGTGATACTGGGAAAATATGTTCAAAAGTAAAGGTGGAAAATTAGCTCGCAAGGATCATATGCTAGTATGACACTTATCACTAGTTCCTGAACCCGATGCACCAATTAACTAGTGGAACCTTGTAAAAGAAGTTTGTTTAAATGTTTGTGGTCCATTTCAGCTTCATCTAAATTTGCGGCATTTTCTTGGAATGTACGTCTTCCTTAATAGGATTTAAACAAGAAGCAACTTATTGAAAAGGAACTTTAGTTTCAAAGTTAAAAGTGTGGGTTTCTTAGCAGATGCAAAATTATATTCGTGGCAACACTGTGCTTTCATATACGAAAATAAAGCCAGTAAACTTTGGTGGCTTCTATGAATCTCAATCATTTGGCATATTTAGTTTAGTAGAAATGTTGTCATTTTAGAAATGGCCAAGGGGAAATGGATTTTTTTAGACATTGTATGGTTAGCAACTTAGAAGCCGTAATTACAATTTAATCAGTCAATTCATAGTTATAAAAATGTAATTTGTAATTGCGGTTTAATCAAGTAAAACTTGAAAGTAGATTCACGTAGATAATAAATACATCACCTTGTTTATACATGAAAGTGTAATTATGGGGTTTGTTAGGTGGTATTTTTTTTTTTTTTTTTTTTTGAACAGCAAAATATATATTTATATTAGATGGAAATATACAACAGATAAAACACAACGTTTCAGTCTGTCATACATTGACCTAATTACAAATGAGACTATCTCAAATTCATCAAACACAATCTAGGCTGGGTGCACCAGTCAGAGTACACACATCCAGCCTTAAAGCCAATAGAAAACAACAGCCACTGCCATGATAACATTTTAATGGACATAAACATATCAAGGGATTCCACCTTGACCCTTTGGAAAATAACAGCATTCCGTGTCAGCCAAATGCACCAACATACAGCGATCCAAAACACATACCTGCATGCCTTCTTCCGCTTTCCCACTACCCAGCCAGAGGATAACAGAAACAGTTGATTCAGATTTTCTGGGAGCGGTGTCTCTACCCCGACCCAGCTAATAACTCTGTACCACAGCGATTGTATGATTGGGCATTGTAAAAATAAATGATTCTTTGACTCTATCCCATTATTACAGAACCTGCAAGCAGGATTTAATCCAGGATCCTGAATTCCTCTTCTTAGTAAATTTTCCACAGTGGGTAGTTTGTCCGCTAGCAACCTCCATGAAAACGCCAGCACCTTAGATGGCAGTTTTTCCTTCCACAACCTACGTAAATGCTGGGTTTCCACAAAATTCATTCCCAATTCAAATATCCCTCCGGCCAACACTTTATACCCTCCCGCCACCGAATACCCCTCAGCCCCTGAATTCCATCCCCACTCATCTGCCTCCCGTTCAACCAATGCCACTTGACTTAATGACTCCTGAAAAACCCGAAGCATCTGCTCCTCCCACACAAATAGCTCCCTCCGCCAGCCCCATTTCCAAGATGATAATTGGTCTCCAAAATTACATTTATCCTTGATAGTGATGAACTTATCCTCTGTCAAAGCATACAACCTGGGATACGAAACACAGAAAGCTGTATCTCCGAACCACCTATGTTCCCAAAATAAAGTCCCCCTTCCAGACCTTACATTCCTATTGACTCTCGTTTTGAACCACCCCGGCATCTCCGCATTTGGTCCATCAATGGCCCATATGTCTTTCCACCATTGAGAGGTATGGATAAAAGATTCGGGCCTGTCCATATATCCATCTGTCTCCCTGTACCTGCTTCTCAGCAATGGACCCCAAATTGCCGTCTCATCTGCCATAATTCTCCACCTCCACTTTGCCAGCAAGCTGATATTAAATTTCTCCAAACACTTCACACCTAGACCTCCCTCATCTTTTGGCCTACATACTTTTTCCCAGCTAACCCATGCAATTTTTACCTGATTTTCCTTACCTCCCCACAAGAAAGTTCGCTGCATTCTCTTGAGAGACTTCAACACTGACTTTGGAGCCTTATAGAAGGAGAAGAAATACAATGGGAGAGCAGCTAGCACTGAATTCAGTAATACCAACCTCCCAGCAAAAGTCATATTCCTTGCCTTCCAGTCTGATAAGCGCCTTTTAAACTGATCCATAACTGGCTTCCACACATGTTCCCTCTTAGGGTTTACTCCCACTGGTACCCCTAAGAATTTAAATGGCAGCATCCCAGCATTACAGTTTAGCATTTCGGTAGCCGCCAGTGTGAATGCTTGTGACACATTTACACCATAGAAACTGCTCTTACTGAAGTTTACCTTTAAACCTGACACCATTTCAAACCCCCGCAACATCGCCTTCAGATGCCAAACCGATTGCAGGTCCGCTTCCCCCATCATAATGACATCATCTGCATACTGTAGCACTGAAAACTTGACCTCATCTTGTACCTTTATTTCTTTGTACAGTCCTTTTTGAATGGTCGATCTGAACAATGCTGGTAAAGCTTCCGCCACTAACAAGAACAGAAAAGGTGACAGAGGGTCCCCCTGCTTCAACCCTCTCTCAGGCTTAAACTCTGGGGTGGAACATCCATTTACTAGGATCGATACATAATTATTCCGGACTATAGCACTCATCCATCGTCTCCATCTCCATCCAAACCCCATCCTTTCCAGCATATAATCCAGAAAATTCCAGCTAACCGAATCATAAGCCTTCTCAAAATCTACCTTGAGAAAAAAACACGGTTTTCTCCTTCTTTTTGCCCAGTCCATCAGTTCATTTGCCATCACTACTCCATCCATAATTGATCTGCCCTTCAAGAAAGCCGTCTGAGTGGGCGAGATTAGCCCAGTCAGCACTTTCCCCAGCCTCACAGACAATATCTTCGAGATAATCTTATGCACGCTTGATATTAAGGAAATGGGTCTGTACTGGCTTAGCCCTGAAGGTGTGGCCACCTTTGGGATGAGCGTAATGAAAGAAGAACTTACCCCTCTCGGTAGTATACCAGACCCATAAAACTCCTGAACAGCATTAACCACATCGTGACCAATTACTTCCCAGCATGATTTGTAGAAATTCATTCCAAAACCGTCAGGCCCTGGGCTTCTCCTGCCTTCACATGCCCACACAGCCGCCTTAATCTCCTCCTCCAAAAACGGCGCCTCCAACCCCTGCTTAAGCTGCTCTGAAATTTGAGGCAGATGAACTCCATCCAAAGTCGGTCGATCCAACCATCTTTCCTGGAAAAACCCGGAGAAGTGATAGAATATTTTAACTCTGATATCAGACACACTTTCCAACCACCCCGACTCCGACTGTACTGCCAAAATGGAATTTGCAATACATCTTGCCTTAAAACAGTTATGGAAGTACCTAGAATTATTGTCTCCATTAAGAGCCCATCGTACTCTTGATTTCTGCAGCAATGCATGTTCCATGACCCTTGCTTTGGCCCAATATTCTGTCATAAGTTCCTTCCTGGATGTATTAAGCACTTGGCCTCCCGCCACTAACTGCTGATCAACCACCTCCATTTGCTGAACCCTTTCAGCCAGAAAAATATCATTTTTTTTCCACACACCTTCAGACCACTTTTTTATCTCACCTTTAATAGCCTTTAGCTTCCTTGCCAGCTGATACATCTTCCACCCTGACCCCTGAACTAAGTTCCACCTTGCTTTGATCAGCTCTCCAAAGGATGCCTCTTCCAGCCAATAATCAAAAAACTTGAACGGCTTCGGTCCCCAGTCCTGCTTGTTATTATTAGTGCTTATCCAACAATGATCAGAGAATTCCCTGGTGCCAACCGTCTGTGCAATAACTCCCCATTCGTCCATCAGAGCCGGAGAGAATAGGAGCCTGTCTAGTCGACTAGCTGACTGTCCATCTGGTGAGATCCATGTAACTCCTTTTCCCATGACTGGAATGTCGACCACTCCCATCTCCTGGATAAAAAAATCGAAATCATGTTGATTAGCTGGGTGTCTTGTAGTAACACCTTAGGTTATTCTTCTCATCTCACAGTTGGTTATTAAAAAAGAAGAAGAAAATAATAACTAATAATAATAGTTATATTTTTAAATAGATTAACTTGTTAGTATAAAAGGTACATTGAATTATCTACAACTTAACTTTTCTTTGATTAAATAAGCTTTAATAAATTCTAATCTTGATTTATTTTAAAATTAAAATGTTTGATTTGACGTAAACTTGATATAGATTAAACTATAAGTTTTTGTCAAATTACTTGACCTATTTTTACTTGTTATTACCCGGAAAGTGGTTGGAAAGTTCTTGGGAAGTAGGAGTGTTAAAAAATCGAATTGAAAATTGAACTGTACAAACTCTAAAAGATCATTTTAGTTTAAAGTGATTTGGTTTTTGTAATTTTCAAACTGTGCAGTTTGATACAGTTTACGGTTTGAAATGTTGAAATCACATTAAATAAACAAACTGCTCATATTTAATTATTTTAGCAAATCCTTATTATTTTGTAAGTTTATATGATTTTGTCTTAATCTTTAATTAGTATTTTTAATTAATATGCATTAGTTGATGAATAAATATTTTAGCAAAACTATTTAATTTAATTTATTGAATACAATTTGACACAACTAATGAAATGTAATGTTTAAATGAATTGATTTTTTATATTTTAACTTTAATTATTTCTACTTTTTTATAATTTTGTTGAGAGTGAATATACTTTTAATACAATTTTGGAAATAAACTGTTTTAATACTTAATAATATAAATTTTAAACTATAAAACCAAATGAAACCAAACGGTAAAAGATTGGTTTGATTAGTATTTTATAATTAATCTACATTGAACCAAACCACACCACACTTATTTTTATAGTTTGGTTTGGACTAGTCTTAGACTCAAAATCATCCCAAATCGCACTGCGAACACCCCTATTGGAAAGTCCACCAGGTGAATCCTTGAGAGCACAATGTCAAAATACTTGCAAATAGGGCTCCAATGCTTAAGTTACTCAAAGTTGTTTAGTATCCGATCATAAGTGAAAAATACAATAACTTTTTTGCAGTTTATATCATTAGAGTGCCATTAGTATGACTTTAATTGAGATCTTAATTGCTCCTTAACTATCTCTTAATTTGTTTGTAACTGTTGTTCATTGATGATTATGATAAATGCTTCTTGTTAATCACTATGGCTTCCATTACATGCTTCATGGTGATTTGCGAGGTGTGAGGGTTAACGAGGTCTCACGCTTAAGTGGATAAGAGTGTGAGGTTGTCATGTGCAGTTGAGGATAAGGTCGTGAGGTCGTCATGTACACAAGACGGTAGCTTAAGTGGATAAGAGTGTGAGGTTGTCATGTGCAGTTGAGGATAAGGCCGTGAGGTCGTCATGTACACAAGACAGTTTAAGGGGTCGACCTCATCCTTGGAGCGACTATAACGAGGTCGTCTTGAAGGCGATGTATGGATAGTACATTATTTATTAACAATTTAAAACTAGAGTTTAATTAATATACATTATTAGTGTAAAAATTTTACACTAACATTCAATTATAACTTTTATTTTTTATAAGTTAGTTGAATTTATCATTAATAATTTATTTTAAAACTCATATAAATAAAAAATTATGATTAAACATAAGTGTAAAATTCTTTTACATTGCCCACGTATATTAATTAAACTTTTAAAACTATACATAAAAATCAAACACGTTTTAAAAATTTACAATAAATCATAGACGTACTCAATGAATTACACAAATTCATGTAATATACACTACCAATTAAGTAACATCTTTGATTTGTTTTTTGTTGGTTATTTATGACATTATTAGTGGTTTTTGGAGATTCGAATTGGAAGATAGATGTGGTTCGAGAAATGAATGATAAGGGGGAGTGTGAAATGATAAGGGAGTGAGGAATGGGAAAGGACAGGTGATAACATTTAAAGATATGGGCCCAATATAGATGGCTCACTGATTTTTTAGGCAACATGTCAATTGGCATTTGGTAATCTCTCTTTTTCTATTTTTCTTTTACTTTCTTTATTTTTGGGGTGAATCTCTCTTTCTGTTTGTTTTGATTAGATATAATATGCTGCATAAGACCGAAGC
This sequence comes from Psophocarpus tetragonolobus, assembly GCA_037954015.1. NCBI lineage: Eukaryota > Viridiplantae > Streptophyta > Magnoliopsida > Fabales > Fabaceae > Psophocarpus > Psophocarpus tetragonolobus. Next base: position 21,346,004 of record CM075688.1, on the reverse strand, counting down.
TCTTCCACGTCTGCATCTGTCATACAATTCAAATTAGTACTTAAGAATAATTAAAAATCCTAACTGAACACCTATATAATGTCATACAATACATGACAGAAATGTATGGTTTATGCATTGTCGAATTCTCAGACATTCTTCTACATGATTAGTACACATCATATATAGATATATATACGCCCATTGCCCACCGCACACTGTATTGCATGCATGCAACATTAATGCATGAATGACTTATCATTAAAATTTAGCAGCATTTCATGTGTGCGCTCGCTACTGGTGCTTCATCATTTGAATTCTCTCTAGTGTTTGTTTTTCAACTACACAAAATCCACACCCTTTATTAATATTAAAAATTATATAAACGTATTTATTAACTTATACTCAATTAATTTTTGGGAGTAACTTAAACCTGGCGTGTATTTAAGAAATTACTGTAGCTCTAACTTGTTAACTTTTTTTTTTTTAAAGAATAATTGGATGTAAGTTAATAAACTCCATGTAATAGTTATTAACTTGTTATAATATTCAACCTAGTACATAATATATATAGAGAAAGAAAGAGATAGAGAAGAAGAGTTTATCATATCATATTATTTTCTAACTTTTCCTGAAGAATTAAGATATACGTTTATTAAATTATACTTGTTAATTTGTTTTATCAGAAAGAATAGTAACTTAATAACTTATACTTTCATGATTTAAACAAATTTTTAGTTATAAATTATTAACTTACTCCTTCTAAATTATAGGTATAGCAAAGCTTATGAGTATTTAATAATTATACTATTAACTAATATGGTCGTCTTAAAATTTTTGAAGATAAGTTTCTAATCATGAAAATTGGGCGCTCCACCCCTAATATTTAAAAATAACAGTACAATTTTAATAAAAAAGTTGGTACAAATAAGGAAGAAAAAATTCTATAAGGTCAATACATTTGTGGATTTTTAAAACCTACAAGCCCTCTCGAATAAATGGAAATAGGAGGGTCTGCTTACACATTGGATGTATAGATTTTGAAAATAGCAGTTATAACTTTTTAACTTCCTCATTCTAAAAATAAGTAAGTATTAAATTAGCAAACTCCTAATATAGAAAACTACTCTATCCTGACATAATAGTATAGAAGTTACATATTTTTATTTGCACAATTACAAATGATATATTAAAACATAATAAAATGAAAAGAATCAATTAAATATAAGAAAATTACTCTTTATCTTTATATTTTATTTTTTATAATCTAGTGATTAAGATAGTTGTTGTATTGAACCATTAAATTAAAAAAAAAGAAGATAAATGATGAAATTGGTGAGAATGAAAAGTAATTAAGAGTCAAACCTCCTAAAAATATTATATCCAATTATATCTTGATGAGCAAAGGAATCCATAAAAGATTACACTTTTTTTTTTAACAGAATAAACGTCAGTGCTAACTTTTTAACTTCAGAAACGTAGATAGGATAAAGATGAATTTTTATCCTATTATCAGTGGAACATTACCCGGTTTTACCCAGTCATAGTTAGTGCTCCTACATATAAATTTGACTGATGTTTAAAAGCTTCCATGTATGAATTTCCCCCCCAGATTTTTGCTTATCCTTTTCCTGATCGTTTGGGATTCTTCTATTAACTTTGGTAAAGATATTTATATTAGATTGTAAAACTGAATTAGATTCGTGAAGGATGCATTTGACTTCGAGGTTGTTAATTAACTCAAGAATCGATCACCTTTTTTTTTCTTCGGTGACTAATTACCTGGATTTTAGGATCGAATAAAAATAAAAAATAGGCAATTTTTACGGTTCTACGACTTTTTTTATACATTACAGTATTACACTCAACAAATTAGAAAATTATACCTAAGTTTAATTCCTCTAAAGTAAAAAATGTATTTTAAAATATATGTATAATAAATTAATAGATTAATCTATAAAAAATTTAACGGATTAGTAATGTAGTAGATTAAGATTTAGTATTAGTTAAAAGTTTAAGTTAAAGTTACCCATTTTTTTAAATATTATGAAAATTAAGGTAGCTAGATATGACAAATTCCAGATGTACAAATAACCCTAAAAGAATATATTTCTTATATTATTTTAAAAATTTGAATTTATTATAATATTTTATTTTCAGCCATTTACTATAGTATACTACCTCCTGAACAATAAAATTATCTTTTAAGGATTTTATTGTTTGATGCCCATTTTTCATATATGTTTTATGTCATTTTTGTTTTTCATCAGAACACCATCCATCACATTTCTTATGTTCTATCTTTTTTTTTTTTTAATTTGGCTTTTACAAATTGAAAAAGTAAAAGTATATTAACTACTAACGTAAACAGAGTTAAGATTGTAAAATATTTTAATTAAGTTAACCGTAAATATATTTTTATTTCATCGTGGCTAATCAGTGTAATTAGTACAACATTTTTATTTCACACAAATAAAGTACGAAAAGAGGTATTTAAATTTTATTAATTGAAAGTAAAAAATCAAAATACCTTTAATTTATGTTTGACTTAATGCATACATTTTCTACCAAAATGTAATATCCAGTTTTTTACTTTCTTCTTCTTACCCATTTCACCAAAAAAGGTGAGTGTAAAAACTAATCCTTTTAATAAAAAAACATATAGAAAATAATTAAATTAACAATATTTTACAACTATCAATATATAGTAATATGAAAAGAACTTAAGTTAAAGCATTGATTAATACATTATTGATGAAATTTGGTCATTGAACCAATGCTTTAGTTTAGAAAATATATATATTAAGAATCTTTCAATGGTAGACAAATAATAATAAGAATCCAAAATACTAAATTATAGCAATATGTTAAGAGATAGCAATTTTAGTATTATTTTTGTCCAAAGAGATTTTTCTCTCCACCTCTTGTAAGAAACATAAGATAATCAAACTAAGAAAGCTATAAATAAACCTAATAGACATGACATATTTTCTCTTTAACTTTAATTTTTTGTTTGTGTTTTGTATGCATTGACCTGATTGTAAGAGTCCTAATATTTGGCTTATGAGAACTTAAAGAAATTTTGTTTAAAATTTTCACTTTCAAGAATTAATGCTGAACAATAGGTAATATATTTATGACATAAATACAAAGTTAGTTTGGTACTAATAGAAACTTTCTAAAACTTATATATAAGTAAAATATTCAATTTCATCCATATTAATTATAAAAATTAATATCATTGTTTATTTTTATTAATCTCAACTACAAAATAAGGTTATTTTTAAAAATCCTTCTTTAAAACTTAATATCATAAATGAAAAAGTCATAATTATAATTAATTGAAAAGTATTTTAGAAATAATAACATTAAATAAGTCAAAATTAGTTGGCTTTACTTATATTTAAGTCCATCATACAACTCAATTTTTTTAATTTATATATATATATATATATATATCCAAAGAAAATAATATATAATTATTTAACATTAATATATTATTTTAATATGAACCCTAATGTGGGTTTTGCAATAATATTCTAATGTGAACCCTAATGAGTGTTCAAAATTGGACAAAATACTTATATAAACAACTCTCTCTAATTTTAAACACTCAAGCATTATAAATTTATATCAAAATAAACTGTCTTCGATTGAAAATATTTCAAATAAAATGTAAAATATTAGAGGATTTCATTTGGGACACTCAAGAGCAATGATTTTGGGTAAATAAGTAAATATGAGTCTAAAGTTAGGACAATTTCAAACTATTTGGTCTCAAACCATTTGACAATTTTTAATTAGAGAAAATTATTTTTATACTGTTAATATAAAAAATTTTATATTAATATTTAATCACAATCTTTCATATATGTTATATTGGTTAACTTTATCGATTAATATTTTGAAAGTCATATGAATGAAGAATTATAATTAAATGACAATGTAAATTTTACATTATTTATGCATAAAAATTAAACTCTTTTATTTGTGTCCTTAAACCACTTTTTTCAATCAGGTCCCATCAACTATCAAACTTATATTATTTATTTTGGTCCTGTTGTTCACTTTATTAAGAAAAAAAATAACAATAAAACCTAATTAAAAATAAATACAAATTCATGGAACTAATTGTAAAAAATATTTAAAGACTAAATTAGTGTTTTTAAATGAAATATATCAAGAACCTACTGAGCAAAATTTAAAAGTAAATTAAAAGTCATGCAAAAATATCACTAATTTGAGTGCATTTAGAAGGAATGAATACACTAGATCTCTCCAAATACACCTTGTAAGGAAAAACTCCAAATACAGTGAAAAGACTAATACTTAAAATGAAGAATTCGCAAAGGTTAATTGAGAATACTAATTAAGTTTATAACATATAAAATGAGAATATTGGTCTAGAGAGCTAAGAATATTCAGTACAGATATACTAAGATGTCAATAAGAATATTATAAAAGTCTAAGAAGAATTTGAAAATTACTAAAAAAGTTCTTGAATTATTAAAGTTTTTTTAAACTAAATTCCTAAACAATTTCGAAATCGGGTCTCTAAATTTGTATTTATTTTTTAATTAAGTCTCAATCGTAATTTTACTTAACAAAAATAATTACAAAGATATAATTAAAAATAAATATAAATTTAAGTATCTAACTAACTAATAATAATAATTTAAAAATTTATGAAATAGTTGAAGTATTTGTAGATGAACTTATAAACTATTAAGAATAATACAAGTTACCCCGTAAATATCTTGAGGGCTTTTTTATTTTGTAATTTTGTTTGTTTATATTCCTTTTCACCGTTAGCAATGTGGTGTGAATTATTAGAGTGATGTGGCTCCCCCATAATGCTAAAATAACAGTAACATTACTGGAGGAAAAAATAAAGCATGGATATGACTCCTCCTTTTTCTGACGAAGAGGTCACGTTGAGATCAAAAGTGTTGTGCTAAATTTGGAGCAAAATCAAAGTTCAGTTGTATAATTAACGGTAGCTGCTTTAGAAGCATATATTTGGGCACTATCACCCAGTCCTCCAAAGGAATAAACTCAATCATCCATTGCTATTCTAACCTCCCAGAATTGACAGTTTAACGCTACTGTGACGTTGACCCCCCCAATACCCTGTGTTACACTTTTTCTTTTTCTGGATAAATAGTTCCTCCTTTTTCTTATTATCATTACCAATGACTCAGATCATATCAAATCAACGTGAGTTTGATCAACTTCTTCTACTTGCACAATGCACATAGCAGGTGGGGTTGTGTCACTCTGTACACTCTGACAAAGCAAACCCACAAAGTAAAATAATGTTACTGATCAACTAATAATTTCAATTATTACCTTTTTTATTGTCATGAGTGGTAATTGTAATTTGTAAAAGGGTGGTTGCTTCAATTCTCAAAGCGGTCTCCATTTAATGAAGTTGGTGAGTAGGTAATAAATGTGATAACAAATTCTACTGCAATTCCCTGAAATTAATTGCTTCTGGCTGTTTCCAAACGCACATTCTTAAACTTCTCTGCTGAAAAGCGAGAGTGGTCCTCATTCTTACTCGGAATGAAATCATTTCGACAATGAAATTACATGGAAGTGGTAATCAAAATGGTACACAATCTAGCACTTCATCCCAAGCTATAAGTTTTTTTTCCCCCTCATTTAATTAACTTTTGCTTTTTTTTTTCCCCTCCAAAGGTTATTTACAATATTTAAAGGAAGATAAACTCAAGCCAAACGATTTAAGCATTCAGAGAGCCAAACTGGCAACCAAAAAAACATCAAGAGTGTTGTACTCTATTCCTAAGAAAAAGGGAAATATAGGTTAAACTGAAACCTCAGCCTTCTCAACCATGTCCTCTTAACTCTGTTTATCTCAGTTTCTCTTCTTGTAAGTCAAGCCTACTTAGGAAAAAAATTGCAATGTACAAGACGTACAAAGAACCAAGGACCTAAGTTAGGTCCCCCCCAAGAAAAATCCATCATCTTTCTTAATTTTTTTCAACTTCAATTCATGTATCTTCTCAATCCCAAACTGACCAATGATCGATTCCATCAAAATTAAGCTGAAGGGCAGCAAAGTAAAATCCTCTTCATTTATCGTTCGCTTTTGCCCCATGCATGTATGGATATTGGAGGAGCTTCATTTTGGTAGTAGCATTGAACACGTATGATAGCGTAATACCACCCAAAACCTCCGTTTCCATTTATGTACCAAGTACCAACTTCAATAAATCTCTTCTCTCTTGCCCCTTGGCCAAACCCAAAATCAATTATGATTTTTTCTCCCTTCCAATATCTTCTTTGATGAACCTCTTTCCACCTCTTTGAATTTGGGTGTTTGCACTCAGCCAAAACCAAATTAGTATCAACTATGAATTTGATTGCGGCAAGTGTGAGCGAGCAAAGACAGTTCTATGATTTGCCTCAGCTCCCCAACACCGTTCAATGTCTTCAGCTATTCTCTTTGCATCCATGGATGCACCAAGTAGACCCTTTTTGGTAAAACCCACAGCATAGAGCCCATTTATACCTTTCCACCCATTTGGAAATGGCCTTCTAGGGTAACCATCTTCTTTAGAGAACATATCTTCCTCCTACACAAATTCCAACCACTCATGTGTATTAGTATTTTTTACTTTGTACAATTTCAGATTCAGAGTCATTGATAAAAAAAAAAAGAAACTAAAAAATGCTAAAAACTTGGTGTACTTAATACTATGAATTAAATTTAAGGAGAAGAACGGGTAAGTGTCATATGTCACACCTTAAGCCAATAGGGTACATTGCTTTTGTAACCAGTTGCCAATATGATTGCATCATAATTCTCTGTCCTTCCATCCACAAATTCCACTGTGTGACGTTTAAGCCGCTTAATGCCTGGACGTACCTACATCAATATTGAGATTGACACAATCAGATTTCATTTGTGCGTTGATTTGGAGCAACCAATCTAACGGAAATAATTAACCCCCACCAAACGTGATCAAAACAATGATTAGTGATTAGTGAACAATGTCTTTGGTCGATTAGCTTTCGGATATTTTTAATTAAACAAACTCTAAACCTTGTGCTTTCCGCCCACGATTTGATTGAAGGGGGTCATTCATTTCATTAAATATAAAAAGGAGGGGGGAATTGAAATTATTATAATTATGTAGCACTTGAAGAAGAAAAAGCAAAAAATTAGGTAGCACCATTGAGAAAAAGCAAATATATAAATATACATGATGTAAGTAAAAACGAGATCTTTGTTATTGTGACCTTAGAGATTAAAAAAGTAAGTTGAAGTTGATTTGATAAAAAGGCAAGGGGGAAGTACCTTAATGTCTCCACCTTTAATCTTTGCAAGGGTACCCACATCAAGCACGGGGGTCTTTCCTGACAGGTTTTTGAGTTCAAGGGGACCCAAACGCGGCCGATCCAATCCCAATTCAGAAGTGTCACCGAGCATAAGCCATGACACCATTAGCAAGAATCGATCGACAAGTCGCATGGGAAACCACTTGAGCAGCCACATGGACAACCCGAAAGTTGATTTTCCCAGCATCTCTCGTGGTAGGACGTGTACCTTAACCAAACCAAATCAATTTTAGTTTACTGGTTTCTAAACTGTAAACTGTCAAATGTCAAATTAAACACCCAACAAGGGTTAAAATGAACAAAAGGTCCAACTTCATACACCGGGACTTTGACTTGCTTCTGATTTTTTGCTCACTTGGAAAAATCCAATCACAAGTCTGGAGTTCGAAATAATAATGAAAATAAATATCACACACCCATGCTGCGCATGCTTCATTAAAAATCCAAGAAAGTGGAAGATCAAGTTTTAAGACTCAAAAGAATGCTAGGGATTATTTTTTGAATCGTTTTTTAACTATCCATTGGAACTTGAAGCCGGTCGATGCAAGAATGAAACGAGGGTTTTGTAATTTGTCTGAATTAAGTTTGTGTGTGGGGCGACTACAAAAGGACTGATTTCCTTTTGTTTTCACTTTTCACAACGAACACAAGAAGGATTTGCGATTTCGTGATGCAAAATTTTATATATGAACCTTGATTATATTATTATATGAATGTTTTTGAAAATTTTGCATGAGAAGAAAAAGAAATTAAAAATTCCATGTGCGGTGTTGCAAAGAAAGATGTATGTATATTTGGAAAGATGACAAAAGTGAGAACAACACAAGATTAGAAAAGTGGGCGTGGTGTTGGAAAGGAAGCTTTATGGATATTAAATCAAATAAGGAGGGACATGAAGTTTTGAAAAGAAGAGGAAGAGATTTGAATTTGAGCATAAGCATTGTGTGGAAGGTAGATTTAGAGTTCTTACAGTGTCTCTGACGACAAGAGAAGGAGTGGCATTATGGTTGCAAAGATCCAAACAGACTTCCATACCGGAATTCCCACAGCCAACAACCAAAACCCTCTTCCCTCTGAAGTGTTCACCAGTCTTATAGAAACTGGTGTGTCTAATGGGGTTAGCAAAGTCGTGAATCCCGGGAATATCAGGCAGCACAGCCTCGGCATTCTCGCCGGTGGCGACGATGAGGCAGCGGCACATGTACTCGGTGGTCTTGTCCATTTTGGAAAGAGTCTTGACGCGCCAAAAGCCGATTGTGGAATCAAAGTGTGCATGGTGCACCGTCTCATTGAACCTTGGCCTGATTCCAAACCTCTGGGCGTAGTTTTCCAAGTACTCCACAAACTGTTGCTTTGAAGGGTATGTTGGGAAGTGAGAGGGGAAGGGCATGAAGGGAAGCTCGCAGAATTGCTTTGGGAGATGAAGGCGCAGGCGATCATACGTTTTTAGCTGCCATAGAGATGCTATGCAATTGGATCTCTCTAATATCACGCTTGGCACACTTTTCTCTCTCAGACATGCTGCTACCGCCAGCCCTGAAGGCCCGGCTCCTACTATCACAGGCCCATGTACCCACACCCTCCACTTGTTTTGGTTCATCAACAACGGGTCATGTGCTTCCTTTCCTTCTATTTCTCTCAACCAGTCTTCCATTCACATCCACAATGCTATCACCAACCCCCAACAATAACAATCAAATCTAATCCTCACCCCTTCCTCCGATTATTAAATAAGCTGCCTCAGCTCCACTCTCTCCACACACACACACACACACGCCTAATTCATTTTACAACACCTTCCAAACAAACCTCTTTCTTTCTCTAACTCTCTCGGCTCACCTCTCAGTTGTAATCTTTTGGTCAGGGCCGTGTGAAAAATATTTCCGTGAAAATTGGAGTGGATTAAGAGGGTCTTATCCAGTAACAAGAACCATAATTATCTTCTCTCTCTCTCTCTCTCTATATGTTATACTATAGTATGATTCAATATGGAGGAGGGTTAAGCGGGAGGATGAGCACCAAGTACGGGGCTAAATCAGCATTCATCACAGAGAGAGACTGAGAAGGATGGGGGGATATCTCTCTGTATATATATATTCCTATTGCATCATACAACCAATTTATATGGACCAAATCCAAGTGGTAAAAACACAAGCAATGGTGGGGACATATTATGCATATAATATTTTAAGTACATGTTGTCACTGCTTTAATTTAAACTAAATGAATCAATTCAATTCATACATATAGTTTTGCAGGATAACTAATTAAAGTTCGGCATTTTACGTATTTAACCCCCACATGGTAACGTCACTGTGTTCGTCAATATCAGGGGAGCTTTTATTAAGAGTAGATTGCACAAAATGATTATTTCTTTTTGGTTTACAAATATATCCAACGTGATATGATCAGCTTCAGTTAAAAGAGTTGTTTTAACGGACAGTAATCTAGTTCTCGTTAGGGGAGTGACTCAGCTTCAGCTTGGTGGTTTCTCAATTCTATCCCATATGTAACACGTCACTGCTATATTTTCTATTTTCAATTTAGAGTCAAACATTATTTTCAATCACTTATTTGTTTAAATAGATTTTTTTTGTATAATTTATAAACAAACACTCTTCTATTTTTAAAAGAATTAGATGATCTTACGATAAAATATTTTAAATAGTTTCTAAATTTTTATCGTATTTTATATTTCTTTTAGCTTTTGACTATTTTAAAAAGTTCGAAATATTGAAACTAATTTCAGATTTTTTTTTTTTTGCAACTAAGACAAAAAGAAAACTAAAATTGATTTTTTTTGGCAAAAGTGATTTTTTAGATGATATTTTATGAAAAATATTGTAACAAAAAAACTCAATCATGTCCTACATGACTAATTATATTAAGATAAAAGATCACACACTGTAAGTGTAAAATACAATTGTTATTTAGTTGCAATTCATACTGTTTATTGATAAAGTCATAGCATATATAAATGTATATAAAACTGTTCATACTATGAATGACTCTTTTTCTCTTATTTTAATATATTATTATTATTATTATTATTATTATTATTATTATTATTATTATATATTTTAAAAAAAACCATTCTACTTTTTTAATAAACTCATACGAATCTTAAGTGGTGTTAGCTTATTGGCAGTAATTGTTCTTTTTAGTTGAATTGTTAGGTAACATTTTAATTGGCTGTTTTAATATATATATATATATATATATATATATATATATATATATATATATATATATATATATATATATATATATATATATATAACTTTCTTTTTATCTGAGCTAGACTCCTTAACTGATACATATATAAATATTTATTTAGAATAAATTGATGTTTGAATTAAAATGATACATATATAAAAATTAAACCTTATTTTTTTTTTAAATTTTAGGGACTAAATTATATTTTTTTTTTACTTTGAGACTAAAAAAATTATTTTTAAATTTGAGCACTAAAAAATTATTTTAAATTTAATGAACCTAAAAATAAATTTTAAACTTGAGGGACTTCTTTTTTAAATTTAAGGACTAAAATTATTTTTCAAAATTATGTACTAAAAAATATCATTTTAAATTTGGAGGACTAAAATATTTTATTTTAAATTTGGGGACTAAAATCTCTTTTTAAAATTTCAAAGATGAAAAAAAATCTTGACTCAAATTTAAAGGATTAAAAAGAACATATGAAAACAAGTTCTTAAGAAAGTAGAATTTGGAAAACTTATTTTAGTTTCATTAAAGTTTTTTTATTTTATTTTATAAGCCTTCAGTTTCATGAAAGTTCTATAAAGAGTTTTTGAATTTTTCAAAAAATGAAAATAATATTGATCTTAACACTACTTTTTAAACTAAGAAGAACTTATGCAAGTAGAGAAGTTGATAAAAGTTTACTATATCTTGCATCTAAACAAACTCCAGGTTTAACATGGTTGATAGATAGTAATTTCTTAAATATGTAGTCAAAAGTTTAATTTTCGATACATGTATATAGAACAAATTATGTTGGGAGAGAAATCCCTTAAATAGATCTAGTACTGGATTAGTTCTTAACTTTCGAATTAGGATGCTTATAAAATAATTGATACTTTAAAACTTACTTTATTTAACATTAAAACATATGCTTTAAAAAGTAATTCCATTAATATTGATTTTCTAACCAATAGTTCAAATTTTACCTATTTTATAATTTGATATGCAAGTACTAGATTCCATCATACTTTTTAATTTTTAATCCATATATTTTTAAAGGTATATTTGAATTAATAATAAAGAAAGGAAAGTAATATATTAAAATATAATAGATTGAAATAGAGTGAATAAAAATCTCATTTTATTATATGAAAATTTTATCACGGAAAGCAACGGAGATTACATTTTATTATTTTTGTTCACATAGGAATGAAATTAAGGACAAATGTAAGGAGAGATTTATTATAGTTCACCCACTCTTCCTAATCAATTGCTTTATAAGTGACTTACATATTGTTTAAGAAAGATAAAACAAACTAAGTTTAACTTTATACAGTGACTATATTATCCTCACTTTAATATTACTTTTAAAGAAATATTATACTTTTTGACTGCTCAAAAATAAAAAAATTGATATTTTAAAAGTTTTGAGGTATAGTATCTCTCCAATAAAAAATTGTTATGTTTTCTAAAGAGCTACACGCCGTTATTTTTTTTAAGAGGTGTTAGTATAAGATTTGAGATTTTCATTTCACACTTACTCATTTTTTCATTTAATACCTACCCACCTAATAATTTTTGAAAAATTCAAAAATACCCTTTAACCTAATTATCTATCATAACACCTACCATAATAAATTAATTTTATCTCTCCGAACACTTACTCTAACAAATTAACCTCACTCACTCACATTTCAAAATAAAATAACTTATTCTATGAAATAAGCTTTTCGAACAAAGAAAAAATTAATTAAAAAATTTATTTAACTATTTACATTATCTTTATAAAATTTTATATTTTAATAATATAATTTATTTATAACATAATTTGTAATTGCAAAGATATTACAAGTTTTGATGATGCCAAAAAGTAACAAAAAATGTTGAAACAAAAGCAAGGAAGCAAAAGAACAAATAAAATTGACAAAAATTTCAAGTATTAAGGTTAAGTTAGATAAATAAATTAACTTAGTTATTATATAAAAGAATCTTTACGAATTTGCATAACATTGATTTGACAAGATATGTTTTTTTTATCAGTTCAAATCATGAACTGATAATCGATTACCAGGTTATGTAATCGATTACCAGAGATCTTGCTTATTGAATTTTTTAATTCAAAAGTGACAATGACACAATATTTTAAACCATGAAATTGATTACCATTTTTATGTAATCGATTACCAGAAAGCTATTATCAAAAGTTTGAAAAGTCACAACCAAAAGGCACATCACTTACATTGACAGAGATTCAAGTATTAATGTTAAGTTAGATAAATAAATTAACTTAGTTATTATATAAAAGAATCTCTATGAATTTGCATAACATTGGTTTGGCAAGATATGTTTTTTTTTATCAGTTCAAATTATGAATTGATAATCGATTACCAGGTTGTGTAATCGATTACCAGAGGTCTTGCTTATTGAATTTTTTTTAATTCAAAAGTGACAACGACACAATATTTTAAACCATGGAATCGATTACCATTTTTATATAATCAATTACCAGAAAGCTGTTATCAAAAGTTTGAAAAGTCACAACCTTTCATGACTTTTCTTCTGTTCAAAACACGAATTCTTTGAATCATTTTCTAAAAAAAACTCTTAGCTAAACACTTGCAAATTCCAGAAGAGTTCTTATAGGATCTTCAAGTTATATCATCCGCTCTTTTAAGAGAGAGACTTTTTCTTCTAATTACTGATTGTATTCAAGAGAGACTTCTTGAGTGATAAAAGAATCTCAAACATAGGGAGAGGGCTCCCAAGGTGATTGAGGATTCATCCATTTTTAAAGTGATTTACAAAGGTAGTAAAAATCCCAAGTGGGGATACTTGATGACTGGACGTAGGCAAGTGGATTAGCTGAACCAATATAAAAATAGTTTGCATCTTTCTATTCCTTATATTTTTATTTATTTATTCTGTTTGAATATTTAAACACTTCACATTCTTTTTAAATATTCTATTATAAAATCAAAGAAAAAAAAAGTCTAAGATTAAAATTTTGATCTACTTAATTCACATTCAATGCATAAATCTGGGGTTTCTTGGTTTTTAAGAGGTTTTCTCTCATAGATTTCATTTTTTATTTCATGAAAACCTAAAGACCTTTTTTGTTCATAATGAAAAATGATTGCAAAGAGGTTAAAAAGTTAGTTTAAAAACCTAGGGTAATTGATTAGCATTCGTAGGTACTTAATCACCAGGTATTTCAATGAAAATAGCCTAGAATAACATCTTCTTTGTGATAATCAATTAATAGAATTAGGTAATCGATTATTCAAAAACTTGCAATGAATGATTTAAATTTTCTCACAGGGTAATCGATTACTTAAAGAAGGTAATCGATTACCATTCAACAAAACTTAAATTTATGAGTTTTTTGCTTGTTCCAACTAAGGTAATTTATTACTAACTTATGTAATTGATTACCCTTGAGGTAAATTAACACTTAACTTAGTAATTTTGACACCTGTTTTTCAAACAAGAAAATAACATAATGATCTTAATTTAATTATGAAAATGATAACAATCTAGAACTCAAGCACATACTCATGCCTAACTCAAACACTCAATACAAGTACCACGTATTTTGAAATGTGTTTGGTACCATAAAATGCACTGAAAGAAAAAAAAACCTAATAAGACCTCAAGACTTAAGAGAGAGCTCTGCCAAATGTTGCGTTCAATATTTGTCAACAATCTCCACAGCAGCCCTTTTCCGTAGAACATTCTTTTTAAAAAAATATTGTTTGAAGTGTACTTTTTAAAATATTTAACTTGAAATTGATGCAGTATTTTTAAAGTGTATTTTTTTATAATTTTATTTAAGCTAATGATTGAGATTTTTTTAAATTTACATATATGCGTAAGACTCGTGGAATAGTCTACGATTTTGGTCCAGTTCATGTGCGATACCGAACACGTATGTTCAATTGCGTCGACACATAGAAGGCACACACTCATGCAATCTAACCATGAGACACCAATTGAAGAACAATCAATCCAAGATGAATATATGGTAATAGGTTTTCCTGGAGAATTAGAAGATAGCTCCCTCTTGATATCCTTTGCTGATCATGTTGCATATGCCTTCTGGGATCGTCAAGTATGTGTCACCATGTTAATTTTTATTCATAGTTAAACAATTTTTTAGTGATTTTTTTTATATTTGTTATTTTTAATATTTAATTAATTAATTTTTTACTTAATTTTTAGAAATATTGAATTACATGTTTGTTGATTTTTATTCATCACTAAACTATTTTTTAATTAATTACTTATTTAGCATAATTAATTCATTGTTTACTTAATTTTTTAGTATACCTAATTTTTTATATAATTAATTAATTTTTGTACATGTTTCTCATTTTTAGTATTTAATTAATTAATTTTTTACTTAATATTTAGAAATATATTACATGTTTTATTGATTTATATTCAAGAATAATTATTTTCTTAATAAATTATTTTTTTATTATAATTAATTTTTTAGTTTACCTATTTTTTTATCTAATTAGTTAATTTTTGTACATGTTTCTTATCTTTAGTATTTAATTAATTAATTCTTGACTTAAGTTTTGGCAATATTGAATTACAAGTTTTATTTATTTATATAATGACTAATTATTTGTGTAATTAGTTAAATTTTTAGTATAATTAATTAATTGTTTAGTTAAATTTTTAGTGTACCTAATTTTTTATATAATTAATTAATTTTTTTACATGTTTCTTATCTTTAATATTTAATTAATTAATTGTTGACTTAATAATTAATGTTTTAGTATAATTAATTAATTTTTTACTTAAATTTTTATTATACCTAATTTTTATATAAATAATTTTTATATAATTTTTTGTACAAGTTTCTTATTTTTAGTATTTAAATAATTAATTGATTTTTAGACATGTTTTTTAGTCGCGACTAATTTTTTACTGTTTTTTTAGGATTGTGGAGAACTAAAATGTGTTTGACATAGACACAAGCTACGTTTTTTTGGTGTTCCTAATGATAAAATTTGGGATCAAGTTAGGGAGTGCAGGCTACTCCCTTTAGTGAGATGTAACGTTGAGATGGTTGATAAGAGTTTAATTTGTGCTTTTGTGGAGAGGTGACATAAGGAAACACCTAGTTTCTATTTACCTATTAGAGAGATGACCTTCATATTAGATGATGTGTCATGCTTGCTGCATCTACTTGTTATGGATTTGTTATGCAACTATGAATTTATGAATGTGGACATGGTAGTTCCTATGCTAGTGAAGCTACTTGGTGTAACATTACACCATGCCTTTGATGAGGTTAATTTTTGTAGAAGTGGCTCGGTACATTTGGCTTGGTTGAGGGATGTGCATGTAGATAGATGTGTAGAGATGGAATTGGAGATGGTTGCCCGAGCATATTTGTTCCATGATTGCATAATTTGGTCCTATCCATGTTGTGGATGAACATACGTTTTACATTTAGCCTTCACATTTTTTTTGAATATGGTACTCACACAACAAATAAATGTTTCTGGAAAAACTATTTTCACTGCCTTTATTAGAGCTAAATCTTTATGTACGTAATAAACACTTTTGACGCTGCATCACTTTTTAGAAAAAATCTTCTAAGATGTTTGAGTGTCCAAACAAAGTTATTTTGTCATTCAACCTCTAAGTAGGCAAAGGCGTTAGACAATGTCATACTAGTGGATGTCATACCAACAATTTTCAAACAAAGGCAAACAATATTTGTTAGTTTTATACATACTATCCAAGAGGAGAACCATATTAAATACATTAACCAATTTCACTGAATAATGATGTGTCCAGAAGATATCACACTGAACTTCTGTTACTTTATCCATTCTATGCTAGTGAACATACATATCACATTCAAGTAACGTAATTAAATATTGCATCTTTGTTCTAGAACTTCTTTGAGATGAATGAAATGTGTACCTTGTAGTTAGACTTAACTTATAGTTGTAACATTCTTTTCATTGAGGTCCTTCAAGGTGATAAGAATATTCTTTAGTTTCACCATATTCTTTGTCATATCAACAAGCAATGATTTCTTCTCACTTACTAAACGACCCACATATGAATGATCAATTAATGTCTCCACTAAAGGTGTCAAAACAGGCCTGCCCTATCACGGGATGGGTTAGGTGGACAGGCCCACCAGATTTGCAAAAAAAAAAAAATTGTTTCTAATTTTTTTAAGTGAGACCTTTTTATAAAAAATGTAAATATAAATATGCAATTAAATTTAAGGATGAAAATTATAAACACATAAATAAGTTTAAAATTTAAAAAGAATACCAAACATATACATAATATTAAACAACATACAAATTATAAATAATATAAATCAACAACATTCAAATTATTTTTGTATATAATTTAATTAAAAGATCCCTTCCAAACATAAACTAAATGGATCAATGTCATCATTCATCAACAATTCAACATACAAAATAAAATTTAAAAAAGAGCGTGTGTTACTAAAATTAAAAATTTAAAATAAGTCACATGGTGGGTTGTGGGCTAGCCCGACCCGACCCGATCCAAACCAACCAAACTTGCAGGTTGGGTGGGCCGGGCCATAGAAGACAACCTGTTTCGTGAAACCATGATTTTTTCAGCTCGGCCCGAACTTGTGATGGGCCACACTGATCCACTGGGCCGAGCCCGTTTTGACACCACTAGTCTCTGCCAAAGCATGATTTTGAAACCTACATATTACCTTCCATTTTCACTCATTTCTGATTATGCAGAGGTCGTCTTCTTAATTTGAATGGACAATTACACTACACTTTGTGGTCTCAGTTATTTTACAAACATATTGCTCGTGGTCTTATAAGATTTATAGTTACGACTTTGCTCACACCTCAAATCAACAAAAAATTCAAAGCCATTTTGAAATGCTACTCGTCTCACCCATTTTAATAACTCATTTCGAGTCAAAAACATCTACAATAATAAATAATAAAATTTAAATTTTTATTTTAGAATTAAATTCAATTAAAGTAATGCAAATATTGACATGACTTGTACCTTCGTACTAATGAATGCATTTGTAATATTAATAACATTTTTAATAATTTGTGGTTTCTAAAAATGTATAGTTGTCCATCATCATTCAAATTTACTCCATTCTTTTTCATATTAATTTCATTCAGAATATTGCTTAAGAATTCCATTAAACCTAAAAAAATATAATTACAAATATGTAAATTAAAAATTTTAATTAAAAATATTTTTAAATTAAACAAAACTATTAAAAAATTCACTTTTAGCATAAATTTTATGTCTTCCATATGAGGTGATCTGGAAACATAAAATTTAATACTACGGATGACCTTATTTGTAGTGTCAATTTTTATACTTCCAAATCACCTCATCTGGAAGCATAAAAATTATCGCTACGGAAAGCCTTTTCCGTACCATTAAATTTTATTCTTCCAGAGCGCCTCATCTGGAAGGCAAATTAAAAAATATTTGCTCTAGACACCCTTATCCAGAATGTACCTACTTTTCATATCCTCCAAAACACCGTATCTAGTGAAAAAAAATTATTGACTTATGGAACAACTTGTCTGTAATACTTTTTTTCTCTAGCACCTCTACTCTATTTACACTTTCAAACAAAGATATTAACAAATATACATGCTTGTTTTGAAACAAAGATATATAATAACATATAGACGAATTTACCTTATCTACAAATTGGTGAAGCAAAGGGGTTAAAGAGAAGAACCGCGACAAATTGGTGAAAGAGAAAGAAAGAATAAGGTTTGTTTTAACAAATTATGTTAGGGTATAAGTATTTTTTTCAAGAAGGCAGGTGTGAAATAATAAAAAAACATATACATGGGAAATGAGATTCCCCAACCACAAGTTCAACTCAGGTAGACTGAGTCATAAGTGGGTCGAGTCATATTTGTAATATAACAAGTGCATTTTTTTTTTCAACCTGGCTCAGTCCAAACCCATTGTGGGACAGGTTGACCGACAGATTTTGTCCCGTTTTGATTGTTATAAGTATTAGTGTAATAGTCTCAAACATAGATATCTTAGTGTGATATTTTTAAATTTAAAGAGAGATTAGTATAAAAAAATAAAAAATATTGAAATTATGTGTAATTTGATAAAAATTAAGAAAGTGCATATGTAATTTTCTATTTTATTTATCATGAATTTTAAATTATAACAGACATATTAAAAATACTTATTTATTCTGTATTTTAATAATATAAAAATATTTATTTTGTTCAATGTACATGGTAAAATGCCAAGAAAAAATTTAAAACATAAACAAAGTCAGTTTTAAAATTACGTATTGAAATCCTTTTAAATGAGGAGGTACCTCTCAAATAATAAAATATACTGTAGTTACGATTGATGATTAAAAAAGTAGTTAACAATTAAATTATGTATTACTGATGTTAGAAAATACTTGCTCACTAAATTGAGTAAATTTCATGCATAAAAATTTATGTAATATTAGATGACATAAATAATGATTAACCAAGGAGAGCTTAGGAGAAAGAATTCCAGAAAAAATTACGACTATTTAGCTTAGAAGTCTTCATAAATCGATCCACTCCAATCAAAATTGAAAAAAATAAAATAAAATTGAACTATCAATCAAATGACATGAAAATTGAAAAAAAAAAAGTGATTGGATTGTAAAAGCCGAAGTTGTATTACGTTATTATTCTTATTATATATATATATATATATATATATATATATATATATATATATAACACTAGTAAAGTGTTCATAACTTATGATAAGAAATATAATTTAAAAAATTAGTTGATAAAATTACAGTAATAATTTGTATAAATAAAATATTGATAAATAAAGTAAAATATCTATAAACTTGAATAATTTTTTTTTAAAAATATGTATTAATGTTACAATAATTTGAAGAAAAAAATGTTATTATAAAGCTTAAAAATATCAAATAAGAAAAATATATAAAACCATATAAGATAAATAAAAATTCAAAATTAAAATGAGATATATAAATATTTAATAATAGATGATGAATGTTATGATTAATAATAAGTTTTATTTGGTAATTTGAATAAAATATATTTTTATTTGTTATAATACATTCAATTTTATAATATGTTCAATTTTGTTTCTCAATTTTGACTAAAACAAATTTTCAATAGAACACATTTTTATGTCTCATAACGTGCTTATGGAATGATGATCCAAATAATGTATAATAACTCAAAATATATAAAATTTATATGTCTTTAAGAATGCAATAAATTACAAAATAATTTAAAAAATAAAAAGAACATAATGAATAAATATGAATACAATTTAGAAAAAGAAAAAAAGAAAAGAAAAATATAAAAATTCAGAAAAAAAGATAAAGAAATAATTGTGTAAAAGAAGAAAATAAGCTAAGGTAATGTATACACAGGAAATAATAATTATATCTCTAATGTTTTCTTAAAAAATGATAATATAAAATAAATTAATATTTTATTTGGTGTGTTTATTTTTTTAAATAACATGCAAAATATAATAGTTGTTTAAAAACCATTATTCATTAAAAATAGTAGTAAACTTTGTTAATTTATTCTTTAATATTAAATAGTTCTAATATTAAAATTAGTAAAAGAAGATGACATGTAAGTGTATTTTGACTAACGGAGAAAATTATATATACTATTTAGAGAAAATTACACGATATCTCTTCAACTTTTATCAAATTACACATAACTTTTTTTTTTTTATTTTCTTACACTAATCTCTTTTTAATATTACGCTAACACCCCTACATATTTAAAAGTAATGATTTAAAAAAAAGAGATGCATGTGTAATTATACTAAAAGTATTACTGTAATTTACTTTACTATTAATTATGAAATTAGTCATGTTTACATTTTTATTTCTTATATATTTATAAAATAACATAACTTATATTTATTTAAAAAATATAATAATTGAATATAACTTTTAGTAACTATTTGATAGTATCTTAAATTATCTTTTATCAGGTTTATTATATATCTTACTTTTACCATTATTAAATCCTTTCTCTCAAAAGAAAAATAAACATAAGCATAAATAAAAAAATGATCTAATCCAAACCGTTTTAAATTGGATCAAATTTACTTTTTTTTTTATAATTATATTATTAATTAAGATTCTTTTTTAAGTGATTTTGAGTTTTTTTTTAATTTTTGGTTTTGAATTTATTTTAAAAATAGAAACGTATTTAAAAAAATAGTTTTGATTTGGTTTGTTAGTTATTTTTTAAATAATTTTCACTTAATTTAAAAAATAATAAAATTTGGTATTTGATTTTTTGTTTTTATTTGAATTCATTATTTAACATGACTCGTCACCACCATCTCAAATTGCCGATCATCGACTACCACTGTCATAACTTTTTTTGTCTTTTGTTTTCACTTTAACGGGTTATCATTGACTACTACTTTCAGTCGTAGTCGCTGACTATTATTTCTGATTGCTAGTCATCGGCCTCACCTCCAACTTTTACCTTTACCTCTAAATTCAATCGTTGTTGATATTTAATCTCTAAGAGAAAAAAATATATTGTAGTTTAAAATTTAAAAACTAAAATAATGTTATTTTTAAAAATTAAAACTAAAACTAATTTTTATTTTCATAAATTTCAAACTAAAAAAAAATTACCCTAACGGACCTAAGAAAACCAAAGTGATTTAGGTTGAATGGTTTTCTATATTATGATAATGCTTTGCAATTTTGAAACAAAAGCTTAAATTTTATCCAATTTAAAACTAGTTTGTGTTATTCTCTTAAGTAGGGCATAAGCAAATTATGAAGGCCATATAAATAAAAGACATGGAAAAAAAGGAGCGCCACACCTGGACACATTATAGATGGCTATTAATTACAAAAGAGAAGTTTTTAATGATTGAGAAAAAAAAGATGATGACAATCATTTAATTATAAATCTTTTCTTGAGTTATAATATTCATCCGACAGTAAAACATAAAGAGAAATTATAAATTCGAAATGTTTTGCTAACAAAACTTAATATACTAACATTTATTAATAAAAACAAAAAAATAAACTTTTTATGATAGTGAATTTGTTAGTTTTATTAATGCATACTACAAACAGTAAATTATAATAATGTAAATCTGTTTTATCATGAAGATACATAATCTTTAATCTCATTTTAACTATTGTATCTTTATATATTAAAGTTCCTTATTAGCATGTTTTTGTTAATATAAACCCTAATACTATCTTCTAGCTTTATTATAGGATCCAAATAATTAACTCATCAATATTATGAATGAAATTAAAACAATAAAGATATATGTATATTTCTTTCCAAAGTTATCCCTAATTTAATGTTTTTAAAGTTTTGTACTCTAAGAAGTAAAGTGATTGCTATTTATATTATAGGATCCAACTAATGAATAATATATCTCACAAGAAATCATGAATAATAAAACTTTTGAATTTTATTAACTACTCACTATTTTCAAATTTTACTATAAATCATGAGTTGTGTTTTTATCCGTAAGATTCTTGGATTATTTTCGTTTCTAATTAAGTATTGTTTTGAAGGTCCAAGTAATATTAATGTAAGGGTATATTTATTACTTATTGACATAAGAAAAAAGGACCACAGTATGTCATTTATTTATGTGACCTAATAGTAGGTCTTTACAAAGTACTAAAAAAGAAAATTAATTCAAAATATTTTTATTTACAATAACATCATCCTACCATGTATTTTGAATCAAATTATCTATTAATCATAACAATTTTATTATATCATATAGTTTAAATTCATATTATTTATTAATCATTTTACTTGTTTATATATTTTATATTTTGAATTCAATTTTTATTAGGATAATTAATATTAAAATGCTATTTTACTAAATCTAATATTTTTTTTGTTTGTCCACCGTCTATCAAATGACTAATAGGATAAAATGTTGTCTTCTAACTTCAAAGATTTGTTTTATTTTGTTTTCCTTCAGCTATGGAGCCTAAGGTTATATAATATAAGTGAAAAATAGTTTCATATTATTGTTTAATTATAATTTATGTTTTTAATACCCGACCTATCATCGAACTAGGGGAATGAATTAGTCCCACTATAAGATTTGGATACATGATAAAAGAATATAATTTAAATGTTAAGTAAAATGATAATAATGAATTTGATAATTTATTCTTTACTTCGTATCTAAAATGTTTTCTCGTTAGATTTATTTTAACTCCTATCTCAAGGATGTTGTTACATATAAAGTCTAGTCAAGATCACATAATATTTGTAAAGTGCTATTCAATCTTCTTGTTATATTATAATTTATACCGCTACTTTTACTTATTCAAGAAATCTATTAATTGTTGAAATCACATAAAGCAATTTTTTTTCCTGCTGTGTTTGTCATGAAAGTGTATTAAGTGTATGAATTGAGAAAAATGTTTATCGTAAACAATAACTGAAATTGATAATAATAGTAAGATTAAAAATAACAACTTATATTAAAATAATTCACTTAAAGATATCATATGTCTTCTTTGCTGTAATTTACCCATGCCCTCACCTGTACCTAATAAAGATTGATCTTGCTCCCAAGCTAGATCTTACTTCCATGAAGAGGCTAACTTAAGTGAAATAGAGGATGAAAAAGTAGGGAATAGGGTGAAAACACCACTCTTAAAGATGAAAGATAAGTGGAGGATGCTTGCTACACGGAAGGATCCTTGATAAAAGGTAGAAGACACTCTTTCCCAAAGGAGAGAAGCTCATGACCAATGGGGAGAGTCTCTCTCACTCAAGGCTCACAATCAAGCAAATGCTCAATTCTATTTAAATGATCCAAAGATGATTACATGTACGTGATATATAGGCTAGAGGAGTGGGCTAGGCTAACTAGATCATGGTTAATCTATCCAAGATTAGGCTAACTCTAATTGAATCACATCTAATCGTGGCTATGGTCATGTATAACAAATAAAGAACAAACCCCTAATCTAGTCTAGATACATTTGGTATGGATAGTAGAAAGGGGTGACAAAGAGTAGTCATGCTTAGAGCATGATTAATAGGTAAGGTGCCTAATGACTCTAGAGGTAGGAATAGTAGTCATGATTTGGGTATGCTTAGAAGGGGTGGGCTATTTAGGAAAGGAGTAGGCATATCACATGTTCATCTTCTCTAAAAGCTAGCCCAATCTAACATATTTTAGCATGATGACTATAGTACCCTAGAAAATAAGGGATGACCTAAATACAATGATCCAAAGGAAATGTTGACTTTAGAAGTCAACCTACTAAAAAGTCAAAGTCAACAAAAATACAAAAGAAATCCTAAATATAATTTATACAATGAAAGAAAGGAAACTCTTCATCTCTCCCGTAAAAGGATTTGTCCTCAAATTTTGAGTTTTTCTTCCTTCTATACCTACAAAAAGATAGAGAAAACAATAACCAAACATTTCTCTTCAAGAAAGGACAGATTAGAAACAAAGGTCCCTTTTATGGGTTGGGGTAGTAAAGGGTGACACTATGGAATGTTTCAAGATAATGGTCATCTTGGTGCTCTTCCCTCCACTGAGAAGATCCCCAATCCACCCTTGATGTGCCAAGCCTTGACCCAAGAGGTTTGAAATGGTGAGTAGGGTCTAGACTTGGTGAATTAGAGTACTCCTCCCTAAAGTTATGCTTAAGTTGGACTGGAGGTTGTGGAGCAATATGCTCAAAAGGTTTAAGAACAACCTCAAATTCAACTTGTTCATTTTATAAGGCTTAGTGGGAAGAATTCTCTATGAAAAGAACCTTCATCAAAGTTAAAGGTGGATCTTCCTTAGGTTTCTTCTGTCTACCAACAACCTTATCTTCATTTGTTTCCTTTTCTCTCTCTTATTCTTCATTTTCCTTTTATCCTCTAAGACCTGAATAGGAGTAAGAAGATATATGGTAAATATTTTCCCTTATGAGAGAGAGATTTTATTGTTGAGGCCATTGTACAAAGTTTTCCTATCATGTTGTCATGACCCTCAACAACATGTGACTAGCTTTCATACGGACTACATCACATAAAAATTTATCCTCATAGTTCTTTTTGGAGAAGCTAATATCTACTTGCTCTCTTACTACTACACCTCCTTCATCATTGAGCCAATTTGATGCAATCCCACCTAGCATGAAACTTAGCTAGGAGAATAAAGAAAGACTTGACAAGGATGAAACTCCATTGAAGACTTTAGGCCATAGTCTCATTAATTGTTGGTACATATTTTTTTTGTTTGAATGCGTGTTTGGTTTTTAGTAATTAGGTGGGTATTATTTTCATTTCCCTTTGGGTTATGTATTTAGGCCATTCATTTTAATTTTCTTAAGCATGGAGGTGCCATTAATTAGTATATAGAGTGTGTGCTAAAAGGTGGGCTTTTAGCTTGTGAACGTTAGGCTCTTTTTCGCACCTCCTAGGTTTTGTTTCACACCCCTCATCCTTGATTAGCTTAGGCATATTGATTAGGGAATGTGAGCCTTGATTGATTAGCTTTAAGAGATAATTAAGTGAAGTCCCACATTGCCTAGAAGTTCACGTTTGGGCTCCCTCTCCTCTTATAAATAGACCCCCTTACCTCATGTATTCTTCATACTTGAATTTGAAATTGATATAAGACTCATCAGAGCATTCTTCTTTAGTAAATGTAAGCCTTGATTGATTATCTTTAAGAGTTAATTAAGTGAAGTCCCACATTGCCTAGAAGTTCATGTTTACGCTCCCCATCCTCTTATAAATAGACACCCTTACCTCATATATTCTTCACACTTGATTTGAAATTGATATAAGACTCATCAGAGCATTCTTCTTTAGTAAAGTGTCATTAGGTTTTCTCTCTTTTGAAGAGACTATTCTAGTTGGGTTTTTATCAAGGGTCTTCTCCATTGTGGCAAATCTTCATTTGGATTATCTTCTTCCAAGAAGTGGAGCCTCACCTTCATTCCTTGACTCTCTATCAACCATTTCTCAATGCTTGGAACCTTTGGAGAAAGATCCAGATAGTGAAAAATCTTTTTGCATCACAATGCAAAGAGTAAGGCGAAGGATGAAGAGTAGTAGTAAAAGCTAACTTTTCCACCACCCTTATGCTACAACAATTGCAATATCTCTTTGTATTTGGGTGTTTGTACAAGGTTGACTTCCAAGAAGCTTTTTAACCTTCAAGAGATCATCAACACAAGAATAAGTACCCTCATCATTTGATTTTACCTCTAATGTCCTTTTTCTTTTGAGGCAATATAAAGCAATATGGAATTTATCTAAACACTTAACGATTACTCGAATTAGTATCAGGGGCGTCACTCTTGCTCAAGGGTTTCTCTCTATACATTTTCTTTTGGATGTCTCTTTCTCGGGGTGACTCTTAGAAGGGTATTTTTTTTCCTAAGATGCCTCTTATGTTTGTCCTTTCCGGTAGAAGAGACATGAGGGTCATAGGTGATGCAAAAATATTTTTGCACTCCCTTTGATCTTTCTCTAATGGTTTCAAGTACCAAGAAATAGTTGATGGAGAGACAAGGAAGGGAGGTAAGGTGCCACTTCTTGGAAGAAGATAAGTCAAATGAAGGTTTTCCACAAGGGAGAGGGCCCTTGGTAAAAACCAACTAGAAGAGTTTCCTCAAAAGAGAGAAAACCCAATGACACTTTACCATAGAAGAATGCTTTAAAGGGTCTTTTATCAATTTCAAATTCAAGTGTCAAGAGTACATGAAGTAAGAAGATCTATTAATAAGAGGAGATGAAGCTTAGACATAAACTTGTAGGCAATGTGAGACTTAACTTGCCTAATCAACATGCCTAAGCTAATCAAGGAGGAGGGGTGCCAAACCAAACCTAGGGGGTATGGAGAGGAGCCCAATGTCCACAAGCTAAAAGCCCACATACTACATATACTCCACAATCTAACTAAAGGCACCTCCATGTACTAACAAAGGAAAATTACCAAAATACAAGGTCTAAATAAAGGACCAAGGTCACACCCCCTATTACTAAGATTACTAAAATCATTTACAGGCAAATTAAGTCTAAGACTAAGGCATAAGATTTTCAATAAGCTTCATCCTTGCCAAGTCTTCCTTTATTTTACTAACTAAGTTCCATGCTATGTGAGATTTCATCATCTCCTTCCCCTTGGAGAGGATTTGACCTCTAATCCAAATGTCTTTCTTTCGCTTTTTCCAATCCTGCAACAAGATATTCAAAGTAATAAGTAGGGGTAGATAAGTAAGCATGTAGGGAGTAAGAAGCTTATGATAGAATCTCTTAGGATTGGGGTAGTGGAGGTTGGTACTAAAGTTTGAAGTATTTTCATTGTGTATGTGCCTCCACACAACAACCTTCCATTCTACTCCTAATGCACTAAGTGCTAGCCTCAAAGGATTTGAAATAATGGGTGAGACTAGTTGTGGTGAATTAAAACACTCATTTAAGAAGGCTAGATAAGCCTTTTCTTTCCTTTCATCCCAAGAAAAGGTGATGGGACTAGGGGTAGACCACTATTGCATGTTCTTTTGAAATTGAACTTTAGATTGACCAAGAGTCTCAAAAGGTTGGGGCTCAATCTCACTTTCAACTTTGGTGGCCTCATCTTCAAGTAGAACTCGAGGTTATGGGTTATTGTGCTCAAAGGTTTTTGGCACAACCTCAACTTATACTTGTTTTAAGAGAGAAGTTTATTTAATAAGATTCTCTTTAGAATCCAAGAGGTAATCTTCTTGAAAGTTCACTTATTTCCCAACTTCTTCCAAGTCTTGGACTTGAGATTCTTCTTTGATCTCAATGGGTAATAACTCAAGCCTAACACTTGTTGAAGTGCTTAAGGAGGTCTCTTGCTCAAGTTGAATATGGAGTTGTGTTTCAATGGACTCAAAAGGTTTAGGCACAACCTCAATTTCAATTTGTTCATTTTTTAAGGATTGGTTGGAAGACTTTTCTATATTAGATCCTTCTTTGAAGCCATAGGTGTATCCTTTTTAAAATCCCTTTTTCTACCAATCTCCCTATCTTTTATTTTCTTTTTTTTTGTCTTTATTAAATTCTTAATTTCAAGCTCAAATATTCTATCTCTTTCCTTCCATAATTCTTTGTTTTTCTTTCAATACTCGTCTCTTTCTTTTGTCTCTTTATCTTTTCTCTCTTTTAGTTTCATTTTCCTTTCTTCTCTTTCTATCTCTCTTTTGTTTATTTTTCTTTTCTCTCTTCTCTCTCTTTCTCCTTTTATTTTTCTCTCTCCTTTTTCCCTTTTATAGTTTTCTCTTTTCCGTCCTTTTTCCCTCTCTTCTCTCATTCTATTTCCTCTTCTCTTTCTCACTCATATTCTTTTATTTCTTCTTCTCTTCTCCACTCATATTCTTCTTTTTCTTCTCCTCCTATACTTAAAAACGAGAATCTACAAACAAAAGAGGTGGTCCTTATAGGTATCCAACACCTCTAATAAAGGACATTATTACAACACCTTTAATAAAGGACATTATTACAAGGAATTTGAACAAACAAATTAAGAAAATGATGCAAAAATTTGGTGAAGTTGTTGCCCCTCTCTTAAGGTGTTTCACTCAAAGTGTTTGCTCTGTATAAGGTTCCTTCTTCCCTCTTCAAGATGAGCTCTTCTAGGTCTTTACCGAACTCTTCTCAAGAGGCTACTCTTGTGGAGAACCAAGTTTCTCTTCCTATAAGCAAAAGACACACCAAGCAAGACAAAAGGGAAAGCAAGAGCCAAAAGCAAAAAAACATAAGATGGATAGGCACACTTCCAAATAAGATATGGCAAACTTAAAGAATTAGAAAGAAGACAAGAAGCAAATAAAGCTAGAAAGAATGGTAGGTACAACTAAAGAATTCCTATAATAGGACTAGAGTTAAATTAGACTCAAAGGCAAGAAAATGACTCAAAAAGTTTCAAGAATTTGCACAATTGAAATCAATTAGGCCATGGCATATGAAACCACAATGAAGAAATTTCAATTAAGTTAAAAATTCATTTCAACAATTTTTAGATCACTTTGAGGTGCACTATTTGTTTTTTGCTATTTTTCTTTTTAGTATATTTTTTTTACTTACACTTTTGTTTTACTTGCGTTCTTTTGATTTTATTTTTTTAATTATTTTCTGCACCTATTTACTTTATTTTGCAATGAATTTGATGTAGATTAAGGTGATGTCACTTCAAATAAAATTGCAAAGAAGAACCAATAAAAATTGAAATAAAAGGGCAATTCAAGAAACCAAAAGCAACTTAAATGGATTAGAAATTTAGGTCACTTAAAGGTATAACACAATAGAGTTGGTTAGGGGTAGAAGCTAACTTCTTTGCATAAGTTTTTTGCGCAAGTTACATGCCCAAGGTCTCTCAAGATTAACCAAACACAATTCACAAAAAACTAGCACCAAAATGAGCTACTATTAAACTTGAAGAAAAAAAGCAATAAGAATGAATTGAACAATATTTTTTGAGAATTTTTTAAAAGAAACATGCTATGATCTAAAGCATGTGAAACTCATTAGATATAGGCTCAAGAGGTCAATTTCTCTTTGGTGCTCAATTTCACAAGAGACCAACACACTTTTTAGGTGAAATAAAAAGAAGTTAAACAATGGAAATTATGAGACAGTTAAAGACTAAACATGACCAACTAAAAAGACACAACTTACGAAGATTAAAAACTCAAAATAAATGGATGAAAATGGAGAATAGTCATGCCTAAAAATAGAGAGTAGGTGTAGGAAAAAAAAAGAACAAGAACACAAACAAAGAACACAAAAGTGAACCCAAGGATCAAAACCACAATTATGTTGCTTCTTTCACAAATTTTGTAAAGTCATCATCATGATGCTCTTACGAATTCGCATGAACAATAAGAAAATAAAATGGTTAGGAAGAAATGAAAGAAATTCCTAAACAAGAATACAAAATCATTCAATGGAAAGAAACAATACAAATTGAATGAACCAAAGAAACAAACACATAGAATGCATACGAAATTAAATGAACTTGAAATTAAAAAAACAGACAAACTTAACAAGACATAAAAGGAAATTAAAATGGCATAATAGGAGCTAGAAAAAATGAAGAAAAACTGCAAAAAATTACTGAGAATAAGACATATAAAACAAGAGAAAAGGAATAAAAAATCAACCTTAATAAGTAGGCTCTGATACCAAATGATGGAAAAATATTTTTGCACTCCCCTTGATCTTTATCCAAAGGTTCCAAGCACCAAGAAATGGTTAATGGAGAGACAAGGAATGAGGTGAGGTGTCACTTCTTGGAAGAAGATAAGCAAATGAAGGTTTGCCACGAGAGAGATGACCCTTGATAAAAACACAACTAGAAGAGTCTCCTCAAAAGAGAGGAAACCCAATGCATTTTACTATAGAAGAATACTTTAATGAGTCTTATGTCAATTCCAAATTAGGGTGTCAAGAGTACATGAGGTAATGATGTCTATTTATAAAAGGAGAGTGAGCTATTTTTTTTTTTAATTGGCAAATGTTAGTTGTTAATATGTTAGTTTTGTTAGTGAAGGGATTCAAACCCGCAACCTCTCCCTCCCACCTTCTCCCTACATGTGGACATTGCCACTTGACCAACCTTATAACTCTCGCCAAGTCTTTCTTTATTATCCTTGCTAAATTCCATGCTCGGTGAGATTGCATTATCAAGTTTTACTAGGATCTTCTAGGTCCCTATAAAGTTTATATATTTCATTATAGGAACTCTCATAGGCATATCTCTTTCTTTTTCTTTCTTCTCTTCTTCCTTTCTATATTTTTTATTTTTTTTATTTCTAACGCTCCTTGATTTCTTTTTTCTGCTTTTCTCTTCACTCTTATCTCTCTTTTTCCCTTTCCTTTCTTTCTATTTCTCTTGTCTCTTCTTTTCCTTTTCTTCTCTTTCTCTTGTCTCTTCTTTTCCCTTTCTTCTTTTCCTCTTTTCTCTTTTTCCTTTTCTGCTCTTTCTCTTTTTTATTTTTCTCTTTTTTCTTGTCTTTTTCTTTCCCACTCTACTCTTTTTTTCCTATAATCTTCTCTCTCTTTTTTCTCTTTTTGCTTTTACTCATCTATTTCTCTCTTTATTCTTTTATCATATTCCTTTCTTTCTTATTCTCTTTTGTTTTTCCTACTTTTATTAATACTCCTAACATTCTTAGATGTGTGTGAATACATTATGAAGTGTAATGTTAGGGAACCTAAGAAAAGGTTTTCATTCTCTCACCCTTTTTGGTTTTCTCAACTAAAATGTTAAGAGCCTTTGAAACTCAAAACACAAAAACATAAATGGAAAACAAGAAAGCAAAATAAAATGCAAGAAAACTAAACTAGGTTGTGCTCCTAGATGTGAAGGTTGGGGTACCAATTCCTCCCCTCACACCAAAATGCAACTACTAAAATTATTACACATAAAAGAGGTGACCTTTATGGGCATCCAATATTTCTACAAAAAGACCATGAATACAAGGAATTAAACAAGAAAATAAAAGTAATTTGAAGTTCTTCTTCCTCCCAAGTGTTTGACACTCTATGTGTTTTCTTCTTTCTTTCGCCATTTGGGTAAGTTCCTCCTCCAAGAGTAGGTTCGTAAAGCCTTTATTAACACCCAAAGCACTACCTAGTGGGTGGATCTCCAAACTTGGTCCCAACATACAAAAGTGGTGCAAGACAAGGCAAGAAATAGAAGCACATACTAAAGCAAACAAAGCACAAATGAAGGAAAGCTAAACTTCCAAATGAAAGATTTATTATGACAAACTCAAAGAGTATAAAAATGAGACAAGCTATGAAAAGCCTAAAAAGAAAGTTGGCTAGGAAGGCACTAGAATGAAAGGACTAAGAAGCGAGAAAATACTCAAATCTTCATGAATTGCAAATTTTAAACAACTTGATTGTGGCATTCAAACAACACTTCAAGCATTTTTACAAGCAATTTAAATACTCTTTTTTTTTTATCAAATTTTAGGTGCAGTATTTTTTTGTACCTTTTCTTCTTTGAGTATTTTAATCAAACACTTTGTTTAAACTTGTTTTTCTTTTGATTTCTTTTGTTTTTTAGACTAATTTTGTTGCACCCTTTAGCTTTTTTGAATTGAAATTTAGTGAGGAGTCTAATTATGATAATTGCTTGATAAAATTAAGAAGAAGAAGCCACAAAAATTTGATTCAAAAAGAAATTCAAGAAGAGAAGAAACTCAAAATGGACTAGAGTTTAGTTGAAGCAAAAATGAAGCACAAAAGAGAGCTTGCAAGTAAGTTTGGACAACTTGTTTGCACAAGTTTAGGGGTCCAAAATAATTAAAATATGTATTCTCATGGCCCAAGCAGTTTACCTTACAAACTAGCACCAAAATTTAAGCTATTTAAACAAGGAAATAAAACATGGAAGAAATTGAGAAATATTTTTTTTTTTGTAAAAATTTTGATGAAACATGTTAGAACTAATAACATGTGTGACTCCTTGGACATGGATCAATAGGTCAATCAATTCTGCAAGTAGCTACAACACACTTTTATGGTAAAATAAAAGAAAATAAACAAGGAAAAAATATGACAAATAAAGGACTACACATGACAAAGTAAGAGACACAACTTGGAAGAAAAAAATTGAAAAATAAAGTGCATTGTGAGTGACGGGGTGTCACGGTGTAGCACACTCTTGTTGGGTGCAAGAGGAAGCCTCTTCTTGTGTGGGTTGAATCTTTCCAGGTGTAAAATCTATATGTGTGATGTGGTTGTACTGAGATTTTAATGGAAAGCAGATTAGCGGAAGACTTAGTCTGAAAAATACTTGTAGATCAAGTTGATCGAACCAGTATAAATTACTATGCAATTTCTCTCTTCCCTGTACTCTTTAATTCTAAATTTTATTGAGATCTTGGATAACCATTGATTGGGTTTTTGCAACTGAAATAATTTTCTGCAGTTTTCTTGTAATAGATTACACTTTACAATAATTTTATTTTAATATTGGGTTTGTGTAATTCTAATAAGAATTGTGGGTTTGAAACTTGATTCAATTCTTATTTACCCATTTCTTTTGTGTTTGATAAACTTGTTGGTGCAATGCATATTGTATTTTCATTAATTGTAATAGTAAACCATTATTGAAAGAATTGCTATATAATAAGTTTATTGTCAAATACATTAAAAGGATTAAGTCTTGATCTTGTTCAATTTCTTTTCTTGAAAACCCATTTGTGAAAATTATAAGGTAGGTTTTGAAAATTTCTTTAAGGGAAAACTTTTGAAAAAATCTGATATTGATTTGAATAGAAAGGTTAAGAAATATTTTGGTGAATCTATTCAACCCTCATTCTAGATTCCCCCATGGGACCAACAAAAGACTCATGTCCAACAAGAAATAAAAACACCCAAATGAAAAAAAAACTTGGGTGACTTCTTTCACAAAATTTGTGAAATAATTACTAAAACCTTCTTAGGGGACCATTAGGTTAAAAACAAGTAGGTAATAAGTGGAAATTAAAAGGGAACTTAAAGGCACACAATGATCCAATGAAAGAGCTAGAAAATTGAACCATAAAATGAAATAAACATATAAAGTCTAATATAATGGAACAAACAAATTAAAGCAACAAAAGACAATAACAAAAACTATACAATAAAGATATTAGATAGGCAAGATAGAAATAAAAAAATGACAAGAACAACACAAGAATGAAGATAAACAAATAATGGATGAAAAATGACAAGGAAGGATAAGAACAACTACACCTAAAGGAAGTTGGCTCATGATACCATAATATGATGAAGATTCATCTTGCTCCTTAGATCTTACTTTCATGAAGACGTTGGCTTAAGTAAAATTGAGGATGGAAAGATAGTGAATGTGATGAACACAACACTCTCAAGGATGAGGTATAAGTAGAGGATGTTAGCCACAAAGAAGGATCCTTGATAAAAGATAGAAGACACTTATTCCCAAAGGAGAAAAGCTTACCGCCAAAGGCGAAAGTCTCTCTTTCTCACTCAAGGCTCAAAATCAAGCAAATGCTCAATTCTATTCAAATGATCCAAAGATGATTACATGTAGGTGATATGTCCTATATATAGGCTAGAGGGGTGGGTTAGGCTAACTAGACCATGGGTTAATCAAATCAAAATTAGGCTAACTCTAGTTGAGTCACATCTAACCATTGTAGGCTAACTATGGTCATGTATAACAATCAAGAACAAGCCTCTAATCTAGTTAGATGCATTTGGTGTGGATAGTAGAAAAGGATGACAAAGAGTAGTCATGCTTAGAGCATTACTGATGGATATGGCGCCTAGCAACTCCAGAGGTAGGAATAATAGTGATCATGCTTTGGGCATGCTTATAAGGGGTGTGCTATTTAGGAGAGGGGTGAACATATCATATGCTCATTTTCTCTAAAAGTTAGTCTAATCTAACATACCTTATCATGATGACTATAATACGTTGGAAAATAAAGGATGACCTAAATACATTGGTTGAAAGTAAAGGTTGACTTTAGGAGTCAACCTAATTAAAAGTTAAAGTCAACAAAAATACAAAAGAAATCCTAAATCGAATTTATACAATGAAAGAAAGGAACTCTTTATGTATCCTCCCAAGGGGCCTTGAGTTGGCTTGCACCAACACCCCACCTCGTCGGTGTTGCCACCACCACCACCCGCTGCCACCGTCACCATCTTCGACGATGGTGGTTCGACGATGATGGTTGATGGTGGTAGTGGCAGTGGTGGAAGTGGTGGTGACACCAGTAGTAGTGGTGTGCAGTGCAAATGAGGAGTGCGGTTAAGTTATAGTGAAGGAGACACATGATATCTTTAAGTGAGTTATTTTATTATAAACCTTTATTTTTAATCTTGTAGTTATTATCAATTCCTCTCATTTCTTGCAATATATATATATATATATATATATATATATATATATTCCATTCTATAGATCCTAAAAGCATTGTGTGTGCACCTTATGATTTTAGACATGATTTTTGTGTTGTTTGTAGTCCAAGCTATGGTTCAAGAGCCATATAAATTTGATCATAATTTAAAAAAAAAAGATAAATGGTGACATTTCTTATAGAATAATTTTAATACACACACACACACACATATATATATATATATGTGTGTGTGTGTGTGTATATATATATATATATATATTATTTTAAAAAAAAGAAAAATTTAGCAATACACCTTCATGTCATAAGAAATGATATGAGAGCTTTTGTAGATTACAAAAACAACAAATTATTAACCTCAGATGTTACAAATCCTCCTAGAGCATAGACAAAGCCCAATAATGCCATAAAATTCAAATTACCACTACCTAAAAAAAGTAAAGCAATAAAATGTTTGAGCACACCATTGATAAAAGAAATCTGACAAAATTTTATAGAGCCTATGAACGTATAACCATGATTTTTGCAAAGAATCCTACTAGACTTGTTCAACGTTGAAAGGCACCCCTTGAAATACCAAAAGTGTTTTAGCGAAACAAATACCCCAACAAAGTGGCTAACAAGATAATGTAGAGGATTTCCTAGACTCTTTCCTGTTGGAATTCATAATACCCAGATGATGCCAAAAATGAGACTGGCAAACTGAGGGCAGAACACATAAATAACCTAACCATCTGTAACATTTCATCCACACTTGATAACTTGACTCACATGCGAAGAGAAAATGTCACATAGATTCAAATTATTGCTATATATCGAACAAGAAGCATCAATTGAAGGATGATACGTCGCTTTGCCAATTCAACCTTAGATGGAATCCTATTATGTGCAACATTCCAAGAAAATGTTAAAACCTTGGAAGGAACCTTTAACTTCCATAACTTATTAAAGAAATGAGAATCGAAACATTGAGGCTCTTCACAAACAAAACTATAAACCTTTTTGACAGAGTATTGACCATTATTATTTGTACTGCTTACCTCAATTGAAGCTCTTAAAGAACCCCCTTTAACTCCCTGACCCACTCTTATTCCCATGTAAATAGCTCTCTCCTTCACCTTAATCTCCATTCCCATATCTCATTATGCCACCCCACAACCTCACACAGAAGAGCTTATTTTTGAGTGGATAATGCAGATAATCTACTAATTGAGATTTGAGCTCTTCTAGCTCTCCTCACCCCCTCCTAGAATTTGAACAGGGACTCCTCTCTACCCTAGGTTTGACATTTCTTTTAAACCAATGACCTACTCCCTCATTAGATATTACCTTCAATATATCCTTCCATCATTGAGATTCCTTGCTCTACTACCTCAATGTCATGCTACTCTTCATGTCTTCCTCGTACTTGGCTTGTAGAATTTTGATCTAGAGAAATTCCTCCCCCTGAATTATCCTCCAATGCCCCTTTCCAAGGAATGTTTTGTTGAAAGCTAACACATCTTTAATCCCCAAGCCACCTTGACTTTTCTTTTTACACAATAGCTCCCATTTAATCTAAGCAAATTTATTGAATTTATCCGAACTACCCTATAGGAATCGCCTTTGCAGACTCTGAATGGAATGGGCCACCTTCTTTGGGATCCTGTAAAAAGACATAAAGTATAAAAGAATGAATGAAATGGTAGATTTGATTAAACAAATTTGTCCTCCTAGAGATAGATTTTTTTGTTTCTAGGAGGTTAGCTTTGCTCTAATTTTTTCAATATATGGTTTCCAAGCTCTCTCACTTCTCACATTTAACTTCACAGGTACCCCCAAATAGGAAAATGACAATTGCATTACTTCACAATTTTTTAGAATCCTAACAAAGGACTACATTACCACCTTATTTACTCCTATTCTCCCTAAGCTGCTTTTGTGGAAATTAATTTTTAATCCCGAGACTAACTCATAACACCTATGCACACTCTTAAGAGTATATACATTTTGAACTTCAGGTGACACCATAAAAATAGTATCGTTTGCGTATTGTTGAGATACCACTTGTAGATTATGACTATCTTTTCTCTAGACAAAATATTTGCTTCTAATGCACTCTTAATTAGGCCCTCTAGTCCTTAAGCTATAATTAAAAACAGGAATGAAGTCATTGGATCCCCTTGTTTGAGACCTCTTATTGCATTTGAAATTCCCGAGATGCACTTCCATTTACCAGAACTGAGACAAATGATGATTGAAGTCATCCTTGAATCCAGCTAGCCTATTTGTCCCTAAACCCAAATCTCTTAAGCATATAGAACAGGAAAGACCAATTAACTGCATCATAGGCCTTCTTAAAATCTACTTTGAATAATAACAGCAACTTATGTGACTGTTTTGCTTCATGGATAATTTCATTTACAATAATCAGACTATCCAATAGATGTCTCCTTTTTTATGAAAGTCGTGTGTGTGAGGTTCTTCTTACACCTTAGAGCCGGTTATATTAAAAATTCATATCAATTAGTAAAATAATCCTTGTAGTCTTAGAAGTTTTTATTACATTTTAATTTGATCTTGAATGAAAATTAAATATAAATTAAAGTAGTATAAATTGATTTTCTAAACAAAGTCGCAAAGATAGTTTAAATTTCATTAACTTATTGTAAATTTATCTTATAATTTTAACAATAAATTCATTTAGGTTTGAATATAATTTTTTTACCTGTGCACCAAAATTTGTTTAAGTAAATTGTTATTAATATACTTGAATATGTATTAAGAATTTAAAAATTATGTTATACATTTGTGTATTACATAGATTACCAAACTAGTTGAATATAAAACAGAAATAACATTAAAAGTTATCCGTTTCACTGATTAGATATATTTTAATAAAATATATATATTGTTAGTTTAAAAAAAAAAGAAGTCAAATATATATGTCGCAGGGGCAATAGTCAAAAAACAATTAGTGGTTACTTCACATAAGTTAGTAAAAATAGAGGATAAAGGAATTTATTGATGTTTAAAATGTGATAATGTGGTGAAATTGTATGTTAAATAATAATCGTTTGAACAACATATAGGCAAGGAAGATTCAAAATTGAGTGTGTATCAAATATATTTGTGTGATTTGTTCATGATTGATCCATTAATAAAGATCTTTCCATGTATGTACGCGTGTCCTATGCATTCGTCTCTGCATATGATTCCGCTTGTTCATCTCACAGCTTAACCCAATACCTGAAAAAAAAGAAGAAAGTTACATACGATCCAGTTTTTCCGTTATTAAAAGTAATAAACAAAATTTGAATTTAAACAAAACGATTATGATTGGTATACATGTAGAACAAATGTCTCAGTATGAAATTGACAAGTTACAACAAAATGAATGGTTGCACATCTTTTGTCATACTTTCAAATTGAGTTTATTGGTAATGAATTTGGCCATGTCTGGAAATTAATCACCCATCTTAAAAACATTCCTATTTGACAAGGCATAGTTATCTTCCTCCCCTTTTGTCATAGAATCTCTTTCAAATTGACTTCTAATTACCATACAAACACACTTTAGTTGGGGTGTTTTAAAGGAGAATTTAGAAAATTATTTTAGAAATTCAGGAAAAACTAGATAATATGTGTACTTTTTTAAAGAAAATTGTAAAAAATAAAAAATTGGTCTTCTAGATAACTAGAAAATTATCCAAAGTAATTTTTTAAATTAAAAAATTAAAAAATACAGTTTCATCTTTTATCACCTCTCTCCTTTATGTCTTCTCTCATCTCTCATACTTCTTCTTTCATGCCCCCACTTCAACCTCCCTATCGTCACCATCCTCTCACACTCTTTCCATGCCTCTTACTCTAACCTTTACTGTTAGCACCATTTCTCACGTGTTTATTTTCTACACTCATTTTCATTGTCGTGGTTGTCATCTTTCATACTCTTTTCGTGTCTCTCACTTCAATCTTTAGTACCTCTCCACAACTATCATCACCAGCCTCACACTCCTTTTGTGTTTGTCATCCCAACCTTCACCACTTCCCACCTTTTACTACCTACGACTTTGACTTTTACCACTTCTGTAGCATTGTTGTTGTTGTCATTATTGTCACCCCTCTATTGATGCTGTCCCCTTTCTTCATTAAAAAAATAAAGACTTTGAAAAAAAGGATGTATATAAATATATTTTTATTTTTCTAAAAAATAAAAAATTTAAAACTGACTAAAAGCTATTAAAAAAATGAAAATGCAACTAAAATTGGGCTAAAGTTTTTTGGAAGAACTATTTAGTGTGTTGTTGTGTGCATTTATATATGTTGTGACTGGCTTACTCATCATCACAGTGAAACTGACATAGATTTCGTAGGATACAAATAGATACATGACAAAGGAACGTTGGTGTTTAGTACCAAGGATAATAGTAATATGGTAGTTGTACAATTAATGCCACAGTTTTGTTAGAGTAGAGGGTGGGTCATAGGTGAGAGAGAGCTAGGCCTTCTTGTCCGTAGTCCTTTGAGGTTGACAATTCTTAGCCAAAATATTCGCATAATCAATTCTTCAATTCAACATTCAACATTCCAATTTATTAGTTGTGCTATCGGCTCAACTTTTAATCTTTAATCAAGGGTTGAAATCTCATTCATCCATTTTTGGAAAAACATTCATACTTGTTGTGTCATTGTTTAAAACTGAATTGATTTTTAGTCGTAACATTAATATGAATGAGCGCGGTTCAAAGTTTTCTAGGATGTGATCAACTATTGAGCGAAAGAAAATCTCCTAGTTAAATTTAAAGTTATATATATAATAAAGAATGTGCAATTAATTAAAATCCGAATTGTATGTTGTGCAAATGAAGTATTAACGGATGGAATTCGTTCATGACAATTAATTTTCTTCAGGTACTGGGTTTGGTTTAATCACAACTTTTAAGGTTGATTTGATATTTAAGCTTTCCTAATGGACGTTTAGACAAATGAGAAATTAACAATGAATATTATTATGACTATTTCTCAATGATTTGTATCCACCTAACAATCTTTTGAACATCGCCTTTGTCAACAAAAAAGAAAAATTCTTTTGAACATTGCAAAAATAATTGAAGGCGTTACAGATACACTTCCCGTCAAATGACACATTGTTCGAGTTATATCAACTTAAAATATTGTGTGATAGGGCATTCATTTTTATTTTTCACCTATTAATTCAGTTCATCTCTAATTTAGAGTGCTAGAGTTCATCTCTAAAGAAAAATACTAGAAATAATTAAAAGAGTGTGAAAAAATTATAAGCAAATTAATAATTAGAATAATAAAATATAATATAGGAAATTTTAAAAATAAAATAAAATAATTTGCTTGTGTGAAATGACTGAAATACCCATTAGTTGATAATATAGTAAATATTCTTTATCATTTACCCTTTACTTTTTTATTTAAATTTATATGATTATAATTATTGAATAAGAATTTTCATTGATTGAGATGAATTACCATGTCAAATTGGTAATTAAATAGCATGAAAGATTTAAGAGTTTAACAGTAGTGTAAAATAATTTTAGGTTGTCAATTAATTATAAATTATTATATGTTTTAAAATAATTATTACAAAAGTTAATAAACTTACATAAATAACAATTTGGGATTAGATCATATATGAAGTGCATCACCTATCTTGTTATCATTTATGACTTTTAGTATAAAATAGTTTTATATTTTCATTCTTTTATAACTTATTGATTCATGCATAACTTATTGTTTATGACTTTTAGACATTTATTAATAAATTTATCAAGAATTGTGATTAAATAATGAGTTTAACTATATCTACTGCATAAAAAAAACTAATATTTAATAATGATTTATGTGACTTTTAAAGTAATCATGAGTAAAGTTAACAAATTTATCATTAATGAAGGACTGTGATTGAACGTCAATGTAAAAATTTTGAGTGTATACCAATTAAACTCTTAAATAATTGTATAAAACTTTTTTTATACATTTCTAGTGCTTGATTTTTTTCTCATATATAAATACAATAATATTCTCTAATTTGGTAATGAATATTTTATTTTATTAGCTATAAATAAATTAAAGAGAAGGATTTTGAAGTTAAGAAAAATTAAAAATATGCAAAAAATATTTAAATCATGACTTGGAAGGTTCATGCCGGTAATTGTCATGCAGTGAACTGAGCTATGATGATTGCATGCAACCTTTTTAGGTCAATCCGAAAAATGTATATCCAGATACATAGTACACACTTAATGATGTTAATAAGCTATCATGACTTGGAAGGTTCATGCCGGTAATTCTCATGCTTCTAGTCATATCCAACAATAGGAGTACTAGGGAAAAAAAAAAAGAGAGGAAAATTTCATAGGAAAGAGTAAACATGATCTTTTGATATGTGTTCGACACTGTTTTAAAAATTTATAGCTTAATTGGTTTAATTTTATTTTTTAATTTTTTTTAAAAAAAATTATTTGATAAGTATTATTTGAAAATTGTTTTGAAGATAAATAGAAAAATTTTGTTTATATTTATTAAAATTTCATTAATGAAAAGTAAAAAATAACATATTCTAATCGTATATTGAGTTTTCAAAACAAAAATAGAAAACTTAAAAACAAAACTACTTTCAGTTATTCCTATTTTTTTAGTTTTAAAAACTAAAAAACCAGAACTGTTTTCAGAAAATATTATCCAAATGAGTTTTTTAGTTTTTAAACATTAAAATACTAAAAATAATTTTATAAAACTGTTATCAAACAAGTACTTTTTAAGAGTTTCTCACAAATATTTGAGGATATAACCTCAACTTGTCAAATACAAGGAGATTACAAAAATTAATAAATAGCTAGAATGAAAGAAAAAAAAAAGAGGAGAGAGAGAAATAAGTTATGCTTAATTTGACATTTGCCCATTACCAAAGACTCATGTAATGTTGTCTTTACCCATACCTAGGATCTTTGGATAGTTGAATGATAATTAAATTAAATTAATAATCACAATTATTACATATTAATTGTTTTTAATTATGCAACACTAGTGTGATAAAAAAGAAACTAATGACTATAACGATTATTAGAAGCAAATACAATTTGAGAATTTACTTCTTTGGGATGTTATAAAACATTTTTTTACAACAATCTCACCTATTACAAAAGGAAAAGAGACAATATTTCAAAGAAGAAATTTTGGGCTCTCAAAGAGATGTAATCATTGGATTTGGCATAACAAACTATATGAATTAGACTGAAATTAGTAGGAGTTAACACACAATGTATGTAATTGGTGTAAAAATTTATATGAACAAAAGATATTTTGGGCTCTCAGTGATGTTATAAAACATTTTTTAAAACAATCTTACATATTACAAAAGACAGAGAGATAATATTTCAAAGAAGAAATTTTGGGCTCTCAGTAGATGTAATGCATCAGATTTGACATAGCAAACTATATGAACTAGACCTAAACTAGTAGGAGTTAACACAAAGGGTACGTAATTGGTGTAACAAGTTATATGAACAAATAATACTTAACATATAATAGTAGTCTACCAATCACAATACCCCCACAATCATTGTCATTATTGCTGCCATTTCTAGTAGTATCTTCATGAGTGCTCTAGAGATTTGTGAAGTACTCATGTAAGTGACTCCACTTGACACTCATATGGGTGATTTCATTAAGAGTATTTTATAACTCATACATCATCCATAAAAGATATGAAATTCATTAAAAACTTTATAAGAGGCTAAACTGATGTGTGTTTGGGTGTTTGTTATTTTCAGAGAAAACTATACTAAAATAGACTTGGTTAAAGTTTAGAAAACATTTTCTGTGGAAACATTTCCAAAAACCATTTGAAAATAGAAAACAATTTTTTTCCAGTGTTTTAAAAATTAAAATTGTGTAAAAATTTAATAACAATATTGTAATTATAACAAAAATTATATAAATATATTTTAAATTATAAATATAAATGCTTTGTAATATTTTTACTAAAATTGATTAACTTTAACAATGTTGTTTTTTGAAAATGGAAAATATAATGAAAAAAACAAACCTATCTTCTGAATGTTGAAAACTTGAAAATGAAAATTATTTTTTGAAAATAAAAATAGAAAATGAAAACAGAAAACATTATCTCAAACTAAATATCACCATGTTTTTCTTATAAAGATTAACTATATATAAAGTTTAGCCTCATTAATATAGCATCTAATACTTTCTCACGTAATATGAAAAGACTAAAAAAAGAAATTGATTAAATCAATTTTAGTCTTAGCAGAATTGTAAATGACTTATTACCCATATCAAATTTTTTCATGAATCTCCAATTACAAAGATTGGGTTACCATCACTATTTATTAATTTTCAAGTGGTTTAAGTCCTATTTCCCTTAATGTTTCTAAAACTTTCCTTAAAGAGAAAAGTCATTATTTACTTCACACAATCAATTACTCTACTACATATATATCTTGAAGAAATATTTTATTAAGCAAGTTTTTACCACTAAGCCTCTTATTAAACAACCATCTCCAAACTAAAAACTCTTATTCAATAATTATTCATTTGGTTGCTCACTAAGTAGTATACCACAAAGTCATAAAACACAAATATTAGTGATTTTTTTCTCATATACTTTGAATTAAGTGAAAAACACTTATATATTGTTAGTGTAAAAGGTTTACTTAGCAGTTAAGCACAACTCTTAATTTATATATGGAAAGTTTATTGACTTTGCCAATTAATACTTTAAAATCCATGTAAATAAAGGGTTGTGATTAACCATCAGTGTAAAACCTTTTACACTGACAATATATATGTGTTAAACTCTTGAATTAAAATCCTAACATCATTGTATTCTCTAATACAATGAGAAGTCCATAATGTCCCAGTACTACAATTTATAGTACCTCAAGGGTCTCATGTTATATAAATGATAATAGCAAAATATAGAGAACTAACATCTCCCACCATACACATATAGTTCTCATAATATATATGAGCTAGAGTCTTCTCTCTTAAGAAATCAACAAGAGTATCCAAATTATAGACACCTCTGTTAATTATTTATACTTAGTTCTCAAATTGACTAAGACATAATAATTCTCATATCCCCATAAATGTTAAAATAAAGTTTAGCATAACCCCACATTAATAAAATTTAAATAATTAAATTTGATTCCTAAAACATTATGCATACGAGTGTCACTGTATCTATAAAAAGTAGTTCAACTGGAATGGTCTACCCTCAAATAAAATGTCCAAATTTTTTCAAGTGAAGAATTTTTCAAAGTCACGTATCTTAAATATCTTAAAAGAATTATTACTCATGATTTAATAATTTTTCAAATCATGCATCTCCATTTCCGAAAGAAAATGAAAAATTCAAAAGCAATTCCTATAATGTAAATAACACCACATGCATGAAAGAAAAACATACTTAATAATATTTACAATTAAAACAATCAATCCAGAAATTAATCAATAGTATTTCATTAAATATCTCATGCATTTTTAGGTTACTATTTGTTTTGGGATTTATTCCAAACCATCATGGATTGTAAAGTAGTGTTGTTGGAGAATTCTAAAACATTTTCTCCTTCAACTACATGGGATTTCTTACAATTCAGTGGGAAAATTATTGATGCATCTTCTCCTTTTCCACGTCTCCCATATTGATGTTTGATTTAACACAACTTTGTGGGAGAAATTGATGCATTTTCTCGTTCTACACATCTTCCACAACCTTGTGGGTTTGACACATCTATGTGGGAGAATCCTTGATCATCTTCTTTCTGTGTATTTCCCACACCCATGTGGTATTTCACATAGCTTTGTGGGGAATTTTAATGCATTTTTTCCTAGGTGCATCTCCCACATCTGTGTGATATTTATCACATAACTTTGTGGGAGAATCCTAATGTATATTTTTCCTATGTGCATCTACCATACATATATGTGGTATTTCTCACACAACTCAGATGTGCATTCTAAGGACTTATACGAATCCAAATAATATTGATTCTCAATAATCAAATCATTCACAAATGACTCAAAATTCATTACACAACTTAATACATAAAAAACATGCATATAATGAATATGTTTAACATATAATTCTTTACTAGGAATAAATGTCCATTCTTGTCCATAATGTTTTCCACATTGGAGTTTCTTAACCACAAACTAATTGCTACATTCCTCTTCATACGTAACTCATTGCTCTCCAAAAGGTTGATGGAGAAGTCGCAAACCCCTTATTTTGAAAAATCATTTTGTCAATAAATAAGCTTTTCAAATTGTTGGAAAATTTCTTGTAAAAGAGCTAATGTGACTTCATGAGATGTGTTAAGCACTATCGTGAAAGGCTTATCCGAGAATCTAT
Organism: Psophocarpus tetragonolobus; assembly: GCA_037954015.1. NCBI lineage: Eukaryota > Viridiplantae > Streptophyta > Magnoliopsida > Fabales > Fabaceae > Psophocarpus > Psophocarpus tetragonolobus. The sequence continues at coordinate 21,301,140 of CM075688.1, read as the reverse complement.
TGGAAATCTCCCAAGATACAACAGAAATTTACTAACATGAATTAAGGCTACAGAATTAGTAAATCACCAGAACCCAAGAGAAAAAAGAAGAGAGAGCAAAGTAAGTTATTCCCAGTGTTGCATCTAGCATTACTAGAGGTACCAAACATAATGTTTTGGTTACACACACTTAACTTTAGAAATGCGAGACAATTGCTGGAGAATAAATAATAATTAAATAAAATTACAACACTTACATATTAATTATATTTAATTACGTAATAATAATGTAGTTTAAATTAACCAACAACTAAACAGTTCTTAGATGCAAAGACAAATTAGGACTTTGTAATATTATAATTATTTTTTGTTACAACACTTTTTTAAGAATTCTTAGTTATAATTAATTGAAAATAACAATCTAGGAGAAAAGTCATTAATTTAATCACAAGTAGAACCTATTAAAATTTGTGATTTTTAATAAATTCTAACGTGAGTTTTTAAAAGAGTTTTTCAAATACTCTTCTATCCAACAATATATTAAAGCAAATTACACTAACACTCTCATTTTTATCAAATTATACATAACTTCACTCTTTTTTATTTTCCTACCCTAACTTTCTTTTGAGTTAAAAAAATTACATTAACATATCCTATATATATTTGAAAATATTACACTAGTATCTCTTTTAAACCTTATGCTAGCAATTTTTAGGAGTAAAAAATAATCATTAAAAAGAAAAAATATATGTATAATTATGCTAAAGTTTAGGGAGTGTTTTTGTTATTTTCTTAATATATTATGATAGAAATTGACCAATACGTACCCTTTGCCAACCTGATTTCTTGCACTGATATGGCTGCTTCATTGCTGGTGGTATTAAGTGCCATTTGTCGATCTACATCCAACACAACCACACCATTTTTAGCCTTTGATGAAAGTACATTTGACATCATATTTTGGGTTAAACAATCTTTTATTTTATCATTAGAAGTTCATTTATAGTTAGTGTTTACGGATAATATTTCAATTTAGATCTTTGGTTTAGTAACTTAAGGTAGATGTTTCTTCTTTTCTTAATGAATTTATAGTAGACTTTAATTGCAGGTTTTATTTTGTGAGGGGTATAAAAAAGAAGAGAAAATAAATCTAGGGTCGGATTTGCTTATGTGAATGTAAAATAACATATTTTAAAATGATGAGAAATTTATTTTCAAGGAAATTAAAAATTTTTCAAATTAAAATCGATGATGAAATTCGTGAGATTTTCAAGGAAATTTTTTATCCCTCTTCGCTTTCCCTCACTTGATATAATTCGGATTTTTTCTCTCATTTTTTTTCCAATTTAAGTGAATAATAAAACTATCAATATTTATTTTTTATTGAATGGTATTCCATATGTAAAAATTATAAATGCTGACATTTGATTTTATACTTATCGATTATCTATGATACAAGCTATATTTAATAATTATTTATGAACAACTTACAATAACATTTTAGGAGATTTTGTTTACCCATACAAGTATTTTTTTTTTCAGATATTACATTCACACTCTTGTAGGATGTGCTAGATTTGAGGGAGTGTCACTGTGATATTTTTAAATATATAAGAGATATTAAGGTTATAAAAAAGGGATATTAATATAAATACTTTTAAATTTAAAAGGGATTAATGTAAAAAAAAAAGTGAGATTGTATCTAATTTGATAATAAAGTAAATGACATACTATTTTATTTTATCTTTATTTTTGTGGTGGATTTTAATTTAATTTTTATTTATTTTAAAAAATTTCAATTTCAAGGTATTTTGTAATATTTTATTATTTAAAAACCGTTTACTGTTTATTACCGGTAGTATGCATGTAAAGAAATTTAAATTATTTTTTCTTAAAAACCTGAAATACTATACTATAAATATAATTAATATTTTAAATATTTTTTTAAAATTAAAACTAGAATATATTTTAAATATGTTCTTTGAAATTTTATAAATTCTCTATTGTAACGTTACAAACAAGTTAAAAATTCCATCCCAAAAATATAAAGCATGGGCTTTAATAAGTTAGACTATAGGTGTTGAGTTTTAATGTGAAATTCTTTTTAACTATTTGTATTCCAATGTTTAAAAGCACTTATAAAAATGCAATAAAAAATAAAATGAATTTTATTTAAGTCATAATTAACTAATACGTTGTAAAAGTTATTTTATATATTTTTTCTAATAAATGTATGCTTTAATTGATAGATAGTATTTATTGATAGTAAAAATATTGAAACTTAAAAATACACAAAGCATTTGAAAATTTTAGTTTAAATAATATAAAAAATAGTTTGATTTACAGAAAGTTATTGTATTTTGGTTAAGACTATGTTGCTATATATTTTTTTCTGTATAATGATGACAATGAAAATATATAAACTTAAAATTATGTTCAAAATTGTATAAATATTCGGGCATTGAAAGAATTCATCTAGTCATATGTAGTATCTGATAAATATATTAAATTGTCTCTTCAGGGACTTGAGACTTGGAAGACAATTTAAAATTTCAATTATTCTTTTATAAAAATCTTTGCAAGATTTTGTATTAAAATAAAGGAAACAAAATAGTGCAAGAAGATAAAAAAAAATTATTTTAGTTCACAATACCTGTAATTACTAACTATTATCTAAATTCATTTATCTAGTTCCATAATCATTAATGATTACTCTATCTTAATTCCTTAGTAATACAGAACTAAATCAGTGAAGTTTTCCCTAATTCGTTAGCGATAATAATTTCAATAATTTGATTAGTATAGAACAATTATTTAATTAGACATACATATCATACCTTATTCCTATGTATAGTCCCTATATGATGAATTTTCTGTTTTTTTAATTTCAAGATAATCTTTTGATATAAGAAATTAAATAGATTACGTTATAAGTTTATTTGTCAAATACGAGAACTAAATATAAGGAAGATTCAAAATAGATAAATGAATAATAAATAAAAGTGAAGTAGATTGCAAAGTATTAATAAGTACCTTATCCCCAATAATATTGCTACATACATCCCACCATAAAGTATTTACAAAGCTAAGAGAGGTTAGAAGAAGTGGGGGCAAGAAGAGCATACAAATCTCAAGATTAGAATGTCTTTCCCTCCTCACTTGCTTCTCTATTTATAGCATTCGTCTAGGTACCTGCGCTCAGCGAAGGTTCTATCGCTCAGTGAGTTTAGCAGTTGCTTGGGTTTTGCTCCGCGAAGGTTCTATTGCTTAACGAATGTAGCAGCCGCCATGGTTTCACTGAACGAATCTAATTTCGCTCAATAAAATTCCTCTTTAATAATGCACTTTCCTAGGGAAAATCCGTTGAGGGGATTCCTGGAAGTAAACATATATATTTTTATATTTTTGTCCACTGTTTCATGCTTGCTCTACAGTGAAATCCAATTTCTTCATAGATACAATAAATAAAGGGTTAAATACACAAATCTATTACTCTTTTAAAAACAAACTTATTTATAAAATATTTTTATAATAAGGTTAGGTTATACAAAATGTTTCCTTTATGGTTAGATAAGTGTCATAAAGATATAATTTTTTATATAAAATGGATACTTATCAATACATAAGTTTAATAGACACATGTTACCATATATGTAATTATGTGAAAATAAAAGTATATATAAATATTATTTTACTTTAATGATAGATAAATTTAATTATTTATTGATGGATGTTTTAAGAGGTTAAAAGTGACATGTGCCAATAATTATGCATAAAAATCAGAACCATCTTATGCATTTCACTTTTCTTATACATTTCATCTGTAAGCGAGTTTGATAGGAGCATTTTATTGTTATGTTTGATGTAGAAAGTGTCTAGTGAATAATAGATGGTAGTGTAATCGAGAAGCTTTTATTTGTATAAATATCTTGTTTGTAGGGTATGATAGTTAAATCATGTGGGTCTGTTTTTTGTGTGTAATGGTCTTTGTAACTAGTGATGTTTTATGTTCTTTCTCAATAATCAATATAATTTTTCTCTTGTTCTTAACTCTTGTATTCTCTAATCATTTTCTTAGTATGATTTCTTGAAACTCTTTAGAGTTGTCTTGTGAGTTTCTTATCAAACCTTAACAAGTGACATATTCTATCAAGACAAAGCAATATGAGAAAGATCAGAGACATGACAACCAAGTATGATATCGAGAAGTTCCTAAAAAACAAGGATTTTGGATTAGGATGAAGATGGAGGTCATTTGAGTACAACCAGGTTGTGTGGAAACAATAAAGGGAGAGGTGAATATGCCACCATCTTTAACATAACATAAGAATAGGAATATGATATTGATAAGGCTAGAAACATCATCATCTTGTGCCTTAAGGATAAGACACTGAGGGAAGCTATCAGGGAGATAATCACTGTTGGGATGTCGATCAAGTTGACGTCTTTTTATATGACAAAGTTTATGGCCATAGACTGTGTTAGAAGCAATAATTGTATTCATTCAGGGTGACAAATTCAAGAACAATGAAAGAATAACTTCCATATTTTAACAAGATTATGGACAATCTGGAGAACATTGATGTTAAGCTTGAAGATAAAGACAACACATTGTTACTCCTCAATTTGTTTCCAAAATCCTTTTAGTATTTCAAGGATGTTTTTTTATATGAGAAGGAATAGATAATCACGTTGGAGGAGGTTCAAACCTCTATTTGGACCAAGGAGTTCAAGCCAAATCGGGAAGGTAAGTGTAAGTGGAAGAAGCAGACAAGGTGCTTCAAATATTAGAAGTTGGGTCATATTCAAAAGAACTTGCTGAAAATAAAGGAAAAGACTTTCAAAATCACAGGAATCTATTGACATTGGGCTAGCGTCTGATGATTAAGATTTGTTAGGGTTCTTCTGATATTTTCTAATGACTCATAAAAGAGTTAGGTAATAGATTCGAGGTGTACATACCACATGTGTCTGGTGAAGGACTTATTTGAATCTTTAGAGTTGAAAGAGGGTGAAATGGTCTTGTTTATGAAAAATAAGGCCTGTAAAGTGCAAGATGACCTCTATAATAGAGCCTAAATTTGCTTAGCGAGCCACTCTTGCTAAGTGAAAGACCAAAAAATAGTTGAATTATATTGACAATCACTGAGCGAACAACCTTTTGCTTAGCGAAGCTTAAGGTGGCAAGAAAATTCGCTAAGTGAACCCAAAGATGGCAAGCAAAATCACTTAATCAAGGATTTTCGTTGAGCGATTGAACTATGATCTATAAAAAGGGAAGCAAATTGCGAAGGACACACATTCAAGTTTTCATACATTATCTTCTCTTCCTTTACTTCTTCCAAATTTCCTTGTAAATTATGAGTCAATAGGATGCAGCTAAGTTTTGCTGTTAGAAGCTGATACATTAAGTACTACTTTGTAATTTACTCTTACCTTTATCTAAGTTTTTTCATTTATCTATTTTGAATCTTCCTTATATTTAATGCTCGTTATTTGACTGATCAACTTATAACATGATTTATTTAATTTCTTATATAAGAAGATTATCTTAAAATTAAAGAACCAAGAAGTTCATTATATAGTGACTATGCTTAGGAATAACGTGAAATATGTATGTTTGATTAAATATTTGTCATGTGTTAAGCAAATTGTTGATGAAATTATTCTTGCTAAGGAATTAAGAGAAAATTTCAATAATTTAGTTCTTTATTACTAAGGAATTAGGATAGAGAAACCATAAACAATTTCAGAATTAGATAAATTAATCTTAGATAATAGTTAATAATTACAAGTATTATAAAGTGAAATCATGCTTTTAATCTTTTTATATTATTATCAAAATCAAAAACCATAAAAATATAATTTTTAAATTGTATAAATTTCCGACTCAGTTTATTTGTTCCATTTATCAAATGTGTATAATTATTTTATAAAAGTTTATTGAAATTATATCATACATTCGCTTCCTTAGGAGATAACCTGATATTTACTAGATATTACATATGACTTATGCACTTACCAAAATTAGCGTAAAAAACACTCAATATATGCTCAGATCGAGAATCAATAGTGAATTAAGTTTAAGGTCCTCAAGATAAAGAATAAGTTAGAGCTTGTATATGAGGAATTGAACAAGTTCTATAGAAAGAAAGGGGTGAAAAGACATATAATTGCTAAGGGGATTCCTTAACAAAATAGACTTATTGAGAAGATGAATCAGGTCTTTTGGAAAAAGTAGGATGTATGCTCTTGGAAGCAAGTCTACCTAAGGTCTTTTGCGAAGAAGTTGTTCATTGGGTCATTGTTTAGTTGTTCAATTTGATTCAGTTGTTTAGTCATACCACTAAATATAATCTTTCTCTCATAAGGTTGTTCAATGTTCATTTTGATTTTGTTTTCAACAGAAAAAATTCAAACCAATTTATTTTAAGTGCTTGGTTTGGATTTTAGAAATATTTTTCCGTGATCTAAACCAAAACAAATAAACGGTGATCGAGTAGGTTTAATTTGGTGCCTAAAATCCAATTAAAAATAAAAATATTTTTTCAAAAAATAAAAAGAACAAATTTATCCAATAAATAATAAAAAATTTGGCAATTAAATAAATTAATTAAACAACACAAATGTTTCACATACACCCAATCAAGTTAAACCAAACTAATTAATAATGTTATCCCAAAATACCAAAGTGTTTAAAATAGTTAATTAGGAAAATCTTACTTAAATATTCAACTAAACAAAGTAATATATATATATATATATATATATATATATATATATATATACATTTAATAGTTCATTAATATGAATACAAAATAACACTTAACAATTCACTTAACAAATAAGTAATATTTAAAAATAATAAAATCTATAAACACATTTGATTGGTTTGATTTGAATTTTAAAATCTTAAACACATGAACCAAACTAATTAAGATAATTGGTTTGGTTCAATTCTAACCTAAATAGAAAAAAATTCAAACCAATTTAATTGGATCAGCTTGAATAACTAGGTTCGCTAAGTCAATCTGAACTAATGAACAAAGTCAATATGTAAAAGAAGAGAGATAAGTCATTGATTCAAATTTCTCAACCACTAAAACTAATACATTAACAATTAATATATTTATCAATAAAAAAACTTATTTTCTATCGTATTCTTTTAGTATAATTTCTTGAGACTTACTCCTGCGATGAAAACCTCAATATTATCTTAACCATGAAATATGGTAACAAATTCCATCTAATGATCATAGAATTTAGTGGGGACGTGAACTAAAGGGTAAAAAGTAAAGCCGGTGGAGGCAGAAAGTACCCAAGCACTTGAATATTTAATGAGGTAAGTTACACTCGCATTATTTTATAGAATCAGATTAATATGTTCCTATGAAATGAAAATCAAACATCCTAGTTAGTACTATATACTACTCTGGTAAAAAGAAAAAATAGTATTACTACAAATGCTGAATTGCTGACGACGGTTTACATACATATCGTTTAGAATACTTTTTTTTTTTTATCATTAGGGTTAATAATTGATAGGCTATAAGTCATTAATTCGAATTCAATTGATATCCACACCCTTTATATAACGTCTTATATTTTGAGTTTTATAGATGAATAAAATGTAAATAAAAATAAAGCAAAAACAATCATAATTCACAAGGATAAAAAAATATGTAAAGCAATGGTAATTAAGACACAAAATGTGGCGTCCAGTGTACCATGCAGCCAGGAAAGCCCAAAGATACGCGACGAAAGTAATAACTTCACTCTGAAGTTTCTTAAAAGATTAAGGATGCAAAGCACTAGTAATACTTTTCCTATTTATTTTTGTTATTAGTATTTGTTGTTTAATTTGTAAAGGTTATAGAAGATGCTTTTTCAGCCAAAGTAGAAGGAACATTTGATTTTGATATTTGATTGAATTAAGAAACATGAAAGGTATAATATGTCGCTTTTTTAAGCTCGTGGCTTTGGTGAGAGTAGTTTAAGGCACAAAGAAATCAGATGTCTTCTTCTTGGTTAGCCTTTTGTTTTTCCATGCCTTTTCTTTCTATCCCTATTTCCCCCTTTTTCTAAAAATTCTTTTGGTGAGATGAACTTGTTGGCATTAAATGGTGTCTCTTTTCTTATTATGCATTGCTCTTCTCTTTTCCCTTTCACACCTGAAAAGGCAACAAGAACGGACTCAATTTTAAATTCAATTAAGCAAGTTTCAGATTCACATATTTTTATCGTTTTAGAATATTCCAAAAATTCAGAAAACCAGAAAGCTTTATTTTATTTTTCAGATATATTAACACGTTACTTATGAAGATAAAAACAATTAACTTACAATATTAGCCCTAATATTTGATTTTTTTATGGTTCAATTAATTTTTTTACTTTAATATTTTTTGCATTTTGATTTTAGTCTCTGTTGATTTTTTTTAATTCCTTTTAAATTTTATTTTTTTAAAATAATCTCTTCTATTAACAAAAAAATCATGATAAGTTAACTAACCAATTATAAGACTATTTTGAGAATATATGCTAGGAAAGTTGTCAGCTGGAAAAGGAAAAGAAGATAAAAGCGATGACGAAAATAATGTTTCAATTTTTTTTGAAAACAAAATATCAATGATAAATACACATATACATATATTAAACACGGTCATTCAACATTTATTTCTTCGAATCCATTTTACATGATTTAGTTTAAATATGCAGTGAATAAATTTATCTGAAATAATTTAGTTTAGACTTTAGATATTTTTTATAAGTTAAAAAAATGTATTAAAACGTGTAGCAGAGCACAAAAAATACGTGCGGCACAAAAACATAAAAACTAGATTTCAGATTGTTGATTAGATATTTTTTTAAAATTGAAAAGGTTAAAGTGAAGGGAAGCAAATAATTCCTAAAAAGCAATTGTGCAGTAGTGACGAACTCATAGTTATATAGTATAGGAAAGCAAAGGACGGGGCTTTAGGAGAAAAATCATTGCTTCCACTCTCACTATCTTTATATGGAGCAACTTACATATATATAATATATTAGGCACAGAATCAGCATGGGTCATATTCTCCACTTCTTCTAATGTTTTTTAATATCAGCAACTTTAATCATTACTACTATACTATGAGTTCTCAAAGGCTTGATTAGACAGGCGTGGGGATGCAACTTTCCCATGATCTAAAGCACATCTGTCCAATTAAGAGTATCAGAATAAAGGGTTTCAGGTATTAAATTAGTATCATAGCGACTACCTACATATTTAATTTGTTCACAACCTCAGTTTCATGGTGCCGCTCATTCTTGCTAAGCAAGGTAATCACTTTCCTCCTTCTCCGAACCTCTCTCCAGCCGAACTCATTGTATGGTAGCACGAATGGACAGAAATAGAGAGGAAGACAAATTCAAAATGGCACAATGGAACCAGGCGTGGAAGAACTAACCTCGTTTTTCTTCACCCACTTCCCTGATAACTATCAGGCGAGAGACATGTGGGAGATTTTCAGGAGATACGGGGTGGTGAAGGAGGTTTATATACCAAAAAAAGTGGATAAAAAGGGGAGGCGTTTTGGGTTTGTGAGGTTTCTGGAGGTGAGGAACGATCACCTATTAGGGATTAAGTTGGACAGTATTTTTATTGGCAATGAGAAGCTATGGGTGAATAGGCCGAGATTTGAATTAACAATGACAAAAAAGGTGAATGGGGATGCCATGGAGCCGAAGGGGCTAGGGAAGTTGAGACAAGTGCAGACATATCCAAACGGACTGGTCATACGGGATCAAAATGGGAGTCTTATGCAGTCGTATGCAAAGGTTACTGGCTTATCTGCGGAGAGGGATAATCAGAACAAAGGAAGGCGGACCCAGGCTTATACTCAGAACAAGGCTTGTACCCAGACCAAAGGGGACATGAGGGGGGGAGAAGCAAAGATGGTTATCACCTTTAAAGCAGACGAAAAGGCGGTGAGGAGGTTGGAAGCAGCTTATGTTGGAGAAGTGGTATACAAAGGAACCGCCTTCAGGACACAGCAAGTTCTGGCCGAGCAGGGAATATACGACGTCAAACCCACACCAATGGGAGGAAACAAGGTTCTGTTGGAGGAAGGGGAGTCGGGAACATTGCAGAAAGTGGTCGAAGGAAGATATGAATGGGTACAAACGTGGTTTCAGATGATAACTAGGTGGGAGCCGGGTCTCGTAGATACGGAGAGACGGGTATGGCTGTGTTGTTATGGAATCCCGCCGCATGTATGGGAGGAAAGGTTCTTTCAGACTCTAGTGGCGCCTTACGGCGAGATGGTAAGAGTAGGCGAGGGGACGGCCAGGAAGAAAAGGTTTGATGTAGCATGCGTACTTATCTCACGCAAGGCTTTTGAGCTGGTACAGGAAGTGGTGAAGGTAGCCATAGATGACCGGCTGTTCCATATTAAGGTGACAGAGGAGGGAGAAGAATGGAAAGATGGATTGAATCTAGGGTAGTACACACGGTCGGGCTCCGAGATGAGCTCATGCCAGGGGGAAGGAGAGTTTGACGAATCTTTCGTAGCCGAAAATCGTCTGGCGATGCTGAAGGAGGAGCTTTTCGGCCGGCGGTGGAAGACGGTCCTGTCGGAGGAACTTGGTGGGAAACACGAGGGAGCCTATCAACCAGAGTCAACGACTGACAAATTAGGTGTACCCGGTTTCGATGCAGGCGACAAAAGAAGGTCTGGGAAAGCAGTCACCGGTCATGAAACAGGGACGGAAATGGCAAGCCTTGAGCGCCAGAGCGGGGGGGGGGGGACAGGGCAGCAGCTTCTCGGCTCAACCAGTCAGGCCTGAGAAAGGAAATGAAGGACTAAGAGACGGAGATGATTTCGCAGCCTCAGGCACGAGAAAGGGGAAGGACGGAGAAGAAGTTGACTGCAGCACGCAAACTCTGCAGCGCCATAATGACATCTGCTGCGCTTTTTCCTGTGCAAGTAAGAGCCCGCCACGTGGAAAGCAAGGTGAGGATATTTCTGGATGGCGCGGTGACCAATGGGAGAAGAATCTGGAAGCGGGCTCGTCTGATCCACGGCTGGAGGAGTCCCGTGTTGGGCTGGGCCTGGTGGTTGCGCCTGGGTCTCGTTCCAGAAGAGAATTTTGGGCGGCGAACAGAGACGGCCCAATTGTTACAAAAACAGATGGTCCGGAGTGTTTTTTCGGCAGTGACCAATACGAAAGGCCCATCCGTGATGCCATGGATGAAGGAGAAGCCGAGGAAACACAGCATCGTCAGTCTGCAGTGGGCAGCCAAAATATGTGGAGTATAGGGAATGGTAGCAGTGGCCGTGGTACTGAACGGAGGCATAAACTGGTGGTGTTGTCTTCGGAGCCGCAGGAAAGGATGAACCCGCCAGAAAGAAGGTTACTCGGAGAATTCAAAAAAACTGATGGTGAACCGAAAATTGACAAAGGGGTAATGCATACACATAATAATGAAACGGGGGAAACCAAGTCGGATTCAAGCGCCACAAAGGTGTACAATTGTAAACAGTGGGAGTATGTAGGAGAGGAAGAACGATTCTGGGGAGAGCACGGGAAGAGGAGGATGGTGAACATCTGGAGACAGGTTCGCAGGCATAATGTGGATGGCAGTGAGCTACCAATGTATTACCAAAAGAAGGGTCTGAATCAAGCAATCCAAGACAAATATGAAGGCGGTAATGAGATGGCAAGAATTTGGTTAGCAATGAAGGAGATAGGTATATCTGGGAAGCAAACTCAGAAAGTGTATTTAGCAGAACTTGCAAGAATGGAAGAAAGAGACAAGGCGGAAAAGGAAAAGATGGAGAGAAGGGAACAAAGGATAGTTTAGATGAAGATAATGTCATTAAATGTGAGGGGTTTTAGGGAAAGGGTGAAGAGGAGGCGCATTAAGAGGATGGTTGTAAGAGATAAAATTGATATATGTCTTTTACAGGAGACAAAGTGTACTAATCTGAATGAGTGGGAAATAAATAAGGTGTGGGGGAATGACGAGTGTGAATGGAGGGTACTACCATCAACGGGACTGAGTGGGGGTTGTGTCACAATATGGAGGAAAGGTTTATTGGAGGCAGTGTGGCAAATCCAAGGTCAGGGGTTCATAGGTGTGGCGTTTAGAGGAGGTAATACAAATGAGGTAAATTGTGTTGTCAACGTGTACACTTCGTGCTCGTTGGAGGGCAAAAGAAAGGTCTGGAAGGATCTAATGATGACTAGCAGGGGTCTTCCGCATGTGAACTGGGTAGTGGCCGGCGACTTTAATGCGGTCAGAGGGAGAAGGGAAGTGATAGGAAGATCAGCGTACCATTCAGCAGCGGAGATGGAGGAGTTCAATTTCTTCATTCAGCAAATGGGGCTGGTAGACCTTCCAGTTATTGGGAAAGGAGTGACATGATCTCACCAGACGGCCAGTCAGCAAGCAGACTGGATAGGTTCCTATTCTCACCGACACTGATGGAGGAATGGGAATTACTGCACAGAGGATAGGAACTAGGGAATTCTTGGATCATTGTTGGATTAGTACAAGAGATAACAAGCAAAATTGGGGGCCAAAGCCATTCAAGTTTTTTTATTACTGGTTGGAAGACATTTCCTTTGGAGATTTGATAAAAGCAAAGTGGAATTCAACGCAGTGTGCTGGGTGGAAGATGTATCAATTGGCAAGGAAGCTAAAGCATATTAAAGGTCATATAAAACAGTGGTCTGAGGAAGTGTGGAAAAAGGATGACATCTTTTTGGCAGACAAGGTTCAGGAGATGGAAATGGATGATCAAAAGTTATTGGAAGGGGTGCAGCTGAATAATACAGTGAGGCAGGAACTTATGGCAGAATATTGGGGCAGGGCAAGGATGTTGGAACATGCTTTGCTACAGAAGTCTAGGGTACGATGGGCTCTAAATGGAGATAACAATACCAAGTACTTCCATAATTGCTTTAAGTCGTGGTGTCATGCAAATTCTATTCTTGCAATTCAATCAGAGGAGGGATGGTTGGAGACTGTGTCTGACATTCGAGCCAGAGTATTTGATCATTTCTCTGATGTGTTCCGGGAAACATGGTGGGATAGACCTACAATGGATGGAGTTTCCTTCTCTCAACTATCGGTCCAGCAGAACCAATTTTTGGAGGAGCGGTTCTCAGAGGAGGAGATCAAGGTGGCAGTATGGGCATGTGAGGGAGGCAAAAGTCCAGGACCTGATGGTTTTGGGATGAATTTTTACAAAGCCAGTTGGGAAGTAATTGGGTCTGATGTGGTGAAGGCAGTACAGGAGTTCTATGAATCGGGAATATTACCGAGGGGGGTAAGTTCTTCTTTCATTATGCTCATTCCAAAGGTGGCTACACCTTCAGGGTTAAATCAGTATAGGCCCATTTCTTTAATATCAAGTGTGCATAAGATTATTTCGAAGCTACTGTCTTTGAGGTTGAAGAAAGTGTTGAAGGCCCTGATATCGTCCTCTCAGACGGCCTTCTTGTCTGGACGATCGATTCTGGATGGAGTAGTGGTGGCAAATGAGCTCCTGGATTGGGCTAAAAGGAGGCGAAGTCCGTGTTTTTTGTTCAAGGTTGATTTTGAGAAGGCTTACGATTCGGTCAATTGGAATTTTTTAGATTATATGATGGTTAGGATGGGTTTTGGAAGTAGATGGAGGTCGTGGATGAATGCCATAGTTCGGAATACTTATGTGTCGATATTAGTTAATGGGTGCCCGACATCAGAGTTTAAACCAGGAAGAGGGCTGAAACAGGGGGACCCGCTATCCCCTTTTTTGTTTTTGATGGTGGCAGAGGCCTTAACAGGCTTGTTTAGGTCAACCATCCACAAAGGTTTGTACAAAGAGATCAAGGTAGCTGACGATGCGCGATATTCAGTGTTACAGTATGCAGATGATGTCATTATGATGGGAGAAGCGGATCTGCAAACGGTGTGGCATCTGAAGGTAATGTTAAGGGGGTTTGAAATGACGTCAGGGTTGAAGGTAAATTTCAGCAAGAGTAGCTTTTATAGCTTAAATGTGTCTGGATCATTCACGCTTGCTGCTAGCTCCATGCTAAATTGTAATGTGGGTACTTTGCCGTTCAAATTCTTGGGAGTGCCACTGGGGGTGAACCCTAAGAAGGAACAAGTCTGGAAGCCAATAATTGAGCATTTTAACAAAAGATTGTCAGGTTGGAAGGCACGTAATATGTCTTTCGCAGGGAGATTGGTGCTACTCAATTCAGTATTAGTTTCTATCCCATTCTATTTTTTTCCTTTTATAAGGCTCCCAAGTCAGTATTGAAGGTTCTGAAGCGGCTGCAGAGGACATTCTTATGGGGTGGAAATGAGAGTCATTCAAAAATTGCATGGTTAAGTTGGGAAAATGTTTGTCGGCCAAAGGAAGAAGGAGGGTTAGGGGTGAAGTGTTTGGAGAATTTTAATCTGAGTTTGTTGGCTAAGTGGAGATGGAGGATATTATCAGCTGGAAAGGCGATCTGGGGCCCGCTGCTGAGGTGTAGGTATGGAGAAACACATACATATATGGAGAGGCCTGCAGCGTTTAATCACACATCGCAATGGTGGAAAGACATATGGAGCATTGATGGATCAAATGCGGTAGTGCCTCATTGGTTTCAAGTTAGGATAAACAGGATAGTGAGGTCTGGAGTGGATACTATATTTTGGGAGCAGAGGTGGATTGGAGGTATGGCACTCAGCGCACTTTTTCCTAGACTGTATGCCTTAGCAGAGGATAAGGGTATCACTATTAAAGACAAATGTGTCTCCGCAGCTCCATCTTTATCATGGATGTGGGTATGGCGTAGGGAGTTGTTTGTTTGGGAGGAGCAGCTGCTACAGGATCTACAGGAGCTCTTGAGTGAGGTTGGTTTGGACGATCCGGCTCCAGACGAGTGGGGGTGGGGGTCAAGTGGCAGGGGGGGATATTTGGTGGCACAAGGCTATAAGGTGTTGACGGAAGGACCCACTGAGCTAGGAATGAATTTTGTGGAACCTCAGGATGTATGCAGATTGTGGGAGGAGAGGTTACCATCTAAGGTGCTGCTGTTCGCATGGAGGCTACTGAGGGGTAAACTCCCCACTGTTGATAACCTGCTAAGGAGAGGAGTACAGCCATCGATACTTAGCCCTGTTTGTGTGTTTTGCAAGAATGAGCCAGAGACCAACAATCATCTCTTCCTACAATGCTCAAAGATCCAAAGGCTGTGGTATGAGGTAATTTGTTGGGTGGGAGGCCAGTCCCCACTTCCGGCAGATATTAATCAGTTATTTCTCCAAGCCGCTGGATGGGTCGTCGGGAAGCGAAAGAAGAAGTGCAGGTATGTGTTTTGGATTGCGATATGTTGGTGTATCTGGCTGTCTAGGAATGCTATTATTTTTCAGGGGGCCGAGTGGGAATCAATGGACATGTTAATGTCGATAAAGTTTATCTCGTGGAAATGGTTGTTGTACTCATTTGGTTTTACTACACGATGTGTATTTTCAGATTGGTGCTCCCACCCTAGGTTGTGTCTACTGTACATGAAATAGAGGTGTAGGTTATGTGGAGCATAGGTGAACAGGTCAATGGTCAAATTTGATCAGCTGAAACATTTTGTTTCAACTGACTTTATATGCTATATAATAATATATGTTTTGCTTGTCAAAAAAAAAAAAAAGGTAATCACTTTCCCAACAATTGTTTGGAATCCAATCACTCTACAACGTTGTTCGGGTTCCCCTCAATCTTAAGTCCTCTCAACTATAAAAATATAATCCGTTGCTTTACATTAAAAAAACCAAAAAAACTAATTAACAAATCAATTATAAATATAATATATATGTATATATTTTATCCCCATGATATTAGAGTGCTTTATCAATGACTAATATTCGTTAAAACTTAATTATTTAGTTGGAACTCTAATTAATTTTAGTTCTTAATTTTGTATCAATTTGTAAAAACTTCATTTGGATAACCTAAATAATTTTGATAGTTTAATTTGGTATCCCATCTTTTAAAAACTCCAATTGTGTATCATAATTTTAAAAATATCTATGCTTAGTGTTGTTCCTAAGAAGTGCTCGGTTATGACTCCACACCTTTGTGGTTGAGTGCTTTGGACTCACTTTTGAATTTCTTATTGTGTTTCCATTTTATTTTCTCTCTATTTTATGCGCCTCTTATTTTTAGTTTTATAATCTCTTGTTATGTCTTTAATAAGTCTTGTTTAGTCCTTTGATTATCATATTAATTCCTTATTTTAGCTTTTTAATTTTTCACTAAAAATGTGTTGGTGTCTTCTTTGAAATTGAGCATCTAAGAGGTTCTTACCTCTTGAGAAAGCCTTATAAAGAAGTCTCACATGCTTGTAGTCTAAGCATGTTCCATTAAATGTTTTTCTAAAAAAAATAGCTCAATTTCTCCTTGTAGTTTGAAGGTTATTTGTGCTTAGTTGTAAGTGAGATTGGGCATGTGATATTGAGCAAGCATTTGTGCAAACAAGTTAGCTCAAACACTAAAAGAACCATTACTTCTAAACATACCTAAGTCACCTACAATTCTAGTACACTTTGAGTTGCTTTTAGTGTTTTCTTGAATTGCACTTTGCTTCACTTTTTTGTGTCCCTTGCTTAGAATTTTTCCAAGTGATTATAACCACTAAATCACTTACAAAATTTTAATCAAAACAAGTGTTTAGATGTATCTAAAGTATAAAAAAAAATAAGTAAAAAGAAAATAGAAGAAAATCAAAGTTCAAAAGTAGTATAAAATTAAAGTAGAAAAAAAAAATGGTGCACCTAATAACTAATAAAAAATTGCAAAAGAATGCATAATTTTGGTTGATTTTGCTTGGACATCCTTCTTTAGCTCACGACCATACTAGTTTAAACTGGTGCAGTTTTTGAAAACATTTTGAGTCATTTTATATTTTAGTCCTTATTCTATTCTTGTACCTTTCTATGAATTTCTATTAGTAATCCTTACTTTCCTTCATTGCCTTTAATTCTAGTTTGTCTCTATTTTACTCTTTCTACTCTTATTTCTAATAGCTATTTCCAATTGGATAGTGTCCTTTCTTAAATTGTGCATTTATTGCTTTTATTTGCTTATACTCCTTACATTCCTTGGTTGCTTTTGTGTTTTGTTCCACTTCTGTAGATAAGCCTTGGATTTGAAGGCCTTCCACAAGGGTGACACATTAGGAAGAGTTGACTAACAAAGGAAAGACTTGATCAATAGGAGAAGCAATACCAAAAGTGAGACACTTGGAGAGGAAACTTGGAGGGAGACTTGAAGACTTTGTTTTTCTTTTTTGTTGTTTAATTCCTTGTAATGAAACGACCTTTGCTAGGAAGTTTTGGATGCCCATAATGGTCACCTCCTTTTATGTGTAATAGCTAGTAGATCTCAGTTTTAGGTGTGAAGGAGGAAATGGTACACCCCTTTATACCTTAGGAGCACGTTTTTTTGAACCCTACTATTTTATTTTTACCTTATTACTTTTGTGTTTTTAGTTAAAGACTTGAGTTCCAAAGGCTCTTATCTTCTAAAGTGAGAAAACACAAAAAGATGGAGGAGAGTATCTTGTGTTATTTGACCATCCATAAAAATTCAAACATCCTTGCACATCTCAATGGAATCACACACTTTTAGTAACAAGTGTGTAAACTAAAGGGATCACCTAAGGTAAAGACTCTTGATAGGTTTGTGCATAAGTTTAGAGAATTGAGGGTGGAGGAGAGCAACATAAGAAAGGAAAGAGAGGCAAGAAGAGAGAAAGAGAGAAGAAAAAGAAAGAGACAAAAAGGAAAGAGAGAGATGAAGAGAGAAGAAAAAAAAAGAGAGAAAAAGGAAAAAGATGAGAGGGAAAGGAAGATGTGGAAGCCTACCTTGATTGAGAAATGAAGGTAGAGCAACTCTTCAAGTGCCATCAAGTAAGAGAGGAGAGCAAAGTCTCCTCGGCAACCCTTAGTTTCCAAGGACATGTCATGCATTGGTGGACGACACTAGTTAATGAGAGACTTCAAAATCATAGCCTTCTAGTTGAATCTTGGAATGATTTGAAAGGGGCTATGAAGAAAAGGCATATCCCTTCTTACTGAGAGAGGACTCCTTGACAAGCTACAAAGGCTAGGACAATATAACTTAAGTGTTTAAGAGTATAGGCAAAGCATGGAGCTTCTCATAATGAGAGGGGGCATTAATGAGGAGCTAAGGGCTACCATTGCTAGGCTCCTTAGTGGTTTGAGCATAGACATTAGAGATAAAGTTGAGCTCTTACCATATAAGAACTTAGATGACTTGGTCCAACTTTGTGTCAAGGTTGAGCAACAATTAAAAAAAGAAAAAGTTCAAAGAAGGATTACTTAACCTATACAAAGAGGGACCAAGTCAAGGGAAGCTCTTCCATGAGCCTTCCAAAAGAGGGGTCACCTATCATAAGCATGCATGAAAAGAATGATCATTTGCATAATAAAGAAAGCCCCCTACTAGTTCTTCATCCAAGACTAGTAGTATTAAGTGCTTTAAATGTCTTGGGAGACACCACATTGCCTGTTAATGCCTCAACAAAAAGACCATGGTCATAAGAGGTCAAGACATTGAAACTGAGTCATCTTCCTCTTTTAGTAAGAGTGAGGAAGAAGGGGGTAACATGCACGTTGAGCATACTTATCCTTGTGAAGGAGACTTGTTGATGATAAGAAGGCTTCTTGGAAGCCAACATTAGCCAATCTAAAAAAGAGAATACTTTTTATACAAGATGTAAAGTTTTTTATAAGATATGTTCTCTCATTGTAGATAGTGGTTATACAAAAGGTTGGTTGAGAAGTTAGCCTTCAATTCTAGTCCTCACTCTAAGACTTACAAGCTTCAATGGTTGAATGAGAGTAAGAAAGTGGAAGTCAATTAACAAGTAAAAGTGTCTTTCTCTATTGGTTCTTACAAGGATGCAATTCTTTGTAATGTGGTACCAATGGAGGCAGCCCATATCTTGTTAGGGAGGTCATAGCAATATGACAAGAAAACTATTCATGATGGTTACTCTAATGAGATTGTCCTTACCCACTTCGGTAATAAAATCAAGTTGTACCCTCTTTCACCTTCACAAGTGAGGGAGGATCAACTTATTTTAAATAAGAAAAAGGATAAGGAAGAGAAAAACAAAATGAAAAAATAAACAAGCATTTTGAAAAGAAAGCAAGATTTTTTAAACCTATAAGCGTAGTTAATGACCTTGTTAGTTACCAAGACATCGTCTAGTATTGATCTACCAAGTAAAAAGGTTGTCTGAAACTAGAAAATGACCACCCCTAACACTCTAAAATGACCCCTAACACTCACTTTTATTTATAAGCCAAAATATTTTAGATTATCTTGTGAACACTCATAATTAGAGTGACATGTTGATACTGGGAGAGGTTTTGTGGTCTCCCAACCTTTGGAATCAGAGCTATAAAAGATGATGTCACCACCTTTAGAAGGAACCCAAGATAGATTCAAATAGAAGAAGTTAGAGAATATAAGCGGGTAGCGGGAATCGAACTCGCATCGTTAGCTTGGAAGGCTAGAGGTTATAGTCGACATTGATTCATCATTTTGATTTAACATCTCTAATTCAAAAATGAATATGAAACTTTTGTTTCATTCGGCTCCTTTACGAAAAAAATTAAGAGATGGAAAATTCAAAAAATTAGACGCTTCCCATTGTTCATCTGGTTGATGAAATAGGGGTTCTCAGTTAAGAAGAGGAGAAAGAAGACCTCAATCGTAAAGTAAGATCATATATCCTTTTCAAGATTGCTACCCCCTTCACAAGACCACACTATCTCCTTTACTTATTCTTTAAAAAATGGTTCTTCCAACATCAAGTTATCCTATGTCGAAATTTGATGAAATTCCACCTCATCCAAATTGGGCCCTACCAAATCTTTTTCTTTAAATAATTGCTTAAAATAATTCTTCACCATGGCCTTCACTTGATCAACATCTTCAATGCACCCATTGTTTGAATTTCCACTAGAATCTAATTCTGAGCACATCTCACCCTAAAACACTTACGAAATTATTTGACATTACAATCACCCTCCACTGATCTTATTTAACAACCTCATCCAGAAGATTTTGGTCAGCCTCCTCCAGATGATTTATCTTAACATCTAACAACCTTTCATCTTTTAGAATAACTAACAATGCCATTGTTGATGTGACCATGCCTAGCCAAGGACCTATCACTAGGGCCATGGCTAGAAGGATTGAAGAAGACCTAGCCCTTGCAGACAAAGGAAGACTTCACCTCCTATGGAGAGTGAAGATATTAGGCTAGGGACTTTAGTTAATAAAATGTAATTTTCCTTTATTTTAATTTTGAGGAGCATTAAAAATTTAATTTGGGACATGTATTTAGTCCATTTTTTATTTTTAGGAGGTGTCTTAGGAAGTTAGAGGGTGGATTTAGCTTTTTGGGTCTTTATGAAGGAAATAAGGGGTAACCTTGATATTTACACCTCTCTTTTCCTACATAAACCCCCTAAGCTAATAAGAAGGAATCTTGACCCTTGGTTTGAGAAACTTGGGTACCAAGTTTGATGATCTAAGGAGGGAATTGTTTCTCAATCCTCCTCCCTTAGATCTCTCCTTTTAATCCTAACCTTTCTTTTTTAGGTTATCTTGTTCACGAGGTTAGCTACCTCTATAAATAGGAGCTCCTCCCTCACTTGTATTTTTTACACTTGAATTTAATCATAGAGACCATATTGGTTGTGAGGTTCTTACCTTTGAGTGTCCCTTTTTCTCCTTTATGAGAGCTTCTAAGAGTTATCAAGGGACCCTTCCCTTGTGGCCTCTCCCCTTTGACTCATCAAACCTAGTATTTGTGGCACCTCACCCCATTCCTTTCCTCTCCATAAATCCATTTCCCTTCCAAGTGACCTTAGAAAGGATCCTTTGGGCACGTGATCATCAAAGATCACATCAAGTGGTATCAGAGCCACTTTCTAAAGGTCACATTCTTTCCCAATTTTCTTGCTTTGTTGTTTATCTCTTTTATCTCTTTATTTTAAAGTCCTTCATTTTTGTCATCTTTATTTCCTTTATTGTCTAGTAGTATAGCTTTTTATTCTTCCTATTATATGCACTTTTGTTTTCTATCTACGCGCCTATGTTCCATTTAATTTGATGCGATTTTATTTGTCCCTTTCTTTGCATCTTATTTTCGTGTTCAAGTTGCTTAATTTTCCCTTGGTTTTTTATGTTAAAGTGTGCCTAAGAAGTTGTGACCATTAAACCCACATGGTTGAGGATTTTTCCACACCATTGTGGTGATCAACTTTGGCCACTTTGTTGTGCCTTTTGTTTTGAGTCTCTTGTTGAAATTTTTGCTCTATTAAAAGGTGTGTTATTTTTTCTTAATCTTGTATTTTGTCAAATACTAGTCATGTTAGTTTCCTATTTTGTCTCATTTAAATTCCATAGGTTTTAGCCTCTTAAAATTTTTACAAAAAAGCCTTCAAAAACATTTTGAATTGAGCTCCTAAGAGGTGAACCTCTTGTTGAGTCTCTTAAGTCTTTTATGCTTTTAGTTCAAGCATATTAATCTCTTTGTTGTTCTTAAATATTTGCTCAATTCAATCTTTATATGTTTCTTGTTTTATGTTGAATTATTAGTAGCTTTCCACTTGGTTTACCATCACTATTGGTGCCTCTTTATGGAATTTTAGCTTGGGTGAATTGTGTTAGTAATTTAAGCAATCAATTTACTTCAAAATCAGCCCTAAATCATTCCTTAAGCACCATTAGTTCAGTGGTATTTGGAACTACTAAGTTTTTTTGCCTTTAGTTGCATGCATTGTTTGAAAATTGTGTGACCTTACTTTGTGCTTATTCACTCAAGTGTTATTATTTCAAGCATCCTCGTTAAAATTTCAATTCAACAAGCTATTAGGTGCAGCAAAATGATTAGAAAAAGTTAAAAAAATTGAAAAAGTTCAAGTTAAAAAAAAAAAGATAAAGAACTCAAAAGAAAGACAAATTTGAAGTTGTGTACCTAATAGTAGAAACATTTGATATGAGGAACCAATTGTGAATAAAAAAAAAATTACTTGAGTAAGCTTTTTAGTTTTTTGTCACTTAAATTTTATTAAGTGTGCAACTATTGGTTTCATTTTTTTTGTTTGAGTCTTTTTTCATCTCTGCTCTTAGAGCTAATCTAGGAAAGTTATTTGTGTGCTACCTTCCTTTGTGAGCCTTATGTTTTTTTGCTTGTCTTCTTTACTTCTTTGAGTTTGTCATTGTTTAATCTATCCACTTGGATTTGTGAACCTTGTTTTGTTATTCACCTTTGTTTGTAGTCTTGTGTTGTATTCGGCCTTGGTAAGGAAAGGTTGGGAAAGGTTCCATATATAAAATTTTTGCAAGTCCAAACAAGAGGAAACAAGGGTAGCATTCTTGGGGTGGGTTGATGCAACTCAAAAGGGCTTGATCAAAAGGAGACAAACACCAAAAAGCTTGGAGTGAAGACTTTGCTTTATTTTTTTTATTCTTTATATTGTGTATACTTAATTTTAGATTGGGAGTTTGAGTGCCCTTAAGGCCCTCCCTTGGTTTGTAATAATTTTGGTTAATTTTAGCGTAGTTCCTCGTTAATTAGGTGAAGAAGGGAGAAGTGGTACACTTCCTTCAACACCTTAGGAGCACGATTAGAGCCCTTTTCTCTTTTACATTCTTGCACTTTTATTTTATTTTATGTTATTTTGAAAAAATGTGTAGAGGCTAAGAGTTCCAAAGACTCATCAAGCCACCTTAGGTGAGAAAACAAAAAAAAAAAAAGAAAAAAAGAGAGGAGTGTTGCTTAAAAAAAAAAGTTTTTGGCTTACCCTTTAGTTTTTAGCATCCAAGCACCATGACTTCCCACACACATTCTAGTGCACATAGTTGTTCATCAAGTAAGAGTGTCAACCAAAGAAAACCTTCTAAGGGAGACACTCTTGAAAACCTTAACTTAGAATTTAGGGAATGGATGGCTAAAGAACAAGAAAGGAGAGAAGAAAAAGAGAGAAAAAAAGAAATAAAAGAAAAGGAAAAACAAAAAGAGAAGGAAGAGTTAAAAAAAGAGATGTTGGAAATAAGAAAAGAGAAAAAAGAGCGAGAAGAGAGAAGGCAAAGAGAGAGAAGAGAGGATGAAGAAAGGAGAAGAAGGAAAGAACTAGAAAGAAAAAAAAGAAAAAGAGTAAGAAGAGAGAAGGAGAGGAGAAGATAGTAAGAGGAGATATGGGAAGGAGAGTGATAGAAAAAATAAATTAATTCTCATAAGATCCCCATCTAGACATTTTAGCTCTAGTGAAGAAGAATACTATAGAAATAAACATAAGCATCACTCACATTCATCATACAATCATCATTCGCCTCAAGAGAACATAAATCATGCTAGGGAACCAAAGGTAGACCTACCCCATTTTCATGGTAGGGAAGATGTTGAGACTTACCTAGATTGGGAAGTCAAAGTGGAACAACTCTTTCGATGCTATGAAATTAGGGAAGAAAGAAAAGTACCTTTGGCCTCCCTTAGTTTTCAAGGTTCTGCTTTGCATTGGTGGGATGGGTTAGTCAAGGATAGGGCCCGTAAACAAATGCCTGACATTCGCTACTGGAATGATTTAAAAACTTGTTTGCGAAGAAGGCACATTCCTTCATATTATGAGAGGGATCTTTTGGATAGGCTCCAAAGACTTAGGCAACATAACCTAAGTATTGAGGAGTATAGACAAAAGATGGAGCTTCTCATACTAAGGGCCAATATCATTGAGGAACCCAATGCCACCCTTGCTAGGTTTTTGTGTGGATTAAGCTCTGACATTAGAGATAAGGTAGAGCTTCTTTCATACTCAAACCTTGATGAGTTGGTAGAACTTTGTGTAAGAGCTGAGAATCAACTCAAGAGAAAAAGCTTTAAAAAATATTCTCCCTCTTACTCAAAAAGAGACCAACTTAAGGGAAACTCTTTCAAGGGTTTTCCCAAAGAGGAACCCAAGCATTTTCAAGATACAAAAGTACCTCATGTAGAGATAAAACCCCCTACTACTAAGCCTACTGAGAGGCAAAGTAGTATCAAATGCTTCAAATGTCTTGGGAGAGGCCACATTGCCTCTCAATGCCCTAACAAGAAAACCATGATCACGAGGGGACAAGATATTTGTAGTGAGAATAGCTCATCTTCCTCCTCTAGTGAGAGTAAGGAAGAAGGGGGACATACTTTTGAACAAGAGTGTGAGAAAGCTTTTCCTTATGAGGGGGACCTCCTTATGGTTCAAAGGCTTCTTGGAAGCCAACCTCTAGAGCTTGGCCAGTCACAAAGAGAGAACATCTTCCATACAAGATGTAAAGTAAATGACAAAGTATGTTCTCTCCTTGTTGATAGTGGCTCTTGTTGTAACTGTTGTAGCTCTAGGTTGGTTGAAAAGCTAGCCTTGACTACCATGCCCCATCTCAAACCTTACAAATTGCAATGGCTCAATGAGCAAGGGGAGATGGTAGTCAATGAACAAGTTATGGTTCCAATTTCTATAGGATCTTATAATGATGAGATTCTTTATGACATAGTTCCTATGGAGGCTGGTCATATCCTGTTGGGGAGACCATGGCAATTTGACAAAAAAGTTATTCACCATGGTCACTCCAACCAAATAATTCTCACCCATAATGAAAAGCGCTTCAAATTGTATCCTTTGTCACCTTCTCAAGTGCCTAAGGATCAATTTGCGATGAAAAAGAAAAGAGTTGAGGAAAAACAAAAACAAAAAAAAGTACAACAAGCTTTACCCTTAAAGCTTGAAAAAGGTAAAGAGAGAGAGTCGGAAGGTGATGCCCCTTCGAAAGGGAATATTAGTAAAAGGAGTCTATTTGCTACTAAACGTGATTTAAAAGAAGCTCTTTTGACTAACAAGCCCTTTTATCTCCTCTTTTGCAAAGAAGCATCAAATCCTTCTCTCATTTTGCATTCTTCTGCTGAGAGCACTGCCACAGCCCATGCACATGAGCACCTTCCTCAAGGGGTTCAAGATATTTTAAAAGAATTTGATGACATATTCCTTATTGAGGTTCCAAAAGGACTTCCTCCCATTAGGGGTATAGAACATCAAATTGATTTGGTGCCTGGCGCAAGTTTACCTAATAGACCTGCCTATAGGACCAACCCCATGGAGACCCAAGAGATTGAGTCTCAAGTGAATGAGCTGTTGGAGAAGGGTTGAATTCAAAAGAGCCTAAGCCCTTGTGTTGTGCCAGTTTTGTTGGTGCCCAAGAAGAATGGCCAATGGAGGATGTGTGTTGATTGTCGTGTAATTAACAACATCACCATCAAATATAGGCACCCAATCCCCCGTCTTGATGACATGTTGGATGAATTGCATGGGGCAAAAATATTTTCAAAAATAGATCTTAGAAGTGGTTACCACCAAATAAGGATCAAAGAGGGTGATGAGTGAAACTGCTTTTAAGACTAAATTTGGTCTTTATGAGTGGTTGGTTATGCCTTTTGGGCTAACTAATGCCCCAAGCACATTCATGCACTTAATGAATCATGTACTGAGGGATTGCCTTGGTAAATTTTGTGTAGTTTACTTTGATGACATTTTAGTTTACTCTAAGAACCTAGATGATCATTTAGGACATCTAAGGCATGCTTTTTCTCTTCTTAGGAGTAATCATCTTTTTGGTAACTTAGAAAAATGCACCTTTTGTGTAGATAGTGTAGTTTTCCTAGGTTTTGTAGTTAGCACAAAAGGGGTCCATGTTGACCCCGAAAAGATAAAAGCTATTCAAGAATGGCCCACCCCAAAGAGTGTGACAGAGATCAAAAGTTTTCATGGTCTCGCTGGATTTTATAGGCGCTTTGTGCCTAATTTCTCCACACTCTTCTCACCAATAAATGATTTGGTGAAAAAGGAAGTTCCTTTCCTTTGGGGTGAGAAACAAGAGAAAGCCTTCCAGCTAATTAAGCATAAACTGACCCATGCACCAGTCTTGGCATTACCTGACTTTTCTAAAACATTTGAACTTGAATGTGATGCCTCTGGTGTAGGTGTGGGGGCTGTCTTGTTGCAAGGAGGGCACCCCATTGCGTATTTTAGTGAAAAACTCAATAGTGCCCCCCTCAACTACCCCATCTATGATAAGGGGTTTTATGCTCTAATTAGGGCCCTTCAAACTTGGGAGCATTACCTTGCTCCCAAGGAGTTTGTCATTCATAGTGACCATGAGTCACTAAAATATTTGAGGGGTCAAGGTAAATTGAACAAAAGGTATACAACGTGGGTGGAATATCTTGAATCCTTCCCTTATGTCATCAATTACAAGAAAGGAAAATAAAATGTGGTGGCTGATGCTCTTTCTAAGCGTCATGCCCTTTATTCATCCTTGAGTGCAAAAATCTTGGGGTTTGATGACATTCGGGCTATGTATCCGTCTGACAAGGATTTCGGCCCCATATTTGCTACCTCTGCATCTGCATTCGCATTAAAGGCCCATGATGGGTACTTCATCAGTGAGGGGTATCTTTACAAAGGGAGTAAGCTTTGTATACCCCAAGGATCAATTAGGAACTTACTTACAAAAGAGAGTCATGAAGGTGGGCTCATGGGGCATTTTGGGATTTCAAAAACCCTCATGCTTTTACAAGAGAAATTATTTTGGCCCCATATGCGTAGAGATGTCCATAGATATTGCTCTAAATGTATAGCTTGCTTGCAAGCAAAGTCTAAAGCAATGCCTCATGGACTATACACACCTTTACCTGCTCCTTCTGCACCTTGGGAGGATATTAGCATGGATTTCATCCTTGGGCTCCCAAGAACCCAACGAGGTGCAGACTCCATATTTGTGGTGGTGGACCGATTTTCAAAAATGGCCCATTTTATTCCCTGCCACAAAGTGGATGATGCAAGCAACATCGCAAGATTTTTCTTTAAAGAGGTTGTCCGATTGCATGGTATACCCTCTTCAATAGTGTCAGGTAGGGATGTGAAGTTCCTTAGCCATTTTTGGAAAACTCTTTGGGCTAAGTTGGGAACTAAACTTCTTTTTTCCACTACCTGTCACCCTCAAACTGATGGGCAAACAGAAGTGGTGAATAGATCTTTATCCACTATGTTGAGGGCTCTCCTTAAAGGCAACCATAAGTCTTGGGATGAGTACCTTCCCCACATTGAATTTGCTTATAACCGGGTGGTTCATAGAACCACGAAGCATTCTCTATTTGAGGTGGTCTATGGCTTTAATCCTCGTACTCCTCTAGATCTTTTACCTCTTCCTCTTTCTGTTGCTGTGCATAAAGAAGGAGAGGCATAATCCATTTTGGTAAAACAATTACATGAGAGGGTTAAAGCTAACATAGAGCGCCAATCCTTGAGAGATGCTGCTTTCACCAATAGGGGGAGGAAAGAGGTCATCTTTGAAAAGGGCGACTGGGTATGGCTTCACTTGAGAAAGGATAGATTTCCTTCTCAAAGGAAGTCCAAACTTAGCCCTAGAGGAGATGGACCTTTCCAAATCCTTGAGCAGATCGGTAATAATGCCTATGTTTTAGATCTGCCTGAGGATTATGGGGTAAACACCAATTTTAATGTTTCTGCTTTGTCTCCATTTGTAGGTGCTGAAAATGACGAAGACCCCATGGATTTGAGGTCAAATCCTCTTCAAGGGGGAGGAGATGATGTGACCATGTCTAGCCAAGGACCTACCACTAGGGTCATGGCTAGAAGGATTGAAGAAGACCTAGCCTTTGCAGACAAAGAAAGACTTCACCTCCTATGGAGAGTGAAGATATTAGGCTAGGGACTTTAGTTAATAAAATGTAATTTTCCTTTATTTTAATTTTGAGGAGCATTAAGAATTTAATTTGGGACATGTATTTAGTCCATTTTTTATTTTTAGGAGGTGTCTTAGGAAGTTAGAGGATGGATTTAGCTTTTTGGGTCTTTATGAAGGAAATCAGGGGTAACCTTGATATCTACACCCCTCTTTTCCTACATAAACCCCCTAAGCTAATAAGAAGGAATCTTGGCCCTTGGTTTGAGAAACTTGGGCACCAAGTTTGATGATCTAAGGAGGGAATTGTTTCTCAATCCTCCTCCCTTAGATCTCTCCTTTTAATCCTAACCCTTCTTTTTTAGGTTATCTTGTTCAAGAGGTTAGCTACCTCTATAAATAGGAGCTCCTCCCTCACTTGTATTTTTTACACTTGAATTTAATCATAGAGACCATATTGGTTGTGAGGTTCTTACCTTTGAGTGTCCCCTTTTCTCCTTTGTGAGAGCTTCTAAGAGTTATCAAGGGACCCCTCCCTTGTGGCCTCTCCCCTTTGGCTTATCAAACCTAGTATTTATGGCGCCTCACCCCATTCCTTTCCTCTCCATAAATCCATTTCCCTTCTAAGTGACCTTAGAAAGGATCCTTTGGGCACGTGATCATCAAAGATCACATCAATTGTTTAAATGCTCCTTTCAACCCCTTCAATTTATTCTTAAAGTGATTCATATTACATGTCAATCTCACATGCATATACCATAATTTTTTCACCACATCATGGAATGATGAATTTTGCAGCCAATGATTGTAAAATTTAAAAGATTTGGCCCCAATTATTCCTATTATCCTTTAATAAAATCCAATATTGATCAGAAAATTCCCTAGAATCAATCCATTGGGAAGATATATGTTAGACATCACTAAGAGCATGTGAGATTCGGAATCTATCTAACCTAATGTAATATGACCCATTTGTAGACATCCAAGTGAAATTCTTTCCATAAGTTAGGATATCAACCACTTCTATGAGCCCCAAGAACTTTAGAAATTCCCCCATTTCCACCTCCATATGATAATAGGATGATCCCTTTACTACCAACCTATTTGCCACTACATTAAAGTCACCCCCTAAACACTACCGTGCATCTGTGTATCTTCTTTTTGTCATCAAGATATCTTCCCATAACTTTCTATTTCTAGCCAAGTAATAGGGTGCATCAATATTTATCAGTAAGCATAGTGAGTTCATACCTCTTTCATAAAAACTTACTCCCAGAAAACCTTCTCCTGCAATTTGAAATTGAAATCCTAAAACCCCTTTCTTCCATATTATGAGCAAACCACCTCTCAGGCTAATGGATAGTTTCACCTTCCATTCACATTCTCTAGTACCCCATAGCTCTTTTACCTCCCACAATTACATTACATTTAGTCTCCAACAACAAGCAAACATCAACATTGTTCACCTATAGAACCTTCCTTAATTTGTGCCTTTTAAGCCTATCCCAAAACTCAATTACATTCAAGGCAAACATCAATATTGTTCACCTATAGAACCTTCCTTAATTTGTGCCTTTTAAGCCTATCCCAAAACTCAATTACATTCAAAGCATAGATCTTCATTACAAACTTAATCTATTTCTCCTTCGCACCATCTCGGTCCTGTCTCTGTCTTCCATTTGAGCAATTTCTGAGATATAGACTTCATCTGCATCCCTGCCCTCTACCTTCATCTCTTTCGCTTTTTTCCACACACTTCATGGACCATGGTGAGCTTTTGGGTCCTTTTC
Organism: Psophocarpus tetragonolobus; assembly: GCA_037954015.1. Lineage (NCBI taxonomy): Eukaryota > Viridiplantae > Streptophyta > Magnoliopsida > Fabales > Fabaceae > Psophocarpus > Psophocarpus tetragonolobus. Next base: position 21,271,580 of record CM075688.1, on the reverse strand, counting down.
CTGTTTGCACCATTCGATTTAGAGTTGGAAATCAATATCTGATCAATTGGGATGGAGATTGAGTTTGACCCCCAAAAGAAGAGTCCTCACCCTTAAGACTAAATTGAACCGGTCGCTTCCTTCCCTACTTCAGTAGCATATGTCCTTCCACACTTTTATGTGATGTTGTTGAACTTTGTCTTCATCATCCAAATTGTGGTACCCAATAAATTGTCATTATTTTTTGTCGATCGATGATAACTGCCTAAATTACCTTTTTTTTATACAGGTAAAATAGAGCAGTTAGCCTCATTCCAACTTGTTTAAAGTTTTGTTTTCCTCCTTTTTTATACAACAATTAAATACTTAGAAAAATTTATTATAGATATACTTTTGGGCATATTTTACTTTTATTTTTTTGGTTTTTATTATTTGAGTTAGGTTTTTTAAGAAGGTTTAAATAAGTGTTGGAAGAGGTAAGGGTCTGGAGCCAGCGCCCAACGACCAAGGAGTGGTCGGCCAATGTTGGTCGGTGCCCAACAACAGCAAAGTGGTCGTCCAACGCCTGTCAACCTGAGAGGGTGTATTTTCTGCCTCTTGGCACCCAACGTCAATGTTCAAATATGCCCTTTTTAAATAGAAATGTGTTTTCCGAAGACGAATAGAGAAGCGGCACGAGGAACAACTAGGATTCCTCCCATTCCACCATTTCCACTCTATTTTCACTCCATTTCACCTCCATTTTTCAACTCCATGTCATTGATCAAACTCTTCATTTCCAAGGACGGCTAGATTCTTTTGGTTGGAGTTTTGATGTAACTTTGTCTCAAACTCTACTGTATATTTTTCCCTACTAATCTAAGTTTATCATTCATTGTTAGAGTTTTTCTTTACCAAGCTACATTTGATAGATATATATCTTTTTGGATTTTATTTGTTGAATGAACTTGGCAGACGAATTTTGCTTGCGAAATGAGAAGAGCTCCCAATAGGATTTATTTATCGAGAGAGAGTAAAAACCATTGGCCATCTTGAGCTCCTTTTCGTAGTGAGGTTATTTGACTCTAGATTATATGAGCGATCCATGATCTAAAGCCCAAATAGCTTAATCTCTGACTCTTGAGGAATCGAAAAAATAGTATTTTTATGAGTAATAGGATCGTGAGTAATGAACAATGATTTGATAGTGTATTTATGCATTAAAGGGACGATAAAGTGAAATCAAAATCCCACTAAGCTTCTCATCATATATATTTTAGTTTATTTTTATGCCTTTAATTCCAATCAATTTAGAGTAGTTTCAATTAATTCCCTATTATTTGCAAGTAATTATTATTAGGATTCTGAGTATCAATCTAGTCCATGTGGGATCGACCCAATATATATCGAATACTACATACAACCAGTGCACTTGCCGGGAGTATAATAGAAAATTTGCTCTAACAATCCACATAGTGGACTAAGATGCGAATGTTGGCAACCTTAGATTCTCAGAAGGAAGGGTTGCCTCCATTGTTTGAACCTTCTACCCCTTCTTTTGAGAAACAAAGTCACGCATGACTTGTGATCCTCCATGGACCACCTCCATTTTATGATCAAGGCTCATTACTTGATGCACCCCTTCTACACCTTCACTCAATGAGCCTCTAATTGATGCACCTATTCTACAACTTTAGTCAATGGGCTCAAACCCACACCGAACTTTTCCAGTGATTGTCCCACACTTCTCATGCTTAATAAGTTTGATTCCCTCCTTCTGTTGCTAGGTTTCATAGGTGACTCTAACAAGCTTCTATGCAACATCTCATTTGAATTTGGTTTATTGATTTTAAATTTGTCTTCCAAGCCCCACTCATAACAAGCTTTTCTACTCAGTTCACCCAATCACTGCTCCATCAATACTGGATCTATTTCTTCCTCCCCAACACTATTGACACTGCTTTCTAAAAAAATACCTTCCCCTTTCTTTTTCAATTCATCACAACATTCTACATTACTTTCTTCAACTTATTTAATAACAAACAGTTTGTCATCTATGTTCACCCACAGTATATAGTTTATAATGTCATGCACTTTAGTACTTACTATGAACCTTGATACATCCAACATCTCCTTCCTCTTAGTAGCTTCGTCTACATATAAGAATTTGCCATAAAAGGAAGTTGGCATTTGAAAAAATTCCTCCTTCCACGCCTGAAGCCAGACCCCAAAGCATTGTATCCAAACCATACTTTTGCATACGTGATTGAAGGCTCCTATTGAATAATCTCAGAGAACCAAGACTAGACTTGGTCAATGTTGCCATTAATGTACTTCTTAACGTTCTTTGCTACATATATTTCCAATAATACATATTTACCCATAGGAGTTGCTCTAATTCCAAACACACCTTCTTGATGCAAACTTGTGTATGTATGATAAGAAGTTTCTTTCGTTTTGACTTTTCCAACATATGATTTTTCCAACTTTGCCACCTCATTCGCATCCAACTTGTATGAGAAATTAAATGTGGAAAATTTTGACAACCTTCCATCGCTTTCAATCTTACTTCGATAAACCCTTTGTGGACACTTCAAAACAATTGTGTATGAAGCTCCCTGCATCTTTTCAAAGTATTCCTTCTGTACCCCTGAATCTTGAGGTTTCCGTTCCTTTAATGGCATCCAATTTTTCCTATGCTTGACTCTTTCTCTACTTGCCAGACCGTTTGATCTCTCAAATTTGGGATAGTTAACCCACATCTTCGAATGTCGTATAAAAATCTTGTCCCAGTTGCAGTGTCATAATTCTTGTATCCTTAACTTTAGCAAATTTGACAAAACCAAAATGGTGCCTTTTCTTGTCTCTCTTATTATGTATCACCATTCCTTTCATGTTACCATATAACTTGAATACCTCCCTATGTCTCTAGCCTTATAATCCTTTGGGAAATATGTGAAATAATAGGAAGTGTACTCTTCCTTTCGCCCACTATTTCTGCCTTGAAAGTTGTCTAAGGGTCTTCCATCTTTCCTGTATTCTAAACCTATCTCAAGCCTTGACTTACCTATCCTAACCTCACACCACTCTTCTTTACCTTCACTTATCCCTTTCCTAGTGGTGATGTGCCTATTGAGTTGTCCTACATCTAGTGTAGATTGACATTGTTTTCTATACTGGTTCATCCATGAAATAACCTACATCTAGTGTAGATTCAACACCCCTCTAAATTTGCTTTCGCTATAAATTGATTACAAACATCATGTACACATAATTCAAAGAAAGTCTTAAACAACAATCATCAAAAGGCTTAACTCTTGCACCCCACAAGAGCATGTTCTACCATGACACCTCGTCACATGAACATCAACCCACTTATGACACCCTGTTACTCAATTTCACAAAATCTCAATGAAAATCATTTCAAGAGATTTCCCTAAACAGAAAAACAAAGATTTGGGTTAAGAGCAATATTACCTCAATGTGAAGATTACCCAAAATGTAAGATCATTTGCTCTTGATTTCTTCTCTTTCACTAACAATTTTTTATGAACATTACTTAACTTAGCAATTTTGATATCGTAGTTTTTCAAACTTGAAAACAACAAAATGAATTCAAATTGCAAATGAAAATATCAACAACAAGAACTCTAAAATCACATACTCATCCTTAAGCTATAAAACAATCAATACCAATATTATACCTAATAGAAATGTGTTTAGTACTATAAAATTAATTGAAATAGCAAAGCCAAAACCTAGATAAGATATGAGACTTGAGAGACATCTTCAAAGTTTTAAGTCCAATCTTAATCAATCTCAACACTAGATTTTGTTGTTGTTCACTCGGTTGTCAAACATATCTTGTGTTGTCTACCATTTTATTAATGCATGCTTTTTGACCTTCCAATAAAAAACAACAAATTCACGTGAAAAACTATTAGAAATAGCATATGGCTTCACCAGATTCATCAACGACAACCACATCTCTAATAACCACAAATGTTTTTTAGGTAAATAAAAAATTTCAAATTAAAACATCCAACAATGTAGCAGTAACATAAGGAAATATATACCTAAGCCAACATTAATACAGTTTTCTCAATCCACAACAAAGAAAGTAAAATCTAGGATTTGCAAGCTGCTCAAGAAAGTCGTAATTGAGGTCGATGAGACAACATGTATTGGTTGGAGTTTCACTAGGTTGAAGTGAAAGAATAGGGACAAAATCAAACACAAACCACACAAGCATTAATACTCACATAAACACAATTGTTGCAAAACCCAAAAATTCAACACGGCATCACCATTAAAAGTGGACTCCGCTAGTGTTCCTAAACAATTTACATCTTTGACACATTCTACATTACTAGAGAGTTAGTTTTGCAGTGGCACGAAGATGGTTTGGATAAGGGTGAATATAGTTTGAGATTTGCTTAGATGAACCGTGGCATGGTCGGTTAGAGCACAAAGAAAGAGAGTAAGGAATGAGAGAGAAGATAGATTAATTAATGGATTTTTATCATTTAATGGAACTAAAAAAAAAGAATATGGTTGATTTGGTGTTGGTTTTTAGTTTTTAAAAAGATAATTTCTACGATTTTTTTTTGAAAGAAGATGAAAAAATTTGTTTGGTAAGTATTTTTAAAAATTGTTTGAGATGTAAAAATGAAAACTTGTTTCGCTATTTGGTTTCTAAAATAGTTTTAAAAACTAAAAAAATGAAAACTTGTTTGGTTATAATTATTTTTTTATTTATGATTTTTTAAGTGAAGCATAAAATTTCAAATATATTTCTGACTTAAATAATACTTTTTTATAATTTAAAATATTTTTTAAGTAATAGATACAAAAAATACTAAAAATAGAGACTATAAATATTTGTTGCATAATTTATATAAAAAATTATGAATACGAAAATAAAATTGAAGTGAGTCATTAATATTTGAACGTGTATTGTCACATTGTCGCCTCGTTGTTGCCATGCCGTCAGTACTACCACCACCACCACTGTCGTCTGTGGTGGCAGCACTAACAAATGGTGATGGAGCAAGAATGGTGACAACCTTACAAAGGATTCCAGGAGGTTAAGGAAAGAGAGTAATGTGTTAAGCGTTTGTGATAAAGATTTCTATGTGAGAAAACCATACGAGTTTGTTTAATTAATAACTCAATTTGAACCGTTTATTGAATTCTTGTGGTTATTATTATCTTTTCTTATTTATTACCTAATTCTTTTTATCGGGTTAGGATCCTCTTTATTTCCTTCCTTATAAGGATTTTGACTACATAAATGTTACATGTTATAAATTTTATATCATCTCTATTTAATTAACTTTTTAAAGTATAGGAAATAGCAGGAAATGGATAAAAAGAAAATGAAGAGGTTTGTTACTCATTTTTATCACCTGAATTGTCATATATATATATATATCCTAATTACTCAATTACCTTAAAAAGTCTTCATGAAACCAATAATAATATAATTTTAACCATAAAAATTCTTGAAGAAAAATGGAACCAGAGTTCCTTCCCTTTAACAATAGCCTATAGGTTATACTATAAGGCTATGAAGACTCAATTGGCTCCTGGAGCTTTGTTGATGTCGCCTAAAGATGTTACCACAATGTTATTAGTAAATCCCGAAAAGGTTAGCGCCACTGTTCCTAGAACGTTAAGACATGAAGAAATAACTTCAGGCTTAAGATGGAAATTGGAAGAAATTCTTCCCCCTGAAAAGATTGAAAATCCTGTTCTTGATAATATTGTAGAATTTAGGGATGGGGCGGTGGAAGTAGCTTTCGCTCCCTTAAGAAGATCCCTTTCATACAGATCTCCCCAGACCTCCTTTGCTACGGCAAGAAGGTCGATAGATAGATCTGGGTTTTCTATGCCAAGATCTCTTCAATATCTGGGAACTAGGTCGGATCCTAGAGTCCCTCAACCAGAATATGAAGAAGTAGAAAACCAACCTAATTCTCCAAATTTTGAATTTGTCACTGGTCCATCTGAATTCAATCAACTAAATGTTATTAAAAAATTTGAAATAAATAAAGATTTATTAAAAGAAGAGTTTTTGAATCCTAATAATAAAGAAAAAAGAGAATGGTTCTTTCAAACTTTTTCTCAACAAGAATTAAGATAATACAGAGAAAAATACTATAACTATTTAGAAGAAAAAGAAGAAAATATTGCTTTCTTTAATTGGTTCTCTGAAAACTGTTTTAATAATCTTCGAATAAATGTTCTCAAAACTGCTGAAAAAATTTGGAAAACTTCTAAAGGAGAAATTATCAGTATAGTTCCCCTTAGAAGAAGTAAAATTTCCTAATATTCAGAATAATGAAGTTGTTGCTTCACCTTTTAAAATGATAACTGACAAAAGAGATATTTCTGTAAAAGATATTCAAAACTTGCATACTCAATTAAATTATACTAACCAAGTTATTCATATAATTGCCACTGAAATAATAGATAAGGAGTTACCCCCTAAAAAGTTAGAAAGATCTTTAATTAAACCTTTTAAGTTTTCCGAAGAAGAGTTAAAACACATAAAATTAGGAAAAGACTCCATGCTGGACGAGATAAATAAAAAATTAGATGCTTTAAAAATTAGCAAAGTAAATACTATAATAATTCCCGATGAGAAATTAGGAGAAAATTTTAATATGGAACAGTTTGACGATAATTTATATAAAGTAAATAAATTAAGAAGAAATGCTAGGAGTAGTTCGTCAGTAGGTCCTACCCCTAGACCTACCACTAGGAATTATTATAACAGGCCTACTCTCCCTGATATTCAGTTTGAAGAATGGGAGCTGGAGTCACCATCCTCTTTTGATGGCTCTAGTATCTATGAATGGAACATAGACGGGCTAACTGAAATGCAAATCCTTAGAAAAACTAATGAAATGACCATGGCAGCCTCGGCGTATAGAACTAAACAAGATGCGGCTACTACGGTTAAGCTGCTAGTAACAGACTTCACTGGCCAATTAAAAGGTTGGTGGGACCATTACCTCTCAGAAGAAGAAAGGTTTAATATAATGAATAGTGTTAAGCAGGAAGCAGATCAGGTTATGCCCCTTATGGTAGAAACCTTAATTTTAGCAATTATCCATAATTTTGTAGGAGACCCCCAGTTATTTGATCAAAGGATCTCCTTAATTCTCCACACAATTAGGTGTAAAACCTTAGGAGACTTTAGGTGGTACCATGATAATTTCATCACATTGGTACTAACTAGGCCCGATTGTAGGGAAGCCTTCTGGAAAGAAAGGTTTCTGGCAGGACTTCCTTCTATTTTTGCAGATAAGGTAAGAGAAAGTCTGCCCAGGTTATGTAATGATATCCCTTTAAGAGATTTAACCTATAGAAGACTTAGTACGGCTACCAAGTTAATAGGTTTATATATATATATATATATATATATATATATATATATATATATATATATATATATATATAATATGAACGAGTGCCTAAAATATTTATATACGGTTGCTAAATTTTTGGCTAATAAATTTATCGTTGCTAATATAATAAAAACCAACGGGAATCTAATCTCATTTTAAGAGAAAGCTAAAAAGTTAAGAAAAAAAGTCGTCAATTCTTTATTACAACAAGAATAAAACAAAAGAGAGGGATGGACTATTGTTTTTTCAGGAGGGGGAAAAAGTGGACTTAACTTGTCTTTCCGTTATTTATATTCAGTGTGTTCAGCTGAACTTATCTTACATTTTTTAACTAAATTATTGAGTTTCTTTAAAACAATTATTAAAAAGAACAGTTTTAGACACGTGCTATTTTGAACTCAACTCACATATACTGTCCTAAAACCTAATACAGGAGGAAGGGGAGTAGTAAGTAGTAACCTTTTTCGATCAACATGAATCACCCAAATTTAATTAGAGATGGCCTATAATTAAGGGGAAGAGACATGAAAGAATGCAGTGAAGAGAACAAGTTATTTTTATGGAAGGAGTGAGAGTATAATGAATAAATAGTTTTACCTTTTTATTAAAAAATAAAAAATCATTTACTCAAGTAATAAACACTGTCAAGACTTTTGCCGAAAAGATTGTCAAGACTATCAAAATGAGATAAATATGGATTTCACTTCCAAAATGATAAAATATAAGAAGAGTGTCAGGGAAATTATATTTATCTGAAAATTTGTATATTTGACAAACTTTCAATAACTTAGTAATTCTTAATAAATATAACCAAATCAATTATAAAATTATTTAAAAAAATAAGAGATTAGAGAGTTTACTTTTTAGCACTGGTCGAAATGTAATTCTTACTGCTGCTTAATTGAAACAGGATCAAGATTCGGTTTTGTTCCGAAGAATTTCAAACTAAATTGAGAGGGTCACCGCCAGCAATGGCCAATGGCAATGAGGGAGAAACTATTTCATAAGGAAACCGCCCCACCATTGTTGGTCTGCCAAATGTCATCCAAACCATAGCAATTGAAATTATTTCATGAACTATTTTAACATTAAGGAACCAAAATTAGCTTCAATTAGTGGATACCACTTTTCCCCACCAAGGATTACCAATTAAAATATAGGATTACTAAAGCCTAACAAAAGGACACATTAGTGGACTAAAGCGTTATTTTTAGCTAGGTTCTTGGTTATTAGTTGTGTCCATTATGAGTAAAAAGAGATACATAGCTGTGTGAGGAAGGATAGTGCGCTTGCTATTGTCCATTGGAATAGGGTGAGAAGCATGTTCTTTAAAGTAAAAAAATAAAATGGACCAAAATTGCCTAACTCATTACTTCACCACGTGCTTCCAGTTTCATTTGTTGAGTTATCTAGAACTTGTTTGGTCTTGTCTAGGGTGGTACCCAACTCAATATTACCTTTTTCTATCAATTGGGAATAATCAAAATCAACTTTTGATTATCAATAACTAGAGAGGGAAAATATGGTGCTATGTCATTGGATGTTCTTTCTTGAGGGGGTGGGGCTGTTTTAGTTTTAGAGTTCAAATCAATTAAACCATCCAACAAAAGCCCTAGAAAATGGCCCAGTTGCAACACATCAATGGCAACATTTTGGGCTTTGCTATCGTCACCTACCAATTACTATTAGCACCTCTCTTGATATTTCATGTAATGATCGAATTGTTATTGACACCTCTAAATGTTGCTATATAAGAATAAAATGCACAAGAAAATTAATTTTACATTGTATATGAGTGTTCTTATACACAATAAAAACTTGTTTTTGCCGAAGTTTTTAACATAACCTCTATAAAAACTTGTTCTCATTGTCTATCTTGCGAAATAACTATACAAAATTGATTTCCATTGTGCGCAAGCAATAGCAGATTCAAAAAAAGAAAAAAATAGTGGGAGGAAAAAAATATTCTTAAATATGGCTTATAAAAAATTATTCTCAAATAAATTTTTATAAAATAGAAAATTTTATGATAAAAAATAAAAATATCTAAGATTTTATTAAGAACGATTGTTTTCTACGATTTTCATATTTTAAAAATATTAGCATATTTTTTATTATCAACATTACAAAAAAAACAATATTTCTCTCAATATAACCAAACAATCACTCATCATTCATTAAGATGATTTATTATTTTTTCTTTACCATAAAAAGTCAAAATATCTAATTTTCTATATTTTAAAAATATTAGAATGATTTTTTTATTATCAACACTATAAAAACATATTTCTATACCTATAACATATATAAAGATAATTAATCTTTTTGGAGGTTTCATTTCTAATTTTACTCTTATTAATTTTTTCAATAACTATCTATTTAAAAATTTTAAAAAAAAACTACATTTTTATATACAAATGTTAATTTATTATTGGAAGAATTTAAACTCATAACCTTTCCCTAACCATCTTTTCACATGTGGACTTTACCATTAGAACAACTTTATAACATAAGAACAAAGACACAACTTTCAAATATTTATATAATTATATCCAACATAGATAATTGTTTTATTATCTATATTGTTCACAAAAAAAATATGATCTATTTATAAATAAAGGGAAGTAACCCTTTTAGTATTCACATTTTGGCAAACAATTATGTCTCTTAATTATAACAATAACTAACATGCTGATAAACAAAAAATATATATTGTAATTGCACCCACACTTACATATAGTCTTACTTGAAAATTTTATTCTTTTCAACCAAAATTAATATAATAAAAATACGAATACATATGCCTTCAACGCCTATATTTGCTAGTAAAAATATAAGGGAATAGGTGGTTTTAGTATCCACATTTCTTTAGACATATTTGCCCTTAATATCCCTACTATTTTGTTTATTTATTTAATTAATAAGTAATTAAAAAAATAAAGCATCCCCTTTATAAATGTAATTGTATCCTCTCTCTCTAACATTTAATTTTAAACTCGATTCATTTTCATTATTCATATTGAATATTAAATTTAATTTAATAAAAATACGAATACACATGTGTGATAGCTCGTATAGGTATTTTTTGCTAGTATATATAATCAAACAATTACTAATTTATTTTTTTATTTATTATTTTACCTTTATATAAAACTTTGTGTCATGGGATGATAACCATTTTTTTTTTGGAATATACATTGTTTTATTAAACATAAGAATAAGTAAAATTCTTATGGAGACATTTGGCCCCATAGCCATAATCATGCATCCATCATTGTGTTGCCAGAGGTTTTTAACATAACTACCGTTATGCATAATTATTTTACATCCTTTGATAAACAATTAATAATGAAACCGACTTCCAATTCGTTGTGGGTTTTGGACCTTCTTTTTTAAAAAAATAGAATTGTAAAAAAATTTTGAGCCTAGTCCATGAAACCTGCGGGCTCATAGGCTTAGCCCGTGACTCGTTTAAAGAGACAAATTTATTATTTTGGCTATAAGTTTGTGTTATATTGTGACTTTTTTGTTGTAAATTATGATATTTTAAACTTTTAATATTGAAAATATTTAGTATTTTAGATTATAATAAATAATATATAATTTTTAATATGATATATTATAATTTAATAAATATTTTTAAACTATTTTTAAAAAATATGTGTGTGTGAGCATGCGGACTAGTCTGTTAAGTTTGCATGCTTTGCAAGCCAGATACGAACTCTTAAAAAAAGTGCATTTATTTCGACGGGCCAAACTTACCAGCATGTTTAAAATACAAGTTTCACAGACTGAATTTAAATGGGTCGGATAAACCGTATACCTATACAAAATACAGTTTGGAAAATTATTTCCCTTGCATAACAAAACTAACATATATATCAATGAGAAAAGAAAAAACTAGTTTGGGCTCTGTACTTATCTCAATTACAAAACAGAAACTAGTTTCCATTGTGCACTTAACATCTAGGAAAATAAGTTTTTTGTCAAATTTGCAAATAAGAAAAAGAGTCTAAAGACTCACTAAAAATAAAGGAGCGAACTTAAGGTTCCAAGAGTAGGACTGTCAGAGGAGCTTGAGCATGAGCTCGACAAAAGAGAGCAAAATGTTGAATGGGGGAAAGAGGTTGTCGTAGAAAGGAAGGTTTAGGTAAGAAATAGAGGGAGCTTCGGTACTATTGGGTTGTTTAACGAGAGGGGAGGAGGTAAGAACTAAGTAATTTTCTAAAATTTTGTGTTTGATTATATATACTAGCAACCTTTAAATGCTGTCAAGGGTTGGCCTAAGCAACCTTTAAATGTCACACTGTTAGGACTCTCTATCATACATGTTAATTACGTGGCAACCATATATTCATTTATTTAATTTTTTTAAATTAAAAAAAATTGTAGCAGTTTTTAACCACCAGAAAATACTCATTTTCCCTTCCCACCAAAACATTCTTCTTCTTCCTCCTTCAAACCCCAATTTCTTCATAACCTCCTTCAAAACTCAAGTTCTCAAAACTAACCTTATCTCTTTTTCGCCCCTTCTCTCACATCATTTCCAATAAGCCTCCCTAACAACACAACATAAATCAACACATAAGCAACAACCAGAATGAGAACCACATATACTAAAGCCATCAATTGAAAATGATAATGAGAAAACAATTTTAATTTCAAAACCAAACATATTATCCTCCTATGTTTCTTCTTCCTTCTTAACTCCATTACTCAAAGTCTACCCTTGCTTTTTGAGCTACACAATTTCACTTTTCCCATTTCTACTCAATGCTTTATCTCAGCCAAAGACTCCAACTTTGATGCAATCTTTTATCTGGGTCTATCTCTTTGGTTCGTTTCTCCCAACAATATCACTTCAAAGTTTGAACCCTCTATTTTTTTTTCTTTCGCTCGCTAACTCAATGCCTCACTAGATAAATTTTTTCCTTTTCTCATGTTTCAACACAATTGAGTTTTTTTCCTTTTCCCTTTTCTCGTGTGTGTGAACACCATCTTCTTCATGCAGTGTTTTGTGTTCACAATGAGAAACTTGCAACCGAGGTTATGGAATCAGAGGCGTAGCAGGTCGAGTGCGAAACAACGTCGTTTCATAGGAAGCGTCAGAGCGGGTGGTAGAAGCATGCGGTGGAAAAGCATGGATCAAGGTTGACTTTGATGAGCCATGACCTAGGGTTAGCTTGAAGGTTGGTTGGAATGAGGAGAATGAGGGAGCGATTGGTGAGACAGTAGGATTTGGGGATAGAGAAAGAGTGATAGAGAGGAAAAAAAGGAACAATTCCATGAGAAACAGACAAAGAGGAAATGAAGAAGGTAGAGAGAGTTATGGTTGAGGCTTTGGGAGATTAGGTGAAGGAGCTCCTCCGAAAGTTCTAACCAATCCACAATTGATGATGAGAAATCAATAAATAAAGAATAGGAAAGGGGTGAGGGGTAAGAAATTTGGGTTATTATTCTAGGTGAATCGGGGAAAATCTGTAGGGGGATGATTTTTTCAAATAGATTTTTTCAAGATGGGGTAAGATAGGTAGGTGAGGAAAAAGGAGAAGCCAAATAACTATTAGTTGCTCACAAGCAATGGAATGGAAAATTAATTGAATTAGAATGTATTTTATTACTTTTTTTTTAATGAATATTATTCTTGTGGGACAGAAAAAATCATGAAATCAGTATATTTGTTTTTAATTAGAAAAAATCATGATTTTTAATGAAAATTTAATTTAATTAGAATGTATTTTGTTACTTTTTTAATGTATATTGCTGTTGTGGAATAGGGAAAAAATCATGGAATCAATATATTTGTTTTTAATTGGAAAAACTCATGGCTTTTAATGAAAACTTAATTTAATTAGAATGTATTTTGTTACTTTTTTTAATATATATTGCTGTTGTGGAATGAAAAAAATCATGAAATCAGTATATTTGTTTTTAATTAGAAAAAATCATGATTTTTAATGAAAAACTAATTTAATTCGAATGTATTTTGCTATTTTTTAATTAGAGATATTATTTTTAATTTTAATTTTATTATTTTTAGTGGTTAAACATCGCCACAAAGAAACACTCATAAAATTGCCACAAAATGATTCACTTGACTTACATTTTAATCCCCATGACATGGAATTAACTTGGACAGTCACCTAAAGTACAGAGACTTGTCAGCATGTCATTTAAAAGCTGATTGGGTTAACCATTAACAGCATCATGGACAGAAAAACTTAGCTGCATGTGTTTTTAAACATTAGGGACTTAGATGCATGATAAAATTCTTTTAAGAACCAAGTTACAAGCACCCCAAACATTCAATGACCCGTTTGCTATTTCAAACAATATAAATTACTTTGTTTTAGAGTACCACACTACTCATCTTCAGCCCTTCCCCCAAGCATCCGTCACCCTTGCACTCCTTGTCTTGTCTCCACCTGTTGCGCTCCGCATCCACCCACCGACCACTAACCACAGCCCCTATTGCAAGATCATCCCCTCGGGACCCAACCATCATCAACCAAAACCTTTCCATATTGCAATCCCCTAAAACAACCTTCCTATGTGTCACCTTCTTCCTTTCCTATTCCTCTCCTAAACTTCATTACAAAAGCTTTGTCCCGTCATTCTTTGCTTCATCCTCCTATAACACATCATCTACAATGGAAATAATGGATCTTTTTCATCAACGTGAACAAATTATCATTTCCGAGAAAAACTCAAGGTTATTTTTGTCTGTTTAATTTATTAGAAATGTAAGGATAAAATTATAGTCACAAGAATAAAACCATCCTCCAAAAAAATGTTATTGTTTTTAAATTGCTTTTGTCCCATTAAAAATGACTTAGTCAGATTAAAATTTTAATGAATAATTTAATAGAATTAATCTTACCAAGTTTACTTATATTTAATAATAAACTTAAAATTAAAATAACTATTTTTATTTAAATTATAACATATAATATTTTTTGAGAATATATATACATATATATTTATATTTGTGAGTCACATTTATGGAAAATTTTCTAAGGTATTCTTATCAGAGAGATTATGGATGAATTTGTTTGTGCTTAGAAAAACTCTTTTTAAAATTGTTTGAAAAAATTTATTTTATTTTAGACAATTTTATATAAGCAGAAGTAAATTTTCAATTTGGTTACAATTATAAAAATCACTTTTAGCTTTGATGTGCCAAGAAAAGAAAGGCTCCACGTGTTTTAAAGATTTTCTCTCTCTTCTATTGCAACTGTTTTTTTAGAAACAATGTAACAGTCTGATTTTCATAAATAAGCGGTGTTTAAGTTTATTTTAAATTAATTGAATTAGTTAATATAAATTTATCCATTTATTATAATTAATTATTTCAAAGAGGCTAAAGTATACACATATATATATATATATTGTTATTAGAGAAAAGAATAAAATAAATATTTTCAAAAACAATAATAAGAAGAAGAAAGTATATTTATATTGTTAGTAGACATTTGCATGTTATAAGTTAATGGGTTTAGTGAGAAGGTAAAAGAGTTGGATAAGGTAGGCTATTAGGGTTATTATTTGAGAAGGGGGGAAAAGACATGGCCACTTTTGTCTCATTTTTTACCCTAAAGTTTCCTTAAGCTTGGTGAAAGAAAAAGAGAAGTCATAGAGAGAAAAAGGAAGAAAGTCATTCTCACACAAACCCTATGCAATTTTCGTAATCTCACCACTGAGAATTCGTTAATCGTTGGATCAAGCTCGAAATTGGATAATAGGTTCAAAACATGTGGCTCTCCATTTTGACTATTCAAATCTGCATTTGGAAGTCTAGTTTGGGAGAAAACAGTAGCGCAATATAAGCTCTATTTTAGCAGGGGTTTGTTTGATTAGGAAGAAAACTCTTTGTTCATCTTTGTTTCTTCATCGAGGTAAGGGGTGAGATTACCCTATTGTGTGTATGTTGAGGAATGTAGGTAGTGGTAGCAAGCCTTAAGTCTCCCTATAGTTGTTGTTTCATTTTCATAATTATTCGATTTCATATCAAAATTATTGTTGATGATTTTTTGTGTACTTTCATATGATTCTTGAGTTATTTGATATTGGATTTGCTATTGCTCATGTATTTTTGTTTCTTTGAGTTGTTCTTGGGTCTTGTTGATTAGTATATAAATTGTGTTAAATTACATGAGTAAACAATGTGGTTAATTTTATGTTTCGATGGGTTAAGTGATGTTTTGATGTTGTAAGATGATTGTGTAAATATTATATGATTATTGGTTGATCTTATCTTTTGATTTAGTGATGTAAATGTTTGATGCATATTGGGTGATGTTTCTTTGAGGTGTTCTTGGGTCCTGTTGATTAGTATGTAAATTGTGTTAAATTAAATGATTAAATGGTGGTTAATCTTATGTTTTAGTGGATTGAGTGATGTTTTTTATGTGGTAAGATGATTGTGTAAATATTGGATGGTTATTGGAATGTTACGGCTTAAATCTTGGTTGTGAAATCAATTCTGCAGTATGAGTGCAAAGAGAAGGTAGAATTTTGGTTGTGAAATCACATGTTACTTTGTCTTATGTCTTGCGCCTAATAAATTTCACTTGACTAGATGATATTACATCTGACTTTGTCTAGAGCCTCTACAAAATTTGTTAATTGTTGGATTTAGTTTATTTTTGGGTAGTAGGTTCATAAGACATTAATCTTTATTTGCAATAATGGGATAATCAAAATAATATCTTGGAATGAGAGATAATAAAGTCAAATTAAGAATCGTATTTTTAGGATCTTATACCAATGACAAACTTTTTCTGGAGCCTTTACCGAATTCATTAACCGTTGGATTTGACTTATTTTGGAGGTAGGTTCATAAGACATTAATATTTATTTTCAATAGTGAGATTATCAAAATAATGTCTAGAGTGAGAGATAATAAAGTTAGATTAAGAACTATAATTTTTAGGATCTTACATCAATGACAGACTTCTTCTAGAACCTCTACCGAATTTGTTAACCGTTGGATTTGATTTATTCTGGACGTTAGATTCGTAGGATATTAATATTATTTTCTACAATGGAATTAATGAAATAATGACAGGAGTGAGAGATAATAAAATACAAGTAATTAACTATGATTTAGGATCTTATGCTACTTGTGGATTTTAAATGGATGCTTGTCTTTATCTAGGAAAGTACCATGGTGACTTAGGTTATGACTATCAATGATGAATTTTGTTGTTAGTCATAATATATGTTAAAAATGCTTTTATGGATGGATGTATTATGAGTATTTTTTAATGTGGTGAATTTATGTTATACAAATGAATATAAGATGAAGTGTTTTATTTAATTTATAAATACATGTGATGTGTTGAGGATGTGAACACATTGTTAAGACTATATGTGATTTGTAAATATGCGTGATGTATTGATGAATATAAGCATGATTTGAGATAATGTGATTGGTGGTATGAGTCAAGGGTGCCTGAGAGAGTGTCATTCCGACTGTGGTTGAGAATGAAATGTAATACCATTGTGAGATATTGTTGGAATGACTGTGATATGAACATGGATGAACATATTGCATAGTGGAAACTTAGGGAGTTCTGTAAGGTTTTCCCATTGTGCAACATTCTAGACTAGTACTTAAGTTTTGTGAAACCTACACATGGCTGGAGTAGAATAGGCTTATGTCTATTAAAACCTACGTGTGGCTAGCGTAGAAGAGGTTTTTCCTATTGGAACTACATGTGGGCTAGTGTAGCAGAGGCTTTTGTTGTTTAGAACCTATATCTACATGTAATTGGTTTAGAAGAGGTTTATGCCTATTGGAACCTATGCATGACTGGCGTAGAAAACGTTTTTGCCTATTGAAACTTACATATGACTTATGTAGAAGAGACTTATGCCTATTGGAATCTATGTGTGATTGGTGTAGAAGAAACATATGCCTAAGACGAACCTACATGAGACAACATGTGCAAGATTGTGACACATTTTACATAGAGATAATATCATGTGTTTTATGTGCAAATGTTAAATTAGATAAGAGTGTTGTTAACATGCTCTCATATGATATTATATATTTGTATGTGATTGAGAAGTTGTAAGTGATTGTGTAATCATATGATATGAGTATGTAAGGGATTGTGTTATTCCTTACATGTCGCAATATATGCAAGTCTAGTTCTCACCTCTTTACTTGTTATGTTGTTTGTTTTCTTTTGGGGGGCTAAACATCCATAGTTAAAAGGCAACAAAAGAGGTAGGAGTTGGTATTGAAGGGGTGACTTGAGTTGTTGGGTTGCTATAAGACATATGTGACATCAAAGCAGTGGGCTATTAGGATGTTTAATTATTTATAGTTAGTACGGAACCTATTTATTATAAGGATTTAATTGTCATTTTGGTAATCACGGTTTATAAGAGTTTTAATTGTTGTTTATTTTTTGTAGGAGAACTATGATTTTATAACATAGAGTTTTATTGAGAATTATTAAAGTGAAGTATATGTTCATGTGAACTTTTTAACTTGTGTTCGATTTTAATTCCCTCTAATTTTTACTATTAAAATCTTGGGGTAGAAGGGTGTCAAAAACATCTCTAAGTTGCTTCTTGAAAAAACAAAAAACTGATAATTTTCTTATTTTGCTTTTTGAAAAAAATTTAGACAAACATCTTAAAAATTCTTATATGTGATTTTTTTTTAAAAAAAAAGTGATTATTTCAAAAAATAATCTTAAACAAATGACTCTATATAGATTAACTTATGTATACATTTATTTAAGGAGAATGCTAGCAAGTGTCCTTAGAGCACTAGTTAGGATAATTAATGAATACTAAATTTTACAAAAAACTATAATTAATTGTGTTATCAAATGAATTTTAGTTTGAATAGTTATTAATGCATTTTTACTTTATGTAAAGAAAAAAATGTCCATCAATCTTTTTAATTGATATTTTTTTACTCAAACAAAACACTTTAAAAAATAAAAAATAAAATAATCTTAACTTTATTTTACTATTTCTTTTTCATTTTAACGCTATTGAAAATTAAAAAAAATAATAAAAAAATATGAAAAATATTAAGAATATAAAGTAAAAATGCTTAAATTATTTTATTTTAATTTTACCATCATTAAAATGAAAAAGAAATAATAAAATAATGTTAAAATTATTTTATGTTTAATTTTTAAATATTTTTTGTGTGCATCAAATAAAATATCAACTAAAACTATATAACATTTTATGGAATCCCACCTAGTATGAACCTTAACAAAGAGGATTAGAGGAAGACATGACTAGGATAGAACTCATTGATGACTTTACGCCATTGTCTTGATTTTATTTGGTTTGTAAATAATTTTAATTCATGTAGAAATTACGGGTGTGTAGTTAGTCTCCCTTTTAGACTTGTATTTTTTGCCATTTTCCTTGCAAAAGCATGACGTGCCTTTAGTTAGTTTGTGGAGTGTGTGAAGAAAAGGGTGCAGCCCATGTTTGGGTGCATGAGTCATTTCCACACGCCTAACTTGTTTTTGCACCCCTTTTTGTAGCACACAAAATATGATCAACACAAGACCCCACATGCCCCTTATTCTAGCCGCTAATTTAGGGGATTTAGTTAGGCTAAACTTAGTCATCTTGGGCGATCATGATTAGGGAGGAATTAAGCTTGTTTTCCTTCCCTAATTCTAACCACCCACTACCCTCTCCTCACCTATAAACACCACTCTCATTTCTCATTGTAAGCACACTTGAATGAATGATAATAGTCTCATTTTGAGTAATAATTCTTAGTAGAGTGTCTTGAGCTTTCTCACTCTAGAGAGAGCTCTTCCTAAAGGTTTTTATCAAGGGTCATCTCCCTTGTGGTAAACTTAAGTTAATTTTGACTTATCTCCTTCTAGAAGTGATACCACCCACCTCCATCTTCTTCATTTCACCAACCATCTTCTTGAGTGCTTGGAACCTCATGGAAAAAGATCAAGGGAGTACAACTTGGATTGCATCAACATTTATGGACATTTTTGTCCTTTAAATAAAATAAAAACACATTAATAATTATTAAAATTAGAATTAATTTAATAGCGCAATTAATTATGAATTTTTTTGTAAAATTCAATGTTAATTAATTATCCGTAATAACACTAGTTAAGAAGACCCTTTATTAAAAACTCGAAATGCTTTTAGATAAGTATATGTAAATACATCCATATTTAAAACTTGAAAAAAGTAATTTATTATATTTTTTCCTTTTATAAGAGCTTGTTAAAAAATTATCTATATATGACCTAAATAATTTATAAATATTAACACTCAATCATTAGTACTTCTTTAATCAATTTAGCCTTAGCTTGACTCTCAAAAAGTTATAGAGAAAAGATGTTTAGTTCATAGAAATAAGTTGGAGGGTTTTTTTATCATGCAATTCATTCAAAATGAGTTACATTAAAAGAAAATTATTTATCCTCTCAATTTGAATTAATCATAGGTAGATAAGTTTTAACAACCATACACTATCATTTTTCAATTATAAAAAGAAATAGGAATTCAATTGAAATCAAAAATAAGAATTTACATGAACTTGTTACATTAAATCAAAATAAGAATTGGCTACTTATGGTGATTGGGAAGCCAATAATCATAAAAGAATACATTGAAAACATAAGGTGACGTTTGTTTTGCATATTTTATGTTTCCATTTGCAGAGAAAACAGAAAACAATTGTAAAAATATGTTTGTTTACAATTTAGAAAATATTTTCACTGAAAACATTTTTAAAAAAAATTAAAAAAAAAAGTTATTTTCAGTGTTTTCAAAAGTTAACACTATGTGAAAACTTAATAACAATATTGTAATTATATAAAAATAACATATAAATGTATTTTAAACTATATATATAAATAATTTATAATATTTTTGCTAAAATTGATTAAATTTAATATTTTTATTTTTTAAAAATAGAAAATATCAAGCGAAAACAAACATATTTTCTTAATGTTGAAAACTTAAAAATGAAAACATTTTTCAGAAAATGAAAATAGAAAATAAAAATAGAAAACATTTTCTCAAACCAAACACCACCTAAAAAGCAGAAACCTTTAAGAAATTTATCATCTTAAACCTTCATAGACCCTTCCTAAATCTAAAGCTCTTAAGTACTCACAATCTTTTCAAATATAAAAAGAAAAAAATAAAACTAAACATATGATAAAAAGACATAAGTAATTTTAGAAATGAACTAGATAGGTATTTCTAGACTTTCAACCAAACACTTCTTTGAGACTTGGACTCACTTTTTTTTTTACTATTTTCATCGTTCTTTCGTTTTAGAAACTTTATACATAAAAATAATAAATAATTAATTTAAACTAAATAAAATAAAACAAGAATCATAGACTTAAGGTATAAATACATGTATATAATGCAAACATTAAAAAGGTTTCCATCTAAAAACCAACCATCTCCAATATTTTCATATCAAAATGCACGGTACAATATGCAAGGACATTAAACCGTGCCCCAAAAAGGACATGCATGAACCAAGTTTTTAAATATCGCAAGTCATAGACTATTCAAGGTGGACCATCTGATAAGCTAATAAAACATTAATAAACTAGTTCCTCTTAGCTAGTCAACCATGAGTACAGGAAGTGCTAAGCTACAAAAAGGGGAGAAGAAATATTTGACAGCAGCCATTATTGGCATCAAATTATGTAGTTGAAGTTTGCTTAAACACTTCAAATTTAGTATTACAAAAATGTTGCCCCCAAATATACATTTGCCATCATAGTATATTTCGTCAACCAACTCAAACGTATGATAATGAAAGGTAGAAAAAAGTAGACAATGTAACAGGTGAATATAAATGTGTCCTCATCTTGTCATATATTTGTGCCATTTACACTGAACATGGTAAAAGAAAGAAAATGTTTTGTTCATATCAACAAGACAAGTAGACAATACATAATAATATACGAATATTAATTCGCAGGTGGTTGATTAGCCATTATCAAAATATATGACCGTATCAAGCTATTATTGGCTTCTCTGTGGCCACGTCCTTCTCTCCATTCCCATGGAAACCTTAATTACACGACAAGAAGTGCACCTCATCTATAGTATACATAAGAAAATAATAAATGACAGTAGCAAGCAATTAATAGTTGTTTTTCAACTTATGTTTTAATCTTTATATAAGAAAATTAATTATAAGTTTTACTTCTTAAACTATTTTTTATAACGATTTACTATTACTGAAATTTTTGTAGTAGTTTATACTACCAACACGTGTTCTCTAACTAACACTAGTAATGAAAATTAAAAAAAAAAAAACTTAATTATTTATAAAGAGATTATAACATTATTTTCCAATATAAAAGGACTAAGATTTAAATAAAAATAATTATAATAAAGTTTGGAATGAATAATTTAACTCATTTTAAATCAAATTTAAACATGAGGACACCAAGCTGTTAGTAGGATGATGTATTACATGGACATGTTTATATTAGGATGTGTTTGATGCATATTAATCTACAGTATAAGAAAAAAATATAATATTTGATACAAAATAAGATAGTATACATAAAATAATATAATTACATCCACTTATGTAGTATTAACTATTTCAATATAAATAATATTATTATATATTTTTTACTGAAATATTATATATTTAATATATTATCATAAATAATGTATATTATATTACACACTAGTTTTTTTTTCTGTTCCACCACGAATTTATAATTAAATGTGTAAGAAATAATTTTTCATTAATTGCTTTATTATTTAATTTTTAGAAAATTAAATTAATATCTTATATGTATAGCAAGACAGAAAAAAATAATTAGAAAGGACGACCCGATTATATTTTTCAATATAAAAATTTTATTGATGAAAAAATATCGTTTGTTTTAATTTTTAACTATGTTTGGTAATTTAAAGTACAAGAGAGTAAACGAAATAGAGTATTTTAATAATCTTAACAAATGAAGCAATATTTTATGACAAATAATATTTTAAAAGTTTATGGTTAGAGTTTCTTTTCAAAAGTTTATGATTAAAATTTAATAACTAAGTTTGTAGGTATTTTTTGAATTATCTCGAAACTCCAACTATTAATTTAAAATAATAGCTTGATATATTTAAATAAAAGAGCAACTATTTTAAATAGTTAAAATAAATCAAATAAGTTTTAAATCATTTTTATTAATTAATATATTTAAATATAACATTTAATTCATACAATTAATTAAATTTATAATTAATTATTTATCAAATTATATTTTTACAATTAATTCAAACACTGAGAAACTCATCAATAAACAAAGATCCACTGCATTTAAACACCAGTAGGTAGTTAAATATTATCCTTATTAATAAAGGAACAACGGAAAAAGGACCAAATTAAATAAAAATAATTGCTGCTTATTAAAAAAATTGCTCATGGTTAAACAAAAAAAAATTGTAAAAAAAAAGGAAAACTAACTTGACACAAAATCTAAACTTTTGATTATCATGACAAATTAATAAACATGAATATATTTAATTAATTATATTCAAATATTTAATATGAAATTTAAATATACAGATGGTGCCTTTATTCTTTTAGATGTTTACTTAAATCCTTATCATTAAAAACTTTAATTCAATAATGATTCGTTGTGATTATCTAATAAGGTGGTTCACCTTCAAAACAGTCATCATTATATAATTATATTATTTTTGGTAGAAGAAATATGTGTTGCACTTTATTAAGTTGAAAAGGGTGTTAAAATATAGTGTTTTTTTAACAAATTAATTGATTAAAATTTATTAAAATATACAATTAAGAGAGAAATTCATTAGCTAAATAAGATCTGAGACTCATGAGATTTTATCATTTTAATAAATTTCAAGAAAAAAGATTTTATTTGAAATAATATATTTAAAAAATATTCATATTCTTTTTATAAGTCAAATATTAGTTGTTAATATGTTAGTTTTTCTTAGTGAAATTATTCGAATTCACGACTTCATTGAAAGAATATTTTTAATCATATTATGAATATGAAATATCTACTTACTTAATCATTTCTTAAAAATTTAACTATTTTTTAAAGTCAAAATTATTATTATTATTATTATTAATTATTATTATTATTATTAGAGTTTAACACATATGTGTTGAAAATAATTATGAATTAGTATCATTCAATATCTTTTATCATTAATTGAAAATTTAAGATATGATTATTATTGTATCTTATAACATCTATATGCTTATTTAAATTGGGATTACAGTTAGATTAATTTTGTAATAGATTAAATCAATCAAAGAAAAAACTCAATTAAAAGTGGTCTCTCTGACCCTGGGGGCTATAAATAACCCCCTAGAAGGTGACCAGAAAAACTTCCTAAAGATCCTTACAATAGAAAACTCACGAGTATGAATGTCAATTTAGGTACGTATTTATCCTTATTTTAATATAGAATATTGATTGATAACATACTATAATTTGTGTCTAATATAGTATTGATTTAAATATAACTAATATTTTCATCAATTGGTATCTTAGTCATGTTAATTGTATAAATCCTATTTATTTTAATTTCCTTTCTTAAATTTATAAAATTATTTTGAGCGTTTATTATTATTATTATTATTATTATTATTATTATTATTATTATTATTATTATTATTATTATTATGTTTTAAAAATTCAATATTCTATGCAAATTCAGAATAATTATATTATGCCTATTCGCATGATTTAAACATTTCACCGTTGAATTAATAATAATAATAAAATTCAATGTTTCTTAAAATAAAAGGGTGCTGCTTTTTGAAACACAATCGCAACAATACCGTTTTTCTTTGCTCGATAGAAATCACGTCTTCAATGGACAGTGATATTTTACGATATTTCAAACTTAGTTTTGTTTGTTATTTGATTCTCTTTCAATTTTGACTCAAACACGATTGAGAGCTTATGTTCTTCATGTTTCAACGAGCAAAAAGATATAAATCTCATATTTTTGTTCTTGAATAAGGGAGAACTCGTTGGAATTTGTTTTCCAAAAGTTTGCAACATGAGCAATTCGTTCTTCTTAGATTTTCCTTGTTTTCATCTAAAGAAACTCAAAATTAAATGAGAGTTTTTGTTCCTCAAATCTTGACAATCAAAATGAGTCTAAGATTATCCAATTTGGTTGTCTAAAACACTAAAAATCCGTCCGAAACAGTAGGAGAGGTTAAAAATGAATTGAAGCCCACTAGCAGGCCTAGGCACGTCTTTCAGCGCCCATTTTTTGCGTTTTATTTGAAATATTAATTATTTAATATTTTAAAATTATTAGTATTTTTTCTGAAACTTTATAATATCAGAGTTTATTTTTATAATTAATTTGAGACATAAGTTAAAATTTTCGGTATACTACTCTCAAATTTTGAGCCTAATTTTGTTGTGATAATTACCTTCAATATTAGCTTTTTTCACTTATATTGTACCCTTCTAAATATTGAATTATCATTTATAACATAATTATAGGTCTTTTACTAAATTATGCATAATCTTAATTGCTATATTGTGTGTGCATAATTTTCTCTATTAATTTGTATTGTAATGACCTGTCTATCCTGGGCATGACGATGTAAATTTTGTTTGTCATATTTTAATATGATTAAAAATTATTTAAATTTATTTGGTAATAAGCATGATATATCCTTTTTAATTCATATAATTATAATTTCACCTATTGTCGATGCATTTGTGTAAATTTTGTGAAATAAATTATTATATTAGTGATAATTATACTCTATCGGTGTGTTATTATTAGTATAATTTTTTTTTGTACAAGGCATTTCTCTTAACTTATGTTAATGAATTTTAGTATCCTATCGGTGCTAGCATTTATTGATATAAGTTATAATATATTTTAATTTGCTTAAGGATTCACTTTAAACTTAACTTTTAAATAACATTTTTTTCTTTCTTGTGATGTTTAGTTCTTTTCCTAATTTTGTCAAAACTATGAATGGGACAAACTATGAGGACAAGAAATAATTATTAGATCTCTACTTGACCATTAGCAATCTAGACTTGGCATTGAGGACCATAAGGCATGCGCCTCTTACTGATGAATCTTCTAAGGCTCATAGAATTGACAAATATATCAGATAGAGCATGTTAGATCTTGATGATGTCAATAATTTTCTGAAAGCCATTGGTGAAAAATTTACAACTTTTGATAAGGCATAGAAAATTCAATACCTTTCTCTATTTGAAAAGATCAAGTACGATGATGTCAGTGGTGTATGTGAGCACATCATGAAGTTGGTGCATTTCTATAATAAGTTGAAGCTTCTCAAGGTTGAGGTTGGTGAGGACACCTTAATTTACTGTATCCTTGAATCATTGCCTTCTTAATTTGACATCATGAAGACTTTATATAACATCCAGAAGAATGACTATGGAGTGGATGAGTTGATTGCTATAATCACCCAAGAGGAGAAGTCAATGAAGAAGAATAAGACTGATAGCATTCAGTTTGTTGCTTCTAATTCAGGTATTAAAGGTGCTAAGAAATATAAAGGAAAGAAGAAAAAGGGTACAGAGAAAGTAAAGCAAAATTTAGAACCCAAGAAGAATTTATTTAAATGTTTTTGCAAGTATTGTAAGAAATGTGGTCACAAGGTGGAGGATTGCTATATTCTGAAAAAGAAAGAGGAGATGCGAGGTAATCTCTTAGTACTAACTTGCTTCGAATATAATATGGTTGATGTCCCTCTAAATTCCTGGTGGTTAGACTCAGGGGGCTACTATTCATGTTGTGAACTCTTACAAGGGTTAACAAGTCTCAAGAAACCAAGTGATGTTGAGACAAAGATTATTATAGGAGATGGAGTTAGAGTACCTGTTGCTGACATTGGAGTTTTTTCTTTATGTTTATCTTTTGTACACATTTTATTATTAAAAGATGTTGTTTATGTCCCTTCCATGAGAAGGAATTTGATCTCTATTTCTTCTTTAGATAAATGTTGATACAATTTTCATTTTGGTGATTTTAAATTGGTGATTTATTATAATTCAACTATTCTTGGTTCAGGAATTTTATGTGACAGATTTTACGTTTTAAGTGTAACTGATATGTCAATTAACTCCATTGTCAGGAGTAAACATAACAGGATCGATGAATCTTCCTCTATGTTATGGCATAGACGTTTGGGGCATATTTCTAAGCCTCGAATCGAAAGACTCATAAAGGAAGGTATTTTCCATGATCTTGACTTCTCATATTTCGACACTTGTATTAATTGCATCAAGGAAAAATCCACTTCCAAAACCAGGAATAAAAGTATAGATAGATGTGATGATGTGTTACAATTAATTTACACTGACATGTATGGGCCAATTACTCCTACTGCTATGGGTGGATATAGGTATTTTATTACCTTTATAGATATGGTTGGATATATCTTCTTCAAGATAAATCAAGCTCACTTGAAGCCTTCAAAACCTTTAAAGCTTCCACTGAATTGAAAACAGAGAAGAAAATTAAGTGTGTAAGATCTGATAGAGGAAGAGAATATTATGGTCGTTATGATGAGACGGAAAGAAATCCAAAACCCTTTGCTAGATTCCCTGATGAATATGGAGTTGAAATTCAATACAACATCCTTGGAACTCCCAAACAAAATGGTGTTGCAGAGAGACAAAATCAAACACTCATGGACATGGTGAGGTGTATGTTATCTCATTCGTATCTGCCAAAATTTCTTTGGGGAGATGTCTTGAGAACTGTTATGTAAATTCTTAAACAGGTACCTAGAAAATTTGTGCCCAAAATTTCATATGATCATATGACTAGAAGAAAGCCAAGCTAGAGACATTTCTATCTATGGGGTTGTAAGGCAAAAGTAAGATCTTATAATCCACAACAAAAGAAGCTCGGTTCAAGAGGATGAAGATTTTATTGTCCTTCTCACTCCATGCGAGTTATTGAGTCTGATCGAGTAATTTTCTTTTAGGGTAATTTGGACAATGGGATTTATACTCCACGATTAGTGACTCTTAGAGAAGATTCAATCATCCTTCCACTACCATCCACTTTTTTTCCTACAGACGTCTCAATTCTAGTGGTTCACACAGATGAACAAATTATTGAGAGGGAAGAAGAAAATATGCCAGAGCCACAAATTGATGAACAATAACTTGATGTTGTTGATGTGGATCCATTAAGACAATCTTAGAGAATACACCGACCTTCTATACCAAATGACTATGTTGTATACCTTCAAGAGCCCGTTGGATCCAAATGGATCTTTAAGACAAAACGTACTCCATATGGAAAGGTTAATAGGTATTAGGCTAGATCAATGGCTAAAGATTATAGTCAATGGGAAGACATTGACTATAAAGAGACTTTTTCACTAGTTTCAATGAAGGACACACTTCAAGTTGTCATGACTTTAGTTGCTCATTTTAACCTAGAGCTTCACCAAATGAACATGAAGGCAGTTTTTCTGAATGGAGATCTTGCCGAAGATGTCTACATGGTTCAGCCTGATGGTTTGTTGAGGTAGGCAATGAATATTTGGCGTGTAAACTTAAAAAGTCCATTTATGGACTCAACCAGGCATCTAGGCAATGGTATTTAAAATTTGATGAGGTTTTTACCGCTTAGTTTCAAGAAAAATATTACAGACCAATGCATTTACTTGAAGACTAGTGGGAGTAATTTCATCATTCTCATTTTATATATCAATGACATTCTTCTTGCTAGTAGTTGTATGAACCTATTAGTTGAGACAAAATCAATGTTGTGTAGCCACTTTGATGTGAAAGACCTTAGTGATGCTTTTGTTGTCTTAGGAATCCAAATTTATCGTGATAGGTCACGTGGCATGCTTGGATTGTCTCAAGAAGGATATATTGAGAAGATTCTTAAAAGGTTCAACATGAGTGTTTGCTCCCCATGTGTTGCACCTATGCAACATAGTGACAAATTATCTAATAAACAATGTCCTCATAGTGATGAAGAAATTAATTATATGAAAAAAATTCCATACGTTTCCGGTTTTGGCAATTTGATGTATGCTTAAGTTTGTACTTGTCCCGACATTGCCTTCATTGTCAATGTCTTAGGGAGATACTTGAGAAACCTAGGTTTAGGTCATTGGAAAACTGTTAAAAGGGTTATGCGATATTTACAGGGAACCAAGGATCATATGTTGACTTTTATGAAGTCTGATCAACTCCAAGTCACTGGCTATTTTGATTCTGATTTTGCAAGTTGCCCTGATGAGTATAAGTTTACTTCCGGCTTTATTTTTATGACGACAGCAGGAGTTATCTCTTGGAAGAATGTTAAATAGTCTCTTAAAGCTACCTCTACCATGAAAGCAGAGTATGTTGCTTGGTTTAAGGTCACCCATCAAGCCATGTGGCTTAAAAATTTTATATCTGATATTCACATAGTTGAAAGCATTTATAGGTTGCTTGTGATTTATTGCAACAATACTACTGCTATGAGTTTCTCTCAAAACAACAAAGCTCTACTCGTTCAAAGCATTTTAATATTAAGTATCAGTTTGTTAGAAAGCAAATTCAAAGTTTTCACACTTGGATTGAACACATTGATATTGAGGAAATGTTAGCAGCTCCACTGACTAAGGCCTTAAATGTTGGATTTTTTCTTATTCATGTAGCTCACATGACTTTTGATGTATTAAGTTAGTGGGAGACTGATTTTCTATTTTCTTTAAAGACATGCTTTAGTTGTTGTCATTTTCATGTTTCTTACTAGCATATTTATTTAAGCTTAGACCATTGTAGTGTCATTTATTGGACTACATTATGTCATATATTTTATGAAAAATATTAGCTAAATGCACATGATATATATCCCTATCGGGTGTTATTTTGTTGCTTAGATTTTTCATATTGTCAATTAATATATAACATGATATATTTGTAATTGTCATTTTAGATTAATGATTTGCATTTTGATCATGGATTGATACCATCTAAGTAGGGGAATGTTGAAAATAATTGTGGATTAGTATCACTCAGTATCTTTTATCATTAACCGACAATTTAAAATATGATTATTATTGTATCTTATCATATCTATATGTTTATTTGAATTAGGATTACAGTGAAATTGACTCTATGATGAGTTAGGTCAATCAGAAAAAAAAATGCAATTAAGAGAGATCTCTACTTATCCTGAGGAGTTATAAATTTGTCATCTCATTAAGCAAATCCACACACACAAATAACCCCTAGAAGGTAGTCAAAAGAATCTCCCTAGAAATCCTTTCAATAGAAAACTCATAGACATAAATGTCAATTCAAGTATGCATTCATCCTTATTTTAATATAGAATATTGATTTATGGCATGCTATAATTTGTGTCTAGTATAGTATTGATTTAAATATAATTCATATTTCCATTATTATTATTATTATTATTAGACTTTAACATATATGCACTGAAAATATAAATACACTTATATTTAATTATAATTTTCATTTATATAACTTTTAAAATATTAATTAGTAAAGTCAATCAACTTACTATATATAAAGGATTATGATAAAATAAAAAATGTAAAATTTTTTTAACACTGTATATATAGTTTTTTCTCTTATTTTATTATTAATAAGAAAAAAAATATAGAGAGCGCAATATAGAGCACATGATCTAGAACCATTAAGCTGACTATTCAAACCCAATTCTACTCTTTCCTCTTTATTTGAATCAATTACATTCTTACATGCACATCTACTAACTTTATTTCAGCCGGTAAGATTGGAGATTCGAGTAAAAGCACACAATATAATGGGAGAGAAGAAAGTCACACTATACAAAAATCATAATGATAGAGTACAGCCCCAAGGTAATATATACCTCTAATAAATTTTAGTAGTTGTTTGTTGTCTGATTGATCCATCTTCATGTATACAAAGTCAACAAAATTAAACTATGGTTTAATAATTGTTAGTGACATCAAATCAAATAAAATTAGTGGATTCATAAATACTTCCTCTATATTCAATTATAAATAACAATTTTTTTACTTAGATATAATTAAATTTTAATTAATTTTCTTATATTTAATGATATCATTCTCAAAATATTCATTCATTAATTAAAATTTTATTCTTAATATTTTATTCACAATATTAAATTTTAATAAAAAAATATTTTAAAATACATATTGTATATTAAGGTAAGTAAAATTAAATGATCCTAAATAATTCTCTTAATAAATCTAGATTAGATTTTTTGTTTATATTTAGGTCAAAGAGTAGGTTTTGTTAATCATTATTTTCAAAACAATGGCTAACAAATCAAAAGTGGTACTTCTCCATTTCAAAATAAGTGTTGCCTTATTGTTTTATACTAATCAAGAAATTAAAATTAATAAATAGATAAAAAAGAAGAGTAATTTTATAAAATTAACTTTACTATTAATATTACATTGACAACCTAAAGTGATATTTATCAAGAATAAAAATTAATATTATAATAAAAGATTAAATATAGAGTTGAATTGGTATATACTATTAATCTTTATACTAACATTTAATCATAACTCTTCATTCATGATAAGTTTTTTTTTTTTACTTTACTAATTATTACTTTAAACACATAAATGAAAAGTTACGATTAAACATTAGTGTAAATGTTGTATACCAATTAAACTCTTAAATATAACACCTAATTTAGGAATTTTTTCTCTAAACGTGATAGTAATTATTTTAAGATAGATAAAATATAATATTTTGGAGAATGCAAAATAAAGCCTTTATTGTTAAGTAACTGATACGATAAAATATTTAGAACAAATTACATAGATCCCAAAGGTTAATTTGTTCTTGGTACACCTAGAAATCATTCATCTTTTAACACTACGAAACTCTCTTTAATTTTTGGCATTCATTACATTGTTGCTTGTAGTTTTACTTTCATTCAACCAACCTCTTATATGTAGACAAAAAATAATACTAAATATTTTCAAAACTAGTGAACGAATCCTTTGATAAATCCAAATCAACCACAAATTCAGTCATGAAATGAACTCATTAAATTGTCTTTACTACAAGAAAATATGTTATTAACGGTAAGGCAAAAATTCATTGTAATACCAAAAAGCCCAATGTAATAACCAAAAATCCATTGTAATGCACATTTACAGTAATTTACAATGGGTCAAACATCACACGGTAATCCTTTGCTCCGTATACAATGGGCTATTATTTTTGTAATGTCCACTATAAAACCCACCATATACAGTGGCTAAACCTACAAGAATACAATGGTCATTTAACACACTGTAAGTAGTCTACTATAATAAGCCCACTATATTGTTGTGGGCAAAGCCCACTTTAACAAGTTCTTTGTATTATAGTGAGCTAAGCCATCGTAACAAGCCCACTATAAGTGACCTTTTTTATATCATTATTTTTAATTTCAAAATTTATACATATCAAACAAAAACTAGATATATTACTCAATTTTAAATATGACAACAAAATAAAAACAAAAATCAATTTAACATTTCATAAAAGGTTGAGAGAAGAACATAATCATCCAAATACAAATTTAAAAAGTTCCATAATAAAATTTTTTAATAATGTTCACTATAAAACCCACTATATCAGTGAGCTAAACTTACTATAATACAATGGGCATTTAACACAATGTAAGTAGCCCAGTATGTTACCGTGGGCTTAGCCCATTTTAACAAGTTCATTGTATTATAGTGGGCTAAGCCACGGTAACAAGCCCACTATAAGTGACCTTTTTTATATTATTATTTTTAATTTCAAAATTTATACATATCAAACAAAATTGGGATATAATACTCAATTTTAAATATGATAGTAAAATGAAAACAAAAATCAATTTAACATTTCATAAAAGGTTTGTAAGAGAAGAACATAATCATCCAAATACAAATTTAAAAAGTTCCATAATAAAATTTCCTAAAAGTACTACATAACACATCATATTTTCAAAGGTTTTACAAATAACAAAGTCTTCACTCTTGTGTGTATTGATCATCATTATTAGAGAAATCATCATCATCATAGTCTAGATGATGATTATTGGATTCAAGATGTTGCTTAGTAAGGATTTGCATGACCAGTGTAAGTTGTTTAATAGAATTCATCATTTTATCCTATCTCTTCTGATCTTCATGACGTTGTTTCTTCATTTCCTTTATTTGTTTAATCCATTTTGGAGTAATTGCAGCTTTAGATTGTTTAGTTTGATGTGGTGCACACTCCTTGTTAACGATTCCATACTAAACCTACAGCGGGAGGACATATCTCCAAACCCATAAAGGCATCCCTGAGATTTTCCCCCAATTGTATTTCTCCATGATTTCAAGTTTGAAATGGAATCAACCTGTTTGGTTACACAGCAAGAGGTTTGCATATTTAACTTTTCCAGAAAGCTTCCCTAAGTACAAAAAAAAAATAGAAAAATCAAACAATCAACCTAAGAGTCAATTACTTATTCCAACATTTGACAGAACTATATATCATGTTAACTTACATAAGTTTCCTCTAATCTTTTGTCCACCCAAAAGCTATCATTCTTTGTATGTGTTTTCTTGAACACCACTTCCAAATCAAAAGCTTTTCCCATCTGATTTGACTTTAAAATAAAATACATATATTATATACAAACAAATAATGTTTAAGCAGTAAAAATATTAATAAGAATGAAAATAAAACATACCATCTACATGACAATCTTGTATGTAGAGATGGATCCCCTGTGTGTACATCCCTACCTTGTCCTATAGATCTATTTTTTCTTGGCTTGGATGAAAATTTTAATATTTTACAAAATTTTTCCATGCTACCTCATCGCTCCACAGAGAACGAATTCTTTTGTTTCTAACTTTCAAAAGCATTTGACAAAGATACTTGAAATCTTTGATATTGAAGTTCTTCTTAATTTCATATTCATGTTAAAGTGTAGATATCTATTATAAAATCACCACATAAGAAAGTGATGTACATAAGACGGCTATCAATTCGTTGTTCATGCAAGATACCACAATAAAAGACTTGTCTCAAATTTGGTCTCACTCTCCTCCTAATGTGGCTCAAGTAATTAAGTTTGGTTTAATCTGTTTGAAGAAAATTTAAGCTAACAAAAATCCACTTCAGGGTGACACGCCATAATCTCAAATGAGTTAGCTAATACACCGGTAAATTCATGTCTATCAATAATTTTTCTATATTATTTTGTGGTGATTTTAATAGTCGTTGCAGATTTTTTTTAGAGGTTAATAAATGGTAAAGTGTTTGATAATTTCTATTGGAATTATGTGCATAATTCAGATTGACTCAAGAAAGTAGAGAGCATTAAAACAGAGGAAATTGACTGTCAGAATGTTGGCCTTAAAGTGGAGAAAGAAGTGATCTAGTTGCTCACGCCTCATTCTTTGAGTATTTGCATACGTTCTTATTTTCTGAATAGTGTACCTCTACTCTTGTGAAACTTATAATTTCTTTTCTCTCTGACATTTCAACGCTAAGGCTTAAGGTTCTTCTTACAAACTCCAATAAGGTACCAATGTTTTTCATTTCTTTTTGTGTTTCGTTCTATTTTTTCATCACTTTATAATCAATGCTCAAAGTGAATAATATGTCAATCCATTAATTTGAGATTCATTATTGAAATGTTTAGATTTGATTTTTAGTGTGTGCAAGCAACTTTTATATGACGGAAGACTTCATTAAAATTTGTCACGTTCTACTCTTATTCACTTTCATCCTACTCTTTACCCATTTTCCACCCTAAACTTCTTAAATCACAAAAACAAAACAAAAATGCTTTTGTCTATGATTTTCTAAAAATACAAAATACATTTATTGAAACAGTAAATTAATAAGCATTATAGGAATAAGCAGGATTAGTAACTATGTGAAGGGAAACATGTTCAGTCCCATTTTAGACTATTATTGATTAGCACAAGACAAGGGTTGGCACAACATCCTGTATTCTTCAACCAAAGAGATAGATATTTTAAAGATAATTGTTGTGTTCTCAATGCTTACCAAGCCAAGTTACATGTTTCTTTCACTTGTCTACTGTGTGAATTTGACCTGACCATCCGAAACTAAATAAATAATTTCATCATAGTAGAAGTTTAGCTCACATTTGGCAGGGTTATGAATATAAGGTTTCAGTTTTATAATAATAATAATAATAATAATAATAATAATAATAATAAATACTACTACTAATATCTAATACTTTCATTCTCTCTAATTGCAAGACGCATATTGCTAAGTTTTTCCATGGCAGTCTAGATAATGTTTCGTTTCAAAGTGTGTTATTGATAGGGTTAAGGAGAAAATAAGGCACTGTTTCATCAAGAACAAACGATCTCTCTCACTTTTTCACAATACTCAGAGGGGAGAAGCATTTTTGCGATGATGACTAGTCCTATCAGAGTGTTAGGGACTATGATCGCTATGTTGTGTGATTTAGAACATTAGACCTTTTATACAGGTTTCATGTGTGATTATATGTCTGATATGGAACAATTTAACTCCTTCACATAGCTGATTTTAACTCGTGTAAATTATTATTTGTAGTTTGTGGAAAAAATAACTATTGAAAAAACTTATCCAAGTAACACTAAAACAATGGATTTTTGCTTTGACTACAAAATTTAATTTTCTTATTTGATGATTGATCTTGTTATGGCTATAGGATGGAAGATTTGAGATGTAGAGGTAGCTCAAGATAAATAAATTAATCTGGATTGATGTTGGTTCTTTACAGGCTTTTCCTAATTGAGTAACCATCTTCATGGTTTTTACTCTGTCATCATCCAGTTACAAATATAATTAACCATGATAGAGTAGTTTATTGGTTAACTCTCAAGTAATTATTAGTTTCAATTGAATCACATTTTAGTGCAAAAATTGTTTATAAATATGACTAATGTAGTCATAGTTGCAATTGTGTTGTGAAATTGGAAGGGAGAAACCACCAGAAGTAAGAACACTTGTTGGAGTTGCTTGTTGTGACGCCCTAGTAAAGTAAAGGTCCTCGTTGAAGATTTGTCTTTGGCAAGCTTCCTCTTCTCTAGGAGCTTGAAGAGCCTTCATGTCTTTAGGTTCAAATTTGTGAATGTCATTGGGTGTTTAGGTTGAAATTGCTTTTGAAAAAAAAATACAATTACATTGGCTTAGTCCAGTCTAAATGCCCACTGTAATGTTATTATCAGCTTACAATTTGGTAAAAGTAATTGTTGATTTACATATGCCTACTGTACGCCCACTAAATTTTTTAGTTTTAGTGGGCAAAACCTACTTTAATGTAACCCATTGTAACCTCTTAATTTTAAATCTATTGAAAAAATGTATTTGATCTTATTGTAGTGGATTAAACTATTTTACAGTAGACTTGACCCACCATAAGGGTGCAATTGTATTACATTAGGCTTAGCCCACACTATAAATCTATTGTAACTGCGTTTAAATTATAGTGGGTTAACCCTTTATAAGTAATTTTTTAAAATATATTTAATTTCTTATTTTTTAATGTACAAAGAGGCTACACATGAGATATAATATGTGTACATGTGTGTGTATATATATATATATTATGACTTTTACCTACAGTTGAAGACTCTGGGTACAAATTAATGACTTTTACCTACACTCAAGGGCTATAGGTGCAAGTTAACACCTTTTACTCACACAAATTTCAAACTATAGGTATTATTTATAATGATAGTAAAATCAAAGCGTATGTATAAGAGTATATCCGTAGGTAAAACTTATAGTGACAGACAATTAATTTTTGTTGCATGACCCCTTAAAGTTTATGGAAAAAGCACTCATAAGTCAAAGTCCTTTATACATTTACTTGTAGAATTTTAGTGACAGTTTTTGTGTAGGTATAAGTAATTTTTCTTGTAGTGGATAGAGAGTATAAATTAGTATTTTATTTTTAAACTACCTATTTGAACAAAATCTAAAAACAATAATGGATTTTTTTCTTCCTTACACATAATTATGATTCCACTAACTAATTATCAAATTAAAAGAAAATACTTTAATTAAGAATAGTTTTATGGAAAATAATTAATAAATGAGACATTTAAATATCTTATATAAGAAGATCAAACCACATTTTTAATTTACACTCTAAAATAAGGTTTAGAACCATATTTTTAATTTAAAAGACAAGACAAAGTACTTAATATTCACAAGTTTGAAATGTTACATTTTTCATTGTTCTATAGTAAGTAGTTTATCCCTATATAATTTACTCTTCTATTTCAAAATAAATGTGGATATTTTATTGTAGTATAAATTATGTGAGAACTATATATATGTTTTATAATATATTCACAACAAATAATGTAAATTTGATCAAGTGCAAAATATCATTCCTTAAGGTAATGAAACTTTTTATTGAAATATGATTGTTAAGACAAATGTATATTTTAAGATATTATACAATACACTGTTTTGGATTCATATTGGAGGGGTTCAAAACTAAATCAACTTAAACTAAAAATAAAAAACCAATTAAAAAATTGAAAACTGATAAAACATCAAAATTGATTAGTCTATTTGGTTTATTAAAATTCTAAACCACATAGTTCAGTTTAATATATGGTTTAAAATTTGAAAACCAACTTAAATCAAAACAAACTATAATATATCACTCCTATATTTTTTTTCTCTAAAATAATAACTAGTTTAGAATATGTGACATGATTCATATTATAAATATAGTTATATAGAAAATAAATAATAGATATTATAATTTGTACTAGTTAGATATTTGCTAAAATTTTACTTTTTAGGTAGTTTTAGAAGAAGGTTGATTTTAAAAAAATTACCAATAATCTAACATATATTTATAATTCTTAAAATATCTTATAAAAAATAATTCTTAAAATAAAACAAACTATTTAAGTATTCTTCAAAATATTAAAAATGTTGTAAATAATTTTTAATAACATTTTTAAACTACAAAAACTGAACCAAAATAAATCACTAATGATTGGTTTACTTTGGTTCAAATTTTATAATACATTCAAATCGAACCAAACCAAATCACACTTAATTTTTGTTTGGTTTGCGTGACTTAAATCGAACTAAATCAAACACCACTAATTCAGATAATTCAAAATATAACTTAAATCCTTAAAATATATATATATATATATATATATATATATATATATACATTATCTAATATTTAAAATTTTGAACTTCTCAATTTTTTCGTAAATTTAAGGTTGAGTTAAAATATATAGGTTAATCCACTAATGGATTAAGATAAACCTGGAACACATTATAATCGTTAGTAATGGTGAATGTTAGTGTGCTATCCCTAATAAAATTGAACTTAAGGAAAAAGAAAAGATGCAAGAAGGAAGAAAGCGTAATTCATTCATATACAGCTAGGGATAACAAATAAATTTGTACCTGTAGGTAATCTCCGAACTTGGAAGGGCCAACACGGGTACAATGGTTGATTTCTCCTTCAATTTCTTGGAAGCATTCTTAGTTTATTAGACCATTGTCATAATGCACTACGAGTTAGATTGGCGACGAGAGAGGTGTAGGATTGTATGAATTTTTTGTAGAAGTCGATAAGTCCCAAAAAACCTTTTAATTTCGTGAGAGTGCGTGGCTGAGACCAATCTATAATTGCTTGAATTTTTTCTAGATCAGTAGCAACTTTACCACCTAATATGATGTGGCCTAAATAATGAATTGATTCTACCCCAAAAACACCCTTAGATAATTTAGCATAACACTGATTTTTGACAAGTAGATATAAAATTAATGTAAGGTGAATTAAATGGTCAAATAAAGTAGGACTAAAAATGAGAATATTATAAAAAAATAGCACAAACAGACAGAGGTAGAGCCTTAACAAATCATTCATAACTACTTGGAAAGTTGCAAGAGCGTTAGTTAAGGTGAAAGACATTACTAAGAACTTGTAGTGACCCTCAAAAGTGCGAAATTTTTTTTTGTGACTATTTGCATCTACTACCCTGATTTGGTGATAACCACTCCTTAGGTCTATTTTAGAAAACACCATAGCAAATTTAAGCTCATCTAATAACTCATCCACCGTAGGCATTAGAAAACAGGTTTTAATAGTCACAGGATTTAGGGCCTTATAGTCAACACAAAAGCACCAGGTACCATTTTTTCTTTACTAAAAGAACAGCAGAGAATAAGGGACTTTGGCTAGGCCCAATAACACCTTGTTGGAGCATATCTTGATAATAAATGTCATAGCTTCTTTTTAGGAGTAAGGATAATGTTGATGGGAGAAGTATTGGACTCTAAGGGTATGTGGTGGTCATGGTCTCAGTGTAGAAGAGGGCCTTTAAGGAGGTAGAATAGACCAGGGAAATCATTTAGGATAAGTTGGATAGGTTGGAAGGTGTTAAATGGTGGTTTTTACTTTCTTGTGTGAGGATGGTGTCTTTTGAAGGGAAAAAAGGTGAAAGGATGCAATAGAATCAATTTGAATTAGGTGACAAATTTAGGTGTAAGAGGTTGGGTGAGGTTTGAGAATGTTTTTTTGGGTTAGGGTGATGACATAATTTTCATGGTTAAAGGTGGGGGTGGGAATAGCAAAGTCTGCAAAAACTTGACCTAATGTCATTAACTAATCTAGCCCCAACACCAAATCAACCTCTTCAATGGGAAATAAATAACAAGCAACTATAAAAGAATTTTCCTCCAAAGACAAGGGTACCTTAGGACAAAACCCAACACAATCAATGTGTGCTCCTTTGCCCACCATAACAGAAATTTTAGGCACAAGTTGAATAGGAAGTTGTAAGTGTGCAACCAAGCAAGATTGTAGAATATGGTGACTACTTACTGTATCTATCAAAACTATAATTGTCAACCCTTGAATCCAACCTTGAATGGTGAAAAAGCGAGGTGAGGGAGACCCTGAAACTGCGTGGACAGATAGTTGGAAGTGCATATGGTCATCTGGATTGTCAAAGTTATCATGTGGTGAAGCATCTTCACTTTAGTGCATTTATGGCCTGCAACAAACTTTTCATCATAGTAATAATAAAGTCCCAATGTTCTTTTTTCCTGCTTTCGGGTCTGAGTAAAGCGTTTAATGGGTATAGGGTTAGACAGAGGTTTACCGTGGGACTGGGTTGGGTAAGAACCGATTGGTTTCCTCTAAAAAAAAGTAATGAGGGAAGTTTTCTGCATACATGGACGAGAGTCCTTTATCTTATCCTCCACTAACGTAGCTAAGCCAATGACCTGAGGAACTAAGGTAGGGCAATGAATAGCGAGCTCTTGTTTGATTTCAAGGGTTAGCCCGGATATAAAGCAATTTAAGATGGAATCTAGAGTTAGGTCAAAAACATAGTTGCACAGTTTCTCAAATGTGGCTTGGTAGTCTTGGACAGAACCTATTTGCCACAACTTGAATAGTTCAACCTTGTGATTGCCATAGGTCGATGGCTCAAATAGTAACTCCAAGACCTTGGTGAAAGATGCCCAATCTGCCAGGTGAAAATTTTTTGTCATCTATTTGAACCAACTTAAGGCCTCAACTTGCATAAAGGAAGATGACAAAGGCAGTCATTGGTCTAGCAAGATATTGTAGAATTGGAAAAAAAAATTAGCTTGAAATATCCAATCTAGAGGTTTAGTCTTATAAAAAAGAGAAAGTTTTAATTTTGGAATATTGGGAGTTATGGTGAATAGCCAAAAGGAATCATAATTTGAAGGAAGGGGTTGACATATGAGTTTAAGACGAAAGGTTGGGTGGCTTAAATGGTTGTTTGGGTTGAATGTGGGATGGTGGTGACTGTTGTGGAATAATGTGGAAACAAAGGTCGTTGTGTTAAGAAAGGCGTGGACATATATTGTTGGTTAAGCCCTAAAGAGTGGGAGAAGGT
The DNA here is from genome assembly GCA_037954015.1 of Psophocarpus tetragonolobus. Taxonomy (NCBI): domain Eukaryota; kingdom Viridiplantae; phylum Streptophyta; class Magnoliopsida; order Fabales; family Fabaceae; genus Psophocarpus; species Psophocarpus tetragonolobus. The sequence continues at coordinate 21,231,287 of CM075688.1, read as the reverse complement.
ATTTGCACCTATAGAGGATGGTATGAATGAAAATGGGGTAATGGTGGCTAGATGTCCTTGTATGCCTAAGAGGGTTACTTGTTGGAATTCAAAGGATTGTTGTAAGGAGTCATAGCGGTTATCATAATGGAGCTACTAGTTCTCTAGTTATGATTGTAGGGCTGCTAGTTTCTCTGTAATTGCCTGAAGAGCTTCCTCCGTGTCCTTAGAGGTACTCTTAGAGGGAGGCATGGTGATGCAATGAAAGCACCAAATGTTAGTGTGTTATCCATAATAAAACTAAACATAAGGAAAAAGAAAATATACAAGGAGGAAGAAAGCGTAATTCATTCATCTGCAGCTAGAGATAACAAATAAACTTGTACCCGCAGGTAATCCCCGAACCCGCCCCGAAGCTGATGAGGAATCCTTGACTAGGCATGGGTACAGGTAAAAATATTGGAAATACCCAATTTGTTAAGTTGGGATGGAGATATACATACCCACCTTATACCCGTCTCATACCCTGCCTTAATCCGTTTTTATTTTAATGACTAAAATATTTATTTATCTTTAAAAAAGGAATGTTTGATATTTAATTAACAACTTACAAACTTTACGTTTATTAGATAACTTTTGAATTAATATCATTATATTCCAACAAATTATTTTTAACTAAAATATTATTATAATCTTTTTGTGGGTATGAGCGGGTACGGGTATACTTGATACCCAACAAGGATGGGGATGGGAATATAAATCTCATATCCGCCAAGTAGAGGATGATGATGAGTTTCAAAAGCAGGAATAGAAATGGGAATGTCATATTAGTTCCCACCCCGCCCTGTTGTTATGCCTATCTACACCTCCAAGCAATAAGGATAAGATAAACATAGTGAAAACCCTAAACAACTTGGGCTAAACAAGACCCAAAATAACAATGAAAATTACTAGATATAATCACTAAGCCATTTGGGTTTGTTAGAAATACGCTTTGGTCGGGAAGCAACTTGCCCATTAAAAGTGAATGTTGATGATAATTAGTGTTAGGTAAAGGTGAATTACAATCATAGTGACGATGGTGTAAAAATTTCAACCATGACGGAAAAAAATTAAAATGTTACAATTACAAGTGACAATAATAACAAGAATACATATATTGTGTATTGTCAAGGAGAAGATAAAAATTGCAAAAATCATCTATTTCCTAGCCTCTATTTTTTCTATATTAATATTCATCTCCATTTTAAGATAAAATTTAAACTAACGATTAAATTTATATATATTATTTTACTAGCTCACAAAATAATAGGATTTTAATGACTATGTCTTGTGAGTATAAACGTTTTTTATATTATCTACTAATAAAAATTATGTTAGTATTATTTTTAAGGTAATTATTATACAAATTAATATATTTATTATATAACATTTTTCAATCAATAAACACTAATTATAAATTTATTAATTTTTCTGTATTAACGTTGTCAATTTATAAGTCTTGGTGTATTTAATTGTGCCGAATGTAAAATGAAAGATTCTCGAAAGTTAGCATTGAAGAAGAGAGTAATTCATGAGTACAAAAACGTGATTCCTGTCAGCAATCTTTTAACAACGTTAACTGAGAATAAATACTAACTAAAAGTGAATCAAGGACTAAAAAAATAATTTTGAATTTTAAAAACTAAAATTGATTTTTGGTGAAACTTTAGGATAAAAAACTCATTTAAGTATTTAAAAATTGTCATCAAATTTTGAATAAATATTACTAAAATTTTTACAATAATTTATCACGCTTCGTACCATCCATAATGAAAAAATTTATTATAAAATTTTAATTTTTATTAATATAAACTATATATAGCATTTAATAAAATATTAAAAATATATTAGTAATATTTATTTATGATATTTTTAAATGTTATCAAATACTTTTAAAGATATTTTATTAAGTATTAGAATAAGATGTTACTAATTAAAAGTCACATGTTGCGGTGTAAGAAATTATTAAATTGAAATTAAAAATTAGAAGAAGATAGTATTTTATATTTTTAATAAAAATAATATTTAATTATAATTACTTAATGAGTGTTCAAAAATAACATCGGCCTATGTTTTACTCTATTCTAAATTAGCAAACTTATTAACTTGAGTGATAATTATGCTGAAACCGTCAAACGAGGCATAATTAACCTAACTGTACTTAGAAAAAGATTTAGAAATAGGCCGGCTGCCTAGCCATTCTTAATTAGGCAGATACATTTGGTGTTAATGCGGAAAATAATTTGAACTGAATTAATTTAGTTTAATTTTTTTATTTGGTTGAATTTGAATTCAAATAGTATTGAATATCTCTTCTTCGTGATTTTAACACTTTAAAACTCTAACTTAATCTGATCAAACTAAAAGTATATATTATTATATATTTATTTTATATTTTATTTGTATTGAGTTGCTTTAAATATATATATATATATATATATAATTTATATTGGGTTTCTTTAATAGTTTAATTTAACTAATTTATTATATATATATATATATATATATATAACACTTGATATTTTGTTATAAAATTATAAATTGGAGAATTCTATAGTACCTCATCTTATTTAATAGGTATAGATACTTTCTTTTTTCCGACAAATCAGAATATAATGTAATTTTTTTAATTAAAATAAATTTTATTTATTTATTTATAAATAAGTCCTTTAAAAAAATTATTTATATTTTGGTATTTCTAGTTGTGTCCCCCTGCTAAGGTATTGCTTTTTGTTTCAGGCTGAGACTAGGTCATAGAGTGAGTCACCCGCTCCAACCTCATTTGAAGAAAAAGGTTGCTTAACTCATCCTCCATGGTGTTCAACTCTAAACTCCTCAGCCAGTTCCTCCGGAGCTACGACCTCAACACCACCACTGCCATGGTTTGCTGCCAATTGGAGGCCGATTTCGAAATCGATTTATCCGACCGTAAGGCATTCATTAGGGAACCGGTGGACCGAGCACAACTAAAACTACCAAGTAGAGGAACAACATCAAAACCATGAGGTAGAGGATGCTCCTGATAATCCCGACCAAAGCCAACCCTCCAATTCCAACGAAGAGGATAAACCCACCCACGCCAAAAATGCCAAGAAGAATAAAGCATAGTTAGTCACTTTTCTCTTTCTATTCAAAACCAACATTGCGTTTTTTCTTTCAATTTTTCTGATTCTTTGAATCTTGCTGCATCCAATTTCATTACTATAGATGCCCTGCCATTTTTTGCAATCAATGGTGTCACAACCTCACAAGCACATGGCTGTCTGTTGTTCTAAATAATTGGGGTTCACTCTCAGACGATGTTACATTGCTCTTTGTAAAAATTGTGTGGTTTTCAAGTTTACCAAGTTACTTACCTCATAGGATTACATGAACAGGAAAGTGTTTGATTTTAGCTTTTTTTATATATTCTTTGCTTTGCTTAACACCCTAATATCGTTTAACATGCTTTCTTTTACAGCAATGCTAACAAGAATGAAATTTTAATTCTATGTTTTTCTCCTCTGCATCTGTGAAGATTGCAATAAATAATATAGCCTCATTTTAGCAGTACAATGTACCTTTCTATAATTGTAGATTCATGCTTTTTTATCTCCCCTACCCTCTTCTTTTTGCTAATCCAATGGTTGCTTGTGAAGTTCAATTTGCTGTCATCTGACGGGTGTGTCCTTAAATCTAGACGGTTGCTTTAGCAAGAAATTCCTTGCAAATCTTTTGATCACACAATGGGATGTTCCAATCCCTCTTAACAACATATAATTAGTCACTTTTATTAATTGTTACTATGGTTGGATCCCTAAAGTAAAATGCTGATATATGCAAACAATTGAATGATTGTTGGCAGGAGAATTGATCCACAGGTTGCCTTTTTAAGTTGTACAGTCTCCTAGTCTAATTCTTTTCTTCCCAAGATCATGTAAAACATTATTATATATTAATATTTGTCACTATGTTAGCACATTATTTATTTCTCAAGAGACTTTGAAGCTAACATGATCTGGATGCTAGTGTAACGCCATCTAGACCATTAGCTATTGTTGTCTTTAGTCCTAAGGTTAAAAATATAGATGTAAACTGCTTTAAAGTGTTTTGCTCAGACTATTATTTTCAAGCTACTATCAGTTTGTAATTGTATATTTCTTGAGCCATAACAGTAAACCATTCTGAAACAAAGTTCTTCAAGCACTAACGAAAAATTTTCTCTATAGCAAGTATCAAGATTCTAATTCTATTATGATTCATGTTAATATATACAAGCACTATTGGTGGTGCCACATAAAGTATATACAAATACAAAAGTACCTCAAGTGTCAATTTTTTCCATTATTGAAACCCTTGTTTTAACAACTTCTGTTTTATCTTATGCCTTAGATCTGGCAAGTTAGGTGATGAGTTAGTAAAGAAAAAAGGTGGTGCTTTTTGAGAAAGTCTACTGTACCTCATCTTATTTAATAGGTATTGATACTTCCTTTTTTCTAACAAATCAAAATGTAACATAGTATTTTTATAATGTCATTATCCATTGATATTTAGTGTGTTTGGATGATTATTTACAAAAGTTGATTTTGAAATAAATTAATTTTATAAAATTGATTTCAGTTAGAATTGATTTTGAAGTAAAGAAATGTATGCTTTGATGTTTACCTTAAAAGCAAGTTTAATGCAAAATATAGTATAAAATTTTCAACTCAACATAATTATGTTCATCACTTCTAGACTCTAGCAACTTAAGATTTGAGGCTAATTTAATTTTACGTAACAGTAACCAAACACCTATAGTCTAATGAAGTAAAATCAATTCTAAAGTTGTCCAACTGAAACCAAAGATACACTATGTTTGAAGTAAAACTTGATATATTTTCACTTATGTGTTCTTAAAAATACAAACAAATATTATTTTTTCAACCAAAATCATGTGTCCTAAGTTGAATGTGTGTTTGACACATTCTAATGTGGTTGCAAATATAGCTATTATATGACACTAATTTTCATCTTCTATGTCAAGTTGCTATATCAAGGAATCCTATAAGGTAGATTTTGGTATAATCAGGAATATGAGAATATTGTGTTCTGTAATATTCATCTTCCATGTCAAGTTGCTATCTACCCATCAAGAAATCCTGTAAGGTAGATTTTGGTATAATCAGGAATATGGGAATATTGTGCACTATAATTTAGATAGTCTATTAGCCATTCACTACTGATCAACTTCTCTGTTTTGTTTTTACTTGCTTCTTTTGTAGAGAATTTGCTCTGATTTGTCAATGATTTTTTTGGCAGCTTTCGTACACAAGATATAGGATGATTAACAAGCCTTTCATTATTTGTTTGCTTTATGGTATCAAATAATATCGGCGCCAAGTGATTAATATCAAAGACCATAAGTATCTATTTTATTATATTAACTTGTTTACCATCTATTCCCTTGATTTAAAAGGATTTTTGACATTTGGTTGCATTTTTTTAAGCCCGGTGGAGCTCCTATGTAAACTCACCATAGCTACAATAGTTACAGATTACGTGGAAGAGAGGAAAAGGAGATGGGATAATGTTCATTTTGCTGTTCAGTTAATATGCAGTTATTCTAACAATGGTTTATACCAATAGAAAGTGAGAACATATTGTATATATTGAATAATATTGTGTTTGTATATATTTTGTCTTTAGAACTAGAATAAACTAACTGGTTCTTGACTAGGAATTCAGATTAGCAATTACATGGATTTTGAGTATTCAACATTAAATTGTAAAGGTGAATGCATCAAGCCAAAAAGTTTAAAATGAAATGCGTTAAATTAAGAAATAAAGTTTTGACATCAATGTGGTTGATCACATCCACATTACAAATAAGAAAAGGGTTGAAATAATACTCTGACAAAGGGCAAAATTAAATATCTTTACAGTGAAACGAATGAATCTTTTAGAACATATGTTCTTCTTACTAACATTCTCAGTGGACTGTGGTGGTGATGGTCATGTTAATGCTTAACTTTTTATTGGAAGTGAGCACGCTTGTTATCAAAGTCAATAAATCTTGGAACCTTGAGCATAAGTGAGAAAAATTTTTCAAGCCAACCAGGGTTTTGCCTTATAAAACATTTAGTAGCGTCCTATGCTTATCTGAGAACTTAACAAAAGCCACATTTTTCTCATCTACTTTCATAGTAGTTCCAGATGCTTTCTGGGAAGTTACAGATGTGCAGACATACTCAAACACATAAAAAATAACAGGAATACATGAGTCATGGTTAGCATCTAGCTAGGCAAGATGCAATTTCTCACAAACCACAAAGAAAGATTCAATGTATGGTAAAATATTGAGAGCCAGCTAAAAGTAGAGGCATTACACCAGACGGTTTAGATATCATAATATGTCAAAATCTCATATGTGAACTTTGAGTAGGATTCTGTCTTGCTTATTCAACAGCTCAGCTTATGCCACAAGGACTCTAATGCTGAATTTATTTCCCAAACCTCAAAAAGAGTAGAAGTACCTCTATCTTTCTCTTTCTCAGTCAGTAAAGTAACAAGTGAACTCAAGGCCTGCAAAACTCTCAAAATGGCAGCTTTATATGTAGAAGTAGTACTAAGCAGAGCTTTCATTGCTGCACTAAAGATACATAATTCATTCATTGCAGAGTATATGCATTACCTCTGCCAGCCAGCTGAGTAACAAAAACCTCACAATGAGTTGGAGAAATGGTCAAGGATTTCTTCATTACCTTTGCAACAAGTATATGCATTATATAACAAACTAAGGGAATGCACAAAAAGTAAGATTAACTCCATAGTTACTAAAATAGAATTGTATCTAAAAGAATATTTAATCAGATGTTATGATTGGTGATTAATAACAATTATGGCATTACAAATAGAAAAGGCAAACAAATGCAAATATCAACAAAACTGATGATGGCTTAGTAGATATTAGGGGTTTGCCAGATGACTTATTTCCAGAACTATCAATGATAACATCCAGTAAATTTAACAACTAAAAACATAGATACAAAGACAATTATGTCAACACTGTTAGAAAGAAAATGAAATTAAATGAGATTTCATTGCCACCAAAACATCACCTGCTCAAGATGGTCTATGCTCCTCAAATAAAATGGTTGGTTCAAAAGACCCAAAAGCATTGCAATGGAGATGTACCCTTCAATACTTTAACTTATATTTACCTCATCCTTAATAACCATCACAGCTTTGCCCCGTACATCCTTTGGTTCTTTTATAGTAGGATGAGGCAGCCAAAATTGGAGCAAAATTTTTGCCACATACAAATGATTGCGAGCAACACATGTGACAGTTTTAAGTATTCTACAAAATAATTGAGGAACTCCTATGAGATTAAATAATAGGAAAGGTATTAATATATTCATTCATTGTTAATAAAAAATACCCAAATATTATAAGTGGAATCTCCAGTACAAGAAGCTTGTGAATTAAGAAAATGAAAGACATTTCAGAGAAATTCATTAGGAAGAATCAGAACCATAAGCACCAACAGGAAATTGTATTTGGGTTATATAATTAAAACAAGGATAATTGTTTATAAACACCAAATAAATAAAATCAATCATGTATCAAGTATTCTTACCATCAAAAGATTGAGAACGTGAATACATATCATTGCTCTAATAACCATATAATCTATATGGTGGCTCAACTTGACTAAAATAACTGACACTACTTTTAACATAACGCATTAATAGAAAAATGCATGAAAATACAATTTGTAAATCAGGAGATAGAAATTAATATTAGTAACTATGAAAAGGTTGTTACTTTCCATGGGAGACCAGAAAGAACAAAAAAGGTTGTACTGTTATTTTTATCAAAAGTCTAACAAAAAAAGTGTTAATCTAAACAAAAGGGAACAAAAAAGCTATGCAACTATTTTATAAAGCTTCTTTTGTATCCACCAAAATGAATCTACATGTGTCTATTCAAAATTCATGTCTGCAACTAAATAAAGATGACACATCATTGTAGTTTAAAATCAAAAGATACTAAAAATGTAGATAAACAAGAAATATTGACCTCTCCTCTTTATATAAGTTTAAATAATGTATTTATATTACAAGAAAACTTCATAAAATTACCTTACACAATAGCATTTTCGTGCCAATAAATTTTTAGATTACAGTGAGAACATTACTCCATAATATACTTTATAAAGCTATTTAGAAAAAAATTCATTTTGATCACCATTTTTCGGTGCTTTTTTAAGCAATTCGGAACATGATTTGACGTTGTTATCCATTGACAATCCATGATTATGCTTAAACAATATATTTTAAACTTTTAGGTACAAAGCAAATGATATAGAAGATACAAGGAAAAAATCATCAAAATAATACAATAATAAGAAAATTAACAACCTCGGGTACTTGTAATATATTGTCAGAATAAGCTGGAACTCTATGAAAATTAGGTACGTTCCACGACATTTGGCTTGAAGTGGCATACCCATATGATGGAAATCGCATCGTGGGAACAATAAATTGTACCATAGGTTGGATTGGGGATATCATAGGCAACATTGAGGATATTGTAGTTTGTACTAGGGGGACCATAGGTTGCGCTTGGGACATAACAGCATGACCTTCATGGAACACGTGTTTGATTATGTACAACAAAATCATTATACATTGTCATGCCACATACATAACCATATTATATTATGTACAATACTAAAATCCTATACTTACGTGAGCATGATTTGAATTTTGTTTTGACCTTTTTCCATGCTTTTGTTGTTGAGTGCAATCACCACTTAATTTCCCTTTACCTTCCTATTGAAAATAAAACAACTATCAGAATGAAACCAAAAGAAATAGTAATGATAGTTACGTTGTCATTGGAGCTTCTTGGGTTAGTTGATAATACTTTGTATTGGCCCTTGTTTATAGCATATATCGTTATTTCTTTATCCTAAAAAATAAAATAAATTCATGTCATCCCTACACAATTGAAAATGCTAACCATTTAAATTTGTATTTATGAAACATTAGAAAACACTGACACTATCAACTGCCACGCTGAATTCAGAAGACTTTGAATCAGATAATCGTCCATCATTCGTACTCTTATCATTTATACCAACAAGCATTGGACACGTTCTCACATTGTGTTTTGTACTACTACAATTTGAACAATGTCTCTTTCGCTTCATGCCAATGTTGCTCTTCTTGGGAGCACCTTTAGTCGTGACCATAGTGGGTCCTCCAACTTCTCATACTTATTTGTAAGCTTCAATATGTCATCCACAACCTTATTGTACTATGCTCTCTTTTTTAAAGCGATCTTGCAAAACCTAGTACTAGCAGCACAATAGGCAGCAAATTGAGCTTGTTCCATGACATCACAATGTACTTCCTCCGATGAATCTAACGATGCAAAAGATGTCTTTGCATTTTTCGTCCACCTTGTCAAAATCAAACTAGTTGGAATGTGGTCTACATGCTCCACTTTCATGACACAGAATATATGCGAACACGGAGTACCATGAGACTCAAAACGCCTATAATCACAATTAAATGTTAATTTCAAAGTATCACACACAACTCGTATTTCCACACTGGGTTCACAATGTTTACCCAGCTTGCAGATCAATTGGTCCCCATCGACCACTCAGTCAGTAACAAATAATACACCTGTCAATATAATTTGCTCTTTAACTTCTTTAAAAATCTCTATTGTGTAGATTTTTGCCTCCTTTTCAATGTTGCGAAGAGATGTTGTCAGAACAGGTTCTGAATATAGAGATTTAAAATCAGCTTCCATCTCATTATTTATGTACCCTCTCAAAGCTTGCTCAAACTTATGCATAAAATGAAAAATGCTACATTTGTTCTTAATATATGTTTTCATGATTGAATTAATTGCTTCACATTGTGATGTCATACGTATACGAGCAAAGAACTTATCACGAAAGTATGCAATAACCCATGATGACCTATTCTCATAAGTCTTGAAAACCCATTTGTTGTTGACAACCTTATGCTTCTCTACCATTTTTATCCAAACATCTTCAAATTCCTCCGGGGAGAAATTTGAGTATATCGCTTTGTCAAAATCCCTTAAAAATGCATAACTCTTAACATGCTGACGTGCATTCTTTTGCAAGTGCCAACCACAAAGTCGATGACATGCATCAGGAAAAATATGCTTTATAGCCTCTCTCATGGCCCCATCTCCATCTGTCACAACTACTTTGGGATGTTTATTGTCCATTGCTTCTAAAAATGATTTTAGGACCCACTCATAAGTCTCAGTTGTTTCATTTGACACCAAAGCACTACCAAATATGACAACTTGGGAATGGTGGTTCAACCAAAGAAAAATACCAAAGGATAATTGTAGTTGTATTTTTAATATGTCGTATCAAACGCAAGAACATCACCAAAACAAAGGAAATCAAATCTGCGATGTCCATCTACCCAAAAAAGTCGCTTCATTTTACCATCATTAGTAGTGGTAAATTTCGCAAATAACATGGGATCATTGTCACCTTCCCGTGGAGATAACTTAATGAAGCAACAATATCACCACCTTGAACCTGAGCACAAAGTTGACTATCAAAATAATTGTATAAGTCTTTCTTTGTAAAACTAAGATGATGATGTTCACCCTTTTGAGCCACCATGTATCCCATTATATGACAGGTTCTGACACCATACAAACGTAGGGTATCAAATTGAGCTTTATCCGCATCTGTCACTCCACGATAAGCCGGGAATAGGGCACATATTTTGAAGGGGTTAATTCATGGTTGTGTGTATCTTCAAAACATGTGACTATCCATTTTGATTTCTTCACCTTGTAGTGTACACAAAGTCTGGCTTCACACTTAGTACGAGTGATACGTCTATGATCTCGTTGTCTATCTGTTCTTCTAAAGTGCGTTGGTCTCTCAATCCTTCTCTATTGCAGACAAATTGATGCATTATGATTTGTTTCTTCACAATATGCTTTACTATATCCTTTCTTACCACAAAACCACGACATTTTGCATATTTCTCATAAAAATCATAAGCTTCTTCTACACTACCGAAATCTAAGTTTCGTACCTCATCATTCGTTAAGTCTGTAATCCTTTTATACTTCCCATCTCCTATATCCATAGTCGAATTCTCAACCTGATCACATTGAATACTATGATATAAACTATCATTTTCATCACAGGATGTAGAATAGTTAACATCTTCTTTCGGTGACACATCATCCCAATTATCCATTGGCAAAATAACTGGCATATCTATATCATACAAAAAAAAATCAATAACTCATTTCAATACTCGTGATCATGTTTACCTAATAATTCGTACAACAACCTTTCTAAGGATATTGATGGGTCAAAATGAGTAAAAAGAAACATGCAACTAGGAATTGACATAACATGAAAAGGTGTGTTACATCAATTTCAAGAAAAATGGTCACAAATTATACTAAGCCCTCTCAATATCATATACACTAACAAACAAATTATATTGCAATAGGAATAAGGATGTTACTGTCTTAATGATAATGAAAAAAACAAGTAAACACAATAGGAAGAGGTTATTAGCCTATACATCATTTTTTTAATGTAATTGGCATCCAATATTTACTTCTACAATCTCACCTTCTTTAAGGAAGTTTGCACACATTGGTTGGACTCTACTAAGTACTAACAAATTTAATTGAGGCCAAATGTGATGAGCCACCGGCAGTGCCCAATGGAATCTCTCTTGTGATGTTGTAAAAGTACTCATGGAGCCACTCTCCTACACAGTCCTAACACAGTGTGATCATTAAAGTAGGAAAGTTTGCCATCATTATAATCGGTACTTTGTCATTGAAAAATACATACCATATATATTATAATGTTTTAAAAGTCGTCTTCAAGATATATATTATCTACACTGCACTTATTGGAATAGTGGAATTAGCTGGGTTTTGTATTCAACTAGAGCTTGATGCATTCAGTAATACCCTGGCCACGATTGCATGCCAGAATAAAAATATACCTATTTTACCTTTTGTTTCCCAATGTGTCCTATTTCATATACCATACTATAATAATTTGGTCATCAGTAAGTAGTTTGAATTTTGAAATTATTTCAATTTTGTGGATAGTATGTTCAAATGTTATTTAACACAGCTTCGTCCTCCAAGAGATATTCCTATAAGTTGGAAGAAAATGAAGGAGCATGGTGTTATCTATCTTACACCTTTTTCACATCGTTTAGCTGAAGAATTTTACAATCCTAAGTACCAAAGGTTGAGGTGTAGACTCAACTATCATGCTTTAAGATTCAAGCCAACTATCATGCAGCTAAGTCAATTAATAGTTGATAAGTTACGTGCACAAGGTCCCTTCATGTCCATACATCTTCGGTTTGAGATGGACATGTTGGCATTTGCTGGGTAAGTTATCGGGTTGGACTGGTCTGACTGGACATTATGTTTATATGTCTACTAACTTTAAATAGGGTATAAATACTATCTAATTGTTTTATTTCCTACAATATCAAAAGTTTAAGGCATGTTTTTCTTTGTTTTAAAGCGATGAATGTTTATGCCAAAGCTTGATAAAACAACCATAAATCAAATATGTGGAATTTTCCTTGTTATTGTTGTCAGAAACCAGTTGCTTATGTACATATGATATATGACTAGTTATGTGCATATTTTCATTGTGGATGGGAACAGACAAAAAACAAACCAATTAACATTAAGTAAAGTTAAAAATGATGAAAATTCCCTATATGAACCAAGAAAACAACATAAATAATCTGTAAAGTTAGAATTTTTTATCATATTAGATTCTATCTTAAAGGTGAATTACTTTTCAATTAGATTATTCTACAAGTATATAAACCAAGTCCATTTTGTAGAATCATGCTAACTATAAAGGTGTACATTTTTTCAAGGAATAATAGAACTAAAACTTGTTATTGAAGTACAAAGAGTGTTTAGGCACACAAAAACTGCCAAGATATGAAATGGCAACTAAAACCAATTTAGAGCTTTAAAAGCATTAACCCCTACAGTTTACAACAGCTAAGATATATGTTAGTAATTAATTTGTCTTCTTCTGAATAATGAACAAAATGATTCTAAAGTTACCTACTTGAGACTATACCAACCATTAATATCTAAGGCAACACCACTATCTCACTACAATGCAAGAAATCCTCTAAACTACTATACATGTTACTATAATTTTTTTAAAGATATTCAAAAATGAGATTTTTGTTGAAAAGATAGAACCAAGAAAATATAGCAACAACAAAACCACTGTAATTACAACAGCAAAAATATGTATCACCAAGGAAATTATAGCAGTAGGATAATACAATAGGAAACAAGAACAGCATGGTAGCACATACATAAAATCACGAAAAAATTGAAACGTAGTAGGATTAGAGTAGAATCAAATTTTGGATAATGTTGAAGAAATCAAATAAAGAAAATAACTAACCAAAATTAAAACAATTACTCACCAAATGTGCGAATTGAATGGAATCAGAGTGGAATCAAGCATGTCAATGCACCTTTCTAAGAAAGAAATGGAATGACGGAACTGACAAACTGAACAAATAATCGAGAAGAAAGAAGGAACAAAGAAATTGAGAAGGTGTTAGACAAAAATTAGAAAGGGACAAATAACAAAGGAACCCGGAACCTGAAATGTTTTTTTATCGTTTGATTTCAAAGAAAAAAAAAAGAAGAACAAATATGGGTGATAGGGAAAAAAATGAAGAACAAACGTGGGTGATAAGGGTAAAAACGTGACATATCCTTTTTCCATTTTCCTAAAATAAAACTACAAAATGAATGTAGTGTTTTTTAATTGATTTTATTTAAATATTTCATATTTTATACATGCTTAATAAATACATGAGATTCTCCTGATTTATCATATAAATATATTTATTAAATTAATGATTACATAATTAAAGATATAGAATTATAAATTTAATTTTAAAAATATTATAATCATTAAACTTATATTATTCTAACAACTTACTTATAATTTTTTTTTTTAAAAAAAAAAGTACATTTTTAATTTTTTTTTTAATTTAAAACTTGTAGATAAATGATAGATGAGCATGGTTAATTGATTATAAAAAATATACAAGACATTTTACCTTAAGAAATTATATTTTTTAATTTAAAAATATAAGTTGATAGACAAAGTTAAAAACATTAGAATCATTAAACTGAGCTTATCCTAACAACATACTCAATTTTTTTTTTAAATAAAAAATAGTATATTCTTAAGATAAACTAATTTTAAACTTCTAGATAAATAATATTATAGATAAGTATGGTTAGCCAATTAGAGAAAATACACAAGATATTTTATCTTAAGAAATTATCTTTTTTAATTTAAAAATATGAGTTGATAGATAGAGTTCAAAACATTTGAATCATTAAACTCAGATTATCCTAATAATGTACTCAAATTATTTTTTTTAAAAAAAAATAGTATACTCTTAAGATAAACTAATTTTAAACTTCTAGATAAATAATATTATAGATGAGTATGGTTTGCAACTTATAGAAAATATACAAGATATTTTATCTTAAAAAATGTTCTTTTTCATTTAAAAAGACCAGTTAATAAATAGAGTTAGAAAGATTAGAATCATGAATCTAAGATTATCTCAACAACTTGATCTAACTGGGTATTTTTTTTAAATAGTATATTATTGGTTATTCTCATTTAAAACTTCTAGATAAATAATAGTTATTATAAATAGAGTTAAAGATTGGAATCGTTATACTCACATTATCACAATCACACTTATACTGTGATTATCTCAACCACATTTACACTCAACTTTCTCAACACACACTTGCAACTATGACTCGTAGTGAGAAAAATAATAGGTACAGTCATTGGTCGTGGCACACTTGTGATAGAAGGCACACCTTTGAGAGCAAGTACACCTTTGAAAGGGGTGAGAAAGAAGACAAGGCAGGAGAATAAAATCGTACATATTCATGCTACTGCTCAAGAAGTCTTTAACATATCGTCATCATCCAGGTACGTTTATCATTTTATCTTAATTATATTTTATTTTGTTTTCACGGTTTTTTTTCTTAGATTAATATGTTGTTATTATTCTTAGCCTTTTTTTGAAATTGTTCATCCCATCAGTTAACATGTATATTTGTATTAAAAAAATATTGTTCTAATGTTACTTTTTTTTTATAAGTTGTCCTAATTATGCCCCACGAGAGAGTAAGGACAAACATATGGAGGTTGAACATGAGATGTTCAACAAGATTAAAGATGAGATGATCAACATGACGGAGCAGAACATGGTGAACAAAACTGAGCATGACATTATAAACAACCTAAGTTGTTTTGATGAAATTAAACTTTGTTTCAACCAATTAACTAAGCTAATTGGAAGAGAATACCCACATGAAAAGTTTGCTATGTCCCTATCTAGTATACCAAGGTTGTTATCACAACCGACTCCTGCTTATGGTGTCAAACAAGTGGAACCTTTACCTAAAGGTTCTAGTCCAAGACTCAATCTCAATAGTAAAAGGAAATTGCTATCTTAGTATGAAGAAGCAACTCCTAAAGAATACTATATTTCTCATCGACCATTGAAGCCTTATGGTTGGGACAGTAGAACTAAAGGTGTAGAATTACAAGTAAGTCAAATAAAAAATTTATATATATATATATATATATATATATATATTATAATTTAATAGATAAGTTTAATTTTTTAAGTTAACATATACGCAATGTTTTGATAGATGTTTCCAATATCATTTCGACCACCTCCTGATATGATTTTGGATGACTGTGAAACATTGTTGCTGGCATATATTTTTACAAAGGATGCACAATATGCCAATAAGTAGGTGATTTAATTTAATATATGATTCATATATATAATACCAATTATATTCATACATTTATATGTATATGGTCTCTGCAAGGACGAAATTTGTAATAAGTCATGGATCTTTTAAAGGAGATAGGAAAGCACTACAATCTCTTGTACCCAATGGTTGGGTGGACCAGGAGGTAAGTCAAATTGCATAGATATAAGAACTATATTTAAATAATATTTTTACTCTACTAATGCTAAGTTTATTACATTTTTATTATAAATTGTAGGTTCTTAATGCATTAGCTACCAAGCTGACACATATCCATAGAAAGACTGAGATTAAATTAACTACCTTGTTCCTACCAACCACAATTGTGGTATAAATACTTCTACAGTGCAAAATTATTATTTTAAAAATGAAAAATATTATAATTTTATTCTTTTGGACAACAATATGTACTTGATGTCGTTCCAACGCCAATTCCTGAAAAAATTATGCAAGATCTTCGTTACTACATGGGCAAATTAGACCATGTACGAATGGTAATAATATAAATAGTATGTTTAACAAATTCATTAACATTTGAAAAATTATGGAAAACTTAATTTTTGAAATTTTCTATTTTGCCAGATTTTTTACCTATTAATGACCAAGGCAACCATTGGTATTTATTAATTGTTGACTTTGATGAGAAAATATTATTAATGTTGGACTCTTTGCGTAGTTCCAAAACAAAAGGAGGTCGACAATACAAAGTACAAAAGTTGGTAAGTATCTCTTAAACTCATTTATTTTATTTATCACTTGTTATTCTTATTGTTGCTTTCTCACATATGTAGGCAATGTTTCTACAACAAATGTTCATGATAAAGTCCTTTTATGATTGCTCAACTAGTGCAGTTGAAAATGACATATGGAAGTTCGCTATTGTTGAGCCAAAGGGCCTTGGATATCAACATCCTCGATCATAAGTGTTTAACATCTCTCTTCTTTAATTATATAATGAGATAATAATTTTAATATAATTTGAATGATTATATATCAGTGGTGATTGTGAAGTGGGGTAGGGGAATGGATGAAAAATTGTCCATGGGAGGACAATTATGATAAAATATTTGTAAGTATATATTTATATTTATTATTTTATCACTCATGATAAATATAAATATCATATTATTTATGTTGTCTTTGACAGGTTGATCATACTACACATACACATATAGCATTGGAATTAGTCAAATGAGTACAACGAAATATTAAAAGAAATAATGTCTAAAGCTTTTTATTATTGCATGAGATGCAAAGGTTTATTATGAATTGAGAAGAAACTTGGGACAGCGGAAAACTTCCATAGACCCTTAAGCACATATTTATTATTCATTCTAAAGTATTTGTTAGTTTGAATTTTGTAGTATTTTTTTAGTAGTGCTCAATTTTAATTTGTTTTTAAATATGTTTTACATTCTCAAACTTTCAGAGGATGTTTTACACTGATTTGATTTGTTATGAATACAATTGTTCTTAATATTAACAGATGATTTTCATTAAAAAAATTAAGATAAAATATCTTGAATATTTTTTATAATTGACTAACCATGTTCATTTATGATAACTATTATTTATCTAGAAGTTTTTAATGAGAACAACTAATAATATATTAGTTTAAAAAAAACTGCTTAGAGTAAGTTGTTAAGATATTTTTAGTTTAATGATTCTAATGTTTTAAACTCTATTAACTGCTATTCTTAAATAAAAGAGATAATTTTTTAAGATAAAATATCTTGGATATTTTCTATGATTGACTAACCATACTCATATATAATACTGTTTATCTGTATGTTTAAAATTAGAACAACTAATAAATTGTATTTATCAACTCATGTTTTTAAAATTTACTAATCATTGTTTATTTATTATAACTATTAAAAAATCTAAAAGTTTTAAATTAGAACAACTTAGAATATCCTATTTTAAACAAAATAATTATAACCAACTTAAGATTTATGCATATAAATATTTGTATGTAAATTTAACAGCTTAAAAAAATGGTTTACAAATATCTTTCCACCAAACCAAATGAACTTGGTGGAAGTGTAACAAGAGAGTATCATGACAAGAAATAAATATCCTAATTGAAAAACTAATTATGAAACTCAATACATCCATTAGCTCATCTAAAGTGCAAACACTAACTCTCTCTCTCCAAAACAAGAAAACCTTTAAAATTCCAAATCATACAATATGTCCTCAATTTCTATTGGTATAAACCACTGTAAGAATGACTACATACTAAATGAACAGCAACCTGAACATTACCCCATCTCCTCTTCCTCTTCCATGTCCTCTGTAGTGATTGTAGCTCCGTTGAGCTTAAAAAAATGCAACCAAATGTCAGAAATCTTTCTAAATCAAGAGCATAGATGGTAAACAAGTTAATATAATAAAACTGATACTTATGGTCTTTGGTATTAATCACTTGGCGCCAATATTATTTGATACCACAAAGCAAACAAATAATGAAAGGTTTGTTAATCATCATATATCTCATGTACAGAAGTTGCCAAAAAAATCATTGACAAACCAGACCAAATTCTCTACAAAAGAAACCGTTAAAAACAAAACAAAGAAGTTGATCAACATGGAATGGTGGATGGCTAGTAAACTATCTAAATTACAGAGCACAATATTTTCATATTCCTGATTATACCAAGATCTACCTTCCAGGATTCCTTGATGGGTAGACAGCAACTTGGTATGGAAGATGAAAATTACAGAGCACAAGATTACCATATTCTTGATTATACCAAAATCTACCTTACAGGATTCCTTGATGGGTAGATAGCAACTTCGCATGGATGATGAAAATTAGTGTCATATATTACCCATATTTGCAACCATATTAGAACGTGTCAAACACACATTCAACTTTAGGAAACATGATTTTGCTTAAAAAATAATATTTGTTTGTATTTTTAAGAACACATAAGTGAAAACATATCAAGTTTTACTTCAAACATAGTGTATCTTTGGTTTCAGCTAGACAACTTTAGAATTGATTTTGCTTAATTAGACTATGGGTGTTTGGTTACTGTTATGTAAAATTAAATTAGCCTCAAAATCTTAAGTTGCTAGACTAGAAGTGGTGAACATAACTATGTTGAGTTGAAAATTTTATACTATGTTTTGCATTAAACTTGCTTTTAAGGTAAACATCAAAACATACATTTCTTTACTTCAAAATCAATTCTAACCAAAATAAATTTTACAAAATTAATTTCTTGCAAAATCAACTTTTGTAAATACTCATTCAAACACACTAAATATCAATGGATAATGACATTATAAAAATATTACGTTACATTTTGATTAGTCAAAAATAAGGAAGTATCAATACCTATTAAATAAGATGAGGTACAGTAAACTCTCCCAAAATCACCACCTCTTTTCTTTACTACCTCATCACCTAACTTGTCAGATCTGAGGCACAAGATAAAACAGAAGTTGTTAAAATAAGGGTTTCACCAATAGAAACAATCGACACTTAGGTACTTCTGTACTTGTATATACTTTATGTGGCAACACCAAAGGTGCTTGTATATATTAACATAAATCATAATAGAATCAGAATCTTGATACTTGCTATAGAGAAAATTTTTATTAGCGCTTGAGGAACCTTTTTTTGAGAATGGTTTACTGTTATGGCTCAAGAAATATACAATTAAAAATTGATAGTAGCTTGAAGATAATAGTCTGAGCAAAACACTATAATGCAGTTTAAATCTATATTTTTAACCTTAGGACTAAAGACAATAGCTAATGGTTTGGATAGCATCCAGATCATGTTAGCTTCAAAATCTCTTGAGAAATAAACAATGTGCTAACATAATGACAAATATTAATATACAATAATGTTTTACATGATCTTGGAAGAAAAGAATTAGACTAGGAGACTGTACAACTTAAAAAGACAACATGTGGATCAATTCTCCTGCCAACAATCATTCAATTGTATGTATATATCAATATTTTACTTTAGAGATCCAACCATAGTAACAATTAATAAAAATGACTAATTGTATGTTGTTAAGAGGGATTGGAAAATCACATTGTGTGATCAAAAGATTTGCAAGGAATTTCATGCTAAAGCAACCGTCTAGATTCAAGGACACACCAATCATATGACAGAAAAATTAACTTCACAAGCAACTATTGGATTAGCAAAAAGAAGGCGGTAGGGGAGATAACAAAGCCTGAATCTACAATTATAGAAAGGTACATTGTAATGCTAAAATGAGGTTATATTATTAATTGCAATCTTCCCAGATACAGAGGGAGAAAAAAATAGAATTAAAATTTCATTCTTCATTAGCATTGCTGTAAAAGAAAGCATGCTAAACAATATTAGGGTGTTAAGCAAAGCAAAGAATGCATAAAAAAAGCTAAAATCAAACACTTTCCTGTTCATGTAATCCTATGAGGCAAGTAACCTGGTTACTAACTTGAAAAGCACACAATTTTTACAAAGAGCAATGTAACATCGTCTGAGAGTGAACCCCAATTATTTGGAACAACAAAAAGCCATGTTCTTGTGAGGTTGTGACATCACACAACAATAAAAATTTTATTAAAAAGAAAACCCCCAAAAATTAACATCCAGCGACGACGCCATTGATTGCAAAAAATGGCAAGGAATCTATAGTAATGAAATTGGACGTAGCAAGACGCAAAAAATGAGAAAAATTGAAAGAAAAACGCAATGTTGGTTTGAATCGAAAGAGAAAAGTGATTAACCGTGCTTTATTCTTCTTGGCATTTTTGGCATGCGTGGGTTTATCCTCTTCATCTTCTTCGTTGGAATCGGAAGGTTGGCTTTGGTCGGGATTACCAGGCACATCCTTTACCTTGTGGTTTTGATGTTGTTCCTCTACTTGGTAGTTTTAGTTGTGCTCGGTCCACCTGTTCCCTAATGAATGCCTTACGGTCAGATAAATCGATTCCAAAATTGCCTCCAACTGGTAGCGGACCGTGGCGATGGTGGTGTTGAGGTCGGAGCTCCGGAGGAACTGGTTGAGATGGCTAATGAGTTCGGAGTTGAACACCATGGAGGATGGGTTAAGCAACCTTTTTCTTCAAATGGGGTTGGAGCATGTGACTCACTCTATGACCCAGTCTCAGCCTGAAACAAAAAGCAGCAGGGGACACAACTAGAAATACCAAAATATAAATAATTTTTTTTAAAGGACTTATTTATAAATAAAAAAATAAAATTTATTTTAATTATAAAAATATTACATTATATTCTTATTGGTTTAGAAAAAAAATCTTTACTTATTAAATAAGATGAGGTACAGTAGGCTCTCCCTTATAAATTTAGTAAATTGGTGAATTTAACTAGTTTAAGATATAAAATTATTTATGATTTAATAAAAAAATATTATTTTTAATTTTTTATTAATTTTTTCAAATTCAAACCAAATCAAGTCAATTATCATTTATTCGAATAAAAAACATCAAATAATTTAAATCAATTCAAACTAATTAAAATTAATTAATTCAAATTTTCTTTTACCAAAACCAAATTAATAAACACGCTCCAAACAGCGGAGAGAGACACTGGAACAATATCTGATCATAGATCTCGGGGCAGTCTAGGTATTTAATTAAAGAGTTTAATTCAGTGTTTACAACTCATATTTTTTATTGATAAATTTTTAAAATATTAATGAGTAACAGATTTTTTTATATTAGAAAAGTTGTGATTGATTGAATCTTATAATGCGTAAGAGTTTTATTTTCTCTTAATTATATCATAAAATTAGTGTAAGTTAATGTTTAAGGAATCCATTCAAAGTCTAGAACCATTCCGTAACTAGCTAATATAAATATGCTACCAAGGCTCTCTCCATCCATGCTTAGACTTTCTACATAGCAAGCTGCAAGCTCTGCAAATTTGCTTGTCTACATGGAGTATCGTCTCCTACCTATGTTTGCTTTACTCAATGTGAGCTTCAAGAGTCTTCAACACCCAAAACAATTACTCAAGCATGCATGCTTATTATTTTACTTGTTTACTCTTTTTTCTTCTTCGTAAACTAATACTAGAAAAGCTCGATTTCTGCCTTTCTACTGCTTCTATTTGGAACCATGATTTTTACATATGCTAAGGAGGTTGTTTTAATATGTGTTTGACATAACTTGCAGCTTGCAGTGGTGGCAACCCGTGCTGCTTTACCTCCAGAAGTTTACGAGAAGTCGGTGCTTCCTACTACGCCAATGCCAAAAGCTATCGCTGATACCATTTACCCTGGTCAGTGCATCATATAGCATTGATCAAACTACCTCACATACGTGCAATATATATTTGAAAACTACTTTCTACAATATACCTTAATAAGAAATATTACTCAATCCATTATTAATACGTATTTTCGGTTTAATACTTCCTATTTTGAATTTGTCAATAAGTACGACTACCGTAGATAATTGTTTATGCTTGATTAAGTACACGGTTACTCATCGAATTATTTCAAATGCTTGTACTGTTTTATATAGTTATTTTTCCGTTATAGCTATTAAATCCCGTACGTATAGTTAGTTAATTGTAAATTTGTAATTCTGGCCTGGTTTTTATTATTATTATTATTATTATTATTATTATTATTATTTATATTATATTATATATGAAAAACCCTAATAATATACTCTCTTTTTTTAATCAAAGTTACATCGATTTAAAACTAAATTTGCAACAAAATTTCGAATTTGAATCTTATATAAAAAATGAGTTTAAAAAATGAAGTGATGATTATATAAAAAATTTTATATTATCTACTAATTATAAATTATACTTGAAAATGGTTATTATTAAAGTTAACAAGAAACTTATATGCTCACGTTCTGAATTATATTGGATATACTAGCTGTGCAGTTGTGCTCTCCTTTTCAAATGTGAAATCTTATAATAATGTGAAAAGGAAAGGTGCAGTCATACATGACACGTCTTTAGTAGGGTAAGAAAGAAAAGAGTGAAGCATAAATTTAAAAATATAAATCAGAATTAAAAATTGAAATGTATTTGATAGATTACAAAATATAAATGATAAAGAATGAGTGGAAGTATAGTGGTGATTGGAGGGTAGGAATTGCAACTAGAATCCTTTGATGAAGCCATGTGAAAGTTTAATTTGCAGATGCAGAAAAAGGAGATGGAAGCCAGGTGAAAGTTGGTGGAAAAGGTAGAGGAGTTTCAGTGCACACAGGCCACAAGGGAAAGCGAGTATATGTTTCGGTGGGGTCAAAATCGCCATTTGATTATACGTACGCTGCCACTGAAACCCAATTACACGATGACCCCAACGTGGCATTATTCTTCTTGGAAAAGGACTTGCATCCCGGAACAAACTTGAAGTTGCACTTCACTAGGAATTCCAATCAAGCCACCTTCTTGCCACGCCAAGTTGCACATTCCATACCCTTTTCATCCAACAAGTTGGACGATATATTCACCAAGTTCTCAGTCAAACCCGGGCCAGAGGAGCCTCAAGTAATGAAGAACACAATTAGTGAGTGTGAAGAGCCCGGTATTAAAGGAGAGGAAAAGTACTGTGCCACTTCACTTGAATCCATGCTTGATTTCGCCGCTTCCAGGCTTGGAAAAAATGTTGAGGTTGTGTCTACGGAAGTTGACAAACAAACAGGATTGCAGAAATATACCATAACATCAGTACCCAAGAAGTTAGCAGGGCACAAGGTTGTTGTGTGCCACAAGCACAATTATCCTTACGCTGTTTTTTTCTGTCACAAAATTGAGACTACCACAGTTTACTCTGTGCCTTTGGAGGGTGCTAATGGGGTGAGAGTTAAAGCGGTAGCAGTGTGCCACGACACATCACAATGGAACCCCAAACATTTGGCCTTTCAGCTGCTCAAAGTTAAGCCAGGAACTGTTCCGATTTGCCACTTCCTTCCTCAGGATGACGTTATTTGGGTTCCAAAGTAGATTCACGTTCAACTTCTTTTTTCTTCCTCCTTTCAATTCAATAACTAGTTTCTGTAGCACCAGCTACAGAACTCCATGCATCTACGTATTTGCATGCGCTACGTGGTTCTCTAGATATGTACGTATACTATTTTGTTCTTTATTTCGTGGCTTATGTGTATAAAGTATATATGATGCATTATATATGTTTGAATAGTGAATCGATATAGATATGTAGTATTGTGGTGTCCTCGTTGTCTTATTTTTGGATGAGACAATGTTGTTACGCAAATCACATTTTGCGATTATATTTGCTATTTTGCTCCTCTGGATTCCACCGTGTTTTTTTGTGGGTATTAAATTAAGAAGCAAATTAAACCCGCAAGCAATACTATGATGCAAAGAAAATGGTGATCACCACCTTATAGCATCAAGATGCATTCGGTTTGTATATAAAGAAAGTATGATAAAAAAGAAGAAGAAAGAAACTAAAAGCGAGAAAAAAAAGTTAAAATTTACTTAACCTCATCAAATTAAGTTGAGATTAGATTTCATTATATATTTTTGTTTAATTATATCACTTATAAATGTGTCAACCGTTAGTTAAGAAGGAATTAGTGTGAAAAAAAAATTATAAACTGTGATTTGATTTGTATACGTAGATCTATGATTTTAGAAAGATTTTTTTTTAACATTTTCTTTCGATTTCACACCGGTTTCAAGCAGAAAGTGGAATAAATGAAATTCCTTCAACATTTTTCTTGTTACTTTTTTTTTTACAAAACTAGAAATTAATTAAAATATTTTCTTTCTTTTAATTTTTTTCTGCACAAATAACTTTTAACGTTCTCACTTTTTCTAACTATCAAATGAGAAGCAGTCCTCGCATATATAGCGTCAAAACATACATCCATCCATCCATTAAAGTAAAATATTATAAATCATTTTAAATTTAACTACATATGTATAAAATGATTACTTTTAATTATTATTATTATTATCATCATCATCATTTTTAGATGTATTTTAATACGAAATTAAAAATATATTATTATAATTATAGATATAAATTTTTTATTTATTTTTATCATAATATATTATTAATTAAAATAAAGTTTTGTGAATTATTATAAATTTAATTGCATTTGAATTATTATCATTATTTTCATAAACTCATAAAGAAAATTTCAAATTGATTAATTTGAAAAATAATCATACAATGTAGAATAATATTTAATATTACTACTTAATATTTGAATTTTCAAAATTGTATAACAAATAACATATTTGATGTTACTACTTAATATGTAAGTGACAAATGACTCAATACTCATGTCCCACCGTTAACCCGCTAAAAGCCCAAAATAGTGTCACGGCCCGCATAGAAAATGCGAGGATAAATCTTCATATTGTCATGGTATAGTTGGGTGTGTCACTTGGGAGCAATTGATCTTAATTGTGGATCAATGTTATCGCAAACATTAAAATATTATATTTTTATTTTTATTTTTTATTTACTTAGCACTGCAATTGATTTTATTAATAATAAATATTTGTCAGAAAAAAAGAATTACATTACTTTATTATAATATATGCACATAAAAATAAAGTAACCAGATTGGCGTGTCCTAACTCATCATCAACCGATCTTCTGAGATATTAAATTGAATTGGATTAATGTGTTAATTAAACTTATTTTATCACTTGATACTTAAAATTAAAATATCAAAATATATAATAAATAATGCATGAAATTTTTGTTCTTTATTAAATATTATAGTAATTACATATGCATTTCTTGAGGTTTAGTGTAATTACAGATACACCTTCTTTTTTTTAAACTATACCGATCCTCTTATTTTTACATACTCATTATAATTGTACCCTTTTTTTCTAAAACAGTGTAATATCATATATAAATTTATTACACATGTACTCCTAAATTTTATATAATATTACACATGTACCCCTTAAATTTTATATGTTATTACACATGCACTCCTTATTTTTTTAAATTGTACCATCAATACATCTCTCGCCTCTATTGTTGCACTATTGTAAAGCTTCCAAAAAAACGATCTATATCATATTGCACAAAATAAAACGTAATAATGCAAAAACAAACAAATGTTTGTGTACTTTGAAAAAAAGAAGTACAACTATAATGAGTACATAAAAAAATAAAAAGATTTATGTAATTTAAAAAAAATAAGGTAATACATATATAACTATATTAAATTTGAGTCGTACATCTATAATTACCTCTCAATATTACTATCTCCATTAAATTTAAATTACCTAATTGCTGGATATTATAGAGTAGAAGGTTGTTTATTATAAAGTTGAAGGTTGTATCAATGGTTAATATTTCTTTAAATATCCTTGACTACATATAGAGATGAAAATAGATAAAAAAATATTGGTTTATCCATATTTAAATAACAAGAAATATTTAAAAATATATTTATCAACACTTAAAATAAAATAAGATTTACATATATTATTTTACTAGCTTTTAAATTATTGTAAAAAATATTTAGATTAAGCGTCATGAATTTCTTTTCATTGGAAATTATAAAATAATATTGATTGACACATATGATTGTTGATTATATCCCCTAAATAAATGGTTTAGAATTTGTGTCTTGGTGATCCCACTTTAAATATAAAATAAACTATTAGAGTGGCTTAAAATATCTAATTTTTAAAAAGATCATAACTAATTAATAATAAGTAGTTATGTAATAACAAGTTATTTTAATATGATTATCAAATTATACCTATTTTATGGATATGATTAATTCAACTAAATTAACTTTATTAAAGAAATTATTATAGTTAAACTTAGTTTCATAACTAGTTATTTTAGTTAGTGGCAAATTCTTTTAATTTTAGTTTTTGTATTTAATAAAAAGTATTGGTTAAATTTAGTTTTATAACTAGTTATTTCTATTTATGAGGTGATTCACACCTTTATTCCAATGACTACATTTTTGTGGAAAATGCAATAAAAAGGAAAATTTTTTCTAACATCGTCCACACCTATGAGAGTAGTCACAACTTGTGAAAATATGCACTAATTAGAAAAAACGATACTTACATATTTGTGTGGTCACATCCTAGTGAATAATGCACTTAGTAGAAAAATCATCTTTGGCATCGCCCACACCTCTGTGATAATAGTCACATCCATGTGGGAAAAATATTGAGAAGAAAAAAAAAATTTACACCTCTCACACCTTTGTGGAGGTTTTCACAATCCTCTGAATAATATACTAAGTAAAAAAAGCTACATGTGAATCTCTAACATCTTTGTAACAAAGGTCACAACGTTGTACATAATTTATAGAATAAAAAAAAACTTCCTTAACGTATCCAACACCTTTGTGTTACTGGCCACATTTATATGGGAAACATACTAAGTAGAAAAATAAATTTTAAAAATGATTTTATTTTTCAAAATTAATTATTTAATCAGCTATAAACAAATAACTAGTTTATCTATATATTTGATTATATAACTAGTTATAAATAAGAGTTTAATTAGTACACACTGACAGTGTAAAAGAGTTTTACGTTGACATTCAATCACAATTCTTCATTTATATGATTTTTTTAAAACTATTAATTGTTAATGTCAAAAAACTTACCATAAATAAAGGATTGTGATTTAATGAAAATATAAAATTTTTTACACGGTCAGTACATACTAATTAAACTCTATAAATAATAATAACTAATTATATATAATAAATAATATCTAGTGATAAGAGAATGATTTTAACTATAGTTATTATAACTATTTATATAATCAATTATCTTATATGTACTCAAAATCCCAAAAAAAAAAGTTAATATTCATGGGTTTTGACGATGAATTATATCATGTTTAAAAAAAACTTAGCATGGAACATGCAATTTGGATATGCTTAGTCAATAGATTCTCTACCACAAGTATTAATTTTGTTTTTATTTTTCAACCGTAAATTAGTCCATAATCAATTTGCAGCCTGTTAAAATACAGAAAGAAGTTGTAGGTTTAATCTCTCTCGTTAAAAAAGAATTAATAAATTAACCATTAGTATTTATTAATAAAAAAAATCTTATTGGAATTACATCATTTCCATGTGGATCACCCAATAATATATTTCCCCAAATTAAGCAAACCTCCGTATGGAAATCCAAAAAAAGTTTCCCATTGCTTAAAAAATGGCCAAACTTTTTCACAATCCCTATCCTGATTGGTTGCATAAAAATAAGGTGAGAAGAGTGAAAATAATAATAGTTAGGGTTAAATAAATTTTAATTTTATTTTTTTAAATAGAGAAATATTAGTAGCTAATATGTTTTTTTTAATCTTCTTATTTAATCTTAAAAGATACTTTTAATTTTTTTTGTCAAAGTCAAACAATTGTTTTTTAACACTATTAATTGAACAATCACTTCTTACAGAGTTTTACGGGTTATCAATGTAATTATTTAAGATAAATTATATGTTCAAAACGGTTAGTAACTAATGACTTTGTTTGAAGAATATATTGTCATACGATAAGTTACTAGATCGCTAATACATTTATTATATTTTTGTTTAATTATGGTTACATTTTTTTTAAAAGGGAGATAAACAAGTTTAAAGAATAAAAAAACTTTAAAAAACTAAAAATAAATTATTTTTAGATATCAAATTATTGATATATATATATATATATATATATATATATATGTGTGTGTGTGTGTAGGTAAACTATTTATAACTTTATTACTTAAGTATTTTTTATTAAGTTTACTTTTTAGACAAATATAAATTAACAATTTACTTGTTCAAACAAAGACTAACTCTATTGGGTATTTGAGGATACACAAAGGCTAGTCTTCTTACCAACGAGATTTGTTCCATATCTAAAAATGATATAATTAAAATTCAACACAGATCATTTGTTCAAATGATACAAGTTGTTGTTACTTATGTGGACCAAGGTTGATTGTTGAAGCCAAATCTTGACCACTAAGTAAATAAAAAAAGTAATTTTAAAAATTTAAATAAATAAAAATAAAAGTTAATAAAAAATAATCTTGAGAAAAAGATCGAATTATAATACTTTTAAATTTACTTGTTTTGAAAGCATCGTACAAAATGTTTAAAATTATTTTAATTTGAATATCTTTCATAACTAACTTTTTAATCAATATACTTATTTAAAATAAATTACTTTCGCTTTTTTATAGGGTAATTACTTTCGCTCTTACTCTACACTTTTTCTTTTTTGTTCATTTGGAAACCTACACTCAATGTATAAATAATATTAAGTTAACTAACATATATAACATGATTGTATAACGTGGATATGAGTGCCTCGATAAATAGTATGGGAAAAAGAATATTAAGTTCAAGTTTTTTAATATGATAATTAATTTTTATTTATTAAACATGTTATTAAAAAATTCATAATAATTAAATACATATTATTATTAGATTCTGTTTGATTGTAGGTAGAAGAGTTTTTCACAATTTATCTACTGTCATAAGTTCTTCTTTGTAGAACTTTTCATGAAACTCAAAATTTAAAATTTTCATATTCTAATTTCTCAAGTTGTTCTCTTTTTTTTTTTTTTGAAATGAAGTCAATGTTTTTTTTTTTGTCTCTCAAATTTTAAAAATAGTTTTTAGTCCTCAAATTTAAAGTAAATTATTTAGTCTTCGAAATTTAAAAAAAAAAAATAGTCCTCCACGTTAAAATGTATTTTTAGTCCTAAAAAAATAGTCCCTTAAATCAACTGCTTTGTCAGATTTTTTTTTTTCATTTAATAATTTACGACTATATTTTGACACGTACCTATCCCCATCAATTAACCTACTTGAATTATTTTTCTGTTGAAACGTAACGGTCATCTTCTAACTGATATATATGTGTATATATGTTTGTTTGTTTGTGCATTATATTCCAAAGAAACCCAACCTTATCTTTGAGTTATCAGAGAATATGGGTTGGTCCAGAACAGTAAGGCTCCAAATAAATAATTAATTGATCCATTAATATCGCAACAGCATGCAGTATAATGTTTAAAAGATAACTATATATTACGTTTCCACAGAAAAATAATTCAAGTGATCATGATCAGTGCAGCAAGTGGATTTAAATGAAGAAGAAAATTAAGGTAGTAAATATATATTGAAAGAGAAAAATCATCTGAAGAATACTCACATTTTGTCTGCTTAAGGTCCCATTTGCACTTAGAAACGTTTATAATTGTCGCCCCCACCCCACACATTAGAAAAGTTGATGATTGAGGAACCAATCGATTGTAGAACCTTTGTGTAACTAAGTGCATATATTCGGCATATAAATATGCTGTGAGGCAAGCCTTTCTCTCCACCCTTGCTTACAGTTCCTATAATTTTATGCTCTTTTTTTCTCCCTTAGATTACCAAGCTCTGCTAT
This sequence comes from Psophocarpus tetragonolobus, assembly GCA_037954015.1. Lineage (NCBI taxonomy): Eukaryota > Viridiplantae > Streptophyta > Magnoliopsida > Fabales > Fabaceae > Psophocarpus > Psophocarpus tetragonolobus. Next base: position 21,200,993 of record CM075688.1, on the reverse strand, counting down.
TAGTATTTTGCTTTTCAACATGAACTATAGTCTCCTTCCTATTTTTACTTTATTCACTGTGAGCTTCGACATCCAAACAACTCAATGCATGCTAGTTAATTGTTTATGAAACTTACAACTTAATTTTCTACGATTGTGTTTAGATAAGAATTAAATTAGAAAAACAATTTTACAAAAAATTTAAAACTCAATGCATTATACAATTCTCAATGAGTTTATGAATTGACTTATTTTTACGAGTTGTATGTAAACTCTTTATTTAAGTAATTATACAGATTTGGTAGAGTCCATCCAAATTCTATAAATTCTCAATTTATTATCGAGTCAATGAATCTATAAACTAAACATAAGAATATCTTTAATTTAATTATTTCTCTATCGAGTCAATAATTCAATAAATTGAATAACTTATTTGGTAGAAACATATTATTTCTCATTTTCATCACGAAGTCATTATTCAAGATTAGGAATGATAATGGGTCGGGAAGGTACGGGTAGTGATTACTCGCTACAAAAACCTGCGACCCGTTACTCGCTAAAAATTCGTCAGACTATAGAAATATCTGCGGAATTTTTTATTACTTGCAGGTATCTACGGATATCCATGAATATTTTACAAAAATATTTTTTTTTAAATTAAATATTTTTTATAAAAAGTTTTATCAAATAAATCATTTATTTTTTGGAAAATCTAGAAATAAAATTATACTAGTTTCTACAAGATTAATTAGATCTAAAAGTAGATTAACATAATATATTATAAGAAAATATTTAATACAAGTAAAATCTTTATTTTATATTATCGGTATTTTTATAATAAATAATGTTATTGACTATGAAGTTTTCATAAAAAAATAAGATTGATATCAATGAATTTTGATAATTAATATTTTGATTTGATTTATTTTTCAAAAATATTATCTTTTTTAACTTATATATATATATATATAATTTTAGTTTAGCGAATAGCGGATACCCACGGATACGAGTACTATGATACTCGTATCCATGTCTGTTAAGAAACGGTAGAAAAAAATTCATACTCGTGGATGACGGATACCCATTTATACTAACTATTTTGGCAGATTTTATCTACAAGTATCCGTGGACACAAATTTTTTTACCATGCTCAAGACACTATTTTATCCCAAATAGACTTGATCATCCCATGTGGTAGGAATATAGAAGTCCAAAATCTCAAACATCATGGGTGTTCAAGTGTCATTATTATTTTCTTTTGGATACATTTTCCGCTCTTTGTTTCTTCTTGGTGCAGTACAATTGGTATTCCTAGTACGTATGGAAAAAATTCGTATTTATTATATATTTTCTCTTATTTTCATTTATTTTGAATCTGATTTTTATAAATATTTTAAATTTATCTATAATATAATATATGCACAATATAATTAATGTTTGAAATTTAATTATTAAATAAATGAAATTATTAAATACGTTGCTGAATAGAATTTCTTTAAATGCTAGCTAACAAAGGTTGTTTTCTGTATCTCGCCCCCTGAAGTTTATTGAAAGCTGGTGCTTCATACTACGCCAATGCTGAATTGCAAACTCACTCATATATACTTGAAAAAACTTTTTAGAATCTTGATAGGAAATACTCACTAAAATATTTTTTTTTATTTTTATTAATTAATTTTAATATTTAAAAATGAAAAATACTTTAGTTATTATAGGATCACCAACTATCATCTCATTTACGATCTCAATTAATAATAATTCATCGTTTTTATTTGGACAATTTATAAGATAAATTGGTTACTTTTCCCTTTTAAATATAATTAAAATATTGGAATTCGTTATCCACAAGTATTTAAATATAATAATTATACATATTTTTCCACTCGTAATAATTAACTATAGAAGAATGTAATCGAGTTTATATTTGGCAGATAGGGCGAAGGAGAAAAGTTCTTCGGTTTGGGCAGAGCAGGTATTCCTTCTATATATATAAGATTAGAAAAAACTAATTTACAGAGAAAAAGAGTACTGGTTAATTATATTGGAAGGAATTGGCAACGCCCACCAAATCAATTAATAGAGTCATTAGACATGATACAGTGCAATTATATCGGAACTTAATCAACTTTAATTTTTTCAAATATATATAAATGCTGTCATCTATTTTAAAGGTTAGATGAGTTGTTGATAACTTGGTATCATGAGAACTAATTAAAAATAAATTAAATGAAAATTATGTAGAATGATATTATTAAAATTGAGAGGTATTTTAAACTAAGGTACATGGTTTTTTTTATTTAATATTTGACTGGTATTGAAAGACTCCTAGTGGTATTCAAGTTACTTACTAGGGGCGGAGAGCAAATTAAAGAATGTGGATGGGAATGCTATTCAACTTGCTTACAAGTATGGTGGCGCTGAAAGCCAATCACATGAACATGAACACAACGTGGCTCAAACGGGGGTCAAAGCAGGCTGAGATCATGAAGAAGACTATTAGTGTGTGTGAGGCTGATGCCATTAAAGGCGAGGAAAAGTTGTTGTTCGCCACAAGCTGAATTACCCTCATGCTGTCTTTTACTGCCACAGCATCGAGAACACCAGATATTACTTTGTGCCTTTAGAGGGTGCCAATGGGATGAGAGTTAAAGCGCTAGCCGTGTGCCATGCTGACACATCGGGATGGAACCCTAAGCATTTGACTTTTCACGTTCTTAACGTTAAGCTAGGAACTGTTCCGGTCTGCCACTTCCTTACTCTGGATGTGCTTGTCTGGACCCGAATTGCGCATGGGTCAAGTTAATTACGAAAAATGATACATGTATATCTAATGTGGTTAGATATCTAGTGAGAGAAGAAGAGAAAAGAAGAACAAAAAAAGAGAAATATACAAATAAGATAGGATTTATGATTTGATAAAACAAAAGTATATCATTTCTCATTAATTATTCTGTGTTTGGAATTCAGTTGCTGTGAATTCTGCTCTCTTTTACTTTGGAAACTGATATCCTCACTTTAAAAGCCTCCAAATGAATTTCCAAACACAGCATTAATTAGTCCGTTTGTTATGTCCTTGAATATTGGTTTTATAGCGGTGTAGCACCACCTATGTTTTCCATTTCTATACATCTTCTTGTATATATGAATGATACTTGTATAAATTTGAGAGAACTCAATTTGCTTGTGCATGTGTTAATAATATGTTTGACAAAATAAATTACTACTTCTTGTCTTTTTTTTATTATTCTTTCGTATTTCTCGTAATATTAAAAATTAATTAACATCGTATATGATTTTGAATAAGGTAACATTTTTAATTTAAAGAAAAAAAAAGTAAATTACAGAAACACTTTCCTAAAATTTGTTGGAATTACACATACATCTTTTCTTAATCATTGTTGTCACAATTCCTAAGAGGATGTTAGTAAAAGGTTTGAGATATAATATTTTTAAATATATAAAGTGTTAGTGTAATATTTTTAAATTTCAAGAGAGACTAATATAGGAAAATAAAAAAAAAGTAAAATTATGTGTAATTTAATGAAAGTTGAGGAGTGTACATGTAATTTGCCAAAAAAAAAAAAAAGTTAACCCTTTAATTTATTTACATAACTAATACTCGTCACCACAACCATTTTTTAAACCACAATAAACACAGGTTTTTAAGTATAAGGTTGAGTAAATGGAATTAAATATTTCTTAGATAGAAAGTTGAAATCCATTCTAAAATTTAATAGAGGAAAATCGTTGATACATGTTGCTTTTTTAAATACCAGTAAAATCAGATATTTCCTCCGTGTATGTATTTGTATTTTTTTTTTAAATGTGAATAGTGAAACATTTATTAATATAATATAATTTTATTTGGTTTGTCACCAATTCAATTTAGTGACTTTATTTTTTAAAAGGTTCATTTATCATTTGCTTCTTAAAATCCAATTGGAAAAAGACATTTGATATATTGTTATAGATTATAAAATTTAATAAAAAAGCTTATCTTAGGTAATGTAGTTAAAACTTATTTTAAGCTTCAACACTTAGGGGTTAACAGTGGTTCAGGTTGGACGGGTTTGGCCCCATTTGACTCAATCCGAATGAATTCATCCTTTTAAATTTCATTCATTTTTTATTGTATACTCTTGCATGTTGACAATATAATATGTAGGTTGGATAGGTTGTGGGTCAGGTTAGATGGGTTCATGCAGTTTAGGCTTTGATTTATCGCAATATTTTTTTTTTTGCAAAAATTATAAACTTTCAAACCAAAATTGGTTAATAAAAAAAATGATGTCATAATCTTAAAAAAAAATTTAGAGTGAAAAAGTAGATTCATATATATTTCAATTAAAGAAGATGATCAATGTTAAATAATTAATGTTTCTACAATTGGTTGAAAAAAATTACAAAAATAATATGTCAGATACATGTTTATTTTTAGTATAAATAGTATGAATTATATTAATTATTTAAGAAAATAAAAAAATCAAGAAAATTATTATTAATAATAAAACTAAAAGATTTTATATATATACATATATATATATATAATAGGTGGTTCAAGTCAGGTATCAGTGGGTTGTAAAAACAAAACTCGTACCTGTCTGTTGCAACCTATTTGAAACCATGTGTTAACCCATTTTAACTCGCTAACCCGTCTGAAACCAACCGGATTGTTTAATGGGTTTATCGGGTTATGATTTTCTACCCACACTTAGCTACACTCATTTAGTAATAACTTAATAATGACATTGAGTCCACAATCGTTCACCTACATAAAAAAGTTAGTTAGTGTTAAAGATAATGAAGGTCTTCTTTTCATCTTTTCAATTATAGGAGTTAAAAAATGCAGTCTCTTTGGAATCTCCTTGGTGATGACATTTTTCACAACAACGTCCATTGGCTGGAGCAAGTTTATTTCCCACCAAATTTTAACAACATTGATATTGCACTTATGCAAAAAATTGATAACTCTATCTCCATTAAGGATTTAAGACTCATATATATAATGTTATTTATAAAATTGTATAAAAAAAATCTTTGCTAATATATTAAAGTCTTTGCATCCTAAATGTATTTCTCATTAATAGTCTATTTTTGTTGATGTGGTAGATTCATTCTTGACAATTTATTGGTTGTTGTTAAAATTATGCAACATATGAATTATAAGGTGAGGAGGAAATTAGTAAATTTGTCTTTAAGATTGATATTAGCACAATATTTAATAAAATTGATTGGAAATAATTTATAGATATTGTACTTAAATTGAGTCTTTACCCTAATGAGTGGTTTGGATATTGAGGATGTGCATGGAAACATTTGAATATAATGTAATGGTTGATATGGGAACACAATGTAATGGTTAATATGGAGAATGTTAAGCTAATTTTCCAAAATAGGAACCCAAAGCAAGGTGTCATTATCACCTTACCTCTTTATACTTTGCACAAAAAACTTAACATCTTTACTAAAGAACTTTAAGGCAATAAGGGATATCCATAAAATTAAAGTGTGCAAAGGAGTTCCTCTCCTTACACACTTAATTTATATTGACGATCGTTTCTTGTTTTGTAGGGTTAAATAAGTGCTAAAAAAATTATGACATTCAAAGAAAAGGAAGATCTAATCTGACTTCTTCATAAAATATTACAATTTACATGAACATTGAGTTGGAAGGTAGGTCTAGGTTTTATCCAACCCAAACATACTGTACATAGAAAAATATACAACTAAAACAAAACATACAATAGTATACATATGATGAAGATTCATCTTGCTCCCTAGATCTTACTTTCATGAAAAGGGTAAATTAAGTGAAAATGAGGATGGAGAGGTAGGGAATGGGATGAACACGCCACTCTTAAGGATGAGAGATAAGTGGAGGATGTTTGCCACAATGAGGGATCCTTGATAAAACCTAGAAGGCACTCTCTCCTAAAGAAGAGAAGCTCACGATCAAAAGGAGAATTTCTCTTTCACGCAAGGCTCACAATCAAGAAAAAGCTCAATTCTATTCAAAATTATCCAAATATGATTACATGTTAGTGATGGGTCCTATATATAGGCTAGAGGGGTGAGTTAGACTAACCAGACCATGGGTTAACCTAACCAAGATTATGCTAACTCTAGTTGAGTCATATTTAACCTGGTAGGCTAACTATAGTCATGTATAACAATCAAGAACAAGTCTATAATCTAGTCTAGATATATTTGGTGTAGATAGTAGAAAGGGGTGGTAAAGATTAGTCATGCTTAGAGCATGACTAAAGGGGTGGCGCCTAGCAACTCTGTAAGTAGGAATAGTAATAATGTTTTGCATGCTTAGTAGAGGGGTGTGCTATTTAGGAGAAGGGTGAGTATATCACATGCTCATCTTCTCCAAAACCTAGCCGAATCTAGCATACCTTAGCATGATAACTATAGTACCATAGAAAATAAGGGATGACCTAATATACAATGGTCAAATGTCAACTTTATGAGTTAACCTACTAAAAATTCAAAGTCAGCAAATTTACAAAAGAAATCCTAAATCTAATTTATACAATGAAAGAAAAGAAGTTCTTCATGTATTCTTCCAAGAGGCCTTGGGTTGGCTTACATCATCCTATCTCCCTTAAAAAGATTTGTCCTCAAATCTTGAGTTTTCTTCCTTTTTTTATATACTTGCAAAAAGATGGAAAAAATAATAAGAAGACATTTCTCATCAAGAAGGGATAAAGTAGGAACAAAGGTTTCCATTTTTAGGTTAGGGTAGTAAAGGGTGGCACCATGAAAATTTTCAAGATAAAGGTCATCTTAGTGTTTTTCTCTTCATTGAGCAGATCCCCAATCTACCCTTGATGTGTTAAGCCTTGACCTAAGAGGATTGAAATGGTGAGTGAGGTCTAGACTTGATGCATTAGAGCACTCCTCCCTAAAGTTATGCTCAAGTTGGACTTGAGGTTGTGGGTTAATGTGCTCAAAAGTTTAAGCACAACCTCAAATTCAACTTGTTCATTTTCTAAAGGTTGGTGGAAAGATTCCTCTATAAAGAACCTCCTTTAAAGTCAAAGGTTAATCTTCTTTAGGTTTTTTCTTTCTACCAAAAACCTTATCTTAATTTGTTCCTCTCTCTATCTCAAGCTTCATTTGTCTTTTATCCTCCAAAACCTAAATAGGAGTAAGAGGATACAAGGTAAACCTTTTCCATTTATGAGAGAGAATGATTTTATTGGTGAGACCATTGTGCAAAGTTTCCTATCATGTTGTCATGGTCTCCTCAACATGTGACTAGCTTCCATGGGGACTACATCACATAAAACTTTATCTTCATAGTTCCCTATGGAGTAACTAATCTTCACTTGCTCTCTTACTACTTGATGACTGCAAATTTTCTACACTGATACTAGCAAGTGCACCGGTTATGTAGTAATCGATAAATATTGAGTTGATCCCACATGGACTTGTTGAAACCTAAAAAATATCAATGTTTTCTATTTGTATGAACAGAAATAGAAATTTAACAAACACTACTAAACATAAAGTAAATAAAGCATAAATAAATAAAATAGGTGGCTAGATGTATGAAATTCAGTTGGGTTTGTTTTCACTAAATCATCTCTCAAAAGCATAAATGAACTCAAACTCCCTATTCACTACACATGTTCCCATCACGCATAAAAATATCCTTAACTTAGATCCCTCACAAGCAAGGAACTGGCCTATTTAAGTATTAAATTGTCGCTCCCACGCATAATCTAAAGTCAAACAACTCGAATTAAGAAAAAAAAGCTCAAGATGGTCAATGGGTCTTACTATCTCTCGAGCAATAAAACCCATTGGGAAGTCTTTTCATTTTACAAGTCAAAATCCTCTCTCGAACTCATTCAACAAGTAAAACCCATGAAATATATGAAAATAAAAACATGAGGTAAAGAAGAATACCAACATTGGAAAGTAAATGTAGATTAAAAACACAAAAATACACAAGAGTTCAAGTTCAATTACATCAAATCTCAACTAAATAAAAACCTAACTAACCATAGGATGGATGAGCGTGAAGGATCGACAAAGAGCGTGCTCTAGGCTAGCAAGGTGTGCAACCCCTTTTGAAGACTAAACTCAGTCTTTTATATTTTTCAATTCGCAACACCAACGCTCAAGGGTCAAAAAGTGGTCATTGGCTACCATAAACAACTTAGGCATGAAGTTTTATCGGCACTGGGTGGCGGTGAACATAAGCGTTGGGCACTCGCAATACGGTCGCTAGGCACTTAGGCCAGACGCACCACCAAATTTTCTAATTTTTCTTGATCGATCTAACCTGACTAAAAAAAAACTAAAAATAGGAAAATAAACATAAAATGCATATAAACTAAATCCTAAACCTAAATTCCTAGAGAAATATAATTTTAAGTGAAAATAGAGGGAACAAGGCCTTAAGTAAGAAACAATTATGATAACTATTCTATTTTACCTATGTAAAAATAGGTAATTTAAGTAGTTATCACTACTACACCTTGTTTATCATTGAGATAATGCAAAAAGTAAGGTGAAGGATGAGGAGTACTAGTAAGATCTAACTTTTCCACCACCCTCGTGCTACAACAATTTCAACACAACCCACCATCCACAATGAGAGAACAAGTTTTGGCCAATATTTTACATCTTGTTTAAAAAACATTCTCTTTTTGTTTTTGGGTGTCTTTACAAGGATGACTTCCAATAAGCTTTTTAACCTTCAAGAGGTCATCACCACAAGAATAAGTACCCTCTTGATGAGTGCAAATTTTCTACACTATTACTGGCAAATGCACTAATCGTATGTAGTAACCGATAAATATCAGGTCGATTCCACAAGAACATGGATGATACCTCAGAAATCTCAAGACTTTCTACTTGTATGAATGAAAGACAGGAATTTAACTAACAAATACTAAACACCAAGTAAATAATGCGAAAATAAATAAAAGAGGTGGTTACATGTATGAGATTTAGTTGGGTTTGATATCATTGAATCATTTCTCAAGTGCATAAAGGGAGAGTTTTTTCTTACTCAAGGCTCACAATCAAACTAAAGATCAATTCTATTCAAAATGATCCAAAAATGATTACATGTAGGTGATGGGTCCTATAATAGGCCAGAAGGATGGGTTAGGCTAACTAGACCATGGTTAATCTAACTAAGATTAGGCTAACTCTAGTTGAGTCATATCTAACCATGGTAGACTAACTACGGTCATGTATAACTAATTAAGAACAAGTCCTTAATCTAGTCTAGATACATTTGGTGTGGACAGTAGAAATGGGAGGCAAAGAGTAGTTATGCTTAAAGCGTGACTAAAGGGGGTGGCGCCTAGCAACTCCAGAGGTAGGAATAACAGTCGTGTTTTGCATGCTTAGGAAGATGTGTGCTATTTAGGAGAGGGGTGAGCATATTACATGCTTGTCTTCTCTAAAAGCTAGTCAAATCTAGCATACCTTAGCATCAAGACTATAGTATCCTAGAAAATAAGGGATGACCTAAATACAATGTGTTGGTCCTAAGGGGAATCTAGAAGAGGAGGTTGAATAAATTCCAAAAATATTTTCTCAAATTTCTTTTTCAAAATATCAAAGTTTTCAAAAATCACGCCTTAAAGAAATTTCCAAAATCAATATTAAGAATTTCCACAAACAATTTCAAATAAACTTGAAACAATATTTAAGAGTCAACTTCTTTCTAAGATTTCCAAGACCAAGCTAAACTAATAACAATTCCTTCAACTATGATTTCCAAATACACACTTAACCAGTCTTCAATTTTTACAATACAAACATTCTACTTTCTTTAATAGCAAGATCAATATGTAATGATATGCAATTTCAAGATTCAACTTTACACAATTAAATTCAATACTATTTTGCTGTTAACACAATTCATATTTACAATACACAAAGATCAATTTTATTTTGCTGTAAAGATTTAGTTCTACTACAGCAAAAAAAACCAACACAATTCTTTCAAAATATCTTTTCAATAAAACATAAAGATTTAAAAGATAGAGAGGATTTACACAATTGTTTTATACTGGTTCAATCAACCTGACCTATATTTAGTTCCAAAATTAGCCTTTTGTTAATCTGTTTTCCACTAAAAGATCAAGATACACTCTTAACTTAGTAATTTTGATTCCTTTGCTTTCCAAACAATACACAATCATAAACTCAAGATTCAATCATGGAATAATACTCATTCACACACTCAACCCTAACTAAACAATCAATACAAGTATCACACTTATTAGATGTGTTTGGTACCATAAAATGAATTAATATGAACTAAGCTAAAACTACAAAAGCAAAACACTAAGGACTTGAGATGCTTCACCAAATTTATTTTCCAACCTTCAATCTCAACACAATGATCAAAGATCAACTTTATGAGCCAACCTACTAAAAAGTCAAAGTCAACAAATTTACAAAAGAAATCCTAAATCTAATTTATACAATGAAAGAAATGAAATTCTTTATGTATCCTTTCTAAGGGGCCTTAGGCCATCTCCTCTGCTCACTGTTTAAAAAATAAAAACAAACAAAATCAAGACATACCTACAAGAAATTGTAAAATTTTATGGTAAAGTGCAATAGAATGCTAAAGAGAAAGCGCACATGTGTAATATATAAACTATTTAACACATGCAACATTATCACAGTTACACATACTAACACTAGTTATTACACAATCCATCTCACATAATCAATCATCCAACTTACAAAGTTAGTCACCTAGATGAATTTAGTGCATGATCTTAGCTTAATCATTACTAGTTTCTCATTTTTAAATGTTATGCATAAGGTACCCAAATAGTATTTATATGGAGCTCTTAGAACAAAATCTAGAATAACCTAGAATCAAGAATTACAGACAATTTAGAATAGCCTTGATTTTGGGTGGGAACAAAGCCTTGAAGTGGCATAAAGCCCTAGGATGTCATGATGCATGATCTATTTTAATATATTTCTCTTGATATTAAAGATAAGATGAATGTAATAAATTCTCAAGGCAATATATTTCCTTTTATCTATAAAGTTATCATTTTTATTCAATAAGTGTTTTTCTCACCCCATAAAACAAAATCATAATCCTTTATTAAAATAAATGTTTATAATTGGTTAAATCTTCAAATAAACTTTTATAAATCAAGACATTAGAAATGTATGCATCCTAATTATTAAAATAATAATTTTATATTAATCCTAATACTTTATAGCTAGGTAATATTAGAAAGGAATAGTACAAATTTAATTGAATAATATGTTGAACATAAGATAATGAAACATTCCTTTATTTGAAGATATTTAAATATAATAAAGAAAGTAATTTGTGATGCATCCACCCCTAGCAAGGGCCCAATCACAAGGGTCATGGTTAGGAGGATAGACGAAAACTTGCTAAGTGGAGAAGGAGGAAGACTTCACCTCGTTATGAGCATAGAGTGGAGATGTCATTAGTCCTTCTTTACCTTGTATTTGTATTCTAGAAGGTGTAGCATTCTTTCTTGTATTGGGCCTTATTTGGAGCTTTACATTTTAAGAGGTGCATTTAGTCTCTTAGGTGGAATGTATTGTGTAAGATGGGCCTTTTTGAGGGACTAGGTCATGTGGTTTTGATAACCACACCCCAAAACTTCTTTTAACTAGTACATGACACACAAGGAGACATGTGGGACTCCTTGTGACCTCCATGTGGCTCCAAAGCCTTTCTCTCCTCCATGTTGGCGCTTACATGACATGAGTGTTGCATCTTGTTTAAATTTGAATTTTGGAGGGAGTCCACATGGCACTTTAAAATTCAAATTCAAATCTATAGGGAACAAAGATAAACTTTTTTAGGGCCATTTTCGGATCTTCATGGATTTAATCATGTGCTAATTGAGGTTAACTTCAATTAACACATGATTAACTCTTTCTCGGGCCTTGATTAAGTAGAAGATCCATTTCCTCCTCCTAATGCATATCTAGGCTTATAAATAGCACATTCCACCTCTTGTAAAGGTTACACTTGGTTTTATGAAATAGAGCTTTGACTTCTAAATTTAAGTGTCTCCTCTTCTTTCTTCTTGAGAGAATTCTTTGAGCTTTTACCATGGGATCCCTCCCTTGTGGCTAGCTCTTCCACCTTTAGGCTTATCTTTTCTAAGTGGCACCCCCACCCCCCTTCTCTTGTCTCACCATCCATCATTTCACAATATGGAGAACCTTTGGGAGTTGATCGAAGGGCAAGCATCAAATGGATGCATCAGTTTGGTTGAGAAAAATCTCAAAATAGCAACTCGCTATATTGGGGTCAAGACTTTATGAAAAACTTCTCTCAACATCGATAAAAATATTATAATTCTTTCCAAAATCTCGCAACTATTATAACTTCCTGAAATTGAAATATCATTTCATAGCCCAATAATAAAGTTCAATATTTTATTCCATCTACATGTTTATCTTATCAAATTCATAATTAATTCTGCGTACATGCAAAATAAAAATATTCAAGGTTCTTTCCCTTAACTAAACAACATTTCCATCATCAAGCATGTCAAATAGTATAGCATCAAAATATACTCTCTAAGCAATTCACTTAATTGCTTTGAGTCGGGGCTTGCTTGATAGCAAGAAAGTCTATTACTCTCTTGGCATAAAAGGACTTAATTACATTGAGTAATTATTGCAGTGATAGATGTGTCTTAGAACTAGTCATGATTTCCACTTTTTGATGTTAAAACCCCTATTGTGTTAGGAATGGGGAACTTCTAACTTGTTTCGTACGCTAAGACACAAAAAAACCCCTCACTTCTACTTCACTTAAGGTTTTGTGTAAAGTCTCCAAGCACACTTTAAGTCTTATCCTACTCTATTAGAAGCCTCACTCCAACACTTTAATGACATAACAACAAAACTTTTTCAAAGAGAGCTATAAATATAATTTGAATTTAACACCAAAGTATTAGTTTTTGGGTAGGAAAAGAAAGAATATAAAAGAAAAGTAAGAAGATGTTTTTTGGGATGATAAATTATAATTCATGTCACCAAGGAAGGATGAAATTGTGTTTAGGTTTAAATAAAGATTAGAATGCTATATGACAACGTTATGGTTCACTTAAAGCAATGTGTAGTGATATAAAGGTGACAAGCAAAACCATTATGTTACACATGGCATAATTTGAGAGTAACCACTGTAAAGTAAGAACTTTGTGTAAGTTTAGGAAAAGAAAATGAACTAGGTCATGAACAATATTATAGGGAGTAATGATAACAATTATATGTGGCTCAAGAATAAAAAAATAAATAGTATATATCTCTATAGCAACTATATAATTAATTAGAAATAACTTGGATAAACATGTTGGTATTGACTTATTTGACAAGCTTTTACAAAGAGATGCATATTACTCTTTAATACGTCCGATTCGAACAAACGTTTGCACTTATCCAGGCATGCCCACTCATCTAGACATACATTCTTGTCCAGATCCATCTCTAAGACTGACGATTTTATGGTTACACACACATATAGAGAAAGAGATGAAAGGATTCACTTACTTCAAGAGCGAGTATAAGAGACTTATCATTTTATGGTTACACACATATAGAGAGAGATGAAGGGATTCACTTACTTCAAGAGCAAGTATAAGAGACTTATCATTCATCTTCAATGTTTATTTTCTTAAAATATAAGGGTTGACATAAGTAACTGATCTCAATCCTTAGATTTTAAAAAGTGGATGGTAAGGATAAAGAGTAAGTAGACCATCTCCCTATATATGTGTGTATATCATATGAGACGGTGGTAACTTATATTAGAGAAAGGATTAAATCTAAATTGAATAAAGAAACATGAATCGTCAAGATTTAGGGCTTGATTAGTTTGATTTTGTTTTTTAGTTTTTGAAAGAGTTTTCAAAAATTGTTTTCGAGAAGAAAAGAAAAAAAAACTTGTTTGATAAGTGTTATTTGAAAATTGTTTTGAAGAAGTAAAAATGAAAAAAATTGTTCATATTTATTAAAATTTCATTAATGAAAAACAAAAAATAACATATTTTTATTGTATTTTGAGTTTTCAAAATAAAAAATAGAAAACTGAAAAGCAAAACTACTTTCAGTTGTTCCTGTTTTTTAGTTTTTAAAACTAAAAAAGCAGAACTGTTTCAAAAGTTTTTTTAGTTTTTAAATACTAAAATACTGAAAACAGTTTTATAAAACTGTTATCAAACAACCACTTAATCTCATGTGATCACTTAAAAAGTCATGTGACCTTTTACATTGTTACATGATATTAAATATTGATTGTTCATATACACTTATAGGGTTCAAATTTAATTTTTACACTCATTTAAGTTAATCCTACTTATATGATATGTTGTCTCTCTCAATAAAAACTAGAGGAATACTACAAAAATTCTCTAAAATACTCTCCTTTAGATACTTTCTCTTACTAGTCCAACTCATCTAATTTTTAAAAAACTTTTACTTGTTAATAAGTTTCCAGGTTTACCAAATTAATTCTATTTATAATAATAATAATGTTATTATTATTATTGTTGTTATTGCAGTTATTATTATTGCTATTATTATTATTATTACTCTTGTTATTATTAATATTACTATTATTATTATTCTTTTTTTTAGTATTGTTATTATTATTGTTGTTGTATATTATTATTTTATTTTATTATTACTATTACTATTATTATAATTATTATTATGATTATTGTTGTTGTTATTATTATTACTATTATTATTATGATTATTTTTGTTATTATTACTATTACTATTATTATTATAATTATTATTATTATTTACTTGTTAATAAGTTTCCAGGCTTACCAAATTAATTCTATTTATAATAATAATAATAATAATTATTATTATTATTATTATTATTATTATTGTTGTTGTTGTTGTTGTTATTATTGTTATTATTATTACTACTGTTATTATTACTTTTGTTATTATTACTATTATTATTACTAATTATTATTATTATTATTGTTGTTGTTACTATTATTATTATAATTATTATTATGATTATTGTTGTTATTATTACAAAGAACCAAATCGTGGATCTCATTAGCACCAAAGTATGCTTGTGATTGGGAAAACAAAATTATTTGTCCCAACTTGATGTCTCATTTTATGTCTTAACCAATCAACAAATATGATATTATTTAATGAGTTATATAAAATATTAAAAAATTATAAAAGAAAATTCATAAATGATGTGGCCTTTAGACACTAATTTGGGAAAGAGAATTTAGTTTTCATACTAAGAACCAAACCTTGCTATCTTTTAAGGGTTCATGCAGGAAATTCTTTCAAAGTCTCAAAGATAACATAAATGAGCACCAATATACTATGATTGTTGTCGAGGAAAGTTTCCATATCAAACATGTACATTAAGTTGCTAGGGGAGAAGGCAATGAGTTCACTCCAAGAGAACACTACAAATAGGAAACCTTCAGTTTTGGGAATGAAGAAAAACAAGGCACTTGTAGTACGGGTGGCATTAACGTGCATGGATGAGGTTGGAGATGACAAGTTTGAATTTGTAACTATTGAGAATTATGT
This sequence comes from Psophocarpus tetragonolobus, assembly GCA_037954015.1. NCBI lineage: Eukaryota > Viridiplantae > Streptophyta > Magnoliopsida > Fabales > Fabaceae > Psophocarpus > Psophocarpus tetragonolobus. Next base: position 21,185,438 of record CM075688.1, on the reverse strand, counting down.
GAATATGGGTATGAACCTGGTGAATAAACCATACGTGAGTACAAAGCAAAATTATTTGCTTATGTTTTCTGGAATTAAAGCACTATTTTTTATAAAATATAAATTTAACTACTAGCTTAAACACTACATATGTTGCAAATTCTATTGGCATGCAATTTCCTCTATAAGCAGAATGTGTGTTCTTTACTGCTAACTTGGTAATTGATATATGATAATGTTTGTTGTTATTGGTTTGAATGCTTTTCTTACACACCATCGTTATGTTAAAAGCATTTGATTAGGCATATCAACAATAAGTAGTCATCGTTCCAAGAGGGATAAAGAGATTATTGGTGTTAAATATGCTTTCATAAGACGTGGGAAGAAAAGAGAATCTAATGCACATTACCCATGCCCTTCTATAAAAATGGAGTACAAACTATTTTTAGCTTAAAAGAAAGCTTCATGGAAAATGAGTAGTACAAAGTTTTATCAAAAATCATACTAACAAGCTTGTCCTTGATGTATTAATGAAGCGCAAAAGCACTACATTGAAACATTGCACCATGTTGGAGCGAAGATAGATCAAAATTTTGCCACTATGACCAAATCATAGAGGATATAAAACTATTGGTTGTTTGGAGAAAGATATAGGAAATCATTTGGACAAGGATTAGGAGATTCAAATACAATGTTATAATGCTTTATGCTTATGCAAGAAGAAAATTCAAGGTTTTTAAAGCAATTGATTTAGATGACGTAGGTCATGTGAGAAATATATATTTTGGGTGGATGCATAAGGTAAAGATAATTACCAAGAATGTCTTAAAGAGGTTATGTAGGTCATGATCTCGGAAAATCAAACCAACGTTCATAAGAGGGAGATAAATTCTTGACAGAGTTGTAATTGTAAATGAATTGGTGAGAGATGCAAGGATCACAGAAGAATAGTTTGTGTTGGAAGGTGAATTTCGAAAAGGCGTATGATCTTGTCAATAGGCAATATCTATGGGAGGGGTTAGGATGAATTGGTTTTGGTAGCGTTTGGATAAAATGGATACATAAATGTGTGATAACGACTCGATTGTCTGTGTTGCTTAATGGAAGTCCCGTGAAGGAAATAAATGTAGGGTGAGCCTTCGTTTAGGGTGATCCTATTTCACCCTTTCTCTTCCTTATTACAATTAAAGGGTTAAGCCAATAGATAAAGTCAATTGTGGGGAAAAGAATGTGGAAGGGTTATGGCATAGGAAAGGAGGGGGTAAGTGTGTCTCACTTACAATCTGTGGATGATACAATATTGTTAGCAAAGAAGAAGTGGAATTTAATAAAAGCGATGAAATTAGTATTACAAAACTTTGAGCTTATTTTCGGACTAAAAGTGAGTTTTTACAAAATTCAGTTGATAGGTATAAATGTGGAGGAGGAGTGGCTAGCAAGAGTTTTAATGGTGCTTAACTGTAAGGTGGGTAACACTTCTTTCAAGTATTTGGGTTTTCCTATGGGCAATAACCCTAATAAATTAAGGATGTGGGAACTAGTGTTGAGAAATGTTTAACACAGATTATCATTATAAGAACACAAATACATTTAAATGGCGGGTAGGGTTGTCTGTCTTGTCGACATTGCCTATCTACTTCTTTTCGCCCTTTAAGGCTTTGAAAGATATAATTTTCAAACTCCACTCTTTGTTTATTAATTTCTTATGGGGGAGTGGGGAGGAAAAAAAGAGGAATATTAATAGTGATTTTGAGTTTATGTAATATATATTATTATACTTATGTTACATTGACATTTTTCTATTTTGTCGTAGTATTTTGTTACTTTGATCTTTATTACTTTGACAATTACAAATAATATTTACTTATAAACAATATGAAATTTTTTATTACTTTAATACTTATGGATAATTTTAGGTTATGATCAAATGATAGTTTTTATCTTGTGACATAAATAAAATTAGTTTTTTAATACTTTTAATGTGAGATAAACTTTTATAAGTTTATGATTTGAGTTTACAGAGCTTTCACGAGTTTAACAACCATGAGTGTAATCTTGCCTACAAATTGTTGATATATAATTGAACTAAATCAAGAATTCAATGTTCAAATATTTAAATTGGCAATTGTTGACTAGTTATTGTTTATAACAAAGGTAAATGTAAAATGCAAAGAAGAATTCTATAAAGAGAGTTTCACTGCTTTAAAAAGAATAGTGTTAGAGGATGATTGAAGTAAGAAATAAATACCTTTACAATTAAACTCATGTTGACTAATTAAAAGTTTGACTAAGCAATACTATAGTTATCAATTGCTAAAAAAGTATTATACACTTGGAATATGCTATTAATTGAACGAGGATAACCACTTCTTGTCATTTTCATTGCTAATATTCTCAATTAGTTTCTACTTTCAGGTCATGAGAATACTATGTGGGCGAAATTTGAGTTAGAATATTTGAGTTTGATCTCGAAATTTCATGAGTATGAGAATATGGAAAAGGTTACGAAGACACATGTTCCTTTGCTAAAAAAACATTTTAATTATATTGGTGGTGTTGAGTTAGGAAAAGTATGAGTAGATGGAGTTAGAAAGAGTGTTACTATGCTGCTAAAAAAATTGAATGTGTTAAATGAGGAATTATTTTAACCTTTAGTATGAATAAAGATCAAACGCATGTGGTGAGTAAGTTGTGTGCTAATAGACCAATACTTCATACTAGCATTTTGAGGTTGGTATATTTTATCTTTTTTATCATAGTAAGACTTGTATTATTAGAACTAAAAATGCATAAGAGGACAACTTTGTATTTTTTAACAGCAAAAATAATTATTATTATATTGAAAAATGTTGGTCCATGTTACAAATGATAACAAGAATAGCACCAAATCAATATATAGAGTCTAAAATTACACCCCAAACTACTAAGTCCAAAATAACCACTAATTCATGTTATACAACTGTTAAAACAATTACTTTATACAAAATTACGTTTAGTTGAACCCTAAACAACCGAAACAATTGCTTTATACAAAATCACGTTGAACCTTAAAAAAGGAAATCACAAGACACTAAGTCCACTCTCAATTTGCAAAAATGTTTAGCTCCTTCTTTTATATGCTTATCTACATGCACTTCTACATTTTAAGATACCTTTGATTTGAACCTAATTTGCTTTTATTGTATGCTATTCATTTTCACATTCATTCTTTCATTTTATGCACAAGCAATGACTTAGTTTACTTCAATCTCATCTTGACATTCCTATATTTGGATGAAATTCTTCTGTTCGTGTCCTCTTTTTTGGCACCAGTAAAAAAATGTCATATTATTTAACGAGTTATATTTAATTTTTTTATATAATTTCTTTATTTTTGGTATAACTCATTAAATGACATGATATTTTTGATTGATGGAACAAAAAAGGAAACAAGAGGTATAACTCACCACATGATATTTCAGTTGTTAAAATAATAATAAAATAAATTTGGTAAACCTAAAAAGTACAGTTATTAAAAAATGAGTTTGAAAAAAAAAAGAGTTTCTAAAACAATTATGAAGAAAGAAAATAGAAGAGAAAAGAAAAGAAATATAAAAAAAACAAAATTAAACTTGGTCAATTGCATGAGAAGTAATATAAAAAAAGCTTAATTAAATTTTTTGTGTCTCAAATTTGATCAAATATCACTTTTGATCTTGAAATTCAAAAGTATATTTTTTAGTTTTTAAGTCATTTTTAGCTTTTCTTCTTTAATTAATGTTGTTAAGAAATTGTTGAGATGAATAGCAGAGTAGAGTTTGACCGTGCATCATGTGTTACAGCCAAGATGAAACACACTCTTTAATGATGTACCTAAAAACAATATTGTTCTCTGTTTTAACCAATTAATAAATTTTATTTTATTTAATAAGTTATATAAAATATAAAAAATAAAAAAAAAATTATTAAAAAATATGACATTTATTAATTAATGTGGACATAAGTGAGACACCACTCTAGTAAAGATGATTTTTATGTGAGAGAATAATAAGTCAAACCAAAAAAAATAAAATTCACCTAAAAAATTATATCTAGGTGGAATCTCATTTCTAACCATTTCAGCATTTTATTAATGAGACTTATGTACTGAAAATGTTAATATTAAAATCAAATTAATTTGAAAGATTAAAAAAATATTTTTAAATTTTAAAAATTAAAAATGATATATGATATTTGGCTGTGCAAAATGACAGATATATTTATTTCTCTTTTCTTTGTATTTCCCTTACATTTCTCATTTCTGTAAAAACCATTATCAGAGCAGGAGATACCCGTTGCATTTTCCCCGCATATTTGTTAGGGTTTTGCGAAGTTACTGTCAGGTCGCGTTGCTTGGCGCTCACCGTCACCGGATAGGCCAGTTTCTATCGGCGCTTCAGTCAAATGTCACACAACATAACCCTAAAGCACTGCAAATCTCCCACACTCGTATCGGCTACTCTAGAATAGAAAATCACGCAAACTGTCCAGCGATACAATACGGTACCGTATCTTGATTACACCACAACGATGCAGTATTTCAAAATTGAACTCTGTTTGGTAGGGTTTACTGGTTTTTTATCCTTCTCACCTGTGTTTCTTTGCTTTTGGTTTTCGCTTTCTAGACGAGTAAGCTTGGTACGTCAGAACATGGTAGAACCAGGTGAAGAAGAGGTTATTGAATTCAAATGGGGCAAGCAGAAAGCAATTGGTGGGAGGAAGAAGGATGTGCGATTTTACGATTCTTTTACCTACGATGGTGTTGAATACTTCCTCTTTGACTCTGTGTTTCTCTACAAGGAAGGCGAACCCGAGCATTACATTGGTAAAATCATTAAAATATGGGAAACCTCTGATAAGAGCAGAAAAGTTAAAATTCTTTGGTATTTTCGTCCTTCTGACATTGCGAACTTCTTGGAAGGAAGTGAGACACTTGAGAATGAGTTGTTTCTGGCATCTGGTGAAGGCCCAGGGCTTGTAAACGTCAATCCTCTGGTAAATAGTGTTAGTAGTGCTAGTAACGTTACCCGTGTAAAGGTTTTATAGAGCCTAGGATCATTACTCTTCCGCTGTTGGGAAATTGCTCTGTTAAATACTAGAATATTAGTTTGTCCATATCTGTTTGATAGGAGCATGTGGGTGAATGACATGGTATTGAACTGTTTAGTTTCTATTAACTGGGCTGGATTAAGGTTTGATGATTCATTGTTTTTAACATGATGCATCAGTTTGTGCCGTGTGCTTTAAATTATTACATCGTGAAATGAAATGAATGATGATTGGAATGCAATGAAATGTTGTGGAACAAAATGAAGGGAACTGAAATGAGGTTATCATTCTGTTGTTCAGATGTATTCTAGATAGAAATGAAATTGAATGGATGAAATACTAGTACTAATCCTAACCCATGCCCTAGGAGGACAAATAAGAGTTTTAATGGAATGGAATGACTATTCCATTCTATTTTGAAAATCTAAAAAATGGAATCTAGTATCATTTCATTGTATTCCATTCCACTCCATTTTATCCTTTTCCATCAATCCAATCATAGCGAAAGTATCTTATTATCTACAAAGTATTGAATGTGTGGCTGGAATTGAATTTTGTTAGAGGTACAGTGCATTTTTTCGTGCTGGGGGTTTTGAAGCTAATTTATAATCACTTTATTGTGTCTTTTGTTTGCCGTTTAAAGGTAGAATCCTTGTGGGTTAAATACATTGTTGTTGTTATAATTTTATTTTGAACTAGTGTTTCCTTTTAATGGTGAAACTATTGAATGCGTTTTTTTCAGCTGACTGGCAACATCTAACTGACTGGGTATTTTTTGTTTATTTTGTATATGTATATTTGCATCAGGAAGCTATTTCTGGCAAATGCAATATTGTTTGCATTTCGAAGGACAGCAGGAATCCATATCCATCAAATGAAGAAGTTCAAATGGCTGAGTTTGTGTTCTACCGATTCTTTGATGTTGGGAAGCGTACAATATTGGACAAGATAGATGATAAGATAGCTGGAGTTGAAGGTATATCATGTCATTTATTTGAAAATTATTCTCTAAATTCCACAATTTTAAGATGGAATTACACTTACATTAGTGGGTATGGGAATCCCATACTCTACTGCACGAAATTGTTTCTAATTCATCCCATGCTTTGAAAAATCAGCAAAATCACGATTTTGTTCTTAAAAAGAAAAGATTGCCATAGATAACAGCCTGACTATTTTACAAATGAAACTTATATTATAATATTCAATCTAATTAATTAGATCAGGGAATTTGGAGAAATCCTCTAATATTTAGAAACTTGAAAAGTGATCTTTTTCCAAATTCACATTGAGTTTTTTTTATTGTTAAATGCAATTTTTCATTACACGGTCATGAATGGTTGTGCTTAATTGTGTATATAAATTGAGCGTTCATGTTATTTTGAATGTTTTTATTGATAATATCGACTCTGTATTTGTTATTGTACTAAAAAATTCATTAATGTCTTTTACCATAAATCAAGTGCATTCAGTTTTAAAATTTTGAATATCTTGTGAACTTGTTTCTCTAATTGTTGCAGTTAAAAATATTTTTAACAATTTAGATAGTCAAAAGCTTGTTGGTCTTGTGAAACTTGGTTTAGACAAGAAAGAAGTTAGCGGGAGCCCTATGGAAAGTAAGGAAGTGATAGCCCTTTTGAGTCAAAATAACAGTCAGCCTTTGATTGAAAAACCAGATAACAAGTGTTTTGACACGTTAGTTAGTGAAAATACTGATTCTAAGTTATTATTGGGAGAAAAACTTACTTGTAGCACTGGTGTAAAGGAAGTAAGTAAACCCGCTAATGCTTTGCACACCATTTCCAATGACAAGACTGCACCTCAAGCTAAAGTTGAAGAAAATGGGGATTGTAAGGATTCTTTGGTTAAACAAAAAGCGTATGCTAAATTGTCACGTGGTTCTAGATGTGGTTTGGAAATGAGGGAAATAGCTAGAATGGATGATGGGGGTGGAAATCGCTCTGTAGAGAGGAGCAATTTGATGTCTAGGGTTGATTCAAAAAGGGATGATTGCGAGCATGTTGGTGTTTCAATTGGACAAATTAAAAAGGGATTAAATGAGGAAAAGGCTTTCAAGAAGGAAAAACATGGCAGTTTTGGTAAGATTTCTAGTGTGAAGATGAATTATAATGGGCAAAATCGAAGGCTTATTACCTATTATGATGATGACGATGACAATGATGATGTGAAGATTATAGTTCCATCATCATCATCAAAGGATCAATATAAGGGTAAGCGAGCAATGGATTCTGGTGACGTGGAGGAACTCCCTTACAAGAAGTTAAAGATTGAGAAGATGCCTACAAAACTCACCAGTGACAAGTTTTGCAAAGAATCTTCAACGATTTCATCGAATGTGGAACAAAAGCTAGATTTTCGTCCAATGGAAGTTACTCCAAGACCAGATGAAGTAAGTTGCACTGCAAGCACTCTATCTTTGTCTTCATAGTTCTTATTCTCTTGGCACTTCTTATAGCTTACTACTTCAACATACAACCAAATGAACAAGATAGAGTTGTCAAGATAAGGCAACCTTGAAGGTTGGCATTTAGCCATACCATGCTTTTAATGCCTGGCTTTACAACAATTTTGTTGTGAAAATATTATATCATAACTAAGCTTGGCCAAATTATGTTTGAGTTTATATTTGATCCCCGTCAACTCTTGATGGTATTTAACTTGTAAAGACAAAGGAGTTGGGTTGTTTGATCCTTGCTAATACCATTTGGGGATTAATTAGGGCTTCCCTATAAAAAAATTATGCATTACTAGGATAAAACTATCGTCTAGACACTATCAAAACACGAGATTTCCTCATTGCATTAAATTCTTTTAGTTTTTTCTTAAATGGTTGCACCATATGTTATACTTACAAGTTCATTTTTGAACTTTTTATCCCTTTTTTAAGTTGATATTAAATTAATATAATGTAAAACATGATAATGGATCAAAATTAGTTTGTGTTTATGGGTTGGTTTTGGAGTCCATCTCCTAGGTTATCTCATAATGTTTACATTTTTAAGCATGCTTATTTATGGTGTATTTATATTTTATAGATATTACTGGTTTGCTTTGGAGTCCATCTACTAGGTCCATCTACTATACCATCTTGTACCATTCTTAGCACCCAATTTGTAATACTCACTACAAGGCCCAAATCCCCTATCGCCAAATCCACCCTGAATAACCCTAGACTCACTTGATGACTACTCAAACTAACTCTAATAAAAAGTACAACCTTGCATATTTGGTTTAGAAAATGGAATTTGTAGACCTAATGGAGAAGTAAAGAAGAGAGAATAAGAGGGAGGGTCACCAAAAATTGCTTCCCTTGGTGGCACATTGTGGTCAAAAGATAATGTTTTTAAATAACTGCTAGTGTATATCAATGGGGAAAGGCCAAAATTCTTTCATAAAAACATGCCATTGTCTTATGATAGGGATTCCTTCACAAATTGTCATGGTGGTTGGTAAAATATCCACGATGCATGCCATGGCACCTCAACAATGGTTATTTAGTATATTTTTTGCCAACTACCGTAGACTATTTGTAAGGAATGCTCATGAAGTCACAATGACATTTTTTATGACAAATTTTTGGCCTTTTACTATTTTTGCCATTTGCTATTGTTAACATTGGTCAAAGAGAAGGAGAATGCAAGGAAAAGAATTGGGGAAGAAAAAAAGGAAAGGAGGAAAGAGAAACAATGTCTTTGGAAATTATCTTTGGTGGTGGTGGATGGTGGGTTGTGACTCGAAATGGGTTTTGCTTGAACAAGAAGTAATGGTAAATTGGGGAAATAAATGGAGAAAAAGAAAAGTAAAATAGAAAATAGAAAATAGAAAATAGATCCATCGTGGATTTAAAAATAAAGAAATCTAACATTTATAAAAAGGTTTCCCACAGTTGGGAGAGGGAACATGGTGAAGCCTCTCATCCTACTAGCCTAAATCGATGATTATATTGTTTTAGATTGTTTTTTATTTAACTTTCAATAATTTTTTTTTTCACCAATTCTCATTAATTCAACAATGAAAGTCTTACCTAGGTGAATTCAATTACGTATCACCCATAATCAATTTTGTCTAATGAATTAGTTAAAGACTTAGTCAAACCAATTCTCATTAGTTAAATAAAAAATAAACTTTTATTTTATTGTAAAGGAATTGAAGAAATCTTTTTGAGCACATCTTATAATATTTTTAAACAAAATTAATATATTATACAAGATTTTGTTTTAAAATATTTTTTAGTAAATAATGTTTTTTTATCAAGTGTCTTAATTATTTAGTTGATCTTGTTGTATACTATCAATCCAAGTAGTTTGGTATTTTGTCTTTGGTGTTTTAATGCAATTTTTCCTCTACTTTGTCACAGGATAGAAGCAAATGGTTTAAGGAAATAGTAAGTTCTTTCTTTCTCTTTTCTCTTTCAATCCCTTTAATTCAATTTTCTTGTAAATGTAATGCACCAAGTATCATTTGATGTTGTACGTTTTGGCTAATAATGTTTTTGATTGAGATAGAGTGAAATAAAGATAGACACATAATGGGTATTTTTATTTTCAGCCTTGGGAAGAAAGAATAAAAACTTCTTATGAGCAAGGAAAACTTGTGCTACTTCGAAACTTGGATCCATCTTTATCTTCCTCTGAGATACAGGTAATAAACATTCCAATTCTAATGGATTATGTGGAGAACTAGAATACATATCCAACAACCCATAAAAGGATGAATGAGTGTTAATGTTTTTATTCTTGTTGTGGAATGGTTAGCTGGTATCTGGTTTGAGAAAAAGTTTTCTATTTTCATTTTCTATTTTCATTTTTTGAAATCAATTTTCATTTTCAAGTTTTTGACATTTAGAAAATATGTTTGTTTTTACTTTATATTTTTTGTGTTCAAAGAATAATATTGTAAAATTTAATTAATTTTAATAAAAATATTATGATATATTTGTATATATAGTTTAAAATGCATTTATATATAGTTTTATATATAATTACAATATTGTTATTAAGATTTTACGTAGTTTGAATTTTTGAAAACATTGAAAACTTTTTTCTATTTTCTATTTTTAGTTGTTTTTTGAAAATGTTTTCATAGAAAATGTTTTCTAAATTATGACTAAACATATTTTTACTATTGTTTTTTTTTTCTAGAAAAAATAAAAACAGAAAATACCCAAAACAAATGTCATCTTAATTTGTGGTTTAAATCCATGAATTCTTTCTAGATTGTATATTTGTATTGAAAAATTATCTATTTGCCTTCATGTAAATCTAATTATGGATTTTGATGCTTTTGAATTACTTGAATATAGGGAAAAAACTTGAGTGGTTAACTCACACTCAGCTTAGAACATAGTATTAATAGAGATAAAGAAGAGTACATAGGAAATCAGAAGAGTGAGCTCAACAACAACCTACCTCTGACATACAATCATAAATGAAAGATAAAATGAAGCTCAACTAACAACTAACATTATATACAAACTTATATTTAACACTTCCCCTTAAGTTGGAGCATATAAATCATATCATATGTTACAAGTTTGGAAATCAAGTATTGAATCTGAGGGCCCTTCAAGGGTTTGATTAATAGATCTGCAAGCTTATCATATGAGTTAACAAACTCGATTCTAATTTCCTTGGACAATATCTTTTCTTTTACAAAGTGGCAATCAATTTTAATGTACTTAGTCCTCTCATAAAACACTAGATTAGAGGCAATATGGAGTGTTGCCTGATTATTACAATAAAGTTGCATTGGAGAAATTTTACAGAACTTCAGTTATTGTATGAGTTATTTAACCCACACCAAAATATATGTAGCTAAGGCTATAGATCGAGAAACAATATTCTCCTTCTTGCTCTTCCACGAGATAAAGTTACCTCCACAGTACACACAATAATAATTAGTAGTAAAGCGTCACTCTATCAGATTTTGCCTAATTAGCATTACAGTATTCAACAATTTGACTATTTCCTTTATCTTCATACAATAAACCTTGACTTGGAGTCTTCTTTATGTACCTGAAGATACACGTTACTCCATTCAAATGATCAAGAAAAGGTGAATTTATGATCTGACTCACAACTCTAACTGTAAAGGAAATATCTGGTCTAGTAATAGTAAGATATATGAGTTTCCCAACCAATCTTCTATACCTTTCTAGATCTGAGTATAACTCTTCTATATAGGCACTAACTTCTTGTAAGAGTTCATAGGACTGCTAACGGGCTTACAATTAGACATTTTGATTTCCTTCAGAAGATCCAAGACATACTTCCTCTGAGAAACTACAATGCTTCCTTTGGATTGAGCTACTTATATTTCAAGAAAATATTTCAGATGACCAAGATTTTTTGTTTGAAAGTGATTGCATAAATGTTGCTTTAATTGAGATATTGTGACTTCATCATTTCCTGTAATGACAATGTCATCAACATAAACAATCAAATAAACATATTTTCTAAAAGATTTATGATAGTAGAAGACAGAGTGATCAACTTCACTCTTTTTTCATTCAAAAGTTTGGACAACATTGCTGCATTTTTCAAATCGAGCCCTCAGAGACTGATTAAGACGATAGAGATCGTCGACGTTTGCACACTAGACTAGACTCCCCTTGAGCAACAAAACCAAGAGGTTGCTCCATGTAATTATCCTCATCTTACTCACCATGAAAGAATGCATTTTTAACACCCATCTAATACAAGGGCCAATGGCGAATAACCACCATGGCAAGAAGAAGACGAGTGGTAGTGATGTTGGCTATCAGTGAGAAAGTATCTCCATAATCAAGTCCACGGATTTGAGTGTAACCTTTGACTACAAGACAAACTTTAAGACGATTAATTTCACCATTAGGACCAACTTTAATGGCATAGATCCACCTGCAACCAACAACTTTCTTCCCAAGAGGAAGATGAACCAACTCTCATGTACCATTATGATCAAGGGTCTGCATTTCATCAATCATGACTTGTCGCCATTTAGGATTATCAAGTGCTTCACAAACATTTTTGGGAATGATGATAAATGATAATGAATGTACAAAGGAACAATAGGGAGGAGACAAACGATGATAACTCAAAAAATTGTAAATAGGATGTGGGTCTGGAGAGGAGCGAATACCTTTTTGGAGAGCAATAGGCTAACTTGAGTTGTCATCGGCCATAGAAGAAGAAGTAGGGGTTCTTATACAAGAAGCAGGCAAAGAAGGACATGAGTCAAGAGAGTCATCAGGTACGGCACAACTAGCTTTAGGTGTAATGCCTTGATTAGTAACAGAGGGTGATGGAACAGTTTTAGTGAAGTTAGGAGTTGGAGGAATACCTTTATGATTAGCTTGAGAAGAGATGTCAGGAGAGACAACAATTCCAGGACGAGAGGTGTAAGTGGGCAACACCTCTTGGATGGAAATGGAGTCTGATATGGAGGATGGGTAGAGGGGAGTATTCTCAAAGAAGGTAACATCAACAGACATGTAATATGGCTTGGTATTAGGAGAATAACATTTGTAACCTTTTTAGTACCCTAGGAAGACACACTTGATAGATTTAGCTAATAACTTATCGATACCTTGAGACAGATCATGAACAAAACATGTACAACCAAATACATGTACTGATACATGATAGAGAGGTTCAATGGAAACATGATTGTATGAGGAATTTGATTACCAAGAGAGGAAGAGGGCATCCTATTGATAAGATAACTGACAAAAAAAATTGCATCTCCCTAATGATGTAATGGAACCTTTGCATTAAGCATTAAGGATCGATCCATTTCAACAAGGTGACAATTCTTTCTTTTTGCTATCCTATTTTGTTAAGGAGTGTGGGGACAAGTGAACGAGTGTAAGATTCCTTGCGAGGACAAAAAGGAAGAGGTTCAGAGGAAAAATATTCCTTTGCATTATCACTTCTAAAGATTTTAATTGATTTTTCAAACTGATATTTTATTTTATGGAAGGACACGTATGGACCAAAGTTCAAACCTTTCTTGCATTAAATAAAGCCACGTACAACAGGAATATTCATCAATGAAAGTTACAAAATATTTAAATCCAAAAGAAGTAACCTGACTAGGTCCCAAAATATTTGAATGAACTGTAGAGATGATTGAATTATATTTTGCCTTATCTTGACTAGGGAAAAAATATCTAACATGTTTGCTTAGTTGACAAGCTTCACATTCTAAAATTTGGATTTTCTTAAAACTAGGAGCCATTATCTTTAATTTGGCTAAACATGGCTGCCCAAAACAGTCATACAACAGTTTAGGTGAGATGGATGCAAAGCAAGACACTAAAGGACTAGATTCCACCAAGTGATAAATACCTCTTGATTTATGTCCTACGCCAATCTGACAGCCTGTACCATGCTTCTGTATGACAAATGAATCAGGATTAAATGTAATTGAACAATATTTGTTATACAAAACAAAAAATGTGACAAGGTGGGGAAATGTGGGAGATGACAAAGATGAAAACAAAGAATTATTACCAAAGATATGGTTTGAAGCACCAGTGTCAACAATCCATGGATTTTGACATTTCACAGGTTGAGAAAAGCAAGCTGTTGAGACATTAGGCCCAGAAGAGGATTCAACAAGACGATTAAACTTCAACCTCAAGTACCATGCAATGAGTAACATGTTTCATGAGTGTGACTCATCCTTTTGCAATGAGTACATTGAGGACGTATTACTTCTTCAACCACATCCTTTTCTCCCTCTAGAAGACATCATAACATAAGGTTCCACATTACTTTCAAGAGAGGTATCCTCATTATTTAGGATAGGAACACAAAGGAGTCGTGTAGTTAAGCTCTCTATGGTAGGAATATCTTGTCCTGTCAGAAGTTGATCACGGATGTGATTGAATGCCTGCTTCATACCACAAAGAACTATAACCATGTAGAGATTATTAAGCCGTTTCCTTATTTCTTTATAGAGTCAGCTTCTAAGATAAACTTCAACTTTTCTGCAGCGGCCTAAGCATTTAAAACGTAAGATATATCTGAATAATTTTGCTTCAAGGAGGCTAGTTTTTTAACACAATCAAACAAGCCTTGAATGTCATTAGAATATATATTTTCAGTTTTCTTCAAAAAGAATATTAGGTTTTGAATGCTCTGAGATTCCTTAATATTTTGGGTTCCACCAACTGCCATAGAAGAGCACAAAGTTGAAAATCCAACTTCTTCCATTGGGCTCTTTGTTCAGCTGATCCCTCAGTATTTTCTTTCTTTTCTAAATGTTCACGGTGTCGCCATCCAAGGAACCAAAGTTCCATAGTGTCAATCGATGATAAATAATTTTTACTATTGAATTTCTCTGTGATAACGGCAGCCCCAACAATAGGAAGGACAAGACCTGAGTTGACACTAGCAAAGGTAGAAAAAGACATTTCAGACTTGAAACAAGAAGAGGAAAAGGACCAAGAGAGAGATTTAGGCTAAAGCGCTCAAAACTTGCTTGAACGGGAAAATGAAGGCGAGGAACAAACTTAGCACGCAATTGCAACTCCGACAAAGGTGAAACCGTGGTGAGTGGATGCCGTTTGGCTCGTGTGTGAAGCTCACGTGCTGCCTAAAAGGTGAGTAGGCACCCGATGTGTGAGAGTGCGTGTAGAGGGATAGTGGTAGACAGTGACTTAACAATTTTAGAGTGGGACCATTCCCGCTCTAATACCAACTTGAATATAAGGAAAAAGCTTGAGTGGTTAACTCACACTTAGCTGAGAACATAGTATTGATAGACATAAACAAGCATATATAGGAAATCAGAAGAGTGAGCTCAACAACCACTTACCTCTTACATACAATTATAAATGAAAGATAAAATGAAACTCAACTAGCAACTAACATTAAATATAAACTTATATTTAACAGAATTGAAGCATTTACTTAACTTTTTATTATGCTTACCTTTTTTTCTATCTTCTAATTTTTAATTGTTTCACTTGAATAAAAAAAGAGCTTAATACTTATCAAAATAGTCCACCTTACCTGGTGAGTTGCACCATTTATATATATATATATATATATATATATATAAAAGAGAGAGATTACATCAGGAGATTGATAAGATAATAGAGAACAAGTATAGAAAAACTAAAGATAAATAACTACAGACATTTAGTTTATATATCTAACAACCCCTTCAAACTGAAACATATAAACTGAATCCAAGGTCTCCTCAAGGATTTTGTCAAAATGTTTGAAGTTGATATTGGAGTTGACAAACTCTGAATTGATTTCTTTGGACAAAAACTTCTCTCTTACAGAGTGACAATCAATATCTATATGTTTAGTTCTCTCATGAAACACTGAATTAAAGGCAATATAAAGAGTTGCTTGATTGTCACAATGTAACTTTATTGATTGAACTTTAGTTCTTTCATTAATCGTTTGATCCACCTTGATTCACAAGTAATTCTAGCCATAACTCTAGATTGTGTATTTGCACTAGATCGAACAATCGTGTGTTGTTTCTTGCTCTTTCGTGAGATAATATTACCCCCAATAGACAATATCTAGTGGTGGATCTCATGTCTATAGGACATTTGCCCAATTGGCATTAGAATATCCAATAATTTGGGTATTTCCTTTATCTTTGTATAACAATCCCTATCTTGGGAGCCTTTTAAATATATTTAAGAATACAAGTCATGAGGAGCTTGCATGAACTAATGTATAACACTTACTGCAAAAGAAATGTCAGGTCTTGAGACTGTGAGATAGATGAACTTTCTAACCAATCTTCTGTATCTTTCTAGATTTGAGTGTAGCCCATCATGATTTGCCATTAATTTCTCATTTGGATCCATAGGACTATTAATAGGTCTACAATTAGACATGCGTGTTTCCTCTGAAATATCAAGGCGCATTTTCTGAGTCAATAATTCCTTTATTTGATTGAACTACTTCAATACCAAGAAAATTTTGAAGAAATATAAGATCGTTAGTTTGAAAATGACTAGATAAGTGCTTTTTTAGCTGGGAGATTTTAGCATCATTTCTAGTGGTAGTATGACAGTAAAAGATAAAGTGATATGTTTCACTTTGTTTCATCCCGAAACTTTGTACATGGTTGAATTCTCCAAATCAAGCTCTTGGAGATAGTTTGAGCCCATAAAAAGAATGGTGAAACTTGCAATCTAAACTAGATCCCCTGAGCTACAAACTTAGGAGGTTGCCTGACATAGATTTCCTTTTCATGCTCACCATGTAGAAAAACATTTTTTATATCTAATTGATGAAGAGGCCAATGACAAATGGCAGTCATGGCGAGAGACGAACAATTGTGATTTTTTGCAACAGACGAACAATTGTGATTTTTTGCAACAGGAGAAAAGTATCAATATAATCAAAACCATATATTTGGGTGTGTAGCCTTTGGCTACCAAGTGAGTCATAAGACAACCAATTGTACCATTAGGCCTTACCTTAAGTGAGCAACAGGAAATACAGAAGGAATAAAATCCCACTGCCCAGAGCTAGACTCCTACAAAGTGGCCATTGCCCTCTGCCCATATAAGAATGCACAGATTCACCAACAACGCTTCTCTCATCTAAACATTTATACTCAAAATTCACCCTCCTACGTAGACAATTCTATTACACCTTTGTCACCTTAGCTTTACTCTTGACACCCCTATTCCTCCTAGCATAAACTCTCCAAATTGTGGGTCTATCTCTTATATTCAAGTCCACATTCCCAATCCTATTAATTTAGCTGTGTTTTTTTTTTTTTCCATTTTCAGTGTTGTTTAGGCCGAAATGATTCAGGCCCAACCTTTTTTTTTTCTATTTTCAACACCTATTGGACTTGGAATACTCGACCCGTGAGCCCAATAAATTGAAAAAATAGGGCTTGCAAACCCTATTTCAAAATAAACTCACATTTTTGCGCCTCATTCTCTTTTCTTCCTCCCTGCTGAGTTTGTTTCTCTCGGCCACCACCATCATTTTGCCGCTGCCACACCCTATGTTGGAGTGTTGTGCCATTGCTGCACCCTACACTAGAGTGTTTTGCTGATGCAACTTACTATGCCAGAGTGTTCTTCTGTCGTTGCAACTTTCGTGAAGCTCTCTGCCATTGTTACACGTACCTTGAATTGCTTCCTCCTATTTTTTTTTTTCTCGACTTCATCTCTTCCCTTTCTTCACCTATTCTTGTCATTACTCATTCTAGAGGATTAGAATATTGGAGTGTTTCAATTGTTTATTAGTTCACATAGTTAAAAAATATCTAAGTGAATGCTAGAGAAGGTCAAATTACAGCTTGATTCAAGTATTCAACTTGGGTGGGAAAGGGAGATTTGACATGTTTACCTAGTTGAAAAGCTTCACACTCTAATTTTTGAAGTTGCTTGAGACTAGGAGCCATTATTTTCAATTGGGCTAGACTTGGGTGACCAAAACAATCATGCAAAAGTTTGAGAGATGAGGTTTCAAAACAAGACATGGTTGGGCTAGTTTCCAAATAGTAGAAACTTCTCGATTCATATCCTACACCAATCTCTTGGCTTGTACACATTCCTGTATTACAAAAGAATCAATCGTCATTAAGTTTTTGGTTTGAAATTGTGAGTTCAAAACGGAAACATGTTTGTTAAACTTGGTTTCTAGTTGTGATTTTATCTCATTTTTTAAACTTAGTTTAGTTTTTAATAAACCAACAAAATAGGTTTATTGTTTTTGGGTGAGTTTTTATCCCTTCCTCTTTGATTAGCATTGTTGTGAACTTTTACTTTGACCACCCTGCCGTCATTGTCGCCACCCTTTCACTTTGTTTAGGACCTTTGCCGCTGCTACAACCCTACATTCTGCCTATGACCTTTGCCATCACCGCAACTCTCCACTTTGGCAAGGTCGTCTTTTTCAAGTACCCAACCCAACAATGCCCTTAACTAGCATATATGTTTCTCCCCTCTCCAAGACAACCTTCATCCAAGACAACGTTCGCAATCAATGTCCAAATGTGTCTCTCCTCTCTATTAGATGCCTTTGACCTTGCCTTCCCCCATTGACACTGTTCTCTCCTTGATACTACTGTCTCAGTTGGGACCTCCATCCTCTTCCACTCGACCATTGTCACAAACTCCAATGAAGGAGAGATGTGGTGTGTTGAAAGAATTGTAGCTTTGCCAAGAAAAGAGTGATGTTGTGGACAACGAATTTTAAAACTGTATCTGAATTGTTTTTTAAAATATAAAAACTAAAATCCAAAACTGGGTTTAGATTTTAAACGTTCTAACATTTAAAACTTAAGACTTCCCTGAATGGGGCCCTAGAAAACTAGTTAATTGATTCAGAGAGTAAATTGTAAGGACAATTAGGAATGTACAAAATAGATCTTAATGTTAGGGAAGGAGAAATTGAAACTTGACCAATTGCTTGTGAGTTGATTTTGGACCCATTAGCTAATGTTATAAGATGAGAAAATTTAGAAAATGACATGGATAAGAACAAAGAATTATTACTAGAGATATGATTAGGAGTACCTAAGTCAACAATCCATGGAATTTGACTCTTTATAACATGAGATAGGCAGGATGTTGAAACACTTGTTGTGAAAGGAGGTTGAGTTTGATTATTGAATTTTAACCTTAAATACTCTTGGTATTCTTCTAATAATTTTCTCTCCTTAGGTTTTTCAAACTTAGATACATGGACAATTTTATTCGAAAAAGCCATGCAAGGAATAACATGTTTCCTATGTATGTCTCATCTTCTTACATTATGTACATTGAGGATGTCCACCTTTGCCACCATATCTTCCTTCATTTCCATGACCTCCTCTCCCTCTAGTAGATACCATAGAGCAAATGATTCAAAAGTTTCAAAAGAACTACCATCAAGTGTAAGTGTAGGAACATGGAGGATATGTATTGTTAAACTTTCCATGGTGGGAAAATCATGTGCTATCAGAACTTGACCTTGAATGTGATTGAAGGTTGGATTCATACCACAAAAAATCATGACCATGTATAAGTTATCATGTCTCTTCCTTATATCTTCTAGAGATTTGGCCTCGAGAATTAGTTTTAGCTCTTCAACAACTGCTCGAGTTTTAGAAACATAGGCAACCATATCAAGGTAAGTTTGCAAAAGGGAAGCCAACTTTTAGAAATAATCAAAAAGGCATTGAATGTCATTGGCATAAATAGCTTTAGCTTTCTTCCAAAAAGCGTAACATGTTTTAAATGCACTGAGATTCCTTAGAATATTTCCATTGATTGCCATAAAAGAGCACGCAATTGAAAATTCAATTTCTCCCATTGAGCTCTATCTTTAGCTAATCATCATTCCCTATCTCTCTAAGTGCTCATGATATCCTTGTTCAAGAAACCAAACATCCACAGAGTCAACCCATGATTTATAATTTTTACCATTGAGCTTCTCTATGGTGATAATGGTTCTTCTAGCAATAGAGAGAACATGATTTGAATAGGACCCAATAGTGGTTGAAATAGCCATGTTTAGTGTTGAAAAAAAAAATAGAGAAGTCAAGAGAGAGAGGGATTCAGATCCACTAACCAAATGATGAAAAAAGTAAATAATAAATTAATAAAACATAGGATATATTTTATTTTAATAATATAGTATTCTCTCTATATAAATTAAAATAGTTATAAAGTGTTTATTAATAGTTAACATATATCATAAAATTACTCAAATAGAAGTCCGATAAAACAAAAGTATTAGTTAAATGAGTTTTTTGAAGCTTTTATTTTAAAACGATGGCAATGAATCAATTAAAGAGCTAGGTATATACTTACATTAAATGAATAGACAATAAATAAAATAATGGAATAATCAAATAGGATATGTTTAGAAATGTTCCTTTAATTCCTTTTTATTTAACAATTTAAACTTATATAACTTAAGTTTTCATGAAAATGGGTGAAAGAAGAGTAAAAAAATAATTTGAATCGAAAGAATTTACATGAATCATGTGAATTATAAGATTCACTTTATTCATCTTAAGATTCGTATTTATAGATAGTCAAATTATATCAAATTGAAAGAATCTAATCATGAATTATAAGATTTTGGTAACTATGTCCTTAAGTTTAATCTTTTGGTTGAACTATTGTTCCAAAATACATTAGTACCATAGTAGTTAAAAGCGCACGAGAGCGGCGCTATCATGTTGGGGTGAAGTGGAGCGGTTGCTCGTTGCTCTGATGGTTGGCGTCACATTGCAGGTTGAAGTAGCGGGAATTGCGTTGCTCTTCGCGATCAAATATGTGGAGACGCGTTGCCAATCGTAGTGCCTCCCTTGTGCACAAAAGGAATTATCCTTTTTATCGTAAACAACATTTCTTATTTGGATTTCAAGTTCAAAACTTTTGCACTTCCAAGCATTCTCGTATCTTCAATCTCCAACTTCTTTGACCTTCGTCGCCCATTCTCCTCTTCTTAGGATGGTTTTTCGGTAGATTCCAACAACCATTCCGATGGAGAAGATTACAATGCTAGTGGTTTAGTGCTCTTCTTGTAACCTTTTTTTCCCTTCAACTTTGGCTTCAATACCTGCCCCTTCTACTGATTTAGTGAAGTCCATTGGTCCAAACTTGGACATGACTTGGCACTAGAATAGCCTTTAGAAATATAAATAACAAAAAATCTAAACAATAAATATAATTATATATTTCCTTACAATCAATTCTATATTTTTTAGTAGATATATACTGGATGCATCTAGGAATATAAATCTACGTAGAGATCAAAATACGGTCATCCCGCTACCGCTATCCTACCTTAGTGTTTTTGGAAGGTGGTTGCTTCAAGCTGCTATCTGCAATTAACTACTATTATTAACACCATTTATTTAATTCAAATTGGAAAACTTCTACATGCTTTGGGGGCTCTTTTGTTGGAGTATTTTCCAAGAGTACGGAGGAAATTATTCCTGGAATACAAGGGAAACTGGAAAATATATTTAGAGATCTAATTTTAAAAGAAAATTGTTGGAAAATGAAATTTGGTTTTCTATAAAACTAGAAAACTATCCAAAGTAGTTTTTCAGATTTGGAAAACTGAAAAACATAGTTTCATCTTCAACCCAATCAAGTACCTTTATCCCTTTCGTCACCTTCGCTTCTGATTATCACGCTCCTTCCACGCCTTTCAACCTAACTTATGTCACCTTTCTATTATATCCGCTCTTACCTCTCATGCTCTTTCCGTGCCTTTTACTTTGATTTCTGCTGCTATCTCTCATGATCCTTTCATACCTTCAACTTTAACATTTTTCACCTCTCTACCGCCATTACCACCACCATAACCATCTTTCACGCTTCTTGTGTCTCCTACCCCAACTTCCGCTACCTCTCTGTCGTCACCTTTCATGCTCTTTTTGCACCTCCTACCTCGACCTCCACCACCTCATACTCATTCTGCGCCTCTCAACCTGACCTTCACCGCCTCCATTCTCATTGTCTTCGTCACTCTTACCTCTCATGCTCTTTTCGTGCCTTTTACTCCAACCTTCGTCATCTTTCTGCCGTCATCTCTCACGATCCTTTTACATTCTTCAACTTTAACATCCGTCACCTCTCTGTTGCTACCACCATCACTATCTCTCATGCTTCTTGTGTCTCCTATCCTGATTTTTGATACCTTTTTGGCATCACCTTTCATGCTTTTTTCACATCTCCTACCTCGACGTCCACCACCTCATGCTCATTTTGCACCTCCCAACCTGACCTTCACCACCTCCATTCTCATTGTCTCCATCGCCACCATTTGCTTCTGCCATCACCTTTCTTCTTTGGAAATGAAAATTTTAAACACTGGGTGTATCTAATACACATTTTTCCAAACTTTCATACTTTTCTAAGAAATGGAAAAATTTGAAAACTGACTTAAAACTATTCCAGGAAAACAGAAAATGCAATTAAACAGCGCCTTTTCTGCTCATGCTTGTGTTATGTGCAAATAGAGTTGTGAAAATGTTTCACATTTGCCTTCAATGGAATAATTTGTTGTGTTGTTGGTTAAGATTGGGTCTTCTCTCCAAGTATTTCCAAAAGTTCGTGTCAGTTAATTTTAGAGGTTTTGGCACCCATAATCTTCACTTGTTTTAATTTCGTTTGGAGGGTTTCTAAACAAGGTGCCATATGTGTATTACAGTGTAATGGGCTACAGTGGCCACTATGCCGAAAGCAAAATAAAAGGCTTTGGATTTTACAATTTGCTGTGTGAATTAATGGTTCCATTCAGTTTGTTGTTTACATTAATATACTGCCTGTAGCTAATAGCAAATATGATTGACGTATTGTTCTAAATAACAGAATATTATTTGGACTGGCTTTAAAGAAAGTTGCACTGCAAAGGTGATCCAGAAAACTGCTAACTCTAGCCCTCATTCTGGTTAGAACCGGCATCATTGTTAATCTTTTTTCATTTTTTAAAGCTTTTTAAATCCCCTTCACAAGTTTCTTATATGACAATGGTGTAATATTTTATTTATGATATAGGTCAAGCTTTTGTTATATTTAAAAAAAAGGAAGCAGCAGAATCGGTTGTCAGAAAATTAGAGGATGGCTGTTTGTTAATGTCAAATGGGCGGTATGGTCTTCTCTATATATATATTTATATATATATGGTCTTCAACTCTCTTTCTCTCTCTATATATATATGTGTGTGTGTTTGTTACACAATGAAACAGAGAAGAACAACGAGAGATTGGGTATTCGACGGAAATTTTTTATTTCTCAGTGTAGTATATCACATACAATATTTCTATTTATAGTACACATTCACATATAGTTAGTTAACCCACTAATCATGTAACTAAAATATGATATATGACACTAGCAGAACTGAATTATCTTCAACACTCCCTCTTAGTTCAGATTAGCAATCACATCATCTCTAATGGGCTTGAATTGGCCCACTTTAAGAGGTTTTGTTAAAATATGTACCACACATGTTCAATAGTATTGCAATATTTCAATCAGTGTTATTAATGGTGAAAGATGGAACACAGTGAAAGGCCAAAAATCCGCCATAAACACATACCATTGTGCCTTATGACGTCTCTATGACAGACATCCCTTCACAAATTATCTATGGCAGTTGACAAAAAGTTTGCCATGCCATGGCACCATAGCGCCACCGGGGCTGTTATCTAACAACATTAATTTCAACTCTAGCTTGATCTCTTTGGAAGTGGAATCTTGTTTCAATTCCTTGCTCCTTCTAGTGTTATCAATGGTGGATAGCATATCATAATCCAGGCCAAAAATCTGCCATAGAAATATGATAGATGCCAAAGCAAGCTATCGTGGACAAAATAAAATTAAAAGAAAGAAAAATAGAATATATACATTAGATAAATATAAAAAGATGCAAAAATAAAAGACAACCGTGCAATCAATAATAATAGCAAGTTTACAACTTTAAATAATAGTAAAATGCTAACAAAATCAAATCAAGTTCATGACTTAAAAATAACTACAAAATGCTAAAATAATTCATCGGTTGTCTAATAATGTATTGATATTAGTTTTGTTGGTTGATCTTGAGCCTTGTTCAGATGCCATGAAAGTAGAAGAAAAAAAGCAGACAAACATGTATGCATGAAAACTCCATCAGTTGTAGTGACAGATTCCATCCCTAAATGTCATCTTGACCTCCAATATTATTATCCTCTTAAACTCATCAATTTTTGCTGCATTGCTCCTAGTAACCAGGTGGCATAGTAGCTACTAGCGGATAGCAGCTTGAAGTGGTCACGCTCCAAAAACAGTAGAGTGGGGTGGGATGATTGTTGCTACTTAGATCCCTATGTAAATGTGTATTACTAGATCCGAAAAATGTATGTGTGCTGAAAACAATATTATCGATGATGAATGGTAGACCATGGCAATTTGCCAAAAAACATCATATAGCGGTGGTGGATGGTGTTGTGGGAAATGGTGAACTAAAAAATAATAATATATTTGTATATAAACACTAAATATAAATTGAAGTACAAAAACATAGCATAAAACATGAAATATAATTAGGAAACAATAAAGTCAACACATACATAACAAAAACTCAAAAAACATAATCAAATAATTAAAATTTACTAAAATCATAAAACTTAAAGCAAACAAAAAACAAAGTTTATAAAACCTAAAGCCTAATCATCTTCATTAACTTCCACATAATCTTCTAAATTCCTATCTTCAAGGGAAGCATATTCTTCTTCCTCATCTACATTGACTTGTCAAAATGAGCCCTGATTACTTCTTTAGATTCTCTTCCTCAAACTCTCCCGGCCAGACACTGTAATCGTCAAAGAAGGAAGTGCTACGAAGGAGGTCAAAACGAACGATTGAGCGGGCAAGGGTAACTTAAATTCTATTGTATTCGTTTTAACATAAACATGCATCCAACATGGGATTTTTAATAAAAAACACTTAAGTGAAATGGTGCATTTCACTTAAATGGTTTTAAAAAAAAGTCAAACCCTAATCCACATGACGCATCTTCGTTGGTCATCTTTAATGAGCCACTCTTGAAACTGCGACGACGCAAAGTGCTGTGAGGATTGCATTCTCAAGGTGCACAACCTAGGAGTGGCCACTGATCACCACACACCATCATTCCACTAAAGCAGGCGAAAGCAGTACTATTTAATACTATGTTCCTATCTATACTTGCTTTATCCTTCAATTTATACTAGTGTTGTTAAAAAACAACCATCGTTGTGCCATGGCGTTTTTTTGCAAACCGTGTTGATATAGTGTGTGCATTGCGGGATCTCATTGGTTGCTGTGGTGGCCATGGTAGAGATGGTGTTTGTGACCAAAAAAAAAAAAAAGGAAAACGTTTTGGGCTTGTACCCAACCCAACTTATATTTTTTGCACTAAAAATGACTTATCTGGCTCAAGCGAGATTGACACAAGATGCGTGACCTTCCCGAACCTTGCAAAGCCAAAGCAACCATTGTCGAGACTCCACGCAAGCTCTGCTTGTCATTTTTTGGCAACATCCTCGATGGCGGCGGCAACGACAATGACAGTTTCTTGCATCGTCTTCAACCTTCAATTCTACTTCGACGAAGACTCTCTTCCTATTTGAGCTTCAGCGTCCCTCTTTCTTATTCTTCCCCCTTCGATTTTGTCTTCTCTCTTATTCTTCCACTTCGACTCTTCTATTGCATGTCTCCTTTTTAAAACTGTTAAATTAATATTAAATGTTGATTATTAGTTGTTAGTTGAGGTATATTATGTTTCATTTATTATTGTATGTCAGAGGTTGGTGGTAGTTGTATTCACCACTCTGAGTTTTAGATTGGATTGTATCTATATTTAATAAGAGATTCAAAGTTGAGAAAAATACCTCAAGCTTTTCTATATTCAAGTTGGTATCAGAGCAAGTTCGATTCTGCTCTTCATCGTCTAGAGTCACACAGTAGGCTGTCTGCCACTGTCGCTGCCGTCCGCCGTCGTCTCCGGTGACCACAGATTCAGGTGCGCCTCGACGTGCGTGTTCTACCCCTGTAAATCGCTCCTCCATACACTGCTCCACGCGCCGCTTCGGTCTCGCCAAACAAAAAGCGCCTGAGCTCCACGCGCCGGCCAAACAATCTCCGTTACCGTCATTCCGGTGCCGTTTGACTCGCCAGAGCCTCCTGAAGCCATTGCTGACCTGTGTGGTTCACTTTGAGCAAGATTTAGTGGATTTAAATCAAAACTCTCTCTCGGTCTCTGTTTTTCCTTTTTTTTCAGATTTGAAAAAAAATGCCTTCTTCTACCGCAGTCAACTCTGGTCCCATTCTTCCTTTTTCTGGATCTGCTGTCATCACAACAGAAAAGCTCAATGGTAAAAATTATTTAGCTTGGGCTGCTTCTGTGGAACTCTGGTTCCTTGGTCAAGGACACCATGAGCATCTAGAAAAGGTAGATATTGAGGGATCAGCTGAACAACAAGCCCAGTGGAAGAGACTTGACTTTCAGCTTTGTGCTCTTCTATGGCAGTCAGTGGAGCCTAAGATATTGAGTAACCTCAGAGCTTTCAAATCCTGTTACTCGTTTTGGAAGAAAGCCCAAGATATCTACTCTAATGATATCCAACGTTTGTTTGATTGTGTTCAAAAGCTAGCCTCCTTAAAACAAAATGACTCAGATATGGTATCATATGTTTCCGAAGCTCAAGCCGCTGTAGAAGAATTGAAGCTTTTCTTAGAAGCTGATTCTATAGAAGAAATAAGGAAACGACATGATAACCTCTATATGGTTATGATGCTTCGTGGTATGAAACTGACACTTAATCACATTCGTGATCAAGTTCTGACGGGTCAAGATATCCCTTCCATGGAGAGCTTAACTACTCGTCTCCTCCGTGTTCCTACCTTGAGCAATGAGGGTATCTCTCTTGAAAATAATATGGAGTCCTCTGTTATGATATCTTCAAGAGGAAGAGGAGGACGTGGAAACAGAAGTCGTGGTGGAAGAGGTAATCGTCCACAATGTACTCATTGCAAAAGGATGGGTCATACTCATGAGACATGCTACTCTCTGCATGGTTTTCCAAACAAGTCTGCTAATGTATCAAGGTCTGAGAAGCCGGAAGAGAGGAAACTGTCTGAAGAAGAATATCAAGGATACCAAGAGTATTTGGGGATGAAATCTAACAACCTTGCTGGACCTTCTTCTGGACCTAATGTCTCAACGACCTACATTTCTCAATCTGTGGAAGGTCAACACCCATGGATTGTTGACTCTGGTGCTTCAGACCATATCTCTGGTAATAACTCCTTGTTTTCATCTTTATTACCTCCCAAATTTTCACATCTTGTCACATTAGTCAATGGGTCAAAGGTTTCAGCTCAAGGAGTGGGGTCAATTTCTATTTCTCCCTCCTTAAATTTATCTTTTGTTTTGTACATTCCTTCTTGTCCCAATTTACTTTCCTTGAGTCAATTAACTAAGTCCTTAAATTGTTCAGTTACATTTAACTCTGACTCCTTTGTCATTCAGGACCGTGGTACGGGCAGGCAGATTGGCGCAGGACATGAATCACGAGGTCTCTATTACTTGGAATCTAGCTCTTCAGTGTCTTGTCTTGCATCTATCTCTCCTAAATTGTTGCATGATCGGTTTGGACATCCTAGTCTTGCCAAATTAAAGATAATGGCTCCTAGTACTCAGAAAATCCAAACTTTAGAATGTGAAGCTTGTCAATTAGGCAAATATGTTAGGTCTTCTTTTTCAAGTAAAGATAAATCAAGAAGTAATTCAGCCTTCTCCACTGTTCATTCAGATATTTGGGGTCCTAGTCGAATTACTTCTTTTGGATTTAAATATTTTGTCACCTTTATTGATGAATATTCTCGGTGCACGTGGCTTTATTTAATGAAAGAAAGGTCTGAACTTCGGTCCATATTTGTGTCCTTCTTTCATGAAATAAAAAATCAGTTTGGAAAATCAATCAAATGTTTCAGAAGTAATAATGCAAAAGAATATTTTTCTTCTGAACTCTCGTCATTTTTGTCCTCTCAAGGTATATTACATCAGTCCACTTGTCCCCACACTCCTCAAGAGAATGGGATAGCCGAAAGAAAGAATCGTCACCTTGTTGAAACCGCTCGCTCTTTAATGATTAATCCAAAAGTTCCATTACATCATTGGGGAGATGCGATTCTTTCTGCCTGCTATCTTATCAATAGGATGCCCTCTTCCTCTCTTGATAATCAAATTCCTCATTTCATCCTATTTCCAGATGAACCTCTATATCATGTTTCACCTCGTGTATTTGGTTGTACTTGTTTTGTTCATGATATGTCTCCAAACCTTGATAAATTGTCAGCTAAGTCGATCAAGTGTGTTTTCCTGGGATACTCTCGCCTTCAAAAAGGATACAAATGTTATTCTCCTCATAATAAGAAGTATTACATGTTTGCAAATGTTACCTTCTTTGAAGATTCTCCCTTCTACTCATCCTCCACACCTGACTCCATTTCTATCCAAGAGATCTTGCCCTCTCCCTCCTCGAGTCCTGCGATTGTCATTTCTCCAGACATGTCTCATCAACCTGACCGCACCAATATTAGTCCAATGCCTATCTTATCTGAAATTGATCATTCTCCCTCAACTCCTCCTCATGGCATGACACCTGAAGCTAACCCCAATATTCCTGATGACTCTCGTGGCTCATGTCCATCTCCGTCTGCTTCTTGTACAACGGCTCCTAATTCTCCTCTCATGGCCGATGACAATTCATGTTGGCTTGTTGCCCTTCGAAAAGGTATTCGCTCTTTTCGAAACCCTCATCCTATTTACAATTTTTTGAGTTATCATTGTCTGTCTCCATCTTATTGTTCCTTTATAAATTCCTTATCATCCATCACTATTCCCAAAAATGTTTGTGAAGCACTTGATCACCCTGAATGGCGACAAGCCATGATTGATGAAATGCAGGCCCTTGATCACAATGGAACCTGGGAATTGGTTCATCTTCCTCTTGGGAAGAAAGCTGTTGGTTGTAGATGGATCTATGCTATTAAAGTTGGTCCAAATGGTGAAATTGAACGCCTTAAAGCTCGTTTGGTAGCCAAAGGTTACACTCAGATATATGGACTTGATTATGGAGACACTTTCTCCCCGGTGGCCAAAATCACTACTATTCGTCTTCTTCTTGCCATGGCAGCTATTCGTCATTGACCCCTGTATCAGATGGACGTTAAAAATGCATTCCTGCATGGTGAGTTAGATGAGGAAATTTACATGGAGCAACCTCTGGGTTTTGTTGCTCAGGGAGAGTCTGGTCTAGTGTGTAAACTTAGGCGATCTCTCTATGGTCTTAAGCAGTCGCCAAGGGCTTGGTTTGGAAAGTTCAGCAATGTTGTCCAAGGTTTCGGAATGAAAAGGAGTGAAGCGGATCACTCTGTCTTCTACTATCACAAATCTGTTGGCAAATGTGTTTATTTAGTTGTTTATGTCGATGACATTGTCATTACAGGAAATGATGAAGTCACAATATCTCAACTAAAGCAACACTTATGCAATCACTTTCAAACAAAAGATCTTGGTCATCTGAAATATTTTCTGGGAATAGAAGTAGCTCAATCCAAAGAAGGCATTGTAGTTTCCCAGAGGAAGTATGCCTTGGACCTTCTGAAGGAAACAAAAATGTCTGATTGTAAGCCAATCAATAGTCCTATGGACCCATACAAGAAATTAGTAGCTGATATGGGAGACTTATACTCAGATCCAGAAAGGTATAGAAGGCTGGTTGGGAAGCTCATATATCTCACTATTACGAGGCCAGATATTTCCTTTGCAGTTGGAGTTGTAAGTCGATTCATGAATTCACCTTGTGTTGATCATTGAAATTGAGTAATGCGTATTCTCAGGTACATAAAAAAGGCTCCAGGCCAGGGTCTGTTGTTTGAAGATAAAGGAAATAGCCAAATTGTTGGATACTGTGATGCTGATTGGGCTGAATCCGATACAGATAGACGCTCTACTACTGGGTATTGTGTGTACCTTGGTGGTAATCTTATCTCATGGAAGAGTAAGAAACAGAAGACTGTTGCTCGCTCTAGTGCAGAAGCTGAATATAGATCTATGGCTCTTGCAGCTTGTGAGTTGGTGTGGGTTAAACAACTCATACAAGAATTGAAGTTTTGTGAAATTTCTCCAATGCAACTTTATTGTGATAATCAGGCAGCTATCCACATTGCTTCCAATCCGGTATTTCATGAAAGGACTAAACACATTGAAATTGATTGTCACTTTGTCAGGGAAAAAGTGTTGTCCAAGGAAATTAGGACCGAATTTGTTGGCACCAATGACCAGCTTGTAGACCTACTAACCAAACCCTTAAAGGGTCCTCGGATTGAATACTTGATTTCCAAGCTTGGAACATATGATTTATATGCTCCAGCTTGAGGGGGAGTGTTAAATTAATGTTAAATGTTGGTTATTAGTTGTTAGTTGAGGTATATTATGTTTCATTTATTATTGTATGTCAGAGGTTGGTGGTAGTTGTATTCACCACTCTGAGTTTTAGATTGGATTGTATCTATATTTAATAAGAGATTCAAAGCTGAGAAAAATACCTCAAGCTTTTCTATATTCAAGTAAAACAAATTAAAGTCACTATTTTGTTCTTGCGTTTTCCTGTTTTACTATTTTTGGTTTTTAGAGAATTCTCACAGAATGTAAATATTATTAAATAATTTTTACATTCTATTTTCTCTGTTCTATTTGGAAATAATTTTAAGTTGGTTTGTTTGTTCTATTTTGTTTCATTATTAGTCTTGTGAAAATTTTTGCAATGGCTGAAACAATATCTACACCAACCTATTTAAATGCGATGTTTTTTGTTTGCTTTAAGTTTTATGACTTTACTTAATTTGAATTATTTGTTTATGTTTTATTAGCTCTTAGTTGAAGAACATTATGTTTTAAGGTTGTATGTACTGATTTTGTTATGTATGTGTGTTGACTTCATTGTTTTTAATTATATTTCATCTTCTATATTCTTTTTTTAGTTTTTTAATTTATATTTAGTATTCTGTTAGTATTTATATATAAATATATTACTATTTTTAGTCTGCCATTTCCTGCAACGCCATCTGTTATCACCATATGACATTGTTTTGGTAAACTGCCATGGACTGCCAGCCATCACCATTGATAACATTGATTTATACACATTTTTTCATGTTTTTGTCAATTCAAAACCAGGAGGTTGACACATAAACCTTCTCCTTTAGTGACCAATTTAGGTGATGGTTGACTTCCATGCAATGACCAACTACTAAAAATTGCTGCACTTATTACTGATGTTACAAGAATGATAACTTAATAGTAAATTGAGTTTGGATGTTATACATATACCAATTTATTGTGTTGATTAGACACTGGATAATAAAATTACTTTATCAGATTAAAAGTGTAAATATATACGAGCTATTAGTATTTTACTCATAAGCATTTTATTTTATTACTTGGTAGACCCCTTGTTGGAAGCATTGGAGTTCCATGCTTTCCAAAAAAGAAGCCAATATTTTATGGTCATTATGTTGTTGATCAACTTCGAATGATGCAAATGCAACGAGAGATGGTATGTGATATATATCTTTTTTGTTCATTTTTAGGTCTAACTTTTGTCAAACAGTTGGTCAGTTTTCATTTATTTCTGTATGATTTTGGTTGTACAGAAAGATGCTGTATCTACCTCACATTGTTCTCAGCCCAACAATATTGAATATGATATGGCCATAGAATGGTATTTGCTGCAAGAAAAAGCAAACGAGTCGTGGAGAAGGTTGTATCAGGTATGTAATTTTAGTAATTTGTCAGAAATCATTTTCATTTTTGTTATATCTATTGCACGTTGATTGTTTACATGTTTTCATTCATTAAGCGACAAGGTGAGGAGTTGAGTAAGCTCAAAGCTAAGCTGAAGTCTAAAATTTAACTGAGTTCCATTGACCACAAACAGTTTATGTCGGTAAGTTCTCCTTCGAAGAAAATTTTCTATCCTCACATCTTCTGTTACTATAGTTTTACAGCGCGAGGTTTTTTTTATTGATATAACTTTTTGCAGAAACCAAATTTTTGGAAGCGCTTTTGCCTTATGGTTTCTGGAGCTAAAGAAGTTGTAAGTTTTCTGCTTCTATTAATGAATGTCTACTAGTAGTCATGGTTTCTCTTGTCAACTGTAGTTTGTTTGTATGTTTCCTCTTTTCAGTAAAATCCTGTTCGGTTTTTGTTCTGTTGGTTACTCTCACTTTAATAGTTCGTCAACTGGATTTTTTCAATATTAAATTAAGCAATACATTTTTAATCTTTTCTTCAGGTAAATAGGTGATTTTAGAATGACAGTACGATAATTGTTCCTTAAACTTCTTGATTTCTCTCCTAACACTGGTTAGTGAATTTATTTATTTTTCAAATTTTGTGATCTGATGTCTATACCCTAAAGTGAGACTATTTACAATACTTACATTATACATGGCTGAAGTTGGCTATTTTAAGTGAGTTGGGTCTGTTATTAGGTCTTTCTTTAAAAGCATCTTCTTTTAGACATTTTATTGTAAGTAGATATTTTTTGTATCTCTCCAACAAAAAAGCTTCAGTTTTTTTTTTCCTAAGTTAGAAAAATAAGTTTTGAAAAAGAAAATTGAAAATTTTACACTAAATCAATATTGTTAAATAACCACCATGGCAGCGCAACAGTGCCATGGTATGGTGGTTTTTTTGCCCACTGCTATACATAATCTGTGAAGGAATATCTGCTATGACGGTGCTATAAGGCGCAATTATGTGTTTTTATAGCGGAATTTTGATCTTCCGTTATGTTTCACCGTCTGCTATTAATAACACTGCACTAAATTTGTTTACGAAAAAGTACACTAAAAAAGGTGGAATTAGGAGGATAGAGTCTATGTCCGGATCTAGATTTGGAGAGCTTTGTATTTATGTTTTATTACCCCATGATTCTTTAATTTTGAGAACAGTGCTTTGATCAGAATCCTGCACAATATCTATTTTCTAATGGGTTTTCATACCTTAATCTGTTTTGAATCTTTAATTTGCAGAAACTGCGATTGACTTGTACATTGAGGCAGTGGCATGCATCTGGCAATTTTGGTTTAGCAATTGCAAAATATGATTTTCTAGGGGATTGGGAGTTATAGGAAGGAACCTTTGTTCTACACTACCTTGCAACTCCCTCCCTATCAAAGATATTATCTTGTTGCCCGGTATAAATTTGCTGTTGGTAATATACTATACATACATACATACTGTATGGTCTTTTAGTGAGAAATTTTAGAAGTTCGGTTATATCTTAGTTTTGCCTTTTTAAATTTTTTTAATCGGAGGAACTACCGAATGGCCAAAACAGAAAACAAAACCATCACTGAATTGATCTCTTTGTATACAAACGAAAGCTAGAGGATATTCAAAGACTCAAATTCCAGTATCTAATGAAAAACCGTACTTAGCTATTTCATCCATCACTGAATTGTTCTTTGTACAATGATTCCGGAGATGTTTAGGGAGTTAGTTTCCATAGCTCACTAGGGCCATGGCAAAAGTTAAAAGTGTTTATAGAGTTTTTTATAGATTATTCATGGACAAGTACGTTACATCAGCAGTAAGAACGTATTTGTTGGAGGGATATTTTTCTAATTCTTAAGGGCTTTCTGTTGACAAAGTCTTTTGGATAGAGTTATTTCTAAGTCCTATTAGATATGGCCAAAGGCTTTAGCAGGGAGATAAAGAAATTTCCGAAGCTCTTGAAAATCCAACTACATGTGAATTATGGACTGAAGTATATTTTAGTTCTTGAAAGTATAGATGCTTTAAATTCCAGATTTTTTTTTTTTTTGTAAATTAGTTTGTAATGAGTTTTCTGAAGTACAAATTTGTCTTACAATATTTTAAATAGTGCTTTAAATAATTTGAAAGTGATTTAGATAACGTTTTAAGATAAAATTGTAAAAAAAATCAGGAGTACTTTATCTAAAATGATATATCACTCGTGAATTATGTAAAATGGTAGATTATGGATTGTGTAATTCTTTACAACCACAAATTATAGCACAACATTTGACCTCCACTCCTTTTCCTATTTCTGCCTAAACAATTTTTTTTCCACTATCACAAACATGTGAATTGACCATAAACCCATGATTTTAAATTAATTCTAACATACGAAATTGTTTGATAGATTTAAGACAGTGAAAAGTTACTACGAAGCCATTCTTGATGACACGTTGTTGATTTTGCTTCATTGATGTGACCACAAAGGTGGAGGGGGTTCTGGCGGCAATGCAGTGACCTTAGTAATTGCAAGACAAGCTCCAAGACTTGGTGGTTTTGGATGGTGACCACAAATACTTTTGAGTGACCCTCTAGAATTTGGTAATTTGGATGGTGGTTATGCAGATTTGGATTACTTATTTTGGATTTTCTATGCTAGTTTTAATGAATTTGTAATAGATAATTTGAATTGTTTTTTTACAAATCCAGGTTACTTATTTCAGATTGATTTTGGACTCATGTAAAGTCTCATGTAATGAATCCAAAATAGGTGTTCTAGAGTGAGTCTAAAATAGATGTTTCTGAATAAGTCCAAATAAGTAATTTAAATTGTAAAAAGAAAAATTTGGATAATCCGTTTCTAAATCATTAAAATTAGTATCTGAGTACTATGAAATAAGGAATCCAAATTTAGCAAAAACCAAATTTGAATTATCCATCTTTGAGTACCTCATTCAATGAGTTTGAAATAGGTGTTTTAAATTGAGTTTGGAATAGATAATCTCAATTAGTAAAAATCAGAATTTGAATTACTCATTCCATATTCAATAAAATTAACATGGGATCACTTTAGGATAGGTAATTGTGATTTGACAAAAATAAAATCCTAATTACCCATTCCAGAGTATCTTACTCCATCCTAACCCTTCTGCCCCTACAATTTATCTTCTCCCCTGATAATCCTTGCAATTCATCCTTACTTAATGTGTACTTTCCCCAGACACTTGCACTTTGAGCGCCTTATTGCAAGTGCATTATGTCCGCTGTTGCTTCATCTCCTCACGCTCCTCATCCACTAGTCTTTTTCCCCCCTCCTCGTCTTTGCCTTTTATTGGCATGATACCACCACCTCCCCATGCCACTTCCTTTTTCTTGCATGTCCAACCCATCATCCCTTCTTGCTTCCAACCTTTTCCTCCTTTTGTCCTTTGGATTTGTTAATTTAGGACATGCATATAAAGGTGCCCATATTACTCATTTCGGAGAGTTACTCGTGTATTTTGATTTTTTAATATATTAAGCAAGTGTATTGAGAAATCTACTTGTTATTCATAACATGTATAGAGATGCTGGGAGAAAAATCATAAATTGTAATGTTGTGAAGCTCGGGTTGAGGCAAGACAGAAAGAACGTGGTGATGGATTTG
This sequence comes from Psophocarpus tetragonolobus, assembly GCA_037954015.1. Taxonomy (NCBI): domain Eukaryota; kingdom Viridiplantae; phylum Streptophyta; class Magnoliopsida; order Fabales; family Fabaceae; genus Psophocarpus; species Psophocarpus tetragonolobus. Next base: position 21,150,443 of record CM075688.1, on the reverse strand, counting down.
TTGTCTACTTGTTATTCATAACATGAATGCCTAATTAACAAAACTTTAACGTGGCTTTTCTACTTTTCTACTTGAATGTGTTATGCAATGTATAAAAAATATTTTCTTAAATAATTGTGGCATTTTTTAACCACTTATAGGATTAATTTTAATTAAATTATTAATTTAAATTTTCGAGATTTTTCAAATCGTTATAATTCATAATTCATACTTGAAATTGTTATAAATTATGCCATTGTTAACTATAACTAGCAGAGTTAGTAATGGAAGTTTATGGTATATTTTAAAAATAGAAGATACAAATTGACATTTTAAAAATAAGGGACTAAAACAAACTTCTGTTTAAGGGGACAACAAATATTTTCAACATAATTTAATTTGATAAACCCCCCTAAGTAGATTGAAGCTTGGTAGTGTTAGTATACTAGTTAATAGCACGCGATAACACTGTTATCATGGTGGAGCAGAGCGATCACTTGTTGCTCTAGAATGTATTGTCACATTGCATCTAGGTGTCCTTGCCCTTGCACCGCTTTTGGCAGTGCATCAAGCCTACAATTTGGGTTTGCAGTGAAAAGGACTAAAGAGACACACCAAACGACATCATTTTTATACTTTTTTTAAAGTTTAAGTTATATTGTGCGTTTTCGGTTTTATATGTGTTTTGGATGAAGGGTAAAGTAGTAAAAGTGTACTTTTTTTATCCTAAAACTTAAAATTTACTTTCTTCTTGCTTTTAACCTTTACACCTTCATAGTTCATTTTTCTCCTTCCCCCTCAATAGAGCAACCATCACCACTGGCGACCCTCCTTGAAACTTCTGGCGAGTCTCTCGACAACCAAACCCTGCACCTTGATAGAGTATTTTATTATACACATTTTATATCTTTTTTAGTCCTTCTAATTTTGTATTTGTTTCTTAATTTTCTATTTTAGTTCATTTTCATATTTGTGTCACATTTAGGTCTTTTCATAAATTTTCTCTTATTTTGCATGTTCGTGAACTTTCTTAGATTGAACTTTACATTGGGCTAATTGTCTTTGTATTTTTGTATTTTTTTATATTTTTTATTTTTTATTTTAATTTTCTTTAATTGTAATTTATTTTAGTTTTATTTTTTAGTAGCTTTTGTTATTTTTTTAAGGATAATTTTGTTTGGGCTTATCCTAATTTAGTTTAGATTTTTTTAGATCGCTTTCTCTAGAAGTTTTAGGAAGACAATATAAATAGTCTCTCATAATTGACTTGTAACAACTTTTTCCATTTTTTTTAGAATTAGTTAGAGTTATCTTTTCCTTCTTCAACAAGTTTCTCTCTTTCTTCTCCAACAAGCTTCCTTTTCTCTTCATCTTCTCCTTCCTTCTCATGCAAACTTCCATGAAGATCTCCATGGAAGGCTAATTTCTGAATTGATTTGAGGTCTCTGATGCAATTGTGCTGTAAGAGTATGGATTCTAATCTTTTGTGCTTTCTTTTTCTCATGAATCTTATGTTCTATTGTTCTCTTTTCCTCTTCAATTCATGTAGAATTTCGATTGGGTTTTGATACGAATTGGTTAGGGATGATTCAAATCAACCGATTTGAATTGCAATAAGCTAGGAACTTGACTGAGAACCCAATTCAACTGATTAGAATTCTGAAAATTCATGAGAATCTTGAGATCGCAATCGTGATCCGTTTCGATTAAATTATCTTTGTGTATTGATGCAATTTTGCGTAAAAATATTAGAATTGTGGTTCCTCAAGTGCATCGTTAAAAATCTCAAATCGATGTTTTCTTTCTTTGAATTTGTTTTTAATTTAATTTCTTGCTCTGTAAGTTTCTTTTCAATTTTGCACAAAATCCCCTAAATTCTTTATTGTTCTTTATAGAATTTAAACCATATATGAATTGTATCCTAGAGAGATGACCTAGGTTGATCTCTATATTGTAAAATTTGGGAAAAACTAGTTGTTTGATATTGACCATGACAAATCACACCTTCCTCCTTCTTCTTCTCCCTTCTATATATGAAATAATCTATTTTGTATATGCAAAATTATAAAAATACATGTTTTATTATTTTTGTGAAATAATGTTTATATTTTTTTTGTAGTCAATTTTTTATTTTGCAGTATATATATTATATGTATCTAGAAATATAAATCTACATAGGAATCAAACTAGTGATCAACCTGTTACAGCTATCCCGCTTTAGTATTTTTGAAGGATGGTCGCTCCAGACCATTATCTATTATTAACTACTATAGATTAGTTTTGTATGATATACATTGCAATTTGAAATAAAATGGGATCTTTATGACACAAAACGTGTTAAATCCATTTGAACCTTGAATTGTGTGTATTGCATGAACCATTTATGATTTAATGAGATTCTGATTTTGGGAAATTTTGCTTGAATCAGATGCATATGTTGGTAGCAAATTAGGTTAGATTTATGCAACCTAATTTTGACTAGATTTTTTGCAATAATATTTCTTTTAATAAAGATGGAAGCATAAAAAATTAGTTTTTAAATATTTACTTATATTCATTTTGAAATCATAATCTTAATCTTAGAGAGAAGTTAATAAAAAAGGTTTTTCAGTTTTATCTTTTGCAGCGAAGTGAATGTAGTTGTATTGTGCATTTTTTTTTTCAAACTTGATGATGGATATGATGGCAGTGTATCATTTTTCCATTAATGGAAAACATGTTCATAAATTACCTTATTTAAAAATCAATTTCTATTTATCTTTGTTGTTATATCATTTTGTTTTTTTTTCTCTTCCTCTATTTTTATTTTCTTCTCTTTTTCTTTGCCAAATGCAAAAAAGAACAAATATATAAACAAGAGATTAAGTTAAAATTTCAGAAAGTCATTCCATAGATTTTTAAGAAACAAGAAGCAAAGATATATTCCACTTGAGATTTTTTCTTTTGTTTCAAAACAAAGAAATTAAGTGTTTGTTTGACAATCATGTTTTAAAATTGTTTTCAGGATTTTAGTATTTAAAAATTAAAAAATTTATTTAGGTAGTGTTCTCTGAAAACTTTTGTGGTTTTTCAGTTTTTAAAAATTAAAAAACAGGAACAGTTAAAAGTAGTTTTACTTTTGAGTGTTTTATTTTTGTTTTGAAAACTCAAAACCTAATCAGAAAATGTTGGGTTTTGCTTTTCATTAATAAAATTTTAATAAATATAAACAAGTTTTTCTATTTTTATATCTTCAAAAAAAATTTCAAATAACACTTATCAATCAAGTTTTTTTTTTCTTTCTGAAATTTTTTTTTTTAAAACTATTCTTAAAAACTCTTTTCAAAAACTAAAAAGCCAAACCAATGAAATCCTAAGTCTTTGTATAATTTTGTGCAATAAATTCTAATATAACTTGGAAGCATAAGAATATTAATAATCACATACATTATTGCCATATACCATTAAATGTCACGAGATAGTTTTTAGTGGCAATACCACATTTTTTTTTCTCTACGTTCTTTTCTTGCTTTGGTTTTTCAATTGTTTTTCCTTTTTTATTCTTGCACTTTTTCCTCCTTTTTATCCTCTTTCCTTACCCCGTAACCATATATGGTCACCGTGGAGACGAAGCGCATATGCACCATCACCACATTCTCTCTCTACCTCTCTCATACACAAATTAAAGGGTAAGCTAGTGATGATAGATGCAAAGTTAGAGCGTGATATAGGGTTTTGCATATTGTAAGCCATCACTCAATGTCCAAGCCTACCATGATGTTGTGATATTGCACTTGTATTGATACATCTGTTATGTCCATTTCTTCACTTATATTTGATTTGCCATGGGAAACAAACTATGAATATCAACTTAATTATAGTCAAATCTTATACTGTTAAACACTTAGAATAAAGTGGCATATTTTAACAAAATAAGCACCAAATTAAATTTCCTTATGTTCTTCTGAATGACCAGATGACATACAAATCACATGGCTATGTTCAAGGACACAAGCCAATCAATCACATAACTATCAAAGGCCAATTTTGATGTACATCATGAACAACTAATAATGAGAGGGGTAGAAAATAACTTATTAGATAAACAACAATGAATCACCAACAAGTCTTTTAGCAATCTCAAAGACATTCCATCCTGTTGCAAGTAGATGCCTTTTTGGCTGACCTGTAAAAAAAGGCACCAAAGTCAAACTTTCAGCACCCAAGAAGAAACATGGAGAAGTAAAAATAAATCAATTAATTAAAATATAAAAATCGAATCCTATATGTTCAATAAAAAAGGTAAAATATATCAACTTAATAACAATATTTTACCAATGGTGGGAAAACTTTTTCAGCTGCCCTGTGAGGAAAAGAGTATACCCATCCATGAGTGCTAGTGTCCCTGGTTGTCAAAATTTTGCAAAAATAGTCTGTTGGTTGTTACTCAGAGTGCCCAACTCTGGTGGAATGTATGCCTTCTTTTGCTCTTGCCGAAAACATGGTCACAACCAAAAATTGACATTAGAATAAAAACATAAAGCCCACACAACTAGTTATCAGTTAAAGGGAATCATAGAGGACTTAGAGGTGGTAAGGTCATTTGAGCATATACTCCACCTGGCCCTGTTTCTGCTTGAGTACAAAAGAAATGAACAAATAGTTAAAAAATAAAGAGAGTGAAGAAAGCAACATATGGGAGAATTAAATTAAATGTAAACAAAACAAGAGAAGAAAAAATTGTGGTTGCAGTTGCGGTTGTGGATGATAGGATAATGTTAAAGAAGAGCCACTAGAGTCAATACTAAGTTAAGAGATAAGAGAAACTAGAAGGAATAAGGGTAAAATTTTTTCTCTCTTCTTCTTTTCCACCAGCTGGGGAATTAAAAGAGAATACAATTAACCCTAATGGACCATACATCAAGCCTATTACGGAACAAAAACTAACACCCAACAAAATACATCCAAAACATAAAACAATAATCCTAAACTTAGCAAAAATTATACAACATAATCATTCATCCAATTTGGGCTTCTTTTCTCCTGGGCTGACTTGCTAACAACGGACATTGTGACTATTGTGATGTGGATTGCGGTCATTGCAGCATGAAATTAAATTATATTTACACAAAATGTAAAAAAAAATAATTTATAATTATCTATACCTCTACTTTTTAAAAAGATTCTACAATTTTTCATTTATTTTTAAATTTTTACATATTTTAAATATTTAGAATAGATATATATAAAAAATTAGAGACACATTAGCATTATTTAAAGTCTAAACAAATATAGAATGCAATGGAGATAAAAACAATTAGTCTTACATAAATTTAGAATTAATTATCTGATTCACACAAAATACACAAATTTACATAAGTCTCCAACAAAAATAATGAAAAAGAAATGATCCCTCAAAGGAGAATAATGGTCTTCAAGTTTGATTGTCTTTAATAATCTATAAATCAAATTCACCCTTCACAGACATATTGTTACTACAAAGAAAAATGTAATAAAATATTATAATTAATACCATAAAAGTGCATAACTAAAATTAATTAACAAAATAGTAGAAGTACAACTATAACTTACAGATACTTGTTACCACATGGTAGAGTGACGCTGAAGATCATAACCTCCACTTTCACTTTGGCTATCACCTTGCTTGTTCATAGAAATAATCAAAATACCTACCACTTTGTTGTTGATGGTAAGGATCATGGTGATTTATTGATGATTGGGGGTAGTATTGGGGAGTTTGGTCATTTGTATATTGATTGTAGGCATTCAAATAAGGATATTGATAAACTAAAGGGGGATAGTATCCTTGACTACTTTTAGAGGATTCTTCAATAGTGAAGTGACTAAAACATTCTTCAATATGAGAACTGCAAGAATCTTCAAAAGTAACATTTTGTTTCTTTTTCGCCTTCAGAACTTGTGAGCTCTCTCATCTTTCATCTGGTAATGAGCGATCAAAAGAACTCATATTTGGTCATGAATTAGTGAAATCAATTATCAGACCATCACGCCTATTATATGGAAGTTCTTGGTGAGGATCACTTTGCCTTTCTTCATCCTCCTCATCCTCACTACCATTTTGATCAACTTGTGTACCACCATTATCACCATTATTATTACTTGGTGGACTTAAATCATCATCACCATTACCGTTATTATCAACTTCCTCATTAGAATCATCAGAATCAATTTGTGGTAGCCATTTCTGAATTTTGTACTCCATTTAGAAGTGAATTTTCTCTTTCTTCAATTCATGGAGTTAATGGGTCATCTTCTTGAAATATGTAGTCAAGATTAATGGGATTGAAATTTTCCTTAATTTCTTCTTGGCTTTTTCTCATTTGATGTCTCATTTACATTGCTTCATATATAAACTCCATTGTTGGCTTCTCATCATCATCAACTAGCCTCAAAACTTTTACTAAAGGCTTAAACACCTTTAGAATATCACTAGCCTTACTCCAAAAATCATTGCCAACATCAGTTTGTCTTGCTTCAAATGCTAGCCCATGTTTGTTTCTTCCAAATTTAGATCATCTAAATTCTTTAGAGTTGAACATATTTTTCAAAGCTTGCTTCTATTCCACAAGTGCTTGAAGTTGTAGGAACTGTGTTGCGAATCGAGTAACACTTGGTTGAACAATTTCTCTACCTCCATTGTATTCATTAGATTGATAATCCACATGTGGTTGTAGATAAAAATTGTTAATGCTTTTTCATCATTTAATAACTTTTGCACATTTTTCTTTTTTCGTATATCCTCCAAACAAAGATCCAAGCAATGTGACACTTGGTCGAACAAATTTAGATCGTCTAAACTCTTCAGAGTTGAACATATTTTTCAAAGCTAGCTTCTATTCCACAAGTGCTTGAAGTTGTAAGAATTGTGTTGCAAATCGAGTAACACTTGGTCAAACAATTTCTCTACCTATAGTGTATTCATCAGATTGATAATTCATATGTGGTTGTAGATAAAAGTTTAATACTTTTTCATCATTTAATAACTTTTGCAAATTTTTCTTTTTTTTCTTATATCCTCCAAACAAAGATCCAAGCAATGTGCTGAACAAGCACTCCAATACAAATGTTGTATTTTCTCCATTAATTTTTAACCAGTTGCCTTAAGTGTCTTTTCATTATCTGTAACAATTTGCACCGCATACTCGTCTCCCACTCCTTCCACTACTTTATCCAATAATTGAAAATAATAAACAGTATTTCTAGTATCAACACCAGAAGCATCAATTGATTTCAAGAAAATAGTCCCCTTAGTGGAATACACCAAAAAATTCATAAGGTGTGTATGGTTTATACTGTTTGTCCAACCATCAAACATTATAGTTACCCCTTTTTCCTTCCATGTATTTTTCAGCTTATTTATCCATTGTTTCATGGTTTGATATTCAGCTTCCAAATAAACATCAGAAACTTTATAAGGTGAATGGCATTTAACTGATTAACCTACCTCAACAGTTGTGACAATCAAATTGTGCAACTAGGGAGAATTAACTATATTAATAGACAAATTCTCATAAATTATGAACTTGCTCACTGCTTCTCCAAGCTCCTCCTTAAAGTTTTCATAAAACTTCAACCAATTTTTGGTTGTTTCATGCTTTAACTCCTTTGTAAGATCCATACTTTTAGATTTTAAAGAAAGTTGAATATCTTCTGTCCTTGCAACTTTGTACCTTTGTTAATATTAGGACGAGAGCTTCCACTAGATTCATGGATATTATTAAACCCCTTTGTTTGTTGCCGGTCTTCCCATTCATAGTGTGATCTAATACTTTTTTTGTGTAGTCATCCTTATTGGTTCATCAATGTCTTCTTCATCATCTCCTCATAATTTTGCTTCAAATTCTTTTTTTAGAGTCAAGTTTTTGTTCTTTTTTATCCTTCAAGAGTTTCATCATATTCTCTCTAACAAATGATGTGACTCTAGGACAACTTGCAACTTGGCCTTGAACATGAGCTATGTGTTGCTTCAATCTAGTAACACCTCCCTTTGCTATTTTGTTACAAAGTTTGCATTGGACATTGTTTCTTTTTCCTGCCATAGGTATTCCAAAATGCCATCCAATATCGTCACTTGGAGCACCATGTTTTTTTCTATAGGAAATTCTTCCTCACTTGATGACATTTATATTATCTATTTACAATAGTTAAAACAAACTAATTACTTATGAGTGTATAAAACTATAAATACCAGTAAAAAATAGAAAAAGTTATTGTATTCCTTCTCCTTAAATTAAAAATTAAATATATAAACAAAGTCTAATAATTTTTACATCACTATAATTTATAAATATAAAAACATAATAATGAGCATATAATGATAATTATTTTGTAACCTATCTATTCCTTTTAGTTTTTACATTTTTTTAATTTTTAATTTTAACACCTAAATTTATTTTACATTACAAATTGTTAATTTTATAAAAAAAAAATTAATTTAAGTTTTGGTATGACTTTAAGTGTAAAGATTATTCTTTTTTTGGTATGCAACATATAAGTTATTCTTTTTTTTCTATTGAAAAAGATACAAATACCATGAAATATAACTTGGTATGACTTTAAGTTTAGAATAATTTTTTTCCAAAAAAATTTTAAAATAAATAACATATATATCCTTTTAAGTTTATATTTATTTGTTCATAAATGATTTTCATAAAAAACATAATTTTTTTATTTAAGTATAATTATAAAAAATATTTTTAAAATGAATTATTTTAAACTTTTTTTATATCATTTTAAATAATTTATTTTATTTATTTATAAATTATTTTAATAAATTTATTTATTTAAGTATAATTATAAATTATTATAAAGTACTTTATAAAAATTTATATTTAAAATATTGAATTTTAAAATATTTATTTAAGTATAATTATTTTAATAAATTTATTTATTTATTTAAGTATATTAAATTTCCCCCTCAATTATTCCCAATTCCCAATTTTCCCCGCCCACCCACCGCTCTCCCTCTAATTCCTAACAATTGGCAAACAAAAACAAAAGCAGATAGTTAGAAACTTGAACAAACGAAAACCAAAACCCAAATAAACACTTACAAGATGGATTGCAAAAGATGGAGTTCTACCCTACACCTTGCGACAAAGATTCTCAATTTCTCCCTTTCTTTGTTTCCAAACTTGAAATTGGAGAGATAAATTGCTTGAATGACCCATGAAGAGAGGCAAGTAAAGTTTTCATCTCTTAAATTTTTTTTTTTGTAAAAAAGCATATGATACTCTTCAATTTCCAGTTCTAAGTTCCCTGAGACAGATTCTTACTTTTTTTACCAAAGTGATATTCTCTGCAATTTTTTTTTGGTAAAAAACTGACTTGAACAGTGATCTCTTTAAAATTGTTGTGGTCATAACAATTTTGTTGCATGTTGCGTTGGAGAAAAATGCATAAATTAAAACACACCGCAATATTGCGGCACATCACGTGTTGTGATCTGCAATTTAAAACACTACTCTCCTGTTTTATATATGATTGAACTCCAAATTTGATGAAAACTAAAATCAATAGAAGAAATTTTGATGTTATACTTCAACAAAGTAATGAAATAATTAGTGGATTTACATAATATTCAAGCACCACATATAGACACCTTAAACTCATGCATGCTGTCATTAACTATGAATCAAAACTATTTACATAATATTGGATGAAAACAATATTCATAGACATCACAACTTCAATTAGGCATTTCTTCAAACATTCTATCGTGACAGAAAATGGAGGGTGAGCCAATGAAAGAAACAAAGGAATGTAATGAAGATCTAACCCCTTAAACCTAAATAATATGACAGGAAAATCTGTACGAAATTCCTGTCAATTTTTAAAATTGCAAAAGTCTTTCTTACTGATTTTAGAATGGGTAGGAAAATTTTTTTATTAATTTTTTATTCATAAAAAGTATTATCTGCCACTTTTATTTAATTTTTCGTAAGAATCATTGATGTGGATTTTCTTTACATGAAAAATTCTTAGGAAAATTTCTTGTCAATTTAAAAATCGACAAGTATTAATAACCAACAAAGATTTTGCCTGAGGATTAAAATCCACAAGAAATGTATTTTTTGTGAATTTTTCAAAAAATTTGAGAAAAATCTCCACATAATACTATAATTTCTAGTAGTGGGGGTGAAAAGGATGTTGGTGAAGTTTAAAGTGTTTAAGGAAGGTGGTGGTCCACCATAAGGTTAAAGTTTTCAATAAAATCAATATGTAATATTAATATAGAAGGAGAGGAAAATGAGGTCGAAAAAAGAAGAAAAATAGAGAAAAAGGTATAACAAAAAGGAAGGAAAGAAAAAGAGAAAAGAAATCACAACCAAATTCAAATGAGGTAATTTAATAATACAATATTTTCTTATTGGTGGGAAACATATTACATTCTCGTATTATCTTTTATATTTTAATTTGTTTCATCATTGTAATCCTCTTTGAATTGAATATTAAATTGCGAGCATCATATGACTATTTTTCTTTGTTATTTGATCATTTCCTTTCTTCCTTTTTTTCTATTGTATTAAAGAATTATTGTTGGATCCTTTTTTATGTACAAAACTTATATACAATATCATATGTACTATAGGTATTATCTTCTAATCAAATTTGAAGAACATCATTAACAATACCTATAATATTGTACCTAAGTGTTTTTTATATCTTTTCCAAATCTCCCAATATTTTTCATATTGTTTTGGATTGATGCTAGTTTTCAAGATTTGATAAAACAAGGCACAAAAAAAAAATGGACATCACATGAAATAATAGTGAGATAATTTTGCCCTATAGATTTATAATCATTGTAATTATTGCACATATATTTATTGGGATATTGTTAAAGACTAAATTATCACCTTGTTGAAACAAAGGGGAATGTTGTTCCTAATGAGGTTAGAGTGGTGTGTTTGAATAAATTATTAGGTTAGAGTAGTGTTTTTGAATAAATTAGAAGATAAAGATAAAATATGATGCAATCCTGTTTGTCAAGGGTCCCATCACTAAGGTCATGACTAGGAGAATAAAGGAGGATTTGACAAGTCTCTTTTCCATTTTATCTTGTAAATATGTAGGAATAGTTTTGTCTTTTTAGTATGTTGACTCCTATAGTCGATCCTTTTCTCTTTTGACCATTGTATTTGGGTCATTCATTTTATTTTAAGGGTATCATTAGTCATCATGTTAAGGGTGTGAGGTGGGCTAAAGATCTATAAAAAGTTGCATGTTGGTTGCTTACATCACTCCCCTGTTTTTAGATCCATACCCCTAGACCACCCCTCAGAGACTAGAAATGTGGGGAGTATCATCATTGAGTTGGTTTCGGTGGAAATGACATGGGATAAACCATGTTAGTTTGGCTCTTCTAAAGTGAGCTAGCCTTAGGTTACTTCTAACCATAACATAGTCTACCTAACTCACTCATTAACTCTGTAAATTAGGATCCTATTACACTCAATTGTACCTTTTGATCATTCGAGTAAATTTGAGAGTATTTGGTTGAGTGATCTTTTTCCTCGTCCAAGTTTTTCCTACACCAAGAGGAGCTCTCTTTTAGGTTTCATCAAAAGGATCTTATCTCCTTTGTGACTGACACATCCTCATATATTCCTTCCCCTTCCACCTTTTATTTCATCCCTTTAAACCTTTTTATGGAAGTATATCAAGGGCATGAAGCTTAGGCTAAATAAAAAATGGAAGTACAAATGGTAAAAAAGTGAGAATCCATGATCAAACAAAAAAAAAGGAACATTGGTTTCATTTGTCAATAAGGGAATTTAGGAAATTATGTGTTTCATTACTTAATGTTTTATTTAAAAAAAATGTATGCAACATATATATAGGTATCTAACAAGGAAGTAAGGTGTAAAATCAATCACGCAATAAATATAAGGTAAACACCCTTATAAACAAAAAAAAAGGTTAATGATGTATATAAAAAGGTACACACTAATAAGAAGCAAAAGATCTAAGACCTTCTATATTGAGAGACGTCAAAAGCATATGATGATGTGCATAGATCATCTACAATGACTAGAAGCTTCTCTATGTATATTTCATAAGAAGTTTCTACATAGTAAACAACTTTTGATTGTAATACAAAAGACTCTTATCCTTATAAATAACCTTATTAGAATTTACTGTATGCACTAATAACATTTTAGATAGTCATTTTCATCATACAATCTGGAATGGTAACGTCGTATTAAGTGAAAGCATTTAGCATTGTAAAGACGATACTGCCTTTTGGAAAATACCACGAAAAACCAACATTCAAATCTATGATTCGTACAAGTGTGAACATAGATGGTTGTAGGCTATTAGAAGATAGCAATGCCACTTGTACAATGTTTTCAATTTGATGCTTGATGGGTTTTGTGGAAAAGTTCTCAACAAGAAAGTGACTTCATGAAGGCACGTCTTAACGACTACATGCAACTCACATCTAGGTAAAGGAATCCATGCACGAAGATAAAGATAATAGAATGTGAATACTATACATACATATATATATATATATATATATATACTTACATACATACATATATACATGCACATATACATATGTACTCTTTGTGCTCATCAACCTTCTGTTAAACACCTTTTGGTGTCTATAGAAACACTATTTTTAAGTTTTCTTTGTAAAACCTTCATTATTGTGAAGTTATATCTATGGAAAGCTTATTTGTAAATCCTTTCTTTGAGAGTTGTTCATTTGTAAACTCTTCTATTTGTATTGAAAGCAAGTGATTTAGTGATAAAGAATACTTGTTATTAAACTCAAGGCAGTTTAAGGGTAAATCAAAAGTAGTATAAAATACTCGGTATAAGCCAAAAGTAACAATAAGAATAGTTAATTGTATTTGTGTTTAAAATAGTGGAACCTTCCAAGAAGCTCTTGGAAGAGAACCTTTTATTATAATGTGTTTTCGTGTTTGGTATGCTTTTCCCCATAATAGACTTATAAGAAGGTCTTGTTTTTAACGAACTTCTTAAGTCGTGTTGAGCTTTTTAAGGAAGTGTTTTCGAATAAATTTACGAAAAACTTCTTATACTTTATTCAACTCCCTTCTAAAACTAACATGTTATTTCACTGCTAAAAACAACTAATAAGGTGTTCGAAGGTATGAACTGTTTATTGGTTATTAAAGACATTTACAAATATATTTACGCTAATGCTTTGTCATTTAATTAGGTAAGAAGTTCCATATTTATTCAAATGTTAAAATCTATTGGTAAATATATGAAACAAATTTAAAACTTGTTATTTATCATGAAGTAGGGTATCTTACTTGAAAAATACAATTGATAACATCAAATTTGATTTGTAGAAATACAATATTTAACATGAGAAACGAGATTGAATTCTTATGTGAGATTGTTAAACATAAGGAAAATATGATCATTTACTAAATTTAGGGAATAGTCCAAGTGAGACAATTTTCTAAAGAATTGTTGATACTCCTAATGTGATAAAATATACCAAGCAAATGTTTGAATTACTAGATTACATGGTAAAATAAATTGAGAAAATAATATAGCACAAATTGTGATAAATGGTGCTTTTACTCAGTTAGAAAAATGTTAGAGGAGAAAAGAAAAAAAAAAGAAATAATAGTTTGGTTGTTCACTTTTACAAAAACAGAACATAAAGAAAAGAACTTTTTGTGTTATTTCCAATATTGGAAGATGTATTTTTAGACCAAGGCCAAGCATCAACCTAGGGCTTGTAAGCCTAGCAAGTGTCTTTCATCTTTCTGTGCATAAAAAAGAGAGAAATGCTAGCAACACCGTGACACCTTTCTACCTCAAAATACTTTATTATTTAATTACAAAATAATATAGAAATTTATTTATTTAAATACTAGACTTTGGACATAGGTAAAAGGATGCACATTACACAATATACACTTATTTTCCAAATCTATAATATAAAAAAATGTGGCAAATAAGTAAATACATTAGACTTTAATAGTGAAACTTTAAATAATTTATATACATGATAAAAAACTATTAACTAATCATCTTTAACCCAATTTCACACTTAGGAGTGGGTATACAGACTCAAGTTTGCATATCAGTCCACGAACTTCCAAACCTGTGCGAGTTTTGGATTATTCTTTTAAAGAATCATAACTATATTTGAGCCCGTTCGATGAAAGTTGTGAACTTTGCAAGCTAAATCCGTAGGTTCACAAGCTTGGCCCATAACACGTTTAAAGGGGCAAAATTGTCATTTAGGCTATTAATTTAATGTTGTGACTTTTTTGTTGTAAATTGTGATATTTTACACTTTTAATATTGAAAATATTTAATGTTTTAGATTATTATAAATAATTATATAATTTTTAGTATGATATATTACAATTTAGTTAGTTTAAAAAATATTAGATATTTTTTAATTATTTTACAAAAAATATATGTGTATACGTGGACCAGTAGACCAGTTTGTTAAGCTTGCAGATTGGATACAGAATTGCAAAAAAAGTTCATTTATTTTAGCGGACTAAATTTATCCAGCCCATTTAAAATGCAAGCTTCGTGGACCAGGCTTAAATGGGTCGGATAAATCCGTATACCCATCTCAAGTCACACCTAATTAGAGCATCCCAAAGGAAAGAGGTAGAGAAAAGTCGAAGCTTCATCACCCATTATATCATCAAGATCTTACTCACTTAAAAGTGATGTTTAACCCAAATAAAATGCTACAACAAGCAGCAAAGAGGCAAGAAAACGTCTCACACATGTTAAGACACATATAAAGAAAATAAACAGTCAACTAAAATAAAACAAATAAACATATAAATTTATTTCACATTCATGACAGAGATTACACATCAAGACACAAATTCTTTCATACTAATGATGCTTGTGCAATGCAGCCTTGTGCATGCTTTGTCAGGTACATGTCAAAAGTGGTTTTCTATTCCAGTAACATGTAGGTACAATCATTTCACCATAGATCCACTCGAATTGAATCATCTTCTATTCCAGTAACATGTAGGGACAATTGTGTAATGCAAAACAACCCAAGAAGATCTGGTGTAGAGCACCACACAATGCGTGATCCTTACAAAAATCCTTTGACTGTCACACTTATGCACACTTTCTTGGTCACACGCCCGAAGCTAGGGGTGTTCATGGATCAGATTGGATTTGAAGTAACATGAAATCTGATTCGACCAAATTTAATCGGATTGGATTTGCAAAAAAAAAAAAAAACTGATCCAATCCAATTCAATTAAGAATGGATCGGATTGAATCCACAAATTACAAAGAAAATTTTTTAGAATTATTTTGTTTGATATAAAACAAAGGAAATAAAATAGTAAAAATAAAAAATTATAAAGAAACTATTAAAACATACATTATTTCTTCAAAATAATGTAAAATTACATATAAAAGTTGTTTATAAATGGTAAAATTTGTGATATGATCTGTCAATGGTCGAATTTAATTAAATTGAATAAAATTTGATTCACATATCGATCTGAATCCATGACCACCTCTACTCGAAGCGGTCTTCTTCTACGCTAGTAACACGTAGGTACAACCATCTCATTATTGGTTTACCCGAAGTGAATCTTCTTCTACATTAGTAACACATAGGTACAATCATACAATGCAAAACAATCCCAGAAAACCTAGTCTAGAGCACTACACAATAGGTGATCCTTGCAAAACTTCTTTGAGTGTCATACTCATGTGTCATGTCATCTATAACATAAATCATAATGTCAACATTTAATAATGTCATAACACCTCACCCCTAACTGTAGTTTGGATGGTATCTTGTCAGACACCCCCAGGCCATCATCATCAACTTAAATCACAATATCAATATTTAATCATGTCATCACACTCTACCTCGATTGCAACTGGGATAACACCTCATTAGACACACCTTGACCATCATCATTATCACACTATACATCTAGTTGAAATCAGCATCAACATCACATAATGTGACAATTCTTTAATTCACGTGCCTCAAATAACTTTCAAACATGTAATCATTCACAACACTCACAATTATAAGATACATCACAATACTTCACACCATAACAATTAACACCATTACAACTTACATTATCTCTTCTTATCTTGTAATCTAAATACAATATCTATAGGTGTTCTAATGATATTAGTATGGTACAAATTTTATTAAAAAGATAATACAATTACTTGAAACTTTTATGTTGATGTCAAGAGTTAGTTTTATCTTCTACTATTTTTAAAAATTATAAACTCGCAGCCACTAAACCCAAATCTAACAATTTTACCTTTACTCAATATTTTTAAAAATTATATATACTTTTTAAGTGATTCCAACTCTATTGGAAATATAACATCCACGACTACAACTTTCATGAATAACACGAAACCTAATAAGGTCATCTAGGTTATCTTGTGGGGCTTACAACACACGAATTATGTTTTAGATACTAGATTGGAGATTCAACTTCTAACTTGCATAACTTGGTCGATTCTTAACATATTTATATGCTTTTTTAGCCTATACTATAGCCTCAAATGTCTACTTTCTAAATCGACAAACAGAACTCAATTTAGGTAATCACACAGAAAGATATTAAAGAAACATTAAGGTATGTTCATAAAAAAAATTTAGATAATAAGTATTCAACTTATATAAGGTTCCTAAAATATAATTCTAACTTCATACCCTCAAATACTCTACTTCTGTATCTCTAATACTTAATTATCATCACACCCTACAATTGTAGTGATAATCATAAATTTTTTCATTAATCCCCTCAATGGAAGAAAACTTCTAACACCTAACACCCAATCCTTTACATATGGAGAACACTTCAATTAACAGAGTAGTCTCTCAATAATCACATTAATTGATCATATAATTAAAGTTCTTCATAATTTAATAATTAATAGCATTCATAAAAATAAACTAACTAATCAAGCACATAAAATACATGAAACTTTAATCATTAGGAAGACTTAGAGTTCGCTCTCACTACCCTATTTCTTATATATGCATATGTATCAACTAATCTCACTCCCCCTTACAATCCAATGATATATCAACACAGTAAAATTTCCAACAATATATTAATAATTCAATAGATTAATACACACTTGTTACTGTTGTTGGCTTTTAGGGTATAAAAAGGAAAACTTTAATGCCAACATAATTTGATAGTTCACATAATCCCCAACAAACCAAAAAAATAAATTAATATAAATATCCATTAACTATTCAGGGACACCAAACACATTGATTCCAGTTTGTCAAAACTTCCCATTATTTAAATGCAAAACTCCAATTAAATAAAACAATATATTCATACAATCACACTTATTTTATCAACACTCATGAGTGTTCATAGCCCTTTAATGACATTCATGAAACCTATTGAAGATTAGGGGTTGCTTCACTACCCATGTTCCCTACACATGCCACATGAGAGATAATTTTCTCACCCCTTACCTCGAATGATGATTTTGGTTATGAAGGGTATGACCTCAAGTTCTCAAATGCTGTTCTTCAAGCTTTCTTGACAAAGTTTTCTCTCAAACTTCTAGAGTTAAAAACATAAAACTGAAACACAATAACCTAACCCCTCTAAATTTTCTAGATTAACCATTGGATTAGGCTTTCTAGCCATAAAAAACTTAACATTTCTTACTATAAAATCAATTCTTAATTTATTCTAATAAACATGAATACTAAATTAATTTAAGCCTATTAATATAAATTACAAATTTTTATTAATATTTTATTTTTCTAAAAAAAAGGATGTTATAAACACAATCTTTGTTATTAAGTGAAATTTATTAAAACACACAAATTTAGGTGGATCTTACTTATTATCAACTGACTCATTTTCCTACTTTTGTAGATTTCAATAAATTTCAATCAATGATAGAATGTGTTAAGAAGAATAAGTTATTGATAGTATTGTTAACAATCCTTTAAAAAAATAAAGGAGAAGACCTATATAAAAAAAAAACTCATAATTTTCTTCGTGTGAAACTAGAAACAAAAGAAGTTGATTGCCTATAAAAAAAAAGAAATGGACAATTGTTTTAAAAATAAGATAATATAAGTGTAATTTGTCATGTCATGCAAACTAATATAAGTGTAATTTGTCAAAATAAAAAGGATATAATTTCATTATTTAAGTACTAAAAATTATCTTTTAAAAAAAATAATGTATGGTGAAAAAAATAATGTAAATATATTTTAAAAGAGTTTAATTATCATATATTAATATAATGAAGTTTTTCATGATTAAACAATAAAATATATTTTCAAAATAACTTTTAAAGCATTTAGTATAATTTACTCTATATAACAGTTGATAATTTGGTTATTGTATAAAAACAATTTACATGGACAAACATTTTGAACTAAAATATTTTTAAAACAGTAGAAAAACCTATATAATTTTTTTAATTTTATTTAACTTGTGACACCCTTCTACTTAAAATGTTTTAATCTTTAATTATTAAATAATATAAAAATTTGTTCATTTAAATACTAGACTAAATATTTAGGTAAAATAATTTACATCACACAATATACACTTATTTTTTAAAATTATAATATAACAAAATGTAGTTATATAAGTAAACACGTTAGTCTCTAAAAATGATCTTTACAAGATTCTCAATTAATAAAACTCATAATGAAACTTCAAATAATTCATATACATGGCAAAAAATTATTGACTAATCATCTTTAGCTCAATCTCACACCTAATTAGAACATCCCAACGAAAAGGGGTAAATAAAAGTATAAACTTCATCACTCATGATATTATCAAGATCTTGCTTAGCTTAAAGTGGTGTTTAGCCTAAACAAAATGCAATGACAAGCAACAAGAGGGTGAAAATACGTCTCACACATGTTAAGATGCATATATAGTGAATGAGCAGTCAACTAAAACATAACAAATAAACATATAAATTCATTCCACATCCATGATAGGGATCATACATCAATACATATAAATTCGTTCATGCTTATGATATTCATGTAATACAAGCTCATACATGCCCTCCTAGGTACACGTTTGAAGTTGTCTTCTTCTACGCTAGTAACACGTACGTACAACTATCTCACCATAGGTTTGTCCAAAGTGAATTCTCTTCTACGCTAGTAACACATAGGTACAATTGTGTAATGCAAAACAACCAAGAAGGCTTGGTCTAGAGCACTATAGAATAGGTGATCCTTCCAAAACTTTTCCACTATCACATTCGTGCCTACTCTCTTAGGTATATGCTCGAAGTGGTCCTCTTCTATGTTAGTAACACGTAGGTACAACTGTTTCACCATAGATCTTCACAAAATGAATTCTCTTCTACACAGTAACATGTAGGTACAACCGTGCAATACAAAACAACCCAAGGAGACCTGGTCCAAAGAACCACGCAATGAAGGATCTTTACAAAAATTCTTCAACTGTCATACTCATGTATCATGTCATCCACAACATAAATCATAATATCAACATCTAATAATGTCATACATTACACCCCAAACCGTAACTGACATGACATCTTGTCAAGGACACCTTGACCATCATCATCAACATAAATCACAATATCAACATCTAACCATGTCATTATACTCCACCCTCAACCACAACATGGATAACACCTCATCAGGCACAACTTAACCATTATCATAACATATTATATGTCCAATTAAAATCAATATCAATATCACACAATGAGACAAATCCCCAATTCACACACCTCAATAACTTGCAAACATTTAATCATCACAACATTTATAATTATAAGATACATCAAAATAATCTAATGGTGTCATCACAATTCACCCCCAACTACAGTTGGAATGGCACCTTGTCAAGCATACCTTGACCATTATTAACACACTAATTACTCAAAGAACATATTCTCAATACACATAATCTCATCCATAACATTGAATAGATTCACTTTCTCATATACACATAAAATTATTACATTCAGATCTCACCATATTATTTCCCAAGTTTTGAGGATTTTCTCACTCATTTTCTAGTAAGCTTTTATGATCTCTGTAGAGTGTAAATGTGATATATAAAGTTTTATTAATCCTATCACATGGTTTGTTATCTAGTTTGAAAGCTAGAACATTTATCTAACACTTTCCTATATGACCTCAAGAGCGAAAACAAACACATACTATGTCAAAACTTGGAGGAAAAATGAAACTATCGCTTAATTTTGATAGCTCAACCTTTAGTCACTAATATGATCACAACTTGAGTTCCACAAATCGTTTTGGAGTAAAACCAATGAAATTCGTTAAATAACATCTGGGGTTACAACTTCCATGAAAACCACTTTCTCAAATTTCATTGTTTTCCTACTAGTTTTCTCATAAAAAGATTATGAACATTGTCAGTAAAATACGTACTATGTTTTTTCCATGGTGTTTCTCATAAGGTTTGCCCAATCCTTCAAAGCACACTCTAGATCATGTATTTGAAATCAAATCATTCTCAATTGATACTTAACATAAAAAAATATAAAACAATGAAACAACAAAGATAACTTCATCTCTAACTAGCCCAATTTTACCCATAAAAGGACATTATTCCAGCAATCTAATAGATTAATATACACATATTACTGTTGTATTCAGGAACACTAATTCTAGAGCATAGTGTTATGGTAGAAACATATTTGACATAGAAATATAACTATAGGGAAGATAGTTGACTCTAAGAAGAATCTTTGTAATTATGAATAGAACAAAACTAGAAAGTATAATTCTTAGTTAATTCTTCATCTCTCACAATGCTCTCAAATAATTGTTTTTACTTCTTTTTTTTAATCAATTGTTACAATCCTACTTATATTAGAATATAAGCAACATAAGTCTCTTGTTATGAATGATTCATATTATTCAAACCATTAATTTGATTAATGGTTTATAACTATATATATATATATATGTATGTATATGTGTGTGTAAATGAATTTAAGTCATACATAACATATAAAAATAGAAAACCTCAATGCCAATATAATAATTATCTCTAGTCTATTTTACCCTAAAATTCATGATCCCTAACAACCTACAATACATTAACACAATCAATAATCCAACAATATGTCAACAGTATAATAGATTAATACCAACACTCATTTTACTGTTGTTAGCTTCTAAGGTATAAAAAGGGAAAACATTCATGCTAACATAATCATTATAGCTAGTGTATTTTATTTGATAATTTATGATCCCTAACAATCCAACAATACATCGATCAACACAATCCAACAATACATCGATCAACACAATCCAACAATACATCAACACAATCAACAATCCAACAATATATCAATCGTTCAATAGATTAATATCAACATTCATTACTATTGTTAACTTCTAGGATATGAAAAGGGAAAACATCAATGCCAACATAATCTGATAGTTCACATGATCCCCAAGAATCCAACAAAATAAATTAATACAAACACTTATTAACCATTCAGGGGCACCAAATACACCAATTCCAATTTATCAAAACTTTTCATCATTTAAATGCAAAACTTCAAATAAATAAAACAATACATCCACACAGTCAGACTTCATTTATCAACTCTCGTTGAGGATGTTCATAACCCTTAAATGACATAGATAAAACCTATTGAAGCTTAGAGATCGTTTCATTACCCATTTTCGCTGCACATACCATATGAAAGATAATTCTTCACTCTCTTTACCTCGAATGATGATCTTGAATGCAAAAGGTATGTTCTCAAATATTTTAACCCTCAATATTCCCTGACAATGTTCCTCTGTAGCTTTTTGTCAAACTTCCTTGGTGAGAAGTCAATATCCTAACCCTTTGAATCACTCTAGATTAATAGTTGGATTGAACTTTTTAACACCAGACTCAAACCTAATATTCAAACTATCTTACTATTTAGACCACATTTATTTTATTATTTTATAAAATCAATTCTTAATTTATTCTAATAAACACAAATAATAAATTAATTTAAGTCTACTAATATAAATAACACCTTTTTATTAATATATTATTTTTCTAAAAAATAGAATGTTACATAACTCATTATAATTTATAACCATCTGAAAAGAAACTCATATTACAAATGTAATTGTAAAATTATTTAAAAATAATATTTTTTGTTAATTAAAAGATTACAATAAAGTTCACTATATTGTAGTTGAGAAGAAAAAATTAAAAAAATAATATAATAATCAATATAACAAATAGAAAGAGAGAAATAAAATTGGTTAATATTTTCTAAGAGAAATATTATTTGTATAATAAATTTTATAATATAAAAAGAAATAAAGAAAAAAATATGAAATATAAAATATAATCAGTGATATTAAAAAAAAACAGAAAATAATAAAAGTAAAATTGTATAAAGTTAATTTTTATTATTAAGTTTAGATGTGAAATTTTACTGCTCTATTTGATTTGATGGTAAGAAAGTTAATGAAATATTGTATTTAAAGAAAGGTAATTAAATATATGTTTATAATATTTTAAATTTTAAAAGTTTTACTCTGTGAAAGTGCTTAATTTGTATTAAATTAATTTTTTTATCAATTTATCACACTAATTTAATAAAGGTTTAATTATATTTTATGCTCTTTATTTTATTTAATTTTGATGTTTTGTTTTTTATTTTTAAATCATAACATTATGTCTTTAATTTTTAAAATTAATAAATTTTATTTTACACCAGAAAATTGACGTTGATTCTTAATCAGAAAAATGTTGAAAACATAACATAGTACAAATTGTGATAAGTGGCGTTTTTACTTGGTTAGAACAATGTTAGAGGAGAAAAGGAAAATAAATAGTTTGGTTTTACACAATGGGACATAAAGAAAAGAACTTGTTGTATTATTTCCCATATTTAAAGATGTATTTTAGACTAAGGGCGAGATCTAGCTAGGGCTTGTAAGCTTAGTAAGTGTCCTCTATTTTTGTGTGCATAAAAAAATGGCTAATAACATATTTTTTAACATACTTTTTATTATTAATTAAAATTTATTAAAAAAATATAAACTTATGTGAATTCAACACTCTTATTATCTATTATTAACAATCTTCTCTTTTACTATTGTAAATTTTAATAAATTTAATTATCATAGAATGTGTTAAGAAGAATGAATTAAAGAAGGTATTCCTAATATTTCTCTAGAAAAGATAAAAGAATATATATATATATATATATATATATATATATATATATATATATATATATATATATATATATATGAAAATCTCATAATTTTCTTCTTAAAACATAAGAAGTTGACAAATTCTTTAAAAGACGGGAATATAAATGTAATTTGTCATGTAATGCAATATAATATAATTGTAATTTGTGAAAATAAAAGGGATGTATTTTCATATTTAAGTTCTGCAAATTATATTTTTTAAAAAAATAATGTATGGTGTAAAAATATAAAGTAAATTTAATTTGCATATCTTATCAATATAAAAATTTTATATGATTAAACAATGAAAAATATTTTCAAAATAACTTTTAAAGTATTTATTATAATCTACTTACTTGACAATTAATAATTTGGTTACTGTATGAAAACAATTTACAGTGACAAACATTTTGAATTAAATTATTTTTAAAAAACAATAAAGAAAACTATATATTCCTTTTAATTTTATTTAACCCATTATAATCATCAGAAAAAAAAAATTCATATTTCAATTGTAATTGTAAAATTATTTTAAAATAATATATTTTTATTAAGTAAAAGAATTACAATAAAATTTCATTCTATTGTAGTTGAAAAGGAAAAATAATAAATAATAAATAAATAAATAAATATAATAATGAATATAGCAAATAGAAAGAGAAATAAAAATGGTTAATAGTTTTTAAGATAAATTGTATTTGTATAATAGATTTTATAATATAAAAAGAATAAAAAAATAGGAAATATAATTAGTAATATAAAATTTAGAAAATAATAAAAGTAAAATTGTATGAAGCTAACTTTTATTATTAAGTTTAGGTGTGAAATATTCACTAACATGGTAAGAAAGTTAATGAAATACTGTAGTTAAAGAGCGGTAATGAAATATATGTTTATAATATTTTAAATTAAAAATAGATAGTTAAAATATAATTTTAATCTTTCATTTAAAATTTTATTTGAATTCCATAATTAAATTTTTATTATAATTTTTTAAATTGCTTACTATGCATCAAATTAATTTTTTTATCCATCTATCACACCAATTTAATTAAAATTTATATTTATGTTTATTTTGTTTTTCTAAATTTGAAATTTAATTTTTTTAGTTTAAAATCGTGATATTACATTTTTAATTTTTAAAATCATTAAATTTTAATTCGCTATTAAAAAATTAACGTCGAATATTCAGGACAAACATTTAACACATGATAATAATTTAACAACGTAATAATTTTTAATTTTTTCATATTAATATAAAAATTTAACAATTTTAAAAATTAAAAAACACAATATCATAATATAAAATAAATTACACTTGTAATTCTAATAGATGTCAGGTTAGTAAAATTTTAATCTATAGAAAACACTTTAAAAAAAAAAGTAGAACGAAACCTTTTTTAATTTAACAGAGTAAACAAAAATAAAAAATTTAAAGATTAAAATTGTGTTTTAGTAAAAAAGATTTACATTAAGTGGTTGTGAAAAAAACAAAATTACGTGTGAAGTCAATAACAATTAACAACAGGTTGTTATCGTAAAAAAAAGTTTGTATTTAGAATTTAGAAGGGAAAAAATATGACCGTTATTTTAAAATTGTCTTAAGAGGGACAAGTGGAAGCTGATGAGGGCGAGTAGCATGAGAAGTGTGAGTCGCAGCGAATAACCGATTCTGTGTCCTTTGCTGTGTTGTGTGTGTGACTGTGCACTGTGCACTGTGCACTCTGCACTCTGCACTCTGTCCTCTGCACTCTGTCCTCTGCTCTTCTCTGCTTTACTCTGCTCCTCCTAACTTCTAACTTATAAGATCTCAATCTCATTTCCACACGACGCCGTTTTGCATTTCCTCCCAAACCTACGTTTTTCTTCCTCTCCAACAAACAAGCTCCGATTTTCCGAAATGGGTTGCGCACAGTCCCGAATAGACAACGAGGAATCCGTGTCCCGCTGCAAAGATCGCAAGAATCTCATGAAAGACGCCGTCGTCGCTCGCAACGCCTTCGCCGCCGGCCATTCCGGCTACGTCGTCGCCCTCAAAAACACCGGCGCCGCCCTCAGCGACTACGCCCACGGCGAGACCCACGACCCACACCCTCCCCCTCTCGACCCTCCCTCCGCCGCCTCCGCCGACCCTCCGCCCCCTCCACCGCCCCCCATCGACGACACCCTCCCTCCTCCTCCGCCTCCTCTCCCTGAGTTCTCCCCCGCGCCCCTCGCCCGCTCCGCCACCATGCCCGCCGTCGCCATGCACCACCGCAGCCCCGTTCCCCTTGCCATCGCCGAGGAGGACGAGGAGGACCAAACCCCCAAGCCCCCCAAGAAAACCGCTGGATCGCCGCCGGAGATGAAGACTCCGCCGCCCCCCATGCCGGAGTCGAAGGGCATGGCTTGGGATTACTTCTTCATGGTGGAGAACATGCCTGGTCCTTCTCTCAGTGCTGAAGATGATAATGATCATATTCATGATGATGGGGTTAAAATGGAGAATGTGGTTGAAGATGAGGTTGAGCCCAAGACCCCAGAAGTGCAGAAACGGGAAAATGAAGACATTCATGAGGAGCATGATGAGATAAGTGAAACAAAGAAGCACATGGAGCATTCTAAAACTGCTCCAGCTGAGTTTAGACGAGCCATAAAGGTTCTTCCTTCTGTTACTCTTATGCAGATTCTCACTGTCCTTGATGATCACTTTTTAAAGGCTTCCGAGAGTGCTCAGGAAGTTACCAAGATCCTCGAGGCTACTAGGTTGCATTATCATTCCAATTTCGCCGATAATCGCGGTAGGGGTCATTTTTTTCTTTCCCCTTTTTTTGAAGTTTGTTGAATTGTTGAGATTGTTTGGTTTCATGTGAACAGGCCACATTGATCATTCTGCTAGGGTTATGCGTGTCATAACGTGGAATAGGTCCTTCAGAGGTGTGTCCAATGGGGATGCTGCAAAAGATGATTTTGATTCTGAGGAGTATGAAACTCATGCCACTGTTTTGGATAAATTGTTGGCCTGGGAAAAAAAACTCTATGAAGAGGTCAAGGTAGGTGTCAATGTCCAATTTGTTCATGAATTTGTTGTTTTGTCATCATTATGTTTTTATTGGGTCATTTTTTATGCACTGCTGTGTCTATTTACATCATCAACCAATCAGAAATCTTTGTTGGTATGACTTTGGTTATTTTAGAAGTTAACAAGCTGAACATTGGTGTTTTGTAATTGTACAAATCCTTCATCTTGCCAATTATTCTCTCATATTTGTGTTGATCTATGATTTCCTGAATCACGAAAAATGTTTAGAGCTGATTTTTCCTAGAAACTTGACTCCTTATCAACAGCAAGGTGAGCTTATGAAGATTGAGTACCATAGAAAAGTTGCAATTCTAAACAAGCAGAGGAAGCGTGGTGCTAGTGCTGAATCCTTAGAAAAAACTAAAGCAGCCGTTAGTCATTTGCATACAAGATATATTGTTGACATGCAGTCAATGGATTCAACGGTTTCAGAAGTAAACCATATTCGAGATGCCCAGTTGTATCCAAAACTTGTTTCTCTTGTTATTGAGTAAGTATTTCCGTTAAAAAATTTAAGAGATCTAACAGTATTGCTATGGCCTCAGTTGATTATTCTATGGCATTTGATATTGTCGTGGTGGTCTGTTAGTTGCTATGCTTGAACGGAGAGAGTCTGTGGAAGAAGCTCCACATCATTGTGAGCCTCCTTCCGTGGTTGGCATTGTTCTGAACTTCTAGCTTGTGGCCTAACCTAGTTTGAAATATGTGAAACATTAGAACAAAATATAATCCAGCATCCTAATCTTAAAAAGCATTTTATGCTGTAGTTTAGTGCGTGGCAGTTTATGTGCCATTTAAAATTCTG
This sequence comes from Psophocarpus tetragonolobus, assembly GCA_037954015.1. NCBI lineage: Eukaryota > Viridiplantae > Streptophyta > Magnoliopsida > Fabales > Fabaceae > Psophocarpus > Psophocarpus tetragonolobus. The sequence continues at coordinate 21,123,371 of CM075688.1, read as the reverse complement.
ACTATAGATACTGAAGTGCATTTTAATATTATTAAAAAGATAATCAATAACAATAAGAATTATATTACTCTACATGTTATCTTATTTGTGTTTTTTCTATTTCTGAGGCTGTACACTGATGTACATTTCAATATTATAAAAAAGATCAATTTATTATTATAAGAATAAGAATGATATGACATGTATACTTCTGTAGTTTTCAATTTGCTCTAATACTGACTACTACTGTATCCAAATTTTTGAATGTATCCTATGTGATTGTTTTATCTTGATACTACATCCACCGTGTTTTGGATTTTTATTCTAATCAAAGGGGAAGTGTAAGGGATCGAACAGTAGCGTAAAAGAGTTACACACATCGTCAATGGATACTAAGCATGAATCTACTTGATTTCTCTTCAGGATGGCAAATATGTGGGAAAATATGTACAATCATCATGACAGCCAGCTGAAAATAGTTACAGACCTCAAATCGCTTGACATTTCTCAAGCTCCTAAGGAAACAACCAAGGCTCATTATGAGCGCACTGTGCAACTTTGGAATGTTGTCCTGGAATGGCATTCACAATTTGAGAAGCTTGTGACTCAACAGAAACATTATGTCAAAGCTCTTAATAGCTGGCTAAAGTTGAATCTCATTCCTATTGAAAGCAACCTAAAAGAGAAAATCTCATCCCCCCCAAAGGCCCCAAATCCACCAATCCAAGCCCTTCTCCATACATGGCATGATTATGTTGACAAGCTTCCTGATGAACTTGCCAAATCTGCTATTTCCTCCTTTGCTGCTGTAATAAAGACAATCATACTTCAGCAGGAGGAAGAAATGAAGTTAAAGGAGAAATGTGAGGAAACCAGAAAGGAATACTTGAAGAAAAAACAAGCATTTGAAGAATGGTACCAGAAGCATTTACTGAGGAGGGGACCTGATGAAGCAGACCACGATAGAGGAGAGGAAGTAAACACAAACAATCCTGTCTCGGAGAGGCAGTTTGTTGTTGACAGCTTGAAGAAGAGATTAGAAGAGGAAGTTGAATCTCACCAAAAACTTTGTGTTCAGGTGCGAGAGAAATCACTGCAGAGCCTCAAAACTCGCTTGCCTGAACTCTTCCGAGCTTTGTCAGACTATGCTCATGCCTGTGCTGATGCTTATGAGAAACTGAAGTCAATCACACAGTCACGAAATGGTGGGGCATGAAACATGAAAGCTTTTTGTTCACTTTTGTGAAGTTTATGTATTTTGAACCTATGTAGTCTGCTGTTGTTCTCACACAAGAAGGCATAGATATTTTAGTTTGATATGCAGATTAATCAATCTTGTGTGAAATTTTGCTGTAGCTTTTAAAGGTCTAACCATCCTCAATGATGATGTAAGTGTGTATTATGTGCCTTAAGTAGTTGCGTCATGAAATAGTGATTTATTTGGCTCGCAAGTCTGTCAATTCATTTTGTCCCAGTTCAAAAAGATCACTGTCATCACTTTAGTTGTCTGCACATTTACTCTTTGACGTGTGAGAAGTAAAGGTGGAAACAGATCTCAATTTGAGCAGTCGGTAGAATAACTTAAAATATCCCCAAATTATGCTCTCAGCGTAATCCATCTGAAATTAATGAAAGGAATATATGTCATCTTTTGGAGTTACATCTTGTGAGGGTACAATCAGAATGCACAAGTTGATAAAAACAAAATGAGGTGTAATGACTAAAATTGAGAGGTGTGCATGTGATTAGTATCACTGTTGATAAAACTAATATTTTTAAGCTGACATTTAAAAGGAATCCTAGGGAGAACAGAGAGGTAGTAGCTAGCAAACAATGACTCTTTCGGCCGTTTTATTTTGGCACTTAGAATCTTACTTTTAGTCCAAAGGTAGACACATGCGCCACTTCTAGAACTCAAACTGCTTCATGTCATGGTTGGCGGCGGTTAAGACTTAATTTCACCCGACATATTATTATATTAGGATAAGATTAAGAATACCAAATCATACAGAAGGGGACTTAACTTCAAAACCAGGGTGGTTAGACTTTGGAAAGCCTCATAACAAAAGGCCAAAAGGGATTCCCAACACTCCATCTTTGATGTTCAATAATAGATCCTTGTATGCAGAAGCTCCACTACTTTGCCTGTGACATGTTTGATGCCTATATAGAGAGTAGCCCCTTGATTTAAAGCGTTAGGCGTGAAGGAAAACTTGGCAATCTTGGCAAATGGATGTGAAAAAGTACTGGTTCGGCTCAAGAAGTCAAAGGACACAAAACATACGGTTAGGTCGGAGCTACACAAAACCCCACTATAGGAGCTATTCTCCGAGCACCTATGATGGCACAAAAACAGTGTGGCAGATGCTTTGGAGAAAACTGAAAAGATCATCAGATAAGAAAGTGTTCAGTTCTCCCACTACAATGGATGGTGTTTATGATCCAGAAGCATACTCAATGAACTTTGATCAAGGAACGGGATGGATGGAGCCAGACAATCTCCCTCGTTCCTTCTCAGCTCGGTTTGCTGATCCATCCAGGATCTTACCACCAAAACATTTATTGTGTTGAGGGTGACCCTTTTGCAAAAACAAATCTTGGATATAATTGAGTATGTATTTTTTGTACTGTTCTTCAATCAGAATTTAAGTTTTATATGTATCAAACAGATTAGGAAAGTAAAACTTGAATTTTAATTCAAAAATATTACTAAAAATGTTTCCTGTCACTACTACGTGTATGTATCCTATCAAAACCCCACATGTTGAGAATTTCTGGATCTTCTCTCTGTGATCAGAAATGTAAAAACCATGTCTTTTCTTTTTCTCCTTCTCTTGAGGTGTTTGATCGCACCTTTTTTAGGCTTTTGATGTTGTTCGCAATAAAAACTGGATAAACTCAGGCTGTCTGCAATGTATCATATCTATTAGAGAAACAATGATATTATATATACCTAGTTTGATAGAGCATTAAACTTTCATTTGTCTTTGCTCAATTAAACAACGGATTGAATTGCATCATGACCTTTAATTCATTTCATTTTGAACCAATGTAGTAATGGGTTATGGATCATGTTATTTGGTTTCTTACAATTAACTCCATTGTATATTGAATTTTGATCTTTCTGATTTCCGTGTTTGTTCTTTATGTCAATTCTATAATGTTTTCTTGTTGATAGTTGACTTCATTATCATTATTGCAATGAAAGGGAAACCGTAGCAACCCGTAATATAAAAAATTAAAATCACAGGCTTGAATGTTTCAACTTTCAAACTTTTGTCCCTTTAATGAAATCTAGATGCTGACGGAACTCCAGTCTCATACTAAATACAAAGAAATGGTATTAGCACGTGTTCTCAAATTTAAGTGTACTTTCAGTAAGAATATACCTAAACTCAGAATATTAAATTTAAGGATCGAATATTGATGACCTTTTTTGAGAGTGTAGGAGGTGTATATTGGAACTGAGAGTTGGTATCCCGAAATTCAGGATACACTTATCTTAACATGATGATATTATCTTCTAATGAACAGTCGATGTTTGGTGTACTCAATTGGGGTTGAGAAGATCGTCAGTGAGAGATCAAGAAATACAGTATGCAATACTTACATAATTTTTATGTATAAAAAAGGTTAACAAAGAAAAAGTCAAAAATACCTACTTCTTTTATTTTAATTATTTAAATACTTTTTAGTGTATACAATATACTTTTATTTGAAAATAGTTTATGTACATTTATCATTAAATAATGACGTGACTAAAATTGTCACATCAAAATCTATAAATAATAATATAATAATGACAAATGATTTTTTTTTTAAAAAATAAAATATTATTGTTAATAGGTTGAATAAACTTTTAGTCTTTGAAAAATACATATTTTTTATTTTAATATTTTATATTTTGTTTAAAGTTTTTGTTATTTTATTTTAACCTCTACATATATTTTTGTTTTAAAATAATTCTTATCGTTATATGCATAACATTAACTCATGATGAAAGCTAATGTTTTTCCTTCCATAGTTTCACATAACTAAAAATAGTAATATATGTTAAATTTATTAATTTTTATAATAATTATATTAAAATTATTTTTATTATTGATAATGAATTTTTATAATAAGATACATAATTATTAAAATTTAATAATAATTATTTTTAAATTCATCCCAATAATTTTAATTATTTAATAGTATAAAAGTGACGGATAGTATAGAAAAATTAAACTCCTTTTCTGAAAACATAAAATTTATTTAATTTACTATCATTTATTTATTTATGTTTTAAGACTTAACATTATACTAGGAAAGTCAATCACATCTATCCCGCGGATATTTATTCATCTCCAGGTTAACTTTAACAAGAAAATTCACCTCTATCAAGGTTTAATTTGAATTTCTCCCACAAATGAGAATGTAAAACTTTTTATAAGCTTTTTTCTCTTAAAATTATACACAAAATTAAAAATATCACTGTTTTAAAAGGACAATATTGATCTAGATATGAGAAACAAAAATACTGAAAGTAAAACAAATCATTTAAGATAAATTACATGGACCATTTAAAGTAAGACAAATCATTTAAAATAAAGTAAAATAAAAATACTTCTATTTTTCTTTAAAATACATTTATATTTTTATTCTTCTCATTCTTATAAAAATATTTTTTATTAAGGGTTTAAGTGTACCATTAAGTGTACTACGTTTTTAAATTAAGAGGTACACGTGTTATGCAAAAAAAATATTAATATAATATTTTAAAATAAAGTACATATTTATATGAGATTTAAAAAAAAATTAGATGTTGGTGTAATAAAAAAAATATCAGGACTACAACTTTAATTTACTTAATCTTTTAAAATATATAGAAACAAAATGAAATTTTTAGTGTATGTTTAATAAAGTAGAATGAAAGGAGAGAAAAAAATTGAAGTAAAGTCAAAAGTGAAAAGGTAAATTCCAGGACATGTTAAATTTCGTATTTCACTTATTTTCTGTGTGCAAACAAACATGTGCTTAATATAAAATATACTTTAGCGTGGTGCAAAACAGTAGCCGAAAGGCTCGAAACTTTGTGTGGCACTGCACGTGAAGTACACCCGTCATCATATATTGCAACAAATTCTATGGAATTACAACTAAAAAGACCATCATCATGTAAATGCTTTTATGAAGAAAAAAAAGAAAACAGTATAATTAGTGAGTTGATTAGGGATTTATGAACACCGAAAGTTGAAAGTACATTTCAGGTGAAACGAAATATAAATGCTTTAACTTGAATTGCGCTTTTAACAGCAACAAAGTTTTAACTTCTTCACAAGGGAACTAATAAATAAAGGAATAAACAGGACACTTTTGTTCAAACCCTTTTCAATTCCATTTAAATCTGGTTGCTGTATGCTGTTTTATTTCAACACCGGAAATTCAATTTTTTATTTTATTGCAGTCATAATGCACAAATATTCTTTCTACACTTGGACAACCACTTATTGCTCAGAACAACATTTTACAATTTATTCAAACAGGGAGAAAAAGAAGGCGAAATGGATATAAAATTAAAATATAAAAGAGTGTTATTAAATGAATAAAAATGGAAGAATTAAAGAAAGTTTTCTCTTCTTATGCTAATTAAAAATTAAATATTTTATCATATTATTTCCTTTTACATAAAATTGTTCTATATTTTATGTTGGATCTCACTTTCCCAAACTTCTTTTATATATTTTTTAAACAAACAGTGGATTTTTTTCATTTAATTTTTCTCATCTCCACTTTCACCAATCCATTGTATAATCAATGTGCCTCCATATTACAATCTAACTATTCTTGTTCAGGTTAAAGCATTTTAGAACATTTTAATATAGAGAAAAATTAAAATTTTATTAGTTGAAGTTAGCATTCTAACTAACATGGAAGTTAGTCGAATAATTGGGTTAAAAAATAGTATAAAGTTAGTTTAGTAACAAATTTTGCATACTAAAAAAAGGAAGAGATTGTAGATCTAAATCTCTTTATTAATAAAACTAAATTAATAATACATTAACTATTAATATTTGCTTATAAAAATAAAAAAATGTAATATACAATAGCAATATGATTGCTTATGATTACAAGTGATAACTTATATTTGGTTATTCTAATCAACAACGAAGAATCAATTATATAATTAGTTATATACCTAAATTTCATCATATAAATAAGCTCAAATCATAACAGTATTATGATGTAAATGTAATAATATATACATAATAGCGATAAGACTACTTATGGATATTGATTAGTAATAATTTATATGTGGTTATTATAATGGCAAAATTACAACTCATGTCCTCAATTTATTCAATTGCTGATATTTTATCCTCCTATTTTTAATCGTTCACATTTTATCTATCCATTTTATAATTAGATGACATTTGAAAGATAATCATTGACTCTTAAACTATTAAATAATGAATTTAGTAGATTAATGGATTTGACTAGTTTTAGGTATAAAATTATTTTTTTACAATTAATAAAAAAATTGATTTTTTAATTTTATATCGGTTTTCCTTTAAACCAACCCGATTATAATTGATTTTGTTTAAGTCAGGAAAAAAAATTCAAAAAAAATCGAACCAACCCAATTAATTAAAATTAATTGATTCAATTTTCATTTTCTCCCAAAACCAAACCAATCTAAACCATAAACACCGCTAATTATAAGTAAATCTACATCATTTTGCATGGATTTTAGCTTTTGCATTTATCATTTTGGGTTTTACACATCTTAAACAAATTAAGCTTTTGAAATTTATTTGAAGGATACATATATCCTAAAATGATGGATTCAGAAAAAAAAAAAAAACCAATTCCATTAGCCGAGACAATGCATAGGGAATTCAAATTATCCTCTCTTCTAATTTGAAGTAATATCTACTCTTTTAAAAAATTTTCTTAAATTTCCATTTTGTCCCTAATTCCCTCTCTCTCCTCTCTCCCTTACTTAATTTTCTCCACCCTTACTCTCTCTCATCTCTCACCACCTTAGTTTTTGTATAAGCCCTCTCTCCTCTCCTTTGATTAGTATATACATGTAATATAGTTATTTAATTTCTTATTTTTTAGTATAGTAATTTAATTAATTTTTAGTGTACTTAATTTATTGTTTTTATTATAGTTATTTAATTTATTATTTTTTATTATAATAAATACATATTTATAATTATATTAATTTACTTAATGAATTACATGTTTAATATAATTATTTAATTAAATATTTGCCTTAGTGTAGTTAATTACATGTAGTATAATTATTTAATTTCTTATTTTTTTAGTATAGTAATTTAATTAATTTTTAGTGTACTTAACTTATTATTTTTATTATAGTTATTTAATTTATTATTTTTTTATTATAATAATTACATGTTTATTATACTAATTTACTTAATGAACTACGTATTTAGTGTAACATCTCAAATTAAAATATACTATTTACACCATAAATTCTCTTAATAACTATTTAAATTACTATTATCTATTTCCAAATACTGAGATATAAAATTTCTATTATATTATACTTAATATTAAATCATACATTACAATACTTTCACAATTCAAAATAAAATATAACATAATACATACAATTTAGCTCGCTCAACGAATCACATCGCCTAACGAGACCTAGGGTAGTTCACCCAACAACAACCATCACCTAGCGATACCTTACAAAAACCAGAACCTCTGGTACCAAAACAAACCAACATGTTGGCATATAATTCTACATTTTTATGGCATACGTATCATAATTCATCTATCTCTTTACACCATGTTCACACAACTTCCATAATAGACATAACAATCACATAACTTAACAACAACGTCTCTAAATTCAAATAACATTATTTCTATACAACTTTCTTAGATACATATTCAACAATAGAGTAACATCCTTTTAGACTTCCAACCACAATCTTACATACTTCATTTTAGAGCATCCTGTCTCTCTGCATCATCATTATTATCTGCTCCCTGCAAAGCATGATCATCATAGTCATACAAAAAAAAACACAAACATTGCAAGGATAAACTTACATAATACGCAACATACCATTACATCCATCATAAAGCATAAAAGTCGCACAATGTTTATATTTAGTACCATCAGTACATATTCACTAATAGTAAATAACCAAGCAATCATTCTTATGTTCCACCTGAAGATAAGCACTCACAACCAATCAATAAAACATTCATTAAATATCATAATTAATCAAATCAAACACACTTATATTCCCATGAATACAAGTTTTTCACACAACATCATGTTCATACGCGACATATTCCAGAATATTTACATTGAGTCGGACACCGAAGCGGCATAAGGCCCCTTCCAATTGGCGATAAACGTCCAATCTGCTTGTGTTACCACCAATTTAAGTCTAGGCAATACTCATCTAACAACCACAAACTGATGTCTAGTGTCTACCTGATACCCTGTGACACAGTTGTTGTCTGAGTATGTCCTTTAGGCACCCCTTTGCATATCTGGTACCAGGACCGCAATGTAAATCACAAAAATATTCCCTTGTGTATATGATATTCTGAATTACATTGACCTCAGCTGTGTCCCTAACATCAATGTACCTCACCAAACATATCATCGAATGCTAAGTTACTCAACTGTAACTGCTCACAACCAACAACATCAATAAATATATTCTCATCATGCATTCCAATTATATGCATTACATCACAATTCCAAATAATACATTGTCATTCCAATAATTCAATTTCAGTCACAGAAAATCAATTCAACCAAAACTAAGTTACGTTATCATAACTGTCACATCCAAACTATCCAATAATCATCCAATTCAATATCAAACATCCCTCCCATAATAATCATCAACTACATAACACATCATATATCTCTCAACTATGAAATCCTAATATACATTAACTCAATTAGTCCACATCATTATTAACAAATACACTAACTCAATTAGCTCAATTCATAATTAACAAATATGCTAACTCAATTAGTTCAAATCACAATCAAATACGCACTATATTAAATACTCAAAACGTAATTAAAATAAATGTTATCTTAAATAGCTCAAAATATAGTCAAAATACTCACTATTTCAAATAACTCAAATCTCTCAACTACCAAATCACTTTTCCATTAACAAAAATCAACAAAAGAGCTTCCTATACCTATTTCTCCGTCCAAAAGCCGATTAAAACATAACGGGAGTAATCAACCGAAGAAACTACACAGGAATCTGACAAGAATCCCAAATTAAACAGGAACCCTAGAAATCAAGATTTTCAAAGAAATTTCATCTTGAACGAAAATGAAAGGATAAAAAACGATCGAAAAAAAGGTTTAGAAAACTACAATCAGACTTACCTATATTGATCACATCTCAGAATCAGGAGCAATGGAAGAGATTGCGTCAGATTTGGTCAGCTCGAAGGCCACCATGCAGAGGAGAAAAGATTGGAGACACAATATGACCAGAGAAAGAAACTGACACAAAGAAATCGCAACGAGAAAGAAGAAAATTATCATAGGAGAGAGAAAATGTTTTTATATATATATATATAGCATCAAAGGTGTATTTAGTAAAATTAGTTTGCTAAATGCAACCCCCCTTTAAAACAACGAAAATTTTGAAAACTTCCCGAAACTCAACTAAAACCTTCCGAAATAAAAGAATAATAATTATTCTCATCTCCCTATTTTCTACCATCAACTGAATACAACTACATAGTCTCAACAAACTAATAAATCCATCAATTTCAAATCAATTAATAATTTAAGTAAAAACTTAAATTTAATCCTCTTCACTATTTATTCTTAATTTATAACCTATTAAATAAAAAGGTCCTTACATATAGTTATTTAATTAAATATTTGGTTAGTATAATTAATTACATGTAGTATAATCATTTAATTTCCTATTTCTTCAATATAGTATTTGTAATTTATTATTTTTAGTATAGTTATTTAATTTATTATTTTTTATTATAATAATTATATGTTGATTATATTAGTTTACTTAATAAATTATGTGCTTAGTATAATTATTTAATAAATATTTAATTAGTATAATTAATTACATTCAATAAAGTTATTTAAAAACGTGAGAACTTGATAGGATACCTATCCGGAAGGACCATATAGTTTAGTTAATTACACAGTACTTGGTCCATGAGAAAAAGGGTAATACATGGATGGGCCCTATATACCTATCCAGATTTTATCTATTTTTTGGTAAGTTCTGGACTTTGAACTCTTGGGATGTGTCAACTTCGTGTATGGACCAAGAAAAATTGTTGATGTGGCCCATTTAATATGGAACGAAAACAAAATAAAGTACATTCTATAATCTATACGGTTTTTTGGACCATTTTGGAATAGCTGGTATTATCTATCTATATATATTTATTTATTTATTTATTTTGTATATAGTTATCTGTATGTATTTAAGGAATGCTCTTTTTTTCTCTTTTTTATGCGTGGGGTGCATTAATATAGGGTAATTTACATTATTATCCATTGAGCTTAAATGAAATTATGTTCCCAGCTCTTTTCTCTGTCCTTTTCTTTATTCCAAACTGATCTTCTTAATTTTCTTATAAGCAGTGTAGACATTTCTTCCTTTCCAGCAAAATGCGTCCATTACATACACCATATTACTGTAAGTACTTGTTTTTATTAATCCAGACTGCTCCTGATTTGTAACTGTTTAGCCTTAAATTAAATATATAAACTGATGCTTAAGTTTAGAAGATGTGAAAGTAACTTATGTTTAAATATGAAGTGAAAAGTGAGAAATTGATAGGATACCTTGTCCTGATCCATGTGATAGATGTTAGAAAACAAAATGGATGAACAAGAAAAATGGAGAGATTTTCATTATTTGGCATCTGAGTACATGATTTGAGATTCATTTATAATAGAATAAATTTCTTTTAAACATAATGTATGACTCTTCAACTCACAATTTATTTCTAATTATTATTTCTAACATCCTCCCTTAATGAGAAAACTCCTAACAATCTTTCTGCATTCCAAGTATTGCTCTTAATCTACTAAAATATTTTGACATAACTGACTTGGTAAAAATATTTGCAATTTGATCTTGTGTCTTCACATAAACTATTTCTACTTCCTTCTTGGCAATACAGTCTCTAATGAAACGATATATTGTGTCTATGTGCTTGTTCTGTTCATGGAACACTAGATTCTTTGCAAGTTCTAAGACCAATTTATTATCAAGATAAATCTTTGTACTTTATTCTTTATTCATATTAAGCTCTTTCAGCAATTTTCTTAACCAAATAGCATGACATATGCAAGAGGTTGCTACCACATACTTGGCCTCACAAGTAGACAATGTAACAATAACTTGTTTTTTAGAATTTCAAGTAAAAGCACAATCACCCATAAAAAACACAAAACCAGTAGTGTTTTTTCTATCATCAACATCTCCCGCAAAATCACTATCACAAAACCTCATAAGATTGAACTCATTAGTAGGTGAATACAATAAGGCATAGTCAATTATACCTTTTAAATAACAAAGATTCTTCTCGTAGTCTTTATATGAGTAGAGGTAGGAGACTCCATAAAACAACATACAACTCCAACTGCATAAATGATATTCAAGTACACGTTAAATACCCCAAGCTTCCCACAAGACTCTTGAACAAAGTAGAATCTTCCTTCTCTCCACCATCAAACTTTGAAAATTTTAATTTTCCTTCCATGGGTGTGTTCACCGGGTTGAAATAAAGCATTTTGAATTTCTGTAACACTTTTTTTGCATAGTTTTCTGAGAAACAAAAATTTCATTCTCCATTTACTTCACTTCTAATCCCAAGTAATAAGACATAAGTTCCATATCTGTCATCTCAAATTCACAACACATTTTCTTCTTCAAATAAATTTGGGTTATTGTCAGTAAATATTAAATCATCAACATAAACACAAACAAAGAGAATATCACCATTTTCAAAATTTTTAACATATAAAACATACTCATGTTGACAACATGAAATTCCATTGTCTTGAAAGCACTTGTAAATGCGGCTATTCTACGCTCTTGGTGCTTGCTTTAAGCCATACAATGCCTTCTTCAATATTATTTTTTTCTCTTCCTCCTCAAGATAACTATTTAGAAAAGCCGACTTAACATCAAGTTGGAAAATTTTCCACTCCATTTGAGCTGTTAAAGAGATAAGAAGACGAATTGTCTCCATACCAGCAACCGGTGCATACGCTTCATCATAATTAACTCCATGTTGTTGTTTTACCCTTTCACAACTAATCTTGCTTTATATCTGTCCACCTCCCCTTTTGCATTCTTCTTAATTTTGAACACCCACTTGACTTCAATTGCTTCATAACCCTTAGGAAGTTTTGAAAAATCCTAAGTGTCATTCTTCTTGATAGCATTAATTTCTTCCTCCATTACTCGTCTCCACCTTTTAGCTTTATCAAAGGTTAGAGATTCACTGTCAACAAAGAGACAACAAAAATTATTTATAATTTCAGTTTAATCATAAATTTCTTCAAGACTTCTTATTTTTCTTGGTATTTCACTTGAGCTCCCTTCAGAAGATGAAAATCCTTTCTGTATATTCCTTAATGTCCCGACTATTCATGGAACGTGAGAAGCAGATGAATAATCATCTGCTTCTGGAAGAAATCGAAGAATTTCTTGGGAATCCTGCAAGAGCCACTTGTTCTTTTTTCTCTGACAGATGGTCAGAACTTCATCTGGGTTCGAATCCTATTGAGAGGTCTACTAGAGATAAGAAATTGTTAAAGAAAGAACAAGATGTTTCTTTTGTTCTTTCCAGGCGATCGGAAAATAAAGAAATAGTTAATTTATTCGAGGTTTCATGAATTGAAGTAGTCGGTGAAAGAAATGGTGTAGAAAACTCATTTTGTGGTACATCTTCTTGATCAATTTCTTCAAAATAGGGAAAGAAATCATAATTGCCTCCTTCTTTCTCCCAATTTCATGTCTCTTCTTCATCAAATTCTACATCTCTGCTTACAATAATTTTCTCATTGTTTGGATTGTACAATTTGTAGCCCTTTGAATTTGCATCATAGCTAATGAACACATGTTTCACACTTCTATCATCAAGTTTGGTTCTTCCTTGATCGGGTACATGAGCAAATGCAATGCTCCCAAAAACTCTAAGATGATCAACTTTTGGCTTCACTGCACTCCATGCTTCTTGAGGTGTTTGACATTTGACATTCTTTGTAAGAGAACGATTGGGCAAATAAACTGCACAAGAAATAGTTTCAGCCCAAAATTCCTTGGCCATAGACTTAGCTTTCAACATACATCTAGCTATATTCAAAATTGTTCTATTTTTTTCTCTCTACCACCCCATTTTGTTGTGAATTTCTAGGAAACGTTAAAAGGCGGCGAATCTCATTATCTTTACAAAAATCATTGAATTCTTTTGATGTGAATTCGCCCCCTCTATCGAATCTTAGAGCTTTGATTACATAACCACTCTCTTTCTCAACAAGGGCTTTAAAATTTTAAACATTACAAATGCCTCAGATTTTTGTTTCAAAAAATACACCTAAGTCTTCCTACTAAAATCATCTACAAAGAGCAAAAAATATTTATTTTTACCAAAGGAAGGAGAATCAATTGGACCACACAAGTCAGTGTGTACAAGTTGGAGAGACTCCTTTGCTCTTGAAATTGATTCAACATTTTTAGAAAAGCTTATTCTTGCATGTTTTCCAAGGAGACATGCTTCACACAATTGATTAGGATGATTGATTTGAGACATCCCTTTCACCATCTTCTCATCTCCTAAGGTCTTGAGTGCTCCAAAATTCAAGTGACCAAATCTCATATGTCAACACCATGCTACATCTTTTATGCTAGTTTTCAAGCATTTTGCTTCATCGGTCTTTATTGTTATCATAAGCAATTATCATCACCTTCTTCATTGTTAAGTGCTATAAATAATGTTGGCTCTTCACCTTCTTCTTTATCATCAACAAGATTGACCCTTTCTTCTACATTGTTTCTACATTCCCAAGAAAAATTACCATACTTATGGCAATTGTAACATTCAACATTTGATTTATCATACCTCCCTTCATTTGTTCTTCCATGATTGCTTCTACCTCTTCCTACTTTTCTTCCACGACCTCTGGTTGGTTGATAACTTCTTTTATTGTTATCAAAATTGTCATGATCTCCTCTTCCTTTTCCATGGCCACGTCCATGTCCTCTTCCATAACCACATCTTTTTTCTTTCAAAAAAACTTTGGCTTTTAGGACTTGCTCTAAAGGCTCATCATGTCTTCTTTTGAACCTTTCTTCACACGCTTGAAGAGAATTCAATAATTGGTCCACAATCATTGATTCTAAATCTTTTGATTCTTCAATTGTACTAACCACAAAATCATATTTTTCAGTTAAAGGACTAAGGACTTTTTCTACCACACAAACATCTTCCATCTTCTCTCCATAACGGCTCATTTGGTTCACAACCATCATCACCCTATTGCCAAAATCCAAAATTGACTCGAACTCCTTCATATGCAAGATTCAAACTCTCCATGAAGAGTTTGTAGGCACATCTTCTTCACCTTGCTAACACCTTCAAGGGAAGTTCTCAAAATCTCTCAAGCTTCTTCAGAGGTGACTGCATTTGACACTATTTCAAACATAGCTTTATCTAAACTTTCATAGATGAAAGTAAGTGCGTGTTGATCTTTCTTCTTCATCCTCATCAAAATCTCCCTTTCATTGGGTTGTAGAGTAACCTCATTTTCAAGTTGGATATAACGTTTCTCCACAATATCCCAAGCATCTTGAGAACCTAGTAAGATTTTCATCCAACGACACCAATTATCATAATTTCCATTGGTTAGACAAGGAAATTGAAACAAATTCAAGACATTATTGTCTGTTATCTCTCAACTCACCAAGTGTGTTTCACTCTGGTATTTTTTTTTCACTTTTCGTAGCTTTGATGTTACTCTGTTAGAAAATAAAACGGATGAATAAGAGAAATAAAGAGATTCTCATTACTTAGCACCATATGACTAGATGACTTGACACTTTATAATAGAGTAAACAACCATTACATCATAATATAACAACATAAAAACAAATTTCTTTTAATATAACAATATAACAACTTAATTAAGACTGATTATACAAAGTAAATTTTTTTAAAACACATAAAACATGAGTCTTCAACTCACAATTTATTTCTAATTATTATTTCTATTAATATTTGACAATTTATTTCTAATTATTATTTCTAACAATAAAATACTAAAAGTTTTTACAAGGGTGTTGCTTTAAAGTTGGATCGTTACATGGTACGTGAAAGTTTGGATCCTTTTGGTCCACACCAGCCACAAGGAAATATGCAGTGTGCCTGAAAAAGTTTATGAGGTTGATCTTAGAGTCATCATCTATGTCTTGGGTAGCGTCCAATGCTTGTCCCATATGATGTAACCACCTCTCTGCAGCTTCGTGCGTCATGGGAAATGGTCGATGTCTGGCAATTAGTGCAGGATGCCCTGCCAGGAGGCATAGCAGATATAAACAAATTAACGTTAAGATTTAATTAAGGAGCGGATTAATTAGTTAAGAAGGAAGAGTAGAAGGTGACCTCTTCTGTGGGAATAGAGAGTGGGGCCTCCCATTCTCTGGACGAGGAACTCGTACTGGTTCTGAATTGCGTATTGTTTGTCAGAATTGGCGAAAATTGAACGAAACCACTCTTGCTGGTCATCGTAAACCCTGTTGTAGAAATTGGTAGAGAGATTAAGAAAGGTTTGAAGGCCGAGCTTGTCAAACAAATTGGCATCGTCGATCGCAAACGCATCTGCTGTGGAAACTCCACTCCCTTCACTCGCCTTCTGTTGCAGACTCTGCATCGCTAATTATGGATCTCCACACATTAATTCAACCTTTCTTTCACTACAATAACAAAAGGTGTGCGCACCCCTTCCCTTTCGCCAACTTGCAATAAAATCTCGCTACCTACCTAATCATTTTCGTAAACAAATCAAAATATCTAAATATTATTTTTAAAAAATATTGTTTTATTTTAGAATTTATTTGTATTTTAAAGATATTATTTTTATAATAGAAATTTATTTTAAGGTTTTGAGACAAGAAAAATGAACGTAAGTTAGAAACGGAAATTTTTCAATAATCTTAAAAATGTATTCTTTATGTAAAGCAAAAAATAATTTGTTATTTTTCCTTTTTTTTAGGTCTTTTTTATTTTATAGTGTTCTTTTAATCAATACAAGTTTGTTGGTTTTGGTTATATGATTTTGTTCCAATTCATATTTTATTTTAGAGTTTGTAATATAAAATGTTACAGTAACATTTAATTATAATTTGTTATTTATAATAAATTTATTGATTTTAATAATTAATATATTAAAAGTAAAGTTGTGATTAAAAGTCGTGTAAAATTTTTTTATATTATTTATATATAATAATTAAAATTTTTATTTTAAAATTAATAAATGTATGGTCTTCAAATTTATCTGATTAGATGATAATAAGAAGCTAAAGACAGGCAATGGGATAGCGTGGCTGGTAAAGTTGTTGAAGGGGTATGGCGTGTGCCGTGGGAGTACTCAAGTGCCGCGGTCCAGAAGATACGGCACCTATGCACCAAACAGTTTGTCGAAAATGAAACAGCTTTAAAATATTTTTTTTTGTGATATTTTTTTTATTTTTATCTTTAAAGATTTCTTTTTTTTTTTAGTCTTGATTTTTAGAAATATTATTTAAAGATTATATTAATCATTAATAAGTATTATATTTTAGGCTAAACTACCACTAGTGTTCCAATTTTTTTTTCACACCTTTTGACCTTCAACTCTTTTAAAAGTTTAATTAATTATTTGAAAAGTTTAAATGTTAATTTTAAAAATATAGGACATGGGCAAGAATTGAACATTGGTTAAAGCTAATCTACTAGGCCAAATGGAAAAGTCTTTTTTATTTCAAAATTTCAAAGAATTTAAACTAATCAATAGCGACGTTAATTTTAAAAATATAGAAAAGTTAAACAAGGATAGAATCAAACTCAAGTTTGAGATTTTAAATACTAAAGTCATACCACTGGATCAAAAGCCAATATTAGTTTTCTTGTGAGATTCACATTTAATTAAACTAATCATGTGGCAAGATTAATTTTTAAAGTATATTAAAATTTACAACTTTTTAAAATTTTATAAATGGAGAAATTTTAATTTTAAATTTTAACTCTTAATTTTAATTTTTGTCTTTATTTTTAATTATATTTTAAATTTTCTATTGTTGTTAATATAACTAAATTTTAGTTTTAGTTGTTAACCCTTAAATTTTAATTTTAACTTTTAATTCTTAATTTTAGTTTCAAAATCACAAATAAAATATACAACATAAAATGACCTACAATAGATTTAAAATTAAAATATACAAATAAAATAAAAATCTAATTAAAAATAAAAGATAGAAATTAAAATTTAAATTAAAAGTTAAAAATTATAAATTAAAGTAACAACTAAACTTAAATATAAAATTAAAAATTAAAAAAAATAAACTTATTCAAATATATTTAACATAAAGTAGTTTTTAGAATTTAAAAAAATTTCTTTATTTAAAAAATTTAAAAATGACCAAGAATAGTAAAACAAAACAAAGGAAAAGAGACAATAAAATCAAAGTTGGTTTACTATCTAGTGGTATCGTCTTAAAACTCTCATAGGTCCTAGGTTCAAATCTTACTTTGTCCAATTTTAATATATGTTTAAAATTAATGTTGCCACATCATTAATTTAATTAAATTTGAATCTCACTAGAAAACTGATATTAACTTTTGATCTAGTTGTATGACTTTAACATTTAAACTCTCAAACCTGGGTTCCATTTGAGCCTTGCCCAACTTTTCTACAATTTTAAAATTAACATTTGTATTGATTAGTTTAAATTCATTGGAATTCCAAAATAAAACAAATTTGACCTTTGGTCTAGTGGATTGGTTTTAACCTTTCATCTCCACTTTCATCTCCATCTCCAGGACTAGTTTTCTATATTTTTAAATTTAACATTTCCAAATGATTAATTAAACTTTATTTAACTCTTAATTACAACATAACGTATGTCCTTTCTAACCGTCAATGTCCTAAATTTGACCAAAGAGTAAAAATTAAACTTTTGAACAAGTTGAGGGACACAAAGTGAGCTACTCCCTAAATTGGGAACACTGGTGGTAATTTAACTTATATTTCATTATGAATTTATAATATAAGTTCTTAAACAATTTAGCAACATAATTACTATATTTTATTACAAATTTTGTTTGTTCTTTGGAACTCATTACAAAAAAATAACTTAATTATATACATATTAATTGAGATTAGTAAAACATCAAAACTATTTTAAATATAGTAAAGAATCATAGTACACCTACATCATCAACGACAAATACTCATACTAATACAAATACAATTATTTGATAACTAAAACTAAATAAAAAAAAAAGTAAAAGTTCAAAATAATTTTTAAATCAGGAAAATATATGTACATAAATAATGCCCTACTTTCTATATAAAAAAAATAATGACCTACTATGTTCCCTCGAATTGTATATACCCTACTCCGAGGTTAATGAATATTTATCATGATAAATTTCAGATGTTAATTAACTCCAGACATGAAAAAGTCACTCAATACAAATGTACTCTCCCTGACACCAATGCACATATATTGGCACGCACTTTTCAATTGTTTCAACTCCAGAATACCTCCATGTGTGACACGAGATTTCTTCAAAGTCCATAGATGTAGAAGATAATTATGCATTCTCGTTGTTTGAAAACTAATCTTGCATATTTACTTGAAGTTGTTATACAAGTAATGGATTATTCACACACTGAGCGAATCTGTAAGCATTAGCAGACAAGATGTTATGCCTCCTCATCCGGTCAAAGTCACCTTATTTACAGATGAAAATTTTCTGTTTTAAATTTATGTCTCATTTTTTGTTTTAACTAATTAATATATATGTTATGTTATTTATTATATTTTTTTTTATAATTTTTTTTATATATTATTTAGCTTATTAAATAACATAATATTTATACACGAATTTAGGAGGATTCACGATTTTCATCAGTTACGTACATAGATGGCCTTCCGCACTATTTTCTCTCTGTCTCCTGCATCTGAAATATTGCATGCTTCCTAGCAATCCATATATTACATAAAATCAAACACCATCGTTATCTGTTGTAAAAACTTCTCCTTGACTGAATTTGTCATCAAACCTCGCTCCAGATGTGGTCTGCAGGAAAATAAATGTTTTGTCTCTCCATGTTCTCCACAAAAAGATGCATTTTGCAGATCCTCCAATCAAATTAACATTCTTAAAATTATTTTTCATTGGCATCCAATTTCCCAATAATCTCCAAGTTAATTATAGTAAATAACGCTTTCTTCGGTGCCTTCATACTCTCCATAAGGCGGAGTACCAAATCTCATCTCTTTTGATTCTACTTTTATTGATTGTAATTCCCTGTGTACTGACTTAACAGAATATTCCCTGTTGTTATCCATAATCTAAGTCCACCAGTCCATTCTGCTCGTGTAGTACCACTCACCTCACCATCTTTTCCATTGAATTCAACATAGGAATAACTCCCAAAACTAAGAAATCGAAAACGTGAAGAGAAAAACAGAAATAACAGAGCGAAAAGGAGAATGAAACAGATGAATCACCAAATCCTATTCTAATTTATGATCAAGGTGTTGCAATAATTTATACAATGAATTATGAGGGAAGGAAGAAAGCCCGAAAGCCAAGTCCAATAGAACAGAAAACAGAAAATGGGTAAGGTAGTTATAACAAAAATAACTACCAACAACAAAAACTATGAAGGGGTGTGGTAAAAATCACAGGGTTGTGCGATCATGCCTGAACTTGATCCTCTATTTCTGGAAGTTGGGAGGGATGCTGAAAGCCCTCCTCAAGCTGGGAATAGATGTTAATTATTCCTAGCTTGGAATAGGAGAGGTGAAAAACTTGAGGAAAGAGGGCTTTGGTTAGGAGATCAGCTAGTTGCATAGAGGAAGCGATAAAAAGCAACTTGATGAGACCTACATTGACTTTGTCTCTAACAATGTGACAATCAATGTTTATATGTTTGATTATTTTGTGGAAGACCTGATTGGAGGCAATTTGAAGAGCATTGTCATTGTCACAAAATAGGAGAGAGGGCCATTTGAAACAAATGCGAAAACTATCAAGGAAATAATTGAGCCATTGCACCTCACAGGTGGAAAAAGCGATAGCCTGATATTCAACTTCAAATGAACTCTTTGAGATCGTGTCTTGCTTCTTGGAGTGCCAAGCAATAAGAGAGTGACCAAGATAAATGGAAAAACTTGTGATAGAGCGCCTAGTGTCAAAGCAGCTAGCCCAATCGGAATCTCTGAAACATTGATCTAAAGAAAGCTGGAATTGGGAAAATATACACCAAGACTAGGGGCTTGTTTGAGGTAGCAAAGAATGCGAAATGCTGTGTTGAGATGTGCGTCAGTTGGTTTAAACATGAATTGGCTGAGATGTTGAACTGAGAAGGTGATGTCGGGGCATGTGGTTGTGAGGTAGATAAGGCGACCAATGAGGCGATGATAGAGGGAAGGGTCAGGCAAGAACTCACCAGTAAAGGAGTGGAGTCGGGTAGTGTAATTAAAAGGGGTGGAGGTTGGTCTACAAGCCAGCATACCTGTGTCAGAGAGGATGTCTAGAGTGTATTTTCGTTGACATAGATGGATACCCTTCTTGGTGTGAGCAACTTCGAAGCTGAGAAAAATATTACAAACAAAATCTTTGTTATTCTCTTCAGTATTCAGAGTACAATTGTAATATAAAGCAAAACATGCAATCGGGCCTGAGAAAGATGTCTAAATCTAAAGTGCTAAAGATGGATAGGGATGATTTTACACAATGGATGGGTAATGGCAAACATGGTAAGGGTAGTGGGAAGGGTATTAGTCGAAAGGGTGTATAGTCCAACACATTTTTTAACTGTACCAATCGTCCTCCTTGAGCTCACATCCTGAATAGTGCACATAAAAGAGGATAACATTAATTCACAATTGGGGCCTTTTACAAGTTTAGAAATGGAGATCAAGTTGTAGTTAAAAGAGGGAATGAACAAAACATTTTCAAGGAAGAATTCACTGGAAAACATGACAGTGCCAGAGTGAGTGGTTGTGACTTTTTGACCTATGGGTAATCTAACAGCAATGGGATTAATGATTTTGTGGTGTGTGAAAAGGCTTAGTGAAGAAGCAATTTGATCAGTGGCACCCAAGTCTAAGATCCACAATGTTTGACACTTAAATTCAACAAAAGATGTGTTGTGAGTGCAGTGTGTGTTGATACCTTTGTTTGGTGAGTTACATGGTGACTGAACCTACAACATGAGAAGAACTTGGTGGTGATTGTACAACTCAGCTTCTTTTAGTGTCTGATACTCCTTTGAGGAGAGTTTGTGCTCACAGGTGTCAACAATATTGGGATGTTGCTGATGTTGATCATCATTGGTGGCCTTCACTTCTTCAGCCATGGTCTAATTTATGCTAGGTGTTTTTCCATACAATTTGTGCCTAGGAGGGAAGTCGTGCTTCCTGTACCATACATCCATGGTATGTCCCATTCTACCACAATGTGTTCAAATCTTGTTATTCTTGTTGCCACTATGCTTTGCTAAAATCTTCCATTGACTCTATCAGATGGGAACCCATGCTTCCTATAGCACATTGCTTTAGTGTGGCTTGTTCTTCCATAAAAGGTGCACACCAGGTTAGAACCTCCTTCATTGTTCCCTGTATTTTTGCTTCCCAAACTAATTGCAGACGCAAAAATGCTTCTTTCATACTGCCTCTCTTATTGGACAACATAGGAAAAGATCTTTGAAATGGAGGGAAGAGGCTCCATGATCAAGATATTCAACTTCACATTGCTAAAGCTCTTGTTCAACCCTCTCAAGAATTGCATGGCTTGGTCTTCGGTTTTTCTCGCTAAAACTGCTTCTAGCATCTCACAACTGCATCTAATCGAGCAGCTACATACCGGATTTGGTCTAAAACTTTCCAATTCATCACAAACAGTTCTTAATTTCGTAAAATATTGAGTGATATTTGAGTCACCTTGCTTGATCGAAGTGGCCTCGAGTTAAAGGTCAGATATGTGAATCCTATCACCTTGAGAATACCCTGCACGAAGGTCTTTCCAAATGGCTTCAGACATATCCATCCAGATGATGCTCTGTTAGATTTGTGGATTCATAGAATGGAGAATCCAAGAGACCACCATGTCATTGCATTGTCTCAACATCGATGAAATTTGTCTCCTTCATCAGGTTCGTGAGCTTTTCCATTGATGAATTCTAGTTTTTTTTCACACTTAAGGCAGTAGCCATGACCTTACTCCATGCGCTGTAATTTCTTTCGTCAAGGAGAGGAGAGACGAGGACAATTGTGGGATTCTTACAGGGCACAAGTAGAGATAATTATGCACGTTCACTGTGGGGTCTAGATCACTACTCATGTTAAAAGAAGAAGACGCCATGGATGATGATGGAAGGATCAGAGCAAGCACAGTAGATCTCTTATAAATGAAAAGCTCTGATACCATAAGAAATCGAAAACGCGAAGAGAAAAACAGAAATAGCAGAGCGAAAAGGAGAATAACACAAATGAATCACAAAATCCCATTCTAATTTATGATCAAGGTGATTACAATCATTTATACAATGAATTATGAGGGAAGGAAAGAAGCCTGAAAGACCAAGTCCAATAGAACAGAAAAACAGAAAATGGGTAAGGTAGTTATAACAAAAATAACTACCAATAACAGAAACTATGAAGGGATGTGGGAAAAATCACAAGGTTGTGTGATCATGCCTGAACTTGATCCTCTATTTTTGGAAGCTGTGAAGGATGCTGAGAAAAATGGTGAACATAAAGCTAATATTCAAGTTGTGAGGAAATTTTGGATTGAATAATGATTTGAGTGATCAATTCTTTGTATTGAGTCACTATGGATAATAGTATTAATTTTGTGATAGTCAAAACTATGTTACATTGGCTATTTTTCAATACTATATTGATTCATTACGTATTATACTCCCTTCTTTACCAAACAATATTCAACAATACAAAATTCATAAATAAAGAATTTTATCTATAAATATATTAATTAATATTTATATATATATATTAATATTAAAAAATTATGATTTTGAAATAAAAAGTAATATAAAATAAGTAGCTAATACAAAAATTAAATTAAATTTCAAGTGTAGCAATATAGAATATTTATAGAGTACAAGAGAGCATAGAATAGTAGCAACCAATAAAGCTAAACGGAAAATAATAATGCTATATAAGATTTGAATTTGAATTATTATTGTGTTAGTCCAATACACCCTTGCAAGATGGTGGAGTTCGAGACAACATCAATCTTATCCATGAGAAACTTATGGCGTGGAGATGCAAGTGCCTTTGTGGAAAGGTCAGCAAATTAGTGGTTGAACTGGACATGAGTAACATGAAGATGCTTGTTGACAACAAGGCTACACACAAAGTGGTAGTCTATGAGTAGGTGCTTCATGCGAGAATGAAAGATAAGGTTGACACATAGGTAAGTGGCATCAATGTTGTCGACATGTACAATGGGAGGTGGGATCGGCGAAATGCAAAGTTTTTTATGCAGTTCTTACAAGTAGAGTATTTCAGTGACAGTGGAAGTGGTGGAGCGGCATTTGGCTTCCGTGGAGGACTTGGCTACAGTTTTATGTTTCTTGTAGCTCTAAGAGATAACATTTTGACCAAAGTAAATGGCATAGGCTTCTGTGGATTTCCTGTCAATGGTGCCACCAACCCAATCTGCATCACAGGAGGTGCAAATTTGGTGGTTAAGGGATGAATGCAGTTGGAGACCAAAGTCAATAGTCCCTTTTAGATAGCAGATAACTCGTTGTCACTTGTATATGAATGTCGGTGGGGGCAGCCATATACTGAAAGAGTTTGTTGACTGAGAAGGCAATATTCGATCATGTGAGAGCGAGGTATTGCATTGAAACAAAAAGGTGACAATAATAGTGCAATTGCAGGAGGACGCATCATTGGAGGCAAGGTTGCATGTGGTAGATATAGGGGTGTACTAACCGGGTGAGCATCATGCATGTTGTGAGCGTGAAGAAGGTCACAAATGTAATTGTGTTGATTTAGTAAAAGGCCACATTGTGTGGGAATGAGTTCAATGTCGAGAAAGTGGGTGGGCCCACTAAGGCCTTTCAATGAGAATCCAGAAAACACAACATCGTGAAATTTGGTGAGCAACAATTTGTCATTTCTTGCAAGCAAAAAATCATCAATATGAACAAGGAAATAGGCTAAAAGAGGGACCTTGACTCTAGACAAAGAGGGGGGTGTCAGATTTGGACGGTGTAAAGCCATACTCAATAAGAAAGACCTTGATTGCATGATACTAAGCACGTGATGCCTGTTTGAGACCATAAAGGGCTTTATGGAGCTTGCTAACATGCTGAGAGAATTATGTATTGATAAAGCCAAGGGGTTGGGACATATAAATATCTTCAGAGGTAGTGTTATGAAGGAATGTAGTGTTGACGTCCATTTGACTAATTGATCCTCCTTTTGAGAACGAAAGGAAGATAATAAGTTTAATGGTTTATGGCTTGACCACAAGATTAAAGGTTCCTGATAGTCAATTCCATGGCATTGGGGAAAACCTTTAGCGACTAACTAGCTTTGTACCAAGCGATAGAGCCATCAATGTTCCGTTTGAGGTGAAAAACCCACTTGCTCCCTTTGATATTGATGTTTAGGGGAGGCTGAACAAGTACCCAGGTACCATTGGTAATTAGGGCATTGAATTCTATTAACATGGCTTCTTTCCACTCATTGTGTTTCGTGGCTTTTGTGACACAAGCGGGCTTAATCGAGGGGGGGTAAGGGAAAACGGGTGGAAAAATGAGCATGTTTCAACTTGAAGATTCCATTCTTTGATCAAGTCACCATTGGGTGAGTCAACAGAGAAGTATGAGAACATGGGAGAAACCGCTGCAATGGGTTGAAAGGTTAACAATGTGCACGCTAGTATGGGAGATAGAGAGTGGGTTGGTGAGAGAGGTTAAGGGTGTTGAGATATGGAGTTTGGGAGGGAGGTACATGAATAACAGGGTTAGGTTCAGGTTGTTGAGGGATGTTTACATGAGGTCTAATGGTAAGGTTGGTGATGAGGTTTGTTACATGGGGTTTTGGGGGAGTGTTGAGAGTGTGCATGCATGGAGAGAGATACAGATGGATGGGATTGAGTGATGTGGAGGCAAGGTAAAGAGGTTAGGGTGACTGCATATTAGATGTTAGGGGGATATGGAAAGGTGGATGAGTGCACGAGATTGTGGGAGGTTAGTACGAATGAGTGCACGAAAATGTGGAAGGGTGTTATTAGGTGTGGATGGGGCACTGGATTATGGAAGGTGGGTACATGATTGTGAGAGGTGGGCATATGATGAAGGGGATTATGAAGGTTATGGGAGGTTGGGATATGATTATGGGGATTAAGAGGGTTATAGGGACACCATTGTATTCTAGGGTGTGAAAGGGGAGAGTGAGATGAGTAATGCCATGTTGTTGGAGACAGGAGTGTAATTTAATATATTCACCACCATTGTCACTATAGAGTGTTTTGATTTTGGTGTTTAGTTTATTTTCAATGACAAATTTAAAAATAGGGAAGATGGTAGAGACATCAAATTTAAATTTGATTGGATATAACCAGATATAACAAACGAATAAGCCAATGAAAATAACATAATAAGAGAAATCATTTCTTGATTTTATTGATGTGGGACCTAATACATCATAATAGACAAATTCAAGTGGACTCAAACTACTAAGACTCGACTTATGAAAAGGAAGTTTATGACTCTTGCTACTTAGGCAATCAACATAGTAATCATTGGATGGCTTGATTAGGATGTGAGACTGTTTGAGGGCATGTTAGAGAGTTGGATAGGTCGGGTGTCTAAGGCGATTGTTCCAGAGAGAGGTTGGGAGGTAATTGGTGTGGAATGTAGAGGGATTGGGCTTGCATGATTGGCGGTACACACGGTCATTATTCTTGCCGGCAGATAAACCACCCCTTGCTCAAACTCTTCACCTCAAAATAAGAAGAAAAAATTCAATGGAAACACGATTAATTTGGTTGAGCTAGAGTGGTGAATGGTTAACCCCTTACCATTTGCAACAATTAATTTATCAAACCCATTGTATTTGTTAGAAATTGAAAGATTGTGGAGATCCCCCCAAGGCAAGTTTGAAGAATCCTTGATGAAGAGAATGCTCCCAAGATCTTTACTCATAGAGGTTCCAAGGTTGAAGAAATAGAGGTGGAAGACTAGGAGATGAAGGTGAGGTAGGGGCCACTTCTACTTTGTAGATGATAAGCCATGAGTGAAGCTAGCCACAAAGGAAGGAACCCTTGATAATAGCATGAAGAAACTCTCACAAGAGTGGAGAGAACATGAACACTCTCTAAGAACAAAGAGCTCTCAATTTTAGAGAAAGGTTAGTTTCATTCAAATGAGTGTTAAAATCTACATGAATGAGGAAATCTTCTATTTATATAGAAAAACATGAACCATGGGCTTAGGATCCCAAGTTGAACGTCCAACATGCTTAATTAAGGGTTAGTTGGCTTAATTTAATGTTAATTTAGCATGTGCTCAATTAACACTAATTTAATCCAACTAAAGATCCAAACATGGCCCTAAAAATATGGATCTATGTTCCTTCTAATTTGAATTTTGGAGGGAAATGACATGGCACTTAAAAATGCAAATTCAAATAAGAAGTAACAAGAATCAGCCATGAGTGAGAAAGCACATGTGGAGTGAAACAATGGGACAAGGGGGCTCACATGTCTCCTACATGCTTCATGTGTTGGTTAGAAGGGTTTTAGAAGCAATTAGGGTGGAAATGAATAACCACACGTCCAAATGCATTCTAGATAGTACAACTAATTAACACACTCCACA
This sequence comes from Psophocarpus tetragonolobus, assembly GCA_037954015.1. Lineage (NCBI taxonomy): Eukaryota > Viridiplantae > Streptophyta > Magnoliopsida > Fabales > Fabaceae > Psophocarpus > Psophocarpus tetragonolobus. The sequence goes on along the minus strand of CM075688.1, from coordinate 21,096,256 downwards.
AAGAGACTATTTACACCTCCTAAAGAAAATAGAACCTATAGGCCAAAATACAAGGCCGAAAATTAAACTAGTTACACCCCTAAAATTCGAATGACTTAAGGGTGCTTATACAAGCCTAAAAGTGGTTAAATTAATACAATTAAATGGAACATGTCCTAAACTAAGCTCCTTGAAGCTTCATCAAGTCATGCTCATTTCTTATTGGTCCTAGCTCAAGCCCATGCTAGGCGTGCATGCATCACCTTGTGACATGGTGAGAGTCATCGAAGTTAAGAAGCTAACTTTGGTCATTAGAGGCCTCTTGTTGGGCTAAATTGGCTCAAGGTTGCTTGTCAATTTTTGGGTAGCCATGAATTTTGTAGCAAGTCTTACCTGTGCGGCCGACACAGTCACAAAATTAGCAAATCGAATGTTTGGAATAAGTGTCATGGATGGTAGAGCAGTTAGCACCACGATTTTACGAGTCACAAAAAGAGGAGGATTTGTTGCTTTGGGTGTTGCACTGTTGTTGAGCATAGTTGGTAGTGGTCAATGTTGACTGTGAAAGTTGATCATACTACCTTAGAAAGATTTCAAAGTCAACTAGTTTTTCATAAAGTTTGTCAAAGGAGAGTGAAGTGTCATACGTGCAGATGGAGGTGATAACTGCCTAATTTACCTAATTTTACATAGGTAAAATAGAGCAATTATCATAATTCTTTCTTGGACTTGTTTTCCTCTTATTTCGCTTTAAATTTGATCTAGTTACGAATTTAGGTTTAAATTTAAGTTTATGAATATTTTATGTTTAATTTCTTGTTTTTAGTTGCTTTGAGTTAGGTTTCGGAAAGAATTGAAGAAGCGGAGAAAAAAATCCAAAAATTTGGTCAAAGTCTACCTCCAAGCGCCTAGCAACCACTCTCACGAGCGCCCAGTACTCATTATCAGACATATGCTGACTCAGCATTGAGTGCCCAATACTTCGTTTGTCGTCGCCCAGCATTCGGTGTAAAAGCAATGGTCAACACTCAGTTCGTTGCCGTCCAGCACCACTCAAGGAAACTTAGCCTTGAAGAATCCTTATGGCACCTAGTGGCCATTTTTTGACCGTTGGGTGCCCGTGCTGTGAAATGAAATTATAAAAGGCCATGTTTTCAATTCAATAGGGGTTCCATCTGAAGGTTCCACGCTCTCTCTTAACCCAGGGTTACACACTTTGCTAATCGAGGGAACGTTCCAAACCCATCTTCCTCCATTCTCTGCACTCATTCATCTTGATGGTTATGTTAGGTTTTGTTATTTTGTTGGGATTTGATGTAACTAAACTTGAACTCTTATGTATTTTTGTTCTCTTAATCTAAGTTTACTTTCCAATGATAGTGCTCTTCTTTACCTTGCTCTTTATTGTCTTTATGTTTTGTGGATTTTGCTTGTTGAATGAACTTGTGAAAGGGGTTTTGCTTAGGAAATGAGAAGAGATTCCAATGGGGTTTATGTCTCGGGAGAGAGTAAAACCCATTAGCTATCTTGAGCTCCTTTTCTTAATGCAAGTTATTTGACTTTAGATTGTGTGAAGGATCCATGGTCTAAAGCCCAAATAACTTAGACTTTTGCTCTTGAGGAATCAGAGTAAGGGTACTTTTATGAGTGATAGGAACATGGGGAGTGAACAAAGATTTTGAGTTCATTTATGCATGTAAGGAATGTTTTAGTGAGTCAAACCCAACTGAATATCATACGTGTAACCACCACTTTTATTTATTTTTGCTTTATTTACTTTATGTTTGGTAGTTTATTAAATTTCTATTTTTTTCGTTAGTACAAGTAGAAAATAGTGATTTTCTGAGTATCAACAAGTCCATGTGGATCATCTGATATATTTATCGGTTACTACATACGACTAGTGCACTTGCTGCGAGTATTGTAGAAGACTTTTTACACTCATCAGGAGGCGGTGAACTCAGAAAAGATGGGAGGCAAGCCATTTAAAGCAGTGATGACAAGATCGATGTCATTGGTAGGATGGTCGATGAAGCCAAGTTCATCGGTAATGACCCTGGTGAAGCGAAGGTAATAAATGATAGTAGAGGTGTCCATCCAGACAAAGGAGAGACATTCGTTTAGAGACATGATGCGAGTGCGAGAGAAACTAGCATATTGTTTATTGAGGTGTGACCAAGCAGCAACAGATGAGTCAGCAGAGGTGATGATGATTTGGGCTTCAAAGTCACACGAATCTAAGAGAGCCAAAAAGATGTAGTAATTTTGGCATTGCCAATGAGAGAATGTTAGGTTAACAATGTGGTATTAGAAGAGAAGAGTTTTGGTGGAAAACACGTTGCGGTCTCCATGACATGGCCAAACAAAATAAATGAGTCATTTGTTTTTACCAAATATGGTAGTAGGTAAAATTAAATTTGATGGCCATAGAAAAGTCTAAGGACAACCTTAGTTGTGGTGGCCATAGAAAAAAAATTAGGATAAATATTGTGGTTAACCTAAAAGTGCTCTTTATACCATATAAAAATGTATTGGATTAAATTAAATTTTAAGTGTAGCAGTACAAAATATTTATAAAGTATAAGAAAGAAAATAACAACGCTACATAAAATTTAAATTTGAATTATTGATGTGTTACTCCAATAGCTAACACAAAACTAACACTGAAATACATTTGCCTTTGGCTTGGCGTTCTAAAAACTAAAAGCGTGAAATTCTTGTAATAAACATCCATGTTCAGGCCGCTATTTTGTACGTTAAAATGCATATTTTCGGTGGTCGTATTAGCTATATATATATATATACACACAAATGTGACTGGTAGAATATAGAAATTTTAGGCGCATATATATGTTTTGAGGAAATATCTTTTTTATTTTTTCAAAATAATTTTATTTTTAAATTTTTAGAATATAAAATGTGTTTATTTTGAGTTTTTATTTTTTTTAAAACAAAAATATTTTATTTAATCAATTTTAATAACAATCTATTTTTATATGTAACTTGCAATATATATTTTTTTGTTATAATTACATCTATGAGTGTTGTTATATAGTTTTAGTTATGGAAATATTAAAAATATTTTTTTATCTTCTATTGTTAACTGATTTTTAAAATTTTTTACTAAAAACATTTATTAAACTATAACCCAACATATTTTATTATTATTTAATATTTTTATATAAAAAATACTGAAAGCAAACGCGTCTTTAACATTTCTCCATTAGCCTGGTGTTGTATTGTAGCATTAGACATTTTGGATACCATCCAAGAGGGTATTACTTTCCCTAAAAAACATTAAAAGTGGGGTGCAATATGTGAATCAAGAAAGTACACTAACAATATCACGTTGCTGTCCAAACTAATAAGTTATGATATGAGATTTTTAACTTGAAGATATGAGATTATGTAACAATTTTTTTTATTGGAGCTTCAACAATTTGGATTAATATTTAATTAGCATACTCTTATACATAATCTCTATTATTGTTTGAAATTTATTAGAAAAATACAAATTCATATAAGTCCCATTTATTATTGAATAACTCTTTTCTTAATTTTATATATATATTTTTTTAATGGCAAAGATAATAGATTAAAGTCAATCAAGGGTGAAACCAACAGTTTCTAAAACCTTAATACAGTGAACAAAACTTAAATATACATAAGTAAAGATAGCACTAACCGGATACTAAAGGCCACAAAACCCCCAACCACTCCCTGAAAATTCCATATTCAGCATGCACATACGGTGGTTACTATACCAATCTGAGTATCCACACCCCCTATTAAACCCAAATCTATACGTCAACCACTTCCATGAGGTCAACTGAATTTGACCGAAGATATTCAACTCCTCCAAAGAAGCTCTGTTAAAAATTATGGAATTCCTAACTTCCCATATACACCAGTTGACCACAAAACTAAATAGGAACCTACACTTTTTCCTACATTTACCAGTCACCCATTAGCTAGTAGTTTGGAACAATAAGGGTAAATCATTCGGTAAAAGGGACTGAAAACCTATCCAGACCATTACTTTATACCATAGGAATTGTTCTACCAGGCACGTGAGAAACAGATGCTTACTATCTTCAGGATGAGGCCCTTTACACAACTGACATGTTTGCTTTTCCAACAGGATGAGAATTCTTCTTTTTAGCAAATTATCGATCGTAGGCAATCTATTCAAAGGAGCTTTCAAGAGAAAACCATTACCTTAGACGGTAATTTATCCTTCCAGAGCCTCCCTAACAGCGAAGGAGCCAAGGGAGGTCTAAAGGCATTGAACAAGACTTCCAGCAGGATCCTATAAGCACCTGCAACTGTAAAGCCCCTTGAGCAGTCAAACATCCATGTCCATCTATCCCTAAGACGAGGTTTAAGCTGAATAGGATTTACCAAATCTTCCAACAACGTGAGTAAATCCTCCTCCTAGACAAACAATCTCCTTCTCCACTCCCACTCCCACCGGTACGTGCCCAACTCACCATCTAACATAGCTTGGACCGAAGCACCCTTATTCCAAGCCAGTAAAAACAATTTAGGGAAAATCTCTCTCAACGGGGTTCCCCCTACCCATCTATGGTGCCAGAACAAAGTATCTCCCCCATTCCCTAATCTCTTTCTAATATTTGTCTCAAGCCACCTAGGGGATTGATTCAACGACCCATCAATTGCCCATATATCCTTCCACCAGATAGAGCATTTTGACTTCGAGATTAACTTATAGGGGAGATTCTGATAATCGCCATATCTACTCCTTAGCAGGGGGCCCACAAAGAGTTCCTCTCAGATAAGAATCTCCATCTCCATTTTGCCAGCAAGCTTAAGCTAAACAACGAAAGACACTTAACCCCCAGACCTCCAAGTCTTTTTGGTAAGCATACTTTCTCCCAGCTTACCCAAGAAATTTCTTGACCTTCAACATTCCCACTCCACAGAAATCTCCTATGTATACCTTTTAGAACCCTTAGGACCTTAATAGGAGCCTTGTAAAATGAGAAGAAATAGAGCGGAAGACTAGATAAGATTGAATTTAGCATGACTAGCCTTCCACTAAAAGACAGATTTTTTCCTTTCCACACTACCAATCTGTTGTTAAACATATCCACTAATGGTTTCCACGTGGCGTCCTTCCTAGGATTTGCTCCTACTGGAATGCCCAGAAACTTAAAGGGAGGAGAGTTGTCTGAACAACTAAGAATACACTTCACCGCATGCATAAATCCTGGATCCACATTCAAACCATAGAATTGGCTTTTCCAAAAATTATCTTTAGGCCAGATACCATTGCAAAACCTCTAAAGATGACCTTCATTGACCAGATTGTCTAGAAGTCTGCCTCGCCCATCAAGATAGCGTCATCTGCATATTGGAGTAAGGAAAAACTAGCATCTTCATTCACCTTAATCTCTCTATAGACTCATTGCTAGATAGTCGATCTATACAGACCCGTCAAACCTTCAGCAATCACCAGGAACAAGAAAGGAGATAAGGGGTCCCCTTGCTTGATACCTGGAATTCCAGGGTGGGGCTACCATTGACCAGAATCGAGATATAGCTATTTTGCACTAAATTACCCACCCACATCCTCCACCTTTGACCAAACCCCATCCTTCCCAACATATAGTCAAGAAAGTGCCAATTTACTGAGTCATAAGCCTTTTCAAAGTCTAACTTGAACAAGAAACAAGAGGTTTTAGACCTATGAGTCCAGTCCACAATTTCATTAGCAACCAACACCCCATCAAAGATGGACCTGCCTGCTAGGAAAGCTGTTTGGCACTATTGAATAATTCCACCCATCACCTTTTTCGTCCTCTCAGCAAGCACTTTAGAGATAATTTTTTTAACACTCGAGATCAAGGAAATATATTGAGTTAACTTACCCGGGCTCGCCACCTTCGGGACCAGCGTAATAAAAGAGGATGTGATGCCCCTAGGAAGCTTTCCAGAACCATGAAATTGTTGCACCACCCTAACCAGGTCTTCCCTTACAATATCCCAGTAAGACTTATAGAAATTCAAGCCAAAACCATCTGGACCCGGACTTTTTGCCTCCCTCACAATTCCAAATTGTTGCCTTGATCTAATCCACCGAAAATTGAGCTTCCAAGAAGACGTTGTCCTCTTTAGATATCTGGATAAAGTTAACCCCATCAAGAGTAGGCCTAAGCATGCCTCTCTCTGAAAGAACTTCCTTAAAATGCCTCACCACCTCGTCTTTTACACCTTCTACTGGCTCCACCCAACCTTGCTCTGTTTGCACAACCGTCATACTGTTCTTGGCACACCTTTGCTTAAAAATATTATGGAAGTATTTAGAGTTGGCATCTCCATACACCACCCAATTAACTCTAGACTTCTAAAGAATAGCTCTTTCCCTGTTCCGAGCTTGATTCCAATACTCTGTCGAAAAAATCTTCCTATTACTAGCTTCACTGACCATTGTGTGTAATAAATTCTGATCTAATTCCTCCAACTCCTTAGCCTTAGCCTACAACCCTTCGTCCTCCTTATTCTAAACTATTGAACTCCATTCCTTCATTACAATTTTTAGCGCCTTCAACTTCATGAAAAATTTTTTAGCCTCCTATCTTTGAGGATTTTGAGCCATCCAGAAATTTTTTACTACCTCAAGGAAGGAGGGGTGTTGAATCCAGTAATCAAAGAATTTGAAAGGTTTTGCCCCCTAATTCAAGTTGTTTACTTTAGTTAGAATCCAACAATGGTCTAATAACTCCGTGGACCCTATCCACTAGTACCCAATCTTCCAAAATTTGATCAATACTTGAGAAAGAAGAAATCGATCTAACCTGCTGGATGCTGCACCATCAGCTGAGATCCACGTAAACTCCTTCCCATAAGTTAGGATATCCACCACTCCCATATGACTAATAAAGGAGGAAAAATCTTCCATCTCCCCAGTACTATGATAATTTGAGGCTCTCACCGCTTCCCTTCTATGAGATACAACATTGAAATCTCCCCCAAGACACTATTGAATTCCTGTGAAACCCCTTTTAGACATTAAAAGATCTGCCCATAATTTCCTTTTACCATCCATAGAACAAGGTGAGTAGATATTTGCCAAGCATACGTCAGAATTTAGACTTGATAAGGAGAATGCTAGCCCCAAGAAGCCATCACCTCGAATATGCCACTTAACCTCCAACAACTGTTTCCTCCAAATTGTCAGTAAACCACCACTTAGCCTGTTTGAAGGCAAAAACCTCCACTCACAGTCTTCCTTCCCCCACACCTCCTCAACCTCCCACCTTGCAATAGAGGAGCATTTAGTCTCCTGAAGCATACAAATGTCTACTTTATTTGAGATAAGGAGACGCCTTATCCGTTGATACTTAACCCTATCTCGGAAGCCCCTCACATTCAAAGAAAAGATCTTCATTCAGGCCTACCTGGGTTCTTTCCTTTTCTACTCGATCTCTATGTTCCAGCTTGCTTATTTCCTCCTTATACCTTTCATCTGGTTGAGATCCAACTATCCCTAAACTTTGCATACATTCCAAATTCTAGTTGAATCCATCCTAATCCTCTCTTGGCCGAAACCTGGGGGTACTTCACCACCAATAGGATTGGTAACCATCACTTGCTAGGTTGGATAACAAGGTAAAGACGAGAGTAGTTGAGGAAAATCATTCGACCTCCTTGTTGAAGCCATTTCACTTCCATCAAAATTATGCCTCCTCTCCTCCTTCCAAATTCCAACCTTCCTCCCACCTTCCCCTTCCTCAAATCTGAGAAACTTCCACTTTTTATACTTGAAAGATTTTGTCTTCATAGACTTTCCCCCACTATCACTCCTCTGCCCCTTTGTCTTGGAATCAATCTTTTGGTGGTTTAATCTAGGTTCAAATGAATCCATATTGGGCGCCCCTAGGGAAGGAGAGACCCATTTCCATAGCTCAGTACTATCAAAACCACTCCTCTTCGAAGACGAAAAAGCCACACACTCCCCTTCATCTAGTCCATTATTTCGTACACAAGAGAGCAAGTTAGGGCTTACCATATTTTCCACTTCACCTGCGTCGTAGCCCATTTCTTCATGCCCTTTGTTCATATATAAGCCAAAGCTAGACACACTTCCTTTGTTTCACGCAGCTCCTTTTCTTTACGCACCTCCTTTTCTTCGCACACTTCCATCTCCCTTGCCTTTAACGGGCTGAAGCCCATGTCTTGGCCATGTAGTGATTTTTTCCTTTTTCCAAACAGGCAAGATATATCCTCCCTTTTCTTCCAGCAGCCTGCACATACCCTTTTTGGTGAAACTGACCCAGCTGACCCATTGTAGCCTCCTCCTTCCACACTACTCTGCACTGCACCTAGCTGACCTCCATTGACACCTTCACATAGGTTTGTCCTAGCTGTATCATCGTTTGATCCTTGCTACCCCTGACCGAGCTCCGCCAGCCTCCGCCACTCATCGTCGTGCATCTCGATCTCCTCATTACTTAGGCCTGCAAAACTACTTCCCGAAAAGGTTGAAGAAGCGCTGGGCTGCGTAGAATCCTTCCTATCCTACCTCATTTCTTCAACTATGTGGATGTGAACCACCTCCTCATCTATTTGAACCTGATTGATCTCATCAAACCTCCTATATTCATCTACCACAATAGCCATCGTTACTACCTCTAACATTAACTTTCTCTTCGTGGCGTCGAGCTCTAGAAAAACTCTGAAAACAGAGGCTAAAGCATGGAAGAATTTTATGTTCCATGCTTGAGCTGGAACCCCGTAGCACCTCAGCCATATGATACATTCCTTGCCCATGTCCATAGGCTTCCATTGCTTAATCTCTGCAAACCATTCCTTAACCCATTAGACGTTTTCATTGAGATAATCTTTTATAGCCCTTACGTCGTTAGACTCAAGTAACACCAGGTTCATTCCTAGTGGGGTTGCTTTAACACCAAAAACACCCTCATAATGATGCTTATCTTGGGTAGTATATGTAGAGCCTCTATTCACCACCTTCCATACGTAGCCTTTTGATAGCCACTTCATATCTTCAGCATCAGTTTCGTAAGCTAGGGCAATGGGCGACTTCTTCACCAATGTTATAGCATCTTCTGCATGGCTTCCATAACACCTACTTGGCCTTTTTACAATATTCGGGTAGGTCCTTATTCTCTCTGGGGCTTTTAGGTCATCATTCCTACTCTCCTCTCCATGATCATCTTCCTTCCCACCCATAATGTTGTGTGTTGGGGCCCTGACCTTCCCACTAGTTTGACCGTTTGAGAATCTAGGTTGTTCACCCATATCTTCATGTCACTTATGAAGATATTATCCAACTTTACCGCTAACCTTCTCTCGTCTTCCACCCCTAGGAATCTCACGAAGCCAAATCTCTTGCCCCTCCTATCAACCTTATTCGGTATGACAACCTCTTTTATCTCCCTGTAACATTTGAACACTTCCCACATATCCTTCGCCTGGAACTCCAGTGAAAAATGCGTGAAAAAGAAGGAGATATAGCATGATTATCTCCACTAAGACTTCCACCGTTAACGTACCTTTCTCCTCCCCGCCTATCATTTTTTCTCTTGCCTCTCCATGACCTCCTCTTCTCAGTGTCGTCCACTCCTATAATCCTTCCTGCCACACCCTCCTCTCCTCCATGATTTCGCACATTACATTTTCATGTTATAATTACAAGTTTGTTCTTAATTTTATATATGTAATTTTTAACAAATTGCAATTAATTCGAAAGGGTGTGTGCTGGCCGTTGGAACTCGTCAAAACAATATAAATATAAATATATATATATAAATGAATATTTATTTGAATTTTTAAAAATTCAAAGTATTAATATCCGTAAAGTTATAAATAAAATGTTTTAAATTTTACTTAAGTTTTAGAGCTGAAAATATTAAAAATAAAAATAACATTACGTAGAAGCTTACTTATAATTATGCAAAAATTATAAATTAAAATGTCATAAATATTTTAATCAAAACATCACAGACTCATTAATTGTCCAACAAAACATAAAGAAAAAATAAATAAGTTACCCTCTATAATATTAGTTTCGACCTCACATGCATAATAAATAATGTAACTTAGCTTTATTTAATAACTCTTTACTTACACTCTTTTCTTGTTTTCTTGGCACTTTAGAAGAATAGTTAAGCGTTTTACTTTTTGTATGTATCATAACATTGTAACTATTATTACAAAGTCTTAGAAGACACGCGAGAAGAAAAGAATAACCAGGAGTTTGTTAATAATAATGCAGTATCCTAACGTATCTCACTCCAATGTGAAAGAAAAATATGAAATAAAATACTAAGGAAATATTTATCAGTAATATTATTCTAGTATAAAGTAGTACAATGTTGTAGCTACCTGTTCGTAACTTTATATAAATTTGAAAAATAATACATGTATATATCTTCATATTATAATACATTTATTGAGAGAAAGAATAAAGAAAAGATATGTAGATACCCTAGAATTTACTCTGTGATTGAGAAAGATTGAAAAATATAAAAGGTGTATATGTTAACAAAAGGCAGACAATTCCATAACCGATCGAAATAATCACAAGACAAATATATATCCAAAATTCGTAAAGGTTGCTTTCCCCTCCATCCTTTTCATTGATTCATTTGATCTCGCAAACTAAATGCATAATAGTAGTATGAGACTATGACATGAGCAGTCAATGGCAATAAATGAAGAATATTTAATAATTATAAAATCCTCAAATAGTATCGACATAGCCATGTTTGATGCTTAGATCCAGCGAGGTAATAAATTAATTAATACTTATTATGATTTAACAAGAACGAGAGTTAGGTCTGTTTAATCAGTTGTGAGATCATGATCTCAAACTAATTATAGGAATCCAATTAAATTGTCAAAAAGAAAAATACAAGCTAGTAGAGAATGCTACACCTTATTATGCAAACTTACACAGCACTAAAAATAATATGTATTATTGGCAAAAATTAATACTGAGACTACAGGTTACAAAGCTTTTGCTTCCTCCCGTACATAATTAATAACAAGAAGAACTATATATGGAGAGAGAATAGCATCTGATAGAAGAGAGTAGCAACCACAATAAATTCACTGGAATATCATAAGCATTAGGTGTCCTTTAAACAGAAACAGATGAAAAGTAAAACAATTTGAATGACACATGAATACCATATACCATACTCATATCAACTTTCATAATTGTATCTAGTGGCCGCCACCAACACCACCGCCAAATCCAACACCAAAACCACCACCTCCACCTCCACCAAATCCACCCCCTCCACCTCCACCTCCACCTATTCCTCCTCCTACTCCACCTCCACTACCACTACCACCACCAGCTCCAAACCCTCCTCCACCTCCACCTCCAAACCCGCCACCACCACCAAATCCACCTCCTCCACCCGCACCACCCCCTCCTCCCACACCACCACCTACTCCCCCTCCTGCTCCTCCTCCAATGCCACCACCACCACCTGCACCCCCACCTATACCACCGCCACCACCATGACCAAGTCCACCTCCAATGCCACCACCAACACCATGACCAACCCCACCTCCACCTCCTAGACCGCCACCACCACCAGCTCCACCACCAATGCCGCCGCCAACCCCGTGACCTAATCCACCTCCACCTCCCAGACCACCACCACCACCGGCTCCACCACCAACCCCGTGACCTAATCCACCTCCACCTCCCAGACCACCACCACCACCGGCTCCACCACCAACACCGTGACCTAATCCACCTCCACCTCCTAGACCACCACCACCACCAGCACCACCACCTAGTCCGCCTCCACCTCCTAGACCGCCTCCACCTCCTAGACCACCACCACCACCTGCTCCTCCACCAATGCCACCGCCAACACCATGACCAAACCCAGCTCCACCTCCCAAACCACCACCAACACCATGACCTAGTCCGCCTCCACCTCCTAAACCACCACCAGCTCCACCGCCAATGCCACCACCTAATCCCCCTCCACCTCCTAAACCACCACCAGCTCCACCGCCAAGACCATGACCTAGACCAGCCCCACCTCCGAGACCACCACCGGCACCACCACCAAATCCACCTCCACCTCCAAGGCCACCACCAGCCCCTCCACCAAAGCCAGCACCACCACCAAGGCCACCTCCTCCCCCTAAACCTGCCCCTGCACCACCACCAAAGCCACCACCTCCGCCAAAGCCAAGTCCACCACGCCTAAAGCCTTTCTTGATAATCCCAGGCCCCAACAAATGCGGTGGATGAATCAAATGTTTGTCATCCTTAACCTGAACCTTTGCTACTTCCCCCACTACCAACGAAGCAGCCGCAATGCAGAAGGCAAACACAGAAACAATGACATTTGAAGACAGTTTCATTGTAAGTTGTAAGTGTGTAGCTGAATGAATGCGCAATGAAGGAGTGAGGGTATATATAGTGAAAGAGTAACTAGCTAGCTAACAGTGTACAGAGTATAGAATAACATATATTGGAAGGTTCACTCTCAACTGCTACTTGTGAAGGAGTAAATGAGGCTCAGCTGCCCTTGCCTCAGAGATTTAATTCCCCAACTGTCCTTCTCTACAACGCGCCCTTAAATCAAGTCCCCGTTTCACGATTACAGATCAGGGTTTTGACCACTCGCCATCATCTCTACCTTTGTTCTTTCTAACACATTACATTTTACATTTACACACCCATTATACATTCATTATTCGCCTTTATCGAGCTTCTCTTCTCCCTATTAATGCCTTTCTCTCATACACATCAATGCACCAACCAAATAGCCTCCTCTCTATATTACACTTTTCTGCACGCAACTCTCTCTCTAGCCCACCACAATGCATAACACACAAATGGGTAAAAAAGCCAAATTTATAATCTTAATAATTAAGAAAAAAAATAGAAAAATATCCAAAAAATCTTACTAATTAAGAGAATAAAGAGAAAAAAAATAATAAATAATGAATACGGAATAAAAAAATAAATAATTAATCTTAACTATTAATTTTTATTTCAATAATAATTATGACATATAATTTGCTTCTTAGTACGTATATCCTGTGTCATGGTCATTAATTAATTTACTAATTAATTTACGATCGAAGTTCATGACACATGGTCATTAATTAATTAACGATCGAAGTTCCGGTCACATCACATTCGTAAATGGACACACTTTCGTTAATAAGCAATTTAAATAACAGATGATATCATAAATAAAAAACTATAATTAAATAAAGAATATTTTAAAAATAATAAAATCAAATAGAATTATTGTTTTAATTTATTTATTTATTTATATTGATATTATCAACACCACAATTAATCATTTATTTATTTAGATATTATCAACACGACAATTAAAATAATTAATGGAATGATAGTGAAAATGAGATTACCATGGAAAATTATACTTGGATAACCTTATATTGTAATGATTTAATTTATGTACTGGCATTAAATTTTTTTTAAAAAAATTATCCTAACTTTTTCCATTTAATTATTCTTATCTAGTTAATTAATAGTGGAGAGAAAAAAAATGTTTTCATTTATAAGTTTATTAATGTTCTCCACTTAAAATAAGGGAGAGAAAGAAAGATTTGTTAATTGATCGATCAAGATCATTAACTTGTAAATAAAACAAGAATTAAGAGTTTAATACCTATGTAAGCTTGTTAGGAATATAAGGTATATTCAAGATTCAATTTATTATCTTTGCATAAATAAAATTGTACTATATTTATTGATTATCATATTTATTTTTTCTGAAATAATTAATGTGATAATTAAAGTTAAAGACTTATTTTTATAATAGAGATTATAATGATAAAAATAAGTTCTTTATATTTATTTAAGGTGTTTTAAATCCTAAGACTATTGAGGATAGAATATGTTAATCCGGATAGATTAATTATGTGTGATAGTCTTTGTTAGATAAAAATTAATAAATCTCACTTGTTAAATTACACATAAATAGCATATATAAGAATATGCTATTTACTAACTCAAAAAGAAGAATTTCTAATGGTTATATATTAGCTTAAAATTGTCAATAGAAAATTCTTGTGAAGATATAAAATAATTTCCTTAAACTTGAGATTATCATAATTAACAGAATATTATTAGCGTTTGATTTCAAACACCTAATACCTTAGGGTGTTAGTTGAATGATTATTGAGTATAATTAAATTCTTATAAAATTAAATAATAAATCAAGAAAAAATTCATTAACTTTTGATAATGAGTTTGAATTTTACAATAAAAATAAAGACCTTAACCAAGACTGTTGAAAAAATAAAGAAAAGAATTTCTTGAATTTTTTATTATAGGTTAATTTGATAAAATTTGACAATTAAATCATATGCTAAAGTTAATTTAGGATTATAAAAATAAAAAGAATATTACGTAAAGTTAATTTGGGATTATAAAATTGAAAATAATATTACGTTGATATCGTAAAGGTTGTTGAAAATATAAAATATTAAATATTATTTTATGTTATACGGATGTTAAGGCTGCTGCTGGGTTGTTGTAAAAAATATTATTTTAAATATTCTTGATTTACTATTGTTTTAATTTTGAACTTACAAAATGACACATTAACAAGTGTTATAATCTTTATTAAAGAAAATTTTATTATTTAATAATTAAATTAAAAAAATTAATTTTATCAAATAGATTTTTTTTTCTTACACTCAAAATATTATGATATTTTTTACTAACACCAAAAGTATAAATAATATCTACTCTATTTAGAATATAACAGCCACAAATTTTACTTCAATTTGAAATGCTACAGCCTAGCCTTCAGGACCTGATTTCAATTTGAAATCTTACTTCAATATGAAATGCTGTTGCACCACATTCAAAATTGATAAGCAAAATTTGACTTGGTCAAATTTAAATATCCCAATGAAGAGAAAGGAACTGCTAGGCCGTTCCGAATTCCGACATTCCAGCAAAAGAAGATTCTTTTTTTATATGAATATTGCTGGTATTATTTGAACTTATGTGGGTAGGATTTTTTGTGATTGTGCATGTCAGTTACAATTTGTTGGTTTATAAAAGGTGAGTGACAGAAAATTGGTGTAGGATAAAAAAGAAAATTAGTTCACTCTCTTTTATATTTTGTTGTAAATAGTTCACGGCAAAAGTAATAATTAGTCTTGGTGTGAATAAAAAGTGAGTTACTGCATAGAAAATAAGTGTGAGTTCAAAAAAGAAAATTACATTCACTCTCTTTTATACTTTCACAATCTTTTATATTCTGCTGAAACACGTTCAAGTGTTGCCAAACAAAGATTAGGAGTACGAATACACGTGAAAAAAAAAAATTTAAGATTTTGATACTCTACTTGGATATATTTTACTTGCTTTTACAGATATTTTGTAAATTAGTATGTGTGATTTAGACATAAATAGATTCATTTATTTTCATTGTGCATATTCGGATAAAGTTAATAAATTTAATATATATAAAAAATTGTGATTAAATATTACTTTAAAATCATTGAAAACGCATAAGTCATTCTCTCATAAAATAATTAATGCATCTAGAAACTAGAAAATATTCTTATAAAAAATAAAAAAAATTATTGTAAAAGATATTATAATTAAAGAAGAGGACAAAGAGAAGAATAGGAAGCTAAGAAAATACGTTATTGACAAGATGATGTAACACAAAGAGAGATCAAGAAAAATAAAAGTTCTTGGTTATTTGTTTGTAAATGGTGGCGTGGTTGTCCAATTATTATTATTGTCATGAGTTTGATGAAGAAGATAAACATATTACAAGGATTAGTCATTTTCTACAAGCTAATCTAGCTATCAGAAATCGTATGTTTATTTACATTTTAAAAATTGAAATATATTATTTATAAATTGAAATCAAACACACCTAACAAAAATCCCATTATTTTTATTTAATTGATTTATGTTATTTTCTGCACATATTTTTATAATTCTTCCTTTCAAATAATCTCATTTCACTTTTTTTTCTCTTTTTTTTTTTCTAAATCAAACATATATTTTTTGTTTTAAGCATTATGTTCAAATATTAGAGAAGTGTTTTTCATTTTTGAAAATTAACGAATTACTTCAAACCCATCACATGCCCCATCTTAGAAAGTTCATTTTTAATCCTAAATTTCCTCTTTCTTTTCATCTTTTCTTTTCTTTCTCAATTTCTATTTTCTTTCTTCTTCTCTCAATTTCTCTTTTATTGCTTCTTCGTTATAGTAATTTGGTTCACCTATAGTTGAGCACTTAATTTGTGTCCATTCAATCGATTCAAACTCGATTAAATGACATTAACAATAGTTCAAAAATAGATTCAATCTAAATATTTGTATCAATCATAAGGAAGGTTGTCAATCATATCAACCAACTTAGTTTGAGTTTGATAACATTAGGCAAGTAAGTTAATTATAAAATCATTATCCTATCTTGTGGTTTAAGCAATTGGAAACACATTTACTAAGCATAAGGAACAATTTTGTCACACTTTTTCTTTGTATTTTCTCTCTTAGCTTTTTTTACGTGAGAATAGGACATGCAGAGGCATCATTAAAACAAAAGAGATCCTAACTAGGTAATCACCTCATTTGAAACCAATAATCTACAGTCGTCTTAGATATATAGATAGAAAGGAAAGGAAAAACAAGACAATGGACACACATGAACTAAACCCAAGAGAATGATTCAATACATGAACTTGTAGTTAGGAAGTCTCATCTTATTCCTAGTAAAGTCAATACATACAATAGATGGACGAGAATCTTACCATAAAAAATCTTGACTGTGAGTGATGTGAGAGGCTAAGGGATGTTTAGATGCACTCATAGTTTTCAGCCAACTTTCTAAATTTTTCATTTCCTAGAAAAAATATGAAAATTCGGAAAAACATATTTAGATAAATCCAATTTTCTAACGGGGTGTTTGTTTCATGTCATACAAAATTATTCCTAAGAATATGAGGATGGGAATATTTTAATCCCATATTTGGTATAAGGTTGAAAAAAAATACATAGGTATATGTTATTCCTGAGTAAAATACACTCTCATTGAAAGAGGGTTTTCATTCTTGGCCATACAGGATGGGAAAGTTTTATTCCCTTTATGTGAGAATACACATCCAGAGGTGAAATTCGCTAATACCCTCCACTACCTACAACCTGTCGTGCTCCTCTCTCCCCTTACCCATTACTTACTGCACAATCACTTTGAACACAGGTAATCTTTCGTCCAAAATTATTATTTTGCGTTGTTCTATAAAAGGTAAAACATTTATGAATCAATCCATGAATTAGAACCAGAACACTACTACATAACCAGCTATGTGCATGCAGGTAATTTTTCTCCAATTTTATCATTTTTGTAGTTCTATAAAAGGGGAAATGTCCATGTTTCAAGAAATAATTATTAAGCAGAGAGAAACCCTCTCAATATTTTATGATTCGTGGTTCTTTTATTCATTTTTACAGACATTCTTGTACCTACTCTCTATCACTCACATACACTTTTTATTTGATACTCATTGGTTTGAACCGTTGGGTGGCTCAAAGTCTATCAATCACCTAGCTCATCCTTCCTTTCTGGTTCATTGATTGGTAAGTTTTAAGATGCCAAAACTTCATGACACCCTTTCCTTTAAGATCTCTCTATGATTAGAATACTTCAGAAATATTATAGCATATCTTTGATAATGCGTGCTAGATATGGTTTACACACTCTATTCTCTTTCTATTCAGATTTATTTTTGGCTTTTTGGCCCTATGCAGTGTAATAATAAATGCAAGTTCTTGTCAATTCCTCTTGTGACCAGAGATAAATATATTCTTTTAGTAAATATTAATTGTTCCGACTTATGTTAGGAAAGCTTCTAATAGGCTACCTAGTTTTAATTTGTGGTATATCGTCTTGTTTAATTGAGTTTTCTAGTTTCAAATAAACTTTTATAGGCAACTTTTGACATTTTCTTTCCATTTTTCATTCTAAAAACTTGTAAAGTTATATTTTCTCAAAATTCATTATCAAATGAATGCATTAATTTTTGCTTGCACACTAATACAAATTCAACTATTTATTTCTTGACTCTTAAAACTCAAGGAAGAATAATAACTTCTTGTTGTCTACTACATATCATATTCGTAAAAAAATTATTATGGATCCTTGTGAAAGAAATATAAAAGATGTTGAGTCATTCTGCGAAATCACCTATCGTGACATGATAACTATTGTTGAGCAAAGTGACACATGGAGTCAGTGGAGAGACAATTTAGCATTGGAAATGTTTAATGGATGGAGAAGTGGAAATCATATATAGAATTCAAATTTATTGTTTTTGAAGTTTTTATTATGTAATGTAATTTTTACTTTTTTATGTATAGTTTACTTTATGCAAAAGTTTTATTATTTAAACTTGTTAAGTTGTTGGATAGATAGAAGAGTCCTTTGAAACTCACCAAGTAAAAGGCCCCAAGAGGCAATGGACTGCACAAGAAGATGCATGTTTAGTGGAAAGTTTGCTATATTTGGTGGAAAATGGTTGAAAAGCTTATGTAGGAACATTTAAACATAGGTATACTAAAGAGTTAGAAAAGTATCTTCAAAACAAAATTTTACATTGCACTTTAAAAGCTAACCCTCACATTAAATCAAGAGTAAAACATTTAAAAAAGCAATATAGTGCAATCAAAGAAATGTTGGGTCCACATGCTATCGGTTTTGGGTGCGATGGTACTCGAAAGATTATTATAGTGGAGAAGAAAATTTATAAACAATGGTGCAAGGTATACTATGATATACCATTTTTACACTTTAAAAATAAAAAAGTATACTTATTTTTTAATTAAATGTATATTTCATAATATTTCATACATATCTTACCTTTTATGCAGTCCTGCAGTTGCCTTGTTTGGTAAACCATTTCCTCATTTTGATAATTTGGAAATGTCTTTTGAAAAAGATAGAGCAACAGGTGCTTATGTAGAAAGTCCAACCGAAGCTGTGGTGCAACCTTAAAGTTGCTTGTCCATGAATCCTCTTCAAGTTTCTTCAATCCTTGAGAAATAGAGGTGAAGAGATGAGAGAATGGAAGGTGAATGACAACTTCTAAAGAAGATAAGCCATTGGAGAAAGCTTGCCATAAAGGAAGAAGGTTTTGATGAAAGCTTGTGAAGAACTTCTCAAAGAGAGAGAGAAATTCAAACACTCTAAAGAGAACTCAACTCACAAATTGAAATTACATTAAAAATCAAAGTGTAAATTCTACAATGAAGGGGTGAAGTTGTATTTATAGAGTTAGGGAGTATTTAGGGTATCCAAGCATTTATTAGGGTGTTTAGATGATTAAGCATGTGTTAATTATGCTAAGCATAATTAGCACATGACTAGAAGAGGTAATCATCCAAACAAGGCCCTAAATAAGTGGATCTTGTTCCCCATGTGCCACCTAGTTCCTAAAAAAGTGGATCTAGTTCCCTTGATATTTAAATCAATAGACAACTATATGCCATGTAGAATGGAGAAGGCATGTGGCACTACTAAAGGGGACATATAGGTCTCATATGTCTCTTATGCACATGTGTATGTTTAGGAGGTCTGGAAATCAAAGAAGGGGTGTGTAAATTAATATTTACACATCTTCTTGCTAAAAAAAGGCTCACTTTCTACCATACACCCAACACAAATAAATAATGACACCTCATGCCAAAAATAAGAGAAAACAAGGTGTAATAGCTGAAATACAAAGGCCCAAAAATTACTAACAATACCTACTCAAAATACTATACCATTTACATAATATTTACAAGTAATTTTAAGACTATAGCCCTAAAGTCTTCATGAAGCTCCTTTCTAGTCATGTCCTCTTTCTAATCTTCCTAGACAAGGGACCTTGCTAGGTAGGATTGCATCAATCCTTCCCTCTTGAGAAGGATTTGACCCTAAATTTGGAGGTCATTCTTCCTTTTCTTCCAATCCTGCAATGAGATAAGCAAAATAATTAGCAATGTAAACTCCAGAGGATTGGGATAGTGAGGAATCTATGAGATAGCCCCTCAAGCTTAGGGTAGTGGAGGTAGAGCAAAGGCCTTCATATAGCAATTCCCCAACCTAGGCCCAATGCACTAAGTATGAGTCTCACTTGATTAGAAGTAGATGAGACTATATTAAGTGCACTAGAGCACTCATCAAGAAGGCTAAGTAAGTCTTATCCTTTTGTTCACCCCAAGAAAGTATGATGGGCCTAGGGGTGCACTACTCTTGCATTGTCTCTTGAGGTTAAACTTGAGATTGACTTTGAGTCTCCAATATCATGGGCTCAATCTCATGTTTAACTGAAGTGGCCTCATCTACAAGTAGAGTTTGAGGTTGTGATGTTTTATGCTCAATGGTAATGGGCACAACCCCAACTTCTACTTCCTTATGGGAAGAGGTACCTTCAATAAGATCCTTCTTGGAATTCAAAAGGTAATCTTCTTGAAGGTTATCCTCCCCTTTCATGTCTCCCAAATCTTGAACTTGATATGTATAATCAAGTTCAAAAGGTGAAGATTCAAGTTCAACACTTGGGAGTGTATGCAATAGTTCTTTCTCAAGTTGAAGGTAGAGAGGTTATTGCATAAAGAAGTTATGTTTTAAGTCCATTTTTGTAGAAAAATGACTCTCATTTATCACAACCTTCTTGGAAGTGGCACTTCCTTCTATCCCATCAACTAACAATGTTTGTTTATTTTTCCTTTGTTTTTGTTTTTCTCTTCCTCTCCCTTTTTCTTTTTCATGCTAAGTTGATCCTCTACTACCTGTGCAGGTGTTAGAGGATACAACTTTATATGCATATCCATATGGGTGAAGGCTATTTGGTTGGAATGACCATGATGAATGGCTTTCTTGTCAAATTTCCATGGTCTTCCAAGCATATGACCAACTTCCATGGGAATAATATCACAATGTAGTTCACCATTGTATGTTCCTATTGAGATTTGTACCTTCACTTACTCATTGACCACCATTTCTCCATGCTCATTGAGCCATTGAAGTTTATATGTATTTGGATAGGGAAATGGGGTCAATGCTAGATTTTCTACCAAGCTTAAACTGCAGTAATTGCAACAAGAACCACTATCTACAATGAGAGAACACAATTTATCCTTTACTTTACATCTAGTATGAAAGATGTTCTCTCTTTAAGGCTGTGTCAGCTCAGTAGGTTGGCTTCCAAGAAGCCTTCAAATTATTAAGAGGTCCCCCTCATATGCATAAGCACCTTCTATGTCAAAATTGGATGCATGACCCTTTTTTTCCCCACTCTCACTAGAGGAAAAAGGTGAGCTACTCTTACTGCTATACATGTCTAGGCCCCTCATGATAATGTTCTTTTTAATGGGGCAATGAGAAGCTATATGGCCTCTCCTTAGACATTTAAAGCATTTAATACTGCTAGTCCTTTCATGGGAGCTAGTAGTAGAGGGTTTCTTTTCTACATGAGATGTTTTATGATGTCCATGATGTTTATGAGGTTCCTCTTTAGGGAAGCTCTTAGAAGAATTCCTCTTAAGTTGATCCCTCTTTTGCATAAGGTTGAGAATCTCTTTTAAACCATTTTATTTTAATTTGGTTCTCAACCTTAATACATAGTTGAACCAACTCATCTAGGTTCATGTATGAGAAAAGCTCCACTTTGTCTCTTATTTCAGAGCTTAACCCACACAAGAACCACTTCTCTGAAATAAAAGACAAAATGGAGCTTAGCTCACACAAGAACCTAACCATGGTGGCTTAGGGTTCTTTAATGACATTGCCCTTAGAATGAGGAGTTCCATCTTTTGTCTATACTCCTCAATGCTTATGTTTTGTTGTCTAAGCCTTTGAATTTTATCCAAAAGATCCCTCTCATAATAGCATGGGATATGTCTCCTTTTCATTGCACTTCTCAAATCATTCCAATATTTAACTGGAGGCATTTCTCTTCGGTCCTTTTCCTTGACTAAGCCATCCCACCAATGCAGGGCATTGCCTTGGAAGCTAAGGATAGCCAATGGGACTTTCCTTTCCTCCCTAATGTCATAACATTTGAAAAGTTGTTCTACCTGACTTCCACATCTTCTTTCCCATGGAAGGGAGGTCTACCTTTTGCTCACTTGGAGGGGGCACATGCTGATGATTGTTATTATGATTATGGTTGGATCTCCTTGGTCTTTCATAAAAATCTTCTTCTTCTTCTTTGTAAGTGTGTGAGGGAGATCCATACTCATACACTTTTTTCTTTCCTTTATTTCTTTTTCTTCCTCCTCTCTTTTTTTCCTCTCCTCTTCTTCTTTTTATTTTCATCTCTCTTATTTTTTCCTCTCTTTTTTTCTCTTTTTATGCCTCTCTTCTTCTCTTTGCTTATTCGCCATCATCCACTCCCTAAACTCTAAATCAAAACTTTCAAGAGAGTTAGCCTTAGGTGAGTGCCTTTGGTTAGCATTGTTGTTACTTGAGGCACTAGTGTGTGAATGTGAAGGCATAGTGTGAAAGAGATTCTAGGCATGGAAAAAACTTGTAAAACACTCCTCTCTTTCTTGTTTTCTCTCCTAAATAGGCAAGTGAGTCTTTGGAACTCAAGCCTTTCTAAACAGATTGTTGCAAGAAAACTTAAAAGACAAGAAACGTAAAAGTTTAGGGTTCTAAGATGTGCTCCTAAAGGTAAAGGAGATGGTGTACCAATTCTTTCTCCCTACCTTATACCACAAGAGACTAAAGCTAAAAGAATATTACAACCCAAAAGAGAATTATTCCTAAGTACAAATCACTAAAATTACAATTTCAAAGAAAAAGGTTTTCAACTCCTTGTTGGTATTGGTACTGGGAAGGGTGTTGGGCAGGGTTTTTATATATATCAATATATTCTGTTGGGAAATGGTGATTTTTATTGGTCCTGGGCACGGTTTTTAACTCACCTTGCTAAGATCCAAGATCTTATTAAGTAGACAAAGTAAGGTAGTTTAGCATTTCTTTATTTAAGTAACTTTTTCACATTGGTGTCCTCAATTCATGACTATAATACACGCAAGAAAAAGCTATTTAAGAACATATAAAGGAAGGGAAAATGGCACTGATAATCCAGATCTTAGACATGTTACTAGAGGTAACTTGTGTACATGAGAATGAAAATAATTTCAAATAAATTTAGTTGTCACTTTTTCCTTCAAACTCCTCAGCAAATGACATATTTTTCCATATTCTTTAAATTGATAACAGAGGATATAAGTATAAGTGTTTTGGAAGAGAAAGGACAAAGGATGAGCACTAAGGATAACTTTCTTTTTTAATGAATTTCTTCCTCTCTAATAAAAACAGAGAATACAATATCATTATATAATATCAGAATACATTGTTCAAATTCCTTGACTGTGTATATCATTAATAACAATACTATAAATGACATTTAAACAAATTAAAAATAGTGACTCTTAGCCTTTCAAATTCCTGCTAATTAATATTCTCCATTTAATCAATCTTTTATTTGGGTTTAATGCTCAACAAATTCCTCCTTTAAACTCAAATCTTTTTTATCCTTCATTCCAATCATCATCTTCATGTTTTCAAACAGAACAGTTGGCAGAGGCTTTGTAAGAATATATGCTACTTGGTCATGACTAGTAATGTGCACCATTTTTACTTCTCCATTCTTCACATGATCCCTAATAAAATGAAAACGAGCATCAATATGCTTACTCCTCTCATGATAAACAGGATTCTTTGCCAACTCAATTGCTGATTTGTTGTCAACTCGTATTTCAGTTGCCTCATGTTGTTGTAAATTTAACTCACTAAGTAAATTTCTTAACCAAATTGTGTGACACACACACAAAGATACTGCCACATATTCTGCCTCACATGTTGACAAAGTCACTATTGGCTGCTTTTTTGACAGCCATGTGAATGCTGTATTCCCAATGTAAAACATATATCCTGTTTACTTTTACAGTCATCTATATCTCCACACCAATCACTATCAGAGTATCCTACCAACTTGAAATCATTTGTCTTTGAGTAGAGTAACCCAAGTGATTCTGTTACTCAGATGTATCGAAGAATTCTTTTAATAGTTTTGAGGTGAGAGCGTCTTATATCCTCCATGTATCAACTCACTACACCAACACTATAAGCAATATCAGGTATTGTACATGTGAGATACCATAAACTCCCCACTAAGCTACGATATTCACTTGGTCTCCTCCCTCAAATCTAGAGAGTTTCATACCGAGCTCCATTGGTGTTGCTACTGGATTGCAATATTCCATCTTGCTTTCTTCAAAATATCCTTCGCATATGCTTCTTGTGACACAAAAATTCCAAAATTTCATTGTCTAATTTCAAGACCAAGAAAATACTTCATCAATCCTAAATTTGTCATCTCAAATTCCCGCATCATTGCATCTTTAAAGTCTTTAACCATTTTATCATTATTCCCCATGAAAATGAGATCATCAACATAAAGAGCAACAATAAGTAAATTACCTTCTTCTTTTTTACATACAGAGCATGCTCGTAAGGACATTGTAAGAATTTGTTCTTCTTGAAGTAAGTGTTTATTCTGGTGTTCCATGCTCGGGGTGCTTGCTTTAACCCATAAAGTGCTTTCTTCAGCTTTAACACTTTGTCTTCTTTTCCACATTTCATGTACCCAGACAGTTGTTCTATATAGACTTCTTCTTCAAGGACTCCATTTAAAAATGCAGATTTCACATCCATTTGATAGATTGGCCACTCAAGTTGTGCAGCTAAGGATAAAAGAAGTAGAATTGTCTCTATTCTTGCAACTGGAGCAAACACTTCATCATAATCAATTCATGCCTTCTGTTTGTAACCTTTTGCAACTAAACATGCCTTGTATCTTTCAATCTCACCTTGAACATTCATCTTCTTCTTGTATACCCATCTTAAACCTATGGGTTTATATCCTTTTGGCAACTCCACCAAACTCCAAGTTTTATTTTTTTCAATTGTTTTTATCTCTTCATCCATTGCAGCTCTCCACTTCTTATCTCTTATTACTTCCTCAAAGGTAATGTTCTCTGAATCTGCTAGTAAACAAATTAGATGTACTTCTTCAGTTGGGTTATATATATCTTGTAGGCTCCGCATCCTGGTTGGATGCATATCTTTTTCTTCATCCTGATCTTGAGAACTCATTGGAGTGTTTATTGGCATAACACTCAATGACTCTCCTTGGTTTGCCTCCTTTTGATTTTTCCAGTCCCACAAGCTTTCTTTATTCACTTGTACATCTCGACTCACAATCACCTTTTTGTCAATTGGATCAAATAACTTGAAAGCCTTTGTCTTCTCATCATACCCAATGAACACATATTTCTTACTCTTATCATCAAGTTTGGTTCTTTTTTTATCTGGTACATGCGTGTAGGCTACACTACCAAATACTTTAAGATGTGAAACAGATGGTTTATAACCACTTTAAGCTTTTTGTGGAGTTTGACTTTCCAATTTTGTATGCGAACATCGGTTTTGCACATACACAGCATATTGTACTGCTTCTGCCTAAAATTCCTTCGGTACATTTTTGCTTTTCAACATTGATCAAACCATATCAAGTATTATTCCTTTTTTTCTTTCTGCAACACCATTTTGCTGAGGTGAATATGGTCCTGTCAAGAATCTTTTATACCTTGTTTCTCATAATAATTCATGAAAGCAGTTCACATGTATTTTCCACCTTTGTCTGACTGCAAAGCCTTGATGTAAAGGTTGGTTGTTTTCTCCACCATTGCCTTGAATTTTTTGAACACCTCAAATGCTTCTGATTTTTCTTTCAAAAAATAAACTCAAGTTTTCCTTGTGTAGTCATCAATGAAGGTAATAAAATATTTTTTCTCACTGAAAGACTTTGGAGTGATTGGGCCACATATGTTTGTGTGTATTAAATCAAGGGGTCTCCTTGCACGATATTCTGCCTTCTTTTGAAAAGTTATCCTTGTATGCTTGCCAAGTATACAACCTTCACAGAATTTCCTGATGTAGTCTATGTTTGGTAACCCAAAAACCATCTTCTTCTTCACTAACTCTTTTAGCCCGTCATAATGTAAGTGTCCAAACTGTAAATGCCACAACCACGCTTCGTCCTCCATGTTTATTTGCAAACACTTCTCTTGTATATTCTTCAAGTTGAGTTTGAGCATTCGATTATTTGTCATTTTCACATGTGCGAGCACTCCACCATTTTTGTTCTTCAAGTGTAACATCTGGTCTTTCATAAAAACCAAACATCCTTTCTCCAATAATTGCCCCATACTAAGAATATTACTTTTCAAGTCAGGTACATAATAGACATCTTCCATGGTACCTTCTTTTCTA
The DNA here is from genome assembly GCA_037954015.1 of Psophocarpus tetragonolobus. Lineage (NCBI taxonomy): Eukaryota > Viridiplantae > Streptophyta > Magnoliopsida > Fabales > Fabaceae > Psophocarpus > Psophocarpus tetragonolobus. The sequence continues at coordinate 21,069,912 of CM075688.1, read as the reverse complement.
TTTTTCTGGAAAAAACATATTTTTCCTCGGCCTTTGACTGGAACATTTGTTGAATCTCTAAAAGACACATGTCCATCTTCTATTTCTTGTATATCAACAAAGAGGTATTTGTGCCCATACATATGATTGCTAGCACCTGTATCCAGATACCACACCATGTCGTTATCCAAAGTGGTGCCTCCATCGATCATCATTAGAATGCCATTATCTTTTGCTTCATCTTCCTCAACTAAATTCACATTTTCCTCCACCTTCTTCTCGGAGTAGCAATCCTTTGCATAATGTCTATATTTTCCGCAATTGTAACATTCAACATTTGGACGATTTGAACGACCACCTCTTCCACGACGACGGCCTCGCCCATGCTAGTTTTGTTGATTCATTTGCCCTCTCTCTTCATTCATATCTCCATGACCACGACCTTGGTTATGACTGAAATCGTGACTTCCACGTCCACGTCCTCTTCCTCGGTTATATTGCACATACATAACCTTGTCTTCCTTGACGGTCATCTTTGTTTGTAAGGATGCCTCCAATACTTCTTGTTTCTTTTTCTTCTTTCGTTGTTCATGTGCTTCAAGCGAACCTGCGAGATCATCAATTGTCATCTCTTCCAGATTCCTTGACTCTTCAATTGCACATACAACATTTTCAAAATCATCAGCCAACGATCGAAGAATTTTCTCCACAACCCTTGCATCCGTGAGAGCTTCTCCATTGCTTTTAAGTTGATTAGCTACTGTTTGCACACGAGTAATGTAGCTAGATATATCTTCTGACTCCTTTATACTCATGGCCTCCAATTCACCTCTTAGAGTTTGAAGACGCACTTGTTTAACTCGGTCAGCGCCCTTGAACACCTTTTACAAGATGTCTCATGCCTCCTTTAAAGTTGATGCACCAGAAATCTTCTCAAAGATCGACTCATCAATAGCTCAATACAACATGTATAAAGCCACCTTATCTTTTGACCGCAACTCTTTCAAAGTTTTGGTTTGGGCTGCTGAATATCCCGCAATAGTTTCTGGTTCTTGGAAACCATTTTAGACTACCTCCCAAGCATCTTGAGATCCAAAAAGAGCTTTCATTTGGATACTCCAATTGTCATAATTCGTCCCTTTTGTTAGTTGGGCAGAGGGAGATTATTTGCCAGATTCGCCATCAGCTCTGATACCAATTTGATAACAGAGGATATAAGTATAAGTGTTTTGGAAGAGAAAGGATAAAGGATGAGCGCTAAGGATAACTTTCTTTTTTAATGAATTTCTTCCTCTCTAATAAAAACAGAGAATACAATATCATTATATAATATCAGAATACACTGTTCAAATTTCTAGACTGTGTATATCATTAATAACAATACTAGAAATGACATTTAAACAAATTAAAAATAGTGACTCTCAGCCTTTCAAATTCATACTGATTAATATTCTCTATTTAATCAATCTTTTATTTGAGTTTAATGCTCAACATAAATTACATATTTTGAATCATAAATTGGATAAAGCCTATTTATATATATATACATACACACACACAATTATACATGTTGGTAAAAACAAGGGCAACTATGATTGGAAATACTCTGTCTTTCTTATATGTGATTTCTATTTTCCACTTAATTGATTTTCTTTAAATTCACACTGAACTTTAAAAACAAGCATCATATTTAAAAGAAATAGACTTTTATAGTTGTTTGATGCCTCTGTCTTCCATGACATTAGTGGGCCAACTCGTTCCACCCTACTCTTCATAAGAAGTATTTGATTTATGGCTCTAATGGACCAGGCCATTTTGCTACCGTGAAATACTAAACCGTATGTTTTAATTTGCTGAAGAAACTTGTTATAGCTTTAGGGGCATACCTATCACGAAACAAAATTCTTTGACTTGTTATAATTAGTAATTTAGATTATTAATTCTCTACCAATTTTTTAATGCACTATAAAGATAAAAACATGATACCAAATGAACTTATTCCCTTTATAATAGAATGGAATAAATTATTCTTGTTAGCAATCTTATCTTTTGTTTTGTTATAATATATTAATATTAAAAACATGTGAATCCATAAGGGAGACAACAATAAAAAAGTATACTATTAATGTTTCAAGTTGAGCACCATAAGTCTTCAAATTATGTGAACAAAATTTTTAGACTTGAGCAATAGTAAACAACATACTCTCGGTTAATGGTTGACAATTAAAGTTTATTGTTCACTTATTTTACATTAACGGTCATCAAAGTCAAAGTTTCTAATTAAGTATTATGTTCTCGTATATTTAGTGTGATATTCGAAACTCTCTTTTTTTTTTTTGCAAAATAGTATTTATGTATTGGATATTGTACATCTCATACCATATCCATGTTTTGTTTTTATATTTATATAAGTATAATTATCTTTACTCATTAAAAAACAAAAAAAATACAATAAAAATGTAGCAATTAATTATAATTTTATTATTTTATTTTATATTCAAACATACTATTAAGTATTTAGTTTTCATATATTTAGTGTGATATTTCTAGCATTAAATTATCTTTGCTCATTAAAAAACACAAAAATACATGAAACATGTAGCAATTAATTATAATTGTATTATTTTATTTTATACAATAAAAATAATATCTTTTAAATGACAAAGATATTCTGATAATTATCACCTATATTTCAAGGAAAATATATAATAAACCAAACACATGTTTTAATTCTTCCTGGGAGTAAAAAACAAATATTCCCATGAACTTTAGTTTTTAACCAAACATATTTTTTAAAGTACCTAAGAATATCATTCCTAGGAATATTATTCCTGGGAATGTCATTTCGAGGAATAAAATTATATAACTTAAAACAAACATCTCCCAAAGTTTTCATTTTTCAACAAAGAAAAGATGATGTCAGAGGCAGAGAAGTGATGAAAGTTAGAACAGGAGAATACCGTAAAAACTAGAATTGACCTAGACTTGCTGGACCATGAAAGGTAGTAGCGGTGATCTTGGTCAGAGGCACTGAAGAAGTATGAGATACAGAGGTGACGAAAGGGGAAGGGGAACTCAACATGGTTGAAGATGAGACTTTGTTTTCGAGTTTTCCAAATTTGGAAAACTACTTTTGGTAGTTTTCTATTTTTATGGAAAACTAGTTTTCCATTTTCCATTAGTTTTCTTTAAAAAATTTGGATCTTTGAACATATTTGGAAGTTTCCCTTGTATTCTTGGGTTTTTTTTCCAACTTTTTTGAAAAACACTCCAACTAAATACCCCCTAATCTATCAACACAAGTGTTACTTGATGGAAATAAAATAAAGCCTTAGATCAATAAATACAATATTATAGTATATATAGAGAATAAATATAAAGAACAAGGGAAAGAAATTATGTACCTAGTATATATTGAATTAGAGTTCCTTGTTCTTAATGAACATTGTCTCTATATGATTCTTGATGGTTTTTCTACCTACCTTTTAGGGGATTATTGTAGAGAATATGTATGTTAATTGCTTAATGGGATGAAAAATTTATAATTCTTTAGGGCAGACAAAGACTCCTCAAACGAGCTTTCTATGCTTGACCTACCTTATCAAAGAGTCAATCTTACTATAATTTCATTCAAATAATCATAAAGATCATTGATTAATATAAATCCATAATTATATCCAACATTCTCCTACTTGAATGGTATTAATAAATAATCCAAAAGATAAATCATTAAGCTAGAATGACAATTATAGATAAATCTTATATTAAACAACAATATGAGAAATTTAAGCTGCAAAATAATATCTGATATAGATATATATTGTGCGCGTTAACAAATATTTTTCATAAAGTATATAGAATAATGTAGTGCAATAAAATGATATTACAATGATCTCATAAGTAGAACTGGCAATTTGGGCAGGCGGGGTCAGCCTGTTGAACTTTTCAAATAAAATGGGTCAGGCTGGGCCAATTCATATTTTTTCAAGCTACATATTTCTAAGTCCAATCTAACTCTATATTGGGTCATCAGGCCAAAACTTGCCTAAATGGGCTTTTTTAAAAAATAAAAATTTAAAGTTTTATAAAAAAATAAAACTTATTTTATAATATAAGCTCAAACCAATTCAAAACAACACACTAAATTAATAAAAAAACACATCATAAATAAGTCTAAAATAACATAAAAATATATTTATATGTATATTTTAATTTAATGTATATTTTAGAAGAACATAATTTTTATTTGTTAAAAATATATTATTAAATAAACATAACGTACTTTTATATGTAATTTATATATATATATATATATATATATATATATATATAAATTGACTTCACATCTAACATATTTTATGCGTATATTTTTTATTTAATATATTTTTAAAAATATATTATTTATATTATTAATATATATTTTTAAAAATTATGTATTTATATTTGTATTCAGGTCGGTCCATGACCCACCAGCCGAGTTATCCCAAGTCAATTTACATAGTCGGGCCAAATGAATCGGGCTTAAAAGGCTCGCTTCTATTTGTGCCTTCTTTTTTAGAGTCCAATTTGACCCATTTTGTAGACCCATGAGCCAATCCAACAAAGTAGACCTATTTTGACAACCCTACTTACAAGAGAGTTTTGAGATTTCACTAATTTAAGACATCAAAACTTAACCAAATCATATGGGTTATAAAACTTCAATTAGGGGTTTTCATTGGGTCATTAACCCGAAGACCCAATACGACCTAATCAAATCCAAGCAAATTGGGTTAAGTTTTTCTTGTGATTGGGTGAAACTTAACCCAACCCAACCCAATCGAACTTAATCCACTATGGGTTGGGTGACGCCATGATGGGTTCAATAAGTTGTACCCGAGACCCAACTTAACTCAATTCGACCATAATATTAAATTATTATATATTATTATTATTATTATTATTATTATTATTATTTAAAATTATGTGTTTTGTTATTATGTGTTTCTTTTGATATTATGTTTTTGTTAGTTTAGACAAATTGTGTAGTTTGTATTTATTTGTATGACAAATTGTGTTTACTTTTATTTTGGACAAATGTTTCTTTAGTTATTATTGCTTGAAAATTTAGTTATATATTAATTTTAATTTGTTTTAGTTTTGATATATAATTTATTGTTTATTTTTATTTTATAACAATTATATAGTCTATTCTTTTTAAAATATCCTAAAAAACTAACAAAATAATATTCTAAATTTAGTTTTTAAAAAAAAGAATTTAAAAAAATATATTTTGAAATTGTGACTCTTTAACCCAACTCAATCCAACCCATTCAACGACGGGTTGGATTTAATGAAAAAAAGAAGAAGATAGAAACCTAACTCAACTCAACTCAATGTTTTATGATTGGGTTAGGTTTTGGGTGTGCCTAAAACCGACCTAACCCAACTCATGTTCATCCATAACTTTAATAGTTAAGTATTTGATTAGTGAATCTAAAATGCGTTTTCTGAACACTGTGTTCACTTGAATATGAAAAATTGTAATGACCAAAAAAGTATAATTTGTATTCATCTAAATACTCATCATAGTCAACTACCAATGCAATTACATATAGGCTAAATAAACAAATGCTCTATAATATTTAACATTCAACTAATTCGAGTTTTAGGAAATGAGTGATTATGTAAAAATATGAAGACAATTAGGTGGAGTTTAGTTTGATAAAATATTTTTTGTTTTAATTTTCTATTTTAATTTTCTGAAAACTGTTTTCATCTTCAAGTTTTCAACATTCAGAAAATATGTTTGTTTTCGTTTGATATTTTCTATTTTCAAAAAATAATATTGTTAAATTTAATCCATTTTAGCAAAAATATTATAAATTATTTATATATATAGTTGAAAACATATTTTTATATATTTTTTATATAATTAAAATATTGTTATTAAGTTTTCACATAGTGTTAACTTTTGAAAATACTGAAAATAATTTTTTCTATTTTCTATTTGCTATTTTCAGTTTTTTTTTAAATGTTTTCAACGAAAATATTTTCTAAATTATAACCAAACATATTTTCACGACTGTTTTTTGTTTTCTCTGAAAATGAAAACAGAAGATACCCAAAACAAACGTCACTTTAGGAAATCAATAAATTTTCTAGTTGGATTACATAGACCCCTAAGTTAAATAAAATGACACTTAGATTATGTGGCCACAATATGATTGAGTAAACACTTAGATAATTGATCCAAACAAAAAGTTTTTAAGTACTTCAATAGTGTAAAATTGTAATCGATAGAAGTATTATCATCATAAACACTTTTACAAAAATAGAGTATCATACTCAATAGGAGTATTCTATGTACAATATGCTTATAAATTTTGACCAAACAAAATAGGAAATTTTGGGTAAAAGAAATGCAAAATACATAATTATATGCTAAAAGGATTAATGTGCAATACTCAACAAAATGACATTAACATCTGTTAAAAAGGTTTATTAAGATACAAAAGATTTTATGTATCACAATCAAAATATGACAAAAATAAATAGTAAATTTCTACAGAGTATGTCATATCATAATTAAATATGCACAAAAATATATGACAATACAAATAAATAAGTCTCAAGACATAATACAGTATTATATATTTGTAAAATTTTCACCAAACAAAAATGTGAAATTTTGGGTAAAAGAGATGCATAGTACATAATTACATATGCCAACAAAATTAATGTGCAATACTCAACAAAATGTCTTTAACATTCATTAAAGATATCTATTAAGATACGACAAGTTGTATGTATCTAAAAAAAACGACAATAATAAGGAGAAAAGTCCTATAGAATATGTAATATCATAATTAAATGTGCACAAAAATATATGACAATAAAATAGATAAGTTTGAGGACATAACACAAGATCATATACTCCTACTAATCCTTAATATACAAAAAAGAATTATTATTAAAAGTTAAAGTGGTAGTGTGATTTTTAGAAGATAATAATAAAAGTGAATTAAAATTCATATTTTCTACTTAATAGATTTATTATTATAAAGTAGTATAATAATAAAGGATTAATGAGAAAATTGGTTTAAAAACGACACTATGAAACTCACAAATCCATTTACAAAATAAATAATTATTACATAGTTAACCACATATTAATCCTTTAAGAATACTGACCTATGTAAGGATCTCGATAAAGTAACCACATAAGTGAAAAGAGTGATTTGTTAATAATTTTAAGTAGAATACGATATCATTTGCAAGTTCTCAAGTACTCATAATATAAAAAATCAAGTGTTATAATAAATTTTCAAACACTTGAGTATAAAATATGGTTACACGCAACAGAAGAATATAAGACATATTCTTACAAATATTAAAGATATAATAACAAATAGTGTTTAACTTTCATCACAATTTATAATGGACACATGTTTATATATATATCCCAAAACAAAGCATATAACTTTTGCAAGAATACCATCAATAAAATTATAAAATATGGTATGGAAAAATTAATCTCGTTAAATTTGAGATTTCTATATTGTCCTTACAAGAATTGTGTACTAATATTGTACGTCAATAGAGAGTTATTATACAAGAAAACATTCTATAAGAGACTATTATGAAATCCTTAATATATAGATCCCAACAACGTGATCACAGTAAACAACAAAGTTATCACAAATAATATGTGATAAGAAAATAATTTTATCAAAACAACTTGTTTGCTCATGTATAATTAATTGGACATTTGAGGTAAAAATCTTATATCAAGACAATTCATTTTATAAGATATTAATTATAATTTTAATATGCAAAATCCTTTCACTTGATAAAGAAAAAAATAGTTGACATAATGAAAAATACCCAGAGGATTAAATAAAATTAAACAATTTCTTTATCACACTATAATTATGTAAATAATGTCATACATATAGGATAAGTCCACTACTTACATAATAGTACTATATTTCTAGCAAATTTGCACCACAAAAAAATGTAACATTTTTTAAGGAAAAATGTCCAACTAAAGGTTACAAATTAGTCATTATGGAATAACAAGAAAAGGAAAGCATAAATTTTCTGTTCCATACAACCAAAACATGATAAAATTAAGGAAAGAGACTGAACATCACAACAATAGAGAGATGTTATGTAATTCTAAAAGTTTAGTTAAAAGAAAATTTCTAAGCAAATTATAATGCACTATAACTTATATCAATAAAATTCTAATATCAATAGGTATAAAAAATCATTAACATAAGCAAACAGAAGTACATTATACAACATCAAACTACATTGATAACAATATAGCAATATTGTATAATTATCATCAATGCAATAAAATAAAGAATTTATATAACAAAATTCACATAAATGCATCTACGATAGGTGAAATTACTATTATGTAAGTTAAAAGAAAATTTATGTTTATTATCCAATAAATGTGTATAATTTCAATCATATATATTTATATGATAACATACAAAATTTACATTACTATACTCACGATAAGCGGGTTATAATAATGCAACTTAATAAAAAAAACTATGGACATAAGAGAAAGACAATTAAGATTATGCATAATTAATAAAATGACATAAAAGTAATTTATAGATAATAATCTAATATCAAATAGAGTATAGTATAAATGGAGAATATAAATTTGTAAAGAATTATCACAATGAAAATTAGGTCCAAAATTCAAGATTACAATAAAGAAAGAATTAATTTAATCTTGAATTAATCAAATAAATTTTTGTATCCAAAAATACCAATAATATAAAAATATTATATTGTTTTCAAATCCAAGTAGACCTTGGTGAGAGTATACCTAGACTGAGAGGATCAAGTTTAGGGAGTGAATATTTGTTACCCTTTGAGGGTTCAAAGGATGTATTTATAGGTATTGTGAAGAACGGTATCCTTAGGGGGAGGAGGGAGTATGCTTATCTTAATATGATTAGGTAGTTGAGATTCTAGAGATATACCATTGATATAGATAAAGTGCGAGAGATAGTGAGGAGCAGTGATTACAAGAAGATAAGGCGTGAAAAGGGGATAGGCCATGACCGACGGGTGTGAGATGGTTTTATCTCTTAATGATTTGTCGATGTTAGGTGAACCCCAAGTGGAGAAGCAGTCCGGTCGGTGTGAGGGGAACAAGAGGTATATATATACATATATAGAGGAGATTCACTAACTCCAATAATAAATTTAAGAAACTCTTCATAATTGTTATTTATATTCATGTAGGTTATACCTGAAAACATTAATTAGAGTTAGATAATTGTGCATTGATACCAATTCCTAAAATTAAAACATAATGCAATAATAAAAAATTGAAATGGTGCAAGGAAAAACACTGCAGGTAACTTACAATTTAATAATTTTAATATACTATTAATGGTTATTATATAATTTTTATTTACTTATTATTTTAAATACTAAATCATGGATTTTTTTTTATTAGTCCTCTTAATAGAGTTTACAATAATTCAGACATCTCATCAACCAACTGGGTTAGACTATGTGACTAAATCATGCATTCAATACATTAATAGAAATATACTTTTGCTATAAAATATTTTCTAACTATGATATGTAGAATTTTAACTCTTGAACTAGAATAACCGGTTAAATAACTATTATTTTATTTATTATTTTTCAATAATATGACATAATTTTATTGATTATTGAAGATTTAAAAAAATAATTAAATGCATCAATTGTTAATCTAAAATTTATTTAAATATATAAATAAAAATATTTTTTCTTTAATAATATGAAATAATTTATTAATTATTTAAGATTTTAAAAAACTAGATTTGAAAAATAAAAATATTTTAGAAGCTATCTATTTTAATATCAATAAATATAAATAAATTATATGTATGGTTATGAGTTTACAAAATGTTTTGAATTTGAACACACATATACAATAAATAAAGCAACCAGTCATTTAACATTTCATTATAGTGTGTGTTTGGATAGGAAATTTTAAAAGAGAAATTTATTTTATTTGAGAATTTTAAATGTTTTATATGAAATATATTGTTTGGAAGAGAAAATTTAAAAGAATTTGAAATTTTAGTCATTTGTAAAAGAAATTTGACTAGTTAAATCCTAGAATTTCAAATTCCTTAAAAAGAAGAATAATTTGAAATTCTTCAAACCTTTGTTTTTTTAACGAAGTTGGCAAATGATAATTTTTGCTTGATATCAACTAAAATATTTTTTGTTGACATTGACTGAGATTATTTTTTTATTGATGTCGATCAAGGTTATTTTTTCAAATGATTTTTGTCATTTTTTTAAGAATATGTTGATAAGATTTTTTGTTAAAATTGGCAACAAAAAAATTTGACCAAAATATTATTATTTGATATTTTTGAATTATTAAATATTTTTTAATATTCAAATAAATTTTTACTTTTAGTGGGAATTGAAATATATACTCTAACCAAACAAGAAAATTAAAATTTAATAAATTTGAATTACTTTATCCAAACAAAATATTTAAAAAATGAAGTTATTTGAATTGAAAGCATTTTAAATTTAATGTATTTCAAGTTCTTTAAATTTATAAAATTATCTATCCAAACACACAGTAATGTTAAATTTAATCAAATCAATTCAATAATTATGAGAAATTAAACTTTTAATTAATAGCTTTTTTAGATAATTGACAATACTAAATTGTAGAAATGAAGTTTATTTATGAGTATCAGTATTGTATCCTAAGAAACTTATTACCATAATTTTAAGTTGTTTATAAAAAAATGTATAAAAGAAATATTTATACTTTCTTAACTGCTTTATACACATGAACAAAAAACAAAGACTTTGATATTGAAATTGGTTGAGGAATTTAAACAAAAATTTAGCGACCAATAAAAATGATAAAAGCGTTTGGATTCAATTTCAGTAACTTTTCTCTCATGCATCATAATGATGATCTATTGAGTTTATTTTTCATATTATCATCAATTCACCATTGATGGAAAAAAAATACACAATTCTTGTCAATAATTTTAGAAGTTAATAAGTATCTTGAGAAATTTGACTTAGGATTTACCTTTTTATAGATTCTAGTCGAGCAAAAATAACATGATAATAGAGAGAAATGATAGAGATAAACTTGGAAGAAGCATGCATGGAGAAGATGAAAAATACTAAAAGAGGGAAGACTCACTTCAATACGTGGAAAATAATCCTAGGTAGAAGGTTTGCCACAACAGGATACTCCTTAATGAAAACTAGAAAGAAGAAAGAGTTTCTCTTTAAAAAGATTCATGCAAATGGAGGCAAATACTCATGATGCACAATCATTCATCAAAAGAGATTATATTAGTAAGAGAAGACTATATAAAGAAGATGAAACTTGGGGTGCAAGACTCACGAACCAGAGTTAGGTTGACTTAACCAAAGTTGGACAACTTAATCTTGGTTAAATGGACATTCAACATAAGCCAAAGCCCTTTCCCATTTTGTCTAGATTGTGGGGGGTAAAACATGTGATAAAGGGAGTGTAGTAGAAATTAGGAACGTAAATAGTAGTCATACTCAACATGTAACCAAGGGGACTAGACTAAATAAACCTCTTTCACTTTCTTCAGGCTTCACAACCCAACTTGGGTAAAATTAGAGCAAATGACCTATTTTACCCTTTCCTTAAAAACAAGGGTGATTTTATAATTAAGGGGTCAACCCAAAAAGTCAACTAAACTAATATTTTCAAGGAAAATCAAATATTTACAATTAAAGGAAAGACTATCTAATATTCCCAAGCTCACATGAGTTTGAACCTAATAGCTTCAACTATAGCCCATTTTGGACTTTTCCAAATATGACCTATGTAGTAGGTCTAATAGATCCATGATGAGTCCTTATTTCTTGGAAGAAAAGGTTTTTCTTTATCCTCTTAAAGTTTTATTTGGGTGGATTGCATCAAAGATAAATAAGTCTTTCCCTTTTTTAGCCCAAATTTATGTACGTAGTAGCCATTGTGATGATATTAACTATTCCCTTACCTTCCCCTTTAAATACAATTTCATTATGTGAAGTAACGGTAACAAATGAAAGTTATGTCTAGACAAATGTTGAATCCCATAGTAGACGAATGGAGGTAAACACAAGGCTTACTAATACATTATCCCAAAGTAAGCAAAATTTCTAACTAGGTAGATGACGCAAAACTTGATAGAAAATGTAGAGATGCAGTCATAGTAGTAGTAAAGGGTCAGGGTGGGAACAAGTAGTGATTATCTGCTACCCGTCTTGCCACAAAATGCCTACGTCCATCACGTGTTAAAAACCCGTCGAATATTTGTTATAAAAATATTCATGAATTTTTTCAATATCCGTGAGTATCCATCGGTACCCACAAACAAATGTTTTTTAAAAAGTTTTTTTTACATGAAAATTTATCAAACAAACCATTTATTTATTGAAAAATCTAAAAATAAAATTATACTATTTTCTACAAGATTAATTATATCTAAAAATAGATTAATATAACATATAGAAACATATTTAATATAAAAAAAATCCTCATTTACATTACCAACCTTTCTATAAGAAATAATTTTATTAATTATGCACTTTCATAAAAAGTAACATTGATAACAATAAAGTTTGACGATTTTAAGTTAATTTATTTCACAAAAATATTGTCTTCTTCTATTTAAATAAGTGTAGAGTTTTAGCGAGTAGTGAATATTTGTAGATATGGGTACTATAATACCTATACTCATGTCCGTTAAGGAGCGTGTAGAAAAAATAAAGATATATTTTAGTGATAGGTATCTATTTAAATGAATCGTGTAGATATTTTCATGAATTTTGTTTGTGGAGACAAATGTCAAATGTTTTTGTCATGCTTAAACCTAAATGCAGAAACATAATCCAAACAAACACAACGTCGACAGACGCATAACGCCAAAACACACCTAAGAATGTAAACCTAACACTTCAGAGTAAGCACATGGGTGTAGACGCAAACCCCAGGTTGTGAAAATTGGACCAATTGGTACTAGTTGAACCAGGAACTGACCAATGTTCGGTCCATTGTTTCCAAAAAATCAGGCATGCTAGGAATTGGCCAATAACTGGTCAAACCGGTAAAAAACCAGGTGAACTGGCCAAAATCGTCCGATTCAAGGGTTAACCCGTTTTATTTTTATTTTTTTAAAATAAAAGGAAAAAATATATAAAAATTCATCAAAATTGAAATTTTTTTATTTTTAAAATTTTAGGTACACAAATGAGAGATATTGATGGAGGACCATCCTTGGGGCATCAAATAGGACCCATCACAAGGTCCATGGCAAGAAGAATAGAAGAGGAGGAAGGTCTACCTAGTGTTTTGCTTGTTTTCCTTATTTTCCCCTTGTATTTTGGGAACCTTAATCACTTAGGATTTCATTGTGTATTTTTATTTAGCCTTTGTATTATGGGGAAAATTAGTTTAGGATTTATTTTGGGACTTAAACCTTGACTTGTGAAGTCAAAAGTCCATTTTTTTCATTTTCTAGATACAAGGGTATTTTAGTCATTTAAGGGGGAGGGACCTACATTTCATTTGAGGTCCATTTAGGGTTCATTTGAGAGGCATTTAGCTCTCAAATTTTCGTGCAAATGGCCTAGAGGCCTCCCACCCTATCTTTAAATACCCTAGGTTAGACTACATGTAGTCACTTTTTGATATATTGGATATTTGAGAGAGTTTTCCTCATCATTCCTCTTCCTTAGTCATTTAGGGATCTCTTGGCCCCCTTCCTCTTCTCTCTACCTTAGAAGGAGCTTGGGCCTCCCTAGGATTGGCCTTCACCCTCTCCAAGTGAAGTGAGCTAGCCAAAGAGACACCATCCAACCACTACCACCCAAAACACCATTCTTTTGTCTCCATTTTTCATGAACCACTTTCACCCATCATAAGCTCCATTTTTCACACCTATTTCAGCTCTTGAAGAAGATCCATTTCAACATTTCATCTTGGAGAAGAGTTGGTGACACCATGGAGAAGGTGGAGCCATCATGTGGTATCAAGAGCTAAGGTGGTCTTCAAGGTAACTAGTGTTCTTCTCCATTCTTTTTTTTTCTTTGTCTTCAAAAATATGTTTCTTTTCATGTTTATGTCTTCTCCTTTGTCTTGAGTATTTTTTCTAAATTTTGTGTTTAAAAGTTGTCTCTTTTTTTTTGTGTGGTTCATAATCATTCATGAGCCTTCTTAGTTTTCTTTGAGTTTTTCTCAAAAGGTTGTTCTTTTAGAGCTTTCCTTTATTTTTCCATGGCTGCATTTTTTTTTTTGTGATGAACATGCTATGAACATCATTTTAATCTTGTTTGAATCCTTATTGTGTCATGTTTGAAGTTTCCCTCCTTATTTTTCAAAAAACTAGTCAAATATATGCATATTTCTCTCACAAGATGCATGAAACTTTGAAAAAAATCTGAGGCTTTTTCTTTCACATTCTTGGCTGGCCAAAACTTTTGTGAGCCTTAGGAGACTCATATTTGCATGTAAAAATTGACTCTTGCATGCTCCATGTCTTATTTGACTTATGTGTGTAATTAATGCCTTACACATTTTTGGCTAGCCTTCCTTTTGCATGACTACATCATTCCTTGTCTTTATTTCATGATCCTAAGTCAAAAAAAGTGTCATATGGCTGAATATATTCTGAAAAAAAACTGCACCTAAACAAGAGAGCAAAAGACAAGAAACACTTCCCAAAAAGATACCTTTCTTGCACCAAAATAGCAACTTTTATTTACTACCTTTTTGTACCCACTTTTAACACACCACAAGTGTAAAATCCATGCAACATATAAGGTTAAAAAAAGAATCAAATCTGATCCTCCTTGGTGGGACACATTTTGAGTGAAAAGAAGTGAAAGTTAAAAAAAAAAATTAAAAGGAATTGTTGCTAACTTGTGGACCATTTTACCCTTTGACTTTGGACTTGAACTTTGACCATGTTGGACTATTTTGAACTATCATTGGACCCATTTTATGACCAAAACCTTGGCTGGAGTTTGGACATTGGACATGAAATTTTAAGGACAAGGAACATTAAACACTTAAATTCTAATCGAAAGTCATTCTAAGTTCCTTTTGAGTGCTTAACTTTCTTGTGTGCCTTAATTTTTGCTTGTCTTTCTTCACATTCTTTGAGTCTTGTCTCATTATTTATCTCTTGAGTTTAGCCTTCTTAATTTTTCCTTTTTTTTAGTTTTTGTTTCTTGGCCTCTTGGTTCTCTTTCTCTTGGTTGGCTTCTTTGCTTGGTGTAGGTGAATCACCTTGGGTTCACCTTGTGAATCTTCGGAGATTGAGTTGGAGGAAGTTGCCATAAGTCCCAAAGTGCTTTGGAGAAAATCACCAAATAGTAAGAGTGCAAACACTATAAAGAGAGGACTAACAAGTTTGTTACTTGTGAAGGAACTCCAAGTTGGAAGCTTGAAGAATTTCAATTTTGTTTCTTTCTTTTTTTATTTTAAATTTGCGCCTAGTATCTTTCTATTTTTATTCTTGTTTGATTTTTGTACCAATTTTTCTTCTTTCTTTTGCTCTTTGTTGTTGTTTTTATTGGGGCCATTTATACTTGGTCCTTTCTTGTTCATTTGGGTTGTAATTTGGACACTTTAAACTCTCATTTGATTTGTGATAGCTTAGGTGTAATTCGTTTTAGTGGTGGGATTGTTTCCACCTTAGGAATTTCGACTAGTGTATGCCTTTGTTACTTTCCTTACTTACTTTGTTGTAGTTGTATGCTCTAGGTTGTTGTATGTTCGTTTAGAAGACTTCTAAGTGCTTATTAAGGGTCCGTTGCACATCACACACTTGTAGTGTCAAAATTTGTTTTGTAAGGCTTACAAAGGGGCAAAGGTTGATAAGTTTCACACTACTAAGAGGCTTGATTATTAAGTGACTCCTTGTAGTCCACCTCCCTTTTAGAGTGCAATTCTAACTGCTCTAAGTAATAAGTCTAGCACCAAAATCTCTTTGTGAAAACCTTTATCACTCACTCTTTGAAAAAAATCTTTTCAAGAAAACCTTTTGTGAAAATCTTTCCTAGATCAAAGATGAGTGATCATTCAAGTATCCGTGGTCAAAACTCACACCTTAGTAATGCTAGCCTTAGAGATGAACTTAGAGAACTTAGGGAGTATATAAGAAGAAAAGAAGAAGAAAGTGCAAAAAAAGGGGAAGAATTTAGGAAGAGGGAGAGAGAACATGATAAACAAAATGGGGAAATTAGAGAAATGTTTTCTAAGTTACTTTCGGGGGTAGGAACTAGTGGTTCAAAACATAAAGTCCAACCATCTATGTCCCAAAAAGGCAAAGGGGTAAGGGTTTCTATGAGTGAAAGTGAGGATAGTGATCATCATCATACCAAAACCCCAAGTGTTGGCCTTTATAGTAGTCATCACAATAATGATTATTATCAAAGGCCTCCAAGAACACATAAGCAAAGAGAATCCTCCAATAAGGAACCTAATGTCAACCTTCCTTCATTTTTTGGAAAGGACATTGTTGATGCATATTTGGATTAGGAAATGAAGGTTGAACAACTTTTTGCTTGCCATGGGGTAAGTGAAGAGAGGAAGGTTTCTTTGGCAACCCTTAGCTTCCAAGGGCATGCCATGTATTGGTGGACTTCTTTAGAAAGAGAAAAGAGAGTGAATCATGAGCCCCCAATTCAATATTGGAATGAAGAAGAGAGGACCATCATCTCAAGGTTCCAAAGTGGCCTTAATCTTGAAATAAGAGACAAAGTTGAACTTTTGCCATATAGAGATTTTAATGAACTTGTTCAACTTTGTTCAAGAGTGGAGCACCAACTTAAAATAAAAAGTTTCAAGAAAGACTTCACTCCATCTTATTCCAAGAATTTTAAGAAGGAGGGTCCCTCTTCCAAACCTCTCTCCAAAGAAGATGAAAAAGAAAAAGATAAAGAAAAAGAAAAATCATATTCTTCTAAAGTACCTTCTAAGGAGTTTAAGTCAAGTGACATCAAGTGCTTCAAATGTCTTGGAAGGGGTCACATTTCTTCTCAATGCCCCACAAAGAAAACAATGATTTTAAGAGGCCAAGATCACTATAGTAGCCTTAATGAAGCTACTTCTTCTTCTACTTCAAGTAGTGAAGATGAAGTCATGGATTTCATGGAAGAGACCTTACCTTGTGATGGAGACTTACATATGGTAAGGAGGCTTCTTAACAACCAAACTAGTGAGATTGACCAATCACAAAGAGAGAACTTGTTTCATACAAGATGCAAAATTTTAGAAAACATTTGTTCTCTCATTGTGGATAGTGGATCTAGTTGTAATTGTTGTAGTACTAGATTGGTTGAAAAGCTAGCCTTATCCACAAAACCACATCCTAGACCTTATCAATCGCAATGGATTCATGAGGATGGAGGTATTATGGTTAACTAACAAGCACTTGTACCAATTTCCATTGGCAAATACAAAGATAAAGTTTTATGTGATGTTGTGCCTTTGGAAGCTAGTCATGTGTTTCTTGGAAGGCCTTGGCAATTTGATAAGAAAACCATGCATGATGGCCTTACCAATAAAATAAGTTGCCAACACTTAGGCAAGAAATTTGTGTTGTGCCCTCTAACACCTTCTCAAGTGTGTGAGGACCAACTCAAAATGAAAGCTAGGAGAGACGAAGACCAAAAAGAAAGAAAGAAAAAAGATAAAAAGGGTCTTTCTAAGGCCAAAGTAAAGGAAGAAAAGGTATCAAGTTTAGAGGAAGGTGTCTCCTCTAAAGATGTTGTTCACAAGAGTCATTTATCACTTAAGAATGATATCAAGAAAACACTTGCTTGAACAACCCTTATACCTTTCATACTTCAAAGAGATACTCATTGCCACTAATCATGAACTTGAGTCTCTACCTCAAGAGGTCCACAATCTTTTAAAAGAATTTGATGATGTATTTCCTCAAGCGGTTCCAAATGGACTTCCACCTTTAAGAGGGATAGAACATCAAATTGACCTCATCCTGGGGACAAGCCTTCCAAATAGGCCCGCCTATAGGACTAACCCCCAAGAGACCAAAGAAGTAGAAACTAAAGTTCAAGATTTGTTGAAGAAGGGTTGGGTCAAAAGAGTTTTAGCCCTTGTGTTGTTCCTGTTCTTTTAGTGCCTAAAAAAGATGGAAAATGGAGGATGTGTACTAATTGTAGAGCTATTAATAACATCACCATAAAGTATAGGCACCTAATCCCTAGGCTAGATGACATGTTGGATGAGTTGCATGGGGCCATTATATTTTCCAAGATTGATCTTAAGAGTGGTTATCACCAAATAAGGATTAAAAAGGGTGATGAGTGGAAAACCGTTTCTAAGACCAAGTTTGGTTTGTATGAGTGGTTAGTGATGCCATTTGGTCTCACCAATGCCCCTAGCACTTTCATGCGTCTAATGAATCATGTACTTCGGAATTTAATAGGGAAGTTTGTGGTCGTCTATTTTGATGACATCTTAATCTATAGCAAGTCCTTAGATGAGCATTTTGGGCATCTAAGTAAGGTTTTAAAGATTCTTAGGGACAGCCACCTCTATGCCAACTTGGAGAAATGTACCTTTTGCAAGGAAAATGTAAATTTCTTAGGTTTCATAGTTGGCAAAGAAGGAGTGAAAGTTGACCCCGAGAAAATCAAGGCTATCCAAGATTGGCCTACCCCAAAAAGTGTTGGAGATATTAGAAGTTTTCATGGTTTAGCAAGTTTTTATAGAAGATTTGTGAAATACTTCTCCACACTTGCATCCCCTCTTAATGAGCTTGTTAAGAAGGATGTACCTTTCATTTGGGGTGAAGCTTAAGGAAAAGCTTTTAATGTGCTTAAGGAAAAGCTCATCAATGCACCTATTCTAGCCCTTCCAAATTTTGAACAAACCTTTGAGCTAGAATGTGATGCATCCGGTCTTGGCATAGGTGTCATTTTACTTTAAGGAGGCCACCCATTGCTTACTTTAGTGAAAAACTTCATGGGGCACCTTGAATTATCCTACCTATGACAAGGAGATTTATGCCCTTATTAGAGCCCTCCAAGTTTGGGAGCATTACTTAGTGACTAGGGAATTCATCATACATCCTGATCATGAGTCACTTAAGTACATTAGAGGGCAAGGGAAGTTAAATAAAAGACATGCTAAGTGGGTTGAATATCTTGAGCAATTCCCTTACATTATCAAATACAAGAAGGGAAAGTGTAATGTGGTGGCGGATGCCTTGTCTAGAAGGCACTCCTTGCTCTTTTCTTTGGGTTCCCAAATTCTTGGATTTGGTAATATAAAGGAGTTGTATGAAGTGGATCAAGATTTCCAATCCACTTTCACCAAATGCCTCCAAAAGCCTTTTGATGGGTTCTACATTCTTGAGGGCTACCTTTTTAGAATGGGAAAACTTTGCATACCTCAAGGATCCATTAGAAAACTTTTGGTAAAGGAAAGTCATGAGGGAGGACTCATGGGCCATTTTGGGGTCGATAAAACCCTTAGTCTTCTAAAATCTAAATTTTATTGGCCTCACATGAGAGTGGATGTTCAACGACATTGCTCCAAGTGTATCACTTGTCTTCAAGCAAAATCAAGAGTGATGTCTCATGGACTCTACACTCCTCTCCCTATAGCTAGCACCCCTTGGGTTGATATTAGTATGGATTTTGTGCTTGGTCTTCCAAGGACTCAAAGGGGATTTGATTCTATCTTTGTGGTTGTAGATCGTTTTAGCAAGATGGCTCATTTTATACCATGCCACAAAGTGGATGATGCTAGCTATATTGCTAAGCTTTTCTTTAAGGAAGTGGTCCGTTTGCATGGTTTACCCAAGACTATTGTTTCCGATAGGGATGCTAAGTTTCTAAGTCATTTTTGGAAAATTCTTTGGCAAAAACTAGGAACAAAGCTTGTCTATTCTACTACTTGCCATCCATAAACGGATGGGCAAACTGAGGTAGTGAATAGGTCCCTATCCATATTGTTAAGGGCAATTTTAAAAGGGAATAAGAAAACTTGGGATGAATGTCTTCCCCACATAGAGTTTGCCTACAATAGGGTGGTCCACAAGACTACTAGTTTGTCCCCTTTTGAGGTTGTATATGACTTTAATCCTTTTACTCCTCTAGATTTGCTCCCACTCCCTGATACTACTTCCTTGTATCACAAAGAGGGAGTATCTAGGGCTGACTTTATAAAAAAATATCATGAAAAGGCAAGAGTCAAATTGAAAATCAAACTAAAAAATATGCCAAGTACAACAACAAAGGAAGGAAAAAGGTAACCTTTGAAGTTGGGGATTGGGTTTGGCTTCACTTGAGGAAGGATATATTCCCTACTCAAAGGAAGTCCAAACTAAGTCCTAGAGGAGATGGTCCTTTCCAAGTTCTTAAGAAAATTAATGATAATGCCTACATCCTAGACCTTCCCTCTGATTATAGAGTTAGTTCCTCTTTTAATGTTTGTGATCTTACACCTTTCCTAGGAGTTAATGACATGGATGAGCTTGAAGATTTGAGGTTAAATCCTTCTCAAGAAAGAGGGCATGATGGAGGACCATCCTTGAGGCATTAAATAGGACCCATCACAAGGTCCATGGCAAGAAGAATAGAAGAAGAGGAAGGTCATACTACACCAAGAGCATTGATGATCACATGTGCGGACTTTGGTGCATCTACTTAGTGTTTTGTTTGTTTTCCTTATTTTCCCTTTGTATTTTGGGGAACCTTAATCACTTAGGATTTCATTGTTTATTTTTATTTAGCCTTTGTATTATGGGGCAAATTAATTTAGGATTTATTTTGGGACTTAAACCTTGACTTGTGAAGTCAAAAGTCTATTTCTTTCATTTTACAGACACAAGGGTATTTTAGTCATTTAGGGGGGAGGGACCTACATTTCATTTGAGGTCCATTTAGGGCTCATTTGAGAGGCATTTAGCTCTCAAATTTCGTGTAAATGGCCTAGAGGCCTCCCACCCTATCTTTAAATACCCTAGGTTAGACTGCATGTAGTCACTTTTGGATATATTGGATATTTGAGAGAGTTTTCCTCATCATTCCTCTTCTTTAGTCATTTAGGGATCTCTTGGCCCCCTTCCTCTCCTCTCTACCTTAGAAGGAGCTTGGGCCTCCCTAGGATTGACCTTCACCTTCTCCAAGTGAAGTGAGCTAGCCAAAGAGACACCATCCAACCACCATCACCCAAAACACCATTCTTTTGTCTCCATTTTTCATGAACCACTTTCACCCATCATAAGCTTCATTTTTCACACCTATTTCAGCCCTTGAAGAAGATCCATTTCAACATTTCATCTTGGAGAAGAGTTGGTGACACCATGGAGAAGGTGGAGCCATCAGATATTCTGATATGGTATTGCGAAATAAAAAATATTTAAAAGGAATTTTTTGCAAATTACGAAATGTTGATTACAATTTAGAATATAAACATTTATAAAAAAGTCATTTTAGGCAATGTGAAACTTTACCTTTGTGCAATATTATAAAGGCAACAATACTTAAACTTAATAAGATGTATTATATTTGTATATTATAAATCATATATATCTTATTTTTTGCTTAGTATATTACTATATTAGTAAAAATAAATATAAAAAATAATATTTTATTGAATCAGGATCAACTCTGGTTGACCCTTTGAATCCTAAAGACATGCCTTCATCGGTTTAATGATCGGTGCGGTTTTCAAAACCTTTTGCAAACCCCATAATAGACACCTATGGAATAGAAGCGTTACCCTATTGCATGTATGGTAAGGTAGACACACACCCCCATATTAGACGTATACTTCTATAATAGATCGATGCGTGGGAAAATGTTGGCATAAAGTGTTATTGTAACTGCATAAAACAATAATATATGAATTGAAAGTAGTGAAAAATTGGGCATACAAATTGCATCAAAGTAGGGTTGTTCATAGTTTAAAAAATTGAACTAAACTAAAGATTTCAAAGGTTGAATTCATCTATTTAACAGTTCAACTAATTGATTTAATAGTTAATAATTGATCTAAACTTGGATCGAGAGGACTCCAACCCGACCCCAAATCCAACCTCTTTAGGAGATCTTTAGTCAAAGCTCATGGATAACTACACCAAGGAAGTTACTTTTCTGAGGACAATTATAACTTACAAAATGGAAGGTATAAAAGGGGGAGAAAATTGATTTCTAGGACATCTTCTCATTACTGGAACATTTTGGCAACCACAATAGGAGTCGGTAAATGGTCACTACTCCCACCTTCTTTTGATTCTTGATGGTCAAAACTTGGTATGGATCCTCTATTGAGGCATCCACCTAAGGGGGGGAGACATTGGAATAATTGATGTAAGAAATACAAGCTATGTGCCAAGAAACATAAAAGGCTAGATGACGGGCAACCGATGCAGAAGCCAGAAGCGTGCGAGTTTAGGAAGAAGCATGCCAACGAATTTAAGACACTCAATAGGAGTTGCACACTCAAATAACTGTCCTTTGGCGAACTAAACTTAAGGGTCTTGCAAAACCCCAAAGGGATATCTAGCCTTTTTTAGAAGCGATTGAAGCAGAACCTATCCTTCCATATTTTCTGGTCCCAAACTTTTTATATGACTTAAGATTTGACTTCCATCTTCGGACCTTTCGATCTCATATGCTAATTAGCAAAGGGAATGATACGTTGCACTGTAAGATGTTCGTTGGCACACTTGCTAGTTTAGCGTTGGATTGGTTCAACGGTCTCGTGAATCAGTCGATCATCAATTTTGATGAGTTCTCTTTCTTGTTTGTTATGCAATTTGTAGCCAATCATCAAAATCCGCCAATCTTTGCCAACCTTTTTTATTGTTGAAAAACACGAAAGGAAGCCTTGAAGTAGTATCTTACTCGGTTTAACTATATAACTCTTCAAGTTGTTGATTCCGATGAATAAATGTTTGTTTTAGCTTTCATTAAAAGATTGAGGGTAAGGCCCTTCGGGGATTCATTGGTGCATCAAAAGCCAAGCACGGTGACAAAAATACATTCTTGAGTAGCGTGCCATATTGAAGCTAAGGAAACTATGTTGCAAAAGAAGACCAGACAAGACACTTTGAGTTCTCCCTGAGAAACATCATCATCAGAAGCACGACTAAGGGAAGTCCTCAAGAAATTATAGTTAGGATGATCGTGGTTCTTCAAGTCATAAAGACAAATCCTCTAGGACTAAGGACTCAGATATCAACTTGTACCATCCCACTCAACTGACGGTTGATCGACATCAACTTCTGAAATATGTCAACACCACCTATTTCATGTGTTTCCTTCCCATCTCCGACAATCAATTGGGGCAATACAAGAATACATGGTGTGAATTTCATCATACATATGGTCACGACACAGAAAAATGTTTCGTCTGAATTAAGTAGATTGAGAGGTTGATTTGTTATGAGAATTTGGGTAAATACATACAATAGAAGCTCGAGGTTAGATCCTCTGCCCAACCAAGCTTAGATCAATGTGACAACTCTAAAAAGTTGCAGCATGAGCCACATCCAAAGCATAAGAAACCAGTTAGAAGGGATTTTAACAAAATAGCTGGAGGTTTTGCTGGAGGAGGTGTCACTTCCTCTTCCAGTCTTTTTGGTGACTTACAGTCTAAGAACCCAGTCTCTAGCCATTTCTTTTTTGGATGTTGATTTTAAAGGGGTCATCTCCCACGAGCATGACCTAATCATGATATTGATAATGCTCATGGGCTACAAGTTCATCAAATTTTGGTTGATCAAGGCAGCTTCATCAATGTCCTTTTTTGGAATACTTATCTTAGGTTACAAATACCACTGGATCTCTTTTATCCACATGACAAAGTGCTTGTTGGATTTACAGGCGAACAGGTCGAGATACGTGGGTACGTCGACTTACGAACCACCTTTGGTTATGATGAAACCTAAAAGATTATTATTATCCTATATTTGGTGATTAATGCCTCATGATCACATAATATACTTCTCGATCAACTTACATTGAATTAACTGCAGGTGGTTGTTTCAATGCCTCACCTTACAGTCAAATATGCCTTGGACAACAGCCTAGTGGGGACCACCCAGATCGACCAAATAGCGGCAAGGAAATGCTATCAAGAATCTTTAAGATGCAAGAAGTCTTATTCAATCAGATAGGGTTGTAATGCCCCCAGTGAACAATTTAATCTGTTGGAGTTAGATCCGCACTTAGATACGTGTGATCATTGACTCACGATGGTTGATCAACTAAAGAAAATTGAGATTCTAAGCGATGCTATGTAGATCGACTCGCCGATTCCGAGCAACAAATTATGGTGGTTCTCCAACACAATGCTCAAGTGTTTGCGTAGGCACCTTTTGATATGTCGGGGATAAAGCCTAATTTCTTATGTCAGAAACTTGCCTTGGATTGGACCGTGAAACTTGTGATTCAAAAGCGTCACAAGTTCGATGCTGAAAAGCAATAGGCTATAATCGAGGAAACCCACAAGTTGGTGGTGGATGATCATGTACATGAAATACAGTACCCCGAATGGCTTGTAAATGTTGTCATGATAAGAAAACCCAATGGGAAGTGGCACATGTATGTTGATTTCACTAAGTTAAACAAGGATTGTCCCAAGAATTCCTATCTTCTACCAAATATAGATTGCCTAGTGGATGTTGCCTCGGGTTATGAATTGCTTAGTTTTATGGATGCCTATTTGGGCTACAATTAGATCTGTATGCACCTAATGGACGAGGACAGTACAACTTTTATGGTCAACCAGCAACCATTGCTATCGGGTAATGCTAGTTAGCTTGAAGGATGTTGGGGCGACCTATCAATGCCTTATGGATCAAATGTTATCTCTTATGCTATGTCAAAATGTGGAGGCGTATGTAGATGATATAGTGGTCAAGTCCACAAGTGCAACTCGTCATGTCATTGATTTACAAGAGTTTTTTTCTACTATTAATAAATATCACCTTAAGTTGAATCCCGAGAAATGTTCTTTTAGAGTCCTAGCTTGAAAGCTTTCGGGTTACATGCTCACAAATAGGGATGTAAAAAATACTCATACCCATTTGTACCTGCTCGAACCCGTTCTGATTTTGACGAGTATTACCCACTTTGACCGGGCATGGATATACGTACGAGTATTACTCGACATGTTAAACCAGGTACAAGTACAAGATAAGTATGTGACTATCCGTCCTGTACCTGAATGCATACCTGCCTCGTTATAATTTTAATAATGATATAATAAGTTTAAATTTATATATTTAATTAAAAATTTTAATTCTTAAACTTTAGTTTATAATTTCTTGTTATTAATTATTCTTTATATACTTTTTAAATTAAAATATAATTAATAACAATATATATAATTTATTTAATAATAAATAAGTAAATTTAAATTGTAAAAAAAATATAAAGGCTACTCGCGGGTATACTTAAACCTGAAAATACCTGATAGGGACAAGGATGAGAATTAAAATTTCATACCCGCTCTTTTTATACCTAAACTCGCCCCGCACTTTGCGGGGATAGGGATGACAATGGCCAAACTCGTACCCTCCCCCCTATTACCATCCCTACTCACAAATAAAGGTATAGAAGCTAATCCTGATCAATGTTCTACCATTGTTAATATGAGCAGTCCTTGTTCTATAAAGGAAGTCCAAGTTCTTATAGGCAGAATTGCTTATCTGTCACATTTTTTCTCAAAATTGGGAGAATAATCTTTCTTTTTTCTGATGTTTGTGCAAGCGATTAGGCTCATTTGTATAGATTATCTTTCTTGACCCCAGATTATGCATTGGCCTAGGCCTAATTTACCCTTACTACTCTACTTGTCTATTTTTTACACTGCCATGAGTTAAGTTTTGGTACAAGAAGTTGACCATGTACAAAATCCTTTATAGTTTATCAATCATTTGCTTAAGGGGGCAGAGGTTCGATATCAAAAGATTGAAAAGTTGGCTTTCACAATTTTACTAACTGCTCATAAGTTTAGCATTATTTTCAGGATTTTCAAGTTGTCGTGCGAACGGATCAGCCAATAAAGTAGATCCTTCACAAGCCTAACCTTGCTGACCACATGATGAAGTGGGTCATCGAGCTGTCTGAGTACGAGCTTCAATACAAAGCAAAAGGGTCATATCAAAGCCCAAATGTTGGCAGATTTCATGGCTGAATTAACATATCCACCTAGTTGTCAGGAGGAGCTGAGAACTTGGGTCCTTTCTATGGATGGATCCTCGAACTTAATCGATAGTAAGGCTAGTGTAATCATTGAAGGCGTCGACGACGTATTGTTGGAGCTATATCTCCATTTTGATTTTCAAGCCAACAATAATCACATGGGAATCCGGGACCTGTCCATCTAAAGTGATTCTCAATTAGTTACATGTCAAGTACTTGGTTCATACTAGACTAAAGATCCATAATTGACCCAATATTTAGAGAGGGTTAAAACCTTGATTCAAAAATTCCAAAGTTTGACATTGACCCATGTTCTGAGAGAACAAAACTTGCACCGACCTCCTGTCAAAGTTGGTGAGTACTAAGAAATCCAAGAATAATCAATCAATAATTCAGGAAACTTTGATAAAACTGAGCATCAGTCACCTTTAATGAATAATGAGGTATATTTTTTATAGATGGAGCTAGATTCATGGATGTGTCCTATAATTGCTTGGTTGGAAAACGACATATTGCCGATGGAGAAAAGGCTTGTTGCTTAAACAATCAAGAATGCAACTTGTTTTACGATTGTGAATAAAAAGTTATATTGTCAGTGTTATATGGCTCCTTTGCTTTGATGCTTGGCTCCTAATCAAGCTAAACAAGTGATTCGTGATGTACATAAGGGTGTTTGTGGTAGCCGTATTGGTGAACGAGCCCTTGGAAACAAAATATTAAGAGCGAGCTACTTTTAGCCTTCCTTGAGGTTTGATTGCAGTAATTTTGTCAAGTTGTCACAAGTGTTAGGT
This sequence comes from Psophocarpus tetragonolobus, assembly GCA_037954015.1. Lineage (NCBI taxonomy): Eukaryota > Viridiplantae > Streptophyta > Magnoliopsida > Fabales > Fabaceae > Psophocarpus > Psophocarpus tetragonolobus. The sequence continues at coordinate 21,042,934 of CM075688.1, read as the reverse complement.
GCATGCCAACATGATTTATTCTCTGGCTAAAAATTCGCATTCAATTTATGCCCTATGGCCTTTTCATCAATGAGGAATGAATATATTAGGTCTTTTTTCATTGGCCGTGAAACAGTTAAAATTTTTAATTTTTCCATCGGTTGTAATGGGTGGAAGTCAAGCCGATGGCAAATATCACAACCAATCAAGTGTTGCATTTTATATGGAAGAACATTATTTGCAGATTTGGGATCCCTAAGGTGCTAGTAGCAGATAATGATACTCAATTTGCGAACGACAAAGTCCATCACTTTTGCCAAGAATACTGAATTCACACGATTTATACTTCAGTGGAATACCCTCAGTCGAATGGTCAAGCAAAATCGGCTAATAAAGTGATCTTGAATAGGTTGAAGGGCAAATTGGATCATGCTAAAGCCTCTTGGCCCAATGAGTTACCTTCAGTACTATGGTCGTACCCCACCATAACTCACTCCTCAACTTTAGAAACTTTCTTTGCCTTATTGTATGGCTTGGAGGGTATGATACCAATTGAGATTACTGAACCTACCCAACGAGTTTTGGAATATCATGAGCAAGTTTCTTTTTATGATATGTTTTTATAATACAAGTTATTATAGTGATTTTTAACTTTTCAATATGATTCTTGGATTAAACATATATTTACGTCAATGCATAATATGAGCACATGATAATATTGATCAAAGGTGTGCTGACCTAGATATGATTGATGAAGTCAGAAAACTGACACACATTAAAGCAGTCGCAACAAATAAAAGATTAGAAATATGGTATAACACAAAAATCAACCCTCAACAGTTTGCTCCAAGGTACCTGGTTTTAAAGAAAGTGTAGCTGACTCAACTTCATAATAAATTATTTCCTAATTGGACTGACCTTTACCGTATTGAAGAGGTTGTGGGGGAAAAAGGCATATCGGTTACAAACCTTGGAAGGCTAGAAAGTTCTCCGTACCTAGAATAATGTCAATCTATGATTCTACTTCAACTAAGGGAGCCTAATAAAGTTAATCTACCATAGGTCTTCATGCAGTAGTGTGCATTACTTGTCGTGAAGGGTCATATGTTAGGTGTTTTTGTTTGTACACTATTATGTCTTTAGGTTGTAAATACTTGTTTGTTGTGTTTGTGGTGGTCTATTGTTTAGTGAGATCTTCTATTTGTTTGATGTGGTGCATGACGTGTTGTAGCTTTAAATAAATTATAGGATGTGCTACAAATGATGGATAGGTGTTGAAATGCCACCATAGTTGGGATTTCATCGCTTATAGTGATGCCTTTGCATGTCCTCAGTGTTTCATCACATGTATGCTATCTTAGATTGTCTTATTGATACTTTATTATCCTTTGTGTCGCATTGGTAGTTAACAGGACATAAATCAAGAGATGTGACCCTCGGTACCCCACTTATGTGTGGTGCTCTCGGTCCTTGCTGCTCCTAAGGTAAACATGATTTTATTTTATAGACCCTTAAAATATCAAGTGGCCAACAAGAGTGTGCTCGAGCATAATAAAATACAACTTCGAAAATGATACAAGATCCATAAGAATGACTTTGTGAAATTGTTTAAATTGGGAAACTATACCATTTTAAAGGCACAATAACAAACACCATCTTTACACAGGCAAAGGTACATCACGTAAAAGGATATGCATTATCATAAACATAACCATGTATATGGAGGCTTAAAACAAAGTGAACAATCTACTACCTAAGGTTCTATTCTAACAACAAAATAAAGTAGGCAAAATAAAGTTAGCAAAGTAATGTTTAACTTTGTATTACTCAACGAGTTGCTTCTTAAAATGTTATTACAAAACATCAAATCATAAAACACCCAGTTCATACTTCATTTCAATCTTCTGCACTTCATCCTCCTCTATGTCCACCACTACACCATCCATGACAACTTTAAAGCTTCCCATTTGGCTAAAATCAGCATCGAGATATAATGTTTGGTCCTACTTTTCAGCTATCTTGAAACCATCCAAATATTTGACAGTAATCTCCAATTTTTGCTTATTTATTTCGGTTTGAAGTTGTTGAACCTTTTCTTTCGCCTCCTTTTTCTAACATCCATTTTTTTAGAAAATAGAATATTAATAAAATGTGTTATTTATATTAATCGGCTAATTAATATTATAATTATTAGAATAATTAAATTAAGAATTGATTTTATAAAATAAATGTGGGTATAAATAGTAAAGATAGTTTTAAAAATCAAAATTATCATCAAACTAGTACAAACAATTATCTAATGTCAAATTAAATAATCATTAGTTTAAATGAGTTGAATTTGCTTATATTAAAAAATTAAATAAATATATACTTAATCATTACAAGTGACAATGATATTGTCAACGAAGTAAAACAAATAAAAGTTTTCAGAGTCAAGAAGCAATGCACAAGTTAACATTTGAAGTAACTCCTCACATAAAATATATCAAGTTATGGATCACAAGTAAACCTGGCGGTGGTAATGAGACAAAAGTCATTAGAGGTGACAATGATGTTGTAACATTCTTTTTTTTAGAAAACTAAAATATTAATAAAAAGGTCATTTATATTAATAAGCTTAAATAATTTAATATTTGTATTTATTAAAATAAATTAAGATTGATTTCAAATAAATAATTATGGTGTAAATAGTAAGAGAGGTTAAGTTGTGTTTGATTTTAGAAGCCCAACAAAGGATTAAGGTAAAATTAGGGGTCTCTGAGTGCTGCAAGGAGTTCACGTTCTTTGACTCTAAAGAGGGAGAGAAAACTGTGGAGGAAACCTTGCCAAGCGAGTTTGAGGAGCAGTTTTGGGGAGTTGAGACTACACTTTTCACAATCAAGATCATCTCTTCAAGATAAGGAGAGAGTGAGATTAACTTACACATAGACATATATAAGAAATAGGGTAGTGGAGATGAACCCTAAACCTCTGTAGGGATCAAGTTTTATACAATTGACTTATTCATTTGTGCATGACAATATGTGCTTTGGATAATTTGTGTTGAATAACTTATTTGTACTAAGAGTTAAGTCTAAGTTGTTGCTTATCAGTGTGTGAACCCTGAATTGCTTGATCATTTGTGAAGTTTGGACTTTGTTTAGCAGTGCTTAAGTCTTTTTTGTATAGCTATATATGTTTAGATGTGTGATGTATCTTATGATTTTGAGTGTCAGGGATGACTAAATGTTTGAAAGCTATTTGAGGTGTGTGAATTTGGGGGTTTGTTTCAATGTGTGATATTGATGTTGATTATAATTAAATGCATGTTGTGTTGATGATGATGGTCAGGGTGTGCTTGACGAGGTGCCATCCCAGCTGCGGTTGAGGGTGGATTGTGATGACATAATTAATTATTGATATTGTGAGTTATGTTACATGACATGATACATGGATATGGCAGTCTAAGAAACTTGTAAGGATCACCTATTGTGAGACATTCTATAGCAAGTGTCTTAGATTGTGTTGCATTACACGGTTGTACCTACGTGTTACTGGCGTAGAAGAGGATTTACTTTGAGTGAACCTATGTGAGATGGTTATACCTGTATGTTACTGGCGTAGAAAAGGACTGCTTCGGGCGTGTACTTGAGAGAGCATACATGAGTTGTATTGCATGAGCACCATTGACATGACTTGAATTTAATATGGTTGTGTGGTTTCATGTGATACAATGTGGGTGGTAATGTTTCTTATTTATGTCGCGTAATTATGTATGAGCAAATGTCTCACTCCCTATTTGTGTGTGTTGCTTAGGCTGAACACCCATAGGTCAAAAAAATGCTGAAGAGGTAGAGGTCAGTAATGCCTGAGATTAATATGGATTCCATGCTCCAATAGATATGACATTAGAGCGTTGTGACTGTATTAAGATGTTCGAATTATTTCCTTATCTTAGAAATTATATCAAATATTTCTCAAGTTCTTTTCCTTATTTTAAGTTTTTAATTATAAAGACTTATCATTTTATCAAAGATGAGGTTTTGTTGAAAAGACTTTTGTGAACCTTTTTACCTAGTTAAATGACTTTTATTTAATCATGTTATGTTTATTTATTTGGGATGGAAGAGTGTCACAGGGTTCATAGTGTTGTATTACATGATCCCAAAAATTCATTTTCTATGTATATAGTGCTCACAACTTTAATTGTAAGTTAATCTGGTTTAATAGATCTATGTGAACTAGTAGTTTATATCCCTTTGACCATGTTTTAACTCAATGTGGAGATAAATTATTTTCTCTTTCATGACTTAGTAATAACTAATTTGTGGTGTCACAATGTGATCCATTTTACCTAAGTGTCAAGTCTAGTTATTTAAATCAACAAATTTATATATTATTTTGTAAATTAACTAATAAAGCATTTGGGTGTAGAAGGGTGTCATACTTTTCCCTGCTTTGTGCATCGGTCAAGTCCCACTTAAGTTGCTATTCGTGGTTCTTCATCTCTTGGACCTTCTATTTTAGCACTTTGATTTCATCAAGAAGGTTTTCCTTATTGACATTGAACTTTTTTTTCTTTTCTGGCCAATGCTTCTTTTTCAAGCATGAGTTGGCGTTTTTCCTCTATGGCTTTGATTATTAACTTATCCAAATCTTTTCTTTCTCTTTTCAACGACTTGTTCTCCTTTTGTAATTTGGCCATACTTTTTGACTGGTCAGCTGGTTCCTTCAATAGGTTGCACACCTTGTTTTCTCTAACCAAAGTCATCACGGCCACTTGATTGGCCAAAGCTTCCACTCCCTTACATATACTCAATAGACTTTGCTTACAGATATGTTCTTCATCGTCCTTTTGCAATAAGTGATTTTGAATCAATGCATTATGTTCATATGCAACATCTTAGAATGACATCGCTTTCCCTTTGGTGGTGCCCTTATTAACAAGGTCTTAATTCTCGACTATATGTACACTAGCAATATGCTCTTCTAATTGCACCTTTTTTTCGGGTCTTCCTCTCAAGGCTTTTCGGGTCAGTGCGATGATGTTTAGGTGGCTTCAGAGGTGAATATGCATCATCGATGTCTTGCACCACAACCTCTTTATTAATCTCCTTTGCCGTTGCGTTGGAACAGGATGATGCATCGGCAGCGGAGGATCAAGGGTGAGCTTAACTATTTTTGGCTTTAGTTTCTTTCTTGCTCCATAATTTCTTCACTTCCGTCATAGACAAGGACATTTTTTTTCTAAAAATCTGATACATATGATGTCATACTCTAAAGATGGCACCATGTCGGTTGAATAGAAACCAATTTTTTTTAGTTGTCCTATCGCTGCTTGTTCTTCGTTAGTCAAATCGACTAGTTGATGTCCTTCACCATAGTTCGAGTTTTGTGTCCAATACAAAGGAAAACCACACAACAGATCGAGATTGTGTGCAGGTGTGCAAACTTTGAAATAATGCTCTTTAAATTTGTATGAAGATGAAAATAGTGATAAATGACCTCTCCCAGCAACCCCACTGACCAAAGCCTACTCGACCTCTTGCTTTCTTTTAGTTTAAAAAAGTATAAACATATTGTTGAGGTCAGTGTCCTGCCAATTACTTTACAAAGGATTTGAAACCGACACATAAATGTCCAATTGTTGGGGTTCAATTGGATGAGGCCTACATTAATTTCTCGTAAAATTCATTTTTCAAAATTTGCGAACGAAAATTGCACCCCGAGTTTCTCTATACATGTCTCATACCACATAAAAAACTTTTCTCATTTCTTTGAGAAGTAACACAACATGGCTCTCTATACAAACACGATTCACAGAAAATGTTTCCCTCCAGCCCATCTTTAGCGAAAACATATTTCTCTCGTAACTCACAAACTCTATCCCAGTTGTACTTAGTTTTATATTTAAATACATCTTTCTTTGTCTAAGGGTACAAAGTCTCGTAATCAACCTCAACATTCATTTACACACCACTTATCTTCACCATCGAAAATAATAATGTATTAAGATTGACAATCACAGATTTAAAATTAATAACATAAAAGGAGGAAACATTTCATACCTTATGTGCGAAATGATAGCGTAGTTCATAGGAAATGGGGACATAGGATGAACGGTTCATCGAAGAAGGACCAATAATGGCGGAATGTGCAGCAGAGTATCGCTTACAGAGATGGAGGTTGGTGGTAAACCTAGACTAAAAGAAAGCTTTAAAGTTAAGCAAGTGATGGAATTGGGAATTTGTTCTCTCTCTTTTATATACCTGAAATGGCTTAAGATGAAAAAGGGGAAGAGGTAGCGAAACGTCAAAAGTGCGAAGCGACACTTAGGGGCGTTTGAAATGATACTTTGAAATGGCGTTGCCTGGGAAACATACCCCATTATTGGTAAAGGTCATGCTTTTCACTTTTCGATGGTGACTATGACGACGTTACGTAACTGAGGTGATAGTAGTTGAACAATAGGTAAGACATTTTTCTACTAAATGTAACTTTTTTCTCCCTTTTTCTCTTTTAGGGCCATAGATCGCGTTGCTCCCGATCGCCTTAGCTACCTTAATGTATCAACTTATGGACTGATCTCAACCCTTATCATTCAACCTTTTTGCTGCTTTGAGCTTGAGGCTAAAGGTCCTGTGGACCAGGAGGAGTTTGACTCGACCCCAAAATTTGACCTCAACCCAAGTCATTCAACCTCTTTGTTGCTTTGAGCTAGAGGCTGAAGGGCATGTGGACTAGGAGGACTCTGACTTTAGGAGACCTTTCGTCAAAGCTCATGGATAACTACACCAAGGAAGTTAGTTTTTTTAAGACGGTTATAACTTGTAGGATGGAAGGTATAAAAGGGGGAGAAAACTGACTTCCGGACATCTTCTCATTACTTGAACAAAACTATTAAATACTTTTTTAAAACTAATTCCAAATTGTATCTGAACTATTATAAGTGGAGACTTTATGATGCAAAATTTTTAATTTATCAAGTAGACAATCAATCACGATACTCAAGTGTCAACATGCAAACACAATTAATAATAGTATGAATGTCATTCTATCTTCTTTTCTTAGGCATGACATGCTACTTTCTATAGGACTCCATCAATAATCAAGATCGGCATAAAATTGTAGAGAGGAAAAAAGCAATTAAGTAACACAAATTATAAAGTAAATACATGAAGAGTTTCTCCTACTTTTTTGTTACTATCAATCTTATATATACACTTTGATTACAATCTTATATAAAGTGCATGATTGGGTATCCTAGATGGGTGCAACTTCTTTTTAATACTAGAAATTTCTATTAAAAGAGAGAAAAACACAATAAATGTATGAAAAACATATATATACGTGAGTACCACATACTCATGGTGTCTTTTCTACGGAAAATTTCGACTGAAGAGGATAATTTTCTATCTTAGTTTGTTGCGTAGCTTTGTCCCACATAACACATCCAACTTGACACGTATAAGAATGAGCTTTTTTCAGTGTTTTTTTAAAACTCCAGTGCACTTAACATCATTATTATAATATTTTAGTTTTTAAATATTAAATATAGTTCAATTCAGTTTTTAAAAAATGGTTGAGTTAATTTTAGGATATTTCAGTTCAGTTATGTAGCTAACTATTAGTTCAGGGCAAAATAGTTATTTTGAATACCCTTATAGGACTACGTTTCGAAAAATTTACCTGGGTATTCTCAAGAAACATTTACCAATTAAAATTTAGAGAGGATATATTAAAATCATTTCCCTCTTTGGGCCTAGGTCCAGTTGAAATACAAAAGAAATTAATGAGTATAATTAAACAGTATGGCTGCCAACGCTGTCGTTTAACCTTGTCACGCGCCGATCAGAGCACAAACCAAGGAGAGAAAGCATAATTGAAAAAAAACAAAAAAACAGAACCCTAACGCCTATTGGTTTCGCAATAGTAGCAGAACTGGAATCCTGTGTTTGTCTGGAACTGCATTCTCTTGCCCTTTCCACCGCTACGATTTGAGAGTTTAAATCAAGAGAGATTTAACATTCTTTGGTCGCAGATATGCGCAGTTACTGATTCGTCGATGGTAGCCGTCGAAGAAAATCACATGGAAAGGGAACGAACCCGCAAACGCCCTCGTCTCGCGTGGGACGTTGCTCCTCCATCAGCGCCCGAGGTATGCTTCCTTCAATTTCCCCCCTTTTTTTAGGGTTTCTTCTTCAAATCGATGTGTTTAGCTTTTTCATCGTTTATTACAGGCGCAACGGGCTCTGCCGGCCCCCGGCGAAGAAGGATTCGAAAGAAAGCACGTTTCGCCTCCGAAAAGGGACGACGATCGAGAGGGCCATTATGTCTTCAATCTCGGCGAAAATCTCACTCCTAGATGTAATTTTTCGTTTATTACATTAGGGTTTTGTTGCATGTTATTTGTTCTTTTTTTTTTTTTAAATTTATTTGGAAAATTAAACAATTTAGATTAAGTTTTTTGTGTCATTGGTTTTAATACAATTTCTGTCTTGTGGTGCATGTTGTGTCACGGCAGATTTTCATCTGTTCTATTCTGTCCTACCTCATGCTGCTGTTGTTTATTGTCTTATTTTCTGTTTTCTCTTTCGATTTTTTTTTATGTGGTGATGCTCATGTTTTCTCATTTTTTAACAGATAAAATCCTCAGCAAGATGGGTGAAGGTTAGCGGTCAAGTGTCCTCTGAATACAAAGATTTTAATTTTTTTGTCACTGTGCTTGTGTCATTCAGCATATTGCTAGTGCTGTAGGCACATTTGGTCGAGTTTTGGAATGTTGGGACCGCCAAACCAGAGAATATGTGGCTATCAAGGTAGTTAGAAGCATAAGGAAATATCGTGATGCAGCTATGCTAGAGGTTGATGTGCTTCAACATCTAGCCAAGAATGATAGAGGAAGCTCGCGGTATGTATCATATGGAGTAAAATGGTTACTAGAATTTGTTTATTGCTTATTATATTAGCTATAACAAGGGATTAGGGATGACTGATATTTATTTCATCATCTTATTATTTGCAGATGTGTGCAGATCCGAAATTGGTTTGATTACCGAAATCACATATGCATTGTAAGTATGCTTATTTTATTTCTTTCAACATTCTATTTCCTTGATTACTATATTGAAGTTTATTTTGAGAAAATGGGAACTAAGTTGGACATACTTTATTGCCTTTTGGAGGTGAGCGGGGGGGCGGGGTGGTAATTGTGTAATGAAAAGGATGAGATGCTTGGAATTTTGAGTGAATCTTGGTTTAGTTTTTATGCCATTGGTATGTCCATGCCCCATTGTTTTTTTGTTCTGCTTCTTGCTTGAAGGATTTATCCTCATTCATGTTGCAAGTGAATGAGTTGTTAAATTCTGCTATAGTGGATTGTTTTTATATATGTCCATGTGGGCTTTATTCATGGATTTGATAACTAAGCAGAAACATTCCTTTCAATGCATTTTAATGGTGTTATCAGGTCTTTGAGAAGCTTGGACCAAGCTTATTTGATTTTCTAAAGAGAAATAAATACTGCCCATTCCCTGTGGATCTTGTTCGGGAATTTGGACGACAGCTTTTGGAATCTGTAGCATGTCTGTGGATTATTCTTGGCCTTCAGTTTATTTCTCATGTTTCATTCTTAAGTCTCTTGCTTACAAATCAAACCACATTTTTCCTTGGTCTGCTTTCTTTGTCCAGGGATGCAGCGTATCTTTGTTGTGTCTGCTTACTTAACTTGTTTCTTGTTCTTTATCATATTCAGATATGCATGAACTACGCCTAATCCACACTGACCTGAAGCCAGAAAATATACTTCTTGTTTCTTCTGAATATGTAAAGCTCCCTAGCCATAAGGTATTTAGCATTATTGGATGCAAACATAATGTTTGTAGACTCAGTTATAATATATTTAAGGAAAATGATTGGATTGGTACAGAGGGTTTCCTCAGATGAAATGCAATTCAGGTGCTTGCCCAAGTCTAGTGCTATTAAGGTGATTGATTTTGGTAGTACTGCATATGATAATCAGAATCATAGCTCCATTGTTTCTACAAGGCATTACAGAGCCCCTGAGATTATTCTAGGTAACTAAGTATGGTTTTAGCTCCTGAGAATGTTTAACTGTTTTTCTATTGCCCTGTAGTGTGTTAACATAGGGAATATGCGGTGCTCGGGAATGAAAACTTATGGATGATGACTAGGAGAAGTATATCAACCTGCTAAAAATGTCATCAGTAGCTTAAAGCACATATCTGGTCAAACATTCCTGGGCTATATGTCTGCTTGTAACTTTGTATTATCCTGCTGTTCTCTATTGGCTGTTCTGAGTCCTCTGTGCTGTAATGAGTACCATTTTTCTTACTTTCCCCCGTCATGTTGGATGCTTTATTATTTATTTTCTTACACTATTTTTTTGTAGCTGTTTTATTATTTCTTTGTGTGCTTTTATCATTTTCCACCTTTCTTTAAGGGACATTGCTCGTTTTGGCTCTTTTCTAATGTTGTTGCCATGAGGCGTGATAAGAAAATTAGAAGAGCCTAAATCTAGTCATGTTTTAATATAATGTGTCATTTGAGAGACTGTTCTGTTATTTACTTGATTAAGTTTTGTCTGACTAATGAGCTTACTGGGCCTGTAGAATATATAATGTGTACTTGTTAATGCATTCTCACCTGCATTTTAAATGATAATTGCAGGTCTAGGTTGGTCATATCCTTGTGATATGTGGAGTGTTGGATGTATTCTCATCGAATTATGCTCGGTTTGTCTTCCATCTATCAAGATATGTTAGGCATGGCTTGAATCTGGGATTAGTCTTGTTCTAAATGTGGAACTTTTGTCAGGGTGAAGCATTATTTCAGACTCATGAAAACTTAGAGCACCTGGCAATGATGGAGAGAGTTTTGGGGCCTATTCCAGAGCACATGATTCGCAGGTCTAAGTAAGTAGTGAGTTTATAGAACATTCTTTAAATTTTCCATTCTAATTTGGTTTGAGATACATCCAGCGTGGAATCTTCCTAGTTATGAATCAATGACTGGAAAAGCCAAAAGCGGATTAATTAATTATAATTGAGTTTGCTAAATTTATGTACTAACATTGTTGTTGTTCATTTGCTGGACAATATGTAGCAAGGGTGCAGAAAAGTATTTCAAGCGAGGAACGCGACTCAGATGGCCTGAAGGAGCAGTTTCAAGGGAGAGCATTAGTGCAGTAAAGAAGCTTGGTCATCTTAAGGTTTGTTGTGTTTCCTATTGCCTTATCAATTAGTGCACTCTACTCTGGTGTGGGTATGCGTATTGTAATTATAATGAGTAATGAGCCATAATTATTCTTAATGCAGGATATTGTAATACGTAATGTGGAGTCTTCAAGGTCCTCCTTAACTGACTTATTACATGGCTTATTAACATATGATCCCACCAAACGTCTAACGGCTCGCCAAGCTCTCGATCATCCATTCTTTAGGAATCCAACTTAAGACATACCAGATTTTCTTATGTTTTGGAATGACTTCCATATTAAAAGTTATTAAGTTGCACAGGCAATAGCTTTGAATGTATCTATTTATTTATTATTAATAGCAGTGCCTCAGTTGCGTTAAAAGTATATTTTAATTTTGTCATTGTGTTCATTTTGTTCAATTTTTAAATAAAACTAGGGTTCAACCTCGTCGGTTGTCTTATATTTAGACGGACGGTGTGAGCCAATTATGTTTTAGCTTTTCATTACTAATTTGGTAGCATTTTAAGAATCAAGTTGTTAAAGAAAATGTGACACAAAACCGATCTAATGCTAAATTACTTTTCTAAGACTAGTTTCACATGTTTATGTAAGAAAGACTGATGTGATATCACATTTAACTAAGATAAACATTTCTGTGGAGGGGTAAAAAGATTTTAAATGACTAAAGTCTAGATCGAAGATTAGGAGCAATTCAAGGATTAAAATTTATTGAAAATTATTACTAATTTAAGTTATTTTGATGGGTTTTACGATTCTTTTAGGCCAATTTCAAAAAATTTTAACTAATTATTAGGAGGTTTTTTAGTGCTGTTATTCCTCCTTGTCACCCTAAACCGTCTCTTCACAGCTAGTCTGCCTTATTTTAAAGTTATAATTTTTTTTTTCTTAGCACTATTGAAATCAATTTTATCATGTTTAGTCATGCGTCTTATTATTGTTACAAAAAGCTACTTATCAAATCAATAAATAAATGGTAGTTAAAAACTAAAATTGAAAAAGAAGATAAGAAAACGAGTAAAAAATCATTATTTTTGTGATTTTATTCTTTTCGCTCAAAATACATGAAAAGGAAGAAAAATAGAAAAGAAATTGATCATTTAAGATTAACAATTTGCAACTTCCATTCTCATGCACACATTAGTGTGAGAGATACATTGGAAGAGAAAATATGTTTAAAGTTTTTCTAACATCTTTATTGGTCTGTGTTATGAAAAAACTATTGATGATTTTTGTTTTTCAGCATACTTACCACATCTTTGTGAGCATGGTAAGGTCGTTGTAGCATACATCAAGTATGTTACAATATTTTAACTCCAAAAAAGAACACTCAACACTAATAAGCATAAAAGTACTCATTTACAAGTAAAAAACATGAAGAAAACAATAAGGAAATACAAATAGTATAGAGAATTATTAAAAAGAAATTAAATATTTCATAAAATACAATATTTTGTTCCATCATCTCTACACCTTAATTTAAAAAAAAAAAAAAAACCCTAAATGAAGTAGCAGATTATGATCTATCACTTCTCACCCTCTTCCATCATGTCTCATCCTTATATTCATGAACCAAACAATGAGATGATTTTTTAACTCCCTATCCCTTCTCACTCCACTCTCTCTACCCGTAAAACCAAACAACAGATAATATTTTTTAACTACCCTATTCCTTCTAAGTCAACTCTCTATTCCCAATCCAAACAACCTAAATTTTTATCAAAATGACAGCAAATTTCATCTTCCATTAGATTCCTTATCTCTGATTTTATTATGAAAGGAAGTGCAGGAAGTCATTTGGTTATATTTGTTTTATTCCATACCTACTACATAATATTCGTGCTTGCTGTTTTGGGGGAAGGGTGTTCACAAGAATTCCATTGTCTCATTGGGTTATTATTTATGCCGATAAGGCTAGTGCTATATGTTGACTCAAGAGGTAATACCATGGCAGTTTGACACCCATCAAAGGAAGGTGTTAAATTTTCAGCTTCGATTCACCAGTAATCTACACACGAACATAAACCGTTCTCAAATCTGTGAAACCTATTTGCATCTCTCACCACAAATACAATCTTCAAAACCTTTGACAAACCCTTGATGAATGCATGACAATCCCCACAAACCCTCAAGTTCTTGAAAATCCTAATCACCTTTTCTCCTTTTAAATTTAGTTCACGTCTAACCAAAACCAACCCAATAGCCAATTTCTCGCTATGAACCCTCAAACTCTCCACCTTTGACTCCTCTTCCACATCATGCAATGCAAAATTTACGCTATGAACATAGCCCGTTTCTTCCTTCACTCTCTTCTCCATTTCTTTCAACACTTGATGAATTTCCTCTATGAGAGGATGCACGCCATCTCCATTATAGAAAATGTGGATTTCCTTGTCTATCTCTACCCAGCTACGTCCTGCCTCTTTCTTCAATCCCTTTCTCTTCACCGTGTCTCTTATTTTCTCACTCTCTTTCCAATACCCTGCATCAACATAGATGTTTGACATCATGACATAGTTGGCTGGATTATTACCATCCAATCTCAAAAGTATTTCTCCCACTTGTTTCCCCATTTCCATATCTCCATGCATTCTACAAGCACTAAGCAATGTCTGCCATATGCCCACGTTTGGCTTCAGGGGCATTGTGTCAATGAGATCCTTTGCTTCCTTTATGCGTCCACCTCGTCCAAGAAGATCAACCATGCAAGCATAATGCTCTACTTGCGGTTTGATCTTCTGATTACTACATAAACTAGAGAAGTATTTTTGGCCTTCTTTGATGAGTCCAGAATGGCTGCAAGCAGAGAGCACAGCCAAGTAAGTCACACTATCAGGTTCAATTCCATTCACTTGCATTTGGTTAAACAGTTCAATTGCCTTTTCCCCAAAGCCGTGTTTCCCATAACCAGTGATCATAACAGTCCATGACACCACATTACTTGCCGGCATCTCTCTGAAAAGTGCATTTGCCTCGTCCGTTAGTCCGCATTTCATGTACATATCCAAAACAGAATTAGTCACTGAGATTTCCAATAAACCATACGGGACTTTGATGGTATAAGCATGCATTTGCTTCCCTTGCTCTACAAGGGCAAAATCAGCAAACACACCTATGAGATTTGAGAGTACAAACCCATCCATTCTATGTCTGGTCTCTCTCAACTTCCTAAACAAGTCCATGGCTTCTGTCAAACTATCTCCATGTGCATAACCAATAATTAGTGTGCTCCAAGACATTACACTCTTCTCATTAATTCGATCGAAAACCCTCCTAGCTTCAGTCATACGCCTGCTTTTGACATATAAATCAACCAGAGCACCAGCAATAGCTGATTGAGCCAAGTAAGGGAATCCATGTCTGATCAACATAGCATGGATTTGCATTCCTTCTCCTACTGCACCAGTGCAACTACACGCCTTTAACAAGCTTGAGTATGTATATCCATCAGGAACTTCCCCCTTCTGTTGCATTTCACGAAACAGATTCAAGGCCTCCTCACTATATCTTTCTTTGGTATACCCAGCAATCATTGCATTCCAGCTTATAACATTTCTCACCGGCAAAGTGTTAAACACTCGCGAAGCCTCACTAACCATACCACACTTGGAGTACATGTCAATCATGGAATTAGCCACAACGGGTACACAATCAAATTTAGATTTGGCACAAACACCATGTATCTGCTTTCCATTCTGCGCGATCCCCAAAACCCCAGATGCTTTTAGACTCGTGGAAAGTGTGAATTCATTCGGCCTAACATCTGAACGACCCAATTTTGAAAATAAAACCAAAGAGGTTTTGGCATCACCATTTTGCAGATACCCACACATTAGAGCTGTCCAAGACACCACATTTCTTTCAGCCATCTGATCGAACACCATACAAGCGAAATCCATGGTACCGCACTTTGCGTACATATCTATAAGATCATTGTTCAAAACCAAATCACGCCCAAACCCTAGTTTCTCCACAACCCCGTGTACTTGCTTTCCCTGATCAAGCAAAC
The DNA here is from genome assembly GCA_037954015.1 of Psophocarpus tetragonolobus. Classification (NCBI taxonomy): domain Eukaryota; kingdom Viridiplantae; phylum Streptophyta; class Magnoliopsida; order Fabales; family Fabaceae; genus Psophocarpus; species Psophocarpus tetragonolobus. The sequence goes on along the minus strand of CM075688.1, from coordinate 21,027,731 downwards.
AACGCTTCGAACACTTGTTCAGAATTTTACTCAATACTAGACCCTCATTCATCGATGGGGATAAGAGAATTAGAAAACCGTTTTGTCACCTCCTTTAGAAACTGCGCGACAATTATCGAAATGAAGAAGCTTCACTCCTACATCGTGAAGCTATCACTGTCACAGAGCAACTTTCTGGCCACCAAAATGTTGGACATATGCGACAACTTGGGTCACGTGAAATACGCGACCTTGGTGTTCCAACAACTAGAAAACCCCAACGTGTTCTCTTACAACGCAATAATCAGAACCTTCACGCATAATAACAAGCATTCTCTGGCAATTACTTTGTTCAACCAAATGCTGATAACGAAATCAGCCTTGCCAGACAAATTCACGTTCCCGTTCGTCATAAAGTCGTGTTCGGGTCTTCTCTGTCGGCGTCTTGGGCAGCAAGTTCACGCGCACTTGTGCAAATTTGGACCCAGATTGCATGCAATAACGGAGAACGCACTGATTGATATGTACACCAAGTGTGGCAATATGAGTGATGCGTATCAAGTGTTTGAGGAAATGACCGACCGAGACGCGGTTTCTTGGAATGGTTTAATCTCCGGGCACGTGAGGTTGGGGCAAATGAAGAGTGCGAGGGAAGTGTTTGATGAAATGCCTTGTAGGACTATTGTGTCTTGGACAACCATGATTAATGGCTACGCTAGAGAAGGATGTTACGTTGATGCGTTGGAGATTTTTCGCGAGATGCAAGTGGTGGGTATGGAACCTGATGAGATTAGTGTTATATCTGTTCTGCCGGCGTGTGCACAGCTTGGGGCTCTCGAGCTTGGGAAGTGGATTCACAAGTACTCGGAGAAAAGTGGGTTTCTGAAGAAGACTGGTGTGTGTAATGCACTGGTTGAAGTGTATGCTAAGTGTGGTTGCATTGATGAAGCTTGGAGTTTGTTTGATCAGATGGTTGAGAAGGATGTGATTTCTTGGACTACCATGATTGGGGGACTAGCTAATCATGGAAAAGGGTATGCTGCAATTAAGATTTTTGAAGCCATGCGGAAAGCAGGAGTGGCTCCTAATGGGGTAACATTTGTAGGTGTTTTGTCTGCCTGTGCTCATGCAGGGTTGTGGAATGAGGGGTTAAGATATTTTGATGTTATGAGGGTGGATTATCATTTAGAGCCAGAGATTGAGCACTATGGTTGCTTGGTTGATCTTCTGGGACGCTCGGGACTGCTTGAGCAGGCTCTTGACACCATATTGAAGATGCCAATGCTACCAGATTCGAGGATATGGAACTCTTTGTTGAGCTCTTGCAGGATTCATCGCAATCTTGAGATTGCTATGGTTGCAATGGAACAACTTTTGGAGCTTGAGCCTGAAGAGTCTGGAAACTATGTCTTGTTTGCTAACATATACGCAGAACTTGGGAAGTGGGAAGATGTATCGAATGTTAGGAAACTCATAAGAAGCAAAAGGATAAAGAAAACACCAGGGTGTAGCTTGATTGAGGTTGACAATGTCGTTCAAGAGTTCGTATCGGGTGACGATTCTAAGTCATTTTCACAAGATGTTTTTTGGATCCTAGAAGGGCTCACTTTACACCAAACTAGAACCAATGACTTAATGGAATTGATAGAAGAAGATGAAGGCCAAGTTTATAGCAAAATTTAATTTGAGATTTGTCTTTGGTTTAGTGAGTTTGCATAACTAAATCTAATTGCCTTAACAAGAGAATTCACAAGGCATTCCCTTCACAGACGGGATGGGGGCGTATTGATGATAAATGTGAACGTAACAAAACTGTCATTGATGACAAATCTAATACTTGAATCATGAACATAGGTTTGCTTGTCAATATCGAATGGGTTCAGCTAAACATGAAAATAAGCACATACATAGCTAATAAAAGATGGCAAAGGCCATTGTGATCCTTGTGAAGCTAATTGTATACCAGTAAAGTCGCCAGAACAATCTTTTCTTTTCTTTTCTTGATTAACAGCATACTAGATTAGGTAGTCTAGGATGTTTGATCAGAAGGTAAAATTCGTCTGAATACAGCCTGAAAAGTTTGTCCTCCATTTCTAGCAACCTTCTGGCCTTCTTCAGTTGCACAAGTTAAAAGCTTCACAACTGGATCTGCTTCAAGTTCTTTCTCGGTCAGGGCTTCGAACATGGGGTGATTCTCCAGACAAGACTTCATCCAGTCCCCAAGTTCTTCTACATCCGTTATGGTGTATATAATTCCACCAACCTCAAGAGCATAAGCATACTCATCTAGCAGAAATGGACTGATAACTCTTCGGCGATGATTCTTCTCTTTAAAATGTGGATCAGGAAACAAGAAAAACATCTTTGAGAGCTGTCCTTTGTCAAAGTAATTAGGAATATACTTCATGGAATTAGTTCGCACCACAGAAACATTCTGGTATTGACCTGGATTTGCAACCCTTAAAGATGAAATTCGTTCCTTGACATACTCAGTCACTTTGTCTCTGAGTTCCATTCCAATCATCAACGTTTCTGGGAACAGGGTGGAAAGACTTATGAGCAGCCCTCCAAAACCACAACCAATATCAGCAAACTGGATCATTTTGGAACTATCAGCTTGACCAGATGAGGGAAAAAACTGAGGGTAATGGAGAGAATAGTCAACATGATTTGGGGATATTGGCACAGGGAAGTGAGAATCACTCAGTGGATTGCTATGTGCTCGTGCTCGATAGAAGCGCTTTCGAGGCAATCCAGTTGACTTGCTGATAGTTGGATTTACCTCATTCTCAGACATGTCTTTTTATCCAAACTGCAGTACAGTAAAAGCCAGAATATTCAGCACAAAGACATACTGATAATTGATAGAGAAATATATATTTTTCATTGTCTTCATATTCGATTTGTCATTTTAAATATTATCAGAACAAGGTTTCTTGAATTTGTTCTCTAACAGCAATGAAACTTGGTAAGACATTGGTAACTAAATTTTGTCTTGTCTCATTAGAAATCAAGAAGGCCACATTAGCAGGGACAAAACAAAGGCATTGATTTCTGAAGTACTAAAATTTCTTTGGCAGATGTCATGAGTTGAAAACTTGAAATCATATTGGCTAAGGAATATCCACATTATTACAAGTCGAATGTCAATATATACATATTTAAAAGGCACACATCCGTCACAGATTTGCTAATTTCTAATTGAAGTATGGGTTGCTAACTTATGAAAACAATATTATCTTCCAGAAAGAATGAAGTAACTTGTAAACTTGTTTTAAGAAGGCTAGAATAGTCATAATAAAAACCAAAAGTTTCCTACAAAGAAATGTATGTAGTGTGACTTGATCTCATCATGATTTTTGGAAGTAACAAAGAGTTACCAACAGGTGTTTATCGGTTCGGGTCAACCCAAAAAACCCAATAAACAGAATAAAATCAATTAGTTTGATTCAGTTTTTCCACTTGATTGGGTCTGGACCCAACCAGAACCGATCATGTACGGTTCGGTTCGCGGTTTTCGCATTTCAAAACCCTAACCCAACCTGAACCAACCCAAAAATATATATATTATATTATTATTATATATTTATTTTATATTTTTAAATTAGTAAATTTATAACCTTTTTTGTTTAAGGTTTCCCAGTTTTAAACTCTGACTGACCCTATTTTATAGTTTTAAGTCAGTAAATTTATTTTTATTTATTTTATACTTTAAATTTATACATTTTGTTGTTTGTATTGTATTATGTTGTTTTAATAGTTTAATTGACTAGTTTATTATATATGAAACACTTAATATTTTGTTATAAAATTATAAATTTAATAGATTAATAGATTTGACTAGTTTCAGATATAAAATTATTTTTTTAGAATTTAATAAAAAAATTGTTTTTTTAATTTTTTTATTAGTTTTCTCCGAACCAAACAATCTTATTATCATTAGTTTGAGTTAGAGAAAAAAATTCTACAAAATCAAACCAATCCAACTTAATTAAGATTAATTAGTTTAGTTTTCATTTTTTCCTCAAACTGAACACTGGTGAAACATGAGCACCTCCTCTAACAAATTAGAAAGAAACCAACTTGGTTACGCTGCTATTCACGAGCTGTTATAATTATTAATTTCTAATAAAAGTTGGATGGCAACGTCAATAAACTTAGGAGAATTGAAACTTAACTTTATTGTTTCCTACCTACGGCATAGCACAGACAATCATTTACACAGCGTGATTAGAAGATCGTTGATTTTTGAAATAATTATTTTAAAATTTATATCTGAGGTGATTTTTAATTGGTTTATAGTTTAAAAATATTTATATATGTATCAAAATTAAACTCAGTTACAATATCTAGGGTGAATACTCTAACAAAAATAAACTACAACATAGTATTGCTTAATAACAAAATTATAAATTTATCAAATACTAACCAAGGACCAAAATAACGGAATATTTATTTATTTTATCTTAATAATTAAGAACTAACGGACAGTAATTTGAAGCAACGACAATTGAATCTCACAAGTTTGTGGTGTAAATATTATGGTGAGCACCTGGTGTGCATACCATTTTGTATGACATTCCACACACGAAATAATATCATTCGCAAAACAAACGGCACTTGACCCGAATTACACTTGAAACACAGAGAATAAGCACCGTAATCGATTGGTTAAAGCGAACAGTGAATTGCAATGACAGAAAAATTAAAATCATAAAACAAAAAAGCAAAAAAAAGACGTTGGGGATTAATTAGGTTACCTGACGGATAGGCTTCGAGAAAACTATTGGAAGTAGCGGTTTCAGCAGCAACCATATGAAGCTGAAAACTAAAACTGAAACCGAAGCAATCTGTGAATTGAAAACCATATGTTTGGGCTCGTTACGGTGGACCCGAGCCTACTGGGCCAAAAATGTTTCTATCTCTGATTTTGGTCAAAGCCTGAAAAAAAAAAATAATTTTTTTATGTTATTAGTAAGAGTATTAGTTTTATGAGTAGAAAATTAAAATAACCTCTTACACCTAAATGATATTATACAATTAGTGAAAAAAAAGAGAAAAATACATCGATATAATAAGATTTATGATGTGATATAATAAGATTATAAAAAGTATTAATAAAATATATAAGATATATTATTAATCTATTTTATTATCATAAATTAGCCAAAAGAAGTTTTGGAAACATATTTTGATTCCCATTTAAAAAAAATCCCAATGGATTTCAAAAAAGGATAATTAAGATGGAGAAAAAATTGTCATGCAACATCTGTTTTTTTTTTCCCGCTTTATGAGTTTGAAAAAACAAAGTCAAAAAGAAAATATACATTGAATAAGGAGAGTGTTTTTAGCTGCTAATTAGGATAAAAACAGGGGTGACAAAATAAATTATTTTTATCATCATACTTTCAATTCATTCATAATAAACTAATATATTTAGAAAAACTCGTTAAGAAGTTAGTTGTAAGTAGAAAAAAGCTAATTACTTTAAATTAACTTATTGAATCTTGGAAAAATAATATAATAAATTCTTACCTTATACAAAATATATTAAAAATAATTTTAATTAATATTAAAAGAAAAAGAAATAATCATAAAAAATTAAAAAACTAGAACTAGAAGTTATCATAAAAAAAAATTACTTGAAGCCAAAAAATTGTTAAAAATATTAAAATTACTTGTTTATCAAACAATTAACCTATCTTGTCAACTAAGTAAAACAAACTAAAAACTATGCTGAGATAAAAACAGCTAAAATCATTGTATGGAAGTCTATAAAAATATTATAATAGTATCTAATAAAATTAAAAATCATTTAAAAGAAGTATCTGAAAGTACAATTCGTCAATTATATTAATTTAAAATTAAGAAAAATAATGTATAACTTAAGTAAATAATGACACGCTTAGGGACTAAAATGATAGTGAATAATTAAATTTAAGAGCTTAAAGGAAATGATTGAAAAAATCTTATAAAAAAGTTTCTTTAATTTTTAGGAATAAGATGTGCAAGAAAGGAATTAAATTATAAAAATTGAATTTTTATTAACTTTTATAAAAATTGAATCAGATTGAGAAAAATCAAACTGAACCACTTTACAAAAACAGTTAAGCTAAAGCGACTTAATAGGTGGTATGGTTCTTTGAAAAAATAAAGTATATACAAGTCGTACCTCGAGGCCAAGGGGCTTCTGAAATGGAATCGTCAGAGGCACCCATTGAAATGACACAAGTTCTCTTTTACTGTTCCTATATTTTACATCGTAATTGGGTATACTGCAACGATGAATCAACAAGTATATCCATCGTAACTGCATCTATGTTCTTTCTATTGCTATAACTTCCTTTTGTGTGACAAGAAGGATAAGATATTTACTTATATTTGTAATTAATTAATTGGTTTGTTCGGCTAAATCTAAGTTATGAAACCAATATGAGAATATACACCTAAATTTTTTACACACCTGTATACAATCCAAAGATAACAAACATGTGAAGAAGGATAACATGCACCTGCATGTACTCTTTCTTCTAAAATGCAGTCGTATACATTATCAGAAGTCAAGTGACCTATAAATTGATTGAATATGCTGGATTTTGTTAATAGTGTAATGATCATGATTAGTGTATTTCTTACCTTCCAATCCAAGTAAACGATATACCAGAATTCCATTCCAACATATCTGTCTTCAAGAAAAATACAAGAGTCACCTTTTCACCTTCTAACATCCGTATATGGTAAAAACAAACTAGCTGTTTAGATCCATTGGTCAATATATACTGATTTATTTATATTTTGCAGCCTCTTAATTTGATCCATTTCGTCAAAGGTAGGTGATCAGTTATGATGTACATATAAATTCCCCTAGAAGAGTCAGAGGTCTAGCATTGAATTGTTAAGCACTAGCTAACAAAAATGCAAAACGATATCTTATATAACCACGTTGTTATTTCTCAAACTAAACACAGTTGTGCATTCTATATCATACGATAGTCTTCAACTAATCAAATAGATATTGTGACCGAGGCGGTGCTTCAATTCATGAAACGGTTATTAACAAGTTTATTTTGCGAGCAAAGAAATATTATTTAGTGTAATATGATAATTGATATCATTAATAATATATAATGCCTGTGTTTAATTTAGTCCAGACTATGTATTTCTGCAATTACAAAAACAAAAACCATTTATCATTTATATATCATCTATCTAATGGAAATAAAATAAGTTCTTAGATCAATAGATGCAAAATTATAGTATGTATAGAAAATAAATATAAAAAATAGAGAAAAGAAAATTTGTGTACCCTGTATATATTAAATTGGAGTTTCTTACTCTTCATGAACAAAAATTCTATGATGATTATTGTAGAGATATAAATTTAATAAGAACTCTTAAGAGCTTTACTACTTTCCTTATAAGGGATGATTATACAGAATGTGAGAATGTGTTTGTTAAATTTGCTTAATGGGATGATAAATTTATAATCCCCCAGGATAGACAAGCACCCCTCAAATGAGTTTTTTATGATTGACTTAACCAATCACAGAGTCAATCTTACTATCTATAATCTCATCCAAATAATCGTAAAGATATTATAAAATATGATTATCATCGTATCTTAAATTGTTGTTTGCATGGCTTGGTGATCTTATAACAAGAGCAATACACTTAAATTTGCTATCTGGAATAAAAATGGGTAGACAGGATCTACAAGTGGTGACACAACAGTATGCAGATGACACTATTATCATGGTGACCCCAGAAATCCAGAATATGCAAATGAAACTATTATCAAATAAGTTTTTTATGATTGACTCAACCAATTATAGATTCAATCTTACTATCCGTAATCTCATCCAAATCATAAAGATATTATAAAATATGATTATCATCATATCTTAAATTGTTGTTGAAGGGCTTGGTGGTCTCATAACAAGAGCAATGCACTTAAATTTGCTATCTGGAATCAAAATGGCTAGACATCATCTACAATTGGTGATAACAACAGTATGCAAATGACATTATTATCATGGTGACCCCAGAAATCCATAATATGTATACATTGAAAAATGCTCTTAAATGTTATGAACTGGCATCAAGATTAAAGTAAAAATTATCAATTTGGAAACAAAAACATATATCATTGAGGGGTGGACTTGCTTGATCAAATCTACCCTTTCATCTATTCCTCTGTATTTTTTCTCTTTTTACATGGTTCCAAAGAAGAAATCTCACATAATTCAGAGCTTCAAAAGGTGTTTTTTGTGGGTAGGTTCAAAAGATTACAACAAATTAGCCTGGATCAAATGAGAGATGGTGTGTAAAAAGAAAAATCAAGGTGGATTTGGAATCAAAGATGTAGAGTCATTTAACAAAGCATTGCTTGACAAGTGGAGGTGGCAGATCCTACAAGAGGAATATGCTTTATGGGTAAAAAATTTGTATTGGGTAAGGGAGTGGGAGAATGGTTTGCTGGAAATATCAAGCCTGTGGTTGGAGATCAGTCTTTGTTCAAACCTTGGGATAAGGGGTGGAAGGAGTCAAGAGGATTGAGTTTAGTGTTCCCTAGCTTTATGCACTCTTCAATAAAAAAGATGCATTAATATCTGAAGTTAGAGGGTGGTCTGACAAAAAATGGGAGTGACAACTTTAGTGGAGAAGAGATTTATTCAATTGGGAATAAGGGTGGTAAGGGAGTTGGAAAGGGTATTAAAAGGGGTGAAATTAAAGCAAGGCTTGAAAGATGGATGAAGCTACAGAGGCGTCTCAACAGATCAAGTGGCTACTCAGTCAAAGATGCATATTCTTTAATTCATGGGGAATCGACTGAATCAGTCTCTACATCTAAATTCTATCAAAGAATATGGAAATCAAAGGTGTCATCTAAGGTTGTAGCATTTTCCTGGAAGGTTGCACATAACTAGATCCCTACAAAGGTTGAACTCGCAAAAAGAAATATTGCTTTCTTACACGGTATTGTATGTCCAATTTGTCACATTGAGCCAGAAACAATGTCTCATCTTCTTTTCTTTTGTAAACCAGTGTACCTAGTGTGGATAAGTTGCTATCCCTGGCTGGGCTACAAAGGGGTTCTAACTTCAGATTGTCATGGCCACCTACCACAGTTTCTTGGAATTGCTAAGACTTGGGGGAAAAAAGGTAAAAAACTCATTTAGCATAATCTGGTTGGCTACTCTGTGGGATATTTGGTTAGAAAAAAATTCTTTGGTTTTTAAAAGTGAACCCTTCTGTGTGGACAAGGTTTGACATGACTCTATGCAACACACTTGGCTATGGGTGAAGGGATACTATAAAAATTCATTTGTTTCCTTCTATAGTGGTCTGTTCAACCTGAATCCTGTTTTTCTAAGCTTAGGTAGGAATTATCTGAATGTAGATTTTTAATTGGATTGTGAATCATAAGATTCTAATAAGGGTTGTATTTGCTTCTTTAATATTGCTTTGGTTTTGTAATCTATAGTTTACTTTTTAGTCATACCTTATGACTACTGGGTACATTATAATGATGAATAAATTTAGCCTTTTTAAAAAATATATATCTTAAACTATTAGATAGTGATAAAAGAGAGTTGGTTGATACTAATCCACAATTATTTTCAACATTCTCTCACTTGAATGTTATTAATCAATAATATAAAGACAAATAATTAAGCTAGAATAAAAATTATAGACAAATCTTATATTAGACAATAATACGAGAAATATGAGCTACAAATAATATCCGATATCGTGCAAGTTAACAAATATTTCTCATAAAATATGTAGAATATTGTAGTTCAATAAAATAATATTACAATGATCCCATACATCCCAAAAATGTTAAGAGATACGTTCTAAAATAATATTACTTCACACATATCTCATAAAAGAGTTTTTAGACTTCCACCGATCTAAGACATCAAAAGTTAACAAAACCATGAGTCATAAAACTCCAACAGTTAGGTCTTTAATCAGTGCAAAAAAAAATTAAATTACAAAGGCCGATAAAACATAATTCACATGCATTTAAGTACTTATCATAACCCAACAATAATGTAATTACATATAGGCTAGATAAATGTTCTACAATATTTAACATTTAATTAATTTGAGTTTCAGAAAATGAGTAATTATGTAAAAATTTGAAGAAAAATAGGAAATCCATAAATTCCCTACTTGGATTACACAAAAACCTAGTTTAAATAAAATGAGACTCAAATTATTGTGTCCACAAAATGTCAATTAAGCAAGTCACTTAGATAATTGGTCCAAACAAAATAAATTTATAAGTACTTTATAATGCAAAATTGTACTCGATAGGAATACTATGCTCATAAACACTTTTATAAAGAAGAAAATCATACTTGAGAGAAGTATTGTATCTACAATATACTTATACATTTTTACCAAACAAAATGTGAAATTTTGGGTAAAAGAAATGCACAAAATATAATTGCATGTCAAAAGGATTAATGTGCAATATCGACTAAAATGACTTTAACATCCATTAAAGATGTCTATTAATATACAATGAATTTTATATATCTTAATCAAAATAGGACAAAGATAAATAGTTGAGTCTTATATAGTATGTTATATCATAATTAAATATACATAAGAAAATATGACAATACAAATAGATAAGTCTCGAGACACAATACAAGATTATATATTTGTAAAATTTTGACCAATTAAAATATAAAATTTGGATAAAAGAGGTGAACAATACATAATTGTATGTTAAAAGAATTAATGTACAATACCCAACAGAATGACCTTAAGATCTGTTAAAGATGTTTATAAAGATACAATAGATTTTATGTATCTTAATCAAAATAGACAAAAATAAATAGTAAAGTCTTATAGAGTATGTCATATTATAATTAAATGTTCACAAGAAAATATGACAATAAAATAGACAAGTCTTGATACATAACACATGGTTATATATACTCCCACTAATCCTTAATATACCAAAAAATATTTGGATTGTCATTGTACACTAGTATTAAAAATTCTAGTGATGGTGATATTATGACTTTATAAGATAATAATAAAAGTGAATTAAAATTGACTATTTTCTACTTAATGAATTCATTTTTAGAGAGTAGTAGAAAAACAAAAGATTAATAAAAGAAGTGGTTAAAAAAGAGAGAATATGAAACCCACAAATTCTTCTATAAGAATAATAATTCTTGCAAAATGGTTTCATAGTTAACCATATATATCAATCCTTTAAAATATTGACTCTCATGATGATATCCAAAAAGTAATTACATGAGTGAGAGAAGAGATCTCTTAATAATTTTAAGTAGAATAAGATATCACAAACAAGTTCTTAAGTAATCATAAAAAAAATCAAATTCTACAATAAACAATATTCAAACACATTTGAGAACAAAATATGGTTACACACAGCAGAAGAATATGATACCTATTTTTACAAATATTAAGGATATAAAAATAACAAATAGTCTCTAACTCTCATAATGAACATATGTTTATTTATATATCCAAAATAAAATATATAGCTTTTACAAGAATACCATTAACAACACTATAAAATATGATATGCAGAAATTATCTCTTCAAATTTGTGATTCATATATTGTCAAATTGTGTACTATATTGCACGGCAATAGAGAGTTATTATACAAGAAAATATTCTATAAGAGACTAATACAAAATCTTTAATATAGATCTCAATAATGTGATCACAAATAATGTGATCAGAAAAATAATTTTATAAAAAACATTTATTTTTGTTCGTGTATGAGTAATTGGACATATAAGGTAAAAAACCTTATACTAAGAGTCCAAGACTCGTTTTATAATATATTAATTGGAATTTTAATATACAAAATCCTTCACTTAATAAAGAAAAAAAAAATAGTTGACATAATAAAAAAATACCCAAAAGGTTAAATAAAACTTACTATTTCTTTATCACACTAGAATTGTATCAAGTAACGTCATACTGATAGAGTAAGTTTACTACCTGCATAATAGTAATATATATGGAAAATTTGCACCACAAGAAAAATGCAACAATTTTTTTGGAAGGAAAAATGTCCAATTAAAAGTTTTTTTTATGACAAAAAACTTTTAATTGGACATTTTCCCTAAAAGTTATAAGTCATTATGGAACAACAAAAAAATGAGAGTAAAAATTTTGGTTCCATATAAATATAACCAAAACATGATAAAATTAAGGAAATAAACTCAACATCACAACAATAGAGATACTTTATGTAATTCTAAAAGTTCAATTAAAATAGAATCCCTAATCAAATTACAATGCACTATAACTTATATAAATAAAATCCTAATATTGTGGGGCATAAAAAAATCATTAACATAAGAAAAGAAAAGTACATTGTACAACACCAAATTATATTAACAACAATGCACCGATAGAGTAAAATTATCATCGATACAATAAAAAATAATTATATCACAAAATTTACAAATGCATCCACGATAGGTTAAATTACGATTATGTAAATGAAAAGAGAAAATATGCCTATTGTCCAATAAATTTGCATAATTCAATCATATATATTATATAACCAATATAAAAAATTCACATATAATAATGTAAATTAATAAAGAAAATTATGTTTATAAGAGAAGGACAATTAAGATTATGCATAATTAATAAAATTACCTAAAATTAATTTATAAATGATAATTCAATATTAAGGAGAGTACAATATCTTTGGAGAATATAAATATCATAAACAATTATCACAACAAAAATACGCCAAAAATTCAAGATTATAATAGTAAAAAAAATTAATTTAATCTTGAATTAACCAAATAATTTTTTTATACTGAAAAATACCAATAATATTAAAATATTAGATAAATATGGTATTTGTGAAAAAATAAGAATATAAAAAATGAGTGATCACATTCAATGCTTCTAAAAGTGAATTTAACACACAAATAACAAGGTTCTCACTTGACAAAAAAATATAGGTGTAAAAAAATGAGTTCCTGCAACTCCGTTAACACTTCTTGAAAGTGAAATTAACACAAATCATCTTATATTGTCCACATAAATAACTCATATTGGTCAAATATAAAAAAAAAAAACTCTCAAGTAATTTTGAAAATAATTTACCTATTAATTATTTCAAAAGAAAACTAGGTTTTAAAGGGAGTAACATTTAAAGAGAAGTTTCAATAGATAATTTATCCATGTAAGACTAATTGAATATAACTTTAATATATTATTTAACAATAATAAGTAGCGTAAACCCTCAATTATTTTTTTGTGAAAAATATAATAATAAACTATATTACTAAATTTCACTAAAAACACAAAAAAAAATCAATTCAAATTTAATTATTTAATAAGAAAAAAACCATAATTTGTTTCTAATACCAATTGATGGAAATAAAATTAATCCATATATAAATAGATACAAAACTATGGTATGTATAGATAATAAATATAAAAAATAGAGGAAAGAGAATTTGTGTACCTCTTCTTGAAAAGAAATTCTATGAATAAAACACTATCTTTTATCATCTATAATAAAACAAGCTTTTACGGTCACTTTTTCCATAACTTTTTTTGTTTATCTTATTATCATATATATTTTTCTGCTTAAAGCCTTAAACAAAACAAAGTCTTCTATGAGAAAAATAGAAACTACATTTTGTTTTCTCCTAAAAACTAAATTTACCGTACGTGAACAAAAGAAATTCCTCTGAAAAAATTGTGATATATACCATTCACATATCCGAATTACAGTTTCTTTTTCCAATCTAATATATTTATAAAAAAATAATAGGCTAGAAAAAAAAATCTTATATTTATAAGAAGATAATACACTAGTAAAAATACAATCTTACATTTTTTTTAATTTTTGACACATTTTAATTATAAGGATAATTTAGTCTTTATTAATTTTTTCCTCATTTTTTTCTCACTTTTCAAATTTTGTATTCTCTATCTCTCTTTTTATAATTTATTTTCTTTCCTTCTTTTTAATTTTTTATTTTTTATTTTGATTTTCTCTACTATCAGAAAATAATATAGGCTAAAAAATACAATATTATCTACCTAATATATCTTTAAGAAAACAAGATTAACAAAAATGAAATATAATATATATATAAAGAAAATAATAATCTAAAAAAATATAATCTTAACCTTCTTAATATTTTACACATGTCAATTGTAGAAATATTTTAGCCTTTTACTAATTTTCTCTTTTTTTCTCTTTTAATTTCAAATTTTGAATTCTTTACTTATTTTAAATTAGTTATCATTTTTTTGTCAAAGGGATAATCTTTCTTATACAGGTGATAAGAACTTTTCTCTTTAGCATAGCTGCAAATTAAAAATTCAATAATACTTATTCATACTTTAAAATCCTATAAAATTACTTTTATGTAAATAACCTTATAAATGAGAATAATATAAAAAATTAAATTAGTTTATCTTTATAAAAAATCATATACAAGCTAGTATTATTCGAGAAAAATAACCATACTCTCATAACTATATATACAGCCAAATTAAATTTCACAGTGCAAATAAAATATTATTAATCAAGTTATTATATTTATTTGATTTTTTTAAAAGTTACATAGGTTCACCTAATTGAAAAAAATATAAATTTTATTTATTAGGATTATATAATAATGATAATTATATATATATATATATATATATGATACGCGCATCAAAATTAATTTAAAAAATATTTCTATGATAAAATATTTTATTTAATTAATAAATATATCATAAATTAAATTATTTTATTTAACATACTTGCCTATTAAGGATTTAACTATATTTATTCATACTTCAAATCATGGTTATCAAAATCGCGAGTTAACTCGTAAAATCATACGAGTTTATAAGTCCCAGACAAGTTAAATCGTAGTAAAATTGGAAAAGTAGTAAACTCGGTAAAATCGGAGTAAACTCGTAAAATCGGAGTACACTCATAAACAAACTTTTTAGGTGATATTTTTCTATGTTGACTCTAATTTTGAATGTTTTGAATATAATTTGTTCTTATGTCTAAAAAAATTTTGACATTTTAAGTGTTTCAACTTTAATTTTTACTTATTTGGAGTAATTTAAATTTACTATGTGGATTTAAAATTATTATGTATTGAAAACTTTCAATTTTTATGTGATTTATATTCATATTTTTAATGAAGTAAACTCTTATGATTTTACGAATCGAGTTTACAAGTCGAGTTTACTGCACTCTCACAAGTTTACGTAAACTCTCAATTTTGATAACCTTACTTTAAATTCTATAAAATTATATTAGTTAAATATTAATAATCAAAATATTATAGATGTATTTTATTTATTTCAAGTCTCATGTAGGTTTTTTAAGTTTAATTATAAGTAGGTATTATCCACCTCCACTAGAGGCAATAGCCTTACAAAATCATTATGAGTGCTAAATTCTCCCTTTGAATATTTTAACAGCTGTAAACTTAGGATTAAGACCCGAACTAACTAAAATATAATTTTATTTTAGATTAAAATAATTCAATATTTTTTATCTAAATAAATTAGTTTTAAATTTTAAATATCCAAAGTTTATTTATAAACTATAATATTATAAAATAATAATTTTTTATACACAATATAATTATAAAATAATCAAATTACTTTTATAAAATTTAATTTAAGAAATTAAAATTTTAACATTTACTATTTTAATTTTCCAAATAGGTTTTTATGAAAATCTAAATCAATTAAGAAACATGTGAGAAGTTATAAAGTTGGTTTGATGATAAAATGGAAAGATAGAAGAAGGAGATGTCGTGAGTTTGAATATCTCATCTTATAAAAACTAACAAATTAACAACTATACCTATATAAAAAAAATTTAAGAAACATGTGCATATGCAAATATTTGGTTTAGTTATATTCTCTGCTCAAATATTTTGATTAAGTAGATAATATGTTTACATAAATATATAATAGATATATTTAAAGTAATTTATTGAAGAGCATACCAAAGTTAGTAAATAAATATATTTAAATTAATTAAAAAAATATATATTTAAATTAATTTATTAAAATTATTTTAAGAATTTAATTAGTATATATTGTCAGTGTAAAATATTTTTACACTGACATTCAATCGTGACTTTTCATTTATGTGACTTTTAAAGTAGTAACGAGTAAAGTCAACAAATCTACAGTGTAAAAATCTTCACACTGACAATGTATACCAGTTAAACTCTTATTTTAATTACTTACTCAATTTTAAATATTTATTGAAGTCCATACCAAAGTTAATAAATAGATATATTTAAGTTAATTTATTAAAGTTATTTTAATTACTTACTCAATTTAGGAAAAAAATTATTGAAGTGCATACTAAAGGTAATAATTTCATAAACTAAAGTAATTAATATTATAATAGAGATCACAGTTATTATTTATGAGAAAAAAATTTATTCCATATCATTATGGATGAATCGAGAAAAAAAAACTTTCTTATTTAATATTGTTGAGTTTCAAAGATTTAACAATATTTATTGTTATCTACTATATTTACTACAAAATAATATTTTTACTACATATTTTTTTACTATATCTTAATAGTATTTTATAAAAATTAATTACATTGTTTAATATATTTATGTAATAGATTTTATTTTAAATATAAATATATAATAACTATAGTAAAATAAATTTTATTAAATATTATTAATTTAAAATGAAACTAAATTATTTATAATTTTATTATAAATATAATAATTTTAAATTTTTTTATTTAGTACATAAATAATTCAATTACTAAGATAAGTAATTAAATACATATAAACTTTAGTAGAAAATACTCGATTTGACTGATTACTATTCAAAGTATTATATGAATCCGAAAATAAAGATAGATAAGGTTAGATATCTAACTACATGCTCCAGAAATAATTTAATAATTATAAAATAAAATAATTATAATTAACTTGAGAATAAAATTAAATTATTGATAATATTATTTGAAAAATATTATTTTATAATTTTTTATTTATTTCATATATACTTCAAAATCAAATAAATATTTTCAAATCTATCTCTACTTGAACGAAAATCATGTTTTAACTAGGTATTGATATGAGATACTAAATGATTTTTAAAATAGAGACATGCAATGGAATCTATCTTTTATAATTTAATGTAACATAATTATCTTGGTTAATATTTATATAATATTAAAATTTTTATATAAACACACAATAAATGTATTAAAATAAATTTTATTATATATACGTTAGAAAATAAATTTTATTATATATACGTATTTAATTTATTTTAATATTATTGTAAATAAAATATTCTTTCAATAGACATGATAAAAAAGCTTAAACTGTGAGCATCTACTTCCATCCATTTTTATGCTTATTCCAAATTCTTAGATAATATTATTATTTATTTATTAACAAAATTGCATAATTACCCACCTAACATGTGGGTATGCACGGGATAATATGATAGTATTTATTTAAAAGATTTTGTACTGGACACATGTCGATCTATTAACATTGTTTTTCTTATTAATTTACAAATTAATTTTTTAAACCCCTTCTCATTAACAAAACATGGTAACTGTTTAAGCTCTTTCATTCCATTAAATAGTTTCTGCAATGGCATATACTTTCGTTATTGATTCTAAATGTAAACCCATTTTCAAGTCTTATTAGTATGCATCCACTTTCACAACTAAAAACCTTTTCTCTCTTCTCCATTTGAGTAAATTAAGGTTGATGTTTTTCAGCAAAGGGATGGTCTTTTTCTTTTTTTTCATTCACCGCTGAGAAACCCTTTTCTCTCTTCTCTCCATTTTCAGTTTAAGCAAAAACTCTTTTCTCCATCCAGTTTCAGCAAAAACCCTCTTCAATATATCTTTTTGGTAACCCAAAAATTTATTACTAAAATATTGTTAAGCAAAGAGCACAAAAGATGTGTGCTTAATCGGATATAACTGTTCTTACAATTAAAAGGTCAAACATTACGCTTATTTATGAAATATAGAACATTGTATTCATAATCCATTTCGCAAATGAATATGATGTCAACTTTACCTAGATCATTCCCATGATATTTGTTACAATATCAGAATTATACCATCAACCTTTTAGCCTGCCCATTAAAAATCTTTTCATTTCTAGCTTTCAATATGTGTCACTTTGTTAATTACCAAACAAAAGATGAAATACGTCTCAATTCAGGAGATCCACTTAATAATTCCAAAAAACAACAACAATGACCAATAACATATTTTAAAGGATTGTGGAGATTTTCCACCAAACACATAATTGGATTCATAATTGTCGTGACAGTTCACACTCAAAAAACAAGTGTTGTCTGTTTTTATTTCATGCCCACTAAACATACAACCTGAAGCATCAGCTGATAGTATTCCTCTCTTACAGAAATTATTTTTAGCTATCATTCTGTCTGTTTCTATCTTCCAAATGCGATATTGTACTTTTGAGAGAATCCCTTTTGCTCAAATCAGTTTGAAGAATTCATGTTTCTGTTGTGATCCTTCGAAAGCCATAACCTTGTATGTTGATCGTATTGAGTACAATCCTGATACATCTATAACCCAACTCCATCTATCTTGACCTCCCTCCACCAATCGTATAGACTCTAACTTCTGAGCTAACTCCTCCAACTTTTTTTCTTCCCATCTGAATAAGTGTCTTCTCCATCTCCGCTGTCAACCTTCCCTCCCCCACCCCTTTTCAATATTAAAAATTGTTATATATCTTAGAATATTTTTAAATTCAAAGACATACTTTTTAATAACATGTATTTTCTGCATTATGTTTCTAAAATTTTATCCTAAAACTAACATACGTAGAATAAAAACAAAAGGAATTTTCTTTGTATGGAAAATGAAAACTATTTGCCTATAAAAATATTTTGGGACTATTTTAGCTAAAACTTTGCAAGAAATATACATCTTTCCATTTCAAAATATTTTTTATTTATTTATTTTTTAACTTTGTAAATATAATAGTTTTTATATAATATATATTTGAATTTGTCAATATGAATTTATTTTTTATTTAAATATTTGATATAATAATATACTCTATATATAAGAATATATTTAAATTACTTAATCAATAATATATTAAATATTAAAATATTTTTAAATTATTTAATTATATAATATAATAAATATATTAAAATAATTTATTCAATAATTTTTTTATAACCATTTAAAAAGTTTTGGAAAAATTTATTAATTATATATAGTCAAATCTTTACTCTAAAATTACTTTAAATCCATTTAGTTAGTAAAAAATCATGTTCAATTATTATTTGTTGATTAATATTTTCTTAAATTGTTAAGTGGATTGCGTTCAACTTTGTTTATGTGCAAAGTTTTCTTGGAACAAACACATTATGAGTGGGATTATTATCTGACCCAATCGATTATGGCACTAATAGTGGTTTTTGCTTAAAGATAAAAATTATAAATATAAAATAAATAATTGAAATTAATATGTTAAATACATATGTATGAAAAAATACTTTTGAATTACTCATTAAATAATATTATAAAGTAAATTAGTTATAATTTTTTTTTATAAAATAAGTCACTTCTTAAAAGAATACATGATATCATTATAAAAATAATTTTTTTTCTACAAATATTTAATACAATTATAAAATTGAATTTCAAAGACTCAACAATATATAATTTATTATTATTATTATTATAAAATAGTAGTTTTTATTTTTTTAGATTAAAAAAACTTTAATTTAAGTAATGTTGATTTCAATATTTTGTACTAATTAAATTAATTTTACATTTTAAAAATAATTAAGTTTTATAAAATATAATATTATAAAATGAGACAAAAGTCATTTTTTTATGTTTACACTTCATAAATTTTCATAAAATTTTATATATATATTCTAAAATAAATTATAAATATATGTGAGACACTAACAATTTTTTAAAGATTTTGTACGTTATTAAAAGTTTAGTAATTATTTTAAAGTTAATTAATTATGTATTACCCATTAATATTATTTTCTAGTTAAAATTAAATATTACCACAAATGAAATAGAGAATAGCTAAACGCTTTGATTCAAGAGAAGAAGCTAAACACTTCGAAAAATTAGCTACAAATTAATTAAAACATTTTTCTAATTAATTAGCTACTTGTTTTATACGGTTACCAACATTATAATTATTTTGTAATTTTTTAATAGATAAATATTAATTATTAATGTGATTAATGTATTAATTTATTAGTAATAAGATTTGAATTCCGGACTTCTCTCCTTCTTTTTTTCATCTTTAGTGTGTGATAAACCCAACACCAACAAACCTTATAATCCAAAGATATGTTGTAGCTAACTTGTAGTTAACCTTTTTATCAGAATTAGTTACAAATAAGCTAATAATTTTATTGTAGCTAATTTAAAAAATGGTTGTAATTAAATTCAGTCAAATATATTGATTTATTATATTGTGTAAAATACAGTTCCAACATTAATACTAATAGATATGTTATATGGCCTAATGGCCTTTTTATACGACCATGTGTTATAAATTGTAATATTTTCAAATAGAAAAAAAATCCACATTTGTTTCTGCCACGTTTGTCAAGTATTGGACATTGCAGGATATCGACTCAAATGAGAAAAATATCATATATTTTTTACTTCTCAAATCAGGGACCCTTTTTAACCCGAAATGATGAAATAGATGTGTACTAATCTAATTTAAGCTGATTACATTTCTTTTAGGATGATTGAGCTGATTACATAGACTTTGTTAAGGGAGTAAAATCCAAATTAAACCATTAAGAAATACATACTTGGTTGTGTCATTGGTTTAGAAGAATTTATTTATAATTTATTTGAACTTATTTTATTATATAAATATTTATACAAATGTTTGGGTAAATTTATAAAAACACTTATATATGGTCCATAACTTTTTTTAAACTTATTTGAATAAATTATCTAGAATAGTTTTTTAAAAAAATTATTTTAAACTTATTGAAAATTGTCACTTTCTCTAACTTTTATCTCTCACTTTTTTTGTCTCTCCCATAATTAAAACTTATTATTCAGTCTCTCTCTTTCCCTCTCTCTTTCTCCTTTTCCCGTCTCTCTCTTGATCTATCTCTCTCTCTCTCTCTCTCTCTCTCTCTCTATATATATATATATATATATATATATATATATATATATATATATATATATATATATATAACACTTTGTTTTCATATAAGAGCTTTTAAATTTGTATATCCAAATACAAATATATAACTTATTGAATTTAAGAGTTTATACTATAAGCTCTTATGTAAGAAACTCTTATTATAAAAGCTCTTACACTATAAGCTCTTCCAAATGAAACCTTGATAATATATATTTGTTGAATATTACAATTTACAATGATTCATAACAACATTCCCCTCCCTCTCCCTTTATATATATATATA
The DNA here is from genome assembly GCA_037954015.1 of Psophocarpus tetragonolobus. Lineage (NCBI taxonomy): Eukaryota > Viridiplantae > Streptophyta > Magnoliopsida > Fabales > Fabaceae > Psophocarpus > Psophocarpus tetragonolobus. The sequence goes on along the minus strand of CM075688.1, from coordinate 21,006,274 downwards.
TATATATATATATATATATTTATTGTTTCAAACACCATATCAAATAAAAAATTAATTAATTAGAGTTTGATTTTTTTGCCAAAATATATTGAATTATATACACATTATTAAGTTTGTTGATTTTATTAATTAGTACTTTAGAAACCACATAAATGAAAAGTTAGGATTGAATGTCAGTGTAAAAGTGTATACAAATTAAACTCATTAATTATTGTCTAGCCAATTAAGTGAAGAGAGAGATGAAAAAAAATCGTGTGTTCAATTCTACTTGTTAACAAAAATTAACATTACTAACAACATTATTATTATTATTATTATTATTATTATTATTATTATTATTATTATTATTATTATTATTATTATATATATATATATATATATATATAACATTATCATGTGTGTTTTATTAATTTTGGCGTATACAACTTCTCAAAAATAGATTTGCTCCACAACTATATATATTGGTTCTCCGTTTTAAATTTTGATGCATCAAAACTCGTGTTAACAAATTCGCAAAACATATGGAAATAAAATAAATTCTTAAATCAATAGATACAAGATTATAGAAGGTATGTATAGAAAATAAATATAAAAAAGAAAGAAATTATGCACTTGTTTATATTGAGAGTCTTTCTATGATTATAATAGAGATATAAGTTCGAAAAGATCACTTTTTCAATCTACTATAAAAGAAAGGTATACCCCTGAAGGTGCATATGCTGACTTGACAATTATTAGTAGACAGGTTACTAATAAAGGCAAATTTACATAAGTGTAGCATAATTTAGCAAGAGGCAACCATGTACGGGCTTTGTGCCAAGGAGGTGGAAATATAGACTTTATTTATATATATCTTGTGATGTGTCTGCAAAGGTGTGATTAGAGCTCTGCCACTGGTGGAGTATATCTACAACACTATCCAATTCAGTCGAAGTCATTCATTTCAATTTCAAGGTTTGTTAAATGGTAATCATCAAAGTCAGCTTGCATGGTCATCTATGTAGTTTGCAATTGTGTGGCATATTTGGAAGTCTAAAAATAATGCAATATTCAATGACCTTCGTGTTGATGCTCTTGAAATTGTTTAACACACTCAGTTTAGTTCATGGAAGCGATGGCAAGCAACTAAGTTCACAAGGCACTCCTACGCAAAGTGGCTTTTGAACCCATTCTACTGTATTTGAGGGTTGTGTTTTGGTACTTTTTTTTCTTTGTAATGCTGGAAGACATATCTTATACTTTTTAATGGTTTATTAATAAAAAATTATTTGATTGATAAAAAAGATACAATAAAAATTCTTAAAGATTTTTCTAATTACCTCCTTCTAGATGATTATTATAGAGAATATCAGTGTCAACTTATTTAATGAAATAAATTTTAATTACTATATCTTAAATTGATAAGTAATAATAAAAAATAAATTATTATTATCAATCCACAATTATATCATACATACTATTCTATCAATATCATATTCTTTTAACTAGTTAGCTTTATTAAGTTTTATATCTTGCAATAATGCTAAATGGTTAAGTGGTTGACATGCATTTGTCATGAAAGAGAAGAAGCAAAGCAGTAAACAATAACCTAACTCTAAATATATAACAGGTTATGTATGCGCGGTTATCTTACTTTTTAAGCACCTCAAAATAAAAATAAATCAAGAAATATAAAAAATTGCATTCAAAATAAGTCATTTAAATACTTAATGGAGAAAAACTTATACATTGTCAATGTAAAATTTACATTGACAATATATATACATGTCTATATATGTTAAACTACTTAATATAATAACCAATCTAACTGTAGTTAAATACACTAATAAGAAATTAATACATAATTGATGTTGTAGAAATAGTTATAAGACGCTGGAAAAGTAAAATAAGGATATATTGATGTAACATATAATCTTGTAAAGAAATAGTAAAACTTTGGTACTAGTCTTCTAGAAACTGCCTACGTACGAAGCCCACAAAGCCTTTACTAGAATTTTGGCTGTCAAATTTTGCATATTAATCTGTTCTATTTTTTTAGGTCCAATGAAAATAATGAAATTTCAATTTTTTATACTCATGAATTAATACAAACTATTTATTAATTTTAATAATAATTAATTTTCGTGGAATAGCTTGACTTACTACCTTTAATAGAATATCTTTTTTCTAATTATTTTTTTTATATTTACAAAGTTTGAACTTAAAATTTTAATTAATAAAACTGTGTCCAATACCATTCTACCAGTTTGTATACATTGTCTAAACTTTCATTGCCAAATTATAATATTAGCTTCTTTCAAACTAGTACTTTAAATACCCTTTCTCCCGTAAAATCCCTCAATTTAACATTTGTGATATAATTAATCATATTTTTAATCCGTAAATATGCAATAATAAACTTCACAAAATTTAAATGGAATACGTATATTTGTAATCGGGCTTCACAGGAAAGAGCTAGGTATATATATTGCTCAGCAATAATCTAATGTCGGTTACATACTTAATTATCCTCAGGACAATTCCATGCCTTTGAGCTTTCACTTTTATATGAATTTCACAGTTAAAGCCCATCAATTTTTTTAATTTATTATCGAAGTAATTTTTTCCACAATTCACATTAGAGTTAAATCATATACATGTTAATAGTGCCACTAAAATATTTAAGTAATTAATTAAGATAAATATATATAACTCATTAATTAAATCTCCAGACGTCACCCGCACGTAGAAACCAACTACTGTCATCCATGAATTCATATTATTTGCTGAATATGAAGCTTGAATGAAAAGATTGGTTGATCTTTTCAGAACAGGTAAACAAGATAGAGACAGTTAAATTAAATTATTTGAAGTGAATGATAAGTAAGCAGCGGGTTGTGATTGTTGGATATTGAAACATTTGTATGGGCACTAGAACACAGTTATTGCTTCATAATTAAATGTTAAAGCCGTGAATCTTTCCAATATCATAACTACCTACCTTTGAAAAAATATCAACAATTAAAAGACAACAAATAATTCACAATCCTCTTCCGACAATCTAAACTACGTATGAAACAAGCAATGTAACTTTTTCATTTCAAGACAAGATCATTGGTTGTATTAAGCATACTGCATGATGAAATTAGATCTCTCTTTTACTTGGCCTTTTGTATCACACGTGTAGGCCAAAACCCTGTACTGGAGTACGTGTGTCTGTTAATTTGACTGATACAAATAGAACTACCGTATCCGCAACATATATACAATTACGTGTCTATCTGTATCAATAATATATATATATATATATATATATATATATATATATATATATAAAACATAGTAACTTGACTTTTTTAATAAATTTCAAATAAGGGTAGGAAGTTGATTAAAAGAGTGTATTAACCAATTGGTATAATCTAAGATAAGGAGTACTTTAGACTCCTAGAAATATTTTTTTAGGAGTAATATACTTTTAAAAAATTAAAATTTTATTTAATAAATAATTTTTAATTAAAATAGTCTAAGTCACTATTAAGTTTTCATTAGTACTACAAATAACATTTAACGAGTAGTAATTTTTTTCAATAAATAATAATCTATTTTTATTTTATTTTTAAAAGAGAATAATTTAATAACAAAAGAAACTAACCAATTTTTTTCTTATTTAGTAAAAGAGAATTCTTTGAGAACCCTGTAGCTCATACCCAAGACTTATGAAGGGTTAGCTTGTGTCAATTGATAATTCACACTGTTGTACTCCTTTGAATACTAGAGTATTTCAACCAAATCGAATCGATCATAATGTAGCCATCCAAATTGTCGGAGCATATTTTTTTATCTTCTCATATCTTATCATTGTTTTGTCTCAATGTGTGTTTAGCAACTTATGAAATGATTTTTTGGTATGATATATATTATTTGTAGTTAACCCAATTAGTAAAATATTACAATAGGAAGATATGTGTATTGATGAAGCTATTGAACAATTAAAAGTTCTTCTTTCATTTTTTTTATAAAGGTATAGGGAAAATAATTGAAAATGTATTGACTTTTGCCAAAGAAATTGCTTTTGAAATAGATATAAAACCTAAGTTTCATGAAAAACATATTAGTGGTAAAAATAAACAATTTGATGAATATGTTGAGAATGAAATTCTCTAAAATCTCCTCAAGAATAATTTAGAATTAATTCATGTTTATTCATTGTAGATAAAACAATTACTTCACTTCAAAGTAGATTTGAACAATTTAAATCATGACATTATGTCTTCAATTTTTAAATCATGACATTGTGCCTTCAATTTTTAAAATTATTGAATTTATAACCAACCATTGTTAAATTGGAATTTACTGTTAAGTAACAAACGCTAACTAACTTATGATAATAATTTAATTACATGTCATATCCTAATCTCATTATTTAAAAGTATTTAATTAATAACAAGTATTTTTCCATTATATAAATTTAAATCACAAAATTAAGATTTATCATATCTTCAATTATTGTCAAATTATTGTCTATGTCAATTAACATTAACTACTTAACAATTAACGTTAATTTAACAATGCTGGAGACAAATTCAATAATTTTAAAAATTGAGAGACTTAGCAATAACAACATCATGATTTAAAATTTAGGTACATAGTGTCAAAAATTGAAAATATTGGGTACATAAAATGTAATTAATTATTATTATTATTATTATTATTATTATTATTATTATTATTATTATTATTATTATTATTATTATTGTGGATAGAGGAGTTTGCAGGTAAAATTGGGTATGGGAGTAACTCAACCTACAGAATTTGTAACTTTCAAAACTTGGTCCTTAAAGCTCACATTCTTAACAAGCTTGCTGATTTTAGGTGTAAGGTTCTAATTTTTATTATATGTTGTGTGTGAAATAATTAAAAGGTAAAATAAATTTAAAAAGTGTAATTAATAAAGTTAATTATGAAATATTTGATCATGATATTTATATCTATTTTTTGTTTTGATATAATGTGTTTAACTAGCATTGAATATGAGAGAAGGTAAAGGATTTATAAATAATGGAATAAGGGTGGATGATTTTAGTAAGTTAAGGTGTGAGTAAAATTAATATTCTTTTGGATTGAAATAGTTTGGCTGGATTTGAAAAGTTTGTTTGATAGAAGAAGGGGTTGCAGATAGCAAAATCTGAATTTCTATATACACATCAGACCCTTCTTTCTTTCTTTTTCTTTCTCTTTTTTTCTTCCTTCTTCTTTCTTATTCTTCCATCTTTTCTCCTCACTACTTCACTCTCTTTTCTATGCCCATTCATTCCTTTCCTTGCATGCATTCCCATTCCTTTGTGGAATTCAAGGAAACTTCCATTAAAATTCTTATTGATTTATGTGTTATTAAAATTGATTGTGAATGATTTATCTTTTCATCTTGATTTGGGTATTATATGAAATTGGGTGTTCTGTGTAATTAAGATGAAGTATGTTTTTGGAATTAATGTTGTGGTCATGATTCAGTTGTTAAATGAATTGTGTTTTTTAGATTGATATGATGTCTGTTGAATTCAGTGATATAATGGATTGTTGGATGTGGGTTGTTACAACAGGTAACTTAACCTTGGCTTAAATGATTTACATTTAGTTAGGGATACAAATAATTCAATGTAATCTAGGGTTCCATTGTGGTTACCAGAGTGATATACATTGTGATATAGGGTGCTAGTGGGATACCAAAGTAATATACTCAGACAATAATTGGATTGTTAGATGGGTCAGATAAATGCCAGACAATAGTTAAGATAAGTCATTATGTCACCTGGGTATTTGAACTAATGGGTTTTTCATAAAGCATCGTGTCATATGATTCTGTGGTGATGATTGTTTAAGTTCAGTGAGAATATAAGTATGTTTGATTATTTGATAATTCTGGTGAATGGAAGTAGATATGTTAATTGTAATATATCCTTATTGTATTGATTTCTTATTATTATAAGCTTACCATTGTATTGTGTGTATTTTATATATGACTGTGATGATCATGTTTAACATGGGAGCAGATGGCAATAAGGTTACAAAAAGGCAAAATATTTTTTATTGAAGAAGAATCAAGATTTGGCTGTGGAGTTATGATGGTTTTGGACTTTTTGGAAATCCTATGAGTTTTGGTGTATATATGTATAGGAAAAGTATGTCATAGGTGTGACTTAATTATGTATATATATCTCGATATTAAACCTTATAATGTGTTTTGAATTGTGAAGTGCATATTTTAATGTTCCAGTATACATATTGAAAACTGATTCAATTTGTGTATTACGTAACTTGTGAATTATGCAACTGGTGTTTTGACATTTTGTTGAGTCTTGTTGAGCAACGATTCTCGTCCAGTGAAAAGTTGCTTGTCAGGAAATATTATGGCTTTACGCCTTACTACATGTCTTGCTCAACTCAAAGTTTTAATTTTTTTAGTATAATTTACTATTGAAAGAGACATAATGGTAATAGTAAGTAGATTATTTATATTAGATTTCTTGGGACATTACAGGAGGCTTATACATATCTTCCATAACCTGGGGGTTTAGCAAATTAGTATACATTTAAGAAAAAAAAATAAAATTTGACTCATTTTAAATTATTTTGTCTCATTTGGGTGGTTTTTAGTTTTTGGATTTAGGTTTTGAAATATACTTTGAACAAAAATGTATTAAAAATATTATTTTAATTTGATTTTTTAGTTATTATCAGAATCGTTTATACTTTATTACTATTATAATAAAATTTAATTTTGAAATTTCTATTTTCGTTTTTTCTAAAGCTTATCGCTTGTTGTCACACATGTCACCCCTACCACCATTTCAATAATCAATCATTGACTGTCACCTTTGATCGCTAGTTATCGGCTACCATATATCATTAGTTGTTGGTCGTCATCAATCATTTCTCACTAAGTGTCACTTCCAACTAGCAATCATTGGTATCCAACTCCAACCTCTTATCATCGATCGCTTGTCTCCTCTAATTACCAGCATTGATCGTTAGTCACCGATTGTTGACTGCTTATGAGCATTGGCCATCGATCATCAACTTTGACTATCAGTCACAAACTATTATCTCTAATCACCAATCATCAGTTGTTGGTTATCAATTTTTTGTTATTAGTCACTAGTGTCCACCTCCAACTCTCTATTATTAATTGTTGAGGAGGAAAGATTATAATTGGGATAAAGGTTAATGACGAGGTTCTAAAATTATGGAAATCAAACAAATGTTTTATAAATTTGACAACTTTGAACCAAACTAGTTTTTTTATAAATTTGAAAAATGAAAACCAAAAATATCTTAATAAGACCTTAAAACAAAGTTTCTAATAAAAAGTTGTCTATTTTTCCTATAAAAAATTATATTAAATAAATCTATCAAAATACTTAAATGTCACTATTTAACAAAATTATCTAAAAGTGTATGGAGGGAGAGAAGAGAAAGCAATTCATGAAGTAGAAGAATGAAAACCTAAAACTATAAGGCTACACGTTTTGAGCAATCATTTCCTTTCTTATAGTTTCACTTCTATTTTTCTTAAAGCACCCATTTTTTTTATTATGTAGGGCTTACAAATAAACATGCCAATTAAGTGAGTCAAGCCTAGAAAGTCCACATTTCAAATAAGCTCAACTTTTTAGAGCTCGTATAACACATAGGTTGTGTTAACTCTTTGACAAGTATACCAATCGAGTAGTATAATCAAATGATTACAAATTCATATCCACAAGAACTTATTTACTTGGGAAATTTAATTATATACTTTTTAGTTGCTAACGAATGATATAAATGTTTGAATATTAACTACTAAAAGGGAGAAAAAGATAAAAGAATAAACATGAAAAAGAAAAGGATTTTCATAAATATGGAGAACTAGTTGAATTTGACTTCACTAAACCATTATCATGCATAAACGAACATCTAATCATGTTCACTACCCACGTTTTCATCACTCATAATCCTAACCCTAATTCCTTATGAGCAGGATCTAAGCTCATGAAGTCTTAATTAATTATTAATCTTTTACATAATATAAATCAAATAGTTTGCTTTAAGAAAAGGAGTAAACCATGATCAATGAATTTTACTTTATTCCTAACAATAAATCCCATTAGGTGTTTTTCTCATTTTATGATTCAAATATATTTTCTAATCATATTTAAAACATAAAATAAATTAAAGATAAGAGAAATAAAATATCAACAAGAGAAAAAACAAAAATATTAAATAATAAACTTTGATGGGAAATCAAAATACACATGAGTTACATTTAGTTACATTAAACCTCAACTAAGGATAAACTCATCTACTCAAGAAAGATAAGAGTAACTCAAATGATAGAGGGTACAAAAAGATGGGAAATGGAGGTAGGAGAAAAAGTCTGCTAGCTTTGTAAGTTGTCTTTGGTCATAGTGAAGTTATGTATGCTTCCATACAAAAATGCACTTTTTATAGTGCTTGAAATTTCTTCAATAAAGTGTTAGTGTGAACATCACCCTTAACAATCCTATTGAGTTGAGCTCAAATGTTGAGTTAAAACATCATGGCTAAGTGTTCACATTGTGAGCATTGAGCAATGATACTTTAGCTATTTTTTATGTTTTATGTCTGCTAAGGTTGAGCACTAGCTAGTAATCCTTCACTTATTGGTTATTGATTCAACTAGCCATTCTTCAATCTAATTCCAAAATTTATATGTGTATTACTAATAAATACTAACTATTAGACTAAAATTAGGAATATTATATGAAATTTCAATTATATATATTTTTTACATAAAAATTAAAATTAAAGTCTTAAATAAAAAAAATATAAAATAATTATACTACACAAAGTAAAATATATATATATATATATATATATATATATATATATATATATATTATATTATGGATGCAGGTTTCAGAAATAGCCTGCAAACTCAAACCTAAATGTTCATCCATAAAATGGGTTAACTTATGCTTCTACGTACTTTTGGAAATTCAAACTCAAGATAGATCCAACAACATTTGGGCAAAGACAAGATCGATTCAACTTGTCGATAAAATATATTAATCTTAACATTGTATATAATTTTAAAAAATACAGCTAATTAAATTAATATATACTTACAATGTATTTTAAGATAAACTATATCAATATAAATATAATATGATTTTACACAAATATTATTTAAGTCAATAAGAAATTATATTATTAATATATTGTTTAAAAATAATACTTTTAAAAATAATATATAGCATTAGGATGGGATATGATGTTATGAACCAAAGCATAATCTAAATTCGTCGTCCTTAAATATGTGGTTGCAGCTTGCAAATGCATTAAAGCTCATAAGTTCACTCTATCACTTCAATTTGTTTGAATGGAAGACTAACTCTTTGCTCTGTTGATATTCAAAGGTTCAGTTTGGATGTTGGGTATATAGGTTTGGTATGATTTACATTTGGATGTGGTAGGCATGTAACATCTTTGATGTTGTTCAGCTAGCTGTTGTTTAGTGTGGTTCAGGGGCAACTTTACTAGGTTTTTGTAGGTTCGGTTGTTTATAGTGCAATAATTCCCTCCATTATATATGACAATCATACTCTATTTGATATGATTGCTTTGTATTGTTTTCGTGTGGTACTACTTAATTATGCCATTTATATATATATATATATATATATATATATATATATATATATATATTATTTTTTTTTAGAGATAGATATAGATATTAGCTTTTGCCGTTCAAAAAAAACATTATTTACTATATGACTAAAAAAAATAATTTTTTCTTACACAAATGAAGTAACAAAACAATATTAACAACAAAATACGTAATTGTGGATTGTGAAAAATAGAGAATCTCTGATGCTATGCTAATTATTAGTGGCCTTTGACGTTATGCGCATGCATACTATTGGTAAGTCTAGGCATCTAAATTATCTAATCTTATTTGCATGTTCTGCCTTCCGTAAGCCTCATCAATGGAAGTTAATTAACAAAGTGACTAAAAAAATAATATTATTGCAAGAATTTTGTAATTTGAAAAAAAAAATATTATAAGTACATCCTAAATCCTGTATTTTATATACTAAATTAATGCTGATTAGGCCAAAAATGAAAGTAATGAATTTTACAGAGTACTATCCAATCAATATAATTTCCTTTGCTATCATGTTGTTTGAAAGAATTTTTACAGAACTATTTCTAGATAAAGAAAATTAAAAAAAAAAAAGTGAAATGAATATACTTATAAGTTAAAATTAGTTTATGTATAAACGAATTTATAAAAAATATGACGTCTTTTAAAAAAGTTATTTAAGAGTATAAACTTATTTTAGCGGTTTCGTGTTTTCCTTTTAAAGATGCTTCTAAAAAAATCAAATAATTCCTATAAAGAAAGAAAATTATACAGAATATGTACATTGCGGAATCCTACTTTCCATCATAGAACAAGTGGTGTTTTATAATGAGAGATAATGACTAGATCGCGCGGTTATTACAGATGCATTTAATAGTTCTAAAAATGTTAGAAGGCGATTGCCACTATTTACTTCCCGATGGAGAAGTTGAACTTTGAAGGTGAAGCTGGAATATAATAGCTATTACTAATGTCACTTTTAAAAGCAGCAGAATATATATATATATATATATATATATATATAATCTACTTAATTAGCTCTTCAGTATTCCACTGTAGAATACTACCTACCCATTAGCCAGAGGGTTTCATTCTATGACATATTTTACGTACAAGTCTATCCCAGAATACCCTCTGATTTCCAAGTGATTGTAACTTCCTCATATTTGTCAAACAAATTAATTATATCTACGTACCTTAAGGAGCAAAAGGTCCGAAAATAAATCATTAAGAACTATAAACGGTCAAGCCACGGAACTCTATAGCATCTGTGTCAATTCACATACCAGCTTTAGCCCCATCAAGGAGAACCAATGACCCTACAATTAATTCAGACTCATTAATAATGTTTTGTACAATAATTTTCTCATAATATTTTTTTTTCAATATATTTTCCCATAATGTTTTGTCCATATCCAATATCAAATATAATGTTCAAATAATAAAACTCAAATTAATATAATTGGATGTGAACCAAATTAAATTATTATATCGTGAATCGCATACAACATATTAGGTCGTATACATTATCTTTTAATTTGTTAATTTCCAACTACATCTCTTACATTTATAATCCAAGGGATTTTCTTAATAAATGTTTCCTTTTTTAAACATATTTAAACAAACATATATGTTTGCTAAATTAAAAATATGGACCAACAATATATGTTGCATTTAGGTTGGTCCTTGTTTCTGTTGCTTTTTCATGATTCAGCTGAGCGGCCTTGAATTCATTTAGCTGTTTAAAGTCTAAAGAGATGAGTATAACACAAGTTGGACCTCATTTTACGGTTAAATAATAAGCGCAAATGAAAGCCAGCAGCATGCATATACGTCGTTACCTTCGAGAATGGAGATTTCATCATGCCCTCAGGATACATAATTCCTCATTCTGGGTTCAATCATGAAAAATTCCATAGACAGAAAAGTGAAAACAATTTCAAACGATAAATTATTAATTTGAATATAGATGCTAGATTATAATTCTGCTTTAAATATTAAAAAAGCGTGCTTGTCTCGGCATTATGCAGGAGGGGGGAGACCTTAGTCAACTGCTATATACATGTTAATTATATGCGACAGATTATATCTTGCTTTATGTTGTAGCCTAGTGTTTTCTAATAATTAATACCTAAAGATATATTTTGATATTATTATATAATGATAACAGAAGTGTTTTACAATAAATAGGAGTAGTATATATATAAAGCCAAAAAAAAATTCCTAGGATCCTGGCGATTATGTAGCAATTGCCATGCTTTTAGCTTCCGCTTTCTCTATATATATCTTCTAACACAAGCCAATGTATACACCAATTGGTAGTTTCAAATTAGATTTAATTTGTCTAAATTATTTAGAATTGTATTTATAATCAATTAATCATTATGATAATATCATATTATTTAATAGTTAGATTATTAAATGTCTAGATTTGTCAAATTTAAATGTGGTGTACCATCACAAACCTGTTTTTCATTAACTTGTTATGCCGATCAGATCATTAATTGAATTGGGTTTCCGTCAATTGCATGTGAAGGTAATTGAGTGTGTGTATAGATAAAATTGAACTAAATGTAGAGTAGTTTTGAATCATTTGATTAAATGTATGTAGTTAATGGTGATAATGAGAATGGGATATGGATACGAAAGGAAGTTGTGAAGAATTGAAGGAGTACAGGGATTTGAGGAAATTGGTGAGGAGGGAGAGAAAGGGTGTTCCATGAAAAAGGAGTAATTAATTAATTTATAATATGCAGAGATGGAACATGTTCATTTATGTTGTCTTTGTCTTACTCTTGGGAATGTAGGAGTAGTCGTATTCTTCGTGCATTTTGACTTTTTCATTGTCCTCACTTGTATACAACGCGCGCCGTGGCTCATCCTTGGTTCCTGCATAAATGGTTCGTACAAAGTGGGGCCCACTACATCACGTGTGCACGATTGACTCCCATGCATGATCCTTTTCTTTTGTGTTGGCTATGAAATCAATTATGCCTTCTATCTTCAACGTGTCTACCAACTAAATAATATATATATAATTCTAAATATATTAATTAATACTATTTTAAATTTATAAAATCATTTTTATCTAAAAAAACCAATAGCTAAAGAAATGGCATTTATAATTACCGAGGGAAGAGTTAAGTGTGCATCATAATATATAAACCTTTACTTATTCTTATTTTTTTAATATATAATATCTACGTTTCTTTCTTTTCCCTCTTCGTAACTAACATTTGTTTTCTACCAGTATTTTTTTCATCAACCTTAAATAACTTTGCAAATTTATCACCCTTTTTTTTCTCTATTAGGTATAGAATTGTCTTTGTAAGAGCAGTCAGAAAAGAAAACTATATCGATGTAGGAGTATATCATCAGACATGTATACGGTGGCGATTGGGGTTAATTTGGTAATTATGATTCAAGTCGATATGGCTATCCTTCCTGGTATTTACAGCTAGGTCTTGGTCTATATACAACTTGAAGGTGAAGAACCACATTTGGTGGAAGCTTCAGAAACACATCTCCTCCGCGATTGTCTTCGTTATCTTTGCACTTATATTCCATATCCTCCATGCATGGTGATAAGTAGTAGTATTTAGAAACCTCTCTCTCCTTATTGAATCTCCTTTATCCTATTTTGCAGTATCCCTTAAGTCATTAATTGTTTCGTTTCCAAGTGAACGATATAACTTATTTAAAGCATATCAAAACCTAATTGAAGAAGAGTTTGTCTCTCCATGCAAGTAAGCAACTACTTAACTCATTCATCTCATATATACCCTAACTTTCTAGTATTTTTCTTCCTCTAGCTATTTCAAGAATATTTTTTCTCCAAAAGGGTATGCTAGCTATACCTCCTCTTGATTAGTGAATTCTCAAAAACGAAAGCTTAATTGAACTTTCTTCAACATTTATTGAAGCTTTTTCCTAAGATGTCTATCATGTCACTTTTTGTGTGGTACAGAAGGAAAAGGAATCAATTATCAAGAAGGGGATGACTGATATAGAAATGGAAGGAACTCGTGCAAAAGAGGAAACCCTACCACCAGGATTTCGATTTCATCCTACTGATGAAGAACTTGTCACTTGCTATCTCGTAAATAAGATATCGGATTCTAATTTCACAGGCAGAGCAATAACTGATGTAGATCTTAACAAATGTGAGCCATGGGAGCTTCCAGGTACTCATCTTTGTTATCTAGCTAATTAATTATCTACTGTTTGTTTAAGATTTGTTTTTATGCATGCATAGTTTAGAGTTGCAGACTCTATTTATTTGATTTTGTTTTTCTTTCTTTAGCCATGCCCGCTCATACATATTACAAGAAATACACGAATGAAATTATATGTCTTTTCTTATTGTTTTCAATTTAACATACAGTCTTATCATCCAAAATTTTCAAACTAAACAGTCAGCACAATACATTAGGGTTTCTTCTGAATACACGCATTCGATACTGATATCATTTTTCTCGGGAAAGTGATTGATACACTTATTCCAGATCCAATATAAATTTATATATTACACGCTAACCAATCTAATTATTCCATATATTAAGGTAGACGTTTGTCTTTCTTGTGATACGGATAATATATTTAGGTGCTACATATATATATAATAATTTGAATTGGAATATGTATATATTTATATATATATTCTCCATTTTGGTAACAGAATACAACAAATAAAAAAGATTATGATCCAAATATTATGTCTTATTCATGTTTTGTTGATGAAATAGGGAAGGCAAAGATGGGAGAAAAAGAATGGTACTTCTTCAGTGTGAGAGACCGTAAATACCCAACGGGAGTGAGAACAAATCGGGCAACGAACACGGGGTATTGGAAGACAACAGGCAAAGACAAAGAGATCTTCAACAGTGCAACATCAGAGTTGATTGGCATGAAGAAGACTTTAGTTTTCTACAAAGGAAGAGCTCCCAGAGGAGAGAAAAGCAACTGGGTCATGCATGAATACCGCATTCACTCTAAATCCACCTTTAGAACTAACAGGGTACATATAATTAAACATTCTTTGCTTCTACCACTAACCTTGATTTAGATTTGAGACAATTAATGGATTTTCCAAATCACTTCATTACTAACATAACATTATCCACTTTGACACATGCAGCAGGATGAATGGGTGGTTTGCCGGGTATTCAAGAAGAGTGGTGGTGCAAAAAAGTACCCTTCTTCTAACCATGCAAGAGCAGTGAATCCTTACAGCTTGGAAATAGGACCAAATATTATGCCACCGCCAACTATGCAATTGGGAGATCCTACTGCTCATTTCCTTTATGGACGGAATTACATGAACAGTTCAGAGTTAGCTGAACTTGCTAGGGTTTTAAGAGGGGGCGGATCAAGCAGTAATGTCAACCTACCAACAATTCAATCCCAGTTGAGCTACCCTACAACAGCAGGAGGTGGAGGGTTCACCATTTCAGGGATCAATCTGAATCTTGGAGGAGGAGGAGCAACAGCCACAACACAACCCATTTTGCGCCCAATGCAACCTCCAATGCCTCAATTACTTGATGTCAATTCCAGCGTGATCACAACCAGTTCTCTGGGTGCCGAGAATGTAGACTATGGATCAGAAATGAGTAACATGAATTCTCATGGCAATAGGTATATGGGCGTCGACCATTGCATGGATCTAGACAACTATTGGCCTTCCTACTAAACTATGATGAGATACCTTTATTAGTTTAATTATTAGGCACAGTTGTAGCGCATAAAATTGAAGTTCTGCTTTCTCTTGTGTTTCATTCCAAGTTTCCAAGCGGGAAAATGTCCATCGGTATCTTAGTGTATCGTTCCTTTCAATCAAATAATAATAACATTTTGAATGTTTGTTTATGGATTACTATATAATGCCTTTTCTTTATTGAAACTTGAAAGGTATCTGTTAAGTTATCTTATTGCATACCTTGACCTTGATTATTTGCTAACTACAGCTTTAATTCATTGATTTTCTTTGCTAACTTACGTCGATAGAATGTAAAAGGGAACTTGATTATATATCTATTCTATCTAATAGTGTACTTTTCCATTAACTAGTTCAATGGTTTATATATACTTCAAGATTATCTAATACGTTTATTTTTTCAATAATATGGATACGGAATAATCAACACCTTAAAGACACACAACTCTCTTGTATCAACAGATGGATGGATGTAATATACCAAACTGCAAGACACTATATTTTTTAATTGATAGTTGCAGTCTTGTGCATCGCTTTTAATATTTTGATGACTAAAACTAAAATATGAATTTTGATGGCCAAAACTAAAATCCAGGTTTTTAATTGATAGTTGCAGTCTTGTGCATCCCTTTTAAATTTTGATGACTAAAACAAAAATATGAATTGTTTTACTACCCTGTCAGCTAAAATCCAGGTTTTTAATTAATCAAGAAACCACACTATGTTGGAAATTCTACTTCCCCGCTAGTGATACGTTAACACATATTAAGTGACGTGCAAACCTTATTTTATAACTTTCTCTTGTAGAATTGGCTTATACTCAACTTAAATTTTAAAACATTATAAAAAATATTCATATTTTAATGAAAATATTTATACATTGAAACTATAATTGGTAATTAATATTTTCATAAAATTAGAGGGTTAGTTATTGATTTATTAGTTTTTGTAAAATTTAATACATGAGTAAATATAAAGAAGGATACAATTTTAAATTTTCTTTACAAAAATATCTTAAATGTTTTTAAAACAATGTAGTTTTGAAACGGAGAAAGTGGTTTTTTTCTTATGAAAATTCAATTATTACTACATATATCTGGTACTTATATTTTTTTAAGACAAAAATTTTGTATGTATAATTAAAATATAATGTACATCATAATAATGTTAGTATAATAAATGTACACATAATATCTATATATATATATATATATATGTATATATATAATAAAAGATGTACCCAAAAAAATCATAATATATACTTTTATTGTAATGAAATTACTATGTGTTAATATAATTTTTTTTTATCAGAAACAACTTTATTACACAAGGGATGTCCCCAAGTTGATGTACTAGCAAACCCTGTGTGATCATGTGATTGGTAGTCTCACATTGTTCAAGATATATTGAAAGAAGTCTCACATTAACTCATATGAATAAGGGAGTAGGTGAATTATGTTATATAATGGATTAAGCTTGTATCTAACTTTTCTTCTACTCTTGTTTTAGAGTGTTATGAGGTTTAATTAAGTTATTTTCTTTAGAGACTGTGGATATACTGGGGTCAAGGAGAGTAATCTATATGTTGTAAAAATTTTCACATAGTGTTATTCTTTAGTTGGCATTAGACAACGGTTGTGATTTTTTCTCCAGTTTTGTGGTTTTCACGTTTTCTTATGTTATTTATTTTATCTTACTTTTCTGTTTAAAAGGATAATTCTCAAGGGGTAATAATGTCTTCTTTTACCCAACAGTGGTATCAAAGTCTATGGTTCGGTAGGATATTCTTAGTATGCTTTGTGGTTGTAGTCGAGTCTAATCTTCCACATTAGAAAAGAGTAATTCCATGTTGTTGGAGAATCATCTTTGATTGGTATAATGTCTTTTGCAGGTATTGTTGAGATGTGGGTCTCGACAGGACGGTGAAGGAATCATTTAAAAAAATAAAATCATATGAGTCGCCACCAATGTTTCTTAAGGGAAACATCAGAGAAACCTTAAAAATAAAAATGCTCTACGAAACAGATTTTGAGTTCGGGAGTCGGTTACATGTAAGAAAGGTATTAGCACCCTAAAACGTTCGTCATAAAGACGATTACCTCTAATTAACTAAGCAAATTATTTATTCTTTAAAATATTTATCTTGCCTTAAAATGATAGTAATAAGAAAAGGTTATCTTATTATTTTTAATTTTTTAGCTCGATAGGAGTGTTCTCCTGCTCCTACGCATTCCTAGGTGCAATGGAGGATCAGAGTTTACATAGTTCTTTTGAGAAAATATTTGTGTGTTGATATTTTGGGTTTGATTGGTTCGGTTTTGTTTTTTAGTTTTTGAAAAGAGTTTTCATGAATAGTTTTCAAAAATTATTTTCGGGAAGAAAAGAAAAAAACTTGTTTGGTAAGTGTTATTTGAAAACTATTTTAAAGATATAAAAATGGAAAAACTTGTTTATATTTATTAAAATTTCATTAATGAAAAGCAAAAAATAACATATTCTTATAGTATTTTGAGTTTTCAAAACAAAAATAGAAAACTAAAAAGCAAAACTACTTTCAGTTATTCTTGTTTTTTAGTTTTTAAAAACTAAAAAACTAGAACTGTTTTCAGAAAACACTATCCAAACAATTTTTTTAGTTTTGAAATACTAAAATACTAAAAACAGTTTTGTAAAACTATTGTCAAACAATCACTTTATCTTTGATATTTTAGTTTTATTGAGGCCTAGGATTTCTTGAACTGTCACAACTTATGCATCCCAAATTTTGGAGTGGTCCAAGGTGTTCACCCAAGTTGACCCACTTAATTGTCTTTTATCCTTTAGGATTATTTTCTAATCTTTATAGATTTTTCCCAGTAGTTTATTTTTTAGAAACAATACTTAAGACAAAAAGTTTTCACAACTTACGCCTTAAAATATCAAGATGAACAAGATGTCACATCTAGCCAATCATCTTTATTTGGAAACTTATGAAATTTTATCGCAATCTTACTTTCAGAAAATTATGACATTTTTGTGATAACGAGATAGTTAAGAAATTTTGAAAAGGAAACTTGTGAAATTTTGTAATTTTGCATTTAAACAAAGCTAAAAATAAAAGAGGAAATGATGTGACCATGCCTAGCCAAGGACCTATCACTAGGGCCATGGCTAGAAGGATTGAAGAAGACCTAGCCCTTGCAGACAAAGGAAGACTTCACCTCCTATGGAGAGTGAAGATATTAGGCTAGGGAATTTAGTTAATAAAATGTAATTTTCCTTTATTTTAATTTTGAGGAGCATTAAGAATTTAATTTGGGACATGTATTTAGTCTATTTTTTATTTTTAGGAGGTGTCTTAGGAATTTAGAGGGTGGATTTAGCTTTTTGGGTCTTTATGAAGGAAATAAGGGGTAACCTTGATATCTACACCCCTCTTTTCTACATAAACCCCCTAAGCTAATAAGAAGGAATCTTGGCCCTTGGTTTGAGAAACTTGGGCACCAAGTTTGATGATCTAAGGAGGGAATTGTTTCTCAATTCTCCTCCCTTAGATCTCTCCTTTTAATCTTAGCCCTTCTTTTTTAGGTTATCTTGTTCAAGAGGTTAGCTACCTCTATAAATAGGAGCTCCTCCCTCACTTGTATTTTTTACACTTGAATTTAATCCTAGAGCCCATATTGGTTGAGGTTCTTACCTTTGAGTGTCCCCCTTTCTCCTTTGTGAGAGCTTCTAAGAGTTATCAAGGGACCCCTCCCTTGTGGCCTCTCCCCTTTGGCTTATCAAACATAGTATTTTTGGCGCCTCACCCCATTCCTTTCCTCTCCATAAATCCATTTCCCTTCCAAGTGACCTTAGAAAGGATCCTTTGGGCACGTGATCATCAAAGATCACATCAAGTGGTATCAGAGCCACTTTCTAAAGGTCACGTTCTTTCTCAATTTTTTTTTGCTTTGTTGTTTATTTCTTTGATCTCTTTATTTTAAAGTCCTTCATTTTTTGTCATCTCTATTTCCTTTATTGTCTAGTAGTATAGCTTTTTATTCTTGCTATTATATGCGCTTTTGTTTTCTATCTACGCGCCTATGTTCCATTTAATTTGATGTGATTTTATTTGTCCCTTTCTTTGCATCTTATTTTTGTGTTCAAGTTGCTTAATTTTCCCTTGGTTTTTTATGTTAAAGTGTGCCTAAGAAGTTGTGACCATTAAACCCACATGGTTGAGGATTTTTCCACACCATTGTGGTGATCAACTTTGGCCACTTTGTTGTGCCTTTTGTTTTAAGTCTCTTGCTGAAATTTTTGCTCTATTTTTAGGTGTGTTATTTTTTCTTAATCTTGTGTTTTTACAAATACTAGTCATGTTAGTTTCCTATTTTGTCTCATTTAAATTCCATAGGTTTTAGCCTCTTAAATTTTTTACAAAAAAGCCTTCAAAAACAGTTTGAATTGAACTCCTAAGAGGTGAACCTCTTGGTGAGTCTCTTAAGTCTTTTATGCTTTTAGTTCAAGCATATTAATCTCTTTGTTGTTCTTAAATATTTGCTCAATTCAATCTTTATATGTTTCTTGTTTTATGTTGAATTATTAGTAGCTTTCCACTTGGTTTACCTTCACTATTGGTGCTTCTTTATGGAATTTTAGCTTGGGTGAATTGTGTTAGTATTTGAGCAATCAATTTACTTCAAAATCAGCCCTAAATCATTCCTTAAGCACCATTAGTTCAGTGGTATTTGGAACTACTAAGTTGTTTTGCCTTTAGTTGCATGTATTGCTTGAAAATTGTGTGACCTTACTTTGTGCTTATTCACTCAAGTGTTATTATTTCAAGAATCCTCATTAAAATTTCAAATTCAACAAGTTATTAGGTGCATCAAAATGATTAGAAAAAGTTAAAAAAAAATAGAAAAAGTTCAAGTTAAAAAAAAAAAAAGAAGATAAAGAACTCAAAAGAAAGACAAATTTGAAGTTGTGTACCTAATAGTAGAAACATTTGATATGAGGAACCAATTGTGATTCAAAAAAAAATTACTTGAGTAAGCTTTTTAGTTTTTGGTCACTTAAATTTTATCAAGTGTGCAACTATTGGTTTCATTTTTTTTGTTTGAGTCTTTTTTCATCTCTACTCTAAGAGCTAATCTAGGAAAGTTATTTGTGTGCTACCTTCCTTTATGAGCCTTATGTTTTCTTGCTTGTCTTCTTTACTTCTTTGAGTTTGTCATTGTTTAATCTATCCACTTGGATTTGTGAACCTTGTTTTGTTATTCACCTTTGTTTGTTGTCTTGTGTTGTATTCAACCTTGGTAAGGAAAGGTTGGGAAAGGTTCCATATATAAAATTTTGGCAAGTCCAAACAAGAGGAAACAAGGGTAGCATTCTTGGGGTGAGTTGATGCAACTCAAAAGGGCTTGATCAAAAGGAGACAAACACCAAAAAAGCTTGGAGTGAAGACTTTGTTTTATTTTTTTTTATTCTTTGTATTGTGTATACTTAATTTTAGATTAGGAGTTTGAGTGCCCTTAAGGCCCTCCCTTGGTTTGTAATAATTTTGGTTAATTTTAGTGTAGTTTCTCGTTAATTAGGTGAAGAAGGGAGAAGTGGTACACTTCCTTCAACACCTTAGGAGCACGATTAGAGCCCTTTCTCTTTTACATTATTGCACTTTTATTTTATTTTATGTTATTTTGAAAAAACGTGTAGAGGCTAAGAGTTCCAAAGACTCATCAAGCCACCTTAGGTGAGAAAAAAAAAAAGAGAGGAGTGTTGCTTGAAAAAAAAAGTTTTTGGCCTACCCTTTAGTTTTTAGCATCCAAGCACCATGACTTCCCACACACATTCTAGTGCACATAGTTGTTCATCAAGTAAGAGTGTCAACCAAAGAAAACCTTCTAAGGGAGACACTCTTGAAAACCTTAACTTAGAATTTAGGGAATGGATGGCTAAAGAACAAGAAATGAGAGAAGAAAAAGAGAGAAAAAAAGAAATAAAAGAAAAGGAAAAACAAAAAGAGAAGGAAGAGTTAAAAAAAGAGATGTTGGAAATGAGAAAAGAGAAAAAAGAGCGAGAAGAGAGAAGGCAAAGAGAGAGAAGAGAGGATGAAGAAAGGAGAAGAAGGAAAGAACTAGAAAGAAAAAGAGAAAAAGAGGAAGAAGAGAGAAGGAGAGGAGAAGAGAGTAAGAGGAGAGATGGGAGGGAAAGTGATAGAAAAAATAAAGGAATTCTCATAAGATCCCCATCTAGGCATTTTAGCTCTAGTGAAGAAGAATACTATAAAAATCAACATAAGCATCACTCTCATTCATTATACAATCATCATTTTCCTCAAGAGAACATAAATCATGCTAGGGAACCAAAGGTAGACCTACCCCATTTTCATGGTATGGAAGATGTTGAGACTTACCTAGATTGGGAAGTCAAAGTGGAACAACTCTTTCGATGCTATGAAATTAGGGAAGAAAGGAAAGTACCTTTGGCCTCCCTTAGTTTTCAAGGTTCTGCTTTGCATTGGTGGGATGGGTTAGTCAAGGATAGGGCCCGTAAACAAATGTCTGACATTTGCTACTGGAATGATTTAAAAACTTGTTTGCCAAGAAGGCACATTCCTTCATATTATGAGAGGGATCTTTTGGATAGGCTCCAAAGACTTAGGCAACATAACCTAAGTATTGAGGAGTATAGACAAAAGATGGAGCTTCTCATACTAAGGGCCAATATCATTGAGGAACCCAATGCCACCCTTGCTAGGTTTTTGTGTGGATTAAGCTCTGACATTAGAGATAAGGTAGAGCTTCTTTCATACTCAAACCTTGATGAGTTGGTAGAACTTTGTGTAAGAGCTGAGAATCAACTCAAGAGAAAAAGCTTTAAAAAAGATTCTCCCTCTTACTCAAAGAGAGACCAACTTAAGGGAAACTCTTTCAAGGGTTTTCCCAAAGAGGAACCCAAGCATTTTCAAGGTACAAAAGCACCTCATGTAGAGAGAAAAACCCCTACTACTAAGCCTACTGAGAGGCAAAGTAGTATCAAATGCTTCAAATGTCTTGGGAGAGGCCACATTGCCTCTCAATGCCCTAACAAGAAAACCATGATCATAAGGGGACAAGACATTTATAGTGAGAATAACTCATCTTCCTCCTCTAGTGAGAGTGAAGAAGAAGGGGGACATACTTTTGAACAACAGTGTGAGGAAGCTTTTCCTTATGAGGGGGACCTCCTTATGGTTCAAAGGCTTCTTGGAAGCCAACCTCTAGAGCTTAGCCAGTCACAAAGAGAGAACATCTTCCATACAAGATGTAAAGTAAATGACAAAGTATGTTCTCTCCTTGTTGATAGTGGCTCCTGTTGTAACTATTGTAGCTCTAGGTTGGTTGAAAAACTAGCCTTGACTACCATGCCCCATCCCAAACCTTACAAATTGCAATGGCTCAATGAGCAAGGGGAGATGGTAGTCAATGAACAAGTTATGGTTCCAATTTCCATAGGATCTTATAATGATGAGATTCTTTGTGACATAGTTCCTATGGAGGCTGGTCATATCCTGTTGGGAAGACCATGGCAATTTGACAAAAAAACTATTCACCATGGTCACTCCAACCAAATAATTCTCACCCATAATGAAAAGCGCTTTAAATTGTATCCTTTGTCACCTTCTCAAGTGGATGAAGATCAATTTACGATGAAAACGAAAAGAGTTGAGGAAAAACAAAAACAAAAAAAAATACAACAAGCTTTACCCTTAAAGCTTGAAAAGGGTAAACAGAGAGAGTCGGAAGGTGATGCCCCTTCAAAAGGGAATATTAGTAAAAGGAGCCTATTTGCTACTAAACTTGATTTAAAATAAGCTTCTTTGACTAACAAGCCCTTTTATCTCCTCTTTTGCAAAGAAGCATCAAATTCTTCGCCTATTTTGCATTCTTCTGCTGAGAGCACTGCCACAGCCCATGCACATGAGCACCTTCCTCAAGGGGTTCAAGATATTTTAAAAGAATTTGATGACATATTCCCTAATGAGGTTCTGAAAGGACTTCCTCCCATTAGGGGTATAGAACATCAAATTGATTTGGTGCCTGGCGCAAGTCTACCTAATAGACCTGCCTATAGGACCAACCCCATGGAGACCCAAGAGATTGAGTCTCAAGTGAATGAGCTGTTGGAGAAGGGTTGGGTTCAAAAGAGCCTAAGCCCTTGTGTTGTGCCAGTCTTGTTGGTGCCCAAGAAGAATGGCCAATGGAGGATGTGTGTTGATTGTCGTGCAATCAACAACATCACCATCAAATATAGGCACCCAATCTCCCGTCTTGATGACATGTTGGATGAATTGCATGGGGCAAAAATATTTTCAAAAATAGATCTTAGAAGTGGTTACCACCAAATAAGGATCAAAGAGGGTGATGAGTGGAAAACTGCTTTTAAGACTAAATTTGGTCTTTATGAGTGGTTGGTTATGCCTTTTGGGCTAACTAATGCCCCAAGCACATTCATGCGCTTAATGAATCATGTACTAAGGGATTGCCTTGGTAAATCTTGTGTAGTTTACTTTGATGACATTTTAGTTTACTCTAGGAACCTAGATGATCATTTAGGATATCTAAGGCATGTTTTTTCTCTTCTTAGGAGTAATCATCTTTTTGGTAACTTAGAAAAATTCACTTTTTGTACAGATAGTGTAGTTTTCCTAGGTTTTGTAGTTAGCACAAAAGGGGTTCATGTTGACCCCGGAAAGATAAAAGCTATTCAAAAATGGCCCACCCCAAAGAGTGTGACAGAGATCAAAAGCTTTCATGGTCTCGCTGGATTTTATAGGCGCTTTGTGCCTAATTTCTCCACGCTCTTCGCACCAATAAATGATTTGGTGAAAAAGGAAGTTTCTTTCCTTTGGGGTGAGAAACAAGAGAAAGCCTTCCAGCTAATTAAGCATAAACTGACCCATGCACCAGTCTTGGCATTACCTGACTTTTCTAAAACATTTGAACTTGAATGTGATGCCTCTGGTGTAGGTGTGGGGGCTGTCTTATTGCAAGGAGGGCACCCCATTGCGTATTTCAGTGAAAAACTCAATGGTGCCCCCCTCAACTACCCCACCTATGATAAGGAGTTTTATGCTCTAATTAAGGCCCTTCAAACTTGGGAGCATTACCTTGCTCCCAAGGAGTTTGTCATTCATAGTGACCATGAGTCACTAAAATATTTGAGGGGTCAAGGTAAATTGAACAAAAGGCATGCAACGTGGGTGGAATATCTTGAATCCTTCCCTTATGTCATCAAGTACAAGAAAGGAAAACAAAATGTGGTGGCTGATGCTCTTTCTAGGCGTCATGCCCTTTATTCATCCTTGAGTGCAAAAATTTTGGGATTTGATGACATTCGGGCTATGTATCCGTCTGATAAGGATTTCAGCCCCATATTTGCTACCTCTGCATCTACATTTACATTAAAGGCCCATGATGGGTACTTCATCAGTGAGGGGTATCTTTACAAAGGGAGTAAGCTTTGTATACCCCAAGGGTCAATTAGGAACTTACTTACAAAAGAGAGTCATGAAGGTGGGCTCATGGGGCATTTTGGGATTTCAAAAACCCTCATGCTTTTACAAGAGAAATTCTTTTGGCCCCATATGCGTAGAGATGTCCATAGACATTGCTCTAAATGTATAGCTTGCTTGCAAGCAAAGTCTAAAGCAATGCCTCATGGACTATACACACCTTTACCTGCTCCTTCTGCACCTTGGGAGGATATTAGCATGGATTTCATCCTTGGGCTCCCAAGAACCCAATGAGGTGCAGACTCCATATTTGTGGTGGTGGACCGATTTTCAAAAATGGCCCATTTTATTCCCTGCCACAAAGTGGATGATGCGAGCAACATCGCAAGACTTTTCTTTAAAGAGGTTGTCCGATTGCATGGTATACCCTCTTCAATAGTGTCAGATAGGGATGTGAAGTTCCTTAGCCATTTTTGGAAAACTCTTTGGGCTAAGCTGGGAACTAAACTTCTTTTTTCCGCTACCTGTCACCCTCAAACTGATGGGCAAACAGAAGTGGTGAATAGATCTTTATCCACTATGCTGAGGGCTCTCCTTAAAGGCAACCATAAGTCTTGGGATGAGTACTTTCCCCACATTGAATTTGCTTATAACCGGGTGGTTCATAGAACCACCAAGCATTCTCCTTTTAAGGTGGTCTATGGCTTTAATCCTCGTACTCCTCTAGATCTTTTACCTTTTCCTCTTTCTGTTGTTGTGCATAAAGAAGGAGAGGCAAAAGCCACTTTTGTAAAACAATTAATGAGAGGGTTAAAGTTAACATAGAGCGCCAATCCTTGAGAGATGCTACTTTCGCCAATTGGGGGAGGAAAGAAGTCATCTTTGAAAAAGGCAAATGGGTATGGCTTCACTTGAGAAAGGATAGATTTCCTTCTCAAAGGAAGTCCAAACTTAGCCCTAGAGGAGATGGACCTTTCCAAATCCTTGAGCGGATCGATAATAATGCCTATGTTTTAGATCTGCCTGAGGATTATGGGGTAAGCACCAGTTTTAATGTTTCTTATTTGTCTCCATTTGTAGGTGCTGAAAATGACGAAGACCCCATGGATTTGAGGTCAAATCCTCTTCAAGGGGGAGGAGATGATGTGACCATGCCTAGCTAAGGACCTATCACTAGGGCCATGGCTAGAAGGATTGAAGAAGACCTAGCCCTTGCAGACAAAGGAAGACTTTACCTCCTGTGGAGAGTGAAGATATTAGGCTAGGGACTTTAGTTAATAAAATGTAATTTTCCTTTATTTTAATTTTGAGGAGCATCAAGAATTTAATTTGGGACATGTATTTAGTCCACTTTTTATTTTTAGGAGGTGTCTTAGGAATTTAGAGGCTGGATTTAGCTTTTTGGGTCTTTATGAAGGAAATAAGGGGTAGCCTTGATATCTACACCCCTCTTTTCTACATAAACCCCCTAAGCTAATAAGAAGGAATCTTGGCCCTTGGTTTGAGAAACTTGGGCACCAAGTTTGATGATCTAAGGAGGGAATTGTTTCTCAATTCTCCTCCCTTAGATCTCTCCTTTTAATCCTAGCCCTTCTTTTTTAGGTTATCTTGTTCAAGAGGTTAGCTACCTCTATAAATAGGAGCTCCTCCCTCACTTGTATTTTTTTCACTTGAATTTAATCCTAGAGACCATATTGGTTGAGGTTCTTACCTTTGAGTGTCCCCCTTTCTCCTTTGTGAGAGCTTCTAAGAGTTATCAAGGGACCCCTCCCTTGTGGCCTCTCCCCTTTGGCTTATCAAATATAGTATTTGTGGCGCCTCACCCCATTCCTTTCCTCTCCATAAATCCATTTCCCTTCCAAGTGACCTTAGAAAGGATCCTTTGGGCACGTGATCATCAAAGATCACATCAGGAAACTTATGATTTCAAGATAATGGAAAATTATTCACGTGCGTGATAACAAAGTGACAAAGACTAAAGATGAAAAGATGACCACATGCCTATTAGAAGATATGACATAACCAGTTTGAGGAAAGAACTTGTATTAGATGCAACAATGGATGTTGGTTATTCAAAACCCAAACCCTCTCTTAGAATTAGAATTCTTTTTCTTCAAGATTAGGACTTCCTTCAGAATTTCAAGAACTTTTCTTGCCCAAAGAAACGTCCTTTGAAATGAGTTAGTCTCCTATATTTATAGCCAAAATTAGAGCATCATTGTTGAGCCAAATTTCCTTTGCTTAGCAAACAAAGTGTCCACCTTGCTTCGTTGAGTGACACATCTTCACTTAACGACAGAGGATTCTTCATGATGAAGTAACTCTCCCACTTCGCTAAGCGAATTTTCTTTTGCTGAGTGAAAGTAGTTGCCGCCATGCTTCGCTAAGCAAAACATCTTTCGCTGAGTGAAAGTAGTTGCCACCATGCTTCGCTAAGCAAAACATCTTTCGCTTAGTGATAGAGGATTCTTCATCATGAAGTAACTCTCACTTTGCTGACTGAAATTTCTTTCACTGAGTGAAAGTAGTTGCTGCCATGCTTCGCTAAGTGAAGTGATGCAAAAATGATTTTTTCACTCCCTTTGATCTTTCTCCTTGAGGTTCTAAGCATCCAAGAAATGGAGGATGAAGGGCAAAGAAATAAAGGTGGGGCACTAATCTTGAAAGAGATAAGCCAAAAATGTTTAGACTTGTCATAAGGGAAGGAATCCTTGATAACAGCCAACTAGAAAGAGGTTCCTCAAAAGAGAAGATCCTGAAGACCTTTTACTAATGAATGTGCTAAAAAAGAAACAATTTTTCATTCAATTCTTATGCAACTCTGCCTAGCAAGGAACTAAGCTAGGACCAATAAAAGAGGTGCATGACTTGAATGAAGCTTGAAGATCTTAGTTTAGGCCATGGTCCATTAAGTTTTAAATAATTTGACATTTTTACACTCATAATTTGCGCCCTTATGTCCTTAGGATTTTAGGGGTATAGTTAGTCTGATTTTTGGCCTTGTATTTTGGCTTATAGGTTTATTTTTCCTTTAGGAGGTGTATTTAGTCTCTTTTGTGGAGTGTGTTAATTAGTTGGGTCTTAGTTAGAAGGTTTGGACGTGTGGACTTGTTAACAATACCCCTAATTGCTTCTAACACCCTTCTAACCAACACATGAACCATGTAGGAGACATGTGGGCCACCCTTGCTCCCTCTAGTTGGACGCCACTTAGCTTTCTCTCTCCTACATGGCATTAGTTGGTTGCTTCTTTTTTAAATTTGAATTTTGGAGGTGCCATGTCATCTCCTTCCAAAATTCAAATTCAAATTAAGAGGAAACATAGATCCTTAAATCTAGGGCCACGTTTGGATCTTTAGTTGGATTAAATTAGTGTTAATTGAGCACATGCTAAATTTTAACACTAAATTAAGCCAACTAACCTCTTGATTAGCTACTTGGACGTTCAAGTTTAAGCCTAGGCCCATGGTTCATGAGTTGTTCTATATAAAGAGCTCATCTCCTTCATGTAAGCTCTTAACACTCATTTGAATGAAAATACTTTTATCTAAAATTGAGAGATCATTTTCTTTTTAAAGAGTGTTCATGTTCTCTCCATTTTTGTGAGAGTTCTTCATGCTATTATCAAGGGTTCCTTTCTTTGTGGCTAGCTTCTTTCTACATTGGCTTATCTCCTTCATCAAGATAGTGACGCCAACTCCATCAACACTTCTTGTCTCATCACCTCCATGTCTTCAACCTCAAGAACCTTTATGAGCAAGATCTTAGGAGAGCTTCCTTCTACTTCACCATTCTTCACTTATGCTTGAAGGAGGGTTGCATCAAATTCAAATGTGAGAAATACATGGAGTAGGGGGCCTATTTATAGAGAGTGGGAGTTTAGGATTAGTGTCCTAATCATGGACCTCCAAACAAGGCCGAACACCTAAGGAAGCTCAAGCTAACTAACTAGGATTCCCTCCCCTAAATAGGTGCTTATAATCAAGGAAAGTGGCGTGCAAAAATGAGCTAACAGATGTGGAAATAACTCACACTCCCAAATATGGGTTGCACCTCCTTGTACACACACTCCACATGATTATTCAAGGTACCACTTAGCTTTTACAAGGAAAATGTCCAAAATACAATGCTTTAATTCGTGGATACCTCATGCCCCTATTCACTAAGGTAATTAAAAATATTTACAAACTAAATACAATGAAGACAAAGGCTTTAATTCTTTAATCAAGCTCTATCCATGACATGCCTTACTTGAATCCTCCTAGCCATGATGCATGCTAGGTGAGGTTATATCACGAAGTATCTTTCGCTTAAGATAGAGAATTCTTCATGATGAAGTCTATCAAATTTGCTGAGCAGATTTTCGGCAAAACCCTCTCTTTCCTAAAAAATCTCCCTTTTTTTACTGAAAAAGCTATGTTTGTTTTATAGCGAAATCCATTTTCATTCACTCTAAGGGAAGATCCAATCTCTTCATCTTTCTCCAAACACTTTAAATAACCATCCTTGCTATTTTCTTTTTTCTTTTATTTCCCTTTTAGCAGAGTAAAAAAACCTTATTTTAAGAATAAAAATCGGACAAAATTGGGTGTTTACAATTGTCCATCTTTATTTAGATTTTACCAAATAATATGAAAAAAAATCTAATTTTACATATTATTTTAGTAAAATATAAATAAAGATATAGAGTCCTATTTTGGGCAAATGCAAGGGCATAACAAAAAAGACTAGGCAGAGCACAATGGTTTACAGGTACTGTGAGCATACAAACTGAGGTGTAAAAAGTAACAGGTGCAGGGACCCGAAGTGTAAAAGTAGCGGACACAGACACCCATAATAAAAACAAGTGGGCACGGAGATCTGGAATGGAAAATACAGCCAGCATAGTGACTCGATTGTAGTAGGCACGAGGACCCAAAATATAAATGTAGTGGGTGCGAGGACTCGAATGTAAGATAGAATGGGCTCAAGGATCTGAATAAAAGATAGAGTAGGCGTGGGGACTTGAATGCAAAGTAGGGAGGGCACAAGGACCCGATTCAAGATAGAGTGGGCACGAGGACTCAAATGCAAGATAAAGTGGGTGCGGGGACTCAAATGCAAGATAGAGTGAGTGTGAGACCTAATGCAAGATAGAGTTGGTGCGAGGACTCGAATGATAGATAGAGTGGCGCGGGGACCCAAATGCAAGATAGAGTGGGCGTAGGGACACAAATGCAACATAGAGTGGCGTAAGGACCTGATGTAAGATAGAGTAGGTGTGAGGACCCGAATGCAAGATAGAGTAGGCATAGGGATCCGAATGTAAGATAAAATGGGTGTGGAGACCTAAATATAAGATAGAGTGTCCATGAGGACCCAAAGGCAAGATAGAGTGGACGCAATGACCCGATACAATATAGAGTGGGCATAGGCGTGGGGACCCATATGCCAAATAGAGTGGGCACGGAGACCCAAATGCAAGATAGAGTGAGTGCAGGGAGCTAAATGCAAGATAGTTGGTGTGAAGACACAAAATGAAAAATTTATGGACATAGAAATTGGAAAGATTGAAGATTGGATATAAGGATCCAAAATTTAAAAGGTGATTAACATGAAGGTTCAAAATGTGAGAGTGTTGGACACAGGGGTCCAAGATGTGAAGATGATTGGCCTAAGGATTCAAAACATAACATATTGGACACGTGGGTCCAAATGGTAGGAGTAAACACAATGGTGCTGATCTTAGCTATGTTAAGCAAATTGATAGTGTGCGATGCAAATGCATGATATGCATTATAAATTTTAATTTAAAATTTTTTAACCTTTGACCCCTTTAGGACTCAGCGCGACTAACCGTTCACAAGACTTTGGATTATCTTTCTTTCGATTTTTCTTGCCTTTCCTTTTAACGTCCAAGACTTATGTCAAAGCTAAACATGACTATAAGAGTCAAGATTCTAGCTAATGTCTTGCCAAAATTGGCCAAGAATTTGTCATATCTTCCATGATTCTTGAGGTTATTCACTGTAATTGTAATGCTCTCAAATAGTATCTCATGCTTCATTTTTGTATGTGATATAACAAAATGCAATAATGAGTGATGGACAAAAAAAGATATTTTTTATTATTTAAAGAAGAAAACGGTGGATATAGAAAGGGATCTTGTATGAATGCAATCAACACAAAGTAAGTCAAGGTGGGTGGCCATCGAGGGTAGCAATTCTAATTCCCATGTCTGCAACCTTAAACATTTTTCCACTTACTAGCTTCCAAGGCCAATAGATGTTTGGTAGAACTCTTTTTCCTTTCTTGAGTCACTTTAACTTTGGACTATCACCTAGGGATGCCAAGTAGGCCTTGACATATTTTTTAATTTTATTTGGTTTTGCCTAGACCACCTTTCAAGTTTTTAGCCTAGTAAGCTTTTTTTTTCCAATATTTTTCCTAGATTGCTCTTTTTGAGTTTTCATCCTACTAGGTCATTTTTGCCTTTCCCTTTCTTTTCTTTCCTCTTTCTTTCTCGTTTTTTTAAGCATAATACTTTTTTACTGTGGCAACGCTTATGGGGAGTGGTAAGTCTTCACCATCCATATTTGTAAGGATCGGAGCTTGTCCTGAAAATGCTTTCTTGACCACATAAGGTCCTTTATAATTTGAAGTCCACTTTCCCTTATGATCTTTCAGAATTGGCAACATTTTCTTGAGTACTAAATCACCCTCTTGAAATTCTAAAGGACGAACTTTCTTATCATGAGCCCTTTTCATACCCATCTAGTATAGTTTACCGTAACATGAGGCAATTAATCTTTGTTCTT
Source organism: Psophocarpus tetragonolobus (assembly GCA_037954015.1). NCBI lineage: Eukaryota > Viridiplantae > Streptophyta > Magnoliopsida > Fabales > Fabaceae > Psophocarpus > Psophocarpus tetragonolobus. The sequence goes on along the minus strand of CM075688.1, from coordinate 20,974,661 downwards.
CAATGAGGTTCAATTGGTCATAGCTAGCTTGGATCCATTCAGCCTCATCGAGTTTCAATTTTGCCAATACTTTGAGACAATGGATTTCAACTTCAATTGGCAGCACATAATCCATCTGGTACATTAAGGACTATAGGATTGCCCTAGTTGAAGTGGGCACAGAGGTACGATAACCATGCAACACAAATGATAACATGTCATGTCTATCTTTATAGGATACCACCATCTTTTGTACAATCTTCTTGATGTTTTTATTTGCTACTTCTACTGCCCCTTTCATCTTGGGATGATATGGTGAAGAATTGTGATGTTGGATCTTGAAGTCATTGTACAATTTTTTTATCATTTTGTTGTTCAAATTGGTCTCATTATCAGTGATGATGTGGATTGGCAACCCATATCAACAAATTAGGTCTCTTTTAATGAACTTAAGCACTACATTTCTAGTTACACTGGCGTATGGCAAAGCTTCAACCCATTGGGTGAAATAATCAATGGCAACAAGGATGAAACGATGCCCCTTGAAAGCCTTGGGTTCAATCGGTCCAATCACGTTAATCCCCCAAATTGAAAATGGTCATGGTGCAACTAAAACATTAAAAAATGTTAATGGTGCATGTATATTGTCTGCATCTGTTTGACATTTCCTTACATGGCTACAACAATCGGCCTTCATGGTTGACCAATAATAGTCATCTCTCAAAATCTTGTTGGTTTCAGGGGAGAATCTAGAAGGGAATTGAATAAATTCCAGAAATTACTTTTGCAAAATTTCTTCTTTTCAAAAATCGGAGTTTAAACAAAACTTCCCCTTTATAGAAATCTTCAAAATCTATCTTTACTTTTCAAAAACAATTTCAGTTTTGAAACTATGTTAGAGATCCAATTTCTTTCTATGATTTAAACATCAAGCTTCAATAATGAAAATCATAAAATTATGACCTTCAATCATAATATGAATTTCACAATTCAATTTCAATTCACCAATGCATAGATTTTATATTCCTTCAATCTATATTTAGTTTCACAATTTAGAGATTCAATATTACATCATTCAAGATTTACTTTGTCTTGCAGAATTCAATTTTACAATAGCCAAAGAATCAATTTTACTGCATTAGAGATCCAATTAAATTTTGCAGTAGTAAAACACAACTCAAAATAAAAAATTACAATTCAATCTAACATAAAGAATTAAAGAAAGAGAGAAAAATTACAATTCAATCAACCAGTAACACATTATCTATTTGGATAGAATTTTCATTACTAATGATTCTGATACAAGAATTTGACCTTTATTGTTATCTCGGTAAATCACAAAACCACTTGTTTTTTCTTGTAGATAGATGAATTTACTTCTGTCTCCCGTCATATGCCTTAGCATCCATTGTCCAAGTACCACAAGGACTTCTTTTCTTTAAGGCACACTTGCAAAACAAAGTTACAACTCATTTTGGTGCCCAAACAGAATGGGTCCATTTGGATTAGTAAGAAATCTAGAACCTTTGGAATCCAGATATATTTCCCACTTGGTACTTCAATCTTTCTAATTAAGTAGTTATAGGTTGTATGGCCTTTAAGAAAAGATTAGTTACATGATATGTATGGTTTATTTAGTGTTTTTTTTTAAATTAAACGAACTTTTAAAATCATTTTTTTTCTTAGTGGTATGACTGAATCTAAGACTGGCTTTACTAGTCATGCATTGTTGCTTACTCAAAAGGACATCGAGGTTTTCACTTCCCATTGTGAACTTTGATAATGCTTTAGTAAGATAAACTACCTTAGCTTCAAGAATTTTACAATTATCACAATCAGAGGCTGAAGCTTGTTTACATTTGGAAATGTTTTTCAAATTTAGATTTTTATCTTTTAAAAATTTCATTTCCTTATGTAACTCATGAATGTTAGCTTCATAAGTTTTGACCTTCTTTTTGTAATCAACAATGAGGCGACTTAATCTTTTAGCCTCATCACTTAATTCAAGAAAAACTTCTTGAAGTTGATCATAACCACAATCACAAGAAGAATCAGAGTCACTTACCTCACTCTCAAGTTCAACTTTTGTCATTAAGTAGAGGTTGGCTTCCTAGTCATTCTCACTTTCACTACAAGTAATAGTAGAAGCATTGTCTTTCCAAGTAATGTAAGCCTTTTTTTCTTGTTCTTCCTTAACTTGGATTGAGGTTCTTCATTGTTCTATTTTCTGCATAGGGAGGGACAATCTGCTTTCATATGATCCATCTTGCCACACTCGAAGCAGGCTTGAAACAAAGATCAAGATTCAACACTTCATACATTTTGGGTATCAAGCTTGATCAATAACAATTCCTTCAATGATGGTTTTCAGTTTGCACTTAGTTAAATCACAATATGAATTCCAATCACAATTCTTTTCAATAAAAAATTATGGGTAATGAATGTGTAGTATCAAGATTCAACAATTTAATAAAAGATTCAATAACCCAATAACAATAAGCAATATTAATAGAATCAATTTTGCTACATAAAGATTCAAAATAAAGTTGTAGCAGAGAAACAAACTCACAAATCAATCAAGAAATCAATTCAAACAACCATAAAGAGTGTAAGGAAAGAGAGAATTTGCACAGTAGTTTTATACTGGCTAGGTCAACCTGACCTACATCCAGTTTTCAAACTTATTCTCTCACTAATTTTCTTTCCACTAAAATCTCATACATGCACACAAGAGTTTGCTAAACGGTGACTCTCCCATCATTCACAAATCCTTTATTGCAAAATTTCCCAATAATCTCAAGATCCCTTCAAGAGATTACAAGGACTTGTGCAAAAACACAAAGATCATGGTATAGAACAATATCACTTGATTTTTTGTGGATACCCAAGCAATAGAGATCAAACTCACAACTTTTTTCCCTTTGATTAACCAATTATTGATCCTTCAAACCATCAAATTATGGGTTTCATTTTTGAAGAAAATGGGTGAAAACAGTTAGAAAAATAAAGAAGCTTTCTTTGGACCTTTCGTTAGTTATAAAAAATCTAGTTTAAAAATATTTTAATATGAGTTTTGTAGCAAGGTAATCGATTACCTAATATGCTACTACAAAACAGGTCCAGAAAGTATGGTCTCGGGTTTAATAGATTACTATTTTCAGGTAATCGATTACTCATGAGAGCAAGAATAAGAATATTCAATTTTCTCAAAGGGTAATTGATTACCATAATAAAATAATCGATTACCTTACTGCAAAAAATCATTTTGATGATTTTTCAACACTTCCAAGTCTATGTAATTTATCTCTTAGCTACTCAAACAGATTTTCATGCCTATCTAAACACACAATGCAAGTACCACGCCTATTAAACGTGTTTGGTACCATAAAAATGACTTGAGTAAAACTTAAAAACAAAACTACAAGTGATAGAACTAATTCTTCAAAACCAAAACTTCAAAGGACTTGATGACTTCTTCAAGCTTTCCAATCCTTCAATTCCAACATGCCTCATGAGAGAATCTCCAACATTCTTTTCTTATCAGCTTTATTTGGCTTAAACCCTAGTCCACAACGATTTTTCTTCTCAGACAGCTCCATTATCTTTGTGATGCCTTCTTGATTTTTCCCAGTCCATGACCTGGCTGATATCCTTCACTCAACATGATTTTTTCTACCATGAATGTCACCCTTGAAGGTTGGGGATTTTTTGGCAAAGAATCCACATAAGCAATGGTTATCATCTCTGGAGATTGAAAAGAGGTTTCAATGGCTTCTTCAGCTGCCTCAATATAGCGAGCAGGAGAAGGGTTACTTACTAACATATCTTTTTCGCCTGAAATGATTACCAGCTTGTCATCTACCATAAACTTTAGCTTTTAATGTAGAATAAAAGGAACCCTTCCAGTTGAATAGATTCATGTCTTGCCCAACAAGCAACTACATGTTGGCTTGATATCCATGATTTGAAAGGTAATTTCAAAAGTGAAAGGCCAACTTGGATGGGAATTTCAATCGCTCACATTGCTTCTCTACGAGATCCGTCAAAATCCCACAAAGTCATAAAACTTAGCTTCATGTGAGTCCCATCACAAGGTAGTTACTCCAGATTCGATTTAGGCATCACATTCAAAGAAAATCTATTGTCAATCAACATTCTAGCTATGACATAATCCATGCACTTCACTGAGATGTGCAAAGCTTTATTATGTCCATTTCCCTCACTTGTCCAACGTAAAAGTGAGGTAGTTTTTAATAGTGATATTTCCAATTATACCCCCAAACTTGTCCAATGTAATATCATGAATCACATGTGCTTAATTGAGAATCTTCATCAACAATTTCCTATGACTCTCTGATTTCATCAATAATGTCAAGAGAGACACTTGATGGGTAGGATTCATCTGATCAATAAATCTATATTCAGTTTGTCTGATGAATTTGAAAAATTATAAAGCTTCATCATCTCATATTTCTTTCTTCTTTTCATTGGTTACTTCATTGTCATTGAATTTTCTTTTTTCCGCAACCTCGACCTCAACAACTTCCTTTTCTTTCATTTTATTGTCTTTTACCAGACATTTGCTTCCAAATTCCTTAGGGGTGTAGATTCTGCCGCTATGAGTTGTCCTACTTCCATCCGTGATATTTGTAACAGTAGCTCCACCAGACAGGATTCTACCTTTCGTTCCCCACTCATTCTAATGGTTGTTTGCATTTTTGCACTATACTTTCATGGATAAGTCATTCCAAGTAGGTAACGTTGTGATACTGCTACTACTTAAGGGTTGTACGTGAAGTGAGGTCGATGATTGGGTATGAAAGGGATAGGGGTATAGTTGGGCAAGGTTGAAGCAGACATTATAGTATTCGTTTCTCCTCCTTTCTTTTTCTCGATAGTTGGGGTTTCTTTGTGCTAATTGCTTCTACGAATGCATGAGAAATCCTCCCACTCCTCGCTCCTATCTCAATTTTTTCTCCAATGACGACCATGTCTGACAAGTTGGATAATACGCTTCCAATCATCGTATCATAAAACGGTGATTGAAGTGTATTGATGAACATGATGACCATTTCCTTTTCAAACAGAGGAGGTTGCACTTGAGTTGTCACCTTTCTCCATCGTCCGACATATTCTTTAAATGTTTCATTCTCTTTTTTCATCATGTTCTGCAACTGCGTACGATCAAGAGCCATATCCATTTTATACTTGTATTGCTTTAAGAAAGCTTCTGTTGAATCTTTCCAAGTATGTATCCATCCTCGTTGTAGGTTCATATACCAGCTAAAAGTCATTCCCATTGGACTTTCTTGGAAGAAATAAATCAGAAGTTTTTCATCATAAGCATATGAAGCCATCTTCCTACAATACATGGTTAGATGAATTTTTGGGAAAGAGTCTTCTTTGTATTTATCAAACTCAGGGACCTTGAACTTATGCGGAATCACAACGTTAAGGACTAAACATAAGTCAGCAGCACCAAAAACATAATTATCAATTTCCTCAATGGCTCTTAATCACTCCTCTAAAAAGTGCAACTTATCATTGGACAAGTTTTCTTCTGTTTATTAGAGTGAACCATAATGATTGGTTTAGAGTTGATATATTGGTAATTTGGGAGGCCCTTATAAGAGGTAGCGTTAACCTGAGGTGGATAGGTAGGATTTTGGGGTGGAATCTGTGAGTTGTTAGTTTTAATGTTTTGGTTTGGGGTTTGTGTCAGGTTTGGAGGTATGGTGGTAGAGGCATGGGGTTATTTCTAAGGTTACCAGCTACAGGTGGGGTGTAGCCATGTGAGGGATTTGTAGTAGAAGTAAGGTGATAAACTTCTACAATATTGGTGGCCACGGGTAGTGTGTAGCCGGGAGAAAGATCATACGAAGGGAATGGTGTTGATACATTAAATTGTTGGACTAAGTTAAATCTAGAAGGATGGGAAGACGTAGCTTGACGTCCTTTCAAATGATTCCCATTTTTGTCCTTGATTGATTATAGCATTTCCAATATCTTGTCCACTTATTCCTTTATCTGGTGCATTTCTTCTTTTAGCACCTCATGTTATCTTCTACAACTCCTTCCATGACTTTAGTCTTAGCACGAGTCCCGTAAGGGTGTCACATGGACGATTTATTTCCTTCAATATTTTATCTTTCACTCTGTATTTGAATTTTTTATAAGCATATGATGAATGTGAATAAAAATGTAGTTACTCTATTAATTCTTATGAATGCAAGGTTATTAGAGAACCATAAGTTTCTAAACTCGCCTATGAGCATCATTTAATTTTTCAACATGTACTCAGAGAAGTGAAATATGAACATCCTTTTGGACTTTTCCAGTAGAACGTCTCGTTCTAAGTACTAGGTCGGAAGAGAACCAGAGTTGAAGGGTAAAATGTCAGCAACAATGTCATTGATAATAAAAGGGAGTACATGTTATTTAAAGGGACAAAACATTTCAAAATATAATAATATTGTCATATTACTAACAATCATTGTTCATGTCTCTCATTTGACTTATCATCCCCTTACAATAGTCAATGAACTCATGTATCTCAAAAGGCATGGGGAAAGGATCAGTCATCCATTTGGCCCTTCGCAAGTGGTATGAGGCTTCACTAAGCATCTGTTTAATTTGTGAATCCCGGTCCAAAAAATTATGTGTCCAAACCTCATGCTCTTGTTGTAATCTTTTGATACTCTCAGTTAGTTATTCCAACTGGTCTGTCAATTCCTTCTTCTCATCCATTAGGACCTTATAATCCAACACCAGGTTTTCATTTAATTTCTTCCCGCTTTGAATCCTACCTTCGTACTCAACCACAATCAACTTTTACTATTGCCTTAAACCAACAAGCTATTGGTGGATGTTTTTCTCTCTTGCTTTAGATTCTTAACAAGTTTTCCCCTACTGCAAAGCACCACCTTTTTCTCGTCTTCTGATTTCAACTTTGTACTAGCAGCGATTAAACAACTTTTCACTTTGAGTATGCTTTCTTCTCCTATTCTAGCTCTCTTGTTGGCTTCTTCTACAATGTCCATCCATCGCATAATTTCTTTTTGTGCTATTTGGCCCTTTCAATGGGCTTTTTCCAATTCTATTTTCAACTTTTTTCTTTCTTCAATGAATTTTTTCAACTCCTTCATAAGTCTTTCTATCTCATTTGGGTTCTTAGAAGGGTTTCAGGTTTACCTTAAACGATTGGAATCGAACCAGGGAAAGGTAGGTTGATTTCTCGCACCCTTTCTACAAGCCATTGATTATAACTTTTGTCTGCTATCCAACTTCCTATTTTTAATTCCTTTCTTTTACAACCAACTTGCTTCCAAGCTTGTCTAACCTTAAAGATCATTTGCAAGTCTTGATCCAATCTATGGACAACAAAAGGAGTTATCAATTTTGTAATATTCCAAATTTTTAATAAATATTTAATAATATTTTTAAATAAAAAATCTAAATAAATATTTAATTATAAGATAATTATGTTATTTTAAATGTTCAGCTATAATATGTTAAAATAAACAAATATCTTATTTTTAAAAAAAAAACTTTAATGTAATATTATATTATTATTAAATGTAAATATTTAATATTTTTAGAATATAAGGTATAAGTAAAATAATAGAAATAAATTTATAACATTTTAAAATTTTAAATTTATATATATATATATATGTATGTATCTACGTTATTGCTCAAACGTAAATAAATGTTTTTCAAACATTTGTTTCTGTGGATAAGGAAGAAAAAAAAAAAAAGAAAAGTCAATGATGTAAAGTCAGTACACAAGAATTCAACTTTATGAATAACTAACCAAAATTATCCATAACTAATACAAATGCAGTAACTAATAGTTAGAATAAAAAAAATAAAATATATTATTACACTTCACATATAAATAGGTTACTGTTGAACAAGAGAGGAGAGTTAGAATAAAAAAAATAAAATATATTATTACACTTCACATATAAATAGGTTACTGTTGAACAAGAGAGGAGAGGGGAGAAAAAGAGAAGAGGAAGAGCTTGTGAATAATAAGAAGTTGACAATGATAGACAGTCCGTATTCGGAGGAAAAAAATTTAACTCTTATATTATTTTGATTATAAGGTAAGGGAAAGGAGACATTTATATCTTTTAAATATTATACTTACTTATTTATTTTATGTTAGTTTTAGTTATAATTATTTAGTGAGGTATCCCTAACCTCGTTTTATTTATTATTTTATGTTATTTTTAGTTATAAATATTTAGTGACACCTCACTTTATTTATTATTATATGTCACTTTTAGTAATATTTATTTAGTAAATTGACTTTAACTTTGACTTGTTTAGTATTTTGTGTTACTTATAATTATTTGATTTTATGTTTGTAATCTTATTTGGTTTATTAAATTAATTATTTTTAAACTATTAATTAATCATTTTATTTTAAATTTAATGGTTATTTTTTTCTTATACATAAATATAAAAAAAATATAATTAAAAGTATAATAAAAGTTTCTTTTAAAACTTGAATAAAGAATTGAATTAATTTGTAGGTTGAGGTTTGACCTTGGGGATTTAAATGAGTAAATATTTAAGGTGAAATATCCTTGTATTCTAAAAAAAAAATCATAGTAAAGAAACTCATTTATCCTGACTAGTCATTACAAAAATAATTCAAATTTCTCTATATAATAAAAAAAATATGAATAAAATAAACAAATATGATATATATATATATATATATATATATTACCATTTTTATATAAATAATTGTATATCTAAATATATCTATATATAGAATTTTTTTATTTAAATTGTTATCATTTAAATTATTTCCATGATATTTGTTCTCACTTCTTTATTTTCTTGTCTCTTATAAAAAATGGAAATCAAAATTTAAAAAGATGAATGTGCCCAACATCTCAAACCTTTTCATAGCAGTTATTTCAGCTACTTTCTCAAACACCAATTGGATCATAAACGTAATTGAGAATTCAGTTATATTTAGAGGGATTGACATCTTTACTTTTATGTTTTATAACAAACAACAAGGACCAATAGTAATTGAGGGACCAATAGTGGTCACTTTTTATCTTCCGCCTATTAACTATACAAATCTACTATTAAACATATTTTCACCGGTTGTAGTAGAAAAAAAAAAGGTAAGTAAAGGGGAGATCTACACAAATAAAACATTCCCTATATATGAATGTATAGTAGAAATATGTAATGTTGTAAATATGACTTGTGAATATATATAAATATGGTTTTCTTTATGATTTTTTTTTGTTAAATAAATAATTGAAGAAAAAAAATTATATGTTAATAAAATTTTAAAAAAATACATTATTTTCTTGTAATTAATAACAGGTTTAAATGAAGAAAAAATTATCATAAAATACGGATATATAGAATATCGTAACATTTTGATAGTATCAGGGCAACGTTCCATGTGAGACTTGGGGAATGAGCTAATCATGTCACTAAGTTTTAACTTGAATAATTTCATATGGCAGGAAGAAAAAGAAATATTGAATTAACGGAGGTGGTACAAGTTATTAGATATATGGTTGCAGTTTTAATAAGAAACCAAAGGCCAGAAGGAACTGTTGAATCACAAGGATTAATTGAATTTAGAAGGAACAAACCTTCACAATTTCATGGAGGTTATAATCCGAACAAAGCTTAAATATGGATTAAGGAAATAGAAAAATATTTCGAGTAATGAATTGTCTTGATAATCAAAAAGTAAATTATGTTGTGTTTATGTTAGTAGGAGAGGCTGAATATTGGTGGGATAGTACTGGAAGGTTATTAGAAGGAGGAGGAATAGATATTACATGGGAATTATTTACCGCTAAATTTTTAGAAAAGTATTTTCCTAATGATGTGAGAAGAGTAAAAGAAATAGAATTCATGCAATTAAAACAGGAAAACATGACAGTAGGAGAATATGCTTCTAAATTTGAAGAATTAGGTAAATACTCTACTTTTTTTTCTATCACCCAGATGAGAGAATGAAGTGTATTAAATTTGAAGATGGACTTAGGCCTGAACTAAGGAAGGCAGTAGGGATACTAGAAATTTCTGATTTTCCTACACTTATTCTCAAGTGTCGTTTTCTAGAAGGTTTTGAAAATAATCAAAATAATAGACCAAAGTATTTCGGGCATAATAAAAAAACCATGAAGGAAAACCGTATAACCATTCTCTAGGAAACCTCAAACTTCCCAATTTTCCTTAGAAAATTTTAGTAGACCTATGACTAATCAGGTTAGGTGTCTCAAGTGTGGATAGGAGCGTTATGCTAAAGATTTTCATCTCAAAGGGCGGCCCGTTTGTTTCAAGTGTGGAAAACCTGGTCATGTGTTCTCTGAGTGTGGACAACCAAAAATGCATTCTAACTCTTCTGCACCCAAGTCAAAGTCTACTACAACTGGAAGAGTTTACACCATGATTGGAGCCGAAGCCACCCAAAACAACGATCTAATTCAACGTACATGTTCCATTAAAGTTAAAACTTTAAATGTACTGTATGATTCAATCACAACTCATTCTTTTATCTCTAATGATTGTGTTCAAAATCTTGAACTGTCAGTTTCTTCTTTAGAGACCAGACTAATTGTTTCTACACCTACAAATAAATCTGTGATTACCAATAAAGTTTGTCTACATTGTCCAATTTCATTAAAACTAAACTTTTTTTTTTGTAAATTTGTTCTGTTTACCCTTATCACAATTAGATGTGATTTTAGAGATGGACTGATTATCTTCGAATCACATCCTCCTTAATTGTGCACAAAAGTCTATAATATTTTCTATCTCTGAGGATTTGTTGATTTCATCTATCAAACCAATAAATAAGTATTTAGGGAATGAAATTCAAGGATATTTGCTATTACCTTCCAAAGAAGAAAAAGAAAAAGAACAAGTAAATTTGGAAAACATAGCATTTGTTCAAAATTTTCCTGAAGCTTTTCCCAATGATATTCCTGGTTTGCCACCTGATAGAGAAATTGAATTTTCAATTGATTTGTTGTCGGGCACAAGACCAATTTCAATGGCACCTTATAGGATGTCACCTTCTGAACTTGTTGAACTAAAAAACAACTAGAAGATTTGCTTAAAAAGCAATTCATTTGCCCCAGTGTATCACCTTGGGGACCTCTTGTTTTGTTAGTTAAAAAGAAGGATGGAAGTTTTAGGTTGTGCATAAATTATCATTAGTTAAATAAATTCACTATAAAAAATAAACATCTTCTTCCTAGAATAGATGATTTAATGGATCAATTGAGAGGAACAGTTGTGTTTTCTAAGATAGATTTAAGATCAGGATATGATCAAATTAAAGTGAAAGCAAAAGACATTTAGAAAACTACTTTTAGGACAAGGTATGATCATTATGAATATTAAGTAATGCCTTTTAGTGTGACTAATGCTCCTGCAGTGTTCATGGATTATATAAATAGGATTTTTCGTCCATTTTTTGATCATTTTGTGGTGGCATTTATAGATGATATTCTTATTTATTCTAAAACTCACGCAGAACATCTTCAGATTATTCTTTAGATTTTGAAATACAAAAAACTATATGCCAAACTTTCTAAATGCGAATTTTGGTTAAATGAAGTTAAGTTCTTGGGACACGTGATTTCCAAAGATGGAATATTTGTGCACCTAACCAAAGTGGAAGCAGTTTTAAAGTGGGATACACCAAAAATAGTGATAGAAATTCGTAGTTTTCTGGGTTTGGGTGGATGTTCTAAACGATTCATTGAGGGATTTTCTAAAATAGTCATGCCTTTAACTCATCTCGCTAAGAAAGTACAAGCTTTTGAGTGGACAGAAAAATATGAAAATAGTTTTCAAGAACTCAAGAATAGTTTAACCACTTCACCTGTTTTAGCTTTACCCAATCCAAATGAACAATTTGTAATATTTTGTGATGCCTCCAAAATGGGATTAGGGTGTGTTCTTATGCAAGAAGGGAGGGTAGTGGCATATGCTTCTAGACAATTGAGAGCACATGAGAAAAATTATTCAACCCATGATTTAGAATTAACTGCTATTATTTTTGCACTTAAAATATGGAGACATTATGTGTATGGTAGTAGATTTGAGGTTTTTAGTTATCATAAATGTTTAAAATACTTGTTTGATTAGAAGGAACTAAATATGAGACAAAGAAGGTGGATGGAATTCTTAAAAGACTATGATTTTGAATTACATTATCATCCTGGAAAAGCAAATGTAGTGGCTGATCCATTAAGTAGAAAATCATTACATGTTTCTTCATTAATGGTGCATGAGATTAAATTGATTGAGGATTTTAGAGACATGAGTTTATCAGTTGATGTAAGTCATGATAAAATATAATTGAATTTAGTTCAAATTACCAGTAACTTACAAACGCAAATCTATGAGGCTCGGAGGATTGATAAATTTATCCAAAAGAAATTGCTGGGAGAAAAGAATGATGAAAATTTTATTTTAGATAAAAAGGGAGTCTTAAGATTCAACAATAGAGTATGTGTGTCTAATGATATAGAAATTAAGAAAATGATCTTAGAAGAGGCACATAAGAGCAAGTTGAGCATACATCTAGGTACAACAAAAATGTATCAAGATCTTAAGAAAATGTTTTGGTGGCCCAAGATGAAGAAGGAAGTAACTCAATATGTGGCCATGTGTTTGACTTGTCAGAAGGCTAAGATAGAAAATCAAAAACTAGCTGGAATGTTACAATCTTTAGACATACCTGAATGGAAATGGGATAGTATAGTAATGGTTTTTGTAGTTGGATTACCACAAACGATGCACAAATTTGATTCCATATGGATTATTGTGGATAGACTAACAAAATCTATTCACTTATTACTCATTAACATTAGGTATTCATTAGAAAAACTGACGGACATGTCCATAAAAGAAATTGTAAGATTACATGGTACTCAACCTAGTATAATATCTGACAGAGATCCCAGAATTACTTTCAAATTTTGGGAAAGTTTACATCAAGCCTTGGGAACCAAGTTTCGTCTTAGCTCAGCCTATCATCCTCAAACAAATGGACAGTTAGAAAGAACCATACAATATTAGAGGATTTGTTGAGAGCCTATGTGCTAGAAGATTCAAGTAGTTGGGATCAATACTTACCTTTGATTAAATACAACAACAGTTTCCATTCTAGCATAAGTATGGCACCCTATGAGGCTTTATATGGAAGAAAATGTAGAACACCTCTATGTTGGTTTAAGACTTGGGAAAATTTGATCTTAGGTCCTGAAATGGTGCAGCAAACCAAAATTCTAGGAAGTCAATACACAAGATTCAACCTTATCAATAACTAACCAAAATTATTCATAACTAATAGAAATATAATAACTAATAGTTAGAATAAAAGAAAATAATAAAAGATATCATTACACTTCACCTATAAATAGGTGAGGTCTAAACGTGAGAGACGAGGGAGGAAAAAAGAAGAGGAAGAATTTGTGAGTAATAAGAAGTTAATAGGGATAATGAGTGTGTATTCAGAGGAAAAAATTTTAACTCTTATATTATTTCGATTATTAAGGTAAGGGGAGGAGACATTTATCACTTTTCAATATTATACTTACTTACTTGTTTATTTTTTGTTAGTTTTAGTTATAATTATTTAGTGAGGTATCTCTAACCTCGCTTTATTTATTATTTTATGTTATTTTTAGTTATAAATATTTAGTGAGGTGTCACTAACATCGCTTTATTTATTATTCTATGTCACTTTTAGTAATATTTATTTAGTAAAGTGACTTTAACTTTGACTTGTTTAGTATTTTGTGTTACTTATAATTATTTGATTTTATGTTTGTAATCTTATTTGGTTTATTAAATTATTTATTTTTAAACTATTAATTAACCCTTTTACTTTAAATGTAATGGTTATTTTTTTCTTATACATAAATATAAAAAAATAAAATTAAAAGTATAATAAAAGTTTTTTCTTAAAACTTAAATAAAGATTTGAATTAATTTGTAGTTGGAGGTTTGACTTTCAAGATTTAAATAAGTAAATATTTAAGGTGAAATAACCTTGTATAATAAAAAAAAAAAAAAAACTCATGGTAAAGAAACTCATTTATCCTAACTAGTCACTACAAAAATAATTCAAATTTCTCTATATAATAAAAATATATATGAATAAATTATGATAAACAAATATGATATATATATATATAGAGAGAGAGAGAGAGATTAACATTTTTATATAAATAATTGTATCTATATATATATATAGAATTTTTTTTATTTAAATTGTTATATATATATATATATATATATATATATATATTCAAATTTCCATGATATTTTTTCTCACTCCTTTATTTTTTTGTCTCTTATAAAAAAAATAGAAATGCAAATTTAAAAAGATGAACGTGCCTAACATCCCAAACCCTTTCACAATAGTTATTTCAGCTACCTTCCCAGGCACCACTTGGATCACAAGCGTAATTGAGAGTTTAATTACATTTATAGGGATTGGCATCTCTACTTTGATGTTATATGACAAACAAGAAGGACTAATAGTAATTGAGGGACCACTAGTGGTCACTTTTCATCTTCCTTCTACTAACTATACAAATCCGCTATTGGACATATTTCCACCGACTATGTAAATATTGTAGTAGAAAAAAAGGTAAGTAAAGAGGATATCTACACATAAATAAAATCTTCTCTATATATGAATTATATAGTAGAAATATGTCATGTTGTAAATATGACTTGTGAATATTTATAAATATGGTTTTGTTTATGATTTTTTTTGTTAAATAAATAATTGAAGAAAAGAAATTATATGTTAAAAATTTTTTTTAAAAAATTATTTTCTTGTAATTAATAATAGGTTTAAATAAAGAAAAAATTATCATAAAAAAAGGGATATATAGAATATCGTAACAGATTCCACAGTCGGTTTATTTTTTATCGGGTAACCAAATTATCTCAAAGCAAGGATTGGATTGTAAGTTATGCACCATTTGGTTCCTATGAATGGTAAGTTATGGAAATCCTCACAACGATAGACCAGATCAATCCTTTCTAGGCCATGTAAACACCAAAATATTGTTCTTGCACTAAGATTGGCAAGATCACGAGGCCAATTACTTTTGCTTTTAACCTCTACTCAACTTACTCCTCCGAACACGTGGGATGTGAGTCATATATATAACATAGGTAAGCAACATAGGATGGTTCCACCTCTCTTTTCATGTCGCAAGATAAGGGTATGATAGGTGTTTGTGAGAATAGCTACCATTAATAGCTGCAAGGTTGCTTGTAAGCTAGAAAGACATCAATAGTTGCAAGGTCTATAAAATTGTCAAGATTCAGGAAGATAACAATCCCATAGATGAGGAGGGCAAGCATATCCATAAAACCATCCCACTCTTCATTCTCAGCTCGATGTTTTACACATTTTTTATGTATCCTCCAGGGAAACCATCAACATCTCCTTTTATTTCCTTCTTACTTGCTAGCTCTCTCACTTCAATGTTCAAGGATGTGGCGGTTGTGGATAGTGAAGGATAATGTCCCATGTAAAGATAAGACACTTCATCATTTGAGGGATACCCCAGAATCTGTTCAAATTCTTCTAGTGTTGGAGCTAATTAGAAATCCCGGAATGTAAAACACCTTCAAAGAGGATCATAGAATTGGGTCAGGGAGGTGAGAGTTCCTTCTTGAACGTTAACCTTTAGCAGATTGAAAATGTTACATATCTTCCAACAAATTTTTGTCATTGAATGATCTTCAATCTACCGACAAGCTTTTTTAAGCTCCTTGCATCTGATTGCTTAACTTTCAATTTCAAATTCTTTCTTAAATTTGATTCTATGTTGGTCTAAAAATGCTTATGGATGAGTATTAGATTCTTATGGTTCTCTAGAAATCTTATGTTTTTTTGCATTTTTTTGTTAGCCTCTTTATTTATTTTTTTATTTGGATCCTTTTAATTTCGCAATGAAATGGGATGCAGATGAAATGAAATAATAAACAATGCTTCACAAATTTCTTTTTACTGTTTTTTGTTAAGTTATTTGGACTGTAAGAGTTCACTACTCCCATCATATCCTACAGAAGGTAGACTTAATGGTTGACAGCTCTACGAATCATTGTGTTTTCCTCCCCAATAGGTTGTTCTAATGGTTCTAACACAAGGTCTCCAGAGACAAAGACCTCACTCATAAGTGTAGATTCTAATGGTTACACTCAAACTCGGGTATAGGGTCTCACTGATAAGTGTGTGAAGATCGTGTAGGTGATGTGTGTGATCCTAGTAATTCCTAATTACCCAATCTACAAAACAAACAACACAAATATAATATAAAAGGTCTTCTAATTTAAGGTTTCAACAAATTAACCATATTTATTTATTGCAAAGA
Source organism: Psophocarpus tetragonolobus (assembly GCA_037954015.1). Classification (NCBI taxonomy): domain Eukaryota; kingdom Viridiplantae; phylum Streptophyta; class Magnoliopsida; order Fabales; family Fabaceae; genus Psophocarpus; species Psophocarpus tetragonolobus. The sequence continues at coordinate 20,958,273 of CM075688.1, read as the reverse complement.
AAATTATATACAAAAGAGAAAAGAAAGAATGAAATGAAATATAGAAGAAGAAAACAAAAGGAGACAAATATATTAAAGGTGAAGTAATTTGCTTAGTTAACTATGATGGACTTGACTCTCGAATATCTCTCATGGAGTAACATCTGTTGACATGTGGGTCTCAATGGGACGATGAAGGAATCATTTAAAAAAAATCATATCAGAGAAGTCATCATCAATGTTTATTAAGGGAAACATTAGAAAAACCTTAAAAATAAAAATAGTGTGCGAAACAAATTTTGAATTTTGGAGTCAGTTACGTGTAAGGAATGTATTAGCACCCTACCATGTTCATCATAAAGATTATTACCTCTAATTAAATAAGCAAATTATTTATCTTTTAAAATATTTATATTGCCTTAAAATGATAGTAATAAGAAAAAGGTGATCTTATTATTTTTATTTTTTTTAGTTCGACAAGAGTGGTCATCTGCTCCTACGTATCCCAAGTGCAATGGCGAATCAGAATTTATGTAGTTCTTTTGAGAAAATATTTGTGTGTTGATATTTTATCTTTGATTTTTTAGTTTTGTTGAGGCTTAGGATTTCTTGAACTGTCACAGTCATGCATCCCAAAATTTGGAGTGATTAAAGGTGTACATCCAAGCCGAGCCACTTGATTGTCTTTTATCCCTTAAGATTATTTTCTAATCTTTATGGATTTTTTCTAGTATTTTATTTTTTAGAAACAAGACTTAAGACAAAAATTTGTCACAACTTATGCCTTAAAATCTCAAGATGAACAAGATGTTACATCCAGTCAATCATCTTTATTTGGAAAATTATGAAATTTTATCGCAATCTTACTTTCAAAAACTTATGAATTTTTTGTGATAACAAGGTAGTTAAGAAGTTTTGAAAAGGAAACTTGTGAAATTTTGTCATTTTTCATTTAAACAAAGCTAAAAATGAAATAGGTGGATGATTTCAAGATAACAGAACATTATTCACATGCATGATAACAAAGTGACAAAGACTAAAGATGAAAGGATGACCACAAGCCTATTAGAACATATGACATAACCAATATTGAGGGAAAAACCTATATTGGATGTAGCAATGGGTGTTGGCTCTTCAGAACTTGAACCCTCTCTTAGAATTAGAACTCTCTTTCTTCAGGATCAAGACTTCCTTTAGAATTCTGAGAACTTTTCCCTCCCAAAAAGACCTCCCTTTGAAATGAGTCAGGCCCCCTTATTTATAGCCGAAGTTAGGGCACCGTCGATGAGCGAAATTTCCTTTGCTCAACAAACAAAGTGGTTGCCCTACTTCCCTAAGCAATACATTTTTGCTTAGCGATAGAGGATTCTACATGATGAAGTAACTCACTTCACTCAGCCGAAAGTAGTCGTCGTCATGCTTCACTAAGCAAAGCATCTTTCGCTTAGCAATAGAGGACTCTTCATGATGAAGTAACTCTCACTTTGCTCAGTGAAATTTCTTTTGTTGAGACAAAGTAGTTGTCGCCATGCTCCATTAAGCAAAGAATCTTTTGCTTAGCAACAGAGGATTCTTCGTGATGAAGTCAGTCAAATCCGCTAAGAAAATTTAAATTTGTTGAGCAGATTTTCGATAGAACCATTTCTTTCCTAAAAAATCTCCCTTTTTTATTGAAAAGGCTCTATGTTTGTTTTGCAACGAAATCCATTTTCATTCACTCCAAGGGGAGATCCAATCTCTTCATCTTTCTCGAAACACTCTAAATAATCCTCCTTGCTGTTTTATTTTTTCTTTGATTTCTCTTTTTAGCGGAGTAAAAAGAAACCTTATTTTAAGAATAAAATCTGGAAAAATTAGGTGTCTACAAGTGTTGTCAGATGTGACATAGAGAAGTTTGATGGAAGGATAAGTTATTGCCAGCGGATCCACAGTTGCACACGGACATTGGCTACTATTGATGCAAGGTGTATAGTGATTATAATGGGCATTGGTTGGCATTGATGCAAGGTGTTAGCATGGAAAAGGATGAGTCATTCCTAGTGGATCCACATATGCACACAGACATTGGTTAACATTGATGCAGGGTGTATGGTGAATGTACATGGGCATTAGTTGGCATTGATGCAGGATGTGTGGTAAAAGCATATTCTTGGAGTTGTCAAACTCTAAGTAAATATACTCTTTATGGTGGAGTATGATTATCTGTATAGACAATTATTATCGATGTAGGTAATGAAGTAAAAGGAAATTGTTGGAGTGGTTTAATTCCAAGTGAATATGTACTCTTTATGGTGGGGTATGATTGTTGTATAGACAATGATTACCAGTGTAGATAATGAAGAAAAAATTCTTGGAGTGATCTAATTCCAAATGAGCATACTCTTTATAGTGAAGTATAATTGTGGGTATAGATAATGATTACCTGTGTGATAATGAAAACAAAAATGTGTTTATTTTAACCATGGTGGAGATTGTTGGAGTTGATGAAAATAGTACATTTTGGTAGTCTTATATTCTTCAAGATATGTAGGAAGAAGTCCCACATCAACTGGGATGATAAGGGAATGAGTGAATTATGTTATATAATGGACTTGAGTCCATGCAGGTATCAAAGTGCACTAGTCAAAGAGAATTTAAGCTTGTATCTGACTTTTCTTATACTCTTGTTTTAGAGTGTTGAGGTTTAGTTAAATTAGTTACTTTGGAGAGTCTGGATATAATGGAAACCATGGAGAGTAGTCTGTGCGTTGTAAAAATTTTCACAAAGTGTTATCTTTGGTTGCCATTAGACAACAATCATGATTTTTTCTATAGTTTTGGGGTTTCCTCATTATATTTTTATGTTATTTGTTTTATCTTACTTGTCTATTTAAAAGGATCATTCTCAAGGGGTAATGACATCTTCTTTTACCCAATAATCAATGCATGCTATATCACTATAAATGCTACAAAGAGCAAGCAGTAGCAATATATCTGCACGTGGAGAAGGAAATGTAACTGGAAGTGGGAATGCATAACAACATATATATCTAAGCAATGTTAACAGTCAGCCACCATAAAAGGAATCAACCAAATAACACTATTAGTTTTAGTATGGCACTAAAGTACCAACCCTTTTACATAGAATCAATTTTTTGCAAACACCCTAAAACAAATCAACATGACCATGCTCCTACTACATATAAGACTCTCTTACAATAAGAAATTATCCTTAGATAACACGTTTTCTCATTTAATATACCTCATTCCCATTATATATTCATTGAGATAAAACCACTTTACTAATATTAAAAACCCAAGCTTAGTAGCGTAAATAAATGTAAACATGGCCTTACATACATGGTGTATCTATTATCAATATATATTTATTTATGATAGAAAATAATTTAAATTATTTTAATTTTAAATTTCTGGATTTGTTTTAGAAAAATACATTGTTTTATCTTTGATTTTTTTTAAATTTTAAAAATATTATTTATAAAATAGATATTTTTTCTCTTTTAAGATCAAAATTTTAGGTTATAAATATAGTTTCTGAGCTAAGAAGAATCACCCGACTTGAAGAGGAGGTCACCACCCTAAGTAAGAGAAAGAATTATGATATAGAGAGAGAATTTACAGGTTTTTCAATAGTTTCTAAAAATTTGACATGATGTAAGCATGAGATGTGAATCACATAAACAAAAAGATAGAAAGGATATACAAGTTTCCAATAGTCCCTAAAAGCTTGTCGTCATGGAGTGTAAACTACGTACACAAAATACTGTTGTTGTTATGTTTCTTTTTATTTAGGTGTTGTTATTTATTTTATGGTGTTTATTTTTTTTTATCAATAACAAAAAGTTTGTTGATGGTGTTTTTCACCCCAACAATCCATTCCCTGCATAACCATCTACCTAATAACTGATTCCTTTTACCTTCTATATAGACTCTTCTAACATCCTGATGTGTTTGATACGTGCACACCAGAAGTATTACACATCTCTTTGTTGGTAAGTGTACAAGGCACTTCATGTCTTGGTTCCACATTAATACTAGGATTCGTAGAAGGAGATATTATAACACCCTGATGGTCTAAGCCTAATGTTAGAGATAAATCATGATCAGTGCAAGGATTTTGAGGAGTTCCAGAAAGAGAAATTGATGGCGAAATGTAATGTGGGATCCCAATGCCACATTAAGGGTATCATGAAGAGGAATACCAGTGAGAAGAAGCCCATCAAGAAACCTTTGCTAATTCTCAGCAGTGAGAGGAAATAAAGCAAGCAGACTCTCCAATAATTCAATTGATAATAACTATAGACGAGGGCCCACTTCAGTTGATAAAATTGTTTGCATTAGCTTGTGCAGTTGCTTGTGCAGTTGAGCTACCTTGTTGATAAATCTACTTTTGTAGGCCCAAATAGTGACAAAATTAAGATCAGTAACGTCACATCTACTAGATCAATAAACCAAAGGAAGCACCCCGAATATTTGAAGAAGTAACTGTTGTGCAGCTTTAAATCAACCTCAAACAAAGGAATTTGCAAGAAGCATTAGCAACCGATATGCAGAACCGAAACTTTCCACCACTATCTTGATGTTATTGACCACGTACGTCAAGGCCCAGTTGTTATTTGGAATTGCATCTTGCTCGCTTTCTATGGTAGCAGTAATTGTTCAGCACAACTTTTGTTTAATTACTTTGGTGGTTAACCATGACCATAATAGGAATTTGACTATATCCGGCACATACTCAGCATCTTTCAAAAAGAAAAGTTTAATATGTTTTCTGGGATTTACATTCATTTTAAAAAAACCAGAAATAAATTTCTATGCTGGAGTCCTTCAATTTGATGCCAGGTCTTAAAGACTTGAACATGTCTCAAAAATTATTTCTTGAAAGCACATATTAAAAGCAGCTTCCAGAGATCATCTAAAGCAAATAATTTTTGCAATAGCTGTTGTACGAAAATCAGTTGCAGCAGTTATCACGTTGTCTTTTGCATCTTTAATTTATTTATTTTTTTCTCATTAGGTGTAAAATAACAACAACGTATATGGATCATTTTTCTTTTATAAATTCACCTGATGTTTGATTTTGATTTTCCAATGCTGTAGGGTGAAACGGAGAGTCTGCTAGTGCTATAGTTTGACTTGACCGTGTTCATGATTGGCGTCTCCAATGGTGCATGGTGCGCAAAGTAGTCACGTAGTTTTCAAAATGGGAGTGTCTGCGCCTCAACAAACAGTCAAGCATGGATTACGCGAGTTAGTCTTTAATTCTTTATGTTGCCGTCTTGTCAGATCAAAATGGTGAACAATTCCATGTTTCTAAAACAATCTCATATCTGTAAATACTTTGTAAAACTATCTCATTTTTGTAAAAAGAAAAACCGTGACATTACAGTAGAATCAGTAATGGGGTGGGGGGGCGTTTTAATCGTATGGGGCATTACTTTTAAACTACTAATTAAAAAGGGTAATTTTAAAAATTACCCAATCAGATATAAAACGTAAGTGATAAATACGACTTTCTATCACAAGTTGTTAATTGTCATGGAAATTGATAGTCACTCCATTTAGCGTACACTATTCTCATTCCTTAATTTTTATATATTCCAAACAGACTGTAAGTGTTATGCAGTGATGAAAATTATAAAAAAGAAAAAGAAAGAGGAGCTTAGAGTGAATCCAAATTTTAGAATAGAAGTTATGTATTTAAGCTTAATTTAACGTTTTTGAATTTATTTTTTATGTTTGTGTAATTTCTGTTAGTTTAGTTAAGCCTTTATGATTAGCTTCTTAGTTTTGTTAGTTAGCTTGTGATAAGCTTATTTTAATGTCAAAAGGACACTTCATCTGTAACTTGAATATAATTCATATAGATCAATAAAAAGAATTAATGTTATTAATTTTATCAATCTTATAAAATATAAACCAATATTACTAATTTGTTAACACAAAAGTATTTAGAGTATTTAATAATGCACTGCTATAGAAAAACAAAAATATTTAAGAGTATATAAGAATATTATATAAAAATTCTAAAAGTGTCGTCAAAAGAACTATCAATTCTTTTAGAATCAAATGTAGCAAGATTCTTAACGTTCCAATAAAAAAAAATTGATGGATTTTGGATAGGAAATTTTATTTTTAAATGCTTTTAATTCAAATTTAATTCCCACCAAATATTTTTTTTATCAAATGCTAATTGTTAATTTGTTAGTTTTTATTAGCAAGACATTAGAGTACTTGAACTCTTGTCCCTCCCATCAAATATAGAAATTTATTCTAATATTAAAAATATCTAATAACTCAAAAATACCGGCTAGTGATGTTTTTTTATTGAGAGCATTTTCTATAAAGGACTAAAGGTTGGTTCATATACTTTACTCCTATTATAGCATAGTAGGTTTGGCAATAGAAGTGTATACCCAAATCTACTCATCACCTCTCGCAGTATCATAGGATATTGGATATAAGGTTAACGCTCTAGTACTTTAAATGCAAGACTAAGATATCAACGTATCTCTCAAACAATGTGGAATTAGTGTTGTAATTCAAAAGGAAAAACCTTACATATGCTAAAAAATCATGACAATCATCCGCTAAAAAATAATTCTATCCAACAACCCTTGAAAAATAATCTCAACTAATACAATAAAAAAAAATTCAATCAATTTTGAACAAAAATAATCTCAGCTGGCTTCAATAAATGAAAGTATCAAATTCTCGTTTAAACATTATTAAAAAAAACTATCTATTTTTAGAAATATTTCTCAATTTATAAACCTAGATGTTGTGGTGTTATTATTTCATTTTTCATCTCAATTCTCGTTTTTTTTAAATTTGTTTATCAATGGAACTTGTCATTGATGCTTAATTTTGATCCCCAAAGGAGAGCTTTTAATCATTTGATAAATTGTTTGAAATTTTGCTTGGGTTTGTGAGTCAAGTTTCCGCATATTGGTTCCATGACATGCATTCATCCAACACATTTAGTGTGTATTTTACAACAATTTTATAAAATTATTTTTAATATTTTAGTATTTAAAAATTAAAAAACTCGTTTAGTTACAATTTTATTAAAATAATTTCCAAGAATAATTCTGATTTTTAAAAATTATGAAACAAAAACAACTATAAATAATTTTGTTTTTCAATTGTTTTTAGTATTTTAGTATTTAAAAACTAAAAAACTCGTTTAGTTACAGTTTTATTAAAATAATTTCTTAGAATAATTCTGATTTTTAAAAATTATGAAACAAAAACAACTATAAATAATTTTGTTTTTTAATTTTTTTTTATTATTTTAAAAACTCAATACACTAAAAATATATTACTTTTTGTTTTTCCTTAACAAAGTTCCAGTAAATATGAATAATTTTTTTCATTTTTATATCTTCAAAATAGTTTTCACTCAAACAAAATTTTAACACATTTGTTTGTCTTTCAAAACATTCATTCTAATATTTAAATATAAGACATCTAGATAGATAATTTAAAAAAAAAACAAATTTACCTAAAGTTTAAAGGAATAGAACAATATTTATTTATTTTTTCAAAAACACCTATCAGAAAGACAATAAATCCCTAACGTAACAATTAGTCAATTAGTTTACAATGTCGGTGCCATAATATCATCCACGTTACAAACAGGCTTATAAAAAGAAATACACATTACAAACAATTTTTTGCAATTTCCAACAGGTAATTCAAGAAACTTAAACAGACCAGAGGTTATTCTCTCCATTTCCTTCCATTACTAAACTTTTGACTACATAAATATTACATCCTATAAAATTTCTATCGTTTCTATTTAATTAACTTTCTCAAAAGTATATGAAATGAGAGGAAATGAAAAGAAATATACAAAAAAGAAATGGAGAGATTCCTTATACCATAACAGGAGGGGAGAAATCTGTAAGTTCCAATGAAAATTAACTCATGAATTAATTTCTTTTAGTAATAAATTTCAAGTTCCACAGACAACCGCAATAGACAGAACTAGTTCTTCTTCTAATCAACAAGTGGAAACATTTTTACTGGGTCAAGAATTTAAGAAAATAAAACTGAAAGGAAAACAGAGTGCAAGGTCTAATAACAAATATAACACAGTGATAATACATAAAAACCTAAAGTCATACTGTATGCCCGACTCTACAGTGAAACATCCTAATGTTACCTCACCCAGAAAAGGAAGCAAAATATTCAAAATCCCACACGACAGGAAAGACATGGCCCTCAATAATAAGCCCGTGCGAACAGGAAAATTTTTCTGCAATAAACAGAAACTGTATATTTTCAGCATTATATTACAATATGATTGGTGAAACAGTGAAGTAAAATACTCAACTGCACAATAAACAGTACGCCTGCTAATTAAATAAGAAAATGCTGTGGATTGCATTATAATTTCATGCATTCCATTTATGACACCCAATATGATATTGTCTAGAACCACCATTAATACGTCCAATCATCTACACTACATAAGGAATTTGAGAAGACTTATTCACATCCCAAAGCTACAGAACTCATTTCAATTAACTAAGTGATTTTTTACCAATAAGATGCTCAGACAATGTCACCAATTGCACTCCACTTTTCTTTCTTTTATTTTTGTTGGTCCTCATTCCTCTCTTCATATCAATTGTCAAATTCAAAATAGCTTTGAAAATACAATTTATCCTCTAAAGTCTAAAAAACTCTTGATGCTCTTTTTTTGTTTTGCTTAAATTAAGATATTAAGAAACTACTGAACTCCTGGGATCAAATCCCTTTCATAGATTTGATTCTGGCAACAAACCTCACTTGTTCTCCTTTTTAACCAACCCTCCCCTCTCCCTACACTAGGTCATCGACCTTTTCAACACTCCCTCTGCAAAAGTATTTTCAAGATTCTATTTGGCAATGTAGCCAGACATTATACAGTGATGTATCTCCAAATGCAAAACAAAATCATAACAGTCAGACAGATATCGGTTTTATCTCTTCCAAATGAAATACACATAAATTTTACATAACCTAGAGACGTTAAACAAAGAACTACATTGAATTACACACGCTACAGTACTTAATGTTTTAACCTCATCTTCAAAAACAATTGTATTATATGCCAGTGATTTGTTGAGCACCACAACACAATACCAGAGCAGAAATTGGGGTGAATGGGACACTCACTTTTCTAATGTTAACTATTAGATCCAGGAGGAATGTTAACCACTGGCAAAGAATACGACTGCAATAAGATGGAATCATAAAATGCCATTAAGATTGCACAGTGCATCGAGATTTTAGCTTAAAGATCTCATAATTTAGTGAATTAGATATGATGTTTACTCTGACAAAAACCTTAATTAAAGTATTAAACAGAGCAGATATGATGTTTACTCTGACAAAAACCTTAATTAAAGAAGCTTCTTTCCAATCTCATAATTAAAGTACATAACCTAGAGACGTTAAACAAAGAACTCTACATTGAATTACACACGCTACAGTACTTAATGTTTTAACCTCATCTTCAAAAACAATTGTATTATATGCCAGTGATTTCTAGAACACCACAACACAATATCAGAGCAGAAATCGGGGTGAATCGGACACTCACTTTTCTAATGTTAACTATTAGATCCAGGAGGAAAGTTAACCGCTGGTAAAGAATACGACTGCAATAATGGAATCATAAAATGCCATTAAGATTGCACAGTGCATTGAGATTTCAGCTTAAAGAGGCTTCTTTCCAATCTCATAATTTAGTGAATCAGATATGATGTTTACTCTGACAAAAACCTTAATTAAAGTATTAAACAGAAGGTGGGTTGGGTATTTAAAAAGACCAAACAAGGCGTTTCATGGATGTTCAGCTCAACATCCAATTATTCCCCCTTTAGCTCTCAATCTTCAAAGTAAAGTAAATTAATCACTCAATTGAAAATACAAGATGATAAAGGAGTTCACTATATAAAAAATTAAGAAACAGAAACAACATACTTTCTTGTACCCCCACCCCAACCACCAAATAATCATCGCTTTTGGGGTGTAAAGATCGTCAAAGTAGGTTTTACCTTTACCAACAAAAGCATTTTCATATACATGGGTAGGAATGGAACATATTTTTCTAAAGGACTATTATTTGGTGAAAATCATGTGTGACCTGTATAAGGAGTAGAACTCATCATTTGGTGGAACCCACACAAATTTTACCCAATAACAGCATGAGCCATAAAAAGTATCACTAATGTTGCTCATTAACATTTACAAAGCAAATCATGCAACACAAGCATTATAAGTAAGATATCAAAGCACACCTCACATCATGCATGCTGCATAAAATAACATCTAGCCATTACGTTCATAGTAATGAAGGCACCCTGAATCACATAAAAAATAGAGTAGAATAGCATACCTAAATTTTCCAGGAAAAGAAATAAAGCAGGAATCAACTTCATGTTGTATGCTTGTCTGTATGTTTGTCCGGATGAGCTCGCTTCGCTTTACGTCGTGAATGGTGAGTGTTTCCATTTCGAGCAGGTTTATTCACTTTTTTGCTGCTGCAGACAATACCAGTGTCTATTACTATAACTTCCATTTCCACACAAAATAGAGAACATACAGAACAACACAAAGTAAATCAGCACATTGATTTTGAAAAAGACATTTAAAACTGACCAGAAAACAGCTGACAACACTCTAGCCACAAAAATAATTGGTAAAGCCAAAAGAGCAGAGGCCTGCAGAAGTGGAAATTGACAAAATATGTCAAATCACTCAATCATTGTCAATTTCAGTAATAATAATCAGGAATTAGAAAATTATTCATTGCATACCGCAAACCATTCCAACTCTTTGGTAGCAAGGGGTCTAGTAAGCTCATGCTTTTTAAGTGTCTCTTGAACAGTAGCTTGGACCTTCATGGGAAAAAAAGTCAATACTCAGAATAATCCAATTTATCATTACATCAATACCAGGTCAAATTTTCAGCATTTCTTGATTAAAAAGGATCATTACTAATATAGATTAAGCCTTTGTTTGGTATAGGTGAGGTACAGGTGGAGGGGAATAGTGTGGGTCTAACACCTCCTACACTCTACTTTTAATTCAAATAACTTTCTATTTTCATCCTCTCTAATTCCATCCTCCACCAAGCAGAGCATAAAGGAAAAAGTCATCTAAAACTGCAGTAGTTTTAGCATGCAGCAGTCAAGAAAAGATCAATTAATGAGCAGACACTCATACGGCCCTCTAAAATGAATAAATACATAAATATAGTGTTGCAACAACACTGAGTTGGCTTTCAATATTTTCCCTTTTACTAAAAACAACTAGGACTGATTGCAAGAATGACCAACTATAAATTTCAAAAGACAGACTGACAACCAAAGTTTTTAATTTTAATTTTCCAGTAAGCAGATACAGTGCAACAGAAATACAGGCAAAAAGCAAATAAGCAATAGAAGTGTTGATATCAGCAATAAACAATGACACTTACAATAAGTGTTTGCATAAAATCCTTCTTTAACAACTAAGACTTGATTGTAGGAATGAGCAACTATAAATTACAAATGAAAGACTGCTGGATGCAACAGAAGTTAATATTTTCAATTTTCTGCTAGTAGATATAGTGCAACAGGAGTACATATAAAAAAAGTGTTGATATCATCATATCATAATGACAAACAGTAAAGATTTTATGCTTGTTTGGCAATAGTTTTATCAAACTGTTTTCAATATTCTAGTATTTAAAAACTAAAAAGCTCGTTTGGTTACTGTTTTCTTAAAATAGTTTTTAAAAACAGTTCTTGTTTTTTAGTTTTTAAAAACAAAAAAACATGAACAACTACAACTAGTTTTGTTTTTCAGTTTTCTCTTTTTTCTTTGAAAACTCAAAATACAATGAGAATATTTTTGTTTTTGCTTTTCATTAATGATATTAATGATATTTCTGTAAATATGAACAAATTTGTTTCATTTTCATATCTTCAAAACAGTTTTCAAATAATACTTACAAAACAAGTTTTTTTTTTCTCTTCTTCCAGAAAAAGTTTTTGAAAACTCTTCAAAAACTAAAAACAAAAATCAAATCATCAAGCCCTTGCATATTTGTTTTCAATATCTTAAAAAAGATGAAGCCTGAAACCTGGTGATGATATTTCGTAGCTGATTCCAAAAATTTCCCATAAACATGAACAACCTCCGTTGTGTAGGGCTTTAAAACGCCTTGCACTTTATCAACATGAGGTTTAGCTGCAATAGCAATCTGATCCATGTATGGCTTGCTGAACTTTCTAGCTTCCTGTCAAGCAAAAGTGAATAACTTGATTATATCAGCAAACAAACAAACCATAAGGATGAATTGAAGAGGTTTATACCTGATAATAAGGATCTACAAATTCTTTTGCCTTGCTTAAGTGGGGAGCAATTGCATTTTTTGATGCCTCATAAACTTCAACAGTTTTTGTGGTCAATAATAGCACATGGGGTTCAGCACTTGTTTTCACCACTGACCACTGTTCTTTTACAACTGGGACCCATTTCTTCAATTGAAAAAGAGAGCGGGTGTGAATAAAAGAATTTGACTTGGTATGTAAAGAAAATCAAAAGCTTCTTACAAACAAGGAAACTCCAAATGGATACAAAATTATCAGGATGAAGGTATAACAGACAGGTTGTGAAGCAATTCCAATATCTAGACATGGGACATGGTAATTGCAGTAATCTACTGATTACAAGTCCATGCCTTTTGTCCATCATTACATAACCACATAGATAGAAGCATTCCCAACAAAGAATAGCAAAATACTGAAAGATATAAATGGAGGTCTTACAGTTTTAATGGTTTCCACATGAGGCTCAGCCCACTTTCCAGCTTGCGCCTTTTTCTCTAGGGCCTAAGAATAAATAGGAAGGACATTGAAATAAAGAAACCAATAAGACTGACTTATAGTGTTATAGAAATAAAATAAACCTTGTATATATATCTGTAATTGATTAACATGTTAAAAAAAACAGATAAGAAAGATTGATTATAAAAACCAAAACATTACCTTTTGAGTAAAGGTTCCCACAACAGGTTTCCCATGTTTGTTCCAATGTCTCTCAACAAAAGACTAGCAGAAACATAAAATTCTCAGAACTTGTGAGGAAGGCTGCTCTAACAAACAGTAGAGGCGATACAACATAGACTCACCTTACTATGAATATAGTGAACAGCAAGCCAGGGTGGAAGCCAAGCACCATGAGTCTGATTATTAATACAAGTATGCATCAATTCAATGCACATAATTAATTAATAATATATAACCAAAATTTCAAAAATAAAATGCTTTTCAAATCTACCATTAATTGAATCAACAGGAAACAGCAGCTTACAAACCAAAATGGAAAAGTAAAATCCTAAGTTTTAACAATTGTAAAAAAAAAACTGTTAGATGTGACAAAAAAAAAATATGGTAAAATCATATCAGAATGTATTTCAAAATATTAAAATTGTGAAAACTCAATTGCAATCAAAGATTTTACATTTTCATACTCAAAAGGGTATTTGTATTTGGACTAGGTATTCTAGGTTAGCAATATTATACTAGATTTAAGCAAGACTCAAAGAAGTTTGGCATTTGTTGGAGCAGTATCAAAATCCACAACACAAGCCCAAGTCTCAGCCTGGCTGTCTGCATGTTTCTGACATAACAAGACTGATCTTTATATGATTGAGTTACATGTTCCACAATGAGCTATCTATGATCCCTTGCTGTAACAGTAGATCTTTCCCACACCCAAAATATCAAATAAAGGATGATGAGTTATATAGATTTTAGCTTTTCTGTTTTATGAAATATAAGTTATGGCTAATGGACTACATTCATTTAGTACTTAATTTAATTTGGAATATTACACATCTGAAACCAGTATTTATATGTACATCTATGTTTGTTATTTTTAAATATTTAATATCGTATGTAACATTGATACTTTTACAATTCACTTTACTTGCTCTCTAGTGTTTTATGGTAAAAAGCATTTTGAAAACCGTAATCAATATGTTTATCACAAAGATTGAAAATAAACCTGGACTGCTTTGAAGATTTTCAACTAGCTATCATAATCTATAGATAGGTAAGGAAGATAACATGGTTTGGGTAGTGAACTAAAGTGGTGAATTATTACCTCCCTAAGCTCTTTTCCTATGACAGCTGCCTCAAACTTCGCCTTCAGCATCTCTTCCTAAACAAGAATATTAGGCAAAAAACCGACAGACTTCCATCAAAACATCATCAAGCATCGTGCATAACAAAGACAAGAAAATCAATGCACTAACATACCTCAGCAACTTTAAGAGCACGTTCAGTTTTATGAATTTTTGCCCTCTGTTCCTCATTTATATTTTGAAGCTGTGAAGTATGTACTACTCAAGTCACCACATCATCCTTAAAGAGAATATGTTTTGATAACTTGAAATTTAAATTGATTACAGTACTGCAGGTAACTAGCGAAAAATTATAGCATAATGGTTTTCAATATATTTTTGCAAGTAATACAGCTCAATAGCTGTAAGACTGTGATAGTAATTCTCTTTAATCTAAATCCCTAATCCAATAGCATGCTACAATCAGGAAAAAAGAATAGTAAATTCAACATATGCATTGATAAACAGCAAAGCATTGCCAAGTTCGGACAACTTCGGTAAGACCTACAGAAGCATACTACAAGCAATATCCTAATTCACACTTGCTTATCAATAATACATAAAAAGCTTTACACCATTATCAGGTCAAATTAAACTATACAAAAAATCCTTATTTGAGGAATCAATACAAGATATATTAAGTCATATTGGGAGGGAAAAGTAAAGGTAGACAGGATTATACATGCAAAAAATTAACAGGGAAGTATCTTTTGAGCATGTTGATCACAACTACAAGAATGCATTTATAATCACAGCACCAAGGAAGGAGGGGAAAAGATAATGACATGTGAAAAGCTAAAACTGGATATGGAGAAAGCAGAGAGTAAGGACTCGATTGGTTTGATTTTGTTTTTTAATTTTTAAAAAAGTTTTCAAGAATAGTTTTCAAAAACTGTTTTCGGGAAGAAAAGAAAAAAAAAAAAAACTTGTTTAGCAAGTATTATTTGAAAACTATTTTGAAGATATAAAAATGAAAAAACTTGTTTATATTTATTAATATTTCATTAATGAAAAGCATAAGACAACATATTTTGATTGTATTTTGAGTTTTCAAAAACAAAAATAGAAAACTGAAAAGCAAAACTATTTTTACTTGTTCTTGTTTTTTAGTTTTTAAAAACTAAAAAACCAGAGCTGTTTTCGAAAACTGTTTTAAAAAAACACTACCCAAACAAGTTTTTTAGTTTTTAAATACAAAAATACTGAAAACAGTTTTATAAAACTGTTGCCAAACAAGCACTAAGATGCCTTGCCCATTGTGACCATTGAACATGACAAGGTGAACAGGGTACTCCTAGAACATATCAATTATATTACTGGCACATTGACAAGAAGGGAAATGAAAAGGGAATATAACTCAGCACAGGTGTTTTTCAAAAGAACAATCACTCAAAAATCAACAGTAAATAATGAATAAGAACTACTTCCAAATTCAACAAACTTGATATGTAATTAAAGAAAATTTGCAAAAATAAATGTAATCAAATGTTAAACTTACATCTTCTAATTTTGAGTTCAGATCATGAATATTTTTCTCTAACTTGAGTACTCGAGTTTCCCAATTCACTTTCTGGTTGTTTTGCGTTTCTAGTTCCCTGTTAAGCTTGTCCACCTGCATGCAAACAGAATTTCAGAAAATCCACTATAAAATAATGATAGCGCATAATACATCTATTAGCTCATTTATACATAACCTGCTTCTGTAGTTCACTAGCACGTGCATGAGCCTTTCCAACCTGCTCCTCAACATCCAATGACCCTTTTTTCTGAAAGGAAAAATATATGTTTTAAGTTTTTTTAATATATAATTCATAAACAAAATAACTAATAACACTAACGATGAAGTATGACAATAACATATTATACTAATATTTACTATCGTTCTTAAATTATTACTACTTTACATGGAGTAAAAATACAACAACCAATAATATATATACACACACACAACAACTAGCACTGTAAAACTATTTTACATTGACTTTCTATGACAACCATTTATATACATTGTTTGTAACTATATTAATCAATACTTTAAAAAGTCATACAAAAGGTTAGTTGTGATTGAAGGATGGTGTAAATTTTTACACTGGGGGGTGGAATATATATATATATATATATATATATATATATATATATATATATATATATATATATATATAATGAAGAAAAAATGGAAGACAGTTCTCACACCTGGAGAGAAGCAATCTCATTCTGCAGGGATTGTATGGCAGCAGATTTATCTTGAATAGATTTTTCTTTTGCTGCTATAATTCCGTCCTTCTTATTCACTTCGTCCGACTTTTCACTGATTTGAGATTCTTCAAAATAAAATTAGACACGACATGTATTAGCCATAAAAAGAAACCATCAGAAACCATAGTAGAAGTAACTCCAATCCTAAATCATTATCCATGATGCGAAAAAAAAAATGACATTTTTAGAGATCAATCAACAACACTCTTTCACCAACAACGTAAATAAACTCCAAAAATTGCTTTTTAAACACGACGCTTCCTCCTCAGTGATTGCAACTAATTGAAAAACGCAAACACCACAACACAACGATTCATGAATCATAACACAGTCCTAAATTCAAAAACAAAAATAGCACAGAAGTAAAAAATCGTAAAGATGGAGCTTTTCATAACCGAACAGTATAACTGCCAAAATTAAAATATAAGAGAGGAAAAAATCGAGATTAAAAATATGGTTAGGTTATTATTTTGCATAGAAAACGAAAATAGACCGAGAATTTGGATCTTGGAATTGAGTTGATCTAATTGGATCTTGATGGCGGAGGTATCAGGGTCTGGAGTGATTCCTTCGACGGAAACATCGGCTTCGGCCCCAACGATGGCGAAAATTAGGGTTACTGTAAGCGCAAAGACGAAGAGCTTCGTAGGCGCCATCGCAATGCAGATTTGCTTTGCCGCCAACAAAGCTTCGGAGAAAAACACAACCTCGTTGTTGTTCTGATATTTAAAGCACCGTCGTCGTTTACAAAGAAGGAAGGTTTCTATTTTCTTTTTCCTTTTTCTCAATAAATATAGCATATTCTATTTTTCTTTATTTTAGTATATTCACATTTCTTTATTTTAGTATATTCACATCTCACACTGTACTATTATTGAATCAAAATTTGAGATTGTCAATTTTAAACTTTTCCATCCTGAGAAATGAAAATTAAATAAAGAAAAACGAAACACGAGGTGGGCGTGCGTGGTTGATTTTTTAACTTCTAAGAGAATCAAATCTATCTAGTCTATGTTTTAACTTCTAAGAGAATCAAATCTAATTTAATATTTGTTTTTCAATTTTTATTTTATTTTGTGTGACAATCTAATCTTTATATTAATGCGATAGGATGTGAACATGTGGCAAGGCAGGGCCACCAAAATCTAATGATTCATGGATAATAATGTTGATGGAAGACGTTTTTGTTTACAATCGATTAACTTGTTCTGTAATGAAAAAACCTTTTGGTAAAGTACTATGTCTCGCTTATTGAAAAGTTAAAACAAAAAGTATGTTTCCATTAGTATTTTTTATTTTTTAACTGGTAATTAAATTCTTTTAATTCTTATTTTAATTGTTCAACTTAGTTTTCATAAATTTTCTATTAGTTAAATTAAGGTGTTACGAGTTTATCTCAAAATTTTTATAATAATTAATGAAAAGTAATAAAAATGTTACGTGAGATTTAATTATTAACAAAAAAATGATAAAATGTGCATCAGCTTAATTTAATTTAGCACTGAAATTGTTTTAGTTTTAAATTTTTAGTTTCAATTTTAGTTTTAAATTTTTAAAATTCTAGTCAATCGATTTTATCTTAACTTACTTCCTTATGAAATAATGCAAAAAATAAAACTAATATTGGCAAATAAATAATTAAAATAAAAAAATAAATTTTCCAAAAATTAATATAAATTTACAATATCTATAGGATTTTCATTTTACACTACTTCATTTTTATTTAACATTTATCTACCTAAATATTTTTTGAAAAAACTAAAAACACTTTTTAACCTTATTCTCACTTTACTTTCCTTCGCTCTCTTGCTCCCCAATTCTCACTTCTCTCTCCAGCACTTATACTTACAATAATAAATTAATTTTACTCACTCAATTCTCAAAATAGAAGAACATGTTCTATGAAACAAACTTTTCAAAAAAGAAAAATTTTTTATCCTTCTCTAAACGAGACTGTCCATAAAAGGAAATTTTTAAAAAGTTTATATGTTATCATTTTAAATTTTATAATTAATATGAAAACATTTATGTTACAAATTTTATATTTTTTTGGGTTTGGTGTTGAAATACCTCTATTGTGAGATGATTTTGGGAGTCAAGGTCATAATTAGGAAATGAGAAGAATAATTTTGGTGGGTTGGATGAGGGCTCGAGGGAGAGTGTTAGGCTAGTAGACACTACTTTCAAGTTGGCAGATGGATGAGGCAAAAAATTGGGTGAGAAAACTATTAAAAGACGAGGGAGGCAAAGGAAAGGTGTGCCAATTGACGGGGTCAAATTGAAATGGGTAGGGAAAGTAGGGAGTTCAATCACGGAGGAGAGGGCTTTGTTTGAAGCAAAAGTTAATTGGGTAGAACCTGTGAAGGATGTAGCAGAGGTAGGAAAAAAGATGTGGTTGATAGGCAATTCTTTGGAGATTGAGAAAGTTGAAGGTGTCAACATAGTAGACAGTCTGGTTGAATTGGAGGTGAGGGATAGAAGGCAAGTGAAGATGGGGAAATACAAAGTGTAAGGACCTGTTTATTTAATAGGTTATAAATTAAAAATAAATAGTGAAGAGGATTAAATTTAAGTTTTTACTTAAATTATTAATTGATTTGAGATTGATTAATTTATTAGTTTGTTGAGACTATGTGGTTGTATTCAGTTGATGGTAGAAGAATGGGGAGATAAGAATAATTATTATTCTTTTATTTCAGAAGGTTTTAGTTGAGTTTCGGGAAGTTTTCAGAATTTCTGTTGTTTTAAAAGGGAGTGCATTTAGCAAACTAATTTTACTAAATACACCTCTGACGCTATATATATTTAAAAAATTTTCTCTCTCCTCCAAAAATTTTTTCTTTCTCGTTGCAATTTCTTCACGTCATTTTCTTTCTCTAGTCGTATTGTGTCTCCAATCTTCTCTCCTCTGCATGGTGGCCTTCAAGCTGACAAAATCTGACACTATCTCTTTCATTGCTCCTGATTCTGAGAGGTGATTAGTATAGGTATGTCTGATCGTATTTTTCTAAAACTTTTTCCGATCGTTTTCAATCCTTTCATTTTCGTTCAATATGAAATTTCTTTGAAAATCTTGATATCTAAGGTTCCTGTTTAATTTGGGATTCTTGTCAGGTTCTTGTGTAATTTCTTCGGTTGATTCTTCCCATTATGTTTTAATCAACTTTTAGACGAAGAAATAGGTAAGGGAAGCTCTTTTGTTGATTTTTGTTAGTGGAAAAGTGATTTGGTAGTTGAGAGATTTGAGCTATTTGAAATAGCGAGTATTTTGACTATATTTTGAGCTATTTAAGATAACATTTATTTTAATTGCGTTTTGAGCTATTTAATATAGTGCGTATTTGATTGTGATTTGAACTAATTGAGTTAGCATATTTGTTAATTATGATGTGAGCTAATTGAGTTAGTGTATTTGTTAATAATGATGTGAGCTAATTGAGTTAATGTATATTAGGATTTCATAGTTGAGAGATATATATGTAGTTGATGATTATTATGGGAAGGATGTTTGATCTTGAATTGGATGATTATTGGATAGTTTGGATGTGGCAGTTATGGTAGGGTCACTTAGTTTCGGTTGAATTGATTTTCTGTGACTAGAATTGAATTATTGGAATGGCAATGTATTATTTGGAATTGTGATGTAATGCATATGATTGGAATGCATGATGAGAATATATTTATTGATTTTGTTGGTTGTGGGCAGTTACAGTTGGGTAACTTAGCCTTGGATGATATGTTTGGTGGGGTACATTGATGTTAGGGACACAACTGAGATCAATGTAATCCAGAATATCAAATATGAAAGGGGATATTTTTGTGATTTACATTGTGATCCTAGTACCAGATATGCAAGGGGGTGCCTAAAGGACATACTCAGACAATAACTGTGTGTCACAGGGTGTCAGGTAGACATTAGACATCAGTTTGTGGTTGTCAGATGAGTATTTTTTAGACTTAAATTGGTGGTAACACAGGCAGATTGGACATCTGCCGCCAATTAGAAGGGGTCTTAAGCCACCTCGGTGTCCGAACTCAATGTAGATATTCTAGAATATGTCGCATCTGAACATACCGTTGTGTGAAAAGCTTGTATTCATGGGGAATATAAGTGTGTTTGATTTGATTGATTATGATATTTAATGAATGTTTTATTGATTGGTCGTAAGTGTTTATGTTTAGGTGAAACATAAGAATGATTGCTTGATTATTTACTATTAGCGAATGTGTATTATGGTACTAAATATAAACGTTGTGCAACTTTCATGTTTTATCATGAATGTAATGGTATGTTGCGTATTATGTAAGCTTACTCTTGCAATGTTTGTGTTTTTTTTTGTATGCTGTGATGATTGTGCTTTGCACGGGAGCAGATAATAGTGATGATGCAGAGAGGCAAGATGCTCTGAAATGAAGTATGTCAGATTGTGGTTGGAAGTCAAAAAGGATGTTACTCTATTGTTGAATATGTATTTAAGAAAGTTGTATTGAAAAAATGTTATTTGAATTTAGAGACATTGTTGTTAGTTATGTGATTATTATGTCTATTATGGAAGTTGTGTGAACATAGTGTCATAAGAATGTAGAATTATATGTCAGCATGTTGGTTAGTTTTGGAACCAAAGGTTCTGGTTTTTGCAAGGTCTCGTTAGGCGATGACTGTCGCTGGGCGAGCTACCTTGGGTTTCGTTAGGCGACGAGGTTCGTTAAGCGAGCTAAATTGTATGTACTACTTAATATTTTATTTTGAACTTTGAAAGTGTTGTAATGTATGCTTTAATATTGAGTGTAATATAATGGAAAATTTTATATCTCAGTATTTGGGTATATAGATAATAATAATTTAAATAATTATTAAGAGAATTTATGGTCTAAATAGTATATATTAATTTGGGATGTTACACAAAGTTCCTATGAAAGTGATATATTCGAATACTAAAGGGTTAGGGGGAAGAATAAAGAAGTGAGATGTGCAGAAGTTAATCCAATCACAACAGCCTGGAAAGCTCTATCTTTAGGAAACAAAATTGGAAAGAATTGAAGGAATGCTTTGTGAATACCTATAGGGTCATACGGATGTGGGCTGGTGTTTCAAACCATCTCAGGGTGAGTCTGGTGGTTTGCTGATGATGTGAGGTGTGTTGAAGTTCACACAGACAGAATGCTATAAGGAAAATAATTTTGTAGGACTGGCAAGGAAATAGAAAGGAATGAGTATAATTATGCACATGGTAAACGCCTATGGTCCATGTGATCTAGAAGGAAAAAAACATTGTTAGGAAGATTAAAAGAGGTGTAAAGAGATTAAAGGAGGTCAATTGTTAGTGCATCATGGGAGATTGTAATACCATTAGATGCACAAAGGAGCAAAAGGGGTGGAGAGTCATAATATAGATATGGAAATGAATTTTTTCAATGGTTTCATTGAAGAGTCAGAGTTTATGGATATGCAAATGTGTGGCAGAAAATTTACTTGGTACAAAAAGGAAGGCAAAATCATGAGCCTACTTGACCATTTTTTAGTGTCAGTAGATTTTCTCTCAACTTGCAAAAATGTGAAGCAATGGCCCTTCTGAGAGGTGTGTCTGATCACTACCAAGTGATGCTAGTGGAGAAGGAAATAACTAAGGTCCAAAGCCTTTCAAAGTATTAACTTGTTGGCTCAAGAGGTTTAAGCCTTTGTGGAAAAAAGAATGGAATACTTTAAATGTACAGGGTAGGAAATCATTTTTGTTAAAGGAAATTTTGAAATTAATAAAAGGTAAGATTAAGGATTGGAACAAGGTGTTTAGAGATCTGGATAAAGTTATCAAAAAGGAAAGTGAAGAGATTTTTGAGTTAGACTTGTAAGAAGAAGAGGAAGGGTTACGAAAAAAAAGAGCAACTTAAAATAAGCTAGAAAATAGGGAATTTAAACAAATGGATAGGGTTCCCTATTGAGACAAAAATCAAGAGTACACTAGCTTCAAGAAGGTGATGGCAACATAAAGTTTTTTCACCAATTCCTTGTGAAAAAACGAAAACAAAATGAATTTTTATGCCTCAATTTTGATGGTGAGGATATAGTGGAAGTGGATAGTCGTAGAGCAAAGGTGCAAGAACATTTTGAAAGACACTTTCAAGAAAAAGCTAGGATTCGCCTGAAGTTGACTGTCCAATTTCAAAGGCTAAATATTGAGGCAAGGGACAACCTTGAAAATTCGTTTTCAAAACAGGAGATTCAGGAAGCAATTTGGGCTTGCGATAACAACAAAACCCCAAGACCAGATGGTCTTAATTTCCTCTTGAAAGAATTTTAGCATCTATTGAAGGACGATTTTGTGGCCTTTTTTTACAAATTCAATAAAAATAGTTGGCTAGTTAAAGGATTTAATAGCTCATTCATAACTCTGATCCCATAAAGGAACAATCCAAAAAGCATTGGAGATTATCGTCCAATATCTTTAATTAGATGTATGTATAAAGTTTTGGCAAAGGTGTTAGCAACAAGAATTAAGGAAATAATGCATACGTTAATCTCAGAGTCACAATCGGATTTTGTTGTAGGTAAATAGATACTGGATGGAGTGCTTGCTATTAATGAGGTGGTGGATGAGGCAAGGAGGAAGATGAAAGATCTGGTGTGATTGAAAGTAGATTTTGAAAAAGCCTATGATTCTGTAAGTTGGAAATACTTGGGGAGTGTCATGGAAAGAAAAAGATTTAGATTGAGATGGATGAGGTGGATGAAGGTACATGTGAGCTCAACAAAGATGTATGTGTTAGTGAATGGAAGTCCAATAGAGAAGTTTAGCATTGGTAGGAGGAGCCTTAGGTAAGGGGACCCATTGTCTCATTTTTTGTTCCTTCTAGTAGTAGAAGGGCTCAGTCAAATGATAAAAACTGCAATGAACCTTGGGATGTGGAAAGGCTATAAGACTGGAAAGGTAATATTGTTGTGTCTCATCTACAATTTTCTAATGATACTTTATTATCATCACAAATGCATTGGAAATCAATGGAAACGGTCAAATCAATTCTTCAAAATTTTGAGCTCATTTCAAGCTTAAAGATCAATTTTCATAAGAGTCGCATACTAGGAATCAATGTGCCTAACCAATGGTTACATAGGTCCTTAACGCTGTTAAACTGTAAGGTAAGAGATGTTCCATTTAGGTACTAGAGTTTGCTAATTGGCAATAATCCATCTTCTCGGGATATGTGGTGACCTTTGGTGGATTATGTTTACAAAAGGTTGTTTTCTTGGGAACATAAATCGCTCTCAATGGCAAGAAGAGTTGTGTTCATCAGATCTGTGTTGTCGGCATTGTCAATCTACTATCTTTCGCTCTTCAAGGCTCCAAAAGATATTATTATATCTAAAATTGAATTTGTTTTTAAATTTTTTTTATGGGGAGGGAAGGAGGAAAGTAGAAAGCTCACTCAGTGTCCTGGGAAAGAATGCATAGGACCAAAAAATAGGAGGTTTTAGGTTTGAGGGGCTTGTATAAATTTAATTTGGCATTATTAAGTAAATGAAAGTAGAGGCTATTGGTAGAAAGCAGTGTAACATCCCAAATCCATTTATACTAATTATACTATTAATGCTTAACTATCTCTTTCACCTTTCAAAATAATTTTTACACATCACTCCAACATTGCTAACCAACATACATCTATGAGTAATGAAATTTCAAACAAAATAAAACATATTATACATTGCCCCAACTCGCACCCACAAACCTTATTGCCTAGCGAGACCTAGGGTAGCTTGCCCAACAACAATCATCGCCTAACAAGGACCCTGTATTAGACCATTCCAGGAATAGGGAGTTCACTTAGCGAGACACATCGCTGAGCAAAAATCTCATTAAAATCCAACTGAGACAACTTTGCTCTGGGCAGGCAGATAGTAGAACTTCTCATGCATAATTCACTCAACCCCGTTTCATACAATCAAAGTATACACACATATACTCCATATTACTTACCAATTCATAACATATTATTTACAAGAACATACAGATCTACTCACTCTCAAGACATAACTCATGCAAAGTGGATACATAACATGACATAGCTATTAAATCCAGTTAATCCATACATTTAACCTCCTTACAATTCTAACTTACATAAATATACATATTCTTATACATAACTTTCTTATGCATACATATAACAACAAAATATCATCACTAGTCTCCCAAACATTTCTTGACATCCTCTACTTTGTTGCATTCAGCCTCTTAGCATCATCGTGATTATCTGTTCCCGTGCAAAACATGATCACAACAATCATGCACAAACATGAATACAAATTGTAAGGGTAAGCTCATGCACTAAAAATCAACGTAAACATGATATACAATTACATTGATAATCAATCTTAATCACAATAACGATAACTCACCAATCAATCACCCTTATGCTCCACCTAGACATAAGCAATCACAACCAATCAATCACACTTATGCTCCACATGAACATAAGCACTAACAATCAATCAATCACACTTATGCTCCACCTAAACATAAGCACTAACAATCAATCAATCACATTTATGTTTCACTTGAACAAAGCACTCACAGCCAATCAATCACACTTATATTCCACTTTAACATAAACAAACACAACATACAACTCATGCTTTCTAGAAAGACTCGTTACATTGAATTCGAATGTCAAGGTAGCGACTCATTTGACTTCCCCTACACTGGTATCTGGTATTTATCTGACCCATCCAATTACAGTTGAAGTCTGAGCATACTCATTGAATAACCAACTGATGTTTGATGTATCATTGCCTAAAACAGAGCCCTAACACTCCATCACATTGTTACCTGAGTATATCTTGTGGTGCATCATTGTCCGACATAGGGCCCTAACACTAGTGTATTATTACCCAACACAAGGCCCTAATATTGCATCATCACCCAAAACAAGACCTTAGCACCAGGATCACTTAAACCTATCCACTTCCTTAATTCAATGCATCAATTCAAGAGCTATGTTACCTCCTCATAACAATCTATAACATAATTCATTAATACTCTTTATTAATGAATTACAATCTCCAACCATCCACAATTCCAACAACACATCATTTTGCACATAATACACAATTTCACATATTACTCAAAACATGCATCAACTCAACACATCATCATGTATTTAATATAACATCTCATCACTACGCATTTATAATCAACATACACGTTATCTCAAATAGTTCATTCATACCATCAAAATATACATTATCACAATAGCTCAATAATACAGTTAACATGCACGTTATCCCAAATAACTCAACTATGAAATCCAAATATACACTAACTCAATTAGCTCATATTACAATAAAAAAATATGCTAACTTAAATAGCTTAAAAAATTAAAATACATATTATCTTAAATAGGTCAAAACATAATCAAAATACTCACTATCTCAAATAGTCCAAACCTCTCAGCCACCAAATCGTTGATCCATTAACAAAAATTAACAAAAGATTTTTCCTTACCTATTTATCGTTTTAAAAGTTGAATCAAACATAAATGAGAGAATCAACCTGAAGAGATCTTTCAGAACCTGACATAAATCTCAATTTCAACAGGAACTTAAGGACTATAATTTCCAAATAATTCTCCTTTTTAACCAGAACGAAATGATTGAAAATGAACAAAAAAAATTATAAAACTACGATCAAACATACCTATACTGATCACATCTTAGAACCAGGAGCAATGGAAGAGACCACATCGGATTTCATCAAACTTTGGACCACCATACAAAGAAGAGTATCATTACAGTAAAAGAAAATAAAACGATGGGTGAGAACATTTTTTAAGAAGAAAGAAAGAATTAAGGAGCAAGTATATATATATATATATATATATATATATATATATATATATATATATATATATATATATATATATATATATATATATATATATATATATATATTAAGAAGTGTATTTAGTATTGCTAAATGCAACCCCTTCGATAACAAATTTTTGGAAAACTTTCCGAAGCTCAACTATAATCTTTCGAAACAAAAGAATAATAATTATTCATCACCTCTCCACCCTTCTACCATCAACCAAATATCACCATAAAAGCATTAACATAAATAATAAACTCATCACACCTTAGTTCAATTCATAATTTAAGTAAAAACTTAAATTTAATTTCCTTCATTATTTATTCTACGAATGTATAACCTATTAAATAAATAGGTCCTTACAAGTAGTAGTTTGTGGGCTACAATTTTAAAGTCGAGGTACCAAACCCATAAAGGGCAATGAGAGATTCAAGGTAGGAGATGCTCTGAGTGGTGAAGTGATTTACATTCCATAGAGGATCAAGGAGTGCGCGCGAGAGGGATGGTGGACCTAGAATGTTAGATGTCATTTAAGGGATGGGAGTGAGATTCATTTCTGGACGAATAGTTGGTTAAGGGGGCAGAGGCTCAGTGAGGAATTCCTAAGGTTATTTGAGCAAGCATTGGATAAAAATATCTCGATGAAGGGTATGAGAGAGATGAAAGGGAATGTTGACAGCAAAGATGGAGAATGCATTTATTCGCATGGGAAAAAGAGAAGTTGGAGGAGTTAGCTTAGAAGCTAAAGTCCATATAATTGATGGAGAGAGCTCAAGATAGATGGAGTTAGGTTGCAAATGTATTAGGATTGTACTTGTACGGTCAACATAGCAAAAGGGACTCCCTTTAAAGTATAATGTTGCATTTGGAAAATGGAAGCAGACAAGATGCCAACCAAAAATATCTTTGTGAGAGAGGAATACTATCAGCTGACGTTGCAAGTTGTGTGTTATGCGGGCATGAAATGAAAACAAGGCAATACTTGTTTTTTGAGTGTGAATTCTCACAACAGTTATGGATCCAATTATGTGGTTGGTGGAAAATCTCCACGACCCTTCAAAATACATTACAATGTCATTGTTATCAATTTTTGGATTGGTCAATGAATCTCCATAATTGAAATGCATTTAGTCTTTTATTTGGTACGTGACAATGTGTCACATATGGAAAGCTAAAAATGGAAAGATTTTTAATGGGCAAGCTACAGAGGTTGATTGCATAGTTAATACAATGCAACAAACATTATGAGAATGGACTAATGAAGTAAAGTTGACAAAATACTCATTTGCTGAATGAATTATGAATTCAATGTTTTGTACTTCATATATGGGTATAATGTTTGAGCTCTTCATTGTAAAAATAGTTATATCCTGTTAAGCAGACATCTCTTGCTTTCCGCTTAACAATTTTTTAGTAATAAATTTAAAGATCTTCGTGATTAAATTTTATATTTTAATAATTAATAAAAAATATATTATAAAAATATAAAATTTATAATGTAAACTTTTTTATTAATTATGAAAATATAAAATTAATAAAAATATAAAATATAAAGTTTGATTACGGAATAAGTTCTTCGTGATTAAATTTTATATTTTATTTATTTTATATGTCAATGTAAAGATCTTTACACTGACATTTAATCATAACTCTTCATTCATAGTAAATTTGTTGATTTTACTTATAATTATAATCAATAATTAAATTTAAACTATTTCTTTAAATATTTTAATCTTAAATTTATTCAACATAATAAAATATATTATTCTTTGTTATAAATTAATTTTAATAATATTATGTAAAAAGTTATACTATAATAACATTAAATTAAAAAATAAAGTAAAAAATAATTATGAATTTCTAGTGAATAGAATGAGTTCATTATGCTTTTTTGCACAACCTAATAATTATGCAAATTTATAGGAAAACGAAAAGTTTAGAAAAAGACGAGTGAATAATGAATAAGAAAGAGATTTATTTTTTCAAAGAAATTGTTATTAATATAGTAAGAATGACTTAAAATGAGATTATCATTAATGGGCTGATTGATCCAAGTGAGTTTATTTTTTAAAAAAACTACCAATATGGGTCTCTTTTATAAAATATTACCAGTATGGGTCTGTTTTGGTAGTTGACTCGGTCAAACAGCAACTCTGAATTGCGGTTTCGTTGCCACGCCAGCAACGTGATTACGTGAAAGCCAGTGTGGCAAAAACGAGTATGAAACCGCAAGTGGGAATTGCGGTTTGACTGGTCTTTGACCAGCACCGCCTTGTTGTCCAAGGGGTAAAAAAACACAGAAAACGATGCCTGTAAAACCGCAAGTCAGAGTTGCGGTTTGACTGGGGTTTAACCGGCCCCCCTTTACCCGACAGTTGCAAAAAAAATACAAATTTCTACTCACATAAAACCGCAAGTGGCATCTGCGGGTTCTAGTAAATATTATTTTTTTTACGCAAGTGCTTGAGTAAAAAAAATAAGATAGTGACGCAGGTCAATCAGCCGTCAAGTGAAAGATAGTGACGCGTATACACGTTCCAGGTTCACTCCCCACTCACCAAACAAGGAACCATTCAAAATATCCATTAAAATTAAAAATTAAATTATATGAGAGAGAGTGTGTGTTACGGCTATGTACCCCATCCATCAACACTGACACAGTTTAGACTAGGTCATTGGCATTGCTATCCAAAATACACTTTGCTTTCACTTTCACCCCTTTTGTAAAACCACGTTACCAACACCTTCTGTGGGAATTGCTTAAGTAAAAAAAATAATATTTACTAGAAACCGCAGTTCGCACTTGCGGTTTATGGTAAAAATAATATTTAATTCAAACCGTAGATGCCACTTGCGGTTTTATGTGAATAGAAATTTGTATTTTTTTTGCAACTGTCGGGTAAAGGGGGGGCCGGTTAAACCCCAGTCAAACCGCAACTCTAACTTGCGGTTTTACAGGCATCATTTTTTGTGTTTTTTTACCCATTGGACAACAAGGCGGTGCTGATCAAAGAGCAGTCAAACCGCAATTCCCACTTGCGGTTTCATACTCGTTTTTGCCACGCTGGCTTTCACGTA
This sequence comes from Psophocarpus tetragonolobus, assembly GCA_037954015.1. Lineage (NCBI taxonomy): Eukaryota > Viridiplantae > Streptophyta > Magnoliopsida > Fabales > Fabaceae > Psophocarpus > Psophocarpus tetragonolobus. The sequence continues at coordinate 20,928,936 of CM075688.1, read as the reverse complement.
ATCACGTTGCTGACGTAGCAACGAAACCACAATTCGGAGTTGCAGTTTGACCCAGTCAACTACCAAAACAGACCCATACTAGTAATATTTTATAAAAGAGACCCATATTGGTAATTTTTTTAAAAAATAAACCCACTTGGGTCAATCAGCCTCATTAATGCTTAAAATATGATACAAAGTTAAAAAATGTTAGTAACCCACTCTTTTTAACATACTTTCCATTATTGTTAAAATTTGTAAAAAGCAATAAATTCTGTCTGTTCCACTTGTCAATAAAAAACTTTTTTTTCTAATTTTGTAGTTTTGAATAATTCAAGTGTGTGAAAGACTGTATTGTTAGCTTTTTTTTTTTTTTATAAAGTTACAGAGGATAGAAAAATCTCTCAAATTAAATAATACTATTTATCTTCTCGTAATTAATAATTTCTTTTCTGTTTTCATTTATTTTATTTTCCTACTCAGAACAAAAAAAGAAAAAGTCTATGATTTAGAGGGTTTGTTAAAAGTAGATAAAGGTAAAAGATAATTAAGAAAATATGTAAATATAATATTTTTTTATGGTTGTTTAAACATCTTTAATAAAATATTAAATTTTGGAATTTTTACTTTTTTTTTAGATCTTTCAATATTATATAATTCTTACTTACTTATATAATTTTTTACTTTAATTAAAGATCAAATTTCGAGATCTTAAAATATTTTTTTATACACTCTTCACATTTAAAAAAATAAAATAAAAATATTTATTTATTAAAATACATATTAATCTTGAGTCATCTTTGTACAAAATTAAATTTCAAATGTAAACTTCAATAATTAATTTTGATAAGATGGAATGGTGGAATCTTGACTCAAGATGAAACCAATATCAACTATTAAATTCTTATTTTCTCCAATTTCCAAGTATATGTTTTAATAATGTATTTAGAGTTTGATGGAAGAATGAGTAAAATTGAATAGATATGAGAGATGTGAATGAGTAGTTGTGTTGGGGTAGGTGAGGGAGGATACATGGCACAACAGTGACGCCCAATTGAAATGGATCGACAAGACCACTAAAAAATAGTTGACTAATTGAAGGGAAAACGAGGTGGGGAACTTTTTCAAAACACTTTTATTGTTTCAAAATATTTCTTAAGAAATTAGCGAGGTAGTTGGCAAAATGTTATTGCTAATTTTATTTTAAGGATTTAAAGATTATACCCAGATTGAGATAAGTAATAAACATTAATTTTACAAAAATTCCTAGCCATATTATTAAATGAATTTTTATTTAAATGGTCATTAATATGTTTTTATTTTATTTAAAAATAAAAATATTTATTGTTTTAATTGATATTTTATTTAATACATAAAAAACTTTAAAAAATAAAATAATTTTTATTATTTTACTATATATTTTTATTTTAATATTAATGAAAATTAAAAATAAAATATCAAAATATTAACAATATAAAATAAAAACATTAAAATTATTTTATTTTTAATTTTCAATAGCGTTAAAATGAAAAAAAAAATACTCAAATAATGTTAAAATTATTTTATTTTTAGTTTTTAAAACTTTTTGTGTGTTAAATAAAATACAATTAAAAATATTGATGAACTTTGTCTTTTAAATAAAAAAATGCATTAATGACTACTCAAATCAAAATTTATTTAATAACACAATTAATTATGTAATTCTATAAAATTTAGTATTTTAATATTTAAAAATTAAAAAACTCGTTTGGTTGTTATTTTTTTAAAATCAATTTTGAAAATAATTTTGGTTTTTAAAAACTAAAAAACAAAATAAATTATAAGTATTTTATTTTTCATTTTTTTAAAACTCAAAATATAAAAAATATGTTATTTTTAAATTTTTTATTAATATAATTTTAGTAAATATGAATAAACTTTTTTATTTTTATATTTTTTTAAAAAAATTCTAATAACACTTGGGAAACAAATTTTTTTCACTTCTTTCCAAAAAACAGTTTATGAAAATTACTTTTAAAAATCTTTTTCAAAAACTAAAAAACAAAATCAATCAAATTTCAAATTTTTTTAATTATTTATATCCAGTACGATAACCGCACGGGTTAGTATCACCCTTATTCTAATATGGAAGTCAATTAACGTTGTTGAATAGTCATGGGTGTTTATTTATTTAAACGGAAGACATTGTTATTTTACGTAAGACATGGTGAGTGAAAGGTTGTGATGGCAGCTTCTTCTTGTTTATTCCGTTATCAATAACAGGTTAACGTGACAAACACGACCACGACTCAACACACTAAATCAGATACTCTAAAAATATAAAATATATTCACATTGTCCTTTCATTCAAAATTTTATAAAGTAACCGCAAAGTAGACATTGCCCACACAAATGTTCAGGGACCAGACATCTCAATTGTCAATTCTCACGGCAAAAACAATCTTCTGGGGTAAATGTTGGAATGTTTGGTATTTTGGTAATTTTAAAAATTAGATAGCTGTAATTTTTTTTTACTGCTGTAAAAAATGTTAAAATATAGAAAATGATAAAGAGTACAAATAATGTGCTTATCACAAAAATTTTTACAGTTTTGTAATTATATTTTGGTTAAAATCGAGATTTTAATGCTTATAAAAAAATCGGGATCTTAATTACTTAGATGGCATCAAGGACATTTAGATATGTTTGGTTAAAGAAGTGTATCCGAAGTAAATGAAGTTAGAAGGCTCCTTTAAATATAAATTTATTAATAATGAAGAAATATAGATGAATAAAAATTGAAATGTTACAAAGTTTTATATGAAAAATTAATTCAATCAGGCCGACTGGGTTAATTACATATCCATTCGAAATGCGGACTCTTGATAAATTTTTATACAATTAGTTAGGTTGGACCAATTTTAATAATTATGATAAAATGTATTAAGGAAGAGTATAAATCTATAGTTACTTAACACATTTTAATAAGATTCACTTTCTAATTGGTAAGTAATTTATAAAAGTCACTCTTCAATAGATCCTTAGATGGGTTACTTAAGATTAAAATATTATTTTAATACAAGTCTTTTAATATTAGAGTGTTTAGAATTAAAAAATTGTTTAGTAACTTTTTCTAATTTTAAGCATGTAGAATCACATTAAAATAATATTTTTAACATTAAACAATTCATCTAAGAACTTTTTATTGGAGATTTAGGAGGAACATGCAAGGAGGAGCACATACCATACCTATATGACAAAACCCACCAACATATATGATTTGATAGGAAGTGGAGAGACTTGAAATTGCACTCACTAATACCTATGATGTGTCATTACTAACATACACACCACATAAAAGGCTACTTAGGAGATAGACACATCCAACATCACATTTAACAATGATAGCTTCCTTATTTCATCTCTTTGGATGGTGTTACTAATGATTAATAGAAATATTAAGATGATGTTTGATTTCAGAAAATGTATTTTTTATTTTTTATTTTCATTTTCTAAAAATTGTGTTCATTTTTAAGTTTTTAACATTTAAAAAATATATTTGTTTTTACTTGATATTTTCTATTTTCAAAAAATAATATTATTAAATTTAATCAACTTTAGCAAAAATATTATAAAAAATTTATATATATAGTTTAAAATACATTTATATATTATTTTTTATATAATTACAATATTGTTATTAAGTTTTTATATAGTGTTAACTTTTAAAAACACTGAAAACAACTTTTTTTGTGTTTTCAATTATTTTTTGGAAATGTTTTCAGTGAAAATGTTTTCTAAATGGTAATCATACATATTTTCACTATTGTTTTCTATTTTTTCTAAAAATGAAAACAAAAAACACTTAAATCAAAAGTCACCTAATTTATCTAATAAAATTACAATTTACCTAAAAAATAACATTGTGGATATTTTGCTTTGAGACTCATATGATGACTTTGAGTAATGTGAGTTCTTTAGCTTCATGGATAGTAAGAAAACCACTAAAGTGACTATAGAAGTTCAATAAGGCATGATTGGTTGTCCTTGTTGTAAAGTACCAAAAATATTATCATACAAAAATAAAAAGGATAAAAAAAGTTACCTAAATAGACTTGTTCCCCACCTAATATATAAAGTTATCAAAGTTTTTTAGTACATAATTGTTGTGATTGCCACCCAAAAAAGGAAATGAAGTTTTTTTGTATTAAGAACTAAGAACTAACTAATTCTTAGGATCTTCTTAAAACATCACACCATATTTTTGTAACGCATGCTTGTTTTCCTTTTAATACTACTTCATTCTTTACTAGCCAAATGAGCCAAACTACAAATAACCAAATGGTAGTCTTAATCATATTTTCTTCCTTTCTAGCTGCTATCCCAACATACTACCAAAAGTGACAAATTATTATCATGCAAAACCATATTTTTTACCAATCCACGTGTAACAATATTATCATACTCGATACACACGAAAACAGGTAAAAAGCATATGAGAGACAAACTCTCGGATGCATCATTACACATAGGACATAGATCACCAATTAATAAACTTATGTTTCTTTTAATTAATCCCACATTCACATTATTTGGTTTAAAGTCACATTCCATGCAAATGTCGATACCTTTGATGATACTTTTGTTTTCCATATCATCCTGTAGAATTTGGAATGTGGAAACAAGACATCCTTATGAATCACATTGTAAGTCCCTTTCACAAAATAATCATGATCAACATCTGAGTTGTCTATCCATCTCTAGATATCATTTGCTCCAATTTTCAACTCTACACCTTGTATTATTATGAAGATTATTTAGCCATCTAAGTTCCCAATCTGGTAGCTCTTAATGCCATGTTAGATTCTATCTACAATTACCATAAATCCAATTTCTTGTTTCTTCAATTATTGCTTCCTTTTGAGATGAAATTGCATATATAATATTAGGATGACATCCTTAACACATGTATTTTCACATCATTTATCTTCACAAAACCTGAATTTTGTACTATCACAAACAATAGGTTAAATATTGTTTGTGAACCAGCTCTCTTGCATTTCATTCTAATCACCTTTACTATATGTATCTACTTCACCATTGAGAACTCCTGATATACTAGTTGTTTAAACTGTACTTACCAACGTCCTTAAATTTGGTCTTGAAGTACTTTAATCCAAAGTGCATCCTCCCCATATAAAAACCCTCCATTTCCATTTTCTAGCAATGTTTTGTTAAAAATTGTCTATCTCTTTATTCCATATTCCTCCATGTTCCTTAGGCTTAGAAAGTGTCTCTCATTTAATCCATCTTAACTTTTGACTCTCTTGATTTCCACCCTAAAGGAACTTCCTTTATAGTTGTTTTATAGAATGTGCAATCTTCTTATAAATCTTGTGAAAAACAAAGTAAAAATAGAAGAATGAATAAAATAGTAGATTTTATAAGGCAAATTCATCCCTAATGAAAAATTTTTCTATCTTCGTTAACTCATTTTACCTTGTTTTCTCAATAGAAAGTGTTTTGATATATTACATAATACAAATTCATTTTAAATTATTTATTATAAAATGCTATTTAGTATTTACTTGCAAATGTTGTTTAAGATTTTTGAGATATTCTATATATCACGACAACACACAATACGTTTTAAGTTAGGATTTTTTTAAGGGTAGAATAGAAAAAATAATTTAAAATAAGCATGTTTTACGGTCGTATTTTGAATATAAAAACCAAAAATTCAATCAAATTAATAAAAATATATTATTTTTAGTTAACAATTCGTTCATTTTTTCCTTTTTGTTTACTATTATTATAGCATATTAAGCTGAACTTGAGCATCCACAAAAACATGAAAGATCAATATTAAGTCATGCATAATTATTTAGTATTATTAAAAACCAGAAGATCATGAAGGACAATATGTTCACTTAGGTCACCAAAATGTTTGGATACCCCCAATTGCAAACACTATCAAGATCAACTCACAACTGCTATGTGGTTGTTCTTACCACCCATATGCTGACGCTGTTGTGGGAGGGGTATGTAGTGCAGGATCATAGGAGTTATTTTCTTTTTGGTTTAACTCACAGGATACCTTACATTCACGTCAACAAGGCTAAATTGTTGGCTATCTCTCAAGCTCTCATGGTGGTATACGAGCACGGGTTTCATGCTTGGATTATTAAGTTTGATTCCTTCAATAGTGCTAAATTACTTGATGAGGGTTACAAAATCAACAAGAAGTATTTTCCAAATTGGAGTAGTGTATCTATAGAAATAATGGAAAAATTCACACTACAACATAACTTATGCCCTCTGTAAAGGGAATCTGCTGAGTGATGGTTTGATTTTGTTAATTGAGTTATGTTAATGTTTTGGTTAGACTTTGATAGATTTAAAAAAAAAATTGAAGGCAAAATTTTTCATCTTGTTATCTTTTATCTGGTCAATTAGAATTGTTTTTTTGTAAATAATAATATATGGTTCGTATTAAATAATTACATACTGTACTTTCCCGTTGTATACTTGTATGATTTATTTTAAATAAATAATAATATATTTTGTTTTAGGTGACGTTTTTTTCTGCTAATCATGAAGAGGATAAATATTGACAGCATAACTTATATAGACGATGACAAAAACCTTGTTTTTCTATTACTCAGAATAATGGTATAACTCTCTATTTAATGTAAAAAATATTTTAAAAAACATATTTTTTTTATTTACATTTGTAGTTGAATAATTACATTTTGATTCTCATAATTATTTATCATCTATCACAATCTTATCGTATTATATATTTTAAATTAAATCTAGATTATCTGCTAGCTATAACAACATTATCATTTTATGTATTTTAAATTCATATTGTTTAATAGCTAATGTATATTTTTTTATCCTAATATATTGAATTTTAGTTATATTAAAATAATTAATATGAAAAAATATTTTAATAAATTTATTATTATTTTATTTATTCTATTCATTATCTATCAAAGAATAAAAAATAACCTGTAATTTTAAGATTTATTTTATTTTGTTATCTTTATGGGGGATGTGGAGTAGCTCAGTACTTAATGCCAACAGTAAACCGTTTGCACTTGATTGATTCCCAAATTAATTTTGAACCATACGTTTATAACATCTTCGGGTTAGTAGGTTTTGTGTCTACCTTTTTTCTTATTTCTTATTATTCAGAAGGTTATATTACATTTGTTAAAATATTCCTCTTAATACAAATTTTAATTATTACAATTATAAAATTATAAATTATTATTATATAAAAATAAACTTCACTTAATAATAGAAAGTTATTAGAATAATATGGTAGAGAATATGTTGATGACATTCTCTTTTTTATTTCACATGATTTGGATGTTACACGAGAGAAGATTTATACTGGTGTAAAACGATTTTAATCTCTTATGATCGATAATTTTGTTTCTTTAGGATATATTTGTTGTTAATTCAATAATTAAATAATAAAATTAACATTTTTTTATCCTTTAACATTTGAAAAACTTTTAATTTATAAAAATTTGAACAACTCATTCTTCAATGTCGTCATGTACAATGACTTCAATAGAAATGATTTGAAAACTATTGTTGAAACTAATTTTGAATTTTTTTATGATTGGTTACAATTTATTAAAAATTGTCCATTTTTATAGTTCACAGTCTCTTAATAAATAGATGATTTACAATAAACTCTAAAAAATTATAGGCATTGTTTCATAAGAATGAAAGGGTCTCCGAGAGTTTCCTTTAGTCTCCAATTCCCCGTTCTAGAAAACCTCTAGTGGCCTTCATAAAATCTTGTAACCCAAACACATCCTTCTTCCTCATTCATTTCACTTTTCGAAACTCTGTAAGTTGGAAAAAAGACAAAAAAATACATCCAAGGGTGAGAGGCTTTTAGCAACAGTCAATTATGAATTTATAAATGGGCTTGTCGATTTGGGTCAAAATCTCTAATACGAAGGCCCACCCAACACAATAATAGGGAGACTATTAAAGATTTATTCACTCCCCAAAAAGAATCTGTTTGAGTAAATTACATGAGAGAAAATCAGTTAACAAAGGCCATTATATTATTTCTCACTAATAAAAAAGCGACATGCTATTTACATATTTATTTTTACTTTTTGGACTGTCCGTTTACTTTATTTTTGGTAATTTTATTAAAAAAATATCCTTAATAAAAACTAATCTTCGTAAACATATGAAAGACAAATAAACAAAAGACCAGCCTGTGATCTGTTATGTATTTTAAAAATAAGTAAATAAATAAATAAATTCTTAGAGATGGTACAGGAGATGAAGTGTTTTTCAAAAAAATTGAGAAAGTTATTTTAGGAATACAAGAAAAATTGAAAAACATGTTATGAGACCCCAATTTAAAAAAAAAAAACTGTTAAAAAATAGAGAACTGGTTTTCCAAAAATTTAGAAAATTGGTTTTTCAGAAAACTAAAAAACTATTAAAAGTAGTTTTCTAGATTTGAAAAACTGGAATATATAGTCTCATCTTCAACCACATCGGGTTTCCTTACCTCTTTCGTTACCTTTATGCTGTCATCATCATCATCTACCACACTTTTTTCGCACCTCTTATTCTAATCTAACCTTTGTCACTTCTTTATCGCTATTGCCACTTTTCATGCTTGTTTCGTGCCTCCCATCCTTACCTCCACCACCTCTTCGCTATCACCATTACCACCTCTCACGCTCTTTCTGCACTTCCCAACCAGACTTTTAACACCTTTCTGCCTCTGCTACAATTGAATTCATCAACACCCATTTGCTGTTGCCACCATCTTTATTTGTTAGGAAATGAAAATTTTGAAATTTAGGTGTATTTAAACACATATTTACTGATTTTCGTACTTTTCTAAGAAATGAAGATTTTGAAAAATTGACTGAAAACCATTCCCTAAAAATAAGAAAACAGAAAATGCAACTAAATAGTAGTTTGAGTGTTTTAAAAAAAAAAACTAAGAAAATTATTCTAAGAATACAAGGTAAACTAGAAAACATGTTCAAAGACCGAATTTTCAAAGAAAACTGTTGGAAAATGGAATTTGGTTTTCTGGAAAATGGAAAACTGATTTTCCAGAAAATTATAAAACTATGCAAAGTAGTTTTCTAGATTTGGAAAACTAGAAAACATAGTTTCATTATCAACCACATCGAGTTCTCTTACCCTTTTGTTGTCTCCGTCTCTCACACTCATTTCGTGTCTTTCACCCTGACATATATCATCTCTTTATCGTCACTGTTCCTACTTCTCATGCTCCTTTCGTGCTTCCTACTCCCTCATTAACCTCCACTACCTCTTTATCGCCGCCACTGTCTTTTCTTATGCTTTTTCCACATCTCCTACTCTAACCTCCAGTGCCTGTTTGTTGTTGCCACCTTTCATGCTTCTTTTATGCCTCTCACTCGACCTTCACCACCTCTTTGCTAATGCGATTGCCACATCTCACACTGTAAGGTTATGTTTTTATTAAAATTTTATAAGTGTGCAAAATAACTAAAAAAGGAAACTAAATTTAATCTACGTGTAATTAATAAATTAATTATGAAATATTTGGTGGAAGTATATATATATATATATATATATGTTTTATTTTGATAAAATATATTTATTTAATTATGAATGTGATTAATTTAAGTGAATTATAAATAATGGAATATCGGTGGTGAGTTTAGTAAGGTGAAAGGTGAGTATAGTCGATATTCTTTTGAAATGGAGTAGTTGAAATGATTTACAAAAAATCTATTTGGAGGATGATGGTGTAGAAAAATCAAAATTACTATATACACCACTAACCCTTATAATGTTCTCCCTTCTTCTTTTTATTTCTTCTTCACCTTCTTCTTTCTTCATTTTTGTTCTGGCTCTTCTCCCTTTTCTCTGCCCTTTTCTTCTTCCACTTGCATGCCCTCCAAATTCTTTAAGGAATATAAGAAAATTTCTTCCATTTCTCCTTATCTTGATTGTGGATCCTAATGAGTAAGTTTTATTCTATTTCTATGGATCATTTTCTATTCCCTAGGGTTCATGCATCTCTATTTAAAAGGGAAATCAGCCTTAAAATCTCAATTTCTTATATTCTCTCTAATTTTGGGGTATTTTTGTTAGGTTTTTTACGAATTTCTTCAATTGAGCTACTTTGGGGGTCATCTCTAGATTCTTTTCTCCTCATCATTAAACTTAAAAGAGAAATAGATAAGGGAAACTCAATTTCAATTTAATTTAGGAAATTATGACTTAAAGTTTTATGGATATCTTTTATTTTAAATAAATTGTGTTTTGATATTGTATTGGGTTTTGATTGAGTTTTATTTAGTCTTTGTGAATGCGTAGAAAAATTAAAAATTTTCTGTTATCTTGATTATAATTGATATGATGTATGTTTGGAGTTGATGATATAATGGATTGTTGATTTTGGACGGTTACGAGGAAGTAACTTAGCCTTGTTTGAGATACATTGAGTTGGGGATGCAAATAAGGTTGTTGTGATCCTAATACTATGAGGACAAGAAAGTATTGGTACTAAGATTGACATGGATGAAAAAATACCTAAGGCATGTACTCAAATGACAACTGGGTGTCAAATGGGTCAAGTAGACATCAGACAATATTTGGGTATTAAATGAGTAAGCATGGACTTCAACTGGTGTAATATAGGTCAGGTGGATGTCAAATACCAGTTTGGGGAACTCAGATAGGCCACCTAGTATCCGAATTCAATAAGTTTTCCAGAATACGTCGGGTTATGTGATTTTGTTATGGTTGCTTATGTTCAGGGGAAACACAGGTGTGCTTGAGTGTCTATTTGATAATTGTATTTATTGGAAGTTATTATTAATTGAGATGTGTTTACACTTAATTGAATTCTTGTTTATTAAGCTTACCCTTGCTTGTAATGTGTATTATGTATGACTGTGATGATCGTGTTTAACATGGGAGCAGAGAGACAGGATAATCAGGAGTGAAACAAACATGTTTTAGCTATGGGAGTTGATGGTGTTTTGGTTTTTTGTTGAAATCATATTATTTTGGTGTATATATGTATATGTGAAGTACATCTTAGGATTTTTTTACTTGGATATGTACATGTATAATGATGATAAAACTCTATAATATAATTTGGACTTATGAATTCTGGATGTTAGTGTTTAAGTATGTAGATTGAAAACTAATTTATTAGTATTTCAAAATGAGTGAGGTTTTATGTAGTAATTAATTTTGTATTCTATAGAGTCTTGCTAAGTGATAGCTCTTGTCCAGTGCAAAGTTGCTTCTGTCAGATAATTTTATGGCTTGCACCCAATGACAGGTCTGGCTTAGTCCAAAGTTTTCTCTACCAGGCCTTTTCGTGTTTTTTTGCTCAACGACCATCTTGCTAGGTGACATTCTTTCACTAGTTTTCTCCAATCCAAACTCCTCACTGGGCAAGATGTTAGGATATTTTAACTCTTCTAAAATTTTAATATTTTGTGTATAATTTAAGAATGGTAATTTTTATATAAGATTTATTGGTTTGTTACACACGCTGTTTTCGCGCCTCTAACTTTGACCTTCACCACCTCTCCACCTCTGGTTCCATTGCCTCCACTACCACCCATTTGCCGCTATCACCATCTTCATTTGTTAGGAAATAATATTTTTTTGAAAACTAGATGTATCTAATCACATTTCCCCAAATTTTAATACTTTTATAGGAAATGAAAATTTTGAAAAACTGGATGAAAACTATTCTAGGAAAATAAGAGAACAGAAAATGCAACTAAATAGCCCCTAAAGTTTTGGAGAGTTCAAGGAGTAAAAACAAAGAGTGTAAATAGTATTGCGCTAATCACAATTAGACAATTTTAATTTTTAGGCAAACCTAAACTAAAGGAAATTTCTTTTAGGATCCACAATTACTATTCAGATCCCTAAACAAAAAACACCAAAAATATCCTTATATTCCGGATAATTTGATTTGGAACAAAAAAAAATCTTGATTAGTTGATTTGAAACTGAGTATTAGTTTTGTTTTCTGGATCATTTGATCTAGAATTTAATTATATTGTTATATGTTCCAGATCAACTGATCCGAAAAAACAATCAAAATTCAATTCTAGATTAGTTGATCCATAGCATATGTCAAAATAATTTTCAGGTAATGATATTTAGATAACATAAATATGAAATTTAATTCTAGATTACCTGAGCTGGAAGTCCCAAAATGAATAAAATTTGTATAAATTGATCTAAAATAACAAGCGAAGTGAAGAAAAAAACTATTGATTCAAGGCGTACTTGTTGTGTACCATAAAAGGGAGATTGTAAATGGTGTATGAGACTTCACTAGGAGGTTGTGCCGCCACAGAGGGATAAAAGAGTAAATAAGGAGGAAGGAAAGAAGATGTAGTCGAGGTCTGAGTAAAATTTATTAGATCTTAAGTTAAAAGGTAATAGGGGAGTTTTGGAATTTTTAAAAATATATTAACATTAGGTGTAAATAGAAATTGTGGGGTGTTAAAAGAAAATGCCAAACTAAAGTTATATATATATATATATATATATAGAGAGAGAGAGAGAGAGAAAGAAAAGGAAGGAAGGGAGAGGGAGGGAAGGCATGTGATCCACTTGCACCAATAATAAGTATAAAAGAACAACTAATCTTAAATATTAAATTGGAGTTATAAGGTTGGTGCAGTAGTAAAGTGAAGGGATGAAGGAGGGAGAGTAACTTTGTTAAACTTATTATTGAAGTAAGTGAATTCCTCCTTTGTGTGTGTGTGTATACACACACTGTTTACTTTGATAGATAAGGATGACAAATGTTCTTAAACTACGGACTTCTGCAAAAATTACATAGGTATGGAGCCCAAAGTAGATATAGGGTAATAATCCCACCCCACACATTATATATAATATAACTATATTATATAATACTCATGGTTGTTAAAGTCGAGAGTCTACGCAGATTCATAAGAGTCTCGTAAACTTGACTCGTAAATTTGTATTGTGGAATCGTAAGAGTTTACATTTTTATACAAAAAAAAACTAATAAGTACCTATAACAATTTAGAACAAATAACAAGAACATGACTAAGTATTCAAAATTGTAAAATAAAGAACATCAAATAACACTCTATTTTTTCGCAAGTCAACAAAATAGAAAACATCACATTTCACATAGACTAGAGCTTTCAAAATTTTATAACTAAAATTAAAATAATATAACAAAGCACTCAAATAATATAAGAGAAAGAGAACAATTTTCTAAAAAACATCATTGAGTTTCAGAGCACAATTATTCAAAGAACATCATTGAGTTAAATAATTTTCTTATAGAGAACATTACTAGGTCAAAATTTCATAATAGAAAACATTATAAAGCACTTAAAATATCAAAACAGAGAACAATAGAACATCCAATTATCCAAAATTTTAGAACAGGTGCACAAAAACATCATAATTCATAGAGGATAGAGCAACCAAAATAGAAAATTGTAGAGTCCAATTTCATAGAGCAAAAACAAATTTCCCAAATTAGAGATATGATATATCAAAGAAATCAAAGAAATTAGTTGAAGGATTAGATAATTCTAAATATGGAGAAATAGGATTGAGATGAAGATGAGATGAGATTGAAGGAGAGGAATGAAAATTCATAAACTCTAATAACTCAAACCTCCACATCAGAACAGGGCCAAAAAGGTTAGAGAATAAGGAGTTCATACGTGAGTGAGCCAGGTGGTGCAACAAAGTTAAGCGGTACATGACCAAGTCAGGAAATATGTGACGCAATCAAGCAATGCGCAACGTAGCCAAGCAATACGCAATGGAGCTCAAGCGGTTTGTGACAAAGCTAAGCGGTGACAATGTGACGCAATGGAGCTCAGGTGGTGGTTGACGGAATAGGGTGACGAAGCCTCGAAGAGGAGAAAAGAAGAGAAAAACCTAGTTTGTGGAAGGAGAAATCAGAAATGGATAAAGAATCTAAGTGGGTTTCATTTAATAATTTGTTGAACTAACCCACATACTCGTAGTCGACTCACGATTCTACACGATTTTACCGATTCTGGCTCGAGTTTGATCCCTTTTGATTCTGTTTACGAGTCAACCAGTCAAAGGGTGGTAAAAACGTAAAATCATGCGATTCTATGAGTGAAAACACGTTTTTGATAATACTACAAAATTATTATTTTGAGTAAAAAGTGCATTGATAAGAATATTATTTACATTATAATCTATGATAAAAATAGAATTTAAAAGAAGAGATTAAGTTATTTATAGGGAAACTCGTAATAAAATTATAGAATTTAATAATTATTTGTATAAATTAAAGTATAATAATTTATTTTTTGAATTACTTTACATTAATTTATAATGCTATTCACCACAGTTTAAACAATTCAAATATTTATAATATATAATTGGGTATTTCAATATTTATTTATATTAATATTTTAGCTCATTAATTGTATAATCAAAGTTTAATATATAAAGTTTATGATTATAATTATTTTTACAAAACTGAAAACTTATTCATAGCATATAGCTTATATAAATATACATAAAATGACATTTACAAAAATTTAATATTTTTTACAAACCGACACTCAATATATTAAAATATCACTTAAGAATTATGTGATATTTAATTTTTCTTACATTACAAAAAATATTTATTTTTTGTTAAATAATTAATGCATAAAATTTATGAATTATTATATTGATTTATTATTTTTGTGATGTTTCAATTTTTGACAAAATTTATGTTTACTTAATGTTATGTTGATTAAGGTAATACTTCCTTAAGTTTTTATCAAATAACCTCATTTTTTTTCATTTTTCTAAATTAGCATCTCTTTAAATTTGTTCTAAGGGTGCAAAAGTGCTTTTTTTTTTTCTTTTTTATACCAAAAACAAAAAAAAATTTATCAAAATGATTTACTCTCATATTATTTACGTAAACAACCTGTTTTACTATTTATGTTGAGAAATTAGTTGTAGGAAAATTAATTTCTCCACGTACTTTATTTTTTTATGTAGAAAGTCTATAAGAAATTGGTTATTGGGTAACTAATTTTTTATAGGACATTTTTTGTTCAAATTTGCTTTTACTATTCATGTTGAAAAATTGGTTATTGGGGAACCAATTTTTCAATTGTTTTATATAAAAAGTCTATAAGAATTTGGTTGTTGGGTAGTAAATTTCTTATAGGGTGTTTTTTTAGATTTGTTTTTTTTAAATTAGTTTTAATTTCTTTTTAATTTGTTTTTTATGTACGTATGTTTTTCTAAAGTATGATTTAATTTTTTTTAAGTTAATTTATATTTTATTTTGGTTTTTTATGTGTTTTATTTTTATGTTGTGTATCTTTTCCATTATTTTAAATTTTTATAAATGCTTTGTAATTTATCTTTTAGTTTAAAGTTTTAAACAAACATAAAAAAAATACTTATCTACTTAATAAATCCAAAAATAAAATCTTAAAAAAAAGTTTTAAACAAACATAAAAATTTTTTAAAAAGTTAACTAATACAAGTATACAAAAAGATAATAAACAATATCACAAAAAACAAACATAAAAAACAAATTAAAAATTTAACTTAAAAAATATAAGTTAAAAAATAAATTACAAAGCGTTTAAAATAATTAAAATAAATAAAAAGATACATGAATTTTAAAATTAAAGTTTTTAAAATTTTTTTAGTTAATTTATATTTTATTTTATATATTTTTACACTGTGTATCTTTTTTTATTGTTTTAATTTTTTAAAATCTTTGTAATTTATTTTTCAGTTTATATTTTTTAAGTTAAATTTTTAAAAATATTTTTACTAAAATAATTTAAAAATAATTTTAAATATTAGGTTTAAAATCTTAATTTAAAAACTTTAAACTGAAAAATAAATTACAAAGCATTTAATTTTTTTTTAAAAATAATGAAAAAGAAAGACAAAATAAAAATAAAATACATAAAAAAATAAAATAAAAATTAACTTAAAAATTTTTTAAAATATACTTTAGAAAAACATACGTACATAAAAAAAATTAAAAAGAAATAAAAACAAATCTAAAAAAAAAACAACCTATAAGAAATTGGTTGTACAACAATCTATTTTTTATAAATTTTTTATTTAAAAGAAAATAAAGTATATTAAGAAATTGATTCTTCTATAACTAATTTCTTAACATAAATAATAAGAAGAGTAAATATGAACAAAAAATGTTTTTTTTATATAAAAATATAAAACACCTTAAGAAATTGGTTATCTTACAATCATTCTTTCAACATGAATTGTAAAATAAGTTATTTAGATAAATAACGTAGGGTGAATTATTTTGGTAAATAATTTTTTTATAAAAAAGTAAAAAAACCTGCAAAAGTAATTATTAAAAAAATTGCATGCATGATTATACAAAACTTTAAAAAGCATTTTTTTAGTTTGTTATATATTTAATATTATGTTAGCTTATTTTTGAAATTATATTTACTTATACGTAAATAATATTAATTTATTACTTTACAATAAAGTAAAATATAAGGTATGGATGGTGAATACAAATATAATTATATAAAGTATATAAATACGCGCATATAAAAAATAAAGATCAAAATTGTTACCACAACTCTAGATACAATTACATTTTTTTTAATACATGTACGAAAATAAATTCTATAATACTCTACTTAGAGTTGACATTAGCGAATAATTTATCACTCTTTTATATTTTTGGTACAATACTAGTTATGCATAATGCCTTTTGGGAATTGAATCTCGCATCATCAAGCTGACAAGCATTGGATTTTTAACTCATCAAATATTCAAATCTAATGGTAAAGTAAACACATTAAAAATAGGCCTCGTGCTATGGACTACACAATTAATGCACGAAGAAGGCCAACAAATCTTTTAAAATTAAATTTAAATATTTGTTGGTACAGCAACAAAACGCGGTTTCTGCACAATACGTGTTTTGAAAATGGTTGGAGCAAAGTATCTTTTTTGAAAAGTTTGATCCGATCTATACAGCCTAATTAATATTATAAATTATACTATGGAGAATTTCATTAGTAAGATGTAATAGTGTCTTCAAGGAAGGTACTGTCTGATGGGACGGAGATTTAAGCAAGCAAGTGGATATTGTTGCCTCAAAATCTTTCACTTCAAGTATTGGTATTTATTACTACGTACCCGGGTGTATTAAAAATAGGAAATTAATCAAGCAATTAAAAATTAATATTATTAATCAAGTTTAACATCTATACATTGTTGGTTAGGAGTTTTACACTAATAATTAACCATATTTTTTTATTAATTTATAATTTCAGTAAAATTATCATATATAAAAGACTGTAGTTGATTGTCATCTTTTTTTACACTCTCTTATTAATATAAACATTTAACATATTTTTATGATCGAGAACGTAAATTAATTGATATAAAAATTGTTTAATTGATAATTTATTTTTTTAAAGGACCCATTAAGAAACACATGAAAATAAGTGTAGGTGTATGAAACAATTTGAAGCGAAGGCAAATAACCAAGTCTTATCCACTAGACAATTGATACACCATTTAATCCAGTTAAAAAGCAAAGTTGGAAAGTGAACGCAAAGTAAATGGCATTTATAGGAAAGTGATGAATGGCATTTTTTAAGTGTAAAATATGGGTCACTAACTTGATACCGTTAAACTAATCGTGGCAGTGCCTCCAAGAAGCTTTCCTATCACGAAGGAACATATATAGACTTGATCACGACAGACAGTATCGGCATTCCGCGTTGTGAAATTTGTGCCTTGTTTTGACAAAATTGACACGGTTTAGTGATTATAAATTATCAAAGAGATGGAAGAGTCGAAAAAAATAAAACCATATTTAAACAATTTTATGTTACAAAAAAAAAGCTCCTTTGGTAATTGTATACACTCATAAAATGAACTTTTACTCCTTTGTTGTATACTGTTACCACATAGCAAATGAACACTAAAAAATGTGGAATTGTCATGTGTAATGCAAAATACATATTATACTCTTTAGAATATAGTACACTTATTATGCCGTTGTGTCTAAATCAGTCGGAGATCAATTTTCCACCCATTTATATAGAGAATTTCACTCATCTATATGGGAGCTTAGTCCCTTCAAAGAAAAAAACAGAACGAAAGTGTGGACAAAGCACATCTTTTTAATTAGTTATTACATTTTGATCAATTAAGACATCTCACTGTAGAGTGTTGAGGACACAGAGTATCAACTACATTATTTATATTTGTTAATGTTATAGTGCTCAGTGAACTTGCCATGCCCTAGGATACAATGAACCACATCTTAGAACACATCTACTATGTGGTACGTACATTATTATTAATAAAAATAGATATATATTATTCTCTTAGCGCATTCGATTTGCATGCCAGCTGCCTTGAAACTCTATAATGCCAATTAGTTGTATTCAGTGATTATTATTATATAATTGATGATATGCACCATACAAAATGGCACTTCAGTGATTTACAATTGAAACAAGGGTGTAATATCATTGATCTAACTATAAAAGAGGTGCGACAACAAGTATAAGCTCGGTACCAAAACTTCAATAGTAATCATAAGTCATAACATATTGTTGTTGGTCTATTGGCTCTTATTAATGGGGATAGCAGAAGCATGTTCCAGATTCGTTGGGGACTTCTTACAAGCATTCAAATGCTCCCTAACAAGTTCAGTTTCTCACCTTGATCACAATCATGACCCTGCATGTAAGCCCCAGAATATGGTCAAACTTGATGACAAGATGGTGAGTGCCCTTGTCACTGTTTTTGGCATGGAAACCAATGGAAGAATCAAGAAGGAAAATGCAAGGCAAGTGGTGGAGAAGCTTGGGCTGATGTATGGTTCTGAGGGGGACAATAAGCCCTCATCAGGTTTTGAGCTAGCAGAGGGTGGCTTGCTGGATGATGAAGTGCCAGTGGAAGAGGTGCTTGGTGAGTTGGAGGACATGTCAGAGCGCAGTGAGCTGCTGCATGAAGCCTTCAAAATCTTTGATGAGGATGGAGATGGATACATAGATGCAATGGAGTTGAAGAGGGTGCTTGATTGCTTGGGTTTGGACAAGGGTTGGGATATGAGTGCTGTTGAGAAGATGGTCAAGGTTGCAGATTTGAACTTTGATGGCAAGGTTGATTTTGGTGAGTTTGAATTGATGATGATGATGGGGTAGAAGTTACAAAAATTCATTCATATTAGGAATAATTATATTTTGAACTGCCAATTGTATATTAATTGATTGATTAATTCCAGCTTTCTATGACGAAAGAATGAAGATTGTTCTTAATTATTTTGCATTACTTATCTGCTTCCTTCATTCTTGATTGCAATTTGTAGGTAAATAGCATTTAGATTAATTAGTCTGTTCATTGTACGTTTTTAGAGTTTAGTCATTTTTTCTTGTTCTATTTTACTATGCACACAGCATACAGAATTGAAAATTTCAGATCAAAGGAGGAAAAAAATTTACGCAGTTACACTTACTCAATTCAATGAAGTAAAAGCATATAAATCTGCATAAAATTTAAGCATCTGTTATTTGTAAGAGTATATATATTAGGACTAGTTGGTATGGAATTGAAGGACAATATAAATTAATAACTAACATGCATAGAAAGGAAAGTCTATACAAATCATTCATCGGAATATAGTTAAAGAAAAAAAATATTGAATTTTCTTAGTTTTTTCAAAAACTTATCTTTTATTTTAGAAATTACAATGACATTTATTTAGCATATAATGCTTGCGCATTGCACGGCAGGGTGGGATGTCAAACGAATAGAATTGGAATTTTCTAAAGTGATGTGAAGATGCTTAAAGTGAGAAGAAAATATATAGCATGGATTTTTTGAAACATAGCAGGGAGTAATTTATTATTAAAGTTCAATATTAAAAATATATAAAAAAATAAAATTAGATACACAGTTTTGAAACAAGAAAAAGATCTGACTATATTTTAGATAAACATTATGGATGTCAATACATAATTTATTGTACAGTACACGTGAATCTTACCCAGACAGCTTGTGAAACGATTTACTCACCACCCCGATGATTCCTGCCAGGTGTTTGGCACATGAATTGGTATATATGTACGATCTAAAACAATAATACTAATTAACACATAAAGATGAAGAAGAAAATTAAGCTATGTCCATTCATCCCAATCGAAGAGAGTTTAGTTCTTCAATTAGCAATATTTAATTTAATGAAATTAGATGGTATAACAAAGTAAAAAAACATTAGGGTTATAAAATTAGTTTAATAACAAAGTTAACATATAAAAAGAAGAAAGACGAAAGAAGAGGTTGTGACTTCAAACTTTTTCATTCAAAAAACTTACATATTAATCATTAGTATTTGCTATAAAAAATGAAACAAAATAAAATAAAATAAAATATTTAAAATGAGATGATATGAAATTGAATTATTTCATTCTATTTAAAACCTTTTATTTTTCTTCTTCTCTTTTAGAAATATGAAATATTTATTATATACTAATCTATTTATCATTATCATTCCATCTATTTTTAAAAATAAAACTTTATTTCATTTTATTATGAAATATGCAAATAATAATATAATAAGTAAATTAATTTTTAATGATTTTATCATGTACTATTCTACATTTCATTTCATTAATTCCACATTTTTACTTATCAAAATATATATTATGTGATGAAAGTATAAAATAGGTTTTGAATTATACTGTACTAGACACAAATTATAGTATGCCAATTAATGATATTGAATTGATAGAATGAAAATGAATGTGTACCTGAATTAACATTCATGTCCATGAGCACTATTGAACAGAACTCTAGGAGATTCTTCTAGCTACCTTCTGAGGGTTATTGTAGAGAACAATTCTGATGTGTAAATTTGCTTAATGGGATGACAAATTTATAACTCCCCAGGGTAGTCAGGGACCTCTCTTAATTGGGCTTTTAATCTGATTGACCTAACCCATCACAGAGTCAATCTCACTGTAATCCCAGTTCAATTAACCATATTGTTAAAGATAAGATAGTATCGGTTAAAGATAAGATATTATCGGTTAAAGATAAATAATCACATTGATATAATAATCATATCTTATATTGTCGGTTAATGATAATAGATATTGAGTGATACTAATCCACAATTAATTTCAACATTCTCCCACTTGGATAGTGTCAATCAATAATCAACATACAAATCATTAAGCTAAAACGACAATTGCCGATATATCATATATTAATTAACAATATGAAAAATATGAGCAACAAAATAAATATCCGATAGGGATATTAATCAATTGCATTTAACTAATATTTTTCATAGATGTATGGCATAATGCAGTCCCATAAATGACACTACAATGGTCCAAGCATAAATAAAATGCTAATAAGAAACATGAAATGACGTCAACTAGAGCATGTCTCTTAAATAAAATAGAGAATCAGACTCCCACTAACTTAATACATCAAAAGCCTTGACTAAACCCATGTGAGTTACATGAATAAGAAAAATTCCAACAGTTAAGGTCTTAGTCAGTGGATCTGCTAACATCTCCTCAGAATCAATGTTTTCAATCTGAGTATGAAAACTTTGAATTTGCTCTCTAACAAATTGATACTTGATATCAAAATGCTTTGAACGAGTAGAGCTTTTGTTGTTTCGAGAGAAACTCACAGCAGCAGTATTGTCACAGTAAATCACAAGTGGCCTGGAAATGCTTTCAACTATGTGAAAGTCAGATATCAATTTCTTAAGCCACATGGCCTGGCAAGTGGCCTCAAAACAAGCAACATACTCTGCTTCCATGGTAGAGGTAGCTGTAAGAGACTGTTTAATGCTCTTCCAAGAGATAGCTCCTCCTGCCATCATAAAAATAAAGCCAGAAGTAGATCTACGATCATCAGGGCAACCTGCAAAATCAGAATCAGAATAGCCAGTGACTTGAAGTTGATCAGACTTCATAAAAGTCAACATATGATCCTTGGTTCCCTGTAAATATCGCATGACCCTTTTAACGGCTTTCCAATGACCCAAACCTGGGTCGCTCAAGTATCTGCCTAAGGCATTGACGATGAAAGCAATGTCAGGACGAGTACAGACTTGAGCATATATCAGACTGCCAACAGCGGAAGCGTATGGAATTTTCTTCATAGCATCCACTTCTTCATCATTATGAGGACATTGTTTGTTAGATAATTTGTCACCACGTTGCACAGGTGCAACACATGGGGAGCAAACATTCATGTTGAACTTCTTGAGAATCTTCTCGATATATCCCTTTTGAGACAATCCAACTATGCCACGTGACCTATCATGAAGAATTTGGATGCCTAGAACAACAGAAGCTTCACCAAGGTCTTTCATGTCAAAATGTCTGCACAACATTGATTTTGTCTCAACCAATAGGTTCATACAACTACTAGCAAGGAGAATGTCATTGACATATAATACGAGAATGATGAAATTACTCCCACTAGTCTTCAAGTAAATGCACTGGTCTGCAACATTTTCCTTGAAATTGTAAGTAGTGACAACCTGGTCGAATTTTAAATACCATTGCCTAGATGCTTGTTTCAGTCCATAAATGGACCTTTTAAGTTTACACACCAAATGCTCATTGCCTGCTTCAACAAAACCATTAGGTTGAACCAGTAGACATCTTCAGCAAGATCTCCATTCAGAAAAGTTGTCTTTACATCCATCTGGTGTAGCTCTAGGTCAAAATGAGCAACTAAAACCATGACAACTCGGAGTGCGTCCTTCGTTGAAACTGGTGAAAAGGTTTCTTTGTAGTCAACACCTTCCCGTTGACTATAACCTTTAGTCACCAATCGAGCCTTATACCTATCAACCTTTCCATTTGGAGTATGTTTTGTCTTAAAGACCCATTTAGATCCAACAGGCTTACAACCTGCTGGCAAGTCCACAAGATCCCAAACATTATTATGAGACATGAAAGACAATTCATCATGCATAGCTTTTAGCCAGTCAGAAGCATGAGAACTAGAAAGTGCTTCCTGAAATATGATGGGATCATCATCATCATGTGGATCATATTCGTGCTCCTGAAGGTATACAACATAGTCATTTGGTATAGAAGGTCAGCGTATTCTCTGAGATCGTCTTAATGGGGCCACATCAACATCATCAAGTTGTTGATCATTGAGTTGTGGTTCATCAACTTGTGGTTCTGTCATTTGTTCATCTTGCCTTTCAACAATTTGTTCATCTGCGTGAGCCATTGGGATTGAGATGTCTGTAGGAAGAGAATAAGATGGTAATGGAAGCATGGTTCGATCTTCTCTGAAGGTCATCATTCTAGGTGTGTAACTCTCACTGTCCAAATCATCCTCAAAGAAAACTGCTCGGTCAGATTCAATAACTCGTGTAGAGTGAGAAGGACAATAAAATCTGCATCCTCTCGAACCGATGCAGTAGCCAATGAAATAACCGCTAATAATTTTGAGATCAAGTTTCTTTTGTTTAGGATTATAAGGTCTTACTTCTGCCTTGCAACCCCATACATGGAAATGTCTCAAACTCGGCTTTCTACCAGTCATTAGCTCAAAAGGAGTTTTGGGCACAGATTTGCTAGGTACCTGATTAAGAATGTACATAGCAGTTCGCAAGGCATCTCCCCAAAGAAATTCTAGCAGAGATGAATGTGATAACATACATCTCACCATGTCCATGAGTGTTCGATTTCGTCTTTCAGCAACGCCATTTTGTTCAGGAGTTCCAGGCATGGTGTATTGAGCTTCAACTCCATATTCATCAAGGAATCGAGCAAATGGTCCTAGATTTCTTCCTGTCTCATCATAATGACCATAATATTCTCCTCCTCTATCAGACCTTACACACTTAATTTTCTTTTTTGTTTTCAGTTCAACAAAAACTTTAAAGGTTTTGAAGGCTTCAAGAGAGCTTGCTTTATCCTGAAGAAGATATACCCATCCATGTCTGGAGAAGTCATCTATGAAGGTAATAAAATACCTATATCCACCCATAGCAGTAAGTGTAATAGGTCCACATATTTCTGTGTGAATTAATTGTAGCACATCGTCACATCTGTTTGAACTTTTATTCCTGGTTTTGGCAGTGAACTTCCCCTTGATGCAATCGACACAAGTGTCATAATCTGAGAAGTCAAGATCATGCAAAATCCCTTCTTTTATGAGTCTTTCAATTCGAGGCCTAGAAATATGCCCCAAACGTCTATGCCATAGCATAGAGGAAGATTTATCAATCCTGTTACGTTTACTCCCGCTAATGGAGTTAACTGACATATTGGTTACGTTTAACATGTAAAGTTTGTCATGCAAAACTCCTGAACCAACAACAGTTGAATTATAATAAATCACCAATTTTCCATCACCAAAATGAAAGTTTATCCACATTTGTCTAAAACAGAAATTGATATCAAATTCCTTCTCATGGAAGGGACATAAACAGCATCTTGCAATAATAAAGTATGTCCAGAGGATAAACATAAAGAGACGACTCCAATGTCAGCAACGGGTACTCCAGCTCCATCTCCCATAACAATCTTCGTCTCAACATCAATTGGTTTCCTCAGGCTTGTGAACCCCTGTAAAGAATTCACAACATGAATAGTAGCCCCTGAGTCTAACCACCAGGAATTTGGAGGAACATCAACCATATTAGATTCAAAGCAAGTTAGTGCTAGCAGATTACCTCGCTTCTCCTCTTTCTTTTTCAGGATAAAGCAATCTTCCACCTTGTGACCATGTTTCTTACAATACTTGCAAGAACCTTTAAAGAATTTCTTCTTGGGTTCTAAATGTCGTTCTGCTTTCTCTGTACCCTTTTTCTTCTTTCCTTTATATCTGTTAGCACCTTTAGCACCTGAACTAGAAGCAACGAACTGAATCCTATTAGGCTTATTTTTCTTCATTGACTCCTCCTCTTGGGTGATTATTGCAATCAATTCATCCACTCCATAGTCATGCTTTTGAATGTTATATGAAGTCTTCATGATGTCAAACTGAGAAGGCAGAGATTCCAAGATGCGATAGATTAAAGTGTCTTCACCAACCTCAACCTTGAGAGACTTCAGCTTATTATAGAAATGTACTAACTTCATAATGTGTTCACGTATACCGTTGACACCATCATATTTGCTCTTTTCAAATAAAGAAAGATATTGGCTTTTCTGTGCCTTATCAAAAGTTGTAAATTTTTCACTGACTGCTTTCAGAAAAGCACTGACATCATCAAGATCTGGAATGCTCTGTCTGATAGATTTCTCCATGGTGAATTTAATCACCTTCAGGCACACTCTGTTAGAGTGTTCCCATTTCTCATGAGAAATTCGCTGAGCTTCAGAAGACTCATCTGTAAGAGGCGCAGGCCTCGTCGTCCTCAATGCTAAATCCAGATTGCCAATGGTCAAGTAGAGATCTAATGATTCTTTCCAGTCCTCATAATTTGTTCCGTTTAGAGTTTTGACGGAATTAGGGAAGAAAACTGAACATCACAATAAAGGAAAAAAGTGATTTAAAAGTTCAGCTTAAAATAAATCCCTAAGCAAATTACAATACATTATAACTTAAATTAATAAATCCTAGCACCGATAGGGTACCAAAAACATTAACATAAGTAAATAGAAATGTATTGTACAACGACAAATTATACTAATAACAACACACCGATAGGGTATAATTATCACTAATATAATGAATTAATATTTATTCATAAATTTACACAAATGCATCCACGATAGGTGAAATTACAATTATGTAAATTAATAGCATAAATCATGCTTTATTTAATCATCTTAAAATATGACAAACAAAATTCACATCATCATGCCCACGATAGGTAGGTCATCACAATGCAATTTAATAGAAAAATCATATTGTAACTGATAATTCAATATTCAAAATTTGAGAGTAATATGCCAAAAAAATAATTCGAAATTACGTCTCAAAAAATTAAATAAATTTCAAAATTATGAAATTTCAAAATTTATATATATATATATATATATTTTATTAAAAATATTGAATAATTAGGGGCTTCGGCAAAACGAAAAAACGAAGCCAAGATGAAAAGAAGGAAGGAAGCCAAGATGCAGATCCGCTGCCGAGATGCAGATCGGGAATGAAAACGAAACGGTTTTGCACCAAACGGAAACGGTTCTTCTCGCTTTCCCTTCTGGAACGCCGGCGGACCAGCGCCGATGGGATCTCGGCGAGGCGAAGCGCGCGCGACGACGGTGAAGCAGGCGGCCCTGGAGGCGCCGAAACGCCAAGATCCGACGGGATCTGGGACCGAAACGCGGTGGAGAACCGCTGGAACGGGCGGCAGAAATGCGATCTCCGCCACGACGCGATTTGGGCCGATCTCCGATCTCCGCCCCTCTCTGCTTCAGATCGGAACGCAGCGGTCGAAGCGATCTCCGCCTCGACGCTATCTGGGCGGTCGGTGCGCGGCGAAGAGCCGCTGGAGGGAGCGGAGTAGTGTCGAAGCCAAGATCTCCGACGGGATCTGCGCGACTGAAAACGCAGCGGTGAAGCGCCGCTTGGAGCGCGCGCGGCCCGGTGGAACAGCGCCGAAGCGCGATATCCGCCGCGATCTGGGTTGCCAGGAGGCGATGCCCGCCGCGATCTGGGCGTCCGTTCGAGACGCGATCTCCGATCGTGCGGCGCGGCATGGTCGGGACCACCGGAAGGCTCGCCGGTCCCGGCGGGCGACGCGACTGCCGGCGGACGACTCGACTGCCGCCGCGTAATCGCTCAGGTATCATTCGGTCTCTTTCCCTCTCTCAAAAAACGCATGTATGTTAATGTTGAAATATAGGGTTTGTTCAATTGACAACCATAAAATGTATCTAGTTTGCTTTGATACCAATTGATGAAAGTATAAAGTAGGTTTTGAATTATACTGTACTAGACACAAATTATAGTATGTCAATTAATGATATTGAATTGATAGAATGAGAATGAATGTGTACCTGAATTGACATTCATGTCCATGAGCACTATTGAACAGAACTCTAGGAGGTTCTTCTGGCTACCTTCTGAGGGGTTATTGTAGAGAATAATTCTGATGTGTAAATTTGCTTAATGGGATGACAAATTTATAACCCCCCAGGGTAGTCAGGGACCTCTCTTAATTGGGCTTTTAATCTGATTGACCTAACCCATCACAGAGTCAATCTCACTGTAATCCCAGTTCAATTAACCATATTGTTAAAGATAAGATAGTATCGCTTAAAGATAAGATATTATCGGTTAAAGATAAATAACCACATTGATATAATAATCATATCTTATATTGTCGGTTAATGATAATAGATATTGAGTGATACTAATCCACAATTAATTTCAACATTATGTATTTCTTCAAAATATATATATATATATATATATATATATATATATTAATTAGGCAAGTGTGTAGTATATGAGGCATATCAATCTTATAAAAAAAAAAATATTTCATCCCTGTTCTAAATAAATGTTGTCCTATACTATTTTATATTAATAAAAAAAGCTATTAAATATATGAAAGAGAGTGATGTTATTATCAAATTAATTTTAAATTAATATTTCATTAAAAAAGCTAGTGACATTATCGTATGAGTGAAAAAATTAATTAATGTTACATTGAAAAGTTAAATATAAACTTTATTTTAAAACATTTTTTTTAAATAAAACAGTCATTTTAAAACGGAGAGGGGGTGTTTTTGTTTTTCTTCTAAAATGTTAGCTTTAATACTTGGCCAATCGGAAATATTAACATTTTGAGTACAAGGTTAGCATGTCTCAGGAAAAAGTATCCTTTTACGCCACAATGAAGATCAATGAATATTGGCCCACATAATAACATTACAAATATGTAAATAGCAAAATATACAAATTTTTCATGGCTTAATTCTTTTTAAACATTTTTATAAATATTCATTATCTCTTGCGTAAATGTTATCGGGACACGCTAAAAAAATACTTCTTTTATTAAGAGCTTTATGGACAAATTCGAAAACATTGTCTCTCTATACTTTGGATGAAAGTTTCTTTTTAAGGCTGAGTAATAATTTCTTTCTCCACATGACCACTTTATAGAATGAAAGTTCATGACTTTTATAAATAACATTTAGTAGATATTAATTATACTACCTTTTCATTTACCATATGTTATAGTAATAAAATTGTCCAAGAATCAAAATGAATGTTAGATTGATATTCTCAATAATTATAATATTACTGTTGAGTCATATACTTGATAAGTGTGATTTAATTGTTTAGTGTAATTAAGCTTTGTTATGCCATTAAAAAAAAATTGACATGCTTATTTTTAAAGAAATTTTGACTATCAATGAATGGTTGATTGTTTTTGAAAATGTTAATGTTTTTATTATATTAATTGAAGTGAAAACTAATAAGTTATTAACGTGAGTGTGTTACTTACCTCAATTTATTTAAATAAGGTTTTATATCTGATCTTTGAAGATGAAAAAAAGGTAGTTTGAAAGATATACATACTAAAAATGGTTATTCTTATACTTTTTCCAATAAGTATTAGTTATTAGCAAAAATAAGTGTGATTTAATGAGTTGTTGTATGAAGCTAGAAGTAAAAGAGTCATCACTCCTATGATTTGGTAAATTAGAACTTTTTATCATATATGTTGATGAGGATGGGTTTTAGTCATAAATGGAGATTATGGGTGTTGATGTAATTTAGTCCAAGACCCTTAAAAGATACATGAAAAACTTTGTTCCCATTATATAATTTAGAATTAAGATTTTTTTTTGTAATTGTTGACTTTGACTTTTAGTAGGTTGACTTTTAAAGCTAACCTTTTCTTTTTTACCATTGTATTTAGGTAACCTTGTATTTTCCTAAAGGTACTATAATCATCATGCTAGAGTTTGCTAAAATTGACCTAACTTTTAGAGAAGATGAACATGTGATATGTTCACCCCTTTCATTATGGGCACAACTCTCTTAAGCATGCTTAAAACATGACTACTATTCCTACCTCTAAGATGCTAGATACCATTCTTCATAGTCATGCCTTAAGCATGACTATTATTTGTCACCCCTTTCTACTATCCACACCTTTTGTATCTGGACTAGACTAAGCACATTTTTAGTTGGTTATACATTATCATAGTTACCTAACCATGGTTGGATATGACTCAACTAGAGTTGACCTAATCTTGGTTACATTAACTCATGGTTTAGTTAGCCTAACCCACTCCCTTTAGCCTATAAATAAGACCCATCATCTACATGTAATCTCTTTGGATAATTGGAAATATACTAAAATATTTGTTCTTGAGTGTTAGCCTTAAGTGAGTGTGAGAGTGTGCTCTCTTTCTCCATGGACGTGAGCTCTCTTCTAGATTTTATCAAGGATCCCTTCTAATGACAAACATCCCCAACTTATCTCTTATCCTTGAGAGTGGCATTTCCCTACCATTTCCTACCTATTCAAACTCCATTTCACCTTTAAATCAACCTCTTCATGGAAGAAAATCCTAGGGAGAAGATGTTTCTTCGTCAAGTGCATAACTGTCTGACATCAATTTTCATCTTTATTCTTGTTAATGGCTCACATACACAGGAATTTGTGGTTGAGAAAAGGGTATGCCAAGGAGATTTTATGGCACCATTTCTTTTCTTGATAGTGACAAAAGTCTGGTGTATTAATTAGGATGGAAAAAAGGTGTGGATCTCATTTTAGGGGTTATGGTAGGGCCAAGGAAATCTACAAGTTACTGTTCAATAATATGGTAGCAACACTATTCTCTTCTTAAAACCTTATTTAAGTAATGTTCTTACACTTAAAATCATTCTAAGATGCTTTGAAATTGCTTCCAGCTTAGGAGTAAATTTCCACCATAGAAGTTTAGAACGATTGGTGGTTAGTCAACATGAGGTAAGGAGCTTTATGGTCTTGTTGAGTTGTTCAATCCTTAAAATTCTATTCATATATCTTGGTGTTTAGCTTAGGGCTAGTCTGAGTATAGCATCTTATGGGATGTTGTCATTAACAAGATGAGTAGAAGACTAGCATGCTGCCATGGTGGGAAAAAAAAGGTATTTACCTCTTGATGAGAGATTATGTTTGATAAACTCCACCTTGATGAACATACTCTTTTTCTATATCACTTTTATAAGATACCGGAGGTGGTGGCTAAGAAAATTATTAAACTAAAAATAAATTTCCTTTGGAGTAGCAAAAGGGCTAGGAAAATTTTGGCATGGATCAAATGGAGTGAAGTGTATAAACTAAAGAAGTCTAGAAGGTTGGGCTTTAAAGACTTTAAAAACCCTTTAACAAGGCTTTGGTGACAAAATGGAGGAGGATATTATTAATAGAGGAGAATTTGAGGTGGGTTTGTGTTGATTTAGCGATGTATGACCTGATCAAAATGATAATTGCACCAGTATAGTTGAGATGTTTTTCTTCATGTTGGAAAGGTGTGGTTCACCTATCTAAAAAGAATAAACAAGATGGGTGGTTTGAAAGGAATGTAATAAGACATATTGCTGATAGAGCAAATGTAAAATTTTGCGGGGAAAAATGAGTCGGGGGAAGATGTTTAAAGGAACTATTTTATATGCATTATCTATGCAGAAACATGTAACAATTGTAGATGCCAGCTCATAGAATGATACTGAGTGGATATGAGTCTTCTATAGAGGTGGGAATTGAGATTTAGAGAAGAAGTAATGGTCATTCACTTGTTGCACACGATACATGACCAAAAGAAAAAACAAGGGAAACCAGATATGTGGACTTAAGGTACAAGGCATAATTCTTTTTAGTTAAGGGCGCTTATGACTTACTACAAGATAAACAATCACTTATTCTTAAAAAAAAAATCTTAATTTTGTTTGGAATGCTAAAACTTCTTGTAATTTCAAGCTTTTGCATTTAAGGTGTTACTTAGCAACATTGTAGCTAAAGATAAACTTCATAAGAGGAACATCATTGCACAATTTTATCTATCTATGTGCACTTTGGTGGTAACGAGGTAGAAACAAGTACTCATATGTTATTTGGATGCCCTTTTAGTTGGATTTTTTGCAAGTCAACTACCAATTCTATATGATCTTTGTGGTTACATAAAAATGAAGTTGTATTTAACAATGTTGAACTGTGTGCAATGTGCAGAAAAGGTCTTTGATTTGATGGTATATAAATCTTGGTCATAGATTGCTTCTAAACGAAATAGAGTTGTCTTCTACTTGTATAGATGATAAAAAATTTTCTATTTTGTCTTAAAGTTATATAGTGCAGGTTTTAGAAGTTCATAGCTTTAGGAATGCTAGTAAGTGGGGTTAAGCATATTTTTGGAATATTTTGTAATTGTACTATCTTTGTCTCTTCAATATGCCTTGTATTGACAACTTTCGTTTCAATTCCATTTGGCTTTCCAAAAAGAATAGCAAAATTGACAAATACTTTGTATCAATAATTTAGTAACTAAAAAATTGGGGTGAACAAGATAGATAAAAAGGAAAAAAAAAGTGATTGATATAATAAATGATGTATTAAAAATAAAAAAGAAGAGAATACAAATGTATATATTCAGTAGACAATTTCTTTTAGTATCCCACATTTATTATTTGCATCCCCAAACAAAAACCACCTAAAATACTCTTATGTTATGGATCAGTTGATTTGAAATACCTAAAAACAAAAAATTTGAATCAATTGATTTGGAATTGAGTATATGTTATGTTTTCTAATCCTAATTTTATTTTTCTATTTTGGATCATTTGATTCAGAATTTATGTTTTATCTGTTTTGGATCAACTAATTCGGAAATATAATCAATATTCAATTAAAAAGAAATTTCAAATTATACGATCTAGATAACATAAAGTTGGAATTTAATTCTAGATCAACTGATCTAGAAGTCCTACAAAAAATAAAATTAAGATCAATTGATTCAGAATAATAATTGGAGCAGAAAAAAAATATAGACTTGAGGCATACATACATTGTGTGATAGAAAGGAGATTATAAATTGTGGTTAGGATGTTGGTGAGAGGTTGTGTAGTCAGTCACAAAGGGAGGTTTTATGGAGTTGTACGATGGAAGTAAGCACATTAGAAAAAGGAGAAGAAATATAAAAAAAGGAAAGAAAATGTGACCAAGGCCTAGGTAAAAAGTTTGAAATCTTAGGTTGAAAGGTAATATGAATGTTTTGGTATTTTTAAAAATATATTACCTCATAGGATGTGTGAATAGGAATTGTGGAAGTGTTAAAAAACATGCCTATTCATTATTATGACTAGGAGTGAATATATCTGTTAAGGTTTGACAAGCCCATAAATATCTATGAATTTTGGTCCTATTTTTCATTCACATAGTTATAAAAAAATTTGATCTAATAAAGTTGGTGGACTTTAATTTAGAGATTTAGTTTTAGAATTGTAAACTCTAATATTTTTAGACTTTTCATTTTAATTTAAGACTTTAGTATTAAAAATGTTTAATGATTTAGATTATAATAAATGTGAATATATTTTAATATCATATATTAGTGTTTAATTAAAAAATTAATTATAATTTTAGAATATATATGGGTCAGTTTAGAATCAATATTCTTATATTATATTTGGTCGTATTTAATTTGACAGCCAAATGCTACCTAGCATTGGCATGACTCTCGTTAGAAACCATGTCAGAATATAATTTGTTGTCTATTGGATGATATTTCATATGAAAAAGGGAGAAGTTTGTTTTTTATACAATTACAATGAGAAATGGATAAGCATTCAAGTCCTTTTATACAAAAACTAAATACAACCAAAGAAGACACCATTTTAAACAGGCATCATTAAAGGGAAATCATGCAAAGACATTAGCATAGCCTACTATAATAATAAAATTAGACAAGACGTAAATATAAAGTTGGAAGCTACAGACTCCGGTCGAGTGGCCAAATATTCCCACAGCTCATAGCATCGCTCATGACTCCATTGTTGATGTCGTTGAAATTCATATCCAAGTTTCCCAATGCTGAATTCTGTCCACCAACTGTGACACCATTATATGAACCATCATTTCCATAGACTGTAATGGTTGGCGAAACATGCGCCATGTGGCGCATATTAGTCGTGTTCAGTTGTGGGGGTGTGTTCACTTGACCTTGTGTTTGAAAAAGCTGATTGTTTAACGTACTGAAAGAGCTCCTAGTCATCATATCCTCTGCTAACTTCACCTATAAGTGACACAAGAATAATTAAGGTCATGTAAACATTTGTTATATATACACCATCATTCAATTCTATACTTTTACAACCATCTAGCTTATCTTAATTCTTTGGAGCACCACTCACGGTTGAAAATTGAAATTCTGTTGAGATATTTTCCATCTACCTTAATTAAATTCTTAGTTACTTCTTGTCAAAAAGGAAAAGTTACTACTCCTTTTCCCTGCTTATATAGAGTTGTAACATCCTTTTGCTGTACATTTTTTTAATCTAAACAAAACGAATTTAAATTTCTCGTACGTGGCAACATGAGTGCAAAATGTTAGGTTTAATAATATTGCCAAAAGAACCTGATACCTTGGCTCTCAAGGCTTCTACATCTGATTTTAGCACCCGGTTATTCGTATCTGCCTCACGAAAATGTTGCCTAGCATGTGTGAACTGCGTGCATAGGTTTGCGTTTTCCTCTTTCAGTTTTGCAACCTGAGAAAGCAAAATTCAAACGAAAAAAAGAAAATAGCATTATTTTATTCCCTTGTTAAAGATTTATAACATACCCTCCATGTACTCCCAACACACCAGCTACCTGCAACTCAAGGTCAGCCAAATGCGCTTGCTTTCTTCTTCTTGAGTTTCTTGCAGAATTGCGATTAGATTCCATCCTAAAACCATAAGATCATTTAAAAATTAAAATCTCAGGGATGTTAAAATCCTCTTTGCGATTATGTTTGCATTTTTTTTTTTTTATTGAATTTCTCACTGGAACTAAAATAAATTTGTACACTTCAGTTTTTGAAGAAATTAAATAACAGATTTTTAAATGATACAAGTTGACCAAAATTCATTTTATGTTTTTATTTTTTAGTTCCAAAGTGCTTATTGACAAGTGTATTCTTTCTTTCAAATGTTTTAATTTGACATACCTTCTAAGGCGCTTAATATCAATTGGATTTGTGCTCTGCTCACAAGCACCTGTTTCATCATCCTCATCAGACGGCTCAGAGGAACCACTCGTGCCTCCTTTGGTGTGACTCTCTCTGCCCTCTGGTTTATTAGCTGACATTGGACTGCCAACTGCCCAATTTGCAATTCAATCCAACACGTTAAATTTCATAATTAAACAATAATTTTATGAGCTATTCACTTTTGTTATCCAATGCAATCATAGAGGATTAATAATAACAATAATAAGATGGACAAAATAATGACTATATAACATTCGTAGTGGTCATACCATTACTAGTGACACAAATGGATGACTGAGAATCAATGGTAGCAGTAATGGTGGAATGGTTTGGAGTTAGGGTTTGGGAACCAAGAGGGTCTGTAAGTCCAAAAGTTGAAAATGAAGGCATCGCATCCTGCAAGTACGAACGGAGGGTTAAGCTATCACGAATTTTGTACATTTTAGTCACCATAATCAACTTTTTCCTTTGTTTCTTTCTTCTTTTTTTTTTACACTTTGTCCTTGCAGAGCTTTTTCTTTTCTTTTCTTTTCTTTACATGCAAAATAGCAATGGGGCAAAACGCGTGAAAGATAAGCTATACAGGGAAGTATAAAGCATCACTCCAACAAACCACAAGCTAGAAAACGGGTCCACTTAGATAGAGGCAATAATATGAAAGCTTTATAAAAAGTCTTCGTACTTATGTTTTTGAAAAGAAAAAATCAATAACGACATTCTATCATATGTATATTTAGTGTATTTCATTTGACTGATTTTGATTTTTTTTAGTTGAATGTTTAGGAGTTTGTAAACAGGCCTAATGTATAAGACTTGTTCAGGTTGAGTTGCACCAGAATTGGGGGAAAAAATATCAAACCTAATCGGCCTTGAAATTCTGTTCTAACCTTCAGATCTAATCTAGACCAATTAAAAGCATATTCGTCAATGAAATAAGGTTAATTGTTCAAATTAAGTTGAGTCATCAGGTTAACTTTTCTAACTTGCTACTCAACTTAGTTGAGCTTTACTCAAACAAAGTTGACTAATTTTTCTAACTTGCTACATGAACTAATGGACCTTCCATCTTAGTTGTGTTTTACTCAAACTAACCTGAGGGTAGAACAAAACCGAAAAATTTAAGTTTTAGTATGATCGGGCCACTGTTTCCAACCGAATTCCCTAAACCTTTTTTTTAATAATTTTTATACATTTTTTAATGTAATTTTTTTTGTATTAATTGCTATTTTTTATGACTAATTTTGTTTCCAAATTAAACTCATTAAATAATAAAATAATGTATTGATATAAGAATTTTTTTTTTTTATTTCAAAACATGTTTCTTTTGGTACGTTTAAAAAATTGAACGGACCGATTCAATGGAAAAACTAATGAATTTATCTGGTAATGGATTCTGTTAATGTTTAAAATTAATAAGATAAAGAATTAATTTAAAAACAAAAAAACTAGTCATGAAATGGTGAAACTGGTAAAAATATTTTTTAATTTTTTAAATTATTTTAAATACACCTATGTATCATATAAAAAATATTATTTTATTAAAATCAGTTTAACTATAGCTTCAATAAAAAATAACTTTGAATCAATATTTTTACGAGTTCGTTTGTCAGATTTTATCCATAAAAGGTTTTAAAATTTAATCCTTTCCATATTTAGTTTTTATTAGTATCCGTGAAAGTAAACTGTTAGAACTTTTGGTATATAAAAAAAATAGCTGAATGTAAATAGGTGGGACGTATTGTCCTAAGTCGTTACTAATAATTGATTCATTTTCGTCCAACGCCCACTAAAGGTAGAGTGGTTGATTCATATTATTCTTAGTGACTTGTGACGAATGAAAAATTACACTTTGATAATTTTTTGTTGCTTACTTGCATATAACTAGAAAGAGATAGAAACTAGAAAGTGATAGAAAGAAAGGAAAGATAAATGATTGATAATTGTTAGAAATATTTCATGAACTCATGCGCATTTAGCCAATAGTAGCAAGTTTTAATTGTTAGAATAATTTAATGGCAAGAGTTTTAAAAAAAAATCGAAAAGTGAACTATTATATATAAATTTTGCAAAATGTTTTTAATGTAATTGTGAATACATATAAATATAAATCTAATATATAATAAGTAACAAGTTTTTTTTTTCTTGAAAAGTAATTAAAGAAGGATTTGCTTTATGTAATTGTTTATTAACAGTATCACAAACAATTTTCGTGATACTCTTTACATTAATCTATAACAAAAAATAGCTTGTTTTGTTTTTAGAAAACTTTTCACATATTTTTCTCGTTTTTAATTTGCGCGCGAAGTGAATTATAAAACTACTTGTTAATAAAAAGAATAATATATATATATATATATATATTATTTTATAATTTTTTGTATTAGTTATTGTTTCGCAACTGATTTATAAAACTATTTTTAATATTTAAAAATAAAAAATTCATTTGGTAATTATTTTCTTAAACAATTTTCAAAATCTATTATGATATTTTAGTTTTTAAAACTATTTGTAAGTAATTTTTTTTAGTTTTTTATTTTCATTTGAAAAATTCAAAATATAATAATAATATTTTGTTTTTTCTTTTTTTTATTATGAAATTTTTATAAATATAAATAATTTTTTTATTTTTAATTTTTTATATCTTCAAAATAGTTTTCAAATATTTTATTTTTTTTATTAATGACATTTCTCTTCTTCTATAAAAAACAAGTTTTAAAAACTATTTTTAATTTTTTTAAAAAATTAAAAATAAAACTAAATCAATCAAATCTAATATTTTTTTTATCTTTATTTCATAATTTATTTTAGTAAACATTTCTCCCTAATAAGTATGACACAATATTACTAAAAAACTAACAAAAACAAAAAGTTTTTATTGATATTATACATGAGCAAAAGTCGTGGCCGCTAACACGAAGGAAAGAACAAATAATACATAATTATTTATTATTAGTATAATTGAACTGGAAAAAGCTATATGATTCAGTGGAGTAGGTTACAAACTTACATCATGGATTTGGAACAAGTGAGGTACATAACTTTGCAATAGTTGCTTTTTATACTTCTATACTTCTTGTATTTATATTTAAAAGAGTTTAATTAGTATAAATAAAAGATTTTTATATTAATGCTTAAGTATAATTTTTTATTTTATATAATTTTTAAAATAATAATAATAAAGTTAATAAATTTATCCTAAGCAAATTTATATTGATCATATATACTAATGAAATTTTTTAAAAAATTTTATATTAATATTTAATTAAAGTATAATAAAATATAGTATTTATAATAAAAATTTAATTAATATACATTTAATAATTACTTTTCATATAACTTTTAAATCAACGAATAAAGAATCTGTATAACTTTTAAATCAACGAATAAGAGTATAATGGGCAGTGACACGATTTCGTGCAAATAACTAGAGGAGGACATCATAGGATGGGGACCCACTCGAAGCGAGAGAAAGACAAAAAATAAAAGTGCAGTTTGCCCAAGTCCTGCGTTCACACAAGTTCTCACCCACACCCCAATAATGAAGCAGTCCACATCAACCTCATTGCCTCCTTCACTCACTCACTCACTCACTTTCAATAATTAGTTTCACTGTTTCAGATCTACTTATATTAACCCACCCACACCAACACTATTTCTCTTGTTCCACACCCTCTGGATCCTTTTTTTTTTCCCTTCACCACTCATTTTTATTTTCATCTTGGAAACATTTTTACACTTACAAATTATAATAACTGCTTTAACTAATCAACAAATTACCATGCATAAAAGATAAAGTGGTGTTGGAAACAAAAACTGACCATATTATTATTATTAGTTTTTTTAATGTTTACTCTTATGGTTATTACGGCGCAAGCTATAGATGTTTAGTTTTTGGCAGGACATAGAAGATGGTATTGGTGACGTGGCAAGAGATGCCTGCGTGTGAGAGAGAAAGAGAAGACTGACCGGTAATAATAGATTTTGGAAAGCGGTGAAGGCATCGGTTCCAGCGAGACTGAGATAGCGAAGATCGTAATCGAGATTCGGAAAATCGTAATCGAGTTCGGACTCCGTTGTCGCCATCGCCGACGAAGGTGTCGGAGATTCTCGGGACGCTTCGGCCTTAACAGTAGGAGAGAGAATAGGGAGAGAAAAGGGAATGAGAGTAGCAGCTTCAGGGGTATAAATAGGAAGAGAATGTGCATCAACTCTGCTTACCAGATTTTTTTCTTCACCGAAACAAATAATAAAATAATAATAATAATAAGTAAAAAGATTGGGCGGCAAAACTTTTTGGTTGATGGAAGTGACCCAATCCGTCACATATAATTTAATTACGTGTTTGAAACGTGACTAGGGACTTTTTCTACAAAATCCAATCTGGACCGTCTATCTAGGAATCACCAACCACTTCCACAGACACGTAGTGCAGTGAAAATAACAGGTGGGACTAAATTAAAATTCTGCTTTATTTCCCCCTTGTTGGGATTACAATGATCCTTCTATTTATGGGTATAGCCCAAATATGTCCCATTTCCAACTTATTATCTTTTTTTGGTTCGATATAAACATCACTACACACATTATTTAACTCTTTAAAAATAAATTGAATATATATATAAGAGTGTAACTATGTGTCTAGTACCCTTTCTTTATTATTATAGTTGTAAATTTTTTTGACAAAATTATAATTATAAAAATCATATAATATGTTGTCAAAATTATTATATGATAAATTAAAATTATATATCTAACTAAAACATTAACCTTAAACATCGAATAAAAATTAATTTAAAATATATAAAATATACAAAATGAGATGTACAATAACAAATTAAATATTTATTATGTTTAATTTATATGTACAAAATAAGATGTAAATAACAAATTAAAAATATACAATCCAAGGATCCTAAGCCAATTCACATCTCCTAGTCCTTTAACTTTGCCACAAATCAATATCCAAATAGAAATACATCAAGTACTAAGATTACTAGTTATTAAATTTTACTATTTTTAGCCTTTTAGAATTTACATTTTATCTTTTATATAGACTACTTTTGTATGTAGTTTTACTATTACATGTTATTTTAAAAAAATAATATATGTTTAATACTTTATTTACAATTTTTTATGTGTACTATTTTTTTTTGTTTTATGAAAGACAATAAATCTAAAATAATTTCTTTTTAATATGTGGATCCAATCTGATCCGTTTTTAATAGGATTGAATCGCAAATGTTTTTCTTACACATATAACCCCATCCAATCTAGTTAAAATTGATCGAACAAGATTTTATTTTACTCCAAATCCAATCCATTTTAATCCGTGAGTATCCATATACACCATTGATATAAGATAATAGGGTGTTTATGGATCTAAATCGACCAGTGTATCTAACTCAATCCAATTAAATTTGTGAATCGATGTAATCAGATCAAATTTGATACAATCCAATTAAATTCGTCATGAACGAATCAGATCACGGATTTGAACCTTGAAAATTTATAAATTTGTGATTTCAATTTAAAGTTTTATATTTGAGTGTGTTTGATTTGCCATTTCAATTAAAAGTTGAAAACATAGCTGAAATAATTTTAGCTCCGTTTGGATAGCAAAAATCTATGATTTTTTAGGAGCTACTAATTTTTCAAAAAAATCACTCCAAGTAGTTTTTCTAAGAAATCTTCTATTACTAATTCATTCTACTTTTACATGTTTACCCTTTCTTAATTAATGCATTGTCCCTACTTATTCTCTCTTATTATATTATATACCCCTCTCTCTTTCACTTCTCTCTCATTTATTATGTAATTATAGTAATTTATAATATAAATATATAATATAAAATTGTTATAATTTAAATATATAATTTAAAATTTAAATATTTAATTAAATAATGTGTAATTACATAAATTTATAATTTAAATATATTATTATAAAAATTTATAATTTAAATATATAATATAATAATTTATAATTTAAATATATAATTAATTTATATTATTAAAATATGTTATAATTATTTTAAAAACTTCATTGCTTATCTAATGACTAATTATGCTCTTATTTGTCATTTTACAACTCTCAGTTAGTTGATTAGCTAATTTTACCAAACACTTACAATTAACTTTTCAGCTTTCAATCAGTTTTTCCAGTTTTCAATTAGCTTTTAAGCTAGATTTGCTAAACACATCCTTTATATATATATGTATACGTGTTTATATTTATATATATATATATATATATATATATAATAGAAAATTAGCAATACAATTTAAATAGTATTTATAGATTGAAGATAAGTTGGAAAACAAATGCATTAAGTATTACTTTGATCAAATTTAAGAGTTATTAAATTTTATTATTTTTAATTTCTTAGAATTTACATTTTATCATTTATAAACTACTTTTATATATAATTTTACTTTTATATTATTTTTAAGAAACAATGTATGTTTTAATATTTTTTTGCAATTTTTTATATTTTCTATTTTATTTTTCAAGTTTTACAAAAAATAAAATAGAGTTTAAAAAAAATTGTAATATGTGCATCCAATCCTATTTTTTTACAAATCCAATCCAATTAAATTTGATGGATTGAATTTTATTTTGCTTCAAATCTTATTTGTAAACACTGAGAAGAGTTAGAGAAAAACTCTCCTTGTAATAAATTCCAAGTTATGAATAATTATGAGAAAAGTTTTAAAAATTTTTATAAATTTGTCATGTTATAGATTCCCATGCTAAAAAAAAGATAACTCTAACTTCATATTCATCTTCAATTTTTTATTTTATTTATAAGTCAAACAATATATTATAAATAATAGCATAACAAATGACTATGTAAGTCTCAAAAAAATATTTTTGTTTAAAAAATATAACACAAAATTTTGTTTAAAAAACAAATTAGCTTCGTATTAATCTTCTATTATTTAGATTTCCTTAAGACTAATAGTTATGGATGAACATTTGAATTAAAGTCTCTATGCTACCCGCTAAGCTTGCAACCCACATGGTATTTGTGAGTCCTAAAATTTTGGATTCATTTATATATGTGTGTTTTTTAGGCTTGACTTACAAAACTCATGGATTTAGAAGGTTAACTTGTAAACATTTGCGAGCCTCTACATAGTTAATTTTAAATAAAAAACATATTTTTATAAAAATGGAGCATCATAAGTAAAAAAAAATGTAATATTTTATGATGAGATTTAATATTTGAATGTATTTATATTTTATTTTTGTACATTTTAAATTTAAACCATTTCACTCTATATTTTAGACTTTTCCTAATCTTCCCATTGAATTGTTTAATGATGATTTTTTTTTTTGGGAGAGTGGGTGTCACTTTGGGCATTATGCTTAAGGTTGATCATGTGACAACAATCCAGGCCAAAGGCCGGTATGCCAGATTTTATGTTGAAATTGACCTTAATGAACGTAGCTAGAGGGCATTTGCTACAATTATAGTGCAAGGGTTTTCATAAAATTTGTTTTTGGTATGGAAGATATAGACATACAAAGATTATATTTTATTATTTGTGATGACATTTAATATTTAACTATTAAGCAATAAGTACTCTAACTAACTAACTTTTCTTAATTATTGCATTGTAACTCATTATGGTAACTTTATATATATATATATATATATATATATATATATATATATATTTGAATATTTATAATAATTAAAAACGAGACAAATTTATTTTATTTAAAACATTTTATTATGTTTTTAAGCGGGTTGGTCTGCGACCATTTGCAAACTCTGTTGGATGAATGAAAATTCAAATATAATGAATTTGTTTAGAATGTTGTTTCATGGACTGAGTATTACAATTTGTTGTTTTTTTCTTGAGTGTGTAGGCAAATGCCCAGCACAAAAAATTTATTCAATAGTAGATATTACATTACAATGCAAATCTCTGTGGTACATATCAGACAAAAAGTCTGAAACATTTGTAAACCTACACATTTCTTGATCCATAGTCAAACCAAATTTTGCAAAACCATCAGCCAACAAATTCTCCTCGTAGGGGGTATAGATGAAGCTGCAAGACAAAGTTTTACCATTAACCCTGTAAATATGTTCGACAATTGGATAACACTCATGCTCTATTGCACAACCTCCTCCAACATAATGACATTTAGAGAGTCAGATTCAACAATCAAGTTGCAAAAACCATTTTCATAAGCTGTGAGATTTTCAACAACAACCAAAAGTTTAGTCTTTCCAATATCAAAGTATGGTATCCTATGAGCGAAACCCACAAGGAAAACACCTTTGCAATCGAGAGCAACACCCCTAACAACTGTCATCCAAGGATCCCAGTGAACAACTGCATCACGATTTATTTTGAGTGTCCCTCTCTTTAGGGATTGTCAAGTATTCCGACATCGCAAATCCACATACTGAGGAACTCCACTTTCCTTCATAATTAAGCGCAACTGATGAATACCTGCAAGATCACTAAGAAGGGATTTTACAGAGCAAGCAACCTAGTCGTCAAATTGTCATTGACCTTGAAAAATGAATTGGTTCCTTTTCCACCACAAGGGGCCAAGGATAATACCAAAATTTGGCTCCACTTGAATTTGTCTTGGTTGAAATTAGACTTTAGATTTACTAATAGTCACAAGTCAAAGTTTTATTGAGTGAAAAAATTTGAGATTGTCTTCGCACCCATCCTCCTCCAGACCACACGAATATGAATACAATTCCGTAAAACATGTATAATGAATTCCCTTAAGTGTCTACAAAAAAACACATAGAGTTTATATGAGTTTGTCTTTGATATAATCATAACCATGTTTTATATATTTTATTATTATTATTATCATCGTCATTTAATATGTGTATAATATGGTATTAATTCTTGAAACATTGAAATCCATTAAATAATTTAAGTTGATGTCTTTTAACATATGCTTTTAAATATTACGGATTGGGATTCAAATTTAAAGCAAGATTATTTATCAATTATCTTATACCATCTAGTTAAAATATATGAATCTTATTTTATATTTTTTTACTTGCTATATGGTGTTATTATTATTATATTAATAGATAATAATAGAAAAATTCCAAGACATATTTAAAATAGAATTAAAAAAGGGGAATAAATGGGGTGGGAATAGGATTCACCTGTTCAAAATTGAAAATTCCAATTGAACTATAGATGACTTTTATACAGAATAATGGCATACTGCTGATGTTGCTGGTCGGTCAATCATCACTCTTCACTTTGCTTCATATTATCTACTATCTAGGTAGTCCGTTTTAAAATGTTAAAAAAATATTAATTAGTTTTTAAAATTCTTAAAAAATTTGTGATTATTATATTGAATATTGAAATTTAAAATTATATAAACCCGCTAATTTATAGAAATAATTGTATTATTTTAGAAACAAATAATAATAAAAGAAACTAAAGAATAGTTATGTTGAGCAATAATGACTGGTTTGCTAGTATTTGCAAATCTATTGATGGCTTGTTAAGGGCGGTTTGACTTTGATGGGCAAGTGGCGACGGAATTTCATTCTCTCAAAATTGCGAAAAGACAAATCTCCACTTGCAAGTTGCACCAAATCTCGTCCAAAACAGGAGTAGAAAGGGAGTTGGGATGCACAAAATATATCACACGCTTCCCTTTCTTTTTTTCCCCTCTTCTTTCTAGAATACCATATTTTTTTATAGGAGATAGTTTCATTTCGCTTACAAAATTATAATACCACATTAATAAATTTATATTTATATTTACACATAAATTAATAGGTATGTTTGTCTTTCAAAATGTTCAATAATCAAAATATTTCAATACGTCCAAAAGTCACTCAACATTCAAGTTAAAATCTAAGTATAAATCAAATAATGAAAAATATAATCAAACTTCATTTATTATGCCCTAACTTACAGGGACATTTCTAGGGTCCTTTAATGTAATTTTGGATCTAAAAAATATTCTTAAACAAATTAAAAAATAAGTGTGGTATTATTTGATTTAGTTTAAATTAATTATAAAATTTAAATCTAATCAAACTAATATTTTACTACTTGATTTTATTTAATTCTAAGGTTTAAAAATTTTATTATTATGTACTAATAAAACATTCAAAATTTTTTATTTTCAAAATTATGTACAAACAATAA
Organism: Psophocarpus tetragonolobus; assembly: GCA_037954015.1. Taxonomy (NCBI): domain Eukaryota; kingdom Viridiplantae; phylum Streptophyta; class Magnoliopsida; order Fabales; family Fabaceae; genus Psophocarpus; species Psophocarpus tetragonolobus. The sequence goes on along the minus strand of CM075688.1, from coordinate 20,884,588 downwards.
ATTTATTTAAACATAACATATTATTTTTGACAAATTGTATTTAATAAAATTAAAATGAATAGTCTTACTAAATATTAATTTACCAACTAATACATATTATTTTTTTTTAAATTTAATTAATGATTAAGTATAGACACTTTAAAATTAATGAATAATTATATATATATTTTTTGAATTTGTTAAACTAACTAATATTAATAGTTTGATCTGATTTAAACATGTGAAATCATAAAAAAATAGATGAAACATTTGAAAATTACAAAAACTAAATAACTCAAATTAAATTTATCTTTTACGGTTTTTCATCTTTTGATTTTTAATTTAATTTAATTTGATTTTATACACCTCTACTTATTTATAGACATGAGTTGCATTGTAGTAGAATTTTTGTAATAAGAATTTAAGTAACTTTAATCTTGATTAATTAAACGAAAATCACTATTAAAAAATGACTCATAGTGACATATTATTTAAAAATAATATTAAATTTCTAAATTAGTTACAGAGTTGAGACACTAATTCCTTATTTTTATAATATGAATTTTAAATTAATTTTTAATAATTTATTGAGTTAAAAATTTTGTAATTTTAATTTACTTTTGTTTTATGTATGTAATTTAGATTTTATAATTTAAAATTTTAATTTTTTATATTATAATAAGTGACTAATAATCAATCAGTCACTCTTAAAGACAACGGAATAATCAGTTATGGTGTGTAAATTAAAAATATTTTATATTTATTTTACTCATTTAAACCCTGTCCTACTTTTATTTTAAGGTCTTGAGTTTAGGGTTTTGATGTGAAACGAAGATTCATCTGGAAAAAACCTAGCACCTCTACTTTTGTTGAACTGCAAAATTCACTTGTCTTCCTCTCACTACAAAATCATAGTTTGTGCAAATTCATTCCAACCTCGGTGGTTTACTTCCCACTTGAGAATCCGACCCTCCAGTCTCTTTCTCTGACGGAGAATCCTCCCTGCCGTTGCAAAATCCACCAGTGCATCGAACTCACCATCTCCGACGACCATTGTGTGTTGCCGCCAGTGATCATGTTGGGTTAGATCTCAACACTAAAGAGGTTTTGTGAAAGGCTTGAAACCAGCCACCGATAACAGCAGTAACCCCTGTTAGTGGTCACACTGCACTCTTTAAGGTAGACAACTGTGGATTGGTTGAATGTGGGCATCTCCTAATTTCTCTTTCTCACTCTTTATTATTCTTTTTCTCCATGTTTTCAATCTTTTATCTACTGAGAATTCAAAGTTGTCAAACCTGACCTTTTTGAGTATGCGATTCTGTGTTTCTCCACCACCACATCGTTAGTGGGACCGAAGTCATATGGGAGCCACTGGATTATTTTATTTAATGCCAAAAACACGCCCAAAATATTTTAAATTCCTTTTATTATACACATATGCATATTTGATTTTTATTTTTTTCCTTTCTGAAATTACTTTTTGATACAATTTAAAAAAACAAAAAGTTAGGTTTGTTCTTATTCTTGAGGAACAAAGGGTTACTTCTTCTGCTTTCCCACTAGCTTTCCCAATTATCTACATTCTTTCGTTTTAATTATTTAAATGGTAATTTTCTAAAATGGGGAGGCAATAGTTTTTGGGGAATACACCCAAAACATTAAAAAACAGATTTCACATTGTGTCATTCAATGTAGGTTTCTTAGTGTTGTTGATATAACCATCAATGTAGGATTCTCTCAAACTTAGCATATGAAGATAATTCTATATTTAAAATATTAAAACTTCTAAACAATCAATATAAACTAAGGCACCTTGCATAGAAAAGGTGTTGTTCAACGAGCAACTTGAAATATGTTCCCGTAAAAAAACTTTACTCTAGGAGACGTGTCATTGTGCAAAAATCACATTAAGTTTATGGCAGGGGAAATTTTGCATCGAGCGAGATTTTTCGTTGGGTGCAAAGTCATGCACTAATATAATAGTGATAATTTTTCACTAGGCGAGAACACTCGCCCACGAGATTTTGCAGAATTGTAAAACCTTTGTTGCATAATCCATAAAGTTTAACGGTCGAAACAAGCATATCAACAATCAACTATATTCCAGCATGCCCATTTACATCTATGTCTTACATATTTAGACATATTATAGTTCTATTTCAAAATGGGTCTGACCTGCGGGCCTACAAAATGGGGCAGATTAGACTCTAAAAAAGGAGACTCAAATAGAAGCGAACCTTTTTTGTCCAGTTCATTTGACCCGACTTAGTAAATGAACTTGGGTTAGGCTGGTCTGGTGGGCCACAGGTTGATCAAAATACAAATATAACTACAAAAATTTTAAAAATACATATTAATAATATATGATATATTGTTAAAAATATACACATAAAGTATGCTTGATGTGAAATTAATTTATGCATATTGTTAATATATATATATATATATATATATATATATATTATATAAAAAGTATGTTTGATGTTTATTTAATAATACATTTTTAAAAAATAAAAATTATGTTGTTCTAAAATGTATATTAAATTAAAATATACATATAAATATATTTTTATGTTATTTTAGACTTATTTATGATGCGTTTTTTATTGATTTAGTGTGTTGTTTTGAATTGATTTGGGCTTGTATTATAAAACAAGTTTTATTTTTTATAAAAATTTGAATTTTGATTTTTCTTTAAAAGGTTCGTTTTGGTTAGGTGGCCCAATATGGAGTTAGGTTGGGCTTAGAAATATGTAGCTTGAATAAAATATGAGTTAGTCCGACTCAACTAATTTTGTTTGAAAAGTCCAATGACCAAGCAGGGTTGGGCTGACCCGCCCAGATTGCTACCTCTACGCACACATGTCTATAAACTCAAAACACCAAGTTTTACAAGTTAATTTACATAGATCCTATACATCGACTATTCAGATCCTTTCTACAATTCAAAAGGAATGCTCTAGTTCCTATCACACGATTGACTTCAATTCTACTGTTTTGTCCTCCATTTTCACCATTGTTATCTGCTCTTGTGTAAGACGCGATCGTCACAGTCATATAAAATAAACATACAAGCAAGGTAAGCGTATAATATAATAAATACATATAAATATTAAAATAATACAATTTAATGTCCATACCCATTGAACACAATGTTACCAGCAGAAGACATCACATTTATGCTTTCTTTGAACATAAGTACTCATAATCACCTAACAATACACTTTTTGGAATGACTTTATTGAGTTTGGATACTAAGGCAGCTAGTAACATCTCTCAATTGGCGTTTGATGTCCACTTGACTCATTATGACAACCAATTATGTCTACGCATATTCATCTGACAACCATTAACTGTTGTCTGGTATCTACTTAACCCATATGACAAACCGTTTGTTGTCTGAGTATATCCCTCAGGTACTCCCACTTGATCTAGTACCAGGATGGCAATGTAATTCACATAAGCACCCCTACTTAATCTAACACCACAAATTACATTGACCTTAGTCGTATCCCTAACCAATACACCCTATACATCACAATCAAGGCTAAATTACCCAATTATAACCGCTCGTAATCAACAATTCATTAATCATCATCTCAACATGCTTGACAACAACATACATTTTAGCAACATAATTTTATTTAACACCTAGGTTCATCATTCACAATATTAATTTCTCCAAATTTTCAAGTAACAAACAATTCGGTCAAAACTCATTTTAGAACTAAATCTCAATCAATCATAACTAATATTAATAAAACATTCTCAAATTACAATTCCTTAGATTGAAACTAAAAATTTAGCTTCCTTTACCTATTTCTCTTTGTTCTAACTAAATTTGAAGAGAAAGGGAAATCCAATCGCAAAATTTACTCAAAACTTATATAAAAAACCCCCAAAAAAAAAAGGTACCTAATAAATTGGGATTTTAAAGAGAATTTTCCTTCAATGGAAATGATTGAACCAAAAAAGAACGTAAAAAAATTGAAGAATTAAGATTAGACGTACCTATAATAATCAACAAACAAAATCAGGAATAAAAGAAAAGATTTCATCGAGTTTCGTTAGTACAAAGTGCCACATGCAAAGGAAAAGGGATTTGGGGTGAAGAGAGATATTGGAGAGAGGTGTGAGAGAGAGAAAGTGAAAGAGAAAAAAATGAGGAAGAAAGAGAAAGGAAAAAGAACAGAGACTCTATTTAGAAATTCTAACTTGTTAATTGCAACCCCTTCTCATAATTAGGTTTCTAAATATTTCCAATCAAAGGATTATATATAAATATATTTTTCCCTTCGCATCTAACTAATTTCACTAGATTTCCACAATACAATACACAATATCAAAACAACTAATCCTTCTTTAATTAATTTATTAATCATAGTCAAACTTAAATTTAATTTCTCTTTTTTATTTATTCACACTTACCTTAAATTATTAAAACAAGTCCTTACAGTTTTCTACAAAACTTGCTTTTTGCAAACTTGTAAATTGTGTCATTTTCTAACTGCTTGGAAAAATCGAGTCAAACAAAAGATATTGTTAGGTCATATCTAATGCATAAAAAATCTATTTATTAAGTTTCAAAAGGTTTTAAGTTATGTATCTCAAATAGTCATAAAATCGTTTTAAAGAATCCCTTAAAATTGCAAACTTCCAATGTACGTAGTTTTCAAATCGTAGCTCTGATCTGGATAAGAACAAAAGCTACAACCTTGATTTTTAAGTAGACTAAATATTTTTTGAGTTCTTAGGGTGAACGAATCAAATTAGAAATTAGTCATGATTATAAGTGTTATCTATCTAAAAGTTTTGTTACTATCCTGTTTTGATCTATCACGATATTTTGTTTATTTTTTTAATTTTGACCTAAAAATGGATTCTTTGAAAAAAAAAAGTGGAGTTAGCCACAATTTTCATTTGATATGGAGTTTGTAAAACTAAAGTTATGAGAAAAAACAAGTTTTTTGCATTTTTTTGGTAAATCTAAAAGTTTTTGTTGATAACTACACCAAAGGGTAAAATTTCTTTAAGAACTACTATTCTCTCATTGCCTTGAAACTTTATGGCTATTCTTTCAATTTTATTTACTAAGTAAATTTTTATAATGTGTGTCTAACGTTCTAATTTTTTTAGAAAAAACGTGTTTATTAACCTTTATACTATTTTCAAAATTGGTGTCATTAAAATTATTCATTTATCATTTGTTAATACTTATTAGCATTGAAAACCATAGGATAAATAGTGTATGCAGGACAACTCAGTGCATGATAGAGTTTATTTAGCATGTTCTGTTGATTTGTTATGAAAAGGGAGAAGAGATACTAATTACTAGCTTTGGAAACTATTTAGTAAGTATTTACACACCACTGTCCACTAGAGGTGTTAAAACGGGCCAGCCCAACCCACATAGGCTGGCACACCACGGGTTGTGGGTTGGATGAGGTGGGCTGGGCCAGCCCACCAAGCATAAAAATAACTAGTTATACAACCCAACTCGGCCCGGACCATCATGGGCTGGTGGGTTGACCTATCAGATTTGAAAAAAAAAATTGTTTCTAATTTTTTAAGTGAGATTTTTTTATAAAAATGTAAATTATAAATATGAAATTAAGTGCAAATATGCAAATTATAAACTCATAAACAAGTTTAAAATTTAAAAAGAATACCTTACATATAGATAATATTAAACAACAAACAAATTATAAATAATATAAATCAAATAAATCAACAACATTCAAATCATTTTTGCATATAATCTAGTTAAAAGATTCATTCCAAACATAAACTAAATGGATCAATGTCATCATTCATCAACAATTCAACATACAAAAATAAAAGTTTAAAGAAGGTGTGTTACTAAAATTAAAAATTTTAATTAAACATGGTGGGTTGTGGGCTAGCCCGGCCTAACCCGGCCCAAACCCACCAAACTCGTGGGTTGAGTGGGTCGGGCCACAAAAGATAACCTGTTTTGTGAAACCATAATTTTTTCAACTCGGCTTGGCCCGAACCTGTGGTGGGTCGGACCCATTTTGACACTACTACTGTTCACTTACTAGTCACATAATCTTAAGAAATTGTTATACCATTGTCAATTTCACATGCATACATCCATAGTTTCTCACTCTACCTTGCAGAAGGCTTCTACACTAAAAAATGGTTTAGACTATATTAAACTTAGATATTATTCTTATCTGTCCATATTTTTTTGGTAATTACTCACCTTTTTCCTAATTTTTCTATATCAATTTTCATGGTAATTGCTATGTATAAAATATCACTACTTAAGGGCAAACATACCCTACGCAGTAGAAATAATGGACCTAAAATATCACTAGATCTTGTTCTCAATTAATTCAATTGTAAGGTAAAAGAAGAACCAACAAATCAATGTTTAATTGAGTAAGTCACAATAATTCATAATCAAAGTAGTAAGTAAAACAAGAGAGAATATTGCGTTGGAATATAATGGATTAAGATTTAGGGTTGTGATTAATACAAAATCAAACATCCTTCCAATAACATAGTAGATAAAGATAGATAAACAATTACTATACGAATCACTCTGAATAGCCTCGAACTCAAAACTTCCTCACTGTTCTTCACTTCTTAGGTCACAGACCTAACTCTTTTTCTAAGTCAAGGCGTGTCCTCTTTTGTGTCTTCTTTTCTCCTATTTATAAGAGGATTTTGAGTTTTTTTTTTTGCATTTTTCTGTGAGGCACGCGTAGCACGACCATGTTCAGCTTATCACAATTGTGCTCGTAATAATTCAATAGCAACACGACCATGCTGCTTTTTAGCACGACTGTGCTTTTTTTGGCTGACTTTTTGGCTTGTGTTGACTTAGCACAACTATGTTGAGATGGAGCACGATTGTGCTGACCTGGATCTTCAATAATTGCTTTGAAAATGTCTGATTTCCCTATTTTTTTGCCCATTTGTTAAGTACATGTCTAAAGTAAGAATAAACACTAAAGAGTGAGTTTTGCCAATAAATAATGCAATTCTTTTACTTATAAACAAATATTAATCGTGGTAAAAATACGGGTAGAAATTCGATTTATCAACCTTTTCACACTTGGACATTACTTGCCCTTAAATAATTCTAGCTGAAGAAATCATTCATGGCCCAAGTCATAGTGCATGGCCCAAGTCACACCTGTGCATGGTCCATGGCCCAAGTCACAATTGTGCATGACCCAAGTTGCAAGTCGCGGTGCATGGCCCATGGCCTAAGTCACACCTGTGTGCATGGCCTAAGTCACACCTGTGTGCATGGCCCAAGTCACACCTATATGCATAGCCCAAGTCACACCTGTATGCATGACCCAAGTCATACCTGTGTGCATGGCCCAAGTCAAAATTTTTTTTCAGAAAGAGTCTTCTTATATAAACTCTAATTAGACTTGAGCGATAGTTAATATCCAAGAAAAGGTATTCATCTCACCACACTTAGGTGTTTAGGGAAAAGAGAATTTCAGCACTCAAAGATCAATCCAAGCAAGACTACTCAAGACAATTGTATATTATCAGCTACAAAATACCCCAATAATTAGCAAGAAGTAAATTCAAAAGATATGAACTTTAACACAATGGTCAAATGTTACCAAACTTAGAGATATTCACACTTTAAAAATAAAAATCAAGAGGTTTTTTATAATGTAACCTTGTTATGGCTCAAACCTCAACTTTTCTGTGGTGAATATGGTAGAAAAACTATCTTAAGCTATGCTAATTACCCAACTTCTTTATAGAAAAGACTCCTAAAAAATTTTTTCTATCACCATAATAATGTCTATTATCACCTAAAGGCAGTAAGAGTATCTTCAGGCGTATTCACATCCATTGCGAGGAGACAATATTATCATATACTCTCAAATTCTCTTGTCACACTTAAAGTTAGTAATGTCCTAAATGCTTTAAAATTAAAATTAAAATAAATTGAAAATAAAACAAAACAAATAAAATGAGAACAAAAAGGAAAAACAGGGGGCACGGTAGTGCTAACAGGGACCACAACTATGCTCAGAATGACTAGATCTCAGCATGGTCGTGCTAGCAGGGAACATGGTCATGTTCAGAAAGTTGAGATCATAGCATGACCGTGCTATGCATAGCATAAAGAAAATAGAAAAATTAACTGAAAAAGAAGTAAAGAAAGAAAAAACATAGAATGACATGTTGCCTCCTATCAAGCACTTGTTTAACATCCCTAGCCTAACAGTTAAGGTGTGGTTAGGGCGGCTTGTTTCTGACTCCAGATTTCACCATCGACTACTTCCCCTGCTGATGTGCCTTAAGTGTGACAAATTTATTCTTTGTGTAATTCCCATGGGTTCTCTTTATAGGGTCAATACCTTTTCCGCCATGAATGGTCCACCCAATGACATCTTTATCTGTCATTGGTATGAATGATGTCTTACTTTTCCGTTTTCCTATAAGACCTGTGGATTTGGTATTTGACAAAAGAGGATTAGTAATAATAGAATTTGAGTTGAATGAAGGAGGTTTCCACTCCTTAAAGGGAGGTTTCTCCATTAAGGGTTTGAGTTTTGATTCACAACCCTCCACCAACTCTTTGAACTTACCTGCATATTCTATATGAAATTGCAGGTAACAGGGGGACAGACTTTTTGAATATTTCAAAAGTGGCTTTTTCTTCCCCCATACTAAGGGTAAGCCTGCCCTGCCTTACTTCAATAACAACATCACATGTATTGAGGAAAGGACATCCCAGTATGATTGAAACATCCTTATCCTCTTCCATATCTAACACCATAAAATCTATAGGAAAAATAAAATTACCCATTTTAACTAAAACATCCTCTACTACACCCTTAGGATGAGTTAGAGATCTATCAGCAAGTTATAGCGTGATGTTTATGGGTTGCGGTTTCCTAATGCCTAATTTTTTGAAAACAGAGTATGCCATTAAATTTATACTTGCCCCTTGATCACATAAGCATTTTTCAAAAAATAAGATTCCTATGGTGTAGGGAAGTGTAAAAATTTCATGATCCTTCAATTTAGGGGCAATTAATTTGAAACCACAGCAGAGCATGAGGCTTATTGTTTCACAGTAAGCCAATTTATTTTTATTGGAAATTATTTCTTTTAGCAATTTGGCATTTAAGCCATAATTTCTGCAAAAGGAATGTTGATATGCCTCTTAAACATCTTTAAGAATTTAAGAAATTGCTTATCATGTTGCTGGCTTTTTAATTTAACTGAGAAGGTGTTTTAACCTTGTTACTCTCATCTTTTTTCGCATTTTGATTTTCTTCAGTAAGGTCTTCTAATAATAGCGATGGAGCCTTTGTTAAGTGTGGTTCTAGAATTCTTACCTATTAGTACCTCCTTGCGCTCATCCTGTTTCACATTTTGCTTCGAAGGAGGTGTCAATACCCCTTTACCCTTTTCCTTTTGCTCATTTTGGTCCCCTTCAGTACGGACTTCTAATAATAGTTGAGGTACTTGTTGACTATGGTTGTGGGGTCCTCCAATTGCTTCGCATTTCTTGTGGTAATTGTTTTTACTTCCTCCCTGCTGTTTGGTTCTGTTTGAGAGGGTAGAATACCTATGCCCTTTAAGTCATAAGATTCACCAGGGTGGCCATCTGTGTCTCTAGTGCCTTCATTCTTTCAACCCTTAGTAACTCTAATACCTTCATATGTTCCTCAACTTACTGCAACACATTATCCTGCAGTGTTGGCTTTCTCTCCTCTTGTCTCAACCTTTGATTTTGAATATGAAGGGGCTTGTAGGGGTTTTGCCTTGGTATTTCTCTTTGATCCATCCATGCTAGATTGTGGTGATCTCTCGACCCTGAATTGTATGTTTTTGAGTAAGGGTCATATTTATGACTTCTTCCTCTAGCATAATTTACCTATTTATTAAATATGTGTGCCATTTTGCAGTCTTCAGTCTGTGACCTATTTTTCCACAATCTCCACAAGTGGGAGAAGGAGGAAGTGTTTGTGCTTTGATTAGGATTTCTATTTGCCTTGTTAGGCTATCAAGCTTTTTATCTATCCATGAGCTTATTGCTTCAACCTCTACTTGATGGACTCTAACCGATCTCCTTAGAATTCTTCTCTAAGCCACTTGATGGTAAGATGATAAGGCTAAGTGTGTGATTATTTCCTGGGTTGTAACCGATGATTTCCTCATTATGGTTCCCCCCATTGGCGGCATTAACATATGCTTTGTTTTGAATCTAACAGACCACTATGGAAGTTCTGAATTATTCTTCCCAATGGCAACTCATGGTGAGGGCAACTACTCATTATTTCTTGAAATCTATCCCAGGCTTCAGCGAATGATTCTTGTTCATATTAGGCAAAATTTGCCATATCTCTGTACAACTGAACATACTTGGTGGCATAGGAATACTTTCTCAAGAATTTATGAGCACACTCGTCCTAGGTACTATTGTCGTGCTCTAGTAATGATTCCAACTAATCCAAAGCTCTCCTATTTAGTGAGAATGATAAAATTGGTAGCCTCACTGTGTCTTGAGTCACCCTAAGGTAGTAGACAATGTTAGTTATCCTTAAGAAGCGCTTTAGGTGAGCAACAGGGTCTTCTAATGGTAGACTGCTGAACTGTTTATTTTCAATCATCCATAGTAGAACTGCTTTAGGTTCAAACAAGGTTTTTCCAAAGTTAGGGAGCATGATGATACTAGCAATCCCCACTGTAGGGGTGAAGAAATCTTGCAGAGTTTGTTCAACGATAGCACCTCCTCCATAATTGTTCTTTTGTCTACCATTCTTCTCTATTTGGCTTTGTTCCTACGAGCAAATCTTTCAATCTCAGGGTTATACTTTAGGGTAGGCCTTTGAGATCGAGTGAGCATAAATTATTCACACCAAAAGAGGTTAAACCACAACAACTCAATGAAATAAAAAAAATAATAAAGATACTGAATGAAAAAGGGCAAATAAATAAAATGATAAAAAATTAAAATATCAATTACAAAGGAATAAGGAGATGATTAAAAAAATGTTGCTCAATTATTTTAAATTAATTTAATTGAGAACTGGACACAATGTAGTCCCTAATAACAATGCTAGAAACTTGATGCATAAAATATCACTGCTTAAGGGCTAACGTACCTTACGTAGTAGTAACAGTGAACCTAAGTCTGGATATCGTATCCAAGGGAGCAAATCTTGTTCTCAATTAATTCTTTTTGAAGGTAAAAGAACAACAAATAAATAAGTGTTTAATTGAGTATGTCACAATTGTTCAAAGTTCAAAAATAGAGTAATAAGTAAAACTAGAGATAATATTGAGTTGGAATGCAATGAATTGAGACCTAGGTTTTTGATTAATATAAAGTCAAACATCCTTCCGATAACATAGTAGATATAGATAAATAAACAATTGCTCCATTGCTTATCAATATAAAGATTGATATACCATTCATAAACATTATTAATTAATTTTGTTACTACAATTTCAAGTTTTCATGACTGCACCTAGAATAGGATCCTACTCAACCTGATCAATCACAACTTTCAAGTCAAGAAATAACAACTTCGTTTTCTAATTTCTTCTCAGTAACTTTTTGGATAACTAACCAATTATAATATTGGTATGTAAATGCAAACATATATTGTTAAAATTGTAATTGGTGAAAGTCTATATAAAGGCTAGGGTAGTCATCTTGTATTTACAATCAATCTCTCATTATCAATATACTCTACTTTCTCTTTATTATATTTATTTTTTCTTCTCTTCCATTCTCAACCTTGAATTTTAACATGGTACCAAAGCGATATCATCCACCTTAGAATATTTCTTCATTGCATTTGCTATTTTTTTCTATTTCTTCTCCCCATCCTCAAGAATGCCTTCCTCTTTACTCTTTTTCATCTTTTGTTCACCGTGTTAGGGTTTTATATGATTTCCCCAATTTTTTCTTCATTTTATGCTACTATTGTTTACTTCCCCAAGTTCTCTGTGTTGGGTTCAACTGCACACACTTGAGTTCACCAAAAAAAGAAGCAAAAGCATCATTGAGCGAGTCGCGACTCAGTGAGTTTTCGAATGGTGAGCGCGCTTCGGAACATGTAGGTGTTGCTGAACTGGGCGAGTTTGGAGTAGGGGCGTTTGCTAGTCTTTGATTTCTTCTGAACTACTTATAGATCACTTCCCATCGTCATGGAAATATACAATCTCGATGATGTCGTTTCCATCTCCCAATTCTACTCCTCCATCGCTTCCTAGATTCGTAAGAACACTTAGATCACCAATCCCAAAGTGTTTGATATGCTTCTATTCAAGGGGATTGAAGAGTTGCACAACGTTGTGAACCATTCAAAGGATATGCAACATATCATTGGCCAATATTGGTTAATATATAGTTGTTTAGCAAGGGCAAGTGCCAGATTTAACCTCAAAAGGCCCAACTGTCTCTCCATTTCTGAAGAACTTCTACACTAGCAATTACTTTTAAAGTTTGTTCATTAGTTGTTGTGTTTCTTTGAATAAAGAATTAATCTTAAAAAAAAGTTTTTTATGTCAATACTAGTTCAAGCACTAGTCCAGCCATTTCAAGACCACTCACAAGTTGTTTGATTTTAGTCCTCTTTAAAGACAACTTTTGTCCATGATAGTTAAGCATGTGTGAGCTTCTCTCATGGATGGTTAAGCATTGAAATGTTGTTCTGCTTTTGTCTTGAGTGATTAAGCTTTATGTTTTAGCTTTTACTCTTGATGGTTAAGCTTTTTTTGCTTCTATTAATAGTGGTTAAGCATGTGTGAGCTTCTGTCATGGATGGTTAAGCATTGAAATATTGTTTTGCTTTTTTCTTGATTGGTTAAATTTTATGTTTTAGCTTCTGCTCTTGATGGTTAAGCTTTGTTGCTTCTGTCGATGGTGGTTAAGCATGTGTGAGCTTGTGTCATGGATGGTTAAGCATTGAAATGTTATTTTTCTTCTATCTTGAATTATTAAGCTTTATGTTTTGCCTTCTAGTCTTGATGGTTAAGCTTTGTTGTTTTTGTCCTATGGTGGTTAAGCATTTCTAACTAGTTTGCTTTTAGGTGGTTAAGCATTTTTCTTTTGATTTCTCTTTTTATATTATCCATTACAAGCTGGAAATGTTTCACCTTCTAGCTTGCAGGAGGTTGTTAAAATTGTAATTGGTTATAGCCTATATAAAGGCTAGGGTAGTGATCTTGTATTTACAATCAATCTCTAATTATGAATAGACTCTACTTTCTCTTTATTATATTTATTTTTTCTTCTCTTCTATTCTCAACCATGAATTTTAACATGGTATCAAAGCGATATCTTCCACTCTCATTATCAATATTTCTCTATTGTATTTGCTATTTTTTTTATTCATCTCTACCATCAAGAATGCCTTCATCTCTACTCTTTTTCATCTTTTGTTCACCGTTTTAGGGTTTGTGTAAGATTTCCCCAATTTTTTCTTGATTTTACACTACTATTTTTTAATTCCCTAAGTTCTCTCGTTGGGTTCAACTACACACACTTGAGTTCATCGAAAAAAAAAGTAAGAGTATCACCGAGCGAGTCGTGAATTAGTGAGTTTTTGAATGGTGAGCGCGCCTCAGAACGTTTAGGTGCCTCCAAACTCGGTGAGTTTAGAAGAGGCGTGTCTACGAGTCCTCAATTTCTTTCGGACTGCTTGTAGATTGCTTCCCACCGTCATGGAAATCTACAACCTCGATGACGTTGTTTCCATCTCCCACTTCTGCTACTGCACTGCTTCCCAGATCTATAAAAACACTCAAATCACCAATCCTAAAGTGATAGATATGCTGCTATTCAAGGGGTTTGAAGAGTCGCACAATGTTATGAACCATTCAAAGCAGATGAATCATATCATTGGTCAATATGTAGTTGGTCAGTATGGGCAAGTTCCATTTCCAATCTCTTTCCTAGGTGACATTTACTTGCCTCCTAATTCAAATTTGAATTAAGGGAACTAGATCCATGATATTAGGATATAATGTCTCATGAGGGAACATAGATCCACTAATCTAGGACCTTGTTTGGATCTAGCTCTTATCCTCACCCTAGCCTTAAGTAGACATCCACTTTCACTCCTTAGTCTATAAATAACACTCACCATCCTCCTGTAAGTCAACTTTGATAATTTTAATACAACCTTAATTTAAGAGCTCTTTGTGATTGTTTTGTTCTCTCTAATTTTAGAGTGCTTCTATGACTTTTATCAAGGCTTCCTTCCTTTGTGGAAAGCTTCTACAACCTAAGGCTTATCTCCTCTAGAGTGGCACCTCTACCTATACTTCTCATCTCTCCATCTCCATCTTTTTCACAAGAACCTTACAAGAAAGATCATGGGAGGAGCAATGCAAGATTGCATCAACTTGTGCATGGATGGTTAAGCATTGAAATATTTTTTTGCTTCTGTCTTGAGTGATTAAGCTTTATGTTTCAGCTTTTGGTCTTGATGGTTAAGCTTTGTTGATTCTTTCCTATGGTGGTTAAGCATTTCTAACTAGTTTGCTTTTGCTTCTTAGGTGGTTAAGCATTTTTTTTTATTTCTCATTTTATATTATCCATTACAAGTTAGAAGGTGTTTCAAATACCTTCCAGCTTGCAGGAGGTTGTCAAAATTGTAATTGATTAGTGCCTATATAAAGGCTAGGGTAGTCATATTGTATTTACAATCAATCTCTCATTATCAATATACTCTAATTTCTCTCTATTATATTTATTTTTTCTTATCTTCCACTCTTAACCATGAATTTTAACATTTATAATGTATAGATACATTTCATAGAGATGTGAAAAACGCGTTATTTGACTTCTCTTTGAAAGTGTTGCCCATAACTCATACATTTTTCACATCCCTATGATTACTAAAACCACCTCAATGTAAGAATATTTGGAGAGAAGAGGTATTTTGTTTATTCTTTTTTTGCTCGGTTGTAAGAATCTTTGCATACTCTCATTATTCTGGATCTAGAATTTCTTTTTCCAAAATTTTGGCATGTTGTATTATACATCCGTTGCCTTCAAATTTATGGTTGTATTTCAATTATATTTACTAACTAAATCTATTATGTGTGTCTAAAATTAATTTTTTATAAAAAAATGTATTTTTTGTTCAATTTCTATTTTTTATAGATTTTGTTTATTGTTAGAAATTGTCTGATGTAATATATATATATATATATATATATGTGTGTTATATTGTAAATAATATGTGACATTATAGTCATTAAAAAGTACTTCTTAATTATAACACAAAATATGGATATTTGTCAAACTTTTAGTTGAATATATAATATACTTTTGCCTGGTCGAAATGGATTCTTAAGTGGAGTGACTGAATTTGTGTTTTTTCGTATGCCAACATGCTAACTTGTCAAATGGAAAAATTAGATATCCTTGTTCTAAAATAAAAAATATCAACTTCTTAGATTCTTAAGATGTTAAAGTTCATCTTTAGTTGAAGGGTTTTACACCTAATTATTGGTACTGGATATGTCACAGAGAAAGTGATCCAAATTTGTGTAATGTTTCTAATAAAAAAAATTGGGTGTACTAATGAGAACTTTGGTGGATTTGAGAGCATTATTTATGAAGCCATTGGTGCAGAGTTTAGGGGACATTATGATATCACAAAACCTATGTGTTAATGAATTAAAAATTGATGTCTTATTTTTTATGTTACTGTTAAATACCTTTTTCTATTTCGATGTTTACAAGCAAAATTTACATGTGTATGGGAAGAAGCCTACCAAATTTCATTTGCTATAGGAGATTGTCCACTTGATGAATTACAAGTTTGGACTCAAGTTGTTGGAGTGAAAAAAGGTAAGGTGTATGGGTTTGGATCGAAATCAAGCAAAACAATTAGGAGAAAGTCCTATCATGGATCTAATTTTTCATCAGCTAACTGGGTGAAGAGGGAAGATATTGAAGAATTAAAAAAAAAAATAGAAGCTGTTGAAATTGAGACAAATAATCTTCTTGATAGAATGGTACACAATGAGAAACATATTCAGCAAAACAACAAACCCTTGCAACAATTGATCAAACATATAAACTTACAACCTTCTTGAGTTTAGTTTTATGTAATAAAGCGACTAAAGTTATAGATATTTTGAGTAGTTATCTAGATAACTAGTAACTTAATTACTACTTTTGTATATATTTACATTTAGCTTTGATGAGTTTTGATGTTTTTTATTTAGTTATCTAGATAAACTTTTAGTTACTTAATACTTTTGTGAATGTTTTGATACTTAATTTGGGCGAATTTCACTTATTATTTTGATAAATTGTGTAAAACAAACTAGCTATGGGTGTTCATATTCATGATAAATATAGTTATTTAGCTTGTCACTTATTAATTATTGTCAAAAACCGTGATTTGTGCAGCAGTAATTGACGTGACGTAATTTTAGGATGTCTTTATATTTGATGTGCTGTATTCATGCAACAGTTGTGTGTTGTTTTTATTAGGATCATTTATGTTTAATTAATTCCATAATTATAGGGATCTGTTTTAGGATTGGCAGTCTGCATTTCCTAAAATATGTAGCTGACTCATGTATATTTATAGAGGTTAATAACCTCATAATAATAAGATAAGAAACTATCCTATTTCTTCTAAATTTCAGATGGTATCAGAGCACCCGATCCCTGGGAGTCTCTGACCGTGCCGTCAAACCTAAACCGCAGCCTTCATTGCTGCGCGACCTATAACCTAAAATCGCAGCCTTCATTGTTGCGCTACCTTTAAGTCTTGGTGCTAGCCTTCATTGTAGCAGAATTCTCTACCTTAATCTCACCTTGTTATGGCTCAAGTCGTGAACCTGGAAACTAGGGACAGCCCTCAAACCGTTGGAGAAATGCAGAATATTCATCCAACTTATCGGTTAAATGGGAAGAACTATCTCAAATGGTCTCAAATCATTAGGACCATCTTGAAAGGAAAAGGGAAGATCAGTCACTTGAACGGTAATGCACCTAATGAAACTGATCCTAAATTCAAATCATGGGATGAAGAAGACTCTATGATTATGGCGTGGCTGTGGAATTCGATGATTCTAGAAATCAGTGATACCTGTATGTTTCTGAAATCAGCAAAGGAAATTTGGGAGGCAGTTGAACAAACTTATTCTAAGGCGAAGGATGCTGCTCAAATCTATGATGTAAAAGTGAAAACCGTGGCTGCCAAACAGGGAAATAAATCAGTCACAGAATATGCCAATCAACTCAAGTCTCTATGGATGGAATTGGATCACTATCGAGTTATAAAAGCAAAGTGCTCAGAGGACTCAGCAATTCCAAAGGAGTATATTGAACAAGATAGGGTTTATGATTTTTTGGTAGGCCTAAACCCTGAATATGACCAAGTCCGAGTCCAAATCCTGGGAAAAGAAAAAGTTCCAGGCTTAATGAAGTGGTGGCCATTATCCGGAGTGAAGAAAGCAGGAGAGGGCTGATGCTGGAAAACCCAACCATCGAAAGTTCTGCAATGATAGCCGAAGGAAGAACAATTATGATTGCTAACCAGAGAAAAAATTGGGTTCCCAGTATGGAGAAAAAACATGAGGAGGCTTGGTGTACTTATTGTAACAAGTCGCGCCACACAAGGGAAAAATGTTGGAAATTACACGGAAAACCCCCAAGCCAAGAATGGGGGCTGAAAGATGGAAAGACCTCAAGCAGAGAATGGGGATCGAAAGGAGAAAACTCAAGCCGAGAATGGGGGCCGAAAGGAGGCTTACACAAAAAAGGAGGGCAAGGACAAGCATACATTGCTAATGGGCAAAGTGAAAAATCTGTACAGTTGAATCATGAAGAAATAGAACGGGTAAGATCAATTCTTAGTAAATTGAAGAAGCCCACAAGTACAGGTACGTGCTCATTGACATATTCTGGTAAGTTTCCATTTTTGTTTGGGCTCAATGTTTCAGATACACCATTTACACATTACTGGATATTAGACTCTGGAGCCATTGACCATATGACCCCCTTACCCAAATACTTCTCCGCATATTCCCCATGTCCTAGCAACAAGAAAATTTCCACCGCAGATGGAACCCTTATAACTGCAGCCGGACAAGGAGAGGTCCAAATAAGCCCATCCATGACTTTAAAAAAGTCATTCATGTCCCTAAACTATCTACCAACCTGATTTCTATACAAAAACTCACCAAAGATCTTTCATGTAATGTTGTCTTTTACAGCGATGCTTGTATATTGTAGGACAAGAACTCGGGGAGGACGATTGGACATGCTAGAGAATGGAATGGCCTATACTACATGGAGAATCCTAATCTGCCTACCAAGAGTCTTATATCTACATCCACCATGACCAATAAAGAGAAAGTTCAACTTTACCATTACCGGCTAGGACATCCGTCATTCTGAGTCATAAAAGTGTTGTTTCCTTCCCTGTTTAAAAATTTAAATGTGGAGAGTCTCCATTGTGAGGTGTGTGAGTTTGCGAAACACAAGCGTGTACCTTTTCCCATTAGCAATAAGATGAGTTCTCTCCCGTTTTCTCTTGTTCACACTGATGTATGGGGTCTTGCTTATGTTCCTAATATCTCAGGTGCTAAATGGTTTTTAACATTCATTGATGATTGCACCCGGGTGACTTGGGTATTTTTATTAAAACAAAAATCTGAAGTCAGCTCTGTTTTTATCCAATTTGTCTCAATGATTAAAAATCAATTTGGAGTTAGTATCAAAAGAATTAGGTCTGGCAATGCCAAGGACTACTTTAATCTTGTACTAAACTCCTTTTGCCAATGGGAAGGGATAATCCATGAGTCCTCATGTGTGAACACACCTCAATAGAATGGAATTGCAGAAAGGAAAAATGGGCACCTATTAGATCAAACTAGAGCTCTACTTTTTCAAAACCATGTTCCTAAGAGATTTTGGGGGGAAGCTCTTCTTACTGCCACCTACCTAATTAATAGGTTACCCACTAAAATTTTAAACTCAAAAAGTCCCATGGAAGTTCTATCCTCATTCTACCCACACTTAGACCCTACAAATAAACTCCAACCTAGGATTTTTGGGTGTGTATCCTTTGTGCATGTTCATAGTAATGAAAGGGGAAAGTTGGATCCTAGGGCTGTTAAGTGTGTCTTCTTAGGGTACTCTACCACACAAAAGGGGTACAAATGTTTTCAACCCCTCTCAAAAAGATTCTATGTGTCAAGAGATGTCACCTTCAATGAACAAGAAAGTTACTTTAAACAGCCTCATCTTCAGGGGGAGACAGTAAGAGAGGAAAATGAGACTCTCATGTTCCCAAATATGATGTTCGGACCTGAAATTGTACCTGAAACTAAGGGAAGTATTGAGCATTCAGCACCTGAACCACCTGAACCAGTGAGACCTCCTACATCTGCACCTGAACCAATGAAACAGCCTGCACCTGTACCTGAGGCCATTCCAAGATCCGGCAATGTCCAAGAATCCAACCCACCGTCACTGCATGAGGTAACACCTTCAAATCCTATAAATTTAAGTGATTCTAATGAACTCTTGTCTGAAAATATAGAAGCACAGGTGGACCAAAATCTGGACTTGCCCATTGCCCTTAGAAAGGGAACTAGAACATGCACCCAACAACCACGTTACCCATTGTCAAATTTTTTATCCTTTGAAAAATTCTCTCCTACCCATAAAACTTTTCTCACTTACCTCAACTTCACACACACACCTTCCTCTATATCTGAAGCATTGACTGACAGGAAATGGAAACATGCCATGGATGTGGAAATGGAGGCGTTACACAAAAATAGAACATGGGAACTTGTCATCTTACCTCCTGGAAAAAAACCAGTTGGATGTAAGTGGGTGTATACAATAAAGTATCGGGCCGATGGGACAATCGAACGTCACAAAGCAAGGTTGGTGGCTAAAGGCTTCACTCAAACCTATGGAGTTGATTACTTGGAAACATTTGCCCCGGTTGCTAAGATGAACATGGTCAGAGTAATATTGTCATTAGCAGCTAATAATGATTGGGATCTGCAACAATTTGATGTGAAGAATGCCTTTTTGCATGGAGATCTTGAAGAAGAAATATACATGGAATTGCCACCTGGTTACAACGGACATGTTGCTGCTGAAACTGTTTGCAAACTAAGAAAGGCTCTATATGGGCTGAAACAATCCCCAAGAGCATGGTTTGGAAGATTTACCAAGGTCATGACAGGTTTGGGCTACAAACAGAGCCAAAGAGATCACACATTATTTATCAAACATTCAGTTTTAGGAGGAGTAACACTTTTATTAGTGGATGTAGATGATATTATAGTAAGTGGGGACGACAAGCAGGAACAACAAGTGTTAAGTGAATGTCTTGCCACTTAATTTGAGATCAAGACGCTAAGGAGACTTAAATATTTTTTGGGAATTAAAGTGGCTCATTCCAAGAAAGGGATCTTTATATCTCAACAAAAGTATATTACTGACTTGCTTAAAGAAACAGGGAAGACAGGTTGCAGGCCAGCAAACACTCCAGTTGATCCAAATATAAAATTGGGAAGTATGGAGGAGGATATTGCTGTGGACAAGGAGATGTATCAAAGACTTGTGGGCAGGCTTATCTACTTATCTCATACTAGACCAGACATTGCTTTTGCTGTAAGTCTAGTTAGTCAATTTATGCACCAACCAAAGAAAGCTCATCTACAAGCTGCCCTTAGAATTGTTCAGTACTTAAAAGGAACCCCTGGAAGAGGAATTTTGTTCAAACGAAACAAGAGTGTAAGTCTTGAAGCATATACAGATGCGAATTATGCAGGGTCGGTTGTAGATAGAAGATCAACCACGGGATACTGTACCTTCCTTGGTGGAAACTTAGTCACTTGGAAGAGTAAAAAACAAAGTGTAGTGGCTAGATCAAGTGCTGAAGCGGAATTTCGGGCAATGGCTCACGGAATATGTGAACTTCTATGGCTGAAGATTATATTGGAAGACTTGAAGATAAAGTGGGACGAACCTATGAGATTATACTGTGACAATAAATCGGCAATTAGCATAGCCCACAACCCGGTGCAACATGATAGAACTAAACATATTGAAGTTGATAGACACTTTATCAAGGAAAAACTTGACAGTGGCATGATTTGCACACCATATGTGTCTACTCAGAACCAACTTGCAGACATCCTTACCAAGGGACTGAACTGCAGTAACTTTGAAGGAATTATATCCAAGCTGGGAATGGAAAACACCTATTCACCAGCTTGAGGAGGAGTGTCAAAAACCGTGATTTGTGCAGCAGTAATTGACGTGACGTAATTTTAGGATGTCTTTATATTTGATGTGCTGTATTCATGCAACAGTTGTGTGTTGTTTTTATTAGGATCATTTATGTTTAATTAATTCCATAATTATAGGGATCTGTTTTAGGATTGGCAGTCTGCATTTCCTAAAATATGTAGCTGACTCATGTATATTTATAGAGGTTAATAACCTCATAATAATAAGATAAGAAACTATCCTATTTCTTCTAAATTTCAGAATTATTGTAAATGTTATAGAACTTTGATTGGATGTGTCATTATACTTGTTTTAATAAATTTATAAAGCGAAATCATTGTCAAATATTTGCTTAATGTGTAATCTATGGATATAAAAATTAATGTTGTAATATATGATAATTAAGCAATCGAAAAACTTAATTAGTTACTAATTTAGTTGCTAAAAATATTATTAATTTAACGATAACAAGTCGTATACACAGTTGCCATGTGAAATCAATAACTACATCAGTTACAAAAAATTAGTTATATTCAGTCACTGCCAATCACTCAATTATGCTATAAATTTAGTAATTTTCAATCATAAAATCAGTTGTTAATATGGAGTTGGAGATTTAGTTGTTGATTGATTTTAGTTGCAAATTTCGTTGCTGACTACAGATGCAGAATCAATCGCCTTTGATCAACGACCATGGTTATAGAGACTTTGCCTATTCAATAGTAGAATCAGTCACCGATACATTTAGTGATTGATTTTCTTATCATAGCAACTGATCTTCCAATCAATATTCACTTGTTTTCTTATAGTGAATTAATCTTTTATTTAATTCGCCTTTAACTTGAGAGGCAACTTTTAAGCCCTTGATCTTGTACTAAGTGAGGTTGAGATCTCAACCTAACGGTATGGCGAGAACTCACTATGTAATATTTGTCGTCTTGGTCTAAGAGTAAGGTGAATGTTGTTGCTTCTGTGTGTATGATCTCAGTCTGTTGATAGATTAAGATTTGGTAATATTGTAACCTTTGTTTCAGGGTTTCAAAATATCGAAAAGTCATGATATCTCGTTGTGTTATATGAGTGTTTTGATTTGAGGATATTTTGAAAATGTTTAGTAATTCTAGTCTTTTAATGTACCAATATCTATCCTACTTGTTTATTATTTTATGGATTTAAAACTAAATGATTTATATCTAAATTTATGATTTTGGTCCTTCGTTATAGCAAGGTCTTTGATATTTTTCACTATCTTGGTTATTATGTGTCCGGAACCTCTATTTTAAGGATAGGGATAGGACTTATCTAGTATAATACTAAAAAATAAGTTTTCTTTTCTTATGTTATTTTTTAAAAAATAATACTAGAATAATTCTAGCTAGCCCTAGATATAATAATGTGGTTAATATTGCAAAATAATTATATTATCTGTTTATTATTACTGAGTTATAGACTAATAAAGTGATATATTAAATTATAATTGAGCATAGGAGTGTTAGTATCATAAGGGAGTGATATATTAAATCATAATTGAGCTCTGACGCTTTTTACACTTTGGTAGATTAAGGAATGAAGGTATTTATAAATATTCTTAATCTCGATTTATTTCTAGGCCATAGAACTTTGAGTTTAGAGTTTTGGTTTTGATATACCCAAAATTAATCTCACGTATCTTAGAAATCGAAGTTAAAAATTGTTTATAAATATTATTTTCTCTTAATTCATCAAAGTCTCTTTTTAGAACCAAATCGTAACAGAACTGTCGAGGTCTGAAGTAAACAATGTTTCGGGGGCAGTGACTCTACCTTGACAAATAAAGAGATTTTGGTTGAGAAAAATCATAAATCCATTAATTTTTGTTTCAAAAATAATGTAAATCAAGAATCGACTATGGATACAAGCATTTGTTTTGATCCTCAATTATCAATATCAAGTATATCGTAAATCCTAGAATTTTGGTGAATTGTTTCACGATATGCACGTACAAATTTTGATTTATGGATAAAAAGTGAACGAAGAATATTAGAATCAGGATTAAGGATTAAATTAAATTTCAATAGATCCTATTTGAATCAATCTCTCTTTAATATATGATATTTGAATTTTTTTTTTTGTATAATAATTATCACCAAATAGTTTTTCTTTCTTTATGTATATAAAAGATAGCATTCTTTATTTTATTATTATTATTATTATTATTATTATTATTATCATTATTTTTATTATTTTGAAAATAAAAAACCTAATATATCTGTGGTTATTTATAAAAGTATATACTATATAGTTTTAAAAAATTATTATTTTTATTATTTCACATATAGTGTCTTATCTTAAATATATATATATATATATATATATATATATATATATATATATATATATTAGTTTCTATGTATAGAATGAGTGTGTTTTGATTTTGTTCCTTATATAGTTTTATTTGCTTTTCATTCCTTTTAAATTAAAAATTATTATTTTGTCTCTACAAATAAATGAATTTTGATTCTCGTCCTTATAATTTTTTTTCCTTGTAATCCTTCTAAAATTTCAAATCACTTTTTTGGTTATTAAGGTTTTATTTTTAAGATTTATAAATAAAATTTATTTTAGGAATCTTAAATTTTTTTTTTTGAGGTATCACATGTTGACCTTGTACCATTAACCTTTACAAATAGTACTTGGAATGGTTACTTGATCTTTTGTAAAACATATACAGATAATGAGTGTCATAAAATAGTAAGAATAAAAAAATTTAAACAGCTATTGTAGCAAATAATTTGAAGGTGATTATATAAAAAGCATAAAACTTTAACAAAGACTTTTCTTAATTTGTTTGAGATTGAATTGTGATGATATGTCTAAGGCGGACCAGAGAGTGTTCAAGGTGTTTGAGCTGTTATATTGACTTTGGTGTGCTCCACATGGATGAGGTTAAACATCTTGTGACTTCAGTCATATTTTAGTGTAATTGAGATGTGAAAAATTAGTTTTTACCTGATAATTAAGTTAATAAGAATTCCCACAACGACAATGTATATGTAAATGTCTGTATTTTACAATGATGTTTGCTGTATGTATAATCAAAGGCAGGCGCCAGATTCTCTAACACATGACTCAATGTCTTTTATGATAAATGATGTCATATTTTGATGTCTTAACAAAGGAGTTTTACTGCTTAAAAAAATTTTTTTTGCTCATTAACAAGTTGATATCTAATGTTTTAAAGCGTATAATAATGTTTTTATTGAGAGAATTACTAGGACACAATTTATTAATTAATGAAGGATAAGATTATAAAAGAAAGTTAGTTAGTGACTGAACATAGAAAATCTTTTGAAAAAATTAACTGGAGTAGCCTTTCAGATTAAAGCTAATAGCTATCTAAAAAACCTCCTAGCTTTTTACTTATCAAACAGAACTAGAATAATTTCAGTTACCTTTTCGAGTAGTTCAAATGATAAACTAAACACACTCTAAGAGTATGTTTGGCAAAATTAACTGAAAAACTAGTTAAAAGCTAAAAGCTAGCTGAAAACTGAAAAACTAGTTGTAAGTGTTTGATAAAATTAGTTGATCAATTCTGAAAGTTGTAATATGACAAATAAAGGGATAATTAGATCAACAATTAATTAGGTATTTAAAATAAGGGTCTTCTCACCATTGGAGTACATTTATGTGACACAACAAGTTGTTTGAAGTTGAGGTTGGGTTGCTTGATGAAGCCATCATTGCTTCATATTAAAATAATATATTTAGCATACGAATCAACTAACACAATTAATGAGTGAAATTAACTTCCTATTGAAATAATATATTTATTATGGGGACCGTTTAACACAATTAATGAGTAAAAAAAAATACTCTCTCTAGACTCAAATAAGCAAAAATACCTAATTTCACACATATTAAGAAAATTAGTTATCATCATTTAACTTCACTTATCTCAAGTACAAAATAAGGATTTTTTTTTTCTTTTTAATAGGCCAACAAATATATTAATACTGATGGAAAGCATAGGAGATGGCTTCTTGGTAGATTACAAAACACAAGTGTCAATACAAAAAAAGAACTTGCAAGACACACATAAATAAGAAATACTCCCACGAGACATATGTAAGCATAACTAGTCACAAACAATCAGACACAAAAGATAGGATTCATCCTTCATTCAGCAAAATAGTGGGATGTGAGATTAGCTGTATGACACCACTTCCATGCGCTAAGCTACGTTGCATGTACTATCTCTTGAATGGTTATATCTCTAACTTTGAAAACCATTACAATTCTTGCCTTCCAAATCTATCAGATTCCAGCGAACCAAACAAAAGACATGTTTCCTACCGATACTTGTGTTCTGCTACTAGCCTTATAAAATAGTAATAGTGATTGTTGATGTCCTCGGGAAGTGCCATATAAACCCCCTACCAGCAGCAAAGTTCTTGACAAACCGTAGGAATTTTCACAATTTACAAACAAGTGTGTGCCCGACTCCCCGGATGAGCTGCATGCCTCATAAGTGTCTTCCTCTACTCATAGGATGTTTCTTTTCAGCAAGTCGCTCCCTACTTGAATCTATCCAGACCTAGTCACCAAGCTGCCAGAATTTGAATATTTAGGAGTATTCCTTTAACCCATATTTGTTTGTTGAATTCAAAGTAGAATACAAGCCTAATAAATTCAAAGTCCACACCCACCAATATAGGATCCCATTTAATACTAACATAGGTTCAACTCTTTGCCCTATTTCCTTTACAATTCCTCTTCCTAAGTAAATATCCTTAATTACAACTTAATATTAAGAATAAAAAGAATCATGGTTGTAATTAAATTAAGGGTGTTTTAGGAATAATAGCATTAAATAAGACATAAGTAATTGAATTTGGTTATATTTGAGTCCAAAACAAAACCCAATTTTTTTCTTAAATATGAGTCTAGAGGGAGTATAAAAGATGATTATTTTTTTTAGTTTCTTACCATTGGAGTGAATTTTTTGTTTGAGTTTCTTAATGTTGACATGACATATGAAGACCACCTAATACAATTTTCTATGCATGAAGTAACACAAATAAGTTGCTTCCATTAGAGATATCCAAATGTCATTGGTTAAGGATAATTAATGAACATTGACTTTTACAAAAGTTCATAGCTAGTTGTGCTATTAAATGAATTCTAATTTGAATAACTATCAATACATTTTTATTTTATTTAAAGAATAAAAATGTACATAAATGTTTTTAATTGATATTTTATTTGACGCACACAAAAATTTTAAAAAATTAAAAATAAAATAATTTTAATATTGTTTTACTATTTTTTTATTTTAACGCTTCTAAAAATTAAAAAGAAAATAATTTTAATATTTTTACTTTATATTTTTAACATTTTGATATTTTATTTTTATTTATTTTTAATTTTCAGTAGCATTAAAATGAAAAAAAATAAAACAATGTTAAAATTAATGTACATTTTTATTCTTTGAATAAAATAAAAATGCATTAATGATCATTCAATTAAGAATATATTTAATAGATAGTTAATTATGAACTTTTCTAAAATTCAATGCTTATTAACCATTATTTGGTTAGCATTCTCTATGAAATACTTATAACATATTTTGATAATATAAATTGGCTACTTATTTAAATTATAAATTATTATAATTATATATTTAACTTATAAATTTCTATAATTATATATTTAAATTATAAATTTTAATAATTACATATTTAAAATATAAATTACTATAATTATATATTTAAATTATAATTTTTTAAATTAAAAATATAAATTCTAAATTACATATTTCAATTATAATTTTCTATAATTATATATTTAAATTATAAATATTATAATCACATGAAGAAGAGATAAATGAATGAGAAAGGTTAGATGAGAGAGACTTAATGAGAGACAATTCATTAATTAATGAAGGTTAAAGTTATAAAAGAAAATTAACTAGTAAATCTTTTGAAAAAGTTACTGGAGTAACTTTAAAAAAAAAATAATAACTACCTAAAAAAGCTTACTTTTGTGCTTACCAAACAAAGCAGAAATCATTTCAACTAACTTTTTTTCAGCTAGTTGAAATGACAAATCAAACATATTCTATGTCACTTTATTTTAATTGTCTCAGTTTTGAATTTTTTTTATTATAATATCCTTAATTATTTCAAATAAATAATATATATTAATATAATAAAGTTGTATGACAACATATTGAAACAGTCATATGATTTCTTAATAAGTTTTTTTAATACGCTAAAAAAGTGATTGTATTAAAAAAAATGAAAAACACAAGATATGTCTTTCAAAATTGAGTAACAACATTTCAAAGTGATCACTATGCAGTTTACAGAAAAACTAAAACTTCCTCTCTCAAACACAGTGACGAAGGTACACTAACCATTCATCATGAGAGAGTGTTGTTAAATTTGTTGAGTGACACCACTCCCATGAACTGGATCATGTTGCTTGAATTATTTCCTATAAGTTTGCATGCTTCGTATTGAGCACCACTGCATCCTAGCTTTCCATATTTGCCATATTTCAGCAAACCA
The DNA here is from genome assembly GCA_037954015.1 of Psophocarpus tetragonolobus. NCBI lineage: Eukaryota > Viridiplantae > Streptophyta > Magnoliopsida > Fabales > Fabaceae > Psophocarpus > Psophocarpus tetragonolobus. Next base: position 20,856,796 of record CM075688.1, on the reverse strand, counting down.
GACAAAAGACCAAGCTTGTCATCATTTTGCTGACCATTTATCTGCCTCAAAAACTAATAAAAGTGACCATGTAATGTATTAAAAAAAGTGGTGGATATCCCTAACCAATGACATAATTTTCTGCCAACTCCAATAAGACACTCTACAACCTAAGAAAAGGTTAATTGATGTTTCCACCTCCTCTCCACATAGACCACAAAGCACCTCAATGAGCTTAATGATGAACCTTTGAAAAGATTATACTTTGTTGACAGTTAATCCATTCCCAATCTCCATGCTAAGTGATTCACTTTTGATGGAACACCTTTCGCCCATATTAGCTTGAAGAACTACTACTCTGGATCATTCCCATTTCATAGAGCTAAGAACATGTATGCTGAGGAAACAAAATACAACCTTGACTTGTCTATGCTCTAACACCACCAATCTTTAACCCCTTCTTTCAAAACAAGTAACTCCAATCTTGATTGCAGCTCCGTTAGTACCTCTTCCTCCCACGAAAATAGCCTATTCCTCTAGGACCACCCAACACCCCTCTCCCCAACCCATCTTATCCTTAACTGTTACCTTTTTATCTAGTGTAAGCATAAAAAGATGATTATACTCATCCTTTAGACTTTGCTCCCCTAATCATTTATCCTCTAAAATATTTACCTCACTGCCATCCCTAGACTTCTGCGAATGTTTTTGGACCACCACCCCTATTGCCTATGCCCTTACGACCAATGCAGCTTAGATCAATCCACTGTGTGGAGCAATGTTTTCCCTTCATTTCCCAACCCCTATCTACCCCTTCATACTTCGATTGGAGTACACGATCCCACAACCTCTGAGGTTCCATTTGCAACTTTCATTTGCACTTACCTAATAGGGTTATGTTGAACTTATGCATAATTTTACATTGATGATGTTAAACCTTTAATCATTTTAAGTAATTGCATAAATATAATATATTTTTTATATTTTATTCAAAATTATAATTTTAATGAATTTCATAATTTGTAAAAACTAAATTTAAAGTTATTTTTAAAAATATATGTAATTTTAAAGAACCAATAATTTTTTATTTGAGCATAACTCATGTCATATATATTTATCTACTGTGTACTTGGATATAATTAAAACTTATCTTATTGCTATATTATCATGTTTTTATCTTATTGTGATATTTATCTTATCATATCATATTTAGATAACTAAACAAGCTCTTAGAACAACTCTAATGCTATTTGCTTGTAAACAAAACTTATGAAGGAGGTTAACCCACTTTAAATATATATCATTATACCACATTATTATAAGTAATTCACACAAATTTTTTACAATTTTTTTTATACTGGATTCTTTTATAAGAAATATAAAGTTTTATAACCTTTTTTTTTTAAAAAAATTATTTTGAAAACTTAAATTTAATTTAATTATTATAAATAAATATTATTTTAATTCAAAATACCACAAAAAAATATACAATATTATTCATTATTACAAGCAACTGAGAAACCTCGTTCTATAGTTGCTCTTAGTTAAAAAAATGTTTGTAACTTTGGATTAAGTTATCTTGAACTAAGGTAATATTAAGAGTTTAATTAGTATGCACTAATCAGCCTATCAAAATCGAGAGTTTAATTATACTTGTGAGAATCCAACAAATTCGACTCATAAAATCGTAAGAGTATACTTTATTAAAAATATACCTATATATAAAAAACACAAAAATTGAAAATTTTTAATATATAATAAGTTCAAATCCACATGATGAGTCTAAATTACTCCAATAAATGAAAATTAGAATCGAAACATTCAAAATTTCATAACATTTTTAGACATAAGAGCAAATTATATTTAAATAACTCAAAATTAGAATGAGCATAGAAAAATAACACTCGAGAAATTTTCTTATGAGCCTACTCACGAGTTTACTCCAATTCTATTGAGTTTGCTCCGATTTTACTGAGTTTATTCTGTTTTACAGAGTTTACTCCAACTTTACTACCATTCTGATTTTACATGCTATTTACCTCACCAAAGTCTTGTAAACTCGTACAGTTTTACGAGTTAACTCACGATATTGATGACTATGATTGATAGTGTAAAATGTTTTACACTATCATTTAGTCACAACCATAGTTGCAAAAATAGTTCAGATGGGCCGGTCGGACCGGGACCTAATCACATAATCGGGACAGTTTCCTCAACAGACCGGGCATGCAGTTGACTCAGTTTGAATTGGTTAGAACTGACCGATTCAAGCAAAAACCAGTGAATCGAACCAGGTTGACCCAAGATGGATTGACCTTTTTTTTTTAAATGATATCATTTCTTACTTTTTTTATTTTCTTTTAATTTTTTATGCAACTTACAAATGTAAAAAGTAAGAATTGTGATGTTACCTTTATATATATATATATATATATGTTTTATTTTTGTATATATAGACTGGGTTAAACTGGTCTAACCAGTCTGACCTCTAACCCATTGACCCACTATCTTGACCGGGTCAGTTTTCATAACACTGATCACAATACTTCATTTATAGTAAGTTTATTGACTTTATCAATTAATACTTTAAAAATCATATAAATGAAGAGTTATAATTAAACGTTAATGTAAAACTCTTTTACACTGCATGCTAATTAAACTCTAATATTAATGTAAATCCTAACTAAAAACTTAAAAGAATACTTGTGTAAGCTAAAAAGTTGAACAAATAATTTATATTTATTTTTTAAGTTATATTTTTTACTTTGATTAAATAATTTATAAATTAAAAATAAATTCCACTAAACGGAACTTAAGGCAAAATTCAAACACTTTAAAGAGAAAGAAAGTTATCATAAGGTATGAGTCACATGGATTGAGAGAAATTAAATTTCAATATCCTAGTTGGTTAATTTTAGTCAATTCGAGATATGTCTATGTCAAATTTCTTAACCATTAAGAGAAGAAATTTATCCTTTAAAATTCAGTTTTTGTTTTAAAACATGCTTCATACTTCAACGGCTGCAGTTTTAAAGAGTCAAATGTATACTTTCAACCAATTTTAATTCAAAATCGTTTACTGCCGCAATTTTACATATATTGCTTTTAATTTTTCTCTAATTTTTTACTTTCATATGTCATTCTTTTCTATTTCCTTTTCCTTCTTTTAAGTTACACTTTTATATTTTATATTGGCTTAATTATTTTTCCAATATTTATTATATTTTTATTTTGGTCCCCTTTAATCCTTTTAAATGTTTTTTTTTTTAATCATTTTAAAATTCTTTTGTTAAAATAGTATCTTTTATTTACAAAGAAATTGTTAAATAATGACATTATTATAACAGAGTCTCATGGTACATGTAGAACAAAGTGCCGGTTCTTATTTGGTTCTGTGGTCACCTAGTGTATGTGAGAAGTTAGGAATTCCATTATTTTTAACCATGCTTCTTTAGAGGAGTTGGATATCTTTGGTCAAATTCAGCTGATCTCTTGGAAGTGGTTGATGTATAGATTTGGGTTTAATAGGAGATGTGCATTCTCGGATTGATATAGTAATCTCGTATGTGTATGCTGAATATGTAAGTTTTCCAGGGAGGTGGTTGGGTGGCCTGGTGGCTTTTCAGTATCCATATAACGTTGATTTTTTCTTGTTTATTCCTAAGTTTGTTTGTTGTATCAGAGTTTTAGAAACTGTTAGTTTCACGCTTATGTTGTCTTTTAATACATTATCTTTACCTTTTAAAAAAAAGAGTGTCATGGTACATGCATTGAAACATATAAGTGTTGGTTAACCATGTCCAATAAATATTATGTATATTTTTATTTATTATTAATTTTTTAAAATAAATAAGTTTTGAAACATTATCTCGTCGCCACCTTCATGTTTTTCATTTTCTCACGAACAACCTCTTTTAACACATTATGAAAATAGAGTCTCACAACCCAATAGTTATGTAATGACTTACCAATTTTTTGTTAAATAGAAGGGACTATTTTCAAAAGTAAAATTTAAAAGAGAATAAAAAGAATCAACATAAAATAAAATTAAAACATAAAATATTGGAACAAAAATTAATTAAATATTTTATATTTCTAGTAGTTCACATTTCAATTTTTTTTTTTACTTTTTTTACATATAGTATTTCTTTTTATTCTTTCTTAAGGCACCGATCACAATGATCGTGGGATGAGAATAAGTATCATGACAATAATGATAAAAATAGTAATGATGATAGTAATGGAAAATGTTTTTATTAAAATTGATTAAAATTTTTAATTTTAATTGATATCTAATTTTTATTAGAATTTTGAATTTTTAATTAATTGATCGTCTTTAACAAGTAGAATATAATTAAAATTAATTTTTTTAGTTTTTAATTAAAATAATTTACACCAGAAAATTTAACAAAATTAATGGATAGAATTTGGTGTAACTTTATATCTTGATAAACATATCCTACTACTTATAATTATATTATATTAAATGATACTCCCTCTATACTTAAATATAATATAAGCAACAACAAAAATTCTGCATCTCTTCAATTTTTAAAGTTAATAAATTTTCTTAATTAAAAAATAGCTAGTTATTTTTGTTTATATATAGGTTAGGAACAATATGTAGGCACTATGTAAATTAAGAGAAAATGAGATAAGGGAAAAGTAGAGGCAGAGAGAAAAAAAACTGACAATTTTGTCTATATTTATATTTATATTTATATTTATATTTATATTTATATTTATATTTATATTTATATTTATATTTATATTTATATTTATATTTATATTTATATTTATATTTATATTTATATTTATATTTATATTTATATTTATATTTATATTTATATTTATATTTATATTTATATTTATATTTATATTTGAAACAAAAAGTTGCATCATAAACATTTGAGTAACAATTTTTTGTTTATTTATTTTTTAATGTACCTTTTTTTTTGTCCCCAATTTTAAAATGAAATACATAACAGATATTTTCATGTTGTGTTCTTACTTAAATTTTAGCAAATCAAATCAACCCTTTTAAGTTTTAAGTTAATTTATATTTGAAGCATCTTTACTTTAAATTTGTATCATTTGTGTACGGTCAGCAATCTTTCTCTGCTTAGTTTACTGGTTGAAAAGTTTGTTTGATCTTGGTATTATGTTTTGTAAACAAGTTTTTAAGTACTTTGTATAATTTTTTAGATATTACTTAAATAATGTTTTCCAAAGTGTTAGCTCTTTCATTTTTAAATATTTATTAAAATTATTTATCCCCTTTTTTTTTACTTAAGGTAGGATTATTGTTAGGCTTAATTACTTTTTCGTCGGACTACCTTTTAAAAATATCTAGTTCTTTTTCACTATTTTTTTAAAATTGTTCAATTCTATCTCGCTATTATTTTAAATTCTTTTTTTTCCCATAATTTTCGAAACAGTTTCAAAGATATCTTTTTCTTAAATCAATGAATATTATTAAATAATGGATAGTTAAACAGAAACATAAAATATGTTTGCCTAATAAAATAAAGAATCATTTAATAGATTATAAAATGGTCTCTTATATCAACTAACATATACAAAATTTCAGATTTATAGCTCATTTTGTATAAGAGTGTGATATCAATGGCTAAGTATGGTATCATTTTCAGGTCTTCAGTTGAACTATTTAAATTATATTATCAATCCCGTGTAATTTATTGTTGAATATTTTATCATTTCTTGTTTTTTAAATGTGTCAAATTCCCGCAAACCAAATAAAATATTATGCTCGATTCAACTCTGTTGTTCCCCTAAGTAAGCTCATGAACTAACAACAATGAGTATGAATCATATTATGGAAGGTTGTGGATATTCCACACCAAGCGCATAATTTGGATCACACCTGATTTGATAAGTGTTAGTTCAGAAACACATGTTAACTTGTTTCCACAACATCGTTATACAACATGTAATTTGTATTCTCTTCTCATAATATTTCTCTCTTGAAAAGATTATTCCTTATTGACATCCTATTTGCTTCTAATTTCCAAGCTAAACAGTGGACCTTTGGATTTGTCCCTATTAGATTGAAATTTTCATTTGTGTGTTGGGTCCCACTAAAGTCAGTATTCTGTATGCCGATCTAATTTGAGTACAACCATGTTCCTTTTGCCATCCATCTCCATCCATCTTTAGTCCCTCCTGACAAATATCTCCTGCTCTGATTCCACTTCCAGCATGGCGTCCCATCTATATCCCTTATCTCTTTCATTGAAAAATTCTATTTTACTGCTTGGTCAAATACTCTAGGACATTGCTCTCTTATACTCTACCCCCCTAACCATTTATCCCTTAGAACATAGTGTTACTCCCATCCCCATATAACACTTAATATTCTGAGTCAACTAACCTTCTTGTACCATTCCCGTCTCTCTATGAATTGTAAATCTAATCACCACATAGAACACTTTCTACCTTTTTATAGGAAAATATTAATTGTTAATATGTTAGTTTTTTGTTAGTGGAGAGATTCGAACTCTCGATCTCTCCCTCCTACCTTCTCCCCACATGTGGACATTGCTACTAGACCAACCTTATGATTCCTAAAAATCATACCACTAGGTAGAACACTTTCTACCTTGTGTCTCCCACTACTCGCCGATGTTCTGATACCTGGACCTTAGGACCCGCTCTCACATCCTATTTCCCTTTGTAGCTAGCTTCCATTTCCATTTTCTTACTAGAGCAACATTAAACTTCTGCAGATCCCTCAATCCTAAACCTCTTTCCTTTTTTGACCTGTATACCCTATCCCAAGACACCCAATTCACTTTCCTACTATCTTCCTTCCCATCCCACAAAAAAATCTTTAACAAAGATTCAAGTTTAGAAATGGTACCTTTTGGAGACTTGAAGAAAGAAAAATAGTAGTTTGGCAATGCAAAAACCTAGATTTTATAAGCACAATCCTTCCTGTCATTGAAAGATATTTGTTTTTCCAACCCAACAATCGTTTGCGAACTACCTCCACTATAGGCTTCCACATCTCGCAAAAAGATGGATTAGCCCTAATTGGGAACCCAAATATTTAAATGGAAAGTCCCCCACGTTGCAGTTTAGAAACGCTTTTTGAATCAAATTGGCAAGCACATTGATTCCCAATACATGACTCTTATGAAAATTCACCTTTAGCCCCGATACTAACTCAAAGTTCTGCAAAATTGCTTTGACTACCTCCATTAACTCTCATTCCTTACGAGTTAGTAGTATAGTATCATCAATGAATTGCAAGTGTGACACATTAATGCCATGTCATTTAATGTCAAAATTTGAAGATGAAGATGATTTTTCTGATGAGTTGGATACATCTATTGGGAGTGATGAGGAGGGTGTACAGAAAGTGAAATCATGTCCTAGACAACACCGCGCTGTTAGCCTCAATCGTGTTCTTAATCATGTCCCTTACAACAATCATGTTCTCCCACCAACTATGTTAGTATAGGGTTTCTTTGTTTCAAAAGCTTTATCTTCTTCGCTTGTGTTGGAACTAGCCCCGTCAAACCCTTGCTAAACTCTGTTTAACAATGCCATATCATTTAATAAAGTTATGTGGAAAGTCAACATTCACAGTTTAACACTCAATGACTTTATTCTAACCGATGACTCAAATGTCATCAAATTATAAAATAGACGAACAAAATGAGAACAATTAAAAATGAGGAGGACAAAATGTCCATAATTGAATAAATAAAGAGAAATTATAATTTAACCCATTTATAAATGTGTGTCTGGGATTCTTACTAATAACACATGATTAAAGATTAAATATAATAATATGATCAATCTAATAATAATAGATAATAAGAACTAAATTGTTAATTAATATCCACTCATAAATAAGGAAAATATTATATAGTATTTAACTTTATCTTTTAAGCTAGAGCATATGTGTGATATGAACACGACTTGTTATAAATGTGGTAAATCTAATAGAAGAAACAAAATATGGTGATAGTTGTTATGTTGGATAAACATGCTTTGTGGAAGGAGAAGTACACTGTGAAGTGGAAAAAAAAAAGAAAATAAAAATATCAAGAAAGATTTACGAGAATGATCTCAAAAAAAGATTTTCAAGAAATTATTCTTAGAAGAGTAGTTGAAAATGGTATTTGTAAAGGTAGTCAATAATATAACAATAGGTCCACTAGGGTAGCCAATACAAACAATTTAGTCACTCAAGACACTCAAGTCTTTATGATCTAGTTTAAGCTCTCTGCTTAGATTATAATGATTACATAATATTACTCTAACAATAAGTAAGAATCAATATAATAATAGTAGGTAATAAGGAATAAGTTTTAATTTCTAATCATAAATAAGAGAAAGATATCTAATATTTGATAACATTGAAGTTATTTAATGAATTGTTAGAAAAAATTAAATTTAAAATAATTGTGATATGAAATTGAATACTTAATAAACAATGAGACAAAAAAGATAACTAAGCAAATTATTATTGCTTTTTCATCCTAAAATAATTAGAATATTTGAAAAAAATTGTCCCAAACAAGTATCATGTTTGACTTTTTAATTAAATATTAATTTCATGAATTTTTTTATTGGTATCCTTAATAATATTATTTTATAATTTCAAAAACATTTTTTGCTTTTAAGTTTTTAAAAACTAAAAAAGAGGAATAGGTATAAATAGTTTTGCTTTTTAGTTTTGTATTTTTATTTTAAAAACTCAAAACATATGCAATATAGGTTTGCTTTTGATTTTTATTAATGACATTTTCATAAATATGGACAAATATTTTCATTTTCACATCTCTAAAACAATTTTCAAACAAGTTTTTTTTTTCTGTTCTTCCGTAAAACGATTTTTAAAAACTATTTTTCAGAATTCTTTTTAAAAAATTTTAAAAAATAAAACCAATCAAACTCTTAGTCATCATTCTACTATAATAATTAACTCATAAGGTGAGAATCAACTTATCCATATACATTGTTTGGACCATATTACAAGTAAGTTAATATGAGATCTCCAAAAGTTCGTCCAAACTCATTCAAGTATTTGCCCAAACAATAAATATACAAATTATTTCCTTTATTTTTTGGATTTTAATCCTTCAAAAAATATTCTTATTAATCACTAAAATTCCTAGTGATGACATCATTGTACTCCTCTCTTTACCAACACTTGTAGGATGCAATTGCATAGTTGCCACCGTACTCTTCATAATATCTTAAGTTCTCAAAATTGCAACAACATCAATAGGCTTCATACTTGACTCTATGACTCTCATAGTGTGCCTTGATAAGTTTGTAATGTTCATTTTTTTTAAAGTTTCATTCACCACGCTCTTCATAGTATCAGAAATTGTCAAAATTGTCACATCAATTGTCAACATATCACATGAAGCCTCCATCATGAATTCCCTCGTGGTAGTTTCATACTCGACTCTATGACTCTCATATTATTCCTTGAATCAAGAAGTTTGTAATATTCATTTTTTTAAATTGCTTGGAGTATACCTGCAGGTAACCCCTTATATTATTTTTTACATTTTAAATTTAGTTATTTATTATTAAATAAATCATATATAAGTATTAATTATATTTTAATTTTAAAAAAAAATATAAAGAATAATAAATAACAAGAAATTATAAATTAAAGTTTAATATTAAAATTTTTAATTAAATATATAACTTTAAACTTATTATATAGTTGTTATAATTATAACGGGCAGGTAACATACTCATACCCATACTTGATTTTATTGCACAGATAATACCCACACTCGGTCAAAGTGGAAAAGTTCCATCAAAATCGAGGTAAGTTCTGGCGGTAGCCTCTGATTCAGGTATTGTTGTCATCCCTATTTATTTATAACATACTTAGGAGTAATTTTACGTATGCACCCCTAACATTTTCAATTATTACATTTGCATCCTATTTAAACTAATATAAATTTATTAAATATGTACCCCTAAGTTTTATATGATATTATACATGTACCCTCTAAGTTTTGTATGTTATTATAAATGTACCCTTATATTTTTCAAATTTTATAGTTGACACCCCTCTCACCTCCATTTTTAGACTGTTAAGAAGCTTAAAAAAATTATTCATATCACAATTCATACAAAATATATATAATCGTAATAATGCAAAAATAGACTGAGATTAACATACCATATAAATATTTCATGGATGAAAGTCTATCTTCTTCAACAAAACAACCCAAAACCATCAAATGAGGAAACAAAGAGAAGTTTTAGTTTTATGAAAGTCAGAAGGGTAATTTTATCTTTTAAATTAATTAAAAATCATATAACTGACATGAGACCCAAGATTTAAAATTGTTTGAAAAAGAGAAATACAACTATAATGAATATGTAAAAATAATAGAAATATGTGTAGTTTAGAGAAAAAAGAAAAATACATTTGTAATTACATTAACTCTCGGAAATTACGTCAGTTATTATTTCTAAAGTTGTCAAAGTTATAATAAAATAAGAGTTTAATTGTTGATTTTACTCATTACTACTTTAAAAGTCATATAAAGAAGGATCGAATGTCAGTGTAAATTTTTTACACTGACAGTGTATACCAATTAAACTCATAAAATAATATAGCAAATATGCATAATTTATAAAATTAATCTTAATATTACAATATACAAGTATTAGTTGGGTCTAGATTTTATAAAATTATCGCTTTATAAAATGCATTCTACAAAGAATATTAGTTGGGTCCAAAGATACAAAAGCAAACGCATCATATTTTTTTCATTCGTTGTTTTCTTCTGCTGCTGTAAAGCTTATCCATTCATAAAGCGATAATTAATGAAGTATTTGGTGTCATCTATTACGGAACGAAACATTTAAAAAAATATTTACCACAGATGGCAGTCACCATCTCAATCATACAAAAGTTCACCATCTTGACTACAAAAATACAAATTAAACCAATGACTTTCGTACCAAAAGTAAAAAATCAAAGAATGGTAAACACAAATATCCATTGAATTATTATTTTATTTTTTGAAAATTATTGATCCTTATATTTAGCTTTTTTAAAAGTTTCATGCAAATTAATTTCTTATGTTTTTTTACACAATTAATTCCAAAATATTTTAAATAACACTTAAAAAATTATTTATATAACGCTTTATAAAAAATATCAAAAGACTAATTTATTTAAAAGTTTCTCTTAGAAACCTTAAATGTGTGTTATATTTTTTAAAAACTAGAATCACACTTTGCTTCACAAATATCACCCCAACACGTTCAAATGGTATTTGAATAATAAAATAATAATAATATATTTCATAATACTATAAATATTATTTACAATATCATTTTGTCCAAAGCGGTTGAAGATAAATTTATTGACTTATCAAATAAGTATTTTAAAATTTATTTTAAAAATAATTTTTTATTATTAATGTAAAAATGTTCAAAAATACATATCTATAAAATTAACATAACTAAAATAAAATAAAAAGGTAAATATATTGCTGATTTTTTTAATATATATATATATATATATATATATATATATAATTAGAAGTTGGTTTTTCATGTTTGCTCCCATTTTAATTTCGCTATAATTTTAACATATTATTATTCATTAGTATATTAATTTAAGAGAAAATCAAAGTAATTTTCTTTTGAAATGCAAATAAGTATGCATTGTGTATAGGAAATTTGAAACAAATGTTTCATAATCCTGGACATCATCTCAAAAGAATGGAAGAGTAAAGAAATACCATCTATACTTTTGGTCAACTCATATAACGACACTATTCTTTCAAAAAAATTCATCACCTCAACACCCTTATTTCATATTTAGCATACACAACTGCGAGTTGTTATACCTTTTAGAAAAAATACAACATCAGTTAAAAGAATATAATAACCATTTCCATGATATGATTTTAATAAACATCCAATCATTACCAATAAATTTCTTTAAACTCTTAATTTAATTAGTGGATTCACTTGTTTATATGATAGGAGAATTGATCACAAATTTTAAACTCCTGTTTAAAAACAATTAGCATAGCATTTATATATATGAGTTAGTTGATTATTTTGCCTATTTAATAATATCTGAATAGCATAATGTTGTTTAAGAATATAAATTACCTTTTGACTAAAATAGTTTGAATTTAATTAATTAGTATGCACTAACAATGTAAAAATATATTACACTTACATTTAACTATATTTTTTTATTTATGTGACTTTTAAAATGTTAATTGGTAAAGTTAACAAATTTATCTTAAATTAAAGGTTGTGATTGAATGACAATGTAAAAAGTTTTAGATTGACATTCAATTGCAATCCTTCATTTATGATAAGTTTGTTGACTTTACCAGTTAATACTTTAAAAGTCATATAAATGAAGATATATGATTGAAGGTTATTGTAAAAATTTTTTAGAGTGTCAATGTACACTAGTTAAACTCAATCTTTAATATACTAGTTTTTTAAATACTTAATCATAATGTGAATTTACATGCTAGCATGCCAACTAGAAGCTTACAAGTTACCTACAAAGGTGAATTTATGGAAACGTAGAACTCTACTTCAAGAGGAATCTTTCTGTGGGTTACATGACAAGGAAGAAGAAACACAAATGCACCTTTTTATCAATTATGAGGTAACCATTAGTGTGTGTCAAGTGCACCTTCTTTCCATCGGATCCAACTTTGTACGACTCAGAAGACATATCTTATAATTTTTTCTTTATTTTATTTCTAATAACATCATCTTTTTGTTGATAAAAAAATGTTCATAATTTTGTCGGTATAAAGTAATATTTGCTCCCATAAATGATACTTGTAGTAATTTTTGTAAAGAAATTAAAAATAATTTAATTTATGATATTATTTAATTAATTAAAAATTATTTTATCATAAGATATATTATTAAATTATTTATATATATATAAATATAACATATATTTAAGAAAAAATAACCATAATTACTATATAAGTATTAATAAATAAATTTACACAATAAATTTTATATTTTATTATTAGAAATAAATTTAATTAATAAAATTTATATTTGATTAATTAACACCTATATTGTGTCAACCAAAATTGTTTTTAACAAATAATACTTGTAGTATATCCTAAAAATTAAAATAAATTTATTTTTTAATATTATTTTAATATATTGATTTATTTATATAAAAAATAGTTTTACAAACTGAAAAGCCTAAATATCATTAAATATTTAATATGAAAGTATGTTAAATATTGAGAATTAATCAAATAATATAGGATTTTTAATATTATTTAAAAATAAAAAATAAATAAAAAAGACTTGTGTTAATTATTGAAATGGATAAATTTATTATTTAGAATATTGACTAGACCCATTAACAGATTAAATAAATATAATAGATTTTCTATGCAATTAACATTCTAAAGAAGATCAAAATTTTGGAAGAAATCAAATTGTTATTTGACATATTTGAAAAGGTTGCAAATGGTATTTTATGATAGATAAAAGATGTGGTAAAAAAGAGTTTGTGGCACTATAATAGAGTGAGTAATCAACCAATAAAATGCGGTCCAAAAGCAAGAAAAGCCATAGGAACCTTACTTTTAGAAAGCATTGAAGGCACCTGATGTGACTTTTCCAATAAGTATAGCAAAGAAAGCATTGGCAAATAAAAAGTTAAAAAGGGGTGTTTCTGCAAGGCGTGAAGGGCAATAGAGCAAATAAAAAAGTGGGTTTCTTAAGGAGGAAGTTGTGTATAAAAAAAATAGAGATGGAGTTTGATTGGGACAAGCACCCACTGAAAGCAAAAAAGTTAGTAGTAACTTGCCTTATGCTTTTTGGGTGGTGTGCTGTTACAAAAGTAGGTTAACCCTCGCTTTCTCTCAGTTTAAAGGTTATTCTTTTACTATATTTGTTTAATTCTAACTTACCATTTTCCTGTTATCATCATTCATCACCCATTACTTAATTGTCTAAAAATGGATGAACAAGTCCAAGTCCAAGTCCAAGTCCAAGTCCAAGTCCCAGTCCTAGTGATCTTCTAGAAACGTTAAAATTAAAATCACCTCCCACAAATACTTTATCTTTTATCTAAGACTGATACCATTGCATTTTTCCACTTTCTTGTTTTTAGTTAACATTTTCATATCTGCTCTACTCTGTCCCTTAGATGGCCACACGTCACACCTTCTGCCTATTGAGTAAGTATATATTTATAATCGCTTCCTATACTCATTTTTATAATTTTACATTTCCAAATTAACCAATTCAAAACATAGAAACAATGTTGATGAATGCAGCAAGTAATTAATTAATCACAGTGGGAACCACTTTTCTTATATATTTTGCCTTAGCCCAACTTCATCCAGAAGGTTCAGAGTATCCATTTTTTTTTTCTAACAAGTCAATCTTATAGTTCAGTGGTGCAACAGTCATGGTGACCTTGTATTTGGTATGATGTCAGTAAAGTTAATTTTAAATAGAATTGATATGGACATAATATGATTTAGATATATTTTTTTATTATAAATTTAAGTTAAGTGTAAAATTCAATTTAAAACTTTGAATCTAAGGTAAGAACTATGAGAAGATTTCTTAGAATAAATTCAGGTTTAAATGCTAAGTCATGTTAAAAAATATTTTTTATATTAATTTGAGTGGTACTGAATTTAATCTTTTTAAACAAATTTTTATATTCCATTAATAAAAAAATATGGTTGGAAGAAGATACACTATTAAAAGTGTTTAACTAAAATTTTAACAAAGATTAGTCATTAATTATTTATTTGTTGGGAGAAAATTCTGCACTATAAGTAAAAAAAAATAAAAATAAAAACTCAAGTTTGAGAATTTCAAACTTCATACTAACAATTAAATTTGATTTAATTCAAACATGGGTGGTTAGTTGTCAAACAAAACCACCTTCCATATAGGAAAAGTAAGCTAAGATTGAAGCAGTAGGGAGTTAGTGTCCATAAAATCATCTTTAAAGTTCTTGCTATAAGACTTAAAAGAGTGTTCGGTGGAATAATATAAAGGTGTCAAACAACTTTCCTTCCTAGAAAATCCATTCTAGATGGTGTTCTGATTGCTAACGAAGTGATCGATTAGGCTCACAGATTCAAAAAACATTGTTTCTTGTTTAAGGTAGATTTTGAAAAGACCTTTGATTCAATTAATTGACAGTTTCTGGATTACATGTTTGGCAGGATAGGTTTTGGGCATCGGTGGAGGATGTGGGTTGCAAATTTGGTTTGTAATAGCTATATTTCAATTCTTGTCAATGGTAGTTCGATTATTGAATTTCAACCGCGAAGGGGGATTAAACAGGGTGACCCTCTATCTCCATTTTTGTTCCTGGTGGTTGTAGAAGGCCTTGCGGGTTGTGTAGATCGGCCATTTTGAAAGGAGTTTATAGAGAATTTAGGGTGGGTGAGGAGGCTAACTTTTCTTTGCTCCAATATGTCGATGATGCTATATTGATGGGAGAAGCAGATTTTGAGTCAGTTTGGATGTTGAAGGTCATTCTTAGAGGTTTTGAGATGACATCTGGTCTGAAGGTGAATTTCTTTAAAGGTCCGTTTTATGGTCTTAACGTCAATCCGAGCATTGAGCATGCTGCGAGTTGTATTCTTAATAGCTCAGTAAGTTCTCCTCCCTTTAAGTTCTTGGGTATTCCGATTAGTATCAATCCTAGGAAGGACGATAGTGAGTCCTTGTTTTGGCACCATAATTGGGACGGGGGAGGGATTCTATGAGTACTATTTACTAGATTGTTTGATCTGGAAATCAATAAAAATGCTTCTGTCAAATATATGTTCAAGTATGACCCATTGTCTCAGCAGTGGAATTGGGAGTGGAGGAGGAGACTTTTCTTACGGGAGGAGGAGTTGGTGTCATCCTTGGAAGATAAGTTGCAGAATGTAGTGATCGACCACTGTCTTCAAGATAGGTGGTATTGGTAGTCGAATAGCTCTGGGGTCTTCTCAGTAGCAGAGGCGTATAGGTTTCTTCAGAAAGGTTGTTTGGTGGTAACAGGCCAGATTCGGGCAGACTTCTGTTTAGGAAGCTTTGGAAGGACAAATTGCCTTCAAAAGTTGTGGCTTTCTCATGGAAGTTTCTCCTGAATAGACTACCGACTATTGATAATTTATTTAAGCGTAGAGTAATTATCCCTCTCCATATGCAGTGTTGTCTATTATGTAAGGAGCACCAAGTAGAAGACAGTAAGCATCTTTTTTTGGCCTGCCTGGTGGCTCAAATTTTGTGGTTCAAAGTTATGAGGTGGGTTGGTATTGAATCCTCGTTACCTGATGATCTCCCTCTCTTATTTCAGGATGTGAGTTTTTGGGTGGTTAGTAAGTGTAAAAGTAAGTGTAGGTTTTTATTTGGGAGTGCAGTCTATTGGGGCATCTGGATATCAAGGAATTACATTGTCTTTAACAGCAGGACAGTGAAGTCTATGGATATCTTTGGTTTCATTCAACTCATCTCCTAGAAATGGTTGTCTTATAGGTTTGGTTCTTTGAGGGGGCAGGTTTTCTCTGACTGGTGTAGTAACCTTCGTTTGTGTTTGTTGAATACGAAGTTAGTTTAGGTGGTTTGGTTAGGTAACCTTGGAGGATTCGTCTATAGAGGTGTCCCATAGTTCATTACCTTTGTTGGGTGTATAGGGTTTTAAAAACTTTTTGTTTCGTCTGTATTCTGTTTATATATGTATTTTTCTTTTCAAAAAAAAAAGGAGGGAGCTACGGCATTTTCTACTGTGTATATCTTCTTATGGTATAATAGAGAAAAGTTTTACTTAATTTCATAATAATGATTAAATCACGTGATTAAAATAGTTTGATTCATAATATTGTTTAGTCCTAATTATAAATCATAATCACCGCATTATATTATTGACTTGTTGTAGCAACAATCAACAAAAACCCAATAGATTCATCTTGGAAGAAGATATTTATCATTTGCTTGTTTATGTTAATGTTGTTAGTTTTTGTTAGTGGTGAGTATCGAACTCATAATCTTTCTCAGCCACCTTCTTTCTTAACTAACTAAACTTCCTTATATTTCTATTTAAAAATATTTTTTAATTTATCTTGTTAACATTGCAAAAGTATTAAACTCATGAAAATTTTTACATTGAATAAGATTGTTAACTTTAACCAAATTTTAACGGTTTATAAGGCGAGGTTTACACCTCATTATATACTATTGTTTTATTATATTACTAGTCAATGTGAGATATCCAACACACCCCTCTCACACATACCATATTAGAAATAGTGAAATTTGGTCTACCTCAATCTTACAAAACCAATTTATAAGAGAAAATTTGCATTTCATTATATATTATTATTTTGTGATATTCCTAATTAATGTGAGATCAGGTTGAGATTAGACTAAGAGTAGAAATTATAAATTATAATGTTTTCTTGTCATGTTTGAGAGCCTCTCGAGCTCGAATCAGTAGAAGGATGTGTGGTCTACTGAGAAAATTCCATTAAAGCTGTGAATCTATTGAGTTGTTGGGTATAAAAGAGAATAAAACTTATTAAAGCAGTGATTTCTAACCGATCACTATGTTAAAAATATATTTTAAATACTAATGTTTTGGTAGATGATCGAAATTGCTAAAAAGTATTAGGATAAATTTAAAAATTAAGAAAGATATGAAGATGGACAAAACTCAAAACATTTAAAAAAAAAAGAGCAAAATGCATAAAAAAATTAGAGACAAAATTCATGAGAAAAAATGATAACTAAATTAAAGAACAAAATGCAATTAAGTCAATATAAAATTTTAAGAAATGTAAAATAAAATCATTTATAAATATTTTATACCAAAAACAATAACTTAACTATATTTAATCCATAAATAATTAGAATAACTAATTTTATACCTACTTTAGAAATATTTAAATAATTTTAAATATGGGTATCTACAAAGAAATTTCGTTTGCCATACCTTCCATATTAATAAATAAGTTGAGTAAGAGGTTCAATCCCCTTGTAATAATAATAAAAAAAAACAGTTGAGTAAAAAATATTTTTGTTTACAGGCACTTTTTAAGGGACCTGGATTTTCTGAAATTAAAAAACAATTGCAGGGTGCTACATTCATCATTTAAAGGTTTAGTTTTTTTATAATCGTATTTTATTTTTTTATTTAATTTATATATTTATTTTTTATAATTATGATTTAATGCAGTTCTTGTGTGACTGCAGGATATCACGCGATAAATTCTTTAAGAAAAACATGGTTAGACTTAGGCAAAACATCCTTATATTAAATTGTTTCTATAAAAGATTGAATTACTTTTATTTTTTTATTATTACTGTCTCCTGTAATTTTTAATATAAATAAATAATTTTTAAATATTCATTTATTTATTTTATAAATAATATTTTATTATTTATTTCTTATATAAACGATGGGAGAAAACATATTTTTATTTAAGTTGACAGTGATAGAAAATAAAGAATGATAAGACTTATACTACTGAGGGTTGACATATCTTAGAAGTTTCTGGGCCATCATATGTGGAAGCTTAACGCACTCTACCATGCGCCCAGTGGGCCTCCCACACATGATTCCCCCCACTTACAAACATGTAAAACCCATTTATTTTATTTTTCATAAAGAATTCTTTGTATTTTTTATTTTTACTTTTATACAAATATTTGTATTACAAGGTTTATTTAAGCTTTTAAAAATTTTAAAAATACTTTTCTTAAAAGTTACTTTAAATAGATTGAATATTCGATATGCTTTTTATAATTATAATATAAAAAATTATATTTTCTTTTACATTTTTAAAATAAATTATTTACCTATTTAATTTCAAAATAAATTTTTCCAAAGAGATAAAACTGACTGCTTATTAATGGTGTTATGTCAAATTTATTAATTTGTAGAGAAATTATATTTGTATAATTTCTTTCTAAAAGATATGTATAAGGAAGAGAGAAAAAGGGAGACGTGTAAGATAATAAAACAAGATAAACAGAAAAATAATATTGATTTTTTTTTATGATATAACTCTAATTTATATGACCCAACAATTATGTGTAAGCGGAGGAGCTCAATATACGCATGAATAATAAAGAAAATACATTAACAGTGAAAGGTTAAAACTTGAGAGCTAATTTTTTTTTTAGTAAGGAGTCATGGCGCAAGCAAACTAACAAACAATAATATAATAAACAAAAATTCTTCCTGCACCTCTTTTTTTTTTTTTTTTTTTACTAAACTTTCATTTTTTTAAATTATTCTTCCCTTTTCTTCTTCTTCCTTCTCTCATAGTCACACCCCGACTAACCACCTTTTTTTCTTCCTCACCCTTTTTCGCTATTAAGAATTGTTGGCAATGCATCTAAATTACTTAATCTAGATGCATTACAAATAATCTCAATCACCTATTAACTCATGTATTCGTTCTTTAATTGTTTGATGTTATTTTTTAATTATTTGGCTGAATTGAGTCAAAACAAAGGTATTAGGTCATATTTGATACATACAAAATCTCTTTTTGAGTTCCAAAAGATTTGAGTTGTGTATTAAAATTAGTGCAAAAAATTAATTTGAAGAATTTTCTAAAGTTGCAAATTTCTTATTGTGTAATTTTTAAACGATAGCTTCGATTTAGATGAAAGAAAAACCTATGTTCTTTATTTTTTATATGTATACTAAATCTGTTTTTGGTCTTTGGAGTGATTGAATCACATATTGCTAGGGTTGTTTTGCAAAACTGCCTCTTAGAGAGCTTGATTCAAAGAAGATTCTTAGATAGAAGTCTTTTTATGTTGATTTACAACTTACCTTAGAGCTAGTTCTTAGCATTATGTGATGAAAGAAGTGAATTGCCAATAACAAAGACGTCTTTTTCATAGGAATTAATGAAATTAGATCCAGAGATAAGAGTATGATAAGAGTAAAATACAAGATGATGAATTAATTATAATGTTGATAAGTGAGCTTGTAGTTTAGTTCACTTTAACTTAGCACATTTTCAATGGTGAAAATTCTTTTTGTTGGGAGTATTGTAAGGACCGATATAATTTAATGGATTATTAGTAGAAATGAAATGAATGTTAAAGGGAATAAACTGTTCAATTATCTTAGATTAATATAGTAGTGGGAGAATATATGAGTTTATTTATAATATCAATATTAGTAATTAATTTTGATTGAATAGGTGGGAGGTGGGAAGTGAAAGATAATAATTATTTCTTGGTTTTGAAGAGTTTTGATTGAATTTCCAGGAGTTTTTGAAAATCTGTTTAGGAGGGGATGCGAATAGCAAGTCGAAACTCACTAAACTCACTTCACTCCCTTTTCTTCTTCTTTTTTCTTTTCTTTGCCCTTTCTTCTTTTCTTTCTTCTTTTTCAATTTTTTTTCTTCTCTTCCGCTTCAATTCTTTCCCTCACAATTTTCTTCCTTGCTTGCATGGTTAGCCTTCGGTTGATGGATTTCGACGCAATCTCTTTCATAACTCCTGTTGCTAAGTGATCTCTATTATAAATAAGTCTGATCTTGAATCAACGAATATTTTTTCAGATTGTTTTCGATCCTGTTGTTCTATTAAAAAGAGAGTTTCTTTAAAAATCTTGATTTTTAAGGTTCCTGTTTAATTTGGGATTTTTGTCAGGTTCCTATGAAATTTCTTAGGATGGATTTCCTCATTTTCTTTTGAGTTAGCTATGAAAAGGAGAAATAGGTAATGGAAGCTTTTTCTTGATTTTAACTTTTAAAAATTATGATTTTAAGAGTATTAAGGTTGTTAGTTGTGATTGATTTAACTTTTGAATTGATTTTGAATGTTATGTGAAATTTGTTATTGTGATGATTGTTGAGTGGTACTGATTGAATTGACTTTATGTGACAGGAATTGAATTTATTGGAAGGACAATATATTATTTGGAATTGTGGTGTAATGCATATGATTGGAATGTATAATGAGAATATATTTATTTAAGTTATTGGTTGCGGGCAATTATAGTCAAGTAACTTAGACTTGGATGATATGTTTGGTGGAGTACATTTATGTTAAGGACACAGTTGGGGTCAATGTAATTCAAAGTATTCAATATGCAAGGAGATATTTCTGTAATTTACATGGTGGTTCTAGTATCAAATATGCCTACCTAAAAGACATACTCAGACAACCACTCATAAGGTGTCATGTAAATACTAAACATCAGTTTGTGGTTGTCAGATGAGTATTGTTTAGACTTAAATTAGTGTAACACAAACATCTTGGATGCCTATCACCAATTGGAAGAGGTCTTAAACCGCCTCAGTGTCTGAACTCAATGTAGATGTTCCAAAATGTGTCGAGTCTGAACATGTTGTTGTATGGAATGCTTGTATTCAAGGGAATATAAGTATGATTGATTTGATTGAGGTTATTGTGATTTTTAAGTTGGCTTATATAAGTTTTTGCCCTAAAGTTTTTACTAAAAATCACTTTTGATCCTTGAAATTGGAAAATATTTTGTAGTCCTTGAAATTAATTTGTTTTTTGTATTAACGTTGTCTGTTTGTAAGTTTCGATGTATTTGGTTATGCCAAATGTGAAATTGAAGATTGAGGGGGTTAGGGTTGAGGAGAAAAGTAATTCACGAGTACAAAAATATGCTCTGTATCAATAAATTTTTAACAGCGTTAACCGGAAAAGAATGACTAAAAGTGAATTAGGGACTAAAAAGAATATTTTTTAATTTCAGGGACCAAAAGTGATTTTTGGTGAAACTTTAGGGACAAAAAACTTACTTAAGTCCTTTAAGTTTTTATATATCGTGAATTTTATGTATTATTATGTTTTCCCTTACAATTTTTTGTGTAGTTTGTATGAATGTGATGATGGTGCTTTGTACGAGAGTAAATACCGGTGATGACGATTGAGATCAGAATTAGCAGGATTGGTGATGGATTAGTGGCAATTGCTGAATTACTTGTTTTGTGTTTGAAATAGTTTATGTATTAGACTATGTCTATGTATATAAGTTAGAGCTTTGAAATTGCTAAATGTATGGATTGATTGAACTAGTAGCTAAGTCCTAAGTATGTGCAAGATTTACTAAAAATGACTAAGTTATGTAATAGTTAAGTTTTTTAATGGAGAATTGACAGGTTGTGTATCTGTTTTGCATAAGTTATGTTTTGGTGGGAAAAGGATGTACATGAAATGTTTTATGTAAATAATATATCATGATTTTGGTAAATAATTTGGTAAATAATAGGTTTTTTAAATAGAGAAAATTAAATAGTTGAATATTACTAGTATTTTTTTTTATTATAAATTTAGAATATTATATATATAGTCTAATTTTGCAACCACTAAAATAAATTAAACTTGATTAATGCAAATTTCGTATCTTGAGTTCACTTATCCATGTCTCAACTGTGAAATAATTATTTTTCAATTCGAATATCCAAACCAAAATGTTTGTCCGTCATATTCTACTTATCTAAATATATTTTATTCATATAAATAATACAAAAGACTAAATTTAAAGAGTTTTATTGGTATATACAGTTAATATAAAAGATTTTTAAACCGATATTTCAATAATGATTTTTTATTTATGTGACTAATAACGAGTAAAGTCAACAAATTTATCCTGAACAAAGGACTGTGATTGAATGTTAATGTAAAAATCTTTATACTGTGTATATCAACTAAATTCAAATTTAAATGATTGTTAAGAAAAACAATTCATCATAACCAGAGAAAATAAATATAAATAAACTATTTATCTCATATTATTAATAATAAAATAATTATAATTTTCAGTAAATTACAGTCACATCCCTAAAGTTGATTGTAATTACACATAAATTCCTTGTTTATTAATTATAAATTTGTACCATGTTAATGTAAGGTTTAAGAAATATATTAATATAATATTTTTAAATATATATGAGTGTTAGTATAATATTTTTAAACTTAAAAAAAAAAAGTTAAGGTGAGTAAATAAATAAAAATATTGTAACTATTTATAAAGCGAATAACATACGGTAGTACCTAAAAAATGGGTAAAATAAAATATGAAAAAGAACTTTTTTATCATTAGTTAATGTTTTCTTTAAGACTATAATTTGACTAACAAATTATGTTATTGAATTAAGTATCATATCTCGATAAAAAAAATATCATATCTCAAAAGAACATAAAAAATTTGACCTCAATTCCTCCTCGAATGTCCATGTATTTATATCCTAGTCATCATTAGTTTTTTAAACTTATAAGAATGTTATTTGTTATAATTATCTAATCTATTACTGCTATTAAAATGTTTAAAGGTAAATCCTAGCAAATGTTGAATTAACATGCTTAATAGTGTTCAATTATATGTAACAAGTTTTAGAATTCAAACTTCAAAGCAAGCAAATATTTACCGTCTCAATACGTGATAAAAAAAAAAAGAAAAAAAAAAAAAGAGGAAAAGCTTTTAGACAAATATCGCCTTCAAGGAAGTTTTTCAGAATACAAAATGAAAAAAGTCTCCAAATTTACCTATTTTTATATTTTATATTTATACAAGTATAAACTAATTCATTTATTACATCAATATTATGATTTTTAATAATTTATTGATTAATTCCTTCTTCTTTAAAAAGTATTATACATTTACGTTTTAATGGTTGTATGATGTATAGACTTTTTAACATTTTTTTTTTCTGTTTGAGTCAACGAAAAAATAGTACAAAATTTTCACATACTACATTAAGTTACTAATTATTATAAATATGTAACCTGATTTATACACTTTGATTTTTAGGATAGGTAAATTAACAACTTGCATCTTGAGTGTATTTAAATAAATTTGTAGTTATAACTTAGTAACATATTATTTCTAACTTCTTAAAATATAAGTAGATATAAGTTAGTATAGCTATAAGCATTTGCTAACTCTCACTCAAATTTTACAAAAACTAAGAGTTTGATTGATTTGATTTTATTTTTTAGTTTTTAAAAAAAGTTTTAAAAATATTTTCAAGAATTATTGTTTGAAATAAAAGAAAAAAAACTTGTTTAGTAAGTGTTATTTGAAAACTATTTTGAAAATGTGAAAATGAAAAAACTTGTTCCTATTTACAGAAATACTATTATTGAAAGGAAAAAAAACAACATATTCTCATTGTATTTTAAGTTTTTAAAAAATAGAAAATAGAAAATAAAATTACTTATAGTTGTTCCTTTTTTTAGTTTTTAAAAACTAAAAAACCAGAACTGTTTACGAAAACTGTTTTAAGAAAACACTAACCAAACAAGTTTTTTAGTTTTTAAATACTGAAATACTGAAAACAGTTTTATAAAAATGTTGTTAAACAAATACTAATTTAGCAAATTATACCTTGAATGTATTTTAAGAAGTTACTAACTTATATCATTAGCATATTTATGTATAATTATATGTTAATATTAATAATTAATTAAAATATCACTAAACAATATAATAACCTATGCATAAGCACAAAAATTAGGTTAAACAATAGTTTAAGTTGTTTATAGAAAAAATGAGGTCCACACGCAACTTATATATGTTGGTGTATGTACAATCTAGAGGCTTTTGTAACTATTGAAATTATAACAACTATTTAGTTGCACTCCTAGATTTATTATTTTATAGAATAGTTTTAAATTAATTTTTTAAAATTTTTATTTCAGTAATGGTGGCAAAGGTAGAAAGGCAACGAAGGTCGAGACAGGAGACACAAAGGGGGCGTGAGAGGTGATGATGGTGGCAATGAAGAGTTAGCAATGGTCAAAATAAAAGACGTGGAAGGAATATAAGAGACGGTGACAACAACAGTAAAGAGATGACAGAGGTTAGGGTGAAAAGTACAAAAGGAGTATAAGAAATGATAACAAAGAGGTGACAAAAGTCAAAGTAGAAAGCACAGAAAAGCATGAGGTAGGAGAAATAATAAAGATGTCAAAAATCAAAATGAAAGGTGTTGAGATGCGACAATAGAGGCAACAAAAAGAAAGGAGAAATCGATATGTTTGAAGATGAATTTGTATTTTCCTATTTTTCAAATCTAGACAACTACTTTAATTTTTGAAAAATCACTTTTTTCATTTTTCAATTATTTTCTTTTAAAAAATGTCTTTAAACATATTTTTCAGTTTTGCTCATATTCATAGAACAATTTTATCATATTTTCTAAAAAAACACTTAAACTAAACAATCCCTAAGCTTTTGAAACCTCAAGGGTCATGGCCAATGTATTAGTTTGCCATCCTTCACATAAAAAAAAATTATGGAGTTCTATTTTTTTGAAAATGAATAATGTTAATATATATAGACACAGATTAAATAATTATTCTTTCTTCTCTTCCTTGCTTGATAGAGCAACAATTAACATGCATGGTTCAACGGCATCATCTGCAATGCATTATGCAAACAACCAGAAATACATTTTGGATGATTCACAAGAACATTTGGCAATGCAGAGACCAGAATTATTCAATGTTTTGTGAAGGGCTGGGTCATACTGGAAATGGCCCAATATATCTTCAACTTTCTCTCCAAGTCTGACGACATGTATTTGCCTACATTTATCACTTCTTTAATTTTATAATTAGACGTACCTCTTAGATTTAGTCTATCCCTTCTTTTTTTATTTTTTATTAAATTACACAAACTCTTTTACCTACTCATTATAATTTTACATACTCATTTCAGTTATATTCTTTTTTTTCAAATTACATAAAACTCCATTTATTTTTACATTTTCATATTTTATGTAAGCATATTATGAATATTTTTTTTCAAATTTGATAGTAATGCAACAAGTCAACAATGAAGGTAAGAGATATATTGACCTTAAAGTTTGAAAAAATATAAAAAATACATATGTAATAACATACAAAACTTAAATAAATGTATAATATAATAGAAAATTTTAAAATATATATGTAATAAACTTATGATAAAAAAAAATAAAACTTTAATAAATATATAAAAATATAAAAATAAGAAAAATTTATATAATTTAAAAAAAAATATTTATAATTATACTAAATCTCAGGAAAAAAATATATCCATAATTACCTCTTGTAATTATAATAATGAGGAGTGCTTACATCACTATTTAACACACTCTTCCTAACAAATCATCGATTGAAATTTATTAAAACCTACAAAAATAAAATGATTTAATAAGTAAAACTCATATAAGTGTATTGTTAACAATTTTTCTTTCGCCAAGTGATTGAATGACGTTTTCAAACATAGTTAAATAGAAAACTACGTAATTTAAGGATATAATGGAACAGATTCACAGATTGAGATATCCCTTAGAGGGGATAGCTCGATTATTAATTGGATCTTTCTCCAACTCTGGAAAATGACAATAATTTCTCTAGAAATATTTTCACCTCAAGCTCATCCCAGTCCAAGCTGTTAAAAAATATCACAGATAATCTAGCAGCACACATGTATTTTTTTACGATATACCAACACTACCAAGATTAGACAAGTGCAGCGACCACCAAAACCTTTAAACGTTCAAACCCACCGAAAGGGGTTTCCCACAAATGAGTTTAAGAAAAAGACGAAACAAATTATAAGCTAGTCAGCATTAAGAAGAAAATAGCAAACAACGAATGTGACAAAGGAGTAAAATAACCAGAGAGCTCAAGCCATTATCTTGGCAGACCTAACATAAAGACTGTCGACAACTTTCCCAATATTGGAAATGGTCTCTAGTGTGGCAGGATATATAGCATCAGTCTTGGGATCGTCAAATATGACAAGACATCCAGCACCTTGATCCAATGTTCCAGCGAACTTCTTGTCTAAGATCATCTGAGATAACTTTCGTTCCACGTGATCAATGGGAAGTTCAATAAGTTCAGCAATATGTGCAATCTCGACCCTTGAGAATGGCTCAATCAATCTGCAAAGATTCTGCTCCAGAAGGGTATCGTACAGGGATGAAAGGTGCCTGTGGACAATTGGGTCTTCCTCCAACTGTGCCTTGTAGTCCCGCAGAGCAATTTCAAACAACTTAAGTGACCGCTTAGAATGTGCATCAGCAACAGCTTTCATAGCATCCAAATCAGGGCCAATAAATTTCAGGCCAGCTTTAGAAGAAATAATTCCACCTACATCATCAGCTTGATTCACCATGATCTTACACAACAACATATATTTCAGGCTGAAAACAGCCTTGGGGTCATCCAGAGCATTGAATGATTCAAAAGCTTCAAAAAAATAGCTATAAGCAGTTTTGTAATCCTTCTCCTCAGCATGAAGTATTCCACTCTGTAGATCTATTGCACCTTGTTGAGCTGGAGGCACATAAATAGCATTTGCAGCTGTTCTTGCAGCTGTGAGTGCAGCTTTTGCCTTTGGAAGGTTTCTTAATGAGAAGTGCAGCTTGCTTTCCAGCAAATCTATGTCTACAAGAAGAAGCTTATCATCTAATCTCCTAACTTCTTTGACCAAGCCAGAAAGAAGAGTCAAAGCTTCAGAATACTCCTTACTTTCCATCAGTAGTGCTGCAAGCCTTGCCTCAACTCGCTGCCTTAGAAAGGTACGCTTTTCAGCACGAGTCCACAGCACCATTTCTTTGCACAGTGCGATTTGTAGATCAGAAGTCCCTGGTATTTTAGCAACTGAGTCAATTATCCCCCTAACAATCTTTGCAGTTTTTGCCTTAGGTATCAAGGAGAAGAATGGCCTCAACTGAGTGAGAAGGCTGCGCAGATCCTCTCCTCTATTCTCATCGGTGAGAAGCTTAGTAAGGTTAGTGATTGCTTGCTCTTTCATACGGAGAGCATCAGGTGAAGAAGAAGGATCATCAAGTACTCGATAAAGAATGGAGATGCCCTCAGATGGGTCTTTTGCCTCAGCTGCCAGAGCAAGTGACTCAGTTGTGGCAGGAAGATAAGAGGAAGACATTGCTCCTGCTTTGAGAAACCCCTGCAAGAAAACATTTGTGAATGCAGAGGATCATTTTAAAACTAGAAACTTTGAATTTATTAATTGATTGGTGGGTGGAAATTATTATCTCATTCAGTGCCTGCTTTTCCCTCATTAAAAATTGGACACCAGTAAAATAAATCGAAAAAGGATTACTTTCCTAGAGAAAGGGAAAAAATTGATCACATGAAGAAACAAGTGATGGCAGACTGAATAGGTTTTAATAATTTTACATTGCTATATACTTGGGTTTGGATAGAATGAATGTTTAAGTTTCTTACAATATGACTTGTGAAGTTGTTTAATCAATTGACCACCCCTCACTGTTATTCAAATTAGTCACAATAATTAAATAGATGTTTTTTAGTCTTGTTGATAGGAAGTACTCCTATGTAAGTGAGACAGAATGAAATTAGGATAAGAGATTGTATTTTTATAGAGAAAAAATACAAAGATGCAACAATAGTGTGCTGAAATAGTAAGCACTTGCTCCCAGTAAGGAAGAATACAACAAATCCATTCCCGCTCTCTAATTACCCCCGATGCCCCACATCCCCTTCTTGGGCCTTTGAGTTGCAGCAAGCCATTCAGTAATTGACTGAGCCTTAGTAGCCACTGGGTTAACTGAATCCTGGTCCACTAGGGTAGTTGGATCCAGATTCCTGTCAACTGTCAATGGCATATACTGTATAGCATTGATGACCACTACAAGCATGCATCAAAAAGAGTCATCATAGCACAACAGGTGAAATTGCAGCAATCTACATAATACAACACAGTAGCTTATGAAATACAACAAACAACTGCAGAAGTCTTTTCCTGATAGTTGGGATTGGCCAATGACATTTAAAGAAATAATGAGGTTTATTACATGCACTATAGAAAGGAAGAGAAATTCATATATCATGAAAAATCATCATATAAAAATTCATCTACAACCCACAATATATATATATATATATATATATATATATATACAAAGAGAGATTTTCCATCTCATTAAGAAGAAATTATGGGAAAATAATAAAAAACTTAATGTTTGATGAAAAGAACCTTGGATTGTCTTGGAATGAAACAATCCGTCTTAATTTTAAGAAAAACCATTATAAAAAAAATGCCTCAGCCTTGCCCCAAAAATGAAATATAACTTCGAAGTTTATTATAGTGTATTTCACCCCTGTTGTGATTCCTGTGTTAATTTCATCTAGATAGGGAAGAATGACGCTTGTGCCTCTTACAATTACAAGCTCACTGACCAACTGTGATTAAAAAAGCTGGTTATAATATGCAAAAGCAAGCAATTTTCAGTCTTGCAGACACCATGGCCTTGTGCATCTTACAATTACAAGCTCACTGACCAACTGTGATTAAAAAAGCTGGTTATAATATGCAAAAGCAAGCAATTTTCAGTCTTGCAGACACCATGGCATTCTTATCTACAGAAACCTCAGCAATTCCAGAGTGAAGCTTCTAAGCCATACTTCCATGGAGGAAGACATCACTGACAAACATAATCAGCAAATTTTACTACAGCATGATCATGGTGTCTGCCAAAGAGCATTATAAAATGTGGAAAATAATAACATAATCTACTCAATCACAAGGACTCATTTTGTTGGCTGTTAGGAGATATAATTGTTGCTTTTATGTTGTTATTTTTCTGTTTCAATTCAGTCAAATAGTTGATTAGTTGTAGTTCTATTTCTTAGGGATATGCAGATAAAGTTTTGATCATTTTATCTAACCACCCATGTCGTTGAGCACATAAATTATGGGTGCGGTTATTGCTTTATTTGTATGGCTATCAAGCCAACCTGTGACTTTGAATTCAATAACACATTCCTTTAGCATATACACTTTAGTGCAACATTCTCTGTTCAACAATTGGTATCAGAGCTCCTTCACAGGGGCTTCATCCTGAATCTAATTGAGTGTGAGAGAAACAGTTGTGAGTGTGAAAAATAAAATGGCAGAAAGTAGTAACAGCAAGTATGTGCAACCCGCAATCCCGAAATTTGATTGTCATTATGATCATTGGGAAAAATTAATGGAAAACTTCCTTCATTCCAAAGAGTATTGGAGTCTTGTAGAGAATGGGATCCCAGTAGTAGCAAATGGAGCAGCATCTTCAGAGGCAGAACTTGAACTGATGGAGGAGCAGAAGTTGAAGGACTTGAAGATAAAAAATTATCTTTACCAAGCCATTGATCGTGAAATTCTGGACACAATCCTTAATGACGACATGTCCAAAAACATTTGGGATTCAATGAAGCAGAAATTCCAAAGGTTCTACAAGGGTGAAGAGAGCGCAATTGCAAGCCTTGCGCAGAGATTTTAAAGTTCTGAAGATGAAGGAAGGAGAGACGGTTAATTCCTATTATGCTCGTACTTTAAAAATTGCTAAAAGTATTAAGGAGTGTGGTGAGAATGGCATCCCTGAGAAAATCTTGAGGTCCGTGGTTTCTAAATTTAATTATGTCGTGTGCTCGATTGAGGAATCCAACAATTTAGAGACCATGACAATTGATGAGTTGTAGAGTAGTCTTCTTGTTCATGAGCAAAGAATGAATTGCCATGGAGAAGAACAGGTGCTACAAATTACAAATGAGTATAAAGGAGGAAGAGGGAGAGGCCTTTTCAAAGATGGTCAAGGCAGAGGAAGAGGAAGACAGTCTTACACAAAGCTGAAATTGAGTGTTTTAAATGTCACAAGTTTGGACATTTTCAATACGAATGTCCTAACTGGCAGAAAAAGGTAAACTATGCTGAGGTGGAGGATGAAGTTAAGGAAGAAGATGAGCTCTTGCTAATGGCCTATGTTGATCTCAAACAAGGCAAGGAAGATGAATGGTTTCTTGACTCAAGGTGCAACAACCATATGAGTGGAAACAGGGAGTGGTTTTTAGAGATGGATGAGAGATTTAGGCATACTGTAAAGTTTGGTAATAATACTAGAATGGTAGTGATGGGGAAAGGAAATGTTCACTTGAATGTTAATTGAGTTACACAAGTAATTTCAAATGTTTATTATGTTCCTAAACTCAAGAACAATCTATTAAGCACAGGACAACTTCAAGAAAAAGACTTAGCTATTTTGATTCAGAATGGGAAGTGTAAAGTTTATCATCTTGGAAGAGGGCGGATTATGGAGATTGAAATGATTGGAAATAGGATGTTTTTCTTGGTAGCTACTATGGTACAAAAAAATCCTGCATGTTTTCAGATGGAGTTAGAGAATGAATCTCATCTTTGGCACTATCGATTTGGTCATTTAAGCCATAATGGCTTGAGGACACTTTCCTCTAAGAAGATGGTGAATGGGCTGTGCCCTCTATCACGACCCCAAAGGATCTATGTACATATTGTTTAGTAGGAAAGCAACATCAAAGTTCTATACCCAAAAAAAGTTTGTGGAGAGCATCAAACAAGCTTCAACTTGTACACGCAGACATATGTGGGCCTATCAAACCAACTTCAAATAGTAACAAGAGGTATATCTTAAGTTTTATTAATGACTTTTCTCGTAAAACTTGGATTTACTTCTTAAATGAAAAGTCAAAAGCATTTTCTATGTTTAAAAGTTTCAAAATCTATGTTGCAAAAGAAGTTGGTGCATGTATTACTTGTTTGAGGGCAGATAAAGGTGGTGAATTCACCTCAAATAAGTTTGGAGAATTTTGAAGGACTCAAGGCATAAGAGACAGTTGATTGCAGCTTACACTCCTCAGCAAAACGGAGTCACTGAGAGGAAAAACAGAATGATAATGAATATGTTGCTATTTATGTTGGTTGAGAAACAGGTTCCCAAGCTATTTTGGCCTGAAGCTACAAGATGGTGTGTGCATGTTCTCAATAAGCGTCCTACAATAGCTGTGTAAAATAAAACTCCCGAAGCATGGAGAAGCATGAAACCCACAATGGAATATTTTCGAGTCTTTGGATGCATAATTCATGTTCATATACCGCATCAACAAAGAACCAAATTGGATGACAAAAGCAAAAAATGTGTCCTGCTGGGAGTGAGCAATGAATCAAAGGCCTGTAGCTTGTTTGATTCGATCTCCAAGAAAGTCATTATTAGCAAAGATGTAGTGTTTGAAGAACAAAAGAGTTGGAATTGGGATAAGAATGAAGAGGAATGCAAGAAGGATATTTTAGATTGGGGAGGAGATGAGGAATATGAGTGAGACTAGGGAGCAGGAAGAAGAAGAAAATAATGTTGTTGTCGACTCCATAGGTACTTGTGCTCATCCTAATGAACCACGTAATAATGTTCATGAGATCCAAGTTGAAGGGAGGGTTAGAAGAAATAGAAGAGAATCAATTTAGATGATTGATTACGAAAGTGGAGAAGGCTTATCAGTTGAAGATGGTTTGAATGCAATGATGGTATCCAAGGATGATTCGCTTCCATTTGAGGAGGCTGCTAAGAGCAAGAAATGGAGGGATGCACTGATGAAAGAGATGGAGTCAATAGAAAAAAATAAGACTTGGGAGTTGACTGGCTTACCTAGTGGAGTGAAGCCCATTGGAGTTAAGTGGATTTTCAAGACCAAACTTAACGAGAATGGAAAAATAGACAAATTCAAAGCAAGATTAGTGGCGAAAGGATACACTCAACAATATGGAATCGATTACACAGAGGTATTTGCCCTGGTTGCCAGACTTGCTATGACAGCTCAATTTAAACTGAATGTTTTTCAATTAGACGTGAAGAGTGTTTTTCTTCACTGTGAACTCAAAGAAGATATTTATGTGCAGCAGCCTATTCGTTTTGTGAAAAAAGGTGAAAAAGACAGAGTTTACAAATTAAGAAAGGCATTTTATGGCCCTCAACAGGCACCGAGAGCATGGTACAACAAGATAGAGGCTTATTTTGTTCGTAAAGGCTTTGAAAGGTGTCTTTGTGAACGTACATTGTTTGCAAAGTCAAGGGAGGGAGGTAAAATTTTAATTGTAAGCCTTTATGTTGATGACTTGATATATACTGGAAATGATTGGAGCATGTGTGATGAGTTTAAAAGTTCAATGATGTCGAATTTTGATATGTTCGATTTAGGAAGGATGAGGTATTTTCTTGGAGTAGAAGTTATGCAGAGTTCAAATGGAATTTTTATATGTCAAAGAAAACATGCTTGTGAGGTTCTAGCAAGGTTTGGCACGGAGAATAGTAATGGAGTGAAAAAATTGCATTGTTCCGGGCACAAAACTATCAAAAGATGATGCAGGAACCAAAGTTGATTAAACCATGTTCAAGCAAGTAGTTGGCAGCCTTATGTATCTGAATGCAACTCGTCTTGATCTAATGTATGGAGTAAGTTTAATTAGCAGATTCATGTCTTGTCCTACTGAGTCTCATTGGCTTGCAGAACATATATTAAGGTACTTGAAAGGAACAACTGAATTGGGCATTTTTTACAAGAAGGGTGGAAGCATAAATATTGTGTCATACTCTGACAGCGACTTTGCTGGAGATTTAGATGATCAAAGAAGCACTTCCAGCTTCGTGTTTTTACTTGGTTCCAGAGCAGTTTCGTGGTCCTCAAAGAAACAGCCTGTAGTAACATTGTCTACTATTGAGGCTGAGTACATAGTAGCTGCATTTTGTGCTTGTCAATCTATTTGGATTAAAAGGGTGTTGGAGAAGCTTGACCTTAAAGAGCAGAAGAGCACTTTGATTCTGTGTGACAACAACTCAACCATACAATTATCCAAGAATCCAGTGTTTCATGGGAAAAGCAAACATATTGACATAAGATTTCAGTTTTTGAAAGACTTGGTGAAAGATGGAGTTGTCAGGCTGAGCTACTGTAAATCACAGATTCAAGTTCCAGGCATAATGACCAAGCCTCTCAAATTGGAGCAATTCTTAAGGCTTCGTAGTATGCTAGACATGATTGAAGCTTCAGAACTAAACTAAATGCTATAGCATATAGTTTAAGGGAGGGAATGTTGGTTGTTAGGAGATATAATTGTTGCTTTTATGTTGTTATTTTTCTGTTTCAATTCAGTCAAATAGTTGATTAGTTGTAGTCCTATTTCTTAGGGATATGCAGATAAAGTTTAGATGATTTTATCTAACCACCCAAGTCAGTTGGGCATGTAAATCATGGGCGCGGTTATTGCTTTATTTGTATGGCTATAAAGCCAACCCGTGACTTTGAATTCAATAACACATTCCTTCAGCATATACACTTAGTGCAGTACATTCTGTGTTCAACACATTTCTCCTCACTTTAAAACAGTTAAGATTGATTCTCTTGTCCCGTACACTGAAGAAATTAATTAAAAAAAGGGACCGATCTTAGCCAGCATGCATTAACTAATGCAAACAAGTTCATGGTCTAGAATGACAACACTATATAAACTCCATCCAAACTACGTCCTGATGTAACTTAATTTTTTACTGAAGTGAATACAGAAGTGCACACAAACACAACTACAAGATCCCGAGGGAGACACATCCTCAAACCAGGCCCCGCAAACTTAACCCTGCAGAGATTTTTGTTACCATCTCTCCCCTTGTGACCGTATAAAAAGATACTCACACGAAAGGATCTAAAATCCATCCATTGGAGTATACACGAATTTAAAACAACGATTAACAGTGGCCTAGCACAGACCATGAGTCCATGATGAACAGAATAATTAAGTTGAAAATCTCGATAATGAATTCCCCAAACCACAATGTTAATCTACAGAATGAATAGATAATTGAACAATTTGAGGTGACAGAGAACCTAACTTATAAACACAAAAGAACAAAACTGTGTGCTGCGGCACAACATAGCTTTCAAAACACAGCATACAAAGGATGAAAGTGTAAATCGAACGTTAAAATCAAACATGGAACAGAAAAAAAAAAAAAAAGAAAAGAAGAAGGCATGAAGGAACAAAATAGCGTACCTTATCGGAGAGCACTGTGGAATTCTTTGCTTGCAGAAGCAAAGAATGGGGAAATTTGAATGTTGTGTCGTATGGTTTGGAAAAAATGGAACCTTGCTAACCCTAAGAAAGAGGAGAGAGGAAGCAAGGTCGGTCACTCTACGCAAAAGTTTAAACTTTAGTAAGTTTAGCTGAGTTGTCAAGATCAACCGGGTTCAACTAAGCCCGCAATACTAAAAAAAAACTCTTACTTTATGGTTTAAGTTTAGTTTCTTTTGAGAAAAACACTTACATATTAGTCATGTAAAAATTTGTATAATTGGGTTAATTATAACTCTTTATATATGTAAGTTTATTTGGTTTTAATCATTAATATTTTTAAAATTATGTAAATAAAATATTATAATTAACGGTTAGTATAAAACTTATGTTGTCATTATATAGATGTTAAACTCTTAAGTTAAAGAGATTTACTTTTATTTTAATTTTGACTTTTTTTAAAATTTAATGGTTGCTATTAGTTATTTATTATAATTATTATATTTTAAATAAAATAGATGGTAAAGATAAAAGGTAATTCTCTTAGACTTATTTTTGGAGTAAGCGGATTCATCTTAAAAAAATGCTTAATTACCTCTCTAATTTTTAACAACATCCTACTAATATTTAAATCACAATATTAAGTGGCCAATAAGTAAAGTTCAGTTGACAACACACGTTGAGTTTACGAGGAAGATCTGAGTTCGATTATGCAAAATACACCCTTGAAGATAAAGGAATGAAGAACCTTAAATGTGACTAAATCTCCAACCGAGTGATTAAGGTTGTTTGGCAAAAGTGATTCTCATTTGATTTTTATAATTATTTTTAAAACTGTTTCTATCTCATTTAAAAACAATAAAATTTTATTTAAAGTTTCTTATTATGCATTCACTCAAGTCCTATTTTTTGTCATAAGTTAATCACAAATTGTCACCATTAACCATTGGTAACTGACCATCACTTCTATTTACTGAAAACCAAAAATTACCCTAAATGGGGCCTTACATTTTTTCTTGTGTTTGTTTCAAGTTTCAAATGTTATTTCCACAGGCATGGGATTGATTGTATGTTTTCAATGGACGTTAATAAAATTGACTTTGTTTAAAATTAATGTAATTATATGATTTATGTATGATTGTTTTATTATAAGAATGAAAAATCAAATAACACTAATACAGTCGAAGAAAACTTGCTTAGAGGCCACCCCCGAGAATGGAAGGTGCTAACTTTCTAGAATTCTAAAAGTAAAGCAAATAGACAAGTTAGGAGAATAATTCAATGTAAAATTTTTTATCCAACTTAAAAATTACTCTAAGTTGTTTCAATCTAGAATTGATTCTAGATCAAATATTAATTTTAAATTTTTCTCAAACGCAAAATCAAACATTTGAAATTTATCTAAATCAATTTTATGTTCAAAATCAATCCTAACATGTATTGAGAATATTATATTGTGATGCTTGTTACAAGTTTTATAAAAAATAAATATTCTAGGATTGATTCTCATACAAGTAAAATACTCACAATTATCCCGCTTTCCCATGTAGAATGGTGAAGGTGGATGTATGGATTATCATAGTCAAAGGAATGTGATTCCAATAATATAATTCATATATTGAAACAAACTTATATTTATATTTATTTTAAATTTAAATTGTAATGTTAGATTTTTATTTATATGAATTTTATTTTTCCACAATTTTAGTTGTTATATTTGAAATTTTCAAAATTTAATTTAATATATTTTATTTTTATATTATGTGTAATTAAATTATTTTTTATGGTATATTATGTAGGATTGAATTAGATAAATATGAAAAATAAAATATATGTAAACTAACAAATGGATGAAGTTGTAGAAGATAACATTGCAATAATCACAAAAAGGGGTTAATTGTGGTTTTAAAAAAAATTACATACTTTTAAAATCATATATGTTTGTGTTTGATAGATAAGGTTGTTAAGCTTAATAAAAATGTTTTCACAAAGACAATATACAATATTTAAAATAAAATATTTTCTCAAAGATCTTTTCATAAATCAAATCTTTGGGGATGGCAAGAGGGCGGGGCGGGGGCAGTTTTGCCCTCCTCTTCTCTATCTTCGAAAAATGCGAGGCGGGGCAGGTATAAAGAAGGTAAGTATGAAATTTTAATCTTTATCTTTATTTCTCTATCAGGTATTTTCGGGTTTAGGTATCTGCACGGGTACCCCATTATATTATTTCTTATAATTTGTATTGAAATTTACTTATAATTTATATTTATTAAATAAATTATATGTTTAATTTATTAATTATATATAAATTATTAATTATTAAATAATTATATGCTGATTAATTATATTTTAGTTTTAATGGTCTACAGGGGTATAAATTTGTACACATACATGTAAATTTTTGTTTAACATATAATTATATGTAAAACATAGTAGCAGGGCGGGAGTGGGAGCAAGTGTAGGGATGAGGTAGGGACTAACAAACTCACACTCATCCTCATCCCCAATTATCTTAAGTAGGGATAGGGTGGGGACCGACCAACAATTCGAGTTTTCCGTCAAAATCGGGGCAGAGACGAGGTAGTACTTGTGGGGACGTGCATAATTGTCATCCCTATAAATCTCACTGTTCAAAATTAGTTAAAAGAGATAAAAAACGCTAGATTTTTGTATTGGTTCACCCTAACCCTAGACTACATCCACCTCCATAGCAACCATAGGGCGACACTCTTTTTAACAAGATACAAGTAGTATTTTCCCAAGCCTCTTCAAACTTATCCAAAGTAGTCTTTCAATAACATGTTCAAAATATTTGTGTTATAAAAATCGGACTGGACCGACCGATTCGACTGGAAAACCAGTGAATCGATTTGGTAACTGGTTCAGTCAACCCTCAAAATTGGTAGAACAAAAAACCAGTATTAAAACTGGAAAATCGGTGAAATTGATGGTTCACTAGTTCAACCGGTTTGTTTTTTTTTTTTGAATTTTTTTTTATTTTGCTAAATACACCCCTCATTTTTGTAAATCAACAATTTTTAATTAAAAATTAATAAAATGGGGTTCAACTTACCAATATGAAGGTGTATTTAGTAAAATTACTTTTATAATTACAACCTTAATACATTTTTCTTTTAGAATTTTAATTATTATAGTACATTAATAATAAAAAATATTATTTTATTAAAATCAGTTCAATCGTTGGTTCAATAACAGTTGAGATGAACTGTGAACTAGTACCTTCATCGATTAGATCACCAGTCCGGATTTAAAAACATAGCAAAATATATATCAAAGTAGTCTTTCACTCTTCCCAATGTCACTACCCAATTTTGTCTGACCTTTAATAATAATTTTCTTTTTCAACACAATTCTTTTTCTTAACTCTTTATTCTTTAATTTAGATCAATGAGGGAGCCCATTTAGAAATAAAAAAAGTAGATTTTTCTATTAACACACTTTGTGCTAAGCACACCCCTATTAGGTATAATGGTCTACTTAGTGTAAATGGGAGGTGCAAATAATAAATTAAAAAAATATATAATCTTGTTATGCTCATACCAACTATCCAGATTACAAAATAAAAAAAAATACATATGCAAAATAACCAAATAAAATTCAATAACAAAACATAAAAAATAAAAAACAAAAAAAGAAGAAGAAAAAAAAAATCTCTTTTCCTGCATTGATGTCGACATACTCTTCCTATCAAGCTCCCTGTAAATCCTAGGTCTGCAACATTTATCTCAGAAAGCTTAAAATTGGTATGATTAAGAATTTAGAAACTTAGTTTATATAAATGGGATGTATCTCATAAGGGGTTAGCAAATTTTTTCAACAAAGATAAAAAGATTTGACTAGGATTTGAAAGCTAACACATCAGGTATTAAATGAGATGTATCTCATAAGGGATTAACAAATTTTTTCAAGAACGAGAAAAATAGTTGACTGGAATTTGAAAGCTAACATATCAGGTATTAATTCACACCTTTTTCTCTACCAGAAAATAGAAAAAAGAAGAAAAGAAAAATTCATTACCAGTGTTTGAAATCGTCGAAAACAATTTTAGATGGTGAAGATAGTACAAAACCCTTTACTTCTTTAGATGTTGGCATTCTCTCCTCTCTCGTTTTTGCAACCCATCATGCTCATTTTATGCAATTAGGGATTTCATTCCCTTTTTAACGATAACTTGGACTACTATTGTAAGGGGACGTTTGTTTCAAGTTTTAGTATTATATTTTTAGGAATCTCTTTCCTATGAATATTTAAACTAAAAATATTATGTTTGGATAAAATTAAAATCATATTTGGTTATATTTTTACATTCCGTGGTAAGCATGGCAACAGGAGCAACGTGGGGATAGGTATGACATTCATATCCTCATCCTTATTCTTACTTCCAAAACATCCTCATCCTCGTCCCTATACCTGGAGGTATGAGATTTATGTCCTCATCCCCGTTGGATATCGGGTATATCTGTACTCATCCCATACTCGAAAAAAAAATTATAATAATATTTTAGTAAAAAATAGTTTGTTTAAATGTAATGATATTAACTCAAAAGTTATTTAATAAACACATAGTTTGTAATTTGTTAATTAAATGTCAAAACTTTATTCTTTTTTAAGAAAAATAAATATTTTAATCTTAAAATAAAAGCAAGGTGAGACACGTATAGAGACGAGTACGAGTATGGGGTGGATATGTATATCCACATCCCTGATTTAACAAATCAAGTATTTCTCATACCGAACCTGTGTCTGGTCAAATCAGGGATTCTCCGTCAACTTTGGGGTGAGTTCGGGATTACCCATGGGTATATGTTTATTTGTCACCCCTATTCCTTGAAGTGTTTTTGAATTTTAAAATAATTTAAGTAAACAAAAAAAAAAACAAAATAGAAGTTACATATGTATTTATAAGTAACTTTCCAATATTTTCAAAGATACTAGATGCCAATGAATAAAACTTTGAAACTTCTAACAAACATATAAACATTACATTCTTATGTTTACATTTTCAAAAATGTTGTATTAATTCATGAAATAAAAGTACTCTAAGTATATAATATACGTTTATGATAATTGGGCTCAGTGAACTTTGCCATTTTTTCCCGGGTTTTTCAATTGGCTCTGACTCAAATTGCCTATTTGATTATTAATTTTGAGATTCAGTTTTAAATATACCATATTTCAATTTTGAATATATGATTATTTAGTTTTAAATACACAATTATTTCAACTAAATACTATTATAACTCCTAAACAATACAAGTTTAAAGAAGAATTTAACTGAATTTTTTATCTTTATAATTTATTAATATAAATATATTTAATATTTCATTGAAAAATGAACATATAAAGATATTTAATATTTCCTTAATTATGTATATTTTTTTTAAATTTTAAATTTGAAATAAATATTGTTTTAATTATTGTTTTAAATTTGAAATTTGAAACAAATATTGTTTTAATTATTGTTTTAAATTTGAAACAAATATTGTTTTAAATTTGAAATAAATATTGTTATAAATAACTAAAAAGATTGAAATTTGAAATAAATATTGTTTTAAATTTTATAGTTAAAGTTATTTAAAATTTTAATTATTTTAATTTATAATTTGAAAAATAAATTGAGATATTTTGTAACATTTATTTTTTAAAATGGAAGCCACAACTAAAAATGGGAAAAAAGTACAAAAATAAGTTGTCATTTTTTTGTGATTTTTTTTCTCAATTCAAATAAACATGTTTGAAATATTTGTTTATAATATTTTATTTTGTTTTGTTTTCTTTAATATTGACATTATTTTATCTTTGAATAGTGAAATTTTTCAGTTTAAATATTATTATAGGTAATTAATTATTCAATAATCATATAGAATTTTTGTTTTAATTTATAATTTTGCAATTTTTTTATTTTTTAGCATTGGTTTGTCAGAGAGTAAAAAAATTTGTAATTTATTTTTTTACTCTCTGGTAACTTGTGGCCAGAGAGTAATAGAAGAGATAAAAAAAATAATAATTATACTAAAAACATAATTCATTAATAAATTAAATTATTATAGTAAAAGATAATAAATTAAATTATTATAGTAAAAAAATAAGAAATTAAATTAATTTACTAAAAAATAATAAGTTAAATAATTATACTACATTACACTAATAAAATATTTAATTAAATAACTATACTAAACACATAATTCATAAGTAAATTAATATAATAAACATGTATTATTATAATAAAAATAGTAAATTAAATAAATATATTAAAAATA
The DNA here is from genome assembly GCA_037954015.1 of Psophocarpus tetragonolobus. Classification (NCBI taxonomy): domain Eukaryota; kingdom Viridiplantae; phylum Streptophyta; class Magnoliopsida; order Fabales; family Fabaceae; genus Psophocarpus; species Psophocarpus tetragonolobus. The sequence goes on along the minus strand of CM075688.1, from coordinate 20,815,663 downwards.
ATAAATTAAGTACATTAAGAAATTAGTATTTTATACCTGCTCAACTTGATCAAGTTATAGTTTGTTATGAGAGAGAGAAGGAATAGGGAGAGAGGGCATGAGACTAAGATGGTCAAGGAAGAATGGCACCGGTTGGGATGAAGCCTATCTGGTGGGAAGGTGTCCCATGAAGAATTTAACTTCATTCTAATTTTCTCACTATCCGAAGAATTATGACGAGAAGGCTCTTTGGAAGATTTTCAAGAGATAGGATGATGTTGGGGAGGTTTTTTCGAGAAGCATCAGAGGAAGGATAGAGCTAGATTTGTTTTTGTTCAGTTCTGGGACATTAAAAATGCAAAAAAGATGGAGAAAGAGTTAGATTAAATTGTGATAGAGAGCTCAAAGTTAAGGGTTAACTTGCCCAAGTATCGTCCGAGGGAGTTAGTTTACCAGAAGGAGACCCCGAAGGCAAGGAATTTTGAGGAATTGAGGATAGGAGTTTTGGCATGCCTGGAAATTGAGAAATGGAGCCTTAAGGAAACAAATATGGAGTGGTTGTAGAAGTGTGCGGTTGGAAAGTTAAAGAACCTTGTTAATCATTCCAGGGTGGAAGTGGGTTTTCTCATGCAAGGTTTAACCTCGGTTAAAGTTAAACCATTGAGTGGTGATTTGGTTCTTTTTGTAGGGCTTGAGAAGGTAGACGAGGAGGATATTCGGGTTTTGGAGGATGAGTGGTGGTAAAAAATGTTCGTGTCCATTGAAAGATGGCCACCTCCATATGTCCCTTCAAATCGATTATCGTGAGTGCTATGCAGAGGGTTGCCTCTTCACTTGTGGAATTTGGATGGATTCGTGAAAGTTACTAAGGATTTAGGGGTGCTGATTGATATTTCGGAAGAGACTAAGGTGCTTGAGAACATAGAGGTTGCGAGTTTATTAATATTAAGATTGTCTCTGGGTGTGATTACATCGTGCGAAAATGTTAATATCAATGACAATACTACCTCTTTCGCTATTGCAAAGGATTTTTCATTTGGTGTTACTTAGTTGGGGCAAAGGTGGAATCGGTGTAATGATATAGTTAATGAAGGGAGTTTAGCTTTTGGAGAATCATTGTGTTCATGTGTCTAATTGGTGTGAAGCCTCTTTAGAGGGTCTGTATGTGGAATGGGTCACCTTGAAGTAAGCATGGTTGTTGAAACCATTATTCCAAAAATGTCATCTCAAGGAAAGGAAGGCCACATTGTAGGGGACTCGGATCCGCAAAAGCTTGAAAGCCCTTTCATTTCCCATTCTATTATAATGGAGTAGGGGGCAAAGCTCAATCTTGAAGGAATTAAGGAGATTAATGATGACATAGTTAATTCAAACTCCTCGAGTAACAGTAGGGAGGTGCTCGAGACAACATTTGAGAAGTCTAAGAGCCATAAGGAGTTAGAGGGTCAAGGGGTGTGATTTGTGAACATGATGGGCCAACTCTGGCCCATTATATAGTAGGATGCATGTGGCCCGCAGTTAGTAGGGAAGGAAGTGAAAGAGTTTTTTATTTAGCACCTACTCATTTTTCATTTCTCACCTATCGGTGCGAAAAATATCATTATACTCTTTATTTTTTACTCTCCAGTGATACATTGCCGGAGAGTAAAAAAAATTATAAATTTTACTTCTCTAGCACCTAGGAAGAATTGTTATGCTAATATATATATATATATATATAATATATGCAGCTTCATCCTATTATAATCACTGCTTCATCTTATTATTATAATAATAATAATAATAGGAGAGAGAGAAGACTATAGGATTAAAGAATAATATTGATATTTAAAAAAAAATTAAAAAGTAGTAGGTGTTAAATAAAATGTTTGATAGGTATGAAATAAAAATCTATGATTTTACTCGTTCTGGCCTGGAGCAAGGAGGAATTCGCCAGCCCAGTTTCAAGGCAAGGAATGGAAGGTGCCATAAGAAATTTTGGTCCAGCATAAGGGTCCAAATGTCGTCGACCAAGCATCCTGCTCTGCTGCAGGTGAATAGGTGATGCAACTGGACATCATGGGCCCAATTCGGCGTGATGATGCAGCACTGGTGAGTGTGGTAGAGGAGTGTTTCGACGTGGCTGCCCCTGCCATGGTTGTTTGGTAAAGCAGAAAGTGTGAGGAAATGGAAGCAAAGTGTGGCATCTCATGCGGAATAACTGTGAAATCTGATATTCGATAGGGAAGCTAGATCATGTTGTTTGTGCACTTGGTGTGAGCTCAAACCATTTCTGCCGCTTCGAGAAGGAAGTAAATATCGGGGAAGGAGTTAATAAACAAAAAAGGAGAGTTTGGAAGGGGGTTGTGTAGGCTGGCACATAATCAACCAAAAATCAATTAGCTTCAGGTCCCAGAGTTGCAGCAGGGTGGCGAGGTAGAGAGTCCTTCTAACTCGGGAATAAGGATGTAGTAGAATGATGAGGTTTACATCACCGATTTGGGGCACAATCATCATGTCTTTGAAGAGGTGGAGTGCCTTAAGAAGAGCCACGTGGAGGAAGGAGTGTGCTGACCCTTGAAGTGGAATGGCGACATCGAATCAGTTTCAGCATTAAGGAAGTGAATTCGAATCAGGGCATTGGAAAGAAAATATTACACTGGAAGCATGTATTATCTTTGACGGATTCATTGGTGCAGACCCTTGTATCATGGGGACATCTCAAGGTTGTAAATGGCAAAGAGATAACAAGGAAACGTGGTAAAAGGAATAGGCGCAAGAGTTCATCTTCCTTTCCGCCGAAATGTGGAGTTAAGTTGTATGTCCAGATTGTACAAGCAAGCACTGGAATGACTGATTCAAGTTTCTTGTCAAGTGGAGTAGTTGCTGGTCTAAAAGCCAATGATTGTGTTGGCTTGGCTAGGTGCGTTCGGAAGATCAAGGCGTCATTCATATGTCTCCTGAAATGTATAGGGAAGGATACTTTCTGTGGGTGCTAGGGAAAAATATGGGAGTGTCTAACCGTGTGCCTGACGAAGTGATGGTCAAGGAGCTGGTTGAATTGGAGGAACCTGATACGAAGCAAATGGGCCTCAAGGATTCCAGTGGGGGTGGACAATACTTATAATGTGTTTAATGTCTTATCATATAACATTCAGCGAGTAAGGGGGAGGGAGAAGTGCTGTGAGAAAATTAGTAGTAGTCCATGAGGTGAATTTTCTTTGTGTTAAGGAAACAAAGGTGGAAAACATTGACATAGGAATGTAGTGCATTGTGGGGAGAGTTCAACTTAAATTGGCTAATTGTTCCAGCAGTCAATAAAGCAGGAGGTCTATTTTGTTTATGGAACATTGAAGAGTTTGTTATGTTTGAGCAATTTCAAGGAGTAGGTTTCCTAGGGATAAAAGGCAGGTTTCAAAAGGAGCCAATAGACTGAATAGTTGTTAATGTGTACACTTCATGCTATTTAGCAGGAGAAGGTAATGTCGGAGTCAATATTGGAACATAAGAAGTGGTTTAAGGGATGTTTGTGGTGTCTTGTAGGGGACTTCAATGTAGTAAGATCAGCAAAAGATCAAATTGAAGAAAATGGTTTAACTGGACTTAACCTATGTGGTACAAAAGAATCCTTAGACCTTATTTGTGGGATGGAGCTAGTAGAGGTCCAAGCGATTGGTAATCGCTTTACTTGGTTCAGTGCTAGGGGCAAAGGGTGCAGTGTCCTGGACTGTTTTCTTATATCCCAAGAATGGCTAGATCTAGCTCCTAACTGTTTCCAATTGAACCTGAACAAAGATTACTCTGACCATTGCCCCATTGTTTTGAAGCAATCAAAAGTAAATTGGGGTCCTAGACCATTTAAATTCATAAACAATTGGTTGAAGTGTAATGGGTTTGATGAATTTATTAAGCAAAGCTACAATAAATTGGAGGTCAAAGGTTGGGGGGCGTACATTTTCAAAGAGAAGTTGAAGGCATTAAAAGCAGATATAAATCTTTGGAATAGAGAGAATATTAGAGAGATGGAAATTAAAATAAATGGATTGAAGGATCTAATAGCTGACTATGATAAGTAGGCAGAAGAAGGCAATCTAGAGTACTTGGGGTCAAAAAGTGTATGGAGGCTATGGGTGAGTTGAGAAAATGAAGTGCATACCAGCAGAATTTATTGGCTTATCGAGCAAAGCTACAATGGTTGAAAAAGGGTGATGTCAGCTCTAGGTTTTTCCACGCCTCCATTGCCCGAAGAAGAAAAACAAATAGGATTCTTCGGGTGGAGTCAAAAGGGGAATGGGTGGAGGATCCCAAGGTTATGAAACAAGAAGTTTTCGACTTTTTTAAGGGTCGATTCCAAGATCAGGAGGAGGTAGGAGTTAGATTGGATAGGGTGGAATTTACAAGTCTTTCAAAGTTCCAATGTGAACAGTTAGAAAAGGAGTTCACCTTGGAAGAAATCAAATAGGTTGTTTGGGATTGTGACAGTTCAAAGGTGTCTGGCCTGGATGGGTACAATATGTTGTTTATGTTATTGAGATCTCTTGAAGGAGGATATCATGAAAGTGATGGTGGACTTTCACAAATCTGGGTAGATGCCTAGAGGGGCAAATGCATCATTCATTTCCTTGATACCAAAGAAGGAGTGTCCTAGAGGATTGGGTGATTATAGGTCGATCTCACTTATTGGGTGTTATACAAAATAATTGCAAAAATATCGACATGCAGGATTCAGAAGGTGATGCCTAATATCATTGAGGAATCCCAAATTGCCTTTATCAAAGGAAGGCAACTGTTAGATAACATGGTAGTGGTGAATGAATTGATTCATGAGGCTAAGCAACGCAAGAAACCTATGTTTTTATTTAAAGCAAACTTTGAGAAAGCTTACGACTCGGTGAGTTAGACCCTCCTATGTTATATGCTAAAATGTTTTAGGTTTGGAGATAAATGGGTGAGATGGATTCCGGGATGCCTATATTCCTCCTAAGTGTTAGTTTTAGTAAATGAGAGTGCAACAAAGGAGTTTAGTATGCATAGAGGGTGATGCAATCCGACTCAAAGCCCTTGAAGGATATATGAAGAAGTTTTATTTCATTGTATAAATTAGAATTTAGGACTTTTTATAATTTTGTTGAATTTGACTTTTTAGTAAGTTGACTCCTAAAGTCAACATTCCCTTTTGACCATTGTATTTAGGTTACCCTTTTAGGTCATCTTTTATTTTTCTAAAGGTACTATAGTCATCATGTTAGAGTTTGCTAAGATGGGCTAGCTTTTAGAGAAGATGAGCATGTGTTATGTTCACCCTTCTCATTATGCGCGCACCCCTTTAAGCGTGCTTAAGGCATGACTACTATTCTTACCTCTTAGTTGCTAGATGTCACACCCCCTAGTCATGGCTTAAGCATGACTACTTTTTACCACTTTTTTATACTATTTGCACCTTTTTGTATCTAGACTAGATTAGGGATAAATTCATTAGTTTGTTATACATGACCATAATTAGTTAATCATGGTTAAATGTGACTCAACTAGAGTTAGCCTAATCTTGGTTAGATTAACTATGGTCTAGTTAGCCTAACCTATCCCTTCTAGCCTATAAATAGGACCTTTCACCTACATGTAATCATCTTTGGATCATTGAACATAATTTGAGCATTTTAGCTTGAGTGTGAGCCTTGAGTGAGTGTGAGAGAAAGTTCTCTTCCTCCTTGGCCGTGAGCCTCTCGCCCTTGGGAGAGAGTTCTTCTAGGTTTTATCAAGGATCCCTTCTTGTGGCAAGCATCCTAAACTCATCTCTCACCCTTGAGAGTGGCATTTTCCCCTCCATTTCTCTTCTATCCAAACTCCATTTCACATTAATCCAACCTCTTCATGGAAGTAGATCTTAGGGAGAAGTTGAGTCTTCATCAGAGGGTTACGACAAGGGGACCATACAACCCCATTTCTATTCCTAATTGTGGTTGAAGGGCTTAGGGGATTGATCAGGAAAGCGTTTTAAATAAATCTAATATCTGGTTTCAAAGTGGCGGATGAGGACCTACAAGTGGTAATCCAACAGTTTGCGGATGATAGCATATTCATGATCTCCACAGAATTACAAAATGTTTTAACCCTTAAGAGTATTCTGAGATGGTTTAAGCTGGCGTCAGGACTTAGAATTAATTTCCATAAAATCAGTGTAGGAGGGATTAAAGTTAAGATGGATGAGGTGAAAGATTGTGCCAAGATTATGAATTTGTGGTGCTTCAGATTCCCTTTTCTTATCTTGGTATTCTAGTTGGGGCTAACATCCAATGTACGCGAGCATGGAAGCCGTCATTGATAGAATTTGAGTGAAACTTTCCTCGTGGAAACAGAAGAACTTGTCGTTTGGAGGACGAATTTGTCTAATTAAATCAACAATTATTGCAATTCCCTTCTTCTATCTGTCATTTTTCAGGGACTCACAGAAGGTTGCTGATGAAATCCAAGCTCTGTAGAGAGGTTTCTTATGGGGTAGATTAGAGGATTCCCATAAAATAGCCTGGATTAATTGGGAGTAGTTGTGTAAAGAAAAGGATAGAGGTAAGCTGGGAACCAAAGAAATAATGGCGTTCAATAAAGCTTTGTTGGGTAAGTGACAATGGAGGATTCTATAGGGAGGTACAACTTTATGGATAAAATTTTTTGAGGCAAGATTTGGGCAACAAATTCGAAGGAATTTAGCAGTTCATAATAGTAGGGGTGGATCTCAATGGTGGAGGGATATTCTTAAAATATCAACAAAAGAAATGAATGGCGATTGGTTTACTAGAGAAGTCCAACTAGTAGTTGGGAATCACTTACTATTCAAGTTTTGGGAGGGGATTGAATGGTGTTCGGGGGGCTTAAATCTCTTTTCCTAGATTGTATAGGGTATCTAGTCAAAGGGAGGCTTGCATATCTGAAGTGGGGGAATGAAAAGGTAATAGGTGGGTATGGTGGAGGAGGAACTTTTTTGAGTGGGAAGAGGAGCAAGTAAGAGAGTTGGAAGCTATATTGAAAAGGGTTATTAGGGTGAGACAAGGTGAGGAAGGGCATTTCGAAGGAGTACCTTATAAAAGAGGCGTACTGGTTGGTTAAAGGGGTGGGTCAAGCTAACGATTATTCTCTTTTCTTTCACAGGTTATGGAAATCTAATGCCCTGTTCAAGGTGTTCGCTTTTTCTTGGAAGGTTGCCTTGAACAGAATTCCAACTAAAGCAAAGTTAGCAAGGCGGTTTGTTCTCCCATGGCTGAGTCAACATGTCCCCTCTGTGACTTTGCTCTAGAGACTCTAAGTCATCTAATCTTCTCTTGTAATCGTTCCTACTCAATTTGGATGTGTTGTTATGGGTAGCTGGGGTATATGGAAGTGTTGCCTGAGGATTATGAGTTGAGTTTTTGGATGTTAATGTGGTTGTGTAAGTCATCAAGAAAGAGAATCAATCACATGTTAAGTATCATTTGGTTGTCAACACTGTGGGGCATTTGGTTGGCTAGGAATGACGTAATTTTTAAAGGCAAACCTTTTTTTATGGAAGAAATATGAAAGATGACAATGCAGAGATCTTGCTTATGGATCAAAAGTTATTTCAAGGGCTCGACATTTTCATTTGTAGAATGGTCCTTACAACCATTTTTGTGCATAAAACAGGTTAAAGTTAAGGAGGGTTGAAAAGTGGTGTCTGAAATAGTAACTAATAAGTGGAATCAGATGACAATAAGGGGATCATGGGTTTAGCAGGGAAATATTTTTATTCTGGACTTTGTTAGGCGTTTAACTTTTGGATACCAGTTGGTGGGGCCAGAGCTGACTATGTCTTCTAAGACTTATGTGTATGTTGTATTATTGATGAAAAATTTGTCTATTTACTATCATAATTTATGAATAGTGATAGAAGGGTGATTAATAAATTTTGCTTTTTTTTTAAAGAAAATTACATTAAAAATGAATTAAATTATTATACTAAAAGCATAAGAATTAAATAATTAGAGTAGGTGTTAATTCAAATTCTCTTCTTTTTATTATATGCTTATGATAATTGGACTTAGTAAACTTCGCCATTTCTTTCCTTCTTTTTACTTCTTCCTTGCGATATCACCATTGCTTCCGAACATTCTTTTCTGCTACAAATTTGGCTATAAGTAAAAATAAATTATGGACCAACTTTGAACTTTATATCGCCATTTTTCTCATTTCTCTCTAAATGATTGAGATTTTTTTCTTACTCTCATATAATTTTGACTGACTTTCTCACTAGATATGCCTTATATATATATATATATATATATATATATATATATATATATATATATATATATATATATATATATATAGATAGATAGGACAATTTAGGTGAGAAAAAAAGGTTATAGTGAGAAATGAGAAAACATAATAATAACTGTAGGATTTCAATAAATAGTTGAAATTCAACTGTTAATTAAACAAGCTCATGTGGTTCTCTCACATAGAAACCTTTCACATAGAGTTATTAATTTTAATATTTTGAATTTAACAAATTTCAAAGATAAAAATACATGTTAGATGAGTACACCAAACAATTACTTACTATGTATTGTTATTGAGATATTAAAAAAATCATCTCTAATAAATTATTAGGACTTATAAAACATAATGTCTGGAATCCTTCATAAGGTCTCCACCAACATTGTTGTCATTAATACCACCACCACTATCGCTATCGATCACACAAAAACCTTTCACACAGAGTTGTTAATTTTAATATTTTGAATTTAACAAATTTCAAATACAAAAATATATTTTACATGTATACCGAATAATTACTTATTATGTATTGTTATTGTTATTGAGATATTAAAAAAGTCACGTCTAGTAAATTATTAGGACTTATAAAAACCTTAGCATGTGGCTCTCTCTTATCACCCTGTTGAATCCTCTGCAAGGTCACCACTGTCGCCGTCGATGATGGTGGCAACCACGGTGGTGGTAGTGGTATTGATGATGATAGCAATGGTGGAAGAGGGACGGTACTGACGATGATGACGATGTAACGATGACTTGGAGGTGTTGGTGACGACAATAGTGGCAGTGACGATATTAGCCGTGATGGTGGTGTTACTGATGATAATGGTGGTGGTGGAGACTTTTCAGAGGATTTCGAGCATTATGATGTTTTGTTATAAGTTCTAATAATTTACTAGCCACAACTTTTTAATTATTTCATTAACAATACATAATAAGTAATTGTTTGTTGTGCTCGTTTAAAATGTATTTTTATATTTAAAATTTGTTAAATTCAAAATATTAAAAGTAACAACTCTTGTGTGAAAGGTTCTTGTGTGAGATTTTGCATGATCTTGTTTAATTAACACTTGAATTTCAACTATTTATTGAAATCATGCAGTTATTATTATGTTTTCTTATTTCTAACTATAATTTTTTTTCTCACCTGAGTTTCCTCTCTCTCTATATATATATATATATATATATATATATATATATATATCATAATTTCATTTTTTTTATGTATAATTTTCAATGTTATACTTGGATTAGGATTTTTTTCCCCAATTTATTCTTGTTATGCATCACATAATGTAACAACTATTAAAAGGTGGACCTTAAAATAAAGCAATATGATTATAGTTTAGCTTAAAAATAATAATAATATGAATAAATGTTTTTATAAGAAAAAAAGGTTAATTAGATGTGATATTTTTTTACCTTGTGAAATTTTGAAGATACTTGTGACAATTTTGTGTATTTAATTTTTTTCCTTAATTAGTTTTAATTATAATAAAATTCTTTTGTAAAAAAATTATAATAAAAAATAAAATTTATTTTTACTTGTAAACTTTTAAATAGAGATCAGATAATTAATCAAATGTAACATTTTTTTAATATGAGATTTTAAGACCTAAGTTGTGACAAGTTTTTGTCTTAAATCTCCTATCTAAAAAACATTTGTTAATAAAAATTATATTTCTAAAAAATAAAAATAACCTACAAGATAAAAATGGTATAATGGTTGTTCAAAGAATTCTAAGTATACACAAAGGCAATCTTGTTCAATTGTATCTTTGCTTAAAATGATTCGGAACTCCTATTCATAGGTTTTTTCAAAATATGATTGTTCTGAGTTTTGACACACAAAACATGTAAAGATGTGTTTGGTAGCTTCTCCTTCTTAATTTTTCTTATCAAGCATTTCTTTTCTAATTTTGTTGATTAGTTGGCTTCTTGAATAACTTTGTTGCAGTGGAAAATCAGAAAAGTTGTTCAACACATTATAACCAAGATTGATAACCACCTTTTATGCACTGCATCACTCAAACACTTTTTCGGTCTACTTGCATTTTTCAAAATTTTCCTGTTTGATATTGTCTTCTCAAAGATGAATGAGAGACATTCTTGAAAACAAACTAATATATTAAAATATAAGTTGTGATATATGTAGTTTTAGAGACCATTCTAAGTGCTTTTCAACTCGGATGATACGTTCTTATATATTTTGCTTTTATGTTTTTGTCTTAGTCAAGTCTTTATCATCTTTGTGCATGATTTTGCATTTGTGATTCCATGAATCTTACTCTTTATGTTTTGCAGCTTCTTTTCATGACATGTGCCTTTGTTTTGATACACTGTGTCTTCTTTTCATGTGTTTGCGTCTTCTTTGTTGATATGTTGTGTCTTCTTATAGATGGTATATGTCTTATTTTCATAGCATGTATCTGCATCTTATTGATTATGAGATGAATCTTCATGCGCTTCATCTTAACTCCATGACCAATGTCTATGTCAAACTTGGCAGCATTTGTGTATGACTCGTCAGTGTTTGCATCTAACTTGTTTGATGTGCATCTGACTTGACCATGTTTAACCTGACCGCATCTGCTTCTGTCTTGAATATATTTGCATATTTATCAGGTTGCGTCTAAGCGTCTATATCTTCTTATCTAGCATACATGTCTACTCAACTTTTATCTGTGTCTACTATGTGTTTGTATAATTTAAAAATATTATAATAAAACATAAGTAATTTTTATTTTTGTAACATAAAAATTATGATTTTTTTATAGATAATTTTACAAATACAAAGAATTTGAAATACATTGAATGTGACATACTTTCAATTCAAATGAATTCATTTTTAAATATTTTGTTTAGATAAGGTAATTCAAACTTATTGAATGTTAATTTTCTTGTTTGGGTACAGTATTTCAATTCTCATTAAAAAAATTATTTTAATATAAATAATATTTAATTATTTAAAAATATCAATCAAATTGTTGTAACTAATTAAATAGATATTTTAATAACTCACTCATAAGAGTGTGAATATGCATTTGGCCGTCAACACATTTGCCAAGAGTTCAACACATTTGCCAAGAGAAAGAGCAAAGTATTGTAACTAATGTAGCTAATGTTATGGAGTTTTTCATGTTAAGAAATAACTTCAACCCATGTTAGAAAAAATTTTGAGTGACATATCCTTAAAAATTGTTGAAAAAAATCAACTGAAAAGTAATCATGATCGTGACCTTCGTCAACTGAAGAATAATTCTAGTTAATGTTAACCAAAAAACTTTTACAAAAAATAATTTTGGTTGATTTCAATAAAAGAAAAGTATGTTTGAAGAATTTCAAATTTTTACTTTTTTAAAGAATATGAAATTTTACAATTTTAACTAATCAAAATGCTTTTGCAAATTATTAGAATTTCAAAATTTTTGAAAAAATTTCATTCAAACAATGTATTTCCATTATAAAACATTTGAAATTTCAAACTGAATAAATTCTCTTGTATGGTCTTGATCTGTCTAGTGACTTAGCATAAATGACTTTTCTAAAATATAGGGGGTAAAATGATAAAAAGATAAAGGAACAAAATTCACATATTAAGAATTAAAGAGAGATTAAAATTATAATTAATTTATCCAAATTTTAATTTGATTTGTATTTTTAAATATGAACTTAATTAAAATAATAAGTTCAATTTGTCGACTTTGTTAATATTAATAATAACTTTGTCTCTGTGTTTATGTTACCTAAGCCAAGTGAGATTGGTCAAGAGAAAATACACATGATTCATACAAAAAATTATTTACTTTTATAATGATTGTTTTAAAGATCATAATGAACTATTGGTTTATTAGTCAATAATTCAAATTATTTATATTAAGTATTAACTATACAAACAATTAATCTGGATATAATAAATTTATTGTTGATTAATAACCTTTTAATTTCATATTTCGATATTAAAACAAGAAAAACTCAGTTTGTTTTATAATAAACTAATTAAATAGTAATATGCTTATTTTATATCTTTTATTTTATATCATACCACTACATTTTGGATTAGCCTTCTGGAAACATCCATCACTTCAAAACAATCCACAGTCCCTAAGTATTTAATTATCTGACTGAAGTTTTATATAATTATTTTTAATATTTTAATATTTAAAAACTCATTGAGTTAGTATTTTTTTAAATAAGTTTTAAAAGCAGTTTCATATTTTTTATTTATTTTTAAAACTAAAAGATAAGAATAAGTGCAACTAAAATTACTTTCTAGTTTAATATTTTTATTTTGAAAATTTAAAAGACTGATTAGTTTTTACTTTTACTTAATAATACTTTTATAAATATAAATAATTTTTTATTTCACATCATCAAAACAATCGTATTGGGTCATTTATTATTGTTAGTGAATTCTCAAAACACCCGTAACAAATCTCTAATTTAATTTCCTTATCGAAATACACTGCAGTATATTTTGTTGTATATGCATGGTAATAAACGTTAGACAGCACATTACATAAACAAAGGGCACACGCATGATAGCAAATTAGCTAGGAATGATTTTACTAGCGATCAATTCAGAATTAAGAGCGCATACAATCGGAAAAGACATCCCAAAAAGTGTTCATTTATCCTTAAAGTATACAAATTTAATTGTGTAGTGTCCAATCTCATATAGTTTTAGAATTCGTGAAACGAAGCTGTACAAAACACATATTTTTCAGGCACCTTGTCACTTCCATTCCCGTCAACGTGGTGGGTACCGGTTACTTTGGCTCTCCCACATCCTAACGTGGCCACATGCTCTCAGCTCGTGGAAACTGGAAACTCTGTTGCAAATTTGGGAGATTTTAATCCTATTGACGTAAGTATAGCTTCTTCAAGTTGGCAAAATATTGCTTCTCCTCTGTTTTACAGAAGAGGTACTCAAAGGAAAGCTATCGTTTCATAGCTAGCATTAAAAAAGGGAGAGATAATTAATATAAGATGGGTCTAATGAAAACATCAACAAATCAAAGGATAATATAAAGAGGAAGAGTAGTGCGAATTTTTTATAAACAATAAACCTTCATAAATACGGAGATTAGAATAAGAGAGTAATGAGTACGACATCCACATGCAGCAAAAAAATAAAGTAAGCTTAAGTAGTTAAGCATAACTGAAGCAAAGTGCAAGCATAAACCTATTTTTTACCCATATTTTTATTATGTTTAATACATTTTTGTAAGAAAAAACTTACATATTTATTGATAACACTCACATTTTAGTGTTTATTCTTACTTTAAATAAAATACTTAAGAACAAAAAGAAAAATAGACAAAATGAGACATGTATAGAGCAATTATTGAAGAAAAAAAAAACAATCCTGCTACTTAAATTTCAAGAAAGATACTAAAACAAGCATAACCAGGTTCATACCAACATACCCATGCTAAAAATTGCAAACCCTTTCTATAAATACTAGAAGATGAGCAACAAAAGGACTCGTTTTGGCTTGAAGAGTTAGATCTATAACCTAGAGATGAAGAACAACAAGGAAACTATGAGATTGAGACGATTCATAGTGTTTCTTATAGTAACTCTTTCTATTTTGATGTAATGTGTGATTATTAAGATGTTTGATTATATGTTACCCTTATCTAGCTAAACCCTTTTTTATAAGATTGTGATGTAAATTCTTTGTGATTCTCCTTTACACTTCGCATTATCATATTTAATGATTATTTTGCTTCTTTACTTTTGTTATATTTTAATTATTTGAATAGTCGTGACCATTGATCTTTGAACAATTAATCTTGGAAGCAAGTAAGTTATTACTTCGGTAAAATAAACCAAATATACTAAGCAAACCTCCAATTGGGTTAAAAGGCATTGTTCTAATTTGAAATTTTGCATGGGCAAACTGGATAACAAATTAAAATTATAGTGTTGTGTGAATGATCAAACGCATCACAACAACTTGGTCATTATTGGTAATGAACAAATAATAAAGTATGAGATTACTTAGTAAATAGGGGTAAATATATTGTAGTAGAAATCACTCTCCTAGGTCTTAACCCATCGAATTTTAAAACTCATTGCTTGCATACTACCTAAATATGAACCATTGCAACTAAGATATTAAATCTTCATTTCTCTTACTTGTTCTTTTATCTCTTAAATTGAATTATTTGTGAACTAGATCTAGTTTTTGGATACGATGTCTGAACTTAAATCCATTGTTATTACTGCGTAGAGTACATTTGTTCTTAAGCAATCATATTTTACGCATCATACAATCGTTGATTTACAAGATAAATTAATTTAAGGACTCATCACAGTTTTTGGCGAGCTTTTATCACCCGATTTCACGTTAACATCCATCTTGTTTCCTTTTAAAGTTAATTACATAAGTATCATATATACATACACCTTTCATATTATATTATTAAACAAATAATTGAGTCTTTAAATACAAATAATTAAATATTTGTATAAGGTTATTCTGGTGGTAACTTAATGAGATAGAGAAGGATAAATCGTGGGTTGAACTCAAATACTTTCATTATCAAAACTAATACACTAACATTTGTCTGTAAAATAAATTATACAAATAATTGAATATTGCCCACATCTAGAATGAATGCATACATTAGATTGGAACCGTTGATTTGTATTTTATTTGTAATAATATATAATATAATTTGTAATGTTGTCACTACTTAAATTTTTACCAAACTTTAATCCTTGTCTCACTTTCTGAAACATTACTTTTGTTACAATTTTTTTCTTTATAATTAAGTAGTTCTATATTATTTATTATTTTAAAAATTAACAAAGTAAATAAATTCAGTAACTTAATTTTTAAAAGCTTTTTTAATTAGTTATAATTTTTATTTAATAGCAAACTTTTTTTTCAAGTAATTATGAATAAAAAATATTTATTTCACTATTAAATTGTTTAAAATAATTAATTTAAATATTTCACTTAATATATATATATATATATATATATATATATTCAAATCCACCAACTTTAAACCTTTTATGCAATAATAATTTAAAAGTATTTTTTTGACTTATTAGTTACGAAGATAATTACTTAAAAATAATTGAAAAGATAAGTTAATATTTTATTTTTTTTATTATAATTATTATTCAATACCAATTAAAATGTTAAGTTAATATTTTATTTTGATGTATATAAGTTAATTTTTTAAATTTGTTAGACGCAATTTTTATTAATTAAATTATTAGTTTTTTAACTTTGAGTTTATTATTACATTAATCTTAATATTGATTCGTTTTTTCTCTTATATTTTATTTAATTGCTTTTTTTTTATCTTAATTATTATTTTTCTTAGATAAATTAAATTACATTTACGTGTTTTAATTTAACAATATAATATTTCTTATAATGCAAATTTCTCAAATCTAAATTTTTTGTTTGTTCTTTGTCATTTTTCATATATACACATGTATATGAGGTTTTTATTTTAATTTTAAAAATTTACATTATACCCCACTACTTCTAATTTCTGGCTTTGTCATTGTTTACTAATTAGGTGAAATTGTTAACATCTTTTTCGATTTTCTTCACTCTGGTGTAATAATATGAGCCTGTTAGTTTAAGATTATTTTTTGAAAGAATTTTTTAAAAAAAATTACTTATAAGAATTTTTAAGATATTGGTCTAAATTGTTTTTTTAAGAAACAAAATAAAAAAATAACAAGTTCTCTGTTTTTTTTTTTCAAGAAGTAAACTAAGAGCTGCTTAAAAAAAGACAGTTGCGAGAGAAAATCTTTAAAAAACAGGGAACCTTTAAAGAAGTATTTTTTATACTTGTAATTAAATAAAAATTTATTTCTGATTATACAAAAATCTGTAAAATAAAATCAATTTTTTTAAACAATTTTAAAAAATACTTTTTTTAAGGAAAAAAAAAAAACTGACCATATATACGATTCTTTTGCTTTAGCGTATGCTTTTTTGTACTAAAAGTGTTAGTTGGATGATAAAATTATGGATTAAAAAATATAAATAAGAGCCACTATTGGAGAACGTTTTTTATACTACAAAGTGTTAGTTGATGATAAAATTATGGATTAAGAAATAAAAATAAGAACCACTGACTATAGGAGAAAATAATGCAACTTTTACGGAGGGAGACTATATAAAGGTTGAGCTATTGATAATATTAAAGTGGAGGAAAATTTCCTACTAACAAAATTAATATAATATTAACACTTAAAATTTACGTGAAAATAATGCAACTAATTATATATATATTTTGTGCAAAAAGCGCAAAGTAAATAAAAATGAGGCACAGGTTTTGCATTCTGAACCCACGTTATTGAACACAGCCAAAATCCCCTAAAGTTAAATAAATCTTAATTACAAGCGTAGCTAGAAGTAGAACAGAAGACATACATGCAAGTTTCCGATCGATCATTGAAGTATAAAAGATGGATGACCAACGTACTTTAAGTAACACATAATTAATTAGATCATACAAAATCTGTATTCTGATTCACGTGCATCTTCCCCTTAGCAGTGTTAACGACAAAGTCAAGATTGTAAAGCACTGGAACCATAGTGAGAGAGCACAGGAAGACCAAGACGGGGCCAAATATCCAAAGCAGCAGAGGAAGTGCAGCATAGAAGAGTCTGTTTCCAACAGTGTTTAGAAGGAAACCTTTCTCCAACATCTCATGAACATATTCAGGGGTGACCAAGGACATGGGGTCCTGAGGGGTGTTGATTAGGATGTTCACTTGGTTTATGAACCTTATGGACAAAGAGTGGCATAAGAATGAGAAGAGGAAAATAGAGAGCAAAGTGACATACTTGAGTGATATCATAAACTCCCCATGACCCCCATAAACCGTGTCCTCAAGTGGCTTCTTCACACTGTAGGTGCTGCTTACGATTGCTGCTAGGCCTGAGCATAGTAGAATAGATGTTGTGGCCATTAGGGTCGCTCCCATGATCGTGTTCCTCAGTGATTGAACAGCCAGGATGTTTTTCTTTTCATTGTCCTGCCAACAAATCATCATTCTTGAATTATTATCGTACTATGTGTTCTTTCTTTTTTCAATGTGTCACAATTCCATGTACCACAAAACTAGTCATGAGTGGAAGAAAACATTTTCTCACCCTTTAATTTTAGGTAAAATAGTACAAAATAATGAAAAAGTGTGTTGGGCGTGCACTTCTTCATGCAACAAGCTCGGTCATCCACTTATATAGCCAATTATTGCATATCTATGCGATTACTCGAAGGACACTCAGAATTTAAAAATTGATCTTAGAGGAATAGGAGATACTACAGATTTGAAAATATTCAAGAGTCTCACAAATTATAGATGATAAAGTATTTTATTATTATTATTATTTGTTTTTCTACGCTGGCCGCTCAAACCCTGTTATCTAGCTTGTTTTAATTTATTGATTAGTAGGTAGTTAATTTTTTTAGGAGATAGATGCATGAATTATTGTAAATTTTTTAATTAAGATTGGGATAAAAAAAAATCTTGTTAAATTAGTAGCAGTGTTTGCCATATTAATTTATTGAGGAAACAGTTAAGGAAAATTATCAATTATCAACGTTAACCTCATTTTGGTGGTGTGCTGGAGTAGAAAGATGAGAGAAAAAACATAACAAAAATATTTTTTTATTGATACGAGGTTTAATTCTTGTTGATGGTCTCCGGGAGCTAACTGATGTTTGTGCTTTAGAGTAATAAATAGATAAGATCCTCTTGGGGGAAGATTTATATTTGGATGATTTTTTTTTTTTTTTTGCAATGATTGTTTCTTATATCGATATAATTTTTGTCATTATATGACAATTTTTTTCATTTACTGTGTTGGACTTTGAACTAATTGTGTGTATGATTAAATATATATCCATTTTCCTGTTATACAAAATAAGAAACCTAAATATAGCACCAACAAATCATTATTTTATAAAACAATAATAATGAATTGATATTATCTTGTTTTCATTTAATATTTTATTAAAAATATAGTTATTTTAAACTTTATAAAAATATTTAATAAATTATTGAATTCGTAAAACGTAATATATAGCATGAATAAATTTTCTCCTGCAAATTGTCATAATATATATATATATATATATATATATATATATATATATATATATATATATATATATATATATATATATATATATATATATATGCATGTGTAGGAAGGATAGTAATTTTGTCTTTGTCACTTAAATTTTTCTTAGTACATTGTTTTGATAGGGTTTAGATATCTTGCCATATATATATAAAAGGGGAGATTCACTTATTCTAAGAGTAAGTTTAAAAGATTTATTTTTTATCTTAATAATTTATTTTTTTGAAATCTAATAATTAAAATCAATTACTTATTATAACCATTAAATCTCAATTAAATAAATTGTTTAGATAGAAAGTAAATATTTTAAACTTACTCTTCATATACTTGATCATATAAAATTATTACGTTAAGTTTTAAATAAAATATTTACTTTATTTAATATTTTATCAACTTATAAATACGTTGTTAGTTAATTCCAAAAATATTATTTAGAATAGTATAAAAAATTCAAATATGAAAATTTCAAATAAGATGGTAATATTTTATATGTAAGAAAAATTTGAATTTATTTTTTTATATTAATTAACATTAAATTATTTCTTGAATAATTCTAGAGGTATCAGGGCGGGTATACGGATTTATCCGGTTCACGAAACCCGCATTTTAAACAGGCTAGATAAATTCGGTCCGCTAAAATAATTTTTTTTTTGCGAGTCTGTATTTGGTTTACAAAGTTCGCAGGCTTACCGGACCAGTCCACGACCCACATATACACATATAATTTTTTAAAAATAATTAAAAAAATATCTAATATTTTTAAACTAACTAAATTATAAAATATCATACTAAAAATTATATATATCATTATTTATAATAATCTAAAACATTAAATATTTTCAATATTAAAAGTGTAAAATATCTTCACAACAAAAAAGTCACAACATTAACATAAAGTAATAGCCTAAATGACAATTTTGTCCCTTTAGACGAGCTATGAGCCAAACTTGTGAGCCCGCAGATTTAGGTTGCAAAGTTCCGCGGGTTTTGTAGACTAGGCTTAAATTTCTCCTATAACTAAAAAAATGGTCCAAAACTCGCATAGACTTGGAGGTTCGTGAACCAGTCCGTAAACTTTAGTTTGTATACCCACTCCTAAGTATATGTGTGTGTTTTCTATTTCATACTAGAAGGTGTTTGCTAAAGATTTAAATTCATTGAGAAAATAAAAAATAAATCTCATCTTTTTTTTAATTTAAGTTAACTATAAATATATATATATATATATATATATATATATATATATATGTATGTATGTATGTATGTATGTGTGTGTGCGTTTTCGGTTTTGTACTAGAAGCAAGGTTTTTAAGCTTGGAAATTTACATAAATCCGTGGAAGATATATAAATTTAACCTGTAAATTTATAAGAATTTAGCTCATGTTAACATAGTATTAAAAAATTATTTTTTTTCGATACCACAATACATAAATAAGAAAATATTATCTTATTTATCAACAAATTTCATCAAAATTCATAAACAGTGAATTTAAAATGGAATTAGTCCATAATAAAGTTACATAAAATATCATCAACAAATTCATAAAAAAAACTAACTAAATCTACATCAAGGTTCATAATAAAGGCATACCAAATATCACATTGTTAAAAAATAAAAACAACATACTAACAAAATAATAAAAGTATAAGAATCAATAGCTGTATTTATTTAGAATAAAAAAAAATTAATCAAACAATGTCAAAAATTAAAATCATCCAAGTTCATCCGAGTTTACCTTACCCAAGTTTATTCGAGTTTGTCCGAATTTACCTCTAGACAAGTGTACATACAAGTTGACTCACTTTGCTTACCTAAACTCTTAAAATTATACAATTTTACTAGTTTACTTACAAATTTAAAAATTATGACTAGAAGTGTGTGTAATATAAAGTTTGTTTTATTTTTTTAATTGTATTACCATAAAAATAGATCGAGTAGAAATAATTTAAGATAAAATAAAAGGAAAGTTGAATGCTTTTGATAATATGAATAAAAAATGGTTTTAAGAAAAAATATGTAAAAAGTGAAAATAAATGATAAAATAGTTTTATAGAATTATTTTTTAATTTTTAAATTAATAAGGATGAATTTGAAAAAAAAAACACAATAAAAATAAAATTTGAAGAGTGTGAATAGACATTCCTTTTCTATTTTAATGTGTTATCATTAACATGCACATTATCCAGATCTAAATATTTGCGTTGCTTATATTCACCCAACCAATTATTATACCTTAAAGAAAGAAGATTCCCACCTGAATTTGTAATTGACTAGTAATTATAAAATGGCATTTTTTTATCCGAAATAGGAACTAGAGAATAAATTAAGAAAACCCTACTGGAAAAAAGTATATAAAATTTTATAAAAAACACACAGTTTCGCTTTTAATTTCTCCATTAATTATTCTCTTATCACACTCTCCCTCAAATTAAATGCCTCTTTATGAAAAATAACTAAAACCCTGAAGGTTGCTGAACATGCATGTCCAATTATTAAGTTGACGCCCTCTATTAGGTGGTGCTGAAAAGATCAAAACACATTTATATATAGGCTATATCAAGCTATATAATTTAAGTTAGACATTTTTAAGATATAACTTGTGAATGAATACATGAAAACCGAATTAAAGCTTGGATGTTAAATTTGATAGTTAGAATGAAAGTAACATAGATACCTTCATCATGGCAACAACCCAATTCCGTCGACCACTTGCGTTGATGCCAACTATAGTTGTGTGTGGATTTGTTCGAACAGTGTGCCATAGCCAGAAGTGATAACCAATGTTTATAAGAAATCCTAAGGGCACCAATATCACGTCCAAATAGCACTTCTTCCATTCCATCTCTTGGCCCTATCGTTAGAGAGATCACTTGTTTCTTAAAAGTAAATAGTTCATTGAAATTGATTTGATAATCCTCTTCTCTACGACAATGCCAACCTACCATGCTTTATATACACACGAGGAAAGAATGAATGTGGACTTCTTTGACTACACAATTCAGTCTTCATCAATGTTACAAAAAGAATAGACCTTACTTTTTAAGTTTTATCACTAAATTACAAACCTTAGCCTAATATATTGCTTGGTGGGGTTCTTTTGTACAACTTTATTCACCTATTTCATGTGTTTTTCTTTTATCATCTTCCAATTAGTTAGACCCATTGATTGATTGATTGATTATTATGGGAAAAGACTAAAAAATTCCTTTAAGTATTGCTTGAAGTAAATTTTGATGATCATGTTTTAAATCCCACACACAACATTTCAAATGTGTATACTTGACTGCAAAATAGTAACAGTCCACTAGATCTGGATAGAATATTATATTACATACTATTGGCACATAATTCTCAAAAACTAAAGGTTGTAAATATATAATATGAGGATACTTTGAAGATAATGCATGTAATAATAGACACGTTCCTTGTTGGGAAAGCTTTTTTTATAGTCAATCTGATCTTTTTTTTTTTTTTTTGAAAAGCAAATATTTATTTATATAATTGGAAGAGAAACCAAGAGTTTCTTGAAAATACAAGGATGCAGACATCATACTACTTGATGTCCAATTAGAACGCGGTAATTAACCTTTCACCGCCTAAGACATATTTAATAAGCACTTTCTCGGATTAGCATACCAGTCCGAGAAAGCGCACCCCCTATTAAACCCAAAAGAGTATGACAGCCATTTCCAGGAGATGATCTTAATAGTCATCATAATGTCCACTGAGTCCACCTGAATTCTATCAAAGACAATCTGGTTCCTAGTCATCCAGATTCCCCAACAAGCAGCCAGCCAGAAAACATACCTGCACTTCTTTTTCCTCTTTCCAACCACCCATGTTGATGATGATGAAAACAATTGATGCAGATCCCCCGGGATAGGTCCGTGGATTCCCAGCCAGCTCATTATATTACTCCACACTGATTGAGCTTTGGCTCACGTTAAGAACAGATGAGTCCTGCTTTCCATATTGCTTCTGCAAAGTACACATAGAACCCCTTCTTCTGGAATCTCGACGCCTCTCTTCAGCAAGTTATCAATGGTGGGAAGCCTATCTATCAATAATCTCCAAGAGAATGCAGTTACCTTTGATGGGAGTCTGTCTTTCCACATGCGTCTCCATTGATTGGGTTCCACCTCGGAGAAAATCATTGAGTTCTGATGCGAGCTCAGTACTGCATAAGCCTCGGCTACTGAGAACCCTCCATCACTGCTAGTCCTCCAGGTCCATCTATCCAACTTGTCGACCGCAATTACTACTGGCTGTAGCGTAGTAAGTAATTGACTAAGCTGGTCTTCCTCCCAGACAAATAACACCCGCCTCCATACCCAACACCACCCGTCGGTTAGTAGCTTTTTCTGGTTAATACTGGTGCCTTTATCAGCCGCTAACCCATAAAGCCTGGGGAACTTTAAACTGAGAGGACCGTCACCAATCCAATTCTGTTCCCAAAACAACGTATCGTTTCCGTTCCCCACTTTTCTCCTGACGTTATCCACAAACCAGTCCGACTTCTCTGCTTTAGGCCCATCAATGTCCCATAAGTCCCGCCACCACTGCGAAGCTGAGGCTAAATTGTGTTGCCTTTGATTAGAGTTATATGTGGATCCATATTTAGTCTCCAGCAAGCTAACCCATATTGCATTTGGCTCTGTTAATAGCCTCCACCTCCACTTTGCTAACAGACTCAGATTAAAGTTCCACAGGCACTTCACTCCCAGACCCCCTTCTTCCTTGGGACGACATACCTGATTCCAGCTAACCCACGCAATTTTGTTCTCCTGGCTAGTCCCACCCCACAGAAAGGATCGTTGTAGACCAGTGATGACTTTTAGGACTTTCTTAGGCACCTTGTAAAAGGAGAATAGGTATAACGGAAGACTTGACAGTACTGAATTTATCATCACTAACCTTCCTGCGAACGACATTTGTTTCGCCCTCCACGATGCCAATTTCCTCTGAAATTGTTGAATAATGGGTTCCCACATTTGTACCCTCCTTGGATTCGCTCCCACCGGAACCCCCAAAAACTTAAATGGCGGTGCAGAGGTTGAACAATTCAAAAGATTTTTTGCTGCTGATATAAATGAGGCTCCAACATTTAAGCCAAAAAATTGACTCTTGCTGAAGTTCACCTTTAGCCCCGATGACAGCTCAAACCCCTGGAGTATGGCCTTCAAATACCACACTGATTTCAGATCAGCTTCCCCCATCATCAAGACATCATCTGCGTATTGCATGATAGAGAACTTTGCCGCTGCCCCAATATTGAGCTCTTTAAACACCCCCTTCCCTACCGCTGACCTGAACAAACCGGCTAGACCTTCAGCAACCAAAAGGAACAAGAAAGGGGATAGTGGATCTCCCTGCTTCAATCCTCTCCCCGGCTTAAACTCCTCTGTCGGGCTTCCATTAACTAGAATTGAAACCTGGTTATTCCTCACGATGCTGAACATCCACTTTCTCCATGTGCACCCAAACCCCATCCTTGCCAACATATAATCTAAAAAATCCCAATTTACCGAGTCGAACGCCTTCTGGAAATCCACCTTAAACAGAAAACAGGGTTTCTTTTTCCGTTTTGCCCAATCCACAATTTCATTTGCTACCAATACTCCATCCAGGATTGATCTGCCTTGCAAAAAAGCTGACTGACACTTTGAGATTAAGTGCCCCATGACTTTCTTCATTCTCAATGCCAGCAGTTTAGATATAATCTTGTGAATACTTGAAATTAAGGAGATTGGCCTATACTATTCTAACCTGACCGGCTTTGCCACCTTGGGAATAAGCGTAAGAAATGACGATGACGCTGCTCTTGGGAGAGCGCCTGACTGATGAAATTCTTGAATAGTCAATCTGATCTATTATACAACACTTTTAAATTGTATTTTAGCTATTAGATATACCATTGACATACAAATTAAGTATATAAATCATCAAGTACTCGCTATTTATTTGTGATAATTAAACCATAATTAAGTCTATGAGTGAATTTTTAAATAAATTTTTGGCAATGACAATAGCTAATTATTTGAAAACTTTGATTTCATATAATTAAATATTTTTATATTTTGAAAGAATCATAAAAATATTTTTTTAGGGGTTTTGTCTTCTTCAAAAATATCTAATTATCATGAAAAAGTAGACATGGTTTTTAAGTAAGAATTAATTTAAAAAATAAAAAAAACGAGCCTTCTATACAGAATGAAGTTATAATCAGTCAAAAATGAAGGTAACATATTTTCAGAGTAAAAAATGTTTCTTCTATAGGTATATATTCATTTCCAATTGCTTTCACCTCCAACAACGTTTCGTAACCAATATATTATAAACACACTAGAATATAAAATAATGATAAATTCAAATAATAAAGACTCATTATGGCCTCAAACATGAGATTTTTTTCAACTCAAGGTATCTTCCACCTGAAACCCAGAAGCAATTTCTTAAAGCAATTTTTTTTCTATAAACATTAATTTAAGAATCAACCACAGGCTTGGGTTATACCACACTATATGTTGGTCCTTAAATGTATAAGATAATGCCATGGTATCAAGCTTATATTTATTTTACGTGTATTTAATATATATTATTGGTTCCAATGAGTGACTGATTCAACTAGTATACATAAGTTGTTTTTTTTTTTTCTAAATGACGTATGGAGTTTGAACACTAATGAAAAAAAAAATCTATTTTAAGCGAACTGTATTTTTTGTTGAGACTACAAGTATTTTGTATTGAGGAGGACCTTAAAATTTTTCATTTGAATATTGAATATTATTTTTCGATATGGTTTTGAGGAAGAATTTAATTACTTTAGGGTATGATGATAAGGTGAGTGGCCTTAATAATATTAATTGCGAAAAGCAGAAGCAGGAAGAAGAAGAGGAATGGGAGGAAAGTGAGATTCTGACAAGGCGCATTGTATTTGTAGTTACTGATATTAAGTGAGATAAGGAAGTGGCAGTGTGAAGTGGGCCCATAGTCAAACTGTGCATTCTTCACTCAGCGGCGAGTGCGTTCCCTCTTGACCCACTTTTATATACTGCACCACTTCACGCTCTCTTTGCGGTTAGGAGAAGCGTTTCGTTCACTCATTCTTCCTTTCCAATTCCTTCTCCTCATCCATTTACACTTGGATAATTGTTACAATTTAATCAATTTTGTTTTAAGATGACTTAGGGAGTGGAATTCAGTTTTTTGTTTTTTCCTTTTAAAACCAAATGTATTTCCATTGATATAGCTCAGATGGTTTTTAATTCAATTTAAAAATTACTTTCATTTCCTCCCCCCTCGATTGCCTTTTACAATTATCGTACTTATTAAACTTAAGTGTTAATTCGTAAACTTTTATGTGTTAAAATATATAAATTTATTTTATTTTGAGTTTAGATAAATTTGATAATAAACTTAAACTTGTAATAAATTTAAAAACATAATTAGTGATTTTGAGATGAATTTATGTACGAATAATGTAAAAGAATTTTACAATGACATCCAATTACATCTTTTTATTTCTATGATTTTTAAAGTATTATTTGGTTAAATGAATATACTTACTATAAACGAAGGATGGCTAGTATATGTGAAATTTTTTACACTAACAGTGCAAGTCTTTTCTTCTTTTCAGATTATGTTACAAATGTGGAGGTATTTTCCCCACTAAATTTTTTTTGTTGGATTTAAAATTAGGGATGACAACGAGGCAGGATTGGGGCGGGATTGATCCTCCTTGTCCTCATCTCTAGAAAGTGTGGGGCAAAGACAAATATAAAGGAGGTGGGCATGAAATTCCAATCCTTGTCTTCATCCCTAGGTGTGGATTTGTACATATACATATTTAATATATAATTATATGTTAAACATAGAAGCAGGGCAAGGGCAAGGGCGAGTGCGAGGACCAAAAAAGTAGATTTTTCTGTCAAAATCGCAACGAGAATAGGGAGGTATCCGCTGGGGTGGACATGATTGTCATCCCTATTTAAAATAATATATAAATGTTATATTATTTTAATTTTATTTTCTAGTAAAAAACATTCTTTTACTATTAGTAAATTTTAATATTATAAAAAAAATTATCACATCTTTGCATAATTCTATTATTTTTTAGTTATGAATATATTAATTTTTTAAGCTGCAATATTTTAACATAATATTATTATAATATATTATTCTCACATTTTTATTTACCTTTCCATCTCTATTTTTATTTGTCTTTTCTTTAACTATTTTCACTAAATACTTTCATTTTTATTTTATATCTCATTTATTTTCACACATCTATTTTATTCCAACGACTATATTTCTCTCCTTTCTACTAAAAAAATATTATAAAACAATTATGACATATATTTATATTTTAGAATATTATATTTTATAGTTATATACAAACTTATGATGATGATGATCACCAAGAATACTCATCAACTACTAAGAGATTGCTTCAGTTTCACTAAAGATCTCGAATTACTGAATGATATATGTAATTAAATCCAAAAAAATTGCAGCTTACACATGTTTTTGGTCCCTAATAAATTTCTAAATATTGTTTTTATCCTTAATAAATGTTTTATGTGTTTAGTTCTTAATAGTTTTCTTTTTTTTTTGTCCCTATTAAATTTTTTATGTGCTTGGTTGTTAATAGTTTTTTATTTTGTTTTTGGGCCTTAAATCTTTTTAGACAGTGCTTTAAAAAATTCTAAAAAATGGTTTAGATAACACTTTAGAACAAAAACAAAAATAAAATTTTATTAGGGACCAAGCACAAAGATTATTAAGTATCAAAAACAAAATTCAGTAACTTATGATGAACCAACAATCTAACAAAATATATATATATATATATATATATATATATATATATATATATATATATATATAGCACTTTGTTATAATGAGAAATGAAAATAAATGATAATAACCATTTGATAAAAATAACAATTTAGATTAAAATAAATCACTTAAAGATGTCATTTTCATTGTAACATACTCACACCTCCACCATTGATGTCATTACCACCACCACAATTGTCATTGCTACCATCGTCACCGCTGTTGATGGTGGGGGTGGGGGTAAGTTATCATGAAGAAGACACATGATATCTTTAAGTTTGTTGTTTTAATTTGACCATTATTTTTAATTAAACGATTATTATTTTGTTCTCATTTCTTATTATAACAAAGTGATCTTACATGATACATTTCCTATATGAGTTTTTCTAACCTATGCACCTAGTACATAAAATTAGAGCTCTTAAATACTCTTTTTAATAAACCAATATCTTAAAAAATACAAATATTTAAGTGATGTTTCCATTACAATTAAGGCTGATTTTAATGTGATGTATTCTTTCATTATAACACATAATTATATAACACTTATAATTCATTCTTAGATTCCTACTATTTTCTTTCTTTCTTTTTTTTTCCCACCCCTATCTCCATCACTGCCTTCACCACCACCACCTCTGATGCT
The DNA here is from genome assembly GCA_037954015.1 of Psophocarpus tetragonolobus. Classification (NCBI taxonomy): domain Eukaryota; kingdom Viridiplantae; phylum Streptophyta; class Magnoliopsida; order Fabales; family Fabaceae; genus Psophocarpus; species Psophocarpus tetragonolobus. The sequence goes on along the minus strand of CM075688.1, from coordinate 20,787,807 downwards.
GTCACAGGTAGGAATGCAACGGGTCAAGGTAGTGGTTATCTATCACCCAACCCGTTACAAAAACCCGTCACCCGTTAAAAATCCGTTAGGTATCCGATATATAAATACCCGTGAGTATCCACGAGTACCATGAATATTTTAAAAAAATAATTTTTTTAAATTAAATATTTTTTATAAGAAGTTTTATCAAATAAATCATTTATTTTTTGGAAAATCTAGAGATAAAATTATATTAGTTTCTACAAGATTAATTACATATAAAAGTAGATTAATATAATATATTATAAGAAAATATTTAATACAAATAAAATCTTTATTTTATATAATCGTAATTTTTATAATAAATAATTTTATTAATTATAAAGTTTTCATAAAAAAATAAGATTGATATAAATGAATTTTGATAATTAATATTTTAATTTGATTTATTTTCCAAAAATATTATCTTTTTAAACTTTTATATATAGAGTTTAATTGGTATACACTGTCAGTGTAAAGATTTTTACACTGACATTCAATCACAACCCTTCATTCATGGTAGATTTGTTGACTTTACTCATTACTACTTTAAAAATCACATAAATGAAAAGTCATGATTGAATGTCAACGTAAAAATATTTTACATTAACAGTGTATACAAATTAAACTCTTATATATATATATTATTTTAGTTTAAAGGGTACCCATTTATACTATCCGTGCGGATATTTTTGCAGTTTTTATCCACGGATATCCGCAGGCGCGGATTTTCTTGCCATCCCTAGTCACAGGGTGGTAATGGCAACACAGACAGTGGTGGTGGGTTTAGGGTAAGGGTGGCGACGACGATGGTGGGGTGGTAGTTACAACACTGGCGATAGTGCTAGTGGTGGAGGTGACAACGACAACGGTGAGGGCTGATGGTGGTGCATCGACAGTGGTGGTGGTAGGGGTGGGGTAAGGTGAGGAGCAAAGAAAATAAAAAAAAAGAAAAAAAAATAGGAAACTGAAAATAGATGGTGGATGCTATCATTCAATCATAATGAAAGAATACACCAATTAAAATCAACTTTAATGGTAATGGAAATATCACTTAAATATTTGCATGTTTCAATATGTTTGTTGATTAAAAAGGTACTTAAAAGCTCTAATCCTATGCACCTAGTGCATAAATTAGCCAAACCCTATATATATAAAGATAGAGAGAGAGGAGATATATTTTATCACTTTTGTTTAAAAATAAGTATATATATATATATATATATATATATATATATATATATATATAAATAAGGTTATCAAACTTGAGAGTCTATATAGATTCGTGAGAGTCTAGTAGAGTCGACTAGTAAACTCGAATCGTAGAAGCGTAAGAGTCTACTTTCTAAAAAATAAATAAATACCATAAAAAAATTAATAAATACCTATAAACTTCAGCCATTTAACTAAAACAACTTATTCTATTAGTTTATTACTATACCTCTATACCTAAATAATTTGAACACTTCTAGTGCAACCAAAATAATTCAACCACCAGAATAATAAGAGAACATTTAGAATGCAATTTCAGAATTCAAAATCATTTCAGAACAATCATAATTCAAGCACTTCTAGAGTTTCATACCACACTCACTTTTAGAACAATTTTAGAATTCAATCATAATTTTAGAATAATTCAAATTTCAGGTTCACTAGGATAATCAAAGAACAATTTCATAACAAATTAACAATCATTCTAATTCAAAGACTTTCAAAGTTCCACTCTACTTCCACTTCCAAAAGACCAAAACAATTTCATAATTCAAATTATTCAATCATCAGATTAAAGAAATTTCAAACATCAGAATAATCAATTTCAGACTTCACTATTTTAGAACAATTTCAGACTTCACTACTTCAAAACAATCATATAAAGTAATCAGAACAAGGATGGGGGAGTAAACTTCAATTGGAAAGCTAAATGGTACTTGCACATTGACATGGTGACGGAGGAGGAGAGGAATTGCAAATCCCCAACTCACAAATCCTCAAACAGGGTAATAATGAAGCTCAAGTTATGGCACAAGGAAGCCTAGGTGGTGGCACTCCAAAGCTAGAACGTGGCACAATGACCTCAGTTGTCTCGTGACTCGTATCTTGAAGGAGCAGAAGAGGAGCAGTATTTCAACTCGCGATTGCTTAAGGAGGAGTAGTTGAGTAGTGTTGCAACTATGTGTGGCATGGTGGAGGGAGGCAAAGGCACGATGGAGCTTGTGCAGTGGAGTAGGCACTAGACAGTTTCACGATTGCGTAAGGAGAAGAACTCGAGTAGTGTCACGAGTCGCGACTTTGTGGGTGGTGTGGTGGTGTGAGGAAGGGAAATGAAGGCGTGGTGGAACTTTGTGAGTGAGTGTGGGTTGCGGAGAAAACCCAGGCAGGGGAGAAATGAATAGAGAAAGAGAGAAATGAGTTTTGTTTAAAGAGGGCTAATCAGACTCATGTGCTCGCCATGGAATCATGATTCTAGAACGAGTCTACTGATTTTGAACAATTTTAGTGTGATTTTGGTCACTACTCGATTCCGTATCCAAGTTAACCAAGTAGGAGGAAGTAGACTTGTATGATTCTACGAGTCAACACGCGAGTTTGATAACACCGTGTTTGTGTGTGTGTGTATAGGAGGAGAGAGAGAGAAGACAACTCAAGTGAGAAAAAAAGATAAGATGAAAAATGAGAAAACATAATTATAACCGTAGGATTTCAATAAATGGTTCAAATTGAGTTATTAATTAAACAAGCTCACATGATTGTCTCACATAAAGATCTCTTTCACAAAGGCTTAACGTGTGGTGATGGCGGTACTGACAATGGTGTCGATGGTGGTGACAACGGTAGGGTGGTGGTGGCAGTGATGGTAAAGGCGACACCACCATAACTGTCACTACCATAACTGGTACTAGGTGCATCATATTAGGTAGAGGAGTTTCTCAATGACATTGGACTTGTTGAGAGGAAAGGAGAAGAGAGTGAATGTGATCATATATGGTCTGTTGCGCATCTAAGTTTACACCATGCTTACCTAGTGCATTTGCATGTTGATTTATTTCACCAAAGATATGTGTAAATATAACCTCTTGTATCCTACAAAGGTCATGTATTTGGCACATCAGGTTAGCATGAGAGTGGTACATCAGTGAGGAAGACAGTGAGGACGGTGGCGAAATTTGTGGGAGAGGTCTCTGTGTGAGAGAACCACATGAACTTGTTTAATTAACAACTCAATCTGAACCGTTTATTGAAATCCTAAAACTATTATTATGTTTTCCTATTTCTCACCATAACATTTATTTTCACATGAGTTGTTCTCTCTATATATGTTAATTGTTTATAAATTTTGTTAATATACATTTACTTATTTTTAAATGAAAATTTAATAAATTAAAACGTAAATTTTAAAAATAAATCCAAAATACAATTACTAATGTACTCCATAAAAAAATTATAGATATATATATATTAATTAGTAAATTAACACATTAAATTTATATATTCTTTTTCTACTTACAATAACTACCAAATGAATGACAAACATTATTATAAGTAGAAAAACATATTTAATCTCAAAATGGTATATACTGAGAGAAGTGAGAAAAAAACTTATTGTTAGTATGAGAAAAATTTAATAATAATTGTATTGTTAAATTTAATAGTACTGATTGTGCTGTTTATTAAAAATAATAAGATAATTAGATTTAGTTATAACAGCAGAATTAAGTTTAATGGTATATATATATATATATATTATTGGTGAATAAAATGATAAGATATAAAATAAACAAAAATCACAGTTAAAGTTAATTAAAAATTCATCTTTTTGATAACCGCAAAAATCCTTTTTAATCTAAAAAAATGAAAAAGTTAAGTGATAATGGGTGAAATGTAATTATGCAGGTATTAAAAATTCGTGGTATCATTACTAAATGTCTGAAATCAAATCCATGTTAATTTTTATGGTGGTATACACATCTTACATGTAATCAGCAAAATATATATATATATATATATATATATATATATATATATATATATATATATATATATATATATATATATATAAATTACGCATCAACCTCAATAATTTGTATAGCTAGGTTCTATTTGAAAAAGCTGGTCAAAGAAACAAAAGCAAGTGAAAGAATAAAGACATCTATAAAGGAGGTACGGATAGTTTTCAATGATATATATACTTGCTGATTGTTGCATTCATTTCCATGAAAGCTCATTTAGGAAACATTGCAATCGATTTTTTTTTCTCTTTTAAGTAAATATGTTATTTAATTATAACTAAACTGATTTTATTTATTTAGAGTTAAAAGATTGTGGATTCTAAATATAAAATTTTACGCTCAAAATCAATTAATTTACCATTTGAATAACTTATAAGATAGTTATTGTAAAAATTAATAAATTTATCATATGGATACTAATTGGATGACTCATAAAATCATTATACAATGAATGCATCAAATCTTATATTTTTTTTATTTATTTATAACAATTTGTTAATATTTTGTCACTAACTTTTAGAAATAACCCACTAAAAAAAATTCAGAAATAATATTTTAATAAATTATTATTTGTAGGATTTCCTAAGTGCTAACTTACATCTACTGATTTTCGAAGTAGGTTAACAATTTATAGTTTGATTATATTTAAACAAATTTTTATTTATAGTTTATTAACTTATAATTTCTAAAATATAAATGGATATAAGTTAAAAAATGATATAAACATTTGATAACTTATACAATTTTTTAAAAGAAATAACCTAAGAAGTTACATCGGAGTATTTTAATTACTTTTTCTAAAAAACAAGGGTGTAAGTTAGGAAACTTTTTTAAAGAGTTAGAAAACTTCTTATTTGTATGTTTTAAGAAAATTAAAATTATATTATGAGTGTTAATAACTTAATATATATTTATCTTTTATAATTATAAGGTTGGTCTGGTGAGGTAAGAGATAAAAAAATTGTGAGTTTGAATCTTTTTACTAACAACTAACATTTACTTATTAAAAATATATATTTTCTACTATTCGTTTTAAAAATAATATTTTAGAAAATTACATTAGAGATACAAAAGCTATAACTCGTTTGGTAAAAAAAACCCTATAACTCGTCAACATATTTTTTTTCTTAAAAGATATGCCTCAAATTGATATAAAAAAATTAGTAATTAAATATTTATAAATAACATATATAATGACCAATTTAACATTTTAATAATATAAAAAATAATAACAAAATAAAATCATATATATATATATATATTATATAATATATGTGTATATGTTCATAGTCAAATTACACAAATTTAAAAACAAATTACATCATATTTTAAACATAAATTTTATAATAATACTCACTCTGACTAAAAAGTTAGGTTTTATTTTGAAATAAAATATAAGTAAATCTAACTACTTTTGTCTTATTTAATATTATTATTCCTAAACACCATTCATTTAATTATAATCATGATTATTTTTTATTCATAATATCAAATTTCAATGAAGGGTGTTTTAGAAATATTCTTTATTTTGTACGACAGATTAGTGAAATTAAATTCTGATAATTAACAATGTTTTAAAACTCGGCTTGAACTAGCCGGTTCAATTGGGAACCCGTATATAACTGGTCCAAGCCGCTCTTCAGATAAAAAATGCATAAGAACTAGATTGATCCGGAGCGACTCGGTCAGACTCGGCTGAGAACTGGTGAATCGGCAATCAGGTGACTTGGGAAGTCATTTTTTTAAAATTTTTTTCTTAATGGTGAAAAGACGTAATTTTGAATGAGGAAAAAATCCCTAATAGAATTTTCTACATTCAGTCTTCACTTTCTGCGACTTAATGTGTATGCAATTTGCTCCGATATCTATGATTTTACCTTTTTGCGGTTGCGACTTGCACTAAAAATTAACATCAAATAAGACACAAAATTTGTTGTTGGCACTTTAATTTGTGTTCTTGATTTTTTATATAATTTAATTATTTTATGATTTTTTATAGTATAAAATTATATAAGTTATAAATTATTTATATTTTTTTATGTAATCTGAGTTGTATGGATCAATTATCGACTCCTGGGTTGATCTATGACCTCATGACTCTTTGCCTAGCCAAGTTTGATAACATTGATAACTAATTTTCTTAATATGTGTGAATTTATGTATTTTTGCTTATATATGTGGTGAGGAGAATCAAGATCAGAATCCATTTCAAAATTTAGTTGAACCCATGACTAGAGGCAGACTTAGAAAGACCCATGAGACATTGCAACACAAGGTCACCAATCTAATAGAGGCACAATTGTTGAAGGCTCAACACATGGAAGAAGCAAGGTTAATTATATGCATAGCTTGCTTGGAGAGCTAGGAGGCCCAATTGAGAAATTTTATTATTGTTTCCATTTTGTTTATGTTCTAATTTTATTTTGCTTTACCTTGTAAAAGGGAGCTGAAATAAAAAAAATATAAAAACTATATGGTAGAGCAAGGTTCGAGTCAACTATTCATGTGGTATTTGTCATTGCTGCTACTGTTCACGTAGGTACTGTTCACAAGTATTGTTCATCATCACGGTTCACGCAAATTGTTCATAGTGAGTACTATCCAATTTTGTTTCTTTGCTTTTGTGATTTTTTTTCTTTCTTTTTCTTTGCATATTGCTTTGTTGCTGTCATCTTGTGAAATTGGAACAAGAATTTTTTTTTTTAAAAAAAGGTGTTTACTTGGGTGTGCATGTCTCAAATTGAAAAAAAAACAAACAAAAAAAAGAAAAAAAAAGAATATATATATATATATATATATATATATATATATATTTCTGTCTGGAATTGATCATTTTCTAAATTGTGAGTTTTAGTTCTGCTAGAGTTTTTCCTTGCATTTTTTTTCTTATCAAGAATTCTCCAATTCTTGTGATGATCATTAGGCTTATCAAACGATCTTGTTTGTAGCGCCTTCCCTTGCTTCTTTTGTTTTCTTCGTTCGATTTTTATAAATTCCTTCCATTCTAATGTTTCCAAACCCTAATCCCTAAACTCCCAATTTGTGTGTTGATCCTTTTTTCCCTCTCCTTGGAGTCATATCAATATAATTCTAGAAGGAGTGACATTTGAATAACTAAAAATGTTCAAGAGACTTTGGAATCAAGGATGCAGGAAGTTTAAAGTCATTGGAACCTTAGTTGTAGCTCATTTCCTTCTTCCTTATTCTCTCTTTTGCCTTCAACATCTCATCGTACAACCTTCATTAAACCTCCCTTTGCGACAGCACAACCTCTCAGTGACGCTCAAACACCATTTATAATCTCTTTCTACGACATACAATAGTTACAACTCGAATCAATAATTTTTTTCTTCACTTCAATTGTTATTCCATATTAGTTTTTATGGAATTTATTCTTTGTGGGACTTCCAAAATAAACTGTCATATTTATGTTATTTGGATCATATGATCCATAAATTAATTTTGACATATGTTTTGGATCAACTAATCCAGAGTTAAATTTTTATTACTTTTTCAAATCAATTGATTTAGATTTTATTTTTTAATGTTTTTGGGATCAATTAATCCGAAAAACAAAATAAATATTTATTTATGGATCAATTAATTCATAATTTATCTTTTCATGCATTTTAGATCAACTTATAGGAAATATAAGATTATTTTTCATGTTTTTGTCTTAACGGTGCAAATAGTAATTATGGGGTTGCTAAAAGAAAATTTTCAAATGGGCTAAACTCATAAAATGGGTCATAAACTAGCAATTTTACATAAGTTTACACAATTTTATCAATTTTATCCAATTTCACTAAAAAAATGAGTTTGTGACTCAAAAGAAGTGAGTAAAATGGTAAAATTGTATGTTTTATGAGTAAAAACGCGATTTTGATAATCATGTATACATATGTTTATTAAAATAGTTCTTATTTTTAAATGGTACTAAGCTAAAACTTATTTCAAACATTTTTAAAGAAAAAAGTTTTGCTGTTGACTAAATCAATTTTATTCTTGTTTTCATTCGCAAATCAAATTAATTAGTGATTCCGAACATTTTTTTTTGTTATATAATATTTCCAGTTGACAGTGACATGAATGAGAAAAAATGTGATTTGAGTTGGATCAACGTTATGATACAATCACTTATTGGTTTAAGTAATAAAGAAAATTTATTTATGTTAAATAAAATCTAAAGTTTAAAATCGGTGAACAGAAAAAGTAAGTATGAAAAATGAGATGATTTAGCTTGATAGAGTTCATACTTTATATGGAGAATCTAAACAAAAAAAAGTAACATATGACAAGAGGATAGTGGGATTTGAGTGATTGTTAAGGACATTGCCTATTAAATTATAAGATTTCCTATGACATGCTATAGGGGGAAACCCTTAAAAGAAAAAAAAAAGACTCCTTATCTTCGTTTTTTTTAAAGGAAGAAACCAACACAGAGAAACAAGAAAAACAAAATAACACGCGAATTGCAACTCGGAAAATATAAAGAAGAAAGAGCCTCCTTATCTTGGCAGAAAAAAGGTGAAATATAAAAGCAAATAAAGAATGAAGGAGAAAAACTAAAGGGGTTGTCCAATCAAAGAGAGTGTAGCTAATGGGGATGTAATGAGGAATGGGCAACAAAGCTTTGCAGTAAGTAGATACATGATGTCCACTTTTGTCCACCTTCTGCCTAGTGCTCCAAGACCATGAGACAAAACAATGCTACCTCAATTATATTACTGTTACCTCTTCCATCACCAATTCACAAACAATTCATTTTTATAACCATTTTCAAGTATCATTCATAATTTTAACTATTTACAATTCATTTTTATAACCATTTTCAAGTATCATTCATAATTTTAACTATTTTGTATATGAGTTTAACATCTATTTATATATAAAATATAAAAGAGTTCTATAATTTTTTATTTATATAATTTTTAAAATATTAATCGTTAAATTTAAAAATTTATTATAAATAAAGAAAATTGTGATTAACTGTCAATGTAAAATTTATGTGTATACGTGTTTTTCTCTTTATATATTTAATAAAAATAATAACAATAAAAAATATTCAATGTTTTGTAATATAAACATATTTTTTGTTAATAATTATAAATTATTAAAATATATTATAATATATAATTTTAAGTACGAAGATACAAATTAATATTCTAAAAATATTGGTTAAAGAAATGCTTCTGCCATTTCTAATCAACTGTCCTTTACGGTTAAAGTAGAGCGACCAATAACTTCATTAAAATAAATTTAAAGAGAATTTTATGATTAAAATTACTGTTAAAATATTTTTAACAAAAATTATTAATTATTATTGATCAATATGTGATGAATATATTATTAACAAATTATATTATCTTAGAATTAAAAAAAGTTAAAATAAAAAATATTCTAAAAATTTTGAAGTTAAAAAGAAATCCCAAAAATAATGTAATATCTATATGGATTTTTTAGGATTATAAAATTACTGAAGTACCATTTTCATCTAATTCACAATTAGTGTTATTTTTCTATAAATTTTTAGTCTTTTCAATTTTTTACTTTAACTTTTTATTTATGTTATTTATTTTTCTTTTTCTTTATATCTTAATTAATTTTTATTTTATTATATATAATTTTATTTCATTTAATTATTTCTTTTTTATAAATATATTTATATTTTTAATTTCATATTTTTCTTTAAAATTATTTATTTATTTTTTATTTATTAAGTCTCTTTATTCTTTTTTATTTTATTATATATGTATATATAATTTTACGTTATTTTATTTATTATGTTTTATTTTTTGTATTTGATATTTTATATTTATTTTAACATGTTAAAAATGATCTTATTTAATATTTTAATATATTAAAAAATAATTTTAAAAATTTAAACAAAAAAATGTTAAATTTTAAGTTTTTTATTTATTTAGATATAAATCACAATATTATTCAGAGAAAAATCATTTTTAAATATTTAAGAAATAAGAATATCTACCAACCATGCTACATGAGTTTTACTTAGAAATCACATAAAACAATTTTAAATAATTTTATAAATACGAATTATTTTACTCGACACCTTTATAGGCGAAACATTATTAAATAATTTAAATAATTTTTTTCTTCAAACATTTAACATACTTGCATATGAAATATTTAAGATATTTGTTTTATTTTTAAATATAAAAATTATTTTTACTTATAAATGATATAAAATAATTTTACATATATAATTTTTTACTAATATTTTTAGAAGCAATCAATTTTTTCATACTAAAATTTATTTAAATATAATTAGTTAGCATATTTATATAAAAATCATGTCTCACTTTATATTTAAGAAATTATCATGTATAAAAATTTTGATAATTAATATTAATTTATAGGAAAAACCATATTCGATTAATATTGGTAAAAAACTATTAGTTAGTGAAGTTGTAATCATTATGGATGTCAATTTTTTTTTAAACAATAGTTGTGAAAATCAGTTTAGACAACCGGTTGAACTGGTCTTACCAGGACCTGGTTATATAATTGGATTGGTTTTTTCAACAGATTGAATATGCAATTGGCTCATTCCAAACAGGTTAGAACTGTCTGGTTCCAGCAAAAATCAGTGATTTAGACCGAGTTGATCCGGGTCGAGTTAAATGTGATTTGTTTTTTTTTTTTAAAAAAATAATATTAAAACAACGTTCTTTCTTACTTTTTTTGTTTTATTTTATTTTTAATATTGGAATGTGAAAAGTAAAAATTGCAATGCTATGTATTATATATATATTTTTTATTTTCTTACATATAGATTGGGTTAACTAGTTCGACCATTGACTCACTGCATTAACCGAGTTAATCACTAGGCCAATTTTCATAACATTGTGAAACATCTTTGATTATATTTATTTTATAGGTTTTTTAGTATTTTTTTATAGTTTTTTATTTTAAACTGATTTATTTCTTATCTATTTACTTATTTATTTATTTTTGTTTCCATTTATTAAATTTCTTTTTATTATTTTTTATTTTATTATATATAATTCTAGGTTACTTTATTTATTTTTCTTTATTACTTTATATTTCTATACTTCTTTTAATATGTTAAAAATAATTTATTAAATACGTTTCTATGTTTTTTATTTAATATGCTTAAAATTAAAATATTAAATATATTTTAATATATTATAAAATAATTTTAAATTACTTTAATAAAAATATCTTATATTATTTTTTATTTATTTGTAGTATAAATCACCATATCTATTATTCAAATTTTAATTTATTTATTATAAAATTATTGTATCATTGAAGAAAAATATTATATTTAAAATGAGTCAAGTAAGCTATAAGTAAACACAGGTGCCGTGCTAGTATTTTGTATACTGTATAAATTATGTTTTTTTAAATTGCATTCACCTATTCACCACATTAATGACACCAAGCTTCTCCAACATTCTAACACTTGGCACTGCCACCCAATCTCTTGGGTTTCTCCGAATTGACAAGTGATAACCCAAATAAACCCATTAATAAGAATATGCCTTAAAAGATACCTGCGCACAAATTGTTTGTGTGCACTAAGCAAGTAATTTGGGTGACCTGTGGAACGGATTCATGGAAAACGTGTTCCTAAATGGTCCAATGTTTCTAAATTCTAGATTTATCATTATTACTCACTCTTTCTTAAAATAGTGTGGGTTTATACATATAAATCAAGAAAATTTAATAAATAGATGAAAAAATAATAAATTGATAAAAATAAACATTAATATCAATATTGTAGTTAATCGAGATCACCGAATTCATCTCAATACTGATCACATCCCGGTTAAATACTCTTCACTCACTTTGACTATTAGGTCATACAAATTAATGTAACGAACTAACTTAAAATAATGATTAATCATCTTAAACGTCATTAGTAGGTCATTGGATCGTGACTAATCAAAGTCTATGGATCTCAGTCCATGCTGATGCCTATAAATACTATGATAAAGCCACAATTAAAGGTTGTTGTTAATTCTGCATTTATTACACCAAACTTACTCTGAGTTGACCTCAACTTAAAACTGACTTGAGTGTCGGAGTGACTTTTACAGGTCATCCCCCGTAATACCTTAGCATTGGAGACAAAGCCACCTAGACCAAGAAGACCATTTCGGGCCTCACGCTCAATCTGAACACAACCAACATTATTCTTGAAGAAGGAACATTGACACCCACCGTCGGTAGAACTATTCCTAGGACCACATGATCACCACTTGGAGACGAGCAGTAAAAGAAATTAACCCCTATTAGACTGAACGCACAACATCCCCAGAGGATGCTAGCCCTGGTGCCTTAATAGCTCAACTTCAAGATGAGATGGAGCGATGAGACAACGCAATGAGGAGGAACTCAAAGCATTGAGGAAGGAGAATGAAGACATCTGAAGTCAGCTCATTTTTTCTGAAGAGGCCGTTGATAGCACATATTGATTCTCCTGAACTCAGAGCAACTCTCTCCAGACGACGACTTCTCGGTCCTGAACTCAGAACGCCATGGCTATATTGTCTCGACACCTGTTTCTTTACACCATAATGGATGTTCCTTTGCCAGCCAACTAGAAACCACTTATGATAGACCGTTATGATGGGATAACTAATCCGGATGAACACATAGATGTCTACATTACTCAAGTGGGTTTGTATACCATGGACGACACAATTTTATGCAGAGTATTCCCGACCTCGCTCAAAGGAGGGGCATTAAGCTGGTTCACTAGACTCCTGCATAAGTCCATCGATTGTTTTGAGACCTTGGCGACCAAGTTCGAGATATAGTTTACTACAAGCCGACCTCATCACCTCACGTCCATTGCGCTGGTGAGAATCAAACAAGACAAGAAAGAACCTTTAAGAGCATTCATGGATCGATTTGGCAATGTAGCCATGAATGTTAAAACCCTCAACCTTGAGGTGACCCTTCACCACATGGTAACTGCCTTCTAACCTGGGAAGTTTACGAATAGCCTCTACAAGAAGCTGACTTTAAGCATGGACAAGTTGAGAAAGAGAGCAACCAAGTACATGTAGGTGGAGGAGCTAGCAGAGTTCCGAAATCAGACAAAAGTCGAACAATCTAACTAAGAACAAAATGATGACCAGAAGGGAAAGCAGAAGCTAGACTAGTCATGAGAAGCTCGAGGTCCTCAATTCACTCATTATACCCCCCTAGTTACTACCAGAGCTAGGATATTGAACGAAGCCCTGACTTTTGAGCTCATGTCAACTCTAAAGAAACTTCTGATGCACAGAATACACACCGAAGTAAGCATTGCCTCTATTATAGGAACTATGGTCACACCATTGATGAGTGTTAGGCTTTGAAGAACAAAATTGAGGAGCTTATTCAAGGGGGGCACCTGTGCAGATTCATTAACTAAGATAATCGAGATCGAGAAGAGTGCAAAGGAGATTGGCGAGAGGAGAGGAGATATTGTCCTCGAGATGATAGAAAACCTCGAGACGACGAGGGGAGAAAGGCTTGCAGAAATTGCGACGACCCACCATCGAGGAGAGTCATAAACACTATTACGGGAGGAGGGACTAATAGTTCGACTAGAAAGCGACATCTACAGGTAATCCGAAATGTGAACAGTGTGTCCCTCGATTCATGTTAGTACCAGTTGTAATACCTAACCATAACCTTCATAAATGAAGACTTTCAAGGCATAAATACTCTGCAGGATGACCCAATGGTAATAATAGTAGAGATCGCCAACTTTGCAGTTTGAAAGATGTTGATAGATCAAGGCAGATCTATTGATGTCCTCTGTTGGTCAACATTTAAGCAGCTCGGGATCCCAACCAGTTCAATTTAGCCTTACCATGATCAATTAGTGGGTTTTTTTAGAGAGTAAGTCGATACACGAGGATACATTGACCTATATACCAAAATTGGCACCAGAGGTGAGGACTACAAGACTATTTTTGCCCAATATATTTTAGTAAATTCCAACACATCCTATAATATCCTATTCGGAAGATCCTCCCTCAATAAGCTCGGTACGATAGTTTTGACACCCAACCTCGCAATGAAGTTTCCTTTAGCGCATAAGGCCGTGACTGTTCATACCGACCAAAAGATAGCTAGAGAATGCTATATAGCCAGTTTAAAGCTCTACCAATAAACACTTAGGACTTGTTGGGTAGACTTGGACCCAGACCCTCGAATTGATGACTCTACCCGATTTAAGCCCATTGGAAATATTAAATCCTTCTTGTTGAAAGGGAATGGTTAAACCACCAATATAGGAGTCGAATTGAGAAGCGAGGCCAAAATTATGATAAGTCATGTCTTGAAGTAGAACGCTAACATGTTTGTGTAGCCATCGCAAAAATGTTGGGAGTAGACCCAGGGGTCTTGTGTCACAAATTATCAATATGCTCGCAGGCCAAGCTGACCTCTTAGGAGAAAAGGAAAATGGGTGAAGCGAAAAGGTAGACAACTATGGAGGAAGCTGACAAGTTGCTGCAGGCTAGATTCATATGGGAAGTTTTGTACACCACCTGGCTTACCAATTTCGTCATGGTTATCAAGCCAAATGGTAAGTGGCATATGTGTACCGACTACACCGATCTGAACAAGGCTTGTCCTATGGATTGTTATCCCTTACCGAGTATAGACCGGTTAGTAGATGAGGCAGCATACCACCAAATGTTGAGTTTCCTCGATGGGTATTTTGGGTACAACCAAATTCAGATGTTTTCCCCAAATGAGGACAAAATGACCTTCATTACAGATAATGCCAGCTCTTACAATCATGTTATGCCCTTTGGGTTGAAGAATGTTGGCACCACATACCAACGTTTGATTAACAAGGTGTTTTGAGAACAGATTGATCAAAATGTTGAGGTGTATGTGGATGATATGGTCATCAAGTTTGAAAGTCCTTTCTAGCACAAGATTGACTTGGAAGAAACTTTTGCCTCATTTTAGAAAATATAACATGAGATTAAAACCCAAGAGGTGTCGTTTCGAAGTTGTTGGAGGAAAATTCGTAGGTTTCATGCTTTCACAGAGAAGAATTGAAACAAATACAGATAAGTGCCGAGTTGTGATCAACATGAGAAGTCCCAAAGACTATAAAGAAGTGCAAAAAGTGGCTAGAAAACTAGCATTTTTGTCTAGATTTTTGCCCAAGTTGGTCGAGAAAATGAGACTTTAGCCAAATTACTTCGACAAGGTAGGAAATTTGAGTGGACTAAAGAATGTAAAATCAGATTCTGAGATCTAAATGCATATTTGACAAAACTTGGTACTTTAGAAACCCAAGCTCAGAAAGGACCTGCTCCTATTCCTTTCGGTCTCCGATGAAGCCATACTTGATGTGGTAGTTCAAGAGCACTCCTCAGCCTAGGAACCAGTATACTACATTAGCCGAACTCTGCATGGGCCCGAAGTCTGTTACCAAGTGATAGGGAAAATTTTCTTGGCATTAGTCATGACTTTGAGGAGACTTCGCCCATACTTTCAAAACCACCAAGTGGTGGTTAAATCTTATTACCCCATAGCAAAGCTCTTACGTAATCCCGAGCTCGTTGGAAGACTCATAGCATGGTCAGTGGAGTTTTTGGAATTTGGACTTCATTTTGAACCTAGGGGAGCCATGAAAGCTCAATGTCTGGTAGATTTTATAACTAAGCTACCTTTTGCAACTGAGTTGAAATCTTTGTGGACATTAAACGTTGATGGGAAATCAAACAAACAAGGCAGTTAAACTGGTATTGTCTTGGAAGGCCTATGCAACCTTATGCTAGAGCAATCCTTAAAGTTTAACTTCAAAACCTCCAATAACCAGGTCGAATACGAAGCCTTAATTGTTGGACTTACTCTGGCAAAGGAGATGGGAGCTGAAAGGGTAAAGTGCTGAAGTGATTCACAGCTCACAGTGTCCTAGCTGAATGGGGAATACTAAGTCAAAAGCCCATTGCTTCTGTAGTACTACCATAAACTTGCGAGTGTGAAAGAATCATTCATTGAGGTAGTGGTGGAACATATTCCAAGAGAAAACAATGATCATGCCAACCTTTTAGCTAAGCTTACCAGCAAAAAACAATCAGGACATCACAAGTCGGTCATCCAACAAGCGTTAGAAAACCTTAGCATTACAGACATCACCACAACAACAACTAAATTAGAGCCAAGCTGGATAACACCTATCCGAGAATATATCGAGAAAAGTGAACAACCCGATGATGAGAAGGAGGCACACGGGTTGAGAACGAAACCAGTACAGTTCATGATCATAGGAGATAAGCTATTGAAAAAAGGTTATTCAATGTTGCTTCTAAAATGTCTGACCTTGGCTCAAGGAGCTTATGTCCTAGAAGAATTGCATAACAAGATTTGTGGATTCCATTATGGAGCAAGAATTTTAACTACTAAGGTTATGAGAGCGGGCTATTACTGGCCCACACTGAAAAAAGACGTTGAAGTCTATGTTAGAAGATGCAAGAAGTGCCAAGAGCACAAAAACTTGATTAGTGCTCTTCGCAAACAACTTTGAAGCCTGGT
This sequence comes from Psophocarpus tetragonolobus, assembly GCA_037954015.1. Lineage (NCBI taxonomy): Eukaryota > Viridiplantae > Streptophyta > Magnoliopsida > Fabales > Fabaceae > Psophocarpus > Psophocarpus tetragonolobus. The sequence goes on along the minus strand of CM075688.1, from coordinate 20,771,236 downwards.
ATCTCTGTGGCTATTTTCTATGTGGGGTATGGATATAATGGGATCGTTCCCCTCAACTAAAGGATAGTGCAAGTTCTTACTTGTCGGCATCAATTACTTCACCAAGATGATCGAGAACTATTTGATGATCGTTAAAACCAAGATGAGATGTTGATCAACCTTGACCTTGCTCAGGAGTTAAGGGACAAAGACCAAGTCCGAGAAGAAGCCTCCAAGAGAAGGGCAATAAGGAAATTCAATAGCAAGATTAGGCCGAGAAGCTTTAAGGAAAGAGATCTCATGTGGAAAATGTGAGCCAGAGCTCTAAAAGAGCAAATTAAAGGCAACTTGGTATCAAAATGGGATGGCCCATTTCGGGTCAACAAGGATCTCGGAAATGGGTCATACAAACTCAAGCAACTCTTAAGCAAACTCATACCGATGACATGGAGCGCGACTCATTTGAAGTTTTACTTTAGTTAATACAAATGTTGTACTAATTAATGTATGTAAATAGGTGTACTCTTTTTCCCACCATTGATCTTTTTCACAAGGGGGTTTTGGCTGAGGAGCTTTTAACGAGACATGATTTTGATAATGAAAAGGTCTACCTATTGTTCTAATTCTCTAGCTCATTTTCAAGATAACAACCCCAAACTCATCCCGGATATGTTAGCTGCATGAACGAATAGTTACAGAGATCAACTTGGATGTAGAAAGTTGCGTAAAAGTTCATGCATTCTAAAACTCCTCAAATGTAACAGTTGCATAAAAATTCGCATTAACAAACTGAGTTGACATCGGATCACACTTGCATAAAAATTCACATTAACAAACTGAGTTGACATCGGATCACACTTGTGTAAAAATTCACATTAATAAACCGAGTTGACATTAAATCACACGTGTGTAAAAATTTGCATTAATAAACATAGTTGACATCAGATCGCACTTGCATAAAAATTCGCATTAATAAACCTAGTTGACATCGTATCACACTTGCGTAAAAATTTGCATTAATACACCAAGTTGACATCCGATCACACTTGCATAAAAATTCGCATTAATAAATCGAGCTGACATCATATCACACTTGCGAAAAAATTCGCACTAATATGAAGTTGTTATCGGATTACACTCAGGTAAAAGATCGCATTAATCAACCATTACTATCCACTCACGTGAACTCACTATCATTCAAGTACAACCTTAAGTGAAATTGAAGTGTTGTCTATGCGGAGTGCATTAGTTAAAAATCTAGGTTTGATCGAAATAAACAACATCATATGACACGGATGAATAATGAAAGGAAAATTTTATATATATGCTACCGAAATTACAAATTGAGTGGCATATGTAGCCACATGTACAAAAGAATGACCTAAATTAGCCCAACAAAAAGCAAAAAAGACGAGCTCTATTCTGAACAACTTAAGAAGTTGGGGCATCGTCAGTCGGAGAAGCAATCCCGAATTTGATTTGATCGACGAGAAGAGACATCTCGACATCCTGAGGTGCATGGATATCCCTCTTGGGTATTATGCAACTCGTGTAGTAGACAACGTTGTCAACATTGAACTGCATGACCAAAACGCAGAACAACACCACAGCCTAATGAGTAGCCTTATTGAAGCCTTTAATATGGCTACTCTCAATGGCTGTCTGCGCCTGCTTAATGAGATTCATCTTGTTGGTGAATGCCTCATTCACCTTCTCTTTCAGAGCAGCGACCTCTTTCTTCAGCTCCGTCACCTCTGTAGTAGCCAACCTCAGCTCGACAATTTTGTCTTCAACTTTTTTTTTAATTTTTTCATTATTTAAGGTCCTCTTCGCCTCTTGGATTAGTTGTTGGCCGAGTAGCCATGTATGCGCATGGAACTCGGTGAAGCTGGCAGTCACCTCGTCTAGACTTAGGGAGTTGAAGATCTCCTTCTCCTCTTTGGAAAGCTCAGTGAACCTTATTCTGTTTTTTATTCTAAAAAGTCTTCTCGTATGAAGGACTTCGAAATCACCAACTGTGACTTCTCACTTTTCTCATAGCTGCCTTCAGCTTGGGATTCTCCATGGAAGGTTCAACAGCGAATGATGGGGCATCAATTACTCTTTTGGCCGAGGTAGGGACGACAACTGTCATTGCCTTGCCCTTGCCCTTTGGATTGGAGGTAAGATGAAGCATGTCAGGCTTCTCAATGCCAACTTTGCCAATATTGACCTTTTCATTTATGCTTTCTTCTTCCCGTGTTGAGCCTATGTTCTTAAATAAGAAGAGTTGGTTCAACAAGATATTCTTAGCCATTAAAGTTGCACGACAAAAACATGAAATTTAGCCAAGTTAAAAAACCGAACATAACAGACACGCCATGAAAAGATACTTACACTCAAGTTGTGGGCCTGGGTTTGCTAGAAACGCTATGCCTATTATGTCCTTAGTCAGAAGGCGTCGGGGAAGGTTGTCCAATACGAAAATAACTTCAGGTTGCTCTCAAGCATCGATGACCTCAGCCACACACTAAATCATCGAGGCTTCCGTGTCCAATAAAACAGGAACCTCAGTCTGTTTTGCTTGTAAAAAAAATATCAACAACCTCGAGACCTGGAAAAGACTTTGAAGAAACCACCTTTAAAGTCTTTGAGGGATGAAGTATAAGACCAAGGATGCAGTATTGGGGTTGCTCGTTCAAGGACACCCACCTCGGCAACACGTTGAGATGGGTGTAATAATGATACAAAAATATTCTTGGGTTCGGTTCTATAAAAAGAACCTGAAGTCCCAATGACACCTCCATTAGAGCATAAAATCCCACAACAATTTCAAGTATTACTAACCTCTACCTCTTCAGCATCTTTCTGGCCTATGGGCATTCAGTCCCAAGCAACACATACAAACAGATATTTACTCATACATATTTAAACAACATAAATAAGGAATACTTTCATCACAGTATATCACATGAAACCGCCCAAACTATATTAAATTGAAGTTATGCCAATGATGTTAATGCAATGCAACTCATGCATGCTCTCTCTCAGGTACATGCCTAAAGCAGTTCTCTTCTACGCTAGTAACACGTAGGTACAACTATTTCACATAGGTCCACTCGAAGTGAATCCTCTTCTATGCTAGTACATGTAGGTACAATCGTGCAATGCAGCATAACCTAAGAAAACTTGCTATAAAACGCCACACAATGGGCGATCCTTACAAGCTTTTTAGATTGCTATATTCATGCATCATGTCATATAATAACATAACTTACAATATCAATAATTAATTATCATCACCCGCTACAATTACAGTGATAATTATCAATATTATCAATGGAAGGAACCCGTAACACCTCCCACTTAATCCTTTTTGGACATAGCAATTCAAATCACATCAATCGTTTTTACACAAGGTAATTTAATTTACACCAAATCCTTTTATGCAGAGCAGTACAAATCACACCCGATCGTTTTGATACAAGGCAATTCAAATCACACTCAATCATTCTTACACAGAGCAATTCAAATTACACCCAATCATTTTCATGCAGAGCAATTCAAATTATACCCAATCGTTTTCATGCAGAGCAGTTCAAATTATACTCAATCATTTTTATGCAAAGTAGTTCAAATAATATAGGAGTCCTCTAGTCATCACATTAATCAACCAGTCAAATGATTAAAGTTATTCATCCCTAATCATTCATAAATTTGATTCATATAACAAGTGAATAAATCAATTGCATAAAACTTAATCCCTACGGAGGTTGAGGGTTCGCCTCCACTACCCTATTTCTTATATATGCCTATGTATAAGCCAATCTCCCTCCCCCTTACTTTGAAGAGATGAAGAACGTAAAAAGTAGGAATGATTCGATTCTTAGTGGAGATCCTTGTTTTTCTTTGAATTTCCCTCTATAGTCACTTCTTCTGTTGTTTTTTTCATGTATCAGTTAAAGTTTTTAGCAAATGAGCGAAAATTTCCCCAAAACCCCTCTCTTGACTCTTCTAATTACTAATCCTTATTAGTCAAGTCCAACTCACCTAAATTAACTTTTTTTAAAATCAAAATGGGTATTAAATTTCATCATAATAAAGTCAATACACTTATTCCTTTATAAAGGGATTAATAAACTCAACCCTCTTAACCTCTTTCCTCTTTACAAGAGGGAGTGAGCAAACTCAACTCTCAAACCCATTAATTCCAGAATTTCCTTCCTATTTATCATCCACATTAATTGAAATGTGACTCTAAAGAGCTTGCAAGAAACAAACCAATGTACTCTCATACATTGTTGCAAAAGAGGTAGAAGTTTTTGGTTGAACACATGGAAATTTCTACTTTATAGGTCATCCAAGTTAATTTCATGTACTCAATGTAAAAATAGATAATATTAACTAGTATCCTTTTAAGGTTAAATTAGAAATTTGTTCTAAAATTTCAAGTTATTACACCCAGTTGTTTGAGTGGAGCTGACTCGACGCCACGTTGAGAACTCGGAGCGCCTCCATCGTAAACTCGCCAAAGGGTAGACGCACATTGAACTCGCTGAAGAGGTGGTTATACATGTAGGAAAACTCATCGTCTGCCTTTCCATGACCATCACAGACGCACTCTAACTTAGTAAACGAGAACCCATCGAGATCAGGTCTCGCAACTACCATCAACCACCAAGATGACATTTTTCAACAATCATTCCATGTGACTAGACTTATGAAAGTTGGATGTATAATCCAGCACCTATGGGTCTACCCAAGTGTGATCCTTAGTCGGACTGTGTCACCTTCAACCCCCCTTGAGGTCGGCGTTACCCCTGCCACGACCCTGAGAGTACCTCAATTATAGATAGCTCCTCAATTGAGTTTGACCCCGACAACTCCTTATTGGAAACCTCTACACTATTGTCTCCTACCCTAAGTTGGACCCAGAACCAGAGGCCTCATCCGAATCCAACCGAAAAGAAGTTCTTAAAGAAGACATGGGACCAACCTAATTTTTAAATAAAACCGTCGAACACACTTATGAAGGTTTTGGGATAAGATATTCTTGAACACCTTGGCCCAGCCCATGGATGTGTGCGATGCGAAAAAGATGCACCCCCTATTTATAGGCGTGCGAACCACGTGGCCCAACAAGGTAGTGTATCTTAGCCACTCATTTACACATGTCCAATGGCTTGAATTGTGCCACATATCACTCCGCGGTTACCAAACAATTCATATTCCCAAGACATCGTCTGTAACAGACCTCGACAAATTAACTCTTGTCATCAGACATTAGGCTTACAATTTAGCCTCAAAGCCTCACTTAAGTCTGGGGGGCTTGTGTATCGGACCGAGGTGATCGAATTCATCTCGGTATTGACCACATCTTCTCTGAGCACTCTTCACCCACTTTGACTATTAGGCCATGCGGATTAGCATAGCGAATTAACTTAAAATAAGAATTAATCACCTTAAACGTCATTAGTAGGTCATTGGGTCCTAATTAATCAAATCCCATGAATCTGAGCCTATGCTAATGCCTATAAATATCATGTAAGACCACAAGAAAAGATTGTTGTTAATTCTGCATTTATTATACCTAAACTTACTCCAAGTTGACCTCAACTTAAAACTGATTTGAATGTCGAGTGACTTTTGCAGGTCAGTCTCCAGTGTACCTTAGCATTGGAGACAAAACCACCTCGGGTCAAAAAGACCATTCCAAGCCATACGCTCAATCTGAACACAACCAACATTATTCATGTAGCAAGAACAAATATTATATTAAAAATTAAAATTATACTATTAAAAGTATTAATGTAAAAACAATCAATATTACTTGAAACAATCCGTGATTCACACGCTCGATGATAATCCTTATGGTAACTAATGATGGAACCTAAATTAGACATGTCCAAAATTCGGTAGATACAATTCGTGGAAAATAAAAAATTGTTAAAGAATAATTTGCTTTACAAGAAGTAAAAAGGTGAAATATTGATTTATTTTTTTTCCCTAACGGAGGGAGTATTATAGTAACAGAGTGGATCAGTGGAGTTTCCTTCTGGCCACTATGACATATCCTAACAGGATTTTCATAAAACAAAAAACAAAAAAATCTGATAATAATTTTGTTGTCGCCCACCATTTATGAAGAGAGAACTCTCTCAAGCATTGTGTATCTATCATGTTTCAGTGGAAAAAATCTAACCTTTATATAATGTGGGGCCGAGGGGAAAAAATCCAACATTTATCAGCGTATTTTGGATAACAGTCCAAACCAACGTTCAGTCTAAAATACTTGCTTGTGTTTTGAAAAGTGTAATATTCATTGAATACAAACCGAGTGATGAACTTTTGCTTTAGCCTTTTAGGTTGGTTAAACTTAGTGCGCGATATGTTTATTTGTTTATTAGGCTTCTAATTAAATCAGTTAACACTAGAAAGTATTGGACTTAGCTAAATTGGGCCCTAAAACTTGATGTAGTTTTCAGTCAATAAACTTGGCAGATGGATCATTGATAAGTACCACTCTATTTAAAAATGATAATTATTTTAATATTTTAGTTTTATTTTATGAATTATGCATATTAAAAAAAGACACAAATTTGAATATCAATAATTAAATTTATAATTTTTTTAAAATTTATTGTCAACAATATTGAAAAATAAAATATTCACTAATGATTAAAATTTACATATATCTAAGTTGATTTTTAATCCTTCATCAATAAAAATATTTTTTCTATAAGTCAACGAATTTTATTCAGAATAAAATGATTACATCTTTAACACAAGTTATGCCTGAGTTACAATACAAAAGTAAGAGAATATGCTAAACACAAAACAAAGGATTCATGACCCATTCTTGAAAATAATGAGTTGAAAGTTTACTTGCGTTGAACCATTCCCAAGAACTCAATTGAATTGCATGAATAATATCATCCTCCTGTAATGTGTGACCCCTTGAAAACAGATGTATTTCTCACATTCCAAATATGCCATATACCAGTATACCACACAAATAACCAATCTTTCCTTTGCTCTTTTGATCCACTAAGCACACTCTGATACTGAAAACAAAATATCCTATCCTAAATTCATTATGCAACATTATCGTAATCCCCCATCAGGAGCATAATTTGACTTATACTTTGGAAGATAACTTGAATTTCATGAACAAATGGCTTGCTGTTTTAAGAAACTCACCACAATAAAGGCACCCAATCTCTTTTACTTGCAAGACTCCTCTCTTCACTAGATTGTCCCGAATAGGCAACCTATTTGCATCCAAGTGTCATCCTAGACATTGAACCTTTGGTGGAATACCTTTAGCCCATATCAAGCCAAAAAACCAATCACCTTGCTAGATAGATAAGTTTGATAGTACTTGATATGTAGATGCTACTAAATAAATTTGAAATTCGTCGACCATCAACACCTACCTTAAGCAGTTGTCCTGCCCAAGCTTATACGATTTCCGTCACCCTCTATTAGTTTAACATTCTAACTCCACCACCCCAATTTGTCCAACAATACCTTATCTATGGTTTGCACATCAATCCACCACCTAGAGCATTTTTGGCCTTTCACAATCCAAGATTCGTCTGGTCTCTCATACTTTGACTTTCATCCACATCCTATTGACTTCCACTCTGAGTTGCCACTTTCATTTGCCTAGAAGTGCCAAGTTAAAACTATGCATATCCCTCAACCCTAATCCTTTTTCCTCCTTCTCTCAACAGACTTATTTCCATCGCACCCAATGAATGGTTCTATTATGATCCTTCCTACCCCACAAGAAATTTTTCAAAAATAGATTCTAATTCATCAATAAAATTATTAATAACCAATGATTTTTAGAACTATACAAGACATAGCAAATAAAGGTACTTTAGTTTATAAATATATTAATTAATATTTACTTAATAAGTACCTACTAAATTTAAACAAAAATAGTTTTAGAATGGAAAAATAAGTTATTGATAAAAAAGAAAAAATACATCTTTATCTGCTCATTAATTTCCCATATGATGTACACCTTATACCCCTCCCTTATAATTATCCTTCTTTGTTGTACCCATTCAATCTTTCCTTATATTCTTCATTTACCTTCACAACCTTTGTCTCCTTACCATTATTGTCGAACCCTTCCCACCACAACAAAATTCATCAGAACAACATAATCTAAAAACAAGTTTCTTTTATCTTGTGTTTAGATGGAAAATCTTAAGGAATATCAAATCCTTTGTGATGTAATATGTGATTTAGATAAAAAACTTTAAGAGAATTTAAAATATAGTAATTTGTAAAAACATCATGATTAGTTAAAATTGTAAAATTTCAAATTTCTTAAAAAAAATAAAAAATTTGAAATTCTTCAAGCATACTTTTTGCTCAATATTGTTGAATTTTTTTTGGATGATGTAGACGGAGATTTTTTTTACTGCCGTTGACTAGGATTATTTTTCAACTGATGTTCATTAGGTTGTTTAACATATGTCAGTTGTCGACATGTAGGTCTCGACGAGATAGTGAAAAATGATTTAAAAAACATGGGAGTCGCCACCAATGTTTATTTAGAAAGATATTGAAAAAAACTTAAAAAAATTGTCTGTGAAAACAATATTTTAAGTTCGAGAGTCAATCATAAGACAGTTACTTCTAATTAAACACATAAAATTAAATAAATTTAAAATATTTATTTCATAACTTAAAGTATAATTATTTTATTTTATTTATTGATTTTAACATTTAAAAAAAAATTATTATGGAGAAATTTATTAAAATTATTATTATATTTTCAACTAATTTATTTTTTATGTTTTTGGGGTTCGACAAGAATGAACTCCTATTCCTAGGTATCTCCAAGTGTAATAGAGAATTTACATAGTTCTTTTGTGATTTGAGTATTGAAGATTTTTTATTGATACTGAAGACTTTTGATTTTTTTTTGTGATTTAAGTAATGAAGATATTTTTTTTGTGATTTAAGTATTGAAGACTTTTAATTGATTTTTTCTATTTTAATATTTGCGCTTTTATTTTTGAAATATTTTTATTGCGACCAAATTAGAAATGCATCCAAAGTGGTCATAATAATTTTTCATTATTTAATGTAATTGTCAAATTATAAGTGTATCCAAAGTGATAATTATTAATCATGATATCATTTATAATAAATAAATCAAAAGTGCATTTAAAACAGTTATAATTAAAATTTTACCTTTTATGATTTTATATTTTAAAAATTAATTTTAAAGGAGTTCACGATAAGCAAATTGGAAGTGCATAAGAAGTAATTATCGTAAACCTTTTATAATTTACAATAGTCAAATTAGAAATGCATCCAAAGTGACTATAGTTAAACTTTTTCTTTTAACTTAAATAATTTAAATGACATAATAATAATTATAACAACCAAGATTTTATAAAAGAAACTAAATTAGAAGTGCATCTAAAGTGATTATTTCAGCTTTTAGTTTTTGCGATAGTCAATTAGAAGTGCATTCAAAGTGACCATTATAAAACTTTTTAATTTGAATTTAAATAATTTGAATGACATAATAATAATTATAATAGCTAAACATTTTTATGATATCCAAATTAGAATAACATATAAAGTGGTTATTCTTAAATTCTTATTTTTAAATTATTATTATTATTGTTAGATTTAATCGTTATTTTATTACTTGATATTTCACATATTTGTAACAATATCTTAACCAGATAAAAATAAAACATCTAATAAAAAGAAAAGGACGAATAGATAAAATAAAAAAACACTTACTATTTAGACTCACTTATTTGCTATGTACACCCTCATGAATAAAAGGCATCTAGCAAGATTGGTGGTGTAAATAGAAGAAATTTAGAAATAACACATTGCGGGCCTTAAAGTAAAAAAAGGTGCACTTATCGAAAACGAGGGTTCAAACAATAGATGGACAACCCTTTAGGTCAGATGTTTATTTATTGAAAGCAAGGGTGCAAACATTAAATGCATGACCTATAAGGATTTGGATAAGAGGATGTGTTTAGTGAAAGTGCAGGTGCAAATAGTAAACAAACAACCCATTGGATTTGGGTTAGGGAGGTGTGGTTAGCAAATGCGGAGGGTGCAAATAGTAATACAAATAAGCATAAGGATTTGGATAGAGGGTGTGTTTAGCAAAACATGGGTGCAAATAGAAAAAAACATAAGAAAGGAGAAAATAAAAATGAGGTGTTGTGTGAGAATGGAGGGCTAAAGGAGGTCTCCCACATAGACGTTACCTTTAACTCTAGTGACCACTTTTATGTCACCTTTGCCACCAATGTAGTGCAAGTATTTTCTACCTTTCCTCTTCTTATATTTTTACTAAGTTTTGAAAAGAAAAAATAGAGAGAAAAGTGTGAGTTAATAACTGTTGTAACCTTTAAATCTCATATCCTTTATTCTCCAACTTGTGTTTTTCTTGCGGCCAACTGTATCCTCCTTCTTGGAAAATTTTCTCCCTCTTCAATATGATTTAATACCTCCTTTTATAAATTTAATTTATGAACTTTTTTTCTCATAACAATTTTAATCTTTTTGGGAGAAATCTAAAATCCTAGGATTTTATGGTATAATGTTGTGGTCGAAACTTGTAGATGGTAGTGGCAGAGGTTCGGAAAAGGTAGTGGCACAGTAGATAGAGGTGACCTCTTTCATTTTCCTCTTTTTTGTTTTTTGGTTATTATTTATTTATTTATTTGTACTTTTCTTATTTATTTTTATGTCCTAGAATTTCGTATTAATTTTTTATTTGGTTGGTGTACTTTGAATGTGATTTTGTATGTTGGACAATATATGAAAATAGAAATGCTTCTTTTTTTGCTTTTTTCTTTTAATTGGACTAAAAAGATTTATTTTAGGCATAAAAAGTGAAAGTTCAATATTAATAAAAAGTATAAATAGCGGGACAAAATTGGTTGTCTACACTTGTCCCTCTTTATTTAGATTTTACCAACCTAAGTTTTTATATTATTTTAGTAAAAATAAGTAAAGACATAGACTCCAATTCTGACCAAATGCAAAGACTTAACAAGCACCAAACAATAATAAGATTAGATAAATATGAGAATTGTAAATATAACAAGCACAACACAATAAGTAAAACATATACTAAGATGTATAAAAGTGACGTATGTAAGGACTCAAAATATAACAAAGAGTGGGCATGAGGACTCAGAATACACAATAAGTCTTTAAAAGTAAACTAAAAATTAAAAGCTAAAAATTAAAATTTAAAATTAAATATTATAATTTAATAATAAAAAGTAAACTTTAAAAGTAAACTAAAAATTAAAAATTAAAAATTTAAAACTAAAAATGAAAAATTATAAATTTTAAATATAAACTTTGAAAGTCAAATTTTAAATAGAAAATTTGAAAGTCAAAATATAAGTCTTTATTCTTTCTTGTTTCTTCTTCTGTCGCACGAGTTTGTTCTTTCTTCTCCTCTCGCACAAGCGGTAGAACCCTAGCTAGTAGGTCTTTTTTCCATTTTTACTTCAGTGGTGAAGCTTTTTCATGGTATAAATCACTCCCATTTTTTATTTCTCTTAGTGTCTCTCTCATTCCCTGATTCGCTCACTCATTCGTTAACTCACTCGTTCTAGCAACTCACTCATTTTGTGATTTGTTGTTTAGTATTGATCTTGCAACTGACTAATTCCTCTTCATTCTTGATTGCTAGGCAATGGAAATAGATTGAGTCTTCACAATTAACTTTCATTCTATGAGTGCTCAAAACCCTAAACATCATATAATAAATCGTGGTTTTGGAAAACGACAAGTAAATTACCTGCGGTTTTCTAGAAACTGCAGGAATTCCCTGCAGATTTTTTTGCGAGAGAAATCCGCAGGTAAATTCTAATTTTTTTCTTTTTTGTGGTGTTTTTTTTATAAAATACCGTAGGTAAATTTTATGTGATTATTTTGATAGAAAATTCTGTAAAAAATTTGTTGCTTTTATAAATTTCCTTAGGAAAAAATTATCCATAAAGGTTTTAATTGGAGATAATATTTCGCAAGTAAATCCATAGGAAATAGGCTTCCTGCGATTTTTTAGAGAAAATCTACAAGTAATAGATGAATTTCAGAAAATCCATTATAAGAAATGGGGGCTTGCCTTTAGCAAGCTGAACTTAGTAAATACACCCCTACCATTTTCTTCTTTCTCCGTATTCTTTTTTTCTCATCATTTCTACCTTCTTCACCGTGAGCACAATTTTCTCTCTCTCACTTACCATTTTTTTCACTATAGGAAAAATGTTAATTACCAGCAGGTTTTTTTAATTTTTATCCACGGATTTAAATTTGCCAATAAATTTATATTATTCACAGAATATTATCCACAGATTCCCTATTTATTGGAAAATCATACTTTTCGACATAATTTTTCTGATTGAAAAAATTTGTAGTTAAATATGATTTACTTATGGAATTATCGACATATATTTCATATGTTATGCATTCATAAAAAAAATTATTATTGACGAATAAAATATATGTTGAAAAACAATTATTACTAATGAAACAAAAGTTGTAACTAATTGTAATTTATCTATGGAATTTAACGATGGATAATCAGTGGGTAAATAATTTTTTATGATTTGAAATAAATATAACTTTTATTCATTCCATTTTTAGATAAAAAAATTTGACTCAAAAATAATTTTGCTATTTTATTTGAGAGATTTTAAGTCATGACAAGATAATATCTTTTTATAACTAGATTTAAAAAATTGAGAGATTTAATATTTTTATTTTAAAATAAATTACCAAAATTTGAAAAAAATAAAAAGATCTTAAAAATTAAGTAGACAAAAAATATTAAAAAAGATAAAAAGAAAAGAACAAAATTGAAGATTTCAAAAAATAAAGAAACAAATATTGTATTCAAACAAAACATTTTGAAATCTAAAAAGAAGATTTTATTAATGTTTTAAAAGAAAAAGCAGTCATAATCTAAATAGCAATATAACGTGATATGGTACAAATTAAAGATGAATCTTGCATCAAAATTGATTAAAAATTAAGAAATATGAAGTTGTTATCTTAGCAATGGAAATTATGATTATCAAAAAGAAAAAAAAATGATAACACTCATTTTTATGTTTAATAGATTTTGATAAACATACAACCTATATATTATAAATATTTTATTTCTTTGCTTTAGTACTAGTATACTTAAACCTATTTTAGAGGACATTCTTAGGACTTGATGTTGGATTGAAGTTGTAGGTGACAGCAAAAAAGGACGAGTACATAGTGTTGGAGAGTTCGCTTGCGATTATCATGTTGAGGGTAATAACATTATGCATGAAATAAAAACATTTAGTAGCTCACAAGATGTTGAAGAGATTAATAGACTGAGACATCAACTTTCTAAAAGTGAAAAACTTATTTGCCTACAAAGAGAGGAATTTCAACAATCTCTTTATCAACAAAGAGAGGAGTTTCGCCAAATGTTTGGTATTGTACTACCATGCCTACCATTGACAACACAAAATATTGTTGAACAGGTGTGCAATAAAGGGATAACTAATGGTAAAAATATGACTACAATAGAATAATGACCAACAATAGAACCAAGACTTACCAAATTATTAAGATTATTAAATTGTATAAAAATTATAATATTTAACATTTAATCTAAGTTATATTTACCTTTTTCAATATGTTTTTAGATTTTTAATAACAAATTTTATTTTTAATAAAACTTATTATCTAATATAATATTTTGATAATTATTTTTAATATTAAAAGCTTTATAAGTAGATCAAAAATATATTTTACAAGCTTTATAAGTAGTTCAAAGTTATATTTTTACTATTAAAAAAATTATTCGTAGGTAATTATTGATGGATGGTGTTCGTCAGTAATTATTTGCAAATTTTATCCGTAGGTATTTATCAACAGATTTTATCCGTGGGTAATTACTGACAGATAGTTTTGTAGGTAATTATTGATGAATGATTTTGTCGATAGTTACAGACGGAAACCTCGACAGATAATTTTGTGGGTAAGTATTGATGGAAGTTAAAACTCTGTTGGTAACATTTACCTACGAGGAAATTTCCGATGCAATTTTGTTAGTTTGAAATCCATAAAAAAATAAGAATTAGCAATGGATTTTGAATGTTACCTATGTATTATGGTCGTCAGTAATTAACATTTTTTCTTGTAGTATTTTGTTCCTTGCATGGTAGCCTTTGAGCTAATGGAATTTGATGCGATTTCTTCGATAGTTCCTGATTCGAAGTGATGATCAATATAGGTATGTATAATTATAATTTTCTAAACCTTTTCCGATTATTTTCATTTAAAAGGAGAATTCTTTTGGAAATTTTAACTTCTTAGGTTCCTGTTGAAATTGAGATTTTTGTCAGGTTTTGAGAGATCTTTTCAAGTTGATTCTCCCATTTCTATTTGAATAAGCTTTTAAAGAGAGAAATAGGTAAGAATAGCTCTTTTATTGATATTAGTTAATGGATAAATCATTTGGTAGCTGAGAGGTTGAGCTATTTGAGATAGAGAGTATTTTGACTAAGTTTTGGCCTATTTAAGATATATATTTTTTAATTGTGTTTTAAGCTACTTAAGATAATACGTATTTGATTTTGATTTGAGTTAATTGAGTTAGTGTATTTGTTGATTGTGATGTGAGCTAATTAAGTTAGCTTATTTGTTGATTGTTATTTGAGCTATTTGAAATAGCGTATATTTGGATCTCATAATTGAGCTATTTGGGATAACGTGCATGTTAATTGTATTATTGAGCTGTGTATTATAATATATATTTTTAAGGTATGAATGAGCTATTTGAAATAATGTGTATGTTAATTATAAATGTGTAGTGATGAGGTGTTGTATTAAATGCATGATGATGTGTTGGGTTGATGCATGCTTTGAGTAATATGTGAAATTGTGTATTTTGTGCGAATGATGAATTGTTGGAACTGTGTTTGTGAATGATTAGAGATTGTAATTCATTAATAAGGAGTATTAATGCATTGTGTTGTGGACTGTTACAAGGAGGTAATAGAGCTCTTGAGGTGATGCATTGAACTAGGGAGGTGGATATGTTTAATTGATCCTAATGTTAAGGCCCTTTTTTCGGATGATGATGCAGTGTTAGGGTCTTGTGTTGGGCGATGATACACTAGTGTTAGAGCTCTATTTTGGATGATGATACAACATAAGATATACTCAGATAACAACATGATGCAGTGTTAATGCCTGTTTCGAGCGATGATACACCAAACATCAGTTGGTCATTTAATGAGTATACTCAGACTTTAAGTATTATCGGATGGATAAGATAAATACCAGATACCAGTGTAGGGGAAGTCAGATGAGCTGCTACCTTGATATCCGAATTCAATGTAGTTTAGTCTTTCCGAAAAGCGTCAATTGTGTGTTATGCTTGTTTATGTTCAGATGGAGTATAAGTGTCATTGTTTGGTTGTGTTTGCTTATGTTTAGATGGAGCATAAGTGTGATTGATTGATTATGAGTGCTTATGTTTAGGTAGAGTATAAGTGTGTTGATTGCTTATGATTGCTTATGTTCAGCTGATGCATAAGTATGATTGATTTGTTGCGAGTGCTTATGTTCAGGTGGAGCATAAGTGTGATTACTTAATTGTTATACTTTGAGATTGCATAATTATAATATAATAATAATAATATGTCTTTTATCATATACTTACCTTTGCAATGTTTGTGTATTCTATATAATTGTGCATGAGAGCAAATAACAATGATGGTGGAAGTCAGAACTAGCAGGTTGGTGGAGGATCAGAGACAGTAGCGGAAGTTACTTGTTTGGCGATAGAAATAGTTTAAGTTAATGTATGTATCGGAATATGTTTGTGTATACAAAGTTAGAGTCTTTTGAGAATGTTGAATGTATGGATTGTTCAAAACTAGTAGCTATGTTTTATCCATGTACAGGGACTTCCAAAAATGATTAAGTGATATTGGTTAAAGTTATTTTATGTATAAGAATATGTATTAGTTATGTTTTAGCAGATATATGACATGTAATGTATTTGTGTAGATAATATGTTAGGAATTTGTTAAGTGAAAAAGGGTTCATTGGACGAACTACTGTTGCATATGCCATGTATATTTGGTTTCAAAATTTGACTACTTTAACGTGTCTATGATGCTAGATTGACTTTGGTATGATGAAAAGTGATGAAAATTTTATATTTAGTAGTTTGATTTATAAAATTCGTGAGGAATATCATAAATAAATTAAATTAAGTGAATAAAGTGGTATAAATAGTATTAGGATTTTGGAATGTTACATTAATGATATTAGAGTAGTTTGTTCCTATACATAGACTTGTGGGGAATAGATTTGCTATGCTTGTGAATGTGACTTGTTTGCTAGGTGATTTTATAAAGTGATATTGAATGAGGAATTATAGTGTTTTTGGTATGTATAATGTGATCGCTTGACTAAATTTAGAATGTATTGTGTTTAATGTTTATTTCAAGAGAAGTGGTTTTTAGGAGAATGTTTTTATAAGTTGTTATTTTGAAATGATCGCTTGTATGGGTAACATGTTTTATTTATTCTATCTATGTTTGAGCAAGATGAAGTTGTTTGGAAGAGAGAATTTGCAATAGAATTGTGAGATGTGCCCTCATAATTTCATTGTAATGAGTTTTATTTAAAACATCAACTTCTTGTGAAATTGCCTCATAGATTGTTTATTCTTATTTTCCAAATTGTAATACTATGAGTTTATTTTCATGAGACAGGAAATGATAAAGGTGTCAGATCATAGATGGTAAAAATTAGATTAAGTAGATATAAATTCAAGTTTTAGCTTGATCTATTAGTTTTGATAAAAAATAGACATAACCCTAGGAATGAATTGATTATCTACTGATTGCATTTTGATAGATTATGTTTGACATGTTTTAGTTTTCCTCAACATTAGATTAGTACAGTTGGTATCTGCTCATTAACACTTTTGGATAAGGAGGGGAAATAATTCAGTGTTTTATAATCTTTTAAGTTAGTTGGAGGTTTCCTTAGAATAGAGCAGAGGATGGAATTCTAAATGTTGCAGTGGGGAGCAGCGATATATCTAGAAAAGAAAGATGGTGATGTTCTTTTTGCAGTACGGAGCAACAATTTATGAAGGTGCAGGGAGAAGTTATGAGGGTGTAAGGAAAAATTCTCTAAGGTACATGGTTATATATACTTAAGGAAGAGGTTGAGGTTCTTGATGCAAAGGAAAAGGTACCTCAAGGCCCAAGCTAATTAACTTGTCATATATCATATTGCTAAATTGCCATTGGAAATGTTCATTAAACTTGTCTCACCTTATATACATATTGACTAAAAGCCCCCTGGTAAGCCATGGTGGCAACTAACAAAGTGTTACCACTAGTTGCCTTGCATGCATAGGTATTAACATATGTGTGTATGGTTAAAGGTTCCCCATCTTGTTGATGCACAATATATTGTTGTGAATATTAATATATGTAATGTAATCTCCATAAGCTTATGGTTTTTTATGTTCAGCATAAGAAATTGATAGTAAAGCCAATGAAGACTCTCATTTGTTTAAATGGTTGTGGAAAGATAAATTGTCTTAAAAAATTGTTGCATTCTCTTGGAGGTTATTACTTAAACGTATCCCCACAAAGGATAATTTATTGAGGTGAGATATAGGTTTTATTGGCCATGATTCCCTTTGTTGTCTGTGCAGGGAGGAGTTAGATGATAGTAATCATTTATTCTTTTCATGTAAAATTTCGCAATATCTATGGAACAGTGCGCTGAGATGGATTGGTTTGGTAACTCCTCTACCCTCTTATTGAAGTCAATTGTTCCATATGTGTGGCTCTTGGCCTATTGGGAGGCCAAGAAGGAGAATTAGGTACTTGTTTTGGCATGTTATAGTTTGAGGTATTTGAATATCCAGAAACACTATAGTTTTCAATAATAATTTTCAACAATGAAACTGTGGAATCTTTGCATATTTAGTCCTTCATTAAATTTTCTTCCTGAAAATGGCTGATTTATAAATTCAAAGTTAACAAGGTTGAGTTTCTTTGAGTAGTATTGACCTTAAAATAATGTATATTATAAAAACCAAAGTTCCACAGTGGTTGGAATAGTTAGATGAAAAATATTTATATAAAAACAAATAAATAATGTTTGATATATTTTAGTAAATCATTAAAACTCGTAACCACAAAACTTTTCTTCACATGAGTTTGGATCTCATACCTATAAAATAGGTGCTAGTAACAAAATCCTAATTTTAGGGTCTTAATTCCTGCATGTAAAAAATTAGTTTTTTTACTCATCATTTACTCTCCTGAAAGTCTAATGTAAAATATATTTGAAGAGTGAAAAATCAATTTGATGAATGTAATAATTGAAATTCCAACTATGAGAGAGACTTTCTGGAGTCAAATAAATTGGGCTGGATGGAGGTATATTGTTGGACTTGATTATTGTAGAGAAAAGAAGAAAAAAAATGTATTTTCAAGCAAGTAAAAGATGAAGAAGCGTAGCTGTAAAATGAATGATTAAATGGTCATGGAAATTGTAAGGCGACCCTAACTAGTAACAAGTATGTTAGTCTTCGAAATTACATTAATGTTAAAAAGTATTTTTCTAGCTACATTTCTTCACTCACGTGATTCGAAAGCTAAATTTTTTTTAGTAATACGGTAAATAAAATACTTATTTGGTTATTTGATGGTTGACATCAACATGAACCCAACATGACTTTTTTGTCTACATAATTAGGCAACAGTAACTTAATTTAATTAACATTGTCAAATAAGCACACTCACGTTGTCGTTATGTGACACACGCACGCCGTTAACTCTTGAATTATTTTGTAACTAATATTGTCGAATAAGCACTCACGTTATTGAAATAAGTATTGCGAATTCAAACTGATAGGATATAGTTGCTAAAAACTTAGTATTTCAGGGATGATTTGGTCGCTGGTATGTTTAATATATTATTATTATCTCTTACATTTAATTCTATCTTCCAATTTCATGTTTCATTTTCTTTATCCCTCAAATACTATATTATTTGAGCAAAAAATATTTTAAATAATATAACATTTGTTGATATAAAGAAATAAAAAATAAAATACAAATTTAGAATAGAGAATTTTTATTTTTTTTATAATATATATAATTGGTTAATTTTTTTTTTTGAAAAGCTAAGCATATATTCATTAGAAGAAACAAATTGTTTCTTGAAATACAACCTGATTACAAGGTCCTCGGTATGCTAATGGAACCTATCATGACATATTCATCTATCTCATATTTAATAGACACAATCTAGGGTTAGCATACCAATAAGAAAAGATACACCCCCTATTAAAACCAATGGAATATGAAAGCCATCTCCACGATAGTGTCTTTATGAGCATCAAAATGTCGACAGAATCCTTCGGTACGTTATAAAAAAACAATCTGATTTCTAGTGATCCAAATTCCCCAACACCCAGTCAGCCAGAACACATACCTGCACTTCTTCTTTCGCTTACCAACCACCCATGCTAATGACGAAAGGAACAGTTGATACAAATCCCCCAGAATAGGTCCTTGAATCCCCAACCATCTAATAATACTGTTCCATACTGATTGAGCCTTGACACACGTTAGGAATAAATGATTTCTTTCCTCAGCAGCACTGTTGCAAAAGACGCACAGTGTATCCTGGCCTGGGATGTCCACCCCTCTCTTCAAGAGATTATCTGTGGTTGGTAATCTATCCAACAATAATCTCCATGAAAAAGCAATCACCTTGGATGGTAGACAATCTTTCCACATTCGTCTCAGATTTCTAGCTTCCACCTCAATTAATCCGGGTGTGGACTGTTGAGAGCGCAAAACTGAATAGACCTCCGCCACTGTGAAACCCCCATCTGTAGTAGACGACCAACTCCATCTATCGGACCTATGCTCCCCCGTTACCATTGACTGCACCATACTTTGTAAAATAGTAAGCTGGTCCTGTTCCCATACAAATAACTGCCTTCTCCAGACCCATATCCACTCTCCTGATACTCCCTTTTTGTCGCTAATGGTGATGCCTTTATCTACCGCTAGTCCATATAACTTGGGAAACTTAAGACTAAGCGGGCTATCTCCTAGCCAATTCTGCTCCCAAAATAAGGTATCGTTGCCGTTCCCTACTATTCTGCGGGCGTTATTCCCAAACCAGCCTGGTATCCGTGCATTCAGTCTGTCTATGGCCCATACATCCCTCCACCACTGTGATGCTGAAGATAATTTCTCCGGTCTTTGATTGAGATTATATGTCTGGCCGTATTTGCCCTTCAACAAACTTGCCCATATAGCGTTTTTATCTGATAATAGTCTCCACCTCTACTTTGCCAGTAAACTCAGATTGAAATTCCGTAAGCACTTTACCCCCAGACCCCCTTCTTCCTTTGGCCGACAGACATTTTCCCAGCTGACCCACGCAATTTTGATCTGCTGATCTGTCCCTCCCCACAAAAATGCGCGCTGAAGTCCTGTCATAACTTTTAAGACTTTTTTGGCCACCTTGTAAAACGAGAATAAATACAGCGAAAGGCTAGACAAAACTGAATTTATCATAACTAACCTTCCTGCGAATGACATATGTTTTGCCCTCCACACTGCCAATTTTCTCTGGAATTGTTCAATGACTGGTAACCACATATCAGTCTTTCTAGGATTTGCACCAACCGGAATTCCCAGAAATTTGAATGGTGGAGATGACACAACACAGTTCAAGAGATTACTAACAGCTCTTGTAAATGAATCGTCTACATTTAGCCCAAAAAATTTGTTTTTGCTGTAGTTCACCTTTAGCCCCGAGGTCAACTCAAAACCACGAAGAATCACCTTCAAATACCAGACAGATTGCAGATCAGCCTCCCCCATCATAATCACATCATCTGCATACTGCAATACTGAGAACTTTGCCTCATCAGCAATACTGAGCTCTTTGAATACCCCTCTCCCAACAGCTGTTCTGAACAATCCCGATAAGGCTTCTGCATATAATTGGTTAAATGCAAATGCCATGCATATATATAATGGGTGACACCATGCAAATGCAAGACGTGATTAAGGTGATATTTGATTTGAAAAAATATTTTTTTATTTTTATTTTATTTTTAAAAAATATTTTCATTTTCAAGTTTTTAATATTTAGAAAATATGTTTGTTTTTTCTTGATATTTTTTATTTTCAAAATTTAATATTCTTAAATTTAATCAATTTTAAAAAAAATATTATAAATTATTTATATATAATTTAACTAATATTGTGCTATTCTTATTTTGAATTTTAATATAATGCAATTGACTTATAAACAAAAATTAATATTATTATTAAGTTTTTATATAATATTAACTTCTAAAAATACTGAAAATAATCTTTTTTTATTTTAAATTATTTTTTAAAAATATTTTCAACAAAAATAATTTTTAAATTATAACCAAATATATTTTTACTTTTCTCTAAAAATAAAAATAAAAAACATTAAAAACAAAACGCCACCTGTTATGCAAAATGGTGCAACGGAATGCGGATCGTGGTCAGAGATTATTGTCCAGTTAGAGCTTAAAGTCAAATGGCTTAGTTTTTTCTTGCAGCATCTATTATTTTATTAACTATGTTCAGAAATACAAATTGTTCACCTCCATTTCTGTATCTGTTCACGTGCGTAAGCTCCCTTGATTTCTTTTCCAGATAGTTATCGCTATTTAATCCCAAAAATTAAAGCAGTCAAATTAGGTGCTTGAGATAGCAAACAGTTTTCCATTACGGTTTAGCCATATATTAAATTTTTAACAGAATCATCTTAAAGAGTGTACGTAAATGTAAAACTACTATTTCTTGCAATTTAATTTAAAGTATATCAATTTTGTAATTATTTTAAATAAACTTGTTTCAAATTCTTCCATGATTAGGATACACTACTGATATTTTACTTGCCATAAGATTGACGTATTACTTGAAGTTGAACATATTTAAATGGTAATTTCGTTGTTGGCCACGTACGAGGAAAGAATAAAAAAACCTGTATAAATTTGGCAAGAAACATACAACTTTTAGTCACTGTGGTTCTACTTGGAGTAGTAATGATTTGATTATTTTACTCTTTCTTCTAAATAAAAACAGAAAGAGTAGTTATCTTTCTTTTTCTTCTGTTTCGCCTCCTATTCCTTAGTGCATTGAACCTGTAAAAATGAAATTATCTAAAAGTTGAACATGGACCCAGAATTAAATTCAGAAAATCTGACTGGGCATCTCCCTAATTCTTCAATCAATATTTGCAATAAAATTATATATGTGATATTTAATGAATATTAGAATTTTCTATAAATTTATATTTGTAAACACATTTACATAAAATATAAGTTTTCTAGAGATTTTTTTTTTTTGTGAATTTAAATCTTCAAGAAAAAATAGACCTGTATAAACAAACTATTGATAATGTGAGAGACAAATGGAAAAATGGTACTTGAAAACACAACATAAATGATAAATAAGAACCATCTTTAATTCAAAATCTAAAAAATATTAAGTTTGTAAGTTTCTTAGTTTATATATAAAATACTGAACGTGTTATTTTTTTTATTAATTAATAATATTGCTCTTCTCGAAATTAAATTTAGCTATTTAATTTCACTTTCACATTTTAACTTCACACGAAATTTCTCCAATTTAGCCTTATTTCATCAATTGATATATTTTTTATTAATTAATAATATTGTACTCGCTCTTCTCGAAATTAAATTTAGGTATTTAATTTCACTTTCACATTTTAACTTCACACGAAATTTCTCCAATTTAGCCTTATTTCATCAATTGATATATTATATTAACTCATTTCCAAATAATTGTATATAAAAAAACATAGAAGTGGATGTGACAGGAGAAGTGGGCTTGCTTGAAACTTTGGTCTCATGTACAAAGCAAGCACGCGCAGCAGATAGACATAATTAAACAAAGAAGAAAAAAAATTAACTAAGGCACCGATCGGGTGGTTTTTTATGTCTAGTTCTAAAATTTTTAAAAACAAAAACTAATTTTAGTTTTAAGTTTTTAAAATTTTAAAAATAACATTGGTTTCAAATCTTAACCAAAAATAAATTCATTGAAGGTGACAGTCGATCATTGATGATCGCCAGTCAGAGGTGTGGTTGGTGATCGCCAGTCCGAGGTAGCGGCAGGTGATTGTTGGTCAGAGGTAGGGGCCGATGACTGTTGGTCGGAAGTGACGGTCGGTGACCGCCGGTCGGAGGTGGCGGCCGGTGACTGTCGGGAGGTAGCGGCTGGTGACCGTTGGTTGGAGGTGACGGCTAGTGACCGCCGATCGGAGGTGGCGGCCAGTGATCGGAGGTGGCGGTTGGTGACCGCCAGTTAGAGGTGGTCGTCAGTGACATCCGGTTGGAGGTGGCGGCCAATGACTGCCGGGAGGTGACCGGTGACCATTAGTCGGAGGTGGCAGCCGGTGATCATTGGTCGGAGGTGGTAGCACCGCCGATCGGAGGTGGTGGCCGGTGATCGGAGGTGGCAGTTGGTGACTGCCAGTTGGAGGTGGCCATCAATGACATCCGGTTGGAGATGGCGATCGGTAACTGTCAATCGAAGGTGACGACCGGTGACTGCTAGTCGGAGGTGAGGGCTGGTGACTACCGATCGGAGGTAATGACCGATGACCTTCGGAGTGCCGGTAAGTGACTTTTGGTCAGAGGTGAGGTGATGGTGAATGATGACAAATGACGTCAAGTAATAAACTTAAATAAAAACAGAAACAGAAATCTAAAAACCAAATTTTATTGTTTTTAAAATTGAGTGAAAACTGTTTTGAAAATGAGTAAAAAACCAAAACAGAACCATTTTTGCCGAACAGGTTTCTGTTTTCAAAATACATTTCAAAACCAAAAACCAAAAACTCAGAACCACCCCGAATGGAGCCTAAGGTAATGTGACAAATCAGTTATAGTTGCATTGCAAACTAGACAAACAATAACCAAAATAGCAAATAATATTATATTAAACCAGTAAAAACGCAAACATTATCACAAAATTGTATTCGTATTTTTATTTAGATATGTTATAATAAATTTATAATTTTAATTTAATATATTTTATAATAACATAATAAAATATAAATAATTCGTTGTGTATTTTTCTTATAATAAGATAAAATATATCTTATTAATTTATATATATTTTTTGTTTATAATTATAAGATAGAAATATATCAGATCATCAATGAATAAGACAGATCTACAATAAATTTGAGAAAATTGGAAAATGAAAGAATTTGAATAAAATTCAAAATGTTGTTTTGTCTGTGTATTTGCATTTTTATTAAAATATTAACAATCAAAGATATATATATCTATTAACAAAACTTATATTTGTAAAAGAGACAGAAATCATAAAATGTTTAGAAGGATAAAATAGTCATAAAATGTGAATACCAAAATACCATATGCCCATTATATCGTATAATATATAATATAAAAAATAATATTATAGATTATTGATTATTCACATAGATTATAGATAATATGACAATTAAGTATGATGCATATAAATGTTTTAAAGTAATTTTTTTCTTGAGGTTATAAAATTGATATAGTGACATAGTTTACATTTGACGAAGAAGAGGTTATGGGTTTGAATCTCTCTTATGACAAAGTAGTTTATTTTTTAATTTTCAAATAGGTATAAGAGTACAATAAGTATTTTGAAAAGTAGATAACAAAAGGAAGAACTTCATTTATTAATATTATAGAAGTATAGATAATATATAATATATAATATTATAAATTATTGATTATACATAGTAGGAAAATTAAGTATGTTGAATATAAATATTTTAAAATAATTTTTTTCTTAAAGTTATGATGTTGATCTAGTAGTAAAATTTATATTTGGCGAAAGAGATGTTGTAGGTTTGAATCCTATAACAAAATAGTTTATTTTTTAATTTGTAAATATGTATAAAGGTAGAATAAGTATTTTAAAAGATAAATATCAAATGAAGAAATTTTCTTTATTAATAATATAAATAGTGTACGAATAACATTAAAGTGAAAAAATAATAAAAAATCTTAAAATTGGAGTAGCATATGTATGATAGGATCATTGAAAAAGTTTAAAAATCTCCTGTCACGTTGAATATTTAAAATGCTCTTATCATTAAGTGTATTGGATTAAAATTTTAGAAGATTTAATGAAAATGTTTATAGGATTATATTTTATGTTAAAATAGTATTTCAAAATTTCAATCCAATACACCCACTTTAATCTTGGCTAGCTATCATATTTTCTCATCTTATTATAATTTCTTTTCTTTTTGACAATAATTATGATTTATTTTGTTAATTAGTTAGGATTGTGATTAGTGTAAATAAGGATTATTACTCTCGTGTTTGTGAACATATCAATAACATTTTCATTATACATTAAATTTTTTTTTTATTTTTTTTATAAATTAAATGTTAATTTGTTAATTTTTATTAATGGAGAGATTCAGAACCACAACCTCCACCAAATCAACTTTATAAATCTTTTCTTTTATTCACTTTTATACCTAACTAAAGCCCTCATACTCTTCTATTAGTCTTCCTTAATATGCGCCGAAACTTGTATATGCTAGCTATTTTCAATAGAGTCGGTGACAGGTAGACTTGAGGTAAAATGAATGATTTGATTATGTTTTTGAGTAAAAGTTTTATTTATTTATTTGGTTATAAGAGTAAAAGTTATTGGAAAATACATGCCTCGCTTCGACGTAATGAACATAATTACAGATGCACATGAATATACATTTTAAAAACTAAATAATAGCGTAGAGCTTTTTTCATAGAACCAACCTTTTAAAAACTAACCTAATCAACACGGTTAAAACACTTAATCATTATGTAAATGATTGGCTTACATGAATCGGTCCATGATAAAAATATATAAAAATGTTATATCTATATTTTTTTTAGTCAATCAATATTATTGATAAAACAAAAGTTGCACCCAAGTGTAATTACAAAAACATCATGATAAAAAGAAAAAGAAATCAAAGAGGTCACATATTTCATACACATCATTTAGGGTTTATGAGTTATTCTGCAAAAGAGTGAGATGTTAATTTTGCTATATAACACCACGTCGACAAACTCAATTGAATTATAAGAGTTATTCTACCAACATCTTGACTTTGACCCCCTAAAGATAAAATTGTTTTGAGCCTTCCAGGTTTGTCACAGCCCAGCAAACCACACAAAAGTCCATGCACAACACACTACCTTCGCCCCACTAACTAAACCTTGAAATTGCTTTGCAATGTCCTCTAAAACTATTCTGAAGTCATGTGAGAATTCCCCACCATGCACACAATTTCCTCCCACACTTGAGTCGTCATTAGGCAAGTGAAAAATAGATGTTGTGAAGTTTCACTAACTACATTGCAAAACACACAACTAACACATTCACTATTAATTATTACTCTCTTTTGTAAGTTAACACTTGTCACCAATTGATCTGTTTTCGCTTTCCAAGCTAGACATTGCACCTTAGGCAGAACTCCTACCGCCCACAATCTGTTAAAAACACATCTTTAGGGTTGCCTAACACCTCCGCTAGAAGCCTATAGGCTGATATTATAGAGTAAGACTTTTGCCTATCTGCTTCCCAGACCCAAATTTCAATCTTCCTCTCGCTCAACACTACTGACTCCAATCTATGACTTAGCTCTACTAACATCTCCTCCTCCCATGAAAATATTTGTCTTCTCCATTACCACCTCCATGTCGAGTTCCACTCCCACATTTCTGCCATTATTGCATTGACATTTAGTGATAAATCGGACAAACGACTAAATTGCCACACCAGAGGTTGCTCTCGTAGCCATTTATCCCTCCAAAACTTTATTTGACTGCCATCCCCTATACTTTGTCTCACATTCTTAGACCATCACCCTTGCTGCCCTTGATTTTGTTTCTCAATGGAATTTACATCCTTCCACCATTGAGAACATTGATGTCCTTGAACCTCCCAATTCTCATCTGGCTTTTCATATTTAGATCACAGAATAAATGCCCACAAACTATTTTCCTCCATCTTAATTCGCCAATGCCCTTTCCCAATAATGCCAAATTGAATTTAGATATATCTCTGATCCTTAATCCTCATTCCTCCTTTCCTCTACACACCCGATCCTAAGCTACCCAATTAACTTTATTGAGTCCATCTTTCCCACCCTATAAGAAATTTCTAAACATGGAGTCAAATTGAGAGACAATACCTTTTGGGGCTTTATAAGGACAACCCTGTCATCCATAGAAATATTCTTATATTCCCAAGTAGACAGATGTTTCTTCGCACTTGCCATAATTGGTTTCCACATTGCAAGCTTTGTTAAGTCTCCTCTAATGGGTAGTCCCAAATACTTAAATGGGATAGAATAAAAAAAGGTGACAAAGGATTGCCTTGTCTAAGACCCCTTTCCATTCCAAATTCCTTTACAAGGTTGCCATTTAATAACACACATAATCCTGTCACTCTCACACATTCCTTCATCCACGTAATCCATTTCCTACCAAAAGTCGTCCTCTCCATCACATCCCATAAAAATTTCAATTCACTAAGTCATGTGCTTTCTCGAAGTCCACCTTCAAGCAAACTAAATCCTTGCCCAATCTCCCAAAATGTCATCCAAAATTTGTCTACCTTCCACAAAAGAAAATTAGGTTTTATACATAATTGAACTTATCACCTTTTTAATTCTCTGAGCCAACACTTTTGCTATAACTTTTCTTTTTGTACATCCCACAAGAGAAATAGGTTGATAATGACCTATATGAATAGGATTGCTCATTTTTTAGTATTAAAGCAATAAAAGAATTGTTGGAACCTTTTTGTGAGCTTGCTATAACAATTAAATTCATGAAAGAACTCCAAAATCCTTTTCTAATAAATGCCAAAATTCCTTTAAAAACATAAAATTAATACCATTGGGGCCCAAACGTTTGTTGTTGTCACACTCCCATATTGCTCCTTGATTTCCACTTTTGAAAAAGGCCTTTCTAACTCTTCTCGAGCACAATCCCCTATCTGTTGGAAAGAAAAATCTTCCATTTTAGGTCTTGTCCCCTGCCTCTTTGTAAAGTGGACTTGAAAGTGCTCCTTCATCTTCTTTTTTAGCTTCTCTACTTCCACCACCTCTCCCCTCTAAAAAAATAGGCTTTGAATTTCATTATGTTTCCTCATTCTCATCAAAGCTCTATGGAAATACTTGGAATTAACACCCATTCTCTTATCTATTATGCATGAGATTTTTGTCTCATATAGGACATTTCTAACCCATTCTTTTATATCTAATTCCTCCACCATTTCCCTCTCCTTATCTATTTGTTTATCTATCTTACCAAACACTGCTTTATTCCACTCTTTCATCTTAAATTTAATCTATTTTATTTTTCCTTCAACACAAAACCACTCCTACCTTGAACCTAGAGCTTATCCCATTCAGATTCCACAAAGGGTCGAAAACTCTTGTCATCAAACTAACAGTTTAAGACCCTTAAGGGTTTAGGACCTCTCCCTCTAAAAGCATAACCAGACAATGATCAGACACACCCCTCTGAAGACCATGTTGATCCATGTTTGGCCAATCCAACAGGAACTCCTCTAACACCAAAAATTCGTCCAGTCGACTCGTTATCTTACCATCACTTCTATACCACGTAAATTTCCTACCACTCAGTGGTAAGTCAATTGACCATTCTCCTTCAATAAGTCATTGAACAAACTCATTTCTACCTCTTTGTTGTTATTTTCCACCCCTTTTCGCTCGTCCACACCTCTGATAGCATTAAAGTCATCCATAATGCACCAACTACCAACTTCTATTTCCTCTCGACACTGGTTGATCTCCTCCCAACACTCATGCTTGCCATCTAGCGCATATGGTGCATATATATTTACCATTATAGATTGTGTTATTTGACCTTTCCACGTCCCTACAATCCCCACTATATGATTTTTCACAAACAAAACCCTTTTATTGAACTTATTCACATCCCACATAACCAACAAACCTCTCGAGTTTCCAATTGATGGCTTGAAACACCACCCTACATCTGAACTTCCCCACAAATATTCATATAGAGCTTCTTCAATAATCTCCATCTTTGTTTCCTATAAACACACCATTCTAGGGTTTTGCATTTGAATCATCTTTCTTACCTCCCACTTCTTTATCCTACCCCTAACCCTCTGATGTTGAATGATATGACCTTCATAAGATTTTTGTAGATACTCCACCCCTTACTTGTTACATATCCCTTTCCTCCATAGTTACCAAATTGATAACCATTTGTTCCCCATTTTCATGTGACACTCATAACGAAGAACCTATCCTCTACACTTCAGCAACCTCCCACACATTTCTAATAACTGCTAACCTCTATGAAGGATTAGCAGTACGGATCATTCTCTCCACCTCCTTGACCATCTTTTTCCTACCATGACCACCCCCATTTTGGTATTCCCTCCCCTCGTAGCACCTCCTTTTTTTCCTCTTCCCTCCATTCTCGCTACATGCCCCCTGTTGAGCTTTAATTTAGGTTCGTGTGACACTGTGACATCCACTAAATTGTCTCTGGTGAAAACAAATACAACCCTGTAACGCCATATCCTCCGTAATCAAATCTTCAAGATTTTGCAACCAAAATTCGAAATTCAAATTTGTCATCCTCTTCTCATTTTTGGACCACCACTCTTATTCATTGAACGACTGTGAACTAGTCCCCTTCTTGGAATAAACCTAATAATTGTTTACAAAGTTCGATAGACGATGAAAAAATCTCCTCTTCAATCTGGACCTCAAAATCACCTCATTAATTTTTACCTCTTTTACTGTGATTGACTTCCAACTAATGGTGCTAATTAAAAATCTTGTTGTGTCTAAACATTGTTTCTGCTAAGTGGCCTCATCAACAGTTACAAATTTGCCTACAGTATCCACCACATACCAGAAAAAATTAGTTTGTGTTTAGTTTAAGAAAATGTTTTCTGTTTTTATTTTTAAAAACTGTTATCATTTTCAAGTTTTTAACATTCAGAAAATATGTTTGTTTTCACTTGATATTTTTAAATTATTGTTAAATTTAATCAATTTTAGCAATAATATTATAAATTATTTATATTTATAGTTTAAAATATATTTATATATTGTTATATATAATTACAATATTATTATTAAGTTTTTACATAGTGTTAACTTTTGAAAACAACTTTTTTGTTTGCTGTTTTCAGTTGTCTTTTGAAAATGTTTTCAGCGAAAATATTTTTTAAATTGTAACCAAACATATTTTCAATACTGTTTTCTCTGAAAATGAAAATAGAAAATGTCCAAAACTAACGTCACCTTAATAGACAACCATGCATTGGTACACCACTAAGTCTCACCCACACGTAACATTCTCGTGCTACATCCATCGGTTTCCATAAAGCAACATTGGAAAAATAATTTACCAATACCTCATCGCATCCTTCAACAATTATGCCAATACTTTACCTTGGACATGTTTGAGCAGCATCATGTCTCCTCCTATAGGGGTAAATGTTAAAGAAGATAACTCCTCGTGACTTAACTGTTCTTGGAGTACAAAAATCATATAAGGAGAAATTGCACAACCAAAACACCCTGCAAGTTCCTCCATACTCTCCTTCTCCACTAAAAAGCTCCTTCTTCACTAAAACATCTTATTATGTTCTCTGTCTTTTGAGCCTTCCATTGCCCTAGGCTAATCACTCGCTTTAGAATTGACTCCGCTTCGTCTTCACAACCTTGTTCATCAATCTGAACCCTGTCTCTCCAGAACCTCTGAAGATTCACCCTCAACTTATATGTTCTTATCCAGATGAAATCTAATTTTTTTCCAACAATCCCACATTCCTCACCTTCTCGAAAGTTACAAAGCCAAATTTATCACCGAATCGATTTGTCTTTTTTGGAACAAAGACATTCTTGACCAACCCCTATTGTGAAAAAATTTCCATAGATCCCTCTCTCCAAAGCTTTCCAATAAATTAGTAAAAAAGAAAATTGATTTAACACTCATCGATATTGAGTTACCCAATTCTTCTAACATCCTGCCATGTTTCTCCTTTCGCGATCGAACCTTTGTCCATCCTCCATCCTTGGCAAGCCTGGGAAAGATTCCTTCAAACATTTAACATTTTCCTAAAAGTGTTAAGTTTGAATTGCCAAGGTAATTTTATATCTATATAATAATAAATTATATACAGTCTTCAAACTCAAGAAGTTGAATAAGAAACATCGAAATTAAATCAATTCAAAATTAAATCAATACAATCACATAGTGACAACAAATTAAACAACACTTGCAACATGAAGAGAGGATATATAATAATGCAAAAAATATAACACGTCATAATTAATAAATAAAATATTTTTTTATATTAATTTAAAAAAATGAATGATCCGAGTTAGGTCACCAAGTTGTGTCAATTCAAATTGAGTTATATTTTTTTTATAAGCTAAATAATATATTGATAAATTATAATAGGAGAAAGTATAAGAGATGTCTTCGTTAAAGTTTACAAGATATTGTAACTAAACAGAAAAAGCAAGTGACACATGAGTACAATACAATCATCTATAAAGCAAAAGGATTAGCTACTTCAACAATCTTCGACGCAAAAACACGGATCTATCAATTGTTCTGCAAAGGAGTAAGCAGTAAGTTTGGATGTGTGGCACCATTCCAATCCCATGTGACCATTTGTGTTGCTAATATGATACCGTTGACAGTCCTAACTTTTTCCTTGAAGACCACATAATTCCTAGCCTTCCAAATTTTCCATGTCGAAGAAGTAGTAAAACCGACCTTGGACGTCCCTTGAGAATGCCATAAGGAACCCCACCAATGGTCAACATGTTTCCAAACGCATTAGGCTTTAGTACAAGGAAAGAATATGTGAGCACCAGATTCCCTGTCGTACCACACCTTTACAAAATTCCTTCCTTAGTTGTAGAATGTGTTAGTTTAAAAAATTGCTTTGCATTTGGAGTCTATCCACCTCAAAATGCCTCACGAATAGCTGGATCTTTGGAGGTACTCCTTTTACCCATAATTACTTATTGAAAACATCAGGTTCCATTCCCATCTTGAAAGGAAAATACATGTACGCAAAAGATACATTGTACAAACCCGTCTTATTTATAGACTAAACCCACCATCAAGGACCCCTTTGACCACAACCATGTATTCCAACCACTTCCCTAACTCCTCAAACTATGTTATATTGGATTTATGACTTTTAATTAGATCCAATAGGATCAAATTTTATATCTAGAGATCAAACCCGTCAAACTGGGTTATATTGGGTTTATGACACAATTGGTTGCATCAACACAACCTGGCCAGACCACCAATCCATGGTTCAATTGGTCGAATTGGCTAAATTGATCTAGATTTTTAAACTTAAATCTAATTATCTTACCTAAAGTTGTTAGTTCTTTAATTTGAATCAATACTTAGATGATAAAAATTCATGTGATCCTGTCACAAAATAGATTTAGTTCAATTAAGTTGGATAATTTTAAATACAATATTAAATTTGATCCTTTTGGATCCAATTAAAAGTCATTTAGATTGAATTATTCAATTTTTTATATATCTTTGATTTTTAACATACAATTTTTATATCTTTGTTTTTAAGCACACGCAATATGTCAAAAATAATTAAAGATAATGATTTTTTTTCTCAATTATACAGCGCTTCTATAGTGCTATCTATTTGTGTGTTATTTATATTAAAATAGCACTTCTTAAAAAGCGTTATATATAAATGACTCATAGATAACACTTATTTAAGAAAACTCTATCTATATTCTATGTAAACAACACTTTTATTTATGTTTATACATGGCATTTTTTAAAGAATCACTATCTAAAGAGTGTTTCTTTTAGAAAAAAATATATGCATATAAACAACACCTATTCTTCATACACTTAAACTAAAATCTAATATAACTCAAATTTTAATTTGTATCCATAATAAAATCTTGTACTTAAATACATAACAAACTCATATATAAACATATAACTAATGAATAAACATGAGTATAAATATATTCATGTGAATCCACATTTTCTTTCAATGTTAATATAACTAGAATCTATTGTACCACAATATATTAAATTGTTAGATACAATGTAAAAATATAAAATCAAATTATAATAAAAAATACGTGCTTAAACTTAGTATCTATAAACTTTTTTATTTATTCTATTACTTTAAAATCCTAATAAATCATGAAGTTATAAAAAAAAACGTTCTAAAAAGTCAAAATAAATAATCATATATTAACATGAAGTTGATTAATTAGATTCTACACAACTTTAATGAATCAATGACTAACATCAAAATCCAATATGAAGAGACCATGACAACCAATAACAATTTTTGTATGTCATATATAAGTTTATTCTTCTAATTACTACAAATGTAGTAAAAAAAGAAAGAAAAAAACGCAATGACATTTTCAAGAGATTCACAATATTGAAAAACTTGATATAGACACAAAATCACTATGTAATATACATATCATAACATAAAGACTAACTTATAATAATAAACACTTATGAATCACATATTGAGTTCATTCTTCCCAAACTTTAGTGATTTGATCATTTGAATATTGTTGGTAAGAACGATTTGGGAAGTATTACAAAAATTTAATAAATATGAAATTAAAAATTATTTAAATTGTAATTAAATGTAATAATAACATGGTACCAATATCAGATACACTTTCATGGATAGTTCCTTAATAACAATTGATTATTTCATTCATATATGGACATACATAATACCCATAATTATTTGAGTTAGATTGATTGGACACTACGTAAATAAAACCAAAGACACAAATATGATTAATATAATCCAATGATAATTAATGTAAATTACTTTGACTACTATCCAACTAATGTAATTTGACTTTATCTTTTATACCAAAACACCATTTTGAGATAGATGCATTTGTAAGATCTTAATTAGCTTGACTACTATATTAACTTTAAAGATCATTAGGGTTGAATAATTTGAATATACAATTTCTTAGAGGATAATTTAAACATACATATGAACCATGATAAAGATTAATTTAAATTAACATATATCACTTTTAAATTATCAATAGTACTCTAAAATAGAATTAAAGTTTCTCATCAAAAGCTAAATATTGAAGTAAAACTAATACACACCCAAATAATATACAATTGAAATAGTGAAATTACAATACAATAAATTGGTATAATTAAAAATTATAATTTTTATTTAAACCAAAAAATTGAAATAAAAAATTACAAATTAATAACTAAAAATTTTCTATAAAAAATATAGCTGTGTATAATTTTTATTTAAATTGAATGGGATCGATTCTATTTCCAATTAATCCAATAAAAATTAAAATTTTCCCCAGTTTGAAATCGTCTAATTCAGTTTTAGCTTTTAGATGAAATTGATTCATTTATAATATATAGCACCTCTAATTTAACTCTATCCAAAGGCTTGTTGATTTTGGGTTACAAATCTTGAATTAACTAAAGAACCGAAGTCTTTGTTTGATATACGTACATTGCGCCGCGTTTGATCTTGAACGGTAGGTACAGTTGCGTTGTACGAGGGCACCTTGACCGTTTATATACCACTTTGCGTTGGAAACCAAATCACTAATCAGGTCCTACATCCTCTCAGCCTTTCACTAAGTCTATATAAAAATATATACTGCTTAATAATCTCCAAGACCTAGTCATCCTTCATTTAAATTAATCTAAACCACAATGGACTTAACTTTCAAAACAAAAAATGGTGAGGTTGAAAGAAAGCTCTGACTTGCACTAATCACTCACATGTGAAGCATGGGAAACGCAACTTGACGCTTAACTCATCTCAAACTGGACAACATTTTTATGCATGCATGTGATATAGAAAAGCCAAATGTTGATTATAATATTCCTCGTTAATAGATTTGAACCTTTTAATATTACCAATCACCAAAGCATATGCCTTCTATAAATTGGAACCATATACCAACTCATCTAGCACACACACTTAAGCTAATCCAACAAAGAGAAACCCGGTTTCTAATTATCCCATACCCATTAATTCCTCTAGCAACCCCTCAATGATATAGCCAACACTGAAATAAACCAAACCCCATAAAGAGGGTTCCATTATATATGTCCATGGATCCCCCAAAGAAACCTAACAAGATCAGAGATATTGTGAGGCTTCAGCAGGTCCTTAAGAAATGGAGAAGGGTAGCCAACTCTTCAAAATTAACAAGCAGCAACACCACCAGCAAAAGCATCAACTTTCTGAAGAGAACACTATCTCTATCTGAACGTGAGGGAGGAGGATCAAGCAGTGTTGTTCCCAAGGGCTATGTAGCTGTTTGCGTTGGCATGGACCTTAGCAGGTTCGTTATACCTACCGAGTATTTGGGTCACCAGGCTTTTCACATGTTACTCAGACAAGCTGAGGAAGAATTTGGGTTTGAGCAAACTGGGGTTCTCAGGATTCCTTGTGAAGTGTCTGTGTTCCAGAGTATCTTGAAGATAGTGGAAAGAAAGGACAAGTTTTTCACTCAGAAATGCAGATTTAGCATTGAGAAAATGATGGGATATTGTTCTTCAAACCATCTTGATTATTCTCATCGGCCTCAAAGTCCAATGTGCAGATAGTTTAGGATTATTTTGACTATTTTATACATTTTTTGCTCTTTGTGGAAGCCAATCCATGTATGAGGGTGAGAGTGAATTTAATATTTACATGTGAGATAACCCGTTTAAGCAAAGAATACAACTTTCATTGTCCAAATCTTGTATTTTAGAGATTAATATTAGTTTGTCCCACGCAAGTTTTGGATATCATCACTAAGGCAACTAAAGCTTGGGACCAAGTGACAAATCTGCATATATACTACTTGCTAATTTCTTATTCTATATAGATCATAAAGTTTTGGTAGTTATATTTCAATATTCATAAATTCATTTCACCTTGTTATTTTCTTTTCTGTAAATATCGTAAATAGTTATAGAAAAGTTTACGCCTTATATTTTTACACCTATTAGTATTATATGAATTGAAGTAGGAAACTTGTGATCATGCACATGCAGTATTGTACAGAAGTTTTTTAAAAACTCCTTCCTTTAAAAGTGTTTTAATTTTAGTTTATGAAGAAATCGATAATTGAATCAACAACAATTATTTAATTGAAAAGAATCAATCCAAATCTTTGAGCGGAACGTCAATTAGACGCCAAAAGTAGAGTGCAGTTTCAGAAGAGAAATAGTTAACGCGCGGTTTTCTCTTTTCGATATTCTTTACTAAATAATACATGCTCTAAATCGGTGAAAATCATGAACTGTGCTATTCATTCTGAAAACACGCGATCCCACTTCTGTTCTAGAATTAATGAAAAACTTTTCCTACTATTGATAAAAAAAACAGGTGAGGTCAGCACAAACCAGCTTTCAATTATTTAAAGGCAAATACTAACGTGGCTAAGAATTTAAAAACTAAAACGTTACATCAAAATTGATTTTAAATATTACATGACACATTTTTATTAAAGTTATATTTTAATTTTCTTGATAAATAATGTTAACATAACCTTTGATATGATTGAAAAGGCAAATAAAAGATGTGTATATATAATCTATCGTGTAGCTAGGTTCCTTACAAGATATGATAATTTATTTAAGATTATTTTCGAGAAATTGTATTTATAGATTATGTTAGCAGAATTTTCTTACAAGAAATTAAAGGAGAGAAGAAGAGACAAATTAAAACAAAAGGGGAAACATATACGATGACGGAGAAAGAAAGAAAAACTATTAAGTTATAAGAAAGTATTATAATAAAGAAAGAAAAACTATTAAGTTATAAGAAAGTATTATAATAATGTGTGTTACTGTTATATGAATCGCATACAAGAATATAAGTAATTATATTTGGGGTTGTTCTAGAAAAACCTTTTAAAAAAACAAAAATAACTAGTTATATATTACTAACCGATTATTTAATACTTGTGAAGTTATAATTTGTTTTATGAGAGAGCTAACAAAATTAACTTAATTTTATTTAAAAAATAATTATAGAAATATAAGATGATTTGATTTATTAAGAAAAGAGGAAGATGAGGAAAGATAGCATATTAAATTCTCTCTATTAATAAAAACTAATATTATTAACATTTGACCTATTAAAAAAAATTGTTGTTAAACTTTTATAATTGGTTATTTTAAGTTTTGTCAAATCTTTTTAGTTTTTTAATAACAAGTGTTGGGGAATAATAGTAAATAAAAAAAAAATTTACGTTGCTAATTTTCTTTCAGATATATGAAAACTTTTATAACTTCAATAATTAATTTATTAGAGAAAAAAAAGATATAAATGGAAGAAATGTTAGATGAGAAAAAGAAAATAAAACAACTCTACTCCAGTTTTTAATTTTAAAATTCTTTTTTTTTCTTTGTAAACTCAAATAAACAATAAACCCAGCATATATTTATTTGCACCTTGATAAAATTCATTTAAAAATAATATTTAAGAACTTATTTAAAAATTGATCTTAAATTAATTTCACTGTAGTATAAAATATGATTAATTTGTAGATATAAGTATTAATATAGTTGGAATAGTTTCATAAAGTTTATACTTAAATTAGGTTTTATTTTTATGATTCTTATAAAAATAAAAAAATAAAAGTATTCTATTTTTTTAACTGCAAAAAGAATATATATATATATATATATATATATATATATATATAATCAAATATGGGAATTGTAGATCCTATGAAAGTGCACTAAGTAAATAATATTTCCTGACATAGTTCACACCTCTGTGTTAATGGTCACACTGTGAAAAAATGCTAAGATTAAAGAAAAAATTTTCTAACATCACTGATACCTTTTTGGATTGGATGTTGTTAATTTCCATGACCCTATGAATAATAAAGTGTTCACAATACAATTTGGTGTAATTTTGAGTTTAAAATTAACCCAAATCAAACTAAAAAAATAAGTGTGGTGGGATTTGATTTAGTTTAAATTAATTATAAAAGTCAAACCAAACCAATTTTTTGTGGTTTTGTTTGATTTGATTTTATGATTTAAAATTTCTATTATTAAGTATTAACAAATACATACTCACCCCAAACTAAAATGATTTTTTATAGTTTTCGATTTTTGTAGTTCAATTTTTAGTTTTTAATTCGGTTTGATTCAATTTTGAACACCCCTAATGAATAACATGCTAAGCAAAAAAGTTACTCACAAATATTTTCACACTTGTATGACAAAGGTCACAATGTTGTAGATAATTTGTCAAGTGTAGATAATTTGTCAAGTAAAAATAATTTTTTCTGACATATATCACACCTTGGTGCCACTAAATACATTGATGTGAGAAACAAGTTAAATGAAAAAATCAATTTTAAATTTTTTTTCAAAATTAATTTTTTTTATGAAGCCTCAAAATTAATTATTTTAACTAGTTATGGATAAATAATTGATTTTAAATATTTAACTATATAATTAGTTATAAATATATAATCGTACAATAAATAATAATTGATTACGAAAAAAGAGTTATAAATATTATAACTAGTTATATATAATTATTTAATAATTTCTATTAGATTATTAAAATAACCTAACTATGATGAGTCCTAATTTTATTTTTATTTTTTTTTGTGAAGTTAAATCTTTGAGATCTGAGTGAGCCCACATGCCATTTCCAGGTGATAATTGGATGGAAGGTAGAAATATGAATATACGGATAATCTACGGAATTGTCCCATCATTGAAGCCATGCATGTCGTTTTCCCCTTGATTTGAATTCCCTTCCCATGTGCCTTTTGTAAAATCATTGAGATTACAAGTTGCAATGCCAGTATCATCTGCACTAGGCAAACACATGTTTCAATAGTGCTAATATACTCTAATATATTAAATTGCAGTCACTTGCTTTCAAATCTCGTTCATTTAAAATTTATGAATGACATACGAGTTTAATTTTGATGGTATTTGTTTCAGCGTAAAAGATTGATTACTATGAATTTAACAACACGTCATTTGTAAAAGAGTTTTAC
The DNA here is from genome assembly GCA_037954015.1 of Psophocarpus tetragonolobus. Lineage (NCBI taxonomy): Eukaryota > Viridiplantae > Streptophyta > Magnoliopsida > Fabales > Fabaceae > Psophocarpus > Psophocarpus tetragonolobus. The sequence continues at coordinate 20,732,044 of CM075688.1, read as the reverse complement.
ACAGATAAATTAAATTCAATTTTCAAACTTGTAGCTATTACTCAGCTCACATGAAAGCATTCATTTCAGCAGCCAAAAACACGTGTAAACAGTGAAAATTGAGAAATCAGCCCTCGTTATCTGTGGTGGTATATCACAAGACTAGAATTTAATTACAAGCTTCTCTGCAGCATATGGAATCTTCTATTAAGTTCAACAAGACTTGTTGTAAGTTTTAACTACCATAACGTAGCACTGCACATGGCCAAATAATTAGCTGCATAATTAATAGCCATGCTGCCTTCATCAATTTAAAGGACACAATGAAAACATATTGTTAGAATAGATTTAAATATATCTCCCTGTTACATCTTTTCAACAATCCCTTTAATAACTTAAAAGAAAAAAAAATTATACATTAAAGGTATTTTTAAGTTTATAAGATATTTTTTTACTGCAAGTTTATAAGATATCAAATGTATTTGTTTTTATTTATTATTTTCTCAGCAAAATATTAAGAGGATGTGATAAGAAAATATGACATTAGTTACTAATTATTTAGAGGTTACTACTTACGTTTCAGTTTCTTAAGAAGCTGTAGTTTTACAGCATGCAAATAAAAAACATATTGGCATTTAAAATGCAATAGATTCCATTCAAACAAGGTACAATGTTAGAGAAGTCAAATAGCTAATTTTGGATCCAAATTCAAGAATGTGATATCTGTACTCGTGTCATGTGTAATCAGATGAGAAAATACCAGAAGCAACACTCTAGTCAGATTGCAAAGAGACCACGTGCTGCCTCCATATTTAAACTGTCATAATCATATTAGAATGTGTTTGTATGTACTTGCAACTTGAGAGGATCATATACAGGAGCTATAGTTTTATTCTTGTTCATTCACCTTGTTAGTTGTTATGAAGAGACATACAAGATTCATTGATTAATAAGGCGTTGCAAAAGAAATTTAATTTGCTGATTTTTCCGTTCAAAGGAGAACATGTGCACTAAATATTAAAGAGTTAATAATAACACAATCATTAAACACTTCATTTCAGCAATTTCTTTATTAGTTTGAAACTTACAAAAGATTGAAACTAATATCATTTTCACTAGTTTGAAATTTGAACCCTCTTATTTATATGAATTTCACTCAATAGAAGAATAAACAATAAACTATAATATAATCCTAATTAATCTCTGTATAACAAGTATTCTAATATTATATCAATTCTTTTCTATAAATTGGTCGTGTTTACAAGTTATATATATATTAGTTAGAACCATTAGATATATTATGTTTCAAAACTACTACTTAACAATAAGAAAATTACTTATTTATCGTATATACTCTATAGTTAATTATATATATGTTAATTTTCTTTTTACTACTTCCTCTATAAATATGAGACACATTTATTTAATTAATATTGAATTTAAAGTTAACTTTTAAAATTATTCTTAGTTTTTTTTTCTTTTTCTACTTAATTACTTTCAATTTAATTAATTAATGTATTTTAAATATTTCTTCTGATCTTTCTAAAGATATTTTTGTAAAAATTAATTAATTAACAAGATAATTTGAAAAGAGTTTTATAAAAAAAGATAAATAAATTTTAAAAGTGTATCTTATATTTAGAAATAGAGGCAGTATTTATTAAGCATGAGTAAAATGATTTTTTACATGTAAAAAGTAAAATGTAAACCTAGAATAACTATACACATTAAATTAAGAATTTTTCTTTAAAAATATCTTCGACAGAAGAGAATAAGTCTACCGGCATGTTTTATGGGTAGGCCGCACACTTTCCGGTTACCTGAAAAGCTACAATTTAAAACTTTTACTTAAATCCCAGTTTCAGGCCCTTTGAATGGGTAAACAAATATATAGTATATTGTCTAGTCTAACTCTAGTCATGCATTGTAAAAGCAAAATGCTGGAAAGTGAATTAAAATATATCATTCTAGATGATTCTCTAGGTGTATGTGTTAAATATATTGTCAAAAAGTAGAAAAATGATAAGCCACTCACAGAGGGATAGATGAAATATTCTAACTGAAAATTGTAATTGTTAAGAGACAGCTATAATAATCAAAAGATTAGGAGATAGAAAATAATGTCAGTAATTTGAAAATTGTAACTAGTAAAAGATTATAAATAAGTAATCACTAAGAGATAGTTTAAATGGTCCAAAACACCAATATTATTGTCCCACTGGGTTGCCAATTATTTTGTTAGTTAACTTAAAAAAAAATTATATTTTGCCCTTATTATAATTAAATTATAGAGAAAATTATAACAATAATTTTTTTGTGTAATTATATATATATATATATATGTGTGTGTTTTTTCTTAAACATTACTTTTATATTTTTGAAGAAGTGTAAGGTTTGAGAAAATACTAAAATATAATGTTTTTAAATATATAACAGTATTAGTGTAGTGTTTTTAAATTTAAAGAAAGATTGATGTAGAAAAAAAAAATAGAGTTATCAATAATTTAATAAAAATCAAAAGGGTATCAGATGAATCTGTTCTAAACTATTTTAAAACTTACTTTTGTAGGATTTGTTGAATTACAATTATAGCAAAAAATAATCTTCCACTTTATTGTATTTGCTCGTGGTCATGAAAGAATTGAAAGTGAAGAGATCGACTTCTTTGCTTCGAGAAAAAAAAAAAAAATTTGTTTGTCTTGCTTTGTTCAATGAGGGTCTTCTTTGTTTAGCATGCTTTCTTTTCTTTCTTTTTTTTTTTTTTATAGGCTTGGACGTGCTTTCTATGTGTTCAGGTACCTAATTTCAGATCTTAGAAATCTTCACACAGAACCGCGGCAAAAGTTGTCATCTTGAGATTGTGAAGTTAATATAGTGGATGTTTTGTTTAAAATGAGTTAAGTTTTTCTTTTTTTTATCTGAATTCAATTTTGGTGAGTTTAAGAGCATTTTTTTAAATGTTTGTCTTATAGTGTTAGAAATGTCTATGGATTTTAATGATGATGGAGTTGGTTGGATGATTAAATCAATGACATCTGTGTCTATAACAGAGAAGGTACTCATTTATTTTTTTTTTATTGAGAAGATGTTACAATAGTTATAATTTTAATTGCTCGCTAATCTATATTGCTAATAAGGAATCCATCTCTTAATTATTTTTATATTATAAAGGGTTTAGACTATATTGAGTTGGAGATGGGAGATGGGGTTTGTGAACCATGAAAGTTTGAGTAATGAATTTGATGAAGAGGATTGTTTTGAAGAATCTGAAGTATAAGAAATCAATGAATGTAAAAGATAACGTTGTTTGTCTTATTATGAGCAGTGAGATGATATCTTAAGTTTGAATTTGTTATTATGAGTAGTGAGACGATATTTTAAGTTTGAATTTGAAGGACATATATCTGAAGCCAATAAATTGAAAGAAAATGATTAACATATACCTAAAACAATGTATACCCCTTCTATACACGTACTTACTTGGCATACTCTTTTAAATAGAAAATATGTAAGTGGGTATTTATGAGAGGTTTGTTACTGTAGAATTGGTATGTCTATCACCACTCTAAATTGAATTTGTATGTTTTAAAATGGCGTTCAATTTTTATCATTGATTTGTTAATAAATGGGCTTGAAAAAGCAAAATTGTTAAAAATATTAAAGGGAAAATTCTATAACAAAAATCTTTGTGTGTTACACGCAAGATGGTCTTACTAGTCAATTTGTACTTACTAGCGGTGACAAATGACAATACTGAGATGATAAAACAGTCTATTATTATCTGCTTCTCTTGCTTCCAGGTTTTTCCAACACTTCAAAGGATTACCATACCATGTGGTATCTTTTTTCCTCATAAAATGTAAAAAATAGAAGAACAGAGGGAAGAAGAAAGAAAATGAGAAAAAAAAGTTAGAAAAAGTAAATAGTGTTTACACTTTACAGGAGGACTTCACTCAATTAAAATGTATTTGTAATATATATATATTACGTAAAAATGTTTAAACCCCAACCTTAAACACATTCTAACGGAACGCAACTAAATGTAGCCTAAAACAGTGCAATCACCTGAATTTCACTGCTACAGTAATATACTTGAACCTGAAAAATATGTTCAGATAAAGAATAAGGGGTAATGGAAAGGTTCAAAGATTCGTGCAGCTCGGATAGCAATAAGAAGTTAGAAGAATTACAGAATAAAAGGGAATGAACTTAAAAGGGCAAATCAGCTGCAAAGAATAAAAACAATCAGCAGACCTAGTTCATGCAACATTCACTTCGATCCCAAGAATATTTATGACCTTTGATCATTTACTAAAACTGCACTTGGTTTCAAATTTGGTTTCTACTTGTTAACAATTAAAGGTATCCAAAATTAGTCAATTGAACAGGAACCCCTTGGTGAAATTTGACTGAACAAGAAGTATACTCTAGGTAAAATTTCTGTCAACTTTCTAATTATGAACAAGTATCATATTTCTAAATTTGTGAAATTATGGATTGTGGAAAGAGTATTAGCTATATACTAGAAGTTTAACTTTTAGAGGTGACTGCTTATTCAACAGATATCACATTTTTTTAGATATGAACTTACATATATTCCGACATGTCCACCACTCCGTTAGGTATTTATCAATTATCATAAAACTGACTGATTTAGCTGCATAAGAAAATAATGAAAGGCTCTTATGTAGTTGCTTCTTAGTGATACTCTCATAACAAGGATGGGTATAGTCCCTAAAAGAGCAGAATCTCATCCTTAATTGATCATATTTCAAAATAATTATTTATCATGATTGTAAATAAATTGGGGACTATATAATACAATTACTCCTGGCTACCACTTGTAATAAAACAACAGAAAAACAAAATAAAGCTAAAATTATACAACTTACAGATGAACACTAGAATATGCATAAAGAATGTATGACAAGCTTTGAATATACAATTTTTTGAATGGAAAGATGACAGCGACACAGTAAAATTGATTCCTCTAAGTAGTAAAATTGTACACGTAGAAGATAAAAGCAGGCAAATGCAATTGTATTGATCACTCATAGTCACCGAACAGAAACAGAACACACAACAACATGAACGAGAGTAAATAGGATATTAGGATCAAAAGAAAAACTATTTTTTTTTCACTAACGGATAATATTTTTATTTATAAAACTCGGAGCATGGACCCAATGCATACCCAACTAATACTGATATGAATCTCATTTCTTTTTCTGAAAAATACTTTTGTATGTACCCAATAAATACCATATATAAATACATACACCCTGGCCTCAGAGTAAGAATAAGTGTAGAGGGACCGAGAGAGTTACTTACATTGTTTTGTTTTTCAAACTTAATTAAATTTTGAAAATCATAATAACTATAGACGAACTATCTATTTTCAGTGACAAATTGCAAGTGTGGGAGAACGGGAGGGAGAGGTCTGACTGACTTAACTGCATTAAAAAATAACGAAAGGCTGGGAATGGCATATCAAAGACTAATATGTACTATGCTCTCGCAGAATCTCATCATTAATTGATCATTTTTCAAGTGAATTGGTTCTTACGTGAAATGATAAATTAAAAGTCTATTATCTGGTTCTCAGGTGAATTGGTTCTCGCAGAATCTCATCATTAATATGTTGTAATATGAAAAGATCTGATAAAATCCGTTTATGAGGGGAGTAGGAATTAGTTCTTAGGTGAAATGATACCTATGGTAGGGAGTGGAGGCTTGTTTAAATTTTGGAATAGAGATTGGAAGGTACCTAGGGGAATGAAATCTCTTTTTCCTAGACTATACAATCTGTCTAACCAAAAGGAAATATTAATCTATGAGGTTGGACAATTGTGTAATCAATAATGAGAGTGAGGACTTAGTTGGAGGAGAAACCAGTTTAGTTTGGAGGAGGAGTTGGAGGCAACACTGGAGGGTGTCTCTCTCAAGCAGGACAAGACTATGGATGGGGATGAGGGAAAAGTTTGGGGATCTCATATACGTATTTGGTAAAAATGAAGAAGCATATAGATTAGTGAGGGACATGGATGAGGCACCTATTTCTCCTTTTTTCAGCCGGCTATGGAAAACCAAGGCTTCAGCTAAAGTGGTGGCATTCTCCTAAAAAGTGGCATTGAATAGTCTTTCAATCAAAGTTAGGCTGTCCATTTTACCCCTGTGTGAAATGTCCTGTCCCCTGTGTGGTACTCATTCAAAAACTATAAGTCATCTGTTATGTTCATGTTAGTATAGTTACAATATTTGGATGCAATGATGTACATGGTTAAGGTCCATTTTTGTTATGCTTGTTGATTCTGAAAGTAGTTTCTGGTCTTTCCTGGTTTGCACTTCTCAAAGGGAAAAGAATATGCCCAGATCCTTAATATAATTTGGTATTCTGTGGTGTACGGGGATATGGCTTGCTAGAAACAATGTTGTTTTTAAAGGAGTACCATTTTGAACCAAGGAAATCTGGCAGCTAGTCATGCAAAAGTCATGGTTGTGAATTAATTGTTATTGTAAGGTCTTAACAATCTCTTATGCTAAATGGTTTTCTGTGCTGTTGATGTGTACAAATACTCAAGGGTGACTGATCATTTTACATGACAGGGGGGAGTGGGGATTGTTTTATGATATATTCCTTTGCTTCTATAATTTGCTATATTCTATTGTCATCTCTTGTGATAGGGAAATATTAATGAAATTTTCTCTTATTCAAAAAAATTGATCATTGTTCAAAACAATCATCATGTTTAAAAATTATTAGTTTTTTTTTTTTTTTGAGGAAAAAAAATTATTAGGTTGACTCTAGAACAAAAATACTTCTGACCACCATTAGTAATTTAAAAAAGAAAGAAAAAAAGCTGCAGTTGCAAGTAACCACTAGAATGTGCATGAGAAAGGTTCGAAATTTACAATTCTTTGAATGGCATTGGTGACAGTGTAAAAAATGGGAGAGCAAGTGCAACGGTGAATGATTCTTAAACTTTTTGACAAGTAAATGACATTGATTCCTTGGAAAGTAGTAAAACTGTAGATGTAGGAGGTGTGAAGACCGGAAATAAAGAAACAAGAGATAAGATGTTTACTGGTGTTACTTGCAATTGTGAAAAAGAAAGTTGATGATGAATTCAATTGAGAGAATCGTTGAAATCAGGAAAAGTGAGGCATTTGAAGACCTTGCAGTTTGAACACAAGACAAATCCAACCTGAAGTTTAAAAAAGAAAAAGAAATGAAAATGGGAGAATAGTATAGGAAAATAGTAGTTGATGGCTTATGGCTTACGGCTTACGGCTTTGCAAGAAGGACATCGACGGTAGATACGTTTGTTGTTTTGAGCTTTGACGTTAGTCTTTTGACCGTTACAAAAGTGACAAAGTAACCATCCTCTTCCATTGCAAGGTTGACAGATGATAGCGGCCTCTGCATCAGCATCAGCATCAGCCTTGATGAATGAACAATAGAAAGATGAGAGATGGAAGAAACATTTTAGGAAATTGGAATGAAGGGAAGATGACATACGTCTTGCTGAATTGGAGCGCAGCGGAGAGGTTTGATGAAAATTGCACGGCTACGGCATTGCCTGAGACTGAGACTGAGACTGAGACTGAGACCGAGAGTGGGAACTGGAAGAGATGCTGCAACTGAAAATGTAAGGGACATGTTTGCCATTGACTTCACCACTTGACATGCTTCCTCCTCTTGTTATCCCACTTATCTACATTTCCATTTCTCACCCTGTTTTTCCTCCTAAATAACACCCCTGCCACTTCCACCTTCTTTCTCCATTTCAATCATTTATTCTTTTTCTCCCTTTCCTGCAACTGCAAGTCGGAAAACCCTCCAAAAAATTCACTCAAGAAAAATAACATAAACAGACCATCGAATCATTTATTCTGCCACTCATTTATCTTTTAATTCTTTAATTCTTATTTTTGTCATACTATACTACCAAACAAACTTATTTATTTTAATTTTTTATTTCTCTTCCATTTGTCTCCCACCTTTCCCTTCCACCAGTCAAGCTGTTAGAGGAACTGAGGGAGGGAGCTAAACTAATTCAAATGCAAATTTGAGAATGGGATAAGAAAAAAAATAAAATCACGGTACACTAAATTTTGTTTAATTTAAAGAATAAAACACATGAAAAAGGAACATCACATAAAATATAACTATTAAAAAAATTATGATTTATATTTATTTTCTTTTAATATTAACATTTAATTATAATCATAAATTTATTAATTTTGTTAATTAGTACTTTAAAAATCATATAAAAAAAATTATAATTACACATTAGTATAAAAACTGACAATATATATTAATTAAACTATTTCTTTAACTCTCAAACTTGTTGCAATGTATATTACATTTCTTTTAATAGTCAAAAGTATGAAACTCAACTAAAAGAATTCTATTTAATTTTAACAAAAATTGTGCAAGTAAATCTTGAAAATATATATAATATCATTTTTTTTAGTTTTGAATTATTTTTTCAATTTTTATTAGATTACTGTAACATCAAGAATAAAATACCATTTTAATATTTGAAGGTTATAAGTTTTGACACTTAAGTCCTTAACGATGCATTTAAGTTTTCGTATATTTATATGTAGTATAAGAGATAAATAATAAGTAAAGATAAAGAAGTAACTAGTTAATTTGAAAATAAGAACTTAAATAGGAGTGAGAAGTGGAATAAATGAAACATTATATGGACTGGGCTGTAGTTAGGCGGGCCCAAAGGCGGGAAGGGCAGTGAAAAATTATAGGAAGGAAGTAAGCGCCAGAAAACCTTGGTCCTTGGGTATAAAAGCCTTCCCTTTCCAAGTCCGAAAACTGAAGCAATTGCACAAAGTTTGAGCAAATGAAAAAGCGGAAGGAACTTGGGTATGAGTTATCTTCTATGTGTCCCCCTGCCAAATCAAGAAGACTGGTAAGCACTAACTGATTTTCCCCTCCCTCTCCTTCCAAATAATTGTTTAATGTTTAGTTAATCAAACTTTAAGGAGTGCGATTGTAATACGATGATGATGGAAGAAGAAAAAAATGTAGCTGTGACGCAGCCCCGGAGCAGCAATGTGGACCCTGCGATTGTCCTTTATGACCTAACCGCTACTACGCCTTTTCTCAAGTCCCCAAGCTCTCCCTTCTCTATCGTTATCAACACTGACTTCATTCCCGGTTTAAAGGGTAACCCTTTTGCTCTTTCTTTCTTCAATCAATTCAGGGTTTGGAGTGCCATCACATGGTCATTGGTCCTTCCTTCTTGTTGTATTGTTGTCCTTATGGATGTTCATCCTGCGCTTTCGTTTTCGCCTTAAAGTCCGTTTCAATTTTGTTTGGTTTGAAAGATAAAATCTTCACCAAACCAATCTTATCTTTAGTGCTTCGGTTTGATTTGGCTTTTTCGGTTTTGAAAATTTGCTATTAAGTATTATGATTACATGTCAAATGCAACTATAACAACTTCTCCTTAACAAATTTGTAGGTAAGTGTTTTAAACTTAGTGATTCTACTAATTTCACATCCACAAGGAGTGTTGTTTGCGAGTAAAAATAATACCGGTGTATGCATGTTTCAATTTGATTTAAGGGATTCTCAAATCTTAAACCTTAAACTGAACTAAACCATGCAGTTTAGGAATTGAATAAACTAAACAATCCAATCAATTCCGATCTTTATTGGTTTTTGTTTTTTTTTTTTTTTATTTTTACTTTGAGTTGATTTGGTTTTGAATATCTCTAATTGTCAATGTTGTAAATTGGTCACGTGAATTAACTATTGCCTATTTATAACCCCATGCTAAATTTGATGGCCATGACTGCAGACATGCTTCCTTACTATTAACTGTTCTAAATTCTCGTCGTGCTCATCTTTGGGTTGCTCGTATTAAATTAGGAGTTGAACATAAACGTCTAACATAAAAACATCATCTTGCTCTGCCACCAATATTCAACAAGAACAAAATTTCCACATTGCATTGAATCGTTTTGTTTTCATTACCATCATAGTAGGCTTTAAAGTATTCACCCCTTCCCCGAATCATATGTTGTTCTTGTTCTCTTAAAACCATCAACATATGATGGTGATGAAGACCACCTGCAATGTGGAAACTTTGTTCTTGTTGAATCCTTCTGTTTTCTTACTTATAAAGTTAGAACCAAGTGTTATTTTTGGCCATACAATTGAATACACATTAAAGTTTTGATGAGCTTATTGTGGACCCTGGATATCTCTTGAACGACTATTGCCTTTTTTTTCCAGAATATTTGTTGTCATGGGGTGCTGCCAAGCATGACGATCGTGCGGAAAATGAAATTAGGAGGGAGAAGAGTTCTGAAGTGTCAAACAATTGTTTGGCTGTTGTCCCATGGGTTGGCTTGCATTCTCCTATGGCATCTGAAAAGAAAGTTCCAGAAATTGGTCAACCTTTAAAGGTGGAAGAGGGTGATGTGATGGAAATAGATTAATTAATCCAACATTCCTATGTAAATAATAACAATGAAAGGGAACTGAGAATTTTCGGAAGGTGGAAGCAGCCGGAGCATTATCATGGCAAAACCACAACCGAATGACACCCAATTAGTTGCAGAACACTTCCACTCGAATCCATTGATGAAAGCTCTCCTGAGCTTTAGTTTGTTTGTGTTTCTGGTAGTGTTACGGTGCTTGTGATTACCAATCCCTCCGGTCACATTTTATGTACATAATGAGAGCAAGTGTCGGAGGTTATTCAACAAATTGTCCAATTTTCGTACTAGGATAGGTTTATAAGCACATATTATATTCCCATATATCCAAAATTATATATTTAATTTATTTTTAACCATGAATTTGTCATCTTTTTATATGCTTGTTTTAGTATTATTAAACTTTAAATTTATTTAAAATTAATTGTTCCCGTATTTTTAAACATAAAATTTTCATATGTTTTTAAATATCAACTTTTTCCTATTTTTAAATCTAATATTTTTCTCAATTTTTTCATATATTTTTAAAGTTTAATTATCACATTTAATTTTATTTTAATCATTAACTTCTATTGATTTATAGATTTTTATATATTTTTAAACACTAATATTTTGATAAAAAACTTTTTAAATATTTTTTGACATTAATATTTTTAATTTTAGAACATTTCGCATTTAATATTTTTAATTTTTACTCCTTTAAGCGTCATTCTTGTTTTCAACTTTTTAATGTTTCATAAAACATTATTTTTTAGCTTCTCTCATTTTTTAAAACTTTGTTTCATTCAATGTTTTCGCATATTTTCTGTTAACAATTTTAAGCGTATTTCACAATTTAAGGTTTAATTACTTATTTTTCCACTGTACTATAGTTATTTTCCAAATTTTATGTTGCATAGTTTTTTTTAGTGTATTTTACCATTGTATTTTTATATTTTCGGACATTTTACCATTCAAGTTTTTTACACATTTTAGAATCGATTTTTTTTCAACTTTCACGTATTAATGTCAGTGTCATCTTAGTAACAAAACAGCTTTTATTCTTTTTAGATACGTCAACAAAACCCAATATATTTGTAAACGTAAATTCTTTTGTTATTTTGCAATGTTTTTTTTTTAACATTAATTTTTTCATATTTCTAAACATAATTATTTTACTCTTTCTATAATTTAATGTTTACTTTTTCTCATTTAAATTTATTTTCAACAATAACTTTTTTTCATGATTTTTCTGTCTTTTTTTAGTAATTTTAATTTAAACTAAGTTTTTTAGTAAATTAAGTAACATCTCTAATTTTTTCCAAATTACTCATAATTGTACTTTTTATTATTTTACACTAACATCCTTTTTAAAGTAAAAAATATAACATTATAATTATATAAAAGATAAAAGTTATTTACAATATATCTATTGTAGGCTCACAAAAAAAATATCTATTATTAGTTTTGTTCTCCAATCATTGAACGACACCTATATTTTTTAAATTTAGTTTTCACACTTATCTTACTTTTAAACAAGGAATTTTTTCATAATTAAGTATTTCTTTTAAACATGAACAATTCTCAATTTTTCTATTATTATTAAACATCGTCTTTCTCTTTTAAAGTATTTTTTTCATATTTTTAAGCTTAAAAATTTTCAATTTTTCTTCCACCAAAAAAAAATCTTCAATTTTTCTTATACTTAGAAAATTTACATTTTTCACATTTAAATTTTTTAAACATGAACTTTATTTGCATTTTCACATTTACTTTTTTTTTTTTAATTTTCTTTAACTGATATAATTAAATAGTAACTTCTTTAAAGTTAACTTATCTCGTATTTTTAGGCTATAAAAAGTTTATCTCTTTTAAACATGAATTCTTTTTATATTTTTTTACACTTTTTTTAGTAAAAGTAAACTATAAATTTGCTTTCGATGTTAGATTTTCGAACATTTTTAATCATGGACTTTTTCTACACTTTTAGGTTTTCTAAAATTATTTTTTTTTTCATTTTTATGATATTTTAAAGTATAATGTTCACATTTAATTTTCGTTTGAACAAAAATTTTTCATAATTTTTTAATTGTATTATTATGCTTCAATTTTTATTATGTTAAATTTTTTCATATAATTAAAATTATTTTTATATTTTCAAAGATTAGTTTCCCTATATTATTAAACATAAATTTTTTCAAATAATTTTACTTATACTTTTTAATTTTAATTTAAAATTTATTTTAGTTTTAAACATGAACTCTTTTTGTAATTTTTCAGGTTTTTCATTATTATATATTGTTTATATTTAATAAAAAAATTATAGCATTTAATGTTTTATGAAATGTTATTTTAAGTAATATTTTTTAAAGAATTTAACACTTATATTAAATAAGTTTTATAAGGATATTTAAAGATAATTATTCATGATTTTTAAAGCGTAAAGTTAATAAGTTTACTGTATGCAAAATGTAAAGTTAACAAAATTGTATGGAAAAGATAGTGCTTAAATGTTATTATAAAAAATTTTAAACATAAAGTATTTTTTTTTTCTTTTTTAAAACAGCAACATATAAGTTTTAGCCTTTATGTTTAGTCATTTTTTGTACTTAAATATGTAATATATTTTTAATTTTTTATACAAAATGATAATTTATTATATTTCCCAATTCTATCATTTTATATTCTCAGTTGCTTTAACAAATAATTTTATTAAATAGTTATAATTAATAAATTAATTTAACAACTTTCCAATAAACCTTTTTTACAAGCTAGTTGAGAGCTTCATATTTTATATATAATAAATTATAATGAGAAGTTGTTTGCAAAGTTCTCTTTATGTTAAATCAACTCGTAAAGTATTCCTTTACAAATCCTTTTAGGCTTGTTTAGTAATTTGCGTAAAACTCATTTAGCACATATTATAGAAACATCAATCTCCTTACTGGAGTATTAATATGTACCTGATTAACTTATCGTAACTATGATTAGATAAAACAAATGTAATTAAAAACTAAATAAAAAATTAATATCTTGATTAAAAAATAATTTAAAAGCTTAATTAAAAAATTTGAAGTATTTTAGACAGCTACGAATTCATTTAACCTATTAGAAATGAGTTCTGTCTTGGTGGGAGATGGACGCAAGAACGGACACAATATATCGCAACCCAAGAGAATAATAAAACAGTAGCAAAGGAGAGGGTTTTGTTAGGCAGAAAAATTAGTGTAAAGTATCTAGTAAAAGGATAACATGAGGAGCTAATAAAAAGCATGTTATGATATATAAATAATAGTTTGAACAATTTGTTTTTCAATTGAATGTAAGATGGGGTAAGTTGTTGTAATCATTGTTGTGGTAATGAACCCTAATAATTAAAGTAAGAAGAATGGTGCAATTTGAAAGGATGTGAAATAAAATGGCATTAAGTTGGTTAGTGAGTGATAAGCAATGTTAAGAAGATTAGGGAAGAGTATATGCATGATTAAGCGTTAAAGGTGGTGGTGATGTAGAAGGGTCCAAGTTAGTTTGGCATGGTTTGATGAACATTAAGTTACTGAAGGTGATTCAGATAAGGGGTCAGAAGAGGGGGACAGGTGTTAGTTATTATGAATCTGATTTTCATGCAAAGCCGACACGACATGCAATGCAACCTCACCTCTTGCCGCGTATCCTCCTACCACCTCCTCCTTCCCTCCTATATACTCCCAACTTACCTTCTCTCAGTCATCACCACATTCTTCTATTCATCTCACTTTTGAAAAGCCAAAAGCCAAAAGCCAAAAGCCAAAAGCCAAAGGCAAAGGCAAGAGAAGAATACAAAAACCATGGCTGATCAAGGAAGAGCTGCAGGGTATGCAGCCTCGTACGGATCCCCACCAACCTACGGAACCAGCTATGAGAGCAACACCAGCAGCTCATCTTCACGCCAAACCGTTAAGTTCTTAACTGCTGCCACTATTGGCATCTCACTCTTGCTCCTCTCAGGGTTGACCCTCACTGGCACTGTTATAGGCTTGGTCATTGCAACCCCTCTTCTTGTTATCTTCAGCCCCATCCTTGTTCCAGCAGCATTTGTGCTGTTCCTGGTTGCGCTTGGCTTTTTGTTCTCTGGGGGCTGTGGTGTTGCTGCAATTGCTGCTTTGTCTTGGATTTACAACTATGTGTCTGGGTCTGGGAACCAGCATGCAGGCTCTGACCCCCTCGAGTATGCAAAAGGGTATCTTGCTGATAAGGCAAGGGATGTCAAGGAAAGGGCAAAGGATTACGGAAATTATGCTCAGGGTAGGATTCATGAGGCCACACAGGGAGCTTATTAACCATACATGCCTATGTATGTATGTATCAGCTTGTAATTTGGATTCAAGGGGCTGGTGGTACCCTTTTGCATGTGCATTTTCAACTTCTTCTGTTTATTTGGATCTTGTCTGCATTGTTAATTTTCTGTTGTTCTCTTTTTTGTATCTCGTCTGTTTGTTTTTCGACTCAAATCTTTTCGCCTTGATTGTGTAACCATCATGTTAATAAATCTCTTTTCTAGCTAGATAATAATTCTCATTCTTGTTTCCTCGTTTAATTTTTGCAATTTCCTTTTCTTTTTTTTTTTTTTTGTCGCCTCTTTTTATTATCTTGAGGTGGAGTTGGTAGCAGATTTGTCTGCACCATACCAATGCACTACGGGAGTAACTATTAATTATGAAAACAGAGTTTTAACACTTTAAATGGCAAGACATTTAAAGGCATTCAATCATAACCTTCCAACGTATAAGTCTTTCACATTCAATCACAACCTTCACTCATATAAGTTGAATACTTTAAAACTCTAATGTAAAAATTCTTTTACATTTACCTGTTCACCGTCTTGTTTTCGAAAAACATATATCTAAAATATCAGCGTAACTAAGTTAGTGATGAGCATCATCTAAAGTAGCATGAGGTCGAAACTCAACTCGAATTTAATGGCCTTGTGACCATGTCTAACATGATGGAACAGGAATAAGAGACTTGTGTTAAAATCCAAAGTTTTATATTCAAAGATGACATTGACATTGCTATAGCAGTCGTAGAAGTTGTGAGGAATTGCTGAGTGTCCTGACTCCTGAGCCTCTGGAAGCGTTTATCGTCTATGACTTTGATTGTATATTAATGTAACCACTCATCAACCTGTCACTTCGGTTTGTGATGGCTTGTGTCAGTATTTATTTAGAAGTAATTATTTCATCATGTGTCCAAGTTCATTTTGGATTCTGAAGCATAAATTATACTCCCCTTACCATTTGAGTCATGTTTGCAATCAATAAATGCATTTATTGAGGGACTGATACTTTATGTATGTAGGGCTGAGATTCTCTGCAGTTCAAATATCTGACCTTAATCATTAAGAATACATAGGATTATAAAAAAGTAAAATTTTAAATATGCACAAAAAGCTTTTAAGTCATAAAGTTTTAAATGTTAGAATTTGGACTGTGTAGAGAGTCTCCATCCAGACCTATAGTATATGAAATTTATGACAGAGATTCGAACTGTGACAACATTCTAAGCAGTTTCATATTAATGAACTTTGTCCTACTTATTTATAACGCGGGACAGAGGCAACGAATGGCTGGTTGATGATGGAAATAGAGAATGAATTCATGTAAAGGCTAAATGATTTCCAATGGATGACATTCTTTGTATCTCTTATTAGAATTCATAATTGAAGATATTTTATGAGAAGAAAAAAAATGGAGAGTTAAAGTGAAAATAAAATGAGAAGTAATAAAAATTAGATTGTTTAATTTGATAAAAAAAAACAATTGTTGTAAAATATAAAATTATTAAAATAGTTCTATGAATATTTTGTTATTTTTTCCCCCTAAATATAAAATACACATTTTGAATCAGATTGTGTTGTGGTCATAATCGAATATATGCTTAGTGACTTTGTTATACATCTTGTTAGTAGAATTTATTCTGTTCAATCATAATCAGATATTCATTCTTGTTAGTCA
Source organism: Psophocarpus tetragonolobus (assembly GCA_037954015.1). Taxonomy (NCBI): domain Eukaryota; kingdom Viridiplantae; phylum Streptophyta; class Magnoliopsida; order Fabales; family Fabaceae; genus Psophocarpus; species Psophocarpus tetragonolobus. The sequence goes on along the minus strand of CM075688.1, from coordinate 20,715,623 downwards.
AATATTTGTGGCTTTCTGAACAGATTGAAAAGATCCATAGTAGAAGAAAAAGTAAAAAACATATTAAAGCAGATGAGCTGATTTCCTATTAAAATAGACCAAGAGCAAAAAAACAGGACCACACCATCGAAGTGACTTCAGGCAAAGGAATCTTTATTCTTCCAGCAACAACTTGTCCTACACAAAAATATTCGACTAACCCTACAATAGTAATGGTAAAAAAGGTGAACAAAGTTGGATAAAATGCATTGTGGGGTCCATTTTTCTCTGCAAATCTCACCCATCTAAATGATTATCAGTTTCCTGCAATGGAATGCACAAAAAGGCAAAAAAGAAAACACGGGGCTATAGTGAACTCCATTCAATTCCACTCCGTCCATTGAAAAATCTACAGAATCAAACAAAGTGGAGAAGACAAAAATATATAAAAGAATAATACTTCAAGTTTTGATTTGTATCAAGATCATCCCAAGACAATTATGATAAAAAAAAAAAAAAGTCAATCAAGACGATGCAAATAGTTCAAAGAAAAAACGTTTGGATGATCTTTTTGATCTTATAATCATTTCAAAATTTAATTTCTTCTATAATTAATATTCACAGGAAAAACAACTAGATAAGCATTTTGATTATAAACACTTCAAAAACAGAGAAATACAATAAAGTTTATCCTAATTCGTCCTATACAACAACAAAATTTGTCAAGGTTTCACTTTTATGCCTAGAGGAAAACTATTTACAGCATATTTTTTTCACGTTTTTATAGACCAAACCACTGTTTGATTCAAAGCAAGTAGATATAAAGTATGTTTGGTTTGGAGTTAAATCAAAGTTGCCAAGTTAGACTAAAAGCAATGGGAAAAAAAGTTAGTTTTCTTGTTTTGGAAAATGTGTTTCTATGTTGGGAGCTGTCTAGACATCTCTACATGTTCTTTTTAGGGAGATTTTTCTTTTATTTGTTGTTTGAAACTGGTTTTCTGTTGTAATGTTTTTGAAAACATGACAAATACACCTCGTCTTGCTTGTTTCTTTTCTTAATATATTGTTTGCTTTGTCTTAAAAAAATAACTCTAACTATAAACCAAACCAAACATATTAAAAAGACTTTTGTTCCACTACACTACATTTATTTTTTAAAGTATTAATGAGTAAAGTCAACAAATTAGAGGTTGTGATTGAATTAAACGTCAGTGTAAAAATCTTTGTATATCAATTAAACCCAACACTTTCTTTGAATTTTTTTTTCTTTCGTCAACAAATCTATTAATTGAATGGTCAGTATAAAAATATTTGTATGTTAATTAAACTCAATACTTCCTCTGCACTTTTTTGTTTCTTTTTAACTAATTCTCATGAAAAAAAATGAGAAGTTTGTATCGTTAAATAAAAATGAATTAAAAAACATTTCTAAATTTATCTTTTTATATTATTTATTATATTATTTATTGTTGATTCATTTAATACATTTTTCTATTTAATTGTTTATTTCTTCTTCTTGATAAATCTTCGCAAACTTTATGTATAACTAATATTTTTATTTCGCAAGACTTCTACTTTATTCATAATACTCTCTCAAGACACAATTATAAACAACAACAAAAATTGAACTTCAATATAAACAAATTTTAATTATCTTTTTTCCTTTTCAATAACACTATTCCAAAAACATTACTTAATCAATTGAAAATCTGTTTCAATCACATTTTTTTATTCACAATATTATGTTTCAATAATAAGTATTTCAGAAATAAACCTATAATTTGACCAATTTTTTTAATTAATAAAAAAGAGTTGTTTATATCCATCTTGAAGGAAGTACATCTTAACTATTAATAAATAATTTATAATTATTATAATTTATATAAAAAAATATTATGTTCTATTATTGATTATGAATATAAAAATTTACAATACAACGAAAAATAAATTTTTTAATTTGTACCCAATTTAACTTCGATGTCAAACACACACACACTTCTCCAATTCGTCATACTTTATAACTATAATTCTCCAACTCCCAAGACGAAGCAGCTGCCACTCCTTTCTACACTGCTATCAAAATATTAAGGATTACAAATTCATTTTAGGTAAAATACATTTTAAATCAATATTAAACACATCTTTAAAAAAAAAAACTGTTTTTTATCCTTCTAATTTTGAAATACACCACATTTTGATCCTTCAAAAATTTAAATAAAGTTAAGAGACCAAAAATACAAAATTTTTTTAGAAATGTACTTAATATTTCGATAGTTTTTCAAGGATCTGAAACCAAAAACATTTATTATAAAATATTTATTTGCATGACTTTTAAAACATTTATTATAAATGGTAATGGTATAAAATGCAGAATAATGTATTACTGAAACCTTGTCATTGTCAAAGAGATAGCATTGAGATGCTTATTAAAGCATCAACTGAACCATTTGAAGAGAAACCAACAAATGGTATGATCCTTGACTAAAGCATACAACTCCACACAGTGCACACAATGCAGATTTTCTAATAACTGTAAACATTAAGTTTCAAATGCTTATTAAATCATCAAATGAATGATTCGGAGGAGAACTAATAATTATTAACAGTGAACAGTTTGAATCTTTGATCGAACCATATTAACTCTGCATAATGCAGAATTTCTATAAACTGTACTCATCAAGATGCCTTCTCGTTTTCTTGCTTGTAGAAGGTTTCATAAGTCTGCACTCTTGGCTTAGATTCTGGCAATTCCAACTCTTGCATAAATCCATTAGTCATCTTGACGAAATCATTCAATTGAACTAGTTTCCATTCCTTTCAAATAAAATAATCAGAAGAATCAGATAGAGAGAGAAAAAAAAAAAAAAGACTTCTAGAACAGTGAAGGATGCATCAAAAGGGACTTAAATATGAATTAGACCTTGAAAGTTGAAACAAAGAAATCAGAAGAAAGAACATGTAATGATTAACAACCAAGACATAAACTATGCATTTATGCCAAAAACATGGACCTATAATCAACGTATATGAAGTGAGATATAGTGAGTTTTAACTGTATCTTCACTTCATATAACAGGACAACCTTAAACAGTATGTTTTAACATTAATATATACATTTCTACAGAAAAAAAATAAAATAAACATAATCATAAACTGAAAATAACTTATACATAAACTAAGAAACGTACAAGTTTTTTAATACAATTTTTCTAAAAGATGTAGAATTTATACAAATTAGCTTATGCATAAATTGATTTTAACTTATGAAAAGCTAATTTCATATGTTTTTTCTCCTAAGAGTATTTCTAGAGATTCATTCAAACAGGCCTAAATGTTACAAGAGATTCAAGAGGCTTGAACTTGAAGATCAGGATAGCCTCCATTTATCATGGGACTAACCTTGCATACGCCATCAAAATAACTTACATATATATAGTAATAGTGATAACTCTTTAGCTAGTTTATCTTGACCTTTTTCTGCTAGTTTGGGTGTATGTATGTTCCATTAGTGCAGCAGAATTGTGGGCAGGATGTAGGGATTGGTGTCGAATTGGCTTTATAAAGAGGGTTGTGAAACCTGATTATAGATAGAGTGGGACTCACAAGCTGGTATGAGTCTTATAACAGATGGGGTGTCCTGCTTCCCATCCCATGTGTGTTATCAGCTGGTGAGAATTATGTTTGAGGTATCCTTATCCTTAACCTTAAAAACAGTCTTATACGACAATGACTGCATTCAAAACCGAGAAGCAGTCATAGGCCTCAGTTACAAATAGCTAGCCCATAAACCAATTTTATCCAATGCATGAATAAGAAAACAAATTTTGAAGAAACAGAACATTAAAGAATTACATTGATTTAGTGTGAAGCAAATGAAAATAAAAAGGATGGCGTGGTGACCTCAAAATCCCATTGTGCATACAGGTTAGGATCATTTGGGTTGCTCCAAACATAAGCGTAAACTTGTAACTTGTCAGACTTGTCCTGTACAATTAATTTTAGCATTTAGAGAAATAAAACCATTCTGAGAAACGTTAAGTTACGTTAGGAATAGGGTTTATGGATAAATAGAGGGTGAAATACTGACCGTCAATAAAACCTCAAGATGAGTTCTAGTATACTCAACATCCTCAAATTGATCTAAAATATGTAATTCTAAACCGGATAGACCAAGAAGCACCTGATGAAAAATAAATGTAAGGGAAAAGGGAAATAAAAGTGTTTAGAAATAGAAAGAGAGACAGACCCTGCCGTTAACATTGTTATTCTGGACGGGGAGAATAGCGGGATAAACGCGACCTTTGATTTTAAACCTATGACTGCAAATGGAAATCATGTAAAAGAATGAATGTGGATGGAATTGTAGTGAGAGAGAGAGTAGTAACAAACTAGTCGTGAAGAATGGCGGGTGCGGTGGGAGGGACGCGCTTCAAGAGGGCGTGGACAACCTCATCGGCTAAGAGACTACCATAAACGAAGACGTTGTGAGTATCGCCACCCACACAATTCACGTTTAGGCTCATCTTCCTCTTTCTCTACTCTCTACTCTCTACTATTCTACCACTAAACACTTTCTCTTGGGCTAATTGACCCAAGTGGGGTTGTTTTACTGGGTTGATTGACCCAGTAAAATCGCAAGTCTGACTTGCGATTTTATATGCATCGTTTTTTGTTTTTTTTTTATCTATTAGATAACAAGACGGTGCTGGTCAAAGACCAGTCAAACTGCAATTCTGACTTGCGGTTTTACTGGGGCATTTTTCCACGCTGGCTTCCACGTAATGACGTGGCAATGAAACCGCAATTCGTAGTTGCGGTTTGACCGAGTCAACCAACAAAACAGACCCACGCTGGTAATATGTTTCAAAACAGACCCATACCGGTAATTTTTTTAAAAAACAACCCCACTTGAGTCAATCAGCCCTTTCTCTTGTTACTTAACTATTTATATATAGACAAAATCACCTCTCACTCCTCATTCGTTACCACCGTTTCTAAACGGAACGCATCTCAATTAGAAGGAATCCAACACCAAAAACTAAAAATCAAAAACTGAAAATAGCAAAAAACCCGTTTTAGATTTTGGAGTGATTTGGCTTTTTTGTAATTTTCAAAATGTTTACTTAAGGAATGAGATATTGAAACCAACCAAACAAAACTGTTTGTCTTAATTGTTTAAGTCAATTTTTAAAAAAAATATTATTCATCATTTTTTAAGTTTATAAGATGTTAACTTAATCTTTAACTAATATTTTTAATTAATATGTATTAGTTGACAAATAAATATTTAAAAAAAATAATTTTATTAAATATGATTTGACAACAATCACTAAAATATAATGTTTAAATAAATTGATTATTTATATACTTATTTTAATGATAGTTACTTTTATATAATTTTGTTGAAAGTAAGTAAAGTTTTACATAATTTTAAAAATAATTTTTTGGTTTATATAATTTTTTTATCCTTATAATTTTACTAAAAATCACTTTTAATTTTTAAAATTCAAAAATATTTTTTCAGTTTCTAAAATTAATCAAAATGTGCTTCCTGTGATCTTTTAATGGCATTAAGCCATTAACTGGAGAAAAATTTGACTAAAAATTGAAATAAGAGACTAAAAACTTTTTTTTAATTTTAAAGATCAAAAGTGATTTTTTATAAAACTTTAAGAATAAAAAATTTATTTAAATTTAAATTTTTTTAATATATTTTTTAATATTTAATAATAGAAATTTTGATCTGCAAAATTAAATTAAACCATAAAAGATTGGTTTAGTTTGATACAGATATTATAATTAATTTAAAACAAATTAAATTACACCAAACTTATTTTTTTAATTTGTTTCAAACTAGTTTTAAATTCAAAATCACATGACAGAATCCCTATCGCCCACACTCAAATAAATTATCAATTTTATTTTTTATGGTCACCTATCCATAAAATTAATCAAGGTTAAGCGATTTATTACAGGTTAATTAAATGAATAAATAAGCACCTTTTTTAATTTATTTTCTGTTATTAAATAGCTGGACAGAAAATATTAAAAAACTTGTTTACCTTTTCTATTACCAATTAAACTCTTGCATTTATACATCAAATGTTTATAGACATAAGTTTCAAGCATACAATAAAAGTATAAAACCCTCTATTCATATCTCACGTTCCAATAAAAATAGTTAGATTAATTAATTTTATAAAAAAGTTTGGATATAAATTATACAATCTAATAAAAGTAGTTAGAAAATGAGTTAATCTTATTTTTTAAAAAATATTATTAATATGTCAATTTTATTGTATTTAATATTCTTAAAATTTTTAAATGTGAGAAAAGATGTTTATAAACGACTTTTTAAATTTTTATTGAAAATACCATTATTTCTAATTTTTATTAGTGATAAATAAAAAAATCAATTCTTCATAAAATTTAAAAAATTATTAAATATCCTTCAAAACAAAACTATGCCTTAAAAAAGAATGAAGTCGAGGAAATGCTATGTAATTTCTCCTACTCTTTCAACAATAAAAATCCCTTCTTTAATTTATGATCCAGTTGATCGATCTATTCTTCCCATTCGGGATGGTTTTTGGTTTTTAGTTTTGAAATTTATAAAAATAAAACTAGTTTTGGTTTTAAGTTTTCAAAATTTTAAAAACAACATTGTTTTCAAATCTTAACCAAAACATTAGTTTGAGGTAGCGATTGAGACAATCGTTGAAAGTGGCATCGGTGATTAACAATTGAAGGTAGTAGTCGGTGACCGACGATCAGAGGTAGTGATTGATGGTCAGAGGTAGCTGTCAATGATTAGTGATCGAAGGTGGCGATTGGTGATCGTTAATCGAAGGTGGCGACTAGTGACCATTAGTCGGAGGTGACGACTAGTGATCGTCAGTAGGAGGTAGCAACTGGTGATCGTTGGTCAGAGGTGACAGTTATGACCGCCGATCAGAAGTGGTAGCCGGTGACCACTTGTCAGAAGTGGCGATCGGTGAGTGTTGGTTAAAGGTGGCGGTCTGTGACTTCTGATAAGAGGTAGCGGCAAGTGACGGTCGATTAAAGGTGATTGTTAATAGTGACAAGTGATATCAAGTAACTTAAATAAAATCAGAAACAAAAATTTGAAAACCAAATTTTATTATTTTTTAACTTGAGTAAAAATTGTTTCAAAAATAAATAAAAAATCAAAATAGAACCATTTTTATTAAACATATTTCTGTTTTAAAAATAAATCTTAAAACCACTCTAAACAAGTACTTAATCTCTATTGAAACTTCAAAGAATAGGTTATTGTCACGGTTAAGACCTTCAAATAGTATTTTTAAGCTTTCACCGCTTTCAAAATAGAAACCACAGTTAGATTGTCATTCAAAAGCTTAGTAAAATTTTGAACGTCTGTTCAATATGTCATTCATCCAATAAATTCCTATAATTCATTAAAATTTTAAATAAATCTAAGTTCATAAAAATCAACAAAACTTTGATAATTATTAAAGAACAAGAACTTAATAAAAAAATAATTAAAAATTTTATAACCAAAACAATATTTTCGAAAATTCATATACACTAAACAATTTAATTATTAACGGTAAATAGTATGATTCTTCGTTGAAGCAGAAGCATACAACTCGGACAGTACACGTAATGCAGATTTTTTATAAATAGTTGTTCTCACTCAAAAGTACTTGAGTACAAATCGTTATAAACCTTTTGAAATATCTTTAATGAGCTTGTTGAGTGTCCTAGTACCTTCTTAAATGGATAAAGGGGAAACATGCAAGAGAGAACTCTAACGCACAAGTTAGTAAATGAGCAAAATAAAGAAGGTGAAAAGAAGTTGAAGTGTGATAAATTTTCCGAATGAGTAAATAACATGTATTTCCTACCTTGTATTTATAGTAAGAAATGCAGTCATTACGTGACAGTCATTAACTGTTTTCCTTGGTGTATTCCTTTTACTCAACATGTTTGGCTTTTATTCAGTAGGTACTTTGTAGATCATGTTATGCTTTATTGGGAATAACGTTAATCAGTGAGTATGTTGATTTATCTTTTTTGTTAACTTAGCTAATTGATTGGTTATTCACAGGAACTTAGATTTCGGCGAGGCCGAAATCCTTTGAGGTTTATTTCCTCTCTTTGGAGGGGTTATGTTATATTTTAGATTTCAGCATAGCCGAAATCCAAAATCTCCTTATTTAGCACTTTTATTCTCATCTAGAATTTTTTTGTTCTTTTTGTTTATATACTTTTTGTTTTCGGTCATATGCCGAAATCCGAAATATCTTAAGATGGTATTTTAAATTTTAGTGACATGGTGATTTATATACTTTGGTTTTCGGTTATGCCGAAATCCGAAGTTCTTTATGATTTTGAACCTTATTTCTCTTAGTAATTATACAACAGTAAACATCAAGTTCAAGTTACAATTCTTAATTGTAACTAATAATTATTAACAGTAAATTCATAAGTGCTTATTAAACCATCAAATTAATGTTTAAGAGGGAAACTAATAATTATTAAGTGTGAATAGTATAATTCTTAATTGAACCATACAACTCTGCATGATGCAGAATTTCTATAAACTGGAATGATCAAGGTTCAGGCGGCTTATGGTTTCTTGCTTGTAGAAAGCTTCATAATCATAAGTCTGTAGTCTGCACTCTTGGTTTTGATTTTGACAATTCCAACTTTTGCACAAAGCCATTAGTCACCTTGACGAAATCATTCAAGTGAACTTGTTTCCGTATCCTTTCAAGTAAAAGAAAAACATCAGAATAATCAGAGAGGAAAAATAAAAAGACTTCTAGAATAGTGGGGAAGCATGAAAAGGGACTTAAATTTGAATTAAAACTTCATACAAAGAAACCAGAACATGAAATGTTTAACGACAGATATGCAAACTATGCCTATATGGGAACTATATTCTGTTAAAAATAATAATTAGAAATAAATTGTGAGTTGAAGAGTCATACGTTATATGGTTAAAAGAAATTGATTCTGTGTAATTACTCTTAATTAAGACGTTACGTCAATATTCGTTTTATGTTATGTTATTATGTAATAGTCGGTTACTCTATTATAAAAGAGTGGCGAGTCATGTATTCAGATTCTGTCAGTAAATGAGAATCTTTCTATTTCTCTTATTCATCCATTTTTATTTTCTAACAAAGTGGCATCAGAGCTATGGTTCTAAAAAGTGAAAAAAAAAATAGAGTGAAGCACCTAGTGAGGTAAGAGTGAGACACTTGGTGAGTTGAGAGATGACAAACAATAATGCCTTCAATTTGTTTCAATTTCCTCGTCTAACCAATGGAAATTATGATAATTGATGTCGTCGGATGAAAGTCTTACTAGGTTCCCAAGATGCTTGGAATATTGTGGAGAAAGGTTATATCCAACTTGAAAATGAGGATACTCTACAACTCAATGAGAGAGAGATTTTGATGAGGATGAAGAAGAAGGATCAATAGGCCCTTACTTTCATCTATCAAGGCTTAGATGAAGCTATGTTTGAAATTGTGTCAAATGCAATCACCTCTAAGGAAGCTTGGGAGATTTTGAGAACTTCCCTTGAAGGTGTTGACAAGGTGAAGAAGGTGCGCTTACAAACTCTTCGTGGAGAGTTTGAATCCTTGTATATGAAGGAGTCTGAGTCAATTTTGGATTTTGGCAATAAGGTGATGACGGTTGTGAATCAAATGAGATGTTATGGAGAGAATATGGAAGGTGTTCGTGTTGTAGAAAAAGTTCTTCATTCTTTAACTGCAAAATATGATTTTGTGGTTTGTGCAATTGAAGAATCAAAAGATTTGGAATCAATGATTGTGGATCAATTATTAGATTCTCTTCCAGCATATGAAGAAAGGTTCAAAACAAGACATGATGAGCTTTTAGAGCAAGTCCTAAAAACCAAAGTTTCTTTGAAAGAAAATGAAGAACAAAGTCAAAGAGGATGTGGTCATGGAAAAGGACATGGACGTGGCCATGGAAGAGAAAGAGGAAGACGAGATCATGATCATTTTGATAACAATGAAAGAAGTTATCAACAAACTAGAGGTCGTGGAAGAAGAGGAGGAAGAGGAAGAGGCAATTATGAAGAACAAATAAAATGATGTATGATAAATCACATGTTGAATGTTACAATTGCCATAAATATGGTTATTTTTCTTGGGAATGTAGAAACAATGTAGAAGAAAGGGCCAATCTTGTTGATGATAAAGAAGAAAGTACAAATATTTATGTTGATAATAAATCAGCCTTAGAACTTGCAAAGAATCCGGTGTTTCATGAGTGAAGCCAGTGCATAAACACAAGGTATCATTTCATTAGAGAATGTATTGTCAAGAAGGAAGTGGAGATAGTTTATGTGAAGACACAAGATCAAATTGCAGATATTTTTACCAAGTCACTTAAGTCAGAACATTTTAGTAGATTGAGAGCAAGACTTGGAGTGTAGAAAAATTTTTAGGAGTTTCCTAATTAAGAAAAGATGTTAGAAATAATAATTAGAAATAAATTGTAAGTTGAAGAGTCATTACGTTACATAGTTAAAAGAAATTGATTTTGTGTAATTACTCTTAATTAAAATATTACGTCATTATTTGTTTTTTTATGTTATGTTATTATGTAATGGTCGGTTACTCTATTATAAAGGAGTATCAAGTTATGTTATGTATTCATATTGTGCCAGAAAATCTCCTTATTTCTTTTGTTTTCTAACATATTCAATCTAATGAAGTGTTATGAGTTTTAATTGTTAACGACACATATGCAAACTATGTCTTAACAATTAATATAAAGAAATGGCCCCCAATAAGTTAATTCCCTCCTTAACTACAAGGTCATAAAAAGGTGCTGAAAACTATGGTTAATTCCCTCTTTAAGTCCTTTTATTCAAAGTGTTTTACAATGCAACCAAGGTTTCTAAATAAGTCTCCAACCATGATTGATGCCAAAAAATTTGCAGCTATATTAACTGCATTTGTTCTCTATTTCTCACAATATCTAGGACTGACAAAATTGCAACCATGACAATGACTGCATTTCGAAGCCTTGAATGCAACCACAAGCAGTCATTGCCAAGAAAGGCCTCGGTCAGAAATAGCTGGCATCACGAACTAATTTTTCAAACACATGAATAAGAAAACAGAAGAATAAATTAATTTGAACTTTGAAGATCATTTCATACTTCTCTCTTGCCCATGAAACATTCAAGAACTACATTGATTTTGAATGAAGTAAATGAAAATAAGAAAAATGACATGCTCACTTCAAAATCCCACTCTGCATATAAGTTAGGATCATTTGAGTTGCTCCAAGTGTAAACTTGTAACTTTTCAGACTTGTCCTGCTCAATAAATTTCAGCATTCTTTCGAGAGCACAAAACACCAGGGCTGTTTTTTATTAACAAATGATGTTAAGGGTGACTACGTTAAAATTCGAATCCACAATATCGGATATATATGTGACGGCGGTGGCGGCAATATGGAGGTAGTGATAACATTAGTAATAATATTGATAAAAGTAATTATAATAATAATAATAGTAAAATGGGGAAGCGGCATGGTGATGGTAGGAGGTGATTATGATAATTAAGATATTTTAAAATGTGATAATTAAAAATTTTTATAGATAAATATTTTTAAAAAATCTTATAGTTAAATAATATATTAATTTAAATTTTAAGGTATTTTTAATTTTTATCAAAGCATTATACGAGTATTAAATATCTGTAATGTCTTGAAAACAAATTATTTTCAATTGGTTGCACTTTGGTTAGAAATAGAGTAAATTATTTTCAATTGGTTGCACTTTGGTTAGAAATAGAGTTTGGTTGTTATATATAGAGATTTGTTTAAGGAAATTATTCTTTATCCTAATTCATCTTTTAAACTCATTATATAACTATTAGATTTTAAGAAAATAAATGATGAGGAAAAAACTAAGGGTTTCATTGGTTTGGTTTTGTTTTTTATTTTTTGAAAAGAGTTTTCAAGAATAGTTTTCAAAAATTGTTTTCAGGAAAAAAAAAAAGAAAAAAAAACTTGTTTGGTAAATGTTATTTAAAAACTATTTTGAAGATATAAAAATAGTAAAATTTTCATATTTATTAAAATTTCATTAATGAAAGGCAAAAAATAACATATTTTGAGTTTTCAAAACAAAAATAGAAAATTGAAAAGCAAAATTACTTTCAACTGTTCTTGTTTTTTAGTTTTTAAAAACTAAAAAAGCATAATTATTTTTGAAAATTGTTTTCAGAAAATACTATTCAAACAAGTTTTTTAGTTTTTAAATACTAAAATACTGAAAAAGTTTTATAAAACTATTGTCGAACAAGTACTAAGTCTCTTATACTTACTATGAGATATTTTGAATATTTTTTTATATTAATTGTTAATACATACTCTCTAAGGTTGTCCAGCTATATAAATGACGAAAGAGTTATTCGGGCATACGGTTACATATTAATTGTTAACACATATTGTCCAACATTTCAATGGTTGAAATTTTTCAAATATTTTTTAATCCTTCTATCAATGGTTGAGATTTTTCAGATATTTTTTTCTCTCTTCTCTATCAATGGTTGAGATTTGTTTTCTCACTCTCATATATATTTGGCTTTCTAATTAGATATTATATATATATATATATGTGTGTATATAATATTATATATAGGGTAGATCATATGAGAGTAAAGTATCTTGTATGAGAGTGGGAGGAGCAAATTTTAGTCATTGAAATAAAATTCAATTGTTGAAATCAAATCATACACATCCATTTATTATTTGAAAATTAATGATTAAGAGGGAAAAAAATATAAAAAACATTTCATGAGAGAGCTAAGAGAAAAAAGAATAATAAATAATAAATCTTAGCAAAAAAATGAGTGAATATGAACAATTTGATCTCAACCATTAATTTGTATTTCAATAGTTGAGAATTGTTCATCTAATTCTCGTATAAAATCTTTTATTCTCGTATAATATGTTATATATATAAAACTTCTGCCAAATAAATATTAAATATCTCTGTTTTAATATAGGGGAACAAAATTATATTTAAACATAATTTAAATAAAGTCACATGTCAACGTATAGTTAAGATTTGAGAATAAAAATTATAGATAGATGTTATGTAAAAAAGAAAACTTTAACATTTAAATATATTCACAAAGAAAAATTAAAATACTTCTTGTATTTGTTTCAAAGTAGTTATTTTATACCAATCAGGAATCCTAATAAATAGATAAAAAAATAATAGTATTATGCAAAATTAATGTTAATTTTAATATTATATTAAAAATTAAAGTAACATTATAAATATAAAATATTATATTAAAAATTACGACACAGCTTCTAAAAACAAACGCAGCATTTTTTTTAAGAGGCAGTAAATAGGAGATGGAGATACTAACCGTGTGGATCAACAAAACCTGAAGACGAGTTCTAACAAGTGGTGAAGGATGGCAGGTGCAGTTGCAGTTGGAGGAACGCGCTTCTATAGGGTATACACAATCTCATCCGCCAACAGACTACCGTAAACAAACACGTCCTTAGTTTCGCTTCCACTTGTTTTCTATTCCTCTCTCTACTCTTTCTTATTACCATAATCACGTCCTCACTCACATACCAATACTTCTGCCTCTACCAATAATTAATTAATAAATAACCACTTTTCATTCTTTATTACTTCTTATTCTGTCTAATTTATTTTCTATTTTCAAATACTCTACTGAAAATAAAAGATAAGATTATAAATATTTATTGTAAAAATTATGCTTATAAAATAAAAACAAACGGATTACTTTTTCACATTTTCATCCTCCAAACCAATTATTCAGATGTTTTTCTAGATAGAATCTTTCAGGAATACCATTGTCTCCGACTCTCAGCTATGCCATTAGTTTAAATTTCTAATATTATTTAATAACTTCAAATTAAAACTTCTCTCAATTAATGATCCAATTCATTGTTTCTTTTTTTTGTTTCAAACACGTTGATCGTTTCTTTTTATTCAGTCTAAATGTTGTTCAAAGTATAGGCTAACGTCATGATTAAATCCTTTAATAATTGACTTAAAAGTTTGAGTTTAATTTTATTTAATTTAAAAGTTTGAGTTTAATTAATATACATTTAAAGTGAAAAAGAATTAAAAGTTTGAGCTTAATTTTGTTTGACTTAAAAGTTTGAATTTTAATTAGTGTACTAACAGCCAAAAAAAATTTACAAACACATTTACTTATAATCATTTATTTATATGATTTTTAAAGTGTTAATGATAAAATAAAAAAACTTATAACAAATTATTTTAATTGAATGTCAATTTATAACTCTTTTACACTATCAACGCATACTAATTACACTCTAAAAATTTTTTCTCTCTTAAATTTTTTTCACTTTTGTTTTCTATTTAATTAGTGTTAGCGCTGTCAAAACGGTTCACCCATATGAGTCAACCATCTTAACCCAGGAATTTTAAATTCACACCTACTTTAATTTCATTTATCAGCTACTATCTTTAAAATTTTTTTAAAATACCAATTTTACCCTTCAGCATACTTTAAATTCTCTCTCTCGTTCTTTATAGTTGATTCTCTCTCCACCATCTCGTCTCTTTTTCTTCTTTTCCATTCTCCTCTTTTTCTCTAAGCCACTTCCTCTTTGCCATTTTTCTTTGTTCACTCATTGTTCTCCTTCTTCTCGCGTGCCCACTATAGTGCGTATCTACTCTGGCAAATCTCTACTTTTTCACTTACACCGTTGACAACTCTGCTGAATCTCGCCGGAGAAGTAAAAGCAAATTCAAATTTGTTTTACTCTTCGGCTACATAAGAGTAATTCTTTTTTATGGAATGACCATTATTAATTTGGCTAAATTACCATTGGTGCCCCCTATTTAGGAGGTACCTCACTTTGTGCCCCCAATTTTATTTTGTGCACCTTTTGCCCTCCAACTTTTTCAAAAGTTTAATTTTTGTCCTTCCGTGAGATTTAGGTCATTAACCGTTAAAAAGAAATGTTGACTTGCATAAATTAGTGATGTGACATCATTATTTCGTAATTAAGAGTTAATTAAAATATAATTAATGATTTATAAATGTTAATTGTAAAATATAGAAAATGGAACCAAGCAAAATCAAATCCAAGTTTTGATAGTGAGAATGTCGAACCCAAGGACTTGAAGTGATGATCCCATACCGCTTGACCAAAAGCCATTGATAGTTTTTTTTATGAGATTCAAATTTAGTTAAATTAACCATGTAACAACGTTAATTTTAATTTCAACTTTTAATTCTTAATTTTAGTTTCAAAAACACAAATAAAATATACAACATAAAATGACCTACAATAGATTTAAAATTGAAATATACAAATAAAATATAAAATCTAATTAAAAATAAAGATAGAAATTAAAATTTAAATTAAAAGTTGAAAATTATAAATTAAAGTAACAACTAAAACTAAAATATAAAATTAAAAATTAAAAATACAATCTTATTCCAAATAGATTTAACATAAAATGAAGTTAGGTAACTTTTAGAATTTAAAAAATTTCTCTATTTAAAAAATTTACAACATAAATGACCTAGAATAGTAAAATAAAACAAAGAAAAATACACAATAAAACCAATATGGACCTATTATCTAGTGGCATTGTCTTAACCCCCCCCTCCCCCACATCCTAGGTTTGAATCTTACTTTGTCCAATTTCTCTATATTTTAAAATTAACATTGGCACATGATTAGTTTAACTAAATTTGAATCTCACAAAAAAACTAACACTTATTTTTGTTCTAATGGTATGGGATTAGTATTTTTATTTCTAGGTCATGAGTTCAAGTCCTGCCTGATGTTGGCCTTTCGTCTATTCGGCTTTAGTATTCTCACTATTATACAATTAACATTTATAAATTATTAATTAAATTTTAATTAACTCTTAATTATGAAATAACAATGCCACATCACTAAATTATGCAAGTCAAATTTTTTTTTAACAGTCAATGACCTAAAATTGGAGGAAACAAAGTGAGCTATCTTCTAAATAGGGGGACACCGGTGGTAATTTAGCCTATTAATTTAGGGTTTGATTTTTGCGTGAGCATTGTTTGTGATATAGTTAGTTTGTTTGTATATATATTTGGATCTTTTGTATACTCAACTAATTTAGGGTTTAATTCATACTATATACTCAAATAAATTAACTAAACTAGACAAATTTAGGGTGTAATTCATACTATATACTCAAATAATTTAGAGTTTAATTCAAATTTCAGATAAATATTTTTTTAAATTTGAATTTTTAAATTTAAAATAAATATAGTATAAGATGTTTTTTAACTAAGAAAATGTTATTTTATTTATTTGTTTATATTGTTTATAATACTTTTACAAATATGCCTAAGACACGTGAAACTATTTATAATTTTGATGTCGGTAATGAACGTGTACATTTGACTGCGTCTGCACATAGAGAGTGAATACCGATAGAAGATGATCCTGTTGAAGACCAACGTGTTGTGCACAAAGAACCCGTGACAATAGATTTTCTAAGAAGACCATATGATACTAGTATTTTAGTATCATATAGTGATCATGTATCACATCACATCTGGAATGGGGAAGTAAGTTTATGTTATTTAATTTATTAATTTTTTATTATAATAATTACATATTTATTATATTAATTTATTTAATAAATTACGTATTTAGTATATTTAGTTATTTAAATATTTGGTTAGTGTTGTTCATGTATTTAATTTATTAAATTTTTAGTATACTAATTTAATTTCTTATTTTCTATTATGCAATTTAATTAATTTTTAGTATACTTAATTTATTATTTTTACTATAGTTATTTAATTTATTAATTTTTTTATTATAATTAAATAAATTATGTGTTTAGCATAGTTTTTTAATTAAATATTTGGTTCGTGTAGTTCATTACATGTAGTATATTCATGTATTTAATTTATTAATTTTTTAGTATAGTAATTTAATTTCTTATTTTTTTAGTATAGTGATTTAATTAACTTTTATTATACTAAATTTATTAATTTTTATTATAGTTATTTTTTTGGTATAGTAATTTAATTAATTTTTAGTGTACTAATTTATAATTTTTAGTATAGTTATTTAATTACTTAATATGTGTTTTGTATAATAAATAATTTACTCTCTTTTTGTAACTCCATATTACCCTTAGATGCATAGCACACGGACGAAAATTGTGAATGATTGGAGATTCTCACGCTGGAATTCAAGAGTATGTTAACAATTGCAGGTTGTTATCGTTAGTTAGCTGCACATCTGAGACAGTTGACACAATCCTTATTTATGCCTTTATGGAGAGATGGCACAAGGAAACATCTAGTTCCATCTCCTATCAAGGAGATGACCATCACACTTGATGATGTGTCCTGCTTGTTGCATCTACCTGTGATGGGTGTGTTTTGCAGCTACCAATACATGAACGTGAAAATGTCAATTCCTGTTTGATGTAGTTGTTAGGCATATCACTACAAGAAGCCTTTGACAAGGTTATCGCTTGCATATGCGAGTTTGTACGTCTATCTTGGCTAAGGCAGGTGTATGAAGAAAGATGTGAAAGCAGCAGTTAGGAGCAGGTTGCTCGAGCATATATGTTGCACCCTTGTTGGGTGCATTATATTTGTAGACAAGAGCAGCACCTTTGTTTGCATAACATGTCTGAAGTTGTTCAGTGACCTTCAGCAGACATTTGTATCATCATCTTGATGAGGCAGCCTACAATGAGACCAAACAATGTGTGTGTTATGCCACTTTGATTCAAGTTAGTACTTTTTATAACATGTAGTATGTTTATATAATTTCTCCTGCATTACGTATAACTGATATGAGTATATTAATGTTTTATGTAAGCTTGGTCTACGAACACTTTTTGATGATTGGGGCAAGATCATTAGCCATTGGATGCAATAAGGAAAATCCTCGTGCCTTGCGTTGAAATATTGTTAAACGTAGACCATTAACCCTTGAATATAGATAACAGTTGGACCAATTAAATTTTGAGGCAGTTATATGGTCACTGTATGATAAACAGAGTGATACATTCGAATTCCAACTTATTAGTTTGTTCTCTAGCTGGATTCGAGCCGGTGAATTGTATCTCCCCAAACAGGTTCACCAACAATTTAAGATTGTCCAAGAAATTCCCAGAGATCGTGCATTTTTTAAACTGCAGGCAACCACAACTAATGAAATGGACCAGCAGTGGCTTAACTTTGGACAACTTATAGCATATGTGGATACTGTGGTGGTTGACCCGTCAAACTGTTCTCGTGACTATATGTCATGGTACTTCCAAGTGTTGCATCCATATATTTGTCCACTGTCAGAAATTAACCCTCAGGTGGTTCCAAAACCCTCACGTGCTCAGCAAAGGAGTCATCATATAGGGTTGAGCAGTCACACAGCTAGCAGTAATCGAGCGATTGGGGATAAGGTTTGATTTAATATAAATATTTACATATTTTGCATTCACATTACTTTAATAATTATTCATTTTTTGTTAATTGATAATCATTTTAGGGATTTCCACAGGAGATAGTTACACGTCTGCAACGTATGATTGACCTTCGAATGGTACCACAAGGAACACTAGCTTGGAAAGAGATTCAGCAACTTCTAGCACTAGTACGTCATCAGCTATGATTGTGCATTGACAACTTAATAACAACATGATTGTCTTATGTACTTTTTCTTCAACAAAATGTGATGTTTATTGTAAAAAAGATATTATATGTTATTTACAAATAATTTATTGATAATAATATTTTCATAGTACTTCATTTTATGCATAGAAATTCAATCATCATCTAAACTAACGTAGTATCACATAATATATAACAATTGTGAAAACTGTTGAATGCGACTATCGTAATGTGTCAACCAATCGCATGTGATCGGATAACAATACATTTTCCACAATATATCTGCATATGGCATTAGACAATGTTTTTTAAAGACCTACAAACAAACATAATACAATAAAAATGAACTATGTTTACTATGATGTATGTTTAGCTTGAGTAATGTAAAAACATATGCATTATACTTGAACAAAATGGTTCTCATTCACATGAGCTATGCAAATGACTCAATGAGTTGAGGTATCAACGGAAGGAACACTTCTTAATGAAAAAAATGTCGTGCATTGCTTTAGAGATAAAGAAATAAACACAACATTATAGCAAGTGGCAATGACATAACCTATGTAGGTAAATTCATCCATTTGTCAACACTGGCCTGCAAAAAAAAATATTATTGTTAACATATGCATACGTGAAAAAGACAATTTTACCAATCATAACGTATACACATACCATGCGTCGATTATCAACAAGTAATGAATTCCATAAAAGTTGAAATCGGCGGTCACTATCAAATATAGTCATGTACTTAGAGCATCATGTTCCCATTTTTCTGTATAACTGTTGACGAACAATAGCCATAGAATCTTCATCCAAACCCATCAGACTAGCAATTACATGATAACCACAATGACCATCAGCCAAAACATCTATTATGCGTTGACATAAGGATGCATAAAAAGGTAAATGATTTATGAACATAATTTTCATGTTATGTTCATTACAACAAACATTTACAACTTTTGGGAAAGACAAGTATCATGACCTGAAAAAAATGCATCAACATGTTCAAAATAATATGGGTCACGTTTTGTTGATTTCTCAGCTTGACGTACATGATCCTTTTGTCCTCCTTTGGTCTTAATCTTCTCTTTTGGATGACACATTAAAGTACAGTTAGGATATGTTATTTTGTTTAATTTTTCTCTGATTCTAATTTTTCCAGAAAAGTCAACCTCGTTAAAATGTTGATAGATGACATCAATATGTGACTAGATTGTCACATAAGTTGCCTCCACATTAGATGAAGTGCACCAATAGAAATATTTCCAACCACATATGTGGCTAGTTGACATGCACATGGAATACCATGTGTAGTCATCACTACACATCTACATTTTGAACTATTTGTACCAACAAGTTTGACCTATTGATATTCTAGTGAAATAAGATTCATTGCATACCTTGACACAAAGTCACGCAAATTATTGTACACCATCATATTAAATGGAACTCAAACAAAATTGATGTTTTTCTCAAAAGATGCTTTAATTTGGGTATGTTGCAATTGCAACATATTGTTCATAGCATCCCAACAATTACAAAGGTCATTCATGCTAGTTTATATCAATTTTTTTAAATTTGAATGCAATGACTCAACCCTGTTAAAAATAAATAGTAGTCATTTATAAACAATTAAACATATAAAATTAATGTTAACAAAAATCATACATGTTACTACTTGTGTTCCCTAAGTGGATCAACTTGTTGGTCCAAGCTTTAACAAATCTTTTCTTATGAGAGGTCCGCCAAGTGTCTTTGACATAATTAATTAATAGAGGTCAAGGTTGACAAATACATTTGAAGTTGCAAAGATATCCTTCAAATGCATCTTCAATGTCACACTTTTTAAGATCATGGAATGATTGCATAACTTGGTCTCATGCTTCTTGTGGATATATATACATTTTGCATTTAGCCTTCAAATTTTTTTAAATATGGTACTTACACAACAAATTAAATGGTTCTGGAAAAACAATTTCAATTGCCTTCATAAGAGTTAAATCTCTATCTGTAACAAACATTTTGGACACTGCATTACTTTTCAGAAAAAGTCCTCTAAGACGTTGAAGTGCCCAAACAAAGTTACTTTGTCATTCATACTCTAAGTAGGCAAAGACAACAAAAAATGTCATGACAATTGATGTCATACCAATAATTTCAAGCAAAAGTAATCAATATTTGTTTGTTTATATATATTATCCAACAGCAAAACAATGCTAAATATGTTTAACAATTTCACTGAATCAGGGTGAGTCTAGAAGATATCACACAAAACTTTTGTGACTTCATCCATTCTATGCAATGAAGATGCATATCACGCTCTAGTAAATTCATTAAATGTTGGATTTTTGTTCTAGGACCTCTTTGAAATTTACAAAATGTGTACCTTGTATTGTACACTTGACTAATGGTTGTAACATTACGTTCATTGTGGTCCTTTAAAGTGAGAAGAATGTTCTTCGCTTTGACCATATTTTTCGTCAATTCACCAAGTAATGTTTTTTCCTCATCTACCAAACGGCTGGTATATGGATGACCAGTTAATGTTTTCGCCAATGCATGATTGTGAAACTCATATACTACCTTCAACTTTCACCCATCTTGATTCTTCAGAAGTCGTCCTATTAATCTAAATGGACAATTACACTTGTGGGCCCCATTGTTTTATGAACATACTTGTCATAGTCTTTGTACAGTTTATACGTACCACTTCGCTCACACCCTAAATCCACAAAAATTTTGTCTGCGGTTGTACTTGACCTTAATATTACGATCACAAAGTTATTTTGAAATGCTACTCCTTTAACCCACTTTAATAACTCGTCTCGAGTAAAAAACACCTAATTTAATGAATAAATAATTTTCAAATATTTTACTTGATGATTAAATAAAATTATACTAATGTAATACTGATATGATTTGTACCTTTATGTTAATGAATGCATTTGTAAAATCAATAACATTCTCCATAATTTATTGTCCTTGGTCAATGTAGAGTTATTCACCATTATTATATTATTTAATAATTATATTACATATTTAATAATATCATAAATTTACATAAATTTTAGTAAGAATAAAACTACAAATATTTAATGTAAATGAGAAAGTTATGCTAAAGAACATGAATTTATATAAAGAACAACACAAAAAATAACATGCTAAAAAATAAATTAATTTTGAAAATAATATCGTATTTTGACATAAAAAAGTAAACTAAAATCACAAATATTTAATACTATATTTAGTATCGTGCTAAAAACATTTAAATTATCTCGAAACATTTCAAGAATTCATAAATTAAATATATTAACAAAAGATTAAGATTTAATAATTTAATATACTTAATATCAAGATTTTCAACTTCTTTATGTACGAAATTTTAACATCTACTAATAGTTAATTTTGTGTTGCCTACTTTTTGTTTCTTCCAACTAATTATTATAATAAATTAATTTATTGGTGTATTTAAATAATTATATTCAAGTAAATAATAGGTGTTCACAAATAAGATTGGATCAGATTTAAGATAAAATAAAATTCGATCTGATCAAATTTAATCTAATCCAATTAAGAATGATAAGATCAAATAATTTTTTTTAAAATTTATTTTGCTTTCTATAACACATAAGAAACAAAATAATAAACATAAAAACTTGTAAACAAAATATTAAAATATACATTATTTCTTCAAAATATTTGCAATAGTTGGTCGGAGAGTACAGAAGTTTGCAAATTTGTATGCTCTATGACAAAAAAACTCACATATAAATCATTAGCACAACATAATTTTTAGTGTAAAATTATATTTTTATTATAGTTAATTACATTATGAAAAAATAAACTTACTTGAGGAAGAGATGCTTAACAAATCCCCAAAAAAATAAAATACATACAATTATGGAGAAGAATAAAGTAAGAAGGAAAAAAAAAAGAACTATGACGGAGAAATATAAGGAAAAATGTTTGCTTTAATAGGAGAGATAAAGTAAATTTATAAATTTTATTTAATGATATTTGAAATTTAGGTAATTTTAAAAATATTAATTATATGTTTGCTTTATAATTCAAATTTAATTATTTTTATTTTATATTTAATATAAATATTCAATATTCAGTTTTAATAATTTATTTTGACATTTTTTACTACATATTTAACAAAAAAATCAAATTGGTTTATTAAATAATATATATATATATATATATTCTTTAGTAAATATATTCTTTATATTTATATTTATATATATATATATATATATATATATTCAACAATATACATGTGCTAAAAAAACATGTTAAAAATTGTAGAACTTATTAAATAGTCTATTATGTGTTTCTAATTAAACAATAGTATTCTTATAGTACACAAATTATTTGTTTTATAAAATATTACTGTATAAGAATTTATTTTCAATAAACTAAATAAATTTAATATACTTTAAAAGATAATAATTTATTTTAATAATTTAATATATTCAATAATTTAATAGATCTATTATAATAATTTATTAAATAAATTCAATAAATTAAATAAATTCAATATTCAATAATTAATTTTACAAACATAATAAGTAAATAATAAATCTTAAACGTAGAAAAATGCAAACTCATACAACTGGTGAGAAACCTAACATGCAGTCAAGTAAAACACGTATAAAAGTTATAATAACCAATCATTCAATCAATTGTTGCAAGCCTAAAAGGTATAATAACCAACCATGCAACCAATTGTTGCAAACCCTAACATGCAACCAATTGTTGCAAGCATTAAACTTCGCAGTCCACCTTAAACTTCAGAGTCAAACCACCTGAAAAATCATGAAAATGTCTTAACTTTTACTATTCGGCAATGCACTGTCGGAGGAAATTTGCAAATGTTTTTACTCTCTGGTAAGCCATCGTTGGAGAGTAAAAAAAATTGATGCATTGTCGGAGAGTAAAATCATTGAGGGTATATTAATATTTTACCCATCAGTAGGTGGGAATTGAAAATTCCTCTTAACCCACCAGAAAAACAGGTCAACCCAACCTGGCTTGTTTCTCCTTTCCGGCTCAATATGCTGGCCTGACCTGTCCCATCACAAGTTGGTGTGTTATACAGGCCAACCCACCAACCTACCAAAAAATAAAAATTTATTTTTAAAAAAGAGATCTTTTAAAATTACCTATTTTATTAAGTCTTTATTTAAAATTAAGAAAAATTATTTTTTATTTGATTATGTAATATAATAATTTAAAATTCAAAAATGATTATATAAAATAGAAATTTACAATTAAAATAAAACATAATTAAAAATGAGTTCAATACGAGTTGGCTCAACGACCTGAGTTTAACCTGTACAGATTGGGTTCTAAGTAAGTTAAGTTGTGTTTTTTCTATTAAAATACAAATTTCTTGTTACTCAACCTATATTTATGGTGGTCGGGTTGACCAACAAGTATTGCCTCATTTTGAAGGCTCTAATATGCATTGATAGTGTTAAAAAACTCACTTACGTTTAATCACATAACTGAATATCAACATAAAACTTTTTACTATGAATACTAATAAACTCTTTTTTTGTCTTCCAAGTTGATATTTGTTGTTTTTATCCCCAATTCTAAAAAATATTCTTTTTAATCACTTCTAACTAAATTGACAGTTTGGATATATAATTTCTAACGATTTTTTACTATATAAAGGATTAAATTAAACAGAGGGACTAAAAAAATTCTAACTTCGAGGGTAAAAAATAAAATGACCCAAATTGTTCGAGCTTTTATTGTTTTCATCATTAGACTCACCTTCAAAGGCTTATTAAAAGTTTGAACGCTTATCAATTGTCTTTTATCAAATGAATTCATATAATTCATTTAAATTTTAATTAAATGGAAGCTTATAAATATCAAGAGAATTCTCAGTTCAAAAACAAATCAACAGAATTTTGATAATGACTAGGGAATAAGAACTAAATTTTAAAAATTAAAATAATAAAATTTAACAAATAATTTACCATTTGACCAATTTCAGAAGATGAACCTTTTCAAAATTAAGCAGTTTACTAGAAAAACGAATAAATCATGTCTGATTGTTTGAAGATTGGATTCCCCCAGCCTAATCAGCATAGCCAAATTTTAGGTGCTTGAAACTTGGGCATCTTGGTATTTTGCACTACTAGCTACATAGACTAAAAGGAAAAGTTTAAAATGATTTGATAATTGCTTTGTATGCAACACCAATTCACCAAAGTATGTTACTTTGGAGCTATATGATGAAACAAAGGTATCCATGGTACATTAACACAAGGATGTAAACCGACCAAAAACAATATCCAACCAAACAATGTAATATAGACTACACAAATCGTTTACTAGTCCACATGGAGGAGATGACAAGATATAATCTAGCTAGGCGCAATTCTGAAACACAGATCCTTCTTCACTTCACATGCTCATCGGCTCTGGGGCACCAAGAATGTCTAGCAAAGAGTTATGAGGCTCCATTTCTTCGTGCCATAATGGAAGCTGGTCGCCAGGGTAGAAATTCCTAGTCACTCCTTCTGAGTTTATCTACAGGGATTTCCAAAGGCAAATCAGGTGCTTTCAAATCATTGCGCATATGTAAAATATGAACCTTAATTTTTAAATATAAGTTGCCCTTTCAAGTCAATTCGGTTATTAGCATTAAGAGATAAACTGTGTGTGGGGTTCAATTTCCTGCAATGCATTATGTCTCTTTCTCATTCCCGTATCCCCCCCAAATAAAGAAACACAAATCACAGGTCAAGATGTCTTACAATGACTGTTCGGACCACTCCACCACTTGCACCATCTCGAGCAATAGCCAGTGAAACTGCCTTTTTCACTAAATCCTGTCATACAACATCAAATAGACTGCCAGCAATAAGAATTGAAACAAAAAATATCATCTTCAGAATTTCGAATAGCTTTTAATGATCAGCCATTGTTTATATATGAAGTATGTCTCCAATGCACAACAATATTTTTTATCTCGAATCAACATTTTTCAACTTCAGCAGCATTAAGAATCAAAACACATACCTCAGCTTCATCCTTGGTCATTCCCTCTTTCCAGGCTTGGTCAAAAAAACCATACAAGTAACTAGAGCCAGATCCTGCAAACAAAAGACAAATCAAGTAAACCATAGCTTTACAAACAAAATCCATGCATCCCAAGGAAAATGCTAGCAAGCTAGAAATGGAAAATTTAGAAAAAATAATAAAGATAACAGAAAACCCATATACACATTTGCAAGATGCAATTACTCAGGCTTATTCCAAAGTGATATCTAAATTAATGCTATATGACACAGACAGATACAAGACAAAGACAAAGGAATTAAGAATTGTTAAAATCAGAGAAATAGAGAGGAATATTGGAATGATTGTTTGTATGAATACCCACAAGATGAATCTATTTATAACTTTATTTCATGAGTTATACAAGAATATAGAATATATGATTCTCTATAATCTCAAAGATATTTTTACTTACTATATTTAAAAACAAGATAATATAATATCAACATAATATAATATTAAAATAAGATAATATCTAAGATCCTAAACACTCCCCTTCAAGGTGAAGCTTACTAAGCATTCAACTTGTTACAAAAATGTAGTAACAAAATTAATAAATCAAAATTGACTTCCAACATAAACAATATTTTAAAATACAACTAAGAAATGTTGGTGAAGTCAGAGGATATTGCTTGAAACCATCACTACTACTGGGACATAGTTGAAACTATGTGCAACAAGGACAAACAGGACTCGTGCATCTGGGACAAAGACAAGGGTCAGTGCTTATGGGATAAAGTCGAGGCCAGTGCATCTAGGACAAAGATTAGGTTAGTGCATAAGGATAAATACGAGTCAATGGTAACCATTATTGAAGAGGAAAATAGAGGCAAGATGAACAATATCAAAATGGGACCACCACTACTATTGGGACATAATTGGAAATAGTGCAACAAGAACAATCAAGGCCAGTGCATCTAGGACAAAGCTGATGACAGTGCATCTAGGACAAAGATAAGGTCAGTGCATAAGGGTAGAAAACAAGCCAATGGAAGCCATTATCGAAGAGGAAAATAGAGGCAAAATGAACAATATCGAAACAGTACCACCACTACTACTAGGACATAGTTGGAACTAGTGCAGCAAGGACAATTGGGATCAATGCATTTGGGACAAACACAGGGGCCAATGCATCTGGAACAAGGTTGATGTCAACGCATCTAGGACAAAGATGAAGTCAATGCATAAGGGTAGAAATGAGCCGATAGAAGCCATTATTGAAGAGAAAATTAGAGGCATGATGAACAATATCGAAACACTGTTTTACAATAGGAGCAACAAGCAAAAAGAGGTTACTGGGGACAATGGTCATTGCTCCCGGTGAGAGGCTTTCTTTTTAGTATTCCTTCAACCTGGCTCTAGATACTATGTTAAAATCAGAAAAAATGGAGAGAAATATTGGAATGAAACTACTTGTATGAATACTTACAAGATGAATCTATTTATAACTTATTTCATGGGTTATACATGAGTATAAAATATACGATTCTCTATAATCTCAAAAATATTATTTTTACCTACTATATTTAAAAACAAGATAATATAATATCAAGATAATATAATATTAAATAAGATAATATCTAAGATTCTCAACAAGAATACAGAAAATTTTCAAAATCATGCATAACTTTTGTATAAAATTAAATAAAATACAAATGTTAAATAAAAAGAAGCAATTCAACGTTTAAAAGTGAGCATGAGTCATTTATAAACAACAAAATACAACGATAGACTTATCCAAATTGTCTCTGGAGTGTCTAACATGAATATGTATTTGAAACAAGGCTATCCGTGCATTCTTGACTTAAATGACATGACTAGGAAAGGGAATACAGATACAATCAAATCATCAAAAACTAAACAAATTAAACATCAAGTTATCAACCATCTCCAGTCAAAAGGTTCACCATTCTATAAGCCTAAGAACCACTATACAAGATACATATTAAGTTTAAGAGGATAAATATATCAAGTTACATTTTACTTTTCTTCCTTCCTCCACATCAAACCAAACAAGCAAAGGGAAGGTCTATGTTTAAGTCGATTGTCTTCCAACTCTGATCTCTACAAGCCTTTATTTCTATAGTCTAATACAATGAAGAATATATTTTTCAAAGGATTCATGCCTCACTGATTCTTATTAACTTAAACAGATCTACCAAATATCAAAAGAATAATATGAGCAATTGATATAGGTAATATCTATATATATATATATATATATATATATATATATGGAAACTCACATGTCACGTGTATAGCTGAATGTGAATACAGAAATCATAATATAATTGTACATAAAGTCATTTTAACAATGAGATACCTCCAATAGCAAAAGGTTGTTGTACTATCGTTCCACCTAGAGGAACTCCATAAATTTGGCCACCTTCATATTTATCCCAACCACCGACAATCAACCCAGTCTCTAAGAAATTCTGCCAACAACAGTTAATGTAGAACAAGGTCAAATATTAGTTACTCTGGTCTATATATAAATATGGGAGGAAGAGGAGAGAGGAAGCATATAACTAGGAGTATCAATCAAGCAAACACAATAGTGGATCATTTGATAATCTTTTGAATCAGAATACTTAGTTTTCTACATCATTTAAATGTCTAAATCTAATCTAAGATTGAAAATGGTTAGCAGCACCAATAGCAACTATGTGGGAAAATTTTGTTGGTAACATTGTTACCAATTGTATCTCCTCCCACTCAACCAATACAATAGGTCTTTGCATCTTACAAACAGTAAACTAAAACCCCTTCCAAACATATACCAAGCTTCTCCATAATCATCATTACCTAAACCTTCAAACATTTCATTGTTTTAATCATAACAGTCCAAAGGGATGTTGAGTTGCTCAGTGGGAGCTTTGTTTAAAATTAGGGATCATTAATGAAATTGATGTTGTGCAATCCATGTAGCCAATCTTACCTATTGGAATAAGGCTTTTGTTGTTCATATCAGAAAAATTCCCTGCAATTCTTGCAGTGTTTAGTTCAATTTGATTGAGCATCTTAGGTTTCTCACATTTTTCTCATAAATTTTCAAAGTAAAGGGAAGGGGATTAGATTACATTGTATTCCTCTAAAATAGAAAGATTCTAAAGTTTCAAATTGGCTCATGACCACTCCACTGATCAAATTAAC
The DNA here is from genome assembly GCA_037954015.1 of Psophocarpus tetragonolobus. Taxonomy (NCBI): domain Eukaryota; kingdom Viridiplantae; phylum Streptophyta; class Magnoliopsida; order Fabales; family Fabaceae; genus Psophocarpus; species Psophocarpus tetragonolobus. The sequence goes on along the minus strand of CM075688.1, from coordinate 20,686,710 downwards.
CCAGTTCAAAAGTAATAACCAAACTTTCAAGTAATCAGTTTCATTTTGGTCTCCCCGTTTCTCAATACTCTCTTTTATAACATTTCTTGGTATCTTATGAGTACAATAATGTGAAGTGAATTAAACATTTATTCAATTCAGCCTAAGATTACAGCCTAAGACTAATGAACCAACCAGTTCTATTAACCAATGTGAAGTGACTTAAACATTTATTTAGCCCAAAATTTCAACTTTTATAAGTTTGCATGGGCACAAGGTCTAAATGAGTAGAATAATGTATCACCAAAGTGAACAAGAAAACATTGGGTAACACGCCTTAACAGAGCAAGCCTTAAAATCAAATCATGTGAAAAGATAGTAATATCCTAAATCCATACTGGTTGGTATCAATGCTAACATAATTGGTAGAAGTTCAACCATGCAAATCATACAAATTACCAAGAAAAAGCCTTAAGGTCAAACCTTGTTGTTATATGAGAGCAGCCGGACAAGGTTTGCAGCAACTTTAACTGTTGCAGGTTGTCCAAGTTGTATCCTACACAAATAGAAAACTCACAATGAAACAAAAATCATTGTAAATACACTAAATCATAGCCTAAACTTAATATAATAGGGGGTGTGAATTAACTTACGTGTGTTGATGAAGGAAGTAGCGCACATAGTCAGAGACAATCTGAGAATCTGCAGCCTGCAAAATAAATGCAGACTATCATTTTCAGGGCATAAAACAATATCAGTGAATGAGAGATTCAATAATCATCTGCTGCAAGATTAAAATACGAGCTTAATCGGTATCTCATATAGCTAGAACATGTGAATACATGAGTTAAAAACAGTTACTTTTGAAAGTTGAAACCCCTAATTTATATTATTATAAACCTTAAAAGAATGTGTAAGTGCAGCACCTTTCATTTGAGGAGTGAAACTACATAATTAAATCAGACACAGCAGGCAAATAAAAGATCCAAAATAACAGTAAGAAAATCAAATTGAGGTGAATAATAATTAGCATAGGCAAAAAGCACCACAACCACACAAGTATTGATCTTTAGACAAGAGTGGTGGGATAGAAAAAACAATACCGATCCAGAGCGACAGACATAGACATTATCAGTGAGTTGTGTGATTTTGTCCGATGCCCGGTTGGCAACATAAACTCCTGAAAGTGGAAAAATGACCAAACATTACTCCACAAATGAACAAGAAGAATCGAATCTCAATTCTCAGACAACGTGCTAGTAATTAATTACCCAGAGAAAGCTGCTGCAAAAACACAATCAAAAAATGAAAACCCTAAGTTTAGTTGGTGTCGTTTTGAGAAGGAGAGAGAGAGTGTACCGGTGCTGGTTCGAGAGTCAGCTCCGAGAACGACACCGCCGTTGTAAGTAACGCCGATGATAGTGGTTCCCATGGAGTGGGGAGCACTGAGATCAACTTTACGATCCATGATTCAACAGCGAAGCAACGAGAAGGAGAAAAGAGTGTAAAAGGTTGAGTGCCCTAACGCACAATAAGAAGGGAAGAAAACAACCATTGCTCTTACTCTTTTTTATAGCATTCCAACTTGTTGAGTAAGTTTTTCCTTTCTTTAAAACAAAAATAAAGAAAAGGGAAAAAATCATTCCGATTAGTTTAAATTTTTTTAAAATAAATTTGAAATAATACAATTTTGGTCAAAGTATTTTTTAAATTATTTTTTAGTAAAATTATTATAAAATATTTTTTGTTTGATTAAAGTCTATACTGTCAAAAAAAATAATGTTAACTGAGTGTAATTTTTTGAAATAAATTGTATTTATTAAATATCATAAACTATCTTATAAATTCTTTTGGTCAAAGTATTTTATAAATTATTTTTTAGTAAAATTCTTGAAAAATATTTATTTGTTTGATTAAAGTCTATACTGTAGAATAATAATGTTAACTGGATGTCTAGTATCCCAACTATTTACAATGCTACCAAGGAATCTAACAAACTTAGTGTAATTTTTTAAAATAAATTGTATTTATCAAATATTATAAACTATCTTAAATAAAAAAAATTAAAAACATTATTTGTTCTAAATAATTAGAATGAATAATCCTATCCATTTGTAAGACAACTCAACAAGTCAATTGACCAACAAAATCACTCAACAAGAAGGAAAGATTGGATTATTTTATGTTTTGAGAGGTACAAACACTAGATATGGAGTACGAAAAGTAATTTTCAAAAACCTATAGCGCATTTTGCATTTTTGGTTTTTATTGAATGTATTTTGAAAATGCAAACGTATTCAGCAAAAAATGGTTTTTATTTGATTTTATTGTTATTTTCAAAATAATTTTCACCTAATTTTAAAAATAATAAAATTTGATTTTGATATTTATGTGTGTCTTTATTTAAATTCATCATTTGACGTCATTCATTACTACATCCCGACTGACAATCACTAACCACCACCTCTGATCAACGGTCACTAATTGTCACCTTCTTTTATTGGTCATCAATCGTCACCTTCAACCGTTGGTCGTTGGTCGCCAACTCCAACTGTCAATTATTAGCCACCACCTCCAAACTTTACCTTTGACATTGACCACCATCTTGAAATGATAAATTAGCTCATAAAGGAGGTTGAATAGATATATAAGAAATTTTTTGCAAAAATTTTAAAATACTTATTAAGAAGCTTTTGATGAGAAGCTTAAGAAGGTAGTTTATAAAAGAAAAAATTCTTATAAGTCTATTATAAGACAAAATCAGATAGTAAGAAATATGTTATAATAGAAGATAGTATGAAGATCAATTTTTATAGGGTTGATTCTTACCTAAATTATGTCCAATTCTCTTCTAATAAATACCTCTTGGAGCTTCCACTATTACAAATTAAAATACAACTAATTACTCTTATTACCACTTTCTAGTTTATGACAAGCATTTTATATCACTCCTAATTTTACCTTTAAACTCCTTATGAGTTTAATAAACAATTGTTCTTTGTCACTAAGTCACTTCTCACTTTCAATACAAAAAGAAAAAATTTACAAAAGATAGCTATTTAAGAGATGATATACAAGTTTAGCTTAAAATAAATAATTTCACAAAAGTGAAAAGTATACAATGAAAATATAAAAACATTTTTCTAACACTATAAGGTATAATTAGACAACTGATGTACATTTAGAAACAAGACGAGAGATTTAGTGCTTGTTTTGCAACAGTTTTATAAAACTGTTTTCAGTATTTTAGTTTTTAAAAACTAAAAAACTTGTTTGGGTAGTGTTTTCTGAAAACAGTTTTCGAAAACAGTTCTGGTTTTTTAGTTTTTGAAAACTAAAAAACTGAAACAGCTGAAAGTAGTTTTGCTTTTTAATTTTCTGTTTTTGTTTTGAAAACTCAAAATACAATGAGAATATGTTGTTTTTTGCTTTTTATTAATGAAATTCTAATAAACATGAACAAGTTTTTCCATTTTTACATCTTCAAAACAGTTTTCAAATATCAGTTGCCAAACTAGTTTTTTTTTCTTTTCTTCTCGAAAACAGTTTTTGAAAACTATTTTTAAAAACTGTTTTCAAAAACTAAAAAACAAAACCAAACCAATCAAGTCCTTATCATGTATGATATATATTCCCAACTTTGTTATTGCCTTCATGCACAAACTTCCTTTATATAGAGAGTGATTGCATGTAGTTGCTTATACATGTCTTTGTGGTGTCATTTTCTCATTGACGACTTTTTTGTAAAACTCATTGAAATATAAAGATGAGACATTGTATATGTTGTTTCTCGGCTTCTGATAGGTTTAAACTAGTTATGTTGACACTTGTATGAATATAGATTTGAAATATTTTGGCATGTGTGGTACACGTTTTGTTTCCAATTGCACACAAATTACATGGTTGAGTATTGCTATTTTTTTTTTTTTGCTGCAAGATATTTTTTTACATGAGAAAGGGGAAGTTAATAGTATTCTAGCAAGGAACAAGAGGTTGTGTATATCAATAAAGATATTAGATTACGGCATAGATCAACGATAATGTTTAATATGTTGATAGGTGATAGTGATATTTGTATTGCTTTATAACTAGGGGTGCCAATTATATGGTAGAGTATGCTTTTTTTTCTTTTTTTTTTGCTGCAAGATATTTTTTTACATGAGAAAGGGGGAAGTTAATAGTGTCTTGGCAAGGAGAAAGAGGTTGTGTATATCAATAAAGATATTAGATTACGGCGTAGATCAATAATAATGTTTAATATGTTGACCAGTGATAGTCATACTTGTATTGCTTTATAACTAGGGGTAGGTATACTAGACCGGTCTGCGGACTTTCAAGCCCGTCGAACTTTGGACCTTTTTTTTTAAAAGAATCATAAATATAGAAAAAATTTGAGTCTGGTCTGCGAAACACGTGAATTTCATAGGTTAAATTCGCGGGCTCACAAGCTTGGCCCATTACCAGTTTAAAGAGACAAAATGTCATTTAAGCTATTAGTTTGTATTAATGTTGTGATTTTTTCTTGTAAATTATGATATTTTATGCTTTTAATATTGAAAATATTTAATGTTTCAGAATATTATAAATAATGATATAATTTTTAGTATGATATATTATAATTTAGTTAGTTTAAAAAATATTAAATATTTTTTTAATTATTTGTAAAAAAATATATGTGTATATGCAAGCTCGTGGACCGGTCCATTAAACCCGCAAACTTCGCGGACCAGATATGGACTCCCAAAAAAAGTCCATTTATTTTAGCATAATGTAAGACCCCTATTTATAACGATTAGTTATATTGCTTTGTGATGGTTGTGTTTTCTTAGGTTGGGAATATCTTGTGCTCAATGTAAGACCCCTTTTTTTAATAATTTTTTTTATAAAAAATGTTTTGGTTTAATAATTTAAATCAAATGTTTCCGTTGCGGGTGACCACATTTGGCAAAGGACTATAATACTAAGATTGTGACTTGCTTCAATTGTGGTAAGTTGGGTCATTACCGCAATGAGTGCAGAGAACCAGAGAAGGAGCAGGCCAATAGGGGCAATAATAATGGAGGAAAAAACCAAGTAGGAAGGCCTAAGACCACAGGCAGAGTTTTTACCATGAGCGGTACTGAAGTCATTCTATCTGATGACCTCATCTAAGGTAAATACATCATAAACGATCACCTCGTTAATGTACTATATGATTTTGGTGCTACTCATTCTTTCATATCACATGATTGTGTGAAATATTTAAAGTTACATGTCTCTTTGTTGCCATATGATTTGACTGTTTCTACTCCAACCAAAATTCCTATTGTAACTTCACATGCATGGACAAATTATTGCATTTTCATTGATGGTCAAAATTTTACTATAAACCTTATCTATCTACCCCTATCTCATATGGATATTGTTCTAGGAATGGACTGGTTATCTTTTAACATATTCTATTAAATTGTCATGATAAGACATTAACTTCAAATCAATCCTTGGTAAAGTTTCCAATTCAGGAGATTTAAGAGAGATTACTACCAACCACAATATGGATTTGAAAATGGCTCAAGTTTACATGATCTTAACTTATTTGAAAGTAGAGGAAACTCCAGATATGAGTAAATTTCCTGTAGTTTTTGAGTATCTTGATGTTTTTCCTGAAGATGTTCCTGGATTACCTCTGGATAGAGAAATAGAATTTACCATAGATTTGGTACCAGGATCATGACCTATATCAATAGCTCCCTATAGAATGTCGCCTCTAGAACTAGCGGAGTTGAAAATGCAAGTAGAGGAACTGTTGGATAAGAAATTCATTAGACGAAGTGTTTCTCCTTATAGTGCTTCAGTCTCGTTAGTTAAAAAGAAGTATGGCAGCATGAGGTTTGTATGTGGACTACCATAAGCTCAATAAGATTACCATTAAAAATAAATATCCTCTTCTGAGAATTATGATTTAATGGATCAATTGAGAGGTGCTTCGGTATTGCCCAAGATTGACTTAAGATCTGGTTACATCATATTCGAGTCAAAGAGGAAGATATTCCAAACACTGCATTTAGGACAAAATACGGTCATTATGAGTATTTGGTAATGCATTTTGGGGTTACCAATGCTCCTGCTATTTTCTGGGATTATATGAACTGTATTTTTCATCAATTCCTTGATAAATTTATAGTAGTATTTATTGATGACATCTTAATATACTCTAAATGTTTTGAGGAACATGAAGAACATTTGAGGATCATACTGCGAATCCTAAGAGAAAGAAAGTTGTACAGAAAGTTGTCAAAGTGTGAATTTTGGTTACAACAAGTTTAGTTTTTAGGACATGTAATCTCATGAGACAAAATTGCAGTTGACCCTTCAAAGGTTGAAGTTGTGTTATGTTAGGAGCAACCAACAAATATCACAGAAATACGTAGTTTCTTAGGATCGACAGGCTATTATAGAAAATTCATTGAAGGATTTTCTAAAATAGAATTACCCTTGACTAAGTTAACATGTAAAGGTTAACCTTTCAGATTGAGTGAGGCATGTGAAGATAGTTTCCAAAATTTAAAAGAAAAACTAACGTTTGCACCTGTATTAATTCTACCCGATCCTACTAAAAAGTTTGAGGTATATTGTGATGCCTGAAGACAAGGATTAGGATGTGTGTTGATGCAAGAAGGGAAGGTAGAAACTTATGCATCAAGACAACTTAGACAACATAAAGTTAACTACCCTACCCATGATTTAGAATCGGCTGCAGTAGTGTTTGAGCTAAAAATCTAGAGACGTTAGTTGTATGGGACAAGATTTGAGGTGTTCAGCGATCATAAAAGCTTGAGGTGTCTATTTGATAACAAAAAGCTGAACATGAGGCAACATAGATGGATGGAATTCCTTAAGGATTACGACTTCGAACTACGATATCATCCTGGAAAGGCAAATGTCGTAGCAGATGCTTTAAGTCGGAAATTCTTACATGCATCTATGATGATGGTAAGGGAATTGAAATTAATAGAATAATTTAGAGATTTTGACTTGTTTATGGAAGTAAGACCTAAAAGTCTTTGCTTAGGAATGTTGAAAATCTCAAATGGCTTCCTTAAACAAATTAGAGAAGCACAAGGAAGAGAAATTTCGTTACAAGGAAAGTTAACAAAAAGGATGGAAGGAAAGGAGTCAGAGTTTCATAAGGATTCAAATGGGATTATCAAGTTTAGAGATAGGATTTGCATACCTATGGAAGAAGGTATGAGAAAGTTGATATTGGAAGAAACTCATAAAAGTAAGTTGTGCATTCATCCAGGTGCCACAAAGATGTATCAAGACTTAAGAAAGATGTTTTGGTGGCCTGCTATCAAGAAGGATGTGGCTGGATTTGTTGAACATTGCTTAGTATGTCAAAAGGCAAAGGTAAAACATCAAAGACCTTTTGGTGAATTACAATCTTTAGACATTCCAGAAATGGAAGTGGGAAAGCATATCTATGGACTTTGTGACCGAATTACCAAGGACTACATCTGGTTGTGATGCGATATGGGTGATTGTAGATAGATTGACAAAATCTACTCATTTTCTACCTATTAATATTAGGTTTTCAATGGAAAAGTTAGCCTAGTTGTACATAAACGAGATTATTAAACTACATGGTGTACCTTCTAGTATTATATCTGATAGGGGCCCTCGTTTTACCTCTAGATTTTGGAATAGTTTACAACAAGGCTTAGGAACTAAGATCAGACTAAGTTCAACTTATCACCCTTAAACAAATGGACAGTCAGAAAGGACCATCCAATCCTTAGAAGACCTGCTGAGAGCTTATGTCTTAGAGCAAACAGGAAGCTAGGATCTTTGCCTTTAATAGAGTTTACTTATAACAACAATTTCCACTCTAGCATAGGGATGGCTCCATACGAGGCTCTATATGGGAGGAAATGCAAGACCCCATTATGTTGGTATGAAACTGGAAGTTCTTTGATTTTAGGTCCAAGTATAATTCAACAAGCATCATATAAGATTAAAATGATCACGGAAAAGATGAAAATATCTCAGGGTAGGTAGAAAAGTTACTATGACAAATGAAGGAAACCCCTTGAGTTTAAAAAGGAGATCATGTTTTCATGAAAATCACACCAATGACTGGCATTGGTAGAGCTCTCAAATCTTGAAAACTTTCTCCCAAATTCATTGGTCTGTATCAAATCCTTAAACGTGTTGGTTCTGTTGCTTATCAAATTGCTTTACCTCCTATCCTTTCCAATCTCCATAATGTATTTCATGTGTCAACTTTGAAAATACATTTCTAACCCTACTCATGTGCTAGAACCTGATATAGTAAAAATATGAGAAAACCTTACATTTGATGTGTTTCCTGTGGGAATCGAGGATCAAAGGATTAAACGACTTCAGGGAAATGATATACCTTTAGTAAGGGTATTGTGGAGTCAACAAGGAGACGTAGATGCAACCTACGAGTTAGAGACCAATATGCGAAAAGTATATCCTCATCTCTTTCAAATCTAATGAATTTCGAGGATGAAATTCCAAAAAGGTTGGGAAAGATGTAACATCTCTATTTTTAAATAGATTGTTATATAATCTATTTGAATTTAAATTAGAAATTAAAAGTAGATATTAAAAACTTAATTTCTACAATTAAATTGATATTGTGAATTTCTATATATTTGAGAATTTTACTAATTGAAAGATGTTCAAATAACTTAAATTATTAAAAAGCAGTAAAATAAAATATAATATTGAGAGTTTAAAATTTATTTTTAAATTATAAATAGAGACTACATAATTTATTGTAATTTTGAGAATTTTTTTAAATTAACTGAGACTATTTTTATAAATATCGTTATATTTCGGACTGTTATAAAAAAAATTAAATGATCATGTTTTAAGTTGAAATTTTTATGAGACTTGTAAAATTATATAGAAATTTTTTATAAACTGATTTTATTTTAAAATTAATTAAAAATAATAATAATAATAATAATTAATTAAGAAAAAAACAAGTAAATGTTGAGTAAATTTTTCTAATCTTATCTAATAATCCTTATCTAAGTAACCTTATCTCCAATGAATTGTAGAGCAAATTTTATAATCTTATAAAAAAGAAGAATTGGTTGAAGTAAATGTTGACTTGACCTGACTTTAACAACCTAGCTTATATCTAGTAACCTTATCTTATAACCAACCAATCATTTAATTCAAAAAAAAATTAATTTTGGCCTATAAATACAAGCTCCACTCATGCATTTCATTACAAAAAAAAAATTGCAATTCCTTTCTCTCTCTTGTTTCCAAATTTCGCATAATACTCTAGTCTACTAAAGTTATTTTATTTCTTACACCCTTATCACTTACAAAATTACAAGTCAAGTTAATTTTAAGGTTCTTCACCACTCATCATCAAACTTTTATTAAGGTAAGGGGGGAGTGAGATTTATAAGTCTTTGTAATGTTAATCTTAATAGACTTACAATTGTTGTTACTTCTATTATTTATAATACTTATTTTTATTTACAAGTTTAATTGTTCATTAATGTACTAATTATTCTAATCTTTATTTTCAATCATTTAATTGATTGCTCAATAATTTCTAACTGTACTAACTTTTAATTATTCTCCAAAAATTATGTTCTGGTCCTACGTTATTATTTATTTATTTTTTAGATATTATGATCTAGTCCTTATTATTTATTATTTAATTCTCCAGATATTACAATCTGGTCCTTTGTTATTTAGTATTTTATTTATTCTCCATATTTTATAATTTGATTCTTTGTTATTATTTATTATTTTATTTATCCTCCAGGTATTATAGTTTGGTCCTTTGCTATCATCTATTATGTTTTTGCTTCAGATTTTATTTCTTTCTATCATATAATTTAAATTATGATTAGTTTTGGTGTACATATTTCTATTCTATATGATCTATCCTTCTTTAAATTACGCGTATTACATTTTATTCAAAATGATGCAATAAAATTATTAATTATTAAATGCTTATGGTAAAATAAAAATAAAATAAAATAATAAAAGTAAGTCTATTTTTAGAAACAACATAAAATACTCGAGAGATTATATGTAAAGTTAAATTATTAGAAATTCACAATAAATATGATAATAAAAAAATATAATTTATAAAAGATATATTTTAATATTAAAGATGAATCAATTTTATATTGATATATTATTACTATTGATTCTGAAGTAAAAATTTTAAACTGAGAAATTAATTTTTATATTTATCTTGTTACTAAAATTATTTTCAATATCTTTTAATTCCTTGATATTAATTATCTATGGAATTGTAAATTATTATGTGAATGATAATTGAAATAGAAATGTTATGTACCTTTGTATTCACCAAGTCTAGTGATGTTCAGAACTGTGTTGTAATGTTGTGAGATGAACTTAGCAAAGTTCTAAGTTTCCTTGTAATGATTTGAGACTATGTAGGCACATGAGTGTCAGTGTTGGGAAGTCACAGTTTGGTACACTGTGAGATAGAAGGCAGGGACTAGGTAAGGTCTAAGAATGTTTTAATCAAGTAGGTGGATATTCGGATAATTCAGATTAGCACCTTGGACTAGGGTATTCAAAGGCCAAACTTGAAAACTTTCCATACCTAGTCAGCATTGTCAAGGTTGAGTTGTGTATATCTTTCTATTATGGGCTGGAAGATTGTCAGATTTCTAAGAAAAATAATTATTATTGTTCCAATGTTTTTTGTGAAAAAGATATGCAACTATCAATGACTTCCCAAAGAAATCCTTGATGATCAGAACAAATCATCAAAGATCATATATGAATTCATACATTGAGTAAACTAAGATAGAGTTGTAGGTCAAACCTTAGGCCCCCGTTGTTTGTTAAATCTATTAAGATTGATGTTAATGTTTATAAAAATCTCACTTCTTTTATTGTTTTTTTCTTCATATATGATCATGGTGCGAATACAAGATGGAACTGTTCAGCAATATATGTTGAAGGATTCAAAGGATTTCCTCTTAGTATGCTTACTCATAAACAATTTTTTTTTATACTTTTGAGAAATTTTAGGTACATAAAAACTCCATTGCTCTGACTTATTTAAGAAGATAGTTATAACAATTAATGTATTTATGTTTCAAATATCATATACGATAATGTATAATAACTATATTTTAACTCCTAATGTTTATAATATGATTATGGTTATTTATATAAGATATTTTTAATGTTGGTTAAATATATAAAACAAATAATAATAATTTGTCACATTTTAATAAATATGTTATTAATATTAAGGTTGTTACAATCACTGCACACTACCAAATTTGACTGAACCAAGAAAAATATAATCCATATAGAATATATATATAACCTTAGTCCAACCTTTTTTTTTAGCTTGGCCCAACGAACAAAGGGTAACCCATTTTTCCAACTCTATAAATTACTTATATAACATAACATTCAATTTTCACATTCACCTTACAAAATGATATATTACGACGTAAATTAATTAAATATATGTGTTCTTGTATTGACTTCGGTTGAGCTACGTCTTCTGTCGCTTTTCGCTCCGAGATCTTGTGCCGAACAGGTGAGAACCTACAGAAAGAACTCTGATGCTTAATTCAGTGAAAGTTCGGTTTGGAGTAAGGAAAACAAGTAATAATGGTATGTTAATGCTTATTGTTTACCTTGATACATGTTACCTATTTATAGGGGTGGACTGGCCTTTATCTATTGAGTTTCATCTAATCAACCCAACTTTAGGTAATATGGTTTTGATGTTGGTTTCTAGCTAATAATCATGATTTGTGCTAATTAAACTTGATCCGTTGTAAGCTGAATACCTATGGCCAAATATGATATCTAGCCTGAGCCACGTGTTGAGGTCGAGGTCCCTGCATATAGTTGTTGAGGTCTTCGGCCAAGGCCGAAGTGTGCCTATCCTGTTCACTTGCCCCCAGCTTCAGTCGCGGAGAAGCAAGAACCGAAGTTTCAAGAAAAAAACAAGAAACTCAAAGAGAAGAGAAATGGAATGTCAAGGTTCTCAGTCAAGGTAGAAGTCTTTTGTGGGTGACGCCGGGGGTAAAAGGGCAGGAAGTTAAAAAGGTGCGAGATCTAGACCGTCGCTGAAGACGAAGGAGTAGGAAGCTGAAAAGGCGTGAGATCTGGGTTGTTGATCTGGAGAGGCTTGGATGGTGGGGATTGCGTCGCTTCGTCTGGGTTTCCCTAGCTATATATAGAGTGTGATTCTCAGCCACTCTTCACCAAATTTTCTACCCTTTGAGCTGAGATCTCTAAATTCTCTCCAACCTAGTGTTTCACCTGTGTAAGAAAGGAAAAAGGTATGTCGCTCAGAAATGTCTTCCTCTTCCTTTACTAGTTTTGTTCCTTCTTCTTCTTCCTCTTCTCAGGCTAATGCCTAGGAACCAACCAAAGTCACCCCCTCTCGAGAGGGCAGCAAGGTTTGTTCTGCTACCCATCCTTTTCCTGCCCCCCAGCCATGGCGGTTGAGACCGAGGCTGAGCACATCTCTTTTGAGGGGCCAAAGAGTCCTGAAGTCCCTAGTCGTAAGGGAGTAGGGAACCCCAAAAAGGAGTTTCCCCCTATTGAAGACCTCGAGTACAACTGAGTGGATAGGGAGGTTGCTGCCTAGTATTCCTGTTACAACATGAAGAAAGTTTTATTGAGCTTCGTGAGGAGTGTGGAGATGTGCCCCTTCGAGAGGGCAAAAACTTTCTTTTCTTCATTCGCCACTATCGAAATGGTAGTTTCGACAAGCCTAACTTTGCTTTCCATTATAGAGGCGAGGGGGAAAGCCACGAGTTTTTCTATGTTCACGACTGCATGTTCCGAGATCTTGCAGTCTCACTCCCATTTAATGATTTCACCATGGGGTTCTCCGCATTCTCAATATCGCTCCCACACAATTACATCCGAACACTTGGGCATACCTCCAGCGTTAAGAGCCTTGTGTTTGTTTACCCATGTTAAGACCAGTCCTAACCTGTTTTGGTGCCACTTCACTAATCGTCCCCATGAGAAATGTAAGTGTATGTCTTTGTACCGAAATCCCAAACATCCTCTTCTCCAGCTATACACCACTTCCTAAAAGAACTTCAAGACCGAGTTCTTTAAAATCTTGGTTGATCTAGAGACTGGTCCTAAGCAATTCTGTGACCAAAACGTGGAGAAGCTATTCCCTTTCTACTAGCAGCGAATGCCGAGGAGGTATGATTCCTATCCTGTCGAGTTGTTCACGGTTGAAGAAGCAGCGAAAGCTGCCTTTTTAGATTTGCTTCCTCAGTGCCTCCCTGTCAAGAGATTGATAAAGTTGTTCCAATCTTCGACAGCTATTGAGGATTTGGAGAGTGAGTAGTTGAACACAATGTATACCTTACTCATGTTTTTAACTTGCTTATTTTTCGGGTATGTGTTTCGGTCTAATGGTTGTGTTGTATTATCCAGGCATCATCATGGACAGAGGGGGGAGTGTGATAGATTTTCATAAAAACAGGTGCGCCTTAGTTGACTTATTTGAGGATGATAAGAAAGACATCCCCCCAAGAGATTTTTTAGCTAGACCCCCTGCCGACATCTTCCCCCCTGCCCCCAAGGCTGCTAGCATAAGGCCCAGACCCAAAGAAAAAAAGACTGAGAAAGGGAGGGATAAAGGGAAAAGGAAGAGTAGAGAAGGGAAAAAGTCTTCTTCAAATAAGTCCAAAAAGCAAAGGACTAAAGACCCTTCCTCCAGCCTAGTTGTTCCCCCTGCTATAATAAGTTCATCCTTTTTTGGTGAAGACTTCGATCCCCTCATGGTCATATGCCAAGTTGGAGAAAATTTGTTTGAGACGAGCCAAACATACATGATTAATACTGATCTCACTCTCCACTAGGTCCATTATTGTGAGCTTTCGGCTCATTTGCAAGCCTTAGGATGCTATCTGTTTGCCACCGAGACGACTAAGCTGTGGTAACAGCAAAAGCATTTTGAGGAGTCGCTAGAAACAGTCACTAAGGTCGTAGACTCCCTAAATGCTAAGGTTGTTGATTGAAAGACAAAGCCAGTACCATGATCTCGTTTAAAGAGCACGATGCGGCTCTCAAAGAAAAAGATGAGAGGATTGAGAAGGTGTTGGAAATGTACAAATAAGTTAACGCTGCTCGTGAACAGAGTTAAAAGGGTCGCAAGTCTTTGAGTCGTGACCTTGATGCGGCCAAAATTGGCTTCTTAAGGTATAAAAAGCAATCAACTAATAACATATGTGTCAAGCACGAGGCCGGATTTTGTCAAGCTATGCGCCAAGCCTACCAGTTCGTCTCCTTTCCCCTAGACTTCAAGTTTGACTCCAACTGGAACTTCTTCGGCAGGGAGTTCAAACATTTTAATGAAGTACCAGATGAACTGTCTCGACGCCCATGCCCCCTATATGACGACTAGCCCCTCTCACACTGTGCGCGTTGATATGGAGGATAAGGATGCCGAAGAGGTAGACAGTGAGGGAAATGCAGATGTGTAGCTAGGCTTGTGACCTTTCTCTAGTTTTCTGTTTGTGTAGGCTTTTCTATTTTTTGTATAGGCCAGCCGAGGTGTGGGCCTTTTGAATTTTTGTAATCCAAGCTACTATCTTTTAATTTTACTTGTATTTTCAGAACTTGCTTGTAATGTTCTTATATTCCCTTAACAATCATCAATGAAACTTTTCTTTATTTTCATCCTGCCAATGACTCATGTAGTTCTTCGGATTCGTGAAGTCTTTCCTAGTAGTTTCACAAATTTTCATATGTTTTTTTTTTCGTGATGAGGATGTCTCATTCGGATCATGCACACTTTGAACCACTTAAGCTATTGGTGTTTCCTGCACCGAACTTTGTGGCGAGTTGGTAGGGCACTTTAATCATTGATACTGCTTGGACCGAACTCTATGGCGAGTCAGTAAGGCACTTTAGTTGTTACTGTTGCTAGATCGAACTCTGTGGCGAGTCGAGAGGGCACTTTAGTTGTTAGTGCTGCCTAGATCAAACTCTGTGGTGAGTCGGTAGGGAACTTTAGTTGTTAGTGCTACCTAGACCAAACTCGGTGGCGAGTCGGTAGGGCAATTTAGTCATTAATGCTGCTTGGACCGAACTCTATGTCGAGTTGGTAGGGCACTTAAGTCGCTAATGCAAGGTTCTTCATAAGATAAAGAGTAGTGGAACAAATGGTCTCTTTATTGGATAAGGTACAAGCTTCGTTAAAAACCTCCCCAGTAAAAATCCTCCTTACGGACCAAAAACCAGGTAAGGAAATGAGTACTTGTATTATTGCTCTAACTATAATAATTCTTCAAGTGAGTGGAGTTTCATGTCCTTGGAATGAGATTTCTGGATAGTTCTTCTAGTTTGTAGGTGTCATTGACGAGATTTTAGTGGATCCGAAACGGTCCTTCCCAGTTAGGAGCCAACTTTCCCTCTTTCCTGTCCTTTCTAGTCTCCCCGGTTGCTCTCCATACTTAGTCTCCCTGCAGGAATTCTCATGCTTTGACTTTAGTGTTGAATCATCGGGTCATCCTTTGTCTACACGCTTCAGTAGTTATCGTGCCTTTGTCTCGGTCTTCGTCTATGCAGTATAGCATGGCTAACACAACTTCTTGATTATCCTCCTCATTGAAGTGAGTCTTCCGGAATGAATGCTCTCCAATTTTTACTAGGATCATCGTGTTTGTTCCATACGCTAATGTAAAGGGTGTCGCTTTTGTGGAGGATTGAGGAATAGATTAGTATGCCTAGAGGATCTCAGGGATTAGCTCGGCTCATCCCCCCTGCACCCCCGTCATCCTTTTCCTTAACTCCCCTAGGATCACCTTGTTGGCAGCCTCGGCCTGCCGGTTTAACTGTGGATGTTCCACCGAAGTGACCCTGTGCTTGATATGCAGACCTTGTAGGAAAGAGTTCAGCTTCTTATCAGTGAACTGGAGACCATTATCTATAAAAATCGCATAAGGGATCCCGAATGTAGTGATTATGTTTTTCCACAAGAATTTCTGGACATTCTATGTCGAAATTGTGGTCAAGGGTTTAGCCTCAATCCACTTTGTCAAATAATCAATGACTACCAATAAGAACTTTACATGTCCTTTTTCGATGGGAATGGTCCAATAGTGTCCATACCCCACATGCAAAATGGCCACAGGGAAACTATTGCTCTGAGGTCATTTGCTGGTTGGTGGATGAGATGGTCATGCCATTGGCATTGTGTGCACCTTTTGACAAAGGTCGAGCAGTCTTCCTGAAGAGTGGACCAATAATACCCTACCCTTAGCACCTTTGCTACCAATGTTCTTCCCCCGGTGTGCATGTCGTAGATGCCTTGACAGATCTCTCTGAGCACATAGTCAACTTCTTCGGTGCTGAAGTGTTTTAACAAGGGGGTTGAGAAACCTCTCTTGTATAGTTCTGCTGCAACCATGGAAAACTTAGCTGCTTTGATTCTTAGTGTTTTGGCATGCTTCGCGTCTTTGAGTACTTTCCCGTCCGTTATGTAATCTGTGATCTCTTTTCACCAATCGTTTGGTAGTTGAGATGACACAGATTTCTATGGTAGATGAGGCAAGTTTTTGTTGGATGATGGCCTTTAATTGTCCTGGGTTTTTGGTGTTGGCTAGTTTGGCCAGCTAATCTGCTCTTTCGTTTTTCTCCTGTGGTATGTGACCTACCTCAACCTTGTCAAATTTGTATTGCATCTCCTTGTAGGCGTGGTAATGTTGTTGCAACCTGGGTTCGTTAACCTGGAAAATGTCATTGACTTGTTCGTCCACTATCTTAGAATTTGTTAAACATGTCACATTCCTGGCTCCCATTTCTTCGGCTAATTTCAGGCCTGCCAGCAGGGCTTCATATTCAGCTTGGTTATTAGAGGCTTTGAAACCGAAACGTAATGACTGTTCGACAGTCAACCCGTTTGGTCCTTCTACAATGATTCCAGTTCCACTCCTACTGCTGTTAGATGATTCATCTATGTGTATTACCTATGGTGCTGCTTGCATGCTTGTGGCTTCAATTGTGGGGTGGAGCTCGTTAAGGAAGTCAACTAACAACTGAGACTCTATAGGGCCCATGGGTTCGTAGCAGATGTCAAACTTAAAAAGTTCTATGGACCAAGCCACCATTCTCCCTGCCAATTCTGGTTTCCTCAAGACTCGTGCAATTAGGTAATCAGTTCTTATAATCATGCGGTGACTTTGAAAATAAGGCCTCAGAAGTCTCGTCGCGCTAACCAGAGTCAATGTCATCTTTTCCACAGCCTGGTACCTGACCTTGGCATCATGTAGGATACAACTTATGAAGTACACCGGATGTTGGTTCCCTTCCAGTTCCTGCACTATGACAACACTTATTGCCGAAGCGGAGACTGAGAGATACACTATAAGTGTGTCTGAGGTAGGCTTGGTAAGCACTCGTGAAGTGCTTAGTGTTTTCTTCAAGGTCACAAAGGCGTCTTCACACTCCTTGGTCAATTTAAATGGTTTTGCTTTCTTGAGCAAAGTGATAATGGGCTTCGTTCTTTCGGCAATGCATGGTAGAAACCTAGACAATGTTGCCAATCTTCCCATCAGGTGCTGCACTTCTTTCTGGTTCGCGGGACTCGTTATTTCTAAGATTGTCGAGCACTTATCTGGGTTGGCCTTTATTCCCCTTCGCGTGATCATACAGCCCAGAAACTTTCCTCCATTCACGCTAAAGACTCATTTTTATGGGTTAAACCTCATTGAATGCTTCCTAATAGTGTCGAATACTTCTCACAGGTCAAGGGCATGGCGTTGAGCGTCTTCAGTTTTGACTACATGTCATCTATGTATATTTCAATGTTTTTCCCCACTTGTTGGTGAAAGACCTTGTCCATAAGCCTTTGGTATGTGGCACCAGCATTTTTTTAAACCAAAGGGCATGACCTTGTAGCAATAGGTGACATCTACGGTTATGAAGGCCGTTTTTTCCTCATCGGAAGGATGCATACGGATTTGATTGTACCTCGAAAAGGCATCCAAGAAGCTAAGGGCAGCGTGCCTTGCTACCCCGTCTACTAGTTTATCGATGTTGGGTAGTGGGTATGCATCCTAGGGGCATGCTTTATTCAGATCCGTGTAGTCGATGCACATCCTCCATTTTTCATTGTGCTTCTTGGCCATCACTACATTGGCCAACCAGGTGGTATATTTAACCTTCCTTACGAACTATGCCCCTTTGAGCTTCTTGACTTCCTCATTCGCCACCTTGGATCTTTCAGCCCCCATCTTTCTCCTCCTTTGGGCTACTGGCTTGGCAAGGAGCATACTAACAATTTGTGATATAAGAATCGGGGGTCAATTCCTGGCATGTCGACGGGTGTCCATGTCAATAAATCTACATTCTCCTGATTGCTGCCATGACCTCCATCTGGCTCTCCTTTGGGACGGAAGAGTCGAGGTAGACAATATGCGTTGTTTCCTTCCCAATCTGGAATGATTGAACATCTTCGGTAGGTTCGGCTTTTTCGGTTTTGTCAAGCCTGGGATCAAAATCTACTTCTGTGAAGTTTGGGTTTGTTAACATATTGATGGCATAGGTCCCCGTCTCGCACTCCCTTAGTTGGACTCTGAGGCTTGCTAGATAACATTCCCTGGCTACCCTCTGATTAGTATGTACCATAATGATCCTACCCCCTTCAGATCGGAATTCATTGCCAAATAGGGTGTGGAAACTATTGCTCTTAACTTGTTAAGGGAGGGTCTTCCCAATAACACATTATAAGACATGTTGGCTTGCACCATAATGTACCTTATCTTTACTGTTTGTGTGACCCTTTTTCATATCCAAATCTCGCGTGCAGGTCCACGCACCCTCTCGTGGCTACCCTCTCTCTAGCAAACCCAATAAAGGGTTCATCATATAACATCAGCTGATCCTGTGTCAAGCCAAACTCTTGGAAGGTTTTCCAATAAAGTACATTTGTTGAACTTCCTTGATCAACCAAAGTTTTTCTCACTATACAGTTGGATATTTCCACATTGATAACCATGGGGTCATCTTGTAGAGGGTCCACGACTTGAAAATTGTAATCCGTGAAGGTGATAGTGGGCATCCGTGGTCTGAGATGTGTTGTCACCGCGTTTACAGAACTTAAGGCTCTAAAGTGCCTTTTTCGTGAGGAAGAGGTGGCTCTGCCGGCGGCGAAGCCTCCTACTATGATATTGATTACCTTATTCAAGAAGTCGTTTTGATAGGTCATCCTTCCTTCCCTTGACCTACTTCGCCTCCTACTTCTGTTTCTTCTTCCGTGGCCACGATGATAGTATTGCTCGTGACTACCATCTCGACGATTTTGAACTTGTCTCCCCTAAGGTACACCTGGGTGGTATACCCCCCTCTACTGATAGAAGCAATCCTTCAAATGACCTTGTTTCATAAGGTCTTCTATCTTGTCTCTTAGCGCCGAACATTCTTCAGTTGAATGCCCTTTGTTTTGATAGTACCTGTAGTGTTTACTAACATCCGCCCCTGGTGGGGTATTTGCCCTCTTCGGCATGACTAGGAGTTCCATTGTCAAGGCTTGCTCCAAGACTTTGGAACGCAAAGTGTTAAGGAGGGTATAATGGTTGTACTTAGGTCCTCTAGGCGGTCTGTCACTAAACTCCTCCCTTCTTTTGCCTTTATCCCCCCTCTCTTTTTCTCGTGGATATGGACCTTGGGCAACATCTTGGCTTTTCCTCTGGAAAGCTTGCAGTTCTTCAATTTCTATGAAGGAGACAGCACGGCTTCGCATCTCCTCCATACTCATTGGCGGGATATGAATCATGCGTTTCGTGAAGTCCCTTGGTTGCAGGTTAGTTAGGAACGTGTGAAGGATTAATTTAGGTTGCAGATCTTTTATGCTTAAAGTCGTCTTGCCGAAGCGATCTATGAACGACCTAAGTGGTTCCCATTTTTCCTGCTTGACAGTGGTTAATGCCTGCGAGGTGAATCAATGGGGCCAAGACATAGCAAACTAGTTGCCGAACTTGGCTACTAATGTTTGAAAATTGTCCACCAAGTTTTGTGGAAGTTGAATGAACCAATTCAGGGTAGGCCCCTGGAAGGACATGGGAAATATTTTGCAGAAAGTCATCTGATCCTTCGTGTACATTCCCACCTGGGTCATAAACATTGCCAAGCGATCATCAGGGTCCGAGGTTCCATCATACTTCTCCAGGGATACATGTTTCCAACTGTCAGGTAATGTTGTCTCCATGATCTCAGGCGTGAAAGGATTATGAGGTCTAACCATGGAAGATACCACCTTGGCTTGCTGAGGCGTGAGGCTGGAGGGTCCCTACAATGGGATCTCCATGGATTTTTATTCGTGCTGAGGACCGGTTCCTGAGAGGGCAGCAAATGAACTAGGGGGAGGCCGATTCCGCATAGGTGCGGCTGACTCTCCTCTATGAGATTCTTCCCCCATGTGATTAAATCTGTCACTCTTCATTGGGTTACGTCCTCTGATCTTGGTCATCTTGTACCTTAACTCGGCCACCTCTTCTCTCAGTAGTCTAATGATCTCGGCCAGACTAGACTTGTTTACCACCTCAGGGTTTCCCGTTGTTGTATGGGTACCTGCTCCTTCATTAATTGTATTCTGGGTCCTCCTTTATTGCTTTGAGTTCTCGCCATAGCCTGTCGGTAGTTGCTATGAGTGGGGTCTAAAGTTTTACTTTGTGTCACATGGTGGGCACCAAAATGTTCTTGTGTTGACTTCGATTGAACTACGTCTTTTGCCGCTCTCCACTCCAAGATCTTGTTGCGAACAGGTGAGAACTTGCAAAAAGAACTCTGACGCTCAAGTCAGTGA
Organism: Psophocarpus tetragonolobus; assembly: GCA_037954015.1. Classification (NCBI taxonomy): domain Eukaryota; kingdom Viridiplantae; phylum Streptophyta; class Magnoliopsida; order Fabales; family Fabaceae; genus Psophocarpus; species Psophocarpus tetragonolobus. Next base: position 20,665,907 of record CM075688.1, on the reverse strand, counting down.
GAGTTCGGTTTGGAGTAAGGAAGACAAGTAATAATGGTATGTTAATGCTTATTGTTTACCTCGATACCTGTTACCTATTTATAGGGGTGAATTGGGCCTTTACCTGTTGGGCCTCATCTAATCAACCCAACTTTAGTAATACGGTCTTGATGTTGGTTTCTAGCTAACAATCATGATTTATGCTAATTAAACTTGATTTGTTGTAAGCCGAATACCTATGGCCGAATATGATATCTAGCTCGAGCCACATGTTGAGGCCGAAGTGTGTCTATCTTATTCAATATGTATTTTTGCAACTTTCTATCATGTTATTTAAAAATTAAAAACATAACTAAATTTTCTTAATTTTGTTTTTTTATCAAAATGTTTTGTTCTCTATATTCATCCTTCAAAAAATAATTATATCCCTAAGTTGTTAAAAACATAGTGAAGTGTATCTCAAATAACTTCCTAGTTATTACTCCACCTGGAAGTTGAATTTTGTTGTGATATTACATATAAGGAAATTTAACTAATTTTGTATTATTTAATACTATTATTCTTAAAACACCCTTCATTTAATTATAATAATGATTCTTATATTCATAATATCATTTTTAGAATTTTTACATTAAACTTATAAAATGATATATTATGATGTAAATTAATTAAATATATCAATTTTTACTACTTTCTATCATGTTATTTAAAAATTAAAAATATAACTAAATTTTCTTAATTTTTTTATCAAAATATTTTGTACTTTACATCCATCCTTAAACAAATAATTATATCCATAAGTTGTTAAAAACATAGGTGAAGTGTATCTCAAATAACTTCCTAGTTATTACTCCACCTAGAAGTTGAATCTTGTGATATTAAATATAATAAAATTTAACTAATTTTGTATTATTTAATGCTATTATTCTTAAAAGACTCTTCATTTAATTATAATTATGATTTTTTTTATTCATAATATCATGTTTTATAATTTTTACATTAAACTTATAAAATGATATATTATGACGTAAATTAATTAAATATATCAATTTTTACAACTTTCTATCATGTTATTTAAATATTAAAAATATAACTAAATTTTCTTAATTTTATTTTTTGTGAGAATGTTTTGTTCTCTATATTCATCCTTAAACAAATAATTATATCCATAAGTTGTTAAAAAATAGGTGGAGTGTATCTCAAATAACTTCTTAGTTATTACTTCATCTCAAAGTTGAATTTTGTTGTGATAATAAATATATGTAAATTCAACTAATTTTATATTATTTAATACTATTATTCTTAAAACATCTTCATTTAATTATAATCATATTTTTTTATTCATAATATCATGTTTTAGAATTTTTACATTAAACTTATAAAACAATATATTATGACGTAAATTAATTAAATATATAAATTTTTACAACTTTCTATTGTGCTATTTAAAAATTAAAAATATAACTAATTTTTCTGAAATTTGTTTTTTATCAAAATATTATGTTCTCTATATTCGTCCTTAAACAAATAATTATATTTATAAGTTGTTAAAAACATCGGTGAAGTGTATGTAAAATACTTCCTAGTTATTATTCCATTTGAAAGTTGAATCTTCTGTTGATATTAAATATAAGGAAATTTAACCAATTTTGTATTATTTAATACTATTATTCTTAAAGCACCCTTCATTTAATTATAATTATGACTTTTTTATTCATAATATCATGTTTTAGAAATTTTACGTTAAACTTATAAAGTGATATATTATGAGGTAAATTAATTAAATATATCAATTTTTACAACTTTCTATCATGTTATTTAAAAATTAAAATATAACTAAATTTTATGAATTTTGCTTTTTATCAAAATGTTTTGTTCTCTATATTCATTTTTAAACAAATAATTATATCCATAAGTTTTTAAAAACATAGGTGGAGTGTACCTCAAATAACTTCCTAGTTATTATTCCATCTGGAAGTTGAATCTTCGTGTGATATTAAATATAAGGAAATTTAACTAATTTTGTATTATATAATATTATTATTCTTAAAATATCTTCATTTAATTATAATTATATTTTTTTATTCATGAATTTTTACATTAAACTTATAAAATGATATATTATGATGTAAATTAATTAAATATATCAATTTTTACAAATTTCTATCATTTTATTTGAAAATTAAGAATATAACTAAATTTTCTTAATTTTGTTTTTTTATCAAAATATTTTGTTGTCTATATTCATCCTTAAACAAATAATTGTATCTATAAGTTGTTAAAAACATAGGTCGAGTGTATCTCAAATAATTTTCTAGTTATTACTTACCATCTAGAAATTGAACTTTGTTGTGATATTAAATATAAGGAAATTTAAATAATTTTGTATTATTTGATATTATTATTCTTAAAACACCTATTATTCTTAAAGATGCTTTAAAAATGACCTTATTTTAGACTTGAAATCAGTAAAATTAAATTATAATAACTCATTTTAAATTAATGATAAAAATTACATTTAACAATTTTTACATATAATGAATCTTTCACATAATAAACAAATCAGGTCTTAATAATGCTTAACCTAATACGTGGCTATATATATAGAGAGAAAGAAATTGTCTAACCTATGCATAAGAATAGACCTCTTAAATATCTTCTTTTAAGTGATGATAAATTACAATTAAAGCTAACTAATTTTAATTTGATTTGCTCTTCCATTATGACATTTAATTACTACACTCCCGATCCATTTTCTATTTTATAGTATTTTTTTTTTTTCCACCATCACCCTCACAACCATAGTCCCAAACAAAGTGGGAGTCCCAAACAAAGTGGGAGTGAAAGCATCAACCTTGGTGGCTATTAGGGTAAAAAAAATAAAAATGGAGAAAAAAAATAGAAAATCAGAAATAAATGGTAAATGTTGAAGTATCGTTATAAAAGAAAACACCCAATTAAAATCAACATAATAAAAAAATTACTTAAATATTTAAGTTTTTTAGTTTAGTTGATTAAAAGTAGTATTTAATAGCTAGATTATATAGGTTAGAAAAACCTCTCTCTATGTATATATATATATATAGCTGGCAGTATTATTCATTACGAAGTAGTCGTCAAAAGCTGTTCTAAATAGAAAATCGAAAGTTTCTCCATTATAAGATTGTAGATATAAGATGCCTTCGAACATGGCCGAAGAAGTGGCTAAAGAGTGAGGAAAATGAAATTGATAGGATGTTATTTAAATTGAATGAGGGTTAGCAGGTCCGCCGTTGTTTCCGAACTCAGCGTCAGTTTTTGGTCATCTAAGGTCCCTCAACTATCCAAAGCAATGGGTTCTGGCAGTGGCTGCAGTTGACGGGTAGGTATCGGTACATGAGGAGGATGTGGAAGTTGTGCTGCTCCAACCAGTTTCTTCTCCTTTGCTACTACATTTCCCACTCCAAGTACTTTCCTAACTTCATTGGCAAGTTCTATCACCAAGTCGTCCTCATGCCCTGCACATCAAACCTCTTAACTCATCAAAATGCATATACCCAAGTAACACGTAGCAGTTAAATTTAAATGTGAAGTTAGGGACATACACAATGTTTGACTGCATATGTTGGGGAGATAACTTACCAATATCATACATGGCTTTTTCTAGAAGGAAAATATAGTCCCTGTTGTTTCCGCAAGGGCCATATGCTGTTGCTATTTGCCTGTACAGATATGCAAAGATTAGCGGAACACAAGGGTAGGTCACCACTACCAATGGGGAGGAAAATGGATATACTAATATACCTAGCCATGTCTTCCAGTGGAGCCGGTCCCAGGTAGTATTTGTTGTTCACTTTGTCTGGAGTAGATGTGAATCTGTAGATAGACATAATATCTATTACCAAATTTGTCCTTTGAAGTATGAAGGAACCAAATGTATAGCTTAGTCCATATTTGATTTACTTATTTTGGTAAATAATATTTTGTTTTGCCTCTATCTTATAGAGCTTAAGAAAATCATAAAAAATGTCCAGTAACTTACACTATTACGTCAGTTAAAACAGGGTGCACTGAATCTCCTTCCTGAAAATTAGCAAATAAAGAGAGCATGCTAGAAGTGATTATTGTAATTAAAAAAAAAAAATCACTGACAAGTAATTGAGAAAAAAAGCTTCATGATTGTGTGTAACTCACCTTGAAGAAGTTTACAAGAGTCTTTCTGTCATATTCACATTCCCGTCGCTCCAAATACTACAAAACAAGACTGAACCATTGAAGCCCCCAATACTACAAAACAAAAGTGAGGACAATGGAAGCCCGGAAGTTCATAAATTTGCTACAAAACTTTAGAAAGTGTCTGATGCTTATTGCCCATTTACTTGGAAACTTTTACAAAAGTTATATTATGAACTAGGGATCTTTGGATAGATACAGGCAAGGACTGCAGTGGACAAATTAACACCTAAAAAGACACAAGAATTGGACTGATTGGCCAATTCAGATAATTCTCATAAAATATTTTTTACGTAAATAAGTCTCTTTCAGAATTATTTAACATAGGAAGTTATATTTTTATGGGACACTTGGTTTCTCATTTGAGATTTTATGCCTACAAATTTCATTATCCATGCTCGTTTTTCATTTGGGACTTGACTTGGTTTCTCATTTTTAACCGTTACATGTGCATAAAACAATTATGCGAAAATGGTATAGAACTTCCCTGCTTTTCTCTCTTTACCTTCTTAGTCCTTTGCCAACTTCTACCTCCGTCACCCAACCAAATCCAGGCCTACCTTAGCTAATTCACCAGCTTTTTTTAGAACCACTCCATTAATTCTTACACACTAATCTTCCATTTTAGACTCACCTCCCTTTCTTTACACAGATCATTGTTAGCATTTAATTGGTGCATTTCAAATGGTTATTCATTAGTTGCAAGCGCTTAAAATTTAATATTTTCTAAATTTCACTGAAACTTGCACATCAGCATACGCATTAATTATTAATTATTAGTGTCACACACACATATATACTTATAAATCCAAATCTTCCTCCTCCTCATGGTATTAGCGTTAATTGGCAGTTGCAGTTTTCTGCACCTGTTTGGTAACTGTCCAAGATGAAAATAATCTTACCTGCATAACCAATTTTTCCTTTTCAGAGCCTCCTCGAACGCAATAAGCAGCTCCCCACTGCAGATATATTGAAGAAATTATTATAAGAAAATAAATCAACATATAAGAGTTAAGTACTGCAAAGACATAAACGCACTTACGCAAATAGCCCCTTCTTTCTCCTCCAACGTGCAAGTTCTTGCTGGGTTTTCAGGTGTTCCCCGGTGATCAATGCATGCTGTAAACAATACAATTAATGCCATTTCTAAGAAACTCTGGAAGCTGGTTAAATCTCAACAAGGCATGTACGACATAACACGGCGCGTGAGGAAGAAGGGCCTTACCTAAATCAAACACGCGCCTGTAGTCCTTAATGAAACCAACAATCTTCTCATCGTAATCAAATCCAGGGTTCCACACCAGCGAACCATAGCCGAAAACCCAGAAAACCATGGCTTCTGAGGGGGAAAAATCGAGTATCAGTGGATATATTCGTATAAACGAATATATAAGATGAAGTAATCATGAGAAAACTAATGTGAAGCTTAAAATTAAAATCAAGAGCACGTTCGCGGTCATAAACTACACCGACAAATATCTGAGATTGGAACGTGTTAATGCGGAATAGAAATGACTAATCAAGAATGAGCGACACTGAATTGAATGAGGAGAAAGGGGAAGAAAACGAAAATGTCTAAAAATGAAAGGAGGTTCTTACATTTGGATCTGAAAAGTTTCCTGGGAAGTGGAATAGAGAGGAAATACAAAAAGAATAGGGTTTAGGTAGGAAAGTAGGGTTGATAATGGTTCCCTTGTGTCTCTCTCTCAGGCTAAGGCGTGAGGCATGTCACACACGATAGATTGGTATTTATGGCGTGGGGTGGCACGCGGATTGAACGCCCTTGCTGGCTTCCTTCAAGGTTCCAACACCACAACATGTCTATCACGTGCCTCTGCCTCTGCCTCTGCCTCTGCCTCTTATTCATACACCCTGCACCCTGCTCAGAATGTGATGATGTGTCATGCAATACTATATTGTGTTTTCTGCTTCTGCTTTTCTTAATTTAATCTGCCTTTTCATTATTTATTAAATTTTTATTTTTTTTAAACATATCAACCTTCGTATTATCAAATTAATCTTTATATTAATAAATTAAAATCATATAATAAAAATATAAGTGAAAAAAATTAATTAATATTATATTAAAAATTAAATATAACTTTTACTTAAAATTTTTTTTCTTCAAATCTAATACTTAATTTAAAACAATAAATTATAGTTACTTACAATCTAACTTTTGTAACGAGAATAATTTTGTTGACAACTGTCTTAATAATAACTTGCATGATTAAAAAATAAACTGTTGCTAACTAAAATTCTTAAGATACTAATTAAGTAATTAAAAGAAGTTGTTTTTTTTAACAATAGTCTGTAAACACAATTCAAATCATAAGTAAAATCAATTACTTTTAATAAAATATTGTTTTTTATAACTTTAATTTTTATACTAAATAGCATTCTCTTAAATAAAATACTAACTTATGTGATTATTCATTTTTTAAATATATGTTAGCTTAATTGAAAAATAATATTAAATAAAAAAGTATTATTTTGAATATCTTACACTTCTTTCTTTTTTATTATATATTTTTCAAAATATTTTTATTTTTTATCTGTAATATTTAAAATTGAGATAATATACCTTTAAAAAAGTAAAGATAATATTAATTTTTCTGAATATGAGTTCATTATTTATTGACCGATGAGTGATTTTTGATTGAAAATTGGTCAATGGTCATTAATAAAGTAAGAATGGAGAGTTGAAAATAGTAGAATAGAAATTTGATTTACAAATTATTTTTTAAAAAAAAAAGAATGATTTTTAAGTTACTTTAATTAAATTTAGAATGGCAGTCAATTATAAACACGTTAATTGACTAGTAATTGAAATGTGTAGTTTTTAAAGGTGTGATTTGTGAATGAATGTAGTGTGTTTGGTTTGATGCGGTAGGTACATTGAACCTGGACAATATGGAATTGGTATGGTTAGCTATGGACTATGGTAGCCACTAGGGAGTAGAGGGTAGGAAGAATTAGAAAGTGAATTTAAATTGGTTCAATGAACTTGGACATTTGATTGTTAAAGGATGGGAATTAATTGATTGGTGTTGGGTGGTTCAAGTGGTGGTTCCAACTCCAGCATATTTGGAAATTTGAGATGAAGACTTTTGCTCAATTCCTTATTCCATTGCATGCTTTTTAACTTTCCATTCACATTAGAATACCAGCAGTAGCCACTAGGCAGCTGGCACCTGTCAACAATAAGTGAGAAAGTAAATGTGGTAAATGTTAGATACCCTCTCTCCCATTCCCATTATCTAATTCACTAAAATTAAAAAAACAAGGTTTTACTTTAATTATATATAAATTATTATTATTATTTATTTTCTAATATTTTATTTAAATATAAAATAATTAACGCAAAAAACATTGAATCTTATAAAAATTATTAAATACTATTTTATTTTGGTTTTCATAAATAAAATCATTTTTTTATTTGTAGAAAAATAAATATCAAGGTTTTATAATTTTCTTTTGTTGATTCAAGGTTTTATAATTACATTAAGGTTTAATTACTTGAATTCAATCCATGATATTCAGTTATTATCCATATATTTCAATGACTCTTGGGGATAAGTATTCTAAGTGGTTGGTTGAAAAAAAATTAAAATAATTTTTAAAAACAGTTTTAATTTTCTAATTTTTAAAAACTAAAAAAAACAATAATAATAAATAATTTTATTTTTTAGTTTTTTATTTTTATTTTTAAAATTAAAAATAAAAGGAGAATAATTATTTTTTTATTAATATATGTCTGTAATAAGCTTTTTTTTTAATTTTTGTATCTTTAAAACAAATTCCAAACAACACTCCTCAAACAAATTTCTTTCCTTCTTTCAAAAAATAATTCTTAAAAATCATTTCTCAATACCCTTTTTAAGAACTAAAAAACAAAATTAACTAAATCCATCAAACTCTTAATCTAAAATCACTTGTGGAGAAATAATAAGCACTCTCTTATTTTTATAACTTATCTTAACGTTAACGTAAAAAAACATATCTTAATGTAAATTTTAATGAAAAAATATTTATTAATTCTTTTTAATGAAACTATATATTAGTTATATAACTTAGCAATTAAAATATATCAATCTAAAATTATAAAATATGTTTTAAATTTCTATTAAATATATTGTAGGTCTATAAAATATATTAATGAAACTATATATTAGCCTATAAAAAAAAAACTACAAATTAGTAATATAAGGAAACCAATAAATTGAGATTGACCGTATATCTATTTTTTAAATATATTTTAAGTACAAAAAATATATGAAATATTAATTCTCTTTTAAATTTTTTTCATATTAATTTAGTCCTTTAAAATGTAAAGCTATTATTTAAGTCCTCACCCATTGTTCCAATGTGAGATAATTTATTTGAAACATTAAAATTTATTTTTTTACTGGACTAATAGAATTCAATTAGTCAATAACAATTAATTTAGATAAATCAACATTTGTTATCACTTTACCTTGATTTTATACGTACTTTAATTTAAGTATAATCATTAGCTTTAAGATATTGAGGTAATGTATAGTTCTCTTTCTTAAATTACCATTTAATAGGGTTAAAATCAATACTATAAAAATTTTGAAGATAAAATTAATGTTTTTCATATTTTATAATAACCTAAATATATTTTATACTTTTTTTCTTCGTTCTTTCACTTTCTAAGATGTGGGACAATTTTTTTTTTTCCATTCTTTCACTTTCTAAAATGTTCTAAACTATCGTCTAAAAAAAAAAGTTTATATTACGGAAAGAAAGAAATAACACAGAGTATATATATTTTTGGTTCATTTAATAACAATCTGTCCTTGTTCATGTGTCGCCTTTCAAATAGTGTTAGGGACCATAAAGAATATTACAGTTTAGATAAGATTTTTGTATTTTTGAGAAGAAATATTGGGGGATGGGAATGGGTGGGCTGAGTTTGTTCTCTATGTCTCTACAAAGTGTGGATGAGGCGGAGGAGAGGTACAAAGAAGGGAAGTATGAAATTTTAATTTCGTCTTTATTTTTTGTAAGATATTGTTGGGTTCAGATATTCCACTAGTATGCTGTTATATTATTTTTATAATTTTTATTTAAATTTATATATATTTATTAAATAAATTATTATTTAATTTATTAATTATTAAATAAATTATATGATAAGTTATTGATTATATTTTAGTTTTAATGATCTACAAGGGTACAGATGTATACACAGACATGTAACATTTTGTTTAACATATAATTATATTTAAACCATAGTAACGAGGTAGGGACGGGTTCAGGAAAGGGACGAGAACTAACGAGGTAGGGACTAACACTACGGGTTTTTTCTGTCAAAATCAAGGTGAAAATGGGACGCTACCTGCAACATAATTGTCATCCCTAGGCCCCAAATTTATAAATTTATTTTAAAAAATTGTATTTTTTTAATATTTAAAGTAAAATAAATAATATATAAAAAGTAATGTTAATTATCATTTAAAATAAAAAAAGTAAAATTAAAATATATTAAGTAAGCTGATTTGATAATAAAGATAAAAAATTATAAATATTAAAAGAATTTATATATAATTATTTTTTATAATATAATTATTTTAAAAAATTTATGTATAATATAATTATTTAAAAAGTTTCATATAAGATAATATTTTTTATAATTTTTTATCTTCACCTCTTCAAATAACATTTTTTACTCTGTCTCTTCCTTCTTTAAACAAACCTAATTACAGGTGATAGGACGAAAAAGTTGATGAGAGACAACAACATTGTTGCTTTCTAGGGATGAGTATTTGAGTTCAAGCTTGTGGATTATCCACGAAACCCACAACCCGTACTAAATCCTAAAATTTTACACTCATTTAGATATGTGGACTTTCTAAACTGAACTCGCAAGTTTAGCGGGTTAACCCGCGAGACTCTGCATGATTAATTTTTTAATAAAAATTATAGGCTAAATTATAATTGGTGCTCCCAGTTTTAGTGCTTGTTAACTATTTGCCCTCCTTTAAATTTTTGCTTCAATTTTCTCCCAAAAATTAAAAAAATATTAACAAATTGTCGTTCCGTTCGTTGATCGTTAGAAATAGAACATTGACTTTTATTTAAGAGTTAATTAACCTGATAACATGATAATATTAATTAGAAAATATACAAAAAAAGGACCTAAGTTTGACACCTCATGATGAAAAGGCACAATTAATACCCCTAAACCAAATGTCTAATTTAATTTTATTTTGTAATTCAAATCTACTTAAACTTTAATTGATAACATGATAGTACAAAAAAAAGTTCCTAACAAGATTCAAGTTTGACACCTCATGACAATCTTAATTATAAAAATATACAAAAAGGCCTTAGGATCACGTGATAGCCTACCCTTCAAACCACTAGACCAGATATCTGGTTTGATTTTATTTTACAATTCAAAACTACTTAAACTTTAATTGATGACATGATAATCAAAACTACTTAATTTGATAAATATATACAAAAAAAAAGGATAAATCAAGATTCAAACTTGAGACCTTCAAGTAATGAGCCATGTTTTATACCCGTAAGTTAAAGGTCTAATTTGATTTTACTTTGCAATTCAAATCTAATTAAGCTTTAATTCATGTTAATTTTAAAAATGCTTAAAATATAAATGTAAATATACAACAATAGGGATTAACACTAAAAGCTAAAATTATAAACTATAAACTATAAATTTAATTTATATATTTATTAATTATTTATAATAGTAAATTCCCAGGGATTATAAATTAAAAATTAAAACCAGTTAAAAATATAAATTAAAATTATGAAAAATAAAAATAATAACTAAAATAAAAATAAACTATAAATTTAAATTTAAATTTAAATTAAATTTTATTAATAGTTTTAATTCTTAATTTTAATTTCAATTTTAATTTTAATTTAACTTTTAATTTAAGTTTTAATTCTTAATTTTAATTTCTATTTTGTTTTTAATTTTAGTTCTTAGTTTTATTTAAATTAAAATTTAAATTAAATACATTATTTTAATTCTTAAGTTTAATTAAATTTTAATTTTTAATTTAAATTAACTTAAAAACTAAAATTAAAAATAAAATAGAAATAGAAATTAAAATTTAAATGAAAATTTAAATTAAGAATTGAAATTATTAATAAAATTTAATTTAAATTTTAATTTTGATTTTTAATTCTTAATTTTAATTTATATTTTATTTTTTCATAATTTTTATTTATATTTTTATTAGTTTTATTTTTTATTTATAATCCCTAGGAATTTATTATTAATAAATATATAAATTAAATTTATAATTTATAATTTTAACTTTTAATTTTAATCCCTAATGTTGTATATTTACATTTATGCTTTAGGTATTTTTGAAACTAATATTAATTAAAACTTAATTAGATTTGAATTGCAAAGTAAAATCAAATTAGACATTTGGTTTAATAGTATGAAGTGTTAACCATTTCTTGAAGGTCTCAAAATCTTGTTTTGTCTTTTTTTTTGTATATTTTTTAAATTAAGATTATCACTTCATCAATTAAAGTTTAAGTAGTTTTAAATTGTAAAATAAAATCAAACTAGACATTTGGTCTAGTGGTTTAAAGTGTAGGCCATCACAAATTAGATATTTGGTTTAGTGCTATGAATCATGGCTTCCTACCCTAAGGCCTCTTTTTTGTATACTTTTCTAATTAAAATTGCCACGTCATCGTTAATTAACTCTTAATTTCAAAAATTAACAATATTTCATCACTAATTACGAAGTCAACGTTCTATTTTTAAAGGTCAATGGTCTATTGGGAAGGACAATTTGTTAAGATTTTTTAAACTTGGAGGCAAAACTGAATCAAATTATAAAGATGAGGTATCATTAATAGAAAGAAAAAAAGAAAGAATTCAATACTTTTATGATGATATTTAAAAATTGAAATATGAGATTTTATATTTGAATGTATTTATATTTTATTTGTGTGTATTTTAAATTTAAATTATTTTATTTTATATTTTAGAATTGTGAATATATTTAATTATTTGTGATAATGTTTAATATTTAACTATTAAGGAATAAGTATTTTAACTTGATTTAATTATTGTTTTGTAATTCATCGCGGAGTAACTTTAAATATATTAAATTTTTATAATAATTAAAAATAAGACAAATTAATTTTTTTAATATATTTTTTTTCATATTTTTATGCAAATTGAGCCACAGCATCCACGAATTTTGCAGAACGATCACAGGTTCAAACATAATGAAGACGTTTAGAATAGAAGTTTTTCTGACTAAATTTTACAGACAATAGGTTTTATGAATTGCAAATTTTGGGGACCAGGTTAGCCATGTCAATCTGTAGTGTAGTTACTAGGGCAAATCAATAAGCTTATCTTGAAGGGAATTTCCATATTTCTGCTGGTAAACAACAAGTGTGTGTTAATGTTAGCAGAAAACATTCTTTCAAATTTCAATTGGTCTGCAAAAGATGAATTCTCCTCTAACTGGCAATCTGTCTCCATTGTGGCGTTCAAAAGTAGCAGTTCGACAGCTGGAAATGATGCACCGTTTAAAGGCTAAGGTCTCACTCTCACATATTTAGTTCCTTTGTTTAAACTTATTTTTTAATATAATAAGAAATTTTTATTTTTATGCATTTCTCTTTCTATTAGGATTTTTCAATTATTTTAATTTAAACTAATAGATTCAATATTTATTATTAGTAAATTTTTGTTAAAAGAATAAAATGAGAATTTAACTGCACCCTTACTATCTAATTTTAAATCTTTGTTAAGGTAGGAAGTACTTGTTTAGTTTTATGCTTGATTTATTATGAATTTAAAATTAATTTTAAAAAAAATTTAACATGTTTGTTTCATATTAAAAAACAATTTAAATTAATTTTAGATTCATAATTGATTGTTAACTTAAAATAATTTTTATGTTGAATAAAAAATTTTACAATAAATTTTATTATAATTTTTTTATAATAAAAATATTCAAACTAGAATAAAATATCTCAAAATAAATTTTAATTATAATCAATTATGAAATTAATTCTGTCAATCTACGTTGAAACATCCACTAAGTTATTATAAATTATTGCTTTTTTTCTTTTCTCAATATTGAAGAAGATTTCAATTTTCAAATCACTGGATTGCAGCCTCGCACGTCGCACACTTGTGAAATTACATATTTTTTTTAGTGACTAAATATTTAATTTTTTTTAATATGTAACGTTTTTTAAACTTAAATCCTAAACTACACTAATCACATATTTAATTAAATAACTATACTAAAAACATAATTTATTAAGTAAAATAATATAATAAACATATAATTATCATAATAAAAAAATAATAAATTAAATAAATATACTAAAAATAATAAATCAAGTACACTAAAACTTAATTAAATTACTATACTAAAAAAATTAAATATTATACTACATACAATTAACTACACTAACCAAATGTTTAATTGAATAATTATATCAAATATGTAATTTATTAAGTAAATTAATATAATAAACATGTAATAATTATAATAAAAAAATAAATTAAATAACAATAATAAAAATAATAAATTAAGTACACTAAAAATTAATTAAATTACCATATAAAAAATAAGAAATTAAATAATTATATTATATGTAATTAATTATGCTAACCAAATATTTAATTAAATAACTATAATAAATACGTAATTTATTAAGTAAATTAATATAATAAATATATAATTATTATAATAAAAAAATAATAAATTAAATAACTATACTAAAAATAATAAATTAAGTACATTAAAATTTAATTAAATTATTATACTAAAAAAGTAAGAAATTAAATTACTATACTACATGTAATTAATTATACTAACCAAATATCTAATTAAATAATAAAATATACACGTAATTCATTAAGTAAATTAATATAATAAAAAATTAATTATTATAATAAAAAATAATAAATTAAATATCTATACTAAAAATAATAAATTAAGTATACTAGAAATTAATTAAATTACTATGCTAAAAAATAAGAAATTAAATAACTGTACTATATGCAATTAATTGCATCAACAAAATATTCAATTAAATAATTATACTAAACATGTAATTCATTAAATAAATTAATATAACAAACATATAATTATTATAATAAAAAAATAATAAATTAAATAACTATACAAAAAATAATAAATTAAGTAAAATAAAAATTAATTAAATTATTATACTAAAAAAAAGAAATTAAATTATTATACTAAAAAAATAAAAATTAAATAATTATACCATACACTAATCAAGAGGTGGTGAGAGAGGGGAGAGAGGGTGGAGGCAGAAAATAAAGTGAGGAGAGAGAGTGCGGCGGGAGAAAATTAAATTATGTAAGGGAGAGAGGAAAGAAAGACAATCAAAGATAAAATGGAAATTTAGGGAAAATTTTTAAAAGAGTATGTGTTGATTCAAATAAGGAGTAATGCTAATTGAAATTTTCTTTCATTAAACCCAACACAACCCAACTTGTCCTTGAACAAATATTTGTTAGCTTTTTTAAAAAATATTTTTTTAAAAAATAAATTTTAGAATATTGTTTTGTTAGCTTTTTTAGAATAATTTTTAAAATAGAGACTATATAATTATTATAACATAAAAATAAACAATAAATTATAGTTACAAATTATATGCAAAAACTAAAACAAATTAAAATTAACATACAACTAAATTTTTAAGCAATAATAACTAAAGGAACATTTGTCCAAAATAAAAGTAAAAATAATTTGTCTAAGCTAGTCAAGTCATACATATAAATACAAATTATATAATTTGTCCAAACTAACAAAAACATAATATCTAAAGCAAAACATAATAACAAAATACATAATTTTAAATAATAATAATTTAACATTATGTCAGGTTGAGTTGAGTCTTAGGTTTAACTTACGAAATCCGAGATTCAATCATAGTGGATTGAGTTTGATTGAGTTGGGTCAAGTTTCACCCAATCTATTTGAGTTGGATTGGGTCTTTGGGTTGTCTAACCCAATGAACACCCTTACACATTATTTTTCAAGTACCAAATACAAAATATAAATAAATTATAGGTACCAAGATCAAAATATTTATTCTATAAGTACTAAATAATTGTTTAAGTATAAAAAAAATTACTTATAATTATCATTGTATTACACATTATTTTAAAACTTAAATATGTTTTACGTTTGTGATATATTAGTGAATTTGCGTTGAGTCCTTATAAAATTGTTATTTTGTCTTTGATCGCTCATAATTTTTTTAATTTATTTTGAGTTTCTAAAGTGTTATCTAAAACATTTTAAAATAATTTAAAGTGTTATCTAAAATATTTTAACGACCTATAATGAAATAAAATTATTGAAAACCCAACATAAAGCAAAAAAATTATTTGAAACATATATATTTAAGCCTTTTTTAATATTCTATATTTAGTCTATTCAAAAAACAAATAAATCTCATTTAATCCATTAATTATTTAAAAAAATTATGTAGATAGAGTCATTTCAAAACTTCTATAATAATTTCATTGTTAGTGTTGTATTCACTATTCACCACTAAAGATTTTCAAGATAAAAAGATTAGTTGAGATCCATATCATATGAGATATGACAAAATTTGTGATACAATGATAATCATAATAATAATTAACTCTTTTTTAGTCTTAAATAATTTTTTTTACCTATAAAATTAAATTATTTTGGTTTTGGTACCTAATCATATTTATATTTTGATTTGGGTACCTGAAAAATTTTTATTTTTAAAAAAAGGTATTGTCCATTAATGTTTATTATTCAATGTTAGCGTTGTTCTTTAATAAAAGTTTGTTATTCCTTGTTTGTGTCTCTTTTCTTCTTATGCTTTATTATTTTATATTTTGTTATTTTACATTTGAATGTGATTGAAAAATGTATTTGACTCGTAGAATAAGTAGAGCACCCAATGAGATTTATTGTTAGAAATAGAGTAAAACTGATTCGCCATCTTAAACTCCTTTCTTAAAGAAATTTATTTAATTTTAGGTTATGCAAGAATTGATAACTTAAACCTCAAATAACTTAGTGAAAGGAAGTCAGAGAAAAGAGAAACCAAAGGTGGTAATTCTTAACAATAGTAAGTTGAATCATTGAATGAGGTGGTTTTTCCAAATTTAAATCAAGTAAGAGAGAAGAACGTGACAACGATTACTTGATCAAATTTCATTAGAAAAAACAAGTTCTAAATAATACTATTGATCTAGGTAACTTTCTGGACTCTCTCTTAATGACTATAAAGCAATAAAATATGCAAGTTGCATATTCTTACAATTTGTATCAGAGCAAGGTTATGAATAATATGGTTCTCCATTTAATGATCATCTTTCCCCAGCTATATTAACCTTGATTTTAAATTAGGGCTATTGTTTCCTTGATTTTAAATTAGGGCTATTGTTTATGTTTTTCCACTGTGTGTGAATTAATTTTTCAATGACACTGATTTTTTATAATCGCTCCTAGGCCATACCATAAATGTTATAGATTGAAGTGTGATTAAATTAGTATTATTCGAGGGTGATTAAATCACATAACTATAATATTGTTTCATTATTGAATTTGCAGACTGCATTCATAAATTAGTTTCACTTGCATTCCTTTATTGTAATGTTTCATTATTTGTAAAATTAATTTTGAGAATGAACTGGAATATTTTTTAAAAATCTTTTATAGAAAAAAATTAATTTGGAACCACATATTAAGAAAATTTTGCTAATCACCAAAGTGGTCAAATTTAAAGTTTTGTATTTTCAAATTATTTGATTGATTGGTAAAATAATACTATGAAAATTTGTATTTAGATTGAATCAAATTGTCAATTTAAAGACACATATGAATTGCCCAAAGGTGAACCATTGCTTTTAATTACTGACATAAGTGATATATTTACATACTTGTTGAGTATATGTATATCCAAAGATATTATACATGTCAAGAAAGATATGATTTATTACTTATATTAAAGTATTTTGTTTAGCATTATTATGGATATGAAGATATGTTTGTTTATCATCCAAAGGTGAATCTAAATGCCTGATTAAAAATTTAAATACTTGGTATCCATTATAATTATTCAAAGCATTAACGTGTGACTATGTTCGTATGCATGTATCCAACTGTTCATAATATGTTGTTTTGGACAATTTAATAATTAAATTCAATGGGATAAATTATGATGATTAGTCTAAAATGATCCAATTTCAATTGAGTGTAATGGATTTAGACCTTGCATTAGTAATGGATAGTCATCCAATTATCATAGAGACCAAAGACCAGTACTGATGCTAACAAGTCTCTCCATGAGGTTTGGGACTAGTCTAACAAATTGACACAAAACCTGATAAAAATGATGATGGTTGCAAATGTAAAGCCATTTATGCCCAAATAAGAGAATGTTAAGGAATTCATGAAATTGGTGAAGGATTAATCACAATTTAACATTATTGACAAGTCAATTGTAGGCAACCTATCAAGTAAGTTGACCAATAAGAAGTTTGATTGTTCTCAGTTAATTCATGATCATGTGACATCAATTGCTAATCTAGCAACAAGGATGAATTCCATGGGAATGAAAGTGAGTGAGTCCTTTTTGGTACAATATTTTGAACTTTCTTCTTGTTGAATTTGGCTAATTCAAGTGAATTATAACACTCTTAAAGAAAAATGGAATTTTCAAGAAATTAAGGTCATGCCAATTCAGGAAGAAGAAAGGTTAAAGAAGATGAAGAACCAGTCAATTCATCTCATGATTCAAGAAGGAGCCAATATGATTCATAGCAAGTTGAGTAAAGGTAAACAGGATAAGGGAAAATCCTAATTAAAGATTAAAGAGGGAGGAATATTGCTCATGTGTCACATACTATGCATGTATTCCTTTCAATCCAAACCATAAGAGGAAGTGAAAAGTTTCTCTATATGGGAAACCGAATCAAGGCAAGAATAGAAGACATTGGGACATATAAATTAATCTTGGACACTAGTTGTCATGTAAATTTGAAAGGATATCTCTATGTACCTAGATGTGTTAGGAATTTAGTTTCAGTTACAAAAATGAATCAATTAGGTTTTAATTTTAAGATTGGAAACAATGTATTTTATTTATTTAAAGATGTGTATTTTTATGGATCTCGTACTTTAATATATTGTTTGTATTGTTTCAATCTTGATGCAAAGTTTATGGAATCTCTGTTTAATGTTGAATGTGATGTTAGCTGTAAGTGTGATGTGCATGGCTATAGTTTTGCTTATTTATGACATCAAAGATTAGGTCACATGTCCAGATAAAAGATAATAAAGTTAATGAAAAATGAAATTTTGCCTCAATTGGATTTTGGTTATTGAGATGTATGTTTACATTGCATTAAAGAAAAACTAACCAAACAAATATCAAAGAATCCTATTACAAGAAGTAATTAACTTCTAAAATTGATACACACTGATATTTGTGGATCTTTTGACGTTCCATCTTAGAGCGGAGAAAAGTATTTTATCACCTTTTTTTATTACTTTTCACGTTATTGTTATCTATACCTTATGCATGAAAAATCTTAATCAGTAGATGCCTTAAAGGTGTTCATTGAAGAGGTAGAAAAATAGTTGGACAAAAAGATGAAAGTTGTAAGGTTTGATAGAAGTGGTGAATTTTATGGAAAATACAATGAAAGTTGACAATGTCCAGATCCATTTGCAAAGTTCCTTGAAAGTAAAGACATATGTCCACAATATACTATGTCTGGCACGCTATAACAGAATGGTGTGGCTAAAAGGCAAAATCATACTCTGATGGATATAGTTAGGTCTATGTTGAGTTATAGTACTGCACATTTATCTTTGTGGATGCACACATTAAAAATCATTTTATATCTATTTAACACGGTTCTTAGTAAGGGATCCTAAGACTCCTTATAAATTATGGTGTGAAGGAAACCCAGTGTGAGGCATTTCCATGTTTGGGGTTGTCCAACAAAAGTAAAGGTGTACAATCCACATGAAAAACAACTTGATGCAAGAACGATTAATGACTTCTTCATTGGGTATCCAAAAAATCTAAAGGTTACAAGTTCTACTATCTTAATCATAGTACAAGAATAGTTGAGTCTAGTTAATGCTCAGTTCATTGAAAATGACATTTTTAGTGAGAGTTAGAAATAACGAAAGGTGGATATTGTAGAGGCTCATGGTGAATCTTCTTCACCTAAAGTCCCTTTTCAAGATGGTGTTCCTCTAGTAGTATTACAGTCAAACAATACCTCGAGACAACATGATAATATGCAAAACCCATAAGATGATGGGCCAATAACCAATGTACAAGTCATAAATGAACAGATGATAGAAGAGACACAAGAAATAAAACCAAGAAGGTCTTAAAGGAAAAAAATCCTAGTTATTTCAAGTGATTATATTGTGTATTCACTTGAAAATGGAAATTTCTTGAACATTGGTGAAGATCCAGTCTCTTTTAGGCCAACCATGGAAAGTGACAATTATGAAAAATGGTTTAATGCAATGACAAAAAAGTTGAAATCAATGGATGAGAATAAATTTTGGGATCTAGTTGAGTTGTCTAAAGGTTCAAAATGAGTTGTTGTAAATGGGTCTTTAAGACTAAACGTGACTCAAAGGGCAATATTGAAAGGTACAAAGCTAGACTCATTGCCAAAGGTTTCACTAAAAAATATGATATTGACTAAAAATAGACCTTCACTCCAGTCTCTAAGAAGGATCGTTTAACGATTGTTTTCGCTTTGGTGGCTCATTATGATTTGGAGCTTCACCAAATAGATGTAAAGACCGCCTTTCTGAATGGTGACTTAGAGGAAGAAGTTTATATGAACTAACCTGAAGAGTTTGGTTCTACTAGAAAGGAAAATCTAGTGTGTAAATTAAAGAAGTCAATATCTGGACTAAAATAGGCTTTTAGACACTCGTATCTTAAGTTTAATGATATCATTACATAGTATGGTTTTGTAGAGAATGTTGTTGATCAGTGTATCTACATGAAGGTTAATGGGAGTAAATTTGTGATTTTAGTGTTGTATGTTGATGACATCTTGTTTGCTGCTAATGATGTTGCTATGTTACATGATATAAAGAAATATCTCTCTAATAAATTTGAAATGAAAGATATGGGTGAGGCATCCTATGTGATAGGAATAGAAATGTTTTGTGACAGATCACATGGATTGTTGGGATTGTCTCAGAAATAATATATCAATAAGGTATTAGAGAGATTCAGAATAAAAAAGTGCTTTGAAGGAATTGTTCCAATACAGAAAGAGGACACGTTTAGTCAATTGCAATGTCCTAGAAAGGAAATGGATTTTATTCCCTTTGCGTCAATGGTTGGGAGCTTGATGTATGCCCAAACATGTACATGACTGAATATTAGCTTTGTTGTTTGAGTGTTGGACATATATTAAAGCAATCTCGGAATAGAACACTGCAAAGCTGCAAAGAAAGTTCTTTGGTATTTACAAGACACCAAGGATTACATGTCACATATAGGAGGTCAGATCACCTTGAAGTGATTGGCTACTCGGATTATGGTTGAGTTTGTGGCATGCTTTGAGGCCACAATTCAAGCATTATGGTCACAAAAATTTACTTTAGCATTTGGGATTGTTGACAGTATAGCAATACTGTTAAGGATTTGTTGTAGTAACTCCGCAACTGTCTTCTTCTTTAAGAATGAAAAATATTCTAAAGGAGCAAAACACATAAATTTGAAGTATTTGACAGTTAAAGAAGAAATGCAGAAACATAGAGTGTCAATTGAGCATACTGGTACAAGCTTAATGATAACAAATATGTTAACTAAAGGTTTACCACCAACATATTTACTGACCATATTGAAAGGATAAGTGTTATGGATAAGTCCTTGTTAATTATGTAATGTGATGTGTATATATACATTATGATGATAATGCTCGTATTGTATGACATTTGTGAATTCAATTATAGTTATTTTTCTGCTTATTATGTCATTTACATTATGTGGTATACATTATTATTTTAGTGAGACGACATGATATATGTTGAAAGGATATTAAAGACACAAATTACAATATTATTAAAGTTGAGTTGAATTGGATGATCATGGAAGGGACCAGGTTGATTGGATAACTTGCAGCCCTTTAAGTCATCACGTGAGTCAAGTGGGATAAATGTTAGATTATATAATCTAATATTTGACTTGGGTAATTATGAAATGATTTTAATGAAAATATATCTAATGTGATGGTTGTTAGACTAGAAATTATATAATCTAATATCCTCTCTCAATATACACACACATATATATATATATATATATATATATATATATATATCTTTTGAAAGAGAATTCAACTACTATCAAAGAGTTAGGGTTCTCTCACAATCAAAGAAACCAAGGAAAGTAAGTCAAAGAAGAGAGAAACCAAAAGTGGTAATCATAAACAATATTAAGCTGAGTCATTAAATGAGGTAATTTTGCCGAATTGGAATCAAATAAGGGAATGTGACAGTGATTACTTGACCAAATGTCATAAGAAAAAACAAGTTATGAACAATACTATGAATCCAGGTAAACTTTTTGGACTCTTTCTTGATGATTATAGAGTAATAAAGGATGTGAGTTACATATTATCTAAGATCTTGTAGTGTAGTTTCTTATATGTTGAATCTTACAAAATTACACGTAAAAGTCAAATTATTCTTACACTTAGACCTTACTTGTAAGGAATCAAGGGTAAATTATTTTTATGAGTGCTGGAAACATGAATAATAAACGATGATTATATGTTCGTTTGTACGTTTGAGTGAATGTTTAATAAAGCCAAACCGTAACCATTTCTCCATTTCTGAAAACCCTTTTTATTGACTTGCTTATGCTTTTATTTCATTGGTATTAGTAGCTATAGTGAGATTTTCATTTATTAAAGTTAAAAGTATTTAAATTTTCATAATATAAAAAAAGTTCATACAGATACGATGTGAAACTCATTTAGACTGCAATACTAGACTTGTGCACTTCGTATAGAGAAAACTGATGCACTTGCTATAAAGAGAGTCGTTCAACAAGATTTTGGATGTGTCAACTATTGCTTTACCTTTATACATCCTTTTAAGGGTTGCTTTAACCTTACCAATTAGAATTTTGCAATAATGCTCAACTTCTCTCATTTTTACTTATGCGTAACTTGTCTCTAGTAGCACTCGAGTCTTGCCCTTCGTCGATAAGTTTACAAAAATCCTTACTAGTATGTTACCAGAACATTTTATGCATACAACCTCGTTCAAATCGTTTGTCTTATTTTCTCTAAAGGATCATAAAATAATTAAAAAGCTAAAATTATTTTATTAGAAAACTATTTAGCGATTGATTTTGATCCTCATGATGAAATTGTTACATAGTGTAATGTTGTCATGTAAACATTGCATTACACTTCATTTTTATGTATACATTAGTCACGTGAGTAGTTAAAGTTAAGCATAATAAGCTATTGGCAAACTAATTCTTCCAATATTTAAAATTATAATACCAGAAATATTATTTTAATTTTTAAATTATAAGCGTTAACATTAATTTTAGCAAAAAAGTTGAGAAATTGAAAAAAAAAATCAAACAAACAAAGACACACTTCTTTAAACTTGTATATAGACAAAAAAATTGTATGATAGACTTGCTAACAAATTCAACTTATTTTTTCTTATTTAATATCATTATTCTTAAAACTCTTTTTATTTAATTGTAATTATGATTATTTTTTTCCTAATAAAATAAAATTGAAATAATTATATTTTAAAAATAATATAAAAAAACAAATGAAATTAAATTATAACAAGTGATTTTTTTAATTGATATAAAATTACTAATAAGTTATTTTTCTCATAAATGAAGCAGGAAGTCATCCAGTTTTGACCATGATTTTATTTTGAACTATGAAGGCAGGGGATGATGGTGTCAAAAGCACGAGAAGCCGCGAAATGAGAACTAGTTATCATTTTCTATAGTTAATTAATGTTGAAAATTTTCAAGGTTCTGACTACGTGCTCTATTGGTCTTTGTATATGTAGGTATAATTTGACGGCCCCAACTAGACTATATACATATTATAAACGTTTTCAAACTATAGTATAATTCCATCACTGAGTGCACAATGAAGTCAACAGAACTACAGTTAAACGCTGCACTATTTCGTGCGTCCATTACAACATGGATCACATGTTAATTTAATTAAATCTCATTAGCATGGTGGACAGAGAGCTATGTCCTCCTCAATTTTTTTAATAATTATTAAATAATCAAATATAATTAATAAAAATATTACATTTTAGAGATTTATTAACTTACATTTACTTAAAAAACATATTTTTTTAGAGTAAATAAATTAACAATTTAGGTCTTAAATGTATTTAAATAAACTTGAAGATATAACTTACTAACTTACTCTTTCTAAAATATAAATAGATATAAGTTTGTAAACCTTATAATTATAATGATTTGCTAATTTACATTCACTTAAGCTTTAGAAAGAGTAAATTGCTAAGTTACTCATATTGAGTATATTTTAAAAACTTTATAGTTATAACTTGTTAAAATAATTATACTTGTTTGTACCACACTCATATTTCCTATTTGTAGACTTTCAAGAAAGATGATATCTGATGTTCTCTAAGTCTTGAGTTTTTTTTCAAGTTTGTTATATAATAAAATTTACATAATTTTTAATTTTGTAAATTTCACAATTTTGATGATTCCATCAAATGTTGATTATTAATAAATTGATATTGATTATGAAATAGATAAACAAACAAACTCATATCACCAGAGTGTGATCCACATTAAGTTAACTTTTAAATGTTTAATTGTCATAACCCAAAAATAAAGGTAGTGACTAGCATATATACAAACATCCTTAATGTAACAACCCAACTTAAATACTAATACTAATACTATCATTCATATCTATTAGATCCATTTACATAATATATGATGCTCAAAAACAAAAATTTACAGACAATATCATTATCATAGATTATCTATTGAACAACTCACTTAGTGAGCTATGCCGTCTAACTAGGAACTAAAACACCTCGTCCAACATATGTGTTGCCTAATAAGTTATCTAAGCTATGGTTTTCAAGAAAAGGAGTTTAACTCAATGAGAGGTGTCATTGGGTACAAAACCATAAAATTGTTTGATAAGCAAAATGGTGCTGGGTGAGACCAGTCACCCAGCAAAGTTATGCAAATAGGTAGAATATCTACTACATAACCCCTCTGCCATTCCAACCATATTACAATCAAATTACCACTGAATTTAAGGTTATTCCATACACACTTACATTCATATATTACATACCCAAATACACTATGATTTTATCATTATATATGTACGTGTACATGCTAAAAAAGCCAAGTCTTACAAGTTATATTACATTACATATACACACCAAAATTCCTATATTCTATGCTAAACAAAAAATATCTTCATTGCTGATAAATTGTATCCCTTTCAATCCTATTTGTTCTGTTCCCCAGCCTCGTCACTAGTATCTGCTCTCATGCAAAACATGATACTCAAAGTCATACAGAAAACACATATAAGCAAGAGTAAGCTTAAAATATAAAGACAAATGAATAAGAGAAGATTATGATTAAACTACTACTTTCATTTTAGATAATTATCACATTCAAGCATACTTGTATACATCATGTACACAAGTAACCATTACAAAAAAATCATATGACATTAGACATAAAGTATGGAAGCTTGAAGGAATCCCATAGGTTCTCGAAATTACAATACTAAACATATTGATGCTCGATAATCTTAAACATCACTTAGGAAATTTAAGAAACCCTATTTTTCGATTAGATATCCAAGTGAGATTAGATGAGGGAACAAGACCACTATTCCTTTCCCAAAAGGAAGGAATGAAGTAACGCCTTTATCGATCTATAATATAACAAACTTGTATTCCCATGGGGAAGAGGGTCGACACTTTCCGAGAACCCATTGAATTCCGATACTAGGTGACCTAATGACTTTTCTCAATTGGAGTCTAGCGTCCTCTGACTCATCTGACAATAAATTAAAGTTTAGGCATATCCATCAGATACCCAATTGCTATCTGGTGTCTACCTGACCCCAATTTCGACACTTAGCTACTATCTAAGTATATCTTATAAGTACTATCTCACCTTCATCAACCTTAGTATCAGGATCTCAATGACCTTATATGTATCTATAACTCAATGTAACTCATACAAGGCTAAGTGACCTCCTCATAATAGCCCATAATACATTTCATTAATCATACTTTTAAACATTCACCAAGTTTAGAACAAGCATCAGTTCAATACATCAATTATCTTAAAACACTCAAATCACAAATTAAACATAATTCATTGGACACATATGCATTTTATCATCAAACACATTCCAAATTCAAATCCTTACCCAAAACTTAAATCAATCACACACAAACATTTCCACATCATCAAATCTAAGTTCCTTTGAAGTTAAACAAAGATTAAGCTCCTTTTACCTATTTCTCCTTTTAAAAGATGACTTTGATGAGATAGGAAAATTCGACTGCAAAAATCACTCAAAACATATAAAAAATTCAAAAACCAAAAAGGAACCTAAGAAATTGGGACTTTAAGGAGAATTTTCCTTTAATGAGAACGATTGAACCAAAAAGAGAAAGAAAAAAGGGTCAAAGAAATAGAATCATACTTGCCTTCAATGATCAGCAACTGAAAATAGGAGAAAGGATAGAAATTTCTCTTGGATCCAATGATGAATCAGCCACCATGCAAGGGAGAAATGATTTAAGTGTAGAGAGGTGTGGAAGAGAGAAAGGGGGAAAAAGAAAAGTGAGGGAAAAAGAGAAAGAAAAGAGTATCAAAGTTGTGTTTAGAAATTAAACAAAGATTAAGCTTATCACTTCTCACTAAACCAACTTCACTCAACTTCCATATTAAATTCCAAAATAACACATAATATTAATATAAATAATACAACAAATTATTCCTTAATTGATTTATTAATCATGCCAGACTTAAATTTAATTTCTCTTTTTATTTATTTCACACACTTATAACATATAATTTAACACTACAAAAAATTATATAAATAATGACAGTTAATATTGTAAATAGTAGCGATTTTGACCATTGTTATTTACATGTGCAGTAGTTACCTAGTCTGTCATAATTCCTTCTACTATAAAGTATAAAACAACGGTTATTACATAATTGCCGCAACAACCACCATTTTATACATATAATAAAATGGCGGTTTGCACTTGTAAATAATGACAGTTTTAAGTGTTGTAATTTTCACAATAAATCAATATAGTATATAAATAACGACACTTATGATCGCCATTATTAACCTAAATATGTGACATTTTCAACCCCATTATTTTAATAAAATAGTTTTTCAAACCAATATAAAATATAAAGATATAATAAATTTCTGTGAAAAATATGACATGTATAACCGTCATAACTTTAAAATAAATATTAAATATTTTAAAATGCCAGTTTGAATTGTTGTAATTTGCTGAGAAAAATTATTTTGACATTTAAAATATGACAAGTCAAAACTCAAGAATTGTATATAAAATTGGAATTTCAAATAACAATATGAAATTGATTAAATAATTTAAACTTTTTACAAAAAGTTATTGGTCTAAGTACTCTAAAATATTCATTGTGAATAAACCAAAGTCTAATCTTACATAAGCCAAAGTCTAAACCAAAGTCTAGTAATTCCTAAACTAATATTATTTCTAAGTAGAGGTGTTGGACCACCCTCTAGATTAATATTGTTTCCTCATGACGATTTCCTCATGTTATTGGATGATAGAGCTTCATTTGCAACATTTGCTACCTGAAATAGATAACAGTATTATTATTATTATATGAATAAGAGATGTGTAAATTTCATAATCTATCATCAATAATTTTCAACAACTTGAATATAGTAAAAATAATAATATGTTTTAAAACAAATCTTTTTTAATAATATACCTGATTACTAGAAGGATCAAATAAGACATTAATCATCTTTTCAAGTATCTGACCTCTATCTTTTAATAAAAGGAGAAGTGTTTGCACTTGAGATTTAACATTTGAAAGTTTAGTTTCCATATTCACAAACTTTTCTTCCATATTTGGTGTACTTCCACTAGATGGGCCAATGTTGATACCACTTAGTCGTGTGGTAGATTTCTTAAAAGAAATGGTGAGACAAACTCTCAATCCTAATCCTCTAACATAACTCAAATGCTTTTTACCAAATATCACACCAATAGGATCATTTGGAGAAATATCAAATTCAATTTCTGGGCTTTAAGTAATAATCTCATCAATTTTCTCCTACATGAAAGTGTAATATTTAATTTTTCCATCTAATGAACAACACAAAACATAATTACATATTATAGGATAAAATTGAATATAAGTATGCATGAACCTTCTCTCTACATAATAATGAGTTTTGAATTGTTAAATATTTAATTTAATACATGTATCCAAATTATAGAGATTTGAATTGCCTTAAGGAACATTCTTTACAAATAATGAACTGATATTTACTTGCATAAGAATGCCACTTTTAGAACATTATTCTTGATTCTATATCAAAGTTGGACCAATATTTTACTTATAGCTAAATTGCTGAGATAAAGTGTATGACAATGGTAAAACTAAAAAATTTTGCTCAAACAAATTATATAGAAACTCTGCATCCACAAAGAACACTATACAAGTAGAATTACACAAGCCATAAGTTTATAAAGAATTCAAGACGCAAAATTAAAATTAGTTAATGTACACGAGAAATAAAAGGAAGAATTTGCCCCTATTTCCATAGCCTCATCATTGACATAACTACCCATTTTTCTCTTCTAACGGTCTTCCACATTTCACCTCTACCAACAATCCTTTGGGTCTCAATTCTCTAAAAGTATTAAAATCTATTTTAAGTTAAAATCAAATTAGATTATAATTTATGTATAGAATGAGATAAGAGATGTTAATGTTAAAATACCAAATTGTGTTTTCTCCTTGACAAAGGCATAACACCACCAATGTGAGGAATAGTTTGCTTTTTTCTAATCTCTTGATTTCTATTATAGAGGTCCTATAAGTTGAAGTAAAGTTAGCTGCTACTATTTAATCACAAGCTACATGTAAATATAATAATTATGTACAAAATTTCTACTATGGTAGAAGGTTTTAGGTGATAGTCAATGAATAATGCCTACTGCTCCATGCTAAGACCCTTTGGAACATTCTTAATGAGGTTATTTCTACTAAAAAAAGGGTCATAAAATTCATTCCACAACTTGCACCTATACTCCATCCACTATTTACCAATTTTAAACATAACCTCTCTTTTAGCCAAATTTTCATTGACCCTGAAACAAAATCGAGACTTCAAATAACACAATTTTAGTTACCACACTATATATAAAAGTTTTAAATTATAACTTGTAATATAGGTTATATTACCTTAAGGGCAGTAACCCATACATTGTCTTTGTAAGCATTAGGCATATCAAACCAACTGTCAAAACTTATAGAAAATAAAAGATGATTTGTAACTAATAGTCCAATAGCTTTTCCAAGTAAACCGGATCCATCTCCAATAGGTTGAAATATTTCATCAAATTCCACCACAACACGTAAGTCACTAGGCAAGTTATAAACATCCTGAACCTTCATCTTTAGTTTCTTGGTGACTCCTTGTTCATCTATAACAAATAATTTTTTTGTTCAGCGATAATTTCTAAAAAAAAAGTAAGAAAAAATCTTGAAATAACATAATTTACCTATAACATCTACAAACAAAAAATGAGTGGAGTTTTGTCTAACTTTATGTCGCGACGTTTTAACTTCTAGTTGTGCACTTTGTTGTTGTGCAATTCCCTCTTCTGTAGTTTGTTGATATGCACTTTATTGTTGTGCAGTTCCCTCATGTGTAGTTTGTTGTTGTGCAATTCCATTATCAGCTAGTGGCAACTCAGTTTGTTGTTGGTTGGACATCTCTAGATGTACAATTTATTGTTGATTAGACATTTGGGAAGACACAAGCTATGGTTGTTAAAGTTTAAATTATTATTCAAAAGATTAGGAATACAATTTTAAAGAAAATAATAAACCAATGTTTTAGACTTAACTTGTGCTGAATGTTATGGAATGATCGAAGGATTGAGTGTCAAATTATGTTGAGGTGTAGGCAATACATGTCAGTCACTAATGCATCTGGATTGGATGAAGCATGTTGTTGACTTTGGGAGGTCCCACTAGCAGATTTGAGTAAGTTCTTAATTCGCTTTGACATATCTGTGCATATAAATAAAGAAGCAACAAATGGATAAATTTTATCAAAGTATAATAACAAAATTAAAGATATAAACATCATAACATTTTATTGATAGCTTAAATATATGATGACCAAATTATAACCGAAACTCATACCATAAAAAAAATTAGTACTCTGACATTGAGTCACTTTGTTCAACTTCATCATTAGGGTTCTGCTCTTTTAGTAATTCACCGTTTAAATCATCCTTAAACAATGGCAATTCATTAGAGTCCTTGAAAAATTTATTGAAGTCCTATTGTGGACATAGTTCAACTTCCCAAACTTCAATATCTACTTTTTCCATGTCATACAAGTCTTGTGGTTTCAAATAGACTACAACTGACCAATCTTTAGTCATCTCATCATTCACATAATATACCATTTCAACTCTTGAAGCTTCAATGTATGGATCATGTTCTTCATGATGGCCAATCTGAATTAATTGTGAAAAATTAACAGAAGGGAAACTCCACCTATCCTTTTTAAACCTTCTATCTTTTGTGGTGTTAGCCTATTTACATTTAAATCGAGTAACCTTAAAATGTTCATAGTAATTAAGCTCAATGATATCTTCTAATTTTCCATAATATGTCAAATCTGCTTCTCTAAGGTTTCCATCGACACTACTTGCAACACATGATGTTGAAGAAGTTAGGAAAACTCCACTATTTTGGGTTTTCAACCCTTGCTCTCTAGTTATAGTTCAAAATTTGAATCCATTAATGTTAAAGGTAGAAAATCTTCTAGCATATGGTGTTGGACCTTGAGCTAGATAATTGAGATAATTTGACACTGTACTCAAAATATTTGTGTTCATAATCTAAAATAATAATGAATAAATAAATGGGTTAACTATGTTTTACATTAATTTAAAAACTTCAATCAAATTGTTATGTATTCCACTCACCCTATGAGGAAACCAATTAATGAAATCCTTGTTAACCATTTTTTATATGTGAGTAGTTGAAACCATGCTCTTTAGATTGTCTTCGCAAATGGTCATTAAATTCACTATAAAAATATTCAATGTCAATGTAGCATTTTATGCAAGATAGAGTTTCTAATGATTAGTCTTATTTATTGTTTGCTAAATACTCACTCAATGTAAGACTAAACTTAAGGAAAATTTAGTAACACATATCTATAAGCTTGAATTTTCTCCATGGTTGACAACTCAAAGGTTAAGGAAACACTTACTTGCCTACCAATCGATGGAAATAAGGTAGACAAATGGTAAGAATCTCTTTCATTATAATAATTGGGATAATCATCAACGCTTCCAGGTCTACTGATTCTTGTCTCAATCCCTTCCATATATTGAGAGCAAAAGGTAAGAATCTTTTTAGCCAGGTATCCTTCAGTAATAGAACCTTTTGGTTGTGCCTTATTTCGTACATAGGATTTCAAGTGTCCCAAATATCTATATGGTTTGACAATTAGTAAATTGGATCATTGAAAACTTTCCATAAAATAGAAAACTATGACATATTTACCTTTCAATAAGATACATCTAATGATAATGTACTGGGCCTCCAAGTTTTGCTTCACCAGCTAAGTGACAAGTTGAATAAACCATGATTGTAAATAAGGAAGAGAGGATTAACATTTCCAAGTGACAAAGTGTTTCAATGATGCGAGATTGAAGTTTATCAAGATCTACATGACTTAAACTTCTAACACATAATTATCGAAAGAAGGAACGTAACTCTATTAGAACTGCAGTCACATTGTCTAGTAAAACATTAGTTATAGCAACAGGTAGTAATTGCTCCATAAGAATATGCCAATCATGACTTTTTAAGCCAGAGAGCTTTCCATTTTTCAAGTCAACACACCTTGAAATATTGCTTGAATATCCATCTGGCATGTTAACATTTTTTAAAGTTTGCAAAAAGACTTTCTTTTTTTCTTTTGATAATGGAAACACAACTGGGTGAAATTTTCCATTATCATCTAGCCAAAGTTCCTTCCTTATACCCAGTAATTTAAGATCCTTCCATGCTTTGAGATTATCTTTCGATTTCTTGTCATTAAGCATAATATATACCACATTGTTGCATATATTTTTTTTCAATATGCATGACATCTAGACAATGACGCAACAAGTTGGTCTCCCAATAAATAGGTAAAAAAAATGCTTTTTTTCCTCCACGGTTCTGGTCCAACAACTTCAACAACATGATTTCCTCGAGCCTTTTTACCTTTATGACTAGATTCCAATGGTTGTCCAAACATTGATACCCTCAACTTGTTTATATATATCTGACCCTGTCAAAGCTATTGGTGGGTCCCTTAGCTTAGTTTCCCCATTATATGTTTGCACTCCACCTATCCATAATTCCTTCAACTCTTTGATGAGTGGTTATAAGTAAACATCTATGTCATTTCCTGGAATTTGTTTTCCAGGAATGATCATGGAGATGATGATTGAGGTTTGCTTCATACACTCCTAAGGAAGGCAATTGTATGGGATGAGGACTACTGGCTAAATACTATGGCTTACACTCATGTTTCGAAAAGAGTTAAATCCATCACTAGTTAAGCCGTACATTTCTAGGATTGTTAGCAAATTCTGGATGAAGAAGGTTAAATGTTTTCCAAGCCTCAGAATCTCTTGGATGCCTCATCAGTTCGTCCTTACTATCCTTGGATGCATGCCACATCATAGACTCAGAAGTCTTAGAACACAAACAATCATAACGTAAGATCTTTTGCATGTTGCTTTTTTCGTTTATCCTTCCACTTAGATGTCTTGCACCTTTTACATTCTTCTAAGCCTTCATTCTCTTCACCCCAATATAGCATACAATCTTTTGGGCATGCAGGTATCTTAATATAATTAAGGCCAAGTTTGTTGATGACTTTCTCAGCCTAATAGAATGAGTTAGGAATCTTAGCATGTTGAAATACATCTCTTAATAATTCTAAAATCATAGTCATTGCTTTGATTCTACACATGACTTTTATATGATATAGCTTTAATATGAAGAAAAACTTTGAATACTTTGTACAACCTTCATATAATTGTTGGTTATTGTCTTTGAGCAATAAAATGAGTTAGTAGCTAAAATAAGATATCTTTTGGAAAACTACTTGAAGTAGTTTTTTTGAAAAACTACTAATTCCTAAAAAAATACTAAATTTTTACTATCAAAACGGAATTGAAATATTTTCAACTATCATTTCAGCTAGCTTTCCAGTATTCAACTAGCTGAAATGGCAAATCAAACACACTCAAAATAAATACACTTCAATGCTTATTTAAAGAAAAAATAAGGGGGAGAAGAGCTAATAGATAAAATTAAAAGACATTTGTTTACCGTAAAAAATTTCTTATTTATTTATAAAAAATATTTTGTTTCCGTTCAAATTTATTATTAATTAAGAAATTATATATATATATATATATATATATATATATATATATATAAATTTTTTTACTATTATTAGTAAACTTGCATAAAAAAGTCTTTATATATATAATTAAATAAACTTGAACTGAAACAAAATAGTTTTTTTACTCCAAGTTTACTAATAATTTATATATATAAAGAATTGATTATTAATATGAAAATAAAATCCTAAATAGATAAAGATATGTTATTAATTTTTTGACAAAAATAATATCTATTTTAGTGAGTCAAATAGTCTTTTAATTCTATCTAGGACTCACCTATTTTTTCTTAAATAGAAATTGAAGTGTATTTATTTTGTGCAGTTAACATTATCAAATACACCATTAAATAAATATTGAAGTATATTTATTAACGTTACCAAAGTTAACTAATTGGTTTGACGTTTGACTTAACAAACTATACCATTTCGTAACATTTGGGTTGATAATGCCATTGTTGTAGATATTTGACTAAACTACTAGGTGATTGTGGTTTAGCTCTAGAATTAACTTGTTCAAACTGGGGTGCATCATTGTTAGCGAGACAATTTTCTTTTTGCATATTATAAAAAAGTCAATACTCGAACTGAAAATCAAAACCAACAGTTAATTAGCGCTGTTGCATAATCAAGTTTTAATTGTGTTTTAAAGTAGAGATAATACTGATCTAAAGCTTGTCTAGTTTGGAAAGAAGAAATTCTTTGTGGGGATAGTGATATGTATATGTCGGATGAATCAGAATCACTAGCAGAAGGACTGGGTAATCCCATTGATCTGATTCAGCAGATGCATTGGTGAGCATCATGTGCCATTTTGAGGCAATTGACACGATCCCTTGTGCTC
The DNA here is from genome assembly GCA_037954015.1 of Psophocarpus tetragonolobus. NCBI lineage: Eukaryota > Viridiplantae > Streptophyta > Magnoliopsida > Fabales > Fabaceae > Psophocarpus > Psophocarpus tetragonolobus. Next base: position 20,632,056 of record CM075688.1, on the reverse strand, counting down.
TGTGTGTGATTCTGGCGGCACCCATGAGGCACAAGAAGAATCCGCATAACTGCACAGCAGAACAAATCTGAACAAAAATAAATTATAAGCAGTGTCATTGACCATTTTCCAAGTAACAACCATATTATTTGTTGAAGTGAGGCAATAATAACTTTACCAAAATGGCAAGTGACATTGTAGTGGCAAGTGGTTGAGGCGAGTGCTCTATATTCAGCCTCTGCAAATGATCGAGACATTGTAGATTGGTTCTGTTTTCCAAGAAACCAGAGAACTACAAACGAAGAAGCAATATTCAGTGACAAATCAGCGAGTGTCAACACTATGGCCCAGTCTGCATTGGTAAAACTCGACAGCTGGAAAGAAGAGTTTCTGTTGAAAAATAATCCCTTCCTAGGAGTAGTCTTTAAATAGCAAACAACTCTCAAGGCAGAATGAAAATGAGATTGAGCGGGAGCAACCATGAATTGACTGAGCTGTTGAGTTGCCTTCAATCTTGCTCATCTTGACTACGAGAGAGAAGATTTTGAGGTAGTCAATGCCTTCAATCTGAGAGTAGCCTTTAGCCACCAAACGCGCTTTGTAGCCTCACATTTGGCGGCGTTTGGACAATGGGTGCCAAAACGGGTTAGTGGTGGTGCAAAAGACAAAATGGGTACCAAAACGCATTTCAGGAAGGTCATTAGAATTAGGTTTGGACACTTAAGAAATATCTGCATGTTCGGACTGAGAAGAAGTCATTGATGGACTGGCATCGACATTCAGTTTTTGTTGTTAGAGGAGATCTAAAAGTCCTTGATATTGGGCTCTGGTTAGGCTAAAGCCCAACCCATTGGAAGCATTTTCCTGACTAACCGAAAAAGGAGTGCATGAATCCCTTTCTCTTGTAGCGCTATTGACGGTAGCAGAAGAGGAGGAGTTGTCTCAGATGTGGAACCTTGGTCATTCGGGGTAACGCGGGTGGCTAGGAGATACCATGCTTAGAGTAACATACATCCACTATGTGTTCGGTACGACCACAAATGGATAAATGGGATCAGTGACAGCTGGAACATGTATTGTGTCATTCAAAAAACCCATCTTGTTTTTAGAGACTAAGGCCATTTTGATAGAGCGAGACCAAGAGTGGTAGTTACTGCCAATTAGAGCTAGGGTGACAGAATTAGAGATGGGTTTTCACTAGGATGGATATGATAAAGACTAGCTAGGTCAAGACAAGGATCAGAGGTGGATTGACAGTAATTAGGATTGCTTATGTGGGAATCGTCTCACATTTTGACAGAGGGAACCGATTAGCAGAGCACCAATGAGAAGCTTTGATACCATAACAGAAAATACAAGGCAAGGAGGGAAATACTCAGAGACAAAAGGATGAAAATGATTTTCCTTGTATTGAATGAATAAAGAATGGGATATATATACAACCTATGAAAGAAAAGACGATAATAGAAATGATACACCTCAGCAAATTCTAGATCCTAGTAACAGAATACGATTATGAATAGAAACAAAATGGAGAAAAAAACAAAGGGCTCTACAGCTATACAAAAGATAAGAATGAGGTTAAACAATAGGTTTTGTAATTAATGGTAATATTTTGTTTAATTGTGATTTTCTTCTTCTTTTAGTAACATTATGCACACTAAGTATCTGAAGCTTACACGTTTAACGTACATTCAAGATGTGGTCACAATGATTTGTCAAGACATTATACTAATGTGATTGGTTTTTGTATGGTACCTTACCTTGGGAAAGGGTGAAGAAGGCGAAGGCAGATAATGGTATTTGGAAGAGGTTGTTGAAGTTAAAAGGGGGGAGTTGAGATGGCGAGGTAGGGATAATGAGGAATGTGAGGAGAACATAGGAAATGAGTTTTGCAAGGTCAGAAGAGCACATCATTTAAGACTTATGCAAAGGTTTCGCAGTTCTTCAGAGTTAGAGGTGATGGATTTTGATGTTGCATAAGATGCTTAGAGGACTAATGGAACATTGACTTGTCTTTGTCTTTGTTTGGTCTGTTTTCCTCAAACAATTGCTTCTATCAGAGGAATCAATGTCGTTCATTGATTTTGGGGAATGGTTTATTGTTGGACTTAGCTGTTTTCTCAACACTAAGACACAGAGTGAGGAAAATAAAGTAATAAGGTTGGTTATCTTTGGTAAATTTTGAACACTTGTTATGTATGGATATAAGGGTAGTGAAATAACTTAAATGCCCCTCAAAAGGAAAGAGCGGCAAAGACTTCATATTTCAGGCATACCAAAATCCAAACTTAGAAATAACCTAACAACATAAAAAAGATAACGGTTACAAATACTTTGAACTTCAGCCTTGCCAACATCAGAGCAGTTGCAAATATCATAACCTAAGAGATAAAAACATTAAAGGACATGAATAGTCGGCCTTGTAAAAAATTGTCAAACCATAATAACAAAATTAATTAACCCTTGCCATAGATTAACATTTAATCACTATGCCCAATAAAGTTGAATTAGACAAACAACATATCCACTGGACAAAGACAATATACAGGAAATAAAGCTAATATTCGACTCAACACAGGTAATACCAACAGGTAAACACCTATATGTTTGTTATAAATAACTGATGTTGAGGTATGTGTCGAACAACTATTGTTGAAAACATTACTCTTTGCTTTGTAATAATCTGAACACTGTCTTACTTGATTATTGAAGTCCTTTTTTGCAAACTCTCCCCCATTTTAGATAAAGAAAAGCTAAGGGAATCTTCGTCAGGTTACCTATGAATAGTCTTCTAGCTTACTCTGGTAAGTACATTTTGGCGCCCACCATGGGGCCCAATTAAAGTACTTCCTATAACTAAAGATTGAGAAGACATGACTATCACCAAGAGCCACATAGTTGCACCTCAAAATCAACCCCAGAATGTCGGTAGCCAGAGGTCGTAGACTCAAATAGTGTCATAAAGATTCTCAGGTTACTGAGAGAAGAGATTGCAAAACTCAGGCGTTAAAATGTTGAGTTCCATAACAATAGTTTCCAAGAAGATGAGATCAGTAAGAAAAAGAAACAAGGAGAGTCACATAATGGCGAGTCGACTGCCCCATCTTGCAGTGAACTATCCATGGACTCTCAGCAGGTCCATCCAATAGCCAACCTGATGCAAAAAACTTTTGCACTCCCCTTGATCTTCTCTTTGAGGTTCCAAGTACCATGAAATGGATGATGGAGGGGAAAGAAAATGGAGGTGGGACGCCACTCTCAAAGAGAGATAAGCCAAAGTATTTAGGTTTGCCACAGGGGAAGGAACCCTTGATAAAAACCAACTAAGAAGAGGTTCCTCAAGAGAGAGGATCCTCAAGACCTTTTACTAAGAATGTGCTCACAAAGAGACTATTTTCATTCAACATCAAAGGTGAAATTTACAATGAGGGGGAATGAGTATATATAGCCCCAAGGGAGAGCTTGGACACATTTTTCTAGGCAATGTGGGACTTAAGTGAGGCACCTAAGTTCACCCCCATGGGTGCAATTAGCATCTCCTAAATTGAATAGGCTAGCCCAAAATCATGTCTTGACTTATGCACCCATTCTAAGCTTACTCCTCCTTTTTAACTAAAGACACCTATACCTTCTAAACTAAAAAGAATATCTTCGAATATACATGACCTTAAAGGAATTAAAAATATGCTCCTATTTAGCTAATTAAAATAAAATATTTACAAGCTAAAAATGAAGACTATGGCTTCCAATATTCAATGAGCTTTCCTCTATGCTATCCCTTCCTTGAATCCTCCTAGCCATGATGCATGCTAGGTGGGATTGCATCATCTCCTCCCCCTTGGAGAGGATTTGACCTCAAATCCTGAGGCATTTCTTCCTCTTGTTCAAAGTCTACAAGAAAATAAGGAAAACAGTAAGTATATGCAGACATGTGATTTTGGGGGGAGTAGGTGTGAAAAGATTTTAGTGTGCATGTGCCTTCACACAGCAGCTCCCGATCCTCCTCCTATTACACTAGATACTAGCTCCAAAGGTTTTGAAATAGTAGGCGAGACTAGTCTAAGTGGAATGGAGCACTCATCAAGTTGGACTTGAGGGTGTGGATTAAGGTGCTAAAAAGATATAGACACATCCTCAAATTCAACTTGTTCCTTTGGTAAGAGTTGGCAGGAAAATTTTTCTATGTAGAGAACCTCCTTTGAAGGCAAAGGCGAATCCTCCTTAGACTCGGTCTTCCTACCAACAACCTTATTTTCATTTTTATCCCTCTCTCTCTTAAGCTTCATGATCCTTCTATCCTCCATAACCTCGGTAGGGGTAAGAGGAAGTAAGGTAATCTTTTTTCCTTTATGAGAGAGAGTGATTTTATTAGTGAGACAATTGTGCAAAGTTTCCTTATCATGTTGTCATGGCCTTCCCAACAACATGTAACTAGCTTCCATAGGACTACATCACATAACACTTTGTCGCGATACTTTCCTATGGAGAATCTAATCTCTATTTGCTCTCTTACTACTACACCATCTTCATAATTAAGTTCATGCAAAGAATAAGGTGAAGGATGAGGACTAGTAGCAAGTGATAGCTTTTCCACCACTCTTGTGCTACAACAATTACAACAACATGATCCACCATCCATATTGAGAGAACAAGTTTTGCCCAAAATTTTGCATCTTGTTTGAAAAACATTCTCTCTTTGTGTTTGGGTTTCCTTACAAGGATGACTTCCAAGAAGTTGTTTCACTTTGAAGAGATCATCACATGAATGAGTACCCTTTTCATTTGATGTTCCTCCTAAAGTCCTTTTTCTTTTGGGGCAAAACAAAGCAATGTGCCCTTTTTCTAAACACTTAAAACATTTAGGACTTCGAGAATAAGTGCTCTAACTAGTGGTAGGGGTGTCACTCATACTCAAGGGTTTTCTCTCAATATTCTTTCTTTTGGATGACTCTCTTTTGGGTTTAATTATAGAAGGGTTTGTCTTTTTCTTAGGATGCCTCTTAGGGGTTATTCTAGGCTCTTCTAAGTTTCTATAACGTGTGTAAACTCTCTTATAGGTGTCTCTCTCTTTTTGTATCTTCTTTTCTTCTCTTCTTTCTAACTCTTTTTGATCTTTTTTTCTCTTTTCCAATTCTTTCTTCTGTTTTTCTCTCCTTTCTCTTCTCTCTTTTCTCTCTAACTCTTTTCTTTTGTTTCCTTCTTTTTCTCTTTCTTTCTCTCTTTCTCTCTTTTCTCTTTTTCTCTTCTCTCTTCTCTTTCTTTTTCTCTTGCTTCTCTTTCTCTCTTTTCATTTTCCCTACTCTCTTGTCTCTCTTTTTCTTTGGTCTTTCTCTTTTCTTTCTCTTTTCTCTTGCTCTTTTCTCTCTTGTCTTATTCGTTCCCTCTCTTCTCTTTGTCTCTCTTTTTCTTTTCTTTCTCGTCTCTCTTTTTCTTGTTGTTCTTTCTCTCTTCTCTCCTCTCTATCTAGTTCCTCTTGTTCTCTTTTCCTCCTCTCTTTTTGTTTTCTCTCATTTTTCCAAAATTCCCTACGTTGTTTTTCTACTATTTCCCAATCAATAGAGTATGGATATGTGGGCAAGGTTGGTTTATCACTCTTTTCATACTTTTATTTTATTCTATTCTCACATTCTTCTCCTTTATTTTCCTTAGTTTTATTACTACTCCTAACACTCCTAGATGTGTGTGAAAACATGTCAAAGTGTAAGGCCTATGGAACTAATATGCAAAACACTCATTTCTTTTTTGTTTTCTCCTAAAGTGTTAAGAGTCTTTGAAACTCTAACACTTTCTAAAACGTTGAAAGAAAATAAAGAAATTTAAAGCAAAGCTAAAGGATTCTAACATGCTCCTAAGTATGAATAAGGGGTACCAATTCCTTATCTATACTAAAACGAGAAACTAAGGTTTATTACACACAAAAGAGGTGACCCTTATGGGCATCTAACACCTCTAATTAAAATGTTCTTTAAAAATACACCCAAATTAAACAAAGAAAATTAAAAGTAGTTAAATGTAGCTCCTTTCTTCAAGTGTTTCTCACCAAGTGTATCACTCTAGTCTTGGCCTCCTTTTCAAGTCTCCTCTTCCTTGGTTTTAAATCAACACTTCCTAAGGATGCTACCCTTGTGGAAATTTCAACAATTTGGCTACCTACCAAGAGAAAACAAGCGCCCAAGCAAGAGACCAAGGGAAGCAGAATTTGAAAGCAAAAAACAATAAAAAGCACTTAACAAGAATAGGAACACATCCAAGTGGAAAGAATTTATTTGAAAAACACAAAGAAAGCCAATAAGGACAAGCATGAAATAAAAGGTGTAGAAAGAACATTGGTACACAAAAGAAATTCCTAGAATAGGCCTAAAATAGAATTGGACTTAAAACAAAAAAGACTCAACAAATTCAATGATTTGCACAATTGTAAAGCAAGGTGGCTAAATCATATGCAAATAAATTCAAGAAAATTTCAATAAAATTTAACATCTCCTTTGAATTGTTTAATAATTTTGAGGTGAACTAAATTATTTTTTTTACTCTTTTTACTTGTTTTTAACACTTTTTACTAACTCTTTTTTTGACTTATTTTACTCTTTTTGATTTCTTTTCTTCTTATTTTTTTTTTAAAAAATTTTGCTACACCTCTTAACACAGTTTGTAGCAAATATAGTAAGGAGTTTAATAATTATAAATTCTTGAACAAGAATAATAAATTAGCCACAAAAATTTGATGTAAAAGTGCAAACTAAAGAACACAAATCAACTTAAAATGAGCTAGTAATTTTAGGTGATTATAACATGACACCAAGTGAGAGTTTTTTTGGGTTTAGGCAAGCTTGATTGCTCAAATTTTCAGCCCAAATATGTGCCCCAAAATGCTCAACCAGCTAGCACAAAGAAAATCACCACAATAAACTAGCACAAAAATAAGCTACTCACACAAAATGAAGAAATGGACTCTAAGAAAGAATTGAGCAATTTATTTTTTTTGAAATTTTTTTGAAACATGCTATGATCTAAAGCATGTGGGACTCTAGGAATAGACACAAGAGCATATGCTCAATTCCAAGAGAGAAACACATTTTTTTTATGGTAAAAATAAAAAGGCAAAACTATGTAGAATTAAGAGACAATAAAAGGGGTACAACATGACCAACTAAGACACAACTTGGAAGATTAAAAACTGATATTAAATGACTCAAAATAACCAGAAATATATGCCCAAAACAGAGAACAAGGGGCTGGAAAAACAGAAAAATAGGTGCAGGAAAATAGAATTAAAAACTCAAATAAGAATAACAACGTGCATCCAAAGATCAAGACCAAAATATGTGGCTTCCTTCACAAATTTTGTGAAGTCATTACAATGACCTTCTTAGGATTTGCAAATGAACAAAAAAGAAATAAAAGGTTGGATAGAAAATCAAAGAAACAATCCTATAGGAAACATATAAAGATTCAATGGAAAAGAACAAGATAAATTGAATCTACAAAGCAATAAAGACTAGGAAATAAATTGCATAAAATGAAAACTACTAAAACATAAACTAACAAGACATAAAAGAAATTAAATGACAAGAATTAAAGGCTGAAAAAAACAAAGAAAAGAGCAAGAACACTAAGAAGAAAAGCTGGAAAAACTTAAAGAAAATTAAGACAAAAAGAACCTCATGAAGTTGGCTCTGATACCAAATGATGCAAAAAACTTTTGCACTCCCCTTGATCTTCTCCTTAAGGTTCCAAATACCATGAAATAGATGATGGAGGGGAAAGAAAATGGAGGTGGGACGCCACTCTCAAAGAGAGATAAGCCAAAGTATTTAGGTTTGTCAGAGGGGAAGGAACCCTTGATAAAAACCAACTAGGAAGACGTTCCTCAAGAGAGAGGATCCTCAAGACCTTTTACTAAGAATGTGCTCACAAAAAGACTATTTTCATTCAACTTCAAATGTGAAATTTACAATGAGGGGGAATGAGTATATATAGCCCCAAGGGAGAGCTTGGACACACTTTTTTAGGCAATGTGGAACTTAAGTGAGGCACCTAAGTTCACCCTCATGGGTGCAATTAGCATCTCCTAAATTGAATGGGCTAGCCCAAAATCATGTCTTGACTTATGCACCCATTCTAAGCTTACTCCTCCTTTTTAACTAAAGACACCTATACCTTCTAAACTAAAAAAATATGGTCGAATATACATGGCCTTAAAGGAATTAAAAATAGGCTCCTATTTAGCTAATTAAAATAAAATATTTACAAGCTAAAAATAAAGACTATGACTTCCAATATTCAATGAGTTTTCATCCATACCATGCCTTCCTTGAATCCTCCTAGCCATGATGCATGCTAGGTGGGATTGCATCATCCTATGTGTAGCCATTCAACCTATCCACTCCTTAAAGAATGCCCAAAGGAAGCACCCACTCCAGTTCAAACCATACCGTCTTTCACATCCCTTCCCATACAAGTTGTTCCCACACCCGTACAAACCATGCCACCCTTTCCCCATGGATCAAGAGAACCTCTACAGAAGTTCAACCACACCATCCTTTCACGTCTGAAATCATGGATGTCCCTTTACCCGAAAGTTGGAAAGATGTAACTTTAGAGAAATGTGATGGAACTACATATCCCGATGCTCATTTGGCCCAAGGGGACTCAGGTACACTTAGTACACTCCTCTTAAAGCAACCCACACTCAAGTCTTAGGACAAGCCTTAACAGTAGAATTATTGGTCATGTCGAAGAAAACACATACGCCCTAAGGGCAGACACTAAGAAACACTACAAATATCACAGAAATAAGGGGAATTCAACTCAGAAGTGCATTACCTGACGCGATAAAATTGAAGACTTAATCAAACAAGGACACCTAAAAGATTTTGTTCACAAGATAGATAATAACTCCCAACTAGCAAAGCAAGACTATTATCGAAGAGATTATTCTCGTTCTAAATACCAAGATGACAATCGTTCAAGAAAAGACAGGCATATAAGTCAAAGTCGTAGTAGATCTAGGAAGAGAAGAGATGAGAATCACAACGACAATAAAAAAGTCATCAACATGATAGCATGAGGTTTTGCATAAGGCGAATCTACTTCTTCAGCTAAGAAAAGACACACACAGACAGTTTGGTCTATAAATTCGGTTGATCTATATGTTTAGCCAAAAATGCCAAACATCACCTTCACAAATAATGATTTACAAGTTGTTGATCCTGAGCAAGATGATCCTATGGTAATTAATGTGAAAATTGCCAACTGTATTGTTCGAAAAACATTTGGGTGATATTTTGTATTGGAAGACTTTTAAAGAGTTGGGATTGTCTGAAGACCAATTTATTCCTTTCAGTGAACCATTGATAGGTTTCTTAGGAGAGAAAATGTCTATAAAAGGCTATATTGATTTATATACTAAATTCGGATCCAGAAGGGAGTCCGTCAGTATCTGAATTAGATATATAGTCATACATGCTACTACTTTATGCAACATCTTCCTTGGACGCCCTTCACTAAACAAACTCAGAGCCATAGTGCCAACACCTCTTTTAGCCATGAAGTTTCCCTCTGATGAAGGAAAAATTCTTATTATCCATGCAGACCAAAGGGCTGCCAGGGAGTGCTACTTGGCCAGTCTAAAATCACAGACATATGAAGGGCAATTAAATTCAAACAATGTTAACACAAAAATATTTAAAGGTGAATTAAATTTATACTTAGATCCTCGATGTGAGGAGATGGATAGAGCGGAACCCATAGAAAAGGTAGAAACTTTCCAACTCGGAAAAAACTCGAGCATGTCACCTACATATGTTCTTTCGTTCAAGGAAGCATGAAGCAAGAAATAACAAAAGTCATAATGCATAATGCGGATTTATTTGCATCGACTACAATAGATATGCCTGGAATTGACTCAAATTTTTTGTGTCACCGCCTAAGAGTGTGTAAGGAGGTTGTACCTATAGCATAAAAAGGCAGAAAATGGGAGAAAAAAGAGCAAAAACTGTCAAAGAAGAGGTAGCTAAGCTTGTCAATGCTAATTTTATCTGAGAAGTACGATATACCACATGATTAGCCAATGTTGTCATGATCCAAAAGCAAAATGGTAAATGATGGATGTGCACTAATTACACGGATCTAAACAAGGTTTGTCCGAAAGATGATTACCTCCTCCAAGCATAGACAAGCTAGTAGATGGAGTAGCTGAACACCGTTTGTTGAGTTTTCTGGATGCGTACTCGGGTTATAACCAAATTCGAATGCATCCAGAATATAAAGCCAAAACAACATTCATTATTGAATCTTCTAATTATTGCTACAAAGTTATGCCTTTTAGACTTAAGAATGTAGGAGCGACTTATCAGAGGTTGATCGATAGAATTTATTGTAGGCAAATTGATAGGAACTTAGAGATCTATGTAGAGGACATGATGGTTTTTTCTCTTGCACTGAGAGTTTTTCTGAAAAGGTTTTTAATGAGCCCCCACCTATAAAAGAAGAACTTTTCAGCTCTACATTATATTTTTACATTAATTTTTTCCCAATCACTTAATTCAAATTGTACGCAAACACAAGTTGGATTAAAAGCTTCATGAGTACCCTCCTAAAAAAAGATTACATCTTTTCGGCAAAGGCAACACTTTATCATTTTTTCGGCTAAAGTATACCCTCCCAATTAAACAATTCGATCTAGGAAGTATATAACAATATTCCTATCAAAGTATAAAATTTTAGGAAGGACGTCAAAAAATAAGTATCTTTTTGGAATATAAGAACCTAATGTACTTACATTAAAACAAATTTTTATAAATTGGCCAAACATTAAAATAATATAAGCAAGGTAAATCACAAAATATCCATATTTTCATTGAAGCATTAACCGAATACAAAATATTTTTGACACAAGGAGAAATCATATCTCGGCCTATCACAAAACAGGGCTCATACATAAAAAAAAAAAAGTTTCCTAACAGGCAACCTCATCATTATTCTGACCACCTACCTCTTTGGCTTCGTCTAGATTGGCAGTCTCTTCGGCCTGAGTGTCTGCTTTAGGCGATGACAGAAGAGATTCACCATCCGGTATCAAATCATCAATAACTTTGTCAAGGTGCCTGTATTCACCTCTGCAGACATCGTGATCTTCTGAAAACTTAAAGCTATTCGGAATTGTCTAGAAGTGATGTGCTTGGCGCACCGCTTGGTGAAAACTAATTGTGTGTCCCTTCATGACATCCTTCTTAACCTGCTTCTTATATGTGGCAAAGTCCTCCAAAGCCCTATCTCTAGCTCGCCTGAAGTATTCACGACTTCTCTCACTTTGATCATAAAGATCCCTCAAGCTCCTTATTTGGTCCTAGGCTTCCTCCAACACCTTATCTTTTTCGGCCACAATAACATCCTTTGCCTTCAGAGCCTGTTCATAAACCTCAGATGAAACCATTGTCTTCACGCTCTTTTCTAAATCTTTTAGCTTGTCCAAGGCAACTAAGAAGACAACTTCGACTTTCCTTTGGTGTTGTTTTGCTGCCACTAACTCATCTACAAACATATGCTTCCTCAGCACATGAATGCAAACCTAAAGCTTGCAATAGTTTTTCCATTTGAGGGAAAGCTCTATCCCCTCCAACAATTTTTACCCTCTTCAGAGATAGAGTCACAGAACTTGCTTGTAGATGCTACGATATCATGCCCCTCATAGAAAAACCCGTGCGACAGTAGGGCAGTGTTGATGCTTGTGGTCCGAGGAGGGTTAGTTTCTCCTTTTGAGTTTTCGGACTTGTTGAAGGATGACTTCTTCTCTCTTTTTATTTTATTTTCTTTCTCTTTATCCTTCCCCTTCTAATCCTTTCCCCTTTGTCTTGTTCCTTCAATTTTTTATTCTCATAATCTAATATGTGGGGTAAGACATTTGTAACATAAGACCTTGAAAAAGGTTCTTTCCCCACTTGGACTTTTGGAATAGTAGCTTCTACCGAGCCCACATGATTTCAACGCAACATGCGAAATCCACGATTTTGCCTCTAACTATATGGATAGTTTCTATAAAAAACACAACAAAAACATTAGTTATATTTCGGCAAAACACAATGTAATTTTTTTTACCAAAAAACATACAGTCACCCTAGTGCCCCCATTGGAAGAAGACGAGGAAGCAAATCCAAGTAGACGACTTCAACCTTCTCCTCAAGAATAAGTAAATCATCGGGGACATCTGTTTACCTTCTCGGCACAAGCTCCCAATAAAATTGAAATAAACGACTTACATTTTGGTTGTAAAAGTGATTTCAGCCGAACTCAAAATTTATCATCACCTTGAAGTACCTGGACTTGAACCCCTTGAATCAAGTAGTATATGTGACAAAAAAAAGGGTTATCATCTTTTCAGAAGAGAGACACCTACTTGGGTCTCTCGTGGGTGAAAAGACACAAAGTTCGAAATGCTTAAATTTAACCTTAAGCATTTGGATGAAGCTAAGTGGGGGGGCACAGTTTAACACTCGTAAAACCCCCATAATAAAATTATCAAATAGAAGCCTAAAATGAAAGAAAAAAAATATACAATCATAAACATAGAATAAATCATTCCTGTCTTGTGTAGACCGACCTAGGAATACAAAATTTGGGTTCGGCTCATAAAAATCCTTACATCACCAAATAAGAAAAAGAGAACTCTTCAATGTCCTCAAAATGAAATATTTCGACTTTGTTAACAAAGTCATGCAACATCATCCTATTATTATAACGAGATAACTACATCCCTACTTCCTGATCTACCTATTGATAGGAGGGGATCAGAATAGGAGGTAATCCTTCTTCGGATTACCCTTGAATTTTCGTTTAACAGTCACTTTTGCTAAAATAACAGCCTTCCAATGAGGCAGAGATTTCGACTCTGAGGACCCTGCATGGTCCGCTTGCAACTCTTGACGAGCCATAGACTCAGCATTACTACCTGAATCAGAGGGTGGGACTTCGGCAAATATGGAGGATATGTCTTTCACAAAAGAGATTTCGGAAGAAGAAGTAGAAGACATTTCGCTAAAAAAAAAAACAAATAAGATGTAGACATACCTGACTTTGAAGAAGCAAGGCTGAAAGAGAATTCGGCATAAAAAGAGCGAGAGAAATGGCAAAGTGTAACTAAACTTGTCATGATTCTCTCCATATATAGAAGAATTTGCCCAACAACTCTCATCTCATCACTACCGTTCAAATCTTTCTAATCAAAGGCTCAGATCATATGACTATTCATTTTTTCATTTCCGCTATAGTAATTAGGTTTTCCATTTTGTGCCCTCGGCGACTCTTGTGGGCAAAAGCCGTATTATCTTATCATTTTTTCCTTGGTATTCGCCCCTTACCGCCAAAGCATTCGAATTTCCAAAATTTTTGTTACCTCTTTTAAGCTTTCACCGTTATGCTCTTCATTTCGGGTCATGCTTGGAGGAAAAATATATGCATACAAGGAAATTAGGGTAGTGAAATGACCTAAATGCCGCTCAGAAGTAAAGAGCAAAAAGGACTTCAAATTTCAGCCATACTAAAATATGAACTTGGAAATAAGCTAGAAACACAAAAAAGATAAGGGTTACAAAGACTTCAGATTCCAGCCTTGCTGAAAACTATAAAATCATAATAACAAGATTAGTTAACCCTAATCATAGATTAATATTTAATCACTATGGCCAATAAAGTTGAATCAGACAATGGACAAAGACAGTATACAGGAAATAAAGCTAATATCCGACTCAATACAGGTAATACCTAACAAGTAAAATCATGCATATTTGCTATAAATAGCTGATGTTGAGGTACATGTCCAACACCTATTGTTGAAAACATTACTCTCTACTTTGTAATAATCCGAACACTATCTTACTTGATTGTTGGAGTCTTTTTTTGCTAGCTCTCCCCCATTTTGGATAAAGAAAAACTAAAAACATCTTTGTTAGCTTACTCGTAAATAGTATTTGAGTTTATTCTAGTAAGAACATTACGTAATTATATATTATATATGTAAACATTAAATAGGAATGGAAAAAATATTATGTTACAAAAAATCGTTAATAAAATAATTTATTTTAAGTAGCTAATGAATAAGTTGGTTTAAAGTTGATAGCTGGAAGTATGAAGTATTAATATTTTTTATTTAAGGGTAATATTGAGTTAGGAATATAATGTAAAAAAAAAAAAGAGTACAAAATGATAAAAAAATATTCTTTAAAAATGATAGTATATATTTTTAAAGATTATAATTTTAGGTTTAATAAGTTAATTTTGAATTTTTATAATTTTTTGTTTAAAGATAAATATTTTAAAGAAAATATATAATTAAATAAAGAGAAAAATAAGTATTTTTTTATCAATATTATTTTTTACCATTTTTTTTGTCTTGTCTTTGTTCTTATTATCTTAGTTTGTACTCCAAAGGAGTCTAAGTTAGTTGGTTGAGCAGGATGCGTGAGTTGCTGTAAACCTCTAGCATTGTCTTAAACTCCTATAAGCAGGATCAACAAAATCTTAGTTTGTGAGAATTGAATAGTTTTTTTTTCTTTTAGTGTATTGTGTATACATTTGAGTAGATCATTGTATAACGTTGAGAAAACAAATTAGATCTCAGAAAGTATTGAGAAAACAAATTAGATTTCGTGAGTTGTGTTTGACAAAACTAGTTTAAAGGTGAAAAATTAGTTGTAAGTGTTTGATTAAACTCTAAAAGTTTTAAAATGACAAATAGGAATGTTATTAATCATTAGATCAATAATAAGTTATCTATATTATTAATAAAGGGAATACCCCCTTTTGATGTCTACTTTTCAAAATATCTATTCTACCCTTACACCTATTTTAAAATGAAAAAAATAAACTAGTTTGTTATTAGAAGAACTTGAACCCATAACCCGTTATTTCCCAAATATATACTTTACCACTAGACCAATCTTATAACTTTAAGCAACAAATTACTTTAAAATATTGATATCCGACATACATAATTGTCCAATTATATCTATAATGTGTAATATATGATATTATATTATATACTGTATATTATATAATGGGAATATGACTTTTGGTGTCCACATTTTATGACTATTTTACCTTCTAAATATTTTATGACTGTTCTCACTTTCACAAATATAACTTCTCCCTATTTATATATCATGCCTTTCATGATAAATATTTTTAATAAACATGCAAATACATAGGTGCGACAATATTTTGAGTTCTATTCAAACTCTCCTATTTCCTTTTTTTTTATATTCACTGCATATTTGACATATCCATTGATGATCTGACATGTTTTTATCATGTTATCATAAACAAAAAATATAAAATTAACAAAATATATTTAAAAACATGTCACATAACAATTTATATTTCAAAATATAAAAATTTACAAAAGATATTAAATTAAAACCCTACAATTGTTATAACATATTAAAATAGAAATGCGAATACACAGGTGCGGCAACACCTATGTATTCGCTAGTATTACATAATGGGAATATCACCTTTTGGTGTCCACATTTTATGACTATTTTACCTTCTAAACATTTTATGACTATTCTCACTTTCACAAATATAACTTCTTCCTATTAATATATGCGTACATTTCGTGATAAATATTTTTAATAAACATGCAAATACGCAAGTGCGACAATATTTTGAGTTCTATTCAAACTCTCATATTTCCATTTTTTCATATCATTGCATATTTGACATATTCATTGATGATCTGACATGTTTTTATCATGTTATCATAAACAAAAAATATAAAATTAACAAAATATATTTCATAACATGTCACATAAAAATTTATATTTCAAAATATAAAAATTTACAAAAGATATTAAATTAAAATCCTACAATTGTTATAACATATTAAAATAGAAAGAAAATACACAGGCGCGGCAACGCCTGCTTTTCGCTAGTTTAAAATAATTATAACATATTTTAATAATATAAATAATTACATATTTAAATTATAAATTTATGTAATTATATATTTAAATTTTAAATTACTGTAATTATATATTTAAATTATAAATTGCTATAATTATATCAATGAAGGAAAGAGAAATGAAGGAGAGAGATGTCGTATCAGAGAGAGAATTAGTAGAGAATAATACATTAATTAATGAAAGGTAAAGTTGTAAAAGAAAATCAGTTAATAGCTAAAAATCGGAGATCTTTTAAAAAAACTATTTTGAGTAGTTTTTTTAAAAAAAAAAAAAAAAAGTAGTTCCCATTTCAATTAATTTTTCAGCTTTCTGCTAATTAAAATGTCTTAAGAATGTATAATCAATCCCTCTATAATTGTAATTATATATATTCTTTAATTGTTTTGAAAGATATATTATTATAAATATTTTAATATATTTTAAAAGATAGTTATATGCGGATAAAAGGCAAGATAAAAAAAAAAGAAGAAAGAAAAGAAAGTACAAATTTATCTATATCAATACTCTATTTTCATTTTCTTTATTAGCATAACAAAGAAATAACGCATATATTAGAATGCAGTGTTATTTTTATTTCATTTTGTTACTTCAAAGATAAAAAGTAATATAAATTATTTTAATAAGTTGATGAGATTACGGGACAATGAACCAACATCTTAGAAGAGTTAGGGGGTAACAAAGGCCTAATACTCCAATAAGACTACCTATCTATTAAGCTTACCAAACATATTAAAGAGGGTTTAACAACTCACTATGTTTAATATTAAATATTTATGAAGTACTCAGCAAGAACAAATATTCCGTAATATAATGTTTAAAATCAAACTTAGAGGTGGTTAAGAAATAAGCACACGGTTAACATCATTTAGGTAATATTTATCAGATAAAACCAAATTTCTCTATTATTACCTAATTTTTAATTATTTGAATAAAGTCGAATAGGTGGAAGGCGTGGCCAAGTATAAATGATAGTTATTCATTAATATGTTTATTTATTGTTCTAAGTAGAATCAGTGTCTAACTTAAAACTTAAACATTTAAGTATTTTTTATAAGTACTCGATTCGACATTTCCTTTACTCGAAAATGAAAATAATTTCAATGATGAGTACCAATTCTCACGAACAAGTATATAACGAATGTACAAAAAATGGAGAGAAGGAACACAAAAAGAAAAGGTACAAACCTTGCTTTACCTTGTGAGAATTCTTTAGGTTGCAGGTTAAGTCGGGAATAAAGGATCTTCAAGAAAAAGAACTAGAAGTGTTGTTTCTTCTTTGGCCACGAGATTGTAAAAAGGACAGGTATGTGTGGTGTTTTATGGTGCCCTTTTGATTTGTATATGTCAGAGCAATTAAAATACACATCCAAATGTTAATTTAACTGGTATTTTTTTGGCACATGCTTTAACTAAGATTTTAACCAGTATAATATATGCATTATTTTTCATATTTTATTTATTTTAAGAAAATTTAAAAGTGATTAAATATAGACTATAACATATTTTACAACTTAAATAGTGCATTAGAAAATAAAGAAAAAGTTATTAACATTGGGCTTACACAATTAGGTTTTTTCTTCTACCATAGTTTGCTACGTTTGCTCTGTATTCAAATCACTTAGTTAAGAAAAACAAGTTGTTACAACTTGTAACAATCAACATTCGTGAATTATGAATTATTATTATTATTATTATTATTATTATTATTATTATTTTATTTATTATTATTATAATTATTTAATAATAAAATAAAAAATAACATGAATATTATTACATAAAAATAAATTCAAAATTTATAATTAGAAGAAATTTTTAAATTACTCAATATATTTAAAAGAAAAGAAAATTAGATAGATAACATGCATTAGATATGAATAAATTTAAATTTATATGTTGATAAGCATATTTTTAATTATTAATTATTTTATAAATCTTGTATAACTAAAATAGTAAAGCTATACCACGATCATGAAAGTATGAGATAACTTTTTTATTCTCAATGTTGGTAAGTGAAAGATGCATTAAAAAATAATATAATAGCAAATTAATTGATAAGAAAATAAAGAAAGTGACTATCTCACTTATCAATTTGTTTATTTTTAATTAATAGAATAATGCTTTGTTATGGTATATATATTTATTAATTTTACTTTTTGATAATAAAATAAGAATTTAACTAGTATATACTAAAAATTTTACACTAACGATTAATTACAACTTTTTATTTATATGATTTTTAAAGTATTATTTATAAAATCAACAAAATTATCATAAATAAAAAATTATAATTGAATGTCATTGTAAATCCTTTTATATTTGTAATGTATATTTATTAAACTCATGAAATAATAATTTAGTGATCGACTTTCTTCCTAGCTTAATTGAACTTTTTTTTCCTCGTATTTTCACTATATTTTGCATATTTTATCTTTATATTTTGAAAATTTAATGAATTTTATCCTTTTGTTAGTTGAGCATTAACTTTGTTAATTAATTATTGATGTTGCAATATTGAATGTTAACATGACATTACTATCCTAATGTATACAGGTTATATTAATATGAATCAATTTTTTTATGACTGTTTTGATGACACGTATATTATCATATGGACATGTAATTAAGAGACGAATGTGTAATATTTTGAAAATACGAGAGTAAAATATGTAATATTTCAAAAGTTTTAGGATAAATGTGTAATTTTTTTAGAATATGGAAACAAAATGTGGAAAAAATAACAAATGGCAAAAATGATAAAGATGCCAGTATTTACTTCCCTTAAATCTCTTTAAACCAAACACTCCATTCTTATATATCAAATTAAACATGTAACCAGGCTTGTCTGGACTCAGTTTTTATCATATTACTCTTGGAACAGATTAAAAACTTCCTTGGTCAATGATATTCAGTATTTCCAGGCCAGAATTTTGAAATTGGTTTTCATCCACACTTTTTGCAAAGGGAACCAAATTGTGGGCCAAATATGTACGTAGTGTTGATTTATCCTTGCATATGTGGGACATTTGCCCACAGCAGTTGGTTGGTTCCCTTGGTAGCAATTGATGCTAACTATTGGCAATTTGTTTGCTTGATTAGTTTAGTTTCTTGTCTCTTGTTTTTCCCGCGATAAAAAAATCAAACGTGTAATTGGTGTAACAAAAAAATGTCATTGTAACTCAATCCTGCCACTATTGGCAATTTGTTTGCTTGATTAGTTTAGTTTGGTTTTCTCTCCTTTGGGTTCTTGAGAACCAACTTTTTATCCTGATACATGAGGAGGCGGTATATACCTTCTAGCTTCCATAGGGATATAAAATTAAAACTTCAGAAATTGTCTCAAGGAAGCAAGGGAGTGGAGGAGTATTATAAGGAGATAGAGATGCTAATCATCCAAGCCCAAATTGAAGAAGATCCTGAGCTAACTATGGCTCGCTTCCTTAGTGGTTTAAATCATGACATTAGAGATGTTGTTGAGTTGCAGGAGTTTGTGGAGATGGAGGACCTTTTACATAAGGCTATTCAAGTTGAACAGCAAATAAAACGAAAGAGTACAACAAGAAGAAGTTCTACCGGGTATAATGCTTCAAATTGGAAGGATAGAGTTAAGAAAGAGGGTGTTGCCTCCTCAAGCAATGCATCACTTTCTAACCATGGAAAAGCACCTCAAAAGCAACCTGAACATCCTCCTAAAAAGACTAGAGAAGTGAAGTGTTTCAAGTGCTTGGGCATGGGTCATTATGCCTATGAGTGTCCCACAAAGAAGATTGTTCTTCTCAAAGATAATGGGGAATACACAAGCCAATCAGAAGCTAGTGGTGGAGAAGAAGAGGAGAGTGATGGAGAATTGAAGGCTAATGAAGGAGAGTTGTATATGATTAGGAGGATGCTTGGAAGTCAAGTCAAGGCCGAGGATGCATCTCAAAGGGAGAACATCTTTCACACAAGATGTTCAGTCAATGGTAATGTTTGTTTGGTAATTATTGATGGAGGGAGTTGTACCAATGTGGTGAGTTCAAGATTAGTGTCAAAGATGAACATGGACACTACATCGTATCCTAGACCATATAAACTTCAATGGCTTAGTGAAGGAGAAGAAGTTCAAGTGAAACAACAAGCAATAGTTTCGTTCTCCATTGGAAAATATCAAGATAAATTCATATGTGATGTGGTTCCCATGGAGGCCAGCCATATCCTTTTGGGAAGGTCGTGGCAGTATGATACCAAAGCCATTCATGACGGCTTCACTAACAAATTTTCTTTCATGTATCAGGATAAAAAGTTGGTTCTCAAGCCTTTGTTTCCTAAAGAGGTGTGTGAGGATCAAATCAAAATGAGAGAAAAGTTAGCAAATGAAAGAAAGAGTGAAACACTTGAGAGGAAGAGCGAAACACTTGAGAGGAAAAATAGAGAAAAGAAAGATATTGAAACACTTGAGGAAAAACACACTTATTTAGCAAAAAGAGAGGAAGTTAAGAGGCTGCTTTGTGCAAGACAACCCCTATATTTGTTGTATTGTACAAGTCAATTTTTGCATGCTAACCAATTTGAAAATTTTGAATTGCCTTCTTGTGTTAAACCTCTTTTGCAGAATTTTTAAGATGTTTTTCCAGAGAGTGTACCTAGTGGATTGCCACCTTTGAGGGGAATTGAGCATCACATTAATCTCATTCCAGGAGCATCATTACCCAATCGGCCAGCATATAGGGGCAACCCACAAGAAACTAAGGAGATTGAAAGGCAAGTGGCTGAACTCATGAGCAAAGGTTGGGTGAGAGATAGCATGAGCCCGTGTGCTGTACCTGTGATTCTGGTGCCAAAGAAAGATGGCTCATGGAGGATGTGTTCTGATTGTAGAGCCATAAACAACATCACCATCAAGTATAGGCATCCAATTCCCAGGTTAGATGATCTTCTCGATGAACTTTATGGTGCATGTGTGTTCTCAAAAATAGACTTGAAAAGTGGCTATAATCAAATTAGGATTAGAGAAGGTGATGAATGGAAAACTGCCTTTAAAACTAAATATGGATTGTATGAGTGGTTGGTTATGCCATTTGGTTTGACTAATGCACCTAGTACTTTCATGAGATTAATGAATCATGTTTTAAGGGAGTTTATTGGAAAATTTGTTGTAGTGTACTTTGATGATATTCTGATCTATAGCACTAGTCTTGAGTTGCATGTTGAGCATTTGCAATCTGTTTTGAATGTGCTTAGAAAAGAACAATTGTATGCCAATCTAGAAAAATGCATTTTTTTGTACTGATCATGTGGTATTTTTGGGCTTTGTTATTAGTGCTAAAGGTGTATTAGTTGATGAGGAAAAGGTTAAGGCCATCCAAGAATGGCCAACACCTAAGTCTGTGAGTGAGGTGAAGGGATTTCATGGTTTAGCAAGTTTCTATAGGAGATTTGTTAAAGATTTCAGTACATTAGCTGCACCTCTAAATGAAATTGTTAAAAAAAATGTGGTTTTTAAATGGGGAAAGAAACAAGAGGAGGCCTTTGCTGCCCTTAAGCATAGGCTAACTAATGCTCCTATTCTTTTCATGCCTAATTTTGCAAAATCATTTGAAATAGAGTGTGATGCATCAAATGTTGGTATTGGGGCTGTTTTGTTGCAAGATGGGCATCCGATTGCTTATTTTAGTCAAAAGTTAAGTGGGGTTGCCCTTAACTATTCTACTTATGATAAGGAATTGTATGCATTGGTTAGAGCTTTAAAAACTTGGCAGCATTATTTGTTACCCAAATAGTTTGTCATTCATAGTGATCATGAGTCATTGAAATATTTGAAAGGACAAGGTAAGCTTAACAAGAGGCATGCTAAGTGGGTAGAGTTTTTAGAGCAATTTCCGTATGTCATCAAACATAAAAAGGGGAAAGGAAATATAGTGGCTGATGCGCTTTCTAAGAGGCATGCATTGCTTTCTATGCTTGAAACTAAATTGTTTGGTCTTGAGTTTTTGAAAGGCATGTATAAGCATGATGTTGATTTTGCTAAAATATTTGCTGCATGTGAAAGGTTTTCTGAAAATGGATACTATAGGCATAATGGATTCTTGTTTAAAACAAATAAATTGTGTGTACCTAAGTGTTCCATTAGGGAGTTGCTTGTGAGTGAATCACATGAAGGGGGTTTGATGGGCCACTTTGGGGTTCAAAAGACTTTGGAGATTTTGCAAGAGCATTTCTTTTGGCCTCACATGAAACGATATGTGCATAAGTTTTGTGACCACTGCATTGTGTGTAAAAAGGCCAAATCTAAGGTTAAGCCTCATGGATTGTATACTCTTTTGCCTGTTCCTGAATATCCTTGGACTGACATTTCTATGGACTTTGTTTTGGGGTTGCCTAAAACAAAGAATGGAAAGGATTCTGTGTTTGTTGTTGTTGATAGGTTTTCCAAGATGGCACATTTCATTCCTTGCAAAAAGGTGGATGATGCTAGCCATGTGGCTGATTTATTTTTCAAGGAAATAGTGAGACTTCATGGACTGCCAAGGAGCATTGTGAGTGATAGGGATGCAAAATTCCTTAGTCACTTTTGGAGGACCTTGTGGGGTAAAATTGGTACTAAATTGCTGTTTTCTACTACTTGCCACCCACAAACTGATGGTCAGACTGAGGTAGTCAATAGGACTTTAGGCGCATTGCTTAGGACTGTTTTAAAGAAAAATCTTAAGTCTTGGGAAGCATGTTTGCCTCATGTTGAGTTTGTTTATAATAGGGTTGTCCATAGCACGACTAATTGTTCTCTGTTTGAAATTGTGTATGGGTTCAATCCTTTGACTCCTCTTGATTTGTTGTCCATGCCTAACATTTCTATGTTTAAGCATAATGAAGCACAAGCTAAAGCTGAGTATGTGAAGAAGCTGCATGAGCAAGTGAAGGCTCAAATTGACAAGAAAAATGAGAGTTATGCAAGGCAAGCTAACAAGGGTAGGAAGAAGATCGTGTTCCAACCTGGTGATTGGGTTTGGGTACACATGAGAAAGGAAAGGTTCCCTAAACAAAGAAAGTCAAAACTCTAACCAAGGGGAGATGGTCCTTTCCAAGTTCTAGAAAAGATCAATGACAATGCCTATAAGATTGATCTTCCAGATGAGTATAATGTTAGTGCTACTTTTATTGTGTCTGATTTAACTCTCTTTGATGCAGATGAAGATGCTATTGATTTGGGGACAAATCCTCTTCAAGAGGGGGAGAGTGATGAGGACATGAAGCTTGAAGGACTTGGAGGACCTATGACAAGGGCAAGGACAAGAAGAGCTAAGGAAGCTATTCAACAAGTATTGGCAGCCCTTTTGCAAAAAGAGCCAAACATTGAAGAATAAAGTTTAAAATTGTTAATTGTCTCAAGACTGAAGAGAGCAATACTTGACCTTAATGGAAGAGAAGTTTGAAATAAATTAAACTCATTTTCTTGGAGTTTACTTAGTTAATGGTGGGCAACCAGAATTGTCTAATTAAAGTTGCAGCCACCTAGGTTATCAATTATAATTAGTATACGTGTTTAATTTACTTTGGCAGTTACACTTTGTTATTAAGCTGCCCATTATTAGTTTTTATTATTTTGTAACTTCAGCTGAATTTAGAAAGCCACTAAACCTACACAAGCTGAGTTTATTAGGCATATAACTTTGGGCAAGACTGAGATGTAAGGCAGAATATTTTGGAAATAAGAAAACTAGTTGAGTTTTCTCTCCTTTGGGTTCTTGACAATCCAAAATCTTTTGAGATTTATCAAAGGTAATTCACCCCTTTGTGTGTGTAATCTCGTAGACATATCTTCCATCCTTGGAAGTGTGGAGTCTATAAATTCCAATTCCATTTTCTGTCTTTTCCATTCATACTCAATTCTGGCCAGCAAACTCTATGACAGGAAAGTGCTACACTATTCAAAAACTCGTTTAATTGTTGAATTTCAAAAACTTTTAATTTCCATTCTGTGTCTAAAAGTTTGATAGTAATTCTATTCAGTTTATTTTTTTGCAATTGTTTGCATTCCATGTTGATTAATTTTGTTAACGCGGCAAGCTAAATTCCTAGGGTCCTTTCAGAATCCTAAACTGACAGCGGATTCATATTGATGCTAACTATTGGCAATTTGTTTGCTTGATTAGTTTAGTTTCTTGTCTCTTGTTTTTCCCGCGATAAAAAAATCAAACGTGTAATTGGTGTAACAAAAAAATGTCATTGTAACTCAATCCTGCCACTAATGCTCACAAAAAAAAAACAAACAAACTAATGCTATAACCATCATACTAAATATCAGAAGTTCTTTAGGTTTCAACATTCATCGATTTCCTTCATGTAAACCTGGATTGTGCTGCTGATAAAAAACTTTCCAACAAGACAGAGAAAAATTCAGATTCTCCTTTCATATAGCTTCTTAAGAAAATATCAACTTTTCATAACTTTTTTTTCTAAAGAAAGTGGATGTATCTTTAAATCTACCATGAAAATAGAAAGGAAAGAAATAACTTTTCAAAAAACAAGAAACCCTTAAAGAGAGACAAACTATTACGGTCCAAGAAAGACAAAAAATGACACTAAAAAACCTAACTGAATGAAGTATTTTGTGAAATTTGGGTTTGGTTTGTGTTGTTGGATCTTATTGTTATTTGCTATTTTGTTCTTTTGGTTGTGTATTTTTCCTAGTATTAACTCGTGGTTGGATATTAGGGTTTTATGAATGAAATGATCATTTTATATTTCTCTCTTTTATCTTTTTGTGTTATCGTTTGTCCTCCTTAGTATTTACAGTAGCATAAATGACTATTTTGTTCTTTTGGTTGTGTATTTTTCCTAGTATTAACTCGTGGTTGGATATTAGGGTTTTATGAATGAAATGACCATTTTATATTTCTCTCTTTTATCTTTTTGTGTCATCATTTGTCCTCCTTATTATTTACAGTAGCATAAACCTAACAATCTGGTGCTTTTATCAACAAACCCATGCCTTGCTCCTCTAAGGAAACAAATGACTCGCTCAAAACCATCATGAGTTATTGTGCTCGTTGCAGAACCAGATAACTACCTAGGATGCACAGTTACAAACCTGGCTTGCCACTTAGGAAGAAAGGCAACAACAACTACAAGCAAACATGAACTCACGCCCTGAGGATCTCTCCCATACCATCACTTTAGTTCAAAATCAAGTTTCTTCTTTAACCTCTCCCCTGTAGTCATTTCTAGGAACCTCCCAATTCCAACCATCGGCTTAAACCCTATAAAACCTTAGCCCCTAATGCAAAATTGGTTACTACCATTTTTTGTACCCCTTATGCTACCTTTGCCATTTACCATTCCCGTATATGCTTCCCCTTCACAATACTCCTATGGAATTTTTCCACTTCCCACGTCTACCATCCCGTCCAATACGTTTTGGGATCGTTCCTTCACCATGCCTACCCCTCTTATACAAACCTTTTACCCATGTCACCACTACTACCTATAACCCCACGCCTTTTGTTATGAGTCACCCTCAACCATAATATTCACCCATAAGTCCTTAATCATTCCACCACCCAAATTACAACTGCTTACTTTTGATGGTACTAATCCTTTAGATTGGCTCTTCAAAGCCAATCAATATTTTTAATTATATCAAGTTCCAATGGGCTAACTAATTCTTTTGGCTTCCTTTTATATGAAAAATGAAGCTCTTAACTGGTTTAAATGGATTCACAAAAATTTAGAATTTTCAAATTAGAACTATTTTGCTGAAGCCTTGGAAGTCAGATTTGGGCCCTCATCCTATGAAAACCATAGGCAAAATTATTTAAGTTGAGACAATTTGGAACTATTATTGATTACTAGCCCTTGTTCAAGAAATTGTGCAACCAAGTGGTAGTCTCTCTATTGAGGCCATCTTAAATTGCTTTATTTCAGGTTTGATCCCAGACATCTGACAGGAATTGACCATTCACAAACCCTTGACCATATCTCAAGCCATTAGACTTGCTAAGTTGGTGGAAGCTAAAATCAAGGACTCCAAACCTAGAAACACTCGTTACTTCATTACTTAACCATTTTCTTTTCCAACACAACCATGACAACCCATAGGACCATCACCTGCCCCAAACCCTCCACCTCTTCCCTAACTCTCTCTATTGGTCAAACACCTAACAAGTAGTTATATTCAAGATCGATGAGCCAAGGGTCTATGCTATTACTGTGATGAGAAATTCATCTCAAGCCACAAATGTAACAAGGTCTGCTTCCATCTATTACTAGTTGAAGATGACTCATAAGAAGACCCCCTTGATGACCCAACCTTTCCACCTACTAAGCTGGGTCTATGCTATTACTGTGATGAGAAATTCATCTCAAGCCACAAATGTAACAAGGTCTGCTTCCATCTATTACTAGTTGAAGATGACTCATAAGAAGACCCCCTTGATGACCCAACCTTTCCACCTACTAAGCTAGAAACTCCTACTACTCAATAGCCCACCTTCCATTTTCAATTTTCTTCACAAGCTCTAATTGGAAACTCATCCCCACATACTCTAAAATTTGAAGGTTTCATTCATAACCTCCCGATGACCATTTTGGTTGATTCAGACAATTTTCACAATATACTTCAACCAAGGATTGCTAAACACTTAAAGGTACATTCCGCTCCTACTCCCACATTTCCGATGATGGTTGGAAATGGTGATAAGATACAATGCCAAGGTTTTTGTGCTAATGTATCTATTTATCTCCAAAAAGTTATATTCTCTATTCCCCTTTATCTTTTGCCTATTAAGGGTTATGAATTGGTCCTAGGGATTGAATGACTATGAACTTTGGATCTTATTATGGCAGATTTTTCTATACCCGACCTATCTTTTACCCATGACAACACTCAATTAACCCTTCAAGGTGATCCTGCCCACACTTCCTCTCAAGCCAGTTATGCAAGTTACTCTGTACAAATTCCATAGACTCTTAACATTTACTTGCCTTTACTACTTCACCCAATCCCTCTTTACCTGACCTTGCATTTAACCCTTTTACTCAGCCCAAGTCCAACTTTCCTTCCTTTTCCCTTTCCATAACCTCTTACTCTTTCATGAAAATTTTTTCAAAAACCCCAAACCTTACCCCCTTCATGCACCCATGATCACAAAATATCATTGTTACTTAATATCCCATCAGTGAATGTTAAACCATATTATTATTTGTATGCCCAAAAATCTGCTGTGATGCAATTGATTTAGGAAATGCTTCAAGAGGGTATGATCAAGCCCAGTACCAACTCGTTTTCTTCACCATCTTACTAGTAAAAAAAAGGATGATAGTTGGAGATTTTGTGTAGACTACCATTCCCTCAATGCAGTCACAATTAAATACCGTTTTCCTATCCCTATAATTGATGAACTCCTAAACGAGTTAGGCAATGCTACTGTATTTTATAAGGTTGACTTACGTTCTGACTACCACCAAATTCAAATTATGCCTATTGATACCCATAAGACAACTTTCAAGACTATAGACAGTCACTATGAATTCCTAGTTATGCCTTTTAGGATGACTAACATGCCTTCCACATTTCGGAGTGCTATGAATGACTTACTTTGACTGTTTTTACTTAGACTGTTTTCACTTCTCACTTAGCCCATTCAGTTATTATACTTGGTTTGTTACATTTTAACCAGTATGTTGCTAATTTTGTTAAGTGTTCTCTTGTTGTCTCTACAATTCATTACCTAGGTCATGTTATTTCTGCTAGTGGTGTTGCATCTGATAATGATAAAATTCAAGCTATACTAGATTAGTCGGAGCCACGTTCTCACACGGCTCTACATAGGTTTTTAGGCCTCTCACCTCTCCCCTCACCAATTTACTAGGTTCCACTAAATTGCACTGGAGTACAGAGACATCGAAGGCCTTTACACATTTTTAGCAAAAAATGACTACTATGCCTATACTAGCCTTGCCAAATTTTACAGAGTTATTCATTGTGGAGATGGATGTTTCTTCAATGACTAGTATTTTTCCTAGTATTTAACTTGTGGTTAGATATTAGGATTTTATGAACAAAATAGCTATTTTATGTTCTTTCTTATCTTTTCCTGTCGTGGTTTGTCCTCGTCATCGTTTACCGTAGCATAAACCTAATAGAACCCATTTCACTTAGGAGAGCGAAAATTCCATGAGATATATAACGGAATCAATTATTTTATTAGTCAATATATACATTCATCTTTAAACCATGTAATTATTATAACATAAAAAGAAAAATGGAGGTTTAGTTGGAGGAGGAATTTATTCAGTTGAGAGTTTGGGAGTCCATGGATGGGAATGTAGGTTTAAAAAGAGTGTCTAGTATTTCTAAGGTTGGGGGTTGGGGAGTCCATGGATGGAAATGTAGGTTTACTTGGAGGAGGAATTTATTCAGTTAGGAGGAAGGGGTGAGGGAGTAGGGGAGGGCTCTAGAAGGGGTTCAGTTGAGGCGAGAGGGGAATAATGGTTTGGGGTGGGGAGGGGGGAATGGGTATCATGATCAATATTCGGTTAAGGATGAATATCGTGCAACTATTGGTGTCTCTCAAGAAAGTGCATCTCTATTCTACACCTGTCTTTGGAAATCTAAGGTTCCGTCAAAGGTGGTAGCATTCTCTTGGAAGGTGACTCATAATAGAATACCTTCTAGGGTTGAATTAGCTACGAGGAATATTCTTCCTTCTTCTAGTGTGTTTTGTCCAGTTTGTTCTATTCTCCCTGAATCAGTAAGTCACCTATTATTTATCTGTCCTTTTAGTTATAAAGTGTGGATGTGTTGTTAAAGATGGTTAGGATTTTTGTCTGTGCTACCTTCTGAGTGTCAATCTTGCTTTTGGCAACACTTGGGTGTAATCCATCTAAAGGGGAAAATAAGCAAAGGAATTCTTAGTGTAATTTGGTTAGCAACTCTGTGGGGAATTTGGCTTGCCAGGAATGAAGTAGTTTTTAAGGGAAATTTCTTCATTGTTGAAGAAGTCTGGATAGCCTCTCTTCAAAGGTCATGAGTATGAATTAAAGGATTCTACAATGCTTTTACCATTTCTTTCTTTGAATGATCATCTTATCTAATGTTGTGTATTGATCAAATTTCAAAAAGTGTTGATAAGTGTATGGGGATAACGGTTTTAAACGGGAAATAGGTCTCTTTGTAGTATTTCTTTCATATGAGTGTTAGTGGGGGAATTATTGTACTGTGATAAATGTTTGGTCTTATTTTGATTCTGTATTGTGGCTCTCCCTTTGTTACACCTTGTGATATGGAAGACTCTGTTACTTTTGATGAATAAAATTTTTGCCTTTTACAAAAAAAAAACGTAAAAAAAAAATATCATTGAATAATCACAAACTATTATTTCATCTTTTATAATTCAATCCTACCACTCGAAATCATGAATGCAATATCCATTACACAACAAATAAAACAAGTTTTTTGGTTTTCAATATTAATCGATGTCTTGAAATCAATTGTGCTCGAGGTCTTATTTGTGAAAAAAAAAATGTCTGTAAATTAGAAAAATTTAAGGAAATTTTAAAAAAATGCAATCATCTTTATTATTTTATTATTTTTCTTATATTTTTTCCATACTTTTAAAATAAAAACTGATATAAATACTAAAGTATAAGATTTCTATATTATAAACTAAAATAAAAATTATATGCAAATATAAAGGAATAAATAAATAATTAAACCTTTAAGATGTAAACAAGTGTCATATTTTTAAAAAATATTTATTTATTTTCTTTTTGGTTTGTCTTTGACACGTTAAAGAAAAATAATGTTTACTAGTTCAAATGTGGTTAAACTCGTGGTTGAACAATTTTAATCAAATATTTTTTTATGTACTAGAGTAAGTATATTAAATAAAAAAATATTTATAATATATTAAAAAATAAAAATATCATAAATAATACCTACTTTATCAGTTATAGCTCATAACATATAAAAAAAATGACATATGAATTATAAAAGCAATTGCTAAATGAAAACATATTTGTTACTATATGTAATGAAATACTTTGTTTTATATTGATGTTTCATTTCTGATCTCAACTAATAAATAAATATTATGTTATTTAATAAATTTTTTTTATAAATTTTTTTATATTTTATAACTAATTATATGACGTTTATTGATTGAAATATAAAATAAAATACCAATTTATAACAAAAAATTTCATTTCCTTACTATATACCTTCACTATACTAAGTTAATACATTTTTTTTTCCTTTAAACTTAGTATGAAAATGATGCATTTAGTAAAATAGGAAGTGCATTTAGAAAAATCATAAAAAAGTAAAAAAAATTAGAATTAAAAAAGAAAAACAAATATATGAACCCGCAAACAGAATATGTTTGATTTTGTTGGTTTAAGACTGATTTAATTACTTTTATGATTTTTATGTCCAATTTGGATTAGACAAAGAATCAATCTGCAGTTGAATTAGTTAGTCTGGTTCAATCTTTAAAACATTATAGATTAGATCATTTATTAATTTTGGTTTTTTGTGTGAAATTTATTAATTTTTGGTTAGCACAACTAAAGAAAATAAAAAAGAATTAAATTTACACGTATAGGGAATAAAATGAATTATTTTAGGCAAAATGAGTAAAAGACAAAGTTAGCATGTAATACAGGAGTAGTAATTTTTTCTATTAAAAATTTGAACTCGATGTAATTATCTTTCCTAATTAACTTCAATTAATATCTTTCCTAATTACTTATCCTAAAAAAAAAAAAAAACGTTTCCTAATTACTGGGTGGGTTATCTTTGAACTTCTTAAGGAAATTTAGCTACCTATGAATATCTTTATGTTAAGCACTTCGAACCCAAGAATCAGAATCTTGTTTAGAAGAGGAAGAGTAGGTGCTTGAGGATGAGATAGAAATTTTAAGCATAATTTCGTAACTTAAGTTTGTTTCAAAATAACTTCGTCCAAAACATCGACCACGATTAAATTTAGAAGTATTCAAAACCAAATCAAGCTAAATTAAAAACAAAAAATTAAAATTATTTAAATTTGTTTAGCTTATTAAAATTACATTTATATGATATATTATATGCAAAAGAAGCTATGTTGGTATGAGATATTATAAGAATTTATTATAAATTAAAAAATTTAAAAAAATTATATTGTGAAAATATAATTTAATTAATTTTGTAATTTAAATGCAAAATAATAAAATAATTCAAATTTTTTCCACAATAAACTGTACAATTTTGTAATTTAAATGCTTTTCTTTAGACATTAATAAAAACAAAATGTCTTCTTGTTTTTCACATTTCATACTAATAAAAACAAAACAAAGGCTCTTAAAAAAGGAAATTTGGTATACAAGTTAGAACTTATCTTGGGAAAAAGTTACTTTACCTCATTTTCTCGTTAATTTCTCTGTTCTCCAATTAAATAATAAAAAAAAACCTAGTGGAAACAATATTCAATCATTCTTCATCTTTTAATTAGAAATGAAATGTATGGCAGTAGCAGAGTTGCACCGTAGAAAACATGGCTGAGTTACAAAAGGGATTATCAACATTAACTGTAAGGTAGAGTGGAACAAGACAAAACAACTAGACATGGACGGAAGGCAAGAGGTTGGGAGAAGGAGGAAGCGAACTCAGAGCGTTAGTGAGGTGAGTAAGCTGAGAGGGTGGATGATTAAAAGCGAAACGACGAACAACAGTATGAGTCAAATAACCTCATTTTTTTCACTCAATTCCCTGATAATTATAAGGCAAGAGAGATGTGGGAGATATTTAGGAGATATGGGGACGTTCAGGAGGTCTATATACCAAGTAAAATGGATAGAAATGGGAGGAGGTTTGAGTTTGTAAGGTTTAGGGACGTGAAGGATGCTAATCTGTTAGTGGTCAAGCTGGATAACATATTTATTGGGAAGGATAAGATATGCGTCAATAGGCCTAGATATGAACAGAGAGTGATTAAGAATACAAATATGAGCTCTAGGGAGCGGAAGGGGACCTTGAAACTAGATCATCCACAGCCATATTATCAGAAAACAATGATAGGAGCTAAAGATGGAAGTATGAAACTGTCTTATGCAAAGGTTGCAGGGAGTTCTGAAGAAATTTATAGACTAAATAATGGGATGAGAAATCGAGTTAGCCTAAAAAATGACGGGGAAACAAGGGGAATGAAAACAGCGCCGATTTTGATGTTTCAAGCAAAGCAGAGGTGGTGAGGAGTTTGGAAAAAACTTATGTGGGCAAAGTGCTTTGTAAAGGAACCACTTTTAGAACGCAGCAATTTCTGGCTGAGCAAGGGGTTTATGACGTCAAAGCGACTCCAATGGGAGGGAATATGGTGTTGCTGGAAGAGGGGAACTCGTGAACCTTGTATGAAGCGATAGAAGGCAGCTATGATTGGATACATAAATGGTTTCAATTGATACGTAGATAGGAACCTGGAAGCGTGGATACAGAGAGAAGGGTGTGGATGAGTTATTATTGCATTCTGCTGCATGCATGGGGGGAAAAATTCTTCCAGTGTTTGATGGCACCCTTTGGTGAAGTGGTGCGAGTCGGAGAGGGGATAGTCAGAAAGGAGAGGTATGACGTTGCACAAATTTTGATCTCCAGAAAGGCTTTTGAGCCAGTTCAGGCGGTGGTAAAGGTGAAAATAGATGAACGACTTTTTCATATCGGACGGAGATGAATGGCAAAAGGAGCTGAGTCGAGAGCAAGATATATGGTCTGGATCGGAGATGACTCGTGCCAAGAAGAGGGGGAGTTTGATGAATCTTTTGAGGCAGAGCAACGATTGGCAATGCTGAAGGAGGAGTTATTTGGTGGGCAATGGAAACCGGCGCCGGCAGAGGAAACCAGAAGGAAAAACGGGGTAGGCTATGAAGTAGAGTCAACAAATAATAGGCTAGGTGCAGAAGACGCAAAAACAGGTTCACAGATAGGGTTGGCGAAAGCTGAAAATGGGTTTCTAAATGGGCTTCGAAGACAGAGCATAGAAAGGCAGGATGGGATTGGTCACGAAGATAGGGCTGCCATATACGAAGAGGAACACGGGTGTAGAGTGGAACACGCAACAAGTAATACCAAAAGCGGTTTCAAGCTGCCTGTGTAACCTGACATAGCTGACTACAAGACGTAACATCAGGATTTGAAACCTGACATAACTGACTGCAACACGCAACACCAGGATTTGCAAGTCACTCGTAACCACTCACTGCAAAGGAAAAATTGGAAGTGGGATTAATTGAAATGAAGATGGGTCGCCAAAGTGATGGAAACAGGGTCTTACGCATGGGCCCAAGCTGCACGTACACGCAACAACAGATGGAAATTGAGATGGGCCCAGTCCAAACATACAACAACGAAAATGTCAACAGTGTTCGAAGCCCATGCAAGCGTTGTTCAAGGTGGAGCTGTTTTAAAAGCAACGGTCAGGAAAAGTGGGAGTCCGTAACGTGTGAAGAAAGCTATGAATTGCCAAAATCAAGAGAAATAAGGTGGTTGAGAACAAAGGAGATTGGTCATGGTGGTGAGGAAGAAGGAAAATTGGCAATACAACTTCATAAGACTAATAGTGCAGATTCAAAGATGAGCTCAAGTTCTACAAAACTATATAATTGTAAGAAATGGGAGTATGTGTGTGAAGAAGAGATGTCTTGGGATAGGAAGGGCAATCGGAGGACGATAAACATTTGGAGACAAGCTCGGAGGCATAGTGTTGATGGAAGCGATCCAGAAAGGAGTGAACAGAATGGAGGCACAGAGCAAGCACGTCAAAGCAAGGATGAAGGAGGAAACGAGATGAGTAAAATGTGGTTAGCAATGAAGGAAATAGGAATTACTGGAAAGCAACCAGAGGAAGTGTATTTATCAGAGCTTAAAACAATGGAAGAGAGGGATAAGGCGGAAAAAGGAGATCAGGGGGAGAAGGAATCAAACTGTAGTTTAAATGAAGCTATTGTCACTAAATGTGAGGGGGCTTCGGGACCGAGTGAAAAGAAGGCGAATTAGAAGGATGGTGGTTGGGAATAAAATTGATATATGTCTTTTTCAGGAAACCAAATGTATGAATTTGAAGGAATGGGAAATAAATGAGGTTTGAGGGAATACGAAATGTGAATGGAGAGTACTTCCATCAATGGGATTGAGTGGGGGCTGTGTCACAATATGGAGGAAAGGCCTGTTGGAGGTTGTATGGCAAATTCAAGGGCAAGGTTTTTTAGGAGTTTCTTTTAGAGGAGTTAATCCCGATGAGGTCAATTATATGGTGAATGTGTATGCTCCGTGCTCTTTGGAGGGTAAGAGAAAGGTATGGAATGACTTGATGATGACTAGAAAAGGGTTCCCATGTGTAAAATAGGTAGTTGGAGGTGATTTTAATGCGGTTGCAGGAACGAGTGAAGTTAGAGGAAGGTTGAATTATCACTCAAGGGTGGAGATGGAGGATTTCAATTTCTTTATACAGCAGATGAGGTTGGTGGACATTCCAGTTATTGGAAAAGGAGTGACATGGATTTCAGCAGATGGAGAGTCAGCTAGCAGATTAGACAGGTTTTTATTCTCACCGACATTGCTGGAGGAATGGGGGGGTTAGTGCACAGAGGATAGGAACTAGGGAGTTCTCTGATCATTGTTGGAAAAGCACAACAGATAATAAGCAGAACTGGGGACCGAAACCGTTTAAGTTTTTTGATCATTGGTTGATGGACGCTTCTTTTGGAGATTTGATTAAAGAAAGGTGGAATTCAATTTAGAGTCCAGGGTGGAAGATGTACCAGCTGGCTAGGAAGCTAAAGGTTGTGAAAAGGGAGATAAAAAAGTGGACTGAAGATGTGTGGAAAAAGGATGATAAATTTCTGGCAGAGAAGGTTGAAGAGATGGAAATGGTTGATCAGCAGTTAGTGGAAGGGGCCCAGGTGATATCCAGATCGAGGCATGATATCATGTCAGAATATTGGGGCAGAGCTAGGGTGATGGAACATGCACTGTTGCAGAAATCTAAGGTACGATGGGCCCTAAATGGAGACAATAATTCCAAGTACTTTCATAATTGTTTCAAGTCGAGATGTCATGCAAATTTCATTTTTGCATTACAGACGGAGACGGGGTGGGTGGAGAGTGTGTCAGATATTAGAGCTAAAATATTAGACCACTTTAATGGAAATTTCCAGGAAAGATGGTTGGACAGACCAACAATGGATGGAGTACAATTCACTCAATTGTCAGAATAGCAGAAACATTTTTTGGAGGAGCCGTTTTCAGAGGAGGAGATCAAAGCGGCAGTATGGGCATGTGAAGGAGGGAGAAGCCCAGGACCTGATGATTTTGGAATGAATTTCTACAAATCCTGCTGGGGAGTAATAGGGGCAGATGTGGTAAAGGCAGTACAAGAGTTTCACGAGTCAGGCGTATTATCGAGAGGGGTAAGTTCGTCTTTTATTACTCTCATTCCCAAGGTTGCTAGACCTTCAGGGCTAAATCAGTACAGGCCAATATCCCTAATATCAAGCGTGCATAAGATTATTTTGAAGTTATTGTCGTTGAGGAGGATTAAACAAGTGTTGAAGGGATTGATATCGACTTCTCAAACTGCCTTTTTGTCTGGAAGATCAATTTTAGATGGTAGTGGTGGCTAATGAAATTGTGGATT
Source organism: Psophocarpus tetragonolobus (assembly GCA_037954015.1). Lineage (NCBI taxonomy): Eukaryota > Viridiplantae > Streptophyta > Magnoliopsida > Fabales > Fabaceae > Psophocarpus > Psophocarpus tetragonolobus. Next base: position 20,596,478 of record CM075688.1, on the reverse strand, counting down.
GGGCCAAGAGGAAGTGAGAGCCGTGTTTTTTGTTCAAAGTAGATTTTGAGAAGGCCTACGATTCGGTGAACTGCAATTTTCTGGATTATATGTTGGAAAGGATGGGGTTTGGAAGGAGATGGAAAATATGGATGAATTCCATTGTACAGAATAGCTATGTCTCTATCTTAGTAAATGGGTGCCCGACAATAGAGTTTAGGCCAGCGAGAAGGTTGAAGCAGGGAGATCCGCTGTCTCCTTTTTTGTTTTTGGTGGTGGCGGAGGCACTAGCAGGATTGTATAAATCGACCATTCACAAAGGTTTGTACAAAGACATAAAGGTAGAAGAGGAGGTGAGACACTCAGTGCTACAATATGCAGATGATGTTATTATGATAGGTGAAGCGCATCTGCCAACAGTGTGGTATTTGAAGGTAATTTTGCGAGACTTTGAAATGACGTCAGGATTAAAGGTGAATTTCAGCAAGAGTCACTTCTATAGCCTAAATGGGTCGGAATCTTTCACACTCGCTACTAGCAGCATACTAAATTGTAATGTTGGTACACTACCATTCAAATTCTTGGGGGTACTAGTGGGAGTGAACCCTAAGAGGGAAGAAGTTTGGAAGTCGGTCATTGATCAGTTTAAGAAGCGATTATCAGGATGGAAAACGAGTAATATGACTTTTGCTGGGAGATTGGTACTAGTAAATTCAGTGTTATCTTCTCTTCCACTGTATTTTTTTTTCCTTTTATAAGGCACCTAAGTCAATTTTGAATACTTTGAAGTGTTTGCAGCGATCTTTCTTATGGGGAGGAAATGAGAGTCAATAAAAAATTGCTTGGTTAAGTTGGGAAAAAGTCTGTCGCCTAAAGGAGGAAGGAGGTTTAGGGGTGAAGTGCTTGGGGAAATTTAATTTGATTTTGTTGGCAAAGTGGAGGTGGAGAATATTATCAGACGAAATGGCTATTTGGGGTCCGCTATGAGGAGTAGGTACGGGGAGGTACACAGATACATGGATAGGCCGACATCCTTTACCCACACTTTTCAGTTGTGGAGAGATATATGGGAAATTGATGGACCAAATGCATTAATACCAAAGTGGTTTCAAAATCGAGTTAAGAGGAAAGTACGATCTGGAGAGGGTACTCTATTTTGGGAGCAGAGATGGATAGGCGATGAGCCCATTAGTGTAGTTTTTTCCAGACAGTATGGCTTAGCAGAGGATAAATTTATAACCGTTAAGGACAACCGCGATGCAGAAGCTTCATTGCTAGCATGGTAGTGGGTGTGGCGGAGGGAATTGTTTGTATAGGAGGAGCAGTTACTACATGCTTTATAGGAGACGTTAAACGAAAGTGGTATTAGTGGATCACATCCCAGATGAATGGGGGTGGAATACAGTCTCGGGTGGGGGATACACAATGGCGGAAGGGTATAAGGTGTTGAATAAAGGAATAACTGACTTAGGAATGAGTTTTGTGGAACCGCGGGGAGTTGTGCCGAATGTGGAAGGAAAAGTTACCATCTAAGGTACTGGTATTCTCTTGGTGATTGCTAAAGGACAAATTACCCACTATTGACAACCTGCTAACGAGAGGGATACATACGTCGGTGCTTAACCCTGTTTGTGTGTTTTGTAATACTGGCGCAGAAAACAAAAATCATCTTTTTTTAACGTGTTCAATAATCCAAAGGCTATGGTACATAGTCATAAGTTGGATTGGGATACAGACTCCACTTCCGGGAGACCTGAATCAGTTGTTTCTTTTATCCAGTGGATGGGTCGTAGGTAAGCGGAAGAAGAGGTGCATGTATGTTTTCTGGCTTACTGGATGTTGGTGCATTTGGTTGTCTAGGAATGCTATTGTTTTTCAAAGGTCCACGGTGAACTCACTTGATATGTTAATGTCCATCAAGTTACTATCGTGGAAATAATTATTGTATTCATTTGACTTTAGTAGAGGATGTATATTTTCTAATTGGTGTGTCCATCCTAGATGATGTTTAATGAATATGAAATACATATGTTAGGTGAGGTGTCAAACAGGGAGTGGAGTATTGTAGATAAGTTAAAACAATTTGTTTCAATGACCTTTTATATATTGATAATAAAATATATTTTGCTCGTAAAAAAATAATTAGAAAGACAAAAAGAAAATAAAAATCAGAAAAGAGTAATTTCAATCTAATTGCTTGTTGTGTACCACATTCAGACGATAACAAGCACATCAGATACAATCATACAAATATACAGAAATAATTGACAAACAAAGAGAATAGTTGAGTCGAATATTTATAAATATGACATGCTGAAATATTACAAAAATAACGTAGTTTCACCGTTAAAGAAAAAACACACTAAATTAATTTGTGTGTTGAGCATAGTCACGGGAGCACAATCTCAACATGTCAATTATAGTTAAACTAAATAATGTGTCACGGGAGCACAATCTCAACATGTCAATTCTAGTTAAACTAAATAATGTGTTTGGTACATAAAATAAATATATTTTAATGTTTATTTTAAAAAATAAATGATAAGTTAGATAATAGATAGAATTAAAAGACTAATCTTGACCCACTAAATAAATATTATTTTTGTCAAGAAATTAATCACATATTTTTATGAATTGAATTAGTATATATTATCAGTGTAAAGATTTTTACACTGACATTCAATTACAATCGTTGTAAATTTTTTGACTTTAGTCATTAGTACTTTAAAAGTCAGAAAAGTCATGGTTGAATGTCAGTATAAAAATTAAATCTTTTATACTGATAGTGTATACCAATTAAATTCTTTATTGATGGAGGATTTTATTTTCTTAATTAATATTCAATTATTTATACATATAATTAATCATTAGTTTAATTGGTATACACTGTCACTGTAAAGATTCTTAGTCTGACTCTACTGATCGTGTAAAATCAGTATATACCAATTAAACTCTCATGAATTATTAGTAAACTTGCAGTAAAACAATTATTTTGTTTTCAATAAATTTTCATAGTAAGTTTACTAATAATATTAAAAAATTGTATTATATAGAGAATTTCTTAATTAATGGTAAACTTGAACGGACACGAAATAATTTTTTATATATATAATTAAAAAAATTATATATATAATTTTTTTATGTATAATTTTTTAGTATTAATTACCTCGTAAAATTGTTATTAAACCACCCTCACCCTTAACAAGAAACGACAGCCTTTAACCAGGCCACAGCAAACATATAATAATAAGCATTGATTGAAGAAAAGTTTCTTTGGAAATGAAGTTCAAACACTCGTGTTGTTTATCTTACATAGGCCGGCTTTACCAGCTCATTCTCTGTGGGAAGGATCCTGTCTTTGTCAATGTCACCCTACAAACCATTTAGTCATAGTTTCTTGTGCATATTGCCTATCATTCTCTCTGCTTCCTAACGATCACCAATCAATACCCATTATTTCAGTTTTCATCTCCAAAGTGTTATGGCACATAAAAGGGAATGTTTCTGCCTTCTCGTGCTCTTCACTCATTTTTTTCCATCATTGGCTGACAATGCCCAAGTTCTGATGAACTTCAAAGGTTCCTTGTCCAGTGCAGATGCATTAAACAACTGGGGGAACCAATCAATTGCTCTGTGCAGCTGGACTGGTATATTATGCTTCAATAATAAATTTCATGGCCTGAGATTAGAGAATATGGGACTAAGTGGCACTATTGACGTAGACGCGCTTCTCCAGTTGTCCATTTTGAACAGTTTTAGTGTCATTAACAACAACTTTGAGGGCCCATTGCCTGCATTCAAGAAACTTGTAAGTTTAAGGGCGCTGTTTGTAAGCAATAACAAGTTCTCTGGTGAAATTCCTGATAATGCTTTTGATGGCATGGTACGTCTTAAGAGAGTATTTTTGTCTGAAAATGGGTTCACGGGTAATATTCCTGCATCCCTTGTTAAATTGCCCAAACTCTTGGATGTGGACATACATAGAAATAGCTTTACAGGCAACATAACAGAATTTCAACAGAGGGATTTCAGAGTGTTTAATTTGTCTTACAACCACTTGGAGGGTCTGATACCACAAAGCTTAAGCAATAAGGATCCTAGCTCGTTTATTGGTAAGGTGACAACCACCTCTACTCAATAGACATGCCTAGTTTTTATTTGTTCTTACTCATGATATCATTAAAACAAATATCCTAGTTCGTTGATAAATTTGAACATCTTCTATCTACTGCTCTGCCAAAACTAATCCCTTCTTTTACCTCTTTAGTTTGGATCATAGATAAACTTTCTTGTACATTTGAGCATTCTTTTGTCGAAATCGTATCTTACTATTTGACTTTGGGCTTATTTGGAAAATCCAATGACATTTTGATATCAATGTAAATGTGGGAGCCTTGATCAAGGAAATTTAACCATCACAATAATTAATCCCTGCTTCCGCATGTGAATGCAAAATTGAATCAAAAACAGTCGAAGATGAATAAATAATTCATGCTCAGAAACTCGGCAAGGTTATCTACGAATATGATAATACTGTTTTTTCTTTTTCCTTCTAGTGATCATGATATAGACATTTTTTTATTTTTTTTCTTTTTGTATGTAATTTGTCTAGTGCAACAGGCAATGAAGGTCTATGTGGAAAACCTCTAAACCCCTGCTTGGGAAGCCCCCCGTCACCCTCTGACCAACACGCAAATTCAAGTCCTGGAGATGAAGAAAAAGAAGAGAATAAAAAACGCGTCCTTTTGATCATCATTGTAGTGGTGGTTGTAATTCTGTTGGGTGCAATATTGGCACTTGTGTTAATCCGCCAACGTAGAAAGAAAGGCGTGTTGATCGGCGATGCAGAAACCCAGAATGTTAATTCAGTTAGTAGCGAGTCGAAATCCATTGTAGCGTCGGCCGAGTGGAAGAAAAGTGAAGAAGAGGGAGGATTGAAGTTCGTTAGAAAGGAAGCAGAGGCGTTCGATCTGCAAGAGTTGCTTAGAGCGTCGGCTGAGGTTCTGGGGAGTGGAGGTTTTGGATCGACGTACAAGGCTATGCTTATGAACGGGTCAACTGTGGTGGTGAAGAGATTCAAGAACATGAACAGCGTGGGGAAGAAAGAGTTTACGGAGCACATGAGAAGAGTGGGAGGGTTGTCACACCCGAATCTAGTCCCTCTTGTAGCGTTTTACTACGGAAAAGAAGAGAAGCTTTTGGTGCATGAGTTTGCGGAAAATGGGAGCTTGGCTAGTCATCTGCACGGTAAGAAGACGATTTATATGAAACAATTTTAATAAAGTAGTTTGACTTGATTTGTATTGTAGGTAGAGGAGGATGTGAGTTGGATTGGGGAAGTCGTTTGAAGATAATAAAAGGAGTGGCGAGAGGGTTGGGTTATCTATACAGAGAGTTCCCGGAGGAAGAGGTAGTACATGGTCATCTGAAATCGTCGAACGTGATGTTGGACGATTCAATGGAGGCGCGTTTGGCAGAGTACGGACTGGGGGGAGTGGTGGAGAAGAGGGATGCAGAGCAGTTCATGGTGGCGTACAAGTGTCCGGAGGGGAGGAGCGAGAAGAGTGACGTGTGGTGTTTGGGGATCCTGATATTGGAGGTTGTGACGGGGAAGTTCCCTGCAAATTATTTGAGGGCTGAGAAGGAGGATTTGACAGCATGGGTGAAGGAGGTGGTTGATAAGTGGAAATGGAGTGGAGAGGGTGAGATGTTGAAGCTCTTGAGAATAGGGATTGGGTGCTGTGAGTACAGTTTGGAGAGTCGGTGGGATTGGATGGAAGCACTGGCCAAGATTGAGGACTTGAAGGAGACTGATCCTGATGCTCATCATTTCTACCTCTCATCATCTATCAGTCAGGATGACTTCTCTCTCTCTCTCTCTCTCCCGACTTCATGATGCTTCTGCTTTCTGCTTTCTGCTTTCTGCTTTCTGCAACCACTTCTTTCTCTTCCGCATCTTCTTCGCTTTCACACTCTATTTATTTCTTTCAAAATACTAATTACCATATCACTATACCATTTTCAAAAAATTCATCTACCTAATTTATATGTTTAAATAACATTTCAAATAATAATAATAAGACAAAACATTCACCTTTGCATTCACTATTTGTATTTTGATAATCCATTGAATATAAATGTTTTAAAATAATTTTTTATTTTAAATTATAAATCACTCTAACAACAAAACCTAAATCTACATAGGTTGATTAGGGGCAATTTCTTCCATTCATATCATACTTTTTCATGCAACTAGGTATAATCTTTAAAGTTCAAACATTATATTATTATTCACTAGCGAAAACATCCATACATCACACTTTTATTTAGATATGTTATAAGAATTTTAGGTTTTAATTTAACATGTTTTATAATAACGTAATAACATATAAACAATTAAATGTATTATTTTGCATATAATAATTTCAATTTACTATACTTTAAAATATATTTTGTTATGGAAATATGTCTTATCATTAACAAATATGTCAAATTTGTAATTATTTGAAAAACTAGAAAGAATAGAGAGTTAATAGAACTGAAAAAATGTTGTCACACCTAAAAGGTAGAATTTGTAAAGACGTGCATATATTAATAATGAAAGAAGTTATATTTGCGAAAATAAGAGAAGCCATAAAATATTTAAAATGGTAAAATAGTTATAAAATGGGGACACAAAAATGTTTTATTCCTATTATATTAGAAAGATAAAATAATAATAAAATATGAACATAAAAGGGTTTTATTCTCATTATATTATAAATGTAAAATAGTAATAAAATGTTGACAGAAAAGGTTATATTCCCATTATATAATATATATATATATATAGTATATAATATAATATTATATATTATAGATTATAAATATAGTAAGACAATTATGTATGGGGGAGAAAAAGGTTTTGAGTTCGAATCTCTCAACAAAATATTTTTTTCTTTTTTTTAAAAAAAAGGTAAAATAGGTATTTTGAAAGTGGACATGAAAATTAGAAATTTCCTTTATTAATAGTATAAATATAGTATATAACATGATATAATATTATAGATTTTAGATATAGTAAGACAATTATATGTATTGGATATAAATATTTTAAAATTATTTTTTTGTTAAAGTTATAAGATTGATCTAATGATAAAGTATGAAGAAAAAAAACTCTTGAGTTTGAATATTTATTTTAACAAAATAGTTAAGATACGATTTACTGTTTAAATAAAAGATAAATAAAGTAAGAATTAAGAAACAGATTTAATGAAATAAAATTTATTAAGTGATTTTTATTGGGATAAAATAATAGTTACTAAAAAGACAAAATTTAAAAGAAATTAAGGATTAATTATTGATTAATGCTAAAATACAAATTATTTAATTTTATGCATTTATATTTTTAATTACAATTCAATTAAAAGTAATACTTCCTAAAACATATTAAAGAAACAGTAAAAATATTTTGACTACAATTATATAAAATTATTCTGTCACTATCAATTTTTTATTATTAATTTTGGATTTGTTTTTTTTATTTTTAATAAAATAAGTATTTTTTTGTGTTTGTCTAATTTTTAAAAAAATATATTTTTCTATTTTTTAAGAAATAAATTTAATTTAATTTTTAAATAATTAATTTTTAAGAATATTTAAATTTAAGTAATGAATCTTTAAGTAATTAACAAATATTTTTATCAATTTATGTCCTAGAAAAGACCTTTCATTACTTTAATAAAAAAAACTAAAATATAATTTTAATCTCTTTTTTAATCTATAATTTAGTTTTAGTCTCTTATATTTTCTAAAATAATAAATTTAGTTCAATGTTCGATTTAATGTAACGTTAATTAAGTTTTTAACATCTTTTTATCAAACTGAGGTATTATTTTATGAGTATTTTTAATAAATTAAGGTATTAAGTTCCAAAAATTACAAAAAAAATAAAAGAAGAGGTCTTAAATTTGAATTCTCATATAATAAAATCAATACACTAATAATTAATATTTGTTTATAAAAAAAAATTGTTAAAATTATATGATTGATATATGCATAAAAGTTCATATGTGAAGGTAGGAATAGGTTCTGAGTAGTAAAAAAGAAAAAGTGAATGATGAATATATGATTTAGGCTAGGGTTTAAAATCGATTATTTTAAAAAATCATGAGATGAATAGTTTCGCCAAAAACAACAAATAGAAGAGGAAGAGATGAATTGTTATTTTAAATAGAAATGGATGATGTTGAAGCAACCCTAAGCCATCGGGTTGGGCTTGGTCCGGTTAGCGAGGGCCCGTGTGTGAGATTTTAATGGCGCGAGTGTGTGTATCTCTGACATTCCCGCGCCCTCTCCATTTCCCGACTCAGCGCCACTCTCACTCTCACTCTCAAATGTAACTGCGATATTCTACTGTTGTTATCTCTTTGTTTCGTTCCTGTTCTCAACACATTGCAGTTCACGCGTACTATTCGTTGCAGTCACAGGGGAAGGGAACGACCATTGACCGTTAGTCTTAGGGCTTTTGAATCCTCTTCTGCTAAACCCATGAGTTGGTGTCATGCTGTTCAGGAACCACCACGGGTTCTCGTTGCTGCCGGTAAATTTACCTCTCTTTCCTTCTTTTTATCTATGCTTTTTGGTCATCTTTTTAATTTACTTTTTAAATGACTTACGCATTACTTTACAATCACGTGTTAATACGTTTAAGTGCAGATCCTGGTACAGATGGAAGCGGTTTGGGACAGATGATATTGCTCCGCCATCCCAAATCTGGTAATCTCATAAACATCTTCTTTTTTATGCACTTTTTCTCATGCTTTGTCACGTATTCATATAAATGTATGCTTTGTCGTAATTTGTCTACCTCAATTTCTTTTCTTCTTTTTTTTTTAAGGCAACTTATAGTTTTTAGAAACGTCAGTTTTTTTTTTTTGTTAGCATGTGGAGTTGCAACTTTTGACCTTCCTCTCCTTCCCTCCCTTCTTTCTTTACCATTCTCAACTCAATTTCTTAATATGTTGATTAGCATTTGATGGTTCTGTTAATAATTAATTCTACTTTGCAGTAAATCTTTGCAAGGAATAGACCTTAAGGCTTTTAAATGTGCACTCTCTCAACTTAGGCTTTTTTATGTTTTACTTGTCTGACAGGAAATGCAACACAATATCTATTTGTAAATGGGATGCTTCAAGAACTTCAGTGGTTTAAGAACATGTATGGATCTTGGTTTTTGGGAGATTATATAACTGAAGGTAGATGCTTGATTACCTAAGATACATAGTGTGCATTTCGCATTGTTATTTATGTTTCATATTGCGTGAGGTTCATTACTTTCTCTAATTGATGTCTTATCTAATGAAATCATTTACTTCTACTTTTCACAAAATTCTTTTGTTCCTGCTCTGCCTGTTCCATGTTCTTATAGTTCTTGCTAACCAACACTTTCTTGTTCTTTGTCTGAATGAAAGCATTGCGATTCCTCTTGTTATGTTAGTAGTCTCTACTCTTTAGGTCTTTCAATCTTGAAGAAACTTAGTAAATAACAAGTGGTTTTTTTTATTCTTTTCATTCTTATCGTTTCTGCTTCCTAACAGATGGTAGGCTGTATTTATCCACACCAATTGATCCTGTTTTCGTCATGTTGCCTATATTTGAGGAAGCTAGAATGAAGGTAATCAGTTTTATGCTTCTTTTGAATTGTGGGAATTGGAGGACATTTCCAAAGTCTTTTCCATTTGTTTACATCCTTGGTCAACTATTGATGATGAAACAAAATAGAAGTTTTGTTGCACATGACACCTTATGGAAAGAACCCCCCAAGATCATTAATTATAGGTTTATCCACAAAAGGAATTTCTACACAGAGTTCAAGATATATCCCTTGTTTGTTAAGAATCTGTACTTGTGTTTTCCCCCCAAAAAATTGTATATCTGAATAGGTTTCTTTGAAATGCAAGCAGAAAGGGGATGATGATCTTGGGAGGTTCAGACAATTGGATGAGATATTGTTTATTGATGGATATCCAGAATATATGCAGTTAATGTCTGTTGTGGAGAACTGTATGCAAGTAGTTTCTGAAGTCAAAGGTGACCATATTCTTGTATTTTCTATTTACAACTTAAGTTTGAAAGTTTGCCAAGTTTTCTTATGTTTTAAGTAATTTATTGGGGAAAGAAAATCGGAAGTTTGTTGGCTTTATGTTTTTTTATACTGCTGATTACAGCAACTTTTTGTGATCACATTGTTAATTCTCATTCACTTCTATCTTTATGCATATGCAGAGGTTAGATCTTCAAAATTCTTCAGACTTGATGATTCAAAGGTTCTACATTGGCTGTGCTATAAGGTTAGTCTACATTTCCTTAACTGTCATTTTATATAATAATAATAATCTGTCCCCACGTCCCCCTTTTCTAGGGAAAAAATCTAGTATAATGCATGATGGTATTTGCATAGCATATCCCGTCTTCCATGAACTATTATGAAGGTATGATATTTAGCATATAGATGCCTGAGCCTTGTTTTTCTCAACAATGTAACCCAAAACTGAAACATGTCTAGTCTATTTAATTCGTTACACTTTTGCAACATTAGGGTCTCACCCAATCTTGATTGCTGATACATACAAGTATCCATTTATAAAGTAACGCGGGGAATACTTGAATTGCTTTATGGAAGTTTTGCTTTCAAACTTCTATTTGTCTTTGGGCATATGTTTGACATCTTTGATTTAAAATTGGTAGAAAAGTTTTTACCTGTGTCAAAGGTTGTTAATTTGTTTTGTCTTATTTTAGGTCTGTCAGCTAAAACAGACACTGCCCAAATTGGACAAAAACTATGCTGTTCAATCAGAGAAAGACACATGTAAAGTGTTCATTACCATTCTGCTCTGTTGGATTTAGGAGAATTTTATTCGTTGAGTTTAAGTTATAAAAAGATAAATACTTTGTATCTGGAAAAGGTAGAGATAAATAAATGTGGCACTTGAAATGCATGGTTGCGCATCTGCTCTCAGATTTATGCCTTTGACTGTACTGTACCTGTATACATATATGACTGTGATCAGGGATTCAATGTCAACTTGTGATAGAACTAACGTTTCTATTTTGAGTATATATAGGCTAAAATAAATTTTTGGACGGATATACTGCGGAGTATTAGGCATTGAACAAATAATGACATGTCGTGTTGGATGTTAAATTTGGGGGATGGAAATAGGATAGCTAAATTTATCCTTTTTGTTAATAGGCTATCTACTCTCCTACTATGTTAAAAACATACTACTGATGCTAGTGATTACTGTTTTACTCCCTTTTTTGAGGGATTACTAAATATAAGAATACTTCCTCTCTCGTTCTGGATTGGTGCAACAGCAAAATACACATCTATATTGATGCTTCATGTGCAGTTGTGTATTTAAATAATTGAAGTACCAAGATCACCCTTGATAATACTCCTCTACTCCTTGATAATAGATATTAATGTTGATGCTTTTCTTGATACTGAAAATGAAATGCATCTCTCGTCTCTGCCTCACTGTTGCTGTGCATTAACATACTTGTGGTACTGATGCAGTGATTGATGCGGTGTCTATATTAGGAGAGTATTTGAAGGAAGAGCCTTGGTTGCGGCTTTTGTGTAACCATCTCAAGTACAACCTTTCTGAATGTCTTTTTTTAAGATTATAACTTATAATTGATAAGAGAAACCACAGGCGGCTTGGACTGGTATTCCGTAAGATGTCTATAAGATATTTTTCTTTTGCAGGTTAAATATACTGGAGGTTAATGGAAAATCCCAATTAAATGCTGAAGGAAGTAACCGAGGTCTATGTAATGAATTACAGGTATTTGCTGCCCACACGAGAAGAATAGTCTTTGCTGTTGTTTTGTATTTATTTGTTTACTACTAATTTTATCAGGAACAGAGTGATGATAAAAAGGCTACAACTGCAAAGAAAGGTAGAATGGCGAAGAAGGTAAAACTGGAGACAGAATCTCACAACATCAAAGACATGTTTTCGAGGGCCTCTCGAAAGAAGAAATGCTAAATTACTCCATTCTCATTGGTGAAAATGGGTCCTTGTCATATTGTATAATTATCTAGAACTGCAAGTACTGGATAAGCATTGAGTCACCTCCTGGTTTATACCGTCCGATTTATGATTTTTTTTTTCTTTCGATTTTTTTTATTATTTATTATCAATTTTAGTTTCATCTGAAGTATATATTATCTAATTTAATATCCTTTTCTTTACCTTTATAAGCCCTTGTCGCATTTGACCAATCTCATCTGCTTTTTTCTATCTCTTATATTTTCCCGGACCTATATTTTTGCAATATTATAACTTTTTATGTCCTTTTGAATTTTTTAATGTTAAATAAATAAAACATTAAATAATAAAGTAAATTATTTAAACCTATTTAGATAGTTTATATAAAGTTTTAAATTTAAAGTTCATTCTAGTAAAAAAAAAGTTTAAACTTAATCATCACTCTACACAAAAATGATTAATATCTTAAAATAAAAGTATTTAATATTTTAATAAGAGAAAACAACTTGTACACTGGAGGGGTATTCATCGGTTCAGGTCTAATCATGTTTGGTTCGGTTTGTGTTTTTCACATTTTAAAATTCAAAAAGTATATATATTATATTATTATTATTATTATATATTTATTTTATATTTGTAAGTTAGTAAATTAGTAACTTGTTTTGTTTAGTGTTCAATATTTCAAAACTTTGACCTAACTCTATTTTATATTTTTAAGTTAATAAATTTATTTTATATTTATTTTATACTTTAAATTTATACAATTAGTTGTTTGTATTGTAATGTGTTATCTTAATAGTTTAATTTGATTAATTTAATATATATGAATGACTTAATATTTTGTTATAAAATTATGAATTTAGTAAACTAATGATTACAAGTTTCAAGTATAATTTTTTTTATGATTTAATAAAAAAATTGATTTTTTTTTAAATTTTTTTTATCAATTTTCCTTAAAATCGAACTAATCTAAACCATAAACACTCTAATACAATGTCAATATAAAAAATTTTACATTGACAACTAATTACAATATTTTATATATGTTAAGTTTATTGACTTTATTAATTAATACTTTAAAAGTCATATACACAAAGAGTTGTGATTAATCATTAGTGTAAAACTCTTTTAATATTAACAGTGTATAAGTGTTAAACTTTTTTAATACATATAAGTAAATATTAAAGTTAAAACATGTTTAACTTCCAGATTTTACAACTAAACCAATCCTTGGTTTACTGATTTTATAACTAAAAACAATAAAATTATGGCTTTTTGACAATTAGAGTATAAAAAAAAAGAAAAATTATGAATTTGGGGTGGTCAACCCAAATATTATCGAAATGGTGTAGTTTGACCTTTGAACGAACAAATATGTCATTTCATTTGGTGTATTTGAGTGAAGCACATGACTTGAACCAAAGACGCAAATCAATTGGAGTATTTGGTTTAAATACGCCAAGTAATTTGCCATATTTGGACTGCACAAAAAGCACACACATATGTGTTTAATCTCTTGTTATTGGCGAGTTCTGCCAACGAGAAAATATTCCCTATGCTATGACATCGTTTGTGCGCGTGATTAGTGTCAATTGTTAGTAAATTTTCATATGGAATTGTGACACTTTTTTGTCTTAATTGTATTCATTAGGTGTTAATTGCCCCTAATTTAAGAATTATTAAATCCAAATGTATGTTTTTGAGTTTTGTTATAAATGAAGATATTTGATCCCACTTTTTGTACAAATTTCAGGTAATTAAGGATGAAAGAAGGAAATGATTGGAATACTTACGAAGAAATCAAGAAAAAAGAGCAAGAAAAGACTCTGCCACATTCTTGCTCAAGCTAGAGTGTTCTCGCATGAGCAAGAATGGTCCAGAGAAGGATAGTGCTTCAGGGACATTCTCACTTGAGCGAGAATTGTCTAGAAAAGAATGTTGTTTTAGAGGCATTCTTGCTTAAACGAGAAAATCTAGCTTGAGCGAAAGGACCTTTCTTCAAGCTGAAGTACTCTTCTCGGCTTATTGTATCATGGCTACCATGAGTAGCTAATTTCCTTTTTGGGATTAAATGTAATATATTCGAACTCGGGTGTATTCTAGTGATATTTATATATAGTAATTTCATTTTCATTTGATATTGGTATTTCGTTCCATTCTTCATGCTTGATTCTATCTGATCAATATATTCTTGAATTTGATTTTTTAGAATTAATGGAAAGTATTTCTGGAAATTTGCTCTGAACGAAAATACTCGATATGTTGCATTGTCAGGAATAGATTTCAGTATATCAATTGTTTTATAACATGTGATCGTAATGCTGGATAATCTGTTAAATATCTAAGGAATTAATATTTAAGAGGTTTTCTTATAATTTTATACTTGAGGAATCAGTATAACTGATTGGTGTATGTTGTATCAATATCAATAGTTTCGAATATATATATATATATATATATATATCCAGAATACAGACAAGTGAGATAAATGAAATTCAATCCTAGTTTCTTCCACTAAATTTTCTTTATCACCTAGCCTGTTACTCTTTTATACTAATTATGCAATTTAATTTATCTTACTACTATCATTCCATCATGAACAAATTCATTTACTATATATATACTTAGCGAGCATTATAACTTTGGATTTTAATTGAAACTGTTTCTCATGGGATCGACACTCTTACTTTTAAACTATTATACTACAATTGATTTTGGTATGCTTGCTAGAGTTTCAACAAGTATTTTGCGCCGTTGCCGGGGAACGGTGTTCTTTTGAAATTCTTAGTTTAGCTCATTAAGCATTGTGGATAGTTTCTCTTTGCTTAGTTAGTTTATTCAAATTTTTATCATTTGCTAATCCTTGCTTGAGTTGTTTCTAATATATGTTATTACGAGGTTAGGTTTCTAAAGCTCAATTGGAATTTGACCCATAAATAGAAAAGACATCTCGAAATAACTGAATTAAGAATAAAAAGAAAAGGCAAGGACAAACAAAAGGAGAATCTTGCAATACTCCTATTACTCGAAGTCTAACAAATCAAGAATATGAAAATATGGCTGGTGAAGGACTAACTCCACCTAAAAAACACTTGGAGACTATGCTATGTAGCAAGGACCAAGACACTTTTCTAGTATAGCAATATGGTGCACCAATAGATCATGGGAGATGAAGCCAACTTTCCTTAGCTTAATCAGTGTCCATCAATTCAGGGAATGGATCATGACGACCCATATGCTCATTTGTCCACTTTTTATGAATTGATAGGAATTATAGGTTTTGAAGAAGGAGATATTCAATATGTATACTTGCGTTTGTTCCCTTTTTTACTGCCAAGTAAGGAAAAGGAATGACTGAAATCTCATCCGAACCAAAGCTTAACCAACTGGAGTGATGTGGAGGAGAAATTCTTGAACAGATTCTTCCCACATTCTCGCTACATCAAGGCAAAATATGATATTTCCACCTTTATGAAAGGACCAGATGAACCATTCTGTGAAGCCTGGGAAAAATTCAAATCCCTGTTAAGGAGATGTCCAAATCATGGATTTGAGGATATTGCTCAACTGAACATTTTCTATAATGGTTTGACGCCTAACATTAAGATGATTATGGATGCAGCAGCAAGAGGGACAATGATGTCTGTGGATGCGAAGCAAGTAACAAGAATTATGTATGCATTAGCTTCTATAGACTATCAAGCTCAACATGATAGACATACTATTCAAAGAAAAGGAATGCAGGATTTGAATACAACTAATGCTATCTTGGCTCAAAATAAAATTTTAACTCAACAAATCGAAGTATTAACCAAACATATGTCTAAACTACCTCAACAATTACAAGTTGTGTATTCTTTCCCTGGTCAACATCAACCTATGAGATGTGACTTCTGTGGAGGTGATCATCCAAATGTCACTGTTCTTATAAGAATAATCCACAAGAAGAAGAAGTCCATTACATGAGAAATCAAGGAAGATGGGGTAATTTCTCCAATAATAACTATCATAACAATTTTTTGCAGGGTTGGAGAAACAATCAGAATCAGAATTTTGGGTGGAAGCAAGATGCTAGTCCATCTAATAGGCAAATTCCTTATCAACAACAAAAACATTATCCTTCAGTTCATGATATAACAACCAAATTGGAGGATACTTTAGAGAAATTTATGCAAGCCTCTTTGTCTAATAAGAAAAATACAAAAGCTTCAATAAGAAATTTAGAAACACAGGTTGGACATTTGGCTAGACAACTATCAGATCAGCAGGGAGGTCATTTTTCATCCAACACTTAGACTAATCCTAAAGAGCATTTCAAGTCGATCACTATAAGAAGTGATAAAGTTGTAGATAGAGGAATTGGTGAAAACCTAACCGTTGACGAGGAAGTTTTGAAAAGAAAAGAAAAAATGAGTGTGAGGGCAAAAGAAGAAGAAAATAATAAAGAAGACTATGTAAATAGTGAGAAAAATAAAGAAAAAGAAAAAGAGAAAAGGGAGATAATAGAAAGAGAGGGAGAAGAGTGAGGTATAGGTCCCCTAGATAAAGAATCTACCATATCCTCATAATTCCTCAAGGAAAGACAAGGAGAGGCAGCTTGCAAGATTTATGGATATTTTTTAATTGCAAATCAATATACCCTTTATAGAATCCATGGAACAAATGTTAACGTATGCTAAATTCACAGAAGAGACAGTAAAGCTGGAGTTAGGATGCAGTGCTATAATCTAGAAATCACTACCTCAGAAATACAAGGATCCAGGTAGTTTCACTCATCTAGTTACTATTGGAACTCTACCGTTGGGGAAAATCTTACTTGACTTGGAAGCCAGTAAGAATTGGGAGTTTGGAAGTTAGATAAAAAAGAATGATTATTCAGTTAGCTGACAGAACAATGAAGTATCCATATGGGGTGGCAGAGGATGTTCTGGTTAAAGTTGACAAATTTATGTTCCCAGTAGATTTTGTTGTTATGGATAATGAAGAAGATGTTGAAGTTCCTTCGATACTAGGAAGACCTTTCATGAAAATAGCCAAGGTCATTATTGATGTAGATGATGACAAATTAAAGGTCGAAGTGCCAGATGATGAAGTCAACTTTAATGTTTTTGAAGCAATGCAGTACCCCAAAAATGAATAACAATGCTTCAGAATGGATGCAGTGGATGAACTTTTTCTAACAGCAAGAAAGCAATTGACCAAATCAAGTCCGTTAGAAAAAGCATTAATAGGTATTAATTTGATTTGTCTTATTTTAGGTCTATCAGCTAAAACAGACACTATCCAAATTGGACAAAAACTATGTTGTTCAATCAGAGAAAGACACATGTAAAGTGTTCATTATCATTCTGCTCTGTCAAATTTTGGAGAATTTTATTCTGTTGAGTTTAAGTTAAAAAAAAAAAGATAAATAATTGTATCTGGAAAAGGTAGACATAAATACATGTGGCACTTGAAATGCATGTTTGTGCATCTGCTCTTAGATTTATGCCTTTGATTGTACTGTGTCTGTATGACTATGGTCAGGGATTCAATGTCAACTTGTGATAGAACTAACATTTCTATTTTGAGTAAATAGGCTAAAATATATTTTTGGATGGATATTTTGCGAAGTACAAGGCTTTGAACAAATAATTACATGTCGTGTCGTGTTGGATATTAAATTTGGAGATGGAAATAGGATAACTAAGTTTATCCATTTTGTTAATAGGCTATCTACTCTCCTACTACGTTAAAAACATACTAGTGATACTAGTGTTTTCCTCTCTTTTTTGAGGGATTACTAAATATAAGAATACTTCCTCTCTCATTTTGGATTGGTGCACAAATACACATCTATATTAATGCTTCATGTGCAGTTGTGTATTTAAATAATTGAAGTACCAACATCACCCTTGATAATACTCCTTTACTCCCTGATAATAAATATTAATGTTGATGTTTTTCTTGATGCAGAAAATGAAATGCATCTCTCGTATCCGTCTCACTATTGTTGTGCGTTAACATACATGTGCTACTGATGCAGTGATTGATGCGGTCTCTATATTAGGAAAGTATTTGAAGGAAGAGCCTTGGTTGTGGATTTTGTGTAACCATCTCAAGTACAATCTTTTAGAATGTCTTATTTTAAGATTATATAACTTATAATTGATAAGAGAAACCACAGTTGGCTTGGATTGGTATTCCGTAAGATGTCTTGAAGATATTTTTCTTTTGCAGATTAAATATATTGGAGGTACTGGAAAATACCAATTAAATGCTGTAGGAAGTGACCGAGCCTTATGTAATGAATTATAGGTATTTTTTGCCCACACGAGAAAAATGGCTCTTCGCTATTGTTGTTTTGTATTTATTTTTTTTGCTACTAATTTTATCAGGAACAGAGTGATGATAAGAAGGCTACAACTGCAAAGAAAGGTAAAGTGTCAAAGAAGGTAAAATTGGAGATAGAATCACAACATCAAAGACATGTTTTGAAGGGGCAAAGACCTTTTAACATGAAAGGCACCTGCCCTGAGAAGTAAAAGGAACTAAGAGAAAACATTTGAGAGAGGAAAAAGAGAAGAGCAAAACGTAATGTTATTGATCAGCCAAAAGTTGAATATACAGAGGGGAAAATGGTTGTTTATATACAAAGCAAACAAGCAACATAATCAGTTATAGAGTAATAACGAACTAACTAACATAACTAACTAATAATAAGCAAGATCCCCCCACAAACTAAATGGATATCAGACATTCCTAGCTTGGAACAAGAATCACGAAAAACAGAAGGTGAGAGAGCTTTGGTGTAGATGTCAGCAACTTGGAGCTGAGATGAAATAGGAAAAAGTTTGAGTAAGCCTTATCGAACCTTCTCCCAAACAAGATGACAATCAATCTCAATATATTTTGTTCGTTCATGAAAGACGGGGTTAGCAACAAGGTGTAAGGCAGATTGGTTATCACAAAAGAGGAGTGCTGGAGGATTAAAAGGAACACGAAGCTTGTGGCAAGAACATGGTACTCAGCTTCAGATGAACTGCGGGAAACAATGGATTGTTTCTTGGATTTCCATGAAACCAAATACACTACGAACCTAGAGATAGACTGGTGAGTGTCACAACAGCAACCAGTTTGAATCACTAAAAGCTTTGAGTTAAGCATGATTGTGGGAAGGGAGGAAAATCTCGGAACCTAGTGCATTTTTCAAATAGCATAACATGCGAAGAACAACTTGTTGATGAGAAGAGCGGGGAGAATCAACGAACTGGCTAAGGTGTTGAACAAGATATAAGATGTTGGGGTGAGTAGTGGTAAGGTAAATCAGATGACCAATGAGATGGCAATATGGTAAGGGATCAGGAAGAGGATCGCCTGAAGTTGTGTGAAGTTTGGTGGTATGATCAATGGGTGAATTGGCAGGTTTGCAACAAAGAAGGCCACAATCCTTTAGGATGTCCATAGCATATTTGCATTGAGAGACATTGATCCCAGCCTTTGTGCAGGCAACTTCACCAATCCAAGAAAGTAACGAAGATCACCAAGGTCTTTAATGTGAAAAGAGGCATCGAGAAGAGCAGTAATACGAGTAATCTCAGAAATGTCATTTAAGGAATAAAGAATGGTCAGATGAAGACTATGAACCATGAGAAGTGAGGAATGAAGACAAGTGAGTGAGCCATTGGCGACTTGCTTGTTTCAAACCATAGAGGGAGCGTTGCAGGCAACAAACTTGCTCAGGAATAGAGGGAGAGATACCTTGGGGAAGTTGCATGTAAACTTTTTCATCTAAGGTTCCATGAAGAAAGGCGTTGTTGACGTCAAGTTGCTTAAGATACCAATGGAGCATGGATGTGAGAGCAAGAAACAACCGAAGGGTGGTCAAATTAGCAACAGGGGAATATGTGTCCAAGTAGTCATGACCCTTCTGCTGTGTATAACCCTTGGCAACTAAGCGAGCCTTATAGTGGTCCATAGAACCATTCGCTTTGTGCTTGATTTTATAGACCCAACGACGGCTAATAGCACACTTATCTTGAGGAAGAGAAGTAAGAGTCCAAGTGTTATTCACTTCAAAGGCAGAAATTTCCTCTTGCGTTGCCTTAAGCCAACAGTCATGTTTGAAAGCCTCTTTATATGAGGTAGGTTCAATGACAGAGTTGATGGACATGATGAAACTATGGTATGAGGGAGATAAATGCTTATAGGAAAGAGCAACACTAAGAGGATGACGAACACTTCGATGATGATTGGTGGAAGTTGAAGTAAAAGTACTGCAGAAATCTGCAAGGTGGGAGGGAGATTTGCGTACTCTAGTGGAATGTTTAAGGGAATATGACTTAGTGGTAATGGAAATGGGTAATAGTGGGGCAGGATTAACAAACAAAGTAGGGGAAGAAAGAGGCACGGGAACAGATGCAAGGTCATCATATAAAGTAGGGAAGGATAAGTGATTAAGTGGGGAAGAGACAGATGGTAAAGAAAGGTGAGGCAGTGGACTTGGTGGAGAATAAAAGAGAAAACAATCCTATGAAAAAGGACGTGGCAAGAGATGGTAATTTTGTGGGAGGTGAGATTGTAAGTGAGGTAGCCTTTTGTGTGGGGTTTGTAGCCAAGAAAACTACATGGGTCAACTCGAGGATCAAGTTTGTGGTGGTGGGCATGCAAAGTGGAAACATAACACAAACAACCGAATACTTGAAAGACATAATGTCACGCATATGATTATGCAGAATTTCATAGGGTGCTTTGTTATGTAAAAAAGGTGAGGGCAACCAATTAATGATAAAAATAGTGTGCAGAAAAGCATAGGACCAAAACAGTGAAGGTAAATGAAACTGAAATAATAAAGCACGAGTAACATTCAATATATGTTGATGTTTGCGTTCAATAATACCATTTTGTTCAGGAGTCTCAATGCATGTGGTTTGATGAATGATACCTTTGGAAGATAAATAATCATGCATCATGAATTCTGCACCATTGTCACTGCAAACGGTTTTCAAGTTCGTATCAAATTGACGTTCAACATGTGCAATAAAATCTTGTAAAAGTTTGCATGTTTCGCATTTTGCATGCATGAGAAATATCCATGTATAGCGAGAATGATCGTCAACAATTGTGAGAAAATAGTTATGGCCATGAAAGGAAGGTTTAGCACAGGGCCCCCAAATATCAACATGTAACAATTCAAAAGTAGAAGAAACATGAGATACATTAAAAGGAAATGGTAATTCGCATTGTTTAGCTAAATGACATGTGTTACAAATGAAATGTTTATTACTATGAAGGGAAGTATAAGATTTTTGGAAGATGAGTAAACGCTCATGAGGAGAAAGGTGTCCTAAATGAAAATGCCAAAGAGCAATGGGTAATTTATTAAAGTGTGGGTATGTAATAGTGGTACAAGTAAGAAAAAGAGAGGGTGATTTAGATGTTTGAGGTGATGCGTGAAGTTGATAAAGGATAGCATGAACTTCAACTAAACTAATCATCATCTTGGTGTTCGGATCCTGAATAAGACAATGATTAGAAGAGAAAGTTAGAGCATATTTAAGAGAAGACACAAGTCTAGATATCGAGATGAGATTAAAGGTGAATGTACGAATATAAAGAACGTTAGTGAGAAACAACAACTCAGAGAATTTAACAAGGCCTGAGTGGGTAGCAAGAACCTCTTGACCATTGGGAAGACAGACAACAATGGGTTTAATGGGGGAATAGGAAGTAAAGTGGTATAGGGAGGAGGATACGTGATCAGTGGCCCCAGAGTCCAAGATCTAAGTAGAGTTATTACTTGTTCGACACTGGAGGAATGTGCAGGTCTGGTTGACAGATGGAGTGGGTATGAGGGAGGTGTCAATTTGATTTACATAGGGGGTGGATATAGAAGAGGCATTATGTCGTGGGGTAAAGTAAATACCATTGGACATATCCCTTGGCTGATCATCTTTAGCGACATGAACATCACCCGTCATTAAGCTATTTACCTTTGCGTTATGGTCATGAAGGCGGTGACCAGGAGGATAGCTATGCTTTCTGTAACATACATCAATGGTGTGACCACTCTTTCCACAATACGTGCAAGTTTTATTGTTACCCCTTTGCATTGTTTTGCTTTCAGCTCCATTAAAAGGAAAATCATGTTTCCAGCAGTTATGTTCGATGTGTCCATGTCTTCCACAGAAATTGCAAGTGAGACCTTGATTACAAGCAGCAAGATTAACCAAGGAATTTTTGGAATCCAAATTCATATTGTTGAGAATTCCAGCATTGCCATGGACTTGTCATTTCTGTTGCAGAACATAGGAGAAGACCTTTGAGATGGCTAGTAAGGGATCCATCATAAGGATGTTAGATGTCACATGGTTGTATTGATCATTAAGCCCGCAAAGGAATTGCAGAATCTGATCCTGCACTTTTCTCTCTGAAACAGTAAATAGTGTATCACAGGAACATTGTGGCGAGCACAAACAAATAAGAGTTGGCCAAAAACTTTCGAGTTCATCCCATACAACATGCAGCTTTGTAAAGTAATCGATAATAGAGATATCACCTTGTACAACAGAGGAAGCTTCTTGTTGCAATTAAGAAATACACATCAAATTGCCATGTGAGTACCATGCCTTGAGATCATTCCAGATATTTGAAGCCTTATCCATCCATACAATGCTTTGCTTGATCGAATTTGAAACAGAGTGAAAGATCGAGGAAACTACCATATTGTTACATCTTCTCCATGCAGCATGTGAAGGATCCAACTATGGCGGTTTGGTGAGAGTTCCATCGACAAATTCGATTTTATTCTTCACACTTAGGGTTGTAGTCATTGATCTGTACCATGAATTGTAATTTAATGCTTCCAAAACAGGGGAAACAAGCGTGATGATAGAATTTTCACTCGAATGCAAGTAGTAGGGACTGGCATGTTGAGTGTTTGATCAAATGTAAAATTGTGTGAGTGAGTTGGGTTGGGATTCATCGAGAAGAGAAGAAGAAAACTAGAGGAAGATTGAAGAGAGAGACTGAATCAGAGATAGGTGTAGCGGAGCTCTTCAATCGAAGAGCTCTGATATCATAACATGAAAGGTACTTGCCATGAGAAGGCAAAGGAACCAAGAGAAAGCACTCGAGAAAGGAAAAAAAGAAGAGCAAAATGTAATGTTATTGCTCAGCCAAAAGTTGAATATATAGAGGGAAAATAAGTGTTTATATACCAAGCAAACCAGCAACAAAATCAATTAGAAAATAATAACAAACTAACTAACATAAGTAATTAATAGTAGGAAAGACCTCTCCAAAGAAGAAATATTAAGATGAGGTTTGTTTTGAAAAAATATTTTTGGTTTTATTTTTATTTTTATTTTAAAAACTATTTTTATTTTCAAATTTTTAATATTTAAAAAATATATTGTTTTCATTTGATATTTTTTATTTTCAAAAAATAAATATTATTAAATTTAATTAATTTTAGCAAAATATTATAAATTATTCAAATATATAATTTAAAATATATTTATATATTATTTTTTATATAGTTACAATATTATTGTTAAATTTTTAAACATTTAAAAATACTGAAAATAAATTTTTTATTTTATAAATTTAGTTATTTTTTAAAAATATTTTTTAAATTGAAATCAAACATATTTTTAGTATTATTTTTTATTTTTTTAAATAAAAAAAACATTTAAAACAAATGTCAGTTGAATTAGTTGAGATGGGTCACTGTCATATTATATTATTTTCTAGAACTGCAAGTAATGGATAAGCATTGAGTCACTCCTGGTTTGTACCGTCCGATTTATGATTTTTATTTTCGAACTTTTTTATTATTTATTATCAATCTTAGTTTCATCTGAAGTATATATTATCTAATTTAATACCCTTTTCCTTACCTTTATAAGCCTTTGTCGCATCTGACCTATCTCATCTGCTTTTTTCTATCTCTTATAATTTCCCGGACCTATATTTTTGCAATATCATAACTTTTTATATAATGTCCTTTTGAATTTTTTTATTGCTATATAAACGAAGCATTAAACAAAACTATTCAAACCAATTTAGCTGGTTCATATAAAGTTTTAAGTTTAAAACTTCATTCTGGAAAAAAAAATGTTTAAACATCATCATCATTCTACACAAAAATATGTTTAATATCTTAAAAATAAAAGTATTTAATATTTTAATTTTTCAATAAACATGTAAGAAAGATATTAAAGCTAAAACATGTTTGATTTACTGTTTTTATAACTAAAAACCAATCCAATTATATGCATGTAAAAAAAATATTAAAAGTTAAAACATGTTTGGTTTACTGATTTTACAACTAAAAACCAATCAAATTTATACGTGGATCGGGTATCTCGTCTAAGATTTTAGTTATTAAACATATTTTATTGAAATATAAAACAAAGTTCATGAAATGAACATTAAACTTAGGTTAAAGAAGTAAAAAATAGTGAACAAACATAAATTATATTTTAGTTAGTAAATTACCATTTTATATTCAATAAGTCAATTCAAATATAAATATTTACTTAATGAATCTGTCATATTTGGCAAATCCATTTAACACACGAGTAGAAATAACTCAATTTTTTCAAGTCATACATTAAAACCAACTATATCATTACTTTGTGGTGACTTAAGGTTGTTCTTTTCTTTAATCAGTAGCCTTTCTCGAAGCCATCAAATGGATCCAACAATGACATCTGGACAACATTATTATTTAGATGAGATTGCAAAGGAGTTGTTGATTTTTCTATACATATTTATACTCATCCGAGCTTGATTGCATTGTCAAATTATGTAAACATAGGCTCTCTCGTTTTATTTGGAGGCAAGCAATCTTGTAACTCATGTTATTGCAAAGGCATCAAGATTTCCTCTTATTCACCATATTTTCCAGTTTATTGCTATCTGTATTTCTTCCATTATCATGAACGAATTGTGATATCATTTTTTTTGTCTGTAAAAAAAAAAGGGTTCTCTTTTTTAGATACATGAGGAGTTAATGCTGTACCATATTTTATTATTAATTCTAGTAAACTGATATTATCATGTGTTGATGTGATGTGGAGTTTGTAACGAAAAATTAAAGTTATTAAATAATGAATTGCCTCATGATTTAATCATATTAACCATTTTATTATTAAGCGAAACATTTCACACAATTTTTATAGGACATACACCAATTTTTATTAATGTGTATGATTTTTTATATATCAATTTATTTAATAAACTTTTAAAATGGTTAGTAAGGACTTTTGGTACATTAAACATAAATTGGCTTGCTAGTTATATTGGTTTGGTACAGAAAAAAATCTTATATGCATGAGATGCTACGAAAAGGTTTGTAATATTAATTAGTAGAATGTGGACCAGTGGGCACGAGTTTCAACAAGTTTGATCACCTGTGACCAGAAAAGAAAATCTTGAATGCAAACGAGCCTTGGATACACGTTTCTGCAACCTACACGATGGCCTCAATTTTGTCAGCATCTGCATATCCCATTTACAACATTTAGCTTTCAAGAAAAAGAAAAAACAAAATAACAGAAGCTGGAAAAGAAATGTAGACTAAAACGGAAAGCTTTCAACTACAGTATCCGTATATTTTGTTCTCTTGCGAAAATTAACATTAATCTCTGGTCATAACTTATAAGGATTCTGCTGAATAGCACATAAAAAAGAATTCACTGAACCAAAGTAATGATATGTTTTAAATTAAATAAAAAAAAATCGACTTTTATGTGAGTGGATTGAAGAATAGTGAATAGTGATTGAGAGGCGTTACAACATATTTAAAGGTATTGATTGTCACAACGCTCGGCACATCTCCTTTGGTCTTGGAGACTCAACTACTCCTTTTCTTTCTCTCTATCCGCTGCAGCAGCACCAAAGGTAATTCCTTGAAATTTTTTGAACCAATCACTTTTTTATATGTTGAAAACATCCACTTATCATCACTTTTCACTGCTGTCTACTTTGGATTGCTTTTGCCGTTGCATCATGTTTTATGTTTCATGATAAGAAATAAAATAAACGTTATTCTATAAAGGTAGTTTTAATCTTCTGCTCCTTCTTCTTTTGAGTTTAGAGCACACATACCATTTTAGACTCACACAGTTTTAACTATCTACCTTAACCTTTACACTTGGATTCTAATTTTGGCTTCGAGGATGTGTGTCTTCCTATCCTATGTGTGAAGCAGTTTCCGACTGAGCTATGTTTGAATCATTGATCATCGAAATCATCTGCATGTGGTTCAGAGAGTGCCATGTGTTACATCACGAAGGCGTGTACGCTACCCTTTGTATGATTTTAGAGGCTCAAGCGCCATCCTGGAGAATATTCCCCTTATTCGTTTCCATTTTCCTTTTTGTTAAGTCTTGCTTCCTTGTTTGCTTTCCCCTTCACAAATTTTGTTTATATATACTCTGCTTCCTTCCAAACTTAATTGAAGCACAGTTTCAGACAAATTGTGAAGTTTTAGAAAAAGTGAATGATTATTTTGCACAGAATCTGAGCTGCTTTTGTCTCCAGGTCTTGCAATATTCAAAAGGATAAACTACTCTGGGAGTTAGAATTCAAAGTCTTATTGATATGGTGTTTTGGTCCATGTTGGATACTACTTCAAAACTCATATTTCTCTCTTGATCAATTAGGTTTCAACAAAGTTTATAAAAGGAGAGAACGTCTGTTTTATCCAGCTCCGATGGCAGGGTTAAACTTTGAGGCCACATATACCGACAACCATGATATTCTGAAGATATTTGCAGCTGAAGGTGTTGAATTCCTTTTATCTTGTGAAGGGAAGGTAGCTTAGTTTATGCAGAACCCTCCTTTTATTATTTGTGTGTGTGTTGATTAGACAATAGGCTAGTTAATATTATCAACTGATGATTTAAGTAAATAAGAGCAAAAGCCAACCTAGAAAAACAAATCTCAATGTTTGCTTAGTTTGTGAGCTTTGTTACTGCAGCTAATGCTTGCCATCTTTGAATCATGAATTAGGTACATGTGTCAGAATGCAATGGAAAAATCATCTGCTTATATTTCTCTGCAAACTGGTGCAGGCCATGCAGAGCTTTCATTCCCCGTCTTGTTGAACTTTATGAAACACTAGGAAAGAGACGAATAAATCTAGAGGTCATTTTCATTTCCTTTGACCGTGATGAGGATGGATTTAAAGAGCACTTCAAGAGCATGCCATGGCTAGCCATCCCATTTGATGTAAATTTGCACAGAAGACTGATTGATAGATACCGTGTTGATCGAATCCCATCATTTGTTCCATTATGCTCAGATGGCATAACTGTTGAAGAAGACTTGGTTGGATACATTGAAGATTATGGTGCTGATGCATTTCCTTTCACAAGGAAGAGGCTTGAGGAATTGAAAGCCATAGATGAAAGGAAGCGTGAGGATGCAAACTTGGAAGAATTATTGGGACATGAAGGACGCAACTTTCTCATCTCTGGAGATGATAGAAAGGTAGCCTAATTCTCTGCTTGGAGTTGTTGTTCACTATGTAGTAGTTACACACATATGCGTGACATTGACATGTCCTAATTCTCTGCTAGGAGTTGTTGCTCACTGTGTAGTAGTGCATGACATTGACATGTCCTAATTCTCTGCTTGGAGTTGTTGTTCACTATGTAGTAGTTATACATATGCATGACATTGACATGTCCTATTATTTCAGGTGCCCATATCTGAACTAGCTGGTAAAACCATAGGCCTGTATTTTTGTGCTTATTGGTCTCCTCCTTGCTGTACGTTCACTGTCCAACTTACAGATGCATACAACAATCTCAAGGCTGCAAAAGGAGACTGCTTTGAGATTGTTTTAATCTCAACAGATCGAGACCTTAAGGAATTCAATGTCAACAAAAGTAGTATGCCATGGCTTGCAGTCCCATATGAGGAGCGGACAAGGCATGATCTTAGAAGAATCTTTGGTATAAAAGGCATTCCTGCTTTGGTTCTCATTGGACCAGATGGCAAAGTCATTAGTGTGAATGGGAAGTTCATGGTCTCTTCATATGGTGCAGAAGCTTTCCCATTTACTGAATCACGGATAAGAGATCTGGAAGCAGCTCTGATAAAGGAAGGAGAGGCTTTGCCTCAGCAGGTTGAAGATGTCAACCATGAGCATATACTAAAATTGGATATGGCCAAAGCATATGTATGTGATTCCTGTAAAAAGCACGGGAAGTTCTGGACATTCTCTTGTGATGTCTGTGACTATGACCTTCACCCAAGTTGTCTAGAAAAGGTCGAAAAGGACTAAAGTTGATAGAGAATAGAAGCACGTAAGTTTGCAACCAATTATAATAACTAGTCGTTTTTGTGATGGTGGAAATGAAGTTGTAATACTAATACCTAAGAAACTTGAACACTATATATCTTTCTTTTCTATCAGTATGTTGCTAAAACCTGCCATATGAAATTAAGAGTGATCTAAACCAGGTAAGTTTTGTAAGGGAAAGTTACTCTGTTTAAGAAATGTAGGCACATACTACTTAAGGAACGTATGGTTTTATTTGGAGGATGTCTGTAAGATAATTTTGATACGACTTTATACATAAACAAAAGTAATTTTAATGGTGCAAAGGCAGAATGAATAGAATTTATTGAAACTTATACTTTTGCCTATCAGAAATTGTCCTGTATATTAAGATTATTGACTTCTGTAACTAATTTAAAAGTTTAATTAGTTATCAGTATAAATCTTTACATTGATAACGTACGAAAATTAAACTCAAGTTATTATTTTAGTACTTCACTTCTGATATACAATACATACGGGAAAATATATAATGAAATACTTTTAACTATTAAATTATAAAATTAAATAATGAGCCTTATGCATCGTGAGGGAAATCATACTGCAGATGCTCTTGCAAAGCTTTGAAACAACTCTGCAGATAGTTAGGTTGCTTGCTTTTGTTGTTTATTTTCCTACTAATAAAAAAAGAACGAGCCTTAAATGAAAATAAAATTTAATTTTCTTTTGAAAAAACTTCTTTAATTGTGTTGATGCACTCTTATAACGTTGTAATCTTGCTTTGGATAATTTTTCTTACAAACAATTACAGGAGAAGAAAACGGGATTCTTTTCATTTTAGTAATTTTTTAATTGATTTTATTCATGTGTTATTGTTTTGGTTCTTGTAAAATTTATATTCACTTACATTGGAAAATTTTCGTTTTAGTCCATGATATTCAGGAAATATCAGGCCTGTTTTTCAATCTAATTGTCATTGCACGATATCATTTAAGAGGTACAAGGATCAAAATGAAACAAAAAAGAATACAATAACCAAAATAGAAAACAATTAGAGGATCAAAATAAAAATAATATAAGAATTAAAAATTATTAAAATTTAAAATAAAATCATAGGTATGGGTTAAGAACACCTATTTACACATTTTTATTTTTTTAAAAAAATAAGAAGAATAAAATAATAAAGAAAAATATATAACTACGATAGACCAAAAATTATTTTAGAAATGTATAACTTTTAATTGATTTAAATCACCAACAGAGTCTTATTAACAATTGATTCGTACTGAGTTTGATTTATTTAAATAATTTTATGAGCACAGTCAATATTAAAGACTTTTATATTGACATTACTTTACAATTTTTTGATTATATAAATTTTAAAATATTAATCAGTAAAATAAACAAATTTCTCATATATAAAAAATTGTAATAGAATATTATTTACTTTTTGTATTGAACACAGTGTTCTTCTCAAGAAAGAAAAAAACGCACCAAGAGAAAATATTTCATAAAGATGGTCAATCCAATAAACAGAGACTATGGTTTTTGTTAATTTTTTTGTTTTTTTTTTTTATGTCAGCATCAATAGACATGTAATGCCATTAACACATGGGATGACAGATTACTCATAAAATTTATTATAGTAATTAGTAACAGGCTGACTACCTATTATTTAGTTAGTAGATTTCATGGAGATAAACAAGGACGAAGTCAAAATAACCCGCTAATTTTGGTTATTTTTTCTGGAGATAAACAAGATTATAGAAAATAGAACAATCTGTGTGGTTCTTACATTCGTGAAAAAGAAGCTTAAAATAGTTAAAATAAAATCCAAAATTGGCTGCTACTTACGTACACGAAATTGGTTGGTTATTTACTATTCTTTATGTCGTTTGAGGTTTTGAACATCAAAACAAACAGGAACAATAAGCTAACGAATTAAACACATGTCTCAAGTCCTACGTTGAGGGAGAGTCAGAGAAGATTCTAAAGTAACAAATTATCTTATATTTTTTTCAACGAAAATCTTCCATTAATTCAAGCAACTTGAGGAAATTTTGGGTGCAACTTAAGCAACAACAGATTGGGAAGCATAAAGAAGCAAAAAAAGGAACTTTTGATGGCTTCTTTCAAAGGAAGAGAAGATAAGACTTTTGGTCTTCAGGGTCCCTTTAATTTGGTTGTTGTTCATTGAAAAAAACAGAATAAGATTGCATTGGAGCAAAAAGGCAAAGAGAGTAATGTGGCTGCCTAAGTATCAGTCAGAGAAGAAGGATGGCGTGAATGGATTAGTAGCAGTGGCAATTGATAAAGAAAAAGGGAGTCAAAATGCATTGAAATGGGCCGTTGACAATCTCCTCAGCAGAAGTGCAACTGTAATTCTCATACACATCAAGCTTCTTGCTCCTTCTCTATCTCCATCACCTTCTCTTTTCACCCCAAGTAAGTACCATACCTTATACATTAACTCATACACTCTTTACGCCATATGTAATTGGCATTAATCGTACTATCGAAAATCAAACGCCTCTTCACAATATTTGTGTGTTTTTCTTTTTCCCCCTCTGCCATGTTTGTGTTTGAATAATGTTTTATGGACACCAAAATGTTAGTTTACATCATGAGAGAAAGATACATATGAGGGAGAAGTGATAATTGATTGGTGATATGATGTGACAAGAAGAGAAAAAGAAAAAAATGGGAGATGTCAAATGAGTGTTTATATGGTTTAAGTGTTCATATATCATTGTGGTAAAGTTTTATAGTAGCAATGGGCATAAAGGCTACATGATTGATTTCTCATTTCGTTGGTTGCGTTGGCAGAGATAAGTGCTTTCCTTGGTGATGAAAGTTCAGTGGTATGCAAAGATACTACAAGCCACAGCAAAAATGTTTTCCTTCCATATCGTGTCTTCTGTACACGGAAAGATGTGAGTTGTTTTTCCTTTCAAGGCGCATGTTTGTGGAAATTAAAACAAATATTTTGGCAATGGTTTCCCTCTTAGAGAGTTCTTATCATCTCTTTGGTTTTTTTTCTTGGTGGGTATTGGTGGATGAGCCATAGATACAATGCAAGGACGTCCTACTAGAAGATTCAGATATACCAAAAGCTCTAATTGAATATGTTTCTCAGACAGGCATTGAGCATCTGGTTCTTGGCTCTTCGACAAAAACTAGTTTGCTCAAGTATGCAACTCTCTTTCCAAGTGACATTGTCATCCAGCAAATTTTACATCAAGTTCTAGTCTTCTCTACCGTTTATTCTGATAACACTAGCAATAGTCAATTTATGTAGATTTAATGTATGCATAATAAGGAATGTAGTCATTAGAAACATAAATCATTAGAGTGCTAATTAGTTTGTGTCATGTTCCACATTATGTATAAAAGCTCAAGACTTATCCAATCATATGGTTACTCGCCTGCTTGCCATTATGAATTTGTATTATTTAACATAAAAAGAATCCTGAATCTCTCTCTTGGATGTGTCTGTATGTATTCCATTTCTTAAAGAATATTTTTTTTCTCTTCAGAAGATTCAAGGTATCGGATATTCCTGGCACTGTTTCAAAAGGGGTGCCAGATTTCTGTACAGTCTATGTTATTGCTAAAGGAAAGATTCAATCAATGCGATCTGCTTCTCGTCCTGCCCCGGCTACGGTTTCTAGCTTGTTTAGTCAAGCTAGTGTCAGGTCAGACCATTCAGATCCAACTCAAAGCATAAAAGGTTAGATTCATTCAAGAACCACACATCCATGTGTCTGTACATATTTAAGTATGCAGCTTACTAAGAAATGTGGTTTCTATCAGATCAAGAAGTTCATTCCTTTGATTCTGCACCACCGAGTGCATCGCATGATGAAACAGAACCATTCAGGTCAGTGGCATTACATACTACTTAGCAAATGTCTTATGAGTATCAACTAGTTCTTTGCATGGCCAAAAAGCATTTATTTTAACATCTGAAAACTAAATGCTGCTGGAAACAGTTCACCATTCACTAGGAAAGGTTACAATGGAAGACTTTATGCGGACACTCACAAGTCAGATATGGACATTTCCTATGTAAGCTCTGGAAGGCCAAGCACGGAATACATGTTCCCTTCATTGAACTCAGATACAGGACTGTCCAACCCTCGGCTATCATATAGCTCAGACATAGATGCAAACTTAAGCTTTGACTCAATTCCTTACGGAATGAAGTCTATGGATATAGGCACTCCTCCAGAATTCTCATCTCTCTCGTTTGATAGTGACAGGCATTCCTCTTCTACTTCACAAGCTCTGGTAAGGAAATTTAACAGTACTGGACGGATCTGTTTGGTTTGAGACTTTTTGTACATGTAACTAATAAAATCTCATCTTGTTTTCACTTTGTTTTGAAAAAACAAGTTTTTTGTTTCTACTGTATAAATCTTTGAAAATGAGAAATAAAGTAAAATTTACATTTTTATATGTTAGTTATAAGAACGGATAATGTTTACTCGTACCAAACAAATCCTGCATTTGTATTTTTTTTACTGCCTGTGCGTGTGCTATTAGTTCCTGCACTAACAAGGAGTTCAAGAGAATTCCATAATTTAGGAACATTTCTTTCTAAAAAAGAAAATTTTCTAGAATTTTATTCTTTTAATTCTTGAAGTTGCTGCAATTTTAGGATGAAATGGAGGCTGAAATGAGAAGATTGAAGTTGGAGCTGAAGCAAACCATGGAAATGTATAACACGGCCTGTAAAGAAGCACTCACAGCACAGCAAAAGGTATGAAATAATATATATGTGGCTTGTGTTTAGAGTTTATTTTTCATGCGGTGTTAGTATAAAGAAATGTTCACTGTTAAACAATTAAAAATCACCTCATATATGATATTTAAAATCATTATTACCAAAGTTAACACTCTTACTATACATGATTTATAAATGGATAATAGTGTAAAAAATCTTGACATTGTGTGTAGATATTAATTGAATTCCTATTTTTATCTCTAGAAAAGTTCAATAATGTGTGAGACATGGTATGCTTGCATGACAGGCAGTGGAACTTCAGCGGTGGAAAATAGAGGAAGAGAGGAAACTGGAAGAGGCAAGGCAGGCTGAGGAAGCAGCACTGGCAATTGCAGAAAAGGAGAAAGCCAAGTCTAAAGCAGCCATTGAGGCTGCTGAAGCACAAAAGAGGATTGCAGAACTGGAAGCACAGAAGAGACTCAATGCAGAAATGAAAGCGCTTAAAGAAGCAGAGGAGAAAAAAAGAGTGCTTGATGCTTTGGTAAATGTAGATGTCAGGTATAGAAGGTACACTATTGAGGAGATTGAAGCTGCAACAGAATATTTTGCAGAATCCCGAAAAATTGGAGAAGGGGGATATGGTCCAGTTTTTAAATGCCATTTGGATCACACAGCTGTTGCAGTCAAGGTTCTACGCCCAGATGCACAGCAAGGAAGATCTCAGTTTCAACGAGAGGTAAGCAAAGAAACAAAACACTACATTTAAACACCACAGGAAATTTATTCTAATAAAAATCTACATTTTATAGTTAGAGTAAATTACACGGATTCTTTCTGAAATTTGTTTTTATTACACTTGTTATTCCTCCATTTTTTTCTATTACTCTTAACTCGTAAGGGGTCTGTATACTTAAAGTAAAATCTCATGGAAGATTGGTGTAATGAAGATAAAAAAAAATTGAGAGATTTTTGAGGATTTAAAAAGAGAAAACCTTCAGGTTGAATCAGTATAAAAGTTACTATGAAAATAAGAAACGAAAACATAAAATGATTTCTTAGGCTAAAAACTCAAGTGATCATGTAATACTAGTGAGAAAGGGTTAAGACATTTGTAAGACATGATTAATTGAATTGGATGCATATTACAGGTTGAGGTGTTGAGCTGCATACGGCATCCAAACATGGTTCTCCTCCTAGGAGCATGTCCAGAATACGGGTGTCTAGTGTATGAGTACATGGCAAATGGAAGCTTAGATGATTGCCTCTTTCAACGAGGTAACACTCCACCACTTTCTTGGCAGCGAAGGTTCAAAATAGCCGCTGAAATAGGCACAGGCTTGTTGTTCCTGCACCAGACAAAACCAGAACCTCTGGTGCACAGAGACTTGAAACCAGGCAACATCTTGCTAGACAAAAACTATGTGGCCAAAATCAGCGACGTAGGTTTAGCCAGGCTAGTTCCACCGTCTGTAGCAGACAGTGTCACGCAATATCGCATGACATCCACAGCAGGAACCTTCTGCTACATAGATCCTGAGTACCAGCAGACAGGTATGTTAGGGGTGAAATCAGACATATACTCCCTTGGGATCATTTTTTTGCAAATTTTGACCGCAAAATCACCAATGGGTTTGGCCCATCATGTTGAAAGGGCCATTGAGAAGGGAACTTTTGTTGGGATGTTGGATCCATCAGTCCATGATTGGCCAGTAGAAGATGCCTTGAAGTTTGCTAAGATGGCATTGAAGTGTTCTGAACTGAGGCGCAAAGACAGACCTGATCTTGGCAAGGTTATCCTGCCAGAACTCAACAGGCTAAGAGACCTTGCTGAAGATCATCATTTAATTTCAGTTATGGCTGATTCTTTGGATGCTCCCCTTGAGAGACAAGTTTCTGTGCAGTTGGTAAGTTTCTATATTTTTCTGTTCATGTTCAAAAGGGATTTCTTATGATGAACTTGTTATATATATATACAAGATAACTTTGTTAACTTTACTGTAACTATTTTAAAAATCACAACAGTGATTTATACTTAGTTACTTACAATGCATAACCATTAAAATCTGTTATTCTGTTATATATACTAGTATTAACATGAACATTGTTCCTGGCTTTTTTTTTTTTTTTCAGGATGGAGGTTGTCCATCATTTGCTAACTCGGGGGAAATTAGAGCAAACTATTCAGTTGGTTTCTAACTAGTAAAGAACACATCCAATTGAACCAAACCAGACAATATATTCAATGGATTCCTCTACAGGATGATTAAGTGTAAATTACTTAGGTGGAATGATGTTATATATAGCAAGCTTGATTTTCTAAGTGGTTGTGGTTGCACCAAAAGCGTAGCCTTCTTTGAGCTAGAGTTTTACCATGCAAAAAAAGTAGGGCCAATGCCTAATAGGGTACACGGTCTTGAACAAAAACACAGGTCGTGTATAGGTGTGTAACAATATTTTTAAGATGCCAAGCCATGTTAATTTGTTTAGCTGCACAAGTCTTCAATTAATATAATTAACCATATTTGAAGAAAATTATAACTCAACACCATCAGAAAGAATGAATTAAATTTTTTTAGTTTCCTGGATTGGAGAGGATGAAATTTCCATAGTCCCAAGCTTGAGGGAAATAATTACAATTAGAGTCACCAATAAACGGGATCAAAATAAAAGATGAAACACGATAAAGATTCTGTAAATGGGATCAACTAAAAATAAACCAAACTTTGCTGGCCTGTCAGACACTTGATGGCTTCATGAAGAATATGAATGACATGAAAATACTGGCTTTTGCCTCTTAACTCTTAAGGAATGAATTTCTTCAACCAAGGAGAAACAGGGTGAACTCCATCACACTCTTTGGACCATAACAGTAACTTGTTTTTTATCTTTTTGAAAGATCTTTTAAAATAATATTTTTAGAAAATAATCTAAGCTTATTATGGTTTTTTTAATATAACTTCTTGAGATAGCTTTTAACAATAATTAGTTAAAAAGAAGTTAAAACGAACATGTCCTGTGCATTTCTGTGTTCAACATAAGTTGTCAATATTCAATATAACAATTTAATTTATTTTTTTTGCAACAACTAAATTTACTTATTAGTATCTAAGGAAAACAATAACACGTATAACTATGCCCAAAACATATCCAGAGGTTGTAGAAAAAGAGTATTAAGAGGATTTAATTTTAATTTACTAATAACTAAGTGTAAATTAGTAAATTATTACAAGCACAGCGAGGAAAGCTGCACCAACAGTACTTATTAAAATTTCGCATCCCCCTAATCTGTACTTATTAAAATATTTTTTTAAGTTTAGATTAAGTGATCCAGAAACCTGCACCAACAGTAAGAAAAAAAATGTCTGGCAACTACCTACTCCTCTACTTAATCAACTTAGAAATTAACAAACAAATACTCAACAATATTGCAACTAATAACCAACTAGAACAATAATAAATACACATAAATATTTTATTTTTAACAATCCCATCATGTAAAAGAACTCCAGATTAATAAAATTTTAGGAATTTTGATTTTTGAAAGAAAAAAATTTGGATTACTTAATTCAGAATTAGAAAAAAGAAAATTTCAGTAAGTTTGATTTAGGTAATCCGAAATTTGATAAAAATAAAATCCAAATTATCCATTTTATAAAGTTACTTGAGGGTATTTTTGTTTTTTTAATATACATGGAGGTGAAGGGAGAAATTTATTGAAATGTTGGGAGAAAAAGCCCAAAATAAGAAAAGGTATCCTGTTTGGGACCAAGTGAACAAACCATGCATCGTGCAGACATTTGCAAT
This sequence comes from Psophocarpus tetragonolobus, assembly GCA_037954015.1. Lineage (NCBI taxonomy): Eukaryota > Viridiplantae > Streptophyta > Magnoliopsida > Fabales > Fabaceae > Psophocarpus > Psophocarpus tetragonolobus. The sequence goes on along the minus strand of CM075688.1, from coordinate 20,559,655 downwards.
TATTTTTAACTTAAGCAGTAGAAAATAGAATCCTTGGACATATTCATCTAAAGCAGCTTCATTTTCTAAATGGTAATTTCATGATATAAATATTAAAAATTAACCGCACGTATTACATTATACAGTTATTTATATCTTTCACTTGTTATCTTTTTTACACATACGCATTCAAAAAATACGTAATTAAAGGAACATTTTGTTGTCCAAATTTTATAATTAAAATAATTTTTCCTCGTAAGGTATTGATTTATAAATATAAAATCAATTTCGCTTCTACCAAGCAACTTGCATAAAACAATGCAAGCAAACGACTTCTGATTTCTGAAGCGGGACAATTTTAACATAACAATTAAAATCTGACTTTACACACCTAAAGGATACCAAAAACTTAAAACTACTCAAGGAAAATAACGAGTACAAATAACAATAAATGCATAAATAGCAAAACTGCTAGTCGAATTGGATAGCATGATCAATTAGGACTTGGGAGAAATCATCACGTAATCCCCAGGCCAATATATAATTGCGATCTCAATCAATTTCTACACAGCATAATTACATACCATGTGATAATTAATCAAAACTATAATTCTCCAAAACTAGGTAATAACTTCTGGAACGGTAAGACAGCAAGATACCACCATAATTTCACGTAATCTCCACTACTCCCTTTATAAGAACTATTCCCGTAAAAAATGTAATCCTTTATTTTGATGTTATAAAAATTTCCTATTCTGTCAAAAGAAGATTGCTAAACTAACTCGAGAAAGCATCAAAGGTGAACAACAATAATCTTTGTTATAGACTTGATGAATAATTATTCAATTCCAAAACAACAATTATCTAAAAAATGTTTTTGACACGTTATAAAGGCAACGCAAAAGTAAAATAGGTTATACAGAAAGGGGATATGATAAATTGAAGCTAAACGACTAAACGTTAATGGCCAATGTCATTGGCTTCAAGTTCATCAATCAAAAGCAAAAATTTAAACACGCGCCAAAATTAACACCTGGTTAATTCTTCAAAAACTATCATTATTGATAATAATGCACTAGCGCACCGGTATTAGATCAGTTAATATTCTGCCCTTCACGCACAAAAGAAAGAGTCATAGAAATAGAATTATTAACATGAACTTCAGTCGATACTTATAATACACAATAACATTGATGAAAACTACCCAAACATAAAATTTCGCTGCTTTCTAGCAAAACATCGACCACTTTTTTTGAGTAATCAAATCCTCGTTAGATCAAACAATACAAATTACAACACGACATAAAAACTAAGTAAATATCAAGCCACAATAAAAAAGGGGAAAAAAAGCCCAGTATGAAAAGGACATGCTGTGGGGAAGCAAGGAGAAATGTGATGTGTATCAAAGCCCCCATAAGATAACAATGCAACTGTGAATCTGACTGGCCAATGCGTCAACGATAATACATTAGCTGCTGTCTTGATGAATTGCCAGTATATCCATCATACATGGCTTGAGATCCCCCAGAGTTTACGCCCATTGAAGCAGGAGCTAGGCCATGTTGCCCAGTCATTTGCAGAAGAGCTTGACCTGAAAGACCAGATACAGCAGCCTGACTCAAGGCCAGTTGACGCTGATAAGCCAACAGCTCAGCAGGAGAATACCCTTGGTTCATTCCAGCAGTCGGAAGTATTTGATATGGTTGAGCAGGAGGAGGTAGTGGATTTGAAGCTGTTCCTGGAGGTGTTGGTTTACTACCCCATGAACACTGCATAAATCAAGTAAAATAACTTTTTATTCATTAACCCTCATGAATACATACCTCCAGGCTCCAGCCTTAAAAAAAGCAATAATAGAAACAACGTGCATTTATTTAATTGTGTTTCAACGATTAGAGGTGCATCCCATCCATGAAATTGCATCTATGCTTCACAAGCATTTTAACTTTCCAACAAAATAGAATTGGGTCCATCAATCCATAAAAGGCATCAAAGAATGATGTAACAACATGGCCTTCTTGCAATCAAAATCAGCAACACCCAGGCATTGTTATATATAAAACAGGGCAACCATCCGCCCCAACACAGAAATGGCAATTAATTAGTTGACCCGATAAGCAACAAGCGAAAGAATTCTCACCTTCATAGTCTTCCCACGAATTATTCTTCCATTGGCCATTTGAATGGCCAATGCAGCTTCGTCATGAGTGTTGTATCTGACAAATCCAAAACCTTTATCCCTCTGAACTCGGACCTCCTCAATTACCCCAGCCCCAAGTGCATGGAACTGACAATGGAGTTCAGCCTGTGTTACCTGTGACCTCAAACCACAAGTAGAGAGATGACAAGTTACTTATCAAGGCTTGGGTACTAAACAGTTCATAATTTGCAAGAAATTGCAAGACTGACATTCGGATCAAACCAATATAAAGCCATACTGTGACAGATTGGACACACATTCATCAATAAGTACATGCTAGGAAGAGTCATAAAATGCTGGGGAAAGGGTTTTATACATAAGTCAAAAAGGTAACTCTCAACTCAACCACAATTTTGAATTGTGGACTGCATCAGTCACGGTTCTGGAACCGCATCATACACACTGCAAATGCAAGCAGCAGTTTCCCACATCAACAAATCACTAGGATGCTTTTTTCTTCATCAAGGTAAGATACAAAACAAGATCAACAGAGAAGACTTAGAGAGTAAAAGATGTTGACAAAATTGTAAATTGTTAAAAATGAATAATTTAGTTTTTGGGTAATTGTTTGGTTAATGATAAGGATATTATTCTTATCATTTATAGTCTTAGGATTATTCATATGATTTCAATATTAGAATGTTGCTGTTTGAATTTTGTGTTACACTTCCACTGTTTATAGAGCCCAAGAATAAAAGTTTAATAAGCTCCTCTACATAACATATCCCCGTCTTTCAAAAAGTATTTTTCTACAAAAAAGCCAAATAAATAAATCATAACCGGTAACTGATCATTAGATGTGAAGACACTTATTCTTTTGGTTACAGGATTCCAATATAAATTAAGGGAAAGAGAAAGGTAGGCTATGCAAGAAATTGACACTCAGGTGCTTCCTAAGAAATCAGAGTTACTATTGACATATTCAAAAGCATTTCTGAACAGTTAAAAGGAAAATATCATATCACGACACATAGGTCAACACAAACAATAAATTTATGTTATGCTCAAATTTCGAATACACTGATTTAAGTTCAAGTCAATCATAATGCTTGACAGGGGGAGGCATGTCTGTCCCTAACCACATGTAACTAGGCATTCGTGCGGTTGGAAAGATTGAAACAGAAAACTCTTACACAGATTATGCAATTTTTCTGGCACCGTTGTTTCATTATCGTTAAGATGAAAGTAATGTAACAAAATCAGAAATGCAAGGGTGATTCAGATATACATTGTTCAAAAATATACAGACCTCAGTAATCAGTCCAAAATTATGCTTATAACCAATTCTGGTAAACCAAACAGATCACAGATAATATTAAACTTTTGTTTTCCATATTTATGAATAAAGAAATCACTTATAGTTTTGTTCTTACTATGTACAAATAATAACAACAATATTTCATTCTTCAATTAACATAACTTACATCATGAGGAAGGTTGCCAACATAAACTGTGGTGTATGAAGGATTGTTTTCAGGAGCTTCCTCGTTGTTATTATCTTGACCTCCATCTGTAACACACATGAAAAAAAAAGAATTATAACTACAGAAATACATAGTAAACAGAAGCAAATGGAGTTACAAAAGATCATACGGAACAGTGAAGCAAACGAAGTTACAGACATACATAGGAAAGACATAGAGCTTAATGAGATCCCAAATCTAAATCAATTCCAGTCACTGTAATCATTTAATTTCCTACATACATAAAGAAAGAAAACTGTCCCCAAAGAAGTAGTGGATAACACACATTCTCAAATAATATTATAATACACCATGTAAAGTGTAATTGGGTAAAACACAATAGTTATCCTATTCAAACTAAAATAGCTGTGTTATTTGAGTCAATGTTAGCTATTCTGCTATAGCCATCCCTTCTAAATATGTTATGATATAAGTGCATAATACAATAAGGCCAGTATGTTATGTTACCCAAGTACGTATCAAAGCCTGTGTGGCTGTGTCTAACAAATCAAGCAATTAGAAATCCAGTGCCATTTACTAGTAAAAGGTAAGGCTTATGTCCACCAAATGTGAACAATAATAGTTGATAGCGGATAACGGCCTGGAGCGATCACCCTCTAAAAACGCTATAGTGGTATAGCAGGAGCGGGATAACCGCTATTTAAATTATATGTAAATGTATATTACAAAATGCATATAACGTATATTTAATTGAAAATAAAGAATTGATTGCAAGGAAATATATAATATATGTAATTCTATTATTTGCATATACAAAGCATCAAATATAACAGTGTTTAAGAAGGAGAACAGGAGGATGGGAGCACAGAACGATGCAAACAATGGCTTGCCAGAGAATACATGTCAACGCTTGCCAGAGAAGAAACGTCAAAGCTCGCTTGAGAAGAAGAAGCAGTGCTGTTTGGGTAGAGAGAAGACAACAAACAGGACAATCGCTGCAGGAAGATGACCGTTCTCCTTTGTTTGGGTAAAAAGGGGAAAAGTGATTTTCCCTTTTGACCCTTGATTAAAAAAAATAATATACCATCTCAAAAAACGGCATTTTGAATTTTTCTTTTAAAATAAAGCATAAGACGACGTCGTCTTCTTCATCCCTCTCACCCCGACCTCGCAACTGCAAAAGTGTCTGTCTTGGCTGCAAATCCACATGAACTTCCACGTTCCTGGCTGCGAAACACAGCGCAACTGCCGCTCCAGCCAGGCACAACGTGACGACCATCACCGGAGCGGCGACTGGCTGCTCTGCCTTGCCGTGAAAGCGCACTGTTGATAACTATGATGTTAACCACCAAAATAGGCATGTTTTATCCTAATAGGAACGGTCTGTTACTCCAATATACATTTCGAACCAGAATAATATCATTTAGCACAATGAACAACAAATACAACAACCAAGCCTTATCCCACTAGGAATGAACAACAAATACCAGGCAATAAAATAGCCCAAATCTGGAGAATAAAAAAAATTTTAACTAGAACCTTCATTTATATTTTCTGGGTTTCACTTTCACAAATATGGGCTAGGCTTGCCTTTTGAAAAGTCCATGATACCTGAAGATCCATTTGTAAGCACAACAGCATTTTGGCTGTCATTGTTCTTCTCTTCAGTGGAGCTTGCACCGGCACCCTTAGTTGCCCAGTTGCATCGTATTTGCCTATTTCCCAGCCACTTACCTATATGATACAGGAAACACAAATTGGCACAGGCAAGAAACATTGACACGGAAGCAGGGAACAGACAGCAAAAAATTACACAACTGAATGCCTAACCTGTCATATCATTTATGGCATTTTGGGCATCCTGCATACCAATTGCACAAAGGCATATCATTTTGTCAATTCAGCACACAATTAACATAGTTACACCAATGAACAACCAAATTTTTGGTTGGGTTTAACTTGGAAGAGATTATAAAAGTTCAGATTGCTCTTCAAACTTCTAATATAACAAAAAAAAACAGTAAAAAGAACAGTTTGTGTAGAATTTGAAATAAATGTGCTCTGAGAACATTGTGTATTCTGATCTTGTTTAATTTGGAAAAGAAACAATTCAATAATTTTTTTATAACAGTAAACATATATTTAGTTCAGCTTATTTCGGGGGAAATACTTTCTTTGCACTTTCCTAAGAAAGCTTTCAATTCTCCCTGCTTCCAGGATGATTAATTGGTCTATCTCTACAGTTGCCGATTGTACAGAATAAGAAATAAGAAATACCTGATGATCACGGAAAGAAACAAAACCATATCCTTTTGACCGACCAGTTTTGTGATCCCACATAACCCTTGCATCACTGCAAATAATAAGACAGAAGATGGGAAAGTAAATTCCAGATACCAAAAGCATATTTCAAGGCTGAGTAACTTGTTGAAAAGCTCCCCCCACATCAACTATCTTCAACTTGTCACCACTAACAAGGACTAAAACAGTCACCGTAAAAAAGGAATATACCTTGATCAAGTGACCAAAAAATTCACAACAAAGAAAAAAAAAACAAAAAGCAATGAGGAACTCACGAACAACTAGGATAGACTGAGAAGCAAGCAAATAAAGTTGCATCAGTAACCTCTGGACTCAAATCACCGACAAATATATTGAAGTGCCCTGATGATTTTAAACTAAAATCAAAGGAATGTACAATAGAAAATGAAAAAGAAAAAGAAATGCCCCCAAGAAGCAAAATAATTAAAGCCAACAATAAATGAACTGTGCTTAAAATTAACCTGACGTATCCTCCCTACTGCTATTGGCATATGCCCAATTCACCTTAAGTGCCTGACCGTACCTACAAACAGAAATAAATAGAAAAAGAATTTATATAAAATAGCTACATATTAAAGTAAACTCTTACAAAAATGCAAGACTTGTGATTCCCTAATTAAAACATCTGTAGAGCAATTACATTACAAATATATGCAATGCCAAGTAAATGATAAGTGATAAGTCTATCAGAAAAAACATATAGAAGTGAAAAGTGATAATTGTTCCTCTATCTCCAGAAAAGCCATATTATGCCTTCACAAATCACATACTATGCAAATATGCTGAAGAACATGAAAAACATATATTCAACAAAATGCTTACAGTTGCCTTCCATGCAATGTCATTATTGCTAGGGCTGCAGATGCTCGATCATGGTAGTCCACAAAACCATAAGAGGACTGTAGAGAGTATAAAAGGCACAATAAGAAAAGGGTTAAAAAATGAGCACAAACAAGATTTAGGAAACACTACATATAAGCAAAAATGGGCATAATAAGCACTGGGAAGAGAATCTAGTATGCAGATGCTAAAGATAACGGCCTAACTTTTTCAGCTTAAAAGTTACTTTAGAATTAAAGTTAAAAATATTAGCTTCAAATTTAAAGTTGAAGTTAAAGTTGTTAGATAAATTCTATAATTTTTTAAGCTTTAAATTACTTTTAATTTCTTGGGTATTATGTTATTGGATCTTGGGTTTTGAAATTAAGAAAGTGAAGGAGAAGAAAAGCCCAAAAGCTCCTAAAACTAGTGTTTTTGAAAGCATTTGATTTTAAGTTTTCTCTATTTTTTTTTTTTTTAAAGATCCTTTTAAGAAGAGCCTAAAATAAACTGGATAAAAGACTACAAAAGAACCAATATCAGGGTAATTGCACCCCTCAGCAGAACTGACTAGCATCAATTGACATACAGCATACAAGCAGGATCTAAAACAATCTCTTAGCTTATGCATTTTCTCTCTCTCTCTAGCTCAGCTTTCACCATATACAGTATTACAGTTCCAAGTTATAGGAGCCATTTACACTGCCAATGTTGGTAAATAAGTTATGAAAGGAAAGAGGTAAAAAATTAAGACATCACAGCAAGATGATTCTAAAGGGAGACAAACAGGGACAGAACTACAGCTATAGTTGTGGGGGCATTTGCCCCCACTAATATTTCGCTTTGTTTGGATGCTTACAGTTCAGTAGTATTATCCAAATAAAAATATATTGACCTTTTCACCCATTATAACTTAAGCTTATGGCGTGAAGTATTCTCATAAATGATAAATGAAATCATCTGCATATATAAACATCTAACTATGCATGTGTGGGTTTCTTTACTATTCACTTTTATTGTTGTACCTTCTAAAATACTGATTAGGACAAGGCCTGTTAAAAGTGGCCATTCATGAGCAAAGTAATTATAATAATAACAGCATTAATGATCATCAGCAAAGAGTTGAATACTGAATAAAACCTTTTCTTTTCTTATGAGCTTGCAGCCAGCAAGAGGACCAGCACTCTGAAAAACTTCTGCAAGAAGTTTGTCGGTGACATTTACATGAATATTTCCTACATAACTGAAACAACAAAGCTTCAGACCAATAAGGGGTCAAAGAGTATACTACTTCCAGTACAGCAATTATTTAATAATTAATACCACATTGAAGTTCAGTAGCTTCTAATTTATTTCTCAGAAATTCAGATCATCTAAAACACCATTATGCAAAAGAATTTTACATCTACAGTTGTTAAAAATTATATTAAAATGGAAAAAAAAAATCCATAATTGGTCACACACAAAAGTAGGGAACTAAGGATGAAAAAAATCTAAAAGCTGAAAGAAATCCAACACTCACACACTGCGACATGCAGTTGTATCAAAACCAGGAGGCAAATTTCCACTTGGAACAGGTTCCATCTGCAAAATTTTCAAAAAGACAAAGAATAAACAAATGGGAGAAAATGAAAACACGTCAAAACATCTATAGAAAGAAAATTAAATAGAATGGAAGGAAGAAAAAAATTTACAACACTTAGAGATAGTAAAAGACAACTCTTATTTCTCATATGCTTAATGCTTCTAACAAACTAACCCAAATATTAACTCAACTAATTGCAGAAAAAAATTTTAGTTCATATCATAATCTTCAGAAACAATTCTTCAACAATTCATCCATTAAATTAGACAACTATCCTGTGCTTTATGGGTCCAATGATAAAAATTCTTGACATAATCTAGTAGACTTTGATCGATTAAAAACATTTTGGCAAGCAATTGATAGGTTCCTTATATTAGCATAACTAACTAAAGACCTAAAAGTTTGGGACAAAAAATAATCGCAAACCACAAAATGCATATAATACAATAGTCAGTAGTAGGAAAAAAAATTATATCAAACTGACAATTCACAAGACTTTAAATGACAACAACAGACCACAGGAGCAGATATTTCCTTGACAGGGAAAAGTAGATGGAAATGCACCCAAAAAAATAGATACAGGCAACGGGATTATCATTAACCATTCCAGTAAATAAGAAAACAGTAACAGCACGGATATCAATTGTATCGTACAAGACTCTGAAACGACCGCAAATAAATCTATTGAGGAATCCGAAACGACACGGATACCCTAATTGCTAGAATTGTATGTTTTGTTTTCATTTTAGGGAAATAGAACAATGCAACGCAAATGCAATTGGGTCCCGATGCAGAAAATCGAAAGGGGAATGCAGGGTTAATTGGAAAAGGAAAAGAAAAAAGGTGAAAATCGCGGAAGAAGGAAGAGGAAAAGGTGAACCTGAGACATAGCAGCGGCGAGCATGCCAGGGTGGTACATCTGCTGTTGCTGAAGCAAAGCTTGCTGCATTAGGGCTTGTTGTTGCTGCACCTTTAGCCTCTGTTGCATATTCCTCTCTTAATCCCGCGATTCAGAGAGATTCCTGAGAAGACAAAAACGGGCGTAATTGAAACAAATCGAGGAAATAATAGTGTAATAATAATAATAATAACAATAAATATAATTATGATTATGATAATAATGGTAAAATCGGGGATTGCGCATGCGGAATAGATTGAAAAGAGGAATGAATTTGATAATATATTATTTTCTCTGACCGTGATTCGGAGACAGAAGAAGACAAGGCGGTGAATGGTGATGGTCCCAATCCACAACCGAATCGGTGTTGTGTTGTGCCTTTGATTTTGGATTTTGCTTTTGCACTCTCAATTCTGAATTCAATCCTCCCACCTCATGCTGCCAATCTCATCTCATCTCATATCCACTTTCACTGTATTTTAACCCAAATCGCCTGATCGAATCGGATAAATACCCGTTTACTTTTACCGTTCTTTACGACGCCCACCCACTGTGTTATCGATTTATAAAATTTTTAATTTTATTTTAATTAAAAAATAAAAATAAAGAGAAAAAGGTCTATTTATTATCCTTTACAATAAAATGAAAAAATATATATTATCAAAAAAAGTTTAATTAACATTTGTAAAATATTTACTCTAATATTTAATCACAACTATAGATAAATTTGTTAATTTTATTGTTAATATTTTAAAATTTATATAAATAAAAAATATAATTAAATATTAATATAATAGTTTTTTAAAATTTTGGTATTATTAATTAAATTCTATTAAAAAATATCCATAGTAAAGTATTTTATATTGTGTAGATTTATAGGAGTCATTTTGGTTTATGTTTGAGGTATGAATATGTGCATTAACTATTCGAGGTAAAGTTTGTCGTTAAATATATTTATAATTAAAAAATATTTTGCATATTATTAATCATAATTTTTTATTTATAAAAATTATCATATTTATAATAAATATTTAAAAATTATATAAATAAGTAGATTATAATAAAAAAATTATATAAAATCATACATTTAAATTCATATATAGGGCGGTTTATTTTAAATTTAAAAATATTTTAAAAATCATATTTTAAAGTATACTTTGATAAGTAAATGATAGTTTTTTAAAATAAAAGATTACATTTTAAAGTAATTTAGACAAATTATTTTTTAAGTAATAAATTACTTATTTTACTTTTTTATGCAACAAATTACTTATTTTATTGTAAAATTAAAAAAAACAGGGATGTAAATATAATTTATGATTTTTAATTTATTTCTGTCTCAGATGCAACTTATAATTTGTTTTTAAGTTAAAAAATCAATTTCCATTAATTAATAAAGTACGTGATTGTTTGACTACTCAAAATAATCTTTTAAATTTGAAAGAAAAGATATTACAAATTTCTGTTAGAAGAAAATGGTTAAAAAATTTATAATAAAATTAATAAATAACTTATTTTATTTATTAAATTTAAAATATTATTTATTAATTTTGACCAAGTTATTGTAAGTTTTTATATCTTAAGTTGATTTTAGCAATCATTTTATTCTATTCAAATAATAAATAATATATACTAGCTAATTTCACAATTAGGGAATAAAAATAAATAAATTATTAAAATATTTACTAAATAAAAATGTAAAAAAAATTATTCAACGGTTATTTTTTACGTGATAGAAAGTGTTTAATGAGTTGTTGTTTTTCTTACAAAATAATGCATATTTATTTGCTTTAACTTCTTTCTTCTTTTATTTTAGTAAAATTAAACACGGAGTCAAATGACCTTTTTTTTACTCTAGGAGGATAAAAAAATGATATTTTCTTTAAATGCTCGTTAACATGATTATTATGAATTGGAGTCAAAATTAAGGAATCGTGTTTTTTTCATTCTGTAACACAAAGTCCTGTGGATTAAAAAAACACATCTTTCCCGTGAGTTACGAATTTCTATGTGAAATTAACCCAATGGCCAATACTTTTTTTAAAAAAGAATATAAATATTTATGGTGACTGAGTCAAAATATATTTTTATTTTTTCAATTATTATAATCAATGCTATGTTCTTCGAAGTCAATTTTATAGGTTAAAATATTGTAAACCAACATTTAAACGCATAAGATAAGATAGATGCAGACATTCTACAAATGCAAATGTATATGTTATCTTTAAACACAGCTACCAAATACAATCCTTAGATGTTTCACATCACTATTTTACCAAAATTACTTAAAAATCATGAAACTCACTTCTTAGTTTGAAGATTTCGAATTAATACTATCAATCTCTACCTTAAGTACAAATTAAAACTTTATACCTCATAGATATAAAGTCTAATGCATTTTTCTCCTAATTGATCTCCAACAACCTTTTATACGAACTTCACTTTCATCTTGAGTTTGTCAATAACTCACTTGTTTTTCTGTGCAAGCTCAATTTTGAATTTTACCACCATTTTAGAAATTTTGCTTATACCTCATAGTATAAAGTCTAATGCATTTTTCTCGTGATTGATCTCCAACAACTTCTTATACGAACTTTACCTTTATCTTGAGTTTGTCAATCACTTACTTTTTTTTATCTACAAGCTCAACTTTGAATTTTGTCACCACCCCAAAAATTTCCCTTATATTCTTAAAGATTCATTTGCATCCTACTACCTTTTTCACTTTGGGTAAGCCCACAAACTTTCATGTGTGGTTCTTCTTCACAAATTCATATTACCCCTCTATGGTACACTACCATTGTTAACCTCCTCACTCTCTTTTGCGCCTCCTTTTAGTTTATTGGCCCCTCCTCTAAATTATTATCTCTTCAACTACACTAAGAGCATAACAAATAAGATTAGTGTGACCAAACCTCTTAGTAGGTTTCACAGTCCTTCTTTCCCAATCACATAGCTGATAGTAAAAAACAACACATTCAGTTCCCTTTGAGTCTGATGTTGTTGGCTCAGTGTCTCCATCTACTACACCTTCTACCTCCACCGGACGCTATTGTCTAAAACTATTATCAGATGACTTCACCTCAACACAAGTCTTCTCCTTATCTATGTTAGATCACCCACTTAATATACCAATGTTGATCTCATCAAACATCACATTTCTACAGACAATACACGTAATGGTCTAAGCTTAACCTTCATAGCCTATATCTTTGACTCCTTCAATATATCCAAGGAAGATATACTTCTTAGCTCATGCTCTCAACTTGTCTTGTGTGACATGCGCATATGTCAAGGCTCCAAACACCCTTAAAATGAAGTATTTTGTTAGCTTTCTACTCCAAACTTCCATCAACGTCTTATGATGTGACACCCTTCTACCCTATAATACTTTATTATTTAATTACAAAATAATATAATTTTTTTTCATTTAAATCTTAGACTTACATTTAGGTAAAAGGATTCACATAACTCAATATACACTTATTTTTCAAACTATTATATTATAAAACATAGACATATAAGTAGATGCCTTAGAGTTTAAAAAATTCTTTACAAGATTCTCAATTAATACAACTCATATTGAAACTTTGAATGATTCATATACATGACAAAAAACTATTATTTTATCATCTCTAGCCCAATGTCACATCTAATCAGAATAGCCCAATAGAAAGAGGTAGAGAAAAGTCGAAGTTTTATCACCCATGATATCATCAAGATCTTGCTCACCTGAAAGTGGCATTTATCCCAAACAAAATGCAACAAAGAGGTGAGAATACGTCTCACGCATCTTAAGGCGCATATGAAAAGAATGAATAGTCAATTAAAGTACAACAAATAAACATAAAAATTCATCTCACGCCCATGACAGAAATTATCCATCCACATACATAAATTCATTCATGCTAATGATGCTCTCTCAAGCACACACCTAAAGCGGTTCTCTTCTACGCTAGTAACACGTAGGTACAATCGTGCAATGCAACACAACCTAAGAAACTTGTTGTATAGCACCTCACAATGGGTAATCCTTACAAGTCTCCTAGACTACTGTATTCATGCATAATGTCTTGTAGCACCATAACTCACAATATCAATAATTAATTATACCATCACAATCCACCCCCAACCGCAGCTAGAGTGTCACCTTGTCAGACACACCCTGACCATCATCATCAACACACTATTGCATCTTATTATAATTCACATCACTTTCATATAGTGTGACAAATCCCCAATTCATGCACCTTAATAACTTATAAACATTCATTCAGCCACCACCAACACAATTTACAAGATGTATCACAATATTTCATACCACCATAATTAAAATCATCATCAGTCATAAATTATTCCTTCTTATTTATATGACTATACAAAAAGATTTACGCACCGCCAGACGAAGCCTAGACTTCATAAATGATCAAGCAATTCAAAACTCACACAGTGATGAGCAACAACTTAGACTTAACTCTTAGCACAAATAAGGTCTTCAACACAAATTATCCAAAGCACATATTCTTATGCACAAAATATCATTTATAATATTGAATATATTCATTTCTCACATATTCATGTAGAATTATTATATTCATAGCTCACGACAATATTTTTTAAGTTTTGAAGATTTTCTCACTTACTTTCTAATAAGTCTATATGACCTTTGTCCAGTATAAACGCAATATCTAGAGATTTATTAATCTCATGATATTATTTCTTATCTAGTTTAAAAACTAGAACATTTATCTACAACTCTTATGTTTACCTCAAGGGATAAAACAAACATCTACTATTTAAAAGAATTGGAGGAAATATGAATCTATCACTTATTTTGTCAGTTTGACCTTTAGTCACTAATCTGATCATAACTTGAGCTTTAGGTATCATTTTTGGGTGAAAAAAATGTCATTAGTTATATAACATCTAAGGCTACAACTCGTATGAAGAAAAGTTTCTCAAATTACATAATTTTCCTATTGGTTTCCTTATCTGAAAATCATGAATACTGATTGTAATACGCCTAATTTTGACTGTTCCACCTTTAGTTACTAATTTTATCATAACTTGAGTTTATATACATCATTTTCTAGTGCTTCCAACTCTAATGGAAAGTGAACATCAAGGGCTAAAAATTTTATGAATAAAACAACCTAATAAGGTCATCTAGGTTACCTCGTAGGGATCGCAACACATAAATTCTGTTTCGCGCACTGGATGGGAGACTCAAATTTCAACCCACATAAGTGTATTCTTAACATATTGACATATTTATATGATTCTTGAGTGTAAACTGTAGCCTCAAATGTATAGTTTCTAAAAAAAACATAACTCAATTTGGGTAACCACACAAAAAGATATGGCAGAAACTCTAAGGTATGTTCATACGAACATTTTCAGATAGCGAAAAAAGTTCAACTTATATAAGGTTCTGAAAATATAATCCTAACTACAAACGTTCAAACATTTTACTTATCTTTTTATAATACTTAATTATCACCCCCTTACCTCGAATCGTGACCTTGGATGCAAAGAATTTGTCTTCAAGTTCCCCAATGTTGTGCTCCTCAATCTTGCTCGACAAGGTTCTCTCTGCTACTTTCCTCTCTGACATGCAGAGTCAGAAAACATCGAAACCGAAGAGTCCTCCCCTAACTCCTTTGAATTACCCTAGGTCAATAGTTGGATTGAATTTTTTAACACTAGCCCCAAACTTAACCTTTAGATTATTTTATTATCTACACCAACATTTATTTTATTTTTTTATTTTATAAAATCAATTCTTAATTTATTCTAATAAATACAAATATTAATTTAATTTAAGTCTATTAATATAAAATTACACATGTATTCATATTTCATTTTTCTAAAAAAAGGGGATGTTACATATGATCCACAGCAGACAAAGGACACTTGTTAATAAGATAAAATGTAGTACTCGCAGCTTTTTCCCATAAAGTGACATGCTCCAAAAGCATGCATCTAATTCTCTCCAAAATGGTTACGTTCATCCTATCAACAAGTCCATTTTGTTGAGGAGTCATTGCAACCATCTTATGCGTCTTCACCCTTTAGTTCCTGCAAAATTATTTGAACTCATATGAAACAAACTCTAACCCATTCTATGTCATGAGTACCTTTAGTTTCGTCCTCTTGTGCTTCCATGTTTAAGAATATCATTCTTGGAACCTCTTGATAAACCAAATTTTTACCTGTATTTTTACCATGATTAATATTTGTTTATAAGGAAAGAATTGCATTTTTTTATTGGCAAACCTTACTTTTTAATGTTTATTCGTACTTTAGACAAGTACTTAAGAAATAGAAGAAAAATTGGCAAAATCAGGCATTTTCAGAGCAATTATTGAAGATTCAGCTTAGCATGCGGTGTCATGCGAGACTTGCAGAAAAACACAAAAAAAACCCAAAACCCTCTTATAAATAGGAGAAAATAAGACACAAAACGAGACTCATCTTGGCACAGAAGAAGAATTAGGTCTATTACCTAAGGCCCCGTTCGGGGTGGTTCTTGGTTTCTAGTTTTAAAATTTCTAAAAACAAAAACTAGTTTTAGTTTTAAGGTTTCAAAATTTTAAAAACAGCATTGTTTTTGTTTCCAAATTTAAAACATTGTTTCAAATCTTAACCAAAACACTAGTTGAAGGTAGAGATCATTGAAGGTGACAGTCGGTCATTGGCGATCGCCAGTTGGAGGTGTGGTTGGTGACCGCCGGTGACCGCCGGTAGGAGGTGGCGCCGGTGATCGCCGGTCAGAGGTGGCGGTCGGTGACCGTCGGTCAGAAGTGGCAGCCAGTGATCATCGGTCGGAGGTGGCGACTGGTGATCGTTGGTCGGTGGTGGCGGCTGGCGATCGCTGGTCAGGTGCGGCAACAGATGATCACCGGTTGGCGGTGGCAGCGAGTGACTGTTGGTCGAAGATGGCAGCCGGTGATCATTGGTCGGAGGTGGCAGTCGGTGATCGTCGGTCGGAGGTGACGACCGGTGACCGTTAGTCAGAGGTGGCGGCCGGTGATCATCGGTCGTAGGTGGTGACTGGTGACCGACAGTTGGAGGTGGTCGTCGGTGACAACCGGTTGAAGGTGGCGATTGGTGACTGTCAATCAGAGGTGACAACTGGTGACTGCTAGTCAAAGGTCGGGGCTGGTGACCGCCGATCGGAGGTGATGACTGATGACCGTCAGAGTGACAGTCGATGACTTTTGGTCAGAGGTAATGGTCAATGATGACAAATGACGTCAAGTAATGAATTTAAATAAAAACAGAAACAAAAATCTAAAAACCAAATTTTATTGTTTTTAAAATTGAGTGAAAACTGTTTTGAAAATGAGTAAAAAACCAAAACAGAACCATTTTTGCCGAACAGGTTTCTGTTTTCAAAATACATTTCAAAACCAAAAACCAAAAACTCAGAACCACCCTGAACGGGGCCTAAGAGGTGAAGAACAACAAGGAAACTTTGGGTTTGAGACAATTCAGAGTGTTTCGTATAGTAATTATTTATCTATCTTTATGTACTTTGTTGTTAGGAGAATGTTTAACTTTGTAACACCTATGTTGGGTTAGGCCCCTTTTTTTCTAGGTTATGATGTAACTTTTTGTAATTCTCTATTACATTTTGTATGATTATTTAATGTTATTCAATGATTAATTTATTTCTTTGTTACTTTTGTATATCCTAAATATTTGAATAGTTATGGCCATTGATATCTGAGTGTTAATTGCATCTTAATTGTTTGAACAGTCATATGATCATTGAAGTTTGAACAATCGATCTTGGAGTAAGCACGTCATTGTATTCTATTTGTTAACATCTTAATTGTTTGAATAGTCATGGTCGTTGATATTTGAATTATTGATTTGTGAACCACATAGGGTCTTATCCGATAGAACTAGTCAAGTCGTCAAGCAAACCTCTGATTGCATAGAAAAGGAACCAATCTTAATTTGGAATATGTCATGGCCATTGGGGATGATAAATTAGGATCATAATATGGTGTGCATGACTAAACTTTACAACAAAACTCGGTAAATTATCGATAATCATTGATTGATAAAGAATAAAATTGCATAGTAATATAGGGCATAAGCACTGTAGTGAAATCACAACCCTAAATCTCAATCCATTGCATTCCAACCCAATATTCTCTCTTGTTTTACTGTCTACTCTAATTTTAAACCTTTGTGACTCATTAATTAATTATCATTCTCTCCATTCAACTGGTTTCTTATCTCTTAAATTGAATTAATTAAGAACAAGATCTGGTCCCTTGGGTACGATATATGAAATTAAGTCCACTGTTACTACTGCATAGGGTACGTTTGTCCTTAAGCAGTGATATTTTACGCATCACCTTTGAAACGTCTCTACTTGGTTCCTCATGATGTAGATCTATACTCTCTCTGAGAAGTCATTAATGATGCTTAGGAAATAAGACCATTTACCACAAGTCTATGTTTTAGAGGAATCCATAGGTCTAAGTGAACATACTTAAATAATTTGGTGGATATGTGATTTTTAGTACCAAATGACACACTATGAGACTTCCAAAACACACTCATTACAAAAATCTAGCTTCTGAAACTTATCACCCATTAATAGTTTCTTCTTCTTAAGCTCCACCAAGCCTTTCTCACTAATGTGGTGCCACGACCCAAATTCAAGGTCGTGACTGGTACACAGACTAACATCCTTAGTCTGGAAAGCCTAACAAGAGTAGAATAAAACATGACAAATAATTCCCAAATAAACATACTTTTAAGATTTTGTAGAAATTTAAATAGAGTATCCTCTGTAGTTTGAACATCACAAAATTTATAAAGAAACCTGTTATAAATAATTCACCAATTAGAGTTTTCAACAACATTAAACATACTATATATAAATATAAATCCCATAACTAGACTCTCTTTAGCTACAGAAATATACAAATAGCTCCAAAATAACATCAATTGCTCACTGATACAAAGGAGGCTACAAAAGAAAAATAACAGAAGACTGAACAATAGAGATGTCAGCAGACTACTACTCGGTTGCCTATAATCTGGATGAAAAACAATAGAAAAAATGTAAGTCATAAAGATTTAGTGAGGGTCTAACAACCACCATGAACTAGAAATAAAACATTCTAACACACAAATTGTTCGATAAAAACATTTATCAATATAAAACTTACTAAATCACTAAGTTCAATAAATCTCACAACCACAGGTAACTTATACCCAACATCCAAAATGTTAAGTTTATATATTCAAAACAATAACAATTTTATCATATATATTAAATAAGAAAATTTGAAAAAAAATACATTAACGTAAAACATAAATAAAATGAAATGTAAATACAACAAGATCACTCATGATAGAACCAAGAGGCAGATTCATCTTGTTGATAGCCCTCTCCTCCAAGAATGACCTCTCTCTTGGAGCGGCTCAATCTAACGGATAACTCTCTCTTCTCAGAATTATATCACATCTCAATATCATAAAATATCATCGGGAACGACTCCATCTCGTTGATAGCCCTTTCCACAAAGTGGCAGCCCCATCTAATGGATAACCTTCTCCCCCCAACTTCATACAACTAGGTACACCTAGGTTATTATCATCCGCTAACGACATATGAGGTTCTAACATGGATCCTCATAATATAGATACCAAATTTATTCTACTTCAAAAGTCATTCCAAAATAAATCTCCAATTTCATCAAACATAATCAATTTAAATTTATAAAGCTCTCAACCTTTGAAATAAATTTAATAGAGAATAAAATCAAACAAAGAGTATGTTTCCCAAACCTATTAAGTAAACAACATCAAAATACAATAAGATAATTTAAAATAATAACTATAAAACTATTAAAATAGGCCACAATGACTCTTATACCACTCACTACTATAAAGATTCAACCAAACTGCTTCCCAATAACTTCAAGAGTACTGTGCAAGGTAACAACCAACAAATCTGAGCACCAACAAATTTTCAACATTTAGAAATTTGTTTTAAGCTCTACCTATTTATGGGTAACCATAAAAATCCCTAAAACTAGTGTTCCACGCTCTAAAAGTAGTTCTTCTCGAAGCTAACACCTGCCAATAACCTATTCTTTAGGTTATGAATTATGAGTTTACCTTAGAGAGCCAAAATGAGGAACCCTTACAATGTGAATACTCTTTTTCTTCCTTAGAACACTATCCCTAACACCAAAAGTTACCAAAACTTAGTTCTATAAAGAAAAAGGAAAAGAGTAGGATTTTTGAGTTTCATTACCTTTCACTAGGTAAGGGATTTGAGAGTAAATGGAATACCAAAGGGTAGAAAAAGGAAAAGAAATGAAGATGAAGAAGGAAGAGCAGAAGTGGAAGAGAGAAAGAAAAATGAGGTAAGGGGAAAGTCAAAAAGAGTTTTAATTTATAAATTTCAATTTTTTTTTGAAACGAGGTGTTTCAAGTGGTTTAACCTCAAATGCCACAATCTAGTATTATCATGCAGTGTGTGACCAGCAACAAATGTGTGCCCAATGATGATAGAGTCATCTAGGATGTACAACCTATTAACTTCTCGACCTTTAGCAACTATGGACACTTCTATGGACACCCTTATCATCTCATCCTCAACCTTGGTATAGTAACCTAAATCATTAAACACACTTATGAGCAATAGGTTCAGTTTAAGCTTCATAAAAAACTTCACCCCTGCAAACAACCTCTCATGGTTGTCAAACATTCTGAGTCTGATTGTCCCTATGCCTTGTACTCTGCAATCTTTGTTGTTTCCAATGAGGACTGTTATATACTCATTCAATTCTAGAGTCTCAAAAAGTCCTTATTGGACACGTATGGAAAGTACAACTCGAATATATGACCCAACTCCTCTGTGAGTCATACAAAGATGCAAGTAGAATCTCAACAGACTCATAACTATCAAATGCTACCACAACATATGCAATTTCTTCCAAATTCTGAGAGTCCTCCTCTCCATTCTTAGGACAATTCCTCTAGGTATAACCAAGTTTTTGACATTTGAAGCACCTTGTTTGCTTCATCTTATTAGCCTTCCTTTCTTGACTATTTGGATTTCTTGTCCTTCCTTCTTTTTCATTGCCTTTCCCCTTTGTTATACTCAAACCAATCCTCATATCTTTGGTCTTCAAATGTTGGAGTTTCTGAAATTCCTTGGTCTAAATTGAGTTCAGAACCTCTTCCCACGTGATCGTTTGTTCTTTCTTGTATAATAACATATCTTTAAAACATTTAAAAGAATTTGACAACGAATTAAGGAGAATGATAGTCTTGTCTTTGTCTTCAAACTTGACGCCAATATTCTCCAAATTGTCCAAAATCTTGTTAAAGTCTGCAAGTGCTCCTCCATAATTTTTTATTGTCATCTTAAATGAATACAAATGTTGCTTCAAACACAATTTATGGGCAAGAGATTTTGTCATGTACAAAGATTGCTACCTTTCCCACATCTCAGCGGTAATTCTCTCCTTGAGTGCCTTATCCCCCAAGGCATAAGATGATAGCGCTTCAAGCCCTTTCAATCCTATTCCTTTTCTCTTACGGCATCAAAGATAATGACATATTCATCTCCTGATTCAATGCTTATTCACAATATTGTTGCACTAATATAACCTCCATTTTGATTCTCTAAGCCTGAAATTGTTGTTTCCAGAGAACTTCTCAAAATTGAACTTAGTTGCCATAACTTTTTTGTCTTTTTTGAATTGCTTTACTCCCCACAAATGGAGCCACACATTGAGGTTCCATCAAGAAACTCACGAAGACAATTCAAAAATGTAAAAAATACACACCATAAGAACAAAATAGAAAAACAAGAGTGAAACGTGAAGAAAAAGATCGTATTGATTATTTGAGAAAAAAGTGCAAGTCTCATCATAGTTACAAACATTTCGCATAGCTATATATAAGCTACAAACAACCCACAACAGATGGAATGATCTACACAAAAGACACAATATATCTAGAAGGAACTAGAAAAAGACACTTGAGCCTGGTGTCAACAAACACAAACCCTAACTCCGGACCAATCGCGACCATCAAATACTACACCAAATGTTTCTACCTTAGAAACCATTAGATATACCACGAAGATTTTGAGTCAGTATGAAAAAACTTGATTTTAACTCCGATTAGGGACTTCCCACCTTTTATCTTCGGTTCTCCAACATATATATATGTCTCGTGGTTGACCTTGAACATTCGCTTATACTAACTCCACCCTTTGTCTTGAGTTTGTAAATAATCTTCTCTAAACACCATATTATTATTTTGTTAACATGTAGATATAAGTATGGTAATGTTTTTTATAGGCTTCCATGTAGGTATTATTTTGTGGGATTGGAGGTGTGCTAGCGAAAAAGGCGGCAAATGAAACTACGTAGAGGAAGGGTGAGTGTGAGTCACGAGCGTCTCCATCTAGCTCGGATTTTAGGGAACCACCAAAACTACGCTATTCAAACCCATTGAGATGCCGATTCCAATCGCCAGCTGTTCCACTCTTTCATTCTTTCCCTTGTCCCTTTCTTCCATTTCTTTACTATTTTCTCTTCACTTCACTCTTTTTATTTCCCTTATCCTTCCCTCCTTTCACTTTCGTTTTCCCAGCAGACATGTAAAATCGCCTTTTCCAAGTATTTCTCCATTCACTCATCTTTCATTTATTTCTCTATTTACTCGCTTTTTCTTTTATTTAATTACCTGACTAAGTCATTATTATCTTTTCTTTCCTTCTTAGAGTGATTTCATTTTTAAAGTTGACTTTGGGTTTAGGTTTTATTGAATTGGATCTTGTTTTCGCCATCAATCACTCATGGAGATCCGTGCCGATGCTGAAACCAGCTCCTTTTCAAGGTTTTCCACATGCCTCTTTCTCTCTCTCTTGATTACTTTACTTGCTTTTCACTGAATCGGAAATTTCATTTTCAATATCTGTGGTAGCGAACGTATCTGAAATGGCCAGAATCAGTATTTATTGTTTAACATTCAATCCCTAGAGGTTGCTCTTAGAAATTATCAATAATGATTTAAGCGTAGATAAGCTATGATGATTGTGATATTGTTTTCCCATAGTTTGTTCGCTGCTGTATCATATGGATTTGCCTCAATGGCCATGGTTTTTATCAACAAGGCTGTTCTTATGCAGTATGCATACTCAATGACTCTCCTCACACTGCAGGTATTATTTCTAATCAATCAAGACACAGAAACTTGCCCTTTGCTTATTCTGATTTTTTTTGTTTATGAATTTTAGTAACAGTATCTGTCCTTTTTAGCAATTGGCTACCTCCTTGCTTATACACTTTGGTAGAAAAATGGGATGCACGAAGGCCAGAGAGCTGAATATGACAACGGCCAAGCGACTTCTCCCGCTTTCAATTTTCTATAATGCCAATGTTGCTTTTGCTTTGGCGAGTTTGAAAGGAGTCAATATTCCTATGTATATTGCAATCAAGAGGCTTACGCCACTTGCTGTACTTATTACTGGGTGTTTCTCTGGAAAGGGGAAACCTACAACTCAGGTAACCAGTTGTTAGTTACTCTGTCACCTTATCAAGATTGTCTATGTATGAGACTCAAAGATTATGAAAGTGGATTTGGATCCTCTCCCATCTAAAATAATGGGACACTCTCCAATTAGCTAAAGCTGTACCTTTAGATTAAATGGAAAAGGAGATCCAGTATCCACTGAAGCTGAAGCTCACTGCTTCACTTAGGGAAAAAAAGAGTTAATCTTCTTTTGCTAAACATTTGTTTTCTTGCAAATAGAACGCGAGAACTGTGGCAACAAGTAAGAAAATACACAGTTTAAGGTTTTACTTGACGAATGAGACATGATTTTTGTGCTAAATCTATATTTGAACTTAGCATTTCAATACCAGCAGGTTGGTAAAACACTTTTATATTTGGTGTTATTGATAAAACACTTTAGAGATAACATACTCTCCATCCTTTCGATCCACAAATAGAAATTTTATATTGGATGAATAGCAACTTTCATTTTGGTTTTGAGATCTTCACAATAGGCATGTCAAAGATTAAATACTCAAATTAAAATGTTTTTGAGTGAAGAAAAAATGGGTCCAACATATAATTGCAAAACAATAGTTACATTCTTTCTTGCATAGGTTCTAAGTTCCAATTGTGAACTCTGATTCCCGTGATGTTATATACTTCTTTTCTAGTTTCTACCACGTATTTAAAAATAGTTTTTGATTTGTTAGTTGTTACTTATCCACACACTATTATGAGAAAAATGGCTATTATCATAGTCCTAGCTATGAACATGAATTAGAACTTCATGTTTTAGTACAATAACTGTAGAATTACTGGTTTGTGGTGAATGGTGATACAAACAAGAATTAGAACTTCCTGATAGGAAGATCAAGGAGGGTTCTTAGAAAAGGATTGGTGGCATTTAGAGAGGGAGAAGAACCACTTGTTACAAAATTTAAATGATATTATCAACAGGCTATTACAGTAAAAAAAACTTTGATCTTCTTGTTGAAAAATTGATTGTAGGTGGACTCTAAAATCGGAGAAGTTACCTTATAGGCATATACAACAATGAACAATATAAAAAAACTACTTATTTTCTTGTACCTTATGAAATGTGTGTAGGGACTAATGCCACAGTTGTCACCTTTTGCTTAGCAGTCATTTGATTAACGTTGGGTACAAATTATAATGATTGGTAGCATTTTATTCTTTTCCTCTTGAGCTGAGAAATCTTGAATATATCTTTTCTGTCAAATGTCAGGTGACTCTTTCAGTGACATTGACTGCTGCTGGAGTTCTCGTTGCTGCTCTTGGAGATTTTTCCTTTGACCTTTTTGGGTATAGCATGGCCTTTGTTTCTGTATTTTTCCAGGTGATATGCTGATATATCATAATTCTTAATCTTATAATGGAATAATGAACACTGTAATTGAGCATGGTTAGCTCATAATAGTACTACTTATCCATATATGCAGACCATGTACCTTGTGCTGGTGGAAAAATCTGGTGCTGAGGATGGACTTTCATCTGTGGAAATCATGTTCTACAACAGCTTTTTATCTCTTCCATTTTTGATGTTTCTCATCATAGTAACCGGGGAATTCCCAAATTCTTTATCTGTATTATTTGCAAAGGTCAGAATCTTAACCCGGTTCTTGGTCTTGGAATTGATTCATGATTACGCCGACATGACTTGAATTTTAGACATTTTCAACCTTTTGTCCTTTTATATACACAACCAAATAAATTCAATTGTCTCACAAGGAACTACTAAAAACCTCAGTTATAGTACTGATATAATCTTCAACAGCAAACATGTTATATACCCTTTTTCTAACTGATATTATCCGTGGAGAAGTTTTTGTGCAAAATTTCTATGTATTGGTCCATCGAAGGATATTAATCGAATCTAGCATATTTATTTCTGGCAAAGTAGTTGTGAGCCTGATTTACAGATAATTTTTAGTTTGTTAGGATTAGGCTTGTAAAAAAAAAAAATCAAGGAAAAGAGAGGGGGATGGATTGTGAGAATGAATCACTTGATATATGGTAGAAAAAAGGACGAGGTAGCAACTATTGATTTTAGCATGATGAGATGGGTCTGTGTTGCATTCTTACTTGTCCGTTTATAGTTTATAATAAGCCAAATGCTTTAAAATTATGCGTTAAATTAATAGACGAGTTGATAGATACAGTTTCTTTAATTCTCCTAAATTTTGTGAGAATAAATCAAGGATCATAGGAAC
Organism: Psophocarpus tetragonolobus; assembly: GCA_037954015.1. Taxonomy (NCBI): domain Eukaryota; kingdom Viridiplantae; phylum Streptophyta; class Magnoliopsida; order Fabales; family Fabaceae; genus Psophocarpus; species Psophocarpus tetragonolobus. Next base: position 20,534,646 of record CM075688.1, on the reverse strand, counting down.
TTGGTTGTGATGATTATCAACTGCAGCCATAGCTTGTAACATATTTTGGAAAAACTAAAAATTTGCATTGTACGATGATATGGCATAACTAATCATATTTTATTCAGTGATTAATGACAAATTGATGCCAAAACTAATATTTTGTTTTCCTCTGCAGAGTTATTCTTTTTCATTTTTGGTGATTCTTACTCTTTCATTGGTGATGGGCATCGTCCTCAACTTCACCATGTTCTTGTGTACAATTGTTAATTCAGCCTTAACTACGACTATTGTTGGCGTTCTCAAAGGGGTTGTTTCCACGGTAAGCTAGACTTATCCTGTGTTGTTTATAGAAAAAATGTCAGAACAAAAAAACTTGAATTTGAATTTGTTGTCCTGACCCGGATTATTAGTTTATATGACTTGCATGCCCTTTATGTTAATTTATATCTAGTTTTAACTCTTAGCATTAAATCTGTTGTTTGTTGCTTCTTCAGACCCTTGGTTTCTTCTTACTGGGTGGTGTTCAAGTCCATGCTTTGAACGTGGCTGGACTGGTTATCAATACAGCTGGTGGTGTGTGGTATTCATTTGCTAAATATCAGCAGAAAAAAGTAAGACGGTGAAGCTAGTAACAGATGTAGAGGCTCATCGTAAATAGAAGTGGCACCGATAAGTTGCGGTGAAGACTAACAATTACATGATTGTTTTTTTTTATTTGATTTACTATGATTGTAAACGCTGGTAGTTGAGTTTTTTCCCCTTATAATTTTACAGTAATTGCAGGCTCAGATTAGTTGTAGTAATATTGACATGATATTTGGAATTGAGTAAAATAATGTTACTTTATAATTTTATTATTCTAATCCGTACCAGAACATCGTAGGCGTCTATTTTATTTTGTGCACACTCTAAACATAGAAATTGAGGGAAATGCGTGTTACAAATAATAAGGTGTAGTTGTGGTATAATGTAGATGCGTGTCCTAGTTTTGCTTCTCCCATTTCAATTTTGACAATTTATCAGTGTTGTGGTTTGTGATGTATAAATGTTTTTATATAAACAATTAAATCAGGAAGTTTGCTTTCTTTGGCTAATAGTTTTGCGCTTTTTATTGCTATTTTTCTTATTTTCTTTCAATTTGATGTACTATGCTGTATTTATCTAATTTAGTTTATTTTCTTTCCAAAAAATGTCATCATAAAATTTACTTACAAGATATTAGTAACTTTTGTGTTTTATTAAGTGTATATTTTTTTTTGCAAACATGATTTTTTTTAGATCAACATCAATACAAAGTAATTCATCTTTTTTTTTTTTTACATAAATTTGTTTTATTTTTATTTTGAACTTTGGTACAAGAAGGGATGTTAAAATAAAAGGATGAAAATATCCTTAACCAACAATGGTTTCGAAGACAATTATGAAACTATATTTAAATTTTAAATACATTATTGAATTTTTATTATTTATCAATAATAATAGTTTGTATTTTTATGATTTAAATGTTTGTTCACAAAATTTATATATTAAATGTAACTATTTTATTTTATGATGTGGATACTTTGTATACTATTTATAATAATAAATTTTAGATAATTAAGTTAGATTAATTGATTATAAATTTGTCATAAATATCTATTATAAGATACATTTACATTATTTAAAATTATTGAGTTAGCATTCATGACATGTATTTTTTTAAAAAATAAAGTTCTTAGTATTATTTACGTCACGCATTATTTTAAAAAATAAAGTTCTTAGTATTATTTAAATACTAAAATCAAAATGTAAATATAAGTCTTGAAAAAGGTTAGTTATTAGTATTATTTACATCACATATTATTGTATGGTTTAAATATGTTGTGTTTATAATATATTAATAAATTTTGTATTTATAAAATTTTTGTTCTGTCTTGAATTCATAATAATTTTTTTTTTATTTTGTTTGTGTTTTTAAAGTGCAGTCTAGAGCACTCTTTAAAACATTTTAAAATAATTTAAAAAACTGTTTAAAACATTTTAAGATCCAAAAATAAATAAAAAATTATAAAAACCAAGCCTAAAACAAAAAATTTATAAAAATTCAATCTAAAATTCGTTAATATATTAAGAACCAGTAACATGTTTAAGCATTTTTTAATATAGGTTTAATGTAGTCTATTTAAAAAGTAAAGAAATATAAACATTATCCAATTACTTGACGGTTTACACTTTATTTATTCGTAATAATTCAAATATTTCTAAAATAAGATAATTAATTGAGATATATATCATGTGACAAAGAATGTGTGATATATGATAATGATAATTAATTTTTTATAGGTTTAAATAATTTTTCATACTTATAAAATAAAATTATATGGTTTTGATACTTAATCTTTTGTTTATATTTTATTTTTTTAATACCTGAAAATTTTTATTTTCAAAAGATATTTATTTTGAAAATGACATGATATTTATTTAACAACTTTAAATCATGTGAATTTAATGATGTAGAACTCCTTAACCACATTCGTTAACAAAAGATATTTAATAGCATATATCAATTTAATATATTAAAAAATGTTAGGAATTAAAATAAAAAAAAATTAGTTAATAAAAAACAAAAAATGTAATTTTAGATGCATACTTTTTTAAAGCCTACATTTTTTCTTATTTTACATTTAATATATATTTTAAATGTTGTTATAATTAATTTAAGCAATACATGACAATTCTTTCAAAATGTTCAAATATACTTAAACTTTCTGTACATCACATGGATAATATTAAGGCATATGCAAGCATTAGCTATTGAATCTAAATTTTTATATTAAAATTAAGAAAATTTTTTCCACGCCTAGCTAGCTTATTTTTCTTAAGGATAAAACCCAGATATAATTTTTTAGGTGCTATTCTTTAATCATCATTAAATTTTCATTTTAGTAATTTGAATATATAATCTTTTAATGCATATTCTATTATGTGCATCATCAAAATAATTATTTAAGTTAGTACTTTGGTTGGAGCTAACATCTGCATATTATTAAAAAAGAATTTAAGTCAAGTCAATAAAATGTATGGTAAAACAATAATATATAAGTAAGGTATAAATATCTCACCTTACAAGTGAACTTTATGAGGTTGAGTTAAGTCCAATTTCATTATTTTAATATGGTATATCGTCATGAATATGACCAAACACTAATATATAAGCGAGATGCAAACCTCAATTTATACGTTATTTTATGAGGTTGAGTTAATTTAATTTTACAATTTTTAATAAGAATGATATCTAAATTTTAGATCTTTTTCTTAATTAATTGTAAATAGTAGCCATTATTTTTTTTCAAAACTTTTTTACGAGGTTGACTTAGCTCCAATTTCCCAGTTTTTAATAGAAATGGTATCTAAATTTTAGTTTTTTCTTAATGCACTGTAATTAGTAGTCATTATTTTTTTGAATCCTTTTTATTAATATTATTATTACATCATAAAAATATTAAAATAATAAATACAATATAGCCTTATGATTTAAATTTATAATTCTTATATTCTTAAAATAAGAACTACTATGATTATTATATAGGTTCTCTAAAAGCACAATCACATGACCATTTTAAAAATGTATTTGCATTTATGTTTTAATTTGAATTATTTAAATCAATTTTTTTATTTAATTAGAAGTATCAATTAATAGTTATCAAACTTTCGTGTTAACTTTCTAATTCTTACGAGTTTACAAGTCCACTTAGCTTTTGCGAATTAATTCTTATACAATCTTTCTTTTTACTAAACTGTGAGTAAACTTGTTACACTTTATGCAAATTTTATAAACTCTCAAATTTACTACTAAACCATTTAGTAACGAATTGAATTGTTTTTTGTATTTATTTAGAGTTCAACATACTCTCTTTTAGTATGTCATTCTTAAATCGAAGAACATTTATCTCTAAGAAATCAAACATTTATTTTTAACAATACTAAACATCAATGAGAATACTCTACTATTATTATCACCTTTTTTAATTTATTATTTGATAGGGGTGCACTGCTAGACCTAGCTATTTAAGTATTATGAAGTGGATGATTTATTATTTTGACTTATTATGTTATTAAAATGTTTAGTTGTATGTTTTTTATAAATATTTTTTATTATTTTTATATAAAATAAACTTTTATAAGTTGGGTTTACGAGTCAAGTAACTCCCACGGATCTAAATACAATCTCAAGTTTAATAACCTTAATTAGATTTAATGATACATTTGTATTATTCTCATTTTTTCCTCTCAATAACCAAGTGTTATAATAGGATTAAATTCTAAGTTTAGTTTTTTTGGGCTCATGGAGATAGTTAATAAAACCTTTTTAAATATTTTTTTTCCCAGTAAGTTCTCTTTGATCGGTTGAAGTATTTGTAAATTTCACTAATTTAAAAGTGAAACTTACTGAATAGAAAATGAGATTTGCCCACATAAGTTAACTAATAAATACTTTTAAAAAAAGTATTAGAAAATATAATGCTAGCTTTTCTCTGAATATATTCTCTTCTCATGAGATCTGTTTTTTCAGAAAAGGAAACAAACTAATTAATCATAGAAATTGGGCCTTACCAACAGAACGTTCACTGTTAACGCTAAGTAAGTTGTTACATTTTCCCTTCCCAACAGAGCTATGAAGTTCTATTTGAAAAATTAGCTACCATTTCTTTGAAATTTTTAACATATTTGTTCACGCTGGTGCAGTGATTGTAAAAGTTCAGTTTTCAAAACTCGGGTTTAAATTAACTTGTAAATTAGGTGAGGAATCTGTTAATTAAGCAAAAATTAAAACACATAATCTCATATGGGAAAAAAAAGTTGGCATGGTGCACGTGTGGATGGCAATAATGTGAGAGACATGGATCATATGGCATTAATATGGCCTATAACCCAATTAGTCCAGTTTAATGTCATTGACACCTTCACCATTCGTTTAGTCTTGAATTATATCGTTGTTCATCCTTCATATCATTTTAATTTTGAAGATACAGTTAAGATATATATAATAAGAATAATGAAAGTACTGGGACACATGCTGTGATGTTCATGTTCATAAAGGCAAAGAGGACGAGTAAGCACAATGTAGCGAAGAATGAATACAAGACATTACTTATAATTAAGGTTTTGTTGTGGTGTCTGTGTCCTCTGCCTCGTGCACTGTCTGCGGTTCTATTGAAAACCATGGCTGCTAGCTACGTGGTGTGTTTCTAATGTTTTCTTTTATTCATATTCTACCAATTAATAACATTACATACAATTTTAATATCCCACATTAATTATTAACATCCCAAAACATCATTAATTTATTTTATTAAAGAGTTTAATTACTAGTATGCAAGTTCTAGAAAACTTTACACCAATGGTTAAATCACAGCTTCTCATTTTTTTATTAAGTTTGTTGACACTTTATTAAATTACAATTCTGTAATTTTTCAAATCATATGCTGTATAAAATATAAAAAAATTAATGTTTCACTTTCTATCTCAACCAATCAACAAATGTCATGTCATTTAATAATCTATGTAAGATATATAAAATTTTTTAAAAATTAAATAACATTATCTTTATTGATTGGTGGAGATAGAAAACCCGATACAGAAGATTTTCTTCCAGACTCCTAATTTTATCCCTATACCAACCTTTCCTAATTCTTTCAAAATATTACACTTTGTTATAACAAAATATAAGTATTTTATATAGTTTGATTTATTTTTTTTTTTATCCTTACAATACCTTACAATAGAAATTGAAGATAATGTTAGAAATTTTACAATAAATCACCCATACTGCGAAACAACTTAGTTAGATTCCATGAGGTAGTGTGTAATTAGCTTTTCATTCTCCAAATTAATGATATCTTCTGAATATTAGACACAAAGAAGGCAGAATAGTGTGGAATTTTAATTCAGAGGCTCCCACTGTTAGAGATAGACCAGAAGCTAGATAATTTTAGATGCTTCAGAAGTGCACAGACCCGGCCTTTCGCAAGAAGAAAAACAAGTGTCTTTTCAATTTTTAGTTATTGTATTTTTCTAGTACGAAAGAAAAAACGTAGTATTGTCAAATCCATTAACACTAAAAATCTTTTAACGTAGTGTATCTTGTTCTCTCCTACTAAAACAATTTGAAGAAAAATTGCATCTTCATAAATAGTACTCAGGTCAAGGGTGGAAAAACAAAGAGAAGGGATACCTTGTTGACGCTCCTCCAGCTAATAATAGCGGCTACCATTATATTATATCAATTTTACTAAAATGGATAGACTATATTTTTGGTTCATTAATTTTTGTTTGGATTTTTGGTTTTAGCTAGTACATAATTTTTTTTATCCGTAAAAGTATATCAACATTTTTCTGTCCAATATTTTTGTGCTTTAAGTGATGGTGTTTATTATTATTATTATTATTATTATTATTATTATTATTATTATTATATTTTATAACAAATTTTATCCACCCTAAATAAAAAAAATAAAAAAGTAAAAGATGCAGCAGGGTGTTGATGGCGTTAGGGACAAGGAAGGGTTACCGGCTGTAGTGGGTTAGGGGAGGGCTAACGCGTGGTGAACAGGAGGTTGTTGGGGGCACACGTGCGAGATCAGAATTTGGAAAAGATGATCAACAATGGTGTTTTTTTTTTTTTAATTTGTGACAATTAAAAACTATAAAAAATAATAAAAATAAATTAATGTATATCATCTAAAATAGATAACAGTACCAAATATTGAACAAGAGTACAATTAAGACAAGGATGATAAAGGGGGTTGCACGTGGGGTTTGTAGTGAGAAGGTTTTGTAACTTTTTTTTTTTTATAAAAAAAGTAATTATAGAAAAAATTGAATTGGATTTGTAAACTCACGGTTTTGTGACTGCAAATTTACTTATTGACTTGGTTTGTAGTTTGGTTAAAATGATAAATTTGTTATTTAAATTATTAATTTGTATTAATATTATGATTAATTGATTGTAAATAATGATATTTTAACTTTTTAGTATTGAAAATATTTAGTATTTTAGATTATATTATAAATGATAATATAATTTTTAGTATGATATAAATAAAATTTAATTAGTTTTAAAATATTAGATTTTTTAATTATTTTTTAATAAATATACATGATGATATGTAGGTCAGTCCATTAACTCTGTAAACTTGTAGATTGAATATGAATTTTTAAAGATATTCTTTTAGTCGATTAAACTTATCAAAGTTACTTAAAAGATAAATTTTGTGGATTAAACTTAAACAAGTATGTCCGATCTATTTACCTGCCCTTAATGAGGCGTAGTCAGTCCATCGGATGAAAGTTCGTGGCAGGGGAAGCGCTAAAGCATGGGGAGTGGGGGATTGTTGGGGGAGACTCTGGGAATATGAATTTTAGAAAAATCATCAATAATAGTTTTTTTTTTTATTTGTGGTGGTTAAAATCTATTAAAAATAAATTAATAATAATCATAATGTCACATTATTATATAACATCTGGAGTAAAGTCAAGATTTTTTTAAGGATGACAAACTTAAAAAATCATGAATTAAAACGAATAAAGCCTAATTACATAATGTTATTCTGTGTTACCAATTTTGATATTATATTAATTTATTTTTAAATTAAAAAAAAATTATACACAGTATAAAAAGTTTTACCTTAACAGTTAATCAAAATCTTTTATATATGATAAGTTTATTGACTTTACTAATTACAATTTTAAAAGTCATTTAAATCAAGAATTGAGATTAACCGTCAGTGTCATTTTAAATTAGTGTATCTCCCAAATTTTAAATGATGACATTGGTTGAATTTGTTTAATTTTTTTTTTAAAAATTTCTTATATAAACAGAATAAAAATTAATTTTTTAGATATTTATTTAATTTTTTTATAAAAAGTAGAAACTGAAAAAAAATTGAAACAACTTATTTTGGGACTAACATCTCAAAATAGTAGATGCAAAATTTGTTTTATAAAAACTAAAAATTAATATATTTAAAAATGCTTTTTTTTTTTTTATAATTGTCCCTCAACATAAAAAAAATCCGTTTTTATAGAACTCACTTCTAAACAAACCACTTAATTTTAGCTTAAAGAAATTCACCTATTTTGTCTCTCATTTTTAAATTATGATATAGGTAAGAAAAATTATATTTTTTTATACTTGTAAGAAATATATATTATATTGAATATAGAAGAGATAATTTATCGGACTCATGTATAATTAAAATGTAGGAAATCTAGTTGGTTTTGTTATTTAACCTAAAAGTGTTTTATACAAATAACAATCAATTAGTAGTAATTGTGACACTTTACACCTTATTTGATAACGAGAGAAGAGAAAGAAGCTTAATAAGAACAGAACAAAGATTTTTAAAAATTTTAAAGAAAACATGCAATCTACAAGAGGAATAATTAGATATTAGCAAAAGAAAAATAAAATATTATTTTTAAAATGAAATATCATAATTAAAATATTTATGAAAAATTCACATATTTTATAAATAATATAATAAGTGAGTCACAGTCATCCTTGCATATTCTTGCATGTAAAGTAGACAAAAAAAATTGATTGGTGTAAAAAAAAAGTTTACCTTATTAAAATTACCAAGAAAATCTAATTTAGTTGATTGAATATGACTGTGAATTATTGTAAATTCTAAGTAATAATATTATATATAAATAAATAAATAAAAGATTCTCCATTATAATTTGTGAAGCTATCACGAGAGACAGAGTAACGGTTTAGGCAAGCTAGCCTTTGAGTCAACAGGTTCAGAGTCCAAACAAGTAAAGTACCAAACAGATCCTTGAATGTTTGGGGTGCTATCAATTGGGTCTTTGAAAGATTTTTTTTGTGCATCTGGGTCCCTAATGTTTGAAAAAGCTTGCATTGCAGTCCTTTCGTCAATGATGTCGTCAAGAGTTAGCACAATCAACTTTCAAATGCCACGTTGGCAGGTCCCTACATTTTACTTGTCCCTCCAAGTCTGAGCACGTGGCACGTTCCATTTAAACATGTAATAGAAAAACCCAGCCGTTGGAAATTTAAATTTTGAAAAATGTTTAATAAGTAATTGGACGTTGATATGACTGTTCAGTATAACATTTCTTCTCTTCCACTTTATCCCGCGAAAGAGAAATTGGTAAGAGTGAGTTGCAGAGCAATGTTTGTATCACAAAGACGAAGGTTACAAAAGAGGGTTTTGGGAAGACGCTCTAGGATTTCGTTTTCATTGTTGTGTTTGTATCACGGAGGTAACATTTCTTGTCTTCCATTTTTATTATCTATGAGATGAAGTACCTATTTTACAGTGGGTGAATTGTTGTTATGAGTCATTTTGTTGGGTGTATATTTGTTTTTTGGGGGAAGTTAGGGTTTCTTTGAAATGGGTTTAAAGTGTTAGGGTTTCTGATTTTGTGTTTTTGTAATGTAGGATGGTGTTCGAACTTATATTCATTCTCCACCACGGAGGACGTTTCATAAGGAATGAAATGAGTTTGCTTGAATGAAAGATATTTCATTAGAGGACTTTATGTCTTTGTTACTATCTTCTCACATCTTCTATATTCCTTTGTCTCTTCTTCCTTTGCATCTAGATTTGTGATTTTAGGGGTAGGGCTGCTTTAATTTTACTTGTAGGTCTACTTTAATTTGGGGCTCGAGAGTTTGTTAGATAAGAAAGAAACTAGGGTTAGAGAGCTTTAATTTGAGTGTCAAGTTTGATTTGGGGGTTATTTTCAGATGAGTGGTTCAACTAGAAGGAGATAACCAAGGAATGTCGTAGGTGAATGGGTTAATGAATAAAAAATGTCTTCTGCTCGTACATGGAAAGAGGCAAACATAGATCATCCTCCGTGCCATTTTGGAAGCAGAGTTGTTTTAAGGATTTCTCGAACGGAAAGGAATCCTAGAAAGTTGTTTTACACTTGTCCCTGACTAAGGGTCTCATCTGCATTTTGCTTTTATTTATTAATTTAGAACACTTTTTTTTTATTTCATTAACCTTTTGTTTTTTGGTTTCAAAGTTACCCAAATAATTGCCGCTTTTTTGTTTGGGCATGTAGTACCAATGTGGAAGCTGGTAGGAATGTTGCAATAGTTTTTGTAAGTCATTAACCTTGCTCTGAAATCTCACCTCTTTCATTGTAAATTTAGTTTTTGTAGAAATGTTCTGAATTCAATGTTCTGTGGGTATTGCAAGTCCTGAATTTAATGTTGTGAATTCTATGGGTATTATAGGGGTTGATTAATGTTGTCAAAGAAGTGATGTTTGAATCACCACACAAGTTCTACGTGATGCACCTATGGGAAATTTTTCTAAGCATTGGAAAGACTTAGAGTATAGATCCTTATTGTGGATAAGTGCAAGATCCACAACAATTGCTAAGTTTGAACTTCACATGAACAAGATAAGGAAAACAATCAAGCTGCATATGATTATTTGAAGAAGAAAGGCTTTGATACTTAGGCTAGAGCATACTTTGATGGTGAATGCAAAGTGGATGCCATTGTGAACAACAATTGTGAAGTATTCAATGCTAAAATTCTGAAATATAGGGGGAAACCAATCTTGACTTGTTTGGAAGATGTGAGATGTTATGTCATGAAGATAATGAGCAAGAACAAGTTAAAATTGGCTAACAGAACTGGCATATTAGCCAGTATGCAACAATAAAGACTTGAGAAGGAAAAAATAAAAAGCAACTTTTGGACACCAATCTTGACAGGGGATGAACAGGAAATAGGTCTGAAGTGCAAAACATGCGAGAAAAAAATTGATGTCAACCTTAATACCAGCACATGTATGTGCAGGTTTTGGTAGCTGACAGGTATGAACCATTTTGTTTAATTTCTCACATTCCATAATTGGTGATATGAACCTAAAATTGGATGTGTTTTATTGTAGGATTGTCATGCCAACATGCATATGCAGCAATTGCTTACAAGAATGTGCAGCTGGAGATTTATGTGATGCCTGGTTGACAATGTAGAGTTCTCAATATTAGGAGACCACTAACTGTGAAAGACCAACCGCACCGCTAGTCAAGACCAAAAGAAGGAGGAGAAAAATGAAAAGGAGAAAAAACCATGAAGAAATTCAAGTGGTTAACAACAGATTAAAGAGAAACTATGTAGCTATCAATTGCCATAAGTGTGACATTGCAGGACATAACATCCGTAGCTGTAAGAATGATGGTTTTGTACCTAAACCAAACATAAGGAAGAAAAGGAAATTTGTAACAAAACCATCTGCAAAAATAATGGATGCTGCCATAACTGACTCTAGCCAAAGTGCACCCCCAATATTGAACCAAGGACAGTCTTCAATGACACTGCTTTAATTAGTCTAATTAGAAGTTGACAGTTAATGTAGTGTTTTTTCTAAGATGCAATCTATTTGGCAGCAATGGTGTTGCACCTTTCACCTTGTTTCTTTTTGTGCATCAATTAGCAGCAATTAGGATGTCAAATGACTATGTTTGGTTAATGGATGTAATGTCAGTTTTAATGATTAATTAATGAAGTTACAATTTCCCCCCATTTAGAGTATTAAATATGCCTCTATTTTTGCTGCATTGTGGTCTTCATCTTTGCAAATTATATGCAGACAGATTGTGCAGAATAATGCCTTTTTTTCCTGCTTTATGGACTTAATCTTTTCCTCCTGAAATCTTGCAAAATGGTTTTATCAGATTATGCAGGTAGATTTTGCAGAATTAATGTGCAATCCTTAAGTGGTTTTATCAACAGTTTTAATTCCTGAAAAATTTTATGATAAAAAATTGATAAACTTCTTCCATTCATTAAAAGGTGCAACAACTGATACAATGAAAAAGGAGTTATGCCATGAAACTAGAGATCATTCCTACAAATAAAACAATTACAATTGCAAACATAATACAAATTATCAACTTCAACATCTTAAGTTCACCAATAAACTATCCATCCTAAACAACATGCTCTATCATCTTCTTTAACCATTGTAACATCCCTACCAGCTTCCGCATTGGTACTACATGCCCAAACAAAAAATCGGCGATTATTTGGGTGACTCTAAAACCAAAAAACACAAGGTTAATGAAATGAAAAAAAGGTTCTAAATCAATATACAAAAGCAAAATGCATATGAGACCCTTGGTAAAGGACAAGTATAAAAAAACTTTCCAGGATTCTTTTCTGTTCGAGAAATCCTTAAAATAGCTTTGCTTCCACAATGGCACGAAGGATGATCTGTGTTTTCCTATTCTCATGGACATTTTTGATTCATTAACCCCTTCACCTACGACGTTCGTTGATTGTCTCATTCCAGTTGAACCACTCATCTGAAAATAATCCCCAAATCAAACCTGACAATCAAATTAGAGTTCTCGGACCCTAGTTTCTTTCTTATCTAACAAACCCACCAAATTAAAGTAGACCTACAAGTCAAATTAAAGCAACCCTAGCCCTAAAATCACAAATCTAGACGGAAAGGAAGAAGAGACAAAGGAATATAGAAGATGTGAGAAGAGAGTAACAAAGAAATAAAGCCCTTTAATGAAATGTCTTTCATTCAAGCAAACTCATTTCATTCCTAATGAAACGTCCTCCATGGTACAGAATGAATCTAAGTTCGAACTCCATCCTACATTGCAAAAACAAAAAATCAGAAATCCTACCACTTCAAAATCATTTCAAAGAAACCCTAACTTCCCCCAAAAAATAAAGATACACCCAACAAAAGGACTCATAAAATGATTAACCCACTGTAAAATAGGGACTTCATCTCACAGATAATAAAAATGGAAGACAAGAAATGTTACCTTCGTGATACTAACACAACAATGAAAACAAAATCCTAGAGCATTTTCCCAAAACCTTTTTTCACAACCTTCCTCTTTGTGATACAACCTTGCTCTGCAACTCACTCTTACCAATTTCTCTTTCGCAGGCTAAAATGGAAGAGAAGAAATGTCACACTAAACAACCATATCAACGTCCAAAAATTTAAATGAAATGGACTGGGTTTCTCCATTACGTGTTTAAATGAAATGTGCGACGTGTTCATAAGGATGTGACTTGGAGGGACAAGTAAAGTGTAGGGACCTGCCAGTGTGGCATTTGAAAGTTGATTGTGGTAACTCTTGATGACATCATTGACGGAAGGAATACGATGCAGGTGTTTTCAAAAATCAGGGACCCATATGCACAAAAAAATCTTCCAAGGACCCAATTGATAGCACTCCAAACATTCAGGAACATGTTTGGTGTTTCACTCAAGTCCAAATTGATATTTGGTCTACAGGTTACTTCAAGTTTTGTTAATGTAGGGCAGTTGGTGTGCGGTTGGTTTCCTTCATTTCACAATCTTGTCCAATTCACTAAATTAAAAGTTAGGAATTTTTAAACCAATGAAACCCATTTTTTATGTCTGTATATTGAAAAAAGTAAAAATTTCATTCAAAGCTAGCTGTTCTAATTAGTATCCAAAAATATACTAAATTATTAACAAGTTGATACATATAATTGCTTAAGTGTTAAATTGTACGTGTTAAAATAGCTTACGATTTATTATATAATTTATAAATTGTATGTGTTAAATTGACTATGTATAAGTTTTTTTTAAGAAGACAAATTAATATTAATTTAGTAGGAGCAAAACTCCCATAAGTTATAATAGACGATAGGTGAGAGCTTGCAAATTACATATGCATAGCAAGATTAATAAACTTTAACTTACATTCACCCGCATACCACAGCTAAGAGATTACCCTCCCTCCCTAAATACAAAAATCAAAAGGAATACATAATATAAGGGTAACCATTCTCGAGGAAATTTATGTATTCTTTTTCCCAATACTAGTGAAACGCAATTCCAGTTGAGTAGACCTCTCAAAAAATTAAACTAACAAGGCATTAAAGAACCTTTTTAACCACGTCCAAGCCCTTTGCAGAGACAACTGCCAGATTTTCTCTATAATGAAAGATTCTCCAATATTACTGTGTTCCTAGCTAACCAAATACCCCACAATGTAGTCACCAAATTACACTAAGAATATCTTGGGTGAATTTTCCATTTGATGTAGAAATACTCAAGTGATGCCAAAAGCTAGACCCATAATCCGAAGGCAAGATAGTCATATAATCTAACCATCTATAATAGTTCATCTAGAAAAGGTAGCTAGACTTACAAGTAAATAGCAAGTGACTTACACATTCAGAATTCATACTACAAATAGGGCACGTAACATCAGCTGACAAGATAATATTTCTCTTTGCTAGTTCATCCCTTGTAAGATCCTATTATAAGCCATTTTCCAAGAGAATGTCAAAACCTTAGATGACGCTTTTGACTTCCATAACCTTTTGAAAATAAAGAGATGTGAGTATGAGAACCACCACATGCTAAGCAGTATGCTTCCTTCACAAAGTACTGATAAAAATACCCATACCTATCTCCCTACTTCTATCCATCCTTCACGTCACTCCTCATAAGGACCCCTTCTAAAACTTCCTTAAACTCCCTCACACACTCTTCCTTCCAGCTAAATAAATTCCTCCTCCAACTAAACCTCCAAACTCATATGTGATCACTCCAACCCCCAATGTTAGACATACTTGCTTCTTTTTCATTGTAAAGTGCAGAATTTAGGGAATAAAGATTTAAGCCTTTCTGACACCCTTCACCCCCCATCCCAAAACTTAAACAAGGACCCATCCCCTACCATGGTCTCCACACTAGAGAACCACTCTACCCCCATAGCAAAATTTACCTTTAGGATATCATTCTCCATTCCGTTACCTCATTACTAGATTTCTTCTGATATCTTCCCCATACCTAGCCTCTAGTACTTTGATCTATAAGGAATTCCCCCCATAAAGAATCCTCCAACGCCATGTACCAAGAAGATTTTTGTTGAATGCCACTACATCTTTAATTCCAAGACCTCCATTGCTTTTTTCTTTGCACACCTGCTCTCAATTTATCCAAGCTACTTTGTTGCAATCTTCCGAGTCATCCCATAGAAATTTCCTTTACATAGATTGAATAATTTGAGCGACTTTCTTTGGAACCTATAAAAAGACAGAAAATAAAGAGAAATAAAGGAAAGCCAGATTTGACCAGGCAAATCCTCCCTCCTAGAGACAAATTTTTCTGTTGCTACGATGTTAATTTAGGTCTCATTTTAGCAATGACTAGTCTCCAAACATGCTTACACCTCACATTAGCCCCCACTGAAACCCCCAAATAGGAAAATGAAAATTGCAATACCCCGCAGTTTAGGATGGTTACAAAGGACAACAACTCTTACATCTTCACCCCTACATCCCAAGCTATTCTTATGGAGGTTAATCTTTAATCCTGATGTACCTAGGAGCACTTTTCCACAAATATACATTTTGGAGCTTTGGAGAAACCATAAAAATAGTGTCATCCTCATACTGTTGGATCACAACCCGAAGATCATGGTTACATAGCTTGATGCCAGATAAGAGATTTACTATTATGCTTAATCATCCCCTAAACCCTTCAGCTATAATAAAGAAAAAGAAAGGAGTCATTGGATCCCTATGCCTCAAACCTCTTTACATGCAAAATTCCTATGTGGCAGTTCCATTAACTAATACTGAGACTGATAAAGACTGAAGACATCCAACCAATCCATCTTTCACCAAAACCAAAACACCTAAGCATATAGGATAGAAAAGGCCAACTGACAAAGTCACAGGCCTTCTCAAAGTCCGCTTTAAAAACCAACATAGGCTTTTTATGCTGCTTAGCCCCTTGAATAAATTCATTAACAATCACAACATTGTCAAGTAAATACCTTCCTTTGATAAATGCAGTTTGCTTTTATTTAATGATATTAGGCAACACTATTTATAGCCTGTGAGCTAGCACCTTTGAAATAATTTAATATATTACTCCAATTAAAGAAATGGACTTGTAGTCTCCAAGGCCATTGGACATTCTTTCTTGGGAATCAAGGAAATAAATGAAGCATTGAAACCCCGAGGAAGTTTCCCATTTCGATGAAAATCTGACAGTCCCTTAATAATATCCTCCTTCAACAAACCCTAAAAGTGTTTCACGAACTCCATATTGTAACCATCCAACCCCAAAGCTTTTGAGTCATCACACTCCCAAATAACACTTTTGATTTCTTCCTCAAAGAATTATCTTTCTAGATAATTTCTCTGAGCCTTTGAGAGCCTATTGAAATCCACCCCATCTAATCTCACTCTAGCATCCCCTAGGATTGAAATCTCTCCTAAAAAAACTGTTTGACCTTTTGCTTCACTTGCATTGGATCGTCAGCCTATTTCCCATTGGCCATCAAACCTAATATTCCATTAATTCTTCTCATCCTGTTAATTGTAGCATGAAAAATTTGAGAATTCGCATATCCTTTTCTTAACCACTTAATCTTTTCCCTTTGAGCCAACAAAGTTTCTTAAAAGGAACTTCATCTTTTCAGCTCCCCAATAGCCTTCTTAATTTAATCCCCTCTTCCCCAAGATCTCATTCCTCCATTTTTTTTGTATCAAAACCAACAATTTTAATCTTAAGCTCACTGATTGTCTCTTTCACCTTACCAATATTCTTCTTACTCTAGCCTTTGATATTTGTTTTGAGTGCTTGTAATTTTTCTTTGAGGACCAAAACACCTAACTAATCGACTTCAATATTGCTGTACTTTTGCTTTGTAAATTATGCAAAGGCCTCACACTCAAGCCAACTAATAATGAACTTGAAAGGTTTAACCCCCCAATTGATATTGGTCTATTTCAGAATTATGGGGCAATGATTTGAGTAATCGCTATTTAGGTTCAGTTGAAAACAATTAGGTGTCAAATCTAACCATTCTTGAGAAATTAAGAACCTGTCCAGAACACTATACCCTTTACTTCTAGTGCTAAATCATGTATAGTGGTGCCCAAAAACAGGTATCTCCATCAGATCCATGTTGCAAATAAAATTCGAGAATTCATTAATGCTACTAAGAGATGATCTAATCGCCCCGTTTTCTCCAATCCTTTCAAGTGGGGACCTGATTGCATTAAAATCACCACCTACGCACCAAGGACACCTGATAAACCATTGCTTATATTCCAATACAACCTTCCATATTTCCCTTTTTCCAAACATATGACATGGAGCATATGCATTGACAAAAATCTTATCAAATGTCTTTGAATTGAACTTGCCTTTGACGTGAAAAACCCCACACCTTGAAAAAATTCAATAACAATGAAGTCCACAATATTCCATATACACAAGAGCCCCCTTGACAAATTATTTGCAGGAATTACACGTCATCTCATATTAGAATCACCCTAGATCGCACAACATATGTTTCTGTATATGTTTGCTACCTTTATTTCTTGAATACAAATGAAATTAACACCATGTTTGGAAACCATTTGTCTCATAGACCTTCATTTCCCCATCCCCTTATTCCCCTGATATTATAAGAAAAAACATTTATCATTTTAGGCTAAATTATACCACATTCCCCCCAATTTTGGCCCTTTGATACTTTTTGCCATCGTATTTTTTTGCTGACTCTTTGATCCTTATTTTTTAAGAAAGTATAAGTTTTTCCTTCCACCAGAATGAGCCTGTTGACGGTTAGAAAGACAACGTTGATTGCATAGTGGCATCTTTAAAACTTTAATTATGACATGACAATGTTAATTTGAAAATTAAGAGCTAATTAAACTGTTTGAGAGGGCTATTGAATGGATTAAATGCAACAACAGTAACTTGGTTAGTTTTTATTTTTCACCGCCCTATGCATAGTGAGAGTTGGTCGTGCTTTGCCATTGATGCCTGGAGAGAAACCTAAGCATTAACACCCGTTGGAGAGATTGAAGGTTGGTCGCGCTTCACCATTAGCGCCCTGGAGAGAAGCCATTGATGCCATTGGAAAGACAAATCTAGAAGGGAAAAAGAAGGGCAAGAAGATGGGGAAAGAAGGAAAGACAAAAGGTCCTATATATTGTTCTAGGTAAGTGAATGTGGTCAATGCTTTGTCATTTTCTTGTTGTGGGCTCATGGATTTACATTATTTAACCTCAAAAGAAAATTTTTGTACTTGTTGTAGAATGTGGTCAATGTCTAGGATTGAGGAAAAATTTCACGTGTTACCACTTTACTTTGTTTCCCATTTACTTTACTGTTACTTAGGGTAAAATGGGATTAGGTAGTTGGAAATTAAATAGTGGCCCCCCAAGGTTGCTTTGTCTTGTATTTAAACATGCTTTATATATTAATATATGTTATTTTATTGTCAGGCCTACTCATGAGTATAAAATCCAATTTAACACACATCATGGTAGTATTTTGGTTGAGAATCCCCAAATAGAGTATCTAAATAGGGTGTCAAGTGTAGAATAATTGGGTTGAGATGTGGACGATATGTCCTTTATAGATATATACAAACTGATAAACAATTTTGGCTATGCTAGTTTCAAAGCTTTATGGTATAGACATCCTGAGTTAAGTATTAGGAGTGGATTACTTCCATTACAGTGTGACAAAGATGTGTTGACATTGGTAGATGATGCCAAAGGTCATGAAATAATTTATTTGTTTGTTGAGCATAGTATTGATGCTCTTGTTGTAGATGAGGGAAGACAACAAGAGGAAGTGGGTGTGATTGATTGGGATAATGATGATTCTACTATAAATTAGTAGTTATTAAATGTGTAAAGGGTTTTTCATTTTATCTAAGAGTGATTAAGTCCAACCAAAGTCAGTATTGGCAAATGGTGAGTTTTGTGAATAACCATACTTGTGTTGGGACCCATACAACAAGCAAGCCAAAAAAGAGTGGTTGGCAAAAAGATTTGTTTGCTTTTTTAGGGACACTCCTCGCATAAAGAACCGCTTTTGTTACATTTGCAAGGGACAAGTGGGGTGTGAAGTTGAATCACCATAAGATATATAGAGCAAAAGTTAGAGTCCTTGAAAAAACACATGGTGCCTCTAGGGAGTAATACATTCATCTCAGAAGCTGTGCTGAAGAACTTTTGTGTAGCAATCCTTACAACACTGTGAAGATTAAGTGTGACATCAGTAGAAGTGGAGTTGTCTTTGAAGTGATTTATGTGTGCTTGGAAGCTTGCAAAACTACATTTACAACTACTTGCCGACCCGTGATTGGGCTTGATGGTTATTTCCTGAAGGGTAAGTATGAAGGTTGTAATATCCCATTTTTTAAGAAAAATGATACATTAATAAAAAATGTAATTTATATTAATAACTTAAATTAATTTACTGTTTGTGTATATTAAAATTAAAATAAATTGCGGATTGATTTTATAAGACAAAAAAATAAATGTGGGTGTAAATAGTAAGAGAGGTTAAGTTTGTGTTTGATTTTAAAAGCCCAACAAAGGGTTAAGTTAGGGTAAAATTAGGGGTCTGAGGGTGACACTTTAGTTTTCACATTTCTAACTATGGATGTTAGAGAGAAAGCTACAGAGAGAACCTTGCCAAGAGAGTTTGATGAGCAACTTTTGGGAGTTGAGACTACACCTTCACAATCATAATCATCCTTCGAGGTAAGGGGAAGTTGAAATAGCTTATACATAGGCTTATATAAGAAATAGGGTAGTGGAAGTGACCCTAAACCTCTGTAGTGTTATGCAATTGACTTATTCATTGGTTTCTATGAAATGAACGTTATGAATGATTATAGATGAAACTCTATTTATATGATTGATCGATTAATGTGATGATTGAATAACTCTTATGTTATTTGAATTGTACTGTATAAAAAGGATTAAACATTAGGAGTTAGGGGTTACTTCTATTGATAATATTGATAATTATCACTACAACTGTAGAGTGTGATGAAAAACAAGCATTATAGAAAGAGAAGTAAAATGTTTGAGGTTTAAAGTTAGAATTATATTGTTAGAACCTTATACAAGTTGAATTTTTGCTATTTGAAAATTTTCATATAAACATACTTTAGAGTTTCTGTCATATTTTTCTGTGTGGTTAACCAAATTGAGTTATGTTTGTTGTTTTATAAACTAGACATTTGGGGCTATAGTTTAGACTCAAGAATCATCTAAATATGTTAATAATAGGCTGAGTTATGTGAGTTGGAATTTGAGTTTCTCATCCAGTGTGTGAAACAGAATTTGTGTGTCATGAGCCCTGCTAGGTAACCTAGATGACCTTATTTGTCTTTTTATTTTTCATAAAAGTTTTATCCCTAGATGGTAGCTTTCCAAAAGGTTGAAATCACTAAAAAATGATGTCTATAACTCAAGTTATGATAAAATTAGTAACTAAAAGTTGAATTGCTAGAATCAGATGTATTACAGTCAGTGGTCATGATTTTCAGATGCAAAACCCGATAGAAAAAGGATGTAATTTGAGAAACACCCATACCAGGACTCACCTTCCCCCTTACTCTCTCACTAACTCTTTTTCTCTGTCATCTCTCTAAATTTCTTACTAAAAAAATAACAATATATATATTTTGTTATGTATAAGTGTTAAAATAGCTTACGTTATAATTCGTAAATTGTACGTGTTTTAAACTTCATTTGTTAAATTATATATAATACATTGCAAATGAAGTTGCAATAGCTTAACTTTAAATCTAGGAGAGATTGTTTCACGAACTAAAATATCATTTTTAGGTATAGGAAGGTAATATTTTCATGTTTGTTAAAAATTTTAAAGTTTTATTTTTTGACATCTTTTACTTCTAAAAATGTTTTAATTTCTCATTTTTCTACCTTTTATTCCAATAATAAAAAAGTAAGAAAATTATATTTCTATTAAAACATTGAAAGTTACAATATATATGTAACTTCTATTTTTTTATTATTTTAAAATTTAAAAACATAAATATAAAAAATAACCAAATACAATTTAAAATTTTCTGCAGCAAAATATTTTTATTTTTATAATTCCTAAAAATGAGATTCCTAAAAATATATAATATCAAACAAACGTCCCGAATTAATGTACGTGTTTTAAAGATCTATACTCCTCTCAAATAAATTATGAATTTGTGGTGTATAAAAAATGAAGACATATAATTGAAGCCAGAGAAAGGAAGGAAATTAAGCAGTGTGACAGATGGGGTATCTACTGTATCCAGTAACGAATGAAGTATGAGATGGAGATACAATGGCCTACGCTCTCACACATACTTCAAAGTAGAAACCCAGCTAAGATAGTGTTCACATGCAACGAATTCACATCTCTCCTGTTACAACTCTCTTAATTTCCCCTTTTTACTGTATTCAACCAACTTAAAATACCTTCAACATTCAACAACAAAGATATGTTACTCTCATATTCATGTCTGATCTATTAATTCCTTTGTAATAAAGTCTTTTTAAATTTTAATCTATCAGCTTTAATTTGGATTATTAATATTCATTAAAATTGACATTAATTTAATTATAGAACTGCAACTACGTTCTATTTGTTCTCTACGTGTAATAAAATATAATATTTTAATTTTTTTTTACTTTGTAAAAAACTAAATATAAATTTTCGTTGAATGACTATAAAATTAAAAAAAAAACCGACTTATACACAGTGTAAAAAGTTATATATATATATATATATATATAAATATAAGTTTTAAAAAAAACACTTATATAAATTTTACATTGTTAGTATATAAAAATTAAACTCATAAAATAATGTATATACAACTTTTAACTTAGAAAAGAATATTTATACATAATTGGTGTAAAAAAATTTATATAAACATTTAATTATAACTTTTTTTTATATGTTAAGTTTATTAATTTTATTAAATAATATTTTAAAAATTATATAAATGAATTGTATGATTGAATGTTTGTATAAATTTTTTTAGAATCTGATTGTATAACTACTGTGACTTAAGTTTGATTTTCAATTTGTTTTCTTCTTAATAGATAGTATATAGATTTTATTATAGAAAATCAGAGCTTTGGAGCTTCACAAATAGAGTTTTGGAATCTTTATTGTAAAATTCTTAGACTTTTTCTGATTTCTTTAAGTTTCTATTTTTTTAAGTACAAGGCATCCTGAACATCTGTGCAGGTTTGCTTTCCTTTATTATACATATATACTTTATCATGTCTTTAAAAAAAAAAATAGATTTCATTATAATTTGTCATCAAGCTGATTAATAGTAAAATTTCCAGACCTTTTAAGAAAACGCGTCTTTTCCTAATAGCAACTGTTGTAATTACGAAAAATGAAAATCTAACATAATTTTAGGAAAATAAATGTTTATTTTGCCAAGACCAAGACTTGGGCTGTGGCAAGGTTAACTAATTAATTATCCCACTCATTACTTCAATAATTAATCTCATTCAAACATATTTTATTTAAATATATATATATATATATATTCTTAAAATATAATAGTTAATATTGATTATTCAATTAAGAAAAAATAAACTATGACAAGTAACCATAAAAGTAATTTTCAAAAGAAACGATTAATTTTATGAGAAGTTATCTAAATAAATTTTTATATTAATCAAATTTCAAATGTATAAAAAATTAAAAAAAAATATTATCTGGTTGAAATTAATTTTAGTTCTCATAAATTTGGTTGATATATTTTAAAAACGAAGATATTTAATATTTTTTATAAGTAAATATTAGTTGTTAATATATTAATTATGTTAGGAAAAAAATTCAAACCCGTAACCTTTTCCTCCAACTTTTTTTTCACATGTGTATATTTAATCTCCTTATTTTATAACATTCATACTTTTAGTCTTATATTATTAAATTGAGATATTTAGTCTTTTAATTTTATAAAATACATAACATTGGTCCTTTTTGAGAAATTAAAAGTGTTGATCATTAAGAGATTAACCTAATGTGACCTAAATTTAGTGACATGATATGTGATTACTTGCTAATTAATCATATATTCAACAATAAATTAATAATAATCAACACTTTTAGTTTAATTGAAAGACTAAAATTGGGGATTTTATGATTTGAGAGATTAAATATCTCCGTTTTAAAATTGGAGAATCAAAATTACGTATTTTATAAAATAGAAAAATCAAATATCTCTATTTTAACATATGAGAACTAAAATTGCAGATTTTAAAAAATAGGGAACAAATTATATCTAAGCCTATTTTATTTTACAAGTGATTTAAAAAATATAAAACTGGCTTTTTTTCTTCAATTTATAGCTTACTTAAATAAATTTAAAATATGAAATTACTTTGACCCCCTTTTTTTTAATGCTAATAGTAAAATAAAATAAGTTAAATAAATTATTTTACTAATCTTGAAATAAACCCTATATGGAGTTTGGACAATAAGCGTGGCGCACATAAGCTCCCTTCAAACAAAGGTGGCTATAAATTTACAATAATGAGATAGAAATATTTAAAATTTTAATATATTAATTAACAAAAAATTAATAGTTAAAGTGTGGGACGACTTACACATTTGAATAGGATGTGTTTCACTATTATGGATTAATTCTTGATGATTTTTCTCTTCAATCTCAACACTTGTAATATAAATTTGATAGAGATACATATTTAATAGTTAACTATAATATATAAATTTTGTTTTATTAAAAAATGTTAAATTCATGCTTTTTAATAATTTTAGTTGTTGTAAGTATTTTTTTTTTAATTTTCAGTCTTGTAAGTAATTTTTCATTTTTAGTCCTTCCAATATAAGTGTGACAATAGGCACCAAAAATAAAAATTTTGAAATTAGGGACAAATTTGAAAAAAAAAAATCAGACAACAAAATTAGAAGAGTACCTATTGATAGGAATTTTCTAGCAACCTAAAATACCGGGTGCACCTAACCAAGCCCAATTAGTTTATTTTCACTTTTAAATTTTTTAGCCCGGCCTACCCCACTTATTATACATGTTGTAAATGTAGAATTTTAATAGATAATATCATTTAAGTAACTTTTATATTTAAACTAATGAAATTTTAACAAATAGATGATTAATTAGACCACTTTTTCCAATTATTTTCTGATTTCATAATTTTTAAAAATCTTTAAAAACTCACAAAAAATAGGAAATATGATTTCAAAATATTCCAATTATTCTAATTGAAATTCATTATTTAATGTATAAAATATTTATACTTTTTTTATTAAAAAATCCATTTAATAATTACAAAAAATTTTAAAGGACCATCTCACGTTGAATTTTCATAAATTTAATTTTTTTCTTTGACAATATTTTATACTTTTATTTAACAATATCTTAAATCAGCTCCATATACTAGACTGATAAAAAATAACTTTTCATATAGCAAGATTTAGCAAAAGTCAAATGGCAGAAAAAATATTTGAGTACGAAGAAAACAATAATAAAAGAGGAATACTTATATTATGTATACTCAAAGTTTTCGACATAGTTTAGTCATTCAATGATGATTGATTTGTACCAATACTATGGTTAGAAAAGATCAATTTTACCACCTTCAACTAGAACCTTTATTGATTTGTAGGATATGAAATAAAGAACACCTGATTCCATCTCTAATAGCTTCAACTTGTCATCTTCATCATCAAGTTCAACTATGAGATAATCTTTACTTGTAATTCAACGTACGTTTTATGGGTACATCATACGCAAAACAAATGTATCTAGTTGTTGTTCTCACATATTTGGAACATACCCATAATCTTTAGGTAACTTTGACAGAACAATCTCCTCCAAATGTTGGTTTAGGTCAATCCACAAGTTTTTGCATAATCTCTCTTCTCTTTGGATAACCTCGTGAGAAGTTCATCTATTTTTAGAATGTGAAACAAAACATTTTGAATCTTCTAGATGCAGATTTTGAGATAAGATCTCAATAGAAAAAAAGGGTTCTATCCAAGTCCATCTGAAATAGAGAAATCAAAAGAGGAATACTTATATTATGTATACTCAAAGTTTTCAACATAGTTTAGTCATTCAAGGATGTTTGATTTGTAGCAATACTATGGTTACAAAAGATCAATTTTACCACTCTCTACTAGAACCTTTATTGATTTGTAGGATATGAAGTGAAAAACACCTGGTTCTTATCTCTAACAGCTTCAACTTGTCATCATCATCATCAAGTTCAACTGAGATAATCTTTACTTGTAAACAAAACAATTTTATCTAGTTGTTGTTTTTACATTTTTTGAACAGACCCCTAATCTTTAGGTAACTTTAATAGAACAATCTCCTCCAAATGTTGGTTTAGGACAATCTCATAAGTTTTTGCATAATGTTTCTCCTCTTTGGATAGCCTCATGAGAAGTTCATATGTTTTTAGAATGTGGAACAAACACTTTTGAATCTTTTGGATATGGATTCCGAGATAAGATCTCAATAAAAAAAAGGGTTCTATCCAAGTCCATCTGATATAGAGAAATGAAAAGAAGATAATTACCATCACCACTGTTAGGATGATTAATTTTTTCCTCCATATTTTCTTGAATGAGTTCAATCTATTTCTTGATGTGAAAAATCAAGTGAGATTCATAGTAGAGAATTTTAGGGGTTGCCTTCTCGTTGCGCCATGCTTGCTTCAAAAGCTCCACATTGGTGGTTGCAACCAAGGTGTCATAATCATCCATTGATAAACCTTACCTTAAAGATATTATTCCTTGATGTTTTATATTTCTTATAGGGTTTAATTGGTATACACTTTCAGTGTAAAGATTTTTACGTTGATATTCAATCACAACCTTTCATTCATGATAAGTTTGTTGATTTATATTTTAAAAGTCACATAAATAAAAAGTTATGATTCACCGTGAGTGTAAAAGTCTTTTACATTGATAGTGTATACCTATTAAGTATAAACTGTCAGTATAAAAAGATTTTTACACTGACATTCAATCACAACCTTTCATTCATGGTAAGTTTGTTGACTTTACTAGTTAATAATTTAAAAGTCACATAAATGAAAATTCAACGTCAGTGTAAAAGTCTTTTACACTGACAATGTATACCAATTAGACTTTTTTCTTATAGAGTTTATTGATATACACTGTCAGTATAAATATTTTTACACTGACTCTTTTTAGAAAATAATAATGTTTACATGCCCAAATCTTAGAAATTATACATACTATGTTAAAAAATGTTTGCATGCACAATTTCTTTATTTCTTTATATGACACAATAATGAGTAAAGTAAATTTGTCATAAATTACTTATTATATTTTTTGTTATTATTATAAAATAATAATAAGAATTATGTATGTTTTAAAATAATAATTCATAATTGTTTAATATAGTTGTTTAAATTACTAATTGCAAAATATGAATTGCACGATTTTTTTAATTTAATTGTGTTATAAATTTGAATCAAATTAAAATATATATCTTTATTGTAAATAAATAAGTTAATTTGAAGCTTAAAATCATAAAATTAATATTGAGCATAGTTACTATTATTCATAAACAAAAATTTTGAATTAAAAAGTCTAAAATAATTTTATAATATTAAAATAAGATAAATAGATATATGAATCCTTACTTAAGAACAAATCATAATCTTAGTTTGGGTGTACTGTCTCTAATAAAGGAAATATGATAGAGAACATAAATAATTGCACCAACATTTATTCTAAATAACTCCTAACTAATACTAAAAGAAAATATAATTAATAAAAATTAAGATTGCGTTTGTTATGAATTTTTTTTTTATTTTCAGAGAAAATAGTAGTAAAAATATGTTTAGTTACAATTTAGAAAACATTTTTTCTATAAACATTTTCAAAAAACAACTAAAAACAGAAAACAGAAAAAAAGTTGTTTTCAAAAATTAAAACTATGTAAAAATTTAATAAAAAAATTATAATTATAAAAAATAAATATAAATATATTTTAAATTATATATATAAGCATTTTATAATATTTTTACTAAAAATGATTAAATTTAATAATATTATTTTTTTAAAATAAAAAATACAAAAAATAAACATATTCTAAATATTGAAACCTTGCAAATGAAAACAATTTTTAATAAAAAAATGAAAACAAATTTTTCTGAAATCAAATGGCACTTTGAGTCTCAACAATTTCTTTATGACTTTAAAAACAAATCTTCTTTAATGAGATAATAAACCCAATAAACAAATAAGGTTCACAAATATTATTGTCCTCCATCCAAAAAAATTTACCATGTACCCATAATTAAAATAAAAAAGGTGATTTGTGCTCATAAAAATATAATTCATTCAAAATAATTTTTAATAATAAGTCAAACTCAGAGAGAAAATCGTTTTTCCATTAACATCAAATGTATACACATAGTGAGATTCATTATCACTCAATTTTATATTTTGTTTTTCAAATCAAGTTTTCATATTTTACAAAAATAAATTTTTAAAAATTTTATGATATCATATTTCATATAATAACATATCATTGTATTTTCTATTCTTTCATAAAGATATCCCAATCTTTTTTTCAACATAGATAGAAGTATCTAATATTTTGTTTTTATATCAAAAGAAAGTATCTCAATTTTCTTTTCATTATTTTAAATGAAGTTTAGAAGAATGAATTGCAAATTCTCATGTGTATATAATTTCTAGAAATAAAATCATTACATAAATTTAACAGTGTAATGTTATAAACCATAGTGAATAATTTGAATTTTCGTACACGACGCATTCAAGCCAATTCGCAAATAAAATTTCCAGCACAAATATGCGGTCCTGATGCTTGTTATGATAATTGGAATAAATCAAATTCGCAAGGGTTATACACGCATATATAATGCAGTTCTCCGTTTTTAATTCCCAAAAGTGTACTCGAAAATATATGAAAGTGTACTATATGCTATGAAATCAGAATTCAATATAAGATGCAATTTCGGATATAGTAAGTAATTAAAATCAATTAAAATAAAAGTAAGAAGAAGGTAGAGTGAGATCAAATCTTTCCTTATGTTATTTTATTTTTATTTTAAAATAATATTATCTTAAATTAACTTATTTTTTAATTTCTAACAATTTAATCTTTTAATGATATGATGGTTTCTCATCTAATTATTATTTTTCTTTTATTATCTTAAATATGATTTATAAGATTAAATAAAATATAAAACCATCTTTTCAAAATTCTAAATTATATTTTCATATAAAAAATATTTTCTATATATTTAGTATTAATATATATATATATAGTGAAATATAATAAATATTTATATAATTATTAAAGACCAATTCAAATACAATAAATATTTTATCTAAACTATAATAATCATATTACAATATTTAAAATCTAATATTTTAGTTTGAATATAATTTTATCCTATTTTTTTTAACATACAAACTAATGCTTTCTTTTCTTTTAAATTCTAACGAATCTTTATTTTACTAATTTTTTATTTAAATCAAATAGTAATTTAATATTATTATTTACTAAGTAACTAAATTATTATATATTTAGATGATTATTATTTATTAATTTATTTTATGAGATAATTTTTATTTATAAATTTGAGAATGTTACTAACATAAAAATGCACTTTGTGAATTAATGTATATAATTAATCCCTTCTAAATTTAAAAAAAAAATTTAATTGGTATACACTTATGTGACTTTTAGTAAGGAGTAAAGTCAACAAATTTACCATAAATAAAGGGTTATGATTGGATGATCTTGATTGATAAAGTCAACAAACTTATCCTATACAAAGGATTGCGAGCAACTGGTAGTGTAGAACTTTTTACTCTAATAATGTATAAATATTTTTCTCAACAAAATATTACACTGATATTCTTTTCCAATCTTACACTAATATTCCTTAAAAATAATGCTAAAGCCATGGTTAAAAACAAAGATAAAATTACATAAAATTTCAAAGAGTATTGCGCAGAGAGTGTGGCTTGAATTAATTGAAAATCAATAATTTTGGTAGGCTTTAATTACATACTAATTAATCTCTGATAATAAACTATATACATTAATTTTTATCTACATAAATAGAAAATAAGTACCAAGACTACAGTAAGAATCTCAAACATGAATGTTATGAGAGTTGGTTAAGTTAAGCAACATTGCTTTAAGTTAACCAACTTTTTCTATTAAAGTAAATTACTTGACATTGTTTTGTTTAGGTGAGTAGCTTATTAGATCATCTATAGTAGGTGTTCCTTAGTCCTTTCTTGAAAGGAAGGAACATTTTTTTAAGGAAAAAACCTGCTCTTGGAAGTCTACGTAAATGAGTGAATTTCTGATTTTTTTTTCACAACTACATAATATGTATAATAAGTATTTTATTGTTATAAGTTTAAAACAATATAAATTAATTAATTGTAATTATAGTAGAATAGAAATCTTAGAAAATTTATATTTAATAAAATTATTATTTAATTCTTAATTCTTTATCTTCAATTCATTTGTTTTTCATTACACATGGTTTAAGTTAAAATATAATTAATATCTTAATATATAATTTAGTTTAATAATAAATTAGTATGTATTGATAATATATTAGTATGTACATTGTTTAAGAATATTACATTGACATTTAATACATTTTTTGATTCGTATGACTTTTAAAATATTAATTCATAAAGTCAACAAACTTACTATAAATTAAGGGTTGTGATTGAATGTTAGTATAAAAAATTTTACACGCTTACAGTATATATGATAAATTTGGTTGACTTTATCAATTAATATTTTAAAATTTATGTAAACAAAGAGTTTGATTAATCATTAGTGTAAAACTTTTATATATAAGTGAGTATTAAAATCTAATATTTATTTAAAAGTAATTAAATTTTTAATGAACTTATTTAGTAGTCTCTTGCTTTAGGACATATCTCAACGAGTTATGAGAAAGTTTCCGATAGGAATGATATGTAAGTGCAACTTAAATTATAAGTAAGTGCTAATTCACGTGTCTCAATAAAATGTTTTTTTTTTTTTTTTCTTTTTACCTCCTGTGTTAAGGACATTGAACTTGACTTTTCCTATAAATATTGCATAAATTATTTTATGTAAATTAATTATACATAAAAAATTTTATTTATTTGCTGTATTCGACCAAAACAATAATTATAAAAAACATTTAACTTATACAAAAATTAAGTTACAAAATTCACAGGGGACAAAAACCATCAAAACTCTTACAGGGAATAATAATAATTTGAAAACTTTGAAGAATCAAAATCTTATTTATCCTATTTAAAATTATAAGCAAGCATCAATAGTGGTTATTAATGTGTATGAGTTCTCCACTTACATAAGCAGAGAAAGGAGGAAACCCAATCATTTCTGTTTTTATGTTTATTATGGTATCATTATCCTAAAACAATAAATAAATTGAAACCCATTAAAATTGATGATTTTAAATAATTTTAATTAATTTGAAGAGTTTCAAAATATTTCAGAAGAAGAATATCAGACAATTCTTTACTATCATTTCTCATCTAAAATATATATCATGATTTGGTAGTAATATATAAGAGCAATAATTACAAATGTTAATGAGATTGATAAAGTTTTTGTAGATAAGAGAAACCCAATAAATATCCTATAAATCTAGAAATTTAGCTGAATGGCAATACAATATATTTAAGCAGTGGTTAACTTTTGGCAACATAAATTGCAACAAATAATATGATATTAGACATATAACTTTAGTTGCCCATATTTGATAATTTTTTTCATATTATAATATATATATATATATATATATATATATATATATATATATATTTGTATTAGTGGCTTAAAATCACCATAATAGTCTAAATATTTGATTTTTTTTTTGCATGTCATGTTTAATGATTTCTATATTTGAAGCTTTGTCTTATATATAATACTTGTACACCTTAAAGGACATGACCGTAAAAGCACTTAGATTTCCAAAGATGTACATAAATTTTGAAAACATTCATACAATGATTTAGTGTCTAAACTAACAAATAATTATATATAAGGTATAACTTAATATCGTATATTGTTCACGATAAAATTCGTACCTCATATCTTGGGTATCATATAATACATAAAAGAAATACATAGATGTAATGACTCAATGTAATGTGAATTCTCTCTATGGATCAAAATTCATTAGTAATCACAAGATTTATGCTTCAAAAACAAGGAAAAATGGATCTAAAACAACATACGGTAGAAAAAAATGTCACAATTCTTATGGAATTGATGAGTTCAAAGGGAGATCCACAAATTTGAATAGGAATTCAAAGATTAGAATCAAGTAGCTAGCAATCAAGAGAGTTTCTCACAAGTGCTTCAAGCTTCTTCTACAAATGAGTATTTGTTCCTTACAGAGTCACCTATGCCCTATTTATATGATGGGCCTAAAAAGATACTGAGCTCCACTCTTAAAGGTCTAAAAAAGACAGAATTTCCATCATACTGAGCTCGAATTTGAATAATGTCAACTACGCTATAATGACCCAAATATAAAAAACAAAACCATATTTACAAATAACATAAAAATAACTTATCCTAAAACATGGCTCAAATGAAGCCACATCATTTCCAAGTCTTCTACTCCATGACTTCCAAGTATATATATTTTAGTATTTTATGTATCTCCTATTCAAACTTTTAAAACCTTGGTATAGTTAAGTGTCTTTTTATTTCAAGTCTTCCATTAAACTCCTTATCGTCTTTCTATATTATAAGAAAAGTGATTTATAACTAAATAGAAAAATGATCACTAGATATCTAAAAGGATTTTAACTTATAGATAATTTTTTGTTAACATGTAGGGTGATATATATTACCATGTCTCTCAACTATAAGCTTTACTTATGAATATATTCTTATTATACTTACACAACATTTTACTATACCAAGGTTAAGTAAACGGGGGAGGGAGGGAGTGAGAAAGAGAGAGGGAGATGACAACTCAGGTGAAAAAATAGTTAGACTAAGAAATAAAAAAAACTTAATGATAAGGTTAGAGTGAGAAGACAACTTAATTTAATAATTTTTAATGTAAAAAAACCTTTCTCTCTATATATATGTATATATAGAGGACAACTCAGGTGAGAAAAATGGTTACGATAAAAAATGAGAAAACATAATAATAACTATAAGATTTCAATAAATTGTTCAGATTAAAATCATATAGTTATTATTATGTTTTCTCATTTCTCATCGTAACTCTTTTTCTCACCAGAATTGTCCTTTCTCTCTATATATTATAAATAAATAAAAAAAGATACCAGATGTACATATTTCATTATACAAGTTTCTTTGACAAACAAAAGAAAATTACCAAAACATATTATAAACAAACCCTCCTTTCCAATATAACACCCTTCTATCCTATATTTTTCCACTTTTTATAGACGTAGACACAATTTAGACTACAACAAATGCCCCTCACATCATTGTGACATTTAAAACAAATATGTGAACAATTTGATGTAAATCTATGATATAATCTCATCTAGCATCATGACTAAGAGGATTCAAGAGAAGGAGACTAGGCTTGGATGGATGCTTACATGAAGACGTGGAGCCTTAGTCTTAGGGTTTTTTACTTGTGAATATTTTATAATTACTTAGATATTTAGGACGCATAGTTTTATTCCCTAAGGCCATGTATTTAGGCCATTTTCCTTTCTAAATTAGGTGTATAGGTGTAGGAAGTAATAAGGAAGGCATAAGCTTAGAATAGACCCTTATTTTAGGTGTGTTGGGCTTGTCTATCCTCCTAAAATAAGAGTTGCTATCCACATCCATGGGGGTGCACTTAGGCACCTCACATAGGCCTTAAGTTTGGGTTAATTAGTCTTAAGCCTAATTAAGTCCAAGTCCTATATTGCCTAGGTTTGTGTGTCCAAGCTCTCCCATTGGGTTATATATACTCCTTTACTCTCTCTTGTATGGACATACTTGATTGAATGAAGTAATACTTTTTTTGAGCAATTATTCTTGAGTATCATTGAGAATCTTCTCTCTTAAGGAATCTCTCCTTAAAATCTTTTATCAAGAGTCCTCTCCCTTGTGGCAAACCTCAAGTAAATTTTGACTTATCTTTCCTCTAGAAAGTGGCGTCAAAACCACCCTCCCTCATAGCTTTCTCCATCCTTATTGTAATAACCATATATATATGGTTAAGTTGGTCTTGAACATATGCCACCTAATGTTCCACACCCTTGTTATATTCACACATGTTTATGAATGCTTTGATCTAGAATGCATAGTTATTAATGCCCCTACTTTCCTGTTCCAATCACCATTAGGAATGGTAATGGGTCATGGTAGTACGAGTAATAGTTACTCACAACCTAACTCGCGACAGAAACTTGCTACCCATCACCCATTAAAAATCTGATGGGTACCTGTTATAAGAATATTTGTGGAATTTTTAATACCCATGGGTATTCGCATGTATTTTGAAAAAAACAGTTTTTTAGAAAAATATTTTTTATAAGAAGTTTTATTAAATAAATCATTTATTTGTTGAAAATTTTAGAAATAAAATTATACTATTTTCTACAAGATTAATTATATTTTAAAATAGATTAATATAATATATATAATATTTAATACAAACAATTTTTTTATATGATTTACATTTTTATAATAAATAATTTTATTAATTATGAACTTTTCATATAATAATAAAATTGACATCGATGAAATTTGATAACTAATATTTTAAGTTATTTTTTTAACAAAAATATTATTTTTGTTAAAAATTAAATATATGTAGTAATTTAGTTTATCAAGTAGTGGTACTCACAACTATGGATACTATGAATCTATGATACCCATACAGTTTCCTTTAAGGACTAGATAAAAAAACCCTACCTAGAGGTAGTAGATACCTTTTTGTGGATATTTTCATATATGGTTGCGTCGGTCTTGAATATACGTCCCCATACTCTATATCATTCACCATAAATATATGGATGATTTGATTTGGATCAGAAGACCTGTGACACCACCCACAACCATTTTCCAAATACTAGATTGCTATGATTAATTCATGCGACTGATTCTTTCACAATCAATCTCTAGTAGTCTTCAAGTAGCTTCTGAACCGATTATTTTCTGTGGGAATGCCAATGAAGGAAATGAACCTATTATGATCGTCCAAAGTACCATTGAAAGCCCTCGTATTCACTTGGAGGCTAATGCTGAACAAACTACTAATCAAAGACAATCTCAGGAAGAGAAATGTAATGTTGAATGCAACTGACTTGTTATGTCCTTTTTGTGAGCTTCATGAAGAGACTACTGACCATCTATTTTTTAACTGGAGAATGGCTTCCCAAATTTGGCACAAATGTTATGCATGGATGGGTCTGGATACAATGATGCATCAAGATTCCTGAGTAAATCTTATCCAACATACATGTTGGGGATTATGAAGTAGCAGCAACAAAAGGTGGAAGGTAGTGTAGATAGCAATTGTTTGGTGCTTGTGAAACCAAAAGAACTCATGTGTGTTTAGAGGAGAAATCTTTCAAGTTGATAAATTACTGTAACAAATCCACTACCATATATGGTCTTGATTATTACTCTTTTAATTCTTCTTTCTCATATTCATTTCCCTGCTTGGTATATGAATCTTGCTAGTTGTATAGTAGTGGTGAATAGGGGTGGATGAGATTGGGGGTAAAGTTGTATGCTTGGGAATTCATGTTTATGGTTGGGTGGTTTGCAGGCAATTCCGGGTTGTTTTGCTGTAATTTTGTAGTTTATCATAGGTAATTTTAGCCCTACTATAATTTGTGGCTTGCTGTGGGTGGGATTCAGACAATTCTAATTTGTTGGTTTGCTGTATTTGTTTTGTGATTAAGAATGAGCTACTGTCATGGATAGATAATCATTGTCATTTGAAGTATTATCTAATCATTCGGTGTCCTTTCCTTTATAATTAGTTGAATATCGAACATCTTTTATACTCTTAATAAAATTCTTTGCTTATATATAAAAAAAAAGTCCTCATGTCTCATTTCATCTTCGAAATCAACTCCCGTTTTAGTAGCATAATATTGAGTAATAATAAGTGCTATATACATAAGTTTAATTTATTTGAATATTTATATAATATTGAGTAATAATAATAGATTGGTTAGAAAAACTTATTAATAAGAACAATAAAAATGACTAATAATTTATTAGAATGCAAGTGCAAAAATGAAATTCATATTAGATATAAATAAAAAAGTTGAACACTATATAAAGTAAATAAATTCACAGATTCATTACTCGACTCTAAGATTTTTTATTTTTTTTTTAAAAATGATATCAAGTTTTACTTATATGATTTGTGTACTGAAGGCTGAGCGGTATTAAATTTCTCTTCTTTGTAACTCCTATAGGAGAACATAGTTAACAAACAAAGTCACAGTGAGATAAGTGACTTTTAAGATAAAAAAGGAAATATCTAATATTAACACAATTGAGAATTTTTTTTACTTGTTAATATAAAATTTATTTTAATTTTCTCAATCATATAGTATAGATTGATCTTCCATTTTTCCAGACGGTTGAGTACGTACTTGAGTTTAGTAAAAAGAATTAATCTCTTACAATAAGACTAGTCAAACTTCAAATTTTTATTAAAAAATACTCATATTTAATATTTCATCATGAAAAAAAGAGGTTGATCTTCAACTTAATTTATGAAAAAAAAAAGACATCAAACTTTGCTAAAATATACTCCAATCTTCCATTTATTCGTAAAATTAAATATCTTCAAAAGGCCATTTACCTACCCAATCGGCTAATCTTAATCTTCCACCTGAATATACTTTTGCAATAAATCTGACGTCACCATTCATTCTGAGACATTATTTATGCAAGGAGGTAATAGTAGATATAAAAGGATATATGGACCGTTCACGTCAGTAATAGTATTATGCTACGATCATAAACAAAAAACGTGACAAAGGAAGCATGCAGTGGTAGCTCTGTGATTGATTATTCATCCACATTCCACATATACAGTATCTCTTCTCTAATTACTAACCTCATTATTTGGTGTAAATGCCCAGGGCAATAAATACCTTCAGTTGTTTGCTTATCCAATACTGGTGGCATTAATTAATTATGTTGTTCTGGTGACAACTAAATATGCTCATTGCAATTTGCAACATACCCACTTAGACTTCAGATCCAGCAGGAAAAGCTGCTCTACTATTCTCCCATTTCTCAATTTTCATTTCACTGTGCATGCATGTCAGCAATTTTGCATAGACAGTGCTTATCCAACAATTTTGGGTAACATGGGGATTGGGGATCAGGTTCCCCTTAATTGCGGGACCATACTTTGTGTGAAATTTTCTTTTTAATTAGTTTTTACCTGACTCCCGCCAGATAATGTAAAAAGAAGAAATTAAAGGAATATTCTTGAGAAGCTTCCATTTAGTAATGTATTTATTTAACAGAATGCACATTAACACCCAATAGCCTCTAATAATAATCCAAATCGAGACACCTTTTGCCATCAATAATTAAAAGAAAAGCTCTAAACATTTTTATGGCTTATCTGATTTGCAAACTTTGCTTTGGGTTGATGCTCTTTTTATGGTCACAGTTGCCTTTTTAGTCTTTCACACGCGTCTCATCCCCACCTTTGGTTATTGGCATTATTATTATTATTGATACCATTGTCATGGTTTCGTAGCTCTTTAATCTTTTAAATATTTTAAATTAAGATTGTTATACTGGTAGTCAAACTCATAAGTCACATTGTCTCTGGAATCTTCAATTTTCTTTCTAACGAGTGGATCAACTAATTATGATAGTCACTTTGTTATGTACTGCCGTGAAAAATTCCTTTAAACTAGAGAAAAAAAATAAATTAAAGTTATTCATTTTAATCTTAAAATTCTAATATTTTACTTTTATCTGATATATCTTTTATAATAAATAATCATAAACAAATTGGATAAGATAATTATAAAATATAAAATTCACAACCCACCAATTATTTAATAATTAATTTGGTCACACTCATATTCGAAATCACATGTAAACGAATCGGTTTGATTCACTTGCACAACTTAATAATATTTGGCTTCCTTAAAAAGAAAATGCTCAACTTGGTAGTAAAAAAATTGTAATATGTTCTAAATTAATATTTTTACTTTTGCTTGGAATATGCTCAACTTAATAATATTTTACTCTTCCATTCCAGTCAATCATTTCAACAGTTTTTCCTTCATGAATGTTTCCTAGTCAAGTGTAGTCAAATTTGGTTACCTTGGGGGATTCATGAACATAGTGCAATTCTTTTTTCTTTTTCTGTGAGTCAAAAAGGATGGAAAGAGTAAGTGAGTTTACTGAAGGAAAACCACTTGGAAGTTAGCGTCTCAGTCTTACAGCTGCAGATACCTTCCCTCATAATGTGGCTTTCCCATGTTAGGTGCCTTCTAGATTTATTGAAAGTACAAAAGAGCCTCACTCAATTTACGTTCTTGGCTTTTATGTTCTGCATTTTGTTAAATGCTGAACCTTCAAGAGGGTTCCATCTACTAAGAGCAACCACGAACCTGGGGCAGTGTTTCACATGAGTTTCCAGATCTGAGTCTTTTCTCTTTAGTCTTTACTCTTTACCGTGACGTGTGCTAGAATAGTTTGATGAAGTTGGTGTTTTGAGCCCTTACTCGGTGTATATCTATATATACACACACAATATTACACTTGTGTGTTGTTCTGTGTCCAATTGATCATAGTGCGGAAATGGCTCCGAGGTTGGACTTTTCCAATTGGTGGACCAAGGATACACAGAAGGGAACACCAGTGGTAGTGAAAATGGACAACCCCACTTTCTCTGTCGTGGAGATCAATGGTGCAGATGCTGCATTTAGGCCAGTGGAGAAAAGCCGTGGCAAGAATGCTAAACAAGCCACGTGGGTGTTGCTTCTCAGGGCTCACCGTGCTGTTGGCTGTGTCGCTTGGCTTGCCACAGTGCTTTGGGCGTTGCTGAGAGCCATTAAGAAGAGGTTGATTCATGGACAAGGTGTGGCTGTGGAGAGTGAAAGTGACAAGTTGGAAAAGGGCAAGTTGCTTTTTAGAGTCATTAGAGTGTTCCTAGTGACTTCCTTGGCAGTTCTTGCCTTTGAGGTTGTTGCTTATCTTCAAGGGTGGCATTTTGGGAACCCCACTTTGCACATTCCTCGTACTTCTGATTTGGAAGGATTGCTCCACTTGGCTTATGTTTCATGGTTAACATTTCGGGCTGAGTATATTGCTCCTCCTATACAGGCGCTTTCCAAGTTTTGTGTTGTTTTGTTTCTTATCCAGTCAGTGGATCGCATTCTCCTCTGCTTGGGGTGCTTTTGGATCAAATACAGGAAGGTTAAGCCAAATATTGTGGGGGATCCGTTCAAGAGTGATGATGTTGAAGGATCTGCAAGCAATTATCCCATGGTTCTGGTTCAAATTCCAATGTGCAATGAGAGGGAGGTATGGATTACATCAAATTTGTGGATTCCATTTGTTAGCAGCAAATTTCAATATATTAATTTTAGCTTGTTTTTTATTTAGTCAAGACTAGATTTTGCAATGTAACAAGAAGATAGAGCTTAGAATGTTTGCATAATCTTCTTAATGCTGAGATATAGTAGAATGCACGTGATAAAAAGGGGGGAACAGGAGGGATGCGAATTTGTACACTGGCATCCAGGCATTTAGTTCCATCTAGGTTGATACTTGACACATTTAACAAGCTTATAACTCCCTCAGGAATTATCTGCGATCTTCTAAAATCAGAAGCATAAATACTTTCCTCTACTGTTAAAGCCTGAATTAACATTGTAGATTGTTGATAACATTATTTTCTGATTCTACAATACACAACACCTTAGTAATAAAGAAGGGCAGTTTCCTCATCATGTTGTTGTGTTATTGAGTAATTTTGAACTCTTATAAAATCAATGACAACATATAAAGTTCACTTGATAAACTTTTAATTTTTTTTATGTTGCATGCACTGACTTTATGCAGGTGTACGAGCAATCTATTTCTGCAGTCTGCCAAATTGACTGGCCAAGAGATCGTTTACTGATTCAAGTGCTTGATGATTCTGATGATGAGAGCATACAGTGGTTAATTAAGACAGAGGTGTCTAAATGGAACCAAAAGGGAATTAATATAATCTATAGGCATCGCTTAGTCAGGACAGGATATAAAGCTGGAAATCTTAAATCTGCAATGAGCTGTGACTATGTAAAAGACTACGAGTTTGTGGCAATTTTTGATGCTGACTTTCAACCAAATCCTGATTTTCTTAAGCAAACTGTGCCACATTTCAAGGTTAAGAAAAGAGCATCAAACATATTCATTAAAAAGTATTAGAAAATATGTTTAACATATTTTAATATCTGCAAATGCATTTTAATTACAGGACAGTCCTGAACTAGGCTTGGTCCAAGCTAGATGGTCTTTTGTGAACAAGGACGAGAATTTGTTGACTCGTCTCCAGAACATAAATTTATGCTTCCATTTTGAGGTAGAACAGCAGGTCAATGGGATATTTCTCAATTTTTTTGGTTTCAATGGAACTGCTGGTGTTTGGAGAATCAAAGCCTTAGAAGAGTCTGGGGGCTGGCTAGAGAGGACAACTGTAGAAGATATGGACATTGCTGTTCGAGCTCATCTCAACGGATGGAAATTTATCTTTCTAAATGATGTAAAGGTATAGATCACAATTTTTTCTAGTCATATGCAAAGATGACTGGTTATATCACTTTTGCGAATTGGGATTCATATATTCACCTCAAATCCTTGATTACCTGAAGTATTGTCTTGAATTTCTTAAAATTGGTAAATTTTTCAGGTACCATGTGAAGTTCCTGAGTCATACGAAGCTTATAGGAAGCAACAACACCGCTGGCATTCAGGTCCTATGCAACTTTTTAGGTTGTGTCTTCCAGCAATTGTGAGATCTAAGGTAGATATGATACTCATCTTGAAGTAATAATTGGAGCAGTGATGAAGAAAAGCATATTCTGATAACTTACAGCTGTGGCTTTTTAATATGCACTGCCTAAAAAGGCTTTAAAATTCTCTATGACTGCAGGTGTCTGCATGGAAGAAAGCAAACTTAATCCTGCTATTTTTTCTGTTGAGAAAACTGATCCTTCCCTTTTACTCCTTCACTTTATTTTGCATCATTCTTCCCCTAACCATGTTTGTACCAGAGGCAGAGCTTCCTTTGTGGGTGATCTGCTACGTGCCTGTATTTATGTCACTCCTTAATATTCTTCCTGCTCCAAAATCTTTTCCTTTCATTGTTCCCTACCTCCTTTTTGAAAATACCATGTCCGTCACTAAATTCAATGCAATGGTATCTGGTCTCTTCCAATTGGGAAGCTCTTATGAATGGGTTGTCACAAAGAAAGCTGGCAGGTCATCAGAGTCTGATTTACTGGCTGCTGCAGAAAGGGAAGCCAAGTCAATAGAACACCCAAAGATTCACAGAGGAGCTTCTGACAGTGACCTTATTGAGAACCAATTGAAAGAA
Source organism: Psophocarpus tetragonolobus (assembly GCA_037954015.1). Lineage (NCBI taxonomy): Eukaryota > Viridiplantae > Streptophyta > Magnoliopsida > Fabales > Fabaceae > Psophocarpus > Psophocarpus tetragonolobus. The sequence goes on along the minus strand of CM075688.1, from coordinate 20,494,214 downwards.
CACAAAGAAGAATCTCCAGCAAAAGTTAAGAAATCTAATAAGATATATAAGAAAGAGCTGACTTTGGCATTTCTCCTTCTCACTGCTTCTGTCAGGAGTTTGTTATCTGCACAAGGAGTTCACTTCTATTTTCTACTTTTCCAAGGGGTAACCTTCCTCCTTGTCGGGCTTGATTTGATTGGAGAGCAGATGAGCTAGTTTTCATTCAAAAACAGTATAGAAGAGACGGTGAATGGAAAACACCTACTGATTTACCAGTTAAGTTGCATTCCAGCAACAAAAAATGAACAATGAAGTATAGTTAAATCCTTTATTTCCTTCTAAAATTCGCAGTACAGGTCTAGCAAATACAATTTATTGCAAGTACCAAAACAAGGTTTGTCAGTTATCCCACTGTATCCATTTTTCCTTCACACGATTCATCCCAAGTATTCCTCATGGGGCACTGCTCTTTGTACTCTTACAGGTATTGAATTCTTGTTTACTTGTATTGGAAGTGTATAAAATCTTCACTTTTCTTTGTGTTCTTGGGATTGGGAGTCCTAATTCCAAATATCCGACTGGAGTGCATCTTGCTTGATATGTCTTGAATCAAATAGCTGCCTTCATGGTAAATAGGGTGTGTAAAATAGGACATCTTTCTGTACATTCGTTGTTATCTAATTTAAACAATAAATTTTAATCCGTTACTCTCTCTTTCTCCCTTTGTTCTTGTTGTTACTGGGACAGTTGTATTTTTAATTGCATGGCCATGGTCAGGTAAATAAAATGGTGTCGGCAGGCGAATAGTGGAGACAGGCTTAAGTGGCTTGATAATTTTCTGATGTGGCCCCTCCAATATATTCATGTTTTTAAGACTGATTTCTATAATGTGAGATTAACATCACTGACCCAAGACGCTTGATGGTACTGTACCTGTTGATGCCACCTGCCACTACCAAGCAAGTACAAAATAGGCCCATTTCTTTGGATGAATATGTCGGTGATCATATTGAACACCTCAATTGTACCGGTGGTTGGCCACTTGGCCTATCTCAACTGTGAAAGCCTTTTAATCTGAATATAACATGAAAAAAAGTTTAGGACAATGTTTTAAGTCACTGTCTTCACAGTGTGTCCAAAAGAAATTGTATATTTAAATTACAATAAAAACAACAATTAGCAAAATCAAGAAGTATATCGCAAGACAGTAAAAGGTAACATGATATACAAGCAAGGACAATGTGGCAGCGTAATATACAAGTGGCATGTCAAATAATTGTAATATACAAAATGAAAATGGATTTTTGTAAAGGAGCTGTACTGAACTACAAACGCACAAAAGCAACTTTTTGCTAGTAGTTGATACCTTTTTCTATCAGCCGTATTAACTGTGACGGTATCAAACATGATAAAGCAAGTAATAAAAGTATAGGATAGGTACCGCCTCTAAAGAAGTTAAGTCCAAAAGGAAACTAGAAGTCGTCTCCATGAACAAGCAAATAATGGATACATATTATAGGTATGGTTTGAATTATTTGTATGAGGAATAACATTGTCGCGACTCTTGAAGATGTCTAGATGGAAATGGAACTATAGACATTGCAGGACTGATCTAATCATCATCAAGCTCTACTGAAAAGTCTGGCTCTTCAGGCTTTTTTAACTTGGGCAGCTCCACATCCTTGATCCTCTGAACCCCCTTCCTTGTGTTTGCTGCAAACCTAGATGCCAATATAGTGACACCTAGGTTCTGTTTTACTTGTGTAGTGTTTGAAGTCACTGCACTTTGCTCTTCTTTTCCATGGTCGCTTTGATCCCTGACTTGTTCATCATGGTTGAAGGACTGACATTCCCTCAAGCTAAGGCTCTTTGCCAGCATTCTCTTCTTGAAACGACGCCAAGCAGCCTGAATGAAGCATGCAGCCCATGTCCTCCAATGGTAAGAGTAGAAACGGAAAGTGTGCTGTAACTTTTTGCTGTGAAGACGTCTGAATTGATTGGCCACAAATTTAAGATCTTCTGCTCTTAGTGCAAAGGCTTCCACTTCCACAAGTGCCTTAACTGTTCTGGTAGAAGAAGGCAAGTTGAGAGTGGATTTTGGAAGCAATGCCCAAGCAAGTAGCTCTTCTCCACAGAAATCACCAGGCCTCAAGGTAATGGAGTTAAAGAAGCCAGTTCTGCCTCCATTTGTGGTTGAGCTTTCGAGTCTCCCTCTGATGATAAAAAGCATCTCTGTAACCGGGTCTCCTTCTCTGACTATGTACGTGCCTTGCGTACTCAAGGATGATACCAATCTCTCACATATTGCATCTAGTAGTTGATCATCCATTTGTGAGAAAAAGGGAACCTGTAATTGGTGGAAAAGAAGGCATTACATGATGAAATTAAGGTCTTTTTTGGTAAATTTTAGAAGCACAAAAAGAAAAAAGGTGGGATTTTTTTAAAGCTAATTTAAATAATATGTAAAAGTTTTCTCATCTTTTTTTAAAAAATGTGAAACTTAAAAGAAAACCTGTAAGCCTGAAAGGTTTTTATAATGTACTCTAATCAGAAACAAGCATGTACGTTCTATTTAATACTTGCAATGGCATGATTTGTTGATAGAAAAATTAAAGTCTATTACTTACTAGTTACTGTATTAAACTGCAAGAAACTGTTCAAGTTGATATGCATGGAGGAAATGAGATTTTTGAATGGTTCTTCATGTTGTTTCATAGCATGATACATAAATATTGATTGTAAGAAACTTACACGTCGAACAAGGTCCAAGCAAAGGTGGCGTTGGATATCTCTACGTAGGTCAGTAGGCAGGCCACGTAGGATTGTTTCTTCATCAACCCCACGGGTTGCAAGCCACTTGTACTGAACAAATCTTCGGACACATTCTCTCAGATTTTGTGGCAGCTGACGATGCTTCATCCACTCTTCAGTATCACGGCGCTTCAGCCTCCACTCTTCAAGCCTCACGGTAATAGATTGCAAATAGGTCTGCATTCAATTAATTGACTTTGCTTAGATTTTCCACCCAATTATATTATGAGTTTTGGCAAGGTTCAAGTCTACAATGCCAAAACGAAATTGAAAATTCAATAATTAATATAATTCTTAAGATCGTTGTAGATGATTTGTGTTCAGATCGTTGCAGATGATGCCCTTCAGAAATGTTTACAGCAGAAAGAAAGAAAGAAACACCTAAGGAAGAATGCACGTACACAGATAACTATTCAAGTTATGACTGGCACAAATGGAGGATGTATGGTGAATAGAGTTACGTAGTGGTGGCATGTTATGTAATTAAGTTCTGCACGAAAAATCATGGGTCACCTAGTGATAAATTCAAATATTCAATACATGATTTGGGAGGTGACTTCTGTTGATGGTGTGGTTAATGCGGTCCTTCTATAGGTGGGTTCAGCAACATTTAATTGCTTCTGGCTGACACTGATTTTGTGCATCAGGATATAATTGGATCTGGAACAAATGTCTAGGAGGAGGGAAGTGAGAAAGACAATGAATTTGGTTACCACTGCTTTAAATAATTTGTTATGTTATTTGTATTTTATTTTATTAAAATTTTATTTTTTATGTATATTTAAATTGTATTTCTATATTCTATATTTTAAACATTAGTCATGTTAGAGTATCTTTATCCATATTGTTTCCCTTTTTCAGACTTTCAGTGTTAGAATCCATGCTTCATTGGTTACAAAACATTTCTCTAACTTGTTTAATGAAGAAAATGTATAATGGGAGACTGATGAATTTATAGATGGGCCGTGATGGATAATGATTAACATGCACCAAAGACATTACGAGGACTAAGGCATGGGAGGAAACTAATTCACGCTTTTAACTCAACTTGGGGTCCAAAACATGTAGCACAGTACTGTGATTTTTTCGACCCCGTTGTGGTATTAATTTTCAATATAGCGCGTTTGCCAGTCTTGTGGGTCTGGAACAACGATGTAGTGCAGTGTGTTTTCAATCCAGCCCATATGCCACAGGAGTAAGGGTCTTGCCACAACTCTGTGGTGATATCAAAGTTCATGCACCTCATGGTAAAGAAGAATCAAAGAACAAAGTGTAGAAAGCTAGAGAAAAAAGCAAGCACTAAAATGCAAAGAAAACTAGAGAAAGAATAAGCATGAGAATCCATAGAAAATATACTTGAATTCTCAGTTCTTATTGAATGAATATGAAAAATCAGTTAGTTACAATTAGTTAGTAGGTTTTTATACTAACAACTAACTAATGTAGTTAATTGACTAATTGAGTTAGTTAACTAATTAACCATAATTGTCATAACTAACTAATAGCTAAGATCCCCCTTAAGCTGGAATAGAAGTCACTCATTCCAAGATTGACATGCAGAAATTTTAAAAAGAGCCTTTGTATAAATGTCAATTAATTGATTGCAGAGAAAACAGGAAGCAACTTGACTAAACCATTTTGTATCTTCTCTAGACAATGTGGCAATCGATCTCTATATAATTGGTGTGTTAATGAAAAATAGGATTCACGACAATGTGAATAACACACCTATTGTCACAATATAAGGTAGTAGGCTTGCTTATGGGAACAGTCAAATCTTGGAGCAAGGATGTGAGCCATTGTAACTCATAAACTACATTGGCAAGGGCATGATATTCTGCCTTAGAAGAATTGTGAAAGATAGTGGCTTATTTGTTAGACTTCTATGAAATAAAAAAACCTAAGATAAACAAGGTACCTAGTAATGGAGTGTATGGTGTCTAAACATCTAGCCCAATCAGAACCACTGAAGGCATGAAGCTGGAGAGTGCTAGAAGCAAGGAAGAATAAACCACTACCAAGAAAGCCCTTTATATATCTAAATATGCGACAAACTACTTGATCATGAACTGTGGAAGGATGAGACACATACTGACTCTGGTTCTGCATAACATAAGCAATATCAGGCTTGATATTAGTTAGATATATCATCCTACCCACAAATCTGCGAAAGGAATAAGCATCCTCAAGGCATAGAGTAGAGCTAGCAACCTGATGCAACTTCAGGTGATAATCCACGGGAGTGGACTGACTTGACACCCAACATGTGGGAATCAATGAGGATGTCAACAACGTACTTTTGTTGGAAAATGTTGATGCCTACAGGAGACTAAGCCACTTCAAAACCCAAGAAGAATCTTAGATCACCTAAATAATTGATTTTGAATATGATATCAAGAAGCTTAGTGATGTTGGAAATTTCCACCATGTCATTTCCAACCAATACTATCTCGTCAACATACACCAAGAAAGCAGTGAAGGAGTTTACATGATTTCTTATGCACAAAGAATAATTTGTGGGATATTGATGGTAACCATGTGACATGAGAAATGAGGAAATGCTAGCATACCATTGTCAGCTAGCCTGTTTTAATCCATATAAAGATCTCTGCAATCTACAACTTTGTTGGCTAATCAAGATACATGCTAGTGGTAAAACCATGTAGACTTCTTTTTTAAGGTCTCCATGCAAGAAGGCATTTTTTACACCCAATTGTATGAGGTTTCAGTGCCGAGTTGCTGCCAGGTCAAAGAAGAGTCTTATAGTAGTAAGCTTAGAAACTAGAGAGAATGTATCAAGGTAGTCTTGCCCCTCAATCTGTGAGTAACCTTTGACGACCAATCTAGCTTTATATCTCTCAATTGAGCCATCTGCTTTAAGCTTGATTTTGTAGACCCATTTACACCCAATGACAAATTTGTTAGGAGGTAGGTAGTAAGCACCCAAGTCTGGTTGGCTTTAAGGGCTCAAGTTTTAGAATTCATGGCTTCTACCCAATGTGGGTAAGTGAAGGCTTGGGACTGGCTTTGTGATTGGCAGAGATAGTGAGTATAGCTTTGGCATAGTGGTGTGATAGTTTAGAATAGGAGAGAACTCCAATAATTTATTATTAATTACCTGAATTTTGGGATGAAGAAAAAGAGTTATGGTAATAACTGAGTTTGGTTGGTCTACAAGACTGTTTGGTGGATCTACGCAGGGATGGAACATCTTCAGGGGTAGGTATGAGAGGGCTAAAATGTGGCTTAGTGGTGAGAGGAGGGCTAGGTTCAAATCAAAAGCAGCTGGTGTATGAGGTACAATATCAACATCAGAAAAAAATATGGTGGTGTGAGGCAAGGGAAAGACCTCAAGTGAATCAGGCTTACTGGCAGTAGTATAAGGGAAACATGACTCATAAAATTCTACATTCCTAAATATGCTAAATGCTCTAGAGTTCAACTCAAATGTAATGAAGCCCTTGGTATTATATTTGTAGCCAAAAAAGATGGAGGACACTACTTGAGGGCCAAGCTTTTTCCTATTTGCAGTGAGTGTACTAGTGTAACACAAACATCCAAATAATTTTAGTTGGGACATGTCATAAGGTTTATGATAAAGCTTTTATTAGGGAGAGACATTCTCGAGCAATGGAGTTGGCATATAATTGATTAGAAAGGCAACATGGGTCAAAGCATAAGACCAAAAAATAAATGGTAAATGAGATTGAAAGAATAAAGATCTTGCAACATTCAGAAGGTGTTGATGTTTTCTCTCAACAATTCCATTATGTTGTGACGTTTCTACCCAAGAAGTCTAGTGGATGATGCTTGTTTCTTGATTAAAAATATTTCAAGATGAACTCAGAACCATTGTCACTTAGAATAACTTTAACTTTAATAGTAAATTGTCTCTTACAGTGTTGACAAAGCTCTTTAGGAGGAATTGGGTTTTAGCCTTAGAATCCATAAAAAATCCATACAAATTAAGTGTAATCATCAACAATGGTTAGGGAATATTTATGGCCATGCATGGAACGAACGTTGCAAGGTCCCTAAATATCATCTGGTATCAAATCAAGGGGAAAAACAGATTTGGATATGTTATCAGAGAATGGAAATTGCTTTTGTTTAACTTGATGACAAGTATCACATATGAATTCTTTATCAAAGTTAACAGTAGGGAAAATTTTTTTAGAACCAACATTCTTTCATTAGAAGGGTTCCCTAAACTAAACACAAAATTATTACATACATAATTAATCACACTTATGCCGATATTAGAAACATGAAAAGGAAGGCAATCTAATCTATATAATCCTTAGAGGCTTTAACTGTACCAATCATCCCTAGAGGCATGGAAGAGACGATATAAGTTTGAAAGTGGATAACAAATTGAATTGAAAAGTAGGAAAATATGGAACATTGTCGAGATAGAAATTGTTAAAGAAACACAGTCCCAACATGTGTTGCCTCAACCTTATGACCATTGGGAAGTTTGATTATAATGGGGGTGAAACTTCCTATACTTTGAGTATAATGAGGGTTAATGGCACTGGAATCCAATATCCATGAGGAATTATTTGATTCATTTTCATGGCAGTAAAATGTGTGAGTGTAATTACCTGCTGGTGAACCATAAATCTGGTTTATGTACCTAATGTTTAAATTCGAAGAATAGCTTCCCTAAGATTGTAGCAGACTCGTCAACTACGGATATTGTTGATTAGTTAATCTAATCTCAGTCATATTACCATGTTGCCTTATCTAATTGGAATTTGTATTTGTTGTCTCGTCTTTCACAGTGTGATTTATAGCTGAGTTTGACTTGTGAAGTCTTTGACCTGGTAGGTACTTGTGCTTCTCATAACATTCATCAACTATGTGACTAGTATTCCTATAGTGTGTGGAGACTTTAGCATCTTCTTTACCTCTACCTTTTTCTCTACCTCTTCTAGAAGAGCTAAAGTTTGTTGGAAATCCATGCTTTTTGTAGCAATTCGCCTCAATGTGATAGTCCTTTGCACACTAAGAACAAGTGACCTTCAAACCAGTGTAGTATGCAACATTGATAAAATTGGAACTACTCAGCTTATTGAATATGCCTATATCATTGTTGTTGATGTGCCTTTCTTGTTGGATGACATATGAGAAGACCTCGCTAAGAGATGGAAAAAATTATATCATTAGAATATTTGATCTAACATTGCTGAAAGATTCATTTAATTCTCTCAAGAATTACATAATTTGGTCCTACTACTTCCTCTCAATGACAATCTTCAAAGCATTGCAGATGCATTTAATCTCACATTCGCACTTAGCATCATGTCTATAACTCTCTATCTCATCCTAAATGATTCTCAATTTCGTAAAATACTTTGACATAAATCTTTCTCCCTGTTTGATGGAAGACATTTGTTGTTGTAGGCCAAATATTCGAAGTAAGTCCACTTACATGTATCTTGATTTATGGTCCTTTTATATATCTCTGACATTGTCCATCCAAATAATGCTTTGGCGAATTGATGGAGACACAAAGTGAACTATCCAAGAAACAACAATATTGTTGCACTTTTTCCAGGTTGTGAACAGAGCATCACTTTGTGCTAGTCGTCGAATAGAGCCATCGACAAACTTTGACTTATTCTTCACACTTAGGACAGTTATCATTTATCTACTCTAAGAATTGTAATTTCTTGAATTAAGAGTTGGCAAGACCAGTGCAATGTCAAGGTTATCTTCAAGGTGTAGATAATAAGGGCTATGCATGTTTAGCTAATGATCAATTTGGGACGAAACCTCCATGCAATCACTTCAATCGATTTTTCTCATAATTTGATCAATGAGAGAAAGGCGCCAAAAGCCAACAATGGAGTGAGCAGGAATGATACCAAGGGTAGTGCAAGAGAGCTTTTCAATTGAAGAGCTTTAATACCTTATCAAAGTTCATGCAACTCATGACAAAGAAGAACCAAAGAATAAAGTGCAGAAAACCAAAGAAAAACGCAAGCATGAAAATGCAGAGAAAACAAGAGAAAGAATAGGTACGAGAATGCATAGAAAAGAGACTTGAATTCTCAACTCTTATTGAATAAATATGAAAAATCAATTGGTTATAATTAGTTAGAAGGATTTTATACTAACAATAACTAATATATTAATTGATTAATTGAGTTGATTAACTAACTAACTAATCCTAAGTATGCTGAATAAGGGTGTGACCTCCATACACATACATGTGAGTTACATTTTATGCATGATTTGAATGAAAAAAAAAAAAGAATTAATTGTAAATACATCATTTGTTATATATCTGATGGTTATACAAGAATTATACTAAACGGTTATAAATGTTGATTAACCATGATAGTTTGTAAAAGGGGTTATATTAGTTGTAGCTATTCCAATTTCTCATTAAATATACATATGTACTATTCAAGAGGGAGAAAAATAGAAAACCTTCAATTAAATAAAGTTATATGTGTCACCCCATTGGAACTCCGAAAACTTTGTAATTAATCGCTTTCGTATTTAAATCACTAATAACATATTATTAAAGATTTTTCAACAAATTAATCCTTTAAAAATCTAATCTATCATCGAATTAGTTTCTTAAAAATCTAAAATTCACCACATAATTTCTCATTGAAGACTAAGTGTGTTTGGAAAAAATATAATCTAATTTATAATCTATTTTTTAAATTATAAGTTATTTTTAAAAATAGGATGGATGTTTGGAAATCTAGACTAATTTTAGAAAAAAAACTTTAAAGGAATAAGTTGTATTTAAAAATTAAAATTTTGTAACTTATAAGTTATAATTCTTTCTCAACAATTTTTTTTCTTTTAATTTATTTTACGTTCTATCACTTTATAATTATTTTTTTTGTTGCAGAGGTTTATTATTTTCAAATTAATCTTCAAGGAACTTAGATCAACTTTGATCTAGTATTAAAAGTTCACACGTAAACTATATTGTGAAGAGAAGAAAGAGATAGTGGGTGGCAGGTTTGAATTTTTTAATTAACAAAACTAATTAATTAACAATTAATATCTTTTTATAAAAAAAATTTAACAAATTTATTAAAATTAAAATTGATTTAATTATAATCAATTATAAAAATAATCAATTATATATAATAAATTATTAAAATAATTTATTTTTAGCTTTTCTGAATGAGTGATAACAAATAAAGAATTTGTGAAAATTTAAAGATTAATTAATATGTATTTTTCTATTTGTTTTATCAATTTTTTTATTTTTTATTTGTTTTTTATACTTTGAAAAAGTTAACTGATGATGTAACTTTTATAAAATGTTTCGAACAGCTTAATAATGAAAGAAAATTGAGGGAGAAGAACTTAATTGGTAAGCTGATTGAAATAAGAATGGGAGTTTACTTGTGTGGAGGAGGATCTCCCCTAAAAGCAACAGCACTTATTGCTGCAATAATATTATTCTAAATAAGTTTCGAGGCTTAGAAAATGTTACTCACCTGCATGTTACCGATTAAGTGGGCAAACAGAACAAGCCCCAGAATAGCTATGAGTATTGCAAATGCAGTTTCCCAAACAAATGTGCTTGTAGTCAAACTCTGGCCATAGGAACTGAGAAACAGAAAACAAATAAATAGTTAATCAAATGTGAACAAATAAAGAATCAGCGAAAATAGACGAGAAGAAGTTCGTCATAAATATTCATATGTGAGGAAATATAATTGAGTTTTCAGACTGAAGAACCAAAAAATTTTCTTCTAATGAGAGAACAAAACTATATCGGATAAATTGAAGAGCATGGCCGTAGTTTTTGTTAAAACACTCTTTCAGCCAGTTCTCGAACCAAACCTTAAGTTCTGCAATCCCCACCACAGACAATAGAGATACTTCTCTATAAACGCAGAGGAGACAACATTATTTATCACTGCATTTCCAAAAATTCCATAGTTGAAACTGGTGCTATTTTCTGGATTGCAGTTACCAAACACAGAGGTTGTATTTACCCACTTCATGCGATCATCATGGTCTAAAGTACTGCAATCTAAGTACTTAAGAGCACATTTAACAGGGAGGATTTCATTTCTGCATTCAGATTTCCAGCAAGTAGCATGCCTTTCAATTGATAACAAATACCAGGATGCCCCCAAGACCTACAAAAGTAATAAAACATCCAATAGATAATTTTTAAATTATGAATTGGAAATAGTGATTGAAGAAAACATACATGACTAGCTAACATGTATAGTAACAGATTATAAGCAGCTCCAGCCCAAGCTGTCTTTGTAACCACACCAGTGGCTTTAATAATCTGAGAACTTAATGGGAAAATCATATATAATCTGGGGACATATTGAAGCAGAACAATCAGTACAAGTGCATTGTTGGTATGATCAGCATGAGAGCTTCTAATTGCTGGCATAATAAACCAAATCACAATCTGCCAGAAAGAAAAACACATGTCATTTAACATCACTTTCACACAGTGAAAATCTTTCAAGGACAAGATAAAAAGACAGAAAACAAAAACTAGCAAATCGATCCACAGAAGTAACTTGAAAACACATTCAACTTAAAATTTTATTCAACATGTATAAAGATATTGGTATTTTTCTATTTCCCTGCATTAAGCATATTAAAAATGTTGAGTAACTTTATATTTAAATTTATACTCTACTATGGACCAATACTTTATTTTACATTAAGTTAGTCAATAAACGTGATATTGGTGTTCTTCTATTTCCCTGCATTAAACATGTATAAAATGAGAGTACTAAAGCTGAAACCTTTGTGATACCTGGGGAAGAGGCAGAGTAGCAACAAGATCTAGGAAGAACTCTGATCTCAAATATCGCCTTGCAATCAGCCTAGGATCCATAACAAGCTCACCCCTACCAAACACCCTTGAACTTGGAGACACGTAGGCAGTTCTGAACTTGATGGCCATGTTGAGCAGATAGAAAACATCAGCAAATGTCCGGAAACATGTCACAACAATTCCCAAATTCAAATCAGTAGCCATACATGATGACTTGCCATCATTTGCTACTGAGGGGAGGTAGAAAAAGAATGGATCAACAAAGAGTGCTAGAATACAAGAAAACAGGAAAGCCCGGTTCCACTCCAAAATGACATCACTGCCAGGATCAAGAATTCTCTTCTTCCAAGGCTCATTTTTTTCTGGGAAAACCTTCAACTTTCCCAGTGAGGGAATTTTGATACTCATCCTGTTCTTATCAGCACTACTCATTATGCATTCTTTATAGACTGTGAATGCCTTCTCATGGTGTTTGTGGGACTCCCAAGGAGGTCCTAGAGTCTGTTCTGCATCATTGGAGAACCTGTGAGTTTCCAAAAGGACCAAAACCACTAATCAAACCTGAGGAAAGTTGTAATGTGGAAAAAAGTGAATGAAAAAGGGACTACGGTATTGAATTTACCTTACTAGCTTCTCATTTTTTAGCTCCATTGTCATGATTATGATGAACTATTGTCAAATGTTACACTGATACTACTTTTACCGAGGAGTGCATTCTATTGCAAGTTGCAAGATGGCAATGAAGAAGAGCAACTCTATTGACTATGCTGTTCCCATGGAACATTACTTCCTCTCAGATGGACGAAACGTGCCTTTTACTTCATCTGCAACCAAAATAAGTTTTTGAAGAAAAGAGAAAAGTTGGGTAATAGGGTTGATAAGCTTTGATTGAATCCAACGCTTAAAGATTTGAATAAAAGAGGTTTGACTTATTGGTTGCTTCCGTGGACAACGGAAGAGCAACCAACAAAACGGCCTTCCGTTAACACAGCTGAGATATTCAGCTATACTATAATGCACATAGGACAAGTGTAAACGTGGGAAGTGGAAAGCATGACAAAACTATATATAGATTTAGCTAATTTACACCAGCTTGCATTTAATATAATGAATATGCTAAGAAGTTAATTATGGAGTGTTATTATCGTGTATTCACTATTTCTTTTCATCTTTCACTTCCAGTATTTTTTTTTTCTTATTTTTTATCACGTCATTCACCACATCTATTATTATTTTTTCAAATAAGATAACTATATTTATTGACAATCAGGAAAAAATGTTAATTATTAATATTAAATCATGTCATGAATTATTAAGATTTAAAAACGTAAATTATGGTATGATTTTAATGTTTTCTAATTTTAACTCTCCAGGTGTCCATGCATGGTAAAACTGTTAAAATTTGTTCATTTTACATATATATTAAAACATCAACTCTGACAAGGTCATGCTAGTGTCATGAACAGTAGAGCTCAGTTGAGAAGAAATGACAGGTTGTTTAAGAAGAATTGTTGTTCTTCTAAAGTAAAGAACTGATATAAAACTGTAATGTAATGCTTGTTCTTGTTAAAATAGTTCTTATAATTAACTTAAAATCTTCTGGTTGCTCTTATTTATTATTTTATTCTAAAAACAATAATCTCACTTGATAAGTCTTCGTTAATAAAGACAAAAGCATAATTAGCAGCAAAAACATGGTTATCCGTAACATGTACATTTTGCTTCATTTTATTTTGCACATCCATATCCATATATATAGATAGTTTTATTAATTTGCTTTTTGGAATATTCTCATAGATGCCTGCAAGTGATATTTAAGATTTTTTAATCAAATTATATACATTTTCATAGTACCTAAAAAATAAAAACAAAACACGTTTACAATGAAGTTTTATGGTTGCTTTCTAAATTCTAAGAAACGAAACTGAACGAGCAATAGGCAAAAAGGAGGGTAAAATTAATGTATGAACTTGTCGCCAGCAATGCTGCACAAGAGGTGAAGGTTGACCCTTCATTACGTAATTGAGAAAATTAAGAATTGACAAGTATAACACTTTTTTAAAACATTGATGTGATTCTAATATGACCCAACATAATTTATTTCCTAAACGTAAAACATAACGTCTGGTTTAATATACAGTAAACCTTTCCATCCGAGGAATTATATATCTTCATAATTAGAACAACTAGAAAAGATAGATTATAAAAAGTGGTAAAATAATAAAATATAGTTGAGTGGGTCTTAAAGATCTAGTAGAATCTTTTCCACTCAGAGTTTGCTAAACCTCAATCAACGGCACAAATGTGACCAATATGTGCTCTCGTAACTCGCTAGACGTGCTTTACCTGTTGATCATAAAAATAATATTAATGCTTGATTGATACTAATTTCATGCCACGATTAACGAAGTCAAGTAAATTCTGCACAAACTTTTAAATGTCTAGAAACAAAGAAAAAGCCAACGAGTTGAGTCGATGGTATAACCAAGTATCAAATCTCTACTTTTTATTTTAGTTTTTGTTTTTGGTGGTAGTCCTTTAGTAACAGATTAGCATGGTTTCCTATCATTCCTTATAATGGTGCGCCAATTCCTTAAACTTTATTCCATTAAAAACCAACACCTGAATGCATCTAAAGAGTGTGCATAACTTTTTACGATTATGTTGTGCACACTTACTTACCGAGTGTGTATCTCTCACAGTACATAAAGAAATAGAGATAAGGCAGCGAGAAACTTAGGGAATGAGAGAAAGATTCTTCAAGAAAAAAGAATTTGGGTTTTTTTATTCTGAGTCTTAACATGTGTTTTGTTATTACTCACACACCAACCACTTAGTTATGCATCCTATGTTCCTTATATAAATAGAATTACTATTCTCTAGAACAAACAAACTAAACTAACTAACAGGAATAATAGTTAGTTACATACAGAACAAAAGATTAGTCTATTGTACGAGAACTGTAGACAATAATTCTCCACCATGGTTCGAACTACAATTTTCTTCCAGAACAAGCAATTCCATCTTAATCCCCTTACAGCCAGATCATATAAAGGCAGTGGTAAACCTTGGTACTGAGAATAGCCTTAGTGATCATATCTGCTGAGTTATAGTCAGTGTGAATATTCTTCATAATTACAGACCCTTTGCTAATGATTTCTTTGGCAAAATGCAACTTGATGTCAATATGTTTGGTCTTCTCATGGCACACTGAGTTCCTAGACAAGTGGATGACACTTTGATTGTCCTTATGAATTGTGATCACCTTGTCTTGCAGCATCAATTCTCTAACAATGCCTTCAAGCCACATTGATTCCTTCACAATTTCTGTCAGGGCCATGTACCTAGCTTCAGTTGTTGCGAGTGTCACTACCTTTTTCATGCTTGCTTTCCAACTCACTGCAGTATCACATGCAATGAACACAAAACTTGTAAGAGATTTCCTAGTGTCTATGCAACCAGCATAATCAGAGTCAACAGAGCCTTCAATTGCTTCTGCCTTCTTGGTACATCTGGCTCCACCATAAATCAAACCTCTCCCAACAGAATTCCTTAAGTATCTCAGTATCCACTTGATTGCTTGCCAATATTCACTGCAGTATCACATGCAATGAACACAAAACTTGTAAGAGATTTCCTAGTGTCTATGCAACCAGCATAATCAGAGTCAACAGAGCCTTCAATTGCTTCTGCCTTCTTGGTACATCTGGCTCCACCATAAATCAAACCTCTCCCAACAGAATCCCTTAAGTATCTCAGTATCCACTTGATTGCCTGCCAATATTCCCTGCCTAGTTTAGCCATAAACCTGCTAACAATGCTAACAACATATGCTATGTCAAGTCTGGTACAAACCATAACATACATGAGTGATCCGACCACATTTGCATATGGAATCTTTTCATATAAGTCACCTCATCCTGATTCTTAGGTGATTGTTTCAAACTGAGCATGAACTGCTATGAGATAGGAGTGACCATAGGCTTGGAATTTGATATTCCAAAATTTTCAAGCACCTTCCTTAGGTAAGCTTCCTGGGACAAGTGCAACAATTTCTTTCCTCTGTCCCGATTAATTTCAATCCCTAGGATCTTCTTAGTAGGCCCTAGATCTTTCATTTCAAACTCTTTGCACAAGTCAAACTTGACCTTGATTATCTTCTCCTTGCTGTTGCTATCTAACAAGATGTCATCAACATAGAGTAAAAGTATAGCAAACACTGCATTGTCAAAAAATTTAAAATAGACACAATTATCATAGTCACTCCTATTGAAACTCATCTTGGTCATGTATTCATCAAATCTTTTATTCCATTGTCTTGGAGATTGTTTTAATCCATATAGTGATTTGTTTAGCTTGCAGACATGATCTTCCTTGCCCTTTTCAACAAATCCTTTGGGTTGCTGCATTAATATAAGCTCATTCAGCTCCCTATAGAGGAAAATTGTTTTAACATCCATTTGTTCTAGCTCTAAGTCTAGCACTACCACCATTGATAACAAAATCCTTATGGATTTGTGTTTAACAATTGGTGAAAACACCTAATTGAAGTCAACTCCTTCCTTTTGAGTGAACCCCTAGGATACAAGTCTAGCTTTGAATCTAGTTGGTTCAAAACCTCGGATGCCTTCCTTCTTCTTAAAGAGCCATAAGTAGTTGACCACTTTGGAATCAGGAGGTTTCTTGATCAAATTTCATGTATTGTTATTATGGAGGGACTTCATTTCTTCCTCCATAGTACTGAGCCATTTTTCCTTCTCCTTAGTAACTAACACTGATTTAAAATCTTTCGGGTCTCCCTCTAGGACTTCAATGGCTGAAATTAACGTAAAAACAATAAATTCAGTATATTCAACAAACAAACCGAACTAACTAACAGAAATAATTGTTAGTTAGTTATGTACAGAATAAAATATTAATCTATTATATGAGAATCATAGCCAATAGATTATAACTTTAATTATTAATTCACTTACTTATATTATCTTTCTATATCACTAAGCAGCATATAATTGAACTTTAATAATTTTTTACTGATTCATAATGTACATTTTGCTCCTCGCATCATATGAAGCAGCGATTGGTCTGGGGTGTGGAAAATAGTTGAGTTCCTCCTCGCAACATAATGTTTTCCTTGAATTTTTAGATCTTTAGGCCGAAGTCCATCGTTATCTAATTGAAAGAGAGAGAAAAAATCTTTTGCTGATATGTTTTATCCTCGTCTCTCTTAAGCGGTATTTGTACCAGTAATTGTCGATATTATTGGATAAACGCTTAGTCGTGTGACTTGTGACAGAAGAAATTTATTTAAATTTTGTTTTATATACTTAAGAGTTAAATTAGATACATTTACAAACCAAACATTCTTTATAATTTTTCTATTGCACATTTGATTAAGCTTCATTTAAGTAAAATAAATTATTTTTTGTCTAGGTCATACACGTACATATGAAAATATATCAACCTTATTTACAAAGACCTACGATCAAGTCTACGTCAAGTTTAGGCCATAATAAAATCTATTTAGTTTAGAAAGTTTTCTTCTCACTTTCTCGTTTGTTATTCGCACATTTATGGTGTTTAAAATAATTTGAAAAACCTCAACATTTTCTTATCTTATGATTTTTAAATGTATATTCTAGATCAGAAATATACATTTTAAGGTAATGTATATCTCAGATCAATTGATCTATAATGTATTATGTTAATTTCAGAGAGGAGATATGAAATTGTAACAATATTTGTCTATTTTTATTCGGGATAGGTGCATCCAGAATTATATACAATTAGCATTTTCGATTGACTCATCTAGAAATATAATATCATATTCATATTTTGGATCAATTGATCTAGAATATTAATTATTTTATGTTTCAGATTGGTTGATATGAAATACAATTGAGGATACCTTACTACTGCATTTTGGATCACTTGATCAGGAATTATCATAATATATTTTGAATCAACTAACCCAAAATATACATTTTAAGGCATTCTGAATCAACTGATCTGAAACACCATAAAATGCATATTTCGGATCAGTTGATCCAAAATATACACCCTAAATGTAGTTTATAGCAAGATGAGAGTATGCTGGATTTTTCATATTAAGTTAAACGTGTGGGGTGCGAATAGCAAATGATGGAATGCTAAAAAACTACCTTCAATTAAATAGGTCTAGCCTAATAAGCTCATCTAAAAAGTCTTTTAAGCCTAATAGATTGATCTATTATTTAAAAAATTATCAATAAATATTCATTATTATTTTATTATTATCATATATTAAATTTGTTATAATACATTAAAGTTTTATTTATTAATCTTTTCAAACTACAATAATTTTTTATTTACATAATGAGTCGAGTTAAAGTTTAAATTTGAGTTTATTTAAAAATAAAGTTGTTCTATTTAAATGTTTAGATCATATAAATAAGTTGATGAATATAAGTTTAAACCTTAAAAAATATGTTTAGATAATAGAAATAAGTTAAATTTGAATTTTATATAGTCTTATATACATATTTGTATCTCTATTTTGGACTTAAATTATCACAAATTAAGCTCTTAAACTAAGTCAGATTTTTATGTATGTAAGATCCAAGTCCTTAAAAAGATCTTTGACAGGTAAATATGTCTGAATCAAGCCATGAAATGAATATTTTTAAACGAGATCATGCTGAGGCTTAGCAAAACCTAACTCAACTCGCTACATTTCACCCTTACATAAAAAGACCCATATATTGACTTAAATATGAAGCATACACAAAAAAAAAAGAGGCTTGAGTGGATTTACAAATTGAATGGATTAAATACATGTTTGATTTATGCCACAATTTATTTTAGACCCATAATTAATTTTTGATAAATTTTATGTTTAGTTTCATCTTAAAAAAGAGTCCATAATTATTTTTAGTTTCATAACAATTGATTTTAGTTAAAACAACTTAGGATAATTTCAACATTGGATAAAAAATTATATAATAAATTTTAATTCTTTGTTTCATAATAAAAAATTCTTTTATAATCAAAATATCTAAAGATTGCAAACATAACTTTTTTATTTTTGTGACTTAGAATTGTAACCTGTTAAACAAACTACTCCCTCCATCACTAAATGTAAGACTTTTTTAAATTTACATCATTTAATAAAGTTAGTTAGTACGGTTAATAACATTAAATTTGTTAAAAATTTATATTGTTTTACAAAAATTATCTTTAAAATCATTGGAACTCATAATGTTTCTTTCACCTAGTTAATTAATATGCACGACACATTTTATCCAATGCTAATAAGAGAGTAATGCATTTATATTTTTAATACACATTTATTGTAAAGTAACTAAGGATTATTTGAATTAAAAAACTTAATACAAATCAAAACTTGAAAAGAGTCTAATAAAAATTAAGGTGGCGTTTCATTTAAGAAAATGTTTTTTATTTTTATTTTTTAAAAATAGTTTTCATTTTCAAATTTTCAACATTCATAAAATAGGTTTATTTTCACTTAATATTTTTTATTTAAAAATTGTAAAATTTAATTAATTTTAGTAAAATATCACAAAATATTTATATAATTTAAATTTATATAATTACAATCTTGTTATTAAGTTTTTACATAGTTTTGATTTTTTAAATACTGAAAACAATTTTTTTTTTATTTTTAAATTGTTTTTTGAAAATGTTTCCAAAGAAACTATTTTCTAAATTGTAACCGAATATATTGTCACTACTATTTTTTGTGAAAATGAAAACAGAAAATACCCAAAACAAACACCACCTAAACTACAAACAAAATTGATAAAATAGTTTCATATTTAGGGATGGAGGGAGTAACTTTGAGTTTGATAATTTCAACAAGGATATTAAAATATACGATGATTATAAAATTAATTTTTAGACTAGATTAGGTTAAATACCATTATTTTTAAACTAGATCTGTGTTTGAACTGGTGAAGAAGACATTGATTCATTGTTCACTAGTTCAACTATAGTTAAACAAGTAATTAAATTGTTGATTGAATAAGTCTTAATAGAATAATTTTTTTATTTTTAAGAATAAATTATCTCAACATTTCCTAAAGATTGTAAAAATTACATTTGAACTTAACCTTAGTTTGAATCAACAATAGCGTATCAATGGCACTCCCTCCCCCATTAACAATATTAACTCGGATAGTGAACCCTAACACATGATGTTTATTGAATTTCGAAAGATAAAAGTATTCACTTCTCCTTCTTTATAACATTAACTCTCATTATTCAAGATTTTTAGACGCAGGTTGGACTCACTCCTTTTCCTTCCTATTGAGTTTTGGCTTCATAACATGTATTTTTATGAAGCATTTGCATCAATAGTGTTAAGAATCATGTTAATGGTTTTGATTTTCATAACTTATTACATTTTGAGTGAATTCTATGCAACACTCACAATGCAAATTGACTCAATTTTGGTTTGTGCAAAGAGTTTTGCTTGTAAAAATTTGAAAACATGGAGCGTTCTCCTGTACTATTTTAGAAAATTAACCTTCTTCATCGGAAATGAAAATGACCTTTATTGTTCTTCCTCGAAAACTAGACCCTCTATTGTAGCTCTTCATCAGATTTGCAAGAGAAAATGATCATGAACATGAGTCTATTTGGATAACTTAAATGAAGGGCATAATAGGGTTTTTACAAATTTGCAATTAAAAAAATAAAATTTTTTATTAATTTTTTAACTAACAACCTCAGGAGAGAGGTGTAATTGAAATGGTAATTTATGGAGAGGGTGCATGTGTATTCAAATCTTAAGGATGCATGTGTAATCATCTAAAATCTTAGGACTTTATGTGTAATTAATTATCTCAAACTTAAGGGGTACATGTGTAATTTACTCTATTTTAATTAATATACGATAATTACTGTACTAAATAATATTAAACAAGAAATAACATAATATTCATAATATTAAAATTTTAAAGTATAAAAAGTCATACATATTTCATAAGTCATAACATATAACAAAAAATATGAAATAAAAAAGGATTCTTACTAAATACACTCCCATATTTCTAAGCTTATCCTTTCATTAAATTGGCATTAAAGGGGTTGAATTACACACACACATATGTGTATTTATAAAAATATGAAAAACTAAAAGAATTGTTGTTTTATACAAAAAAAGTCAAAATGTGAACTGTAACACCCTATTTTTTATAACTAAGATATTATATGATACATTCTGAAAATTTTATATATAATAATAGTAATTATGCATGTGAAAAACTTAAATAAGTTAATTTAGTATATATAATCATTTTTGCTAAAATTTGAAAATTTTCTTTTTCTTTGAAATTCGCTAAGCAAAATATTTCACTCAGCAACCGAACCTCTTAACCCAAATGGTCGCTTAATAATAACTACCTAAATTACCTATTTTTGCATAGGTAAAATAGAGCAGTTATCCTTATTCCGCTTGCTTTCCTCCTTTTTACACAAAAAATTAATATTTAAGAAAATTTATTACAAATTTAATTTTGGGCATACTTTACTTCTATTTTCTTGTTTTGCATTATTTGATCAGGTTTTTGAAGGAGGCTAGAAGAAGGTTGAAGAATGGGAAATCTGGAGCCAATGCCCAGTGGCTAAGGAGTGGCTGCCTAGCATTGGTCGACACCTAATGATAGCAAGGTGGGTGCCCAACACTCACCAACCCGAGAGGGGTTATTTTTCACCTCTTGGCGCCCAGCGCCGACAAAGTGGTCACCTAGTGCCGGTTCGCGAATAGAGCCCCATTTAAAAATAAAAAGTTGCATTTCGATAGAGCGAACATAGAAGCGGTGCACCATTAGGGTTCTTCCACTTCTAGCCACCATTCTATCCCGTCTCACTCCATTTTATAACCCCTTGCCACCAATCATGCTATCCACATCCATGGAAGGCAAGATTCTTTTGATGTAACTTTGTCTTGAAATCTATTGTATATTTTGCTCTATTAATATAAGTTTATCACTCATTATTAGAGTTTTTCTTTACCTTGCATTTGATTTATATATATTTTATGGATTTTGTTTGTTGGATGAACTCAGGAGATGGATTTTGCTTACGAAATGGGAAGAGCTCCCACTAGGGTTTATTTCTTGGGAGAAAGTAAAACCCATTGGCTATCTTGAGCTCCTTTCTTAATGCATGTTATTTCATTTTAGGTTATGTGAGATATCCATGATCTAAAGCTTAAATAGCTCAGTCTCTAATTCCTGAGGAATCAAAGAAAGAGTATTTTTGTAAGTGATAGGAACATGAGTGATAAACGAAAATTTGATAGAATATTTATGCAATAAAGGGATGATAAAGTGAAATTAGAACCATACCAAGCTTCTCACAATATTTAACTTTAGTTTAATATTTATGCACTTTAATTTCTGCCATTCAGATTTAGTTTCAAATTAATTTCTCTACTGTTTACAAGTAATTATTATTAGGATTCTCAAAGTATCAATCTAGTCCCTATGGGATCAACCTGATACATCTATCGGGTACTATATACAATCGGTGCACTTGCCGGGAGTAGAGTAGAAAATTTGTTCATCAAGTTTTTGGCACCGTTGCTAGGATTGACGTTTGGTACTTTAGAATTTTAGTAATTTTTGTTTTCTATATTCATTTATTCTTTTAATTATTTATTTAGTATTTTTCATATTTATATTCTTTTGTCTTGTGCTGACTTGCGACTCTAGCTTCCTTATTTCTTGTTTATGTGTGACAGACTCCAGGTTGATCAACTACTATTTTATCATGATATTGAGAGAATAGCCTGGACAAACAAAAGCTTAACAAGGAGAAGGAGGCTTCTTGAGAAGCAAACTAGCACAGAGACACAAATTCATCAATCCCCTCCACTTGAATCCATTGAAGAATTAACTATCACAGAGGAAGAAGAAGTTCATTAGAATCCACGCACCCTGAGATATTACATAACTTACTCTGGTCCTAGGTAGTTCAATAGCTTAGTAAAACCCTTCACTGAAGCAAGGAATTTAGAGGTGAAGCCTACACTAATCAACTTGGTCTAGAACAACCAGTGTTCTAGGTTGTCTCATGAAGACCCGTATACTCACCTTAACACCTTCGTTGATATATGCAACGCTATGAAGATTCAGTATGTGAATGACAATGTGATAAGATTGAGCATATTTCCTTTTTCTCTGGCGGGGAAGGCTAAATAGTGGTTTCATTCCTTCCCATCTAATGCTCAGATGTCATGGGAAGAGTTGGTGGATAAGTTCATCACCAAGTTCTTTCCTCCTGCCATGGTAAACAAGAAGAAAATTGACATATCTAGCTTCAAACAAGGAGTTGATAAGTCACTTTGTAAGGCATGTGATAGGTATAAATCACTGCTCAAGAAGTGTCTAGCGCATGTGTTTGATGAATGAACCTTGCTTACCATTTTTATATCCAGGTTAGAGTCTTTGACAAAACGTTGTTGAATGCTTCAGCTGAAGGCTCTCTTTTTAACAAGACTCTTGAGCATGCTAGAAAGATTATTAAGAATATGCATCATGTGGGCCATCTAAAAAAAATGGTGTTTATAATTGAATCATCAGGATGCTCTTCTAGCTCAAAATCACGAATTGGCTCAACAGATAGAAAATTTCACAAAGCAGATAGCGCTCATTCCTCAGTAGTTGAGAAATATGCATCAAAGTTCTCACTCTCACGATCCTCAACCGATATTTCAAGCTTAGAATGTAGAAGGACATGAATTATGTGGAGAAGCTCTTAGGAAGAAATAAATTATATGGCCAACTAAGGTAGATCAAACTTTTATGGCAATAATCCTTATAATCCTTTCAATCGAAATGGGAGGAACAATAACAATTATGTCGGCTCCTCTAATAGACCACCTTTCCAACAAAAAACAATATAATCACTTCCAATCCAGATTTCAAGGGCAGGATTAGTTTAACAAATCTCTCCACCAGCCAATTCAAGCAAAACAAACTCAACAAGCTTACTCTTCCAGTACTGAAGCAATGTTCAAAGAATTCATGGAAGATTCACAATTGGTAGAGACAAAATCATGAAAATTTCAAGAACCTGGAGACACAAATTGGGCAATTAGCAAATCAGTTAGCTGAGCTAAAAAGTGGATCGTTCTTTGCTTAAACTCAGACAAATTCAAATGAGCATTACAAAGCTATCACTACTAGGAGCGGAAAAGCATTGGAAGCAAAAATAATTTGAGAGGGGTTTGAGAGAAAAATTGAGAGAAAATGAGAATAAGGAAAAAGTAGAGGAAAAAATTAAGGTGGTAGAAAAAAATGGGAAAAAGTGTAAGGTAGTAAAGGAGGATAGAAAGAAGGACAAAAAGGGTAGACTTAGACATGAGGTATCTCAGGAGGAGAGGAATAAGAGATATAATTCCAATGTTGTTCCTAAGAAGTTACCTTACCTACATGCCCTATCTAGGAAGGACAATGAAAGACAATTTGCTAGATTCTTGGACATTTTTAAGAGGTCAGAAATCAATCTAGCTTTCTCTGAGGCCCTTCAAGATGCCCATCTACTCCAAATTTATGAAGGAACTTCTCACCAAGAAATAGAGGTACACTAATCAGGTCACTGTTGAGGTTGTGGCCATTGTAATGTCATTTTCAAAAGATGCTTCTGCCCAAGCTCAAGGATCCTAGAAGTTTCACTATACCTCGCACCATTGGGAAATTCTCTATTGGGAATGCATTATTGGACTTGGGAGTGAGTATAAATTTGATGCTTCTCTCTTTGCAGAAAAGGATTGGTGACCTCGATGTCAAGCCAACAAGAATGACTTTTTAGTTAGCAGATAGGTCTATCAAGTATTGCTATGGTATGGTTGAGGATGTTTCTCGTCGACAAGTTCATGTTTCCTGTGGACTTTGTGGTGATGGACATGGAAGGGGATACTGAGATTTCTCTTATTCTAGGTTGACCTTTCATGAGCATAACTAATGTGGTAATTGATGTAGCTGATAGAAAGTTGACAGTGAGGGTACAAGATGAAGAGCTAAAATTTGACATGTTTAAAGCTATGAGTCATCCTAAAGATAAAGATGATTGGTTCAGGATGGATGTTCTTGATGAGGTCATTAGTGAGGCATGAGCCATGATGCATAGTTCTCCTCTTGAGAAAGTCTTGATAAACTTTATGGAGGCCTTAAATGAAGATGAGGAGAGGGATATAGATGAATGTCTCTGGGAACTTTATGCAACTAAGATGCTTCCATATAATGAGGTGGTGATTGAAGGATTGAAGAAGGAATCAAAGCATGAGCTTTCCAAGGTTGAACTTAAAGAACTATCATCTCATTTAAAGTATGTTTTCTTGTAGGATGGATATGAGAAACTAGTCATCATTAGTAGTGCCCTATCTGAAGATGAAGAAAAGATAGTGGTTTAAATTTTGAAGGCAATAATAAAGCTATTGGGTGGTTTATCTCCAATCTGAAGCGGATTGGTCAATCCTATTGTATGCATAAGATCCACATGAAAAGTGAGTGCAAGCCAATGTTACAACCTCATAGGTGTCTCAATCTACTATGAAGGAGGTTGTTAGAAAGGAGGTGTTCAAGCTACTTAAAGCTGGCATGATCTACCTATCGCAGACAGAGCATGGGTTAGTCCTGTGCAAGTACTGCCTAAAAAGTGTGGCATGACAGTGGTTCACAATGAGAAGAATGAGTTCATCCCTACATGCATTATCATTGGCTAGAGGATGTGCATCGACTACAAGAAGCTCAATTAGGCCACTAGAAAAGATCATTCCCCCTACCATTTATGGATCAGATATTGGAGAGACTAGCAGACCAAACATATGATTGCTTCCTTAATGGTTATTCCAGCTATAATCAGATTGTAGTGGATCCGGTTGATTAGGAAAAGAAAACTTTCACATGCCTCTTCGAAGTGTTTTCCTACAAGAAGATTCCTTTTTGGTCTTTGCAATGCTCCAGCAACATTTCAGAGGTGCATGTTCGCTATATTTATGGATCTAGTGGAGAAGAACATTCAAGTGTTCATGGATGACTTCTAAGTTTTTGGTCAATCCTTTAATGCTAGCCTTTCAAATCTTGAAGTGGTCCTAAAAAGATGTATAAAGACTAATATGGTGCTTAATTGGGAGAAATGTCACTTTATGGTGAGTGAGGGCATTGTTTTAAGCCACAAAATTTCATTTAGAGGGATTGAGGTTGATAAAGCAAAAGTGGATGTCATCGAGAAGCTTCCTCCAACAATTAATATCAAGGGTATTTGAAGTTTTCTTGGAGATGTTGGGTTCTATAGAAGATTCATTAAAGACTTCTCCAATATAACCAAACCGCTCTGCAATATGCTTAATAAGGAAACACCTTTCAAATTTGATGAAGAATGTAACTTTTCCTTTGAGGCATAGTGTCAGCTCTTGTGATAGTGGCTCCTGACTAGAGTCAACCATTTGTGCTCATGTGTGATACTAGCTACTATGTAGTGGGTGCAATTTTGGGGCAACATAGGGATAAAGTCTTTTATGTTATATATTTTGCAAGCAAAGTCCTCAATGAAGCTCAATTGAATTATGCCACTACAGAAAAAGAATTGCTAGCCATTGTCTATGCCCTAGAGAAGTTTAGACCTTATCTCATTAGGTCTAAAGTTATGGTCTACATGGATTATGCTGCTATTAAATACCTGCTTACCAAGCCCAACTCCAAGTTAAGATTGATCAAATGGGTTCTCTTGCTTCAAGAATTCAATATTCAAATCAAAGATAAGAAAGGCAGTGAGAATGTGGTAGCAACCCACTTATCTATGCTAGTGAACAAAAAGGTGACCATGCTGAAAAATGACATAAAAGAGGAGTTCCCTGATGAAAAGTTGCTTGGTATTCAAGAGAGGTCATGGTTTGCTGATATGACCAATTTTAGAGCAACTGGTGTCATTCCGAAGGATCTTAGCTGGCACTAAAGAAAGAAATTCTTCATGGATTCCAAATCTTATGTGTGGGATGATCCTCATCTTTTTAAGATTGGAGCTAATAATTTAATGAGGAGGTGTGTGTCCTTAGATGAAGCAAAAGATATTCTCTGGCACTTCCATAACTCACCGTATGAGGGCACTGTAGTGGAGATAAGACAATTGCCAAAGTTTTCCAAGCAGGGTTCTATTAGCCTTCAATTTTTAAAGATGCCTAGGAATTGATGAAAAATGTGACAAGTGTCAGAGAGCAAGTGGAATAGCAAGGAGGAATGAAATGCTCTTGCAAAACATCATTGAGGTGAGGTATTTGACTGTTAAGGGATGAATTTTGTTGGTCTATTTCCACCATCCTTTGGTAATAAGTACATCTTAATGGCAGTGGACTATGTGTCTAAATGGGTTGAAGCCATAATAGCCCTCAAGAGTGATGCCATAACAGTCATCAAGTTCCTCAAGAAAAACATCTTCACCATTTTGGAATGCCTTAAGTGCTTATCAATGATAGAGGGACTCAGTTTTGTAATGAGTAGTTGAGAAAGGTGCTGGAACACTATGGTGTCAAGCACAAAGTAGCATCTCCATACCATCCTTAGACCAATGGTCAAGCTAAGGTATCCAACTAGGAGATCAAGGGTATCCTGGAAAAGATTGTTGCTACTAGCAGGAATGATTGGTTCATTAAATTGGATGATTCTCTATGGGTCTACAAAATTACATTCAAGATTCCCATTGGACTGACTCCATTTCAATTGGTCTATAGGAAGGCATGTCATCTTCCCATGGAGTTGGAGCATAAAGTATATTGGGCCTTAAAGTTCCTGAATTTTGACCAAAAGGGTGCAGATGATATGAGAAAGCTATAGTTGCATGAGTTTGAAGAGATGAGACTCAATGCATATGAGTCTTCAAATTTATATAACAAAAAGTCAAGAGCTACCATGATAAGAAGCTACAGAAAAAAGAGCTCAAACCTGGACAACAAGTGCTACTTTTCAATTCCAGACTCAAGTTATTTCTAGGAAATCTGAAATCAAAAGTGGTCTACCCTTACACCATAAAAGAAGTTAAACCATTTGGGGCAATTGAAATTCAAGACCAAGCTACCCAGAGGAGTTGGGTAGTGAATGACCAAAGACTCAAGCCTTACTTGGGTGGTGAAGTTGAGAGACTCACCATTGTTGTGGATTTGATTGATCCTTGAGTCTTTAGACCGTTAGACTCGTGATGTTAAACAAGCGATCATTGGCAGGCAACCCAATTCTCTATCCTTTCTCTTGTTTTTACTTTTATATAGTTGTAGTGAATTGTTTTGGTGTTAGTGTTTGGATGAATTACTCATGTTTTTGGTTTTTAGTAGTAGTCTATAGTAGTTATGTTTTTGCTCTTAACTGTAGTTTTGTTATTAATGCTTTGTTAGTGTAGTTAGTATAGGTTGTTGTTAGTCTAGAATAACGATTTACTGGTTGTCTTGATGTTTAGTTCAGTTATGTAGTTTGATGTTTTGTACTTATAATTAGTGTTTATATTTTGTATGTTGCTAGTTAGTTGTGGATGTTTTAGCTATTTTTATGTTCAAATTTAGTTTAAATTATGCATGTGGGTGAAGGTAGTGGTGTTTTGTGTGTTTTTGTACTTATGATACCAATTTTGTGCATTAATAGTAGTTTTAAGGTGTTTTAGTGAGAATTTGGCACATGCGTGTTTTGTGAGTTTTAGTGTTTATTTTGTGCATGTAAGTGCGAGAGCAAGTTTCTTTAGAGATAAGTAAGTGGTGTGTGTGGTTAATTGTGCAATTTATTGTGTATTTTGTGTTTTTAATATGTGAGTTGTTTAAGTGTTTAAGTGTGAAATATATATAGTTGTGTATTTTGAGTTTTTGGGTCAATTTTGTTAATTTTAATGTTTAGTCAAGTTTGTTTGGTATGTAATAGTGTAATTGTGGTGTTAGTTATGAAGAGTTGGGTTTAGTTTGTGTTATAGGTATGTAAGTTATGCATTAAGCAAATTTGCTAACTTTTGTATTGTGAAATTACATATGCATTGATTTATCATTTTGGTGTTAAATTTGTAGATTTAAGGGTTTGTATAAGTTTGTTTGGTCTCTCATAGCATGGTTATGTTGTTAGTTTAGTCATTTCATGCATATTTTGTGTTTTGACCAATTGAGTTGTGTTTTAGGCACATTTGTGCCTTATTTCTGTCATTTGCTTAAATCTACAAAATTCGTGAGTTTTAGTGTTGATTTTGTGAATTTAATGGTTTAGACATGTGTGTTTAGGTCCATGTATGGTAATTGTGCTAAATTCGTTGTAGACTTCATTTTGGGTGCATGAGTTATGAGTTTTGAGCCTCAAAATCTAGTTTTTAAAACCAGATTATGCAATCTGATATCCAGCGCTTACCACACAGTCGCTAGATGCTGGTTCTGCAGAATTCTACGAATTGGATTTTTAGTATATGAAGGCCCAATGCCTATCTTGTGGCCGCTTATCTTCTTTTTGTAGTTCGCATATGAGCGTTGGATGCTCGTCTTGTGAGCTCTGGACGTTTGTTCCTGCATCCGTGCATTTGGTTTTTGGTCTTTGTTAGGGGGGCGTCTACTGGAACTTCCATGATTGTTAGACGCTGACTCGTAAAAACCACTTTCCAACCCTTTGTTCTATGTTCTCATGCATCCTTTCATATTTTATTTTATGTGGTTTTTAATCTCTTCAACTGTTTGTGTTGTTGGTTTCCTAAATCTCTTTTGCAGGAACATCCTCCATGATCATCATTGTGAGTTAGTCTTCAGGAGCCTGGGGACCAGGTTCACTTCTGTGAGAGGGGAAGGGGTCATCCAGAGCTTAAACGGATTCCAGAACACACTGTTTGTAGAGTTTCATACATTTCTTTGCGTTTGCATTATTGTTCAGTAAATTGTATAAGTTTTCCTACTAGGTGGCTTTGGTGGACATTGTTTTGTTAACATGTGCATTGTGTTTAGATTCATTATCTTCCCCTTTATTGGTGATTAAAATGCTCATGTGCTACTTTTTATGCAATTTTTGCTTGTGGTTGCCATAGAGTGGGTTGAGCTAATTGTGTACTGTTGACCACTTTGGCAAGTTTGTGTGGATTTATGAAGGAGAGCATTAATGCGTGTGAGGTTTTGGCCTTAAATGATTATTGTTGTATAAGTCACTATGTATCCCATGTTGTTGATTTTGTTTGATTCTCACTGACTAATTCTCTACATGCATGATTGAAAAATGACCAAGGCTTTGTTTCTTTATGTAAACACTTAGCCAAGTAGTCTACTTGTTTAATGTTTGACCCTTGTTTCCCCTTTTTGACCTTTAATTGGATTAATTCTTGTTTTTATCAACCTTTAAGCTAAATTTGTATATTACACATTCCTTTACCTTAGGGTTGAGAAGGTGTGTACATGAGATTGATTTTGCAACAAGTTTGGGGGAGAGTGCTTATGTAGAGCCAAGTACATTTTGAGGCTTAAGTGTGTTACATTGTCAAAAAAAAAAAGAAAAGAAAAAGAAAGTTTGAATAAAGATTCGTGAATAAAAATGCTTAGTTATTGATTGTTTATATTGGAAATCTATTTGAATTAATGTTGTTAGTATGAATTTTTGGGGTTTTGGGAATACTTTGTAAAAGGGATGAACTGATGTCATTGTATATTTCTCTTTCAACCGTTCTATTTCTTTTCCCAAAAAACCAATTTTCTTTCTAGCTTAACCAAGTTACAAACTTAATAAAGCCCTAGTGATTTCAATTGTGCATATTTTGTTTTTGGGTGTGTTGAGATGAACAACAAAGTTGATTTGCATGGGTGCATTGTGTGGCATGAGCATTAATTTTTCCATTCCAAACAACTGTTGGAGTGAAATACTTTATCGATGAGATTGCTCAAATTTTGTGATTTGCATAGCTTGCCTTTTGAGTTGATTAGTGCATGGTAAACCTCTTTTTACTCTTGTGAGCAACATAGTTGAATTGTTAACTTTTTGTGAGCATTCCATGATTGTGGTTGCTGATTAAGGGAAGATTTTGGTTCTAGACTATGTTGTGTTGCATTTGTTCATTTTGTCATAGTGAATTTTGTTGTTGTTTCATTTTGTGTTTATATTGTAGTATCATGCATCATGACGTGTTTTGTGTAAAGTCATTTAAAGTGTCTTTTTGCTTAAGGACAAACAAAGCTTTAAGTTTGGGAGAGTTTGATAACTACCTAAATTAACTATTTTATACATGTAAAATAGAACAGTTATCCTTATTCTAACTTATTTAAAGTCTTGTTTCCCTCCTTTTGATACAAAAATTTAATATTTAAGAAAATTTATTATAAATTTACTTTTATGCATATTTTACTTCTATTTTCTTGTTTTCCATTATTCGAGTCAGGTTTTTGAAGAAGACTAGAGGAAGCTTGAAAAATGGGAAGTCTGGAGCTAGCACCCAATGCTATCCAACGTTGGCTACCAGTGGTGGCAAAGTGGGTGCCCGACACCTGCCAACCCGAGAGGGATTATTTTTCGACTCTTGGTGCCCAATGCCCACAAGGAGACTGCCCAGTGCCGATACGTGAATAGAGCTCATTTAAAAAGAAAAAGTTGTGTTACGGGAGAGCGAACATAGGAGCAGCACACCAATAGGGTTCTTCCACTTCCAGCCACCATTCTATCCTGTTTCAATCCATTTTTACATCCATTTTGTAACCCCATGAGATCAATCATGCTCTCCACATCCATGGAAGGCTAGATGTTTTTGTTAGGATTTTGATGTAACTTTGTCCTGAACTCTATTGTATATTTTGATCTACTAATCTAAGTTTATCATTCATTGTTATAGTTTTACTTTACCTTGCATTTGATTTTATATATATTTTATGGATTTCATTTCTTGGATGAACTCGGGAGATAGATTTTGTTTGCGAAACGAGAAGAGCTCCCAATGGGGTTTATTTCTCAAGAGAGAGTAAAACCTATTGGCTATCTTGAGCTCATTTTCTTAATGCAAGTTATTTGACTTTAGATTGTGTGAGGGATTCATGATCTAAAGCTTAAATAGCTTAGTCTTTAACTCTTGAGAAATCATAGAAGGAGTATTTTTGTAAGTGATAGGAACATGAGTGATGAACGATGATTTGATAGAGTATTTATGCAATAGAAGGACAACAAAGTGAAATCAGAACCTACCATATTTAACTTTAGTTTAATATTTATGCATTTTATTTTCTGCCAATTTAGATTTAGTTTCAAATTAATTTCTTTATTGTTTGCAAGTAATTATTATTAGGATTCTCAAAGTATCAATCTAGTCCCTGAGGGATTGACCTGATATATTTATCGGATACTACATACAACTGGTGCACTTGCCAAAAGTAGAGTAGAAAATTTGCTCATCACTTAGCAAAGCTCTGTCGCTAAGCAATGTGAGAAAAAGATATGAAAAGTATCGCTCAATGAACATTCATTGCTAAGCGAATATATTTTTTTGTATGAAATTCTCTTAATGACCGAAATTTGCTCAACGACCAAGTGTAAATTTTGGCTATAAATAAAGGAATTCATATGCAAAAATGGGAGGGAAGAAGGGAGAATTTGTAAGTGTTAAGATTAAAATCCAAAGGTTCTTCACCACTCTTCAAACTCTTATTAAGGTAAGGGAGGAGTGAGATTTATAAACCTTTATGCTGTTAATCTTGATAAACTTATATGTGTTTACTATTATTATCATTTTTTATCTTTTATCGAGTATTATTATTTCTAGATATTGTTTTTGTTATTTCTTTATTATTTCCAAATATTTCTTCTAGCCATTTCTTTATTTTCAAATATTACTTCTAGTCATATCTTTATTTCTAGATATTACTTCTGCTCATTTCTATATTATTTCCAAATATGACTTCATGTCCTTTCTTTATTATTTCTAGATATTATCTTCTATTTCTTTGTTATTTATTTATTCTTTAGATATTACAGCCTAGTCATTTGCAACTATGATTATTGCTATTTAAATTATTCTCCATATATCATAGTTTGGTCCTCTGTTATTAATAAGTATTTATTCTATCTTTTGCACTTATTTTTGAAAATTACATTTGTGTAATATATTTTTTCCAAAAGATCAATAATTATATGTTGAATATTCATGATAGAATAATCATATCTTATGTAATTTTCAAGGGATTATTGTAAAGTTTAGTTTTGTAAAATTCATAATAAACATGATATTTCTCAAAATCATTCTTTGAATTTTGTAAAAGTTAGTATGCTTTGTGGTTGCAGTCTAACCTAATATTCCACATCAGAAAATATGTCTTTAGTGCTACTAATAAATCAATTTTATACTTATATTACTATTACGATTACTATTTATGAACTAGAAATTTTGAGATGAGAAATTAATTTATATATCAATTGTGATCTTTAATTCTTTGAGGTTGATTTATAAATAATCTCGTGAATGATGATTGATATATGAAACTACTATGTAATTTTCAAATCTAGTGATTTTTGAGATTATGTTGAAATGAATTTAGGAAAGTCCTAGGTTTCCTTATAAAGATACTATCCAGGTACATGAGTGTTTGTGTTTTGGAAAGTTACAATTTGGTATACTGCGAGATCACAGTCAGGTCTAGGTTGAATCCTAAGACGATTTTAAATATATTAATTCATATTATCCCATGATGGTACTTGGACTGAAGATATTCATCAGATAGGTGAATATTTAGGGTAGTTCATATGGGTACTTGGGCTGAGATCAGGTAGGTGAATATTCAAGGTAGTTCATATTGACACTTAGGCTGAGGATGTTCATAAGGTAGGTGAATATTCAGGGTAGTATATGTTGACATTGGGATAGAATATCCATAGATCTAAAACTTTCTATGAGACCCTTATGATTGGAGTGAATAATTATGAATTGATTATGGATCTATATATAGGGCCAAGTGGGATTGAATTGAGTAGTACTGAGTCTATATATTAAGTTAAGTGAGATTGAATTATAGGCTAAACCTTAGGCCCCCATTGTTTGTTAAGTTTATTAAGATTAACATTGATGATTTATAAAATCTCACTCCTTTCGTGTGTTTCCTTTCATGTATTTTTATTCTTATATGTTTCTGGTACAAATAGAAGATGAATTTGATAAGCAAGAGATGATGCAGAATTCATAGGATTTACTCTGAATATGTTGAACTTTTAAGCAAGTTAATCTTTTGATGCTCAAGTGATTTTAGAATTATGAGGAGTCCATTACTTTGAGTTAGGACTTTCAAAAGGGTAGCTATAACAATTAATGTATTTATCTTTTGAATGAAGCTTGTAATAAACTACATTTTGGCTTGAAATGTTACAAAAGATTATGGTTCTTTATGTAAGATCAAATTTTGAAAATATCTCACATTTTTATAAATACTTTTATTAAAGATTAAGGGCGTTACATGAACTTGTCAAACTGTTTCTATAGGTTCTAGGCCGATTTAACTAGTTTTTCATTTATTCAATCCATGGAATATTTTATGGTTCATTTACCAGACAACCAACTGATTCCCAATTAAATTGATCGGTCCAAATCAATTTTCAAAACACTATTACATATGTATAGGTTTCTCTATATCAACTAGAGCATAACCATTCCACAAAGTTAACAAGACCAAGGAAACAAAGAAAATATAAACTCTCATAGGACACTACAATATTAGAAAAGGGAATCATATATAAAGTAATCGAGTGTTAAAAAATAACAATTTTAAAAAGTTTGGGATTTACGTGCCTTTTACCAATAAAAATTAGCAAAATTTACAACTAATATTTATAAAAAAAAATATTTAAAGGGGAGAAAATTAAGCCTAGACACAACCTCCCATTTTTTAATGTCCCCATAACTACAGAGAATACTGATTCATCTAGAAAAGTCGATGAACTCCAAGTAATTCATTAGTGCTAATTATTTTACAAGGATGCACAAATTTAAAATATTTTTAAAATCATAATAATGAATATAATTAATATCCCTTATATATACAGGGCACAATTCCATTAACAACAAGTGTCAAACATAGTCAACTTACACATTTAATAATTTTATGTAAAATGAAAATTTAAATAAACCCAACTATTGAATTTCATGATATTATATTATTGATAATGTTTATTAAATTTCATATAATTTGGATAAAAATTGTGTTGTCTAATCCTTTATTTTTTAGTGAATCATATGCATCCTAAATGTTGGTTCAATCTCAATTAAAAATTTGTATTTATCACTATGATGTATGTCACAAAGGTGTGATAATGTCTGCATAGGTATGGGGAAAGCGTTGATAAAGAATGTGCATCAACAGTTCGCCTATAGTTATCGCATAAACATTCATAATAGAGGTGTGTTACAATACACAAAGGTGTGGGAGACTCACTGAAAGTGCATAAACATTCATCCACAAGAGTGTGGTACAATTC
This sequence comes from Psophocarpus tetragonolobus, assembly GCA_037954015.1. Classification (NCBI taxonomy): domain Eukaryota; kingdom Viridiplantae; phylum Streptophyta; class Magnoliopsida; order Fabales; family Fabaceae; genus Psophocarpus; species Psophocarpus tetragonolobus. Next base: position 20,459,192 of record CM075688.1, on the reverse strand, counting down.
ATAGAAGTGTGGGAGATACATTGAAAAGGCAAATACATGTGATGAGTGCCTACACTATTACATGGTCTTGCCACATCATTTAGCACATGTTTCAAGATATAATAAGTATAAAAAAGTAATTAATTTTAAAATTATTTCCTTCCCCTTAGGAATCAAACAATAATAGTTATTTTTTCTTAACTTCTCTCTATTGAAACCAAACTTGGTATGTAATTAAAACTCATTTTCCCCCTCGTTGAACTAAACATTGCCTCATACCATGTTTAGTTTGAGGGAGGTGGGAGCGTAGAGGATGAATTTTAAAATAAAATATTGTTTCGTTCAACTTTTATGAGGTGGTGGGAAGGAAATGGAAGAGAGTAGAATCCTTCCTCATCCCACTTTATCTTCCTCTTAATATTGAGAGAATTTGGAGAAAGGAAAATCAATTAATAAATTTTATATGATTTTATTAAACTTCTTTAAATCTTGTCATGATTATATGAGTTATTTCTCTCATGATTTTTTCCATCTTTTTACATAACATCGAGTAAAAAACCTTCGCAACTATCATGGGTCAAAGCTTGATTGAACATAAAATAAAATAGAAGTGTTAGATAAACTCTCTGGCTCATGCTGTAACAGTGTGACTATTCCTGTAAAGGTGTGTAAGTCACACTGAAAGAGAATGTACATTAGAGTTTCTGATGCATGCCTCCCTTGATCTTTTTCCTTGAGGTTCCAAGCACCATGAAATGGATGATGGAGGGGAAAGAAAATGGAGGTGGGGCGCCACTCTCAAAGAGAGATAAGCCAAAGTGTTTAGGTTTGCCACAAGGGAAGGAACCCTTGATAAAAACCAACTAGGAAGAGGTTCCTCAAGAGAGAGGATCCTCAAGACCTTTTACTAAGAATGTGCTCACAAAGAGACTATTTTCATTCAACTTCAAAGGTGAAATTTTACAATGAGGGGGAATGCGTATATATAGCCCAATGGGAGAGCTTGGGCATACTTTTCTAGGCAATGTGGGACTTGGGCTTAATTAGGATTAAAACTAATTAACCCAAGTCTTAGGCCTTAAGTGAGGCACCTAAGTTCACCCCCTATGGGTGCAATTAGCATATCTTAATGTGAATGGGCTAGCCCAAAATCATGTCTTAACTTATGCACCCATTATAAGCTTACTCCTCCTTTTTAACTAAAGACACCTATACCTTCTAAACTAAGAAGATGGCCGGAAATACATGGCCTTAAGGGAATTAAAAATAATTTCCTATTTATCTAATTAAAATAAAATATTTACAAGCTAAAAATAACGAAGATTATGGCTTCGAATCTTCAATGAGCTTTTGTCCATGCCATGCCTTCCTTTGAGTCCTCCTAGCCATGATGCATGCTAGGTGAGATTGCATCATCTCCTCTCCCTTGGAGAGGATTTGACCTCAAATCCTGAGGTCTTTCTTCCGCTTTTTCAAAGTCTGCAAGAAAACAAGGAAAACAGTAAGTATATGCAGACAAGTGATTTTGGGGGAAGTGAGAGGTCTATAAGGAGACCTTTTAAGAATGGGGTAGTGGAGGTTGGCACTAAAGTTTGAAAATATTTTAGTGTGCATGTGCCTCCACACAATAGCTCCCCATCCTCCTCCAATTGCACTAGATACTAGCCTCAAAGGTTTTGAAATAGTTGGCGAGACTAGTCTAAGTGGAATGGAGCACTCATCAAGTTGGATTTGAGGGTGTGGATCAAGGTGCTCAAAAGATATAGGCACATCCTCAAATTCAACTTGTTCTTTTTGTAAGAGTTGGCAGGAAAATTTTTCTATGTAGAGAACCTCCTTTGAAGGCAAAGGCGGATCTTCCTTAGACTCGGTCTTCCTACCAACAACCTTATTTTCATTTTTATCCCTTTCTCTCTTAAGCTTCATGATCCTTCTATCCTCCATAACCTCGGTAGGGGTAAGAGGAAGTAAGGTGATCTTTTTCCCTTTATGAGAGAGAGTGATTTTATTAGTGAGGCCATTGTGCAAAGTTTCCTTATCATGTTGCCATGGCCTTCCCAGCAACATGTGACTAGCTTCCATAGGGACTACATCACATAACACTTTGTCGTGATACTTCCCTATGAAGAAGCTAATCTCCACTTGCTCTCTTACTACTACACCATCTTCATAATTAAGTCCATACAAAGAATAAGGTGAAGGATGAGGAGTAGTAGCAAGTGATAGCTTTTCCACCACCCTCGTACTACAAAAATTACAACATGATCCACCATCCACAATAAGAAAACAAGTTTTGCCCAAAATTTTGAATTTTGTTTGAAAAACATTCTCTCTTTGTGTTTGGGTTTCCTTACAAGGATGGCTTCCAAGAAGTTAACTTTGAAGAGATCATCACATGAATGAATACCCTTTTCATTTGATGTTCCCTTTAAAGTCCTTTTTCTTTTGGGGCAAAACAAAGCAATATGCCCTTTTTCTAAACAGTTAAAACATTTAGGACTTCGAAAACGAGTGCTCGAACTAGTGGTAGAGGTGGCACTCGTACTCAAGGGTTTTGTCTCAATATGCTTTCTTTTGGATGACTCTCTTTTGGGTTTAATTATAGAAGGGTTTGTTTTTTTCTTAGGATGCCTTTTAGGGTTTTCCTTCTTACTAGAAGAAGCATGAATGTCATGGATTATTTTAGGCTCCTCTAAGTCTCTATAATGTGTGTAAATGTTACCACAAGAGCTCTTATAGGCATCTCTCTCTTTTTGTATCTTCATTTCTTCCCTTCTTTCTAACTTATTTTGTTCCTTTTCTCTCTTTTCCAATTCTTTTTTCTCTTTTTCTCTCCTTTCTCTTCTCTCTTTTCTCTCTAACTCTTTTCTTTTGCTTTCTTCTTTTTCTCTTTCTTTTTCTTTTTTCTCTTTTTCTCTTCTCTCTTCTCTTTCTTTTTCTCTTGCTTCTCTTTCTTTCTTTTCATTTTCCCTACTCTCTATTTGTCTCTCTTTTTCTCTTCTTTCTTTTCTTTCTTGTCTCTCCTTTTCTTTTTGTTCTTTCTCTCTTCTCTCCTCTCTATCTAGTTCATCTTGTTCTCTTTTCCTCATCTATCTTTGTTTTCTCTCATTTTTCCAAAATTCCCTACGTTGTTTTTCTACTATTTCCCAATCAATAGAGTATGGATATGTGGGCAAGGTTGGTTTATCACTCTTCTCATTCTTTTCTTTTATTCTATTCTCACATTCTTCTCCTTTATTTTCCCTAGTTTCATTACTACTCCTAACACTCCTAGAAGTGTGTGAAAACATGTCAAAGTGTAAGGCTTAGGGAACTAATATGCAAAACACTCCTCTCTTTTTTGTTTTCTCCTAAAGTGTTAAGAGTCTTTGGAACTCTAACACTTTCTAAAACGTTGAAAGCAAATAAAGAAATTTAAAGCAAAGCTAAAAGATTCTAACGTGCTCCTAAGTATGAATAAGGGGTACCAATTCCTTATCCACACTAAAACGAGAAACTAAGGTTTATTACACACAAAAGAGGTGACCCTTATGGGCATCCAATACCTCTAATTAAAATGTCCTTTAAAAATACACCCAAATTAAACAAAGAAAATTAAAAGTAGTTGAATGTAGCTCCTTTCTTCAAGTGCTCCTCACCAAGTGTATCACTCTAGTCTTTGCCTCCTTTTCAAGTCTCCTCTTCCTTGGTTTTAAATCAACACTTCCTAAGGATGCTACCCTTGTGAAAATTTCAACAATTTGGCTACCTACCAAGAGAAAACAAGCGCCCAAGCAAGAGACCAAGGGAAGTAGAATTTGAAAGCAAAAAGCAATAAAAAGCACTTAACAAGAATAGGAACACATCCAAGTGGAAAGAATTTATTTGACAAACACAAAGAAAGCCAATAAGGACAAGCAAGAAATAAAAGGTGTAGAAAGAAAGTTGACACACAAAAAAAAATTCCTAGAATGGGCCTAAAATAGAATTGGACTTAAAACAAAAAAGACTCAACAAATTCAATGATTTGCACAATTGTAAAGCAAAGTGGCTAAATCATAGTCAAATAAATTCAAGCAAATTTCAATAAAATTTAACACTCCTTTGAATTTTTTAATAATTTTGAGGTGCACTAATTTTTATTTTATTTCTTTGTACTCTTTTTACTTGTTTTTAGCACTTTTTACTAACTTTTTTTTTTTTTTACTTATTTTACACTTTTGATTTCTTTTCTTCTTCTTTTTTTTTTTTGAAACAATTTTGCTACACCTCTTAACACATTTTGTAGCAAATATAGTGAGGAGTCAAAGAATCATAAATGCTTGAACAAAGGATAGGAAATGACCACCATAATTGATATACAAAAGTGCAAAATTAAGAAACAAAGCAACCTAATATGAACTAGTAATTTTAGGTGATAAAAAATAAATGGCACAAGGAGAGTTTTATAGAAGTTGAGGACAACTTGATTACTCAATAATCAGCCCAATAATACCCAACATGCCTCTCAAAGTCAATCAACAAAAATCACCACAAAAACTAGCACAAAATTAAGATACTAAAATTATTGAACAAGTGAATGAAATTTGGAAGAAATTGAGCATTAAGTTTTTTGAAGATTTTTTTTTTAAGAACATGCTAAGATCTAAATAGCATGTGAGACTCTAAGGACATGGGATCAAGAGTAAGCCTCTTTGATGCTCAATTTCCAATAGAGAAATAACACACTTTTATGGTAAAAATAAAAAGGCAAAACTATGTAGAATTAAGAAACAATAAAAGGGCTACAACATGACCAACTAAGACACAACTTGGAAGATTAAAAACTGAAATTAAATGACTCAAAATAACCAGAAATATATGCCCAAAACAGAGAACAAAGGGCTGGAAAAACAGAAAAATAGGTGCAGGAAAATAGAATTAAAAATTCAAATAAGAAGAACAACGTGCATCCAAAGATCAAGACCACAATGTGTGACTTCCTTCACAAATTTTGTGAAGTCATTACAATGATCTTCTTAGGATTTACACAAGAATAAGGAAAAAATAAAAAGCTGGGCAGAAAATTAAAGAAACAATCCTAAAGGAAACATATAAAGATTCAATGGAAAAGAACAAGATAAATTGAATCTAGAAACCAATAAAAACTAGGAAATAAATTGCATAAAATGAAAACTACAAAAACATAAACTAACAAGACATAAAAGGAATTAAATGACAAGAATCAAAGGCTGGAAAAAATAAAGGAAATAGCAAGAACTCTAAGAATAAAAGCTGAAAAAAATTAAAGAAAATTAAGACTAGAAAAGAACCTCATGAAGTTGGCTCTGATACCAAATGATGCATGCCTCCCTTGATCTTTTTCCTTGAGGTTCCAAGCACCATGAAATGGATGATGGAGGGGAAAGAAAATGGAGGTGGGGCGCCACTCTCAAAGAGAGATAAGCCAAAGTGTTTAGGTTTGCCACAAGGGAAGGAACCCTTGATAAAAACCAACTAGGAAGAGGTTCCTCAAGAGAGAGGATCCTCAAGACCTTTTACTAAGAATGTGCTCACAAAGAGACTATTTTCATTCAACTTCAAAGGTGAAATTTTACAATGAGGGGGAATGAGTATATATAGCCCAATGGGAGAGCTTGGACATACTTTTCTGGCAATGTGGGACTTGGGCTTAATTAGGATTAAAACTAATTAACCCAAGTCTTAGGCCTTAAGTGAGGCACCTAAGTTCACCCCCTATGGGTGCAATTAGCATATCTTAATGTGAATGGACTAACCCAAAATCATGTCTTAACTTATGCACCCATTATAAGCTTACTCCTCCTTTTTTAACTAAAGACACATATACCTTATAAACTAAGAAGCTGGCCGGAAATAGATGGCCTTAAGGGAATTAAAAATAATTTCCTATTTATCTAATTAAAATAAAATATTTACAAGCTAAAAATAACGAAGACTATGGCTTCGAATCTTCAATGAGTTTTTGTCCATGTCATGCCTTCCTTTGAGTCCTCCTAGCCATGATGTATGCTAGGTGAGATTGCATCAGTTTCACTCACAAAAATGTGAAATACTCCACAGAGCTCTGAGAGACGTGCTGAAAGAGAATAACATATATGAATAAAATAGTTACAAAATAATTATAAAAATACTTTTTTTAATCATAGTCTATCTATTTATATATTTATCTATTGAAGCTTAAGTTTTTCTTAGCAATTTGATTGAGTTTTTATTTTTATCTTAAAAGGTTGAGCCATTTATAACTGTTGATTGAACTTTTACCTTAATAGTAACCATTGATTTAATTTAATTATATTAAACATTAATAGAGAATTTGTATATATTTTATTATTCATATGCATAGTAAAAAGAGTAGGTTTTCTTCTGCAATAACAACCTATACAATATGTATATATTTTAAAAATAAAAAGTATTTTTTAAATAGTATTGAATATTTAGAATTTTGGGTTATCATAATTTTTTTTTTCAAGTATGTTGTTTATGATAGTATCTCAGAGAGATACTACAGCATGTTCAATAATCTTCAATTGTGTTTATAGATTTTTCAGTCTTTATCAATGTTTCAATTCAACATACGTTGCTAGAAGATGATGTTTATGCATATATTCTAACCAAGATAGGGATATCTAAACAACCATTAACTACTATTTTTTAATTTTGTCATGTTTGTAGTGAAAAATTGGTTTTGTAGACTGAAGTTTTGATACAATAATAATATACATTAATAACATATATCAACTTTATAGAATAAATAATAAATAAATATAAAGTATAAAATAGTACGTAGTTACTTCTTATTATTAATACTAATATACAACAACAAAAAAATTTGATTAAAAATATAATTGCATTTGATAAGAAACATATAATTTACAAATAAATAAATATTAAAATTAATAATTTCAAAATAAAAATAGTAACAATTAAAAAGTAATTTTTATTCATACATACATACATACATATATATATATATATATATATATATATATATATATATTAAATAAGAAATATTTAAAACAAATTATAATGAACTCGGGTTTAAAATCTATTAGTCTAAAAGAGCTGTCATTACTCTGTCAATTAAGTGAAAATAGTATGTTTCTATAAAATAAAAGAGCTATCATTACTCTAAAAGACGGAATCGTGTGATAAACATACTGATTTATTTTGAAAATTATTCAGTAGGCACTCATTTGATGTATAAGATATTACAAATTACTATCCAAAATGTAAAGTTTATTTTGCACATTTTATATTAACAGTCCATTTAAACATTCTAATACTGGAGAAAAAAATATTATATTTAGATTAATAAGTAGAGCCTCAGTCGTCAAAAGAGAATAAAATGAATAGAAATATATTTTATGAAAGAATATGAAATAAAATGGAAAAGGATGAAATATCTCATCCATTATCATTCTTTAATCTTTTCCTTTCTCTAAAATGGGAAGGAATGAGACATAATAAAAACGTGGCTCTTAAAATCTGAATTATTTTTATCCTTGCTCCTATCCTCTGAAATTTTATCTTTGAAAAACTTGAACTTTAATTGTTCTTTGATTTTTTATTTATTTTTTACTTTAGTAAATTAAAATTGTATTGTAAGTTGAAATTTAAAAATGAAATTTCAATTTTAAAAATAGAATTTGAAACTTTTTGTTTTTTTCTTAGGAAGTGATACTAGAAGAGTTGATTTTCAATTTAAGATGCATGTGAATTCATGTTGGAGCTTATGTAATTGAAAGTGGTCCAACTCCAACTCACAAATATCTTCGTCCATATCCTTGCATCCAAGACCTACGCAACCATGCACCTTGCCACTTGCCCCCTATACCAACCACACGCGGATTCGTAATATATCATCATGCAAGCTAATACCTGCAAAAAAAAAATAAAATATAATAATATCTAATGAGCACAAAATTTATAATTTATAAATTAAATATCAAATTAAATTTTAAATATTTTAGTTATTAAAATTAAGTTTAAAGTATAGGCCAGGAACGAAGACATAATAAGTGTATATATCCTATTTCTGAATTAATAAATTAAGTATTAATTAAAATTTACAATTTTAAAATAGTTAAAATATTAAAAAAGTAGGGTGTGTTTATATTAGAGTGTACTTAAGAAAGATTATAATTTATATTATAATTTTTTATAGACAAATATTAATTATTAATTTGGTAGTGAAAAAAAATTGAACTCAACACATTTCTATCTCTTCTTTACACATGTAGATATTACTATTAAATCAATTTTATGACTCTTAAATTATAATTTATTTTAAAAAATAACCAAATATTTGGAAACCTCACTTAAATGCAGAAAAAAATTACAAATTATTTTTAAAAAATTGAAAAAATTGTAATTTATAATTACTTTTCAACAATTTTTTTTTATTTTTACTTTTTATTTTGTAAAATTAAATTTTTATATATGAAAATAAATTAATCGTTTTTAAATTACTCCTTAACAAACTTACAAAAACAAAAAATGATTTTCACTATGATTACTCAAATTATTAAAATAATATAAAATGTCAACGTTTGCTAAAAAAAATATGCGTGTGAAGCCCAACTGCAAAATTGTGTTGGCAGATAATGCATACGTGAGTGATAAGGATGAGACAGGAAATTGTTACACGTTGATAAACGCATGCTACACACATAGATAGTGCTATCGCATTCGCAGCTGTCTTATTGATTGTGGTCCCTCCCTTCATTTCTATTCTGTCAACTTAATCTCAATTTAGTTTAACAAAACTGTTTCAACAAGATATTTATATTTTTTATTATTTATGTCTCAAAATTAGTTAAAAGTTAAAAATTTAACTAAAGGTTAAAAAACTGAAAGTTTATAAGTGTTCGATGAAATTATATGATAAACTAGTAAAAAATTGTAAAATAACATATAAAAACATAATTAATCATTAAATCAACTATGAGATATTTAAAAATATTACAATATATTTTAATAATATAAATTAATTATATATTTAATTATAATATTTCATATTATATTTTTTGCTTTTTTATATATATATATATATATATATATATATATATGCTTTATTTGAATGACATATAAGCTTTTTAAAAAAAATTAGGAATATAGATGTTAATCTCGTAACAAAATCTATATATAAAAAGAAAAAAAGATAAAATTTATGGGTACAGATTACTCAATTAAGAAAAAACTAACACATTTAACTAATATTTAACTTAAAAAATAGTTTCTAAAAAATTTATTGTTTCCATAATCTTCATATTTTTTAGTTCATATTGATAATTTGATCGGTGCTTCTCAGTCAAATAATTCTTAAATTTGAACCATGAATAATAATTATAGATAAGCTTATTAATACGTTACGATTTTAGCTGTTGTTAATTTTTATTAATTAAAATTTATTTCTTTGTATGTCATTCATATTTCGTGATGTAATTCAGTCCGCTAAGGTCCCATGACTAGGACCATGGTTAGAAGATAGTGGAAGAGTTAGCTAGGCATGAGAGTATGAAAGGTCAAAGCTTATGCAGAGCTTAAAGATCATTGAAGTCTAGTCTCTTTTTTATCTTATTTTGTAGATATTTAGGAGTAGTTGTTTTGATTTTTTAATGGGTTGACTCTTATAGTTGACCCTTTATTTTTTTTATTATTGTATTTGGGTCAACTTATTTTATTTTTTGAGGTATCATTAGTTATCATGTTGAGTGTGTGAGGTGAGCTAAAGTCTACCAAAAAATGGTGTCTTGATGTTGCTAGCATCACACTACTCTTATTAGATTCACACCTCTAATTACACACAAGGCATGACTACTAACTCCACCTCCTTTTGTTATACCACACTCCTTAAAGACTAGACACACGGGGAGCATCATCTTCGAGTAGTTGGGCAGAATATGCATGAGATAAAGCATGGTTATTTGACTTTCCTAGAGTGAGCTAACCTTGGGTTATTTTTAACCATAGTCTAGCCTACCTAACTCACTCTCTAACTATAAATTAGGACACCTCATATTTATATTCACCTTTGATAATTTTAGAGAATTGAGAGTTTTTAATTTCTTGAGTCTTGTTTCTCTCCTTGGCCAATTTCTTCTTCTCCTAGAAGAGTTCCCTTCTAATTTTCATCAAGAGTCTCTCCCTTGTGACAAACATCCAAGCTTATCTCCTTTGAGAGTGATGCTTATTCCACTTCCATTCCTTCCTCTTCCACCTTTCATTTTAGCTTACACAACCTCTTTAAGTAAGTAGATCAAGGGCATGGAACTTAGGCTACATCATTTAGTCTTTGTATTTTAGGTGTATTTTATTTTATTTTGAAACTTCATTACACTTTTGGTATTTCATGTTTTACGAACAAATTTACTAGGCCTTGAGATGCTTTTTGAGTTATTTGGAACATTGGATTGGATGTTTGGAGCTTTGGAAATGATTCAAAAGGAAAATAAAAATAATTCTTAAAATCCAAATAAAATTGTACCTTGTGCAAGCATAGTTTTAAAAATTGACTCGTAGGTTCACTCGATCAAGCCATGGGATCACACATCGAACCAAAAGAGTTGGTAATTGACCTATAAGAATTGGTCTGTAATAAAAAAAGAAAATTTATAGCTTGACTTTTATAATATACCAAAAATTCACATTATAACATCACAAATAAATATAATTTCACAAACTTATCCTTAAAATTCAAATTAATTAATATTACAAATAAATATAATTTAAGAAACTCATCTTTTAAGTTCAAATCAAAATTATTCACATTCATCCACGAATTCTAAACAAATAAAACAAATTCTAAATTTATAACAACTTGTAATCATAATCTTCAATAAAAAATAATAAACATGTTTCATATTGTATGAATGAAAATTTAGAATTCAACAATGACATAGTAACAACAAAGCAAAATTTACAAGATGAGGGTAGAATATAAAATAATGAAGAAAACATATTTAACAAAATATTAATGAAAATTTTATGATTAATAAAATATTTTTATTAAAAAATTAAATGACCAGGTAATCGGTTCAACCAGACCAGGTCATTAATTTGATCAAACTGGTATGTGTCAGGTTGATGGCTGGGTTGGCTCGATCATTAACCCAACTTGGTCATACCATCGGTTTATGGTCCAATTGGTTAGGTCGATATGAGTTTTTAAATTATGCGTGCAAGAATATGCACTCTTCTGGATCATCAATTTTAGTTTTTTTTTGGACTGAAATCCTATGGAGCTAATTAACTTAAATAAGAATATTTTTGTTCTAGTTTAGGGTTATAAACTTTTGAAACCAGTAAAAAGCAAGGAATAACAAGGAAGAATATGAGGCTAGAGAACAAAATTCCAAATTTGGTTCATGTAAATTGCAGGGCAACAACACAAGCCTTAACCAAAGGTGTCAATGGACCAAGAGAGGACATTGGTTCATGTGAATTGTAGCGCAACAACACAAACCTCAACCAAAGATACCAATGGACCAAAGGAAGGTGTTGGTTCATGTGATTTTCAAAACTACAAATCAAATTTTGGTTCATGTGAATTGTAGCGCAACAACACAAACCTCAACCAAAGATACTGATGGACCAAAGGAAGGTGTTGGTTCATGTGACTTTCAAAACTACAAATCAAACCTCAACCAACAATGCCATCGGGCCAAATGAAAGCATTGGTTCATGTGATTTAATAGGTCATGGGTCAAACATAACCAACCATACCATTGGACCAAAAAGAGTCATTGTTCCTAGCTTAACTTTGCTAAGCCATGAGAAAATCACACCCTAGAGGTTGCTCAACGACCCAAATTTCGCTAAGGAAAGCTCTAAGAAATAACTAGAAAATTCAGAAATTTATTCAGTAGATTTATTTTCACTCAATGGAATTGGGAAATTCGCTCAATCGAATTTCCTACCCGAAGGCTATAAATAAGGGTGCGATTTCATTTTTAGAGGAGGTTTTTTGAAGACTTTGGGGGTTTTTTGAGAGCCAATCTTGGGGTGATTTTGAAGGCTTGAGAAAGCCAATCTTATGGTGGGTTTTTTGGAGCTTTGAAGTTCTTTCTTAGGAGAGGACTTTTGAAGCTTTTGGGGAGACCTTTTGAGAGAAGGTTCTTTGAAGCCTTTAGCAAAGCTTTCCTTGAGCTCTCTTAAGTTCTTTATTGAGGTCTTTCCTAGATCCTTCATTGGAACTTATTTTCTTGTAATATCTTTTCTTTCCTACCTTTCATTTTGTCCTCTAATTACTACACCTTTTTCCCGTGTTTACCACTATAGACATCAACCAAGGAACAAACATTTGTTGTTGCGTCGAACATAGGTTCTTCCTTGAACACCAATCGTATCACACTCCCTGTGAGTTTGAAATCTTTTTACTTATATCATATCATTTTATTTCATCATTTTTTAATATCATGTTGTGATTTTTCCTTCTATCTATTTCTACAGTTAAACATGTCATTTTCTATCTAAACGTAATACCTCTTATAGATAAAAAGATTGATTATATGTGACATCTCTTTAATCCTTAGGTTTTAAGGCATAAGTTGTGAATTTTTTTTGTCTTAAACCTTATCTCTAAAAAATAAATTACCAATCAAAGTTACTTCTAAAAAGATAAAAATAATCCAAAAAGAAAAATGTTCAAATATTTTGATTTAGGTATACACCCTTGTCGATTCTAAATTTTAGGACATATGAATTATGACAATTAAAAAATCCTAAATCTTAAAACAAAAAATCAAAATTAAAAATATTAACACATAACCATTTTCTATAAAGAACTACATAAACTTTAATTCTCAAAAACACTTGGAGATACGTAGGAGCAGGAGTGCCCACTCTTGTCGAGCCCAAAAACATGAAAAATAAATCAATTAAAAACCATATTTTTAAAGTTATCTAATTTTGCACATTTAATTAGAGGTAACCATCTATATGACGGATGTTGTAGGTTCATAATACATTCCCTATATGTAATCGACTCCTGAACTCAAATATGGTTTTGCAGACCATATTTTCTTTTAAAGGTTTTTCTATATTTTCCTTAATAAACATTGGTGGTGACTCCTCCGATTTTTCAAATTATTTTTCGCTATCCTGTTGAGACCCACTTGTCGATAATAATCAATTAAATTGAGCTAATAGACAGTCATGGTGTGAAAACTCTCAATCATAGACATTGTCTAAAATTTGAATTTTAATATCTTTGAATTATCTTCTCTTTTATTATGTGTGATTTTTTCTTTGTTTTAATTGTAATTTATTTGTAATTTTTACCTTTTAGTCTATGTTTATTTCCACACACACACATATATATATATATATATATATTATTTTTTCCTTTTATTTCTATTTTTTTATTTTTTCTTTATATGTCTTGTTTCTTTTCTTTTTTAAACTTCACTTTTTTTATCTCTTTCTAATTTTGCAAGGTATTGTCTAGTATCTTTGAGAAACAAAATTTAGCAATTGCTGAAGAAGACGCAAATGCGATTAGGTCTCTCAGAGATTATGCAACCCCAACCATTTTGTGGGTTGCCTAGAGGAATTGTTCGTCCCAATATTGGAAGGGGAAATTTCCAAATTGCTACCCTCCTTCCCATGCTCAAGCAATACTAGTTTAACGGGTTATATTCTAAATATCTAGTGATCATTTGGATTGATTATTAGAGATACATAAGACTCAAATTTTAGGCAATCACATAGTAAGCATTACATTTAAGCCTTTTCCCCCTCACTCTAGAAGGGCCAGAGCATGGATGAGAACTATCCTTAGGAATACTATCACAACTTGAGCATTATGTGAGAAAGCTTTCTTAGAAAAGTACTATGTGCCTTCAAAGACGAACAAAATGTGGAAGGAAATAAAAATTTTTTGCCAAGGCTAGACTGAACCATTTCTTAAAGCTTGAAAGAGATACTGAGAGCTTTTATGAGTTTGTCCTCTTCATGGACTTTATAGGCCCTGACCATCCATTTCTTTCACAATAGACTAAATTATCACAACATGATATTGCTACATTAGTAGCTAATGGGTCCTTTATAGGTAAAACACTCAATGAAAGCGATAAATATAATTGAAGTAGTAGCTCAAAATCAACACCATTGGATTGGTGAAAGAGACAATATTCATATGAGGTAGTTGCAAGTAAGTATGAGATAAATAATGTGATGCATCTCTCCCCAAGGCAAGGTTGAAGACTCTTTGATAAAAGGAGAATGCTCCCAAGATCCTTGCTCATAGAGGTTCCAAGATTGAAGAAATAGAGGTGGAAGACTAGGAGATTGTGGTAAAGATTGGCGTCACTTCTTCAATGAAGGAGATAAGCCATGGTGAAGCTAGCCATAAAGGAAGGCACCCTTGATAATAGCATGAAAGACTCTCATAAGAGTGGAGAGAACATGAACATTCTCTAAGAACAAAGAGCTCTCAAATTTAGAGAAAGGTTATTTTCATTCAAATGAGTGTTAAAAATTACACGAAGGAGAAAATGCTCTATTTACAGAGCAAAGCATGAACCATGGGCTTAGGAACCACAAGTTGAACGTCCAACATGCTTAATCAAGGGTTAGTTGGCTTAATTTAGTGTTAATTTAGCATGTGCTCAATTAACACTAATTTAATCCAACTAAAGATTCAAACATAGCCCTAAAAATATGGATTTATGTTCCCTCTAGTTTGAATTTGAATTTTGGAGGGAAATGATATGGAACCTCCAAAATTCAAATTAAAATAAGAAGCAACAATAATCAATCAAGTAGGAGAGAGAAAACACATGTGGAGTGAAACAAGGGAACAAGGGGGTCCACATGTCTCCTACATGTTTCATGTGTTGGTTAGAAGGGTGTGAAGAGGAATTAGGGGTGTGGAAATTAATAACTACACATTCAAATCCTTTTGGGCCAGCCCAAACTAATTAACACATTCCACAAGGAGACTAATTACACCTCCTAAAGAAAATAGAACCTATAGGACAAAATACAAGGTTGAAAATTAAACTAGCTACACCCTTAAAATCCTAATGACTTAAGGGTGCTTATACAAGCCTAAAAATGGACAATTAAATGAAACATGTCCTAAACTAAGCTCCTTAAAGCTTCATCTAAGTCATGCTTCTTTTTTATTGGTCTTAGTTCAAGCTCATGCGAGGGGTGCATGCATCATAATCCTAACCTTATTCGAGCAAAACTTTAATTAAATAATTTTAAATTATACATATTATATTAATATTAAAAATAATATAAAATGAGTTGCATATGTCGATAATTTGTCGTTTAGAATGCCTTTAAATACGTGAAAACATGTGTGTCTATAGATAAACTTAAAAAAAAATATAATATTAAAATCAGAAATTGTGAAATAAGATTTTTAAATAAATAAATATGGGATCAATTTAATTTATTTTTTAAGAAAAAAAATTATTTAAATATAATAATAATTTATTTTAACTTTTAAATATTTGGATTTGATTAGTTTCTCAAAATAAACTCATGCAAAATTGAAATTTAAAAGCATTAGAGTGGCTCTAATTAAAATCCCTAATTTTATTGAAATAACTTATAAATAAATCACTTATTTTAAAATAACTTATTTTTTTAGTTTCAAACGCTCACCTAATTTGCTTCTTAGAAACTACTTATTTTAAGGTGAAGCAACTTAGCCAAATAAAAAAAAATTTGTTTATTTAATTAAAACAAGAGCTTTTTTAAAACAAAATCAAGCTCAACACAAATACATCCCATGATATCCCACTTGCAATGTTATTGTTAATTATACAATTTTTTTTTAAAAATTATACAATATTTTAAGAGTTTAATTAGAATGCACGTGTAAAAAGTTTTACATTAACACCTAATTACAATTTTTTATCTATAATAAATTTGTTGACTTTATTAATTAATATTATATAAAGTTATGATCGACTTTTTTTACAATGTATATGTTAATTAAAATCACAATCAACAAACACTACAAAAATTAGTATAATGTAAAGGAAGATATCTTGTAAAGCACGATAAAAAATAATTAATTGAAATAGAATGGTTACAAACGCATATTAATAGTTAGAATTCAAGGACTAACTTTAATTATGTGTTCTCTTTCGCTAATTCCGTCATTTATAATATAGACAACACTAAAACATTTCGAAATTACAATATAGTCCTGTTTCACAAAATTCATAAACAATTATCTTAATTATATATTAATTACAGTAATAATGTATACTTAGTAGTGTTAAATTAATGACATAAAATTATAAATAAATCAGAATTTTTTTCACCAAATTATTGCTTTTCACATAGTCTGAGTTATCTCTACTAACTATATTTTCTTTATAATTTTTAAAAGTTGTTTTTGGTTTCTCTTTTTTCTTATGCCAAACACAGATAAATGAGAAATTGTATTGTTTATTTTAGTATTAGGCATGAATGTGATTTAATTTTAAGTTTGTTTGACCATGTATTTAGTTTCTATCGTAAAATCTTTTTTAAATTACAAATCCTGAAATAGTAATAGGTTGTAACAAATTACAAAGTTATTTTTAAACGGGATTTATCCTATTTTTAATGGGGTTAATGTTAAAAAAAATTGTGTATTACAATAGACAAAATCTCACATTGCTAAGATTGTTTATTTGAAAGTATATATTAAATCTTATGAACTAAACTTGGTTAAAAAGTTAACAAATGAAAAAAAATTTGCATGCATGAACTTGAGCTTAATGGGTCTGTTGTAGTGCAGATCTATTAATTTATCCCTTATGCATGCAATGAATGACCTAATCACTTTAAATTCCTCAAAGACTTGTTTGACATTTGAGTAAATAAGTGTTATTTACATATTAAGGTGTTTTCATTCTTTAATCTTTTATATTTTATTTGCTTTAATGATTATCTTAGAAAGGTTTCTCATATGCGTTTCAAGTGGGATGTTGTAAAGGTATCCAGATAATTTCATTTGTGGGAAACAAGTGTGAAAGAGGTTGTAGATAGATTTTTATGTATTCATGTTATGTGTAACTTAAATCTAAGTAAATAATTTAACAAGGGTACTTGAATCAAACTAGATTTAAATCCATGTTATTGAACCAATAAAAAATTTTGGTGCATCAAACTCTCTAAACCTTTAATTTGTTAGTTCTATTCAGTTTAAAATGGTTTAAAAATTAATTTTATTTTAGATATTATTATATAATTAGAAGTAATTTTTTGTTTAGTTACAATGATAAAAAATAAATTTTTTTTTAAAAAAAAATTGTTTTTTAGTAAAAGTGATCTTTTTATTGTAAAATTACACCTTAGGGCTTAAAAAGCACTTCTAAAGTAACGTGTTTATTTTGAGAAAGTACTTTTTGTTCATTCTAAAAATTTTGTTGACCAAATTAAATTGGATATCTTATTCATTATTTTTTCTAAAATCATTTATACGTTATCAGTCACAAGCAAAATTTTAGACGTAAAATACATAATTAAAAATTCTTTTTTATAATAAAAAATTTAGATTAAAACTTTATTTTTATTTTTAAACAATTAAACACATTTTGTAAAAATATATTAAAATAACTCTCATAATACTCCTTTGTAAAAATAATATTAATAAATTATATTATTAATTATTAACTATTAACTATTTACCTATTAATTAACAAAATATGTTTTGTGGCAAGTTTTTTTTACAATATTAATTACCAAAACTTACACATCACTTTTGAATTATCTAGTCTACTAATATATAACTTTTAAATTATCTAACTTTTTAAATTTGTAGAACTTTTGAACCAACAATTTCATCTTCATATAGGAATTGTTATTAACACTAAACAAACAAAATAAATTCTCAAATTACCTTGAAAACAAATGAAACATATATATATATATATATATATATATATATATATATATATATATATATATATGCTAGTCATGTCAATTGTTATCAACACCAAACAATCAAAATTGAAAATGTCAAAGTTTTTTTTTTTTTTCAAAACTAAATACATAAGAAAAACTAGCGTTGCATTCGTCTTGGCAATTGGTTCCTAATAACATTTCTTACTTCTATGTATTTGATATCTGCTTGTGTTGGTTCATGCCATTTTTCATCATTATCATCTTCATCGTTGAAATTTTGCTTAGAATCTTGTAACTCTCTCAATTACACTTCTGAAACTAAAATGATCAAAATTAAATATTTCATCGTTTGATCTAAAATTTGGAGCCAATCTAAAATATGGAAGGTGATACTTCTTATTCCTATATGATCTTAAGAATCAATGACGACTGAGTCAACAAGATAATACTGACTTTCAGGAGGATAGGGACATCACAAATTTGGCTTACAAAAAGTGTCCTTGAAAATCTTAGCACCATGAACAGATCCCTTCCAGTCACACAAAGCAAATGTAAAGCACATATTATAAAATCACACACCGCCATGACATTTACGCTCGTAATCCTTATTAAAAAAAGGTAATTGTTTTTTGTTGAGACATGTAGAGCATTATGAGTGCCATCAATTGTCCCTATGCAATCTTTAAAGTAAGGCCAATAACGACCATCATCTTTAATATTCTGAGAGGTAACAAGGTGCATAGGGTTCATGGGCATAATTATATAATTTCCCAACTTTTATACAACTGTTAAAACTTTGTGGAAATGGTTGTGAATCGTCTCACCAGAATGCTGAAATCTTTCTTGGACATGTTTATACATGGCTCCGTGACCTATCATATACAAGAATAAAGCAACACTTTCTTCTACTCCAATATTTTTGGTAGTGTCAATCCATATTTATTAGTTAACTCTCATACCAATTGTCGAAACACATATTTTCTCATTCGAAGTTGCTAAAAAAATCTATTTTCATATCCTTCTATCAATTCTACTAACCACTTGTGACCTGAGAGAATTGAAGTTGCTTTCTTCTCTTTCACAATATTTCAACACATGATTTGTAACAAACAATGCAGCCAAGATGCCTGCTATTAGAAGTCGATATTTATTATTATTTGACACTTCAATTTCCATTTCAGAACTATTATCAGTTCCCACTACTAGATACATGTGATTTAGTATCATTAAAAAAATATCGCTAAATCATAAGAAAATGTTACTAATATGATTTAGTAACATTTTATCAAATGTTGCGTATACCCTATGTTACTAATGATATTTAGTAACATTTTTGCATATTAAAGGTAACATTTATAAAAAATGTTACTAAAAATTTTTAATAACATTTTTTTTTAAATAAAATGTAACATTTTATAAATGTTGCTAAAACATTTTAGTAAGATTTTTTAAATAGAAAAGTAACATTATAAAAATGTTACTAAAAACATTTAGTAACTTTTTTTAATAAAAAAATAACATTTCTAAAAATGTCACTAAAAATTTTTAGTAATATTTTTTTAATATAGGCAACATTGTAAAAATGTCACTAAAAATAATTAGTAACATTTTTTAAATAGATAAGTAACGTTACAAAAATGCTACTATTGCAAATGTTTTTTAGTATTTAACAAATGTTATTAAATTGTTTATTTTTAAATTAAAATAAAATATAATTCATAATAAATATTAAATAAATTTTTACACTATAACATAAATTAATATTGAAAGAAATAATTTAGTAATAAAAAGTCATGGAGAATGAAAAAAAGATTCAAGAAAATTAAAGCATAAGCTTGTAATTGAAATATTATAGCACACATCAAAATTCATTACATCATAATCAATATGTCTAAAATTCATTACATCGTAATCAATATGTCAAATACATCAAAATTCATTACATTAGAAATTAACAATCCCGTAAACATCATTACGTGCAAGTTTAGCAACCCTGCACTGCATTAATAAAGAGAATATAAGTATCAGTACAAAAGGCAACAGAAGTATAACAATTCCAACTAACTATAAATTACATTTCTTTCCTTGATTAGCTTGGTTCAATTTTTTCAATTGATCGGTCTGGACCTGATACAAACCAACCAAAAACAAACATTGGGTCTATTCCTAGTCCTCCAGCTTGTACATTCTTCGTAATCAATATTTACACATACTAATTACCATAAGCAAGCAACCGTTATGCAGTGTCACACGTGTCAGTGGCAGAAGAAAATAAAACTAGCTATTGAATTATATACATGGCTATGTTGAAGGTGGCAGAATCCGCAAACAAAAGTAGAAAGCATTAAAATAGAAAGAGAAGGAAAATATTATAAAGCTTTCCAAATGAAGTTAAAGGCATTTTGCATGCAACCAAAGGGGGTGGTGTCTGTGATTTCTAACAAATAAAAGACTTTGACTACTTAACATTTTCAATTGTACAAAGGTCCTACTTCTTAATCAAGTTTTGTACTAACAAACCACTCAAAGTTGGTGACACAACAAGGATACTCTATCGATGTTAGCTATTTAAGATTCATAATTAGTGATAATTTTGAATGATCAAAGGATATAAATATTAAAACTATTCACAACTGCTCAAATAAGTTAATTAAGTGTCTCAATTAGCAAAAAGATACTTTATGTATAATATAATGAAAAGTTTGGAACAGTAACTGAGAATGAGATGCTAGCCAACCAGAGTCACTCAAGACCAAATAAAAAAATTGCACTAGGAATTGTTACCCAAAATAAAAAAGAAAGCAATAGTGACAAGGAAAGAATAAAACACTGAACAATAATTATAATAATACAATTAAAACTACAGACACTTTTTATTAATAACATGCAACTGTATTTTTAAACAGAAAAAACTGAATTATACTTATATCCAATTGAAACCCATTGAGACACTTAGTAAATATATTGATACTAACAATATTATTAATTGTTTAATTTAGATTTTAGAAACTATTAACATTAAAAAGAAGGAACTGATTACTGAATGAAACCAGTTTAAAATTGCAATATATCTAAACTCTACTATTTCTTAAAATGAGGAAAGAATAAGGTGATTCTTTTTCTTTGCTTAGATGTTTCCCTATCTGCTTTAAACCATCGGAAAACAAAACAACGGGCTAAGGAAAAAAAATACAAAATAATGGAAGACTACTCTTCCTATATTTGTAAAAAAGTAAATGAATAGATAACTCTTCAACCCTTATACTTCTTCCCACCAAAAATTTATCGTCAACTCCAGACAGAATCATGCCCCACTTGGAACTTTTCCCTCTCTCAATTTTTCCGACCAATTTAAGCTTGATGACTATTTTTTATTCACAATCCTCTTCACCTTCATTAACCAAGTTAGTTAAAGATTATAATAGAAACTTGGTGGCAAACATCTCATGAAAGTCTTCCAACGGATAAGTTGCTACTAAATAATACTATAATGAAAATGAAGCTGGCTGGTCCACATACAACAAACATAAAAAAAGTAAAAAACAAAAATTCCTGGAATAAAATTCATATGCCTAAAGCAACTACAATGCTAATTTACCATCTCTTACCAAGAATTTGATATTACATAACCCACAATATCAACTCCAAAGATATGCCAACAAGCACAGAAGCAAACAAGGTATCAATCAAGCACAAATGATAATAAGATAGACAAACATCTCATAGAAGAAACTAGAAAGGGAAATAAGAATAGATAAAACAATTACCAACTGTAGCTTGGGTAATTGATGGATTCTTAGCAAAGAGAGCCTGCAACAAGAAAAAATATCAGTAAGACAGTAACTACGAAACTGATTGTCAGATATATATATATATATATATATATATATATATATATATATATATAACTTTATAATCTTCATATGACAAGAGTTGCTGAAATATAGGAATGAAACATCCAACACAAATAAGCTAGTCCATTAATATGAGTTCACGTACCCTAAGGATTTCTAATGAAAAAAGAAAAAATATGAGTTCACGTACCTTTCAACTAGCTTCTTGACTTGAAGCAATATTTTCCACATTATAAATTTCTAAGGAAAAAAAAAAGAAATAAAATAAAGTTTCTAAATAAGTATATTGTAAAACATGAAACTATATAGAGGCAATTATTTCAACTTACGTTTCTTATATTTTTTCTTGTAAGATTTCTCTTCTTTCAACTTGCTTAAGTTAGTCCCATCAAAATGAATTTTTGGTTTACGTTCCCTTTTCCCTATTTGTTCTCCTTGAACAACATGAGTAGTTTTGCTTGTGCTAGATAAAATTCGTTAACAAACAATTAGCATAACGGAACAAAACAAAATAAACAAATTACTTATTCAGAATTAATAAAAAAAATAACATAAAAAATTATTTTTACCAATAAAAACTATGATGTGATAATAAATTACACCAATACTTTCTTTTAATGGACTGAAATGGTGTTTTTCTCTAAGTTGAAATGCTACATTAAAATAAGCCTCTTTTTCCTGATACAAATTTAAAGAGTTTCAATTATATTAAATTACTTAAAAGTAAAAAAATATTAGGCTTAGAGTTACTTTATTATTCATAGACTTCCAAGCTTCAACCGCCTTCTTATTGACCTATTTTTTTTCAAAAGAAAAGTTAATTAGTAAATGGCTTAAAAAATTAAAATTTATTAATTTATTTAATTTCACTTACCCTTCCAGAATTCTCTGAATCATCATTTGCTTCTTTATTACTTCTTTCAAATCTTTTCCTATAATAATGATTATTATTAGTCAATAAACTAATGAAAAAAATTAGAAATACATTATATAGAATCAAGACTTACAAGAATAGTTCAAAGGCATTGGGCGGATATTTGAACATATTAAGATTTTTTTTGGGCGAGCCCACTTTAGCCTTAAGATCTTCTGATTTCCTAGATAAAAATAGTAGGATATGTTCCTTAGTCGAATGAACAAAATTAGTTAATAAATTATATAAAAACAAATTAAAGATATAAATAAGTAAACTAAATTCACCTTTTAGTTAGCTTTGAGTTAGTTTTTTCCTTTTTTGCTCATAGAAGTGATCTCCCTTTGTTTCTAACACCAAAATCAACACAACATTTAATTATAAACAATAATCTTTCAAGTGCAAAACTAATTCAATGATAAGTTTAATATAAAATTTATATAATATACCTCATCAACAACCACTTATTTTACTTCTTGGATTTTGCTAAAATCTGGAATCATTACTCCTGGAAAACTATTTTGCAGTTGACTAAAAACAAGTTTGAAACTATTTAAAAGTTCAGCTTTCATAGCTTCAACTTGCTCTTTGAGCTTTAATTCCATTTTTTCTTCTATACTTTGAAGTTCAACTTGAGAATTTCTTTGAACTTCATCAATTAATTTTTGTATTTGAACTTGGGATTTAGATCCCCATAAGTCAGAAGGTACAACCCCTTTTCCATACGTGCACACATAGCCATGTTGATCTTTTCCAAACACTTGGGAAAATACATCATCTTGGGCTGAGCTTTTTTCTGGTGCTTCTGGATAAGAACCAACTGCATCTTCAAGTTTTGACTAAAAATTGAAAAATAAGAATTACACTTGTAATTCAAACAAAACTATTATAAATATAGAGATAATGATTAAGATTATCATACAATAATTCTTTCAGTTTCCTTGTTCTTAGGCTTATGAGTCAAAATAAACATTTGTGCACGAGATTGCTCTCTTCCTTCAGAATTCTTCATTCTCCATCACATAAAAGAAAAAGATTAGTTTTTAATCAGCAAAATAATTAAATAAATAAATAAATATATATATATATATATATATATATATATACACACACACTTACGCATCCCACACCTTGTAGGAATAACCACAAAATAGTTAAACGTGATTTGAAACAAACAAAACCATTAGTTATGTAATTAGTCTAACCTCTTTTTCTCGTATCTCAGCAAAAGTTTTAGTTCCTGTAGTATGCACAGTAGTAAATTTTGCTCTACTTATTTTATTCTTCTTGCTACGATCCTTTATAATAAAAACATAGTATGATAAAATATAACACAACAAAAATATAAGTACAAATAATCATGTAATAAAATTAAAATAACTAACCTTTGCTATGTTAGACTTCCAAAACTTAACAAGAATTTTTCATTGTTCAAGTGGAACACTTGGGGGTCGATTTTTGAAATTGTAATCATCTGACATATTTTCAGAAAAATGTTTTGCCTTTAATCGACACTTATGATTCCTCCAACTTGAGCATATACTTCCTAAAATCCACTTTTTTGCACGTTCTTCAATATCAAATTTAGATTACATCTCTATCAAATAATAAAATATTAGAATTTAAACGATATATATATACAAAATAAATATAAAGGTAAGTAAGTTGCAATACTATGACTGTTTGCCACATGTCATCCCAATGATCTTTTAGCCCTCTCCAGCTAGCAAAAGTTAGAGGAGCCAGATGTGCATTTCTAGCTAATGTTCCCAAATAATTGCTCAAAGTAGCTCGACAAGTACCAATTGGTTGGCCAAGGGCATTAAGTCTAACTAGCAAGCGTTCTTCATACCTCAAACCATGAGTCTTAAGACATTTGGTTGGACCTCTTTTCTTCTTACCAAAAGAACTTGCTAGTTAAGTATAAAATTTAAAATTAGTACATTATATACAAGGCATATATATATAATACCACATATTTGAATCCAACATACAAATAACTAACCGATGTGTTGGGATGGTAAAGGAGTTTGATTAGGGCTTGATGTAATTTCTTCCAACTCATCAAGAATATCAACCATAGAACCACTTGGAAATGACACTTTTGACTTCTTGGACAACAAGGTTGGTTGTTTTTTCTCATCAATAATATCATTCATAGAGCTACTTGGCTTTGAAATGTAATGCTTCTTAGGTTACAATATTGTTTGCTTTTCTTGCTCATCAAGGATATCCTGCATTGACTCACTTGACCATGAAAGTTTACTTCCATTGCTTACCATCATGCTGTAACAAATTAAATAATGTGGAAATAATAGACAAAAAATTGGATCAATATATATACAAAACTATGTTCGATGTCTAGGCATATCACATTACAAAAAAACACAAGTTTACAATGAAAAACACACATCCAAGAACTACATTCAAATAAACATTAATATTTGTTCAATGATGATCTACTATACTTGTATCAATTGTTGTTCCAGGTACATCATCCCTAAACCAACTAACATCTTCATCTTTACCTTCAACTTCATCAATCATAGATTGATAAAACAAGGACTTTTTAATTGATCTTCCAAGTACTCTTCCATATCATCATTCTCTAAGTTCCCATATACATCAAAAAAATCTCTAGGAGTGGTTTTAGTGACAACTTGCCAATTATCTGTTGGATCTTCCGTGTAATATACTTGTTTTACTTGAGTTGCGAACACAAAAGGGTCAATTTTGTAGATCAACTTCCCAAAATTTACAAGTATTAATCCAAAATGATCTTGCTTACTTTCAAACCAGTCACATTTAAATAACACAAATTTAGAATGACCATAATAATCTAACTCTATTATATCTTTCAAAACTCCATAGTAAGTAACATTTTCTACTTCAAGATTTTCATCTTCTTTATTTTTAAACCTAACAGTAGATGAAGTCACCATTACTCCGAAGTTTTGTGTTTGTCTTTCACAACCCTCAACAATAAACTTGTAATCATTTATCACATAAGATAAAAATCATCTGGCAACAGTATTAGGCCCTTTAGCCAACCATTTAACATCTTCACTAACAACCACATTTTCAACATGATTTTCAAACCAATTGTGAAATGTAAGATATTGATCTTTTGTCTTATTCCAATTTCTTATTGACCCTTCATAAGCATGTCTAGAAAGAAATTCCTCATGTTCTCTGCACAAAAACCAAAAAAATTGAATACATTTTAATGTTAAAAATAAAGATTTTATGTAAAAGACAAAAATATACAATTTTTCTTACTTGACAAATGCCTTGGTGAGCTCACAATTAAACAACACATAACGGTGAGCTTGCTCCCACACAACAGGTTCCAAACCAGTCATCATTCCATTCCCTACCGGACCATCTAAATTCCTTAGCAGCTTGTTGAACTTTGTTTGAACATCATTGTTCAAGTACCTTGAACAAAATGTCAAACACTCATCTGCTAAATACCCTTCTGCAATGGAACCCTCCGGATAATTTCTATTACGCACATAAGTCTTTAACTTATGAAGAAATCTATAAGAATATAAAAACTATGATTTAGAAATCTATAAGAATATGTTTAAAAAAATCATTTAGTAAAAGAATTAACTTGCAATTGGATACATCCAACGATAATGAACAGGTCCAGCAATTCTAGCCTCATATGCTAGATGTATCGATAAATGAACCATTAAGACAAAAAAAGAAGGAGGAAAAATCCTCTCTAATTCACACAAAGTTAATGCAATTTCTGCATCCAATGATTCAAACTCTTCAACAATGATGACTTTAGAACATAGAATTTTGAAGAAAGAGCTTAACTTCATTAAAATTCTTGCAACATCTTTTTGCAATACTTTTCTAATTGCTACTTTTTAGCAAATCTTGCATCAACATATGAAAATCATGGCTTTTAAGTCCAAGAAAATTTTGTTGTTCAAGATTAACACTTCGAGAAATATTAGAACCATAACTTTCTGGAACCTTCACTCCTTTTAAAACACAACAAAATATATCTTTTTCTTTTGATGAAAGTGTAAATCTTGCAGGTGGAAGGAATACCTTGTTTGGTCCTATGTCTATAGGATGAAGGTCTTTCTGTATGCCCATCTCTACCAAGTCAAGGCGGGATTTAAGATGCTCCTTTGGTTTCCTCTCTATATTTAATAATGCTGTTATTACATTTGCACATATATTCTTTTCAATATGCATCACATCAAGATTGTGACGAATTAGGTTAGTTTCCCAATATGCCAAATCAAAGAATATACTTTTTTTTGTCCATGGATCATCCTTCATTCTTTTTCTTTTTTGAGCATTTCCAAACACATTTTTTCTATCACCTAGTATAGCCAGTATGGTAGACCCTGTTAATGGAGTAGGTGCTCCTCTAAATTCTTGGGTACGATCAAAACACTTTTTATCTTTTCGCCACTTATGTTTTGAATCTAACCACCTTCGATGACACATATAACACATTTTTTTACTATTATTTAAATACTTAGATCATGTGTGGTAGTTACATATAGGGCATGCCAATTTTCCACTTGTACTCCAACCTGATAACATAGAATATGCAGGCAAGTCACTAATAGTCCAAAGTAATGCAACGTGTGCTTGGAAAAACTCCTTGCTAGAAGCATCGTAAGTTTCAAACCCTTTCTCCCATAACTCCTTCAACTCATCAATTAGAGGTTCCAAGTAGATATCAATACTACTTTTAGGGGAAGAAGACCTGGAATTAGTAATGACAACATCAAGTAAGGTTGTTTCATACAATCCCATGGAGCTAAATTATAAGTCATTAGCACTACTGGCCAAATACTATGTCCTTTACCCATCATCTTAAATGGAGTAAATCCGTCACTTGCTAACCCAAGTCTCACATTTCGGGGATCTGATGCAAAGTTAGGATGTAGAGAATCAAATGTTTTCCACGTAACTGAATCAGCTGGATGTCTTAGTTTTCCATCTTTAGTGCGACCTTCATCATGCCATTTCATTAATTTAGCAGTTTTTGATGACATAAATAGCCTCTTGATCCTTTGTTTTAAAGGAAAGTACCTTAAAACTTTGGCTGGAGTTGGAAGTGAAGCTACCTTGCAAGAAACTTTTCTTCTAGAATATTTATCCTTCTTTTCTTTATATCTAGAAGCATGACATTTTGGACATCTGACTTGATTCTTATACTCCTTTCGAAATAAGATGCAATCATTAGGACAAGCATCAATCTTTTCATAACTAAAACCTAAGTCTTTAATGATAAACTTGCAATCTTGGAATGATGATGGCAAACAAGAGTTCTCAGGAAGCAACTCTTCTAACAATTGCAGTAACATATCAAATGACACATTGCTCCAACCATAGAGATTCTTGATATGTAGCAATCAAACAATGATTGATAACTTAGAGAAATTTTTACAACCAGGGTATACTTCTTGGTGAGCATCACGTACCAATTTGGTAAACCTAGTTGTTTCAATATCAAGCACTTCGTCATCTTCATCCATAATGTTATCAAATTCATTTTCTCCAAAATCTGTGGGCATCATGAATGTCTCCTCCAACAAGCTATCCAAATCATTGTGTATATTAAATTTCTCTCGTTCATTATTGTATGCCTTCTTTGAAGAGCCGCATTCTCCGTGAAAAATCCACTTTTTATAATTTCTATCAAATCCAACACACATTAGATGTTCATGCACTTCTTTTCTATTACCCCAAGAACAATTGTTACACTCCTTGCAAGGACAAAGAATTTGATCTCCTTGGGCAGCATTTTCAAATGCAAAATCTAGAAAAAAATCCAATCCATCCAAATACCTAGTAGAAGCTCTAGGTGCTATCATCCAACTCTTGTCCATAACTATGTTGTGGAAAAAAAACAAAATACCTAAAAGAAACAAAATAAATGGAAATTAAAAAATGTTATTAAATACAATTTATTTAATTAGATTGGTTTTGAAAGGTTTACAATTTGATTAGCAATATGGTTACTTTGAAGCATGTTAACTAGGGGTGTTCATAAATTCGGGTCAACCTGGCAAACCCAGTAAACTGAACTAAACCAATTTGTTTGGTTCGGTCTTTTCACTTGATCAGTCTGGACCTGACACAAACTGACCAGATTCAGTTCGTGATTTTTTGTATTTCAAAAATGTGACCCAACCTAAACCAACCCAAAAGAATATATTCTTGGTTCGGTTTTTATTTTTCCAAAACTGAACCAGCCTGAACTGTGAACCCTCCTAATATCAACAAATTATACTCAACTTAATCACATCACAATTATGAAAATAAAAAGCTCAACACAATCCCAATATGCAATAACATAAAGTCATAAACTTTCAAAATAAACTATACATACCAATAGTTGTAGATTCACCAGTTCACCAATAATAATATGCTCCACCTAATATGAGAGAAATAAATAAATAAATGAATACAAATCCTTATTTAATTAAGAGCACAAAAATAAAATAGAGAGATAAATACTAAATTTTACATATTTTCTCAATCTATTATATTATATGGAATTCTTTCTTTTGTTTCTTCAACCAATGAAAAATAAAGGTTTTGACAAAACAAAAAAGTACAAATGTATTGGTGAAATGAGGAGAATTGAATAATGATGAGGATATGATTGGTTTAAGATTATTTTGCTATAAATAGTTGATTTAAATAAATTCAAGAAAGAGAAGAATTTTTAGAATTAATTTTGACTTCAGAAGTTATTATTTGTTTTGGGTTTTTCTTTTGGAAAATTGATTCTGGATTGGAAACTAATTTTATAGAATTTTATACTTATTTTATTTAGTGGACAAAAAATTTAGAACTGATTCGAATATTATTGATTGAAATGATTTAAAATAAGTTTTGAATTTGGTGGACAAAAAATTTAGAACTGATTCGAATATTATTGATTGAAATGATTTAAAATAAGTTTTGAATTGGATAAGAATTTTTTATGTTAAATTTTATTATAATAAAACTGATTCTCCTTACTATTTAATTGTCATGTTTCAGCTTTCTCTAGAGCTCTTTGTTGCTAAGTCTTTGATTTGGTGTGTGATTATAATATATATTAATTTCAATGTTTTGACATGTTAGAGTAAATATATATATATATATATATATATATATATATATATATATATATATATATATATATAACCACTAGCACCAGAGGTGCAAAGGTACTACGGTGAACATTAAATACAAAGGAAAAAGGAAACAAAACAACCTAAACTAAGCATGAGAATGGTTACCAAATATTAACTATAATGTTACAACCTTAATATAGCCAGAAGAAGCTGAGATGGTTTTTTTCTCGATATCCCGTCCAATGCCAATATCTTTCTCAATAACCTTCGCAAATGATTGAAACTCTTTTTTAAGGAATCTTGTTTGTTTTTTAATTTTACCTTGTCATAAGCACAATACCTGTTCTCTCATAAAATTTTTTCTCTAAATTCTTCCACCCTTATTTATTAAAATGTGTACCTGGCCTATTTCCAGCAAGTATCTCTTCAATGCATATTTTCAAAAACAAATTCATTTTGTAGTCATTCCATTTTGCTGAATCCTTTTTGGGCGCCATTCTAATATAAAATTCTTCATATAGCAAACTTAATATAAAATTCTACATATATATATATATATATATATATATATATAAAAGTATGGATAATATATTTATAATGATTATTCTAATTTAGGAACCCAACAAAGTAAGGTCCCAAGAGAATTTTTTTTTTCTATTAGGTAAAGAGAAATAAATTAAATAGGAGTACATGAGGTACTCCAACCTATTACAAAATATATTAAAAAAGTAAAAATTACAAACTAATAGACTAACCTAAGAAATATAAATAAACTAAAAACCCAATAAAAATGCTAATCAATCAAAGCTAGTAAAAGCTCACACAAGATGCCTAATTCAATTATACCCGACAAGCAGTATATATAAATCACGGCAATTGAAAGAGAAAAATTAAAAGTAAAAACTCATTCTAACCTCCCCTTGAACCAAATCACCTAACATTAAGTAGTGACCATATGCTTGTTAGTACCTTTATAGGGGTTCACCAACTTCAAGTAATTGAATCATTGAACAATCACACACAAACACTAGAGTTGTTGATAATCCATCCAAGGGTCACAAAGGACATTGCAGTATCTAATCCTAAATTTCAAATACATTTTATTTTCTAATTCATCAAATATGGTTTCAAAATAAACAACAAAACTAGGTCAACAAAAAAATTTCCAACATAGAAAAAATAAAGTGAAAACTAGAAAGACGAAAGGGGACCATAATCAACATAGAAAGGTTTGACACAACTCAGAAGAAACCAGAAGAGAAAAAACTCACCTTGTGAGAGGGTGAAAGTAGAACATGATGAAGCTGATGGAAATAAAAGTAAACATTCAATCAATAAATACAAAATTATAGTATGTATAGAGAATTAAATATAAAAAGATAAAGGAAAGAGAATTTGTGTACCTCAAATATATTGAATTGCAGTTCTTGATTTTCAAGAACGAAAAATCCTAGGAATGACTATTGTAGAGATATGAGTTCAATAAGAACTCTTGAGGATTGTACTACCTACTTTCTAGGGGATTATTTTAGAGAATGTGTATTGTTGTTGTAATTTGCTTAATGAGATGACAAATTTATAATCCCCAGGGTAGGCAGAGACCCCTCAAATGGGCTTTTTATGATTGACTCAATCCATCACAGAGTCAATCTTACTAGAATCTCATTCAAATAATCATACAGATATTATAAGATATGATTATCACCATATCTTAAATTGTCAGATAATGATAAAATATAATTGATTAATACCAATCCACTATTATTTCCAACATTCTCCCACTTAGATGGTATTAATCAATAATATAAAGATAAATCATTAAGCTAGAATAACAATTATAGACAAATCTTATATTAGACAATGAGAAATTTGAGCTACAAAATAATATCCGATAGGGATATATATCATGCACATTAACAAATATTTCTCATAAAGTATATAGAATAATGTAGTTCAATAAAATGATACTGCATGGTCTCAAGCATCCAAAAATGCTAAGAGATATGTTACTAAAATGATATTACTTCACACATATCTCATAACAGAGTTTTAGACTCCCACTGATCTAAGACATCAAAACTTAACCAAATCATATGAGTTATAAAACTACAAAGTTAAGTATTTGATCAGTGAATAAAAAAGTGTTTAATTAATATAATTTTTTTTACTTGAGTCCGAAAAATTATATAGGTGAAAAAGCATAATTTACATGCATCTAATTATTCATCATAGCCTAATAACATATGTAATTACATATAGGCTACATAAATGCTCTATAATATTTGACATTTAACTAATCCGAGTTTAAAAAATGAGTGACTATGTAAGAATCCAAAGATAAGTAGGAAATCCATAAATTCCCTACTAAAACCTCATAGACACCTAGTTTATATAAAATGACACTCAGATTATTGTGGCCACAAAATGTCAATTAAGCAAACACTTAGATAATTGGTCCAAACAAAAAAAAATTCATAAGTACTTCAATAGTGCAAATTGTACTCAATAGAAGTACTATCATAATAAGCATTTTTTTACAAAGTAGAAAATCATACTCGATAGGAGTATTGCATCTACAATATACTTATAGAATTTTGACCAAACAAAATGTGAAATTTTGGGTAAAGAAATGCACAATACTTAATTGCATACCAAAAGGATTAATGTGCAATCCCAACAAAAATGCTCTTAACATCCATTTAAGATGTCTATTAAAATACAATGAACGTTATGTATCTTAATTAAAATAGGACAAAAATAAATAGTCAAGTCCTATAAAATATGTCATATCATAACTAAATGTGCACAAGAATACATGACAATACAGATAGATAAGTCTCGAGACATGATACAAAATTATATACTTCTAAAATTTTGATCAATTAAAATATGAAATTTGGGTAAAAGAGATGCACAATGCATAATTGTATGCCAAAAGGATTAATGTGCAGTACCCAACAGAATGACTTTAACATCAGTTAAAGATGTCTACAAAGATACAATGGATTTGATGTATCTCAATAAAAATAGGACAAAAATAAATAGAGAAGTCCTATAGAATATGTCATATCATAATTAAATGTGCACACGATTATATGACAATAAAAAATATATAAGTTTCGAGAAATAATACAAGATTATATATACTCCCACTAATCCTTAATATACCAAAAAAAAATATTAGGATTATCATTAGGGTACACTAGTATTAAAAGTTCTAGTGATAGTGGGATGATGACTTTATAAGATAATAATAAAAGTGAATTAAAATTCACTATTATTCTACTTAAGGAATTAGAAAGTAGTAGAATAACAAATGATTAATGAGAGAAGTGGTTAAAATAACAAGAATATGAAACCTACAAATTCATCCATAAGAATAAATAATTCTCACAAATGGTTTCATAATTAACCACATATTAATCATTCTTTACAAAAATATTGACTCCTATGAGGATCTTGAAAAAATAATTACATGAGTGAGAAAATCGATCTCTTGATAATTTTACGTAGAATATAAGATCATAAGCAAGTTCTCAAGTAATCATAAACAAAAATCAAGTGCTACAATAAACAATATTTACACACACTTGAGAATAAAACATGATTACATGCAGCGGAAGAATGTGACATATTCTTACAAATATTAAGGATATAATAATAAATAGTCTCTAACTCTCATCATAATTTATAATGGACATAGGTTTATTTATATATCCCAAAATAAAGCCTCTAACTTTTACAAAAATACCATTAACAATATTATAAAATATGGTATGGAGAAATTAATCTCTTCAAATTTGGGATTCCTATATTGTCTTTACAAGAATTGCATAATAATATTGCAAATCAATAGAAAGTTTGTTATACAAAAAAATATTTTACAAGATACCAATACAAAATCCTTAATATAGATCCCAATAATGTGATCACAAATAATATGATAAGAAAAAATAATTTTATCAAGAACATTTGTTTTTGCACATGTATGATTAATTGGACATTTAAAGTAAAAATCTTATATCACAACAATTTATTTTATAAGATATTAATTAAAATTCTAATATACAAAATCCTTCCACTTGATAAAGAAAAAATAAGTTGACATAACAAAAAAATACCCATAGAGCTAAATAAAATTCAACTATTTTTTTATCAATATATATATATATATATATAGAAAATTTGCACCACAAAAAATGCAACATTTTTTTTTTAAGGAAAAAATGTCCAATTAAAGGTTATAAGTCATTATCGAACAATACATGTTTTGGTAATGAGAGTGTAAATTTTGGTTCCATATAAATATAACTAAACATGATCAAATGAGAAAAATAAACTAAACATTACAAAAATAGGAAAACATTATGTAATTCTAAAAGTTCAGTTAAAAGAGAATCCCTAAGGAAATTACAATGCACTATAACTTATATCATTAAAATCCTAATACTGATAGGATATAAAAAAATCATTAACATAAGCCAAGAAAAGTACATTGTATAACACCAAATTACATTAATAACAATACACCGATAGAGTATAGTTATCATCAATGCAATAAAAAAAATAATTATATCACAAAATTGACATAAATGCATCCAAAATAGTGAAATTATAATTATGTAAATGAAAAAAAGAAATTATGCATATTGTCCAATAAATTTGCATAATGTTAATCATATATATTATATTACCGACATACAAAATTCGCATTATTATACTTATGATAGACAAGTAATAATAATGCAAATTAATAAAGAAAATTATACTCATAAGAGAAAGACAATTAAGATTGTGCATAATTAATAAAATAACCTAAAATCAATTTATAAATGATAATTCAATATTAAAGAGAGTACAGTATAATTAGAGAATACAAATACTGTAAAGAATTATCACAATGAAAATAGGTCAAAAATTCAAGATTATAATAGTAAAAAAATTTTAATTTAATCTTGAATTAATCAAATTTTGTTTTTATACTCAAAAATACCAATAATATAAAAATATTAAATAAATATGGTATTTTTGAAAAAATAAGAATATAAAAAATTAGTAATCACATTCAATGCTTCTTAGAATGAATTTAATACATGAATCATCATACATGATCGTATCAAAACGACAAAGTTCTCCCTTAACCAAATCACAAAATATGGGTATAAAAATGAGTCCATGCAACCCCATTAACACTTTCCAAAGTAAAGTTAATACAAATGTATTATGTTGCCCACACAAATGACTCATATTGGTCAAACATAAAACAAGGAAAACCATTAAGTAATTTTGAAAACAATTTACCCCATAATTATTTAAAAGAAAACTAGGTTTTAAAGGGGTAGCACTTAAAAAGAAGTTTCAATATATAATTTACCCATGTAAGAGTAAGGGAATGCAACTTTAACATGTTATTTTAACAATAACAAATAGCGTAAACCCTCATTTTTTTTTGTGAAAAAAATAATAGTGAACTATATTATAAAATTTCACTAATAACACAAAAAATCTTCAATTCAAATTTAATTTTCTAATAGAAAACAACCATAATTCTCTAATAGAAAACAACCATAATTTGTATCTAATTTGGCTCTATACCAATTGATGGAAATAAAAGTAAATCTTAAATCAATAAATACAAAATTATAGTATGTATAGAGAATTAAATATAAAAAGATAGAGGAAAGAGAATTTGTGTACCTCAAATATATTGAATTGCAGTTCTTAGTTTTCAAGAACGAAAAACCCTAGGAATGACTATTGTAGAGATATGAGTTCAATAAGAACTCTTGAGGATTTTACTACCTACTTTCTAGGGAATTATTTTAGATAACATGTATTGTTGTTGTAATTTACTTAATGGGATGGCAAATTTATAATCCCTCAGGGTAGGCAGAGACCCCTCAAATGGGCTTTTTATGATTGACTAAATCCATCACAGAGTCAATCTTACTATAATCCCATTCAAATAATCATAAAGATATTATAAGATATGATTATCACCATATCTTAAATTGCCAATGATAAAATATAATTGATTAATACCAATCCACTATTATTTCCAACAGAAGCTTGTGGAAAAAGGTGACCAAAATCAACCATGAAGATGAAGAATAGTGCTTCAGTTAGGTGAAGAAGATAAGCTTCTCTAAAATGACAATGCTTGTCATATTGAAAATTTAGATAGGGTATTTTTGCGAAAATAAAAGGGTTTGCGTTTTTAAAGATTTTTTCTTTCTTCTCTCACAACGGCTTTTGTTTTAGAAGCATATCTGATTATTTTCTGATTTTGCTTATTTTTTAGACAAATATTTTAAAAATTTGCATAAGTGATTTTTTTAAAAAAAAAATATTCTTTCAAGAAATAACTTTAAATAAACGGGCTTAATATCTTGATTTACATGTTCTATTTTAATCTCTAAAATTGATTGTTCAATATAATTGTTTAATTGTAATTACGTATTCTTAGTTTAGAAGATAATGCATATTTTGAAAAGGTTTTGAAAAATACTTTAATTTCTTGATAAAGATTTTATTTGATCAATTCACAAGAGTCACAACCCTCTAGATTGATAATTTGTCCTGTTAAAGCCCATTTTAAGTTCTTAAAGAATTTTTGTAAGTCATCTAATGCCATGTAGGATTAAAATATTCTTTTAAATTTCTACTACAATGGTGAAACTCATTTTGAGCTCTTAACTTATTTTTAGTGGTCTCACCCGCATTTTTATATGAAAGATTGATTATTTGGAAAGAATGGTTCTTCTATGACCGGTCTCCTCCTTTTGTGGTTGTTTCTATGAAGAATGATTGTTTTTATGAAGAACAATTTGTGTACTTTGAAACCATCATCAAAACTTAGTCTAATTATACCTTTGATAACTTTTATATATAATTAAAAGAGTTTAATTGGTATAAACTTACACTGACATTCAATCACAACTAACCTTGAATTACAACCCTTCATTTATAGTAAGTTTGTTGACTTTATTAATTAGTACTTTAAAAGTCACATAAACGAAAATTTATAATTGAGCATCAATGTAAAAATCTTTTACACTGACAGTGTATACCAATTAAACTCTAAATAAAATTTGATCAATCAAATAGTTAGAATTTTATATTTGTATATTAATTAGATCAAATATACAAAATTTTGTACAATTTTAAAATTATTTAATACTTTATTATGTTACTTAATTTTAACATATAATATATTATATTTAAAATCATGTAAATATTCATTATTAAATTATGTGAATTTAGTATTTTATCATACCACTAAATTAGGTAAATTTTATAAGCATAATCAATAATATCGTTATATTCAACTATAGAATTGATTAAATTGTCATATATAAAATTATTGAATGTGTAATTCAATGAACTAAATCTTACACAGTGTCTACTTACCTAGTCCCAAGCACTAATATTTAGTATTATAATTACTTATCAATAATTAATTATGAGTATAATATTTTTAATGTACAATGAAAAGATTTTGATGTTAAATCCGTTATATTAAAAGTATTTTTATTCTCATTAAATCTTAAATAATATTTTCATAATTATTTAATGATAAGTACTATAATTAGTTGTCAATATTATATAATTTATATTTATAAACTTTTATTATCTATATTATTAATAAAGAAAATTCTCTTTTTGATGTCTACTTTTTAAAATACTTATTCTAACCTTATACTTATTTGAAAATTAAAAAATAAATTACTTTGTCAAAGAAGAGATTTGAACACTCAACCTCTCTCTTCCTAAATGTAAATTTTGTCACTAGATTAACCTTATAACTTTAAGAAAAAAATTACTCTAGAATATTTATATCTAACATACATAATTGTCCACTACATCTATACTATATAATATTATATTAAATACTATATTTATACTATTAGTAAAGGAAATTCCCCCTTTTGATGTCCACTTTTTCAAATACATATTCTGTCCTTTTTTAAAAACAAAAAGAGAAAATTATTTTGTTAAAAGAGATTCGAACTCATATTTTATCTCTTCATTTTGCCATTAGATCAACCTTATAACTTTAAGAAAACAATTATTATAAAATATTTATATCCAACATACATAATTGTCTTACTATATCTATAATCTATAATATATAATATTATACTATGAGTTTAATTGGTATACACTGATAGTGTAAAATATTTTTACACTAACGTTCAATCATATCCCTTAATTTATAGGACTTTTAAAGTATTAACAGGTAAAGTCAACAAACTTCACATAAATTAAGGGATATGATAGGACCTCAGTCTAAAATTCTTTACACTGTTAATCCATGTCAATTAAACTCTTATACTATATACTATATATCTATACTATTAATAAAAGAAATTTCTCTTTTGATATTCACTTTTCAAAATAAATATTATAATCTTATACCTATTTGAAAATTAACAGTGAACTATTTTGTTAAAGGAGAGATTTGAGCCCACAACCTCTACCTCTCCAAATGTAAACTTTGCCACTAAATTAATCTTTATAACCTAAGAAAAAACTATATTGTTAATAGAGGAAATTCCCTTTTTGACATCCACTTTTCAAAATACCTATTGTACCCTTAACGTATTTGAAAATTAAAAATAAATTACTTTCTCAAATGAGGGATTTGAACCCGCAACCTTATAACCTTCCTCATATATGGATTTTGCCACTAAAACTACTTTAAAACATTTATATTCAAGATACAATATGTTTAATTCTATTCAAACTCTCTACTTTCTCCATTTTTTCAAATTTATTGCAAACCTGACAATTCGTTAATGATATGACATGTTTCTATCATGTTAACATAAAAAAAATA
Organism: Psophocarpus tetragonolobus; assembly: GCA_037954015.1. Taxonomy (NCBI): domain Eukaryota; kingdom Viridiplantae; phylum Streptophyta; class Magnoliopsida; order Fabales; family Fabaceae; genus Psophocarpus; species Psophocarpus tetragonolobus. Next base: position 20,420,642 of record CM075688.1, on the reverse strand, counting down.
TACTAGATTAAAATTATTGTGCACAAAATGACACAGTGAATTATTTATATTCTATCATGTTATTAAAAAACATATTAAATTAAAATTCTAAAATTGTTATATTATAGCAAATAAAAATGCAAATATACAGACATGATAGTGCTTGTGCTTTTGCAATTATATCTAATGAGAATAGGAAATTTTGGGTGTTCACATTTATGATTTTTTTATGTTTCTAAATATTTTATGACTTCTCTCTCATTAATAAATCCATATCTTCACAAGTTCTAGTTACCACAAATCAACCTTCTTTAAACATCCTTAATATATGTATATTTTTTATCATAAATATTTTAATAGAAATGCGAATATATATGGGCGACAATTTGTTGGATTCTATTCAAATTCTCTTCTCTCTCCATTTTCTCAAATCATTGCAAATCTAACATAAATAAAAAACCTACTAAACTGAAATTATTGTACACAAAAATGACATAATGAATTATGTACATTCTATCATGTTATTAAAAAAATATGAAATTAAAACTCTAAAATTGTTATAACATATCAAAATAGAAATGCGGATACACAGGTGCGATAGTGCCTATGTTTTTGTAAGAATATTTAATATGAACATGACATTTTGGTGTCCATATTTTATGATTATTTTACCCTTCTAAACATTTTATGAATTCTCTCACATTAATAAATGCACCGTTAATATATATATATATATATATATATATATATATATATATATATATATATATATATATATATGAGTTTAATTGGTATATACTGTCAGTGTAAAGATTTTTACGCTGACAGTAAATCACAACCCTTCATTCATGGTAGATTTGTTGATTTTACTCATTACTATTTTAAAAGTCACATAAATGAAAAGTCACGATTGAATGTCAGTGTAAAAATCATTTACATTGACAGTGTATACCAATTAAACTATATATATATATATATATATATATATATATATATATATATATATACCTTCAATCATAAATATTTTAATAAAAATGATGAAATTGATATTAATGAAATTAATAATAATAATGATTATAATAACATTTATTTTGATTCATTATAATCCTTATTTTTACGAAAAATGAATTTTCATAACTTCGATTAATACAAATGTCTTTGCAATTCATGAACAAATTTATTTATTAATCGGCATATAATTACTCACTCGTTCTCGTTTCTTATTTATATTTTTGTAAAGTACTGTTATAAAATTTGCTTCCATAAATTTTTTTTCTTTAAAATTCTACAAAAAAGATCACTTTTGCTACTTGAAATTCAATTTTTTTTTTAGTTTCTGAAATTAATTCGTTTTTTGTATTAATATCGTCTGTTTATAAGTTTTGGTATATTTAATTGTGTTAGATATCAAATTGAAGATTAGAGATGTTAGAGTTAAAGACGGAATAATCCAGTAAGTTGCCACACATCTTATATATCTTACTGCATTTCTTAATTAAATTAAATATATATCATTTCATTAAAATGTATGAATGTAATTTAAGTTGTAATACTTACACAAAAAATATATATAAAATATCTTTTATAACAAACTCGTCACTTTTTCTTCTTTAATATTTTTCCTTCCCTCCTTTTCAATTCTAGCATTGAGGAGGTATAATTTTAATGAGAGTCCTTATATTTGTTGTTTAATATAAAAATTATTATTTTAAGGTAGATCCTTCTATAATGATGAGTTGTGTAAAAATAAATAAGAGCTACTTGTAAGTAACTTTAACATATTCCATCTTTAAACAACTCAACTTATCAGACTCAAGTTAAAATAATAGTTTTTAATCAACTTATGTTAACCAATTCGGATATTAAAAATGTTCTAAGGTTAATAAAGTGAAAAAATAGAAAAGTTAATGTCATAAGTTCGAGTCTTTTCACTAATATAATTAACAATTAATATTTAGCTTATAAAATAAATTATACCGTTGAAAATATTTTTCATTAATTTATAGATACACATCTGAATACTAATATCGGGATTTTCTTTTTTCAATGAGTATCAAGTAGCAATTAATTTCACACTTATTAAAATAGAATTACAAAATCAATCTCCATGATTTTTCAACACTGCATTACACAGAATAAATGTAAAATTTCGTATGCAACAATTTAAAATTAAATGATTAATAATGTACTTGAATAATCTTTGTCAAAACAAAAGTGCGCATGAATCATCCTATATATAATTTTATAATGACACATAATAATTATTATAAAAGGAATAGCTAAAATGAAAACATGCGTGTTTGATTTGAGAAAATTTTTTCTATTTTTATTTTCTATTTTAAAAATTATTTTATTGTTAAGTTTTTAACATTTAAAAAATATGTTTGTTTTACTTATATTTTCTATTTTAAAAATAATATTATTAAATTTCATCAATTTTAGTAAAAATGTTATAAATTATTTATATAAATAGTTTAAAATAAATTTTTATATATTATTTTTTATATAATTACAATATTGTTATAAGTTTTTACGTAATGTTAACTTTTGGAAAAAAAAATTCTATTTTTTGTTTTTAATAAAAATATTTTCTAAATTATAATCAAATATATTTTCACTACTTTTTTTTCTGAAAATCAAACAGAAAACGGTTAAAACAAATTTCATCATAGTTCTTCAAAAAATATATATAAAAATCCATAAAAATGAATCCACGAAAGATAGAATGAAGTGAAGAATAGAGTAATTAGACCATCCATAATGATAAACTCCCTCAATTTTTAGCGCATTTATTATGTGTCTCCTAATTGAAAAGTTCTTGTTTTTAAATTTTATTCTAATAATATAAAAATTCTTATTAATTTTTACTTATTATATAATAAGATTATTTAATAACATTTTAAAATTTGTTTGTATGAGTGAAAATAGGCAACAAAACTTATATCATAGCTTATTTAAAGCTTAGTTTAGTTAAATCCATTTAATAAAGATTAGATTTAGGCTTTTAAGAAAGCCTATTTAATTAAATAAAAATAATTATCTCACATTATACTTATATATTTAATATCTTAATAGAATAATATCTCACATCATAAATGTATAAAAAATACTTTATAACTTTTATTTTTATATTTAAAACTACACCTGAATTATTCAGCTATGTAACATAACTCGGGCATATTTATGTCAATTTATAAGATGCTGATATTTATATTTTATGCTAATTTATTTAGGATAATAATGTATAATTTGAATAAAGTTTAAATAAATTAAAAAATGTTTAAATAATATTAAAAAGTAACTATTTAATATAGTTTTTATATCCAAAATTTAATGAAATTATTAAATCGAAATTATAATTACAGATAGTGATCGAAACAAATATTTATGAAGCATTGTTTTAATGTACTTGTGATCTCGACCTCTAAATTTCGACAAGTGGACTACGAATCTTGAAATTCTCTTTGGAAGTGTCACATGTCTTTCAAATTTTAAATATATATATATATATATATATATATATATATATTTTTTTTATCTTTTTAATAGGAGTTCAAGTTTTAAATATATGTTTTTTATATCTTTTTAATAGGAGTTGAAAATTTAAATATGTTATAAATTATCAAATTTGTTTATTTTTTAATTAAATATTCATTAATTTTTTACTAATATTCCTAATAACATGTATTGTAAGTACAGTTGATAGAAAGTAAAATGTATAAATATTAAACTAAAGTTAATATAATGAGAAGTTTGGTAGGATTTCGTTTTTACTATGTCATCCCTCTAATACATACATGACTCACAAATCAATGTTTATTACTCACTTTCCCATCACCCATAAAAATATCCTTAACCAAGATCTCTCGCAATAAAAAAACTAAGTAATTTGAGTATTAGATCATCACTCTAGTGTATAATTTAAAATCAAATAACTTGCTTTAAGTAAAGGAGCTTGAGATGAGTAAAGGTCTCTCGAACAATAAACCACATTAGGAGTTCTTCTCATTTTATAAATTAAAATCCTCTCTCATTCAACAAGTAAAATCCACAATAAATATAAAATCAAAGCATAAGGTAAAACAGAACTTTAACAATGAGTTATAAATATTATATTGATAACATCAAAATATACAATAGAATTCAGGCATAATTACAAACGAAATCCTAACCACAAAACCTAGCCTTCCATGGAGGTAGAGAGCATGATTGAGGGATTAGGGCTACAAAATATGGTGGAAATAGGGTAGTAAAAGGGTAGAATGAGTGTTGGATTGAAGCCCTAGGTCAGTTGGGTGTTTCTCCTCATAAAAGACGTAACTTTCTTTTAAAATGGGGTTCTGTTCAAACACAAGCATTGGGCGGTAGAGACATGGGTTTTGGGTGACCATTAGCAAAAAATACACTCTCTCGAGTTTATGGGCGTTGGGTGGCCATCCCATCACTGTTGGGTGCTGGTTAGCGTTGGACGACCACTCCTTGGCCGCTAGGCGCTAGCTGCCCAATGCTAGCTCCAGACCCACGATAACTTCCTGATTCAACATCTAAACATTGCTACAACACCAAGTAAGCTTCAATTCATATGACACTTCTTCGAACCTTCTTAAAAAACCTAACTCAAATAATGGAAAAATAGGAAAATAAAAGTAAAATATGCACAAATGTAAAATCTAGAACAAACATTCCTAAGTATCTAAATTTGGTATAAAAAAAAAGGAAAACAAGGCTTTAAACAAGTTGAAATTATGATAATTGTTCTATTTTGCCTGTGTAAAAAATAGGTAACTTTGGCAGTTATCAAAGGTCTTGGTAATAATTTCACAAAATTTTGTGAAAGAAGTCACCCAAGTGTGGTCTAGACCTTTGGAATCACACCTTGTTCTTTCTTTTATGCTTTCACTTGGGCATTTTATTTCTTCCTTGTTAGGCGTGATTTTTATCGATTTCTTGCACTTTCATTTGGAGTTTTTAATCTTCTAGTTTTGTCATTTAGATTGTCTTGTTTAGTCCTTATATAGTCAATTAAATTTCTTGTTTAGTCTTTTTATTTTACTATAAAAGTGTGTTGTAGCTTCTAGATTAGTTTCTTGATCTTATCCTTTAGTTTCCAGTATTCTTCCGTAGTGTGACCCATGTTTCAATGATATCGATAATGTTTGCTGGGATCAGCCTGACAGCGTTCTGTCCTGTGGAAGGAGTCAATGAGGTCAGTCTTCCAGGTTGCCTCGAGAATGTGGACTTGGGTGGTGTTGAGTGGTGTGTAGTGGTCAAACTTTTTCCCCTTATGCAACTTTCGCTTAAAGCTCATGTTATTGTAGGGTCGTGACTTATCTCAATTATCACCTAGACAGTCAGGGTTAATGCGAGTTTTCTCCCTATACAAAGTGTGATCTTCCATTTGTATGAATCTGGCAGCTCAAGCTCTAAGCTCACCCATATCTCTTGCGAGTTCTTGTAGAGGTTGTTCATGAAAGGGTAAGGCCTTAGGGCCATAAGCATGGAATGAAGGGTGAATTCCAAATTAAGACCTCAAATTCGTGTGGCAATGATGACAGAAAATTTCAATAAGCCACACATTGGCTCACGATCACCTTGGTAGAGGTTAGCCTTGGCGGTTGACGTGGTACAGTGAGGTCAGATAGTTGCCTACTAGGCACTGATTAGATGAGCTCGCCAAAGGAGTGAATGTAGTTCACTAAGAGTTGTGTGTACCAATTCAAGGCTAGTCCCTTTAAAGATATTAGGAAGAATTTACACATAATTGCATCATCTATCGTGTGCAAGTTCATCTAAGTGATGTAGGCACCTACGTGCTTGTCAAGATCTAAGGTCTCTTTATGTCTATCAATGGTTAGTGGTTTCCAACTTGCAAAGAGAGGTGTATCTGTGATTCTTGCGACGAAGTGATGTATAATGATGTCGGTGACCACCCTTAGTCCTATAATGTCCACACTACAACGCCCTGAATCCTTAACTAAAAGTATTTATAAAAATGTGAGATATTTTCAAATTTTGATCTTACATAAAGAACCATATTCTTCTTGTAACATTGCGACCAAAAATATAATTTATTACAAGCTTCATTTAAAACATAAATATGTTAGTTGTTATAGCTACCCTTTTTAAAAGTCCTAACTTAAAGCAGTGGATTCCTCACGAATCTAATATCACGTAAACATCAAAGAATGACATGCTTAGAAATTCAATATATTCAAAGGAAATCCTCTGAATTCTGCAACATCTCTTGCTGGTCATGTCCATCGTCTATTTGTACCACAAACATATATGAGAGAAAACACACAAAATGAGTGTGATTTTTATAAATCATCAACCTTAATCTTAATAAACTTAACAAACAATAGGGCCTAAGATTTGACCTATGATCCAGTCTCACATGACTCAATATATGGACTCAACCGTACTCATTTCAATGACTGAACTCAATCCCACTCGACTCTATGTATAGATCCATAACCAATCTACGATGATTTACCCAATTCATCAAGGATCTGTTTGGGAAATGATTGGCAGTCATCTATCTTTTCCTAGTTTGGTACAATAATTTTCTTGAGAAATTGGGCCATCTGCCCATAACAAAATTTTGGCTATCTGTCAATCATGACATTCTGGCCACCTGCAAATCAAACACTCTACCCATCACAAAACACAAACAAGTACTTTGCCTATCACAAAATACAAACGGGCACTTTTTTAGCCCGAGAAGGATATGTACTACAAATCTTGAGATGCTGACCATTTATGGAAGGTTTTAGATCTATGAATATTTTATTTCAAGTGCCAACATGGACTATCTTGAATATTCACCCACCTGCTAAGCATCCTCAAACCAAGTGTCAACCTAGATTACCCTGAATATTCATCTATTAAAATCGTCTTAGGACTCATCTTGGTCCTACCTTTCATCTTGCAGTGTACCAAGTTGTGACTTCTGGAAACTCAACACTCATGAATCTACATGGTACTCTTATAGGGGAATCTAAGACTTTGCTAAGTTCATCTCACAACATCTCAACACAATCTCAAAGGTCACTAGACTTGGCAATCACAACTCACTTAATACTTATATTTCAATTATCATTCACAAAATCATTTATGAATCATCCTCAAAGAATTATGAGATCATAATAGATATATAAATTAATTTCTCATCTCCAATTTCTATTTCATGGATAATAATCAATAATAACAAGAGTCATATTACTATATTTTGAATACTAAAAGATATTTTTCTGATGTAAAAGATCAGGTTAAACTACAACACATAGCATACTTATATTGCCTTTTATGATTTTAAGAAATATCATATTTATGATAATTTTTCTTAACTAAACTTTACATACAATCCTTTGAATATTTTATAAGATATAAATATATTTTATCATAATATTTAACATTTAGCTAATAATCTCTTGAATAAAATATAATATACACCTATAAAATTATAAGATAGTTATTAATAATTTCAAGAGTAGTGATTTTTATAAATCAGAGTTGCGAAAACCAAAATTTATCATAATTTAATTTGTAATGGAAAGTGATAAAATAAGATTCAAAGCAAACCTTGAAATAATATCAATGAATCAGGATGTATTATATGAAAATAATATTATGAAATAATTTTATAAAAAATGATCGATAAATAATAATAGCAAGAATCAAACTATAATATCTAGAAATAATAAATGAGCAGAAGTAATATATGCAAATAATAAATAAATGACCAAAAGTAATATATGAAAATAATAAATAGAGGACTAGAAGTAGTATTTGGAAATAATAAATAAAAGACTAGACGTAATATATAAAGATAACATATAAAGGACCAAAAAAAATATCTAGAGATAATAAATAAATGACTAAAAATAATATCTGGAGAAAATAAACAAAGGAATAGAAATAATATCTAGAGAAAATAAATAAAGAACCATAAATAGTATTTGGAAAAAATAAGCAAAGGATTAGAAATAATATGTAAAGAATATACAAGTTACAATAGTTAAATGTTACTGGGCAAGCGTTTGAAAATTGAGATTAGAACAATTAATATATTAATGAACAATCAAAACATAGATTTTTGGAAGTAGTAATAATCATAAAAGTAGTAAAAACATATAAGTTTATTAAGATTAATACCACAAAGGTTTATAAATTTCACTTCTCCTTTACTTTAGTAAGAGTTTGATGAAGAGTGGTAAAAAACCTGTGAATCCTAATCCAAGCCTCAAGAGCCTTGTTTTTCCTCTCTAAATTTGTAAATGGTTGCCCCTATTTATAATCAAAATCTGAGCTCATTCTGAGCGAAATTAGGTGGACAATACTTTCGTTGAGTAAAGAAAAGGTTGTGGCTAAGGAAGGTTTTACACAACCTCACAGTGGGTGCCAAATTTACTTACTAGAGAAAAATGAATGAAATTCTTTGAAAAGTTCATTAAATAGTGTGTCATTAGGATATTACAAGTAAACTTCGATACTCAAGTTAGTAAGTGAGTATGATATATTAAACTTAATTGAAAATATTTACAGTATTTGTTCGCTTATATGCCATTATGTGTGTGTTAGATTTGTTTATAAATAAATTAAAAAAAAATCTAATTTGTTTTGCTTAAGTCAGTAAAAGTATATTTTTATTTTTTTACATAAATCGAATCAAATGACCTGGCAGGGCGACAACCACTAATACATTAATATGCCTCAATCGGGTGAATAAGGGGACCGGTTTTTAGTTTTTACATGGTTGTAAGAGAATTTGAATTGTCATCACAAAGATGTGAACTCGGGATGATAACAATAAAATAAAATAGAACCAAGTTGTAAGAGAATGTGAACGATAAGAGGAATGATAGAAATATACATATTTAATTTATATATTTTATTTATATTGTTTATTAGATTACAGATCTTATTATACTTTTATATATATTTCACAGTAAATATGAAATAACATTATTAATGTCACATGAATGATTGTACTTGAGATTAGTAGGGAAAAGGATCCAGCCTTTATAAATTAAGGTGGATGGTAAAACAAGAGCAGTGGCAACACAGTGTAGCATCAGCCTAGTGGAGTGAGTGAGAGAGTGTAGGAGATGGAGGATTCAGAGTTCGACGTGATAATAATCGGAGCTGGCGTGATGGGAAGTTCCACGGCCTACCACGCAGCCAAACGCGGCCTAAGGACCCTTCTCCTGGAACAGTTCGACTTCCTCCACCACCGTGGCTCCTCCCACGGCGAGTCCCGCACAATCCGCGTCACCTACCCGCAGCACCACTACTACCCCATGGTGATGGAATCTTACAGGCTCTGGGAAGAGGCACAGGCTCAAGTGGGCTACCAGGTCTACTTCAAGGCCCAACACTTGGACATGAGCCCATCCGACGATCCCATTATGCTCGCCCTAATCGACAACTGTAGGAAACTCCGCATCCCCTACCAACTGCTCCGCCGCGACGAGGTTGCAGAGAAATTCTCGGGCAGCATCGACATCCCGGAAGACTGGGTGGCAGTCTCCAACGAGCACGGGGGCGTAATCAAGCCCACCAAAGCGGTTGCAATGTTCCAGACACTGGCCCTAAGAAACGGCGCCGTCTTGAAGGACAACACGAAGGTGGTGGACATAAAGAAAAAGAAGCAGGGGCCGGGAGTGGAAGTATTGACAGCGGGGGGTAAAAAATTCAGCAGTAAAAAGTGCGTGGTGACAGCAGGGGGATGGGCGAAGAAGTTAGTTAAAGCGGTTAGCGGGGTGGAAGTGCCGATAAAGGCGGTGGAGACGAACGTGTTGTACTGGAGAATAAAGGAGGGGCAGGAAGGGAAATTCGCGATGGGGAGTGGTTTTCCGACGTTTGGGAGCTTCGGGAAGGTTTACGTGTACGGGACGCCAATGATGGAGTTTCCGGGGTTGATTAAGGTAGCGGTGCACGGGGGAAGGGGTTGTGATCCGGAAAAGAGGGAGTGGGGGCCAGGGGTGATGATGGATGAGTTGAAAGAGTGGGTGGAAGGGAGATTCAAGGGGATAGTTGATTCGAGTGAGCCTGTGCTGAGACAGTCTTGCATGTACTCCATGACCCCCGATGAGGATTTCATCATCGATTTTTTGGGTGGGGAGTTCGCCAAAGATGTCGTTCTTGGAGCTGGCTTTTCTGGTCACGGCTTCAAGATGGCTCCTGTTATTGGCCGCATTTTGACCGATCTTGCCCTCCATGGGGATCCACAATCCCTCCATATTCAACCCTTCCATATTCACCGCTTCACTTTAACCTCCAAGTTCTAACTCATCCCCCTCTTCCCCTTTTTTTTCTACTCTCCTATCCCTTCTCTCTCTCCTTCACTCACTCCCAACATATTCAACCCCAACCTGTCGTTAATTCATTAAATAAATATTCATTGCTTCAATTCATTTCCATCTTCTTATACTTAATATTCAACTTTAATCTCTCTTCTCCCACCAATTTTTATTCAACCAGGCCTTGCCATTTGCCAATCTCTACTATGTTGCGCTTCCCAATCAGGGACACATTCTAAAAAATTAATTTCACATCTACTATTTACCTATAAGACAATGCATTTAATTATTCAGCCAAGATCTTATATCATGCATTATTGGAAGCGAAATGTTGACACTCCAGCCTTTGGAAAACAACGCCAAAATTTTACTTTTTCTGTGTTAATTTTTTTTTTTTAAATTAAAGAGTAAATCATCAAAGGATTAATTTTGTTTCGTGTTAACAATTTATTTAAAATAACTATTTGTTGAGAGTTTAAAAAGTTAACATTTTTATTATAAAACTTAATTAAAAGTATTTTGGAGAACTTATTAGTTAAAATTTACATATATTTAAATCTAAAAATTTTATTTTTTTTAATACACAAATTCAGAGGAAGTATACATCAGCGAACTACACCATATTGAGTACAAAATATTACAGAGAAGTCCATTTACAGTATTTATATATGTTTTACACATACTATTTAACATTTTAACACTGAATTGAAAACCTGTCTGTTAGACTGTTACTTACTGCTTTGCCCACCTATACACACAAAAGGAAATCATCAAGACAAATCAAAACCTTTTTTCAAAAACTGAAGCAATTTATTTGATTTTAATATACATATATATATATATAATTATTTTATAATCAGTTATAATTAAAATTAAATTTTGTTTAAATAAATTTGTTGAAAAATAATTTAAAAATTGTTCCCGTACACTCGAAGTCCCACGTTACTTAGGATTAGGAATCAAGGTCAATGTTATAAAAGTGTTCCTCCCTTAACTCCTCATACACGAGTGTGTCACGCTCTCATATCCCTTAGTCATGACTGGGGAACTTCTTCTAGTATCCCGAAGTCCTGCATTGCTTAGAAATCAAGGTTTATAGTCATGAAAACATGAAGGACAAAATTGTGAAAGGATGACGAGTTCCAAAGCAAACCATACCTCAGGTGCAATGACCTTAACAATGTTCTAGGATCGGTAGTAGGAACAAAAGTAATTTTATTTTGATAAAAAAACATTATAAAGCAAAAATTGTAAAAACAACCGGAAAAAATAAATTATTAAAAAAATTATAACTAAAAATTTTTAACTTTTTTAAAACATGATTTTAAAGAAAAATTTACAATTTAATCTAAATTCTCAAACATCTTAACTTTTTTTTAAAAATTACTTATAATTTCAAAATATTATAATCTAAATTATGATATTTTCCAACCATTGTTTCCTACTTAGAAAATGGCACCAGCATCTAAAGACGCTAATAAGGATCAAGATCCAAGCTAGTAGTCTTTTCCTGTATCTCAATTTATTTTTTCATTTTTTTTGTTAAGATATAGTAAAAAATGTTTTAAGAAATAAATTTTAAAATACTTACCATAAAGAATATGAGATCAACTAATATAAAATTATTTTAACTTAATTAATAAATTTAATTATTGTGATGTAATTATATTGTACACATATTTTATAATTTATTTAAGATATCTACATGTTTCATAATGTACCAAATATTATATGAGTTTAATTAGTAATGTATTTATACTCTTATTCAATTACAACTTTTTATTTATATAACTTTTAAAATATTAATTATTAATTGGTAAAGTTTACAAACATATTATAAATGAATGATTGTGATTGATTTTCAGCGTGTAAAAATTTTTATAAATAATGCATACTAAATAAACTCATATGTAAAAATTGAAAGAGAGGATTTTTTTTCTAAGTATATTCATATATGTTTTAAAAAAATTTTAATTAGTATATACTAACAGTGTAAAAGAGCTTTACATGAATATTTAATAATAATTTTTTGTTTATATAACTTTTAAAATATTAATTAATAAAATCATTAAAATAAAATCAAGAAACTTATAATAAATACATTTGTGATTGAAACTTCAAGAAAACTAAAATTTTCTGAATTATATAAAACTAGTAAACAAACATCTAATTTATGGATATTTGAACCCGAGTATCTTTTAACCAGCCTGATATAATGGAAAAGTCTTATATCTTAAAATTAATTCATCAAGTTCAGTATAAAACTTAGTAAATAATGATTCAGTTCTTAAAAAATATTATTAATATAAGACGAAGAAAATGTATTTTGACATATTGTTGCCGCTATGCAGTTAAAATAATTTCTTATTTTTTTAGTCATAAGTCTTCATAGATCTTTATTGTCTGCTAATTGCCACGAGTTTTGAGGATTAATTTCTCCAACATCCTACAGAACCCCACCATTTATTGAGTTTTAAGGAGAAATTTCTAGAGTTTTGATGTATGAGTCAAAAAGCCCATCATTTTGTGGCTGATTGACCCAAGTGGGTTTATTTTTTAAAAAAATTATCAGTATGGGTCTCTTTTGAAAAATATTACCAGCATGGGTCTGTTTTGGTAGTTGACTCGGTCAAACCGCTACTCTGAATTGCGGTTCCGTTGCCACGTCAGCAACGTGGAAGCCAGCGTGAAAAAACGAGTATGAAACCACAAGTGGGAATTGCGGTTTGACTGGTCTTTGACCAGCACCGCCTTGTTGTCCAATGGGTAAAAAAACACAGAAAACGATATCTGTAAAACCGCAAGTCAGAGTTGCGGTTTTACTGGGGTTTAACCGGCTCTCTTTTTACCCGACAGTTACAAAAAAAATACAAATTTCTACTCGCGTAAAACTGCAAGTCATATCTGCAATTTAAATTAAATATTATTTTTAACATAAACCGCAAGTACGAACTGCTGTTTTATATTAAATATTATTTTTTTTAATCCGTTGTTAAACCACAAGTGGTACATATATGATCAAACAGATCCGTATCCATTCCTGTTACTCGTACGTCGTACATATACTACCCACCGCGTGGTCCTCTTTTTCTTCTTTCATTTGTCTCTCTACATTGCACTCTACACACATGTACACCCAAAAAATATATCTTTCATACTCTAAACTTTTTCTCATAAAAAAACATCAGCTTCACCTCATAATTCATTAACCTCCACCATACTAAACCAAAAGTGGTAGATATTCTAATTAACAAACAACATAGGTTCAATTCTTAATCCGTAAAAATTACTTCCATTCAAATTTACGTCCTAATAACTATGATTCGTCAAATCTGTCCTTTTATGTGGTCAAAAATCCCAATAGGGTGGTATAGGGGGCGGTAGAATTAGCAATGGTGTGATAAATGAAAGGGTTGGATGATTATTGATAGCAAGCAGTATCTGTATCTGTATTTTGCTTTGCAGCTGTAAGAAAATTGAAATTCAAATAGTAACAGCGAGATGGAATGCCAAACAGGTTTTTAACTCAGCAGTGAGCAGACAGAGCATTTCTTTTCCCTAAACAAAGAAATGCCAATAAGGAGAATTGTACTTTGGCAGCATTGAAACCGTTGCGTGGGGACAGCTGTAATTAAGGGTATTAACCGAGTCTCTTTGGCAGTAAAAAATATAATATTTAATATAACTGCAGTTCGTACATGCGGTTTATGTTAAAAATAATATTTAATTTAAACTGCAGATGCAACTTGCAGTTTTATATGAGTAGAAATTTGTATTTTTTTTGCAACTGTTGGGTAAAAGGAGGGGCCGGTTTAACCCCAGTAAAACTGCAACTCTGACTTGCGATTTTACAGACATCGTTTTCTGTGTTTTTTTACCCATTGGACAACAAGGTGGTACTGGTCAAAGACCAGTCAAACCGCAATTTTCACTTGGGGTTTCATACTCGTTTTTCCACGCTGGCTTCCATGTAATCACGTTGCTGACGTGGCAACGAAACCGCAATTCGGAGTTGCGGTTTGACCGAATCAACTACCAAAGCAGACCCATGCTGGTAATATTTTTCAAAAGAGACCCATAATGATATTTTTTTTTAAAAATAAACCCACTTTGGTCAATCAGCCTCATTTTGTTTTTGGCGGTCAAGAATGCCCATAATTTTTCGTGAAACATTATATTAGATTTTTAGTTTATTAGAAAAATTAATTAACAATATTTGATTTCTTACTACGTAAATACTGATTGAGATGAAAGAGGAAGTGATGGGTTCCAATTTCTTGGACCACATGAACCTAAATATGGCTATCGGCTTCCCAGCACAAACTATAAAAAGGTTGGCAAGAGAAGTGCAGTGCTGCACAATAGCAAAATATACAGGCTGTCCATCACATGAAAACCCTGCAACAACGCCAATTCAAATCAAATATCAGACCAAGCCATAATTTATGATCAAACGGATATAAAAAAATTATGTACTTAAATAAAATAAATAAATATCTATATTTAAATATAATAATCAAATTTAGCTTTATTTGTAAACAAATTAAATTTTAATATAAAATAATATTTTAACTATTGATAATTTCTTAATATAAACTATGTAAATTTTATTAAAAAGTAAGACTAGAAAATGATACATCGAATAGAAAAAGCAAGTAATTAAAAAAAGATAAATTTTTTTGGCAAGCTAAAAATGTATTAATAATAACACCGGATATGAGCTTCTTTTTCTTGAAATATATATTCATTACAAGCTTATGCCAAAGACAAGCGAACCACACGAACAACCAAACCCTCCTAATTTCTTTTGAATTATTAGTCAAACCTAAAAATTGCATGTTGTGAGTTGGAGTTTGAATCTAGAGAGTTGAGGAGATGTCCCACCACTCATATAATTCCATCCACACACGATTGTTTTGTTTTGTTACACAATCCACACTTATCTGCTTCTGGTAAGATAATTTCATGCTTAAACAATTTATCCCGAATAGTTAACCGATTAGTGTTCAGTCTCCAAGCCAGTATTTGAACCTTCCTTTTGCCAAAATGACCTTGTAGAAATCATCCTTGTGGTATCTGACGTCCCTTGTCAATAATTCGTACGTAGATGAGACTTTGAGTTAGATGCTACCCAAGTCCACTGGTCCTTAACCATGTCTGGATAATTTGAAATTGTTGAAAGGTAATTTTTCATTATAGTTAATAAAATATAGTGCAAAATAAACAAAGTACATTAAAAACATTTATTTTTGTAGAGTGTGATTAATTAATGAGATTAGAATGTAGACATGTGGACTCCAATTTTTATATTATAATTATTTTTTATTAAATTTAAATTATAAAGATATTGAATTATGATATTTAGAAGTGTTAAAAAAGTTAGTGGATAGCGATAGACAATAACTACCCCATTCCGAACACAATTTTCTTCGTATTGTGCTCTCCAAAGAGTAACCCTTCTCAAAGTCTCATAAGGTGTTGAGTTGGAATCCAATTCTAACTAAGGATTCTTGTGGTTCTAGAGGATCCAACTATAGGAGAACTAGCAATAAAGAGCTTTTCCCCCTTTTTTATCTGCCCGATTCTTTGATCTTAAGAATACTAGCTTTTAAAAATGAGTAATTACCCTTCTCCAACCCTTACTATCCAACCTGAGAGAGGATAGCTAATGCGTTCTGCTTTTTAAAGATTCTATGACCAGCTTGCGATCCCTATCCCATTATCTTATAACTACATTCGTCTTTGATCACAAGACCTTTTTTTTTTCTTCATTATCATAATAATACATCATTGCATAAAGATACCAATCATAGAAGAACCTTATTGATTAAAAATAGTGGACTTTTTTATTTAAAATATAAATCTATTATAAAATAATTAAAAATAAGATAATTGCTCAAAATTTACATTCTGAAACTTTACAAAAATAAAATAAGAACCATACAAATTTACATTCTCAAAATTTACAAAAATTCCTCAAAATCGTAGATACCATTGCAACTTTTAAGCAAATTAACAATTGGATCTATTAAAAATTAAAAAAGGTATGTAGACAATAATCAAAATACATGTAAGGAAGCCAATGATAATTAACTAGGAGTACTCCATGACCTAGAAATATAGTATTGTCGAAGACATTTGATATACTTATGTTTATATTACGAATGGACACTATTAGAAAAACAAGATACAACATCACTGTGTTAACAGTTGTTCTGGAATAAAAGCAATATTAACAAAAGCGCAGTGGTATTTTTGTAAAATAACAACAACTGTGTCAAGGATATTTGGTATGAATTGTCAAATATAAGATATGTTGACCAAGTTTGACCAATGTAACATGTATGTGCGTGCTGAAATTTAACAAAACTTATTAATTTATGATTTTTATTGCTCACTTCACGCCTAACTTTTATGAATAACCCTATTCTCTTGACACTCATTTTCTCTTCCATGGCTAATCATACATTGTTGCTGTCATGAGTAACTCCTTCGTCATTGCAATTGTGAACTACTCCTTTATCGTCGCCGTCGTTTACTACACCGTTGCAAATACTTGAAGTCAAAAACCTTCAGAGTCATGAGCTTTTTTATCTCGTTGTCAAGGTAACCTCATATTCTGTCCTTTCTCTTTCTAATACATCACTTTATCGCCATTGATGCTCTAACTAAAACCATCTTCTCCTTTTTTTGTGCACTAAAGCCTTGGAGTGTCGACTATTACGATTACCATAGTCATAACCTGTTTCACCATACTGCTTCTTTTGTGAACTAACACTACCAAATTTGTTCTTCTATAGCATTTTTTTAACTTATATAACATTTTTTAAGTGTTGTATAAGTAGGCGAAATATAAGTTCAGATAGTGTTTTTTTAAAAAATGTATAAGCATATATAACACCTTTACAAAAAAATGTTGTATAAGTGGATATCACACTTCTACAAATAAAAGTTGTATAAGTAGATACAATGCTTCTTTAGTTAAATGTTGTATAAGTGCATATAATGTTTCTTCAGATAAACATTGTATAAGTAGATATAACGCTTCTTCATATAAACATTGTATAAGTGAATATAGTGTTTCTTCATATAAATGTTTTATAAGTATATACAACGCCTTTTTAGATAAAAGCTATATAAGTGGATATAACGCTGGTTTGAAAAAACGTTGTATAAGTTTCTTTTTTTTTTTTAAACCTACTGGTTTCTTTCATCCATTTTTACCATAATTTTTTTACATTTGTAAACACAATTTCAATTATAAGATAAATGTATACACATTGTTGTGTTCCAGACATTGTTGTGTTGACATGACTAAATTAACCTAATTTCTTGTTAAAATGTATAAATTTTAATATTATGAATAGTTAAATCATAAATTAAAAAAAAGTTAAATCATAAATTAAAGAAAGTGTAAAATCATCAATTAAAAATTATTTTTGAGATAAAATTATTTATTTGAACTCAAACTTGACCCAAACAAAACTTGATAATATATAAAATGATTAAATTAACCTAATTTGTTATCATAATGAATAAATTTTAATATTATAAATAGTTAAATCATAACTTAAAAAGAAGTGTAAAACTTAAAGTATATTTTAAAATAAATAATATCATTATAAATACTATAAAAAATACAAGCTCTTTTGCACTTGTGTATTCACATTCTATTTGATATGTATAACAATTTTAGAGTTTTAATTTAATATATTTTTTAATAACACAATATATATATATATATATATATATATATATAATTCACTGTGTAATTTTGTGTACAATTATTTTAGTTTAGTATTTTTTTTACGTTAACATGATAGAAATATATCAAATCATCAACATATATGTAATATTTGCAATGAATTTGAGAAAATGGAGAGACAAGAGAGTTTGAATAAAATTAAGCATCTTGTTGCGCATGTGTATTCATATTTTTGTATACAATAACCTTAATTGAGTATTTTTTTTATGTAAATATGGTAGAAATTTGTCAGATCATCAACATATATGTAAGATTTGCAATAAATTTGAGAAAATGGAGAGAGAAAAGATTTTGAATAACATTAAATATCTTGTCACGCATGTATATTCCCATTTCTGTTAAAAATATTTATGATTGAAGGTATACATACATTAATGATGTTTAAGGAAAGTTGATTTGTGGTAAAGTAGAACTTGTAAAGATATGCATTTATTAATGTGAGAGAAGTCATAAAATATTTAGAAGGGTAAAATAGTCATAAAATGTCGACACCAACACGTCTCATTCTATTATATATATATATATATATTATAGATTATAGATTATAAATAATAGAACAATTATCTATGTTGGATATAAATGTTTTAAAGTAATTTTTTCTTAAGGTTATAAGGTTGATCTAGTGTCAAAGTTTATATTTGGGAGGGAGACGTTACAAGTTTGAGTCCTTCCTATGACAAAGTAGTCTATTTTTTAATTTTCAAATACATATAAGGTAGAATAGGTATTTTGAAAATTGGACATCAAAAGGGGTTATTTCTTTATTAATAGTATAGATAATATTTATATATATATATACTATAGATAGTAAAAAAATTATCTATTTTTGATATAAATGTTTTAAAGTAATTTTTTATTAAAGTTATAATGTTGATCTAGTGAAAACGTTTTTATTTTAGGAGTGAGAGGTTACGGGTTCAAGTTCCTCTTATCGAAAGTGATTTATTTTTTTAATTTTTAAATAATTATAAGGGTAGAATAAGTATTTTGAAAAGTTGACATTAAAATTGGGTATTCCTTTTATTAATAGTATTATATAGTATCTATCATATATATATATATAGATAATAGAACAATTATCTATGTTGGATATAAATGTTTTAAAGTAATTTTTTTCTTAAGGTTATAAAGTTGATCTAGTGACGAAGTTTACATTAGGGGAGGGAGAGGTTGTGAGTTAGATTCCCTCCAATGACAAAGTAGTTTGTTTTTTAATTTTTAAATAGCTATAAGGGTAGAATATGTATTTTAAAAAGTGGATATCAAAAGAGGGTATTCCTTTTATTAATAGTGTTCATAATATATATATATATATGTGTGTATATATATATATATATTATAGATTATAGATAGTAGAACAATTATCTGTTAGATATAAATGTTTTAATGCAATTTTTTTCTTAAAGTTATGAAGTTGATCTAGTGGCAAAGTTTACATATGGGGAGGGAGAGGTTACGAGTTTGAGTCTCTCTTATGACAAAGTGGTTTATTTTTTCATCTTCAAATAGTTGTAAATCTAGAATAGGTATTTTGAAAAATGGACATTAAAAGGAGGTATTCTCTTTATTAATAGTACTAGCAAAAACACAGGCACGAAAACGCCTGTGTATTTGCATTTCTATTTTAATATGTTATAACAATTGTAGAGTTTTAATTTAATATCTTTTGTAAATTTCTATATTTTGAAATGTAAATTGTTAGGTGACATGTTTTGAAATATATTTTGTTAATTTTATATTTTTTGTTTATGATAACATAATAAAAACATGTCAGATCATCAATGGATATGTCAAATATGCAATGAATATGAAAAAAGGAGGGAAAGAGGTGAGTTTGAATAATACTCAAAATGTTGTCGCACATGTGTATTTGCATGTTTATTAAAAATATTTATCATGAAACGTATGCATATATTAATAGGGAGAAATTATATTTGTGAAAGTGGAACAATCCTAAAATGTTTAGAAGGTAAAATATTCATAAAAAATGGACACCAAAAAGTCATATTTCCATTATATAATATATAGTATATAATATAATATCATATATATACATTATAGATATAATTAGACAATTATGTATGTTGGATATCAATATTTTAAAGTATTTTTTTACTTAAAGTTATAAGGTTGGTCTAGTGGTAAAGTATATGTTTGGAAAATAAGAGGTTATGGATTCAAGTCCCTCTTATGACAAATTAGTTTATCTTTTTAATTTTAAAATAGGTGTAAGATAGAATAGGTATTTCGAAAAGTAGACATAAAAAGGGTATTCCCTTTATTAGTAGTATAGATATATATAGTACAACAATTATCTATGTTAGATATAAATATTTTAAAGTTTTTTTAAAGTTTATAATGTTGATCTAGTGAAAAGTTTTCATTAGGGGAGAGAGGGGTTACGAGTTCAAATCTTTCTTATGACAAAGTAATTTATTTTTTAATTTTCAAATAGGTATAAGGGTAGAATAAGTATTTTAAAAAGTGAACTTCCAAATGAGGTATTCCCTTTATTAATAGTATAGATTTTATATATATATATATATATATATATATATATATATATATTATAGCTAGTAGAACAACTATCTATGTTGGACATAAATGTTTTAAAGTCATTTTTTTTAAAGTTTACGTTAGGGTAGATAAAGGTTGTTGGTTCGAATCCCTCCAATGACAAAATAGTTTATTTTTTTATTGTTGGATATAAATTTTTTTCTTAAAGTTATAATGTTGATCTAGTGGAAAAGTTTACATTTGGGGAGGAAGAGGTTACGGGTGGAGTCCCTCCTATGACAAAGTAATTTATTTTTCAATTTTCAAAGGTATAATGGTAGAATTGATATTTTGAAAAGTGGACATCTAAAGGGACTATTCCCTTATTAATCGTGTTATATATATATATATATATATATATATATATATATATATATATATATATATATATATATTATAGATTGTATATAGTAGAACAATTATCTATGTTGGATATAAATGTTTTACAGTAATTTTTTTTAAAGTTTACATTAGGGTAGATAGAGGTTGTTGGTTCGAGTCCCTCCAATGACAAAGTAATTTATTTTTTATTGTGGATATCAATTTTTTTCTTAAAGTTATAATGTTGATCTAGTGAAAAAGTTTACATTTGGGGAGGAAGAGATTACGGGTGGAGTCCCTCCTATGACAAAGTAATTTATTTTTTTATTTTCAAATAGGTATAATGGTAGAATTGATATTTTGAAAAGTGGACATCTAAAGGGACTATTCCCTTATTAATCGTGTAGATAATATATATATATATATTATAGATTATATATAGTAGAACAATTATCTATGTTGGATATAAATATTTTAAAGTAATTTTTTTTTAAAGTTTACATTACGGTAGATAGAGGTTGTTGGTTCGAGTCCCTCAAATGACAAAGTAGTTTATTTTTTTATTGTTGGATATAAATTTTTTTCTTAAGCTTATAATGTTGATCTACTAGAAAAGTTTACATTTGGGGAGTAAGAGGTTATGGGTGGAGTCCCTCCTATGACAAAGTAATTTATTTTTCAATTTTCAAATGGGTATAATAGTAAAATTGAAATCTCAAGAACACCTCAAGAGATTGTTAAACTAGTGCAAAAACACAGATAAGGTATAGAAAAATATCACCTAATGTGAAGAATACCCAAACAGAAAGATTAGAATTCAATAGAGTCTCTTCCTTGAATCTTGAATTGGAAGCACTTTCAAACCATAAAAAATGGGTATGAATCTTGGAGAGAATTCTTAAAAATCATACGTGAGAAGCAAACACTTGAGTGGACTGATCAAAAGTTGTTAAATCTATTTTTAAAATGCTTTTATATCAGTTTTTATGCAGGGTAATCGATTGCCCACTTGATTACCTAATATCTTGCACAAAACTAGACCAAAGTGCTTGTTCGCGGGAGTAATCGATTAGTAAAATTAGGTAATCGATTACCACAGAGAGAATCAATTTCAGTTCTCAAAAATTCTCGCAGGGTAATCGATTACCATTTTTAGGTAATCGATTACCTTGCCCTAAAATCCAAATTTTGAAGCTTTTTCAGCACAACTCAGCCTATGTAATCTATCCAAAAAAACCATCCCAAACACATTTTCAAGCCTATCTAACACACATAATACAAGTACCACACCTATAAACGTGTTTGGTACCATAAAATTAATTTTAAGAGCAAAAACAAAGAGAGAAAAGCAAAACCAAAACTTCACTAATCTTCAATGTAGTTCCTTTGGTTCCAACATGACCATTGAGGCCTATGTTACAAGACGCGAAGGATCAATGCCAATAGGGAGACCTAGATAAGAAAAAGGCAAAAACCTTGAGTTTGCAGTTCAACATAATTGATGTTCTAACCAACCACCCTTGAGGCACATTTACCCAAGAGGCTGACTTTTGTGAAAGTTTACTTTCAACCAGGAAACTAACTCAAAATTTTGCAGAACTGCTTTAAGGATCAACATAAACCCCAAATTTTGTTTAGTAAGCAAGAGCGTGTCATCTGCAAATTACATATGTGAGAACCTATTCTTGAAAGGGTTTAATGGTTGGAACAATCAACCAAGAAGAGGTTGAATTGGTTTTCAAAATTTTTTCAAAAACACCCTTAAAAAATAAAACTTTTTAGAATTTTGAATATATGTTGAATCAAGTAATCTTGCAACAATTTTGGAGTGGATAGAATTTGGATCTCTTTATGACAGTCACAATTAATAATGTACATATCAATTTACTTAATATTTCAATTCAAATTATTAATGTTATTACCAAATCTTGCAAATCGGTGGATTTAAACGAAAGCAATTTAAATCATAAAGAGAGATGATAATGAAATAGATAAATCACAAGAAATACTAGCTCACCCAACTCAAGCTACATCCAATTTTTCAATGCTCAATACTACTTTTCTTAGATTGAAAATGCACTAGAATTAGTTGAGTTTATACAAATAAACTCACAAGCATGTGAAACCACACATGCAAAACTTGAAAACCTATCAAGAATTGACTTTAAACCATGCAACAACTATGCATGAATTCAACCAACCTAGGAAACCTACCTAGATATCTTTTATACAAACAAAATGTAAAAAGAAAAAACAAAGTTTGATTTCACCTGTGAAATTTATGCAAAAGATATAACAAATCAGGTAATCAACAATTATCAAAGTTAGAGTAGAGAGTATCTTTGATTCTTTGAACAATCTTGTTTGATCTTGCTTGACCTTGTTAAGAAAGGTTGAAAAAGCTTTTTCCTTCTCTAAAAATCGCACAAACTTTTTCTCTCAAATGATTTTCGAATTATTGGTCTCATAGACAAAGTTTGAGTTTCAGTTTTTTTATATAAAATGTTCCCAAGTCTGTTTTAATAGATTAAACCAAACATTTAATCGATTAAAAGGCTTTTAGCCTGTTTCCAGATCAACCAGGATCAATTTGATCGATTAAAGTAAGTGCTTAATTGATTAAATCATTTTGAGCACTAGTTTTAGCCAACAAGATCATTTTAATAAATTAAAGCAAGTATTTAATTGATTAAAATATATAGTTAATCGATTATGAGAGAATTTAACAAATTAAAACAACAACTTTGCATGTTAATCCATAAAATTACTTCAACATGCAACATCTTGCAACATCAATGAGATAAAATATGATTTTCCAAAACATTTTAAGTAATTATATCATTCATGCTTCTATGACTAAACCAAGTTTTAAGAATCATTTAAGATTAATATAATTCTACACTAATGAACCAAAACAACTCACATATATGGGTGCATGAAATGTATCACAACCATTCAAGCAATAAGACTAATAATTCCATCCTAGGTAATGCTAAAGTTCATCATAAAAATCTTCTAACATTATTTCTACACTTTTTGCTTCTTTGAAATATGAGAGTTTCCTTAGCAAATTCTATGAGAGAGTCTTCAATAAACTCCCTCTTTTTTATGATGACCAAGCAATCTATAATTCATATGTACTTGATTCATGATCAGCTGTCTGCAAAAAATCCAAAATATCTTTCTCATCTCCCCCTTTAGGCATATAAAAAAGAATTATAGAGAATTAATTTTGCAAAGCACTTGAATAAAATGTGAATGAATGAGTGAATATTTATGAATGAGTAATGAAGAAACGAAACATAAGAGCACAAGATCAATTTTTCCAAGTTGAAATTTCCATTAATTTGATAGCATTATTACATTCCAACTTAACCAGGTTTAGACATTACTCAACTCATTCTAATCAACCAAACTCATAACCTAGAAACACAAATACAATCAACAACAAACTAAAAAATAACAAGCAACAAATTGAATATAGAACACACATAACCTAAGTAACACATATCACAATTAAAGCAAATTTTGCACACATATACAAGTCCTAAAGTGCCTAAGATTGGTTAGAAGCTTCTAGTCTTCCTCTTCCTCTTCATCTTTGTCCTTATCTTCACCAAAGTGACATTTCTGACAAGCTTCAATTTTATTCAATCTTTCATGTATGCTTTGCACGAATTGGCTTTGAAAACATGATGGCAAGTCATTGGATCCTTCCTTACTTTAGTCATATATCCACATTATAGTAGTAAAAAGTTCTAGATAAAAATACACCATAGAGCAGATGGTAGTCAAACAATCTTTTTGCCTTGAGCATATTTTCTACAATTATTGTAGCCCAATTTATCATGTTGGAGGTGTCCTTTAGAGCATGGATCACTATCAGATCATCAATGTTTAACTGAGCATGGTTGCTTCCTCTAGGAATAAGTATCTAGGCAATCGCATAAGCAAATAGCCTATCATTCATTTTGATGTCTCCGACTCCCAAGTATCTGAACATTTTTGTTCTTGGTGAATTCCTCAGACAGTTTCTATACATAACTCCCTTCTTAAAATTCTTTAGTCCCCCTCACCTTTCTTCCTTCCCTTAGAATTGTATTATTATCCCAAATTCCATCATTTAAAGTAACTTTCACTCCCTTAACTACAACAACTATTTCACCATTAATAGATTTCGTAGAACTGTAAAAGACTCTTACCAAGTTAGGGTAGTAAGGTCCTTGCATCCCAACAAAAGTCTCTAAATCGTGCCTTATCAGAAGGTCTTGAAATACAAACCCATCATCTCTAAACCATTTGAGTTTCATCAACTTGTAAGCAATTAGTTTTATCTCAAACCAAAAGGTGTTGAAATTTTGGAGTTTTTCCTCCTCTTTGATGAACACAAGGTTTGACTCAACAATTTCTTCATCTTCGATTGGAGGAGGATGATTTCTAGTTTTCCTTCTCGTGGACATCTTCCCTGGGTGCCTGAATGGAGTAGAGAAGGAAATGGAAAAGGGAAAAATCTTGATGAAGGCTAGGGTTTGGTAAGGGATTCTCGAGAGAAAGTGTGAAAGTGTGTCAAGAAGTGAATGTTAGGTAAGGAATTTTAATTGATTAGGTATTACTAGATTTAGCAAAAAAATATGAGTAAAAAATGAAAGTTTAATGTAAGAGGTATCTAAAATGGCGTGAACATTCAAAAAATGTGATTTCGCAACATTCCAAATGCACCATTTCTATTTTAATCGATTACACACTAGGTTTAATCGATTAAATTGTGCAAAAAAAAATACTCTTTTGCAACTTCTAGTATCTTTAATCGATTAGGCCCTATTTTATTTTATTGACACAAAACCTCATGCAAATACAAACTCGAAATAGAGAATTTTAATAGCTTATATACTTAATTTAATCAATTATTATATATGTTATGCTTTTCCATGCATGAAACTTAAAATTTAACAGATTAAATTGAGTATGTAATATATTAAATTGTTTAGGCTTCTCAAAAATGTAAAACTTTCATTTTTTAATGATAACTCAACTCGTTACTTGTATAATCCAATACAACTTCATATATAAGCATCAATTCACATAATTTCCAAATTATAAAGATCAATCATTCATAGATACATATACAAGAATTAAGGGATACCAAGCATTAACTTACATATGCTTCATCTAATATTCCTAATTCATTTCTAATTGTGAAAATTTTGTCTCTATCTAATGGTTTTATAAAAATATCAGCTAGTTGATTATGTGTATCTATAAATTCAATTTCACAATCACCTTTTGGTATATGATGTCTAATGAAATGATGTCTTACTTCAATATGCTTAGTTATAGAATCATGACAGAATTTTTAGTTAAGTTTATGGCACTAGTATTATCACACCTGAGAGAAATGTGGCCAAGAATTATACCATAGTCTTACAGTTGTTGCTTGAACCAAAGAATTTGAGCGCAATAACTTCCTGTAGCTATGTATTCAACTTCAACAATGGATAATGCTACATACACTTGCTTCTTTGAGTGTCATGATATCAGGGTGCTCTCAAGCAAATAATATGTGTCACTTGTGTTTTTCCTTTCAAGTTTGATTCCAGCATAATCTGAGTCGAAATATCCTACTAAGCTCAATGATGCTCCCTTGGAGTACCAAAGTCCAAATTTGGAAGTTCCTTTGAGATATTTCATTATTATTTTCATTGCAACCAAGTGTGACTCCTTTGGTTGACCTTGAAATCTTGCACAAACACAAATATTATACATAATATCTAGTATACCAGCAGTTAGATAAACCAAAGAACCAATCATACCACAAAATTTAGTTACACATACAATTTTACCCTTCTCATTTGGATCTAGGTAACATGATGTGGACATCAAAGTGGCTGGTTCTTTTGAGTTGTCCATGTCTAATTTCTTTAGAACTTCGCTACAATACTTTGTTTGGCTCACGAAGATTCCATTTTTCATTTGTTTGACATGCAATCCTAAGAAGTAGGTCAGCTCTCCCATCATGGCATTTCAAATTCTCCCTACATAATCACAGCAAACTCCTTGCATAGCAAATCATTAATGGCACCAAATACAATATCATCAATATATATTTGGACTAAATTATGTCCAATTTAGATTTCTTCGTGAAAAGTGTAGTATTTACTTTGCCTCAAATGAACTTTTGATCAAGAATGAAATTGGAAATATGCTCATATAAGACCTAGGGGTTTGCTTAAGTCCATAAAGTGGCTTTTTGAGATTAAAAACATGATTTGGATATTCATGATCCACAAACCCAGGTGGTTGAGAAACATAAATATCCTCTTTTGTAAAGCCATTTACAAAAACACTTTTAACGTCCATTTGTATAGCTTGAAATATAGAAGCAAAAGCAAAAAGAAGTCTAATAGCCTCAAGCCTTGTAACCAAGGCATAAGTTTCAT
Organism: Psophocarpus tetragonolobus; assembly: GCA_037954015.1. Lineage (NCBI taxonomy): Eukaryota > Viridiplantae > Streptophyta > Magnoliopsida > Fabales > Fabaceae > Psophocarpus > Psophocarpus tetragonolobus. Next base: position 20,393,283 of record CM075688.1, on the reverse strand, counting down.
CAAAATCAATACCATTTTCTTGGCTATAACCCTTTCTTGGCTACTAAATGGGCTTTGTTTTTCATGATAAAACTATTTTCATCAAATTTATTTTGAAAAACTCATTTTGTACTAATAACTTGTTGACCCTTGCCTTTTGGCACAAGATCTCACACATCATTCCTTCGAAATTAATGCAATTCATCTTGAATGGTCAGAACCCAATGCTTGTCAAGTAGGGCATCTTCTATAGATTTATGTTCCAATTCTGATACAAAAGACACATAGTTGTAAAAATTATTTAAAGAGCTATGAGTGATTACTCCCTTGTTTATGTCACTAATTATATTGTTAAGTGAGAGTCCTCTAAGTTTTCTCTACTCTTTGGGTAGATCTTGCTGAGAATGTGGTTTTTTATTTTCCAAATTTGCTTCTATTTGAGGTTCACTAGCTTCCTCAGTTATCTCAATTTCTTCATTTTGGCCTACATGACTGCATCATTATCTAAAATTTTTCTAGACTTATGAGTGGTATCCTCATAGTTACACAATTCATCAAAGGCATTATGCACTGATTCTTCAACAGCTAAAGTCCTTTTATTGAAAACCATGTATGTTTTACTATTAAGAGAATAATCCAAAAAGATAGCTTCATTCACCTTAAAATCAAATTTACCAAGATTTTCTTTTCCATTGTTCAAAAACAATATTTACTTCCAGAAGAAACTCTTAAGTGTGAGATGTTTGGTTTCCTTTCTTTATGGACTTCATAGGAAGTACAATTCAGCATAGGTCTAATAAGTACTCTATTTAGAACATAACAAGTTGTGCTCACTACATCAGCTCAAAAGTATTTTGGTAGGTATGACTCATTAAGCATAGTCCTTGCAAGTTCCTCAAGAGACCTATTTTTCCTCTCTACAATACCATTTTGTTGTGGAGTTTTAGGTGTTCAGAAAATATTGAGAAATACAATTTTCTTCGCAAAAATTTTCAAAGAACTCATTTTGGAATTCACCACCATGATCACTTCTTAAGCTTTTCATTTTCAATTTTTTTTTTCATTCTAAATGATCTTGGCAATTTTCTTAAAATACTTAAAAGCATCGCTTTTATGGGAAAGAAAAAGTTTTCATGTAAATCTAGAAAAATCATCAACAATGACAAGAGCATAATAATTGCCTCTCAAGCTCATGGTAGAGAGACAAAACAAATCTAAATGCAACAACTCCAAAGGCTTAGAAATGGAAATAAATCCTTTGGGTTTGAATGATGCTTTGACTTGTTTGCCTTTTTTGACATAAGTCACAAAGTTTATCCTTCTTAAACCTTAATTTTGGGACTCCAATTACTAAGTCTTTGGCTTAGAGTTTATTTAAAAGTTTCATGTTTGTATGAGCCAATTTCCTATGCCAAAGTCATACATCATCATTCTTAGTGATTAGATTGATATACTATTGGACGTTTTTCCTAAATCTAGCATATAGATCAACTCTTTTTCCAATCAATTTGACATGGCTTTTTGGATAATGCAACAAACAATTATTAGAAGAAAAAGAGATATTAAAACCTTTATCACATAGTTGGGTAATGATTAACAAGTTATGCTTTAGGTCATCTACATACAACACATTTTCAATGCAAATAAGGTCAAGGTTACCATGTTTCCACTACCAAGAATTCTTCCTTTGTTGTTATCACTATAGGAAACATATCCTCCACTTTTTGCTTTGAATGAGACAAATTGAGTTTTGTTCCCTGTCATGTGTCTTGAGGAACCACTATCCAAGTACCATTTTTCAGCCTTGGCTCCCCAGCACAACTACAAAACACAATTACTGAGAGGATTGAGGTACCCAAACAATCTTGGTTCCTAGGGAGTTAGCAACAAGATTGGTTACTCTTTTAATCCATTTAAATTGACCAAATGGTACACCATATTTTCTTATTTGACATGTGTTCACTTTGTGACCTTTTAAAATGCAATAATGGCATATAACAAAAGATGAGGTTGTGAGTTTATTGTGAGAGAAGAATTTGCTAACATTTTTCTTTACTTTCGGGTTTCCAAATCCCAGCCCAACTTTGTTCATGACACTCTTTTGAGAACTTAACAATGCATTCAAGTTTGTTTTACCCTTATTTATAGTTACACTTACTGGACTTGGGCTGTGTGACTAGGGTTTTGACATAGTTAGGAGTAAACAGGGATTTAGGGTAACGTTGTGTTTGTGTAGGTAGTAATTTTACTAAGTTAAATTTGGTCGAGACGTACATACCGAGACATACTTGCTGAGATCTACCTGTTTTATCTATTCAATTAATTCAAAGTGTTTATTTGGTATACAAGCCCCCTAACTTCGAGGAATATGTGACAAAAAAAGTTGTTTTTTAAGTTGAACTCTTGATGAAACTGAAATTTTTTACCAAATGTTAGACCAAGACTTTTTCAAAGTTACTTGAAGGTTTCAACCAAAGGTTAAGTCGAGTGGTTGAGGAGTTACTCTAGGTTAGGCATTAAGAGGTTTACTCAATGTCGAGAGGTTGCTCAAAGTTTATTGGCTAATTGAAAAATCTACCTTTACCCAAACTTGATGCTTGGGAGTGAAACCTTTCTTTCTTCAAAAAGGTGCGTCCTTACCCAAACCTATAGTTTGGGAAGGAAACTTTTGTGTTTCTGGAAAGGCGCATTCTTACCCAAACCTGGAGTTTGGGAGGGAAAATTTTGTGTCTTCACAAAGGTGTGTCCTTACCCAAACCTATAGATAAGAGGAAAACATTTGTGTCTCTGCAAAGGTGTGTTCTTACCTAAACCTAGAGTTTGGGAGGGAAACCTTTGTGTCTCTGAAAAGGTGCATCCTTACCCAAAGGTAGAGTTTGGGCGGGAAACCCTTTTGTCTTTAGAAAGGTGCGTCTTTACCCGAAGGTAGAGTTTGGGAGGAAAACCTTTATATCTTTGGAAAAGTGCGTCCTCACCTAAACCTAGAGTTTAGGAAGGAAACCTTTGTGTACAGGCTATGCCAACCTTATTGTTGACGGTATCAAACAAAATCATAAGATTCTATTGCTGGAAGTTGGCAATGATGTTCAATACGGAGTTCACGTTGTTGGGTGTTGCTGCCATTGCAAGGCAACCCAACGACCCTGCACTGCTATGAATCAAGTTATTCTCTAAGGGAAGCTTCAGGTCTAATCCCTCTAAGTGCAGCGTAACTGGAAGTGCCAATGTTTCATAGTTTTCACAAACATGTGTCGAAGGCTCCAATGCTAGAGAACGTCGTGCCTCCCACCTGCTTCCTGAACTCATCCCTCACCGCGGTGTACAGGGATCCACAAACCGGGTTATCTCCGTGCCCAAATCTATTATGGTTTCGGTGTTAGCAAATCTTTGATTTTTCAATTAAATGAAAACAACACACAGGATCTTGAATTTTCATGATACTCACAATTCCCACATACACAGTAAAGGAGAACTGGCCTGGATCCATTGTATAATTCTTCTTGTTTGTTCCTGTCAATTGTTCTCTCTCCTCTTACTCCTCTTTAATGCTTTCTTGATGATATAGAAATTTCAAATATGGTTTTGCTCTTGTCAAAGTTACTGTTTCTCTTTTGCCTTTCCAGAGAACGATACTTTTCTCTTTTTCGTTTCAGAGAACGTAACTCTTCCATCGTAATCAAACTTTTTTTTTTCTTTTATGATATTTTAATTAACCTTGATAAAATACCAAAATGCCCTTTTGAAGTGAGAAGAGAGGGATTAATTTTAATAACTCTAAAATAATCCCAATAACTTTAATGCCTTATATTCTAATAATCATCACATTAGAATCTTTACATCAAAGTTATACTTTAAATTACATGAACCAATGTTAATTATTAATATAATTTAACATTCTCCCACTTGGTTCATATGATGACTTGAAGATCTAACAATAAACTTTAAGTGCGCACCATTCATTAGAATTATCAAGTCATCATCCTTATATGAATTGAAATGATCAGATCATGGCGAGCAAAAGTCATGATCGACAAGATTCCTTCCATGTACCACATAATCAAAACAATTCAACATAACTTTTAATCAATCTTATAACTTTCATGTCTCTTAAGGAGACTTATCATGTTACCACAATCAATAATACATGTATATAACTTAATGTGGATAACAATATAATAAAGAGAAACATAACTTTAATTGAATTCACAAGTGTCATGACAGTACAAGCATATAACTATACATATCCATATAGATAGATAACATCATCATGTTAATATTGACTTATCCATAATGCCCATACTTTCAACATGGCCAATAAAAGTTTTGGGCGGTAGTCCTTTAGTTAACGGATCTGCTATCATCAAATCCGTACCAATATGCTCAATCAACACTCTATGTTTCTGCACTTCTTCTTTGACCGACAAGTATTTTAAATCCATGTGTTTAGCACCCTTTGAGTACTTGTCATTTTTAGAGAAGAAGACGGCTGCGGATTTATCACAATAAATCCTTATCGGCCTAGCAATACTGTCAATAATACCAAGCCTCGATACAAAGTTCCGCAACCACAAAGCATGAACCGTGGCCTCAAAGCATGCCACAAATTCAGCCTCCATGGTGGAAGTAGCAATGACTGATTGTTTTGCACTTTTCCAAGAAATTGCTCCTCCAGCCAAAAGATAGACATACCCAAATGTGGATTTTCTTGAATCCACAATCCAGCATAGTCTGAATCCGAGTAGTCAATCACTTCAAGATGATCTGACTTTCTGTAAGTGAGCATGTATTCTTTGGTACCTTGTAAGTACCTAAGAACTTTCTTCGCAGCTTTCCAGTGATCCATTCCAGGATTACTTTGATATCGGCCTAACATTCCAACAGCAAAATTGATATCTGGCCGAGTACAAGTTTGAGCATACATCAAACTCCCAACCACTGACGCATAAGGAATTGACTCCATGGCCTTCCGTTCCAAATCATTCTTGGGACATTGCATTTGACTAAATTTGTCCCCTTTTTGAATTGGAACTATTCCAGGAGAACATTTTTCCATTCTGAATCTCTCTAACACTTTGTTAATATAACCTTTTTGAGACAAACTTAACAATCCTTGTGATCTATCACGAAATATTTCTATTCCTATCACATAAGATGCTTCATTCATATCTTTCATTTCAAAGTTGTTAAAGAAACTTCTTTACATCATGTAACATACCAATATCATTAGCAGCAAGAAGAATATCATCAACATATAGAACCAAAATAACAAACGTACTCCCACTGACCTTTATTTATATACACCGATAAACAGTGTTCTCTACAAAACCATACGAAGTTATGGTATCATTAAATTTTAGATACCATTGTCGGGAAGCTTGTTTTAGTCCATATATTGATTTCTTTAATTTACACACCAAATTTTCTTTTCCTGATATTGTGAAACCTTCTGGTTGGTCCATATAAACTTCCTCTTCTAAGTCACCATTCAGAAAAGCGGTCTTTACATCCATTTGGTGAAGCTCTAAATCATAATGAGCCACCAAAGCCAAAACAATTCTCAAAGAGTCCTTCTTAGAAACAGGAGAGAAGGTCTCTTTGTAGTCAATGCCATCCTTTTGAGTGAAACCTTTGGCGACTAATCTAGCTTTATACCTTTCAATATTGCCTTTTGAGTCATGTTTAGTCTTAAAGACCCATTTACAACCGACTCTTTTTGAACCGTTAGGCAATTCAACTAGATCCCATACTTTATTGTCGTCCATTGATTTCAATTCTTCTTTCATAGCATTCAACCAATTCACTGAATTGTTACTTTCCATGGCTTGTCTGAAAGAGACTGGATCCTCATCAATGCTCAAGTCACATCCATGTTCAACAAAGTAAACCACATAATCATTCGAAATAACAGGTCTTTTCTGCCTTACAGACCTTCTTAATGCTGCTTCTTGTGGGTCCTCTATCAATTGCTCATTTATGAGTTACTCATTTGTGACTTGCTCATTGTCAATTGGCTCAACATTTATATGTTCATTTTGTGGGATTGGAACATTAACTTGTTGTCTCTGCTTGTTGTGTGACTGTGATACAACAAGAGGGATAACAACTTCAGAAGAGACATTAGATGTAGAGACACTATCAGTATGCTCTTGAATGTCCACTATTCGTGATTCCTCACTCCCACTAAATTGACCATTTTCAATGAACCGAGCATTTCCACACTCAACTATTCTTGTACTATGGTTAGGGCAATAAAATCTATATCCCTTTGACTTTTTAGGATAACTGATGAAGTAACCACTAATGGTTCTTGCATCAAGTTTCTTTTCATGTGGATTATATAACCTTACCTCTGCCGGACATCCCCAAACATGAAGATGTCTTAAACTGGGCTTCCTTCCAGTCCATAGTTCATAAGGAGTTTTAGAAACTGCTTTGCTAGGAACCCTGTTAACCAGATATACAGCAGTCTTTAATGAATACATCCACAAAGATAAAGGAATATTACTATGACTTAACATACTCCTAACCATATCCATAAGAGTACGATTCCGCCTTTCTACTACACCATTTTGTTGTGGTGTACTGGGCATTGTATATTGTGCACATATACCCCGACTTTCAAGATACTTTGCAAATGGACCTGGACATTGTCCACTCTCATCAGTTTTACCATAATATTCACCACCTCTATCAGATCTCACCACTTTTACTTAATTGTCTTTCCACCTCATTTATGAACACCTCAAGGGCGTTCACTGATTAAGATTTTTCATGCAATAGATATATATAACAATAACGTGAGAAATCATCAATAAAGGAGATAAAATATTTTTCACCACTCCAAGATTTAATGTCAAAAGGACCACAAATATCAGTGTGTATTAACTCAAGAAGTTGACTACTTCTTGTGGTGGGATATTTTGATATGTGTTTTGTTTGTTTGCCCTTAATACAATCAATACATACATCCCAATCATCAAAATCCAATTGAGGTAAAATTTCATTTTTTGCTAACCTCAACATCCTTTCTTTGGATATGTGACCCAATCTTTTATGCCATAAGAAAGCAGAATATTCCTTTCCTGCACTACAATTTCTATCAACAACATGTTCAACATTAAACAAGGATTCAGAAAAATTAACATCAAGATTTAAACGATATAAACCATCCAATAATGTACCAGAACCATAATAGTACGAAAGTTTATACAAATGGAAAATACCATTTTCAATCCTAAAGTTAAAACCTAAATAATCCAACTTTGCAACAGAAATTAAATTTCTAGCACAACCAGGAACATAGAGACACTTTTCAAGATTCAGACAATAACCAGTGTCTAGAATCAATCTGTAAGTCCCAATTCCTTCTATTCGTGCCTTCATTTTGTTCCCCATATCTAAATACTTTTCAATTCCTTTTATGGGCTGGATTGAAAGGAATCCCTGCATAATATTAGAAACATGAGTTGTAGCTCCAGAATCCAACCACCAGGTATTATTAGGCACTTCAATAATATTTGCTTCAAAACTTACAGAAACATAAAAAGTACCTTTCTTTTCGAACCAAGATTTTCTTTTCGGACAATCTTTCTTAAAGTGACCTACTTTCTTGCAAAAGAAACATTTCTGGTCCTTCTGGATACCACCCTTATTCACTTTCATTGGGGCTTTGTCTTTCTTGTTCTTCTTTCCTGATTTAACTTTACTGAAGCTAGCACCTTCATGAGTTGTGAGATGGATAGAATGACCTCTCATTTTCTTTAATCTCCCTTCCTCTTGTACCAACATGGCTTTGATTTCTTGAAAGTTCCACTTATCTTTAATAGTGTTATAGTTCACTTGGAACTGGCCAAATTCAGGAGGAAGAGAGTTCATGATGAACTGTACTAGAAAAGACTCATCCACCTCCATTCCCATTGACTTCAATCTTGCTGCTATATTAGCCATTCCTGTTACATGTTCATGTATGGGTTGTGACCAGTCAAACTTTTTGGTAGTCAGCTCACTCATAAGAGTTCCCACAATAGACTTGTCAGTTATGTCTGATTGTGAATACTCCTTGATCATTTTCATGAATTCCTTTGCGTTTTCTGTTTTGGGCATGGAAGGCTTTACGTTTTCAGCCATAGACATGCGCATCAAGTTTAATGACAACCTATTAGACCTATGCCAAGCCTCATAAAGAGACTTTTCATCACTTGTACTGGTCTCTGTAATGGCTGTGGGCATTTCATCCATCATAATAGCCATATCCAAGTCTAGAACACCCAGTTGGAACTGGATTTGTTCTGACCAATCGGCATAATTTAGCCCATTAAACTTGATGATATTGTTGCTCAAACCTGCTAAATTCATGTAAGCTGGAAATAATACACAAACTCATACATTAATGCTTTGATTAAAATTCATGGATTCAAACAAAATTACTACATTAGTCATACATTTAAGTTTACCTTTGGGTGACACTTAAACTGATAGGTAGTCAATTAAGTCATTCATTTAAGTTCACCTTTGGGTGATTCTTAAACTGACAAATTTCATATATACTTTAATAACAATCAATCATACTTAAGTCTATATGTATGCTATCTTTGGATATACAAACATATACTAAGTACATGAAATGTCTCACTTTAATGCCATCAATTATAAACAATGATTCACCTTTGGGTAATCCATAACATCCTTATATCAATGACTAATCACTCTCCGAAATTCAACTTAATTGAATTTCCTTCTTTCAAATACATATAATATCCATTTAATGCACAACAATGTTAAAAATTAACACAGAACAGTAAAATTGCTTTACTGTGACAACAATACCGCAACACTAAAGTTGCTTCCAAAATAGAATTATGTGCCGCAACAATAAAGTTGCTACTGCTATTCCAATTCATTACAAACATGCACCATTAAAGATACATTACTGTGATGTGTGCAACAAAAAAAAATTGCTTTAAGGCAAAAACTAAAATCCCGCGCGACTGGAGTTGAAATTCACAACAACAATAAAATCCCGTGACATAAAAGTTGCTTTCAACCAAAATTAAAACTTATATGCAACGCGACTTCCAGGGGTTTAAATTCAAGAAATTTGAATTTTCTTTCATGCAGGATTAAAATTCACGTAACATCCAGGAATTAAAGTTTCTTTAATATTATAATCAAATAAAATAAAACTTGTGGTTTCCAGAGTGAACGAAATTCACGTTCGAGGGTGAATGAAATTCACATTTGAAACAAATCATGCAACAGTAAAAGCAACAATAAAAAATAAAAGGTTTGCGGCTTCCGAGATTCACATTACAGTGAATCGAATTTTCTTTCATCAATAAACCAATTGAAATCATGAAACCCTACGGCCTTTAATTTTCTTTCATGCCAATAAAATTAATTAAACATCTGAAAAATTAAAATCCCTAAATTTTATAATTCAAAAATTAGGGTTTTAAAAATTTGGGGAAATTACCATTCATAGAGAATCATAAAATTCAGAACCTGACTCTGATACCATTTGTTAGCAAATCTTTGATTTTTCAATTAAATGAAAACAACACACAAGATTTTGAATTTTCATGATACTCACAATTCCCACATACACAGTAAAGGAGAACTTGTCTGAATCCATTGTATAATTCTTCTTGTTTGTTCCTGTCAATTGTTCTCTCTCCTCTTACTCCTCTTTAATGCTTTCTTGATGATATAGAAATTTCAAAGATGGTTTTGCTCTTGTCAAAGTTACTGTTTCCCTTTTGTCTTTCCAGAGAACGATACTTTTCTCTTTTTCGTTTCAGAGAACGTAACTCTTCCACCGTAATCAAACTTTTTTTTTTCTTTTATGATATTTTAATTAACCATAATAAAATACCAAAATACCCTTTTGAAGTGAGAAGAGAGGGATTAATTTTAATAACTCTAAAATAATCCCAATAACTTTAATACCTTATATTCTAATTATCATCAATTAAAATCTTTACATCAAAGTTATACTTTAAATTACATGAACCAATGTTAATTATTAATATAATTTAACATTCAGATCCGGTGTTCGGGTTTAGGATAATATTGAAGGTGTCGGGACCGAAGTGTGTGTGTCGAGTACCCTAGTTGAGATAAATTGCCTAAGTAGTTACTTGAGTGCAACCAGGATTATTAAAAGCTTTCGGGTAGTATTGAAGGTGTCGGGATCGAAGTGTGTGTGTCGGGTACCCTAGTTGAGATTATGAAAAGCTTGCTCGTAGTGTCGAAGGTGCTAGAATCGAAATGTGCTGAATGTCATAGCTGAGATTATGAAAGTGTCGGAATCGAAGTGTGTCGAGTGCCCTCTTTCAAGATAAATGGGATCCCGTGAGGATTGAGAATTGTAACAGACACCAATATATTATCTAACGAATCTTCTACTTAGTCCTTTTGTGGTTTCAAAGTCATAATATCAATCACTACTCCCGAGATCACATTCGACATCAAAGATACGTGCTGCTTAACTTAGTCATTTTTATGTTGTGTATGGGAAGATCTAATTGCGAAGAACACTCTTATATCGACCATGATAGTTAGGAGGGTAATTTGCTTTCCGATTTGTGTAGCATATAATTGGGAATCCATGCACATATACAATCTTTCACAAGTACATGCATTCCATAACAAATGTATTGATCATGACATAATCCTGAGAAAGTGCATCTATGCATGTTGGCGAATATAATTAAATGACGAATTATAATACCATTATTTATAAAATATATTATAAGGCGATTATTAAATTGTGGTAGAACTGCATGTGGCGTTAATAATGCTTGCTTTCACATAATATTAAAAGGTATGGTATTAATATATTTAGGTCTTGTATGCTATTGTGTATGATAAAACGTGATATACATCATGTTTTGTACTGAGTAAGCAAACAAAAGTAAAAGTCTTTCATACTTGTAGTTTTGTAAAGCTAAGTGAGATATCCATATTGTTTGTTATTCATAGTCCTTATTACTCCTTCAACGCAATACGTATATGACATGGTAATGTGGGTAGCACTTTCAGATACAAATCCATTAATCTATGTTTGGATGTGAAAAACTTATCACCTTGGGGTTAGAGTCTAATGCCTAAGCCGTTGTGATCCAGCATGTGTTCTCGATGGGATAAATAAAGGACTGTGAGCTTCATCAAGCTTCCGGGAAATCATATTAGTGTCTCCTGCAAGTTGAGATGTACATGCTGAGTTGAAAAGTCGAAATACATATATGTTTGCGGGTAGGACTTGCACTGTAATATGTCGACTTTACCATCTCAACCATGTCGGCACAGTCGTAGCACAGAGGACTTTCGGATAACTTCCAAATTTTTAATCGAATACCTCTAAAATATAATGAGGTACCAGTTTGAATATATTATTGCACGACTTCAACATCACAAATTGGGACTTGCTTTCGGTATTTGAACATACGTACATGCTCGGTTCGGTATTTTATTAGTGCTTATACGTATTCCCAGTTTTCAGATGAGCATGTTCCTCTCAGAATAGATCTTGTTTTGTATATGTGGCAGAGACAAGTTTTAACAGACACCAATTGGGTGCCAAAATGTACCTACAAAAATATATCTTGTACCGGGTCCTTCTTCTTTTCTGCGGTTGCCTATGCTTGCTCGTTGGTAAAGTCCCAATAAGAGTGTTTGATGGTAAATCTATGGCTATTATGTTTACAGCATACTCACGAAACAACCATATATTATTAGCTACTTCCCCAAGATTTATGATATCTTGACTATTTATTCAATTATTGTCCCCTCGCACCATATTCTTAAACATATTTAATTTATTTCTCCACGACCTTCTTAATTTGTACGCAAATGGTTAATTAACTATATACTACATGTTAATGTTATCAATAGAATTCACAAATGATTCTTTTGTAATTTGTTCCCCGAATAACTATGTTGCAATGCAAATTTAGGGTAGGTTTCACAAAACTATCTTAAAAATTAATTTAAAATTAAAAAATTAATTGTAAGTGTATTAGTTATTCAACTAGCTAAAAGTTGTAAAATGACAAATAAAAATATTATTAATCATTAGATCGACAATAATGTATTTAAAATAATTATAATATATTTTAATAATATAAATTATTACATATTAAAATTATACATTATTATAATTATATATTTAAATTATAAATTTCTATAATTACATATTTAAATTATAAATTTATATAATTATATATTTAAATTATAAATTACTATAATTATAAATTTAAATTATTATTTTCTATAATTAAATATATAAATTTTAAATTAAATATTTAAATTATAAATTACTATAATTACATTAATGAATAAGAGATTTTATCATGTGAGGAGAAAATTAGTGAGAGAACAGTTCATTAATTAATAAAAGGTAAAATTTTAAAAGAAAATAAGTTAATAGCTGAAAATAATAGATTTTTTAAAAAAATTACTTAGGTTAGCTTTTTAAAAAAAAACTAGTAATTTCTAAAACAATCATAACTTTCTGCTATCCAAATAAAATTAAAATCATTTCAACTTTTTGAAAATTGAAATGTCAAACCAAACATACTTTTAAAGAGAGAAAGAGAGTTCATCTTTGATTGTTTATTATAATTGGACTAATATGATCATTAAACCTTAAAAAAATTCAACAACTTTTTTAAATTTTGTTTTGTTTGAAAGAGTAATATGATAACGAGATACAATTTCATAAAGTAAATCGGTGGCCATTTACTTTATAAATAAGAAATCAAGGAACTTGTTAACTTCTTTATAGGTTGGTTCGTCATAGTCATAAATTATCTGTTATTATCAAATTAATTTTCTGGACACCAAATAAGAAAATAATCGATGGAAACCAAATGCTACGTTTTGTTTGTTGTTGATCAAGTGTATATAATAGGTTATATAATATAATAAAAATAGAGAACAATAATAAATATTAGTAATATAGTCATTATATAACAAATATTTACTTGTCACTAGTCAATCAAGCAAAAAAATGTTAAATTTTTATACAGTAAATAAAGTTCTAAAATGTACACCATTTTTGGTAAGTATACTGTATAAAACAAAACCCATACGTTCCAGGAAATATTCTGACTTCTGAGTACTGGGCCTTGTTGGGTCAGAAACTTGTTTTTTGATATGGATTGAGCTGTATATAGAGTTGAATATTGGGCCTTATTCGGATAACAAATTGAAAGGAAGTTACTATTTATACCCCAATTTTACGTAATAGTATACCCAACACTGATTGTTTTATATATATACTGTTTTAAATATTGTTAAATAATGAAGGGGGATGTAGCTCAGATGATAGAGCGCTCGCTTAGCATGCGAGAGGCACGGGGATCGATACCCCGCATCTCCAAAATTTATTTCTTTTTGAGTTTAATAACTAAACAGCACTATACCATTATCACAGCTGCGTCACTTATGCATGACAAGGTCAACAGTATCGTTAAAGCATCTCTGAAACAATCTTCTAAAAGACAACGAATTGAAAACAGAAATGAGGTATTTAAAGAGTACTAGATGCCAAGACAGGTAAACTTAGGTTTAGGTTGGAGATGAATCCATGTCATGAGGAAGAAATCTTCGAATTTGAGGAATGAAGGAGATCTTCAGGCAATAAAGCGGAGTTTGTTTCGTCTATAAGAATATTATTTTTGGGAACGGAGAAATAGAAAACTTCTATATATTTTAGCTGCTATCGATGTAGTATCCAGTTATAATTTATGTGACAAATTTATGGTAAATAAAGAGGTTTGAGTTGTGATTTAGCAGTCAATCATACTATTTAATTTATGTGACTTTACATTATACAGTATATAGTCATTAAACTCTTTTTTATTTATATTATTTTAAAATTTAAAAATATTTCAAAAAATATAAAATATAACCAATCATAATTTAAATTGACATTATATTTTCATTTTTATTATTCTTAAAAATGAAATTCCTGAAAATATAATATAATAACTTGAAATAAACGTCTTCTAAGGAGATGTTTGTTTTATGGATTAAAACATCATTCCCAAAAAAAATAAACATGAGAATGTAATATTTCTATATTTGTTAAAAGTTTTGAAATTTCATTCCTTAACATTTTTTATTCTTGGAATGTTTTAACTTCTCACTTTTCTACTTTTTTATTTTTATGATAAAGGGTGGGAAAGTTAGATTCGTATGGGAATATTAGATTCCTATGGGAATATTGGAAGTTACTTATAATCCACGTTGTGAAAACCGAACCGGATTAGCCAATTTAACAAGTTGAACCGAGAATTGGACCAGTATCCGATCCATTGTTTCCAAAAAATCGGGCATGTTATGAATCGGTCAAAACCGGGTGAATCATCCAAAACTGGTCAGTTCAAGGGTTAGCCCGTTTTATTTTTATTTTTTAAAAAAAGAAAAAAATATATAAAAATTCATAAAAATTGAAAATGCGTAGTTTTTTAAATTTTAGGTTTCAAGATGAAAGATATTCTCATAAGCTATTGCGAAATAAAAAATATTTAAAAGGAATTTGTGCAAATTACAAAATGTTGATTACAATTTAAAATATAAATATTTCTCAAAAAGTCATTTTAGGCAACATGGAATTTTACCTCTTTATAATATTATAAAGACAACAATATTTAAACTTAATACGATGTATTATATTAGTGTATTATAAATTATATATACTTTATTTTTTGCTTAGTATATTAATATGTAAAATAAATATAAAAAATAATATTTTATTGCATCCGGTTGGACCCAATTGAACCTTTGAACACTAAATTCATGTCTTCACTAGTTCAATGACCAGTTTATTTTAAAAACTTTGCTTATAATACATATGTAACTTGAGTAAATATCCTTTCCGTTTCTTTTTTGTCCATTTCCTATGTTTTTCAAAAAGTTAAACAAATAGATATTATATAAATTTTATAAGATGTAACATTTATGTAAGGAAAAGCTTAGTACTGAAATGAAATTGAGAGAGAGAAAATGGAGAAATCCTAACCCATGTAATTTCTATTTTTTTTTCTTTTGTTTTACTTAAATTATTTTAAAATTTAAAAACATTCTAAAGAATAAAAAAATAACCAAACACAATTTTAAATTTCCCTAAACATAATATTTTTATTTTTATTATTCTTAAAAATGAAATTGTGAAAAATATAATAAGATAACTTGAAGCAGTTCGTGGCAGGTTGATATAATGAATTGACTTCTTGAATGTGGCGCAGTTGCAAAGTTGATGATCTAATTGTGTCTTTCATGGTGTAGCAATCCAACTCACAAGTGTTGGTTCCAACTTCCAACATTCATGATCTGAATGTGCCTTTCATGGGGCACCTCATTCATAACCGGTTACTATTTACTCTATAGCAGTTCAATTTTTCATTTGCACCTCTGTCATGCTCATAATTTATCTCGAATTTATATCTTATTTCGAGTCTTCGTCAATTAAAAAAGGTTGTGTTATTTAATAATTTTTTTTTATTTCTTTTATAGCTCATTCATTAGATGACAACATTACCGTTTATTCACATAAGATTTTCATCCATTAATAACATATACCCTTAATTACATTCATATTCTCAGTATTGCCTTTCAGATGTTTGGTCAATTTTTTCTGGAAATACAGTTACACTTTTCTTCTCTAGAAAATGCTGTTTTTTGTCCATTCAATTGCTTTGTAGCAGTAGGATCGTTGTAATATGAAAGAATTATGCCCAATATTCTATACTTGGAGTTAAAGCTAGGCTTAATTAATAAAATTTTCAGTCATCAAACTTCATGGAACGGAAAATGGTAAACGCAAAAACACTTGCAATAATAAAACACTTGTCTATTTCAGCACTACATTCACATGGATGTTCAGGAAAATGGATGATTCTCCTTTGACAAATGTATGGCTTCATCCTCCTGCTCTGTTCCACGTTTTAAATAAACACATTAGTTTCATATTCAGTTTCTGGCATGTGGTAGTAATTTTACTTTCTTCTTTTAAATTTTTTTTTTTTTTTTTTGAAAGCAACTAGACAGTGCGTAATTAGGAGTTACTGCTGATAAGTGACAAGTAATCAATACACTAAAACAAGTTAGCTAGTGAACAATTAAGAGTTATGATACCGATGATGGTATAGTAGCTACGATCAACACCATCAGAAGATGGCACAATCATAGTGAACTTCTCTAAAATTATGTCTAGAATAAGAAAATATATTAAAAAGGTAAAAATAATTTTTTCATCATATATAAATGTAGAATCTTTCATAAATTAGTTATGTGGAAGTCTTATATCTTTCAGAAAAAATTATGGAGTTTTTCTCTTCTTTTTTTTTTTTTGTGTTTTTCTCTCAATAGTCTTTTAGATAAACTCATCCAAGCAGGTTTAATATTAAATTTTCAAGTCAATTGAACAATTTTTTATTTTTCAAATTTATTAGAAATTATAAAAATTATGTTAAATTTTTAAGTTTTATTTAATAGATTTTATGATAATTTTATAACTTTTAATAAGTTTTAACATGCAATAAAGAAAATTGGAAGGTATGTGTAAAAAAAATATAAAAATGTGATGTTAAAAATGTTGATGAACTTTCCTAGGTTTTGAGAGAGAACTCAGAGGAAGAAGAGGAAGAGAACAATCTACTCAGGCAGAGTCATTGCAAAGTAAAACAAAAAGCAATGTTTGAGGAGGAGGAAGATTGTAATGTTAGGAGTGAGTCCACAAGGATGCCAGAAGATTCCTACAAAACCAAATTGCTAAATATGGATGGATTTTACCAATGTAGTCTAGCAATACATTTCGTCCCCTGCCATTCGCATGTTGTGGAATAGCGAGGCCCTAGATGCTTTCAATCCAACATGAGGGGTACGACAGGATTATCTCATATCCCCATATCTCTTTGTGCTTTGTCACTGTGGCTCTTCCACCTGATTCAACTAGCAGTTAGTCATAACTTATGGAAACTCACCCAATTGTCTAAGGATGGTCCAAAGCTATCCTACTTGGTTTTTGCTTAATCAAGTAGTGGTGATCAATCATATTTTACATCTCTTTTGCAACAACTTAGGCCAAAAAATTAGCCAAGATAAAACATAGGTCCTTTTTCCTCCCAATGTAGTATGCAACTTCAAGAGCAAATCTCTAGTGAGTTGGGTTTTTTAGAAGACATGTAACCTCAAAAAATATTTGGGGGTTCCATTACATCATGAGTGTGCTTCTAAACAGTCTTACCAGTTTGTTATTGATAAAGTTCAACAATGTTTGAATAATTAGAAGCAAAAATTCTTTGTCCTTTATAGGCCAACTCACGCTAGACAAATTAGTCTTGCAAACACTTCTTACTTACATTATGCAAACTAACATTTTGGCTATATATATTTGTAATTTAATTTATAAGAAATGCAGGGACTTTTTTTTGTGATTCAAACACAGTTAAGAAAACGCATTGGATTAGCTGGCAGAAATTGTGCAAGCTAAAGCAAGTAGGAGGCTTGGGGCTACGTCAAACGAGGCATGCAAATCTAGCCATCATATCAAAGTTCGAATGACACTTGACCAATAGGAAGAATGCCTTGTGGGTCTAACTTGTTCAGGCCAAATACAAGTGTGGTGGGAAGACTAAGCCTAACATTAACATGCAAAGAAAAGGTATAAACTTCTGGAAAGGCATCAAAGAGGCATGGCTGAATGAGAGAAAGAATGTGATCTACCAGTTGGGGAATGGGCGTGAAATTGATTTTTGGCTTGGCAATTGGGTTCTTGGGTAAGGACCTCTAGTGGATTGATGTATTAATAGAATTATTATTAGAGCAGTTAACCATGTGTGCTTCTATATGGCTATTGATGGCTCTTAAGACAAGCGCATGCTAACTAAGATACTACCCGCAAAGATGGTGGTAGATATATACAAAATCGAACCTCCCAAAGGAGATATTGAGGTAATAGTAGGGATGGTCAGTTCTCTACAACATCAGAGTCTCTTAGATTAAGAGAATTCTTCGACAAATTCGTTATTCAACCTATTGTGGAAATGGGAGGGTCTTGAGCGGATTCGACTTCTTCTATGGAAGGTTGCGAGTGTTATTTTACCTACTAAGATTTGCGGTATAGTAGACATATGACTAATAATCCCACATGTCTCATATGTGATAGTGACAACAAAACCATGATACATATGTTACGAGATTGTATCTACACATGCAATATTTGGAATCAAATGGGTGTTATCAACAGACCTAATTTCTTTTCTTACCATAATGTTGATCATTGCATGATAACCTTAATCATGCCAAAACCAATGGTGCTGACGAGTGGGCTCAAACCTTTGGTATCGTTCTAGACTGTCTTTAAGAGAGGCGAAATGAGGTCACCTTTCAATAATAAGCAGTGGTCGCCTGATCAAGTCATCAAAGCTATAAGGTCCCTCCAGCTCGAGCTTAAGAAGACTCATCGCATGCACACTCTCATGAAAGATTTTGCTATACATTACCCCAAGTCAGAATGCATTTATGCTTGGAGGTCCCCTCATCCTAGTTCTCTCAAGCTAAATTGTGATGTTGTTATGCTCTAGTCCCACCAAAAGGCAGCTATTGGAGGCACTTTCATGATTGTAAGGGTAAGTTTGTCCTTGATTTCTCTCATACGATTTCTTTTTGTGATGTTGTTAATGTTGAGCTTTTAATAATTTTGCAAGCATTAATAGTTGCACACAAACATGGGTTTTGAAATTTGGTCATTGAATCAAACTCTATCAGTGCTATTTAGCTACTTGAGGGTGGTTGTGATATTGACCATAGATACATTTTTCCCAAGTTGAGCAAATTTACAAAATAAGAGAAAAGACTCAAGCTTGCACATTTAAATTTGTTTCATGTGAATTAAATATTTTAACGAATGGTTTTGCGAAACTAGAATTGCATACTCATCAAGAGAAGTCATTATTTTCTACTGTCCCAAATTCATTGCGCATTGTGTACTTGCGAGACTTACATTATATAATTCCTAATACTATAATATAACCTTCATATCTCGATGACGACTAATGCCCATTCAATAATAAAAAAAAAAAACCTTCAAACTTAAACTGGTCCCCGCACTTTGATTCCGAGCCAAACTTACCTCAAATTAGTGAGAAAGGATGATGTTGTTTAAGTCTTCTTCACCCAACCACAAATGTAATTCTTTGTATTTAACTCTCTTTCTTTATCTTTCTTTGTATTCAAATCGAGTATAGTAATTGCATCAGTTAAGTTAAGGATAGCCGAACTTGTAAGGACAGAAATACATCAACCCGAAACATTAAATTGTGTGCATTTTATCCCAATAATATAAAGTCACTTTTGACTCACAACAATATCTAACCACTGCCTCCAAATGCAAAAAGAACACCAACATTATCCCTAGTTAAAGTTTGGGCTACTACACAGCTGCTTCAACTGAATGCTTTATCCTCATCATGTTTGTGCTACTTCAACTCACTACTTTCTTTTGGGTAGTGGAGGTCCTACCATCGGCCATTGCTAAAGGCTCACGGGATCTTATTAGGGAGTTCATAATAATTATGTGATGCTAACGTTTCAAGAAATTTTTTGGTAGGTTGCTAGAGTTTATCATTTGCACTTAAATTGACAATTGCCATATAAAAGGGCATTTTCTATAGATAGGCGCATTTTTAATATAAGTCACACATTCCAACTAATGAAATGAAAATACTTAACAGTAGCCCTAGAGCCTAGTTCATTTATGTGCTACTTAAACATTGCTGCATTATTGACGCCAAGATGGAATTCCAGGATGGCATTGACAATTGATATTTGGATTGCCCTTTATCTTATGAACAAATTTCGCCATTAAACTTTGTTTCACTCACCTTTTCTCCATGGCCTTTGTGCATCTAAATGGACGTTGAAACTCAGTATATTGTGTGATGGATCAAGTTTCCCGAAGAGCCCGATAACCTATAACTTGGTGTGGAAGTTAGGAATCCATCTCCATTTCAATGATTGGTCTTCCCTAGCAAAACCGAATTTTCGTGTATATCACTTCCATCATTCGTTTCGAGTGCTACAGTATTGCTTATCGACGTTGACACTTACTTTCCAAAGGAGAAAGAGACAAAAGCAAAGTTGTGCACTTTATCATTGGTTTGTTTCTGGTATGTTTGATTTGTCATTTAAGTTAGTTGAAAGCTCAAGAACTAATTGAAATAATTTTAGTTTTGTTTCAATAATAAAAATTTAATAGTATTTTTAAGAGTTAGTAGTTTTTTCAAAAACAAAAGATATTCTATTCTCAATTACTAACTGATTTTACTTTATCCTTCCTTAATTAACATATTATCCTTCACTAATTCTTTTATCATATCATACAACCCATTTCCTTTATTTTTCTCTCCTTCATTAATATAATTATAGTAATTTAATATAAATATTTAATTATAGAAAATTATATATTTAATTATAGAAATTATAATTTAAATACTAATTATACTACTTTATTATTTAAATATGTAATTATATAAATTTATAATTTAAATATCTTATTATAGAAATTTATAATTTAAATATATAATTATAATAATTTATAATTTAAATATATGATTAATTTATATTATTAAAATATACTATAATTATTATAAATATCTCATTGTTTATCTAACGATTAATTATGCCTTTATTTGTCATTTTACAACTTACAACTAGTTTATCAGCTAATTTTACCAAACACTTGCAATTAGTTTTTCAACTTTGAGTTAAGTTTTCAGCTTTCAGCTAGTTTTTAACTTTCAGCTAGTTTTTCAATTTCTAGTTAGCTTTTCAACTAGTTTTGCCAAACACACTCTTAATCAATCGACAATTTATAGAGTGAATTTGTTTTATTTTTTATGAAAATATCACTTATTTAAATAAAATAAATATTTATTATATTTTTTGTGGTCCTGTTTCAAGCTATTTTATTTTCGGTTTAAAATTTATAAACACAAATTAGTTTTTATTTTAAGTTTTTAAATTTATTAATGATACATTTTTTATTTTCAATTTTAAAACATTATTTGAAATCTTAATCCCACTAGAATAATTCATCCTTAACAACCAATGATTGCTAGTAATAGGTGGGGTCGATGACCAGTGACTAGTAACTGACAACCAAACCATCGATGATTAACGATTGATGATTAGCGACCAAAAATAGCGATCAATGACCAGTACTACCAACAACTGTAATTAGTGACCAACAATCAATAATTGGAGGTGGTAATGAATGATTGACAGTCGAAGGTAGTGGTCAACGATCAATATTTGAAACTGGTAGTTGGTGACTAATTATCGATGATGAATAATCAATGGTCTGGATGTAGTGGCTAATGATTGATAGTTTCGGTGCCCAATAATTTGAGGTAGTGATTGATGACTAATGATAGATGACTGAAAATCAGTGAATGGGTGGGAGTGAGTGATCAATGACTAATAATCAGAGATGGTGACCAATGGTCAATAATTCGCGATGACAACCAATGAACTGATGAGGAAAAGCAATACAATAACCAAATAACAAAGCAGTACACAACAAAAAATTGTTCCACAAAATTGCAAGAATCAATGAAGAGGACCAATAATATAAGAGACACACATTTTTAATGTGGAAAACCCCCTAAATGCAAGGATAAAAATCATGGGTCATTAAAACCAAAGAAATAATCTATGATCAATAAAGGGTATAATAAGGTCGAGACAAAAAAAAAAATAATCCACTATTGTTGCTAGCAATTGGCCAAAGTAACAATGCTCACAAACAAGAACAAGAAGATGACAAGTTTTTAAAAAAGATGCATACATTGTTTTTAAAACAACTAAATAACTATAAGGGCTTGATTGGTTTGATTTTGTTTTTTAGTTTTTGAAAAGAGTTTTCAAAAATTATTTTCAATAATTGTTTTTTGGAAAAAGAGACAAAAAAACTTGTTTGGTACAGTGTTATTTGAAAATTATTTTAAATATGTAAAAATGAAAAAACTTTTTCATATTTACAAAAATATCATTGATGAAAAACAAAAAACAATATATTCTCGTTGTATTTTTAGTTTTCAAAAACAAAAAGGTAGAAAACTAAAAAGCAAAATTACTTACATGTTTTCTTTTTTTTTTTTTAGTCTTTAAAAACTAAAAAATTAGAGTTGCTTTCGAAAACTGTTTTAAGAAAATAATAACCAAATGATTTTTTTAGTTTTTAAATAATAAAGTACTGAAAACAGTTTTATATTTTGGGTTTAGGGTTTAATTTAGAACTATCGCTAAACAAACACTAAATCAGAACTTTTTTTTCTGAATAAGTTTCTCTTTTTAAAATATGTTTCAAAATAAAAAAAAATTGGAAACCACCCGAAAGAATTAAATTTTTTGCAAAAATAGAATTTGAAAAACAAAACTAAAAATAACATATTTGATAAACTACTTCTCAAAATAAGTTGATCTAGAAGTTGCTTTATATTAATGGCTTAATTAATTTTTTGGTGCAATATTTTTTTATATTAATATTTTATCATTTTTAATTCTTTAAGATTTTATTTTTTAAAAATAATCTATGTCATTATAAAAAGTCGTTAATAAGTATCATCACTTCTATTTTCTCTTCTCTCACTTACAACATCCCAAACTCATTCTCAAAATAATTTCTCACACTTTCTTTAAGGATTTTTTTATGAAAAGAATTATTTTCAAAAAATAAATTTTAAAAGGAAAAAAATAATAGACTAAAGAGTTAATTAACTCTTTAAAAATTACTTTTATAATTGTAATCAAACATAAATAGTTTTTTCTCTTATAAAATAACTTAAACTAATTATTTTAAATCACTTATTTATAACTTTTTTTTACTCATAATATTGTAATAATATCTCTTTTATAATTTTTATTATTTTCTTCTTTTTTTTCACTTCTTTACTTCACTCTTTTTTCTTAAAGATTATGCAAACATAATCTATAACTATAATTTTTATTAATTAATGTCACAATTTTGTTTATAATACAAAGGAAACTGCCCATAGGAAATCACAACATCTGAGTACTCCTAATAGTATCTCCAAGAAGATAAGGTTTTTTTTTATCTTAACTCATTTTTTCGTGGACTCCACAATTAAATATTTGTTCCATTTTTTACTCCAATGAAATATCTCATTTTGTGATCTTAGAACACTTCTTGTGAATCCCAAAATGTTTGTTCTTAAATATTGGATTAAGGAGGGAGACAATAAAAAATTATTATTTTTTTAATAGTGGTTTATCTTATTTGTTCTTACTTTTTTTCTCCTATGATTGATCTTGACTTGATCAAATCTGTGGCCCAGGGTTGACCTGGATTGGGTTGAGCTTAGCTTTTTTTAAAAAAATATATATTTTAAATGACATCATTTCTTACTTTTTTATTTTGTTCTTATTTTATACAATTTGTGAATATAAGAAGTGAAAATTGTGATGTTACGTTTTTATATATATATATATATATATATATGTGGGTTAAACTGAGTTAACTGATCTGACTACTAATCTATTGAGTCACTACCTTAATTGGGTTAATAAGCAGACCAGTTTTTACGACATTATTTTTATCCCTTCAATGCTATTAGACTAGTCTCCGCCTCTACTCAATAGATGAAAATAGATGTTTCATCCTGATTTATTAGTTTGCTTAAAATGCGATTTAAAAAAAATGAAATAATGGTCAAAAAATTGTTGTTTTAAACCTATTTTTCATTAAAAAAGTTGACAAAGAAAACGTAGTGTAAGTGTGTGACTTGGTGCTTCCTAGTTCTCAAGTTCTTTCTAAGTGGTGCAAAGCAAACCTTAACTCCCTCTCATATAGAAAACGCCACCAGTGATGCCAGCCACGGTGTTCTCTTTTTCGGCATCTTCTTCAACAATCTTCTTAGGCGATTCTTCCAGCAACCTTCTCGACGGTCTTCACCTAGTTCCGCATGCAGTTGTTGCATGTGTTTTAGGTCTTCTCACAGAGTTCTTCTTGTGTGTTTTGTCGTGCTTTCGACATTCCTGTTCGCGGTGTCAAGCTGCAACTTTTTCTTCTCTGATCATTACAGAGTCTTGCAGCAATTCTTTTACAGTTTGTTCTCTGTTCTTTCAACTCTGGTGATGTTATGTCATAGACAAAATAACAAGGTACATGTATGAATCTTAATTAAATCTTGCAATATGTATTACTATTTCAAAATTTTAAGTGTTAAGTGTTACTGTTATACTATGATTCACTGTGATTAATTAATTGAAAATACAATGATTCACTGATTTGTATTACTATTTCAAAATTTTAATTTTAAGTGTTAGTTATAATTGGTGGAGAGAAAGTAAAGATATGAGTTTGAATTTTTTTACTAAAAAAACTAATTTGATTATAAAAAAAAAAAATGAGTGTTACTTATAACTAATGAGACCCTCACTTGGTTCTTAATATTAGGGTTGTTCATAGTATGATTTGATTTGATTTTTATCATAAAAATTATTCATCAAAACAAAAAAAAGTTAAATGTGGTTTGATTTTGTTTGATTTAAAAATATTTTAAAAAATTCAAATCAAATAAATTGTTAGTAGTTTAGTTTGGTTCAGTTTTTCAATTTTTAAAATATGTTATTAAATATTATTTAGTATGATTTCCAATACTTAATATTTAAATAGTTTGTTTTATTTTGAGAATTTTTAAATATATATTGTTTTACTTATTAGTTAGTATTTAAATAGTTTGTTTCATCACATATCTAACTAGTAAAAATTATAGCAATGCTATTGACCATTGTTTATTTTCCACATGATTATGTTTATAATATAAACCATGTCATGTCTTCTAAACTAGACATTATTTTGGAGAAAAAAATATAGGAATTATGTATATTGTACTTTTGTTTGATTTATGTTGGTTTTCAAATCTTAAATCGCAAACCGAACTGAACTGCACAGTTTAGAAATTTAATAAAGCAAACTATTTTGGTTTTTTTGTTTTTTGGATCAATTTTCGCTTTTTAGTTTGGGTTGGTCCGGCCTTGAACACCGCTACTTGGTACTCAACATGAAATTGAAAATTGTAATGTATGTGGTGTACTCGTATATGCTGGTTTCTTAGTTTCCGTTTGGCTGCGAGGGAAGAAAGTATGAGGAAAGAAAAGAAGACAGATGAAATAGAGTAGAAATCAAAGTTGTTTGATTGTGTGCACATTAGTGGAAAATAAAGGAATATTGTAATGTAAAATTATTACAATTACAAAATTACTTATCAATTATTACTTGATTTTTATGAACTCTCCCTCTAAGAGCAAGAGGAAGGAGAATTTTATAAAGTCAATTTTTTTACACTTTCTCTCCTTTTCATGTCTATTGAGAGGAAAGTAAAACATGTGAGACTCACCGTGTTGGTGATACTTTCTTTGCTACTTTTCACTCTACTGAACTAGATAAAGTGCAATTTTTCTCTCATTTTTTCTGCCTATGCCACTTTCCACTCTACCAAACAGGGGGTTACTGTTCTGAATTTTAATGATTAAGAAATAAAAAAATATCCAATTTAGCATATTGATTATGAGTCAGACTAACCTATGCATCTGGTACATATGATTAAAACTCTTAAATACCTATTTTAAGTGATGTTCTGATTTAGAAGTTTCAAAAGAATAACTTTTCATACTAATCAATAATAGGTCCTTCATTTTATTAAATCACATTTTGGCTCATAATCATATTTCACATAGTCATTTTATTTTATGTAATGAGAATGGGAAAATGCATTTCCTCATAGTGTGTGTTTGTGTATGCGTGCATGCATGCTAAAATCTTATACTTTGCACCCCTAATTTTATTTAATCGAACATGCCTCTTATTTTAATGCAAGGATAAATAATTACACTTCTATTTTAATATTTATACAACTTATTTATGTATCCAAACCTATTGGTTTTTTTATTACTTTTCTAATTTGAAAGTGTATTTGTCTTTTCTTCAATATATATATCTATATATATATATATATATATATATATTATTAGGGTAAACTATGTTTTCAGTACACGAATTTTTTCAAATTTATAGTATTAGTATATAAACCTTTTATTGGCTGGTCAAAGTATACAAGCATTTTTTTCCATCAACATTTTAGTATTTCTTCTTATTTTGGTCGTTAACCGGTGACATGTTACCCTATTTATTATTATTTTATTCATTAATTTTTTTGGCATTTTTTTCACGATTTATGACAGCTTTTCGCCGCCACAAATTAATAAATTAAACCCCCAATAAACCTCTCCTTTATCCATCACTTTCATGTCCCCCCACCCATCCGTTCCTCGTTCCCTCCAACCCCTATCCTCACAAAATCTCGTCCAGATCCCTTCCCCCCATCTTTCTCGTTGCCCTTTGCCCCTTTCCCCCTACCTTTCTCGTTGCCTCTTGCCCCCTCCCCAACCTTTTCCTACTTAACATTTCCCTTCTCCCGAACCACCTCACCCTAGTACCTTTAAATATATTAATTTTTTATTATAATTATTAATATAAAATATTTTTAATAAAAGTTCATTGTAAATTTATATTTATAATAAGTATTTTAATTTTAATTACTTAATGATTTATTATTTTTGACCAAAATAGACATTGATTTATACTGGTTCGATCAACCTAACCTACATCCAGTTTTTAGACTTAACCTTCCGCTAATATGCTTTTCACTAAATCTCAGTACATGCACACCATACATATTTTAAACCCGAAAAGCTTCAAACGACACACAAAAAGAGACTTTCTCTTGCACCCCACAAGAGTTTGCTACATTTGACTCTCCGTCACTCACAATGTCTCACTCACAACACTCCATTACAAGATTTCACAACAATCTCAAGAGCACCTCAAGAGATTGTCAAAGGTTGTGCAAAAATATAGATAAAGGTAGAGAACAATACCATCTGTAGTGATGAACACCCAACAAGATAGATTAAACATCAATGTAGTTTCTTCCTTGAATCTTGAATTTCTTGTACTTCAAATCATAAAAAATGGATATAGTTCTTGGAGAGAATTTGGGTAAAACAGTTAAGAGCAGCAAGCATTCAATGGACACTTTAGAAGTTGTTAAAATCAATTTTTAAAATGCTTTCATTTAAGTTTTGAAGCAGGGCAATTACCTACTTGATTACCTGATATCCTGTGCAAAACTAATCCAGAATGCATGGTCTTTGGAACAATCGATTATTATTTTTAGGTAATTGATTACTCTCGAGAGCAATAATCTAAATACCCAAAATTTCTCAAAGGGTAATCGATTACCTTAGTAAGGTAATCGATTACCTTACCAGAATTTTCAGTTTTGAAGATTTTTTAGCACTTCTCAACCTATGTAATCTATTTCTAAACTTCCTAAACACATTCTCACACCTATCAAACGTGTTTTGTACTATAAAGTTGATTATAACAAAACTAAGAAGTAAAACTCAAAACCAAAACATCAAAAGAGATATTTCATGCTTTCCAAGGCTTTTAGTTCCAACACGGTCTTCAACCACCACCATCGATCGTCATCACTAGTCTCTAGTAGTAACTTCAACCATTAATCTCTGCAATTGAGTGATTGGGTTGACATTATTTTAAAATTTATAAAAAAATATTGTTTTTATAAAATTTAAAACTTAACCAAACCTAATAACCATTTTTTTATCGACTCAGTTTTTTATGTGCACTAAACTGCATGTTTTGTTATAACAGTTCTGTCTTTTTTTTAATGTTTTGTCTTTTTAAATTTAATAGGAAATATAGTTACTTAATATTTTAGTTTAACATACTTCTAATTTTATGTATTATTCTTTTAGGTGGTAAATCACTTTAATAATTTATAAATTAGTAGTTCATAAATTAATTTTATTAAAATATTATTTCCACATTTTTTAACTTATTTAGTTACTTATATAACTATTCTAAGTAATTTATGAAAATAAACTAACTAATAAATTACTGTTTTTTATCCTCGTTAATTAATATACTTATGATTATAAAAAAATATTTTACCTATGATCTTTCTTACCTCAAATAAATTAAAATATTTTTTTATATTTATTAGCTAGTTTATTTTCAAATATTATAAGAACGTACCATTTTAGTTCTTTAAGGTTACTTGCATGATACTCACATCTCTGAAAAGAAAAATTCATGTAAATTAATCCTAATGAATGGTTTGTTCTTTACATTGACCCCTAAAGTGATTTAGATAGCTTAGTTTTAAACATGGCAACTTAAAGTTTCAATTTATTTTTTATTTAGTTATAATGAGATAACTATTTTATTAAAACATCGAATATATGAGTGTAATATATATATATATATATATATATATATATATATATATTAATTTTATTATATTTGAATGAATAAATAGTGTAACGAACCACAGAATCTTATATAAATAATACAACATATTATTCTTTAATTCTATTAATTATAAATTATATTTAAAATTAATATTTTAAAGAGTTAAAATAAATAAAATCCTATGTTTATTAATTTGTCTCAGCTAAAAGCTACCACAAAATATAAAAAAAATTGTAAAAAAATAATTAATAAAATAATAATAATAAATAAGGTGACACATCACCAGTTAACGACCAAAATAAACAAAAAGACTAAAATGTTGAACGAAAAAATGCTTATATACTTTGACCAATCAACAAAAAATTTGTGTCAAAATCATAAATTTAAAACAGTTCATGTATGAAAACATAATTTACCCATATAATAATTATTATTAGATTTATTTTTTAAAATAGAGTACCTTAGTCCTAGATTCGCCATCGGCTGTCACTAGTCACCAATCATCATTATTATTGGTATTTATCTCTAGTAGTCTTTTTCAGTCTCCTGTATCATTGTTAATTATCAGCCTCTACCATCAACCGTTATCACCAATTTTTAGCTGTCATTGCCAATACCAATGTGGTATGTTGGTCCTAGGGAGAATCTAGAAAGGGGGTTTGAATAGATTCAACAAAATATTTTTCAAACTTTTCTATTCAAATCAATATCAAAGTTTTTCAAAAGTTCCCCCTTGAAGAAATTTTCAAAATCTACCTTGTAATTTTCAAAAATTAGTTTTCAAGAAGAGGAATAGAACAAGGTCAAGATTCAACCATTTTAATGTAATTGACAACAAACTTGATGTATAACAATTCCTTTAATAATGATTTTCTATTGCAATTAGTGAATATACAATATGAATTGCAGCAACAAGTTTATCAAACACAAAAAGAATGGGTTGAGAAATAATTGAATCAAGCTTTAAAATCACACTTCTTGTTTCAATTACCCATACACCATTTCAAAATAAAGATATTGTAAGGAGCAATCTGCGGGAAGAAATCGGCAGTAAATTGGTTCAGCTACAAAAACATGCACAATGACTATTTAAGAACTCAATAAAAATCAAAGTTGAGGAGTATAGGAAGAGAGAATTTTCACATTGATTTATACTAGTTCGATCAACCTGACCTACATCCAGTTTTCAGACTTAACTTTCTGCTAATCTGCTTTCCATTAAAATCTCAATATATGCACATCACACATACATATTTTAAACCCGGAAAGCTTCAAACCACATACAAAAGGAGACTTCCTCTTGCACTCCACAAGAGTTTGCTACATCTAACTCCCTGTCACTCACAATGTCTCACTCACAACACCCCATTACAAGATTTCACTACAATCTCAAGAGGACCTCAAGAGATTGTCAAAGGTTATACAAAAATACAGATAAGGGAATAGAACAATATCATTTGTAGTAATGAATACCCAACAAGATAGATCAAACATCAATGTAGTTTCTTCCTTGAATCTTGAATTTCTTGTACCTTCAAATCATAAAAAATGGATATAGTTCTTGGAGAGAATTTGGGTAAAATAGTTAAGAGCATCAAACATTCAATGGACACTTCGGAAGTTGTTAAAATCAATTTTTAAAATGCTTTCATTTAAGTTTTGAAGCAGGGTAATTACCTACTTGATTACCTGATATCCTACTCAAAACTAGTTTAGAATGCATAGTCTTTGGAACAATCAATTACTATTTTTAGGTAATTGATTACTCTCGAGAGGAATAATCTCAATAAGAAAAATTTCTCAAAGGGTAATCGATTACCTTAGTAAGATAATCAATTACCTTACCAGAATTTTCACTTTTGAAGATTTTTTACCACTTCCCAACCTATGTAATCTATTTCTAAACTTCCTAAACACATTCTCATACCTATCTAAACACACAATACAAGTATCACACCTATCAAACGTGTTTGATACCATAAAGTTGATTATAACAAAACTAAGTAGAACTCAAAACCAAAACATCAAAAGAAATACTTCATGCTTTCCAAGACTTTTAGTTCTAACACGGTCTTCAACCACCACCATCAATCCTCATCAGTAGTCTCCAATAGTAACTTCAACCATTAGTCTCCGCAAATGAGTGATGGGTTTGACATTATTTTAAAATTTATAAAAAAATATTAATTTTATAAAATTTAAAAATTAACCAAATCTAATAACCAATTTTTTATCGACTCAGTTTTTTATGTGCACTAAACTGCATGTTTTGTTATAACAATTCTGTCTTTTTTTTAATGCTTTCTTTTTTAATTTAATAGGAAATATAGTTACTTAATAGCTTAGTTGAACATACTCCTAATTTTATGTATTATTCTTTTATGTGGTAAATCACTTTAATAATTTATAAATTAGTAGCTCATAATTAATTTTATTAAAATATTATTTCCATTATAATTATTCTAAGTAATTTATGAAAATAAACTAACTAATAAATTACTATTTTTTATCCTCGTTAATTAATATACTTATGATTATAAAAAAAATATTTTACCTATGATCTTTCTTACCTCAAATAAATTAAAATATTGTTTTATATTTATAAGCTAGTTTATTTGCAAATAATATAGGAAAGTACCATTTTAGTTTTGCATTGATACTCACATCTTTGAAAAGAAAAATTTATGTAAATTAATCCCTAATGAATGGTTTGTTCTTTACATTGACCCCAAAGTGATTTAGATAGCTTAGTTTTAAACATGGAAACTTAAAGTTTTAATTTATTTTTTATTTATTTATAATGAGATAATTATTTTATTAAAACATTAAATATATGAGTGTAATATATGTATATATTAATTTTATTATATTTGAATGAATAAATAGTGTAACGAACCACAAAATCTTACATAAATAATACAACGTATTATTCTTTAATTCTATTAATTATAAATTATATTCAACATTAATATTTTAAAGAGTTAAAATAAATAAAATCCTAGACATCTCATCCAACGAGAAGCTTGAGTTGGAGTATTTTAGTGAGGAATTGTCGTTGAGTGAGAACTTACTACTCAGTACATAACAAAATTGCTAATAGAGAAAACTTTACACTAGGCGAGCATGCTCGACGAGAAGTTACATACTGTAAAAATCACTAAAATAATTCTTTACAAACCAAACTAATATACATATATATATATATATATATATATATATATGTATGTGTGTGTATGAAAATTCACAACCAAACTTTTGTATCTTAAGTTTAAATACATCTCAAGTGCAGATTCTAAATTGCTAACAAGAGTTACACATCCACATAGTAAATAATTATTCTTATGTTAGTTGTTACTGTCTACATATGAATACAAAAAGGCTATAGGACACCAAAAAAACAAAAACAAAGCAAACTACCAAACCATCCAAAGTGTCCTATATTCCTAAGTATCTTGTCTATCAGCATCAACATTGCTATCTGCTCCTGTGTATAACATGATCATCATAATCGTACACAAACACATACAAGCAAGGGTAAACTCACTAAAACAAACATAAAGATGAGTATATTATAATTCAATGCATCAATCTTAAATTAACATAATTATAAAACAGTCAAACAAACTTATTTTCTCCTTAAACACAAATAATCATTTTTCAACATTTAGTATGACGTGATGCTTTCTGGAAATCACAAAGTTCAGATACCAAGGTGGCTTAATGACTTATCTCAACTATTGTCAGACATCTATCGATCTGACCCTTATAACAACCCATTGAAGTTTAGGCATACTTATCTGATATTCTAACTGATGTCTGACATTTACCCAATTTTAACAATCAGCTACTATCTGAGTATATCCTTCAAGTACCCCCATTGATCTGGCATCAAGATCACAAAGGCCTTAGTTGTATCCCTAACTCAATGTACATCATACATTTCAACCAATGCTAAGTTACTCATTGTAACAAGCCACATTCAACATTTCATTATAATCAACCAATCAATATATCATGTATTATTGACACATTTCAATCCATATAACAAATAATTTCCAATTTCTTAACACACTCCCAAAGAATGAACAACTCATTCAAAACTAAATGCAAGATCAACACCTCAATAATTCACAACCAATTTTATTCACACATCATCAAATCAAAATATCCTAAATTAAAATCAAGGATTGAGCTTCTATTACCTATTTCTTCTTTGAGCTAAATTGTAGAGGGATAGGAACACAAAATCACACCTCTAGGTAATTCAGTTTCTCAATTGAATAAATCACTCAAAACCTAACAAAACAATACCTATCAAAACCCATTAGAATTTGAGAAATTAGGATTCCAAGGTTAAATCTGCTTTAATGGAGATACATAAAACCTTAGATAGAAGGAAAATGGCTCAATGAAGTGGAATAATTACTCATCCGCTAGAATCCAAGATTAAGGCGAGAAGAAATGAAAGAAAATCCCTAGTGTTCATGATTAAATCAGTGGCATGCAGAGGAAAAGAAAATAGAAAAAAGAGAATAAGAGAAGAAAGAGTTGAGAGGGAATAAGAGAATGAAATAAATAAGGCTCAATTGAATTAAAGGGATTAGGGATGTATTTAGTAAATCCTGGTTTCTACTAAGTGAACTCCCCTCTTAAAAATTTTTCTATAAAACCAACCCAATCCAAAGATATTATCCACCTTATTCATCTCCTATTTTACTCAGTTCATCATTTGAAATTGATTTAAATCGAAACACATTCATAATTAAATAATCACATTTTAAACAAAAACAAAACATAATTATAACACCAATACCAAATACCACATTGTTAATTAGTTAATTACGCTTAAATTAAATTTAATTCCTTTTTATTATTTTCATATACTTTAACATATTAATTAAAACAAAACCTTACAAATAGTCTAACTTATTAAGTTTGATGTGCTTTTTAGTAAGTTCAAACCTAACTTATTCAATTAAAAAAGTTTTTTTAAATTCTAAGCCACATTATTTTTAATGAAATGATGTATTTTAAATAAGCTAAATCATACGTCATGTCGAGTGGCATGACCTGTTCCACTCCTAATATAATACATGACTATTTTTTTAAATTTTTATAGTAATTATCTTAAAATATAAATAAAGATTTACAAATGAATGATAACATAAACTATTTTATACTTTATTAATATATGAAAATTAAAATTTTTGAAAATAATTTTATTTAATATGAATAAGATTATTATATATAAACAACAGAATTATTCTTTAGAGAATTTAATACATATATATTTAAATGTTTAAATTTAAATTATCTAACGTGTGTGGATCAATTAGATGAAATTATTTTAGTAGACCAGTTTGCCGTGTATATTTCATAGTTCAAATCCACAAATTTTATGATAATGTTTTGAAATACAATTTTTTTTTATTTGAAAAACAAATCGCTACCAAATTTTAATTAATGCACAATTTTAATCCCTGATTTTAATTATTAAATATTATTTTTACTACAACAATTAATAATTATTGCACAATATATCTCACCCCCTTACTTCATGTGTTCCACAGCATAAAAAATATTAGCTTATCTTTCATTATACTTTTCAAGTTTATTCGAATATCATGCAATCTTATGGGAAAAAAAAAGGCTTCTGTAATGGATTTAAATATAAATAAATTTAATTAATTTTATTTTGTTTAAAATTATAATAAATTATATATTTGTTTAATTTTTTTCTCATTATGCATCTTTGTATTTGAATTCTATGGACCTCTCATATTTGTTTACTTTATTGCATCAATTTTTTTTTAAATTTTATTTTTATTAAAATGATTCCTTCTTATGACAAAAATAGTAGTATACCAATCATTTTTACTTAGTAAAATTAATGGAAATATATAAATACGATAGTTATAACAAAAAAAAATTAAGAGAGTTAGAGTAATTTACTCTTTTTTTATTTTAAAATACTTTATGTTTTTTAATTATATCAAGTTTTTAAAAATTATCTTATTTTTTATTTGAGATAAGTGACAATAATGATTAATTTTTAATTAATATTAATTATTTTTACTAATATATAAATAGAAAGAAAGAATAATTGTAGTTGTAAGAATATTTTTAATATAGGTTTTCGGTAGATTTTTTAAACCAAAATCTGATATTAAAAAAATCATAGAAATTGGGATCAGCCATGGAAATTAGGGTCTTATATAAGATTCCTTAAGATTTCTACAAATTATAAATGTGATGCTTATTTTCTTTATTTACTATATATGCATCTTATTTTTTAATTGTGCAGACTAATTTTATCAATTGTGTATTTTATTATTTATTTAAATATAATTTTATTTTTTTATTTTTTATTTTTTTATGATTTAATTTAATTAATTACTTTTATCTTTTAAAATATAATTTAATATTTTATTAAAAATAAATTGTAAATAAAATTTAAATAGTAAAATTCATGTAAACAACCTATCTTAATATTTTATTATTTATTTTAAATACAACATATCTTTCACTACATAAAAAATTTTAAAATATATATGACACTCTAAAACATATAAAAAATTTTCTAAGATCTCAAATCAAAGAAACCTTACCTAATAGAATTGAAAATTTGGCTGCTTAAGCAAGCAGTGGTGTTACTGGATGGGATGACCCATGCCAACTGGATCGTGTTGTCCGTGATTGCTTAAATTAAATTACTCTATCCAAAGAGATAAAGTGTCTTTTTTCTCTTGCTCCTCACATTGACCCAATTTTCTCCCATCATGTTAATCTCATCGCAGTATTTCTAACTTTTTTATATTATAAAATTCCCTTATTTTGGAATATCTGTCTGCCATAAGCCAAAGTCCACCAGAATCAAACTGTGATATTTATAGGTATATTTTCTTTTTGTTCTTCAATGGGGCCTTGCACTACTCTGTTTCTAGGTCTTCATTGCTTAATTAAATCAGACACCTAACTATGTCTATCTCTTTCTCTATTTCTCCGTCTCCACTTTCATTCCCATAACAGAAAAATTCATTTAATAATATGATAGTTACCAACTAGTAGGGACATTAAAAACTGCAAAATTCATATTAAAGCATCTACCGTACATTGTTATTGGTGCGATCTATTAAAGACGTTATCTGTGCCACTTGTTTTTTATCATCAGGCTTCAATTATGATCTGGATCAACTTGAGATTTTAAGAAATACAATATCGGTGGCTATGGTAGAAGTAAAACTAGTTAATTAATACTACAAGTAAACTTTAAATATTATGAGAATAAATCCTTAATATATTTAGTCAAATCGAATTTATACTAAATGCATAAATATTCAATATTAAAATACGCCATGATTTAATTCTACCAATCACCAATACCCACATCGTCACATCATCTCTTCACCAAACCAGTCTTTTAGGATGACCATTTTCCCCGTCGTTTCAGGATTTTTCCAGGGCATGAATATTGGAGATAAAAAAATTCAGATATTTATTTTCTGTGAAGACTGGGAACTTTAAAAAAATGGGAGTAGGTTCCACCTTCCAAACTAGGACAGATATCACTTTATTCTATACTTCCGAAACTTTCATATAATAAAAAAAATATTTAACTATATAATTAATTTTGAATCAAATATATTTTTAACTTTTAAAAAAAATTCAAGTTCAATTTTAATTTCGTAAAAAATCAGTTCCAGTTTATCTAATTTAAAAATATTTATTTTTGTCTCAAATGTTATCTAAATTAATTTTATTTTTCTATATAATATTATTTAAAGCACATTAAATTATTATAAATGGTGTATTTTAAATTTAGAGGGACAAAAATAAGATATTTTAATAGACAATTTTTAACGAGACTAAAACTATAGGGATTCTTTTCATTTATAATTTATTTAAAAAATTAACAAAAATTATACTAAAATATTCATCAATTTATAAATAATTACAATTTTTTATTTCAAAGAACAAAATAAGAAAATATAATGAAATTTTCTATAACTTGTATAGGATATAAATTATTTAAAAACTAAGAAAATATATAATAATTATTGAATAGTACAATAATTGTCCAATATAGATCTAATTATTAATTGTTAAGTAGTTTATATATATATATATATATATATATATATATATATTATCTACTTGTTAATTTTTCATTATTTTTTTATTCATTGAAATAGTAACAAAGCAAAAGAGAGAGTTACACAAATCTTAATTATATGTTTCTCTTTACCATTAATATAAAAAGATCTTTTATCCAAAAGATTGATGGTAAAATTTCCTAATATTATAATATTAAAATAAGAGTTTAATACTTATGTATTGACCGAGTAAAAGATTTTTAAAAACAACTCTTTATTTATGTGACTTTTAAAGTATTAATTGGTAAAATAAACAAATTTACCATATATGTAATATTGTGATTGAATGTTCATGTTAAACTTACACGGATAATGTATAAGTGTTTTTCTTTTAAAATAATGTTTTATTATTCTTTTGTTCTAAGTTTTGAAAGATTACCGTCTCAACTCACAAGAATAATGATAATCAAACAAAACTCAACAATTAATTAATTTTTTTTTTTGTGAATGGTAGGAGCAAGGTCTACCGAAAAATTTATTATCAGAAAGTAAAATTACAACTCAAGTCCTTTGCATAATTAGCTAACATAGATTTGGGGAAACAGAATGAAAAACATTTTTTTTCTTGGGTCATGGATAAACATATTTTCGCGAAGTCATCCGCTACTGAATTCATCTTCCCGAGAACAAAAGCAAAGTTTCATTTATGGGTTTTCCCACTCTGCTTATAGAATTTCTCTAGTATTGGAAAGTACATATGGTCAATGGTGCAACTCTCATCTAAGAGAGTTATCATCGACAAATAATCAGACTCGATTGTAATGTTTCGGAAGTCATGATCATACACTACTTTTAGAGCTTTCAGAATGACTAAGAGTTCCACCTTATTCACCTCACAAAAAGGAATTTTAGAGGCGAAACCAAGGACAAAAATACCTTTGCGCTCCCAAACCATGTCTCCAACTATGACATCCAATGCGAGCATCTCATTGCAGCGTCATAGTTGACTTTAAGTGTGTCATCCAATGGCCGTTCCCAACTAGACTTGCAAAAAAATTCAAAGCATTTCGTAACTGTGTCTTTCATCATGATCCTTAGCTCATGTATGTGGTAGAGATCACGAAGTAGACATTTTACACCAATGACAACTTACTTATCAGATTGACTCTTGTTATTAAAGATAGAATCTTCAACCTATACCACAAACGATCAACATTAACCTCAAATACTTGACTCTAACTATCAACATCATTATGTTGCCTACATCTCATGTTATCAAGTAGTCAAACACAACAATTAATAGTCTCGGTTATAAAAAAAATTAATAGTCTCAAGTGAAATAGAAGAAATAAATTATAACAATGAAAAGTCAACAAACTCTTATTATAACAATAATAATACTAATATATAAATATATTTATTATAATAATATCAACACTTGCATATTTATAAATAATATTTGTGCGTGGAGGAATCTAATAGGGTGGTCAAAACCCTAAACTTATTTTTTAATTTATTTATGCTTTTGCATCAATGGTGGTTTCGAGGGCGTAAAAAAGATGTACCAATAAATCACTCTCATGCTTAAATTAGTATTCAATAAAGTAATAATATTTTATATTTGAATTATGTACACTTATTGAAAATTATTTTAGGATATTTATAGAGAATTAAGTAATATTTTTTCAAGCCAACAAAAGAGAAATACTATTAAGACATGAACCCATAGAAGATGTGTAATATAGATGAGCAAAACATATAAAAAAGTAATACCATTAAAATGAAATACCCTACATTATAAAGTATGACAAAATATGTTGCTACCCTTCTCTTATCCTTTTATTAGCACAAAAAATAACTTCAAAGGATATCAAACTAATTTAATTACCCCTTAAATAGCCACATTAAGACATAACAAAAGTTATTTTACAATTCATAAAGGAAGAAGATTGCTTCATTATTCTTACAAATCAATCAACACCAATATTTAATCACTGCATATTGAAATCTAATTGTAAAAATTTCTATGAGTGGTTAAAAATCATATCATTTCTATGAAGAAAATTGACCAAATATATCATATAGTAATATTATGCTTCACATTCTTTTAATCTTTGTTATTGCTACCATCCTCAAGTATTGGTGCAAATGATAGATACCTTAACTAGGTAGGATCATGCTATTTCCCATCCACCCATAACACATTTGATACAAACCATACAAAAAGGGACATGGAAAAGGAAAATGATATATTTTCTCAAGATGTGTTAAATAAAACAGGCATAAACATGGATCATCAAGAGGTAGAAGTTGCCTTTTTTTACAGATAAACCCTTGTTGCAATTTTGTCAATTAAAAATCTTAAACTAGAGAGTTTCATCTTAGATGGTTCTTCATTCCGCAAAAGCATATATTCCTTATGTTGTGTAGGATTAACAACATTTTGTAGAGTCACATAAGTGCTATTGGTTGTGCATTCCATGCTTAGGTCTTTCCTCCATCTCCACCTATCTCCTTCTTATTCTTTCATGTTAGTTTATTATACTAGTTGATTTAGGCTCTAAATCTAACCAACTTCTCTGCCCTATGCGATCCTTTTCCATTTTAGGTCTCAAAACCAAAACTCATCCTTCCAACAACCTATTTGTGCAATTATATGATTTTGTTGCACTAACAATGCCAAAACCTGGAATATCTTATGTTGATTGATGAATTCTCCAACCAAAAGCCTATTAAAATAAAGTGAATTGTCCATCACCCACTTCCTCGTAAATATTAGTATAGGACTAGTCTGCATTTGTAACTCCATCTACCATGTTTATCACTTTTTTCCACCATGGTAAGATATAAGTAGGCACTAATGAAGGATATGAACAATTAATTGGACTATATTTTGCTCGCACCACCCATATAGCTTTTTTTCTCCACTAGTAGCATCCATTTCCATCTTGCCACAAACACTAAGATGTATTGAGTAATTCTTTATCATAACCTTGTATTGCTTATCAATTATAGATTATGATAAATATATTTTAGGCATAATTACACATTCTCGCCCAAATTTTACAATTTCGGAAATTCTAATCTCCACTTTTTAATTTAAGACATTGTAATTCTAAACTTTTAAAAATTCTCAATATTTCAAATTAGATGAAAGATTAATTACTGTAGAGTCAATGTTAATGTTAATAATTGATTATTTGCACAATATTCAATTATTTACTTACAATAATTTATTATTTGTGCAAGGAAATATCTCCAAGGTACAGAATAATCTATTATTTACTTAATATAATCAATGTGGAGTCAATGTTAACGATGAATTTGTCACAATTAGCCTTCTATCCATTCTATAGTGGTAGTCATGGTTCAATTTTTGACAGAAAATAATAGATTTTTGACAGAAAATATCTCCAAGGTATAGAATAATTTATTATTTACTTAAAATAATCAATTGTGGAGTCAATGTTAATGTTGAATCTGTCACAATTAGCCTTCTATCCATTCTATAGTGGTAGTCATGGTTCAATTTTTGACAGAAAAAAATTGAACCAATTAATTTTAATTGGTTTGGTTTGATTTAGATTTCAAAAATATTTTTTTGTAATTTGAACCAAATCGAAAAAATTGTAATTGGATTGGTTTGTTTCGGTTTGCCTAAAATCAGATTAAAATAAAAATAAAAATCTATTTTAAAAAATAAAGCTAAAAAATTTATTCTATAGTTAAAAAATAATATGGTAATTAAATAAATTAAATAACATAAATGTTTAACATGCACCAAATTAAGCCAAACAAAAACAAAACTGATTAGCAATTACCAAAGTGTTTAATATACCCCAACTAAACAAAATTTATTCCATAGGCAAATACACTTGGTTCATTAATGTAGATACAAAATGATACTTGACAATTCACTTAACAAGTAAGTAACAATTAAAAATAATAAAAAATATATAAATACATTTTATTGATTTAGTTCAAATTTTGAAATATCAAATCCATGAATTGAATCAATTAAGATCAGATCTCAATTGGTTTGGTTCAATTTTGACTTGAAAAGGAAAAATATGAACCAATTTAATTGGTTTGATTTGGATCACTTGGTTGGTTAGGTTGATTTGAACTGATGAACACCTTTACCATTCTAAGTATCAATTGAAAAATTTTAAAAGTTGAGGGTCACAATATCTTCAATTAAAAATTTGAAGTTAGAATTTTTGAAATTAAAAAAAAAACTTAAAGTTAGAACATACTTAAAACATAACTTACAATCTCAATCAATCTATACTTTCAACCTTCTCAAAAGACTCCAACTGCGTATATATATATACATACATTATACTTAAACTATTTCTATTACAAAACCAGTAACTTTAGCTACTACCTCTGATCATTCACGAACCCTGTTAATTTTTATCTCCACCATCATCACTGATATCTGCTCTCATTTAAAGCACGCTCATCACAGTCATATAGAATACATACACAATGCAAGGGTAAGTTCATGCACTATAAATCAACCTAAACTTAAACATAACATATAATTACATTTATATCCAATCTTAATAGCAATAACAATAACTCAACCAATCAATTATCCTTATGCTCCACTTGAACATAAACACTTACAATCAATCAATTGCATTTATGCTCTACCACAACCAATCAATCACACTTATGCTCCACCTGAATATCAACGCTAACAATCAATCAATTATACTTATGTTCCACCTAAACATAAGTATTACCAACATTCAATTGACGCTTTATGAAAAGGCTAACTACATTGAATACGAATACCAAGGTAGTGTCCATCTGACTTCCCCAACACTCGTATCTGATATCTAACTAACTCATCTGGTAACTAGTTGAAGTCTAAGCATACTTATTTGATACCCAACTAATGTCTCCCAAATCTAACATTCAATTGCTATCTGAGTATGTCCTGTTGGTGTATTAGGCCTAGCACTAGGTGCATTATTGTTGTAACCAAGCCTTGCACCGCATCATTGCCCTAACTGAGCCTAGCACCAGGATCACTTGCCTTGTTGGTGTATTATAGTTGTAACCAGGCCTAACACTAGGTGCATTATTGTCGTAACCAGGGCTAGCAGCATACCACCTCCACAACATAATTTATCA
This sequence comes from Psophocarpus tetragonolobus, assembly GCA_037954015.1. Lineage (NCBI taxonomy): Eukaryota > Viridiplantae > Streptophyta > Magnoliopsida > Fabales > Fabaceae > Psophocarpus > Psophocarpus tetragonolobus. The sequence continues at coordinate 20,351,700 of CM075688.1, read as the reverse complement.
ATACTCACATTAATGAGTTACAAACTCCAAACATCTAAATCACAATTTCAATAACCCATCACCTCAACATAATATCTCATTTCATATATATATATATATATATATATATATATATATATATATATATATATATCATCACAACATAAGTCATCAATAATCATCTACCAATTTTCAAAATATGCATCAACTCACACATCATCATGCATTTAATACAATACCTCATAATCTCTCACAACACCAACATGCATTTTATCACAATTTTAATTACTAAATCATCACTAAACATTAATTTCCAAGAGTAAAAATCCCAAATTAAATAGGAATCTTAGAAGTTGGGATTTTCAAATAAATTCCCTTTTAACGGGAACCACAGGATTGAAAATGATCATAAAAAGGTTTGTTGATTCATTACCAGACTTAACTATTAACAATCATTGAGCAACACGAGTTATGAGAGAGACCACATCGAAATCCGTTAACTCTAAAGTCACCATGCAAAGGAATGAAAGTAGAAGACCACCAATGGCGCAATGGAAGAAAAGAAGAATTAGGAGAAAAAAGAAGAAGGGGACTTATATATATCATAGGGGTGTATTTAGAATTGATAAATGCAACCCCCTCCGATAACAAACTTCTTGAAACTCAACTAAAATTTTCTGAAAAAAAGAATAATAATTGTTTTCTTCTCCCCTATCCTTCTACCATTAACCGAATACAACTATATAGTATTAACAAACTAATAAATTCATTACGTCTCAAATTAATTAGTAATTTATGTAAAAACTTAAATTTAATTGCCTTCATTATTTATTCTATGAATTTATAACCTATTAAATAAATATGTTCCTACAATACTCCCAACAAAAATAATTTTTGTCCTAAAAAATCTGCTAAGTGTAAAGCGAATTCAAACTACAAACTCACTTATTCATACTCTAGTTAATTCATCATTTTCTATCTTGCTTCTATCATACTCTCATCACTGTATCTAGTATCCTTAATTCCAATGAAAAATATGCCTTTCTTATTGGTAATCCACTTTTTTATCACATACATGCTAGTAACTAGTTCTAAGATAAGTTATAAATCAACCAAATAGACTTCCACATAAGAATCTCCTTCAAATTAGGCTCTCCAAAAGTTTTAGGAAGGAACATCACTAAAATGTGATTAAATCACTCCAAGGACCAAAGAAAGATTTAGTATACCAAAAATAAAAAAATCAAGAACACAGGTTTTTATTTCATCCAAATCAGAACTACAGTTTGAAAATTACATACACTAGAAGTTTACAACTTTAGAAAATTCTTCAAAAAAAAAAATCACACCAATTTAGATACAAAACTCAAACTCCTTTGGAACTCTAAAAAATGTTTTTTTTACATCAATATGATCTAATGCCTTTGGTTTGAATCAATTCTGCCAAGCAGTTAGGAAATAACGTCCTTCACAACTTTGCAAAAAATCCAGCATTCTAGAAAACCAGTTTGCCACAATTTTTTTTTTGTAAAAATGCAAAAACTCTTGAAAGGACTCAAAACAAATTTAGAGGGTGATAAAACAAATTTTTGAGCTTTTGTTTCACCTAAAAAGTTCAAATGATTTTAAAGTTATGCTTATTTCAAGTTTCAAATAAATGCATAGCTTAGAAAATGAGTGATTTTAAAAGGTGAATTTGAAATCCATAAGAAGAACTTTAAAAAATCCTTAAAATAGATTTTATAAACCACAAACTAAGGCTATAGAAACTCATTTTATGTTAAAATTCCTCCTAGATCAAAAGTTAGCCTTTTCAGGTCACTACATGAATCAATTTTGCCTAAAAATGAACTTAGGCATCCAAAATGAGTTACAAAAGTCTACTAAGTACGACATTTGGCGAGCAACTGTATTTTGGTAATACAAAACTGTGAGAAAGAGTTTTATTCCTAAAATCATCCTATACAGAAAGTTATGCAGCACCAAAGTTGACATTTTTTCCTCACTTGGGTCACTTTTGAGGTACCTAAAATGCATAATTTTGGCTCTAACTGAATTGTTTCAATTTGGATAGCTAACACTCCTCAATTTGGGTATGGTATGATACTGAAACATTTTCTCTAGCAAAAGATTAGAGATACTGGTCTCTACTTCCAATTCTACCCTCACATGCTAATCTAGTATGGCAAATCTAAAGATTTTTGGCTATACACTTAAACTTTACCCATGTCTTCTCTACCACGGAATTACATATTCTAATACACTAACAAATCAACATCTCATATGACTCAATGTCTTGGAAGACTCCAATTCACATATCAACACAAACATTCATAGTTAAAGTAATACCAATTATTTTCAAAAGTCACACAACATAATCGAAGCACCAAATATTTCAATTGCTCACATGCAAACTCATGCATTTACCCAAATCAAGACCTTGCTTAATTTAAGAACAGGATTGAATCTACCTTACCATGAAAGGTGTTTCACTCATGACTTAAGTCATCAAATTTACAATTTCACCTCTTCATCATAACATACCTTTTTAAAACCTTTAGAAAAACTGATTTCTTGGAATCTCCCAGAAATACCATCACCCATCATGCTAAAATCTTTTGCCTTAATTATCCTTAACAACTTCACAATCTGATCAATCTATGTTTTCCAATAATTTTTCCTTGAACATCGCGGGGAAATTTCTATTTGCTAGTCATTGCGATCATACCACAACAATTAGATTTGAAGTTAACTTCACATACTAATTCTGGTATTCATTTTATTTCATTCTGTTACAGCTCTTTCATCCGTTTTGACATATATGGCCCAAATTTCTTTGATCCACATGATCAAAAGACATATTAACTCTTAAGTCTTTAATTGTCTTGAAACATAAGCTCCAACTACATCAAACTCTGCTTCTAATCATCGATCCAAACCAAAAGGTTGATCCTTACTGATAAGTTAGTTCGAGGTTGCTACTACCTTTTGGAATTCCTGTTTGAATCTCCAATAGTATAAACTAAGTATAAGCCTCTTATTTTCCAATACGATCTTCAGACGTTCTTATTCTACACTGCCCTTCATTATAGTTCGATTGATCATCCTTTTCTCAACTGACATCACCTAACCCAAGAACTTCACTCCCTCAAGATTTCAAACATTATATTTAACTGTTTTTGACATAGTTGAATAATCTGTCACTCCAAATAAGATCACATGTACTCAATGTTCATTCTAAAATTAAAAATTGCCTTAGACATTCTCATTTATATGACGACATCCAAACCTTGTACTGACCTTAGGAAACACCTTGGCTCCATGTCATTAATCTATCACACTAACCATCCTAAACAACAGACATTTGTCCTTAATGATTAACTGATCCAGTTTTTCTAATCCACACACAACTCTACTATATTCTTTTACTAGTAATACCATTCCTCTTCCTAGTAATTTATTGGATTCCATCATCTACTTTGTCTCAAGCGAGTCTCCAACTAACTTCTTAAACTCAGCCAACTTGACTATTACTAGGCAATAAGGAATTATATACTTTTACCCCACATTGAAAACCAAATCTTTAACAAACTTAACTTTAAACTGTAAATCCAATTCTATTACTTCTTTTAGACTCGTTTTTAAAAATATTTCATCATACATATACCCTACAATTCCCCTTTAACCTTGAATCCCTAACTTATAAGATTACTAAACATTGAACTCCTTCACTTCCTTAAAATTGAAATGTGTTGATTGAGCAAACACCATCTCTACTAATCTAATGTTGAGGAAAACTAAAGTATGTCGAGCACAATCAATCAAATATGATTGGTAGATAACCAATCCATTCTTAGGATGTTCATCAAAACTAACAGATCAAGCTAAACCTTGATCTTACATCTACTCAACCTAATTTTTACAATCTATGATCTTATATCTCTCTCATTTCCTATCTCATGAAAATGAACTCATAGCATTACAATTTGGAAAATAATAACAAACAATCTACAGGGAAAATCTCACAAGAAGTTGATATTTTGAAGGAAATTCATTACAATGAAATTTTGAAGGTGCCCCTCACAATTCTATCACAAATCCTTTCTTCCAAATAACTCCATCTAGCTTGAATATAAAGAGAATTAAAAGAAACACTTTAAACATTCAAGTAATCACATGCCATACGAAACAAGTCATACAACTCAAGCCATATTATATTCCCATACATTTCAAACACATATCAATCATATCCACACACACTCACCCTTCACACCACACACCAAAAGCACAATAAACCTATTTCCCGCAATTTTGTGTATAGGAACGAACTACTCTAATACCATTAGTGTAACTTCCCAAAATATTTATATTATTTACACCATTATTTCCCTTTTGCTATTCTATTTACTTACAATCTATATTCCAATATACTGAGATATAAAATTTTCATTACATCACAATAATTTCAAAGTTAAAAGCAATATATAACATCGTACACACCATTTTTACTAGCCAAGTGAACATCGTTGCTTGGCGGGACCTAGGGTAGCTCGCCTAGCAAAAGACCTTATATCAAACTATCCCAGCAATAAGGACTTCACTCAGCGAGACATGTCGCCAGGTGCAAATCCTCAATAATTCAATCCAAAACAACTTTGCATTGGGCGAGACCTCTCGTTGGACACAAAGCTGCAATTTAATCTTAACAGAGGCTAAAGCTACCTGAGTGAGACCTATCGCTCAGCGAGATCCTGCAGATAGTTGAACCTCTACTACAAAATACTCAAACTTGTTCCTTGCTATGCAATCAAACATAAACATACTTTTTACCACTTAACACAATCATAGCATATTATCTACACAAATACATTACATGCCCTTTCATAGTAAAAAAAAAACATAACCAATACTTAAATTACATTATGTAGATGCATAACATGTCATTTCCCTATTAAAAACATAACTATTACATAATTCACCATTACCTAACTCCAGTAATTATAACATACTTAAAATATAGCTTACAATTTGAATCAATCCATACTCTTAACCTTCTCAAAAGAGTCTAACTTCGTATACAAATACATACATTATACTTAAACTAGTTCTATTACAAAACGAGTAACTTTTGTTACTGTCTCTGATCCTCCACCAATCCTGCCAATTCTGATTTTCACCATCATCACTAATATCTACTCTCGTGTAAAACACAATCATCATAGTCATATAGAACACACACAATGCAAGGGTAAGCTCATGCACTATAAATCAACCTAAACTTAAACATAACATACAATTACATTTATATCCAATCTTAATCGCAATAATGATAACTCAACCAATCAATCATCCTTATGCTCCACTTGGACATAAACACTCACAACCAATCAATAGCACTTATGTTTCACCTGAACATAAACATTAACAACCAATTGATCACACTTATGCTCCACCTGAACATAAGCACTAACAACCAGTCAATCACACTTATGCTCAATTAATGTAACATCCCAAAATATTTATACTATTTACACCATTATTTCCCTTTGTTATTCTATTTACTTACAATCTATATTCCAATATACTGAGATATAAAACTTCCATTACATCGCACTCAATATTACAACAAACAACACAATAATTTCAAAGTTCAAAGTATTATATAACACAGTACATACCATTTCAATTCGCCAGTGAATCTAGTCGCTTAGCGGCACCTAGGGTAGCTCACCTAGCCATGACCCTATATTAGACAATTCTAGTAATAGAGACTTCGTTCAACGAGACATGTCACTGGATGCAAATCCTCAATAATTCAATCTGAAACAATTTTGCGCTGGGCAAGACCTCTTGATGGGTGCAAACTGCAACTTAATCTTAATAGAAGCTAAAGATCCCTGAGCAAGACCTGCCGCCCAATAAGACCTTGCAAATAGTCGAAGCTCTATTGCATAATACTCAAACATGTTCCTATTATTCAATAATGCATAAACATATTCTTTGCCACTTAACTCATTCATAACATATTATCTACACAGAATCATTACATGCCCTTTCGCAGTCAAAAACATAACCAATACTTAATTTACATTATGTAGATGCGTAACATGTCATTTCTCCATTAAAACATAACTATTACATAATTCACCCTAACCTAAATCCAGTCATTATAACATACTTAAAACAAAGCTTACAATCTCAATCAATTTATAGTCTCAACCTTCTCAAAAGAGTTTAACTTTGTATACATATACGTACATTATACTTAAACTAGTTCTATTACAAAACGAGTAACTTCAGTTGCTGCCTTTGATCATTCACCAACCCTGCTAATTCTTATGTCCACCATCATCACTAATATCCACTCCTGCAAAGCATGCTCATCACAGTCATACAGAATACACACACAATGCAAGGGTAAACTTATACACTATAAATCAACGAAACTTAAACATAGCATATAATTACATTTATATCCAATCTTAATCACAATAATGATAAATCAACCAATCAATTATCCTTATGTTCCACTTGAACATAAAAACTCACAATCAATCAATTGCATTTATGCTCTACCTGAACATAAGCACTAACAATCAATCAATCATATTTATATTCAACCTGAACATCAATACTAACAACCAATCAATCTCACTTATGCTCACTTGAACATAAGTACTAACAACATTCAGTTGACGATTTCCAGAAAGACTAAGTACATTAAATTTGAATACCAAGGTAGTGCCCATCTGACTTCCTCCACACTAGTATCTAACTTATCCATCTAATAACCAGTTGAAGTCTTAGCATACTCATTTGATACCCAACTGATGTCTCCCAAATCTGACATCTAGTTGTTATCTGAGTTGCCATGTTGGTGTATTATCGCCATAACTAGGCCTAACACCAGGTGCGTTATCGTCGTAATCAGGTCTTGCACCACAACATCCAAACATCCAAATCACAATTTTAACAACCCATCACCTCAACATGATATATATATATATATATATATATATATATATATATATATATATCATCACAACATGGATCAAACATAACTCATCAACAAACATCTGCCAAATTCTCAAAATATGCATCAACTCAACACATCATCATGCATTTAATACAACAGTTCATCATCTCTCACAACCAACATGCATTTATCACAATTTTAATAACTAAATCATCACTAAACATCAATTTCAAAGAGTAAACATTCCAAATCATAAATTTGACCAACATCCATATCTTAAAATATTCCAAGTTGCAAATCAATCAAATTCAATCACAACTGGTTTCAAGAACAAAATTCAAATTCTTAATCACACAAAACTCCCAAGTTTGCATAACACTCAAATTATAATCAAAAGCTCAGTTGCTTAATAAAAAATTTAACTTTCCTTACCTATTTCTCCTTTCCAGAACTAACTCAAAAGAAAAAGATGAAATTCATTAGAAAAAAATTCCCAATAACCTAACAAAAATTCTAAATTAAATAGAAATCTTAAAAACTGGGATTTTCAAAGAAATTCTCTTTTAACAGGAAGAACAGAATTGAAAACGATCAGAAAAATATTCCTTGATTAATGATCAGACTTACCTATTATAACAATCACTCAACAACATGAGTTATAGAAGAGACCACGTTGAAATCCATTAACTCTAAGGTCATCATGCAAAGGAATGAAAGAGAAAAATGGTGAGAGAGAAATGGCACAATAGAAGAAAAGAAGAATTAGGAGGGCAAAAAAAGAAAGGTTTTATATATATCTGTGTGTGTGTGTGTTTAGGTGTGTGTGTGTGTGTGTGCGTTTAGGGGGGTGTGTGTGTGTTTAGGTGGGTGTGTGTGTCTGTGTGTGTATGTGTGTGTGTGTGTGTGTGTCTGTGTGTGTGTGTGTGTGTGTGTGTGTGTGTGTGTGTCTGTGTGTTTAGTATTGTTAAATGCAATGTGTCTGTGTTTGTGTGTTTAGTATTGTTAAATGCAATGTGTCTGTGTGTTTAGTATTGTTAAATGCAATGTGTCTGTGTGTGTGTGTGTGTGTCTGTGTGTGTGTGTGTGTGTGTCTGTGTGTGTGTGTGTGTGTGTATGTGTCTGTGTCTGTGTCTGTGTGTGTCTGTGTCTGTGTGTTTAGTATTGTTAAATGCAACTCTCTCTGATAACGATTTGAAATAAAAGAATAATAATTATTGTTTTCTCCTTATCTTTCTACCATCAACCGAATACAATTCTATAGTATTAATAAACTAATAAATTCATCATGTTTTAAATCAATTAGTAATTTATATAAAAATTTTAATTTAATTCTTTCACTATTTATTCTACGAATTTGTAACTTCTTAAATGAACAGGTCCTTCCAGTATAACTAGATATAGATGTATATTTATTCTTGTCACCCTAACTTTTTTTTAGTTTTAGTTTTTAACGTATATGATATTTCAAAATTAATACAATTATATTTATTTGGAAGTTTGTCTTTAAATATAATAAAATTAAAGTATTTAAGGTTTATTAAAATTTTAGTACCTCATGATTTTACGAATTTTCACTTTTAGTCTCTCAAAATCATCATAACGATATTAATCTCCCATAAATTTTTCATTTCGTGTTTGTAGTCCTTAGTGATAAGTTGTAGAATTAAAAATTGATGTGGCAATTTCAAAGTCATATAGCAAAATTTAAAAGTTTTAAACTTTTTTGGCAATTTCAAAATCACCAAAAAAGATAAATTATGATAGTAATCTCTTATTTTATAGGATACCTATTTGTAGTCCTTAAAACAAAGTTTGACGGATCTGAGTCTCTTATAATTTATTTTTTTCTTTATGTCTAGTTCATTTTGTTAATTAGACTATTAAACTTAATAGTGATTCTATATTAAACATTTTCATTTTTATGATATTTTTAAATATTTTCTTGATTTATTACTTTTGAAACATTTTCTCTTTTATACTTATATTCAATATATAAAATTTGGATAACTTTTAAGACAAATAAAGCAATTAAATATTTATATTTATCTATAGACAATTGGATTGACATACTAACTCAACTTGCATCCCACCATAGGTTTTGAGTTAAATTTGTCAACCTAGCCTTACTATTTATTTCAAAAGATAGAGTGTTGGTTAAATTAGATAAACTTATTTTATATTATTTTTAAATTCTAAACTCTTAATTTTACCAATAATTCAATAATTGATTCAGTTTCCAAAACATTGATATCTTTGTATCTACAATTATATTTTGTATTTCAATCACTAGCTTATTGAAAAAAAAGATTAGTTCATTAATAACATAAAATGGTTATTACATTATCATTCATTTTACATGCATTACCATTAAATTCATTATGGATTAATGATTTATTGATCATGGTTATTAACATTGTCAAAGACCTTAAGTATACATTAGGTGAGTATTTATTTTTTAACATGATATGTTTCTATTCTAGTGTGGGAGCAGAACGTTGATTGTGAAAGACAAATATGAGGGTTTAGGTGGAATCTGTTTTTGATTTAGAGGACGAACCTCCTTTGCCTTATATAGATCTAAGGGGTTGTCGGTATGATGGCGGTTGTTCGCTATCCTCCCCACAATCGCCCGTAATCCGAAGTTGTGCAGTTGTATCCTGTTATGAAGGTCTTGACATAATGCATGTGAGAAACGTGAGACATGATTGTATTCCCTTTGTGGTTGGGTGGAGGGGCCGACCCAATCCAAGATGCGATGGTGGATCATCTATCAGTCTGGCTCAGTCCAATTTTATATATAAAATAATTTGCAAAAATTTGAATTCTAAACTATTTAGTTAAGAAACACAAGTGGTAACCACTTGTGTCTATTAATGTTATTTAAATTTAATTGTCAATTTTGATATTATTTTTTTATTTCTATAATTTTTAAAAATTAAATTTTAGACCGTGTTTATAAAAATATTGAGGTGACTCCAATGAATACAGGATAGTCAATAAATAAGTTTTTAAAGAAAAATTGTAGCCAAATACTTAAGTAAACTTGTTAAATACGGAGGGCGGAAACACAAGCCTATACAAATGATCACATTTATAGCCTATATAAATGATCACATTTATTTATATTTCTTATAGCACAAACTGACCCGAAATGGTTTGCGTACCGAACTTCAGATGAAATGACAACTTGAAATGAATTAATTAATTTCCCAAGTATAAATTATCTACGACAAATAACCATACAATATGGTTCGTTCTTTATTATTATTGTCGCAATCTCTCTATTAACTCTCCTACCAACTACAATCTCAAAGTCTTTATTCTGATTTCATCCATATCCTCTCTAGAGCTACAAGATGTACTACATCTTATCCAAAATAGTTTAGAAAGATGGCAATTTGTACAATGATTATTGACATTTATTGTAATGTAAGGTTAGAAAGAAATCTATATTGGATTATTGATGTCGTGCCTTAAGACAGAAAATATAAAACTAATAGCGAAGGAGTAAAATTTTAAAGGTTATGATATTTAAAGGGGATACGGTTTCAGGTTTCAACATTCAAAATTATTATACTATATTTTCATAAAAATTAAAACAAATTTCGAAATACGTGCCGTGGCCTCTATAATTTAAAAGCAAATTATCTAGTGAGAAATTTGCACAGTAGAAAGTAGAAACTTCAAAATCATGGTTTTAAAGATGGAAGAGTGTTAATTTTAGAAGAGAAATAAATTGGAGTGTAGTATGAAAAAGATGAATGATATTGTTGGTGAGAATTATTCGATTATTCTCTTGAGAATTAAGGAAACAAAATGATGCAATTGAAATGTTATCCGGAATCGAAATTCCCGAACAAGGAAGCATGCGCTTGGTGTGATCTAATAAAAGGAAACACAAGAGGATAAGCATCGGACACCCATGACGAACAACATTAAACACATTCAAGGTAAACGGACTTTTCTGGTCCCTGTCCTTGCCACGTCATACGGAACGTGTCAAATCCTTCTCTCTCTCGTCAGTCACACTTTCTTTTTATTTTGTATTTATTTTTTATATAATCCTTTCTCTTTCTCCATCTCTCTTCATTTTATTTCGGCCTTATCTTCTATCCCCTGCAACTCTCTCTCTCTCTCTCTCTCTTTCTTACTATTGCGGAGTGTGCATATTGATGACAAGCAACCCCGTTACGTGGAAGCCTAAGAGGAGGAGAAGACGAAGAGGACAAGGCTAACTGAATCGCCGCTTCTGGGGCTTCGTTATTTCGTTTTAGTTTAAGCTTTTCGCATAAAAATGGAGATTTTGGTGGGTCCCGCTTTCACCATCGACGTTCCGGCGTCTTCTCCGCCGGATGTGAACTCCCACGATCGGATATTTCTTAACGGGTCGCCGGAAGATGATGGGCCGAACTTTCGGATCTCCGCTCCGCCGAAGTTCTTCGCCGGCGGCGAGACCGAGAGTTCTTCGTCTATCGGAACCCCCGATGACAGTGACAACGACGAAGAGGAGGAGGAAGTGCAGAGCAAGTTGAAGATACGAACTGGGTTGTGTTCTTTGGATGGTTTGGAAGATTCTCTTCCCATCAAGTTAATTCCTTTAATTTCTCTCTCTTCTACCCACTTGTTTGATTAGATTCTCGTAATCATCGAATGTTTTTTCCCCCCTTTAGATCCTTTTATTTTGGGTTTGTTATAGTTAGATTATTAAATTTTTGGGGTTTTGTTTGGAACATGATTTTTATGTTTTTGGGTATTTGTTTTTTATTTTAGATGATGGCATCTGATGTGGGGATATTTTGGGATTTTCTTTAAGCGATGCAGGAGGGGATTGTCGAGTCATTTTGATGGGAAATCAAAATCGTTCTCAGATCTATCTCAAGTGAGTTCTTTGAAGGAGTTGCAAAAGCAAGAGAGTCCTTTCAACAAGAGAAGAAGGGTTTTGATTGCATCCAAGTGGTCCAGAAAATCATCTTTCTATTCCTGGTCCAACCCACAATCCATGCCTCTTTTGCCTGTGGATGAGGATCAGGATTATGATTATGAAGAGGAAGAAGAAGAGAAAACTAGAAAAGTTCCCTCTGCTTCCTCTTCTTCCTCTTCCTCCTTCGCTGAGGAAAAGAAACAAGAAGATCAAGTTCAGGTGCGACTCAACAGAGTTCCAGAATCTTATGCTGCTCACATGAGGCTTAGACTTGGAAGCTTCAAGACTAGGAGCTTTTCTCTTGCAGATCTGCAAGAACATGATGATGAGGAAGAAGATGATGATGATGATTAACATTTAAACAGAGTTGTTTTTTGTATTATTCTTTTGTTATTGCTGCTGTTATTAAAAAAAATCAATTAGTATTAAGTAAAAGTAACTATGTCAAAAAGAACCTATCCTCCTGCTTTTTACTTTTTTCTGTTTTAAAAAAAAAAATAATTGTTGAGGGATATACTGTGCATATCCTGTGGGTATTCTCGGGAAGGAGTAAAAGCTTCATGTTTCATATAATGACAAAAGCTTCTGAGGTTTACTTTTCTATTGATGGTGTTTGTTTGCCAATATAAAGTGGATATTGATATTGGGACTTACAGAAGAAGGAAAAGATAAACAACCAAAATTGGGTGAACAATATTAATACGTTGTAGTTTTTTGTTTTCTTTTTCTATTTTTTTCTCACACATAGTGGCAAATGGAAATGAGATAGGTGGCGGATTATGGCCATGGAACCAGAGTCACTTGGTCAGTATTTAGAGCGTATCTGGAACAAATCTTATCTTATCCTTTAAACTATGAATACATCTCCCAAAATGAAGACTTTTTATTGATTGTCTTTATTAAATTATTATTTATGAGTTGCAAGTTGTGCCCCAGTTGTCTCTTGTTCAATAAGAAAAAAGAATCGAATTTGAAGTGTATGTAGTCTTGATCTACCTAGTTAGGCTTTTCCATTTGGGTTTCTTATTCGTATTAACCAGCTTGACTTCTTTGCTTATTGGCCAAGCGTATAACATGGTTCAGGCTGACTTTTCTAGTTTCAAATAAGAGATCTATTACAGGATCCATTGGAATTTCTGCCTTGGGTATGTGGATGGGGGAATTGTGGACCCCTTCCTTTCTCTCCTATAATTAATGTGAATGAACTTTGGATTCCAAGTGTTTTATTTTTTATAGAAGAATAATCTTGGAGGCAGGTGATTGCATCTAAAATTAGTGCCGCGTTTCAAACTCTTTAAAAAACAGATTAGCCACCTATAATTTCAGAAACTCACATGCTAATTTGCCTATACATATTTTTGGGTGAACATTTCAAATCAAGAGGCGTGCTACTCTAAATACTCCTTTGATTTTACATTCTAATAAAGGTAATTAATATTGATTATTCTACACATTAATATTTAATGATATGGAAAAGGATAAGATAAATGAAAACAGTAGAAGCTGTTTGAAGATTCCAATGTGTTTGATGACAGAAAGTTTAAGAGTTTGACAAGATGTTGGTGGAGGGGCTGCATCTTGTTAGTCAGCCTAGTTGCTGCTGCAAGCCTGGAAGTTGATTTGCCGTTCCCAACAAACACCATTGTGATTTTCATGTCATATTTTTATTTTCTTATATTTTGTCTTCAACAATGTCAAAAATATATATATATATATATATATATATATATTTATATTTATATTTATATTGTTTCATATATTTTTCTTTATTTTTAAAAAAATAAAGAGAAAAACGTTGAAAAAATAATCTATTATTTTTTAATATTTGACTACGAAAAATTTAACGTACGGAAATTTTATACAAATATTTTCTATTTTTGCTCATAAAAAAATTAACAAAAGATTCTTTTTTGAGAATGATAAATTTATCATTTAAAAAATTCACATTATTCTCTATATTTTAACATTATTATTCATAATAAAATATAATTAATTTTTTCATTATGACCCAACATAAACCTTTTTCCACTATATATATCCTTCCACGTATATTTATATATACCAGAATACATTCTTTTCTAGCCAGTTGTCTTTCTAACAAACTAGGAAAAAGATAATGATGTTTTCTGTCTTTGTTTTCTGCAATAGTTTTTTTTTTCTTTTACTTTTTCTATCATTTTCTTTGTCCTCCGTTGCAGAAGATGTTGGTAATTTTATGCTATTTTATCATTTTTATATCCATGATTTTGGTATAAAAAATAAATTTAATTGGTATACATCGTTAATATAAAATATTTTAATACTACGCTTAATAATAATCTTATTATTTATATGACTTTTAAAGTATTAATTAATAAAGTTAAAAGACGTATCATGAATGAAGAGTTGTGATTGAATGTGTATAAAAATATTTACAGTGACACTGTTTACCAATTAATCTCATAAAGAATTTACTAGTTTTTCATACAATTAGAATTTGATTTGTTTGGTTTTGTTTTTTAGTTTTTGAAAAAAGTTTCAAGAATAGTTTCAAAAACTATTTTCAAGAAGAAAAGAAAACAAAAAATTTGTTTGGTAAGTATTATTTGAAAACTGTAATTAAGATGTAAAAATGGAAAAATTTGTTGATATTTATTAAGATTTCATCAATGAAAAGCAAAAATGAAAACATAACACTGAAAAGGCAAAACTAATTTAAGTTGTTCGTGTTTTTGAACTGAAAAACTAGAACTGTTTTTGAGAATTGTTTTTAGAAAATATTACCCAAACAAGTTTTTTAGTTTTTAAATACTAAAATACTGAAAATAGTTTTATAAAACTGTTGCCAAATAAGTCTTTAGGACTTGATTGATTTGGTTTTTTTTTTAGGTTTTGAAAACAGCTTCCAAGGATAGTTTTCAAAAATTGTTTTTAGAAAAAAAAAACTTGTTTGGAAAGTTTTATTTGAAAATTGTTTTGAATATGTAAAAATAAAAAACTTGTTTATATTTATTACAATTTCATTAATAAAAAACAAAAAACAACATATTCTGATTGTGTTCCTATTTTTTAGTTTTTAAAAACTAAAAGACCATAACTGTTTTCATAAAACACTACCCAAACAAGTTTTTTAGTTTTTAAAGACTAAGGGTTTGATTAGTTTGATTTTATTTTTTAGTTTTTGAAAAGAGTTTTCAAAAATAGTTTTCAAAAACTATTTTCGGGAAGAAAAAAAAAACTTGTTTGGCAAGTGATATTTGAAAACTGTTTTGAAGATGTAAAAATTTAAAAACTTGTTCATGTTTATTAAAATTTCATGAATGAAAAGCAAAAAACAACATATTTTAATTGTATTTTGAGTTTTTAAAACAAAAAACAAAAAACTAAAAAATAAAATTACTTTTAGCTGTTCCAGGTTTTTAATTTTTAAAAACTAAAAAACCATAACTGTTTTTGAAAATTGTTTTCAGAAAACACTATCCAAGCAAGTTTTTTAGTTTTTAAAAACTAAAATACTGAAAATAGTTTTATAAAACTGTTGCCAAACAACCACTTAGTATCTGCTAAAGAATTTGTTTGATCTTTTAATGAGATTTTTATTATAACATTTTCTTTCATCCGCATGGTAATATTTTCTATGTAATGTTTAATTTTTTCTTCTTTGTATTTATCAAAGACTTTGTATATTTATACTTTTTAGTTAATTAATAAAGACTATTGCAAAAATATTTCCTTTCTTTAAGATGCTTATTCATATATAGTAGAACATAATATTTTAATATTTTTAATTCACGCATAAAATTGGTACGTTATATATTTGACAAACAAATAAAACTAACTAATTTATCTATTTTTATTGGTTTTTGCAGTTTGGTTGAAAACATCTTAACTAACCTTCTTTATGAATCCAAACATAAAAATATTAAGAGAGTCTAGTTTAATTATCAACATGATATAAAATCATGATATAAAATCATTATACGTATTCTACGTTTCTTATTAGTTCGCAACGAGGTGGATTAAAAAAAAAATGACCTTCTCCATTTTAATTCCTAAATAATATGGGACAAATTTAAGTATGTGTATAAAATTTTATTATGTACTTCTATTTTGTTAAGTCTTTTTGAATTTGGGAATTAACTCATTATATTATTTTTATAATTTTAATTTATTTTTATAACTTTAAATAAATGTCATATTAAGTTATTAATTATATTTTAATTTATATAATACATAAAATAATAATAAAAAAAAATTAAAAATATATGAATTAATTTTTTAGCTAAATTTATTATTTAATCATTATTATAATTTAACTAATAAAAATTATTAAATTAAAAATTTAAAAATAAAATAAAAATAAAAGTGTGTCTGCATGTGATACTACTAATATCTTGCTTTTTGTTTGTTCGAAAAGAAAATAAAAAAGAATAAAATTTGATCTTTATTTCAAATTTATAATTTATTATTTTAAATTTAAATTTTAAAATTTTTATTATTTTTCATTTCTTTTTCTCTAAACCAAACATAATGTTACTTAGCGAAAGAAAAGGAATTTTGAGATGTATGTGTATCTGATAGAAAAAGAGATCCAGAGATTAAAAAAAAAAAAAAGATTGTTAATGGAGTGTTGCATTATTCATCAATAGATTATTAATATATAAAAAACAACTTATTTATATTTATGTAAAATTTATTTTATAAGTTTAAGGATTGAGGATTTGAAGTTAAAGCATCACCTCAGATATTAACTTTTATAGAAAATTAATGTTTTCCCTAAATATATGATAACTTAAAAATAATTTTGACTGTTTTCATTGTTAGATAAAAATTAAACAATAAAATTAACTCATGTAGCTATTTGAATAATTAAAAATAAATATTTTCTAAATTTGATAACTGATTTACGTTATATTGTATATAATTATCACGAAAAAAATTTAGCCTAATTAGTGTAAGATTGTAAGTTTAATTTGATACCTGTCAAGAAACCTATACTAGTTAAATTTTGTATTATATATTGTATTTTTTGTATAAAAGTAATACATTTTATGCGGAAAAATTGTTATGTCATATTAATTAATTTATAGTTGGTGAATTGTGCAGTTATGATAAAATTAATTATATATAAATAAACCAACCTGGTGGATAGCATATATAGCATTTTTCAATAGGTGAAAGGCTCCCACCACGTCACCACCAAAACGAAAACAAAAAGAGATCAAGGAATTGGAATGGATGACTTGTTCGCACAAGAAGTTGGTCACAGGTTAGGTCATAGGCATTGACAGCTTATCCAACTTACTCTCGTCTACCTGAAGGAAAATTATGTAAACCTAATATTATCCATTTAGTTAGAATATTCTTAACAAATATCTATATTAAATTTTTTATTTTTTTCTTTTTGGTCCGGTGAAAAATTAATTCAATTAATCCACAATTTTGGGTTTAGCTAGATTCTTTAATTTTTGAGTGTCATAAGCGTGGTGTATCTTATTAATATTACACCCACTTTGACAAATATGAAAATAGTGCGTATTGGATGCTTGTTTCTTCGTCGGGAAATGTTGTGAAACTTTGGACGCATAAAAACCAGGAGCAGCGTGCTGCTGCCACCAGGACAACATGCAACAAATGAAACTCTGTTCTGAAGTGTAAAAGTCAAAGAGGATCACAATAATATATTTACGAAATGGAGTAGTGGATACAAAGATTTTATTAACAATTCCAAACTCCAATAAGGCAATAACCTCACGTCTTGAACAGAATTGATTTCACTGGAAAAAAAAAAAAAATCCAAATTAAACTAGCTACTAGTTTTTCTGACTCCTGTGAAATGAATCCTATGTAATCCACACGTTTGTCTATCATTGAGATGAAACTTAAACAAGTTTTCTATAATACGTAATATCACTAAACTATGTTTTTGTACAACAAATTCTTTTAAATTTATAGTTTCGGTATCAAAATAGATATGCGAAATCGCTTACAATGTTGTATATACCGTGATTTATGTTGCGCATTTCCTTTTTTATTATTTTATAATTAAATGTTTGTATCCAATTAAATGTAAGTTCTATTCTTTCGTTGTTGATTGTGGTACCATTTATCGGTGCTACCCAATATAATTTTAACTCAAACAAATATTAGTGTCAGGTCTTTCTTTAAAATATAAAGTATGAAGAGTTTTTAAAATTAATAATAATATTTTATTTACACAATTTGAATAATTATTAATACATTAGATAGAAAGTACGGATAAGAAAATGAATAGTAATTTTTTGTGTTAAAAGTTGTTACAAAATATAATAAAAATTATAAAAAATTTAATTAATAAAATAATAATAAATAAAATAACATGTCGTTACTTATAAAAAAAAAACAACTAAGATATTAGATAAAAAAGTATTTATATATCTTAATACTCAGTAAAAAAAAAATTGTATACTAAAATTATAAATTTAAATGAATTTATATAGTAAAAATATAGTTTATCTGTATTTTATATTACTACTTACTAATTAAATGTTTGTATCTAGGTGTAAGTTCGTATTCTTTCGTGCTGGATTATTTATCATTGCCTACCCAATACATTTTTGTCTAAAACAAATATTAGTGAGGTCTTTCTTTAAAACATAAAGTATAAGATTTTTTTTTTTAAATTAATAATAATTTTTTATTTAAATAATTATTAATATAATTAAAACTGACCTTTTACATAGCAAGCTAAAAAAGATATTTTTATTAATTAAAACTGTTCTTGTCTCAAGAACCAAATGTGGATGTTCATATTAGAGTGGGGTTCAGGATGAGGTTTATTTCGTCCGAGTTGATCATTTGTCCTCGTATTCAAATCTAGCGGGAGGTGACTCGTAGAAGTGACTTCAAGACTCAAGTCAATACTTAGCAGAGGTCGGTTCAGAGCAAAGGTAAGAAGTAATAAATTCAGTGACACAACCTTTACCTGGTGACTTACCTAGTATTTATAGGCATTGGCATGGGCTGGAACCCATGGGCCTTGATTAGTGAAGGTCCAATGACATGTTAATCATGCTTAAGTTGGTTAATTATCATTTTAGGCTAATCCATCACATTAATTCATTGTGCTTCTGTAGCAACTGCATTGCTAGGTTGGGGCCGAGGTGAATTCGATCTGAGGTGACCTCGGTTTGAGACCTCAGTCCCGTACACAGGCCCCTGAGGCTCATATGAGGATGAGTGGATGGCCAAAGTGTGAGTCTTAGGTGACTTGTGTCGAGGTGAAACCGAGACCGACCATCACTATGGTCATGTATGAGTTGGCGTTAAGGTCATTGATTGACAGAATTCAAAATGTTAGGTAACCAATGAGCAGCATGTGAGGTAGTGTAGACCGTCAGAGGTGCACGATTAAGCAACTCAAATCTTTTGTCGTGTTAGGTCGCGTGGGTCGTGCGCCGTCGCATGCATCCCTTTTGCGAAGATTCTATCCGAGCTTTCCTCGTTCGAGCACATCTAAAGTTTCATACTTTCAACTTCCTTGTCATCTTTAAGGTTGGTGCAATGTATTCCCGATTATGTGATCTTTGATGATCACGTGCCCAAAGAATCCTTTCTAAGGTCACTTGGAAGGGAAATGAATTTATAGAAAGGAAAGGAATGGGGTAAGACACCACAAATACTAGGTTTGATAAGCCAAAGGGGAGAGGCCACAAGGGATGGGTCCCTTGATAACTCTTAGAAGCTCTCACAAAGGAGAAGGGGGGACACTCAAAGGTAAGAACCTCATAACCAATATGGTATCTAGGATTAAATTCAAGTGTAAAAAATACAAGTGAAGGGAGGAGCTCCTATTTATAAAGGTAGCTAACCTCTTGAACAAGATAACATAAAAAAGAAGGGCTAGGATTGAAAGGAGAGATCTAAGGGAGGAGGATTGAGAAACAATTCACTCTTTAGATCATCAAACTTGGTGCCCAAGTTTCTCAAACCAAGGGCCAAGATTCCTTCTTATTAGCTTAGGGGGTTTATGTAGGAAAAGAGAGGTGTAGATATCAAGGCTACCCCTTATTTCCTTTATAAAGACCCAAAAAGTTAAATCCACCCTCTAAATTCCTAAGACACCTTCTAAAATAAAAATGGACTAAATACATGTCCCAAATTAAATTCCTAATGCTCCTCAAAATTAAAATAAAGGAAAATTACATTTTATTAACTAAAGTCTCTGGCCTAATATCTTCACTCTTCATAGGAGGTGAAGTCTTCCTTTGTCTGCAAGGGCTAGGTTTTCTTCAATCCTTCTAGCCATGGCCCTAGTGATAGGTCCTTGGCTAGGCATGGTCACATCACTTGAGCTCTTCAATTTCTAGAGATTCTGCTGAGGAGTTCGGGTCCGAGTGCAGTTTCAACTCTCAAAACTCTAGGGTAGGTGACACTAGTAGTTTAGAGGTTTCCAATAGGGAGCCAGTAAGGTCGAGTCTGGTGGAAGAGCTCATTGCAGTCAAGGTTAATCCCGAGTTTGTCCCGACTGTAGATTATTCCTGGTGGATCCGACAGTTTTAAAGCACGAATCCAACATCCAAAGGAATCGAGATATGTAGTGGTTTTGAATAACATGGATATCTTGGGGGATGACGATTGCGAGGACCTGATCACGGTGTCCTGTGTTCTGTGTTCGGATCATATATGTCAAGGTTGAGAGGATGTAAGTGCCAATTTTGTCTTGATATGCGAGCACTTCTTCTCTAAGTTCAATGTTTGGTTATTGTTCAATGAGTTCACCATGGTGGTTTTACGGGTTTTAAACGTAGCGTTGTCTCAACTTCATCCGAACAGTTGGGCATCTCTACAGGCATTCTGAGTTCTTTGCAAGGCCCTCTATATCAAGCCTAACTCATGGATCTTCTTGTATCACTATTGCATTCAGCTTGGTGAATTGCTGAGATGGGTCTCGCTGACCGGGCAACCACAGTACTATATCCTCTCTCCTTACACCTCGTCCCTAAAAGAATTTAAAGGAAATTTCTTTAAAGTCTTGGTTGGTGGGAACAGTCGTCGTCATTTTTATGATGAGAACGGTTAGCGAGGTTTCCCTTTTATTAGACACAAGAACCTCAACATTATAGCTTGTGCCTAAGGTTTTTTATGCTATAAAGCGACTTGAATTTGTTGTCTATCCTCGACAAACTTTCCCGATGTCTTCCAACTAAAGGCATTTTGGGTTTGGTGCTGTTGTCGGATCCCAACTCGAGCCTAGAGTACGAGTCTTCTTTTCATTGTTTGTTTACTTATATCAGACTTTTAACTTAGCTGAATTTTTTTCTTTTTTGTTTGCAACTCTTATGACCGAGAAGATCGTGTCAAACCCACTTTTCAAATTGAAAAACATCCACTCTACTAGGGAAGAGGAGAGCAAGAATGAAGGGCTCGATGTTGGGGTAGCAGCCTCGGGACATCCCAACCTGATCCCCCTTCCTCCCTAGAATCCAGAAAACAAAGGCAAGGCAAAGGTCGTGGCCGATGATCAGCCGAATAAGCAAGTCGGTGCATCGACCCTGGCAAAAAAAGTGTCTGGCCGAGCAGAACATGACAGCTAAAAAGCCATCTACTAAGAATTCGAAGCACTAGTCAAGCTTCGAAAAAAGGGAATACTCTGACGCCCCAGTCCTGAAGTCCTTCCTTCGGGGGATTTGAGGATGAAGAGAAGAATAAAAATCTCTTACTTGTCCTCAGAGGCAAAGAATTCCCACGATGTCGCCAAAATAAAGAAGGATTTGTTAGACACGTAAGCCTTTCTTTCCGCCACCCTTGACGCCTCGACGAAACTATCTAAGTCTTGCTCAAAGCTAACCAAGGAGAACGAAGACCTATAGGCTAAGTTAAAGTCGGCAGTGAACACCTAGCTCTTCTTGCAGCAACAGCTAAAGGAGGCCAAGGACAAGTCTATCTAGCTGCAGAGAAGGGTAGCCGAGCTCAACACATAGGTGGAGGCATTGGCGGACGAGAAGAAATAGACGTGTTGAAATTAAAGGATTGGAAAGCTTAAAGAAGCCATTAAGTCCTTTGGAGATCTTTGAGGTTTTGGTTTTGAAGAAGTATGATGCTTTGATTTCTAGTTTAAGCTCAATTCAATTTTATAGTACCAAACACATTTAATAAGTGTAGTACTTGTATTTTCTGTTTCAATAAGCATGAGAATATGTTTGAGTAGCTAAATGATAGATTATATAGGTTGGGAAGTGCTGAAAAAACATCAAAATTGGATTTTGCAGTAGGGTAATCGATTACCTTTTTATGGTAATCGATTACCCTTTGATATTTTTGGGTATTCTTATTCTTGCTCTTGGGAGTAATCGATTACCTAAAAATTAGTAATTGATTATTCCAGAGATTGTGTTTTCTGGGCCAGTTTTGTAACAGTAGATCATGTAATCCACTGGGTAATCGATTCCCCTGATAGAAAACTCATATAAAAGCATTTCTAAAATAGATTTTTATGAACAAACAAAAGATCCAAAGAAATCTCTCTTGTTTTTAACTGGTTTACCTATTTTCTCCAAGAATGAAACCTATATTTTGTTGTTTGAAGCATAAATAATTGTTGGATCAAAAGGAAATAGATTGTAATATTGATTTCTGTTGCTTGGGTATTCATCACAAATCAGGTGATATTGTTCAATATACTAACCTTTGTGTTTTTACAAAAGTCTTGATAATCTCTAGAGGGAATCTTGAGATTATTGTGACATCTTATAACAGGGAGTTGTGAGTGACGGGGAGTCACAGTGTAGCAAGCTTTTGTGGGTAGCAAGAGGAAGCCTCTTCTGTTGTGTGGTTTTGAATCTTTTCGATTAAAATTTGTATGTGTGGTGTGCATATATGAGATTTTAGTGAAAAACAGATTAGCAGGAAGCTAAGTTTGAAAACTGGATGTAGGTCAAGTTAACCAAACCAGTATAAAACTACTATGCAAATTCTCCCTTGCACTCTTTTATAATTGTTTGAATTGATTTCTTGGTTAGTTTTTTATTGGGTTTCTTTGCTGCAACATCTTTTTAAATCTTTGTGCACTCCACACCAAGGCCTCGCGGGGCCGTGGAGCCAGTCACCTCAGATCAGTGTAAGATCAAGAACGAAACTATCTTGGGTTGATAATCAAAGAGAGATATAGGGTGTTCATCGAATAGTACCAAAATTGAATCTATTGGTTTTGTTAAATTGAAATTGATATTGGGTTTTTCAATCTTTGATTAAATTCTTGAATCTTGATAATACCCATTAATTACCCATATTCTTTGATTGAAAGAGAATTGTAATTTGAATTCATATTGTGATTTGACTAATTGGAAATTGAAAACTAGTATTGAAGGAATTCTTATTGATCAAGCTTGATACCCAAAACATAGAAAATGTTGAATCTTGATCCTTGTTTCAAGCTTATTTTGAAAACCCATTTTTGAAAACACTAAGGTAGATTTTGGAAATTTCTCAAAGGGAATATTTTTGAAAACTATGATATTATTTTTTAATAGAAAAAATTTAAAAAATATATTGTGAATCTATTCAACACATCTTCTAGATTCCTCCCTATGACCAATAATTGGCATCAAGAGTGGGATGTTGGGAAATATTCAAGATCATATCGATCTATTTTTAAACATGTCAGGGAATCAACTACCTTTTAGTGATGGTGCTTCTATTAATGAACCACCATTATTCATTGGTGAAAATTATGCTTTTTGGAAAGTTAGAATGAGAATCTTTATGGAGTCTTTAAACAGAGGCATATGGAAAATCGTTATAATTGATTATAAAATTCCTACGTATATGGTTGAAAATGCAATATTTGAAAGACTATATGAATTATGGACTACTGATGAAATAAGACGTGTCGAGAATTATTCTAAAGCCTTAAATATTATACATTATACTTTGAATAGTGATGAGTTTTTCAGGGTATCACCATGCAATATTGATGAAATAAGACGTGTTGAGAATGATTCTAAAGCCTTAAATATTATACATTCTAATTTGAATAGTGATGAGTTTTTCAGAGTATCACCATGCAATACAACTAAGGAAGCATGGGATGTAATCCAAGTTACCCATGAAGGAACACTAGAAGTAAGATGTGCTAGAAAGAACACATTTATTCAAGAGTATGATATGTTCCGCATGAATCCAGGTGAAACTATTTTGGACATTCAAAAGAGATTCACACATATAATCAACCACCTGAAAGGACTTGGAAAGCCATTTGAGGAAGAATAGGTGAATGTGAAGATACTCAAATCTCTCTAAATGGCAACCCACAATAATAGCAATAATAGAATCTAAGAACTTGGCTGTTATAACTAGTGCTGGACTATTTGGAAAGCTCAAATAATATGAGATGGACATGACTAGGATGGAAGAAGAGGAACAAAATGAAAAGAATGGAAAAGGCTTAGCACTGAAAGTAAATGAGCAATCAAGTGATAATTAAAGCATTGATAGTTGATCATCAAAATCTGAAGACATGAGTCTAATGGTAAGAAAATTCAAAAGGTTCATGAAAAGGAACAACAAAGGAAAGTACTCAAGTGTCAAAAAGCAATCAAAGAAGGCGAACACTACTCCTCCAAAGATCACTTGTTTTGAGTGTTGCAAGACGGGTCACATTAAAGCTGATTGTCATTCCTTATCTAGAAAACATAACAATGAAGAGCCCAAACTGAAATTCAAAAAGAATACAAAGAGAAAGCTTATATTTCTTGGGAAGACAATGCGCTACCACTTCCTCAAGTGAGAGTGAAAGTGGCCAAGAAGACAACTTCTATTTTATGACTAAAGCTAAAGTAGAAAGAGAGACAAGTGATTATGATTATGAATCTTCTTGTGATTGTGGGTATGACCAACTCTAAGAAGCTGTTGTGGAATTGCATGGTGAAGCTAAAAGAATAATTCGCCTCAATGTTGGTTACAAAAAGAAAATCAAGGCATATGAAGTTAGTATAAATGATTTGCAAAAAGAAATGGAAGTTTTAAAAGATGAAAATTGAAATTGAAATACGTTTCTCATTGTAATCATGCTTCATCCTCTAGTTGTGCTAATTGTAAAATGCTTGAAGATAAGGTAGCCTAACTTACAAAAGCACTATCAAATTTCACTAAGGGGAGTGCTAACCTTGATGCTCTTTTAGGTAAACAACATGGCATGACATCAAAAGCTGGACTTAGATATAATTACACTTCTAAGAAATATGATTTCAAGAATACTTTCAATTCTAGCAAAACATCATATAGACCTTATATCTCATGCAATTACTGTTTCTGCAAAGGACATACTACCTATAACTGCTTGATCAAGAGGATTGGAGTTCCAAGTGGGAAATACATATGGATTACCAAAGGATCCAAACTTTTACCAATCCAAATGTACCCAACTCCATTTGGGTACCAAACTAAGTAAGTAACTTGTTTTGCAGGTGTGCCTCAAAGCAAAGAAGTCCCTATGGTACTTGGACAGTGGATGCTTAAGGTACATGACGGGAGATAGAAGAAAGTTCATCTCTCTACAAGAAAAAATAGGTAGTTTTGTCACTTATGGAGATAAAGGTTGAATCCTTTGTATTGGAAATGTTGGTAACAAAGATTCTATCCAGATTGATGATGTCTTACTTGTTGATGATCTTGAATTCTGTTTGCTTAATATAAATCAATTGTGTGAAAAAATGATAAGATTAAGATTGATAATGAGTGTTTCACTATTAGTAATGCATCAAATCATGTTTTTTTTGTAGGTAACAGAATGAATAACATCTATGTGCATGATATTGACCATTCCGCATCAAATATCACAGGATTATCATATAGGGATGATTTATAATCACTTTGGCATAAACACATTGCACACATCAATTTAGGACAATTGAATAGACTTGCATCTAGAAATCTTGTAATAGGTCTACCTAAATTAAAGTTCTTTAAAGATGACCTTTGTGATGCATGTTAAAAGGTAAAACAAGCAGAAAATATTTTAAATCAATTAACTTTGTTTCTACCACTAGACCTTTTGAACTTTTGAATATGGATCTATTTGGTCCTTCTAGAACTGTAAGTCTAGGTGGAAACAAAATGGGGTGGTAGAAAGGAAAAACAGATCATTGATTAAATTAGAAAGATCTATGCTTAATGAAAACTCTATGCCTAAGTACTTTTGGGCTGATGCTGTAAGCACTACATGCTATGTTCTTAACAGAATTATGATTCGTCTATTTTTTAAATTAACCCCATATGAATTTTTCAAAGGAAGAAACCAAATATCTCTCATCTTAGGGTATTTGGATGTAAATGTTTTGTTTTGAGCAACAAGGATAATCTTGGAAAGTTTGATGCAAAAGTGGATAAAGTAATAATTCTAGGTTATTCTGCATGTAGTAAAACATATAGAGTATTTATGAATCTAACCCTAAAAAAAGGGAGTTTCCTTGGAAGATAATGATGATACAAGTACAATTGATGCTCTTATTGAAGAGCTAAAGAATACTAACAACATGGAAGAAAAGGAAGTTTCAAAGGAAGCTCAAGCTCAACCTTTACCCAAAGAATGGAGGACACCTAGAGATCTCTCCCTTGACAACATACTTGGTGACATTGAGAAGGGATTTACCATTAGACATTCTTTAAATCTACTTTGTGAACATATGAATTTTATTTCTCAAATTGAACCATTATGTGTGGATGATACATTAAATGATGAATTTTGGTTGCTGGCCATGCATGATGAATTAAATCTGATGTGATCTTTGATGATCATGTGCCCAAAGGATCCTTTCTAAGGTCACTTGGAAGGGAAATGGATTTATGGAGAGGAAAGGAATGGGGTGAGGCGCCACAAATACTAGGTTTGATAAGCCAAAGGGGAGAGGCCACAAGGGAGGGGTCCCTTGATAACTCTAGAAGCTCTCACAAAGGAAAAGGGGGGACACTCAAACGTAAGAACCTCACAACCAATATGGTCTTTAGGATTAAATTCAAGTGTAAAAAATACAAGTGAGGGGAGGAGCTCCTATTTATAGAGGTAGCTAACCTCTTGAACAAGATAACCTAAAAAAGAAGGGCTAGAATTAAAAGGAGAGATCTAAGAAAGGAGGATTGAGAAATAATTCCCTCCTTAGATCATCAAACTTGGTGCCTAAGTTTCTCAAACCAAGGGTCAAGATTCCTTCTTATTAGCTTAGGGGATTTATGTAGGAAAAGAGGGGTGTAGATATCAATGTTACCCCATATTTCCTTCATAAAGACCCAAAAAGTTAAATCCACCCTCTAAATTCCTAAGACACCTCCTAAAATAAAAAATGGACTAAATACATGTCCCAAATTAAATTCCTAATGCTCCTTAAAATTAAAATAAAGGAAAATTACATTTTATTAACTAAAGTCCCTAGCCTAATATCTTCACTCTCCACAGGAGGTGAAGTCTTCCTTTGTCTGCAAGGTCTAGGTCTTCTTCAATCCTTCTAGCCATGGCCCTAGTGATAGGTCCTTGGCTAGGCATGGTCACATTATCTCCTCCCCCTTGGAGAAGATTTGACCTCAAATCCATGGGGTCTTCATCATTTTCAGCACCTACAAATGGAGATAAATCAGAAACATTAAAACTGGTGCGTACCCCATAATCCTCAGGCAGATATAAAACATAGGCATTATTACCGATCCGCTCAAGGATTTGGAAAGGTCCATTTCCTCTAGGGCTAAGTTTGGATTTCCTTTGAGAAGGAAATCTATTCTTTTTTAAGTGAAGCCATACCCAATCGTCCTTTTCAAATATGACCCCTTTCCTCCACCTATTGGTGAAAGTAGCATCTCTCAAGGATTGGTGCTCTATGTTAGATTTAACCCTCTCATGTAATTGTTTTACAAAAATGGATTTTGCCTCTCCTTCTTTATGCAAACAACAAAAAGAGGAAGAGGTAAAAGATCTAGAGGAGTACGAGGATTAAAGCCATAGACCACCTCAAATGGAGAATGCTTGGTGGTTCTATGAACCACCCGATTATAAGCAAATTCAATGTGGAGAAGGTACTCATCCCAAGACTTATGGTTGCCTTTAAGGAGAGCCCTCAACATAGTGGATAAAGATCTATTCACCACTTCTGTTTGCCCATCAGTTTGAGGGTGACAGGTAGTGGAAAAAAGAAGTTTAGTTCCCAGCTTAGCCCAAAAAGTTTTCCAAAAATGGGTAAGGAACCTCACATCCCTATCTGACATTATTGAAGAGGGTATGCCATGCAATCGGATAACCTCTTTAAAGAAAATTATTGCGATGTTGCTCGCATCATCCACTTTGTGCAGGGAATAAAATAAGCCATTTTTGAAAATCAGTCCACCACCACAAATATGGAGTCTGCATCTCGTTGTGTTCTTGGGAGCCCAAGGATGAAATCCATGCTAATATCCTCCCAAGGTACAAAAAGAGCAGGTAAAGGTGTGTATAGTCCATGAGGCATTGCTTTAGACTTTGCTTGCAAGCAAGATATACATCTAGAGCAATGTCTATGGACATATCTACGCATATGGGGCCAAAAGAATTTCTCTTATAAAAGCAGGAGGGTTTTTGAAATCCCAAAATGCACCATGAGCCCACCTTCATGGCTCTCTTTTGTGAGTAAGTTCCTAATCCTTGGGGTATACAAAGCTTACTCCCTTTGTAGAGATACCCCTTACTAATGAAGTGCCCATCATGGGCCTTTAATGTGAATGCAGATGCAGAGGCAGCAAAGATGGGGCTGAAATCCTTGTCAGAAGGATACATAGCCCAAATGTCATCAAATCCCAAGATTTTTGCACTCAAGGATGAATAAAGGGCATGACGCCTAGAAAGAGCATCAACCACTACATTTTGTTTTCCTTTCTTGTACTTGATGACATAAGGGAAAGATTCAAGATATTCCACCCATGTTGCTTGGCTTTTTTTCAATTTACCTTGACCCCTCAAATATTTTAGTGACTCATGGTCACTATGAATGAAAAACTCCTTAGGAGCAAGGTAATGCTCCGAAGTTTGAAGGGCCCTAATTAGAGCATAAAACTCCTTATCATAGGTGGGGTAGTTGAGGGGAGCACCATTGAGTTTTTCACTGAAATACGCAATAGGGTGCCCTCCTTGCAACAAGACACTCCCACACCTACACTAGAGGCATCACATTCAAGTTCAAATATTTTAGAAAAGTCAGGTAATGCCAAGACTGGTGCATGGGTCAGTTTATGCTTAATTAGCTGGGAGACTTTCTCTTGTTTCTCACCCCAAAGGAAAGGAACTTCCTTTTTCACCAAATCGTCTATTGGTGCAAAAAGCGTGGAGAAATTAGGCACAAAGCGCCTATAAAATCCAGCGATACCATGAAAGCTTTTGATCTCTGTCACACTCTTTGGGGTGGGCCATTCTTGAATAGCTTTTATCTTTTCAGGGTCAACATGGACCCCTTTAGTGCTAACTACAAAACCTAGGAAAACTACACTATCTACACAAAAAGTGCATTTTTCTAAGTTACCAAAAATATTATTACTCCTAAGAAGAGAAAAAACATGCCTTAGATGTCCTAAATGACCATCTACGTTCCTAGAGTAAACTAAAATGTCATCGAAGTAAACTACACAAAATTTACCAAGACAATCCCTCAGTACATGATTCATTAAGTGCATGAGTGTGCTTGGGATATTGGTTAGCCCAAAAGACATAACCGACCACTCATAAAGACCAAATTTAGTCCTAAAAGTAGTTTTCCACTCATCACCCTCTTTGATCCTTATTTGGTGGTAACTACTTCTAAGGTCTTTTTTTGAAAATATTTTTTCCCCATGCAATTCATCCAACATGTCATCAAGACGGGGGATTGGGTGCCTATATTTAATGGTGATATTGTTGATTGCAAGAAAATCAACACACATCCTCTATTGGCCATTTTTCTTGGGCAGCAACAAGACTGGCACAGCACAAAGGCTTAAGCTCTTTTGAACCCAACCCTTCTCCAACAGCTCATTCACTTGAGACTTAATCTCTTGGGTCTCTATGGGGTTGGTCCTATAGGCAGGTCTATTAGGTATTGCGCCAGACACCAAATCAATTTGATGTTCTCTACCTCTAATAGGAGGAAGTCCTTTTGGAACCTCATTGGGGAATATATCATCAAATTATTTTAAAATATCTTGAACCCCTTGAGGAAGGTGCTCATGTGCATGGGTTGCGGTAGTGCTCTCAGCAGAAGAATGTAGAATAGGAGAAGGATTTGATGTCTCTTTGCATAAGAGGAGATAAAAGGGTTTGTTAGTCAAAGGAGCTTCTGTTAAATCACGTTTAGTAGTAAATAGGCTCCTTTTACTAATATTCCCTTTCGAAGGGGCATCACTTTCCGACTCTCTCTCTCTTTACCCTTTTCAAGCTTTAAGGGTGAAGCTTGTTGTGTTTTTTTTTTTTTGTTTTTTTTTTCCTCAACTCTTTTCTTTGGACACTCCCAACCTCTCTCAGTTCAATTAATATGACTTTATTTGTTCCCTTTACTTAGCCATTGGTTTTTGGATGTTCTACCAAGGTGCTCACATGTTTTACAGACAAGGTTTTTAAAAACTCTTCAAAATTTTTCTATGAAAATTCTTCCACTATCGATGACTATTGTGTGCGGTATGCCAAGTTTGCATATAATCTTCCAAACGAACTTCTTCATATTTGGCATCGAGATCTTAGCTAGGTGTTCAGCTTCAATTCACTTCCTAAAATAATAAATTATTTTGCATTGTCCTTTGGCCGGTAGGAATGACCCTAACATGTCCAAGCCCTACATGGCGAAGGGTCAGGGTGATGCCAGCTTCAGAGCTCTTTGGATGGACTTCTAATTAGGTTGTCGTGTTCTTGACACTTTTGGCATTTCTTAACATGGATCTCAGCATCTTTCCTCAAAGTTGGCTAGTAATACCTCGCTCTTACTACCTTTACCGCTAGACTGCATGCCCCCGATTGGAATCCACATATTCCATCATGCAATTTTGCCAAGATGCAAACCCCTTGAGTTGAGGTCAGACACTTCAAAAGTAGGGTCGAATAGCCCCTTTTGAATAGCTTGTCCCTAATGATCAAGAATCTTGCTGACCAGGATCGTAGAGCCTTTGCTTCCTTTTCATCAGGGGTTGCTTCCCTTATGGACATCATCCAGTTCACTTCCCTCTTGGCAAGTGTTGCACAAATTACTGTGATGCTAGGGCCAACCTCTAATGCTGAGTTTCTTCGTGCTCGCCAATTTGGCTAGCAGGTCAGCTCGTTCATTGCTTTCCCTCAGGATGTGCTCAACAACGACCTCAACAAATGGCTGCTTCAAGTTTAAAAACTTGTGATAATACTAGAAAAGGAGTGGGTCTTTAACCTGATACTCTTTATTCAATTAGGACACTGTTAGCTAGGAGTCACTTCGGCACCTTACCTCCTCTGCTCCCATTTCCTTGGCCAAGGTTA
Source organism: Psophocarpus tetragonolobus (assembly GCA_037954015.1). NCBI lineage: Eukaryota > Viridiplantae > Streptophyta > Magnoliopsida > Fabales > Fabaceae > Psophocarpus > Psophocarpus tetragonolobus. Next base: position 20,320,380 of record CM075688.1, on the reverse strand, counting down.
ACCTAATAACCTGATACTCTGCTTGATTGTTAGAGGCATAGAAGTTAAACTTCAAAGATTACTTTAACACAATGTTATCAAAACCTTCAAGGACAATTCCAACTCCACTACCTTATATATTTAAGGACCATCAACATACAACGTCCATTGTGATCTGACCTCGGTTACCAAGGGCAATTCATTTAAGAAGTTAGTGAGGCACTGGGATTTGGTAGCTCCCCTAAGCTCAAAACGAAGTTCGAACTTGGACAACTCCAAAAGCTCAGGCTTTTGGAGGCGTTTAACAATTGAGTACTCAGTCTTAACTATCACATGTGACTCTGGAAATAAGGCTGAAGTCTTCTTGCCACCATTATAAATACCAAAACTAGTTTTTCAATAGTTTGATAACAAACTTTGGGGTCGTGCAAGGTGCAAATGATGTAGTAAGCTAATTCTTGATTTGAGGAATGCTCTTGAACTATGACGACACTGACTGCTTCATCCGAGATGGATAGATACAGAAAAAAGGTCTTTTTCAACCTCAGGTTTTTGTAGGATAGGAGGCTCAGCCAAATACACTTTTAGATCTCAGAAGCTGGCCTCAAACTACTTGGTCCACCCAAACTTGTTGTTTTTAAAGAAATTTTTCCACCAACCTTGTCTTCTTGGCTAGCTTTGGTAAGAACCTTGACAGTGATGCCAACCTCCTTGCTAATCTCTACAATTATTTTTTATTCTGGGGACTCCTCATGTCGATAACAACTGACATTTGTCAGGGTTTGTCTCAATACCTCTCTAGGATTGCATGAAGCCCAGAAATTTCCCACCCTTCACCCCAAAAACACACTTGTCATAATTAAGCTGCATGTTTATTTCTGAAGTGAGGCAAGCATTTCTTCCAGGTTAGTTTTGTTGTTGTGGTAACTTTCAAATTTGATCACCATATCATCTACATATACTTCCACTTTTCTGCCGATCTGATCTTGGAACACCTTATCCATCAACTGCTGTTATGTTGCCCCGACATTATTGAGCCCAAAAGGCATTAGATGATAATAGTAATAGTCTTTTCCTCATATGGAGGGAACATTTGGATCTGATTGTACCCAAAATATGCATAAAGGAAACTCAATTTGGTTCATGACAACGCCATCAACAAGCCGATCTATGCTTGACAGAGGGTAGTAGTCTTTAGGACAAGTTTTTTTTAGTTCTGTGTAGTCGATACACATACACCACTTGCCATTTGGCTTGACAACCATCACCATCTTTGTGAGCCAGGTCTTGTACAGGACTTCCTGGTTGAACCTGAACTTTAGGAGTTTGTCATCTTCCATCAAGACTACTTTTCACTTTGGTTCTCCTACTTTCCTCCTCTTCTACGAGATAGGTTTAGCTTGTAGACACACAGATAATTTGTGACATAAGATTTTTGGGTCAATGCTTGGCATCTCGACAGCTGTTCACACAAACAGGTTAGCGTTTCTCCTAAGGACATCACAGATCATAACCTCGCCTTCTTTGGTTAACTTTGCCCTTATGATAGTTGTTCGACCTTCACCTTTCAGGGGAAAGGTCCGAATGCTCTCGACGGTTTCAACTCTGGTGATATCCTCAACTTTGGGATCTAGGTCTACCATAGCCACCATGTCAGCCCGAGGTTTCCTCAATAGATCCAAAGTGTCATTCATAGGAATCAGGCTGAGCAAGTAATATTTTCGAGCTGTCTTTTGGTCTGCATGGACCATGATGACTTCTCCTTTTGTTGAGGAGAACTTCATGGATAGATGGAGCATTGAAACAATGGCCCCCAACTAGTTGAATGACAGTCTCCCTAATAGGATATTGTAAGAAGTGTTGGAATTTACCAGAATATAGCAAATTAATATGGTTTTGTAGTTTTGGCCCTATTGCCAAACTTCGTATACAGATCCACATATCCTTGTGTGTCTACTCGCTTCCCCAAGAATCCAACTAACTGGTCGTTGAAGGGTCAAATCGAGGTCTCTTGAGTTCCAAGCTGCTTGAAGGTTGACTAGCACAGTATATCAACGAAGCTACCTTGATCTACTAGCATTTTTTGAACTCCGAAATTTGCCACTTCTACAGTTATCGTCATTGGATCATCCTGTTGTAGATAAATGTCCTTGAAGTCTTCATCAGTGAAGGTGATGGTCGAGTAATGTGGAAGATCGGGCTGATGTCGAAAAGGCAATATTGACATTTTAAATGGCTCATAGATGTTGTTTCCAAGCTGAGCTACTTACTCCACCTCCAGCAAAATCTTAGAGGAGGGTCTTCTTACGATGCTCTGCGACCATCCCTGTGTTCTCGGTCCTCAAGTCTCCTTTCTTCTTAAGGTTTATCTATCTTGGAGTCTTGGCTATCCTCCCTACGCCTATCTTCTCTACAGTCACCTCTGGTGATAAATCTTCACAAGTGCCTAACTTGAATTAGCTCCTCTATTTTGTCCTTTAGTGTAAGGTATTCATCAGTGGTATGCCTATAATTCCTATGATATTAACAGTACTTACTATGGTCAACATTCTGCGGCGTGGGGAGCTTTTTTGGAGCAGAAATGAGCTTGGAGGCGAGAACTTCGTTAAGTATCCTGGCTCTATTTTTTACCAATGGGGTATAATGGTCAAACCAAGGTGACCTAGGTTTGTGAGAGCAATCTCGTTTCCACTTCCCTTTGTTATCTTCACTTCGGTCCCTCTCAGACTGGTCAGCTCGAGTTTGGTTATGGAACTCAGGGAGATCCTCCATTTGCATGTATTTGGATTCTCTCTTCCTTAACTCATCCGTACTCGTGGTGAGCTTTTTACAAATGCTATTTGTGAATTTTCCAAGTCAGAGTGCAATGGCCATGTGGTGAAGGGCAACCTTGGGGTTGAGGTTTCTGACATTCATGGAAACCTTGCCAAATCGATCCATAAAGGCTCTCAAGGGTTCTTTCTTCTATTGTCTGATGCCTACTAGTGCAATGAATGTGAGATGACGAGGTTGGTTGGTGGAAAATTGTATCCTGAACTTAGTAGTCAAGGTTTCAAAGCAATCAATGGAATTAGGTGGAAGTGTGTTAAACCAACTCAATGCCCCTCCTTTTAGCAAAGTAGGAAATAATCTGCACAAAATTGCATCATTCATGTGTACAAACACAATTGAGTGATGTAAACATCTAGGTGTTGTCGGGGTCAGTTCTACCATCATAACGACCTATTATAAGTACCTTCCAGTTGGCTGGCAGAGGTACATCCATTATGGCATCTACAAATGGATGTCAAGGAGGGGTTGTCATTGCATTTTGAGCTTGGGTCCTAGATGTCACTGTTTGGCAGGTCCCGGGTTGACTTCGAGATGGTCGGCTAAACTCGACCATGTGCTGGGTTGTTCGGGAGGGTCGATATGTACTCTCACTGGTATCATCGAATGGAATCAACTAACTTCTAATATCCTCATTCTCTTTCCATAATGCTTACAACTCTTCCTCATTATGTTGCCTCATCCTCTTCATCTCATCTCGAAGCTGGGCGATCAGGATACTAAGGCTAGTGTCCTTGAACATTTCTTCCCGAGGGGATGTTGTATGCTTTATTTCCTGAAGGTTAACTCCTTTTACTGCTCGTCTTCGGGTGGTGACCATGTGGTCCTGGGAATAGTTCTACTGAGCCCCACAGTGGGCACCAATGTTCTCAACTCAAGAACCAAGTGTGAGTGTTCAGATTAGAATGAGGTCCGAGATGAGTTCTATTTCATTTGAGTTCATCCTTTGTGCTCGTGTTTAAGTCCAGCGGGTTGACCTGCAAAATTCACTTCGACACTCAAGTCAGTACTTAGTGGAGGTTAGTTCGGAGCAAAGGTAAGGAGCAATAAATGCAGTGACAATAACCTTTACTTGTTGACTTACCTGGTATTTATAAGTGTTGACACGGATTGAAAGCCATGGACCTTGATTAGTAAAGGCCCAATAACATGCTAATTATACTTAAGCTAATTAATTTTTATTTTAGACTAATCCATCACATTAATCTAGATTAAGGTTGAGGTGACTTTGGTCCGAGGTAACATCGGTCCCATACAAAAACTAATAAGCATATTAAGTTAAAAAATAAAATAAAAAATTAAGAGGCTAAAAAAATAATAAAAATATTAATGAAGAATATATTTTTTTGAGAAACCTAAAATAAGGATTTTATTTTCCTTGTAGTTGATTTGGCCCTGCATTTTATTTTTGCTTAATGATTATGACAAAGCTCAACTATCATATTTGAGAAATATATCTAAAATCTCTCATATAGAAATCCTGAGCAAAAGTGGAAATATTTGAGAAAATTTTGCAATCTTCAAATAACTTTAGATCATGTTTAGCCAGGAGATCTGCTATCATGTTTCCATCACAAGAGACAAAAAAAAAAAAAAAAAAAATAAAATTCGGAACTTAAGGTCTTCCCACTCAAGCGATATATATATTCAATGATAGAGAAAAGTAGATGATTTTTTGTACAATGTTCATCAATAAGTTGAATGATATTTCTTGAGTTAGATTTAATGATTTCCGAAAGTTATGTACATACCAAGGTGAGTTTCACACCATGCAAAACAGCTGGAAGTAATGTCGGCTCAAGTTAGACGTACTAAGGCCATTGCTTTAGTCCCTTTCCAAGGAAATAAAATGTAACATTAATTATCTTTTGGCCTCAGATCTTTGGCTGATTGACCCAAGTGGGTTTATTTTTTAAAAAAATTATCGGTATGAGTTTGTTTTGAAAAATATTACCAGCGTGGGTCTGTTTTGTGGGTTGACTCGGTCAAACCGCAACTCCGAATTGCGGTTTCATTGCCACGTCAGCAACGTCATTACGTGGAAGCCAGCGTGGAAAAACGACCACGAAACCGCAAGTTGGAATTGCGGTTTGACTGATCTTTGACCAGCACCGCCTTTTTATCCAATGGGTAAAAAAAACAGAAAACGATGCATGTAAAACCGCAAGTCAGACTTGCGGTTTTACTGGGGTTTAACCGGCCCCCCCTTTACCCAACGGTTGCAAAAACGATCCGTGTTTCTACTCACATAAAACCGCAGATGCGACTTGCGGTTTGAATTAAATAATATTTTTCCAGTAAATCGCAAGTGCGAACTGCGGTTTGTATTAAATAATAATTTTAATAAACCGCAGATCAGACTTGCGGTTTACGTGCAGTTGCTATTTAATCCCCCGTCGCCCCACAGAACCGCACACCCGTTCGACCCAGAGAACCGCCGACGTAGTTGCACCCGACGTAAAACAAAGCTTTACGTTACAGTCCAATTGTTCAGGTAAAAAACGTAATTTGTAAATTTTGTGTGTTTTTCAATAGTTGCTTTTTTAACTCTATTTTTTATGTTTAAATTTACTTTATTATTTATTTGTAGGTACATTTATGAATATTATGTCTGCTCCAATTGTCACCTTCATTTATAGTGATGGAAGAATGTATGAAGGAGACGAAGGTGTTATTTTTTTAGGGAGTAGAAGAGCAATTAGAATTACGCGTCATATCAGTTTTACTTCATTGAAGAACAAAATTCAGGAAAAGTTAAAAATGCAATCAAATGAATTTATATCATCTCTAACTTGTAGATTTTTATTTTCTGGAAAATATGTGCCACTACAAATTGTTGATGATGAAGATATTGAAATTATGTTTAATGCATTTGAACAACAAAATAATGTTTATATAATAGAATTGTATGTTCATAAATCATCAGCTGGTAGTAGTTTAGGCACTGCAGTAGACACTGGTATAATCAGTTCTGACATAGTTGAAGTAGATGATGATGATGTTGTTGGTGAATCATGTGGTGAGGAAACATCTGATGAAGAAAATGATGTTTCAATTGATGGTAATTCATCTGATACTGATGACAATGAAACTCGTAATATGGAGTTATTGTCGATAACAAATGTGGAACAAGGTATGTTTAACAAAAATAATTATTTTCTTTACAGTTTACTAGTTTAATTTGTTGAATAAGAGACACATGAATAACAATACTGTCACAGTTGCAGGGCAACGTCCACCTTGGACTGATGCAGCTCATTATACACACATTAATTGGTTGCATCCTGATGAAGAAGATATTTTAGGCGAAGACTTGCATGAGTCATGGAATGTTGGAGATGCATTGTACAAAGGTCTACAGTTTGACACAAAAGAAGATCTAAAAAATGCGCTGATACAATATTCAATGCGAACGCATTAAACGTATCATGTTGTGGAGTCAAAAAGTTCGAAATACATTATCAAATGTCCTAACCATAAAGATGGGTGTCCATTTTATATGAGGGCAATTTTGTCTCGGAAAACAGTCAATTGGACGGTTACTCAATGGGGTGGAGATCATCAATGTCTCAATCCGGCAGTCACACAAGACCACAAAAAATTAAACTCAACTTTCATTAGTAACTTGATATCAGGTTTGATTACTTGTCCATATCTAACGTAATATTTAAATTAAATTATTATCATTTGTTGTTAACTTTTTAATTTTTTTAGGAATGGTTGGTTCAGACCCATCTTTAAGAATTATTTTGATTCAGGAGAGAATTTGTAGTCAATATGGATACAAAATATCATACAGGAAAGCATGGAAAGCAAAACAAAAAGCAATTGTGCGTGTTTATGGGGACTGGGATGAATCATTCGCGACTCTTCCAACATTTTTGAAATTCATTGAAAGTAAATTGCCAGGTTTTTTCTATCAAATATGTCATGATGATCTTGTTGTTGGCAATCGAGGTTACCGTCAATACCAACAGTTTGAAAGAGTGTTTTGGACATTTAAGCAGTATGCTGATGCCTTTAACTACTGTAAGCCATTGATACAGGTTGATGGAACACATTTATATGGAAAGTATCGTGGAACGTTGTTAATCGCAACCATACAAGATGGAAATAACAATGTATTACCTTTAGCTTTTGCTGTGGTTGAAAGTGAAAACTCGTCCTCGTGGTCTTGGTTCCTATCCCACATACGACTGCATGTGACACAAAAACAAGGAATCTAATGCAATGACAATTTCTACAATTTAATACAAAACATTATGTTAACATAATACCCAAAATTATATATATCAAAATACAAAATTAATATATAACAAACAAATATTATATACGAAAACTAACCTCAATATTTATAAATAATTTCCACAAAACAAAAGCTTTCTTTGATTATCACTATGTAGTTTCCAAGTAGGTGTGCGATTATCTGCGGCGGAAGGGTGTGCGGTTATGTGGGGTAAGGGGGTCGATTTATAGGAGTTGAACTCCACATAAATCGCAACTCGCATCTGCGGTTTATTTGGAAAATATTTTTTAATTAAAACCGCAGTTCGCACTTGCGGTTTGTGTGCGTAAAAAACTGCGCCTCTTCCTCAATATCCACACCCGTTCGTTTGCAACCGTTGGGTAAAGGGGGGGCCGGTTAAACCCCAGTAAAACCGCAAGTCTGACTTGCGGTTTTACATGCATCGTTTTCTGTGTATAAACCGCAACTCGCATCTGCGGTTTACGTGGAAAATATTTTTTAATTAAAACCGCAGTTCGCACTTGCGGTTTGTGTGCATAAAAAACCGCGCCGCTTCCTCAATATCCTCACCCGTTCGTTTGTAACCGTTGGGTAAAGGGGGGGCCGGTTAAACCTCAGTAAAACCGCAAGTCTGACTTGCGGTTTTACATGCATCGTTTTCTTTTTTTTTTACCCATTGGATAACAAGGCGTTGCTGGTCAAAGACCAGTCAAACCGCAATTCTGACTTGCGGTTTCGTGGTCGTTTTTCCACGCTGGCTTCCACGTAATGACGTTGCTGACGAGGCAATGAAACCGCAATTCAGAGTTGCGGTTTGACCGAGTCAACCAACAAAACAGACCCACGCTAGTAATATTTTTCAAAACAGACCCATACCGGTAATTTTTTTAAAAAATAAACCCACTTGGGTCAATCAGCCCAGATCTTTTGAGTCTATTAATTAATAATGAAAAATAATTATAAAATATACTTAATTACTCTTTATTTATAATTTTATAAGTGTCTAAACGGACTTGCACCTTTTTAGTTATGGTAAAGATAATTTTTTAAAGATATTCTAAAAGATGATCTTATTTAAATAATCTTCTATAGATGTTTAAAATATAATTTTAATTAAGGTAAAATTATCTCTTGTTTAGTATACAAGTATTACTAAATTATTTTGGTTGAACCTTTATCGAAGTGTTTGTGTCAAAAAGTCACTCAGACACGTTATTCTCTATTTATAATTATGTTTAATCTTGTTAAAGATAGTCTTCTAATATGTAAAATTGGATAGTTATGTTAAAGAATGTAGTCTTAAAATAAAGCTTTTAATAAATATATTATTGTAGTTAATATTAAAATTCAAACAAATAGTCTTATTAAAATCATGGTTGCAGTCAAAATTAAAATAGACCCATTATAATTTTTTTATCGAACATTCTTAATAATAATTAATAAAAATAATATGGTGTTAAATATGATAAGAAATTACAATTTTAATTATTATATATTATTAGTGTAAAATAAATTTTATACTAATATTCAATCATAATTTTTTTATATTATTTTTAAAATATTAATTATTAAAATAAATTATAATTGATGTAAGTTAAATTTTTACACACTAATTAAACTAAAAATAATTGAATTAGAGTTATATTTTTTTTACGTATGACAGTTATGATTAATCTTTCTTTTCGTCGAATTACATTTTGTCCATCTACAAAATTCATACAGAAGATATTGATTAAGATGACAAAATGCAATATTATCAAATATTTATTAAAAAATATATATAATCATATAAAAAATTGTATACACTATGAAGAAATTAAAAGAAATAATATATTTTGAAACTTTGGAGTACTGAAATATTATATTTTGATGTTTATAAAATTTTAATATATTTGTAATATTCACATTTGAAAAAAGAAAATGATGCAATTTTATTTTAGTGTTTTATTGAACATTAAATATATTTATTTGCAAGAAATGATAAAAATTAAACTTAAATTTAAGACAAAAAAAACTCATTTTATCCAAAATAGAAATTAGAGATTATTGTCGTGGAAAATATGCATGACTTTGTTAGATGCTACACATTACACAGCTATAATGTCTACGTGTAACGTGTGAGTTTATCCATGGCCTACACCATTTCATTGCGTTTCTTCACTCTCTCCACCTCCACTTTCTATCTCTCTTTCCCAAGCACCAGGATTAGGGTTGCACTTACCCATTTACCCGCACTTTCTATCTCCAATCGACCGAGTTCACTCAGCTCCAACTCAATGAGTCAACCCGCCGATCCAAACCCTGTTGCCACGACAACCAACGACGCGCCGTCGCAGCCGGAAAACGCGGATGTTGTGGTGCAGTACGTGGTGCTCCGGCGAGACCTGATCGACACGTGGCCCCTAGGGAGCGTGGTCACCCAAGGTTGTCACGCTTCTGTTTCGGCCGTTTGGTCCAACAAGGACGATCCTTTCACCCTCGATTATTGTAGCCCCGATAAGATTGATTCTATGCACAAAGTAAGCCTTAGCTCTCATTATTTTTCTTCTTATTCTTCTTCTTACTGCTGAAAGTCAAATTTCTGATAATAGGCGTTTCCTTCTAGATTGAAATGTTCATATTCTCTTGTCAATTGGGCTTTCTAGTTTGTCAATCTGTTTAATTTTGGTGGTTCCAAAAGTTTGTGTTATATCCTGTTTGCCTCTGCAACCAAAAATTTGCCTAGTATTCCTAGTAGGGCATAAAATCTTAATGTATTGTAATAGGGCATAGAACAATGTTGATGAATGCTCCTGTTTAATTCCAGACCTTTCTGTCTTAATTTTTAAGCTCCATCAGCATCAGTCTTTGCCAATGTAAGTAAAAAATGGGATGATGATTGTTCGTGATTTGTAGTCTGGTTTTCGGGCCAGGAGCAAATGTTCTGGATTACTATTACCCTACTGCATACTTGACTGAAAGAGAGGTTTTTAATAAGATAGATGAAGAAACATCTTTGCACTTGGGCACACTAGCAGTGCTTGTTTCCTGTTGGCTTCGCCAAATAATTCCGTTCTCTTCCTCTAAATTAGTTTGGAACGGAGTGCAGAGAAGCACTTGAATATGATTATATGAATCATGCAGAATCAGGCTATTCCTTGCCCGCTCTCATATTTTTTAGGGCAATACAAATTCATTTTTCTTTTTATAGATTTTTTTTATCGGAGAGGGGTAGGCTGTGCCATCTTTACTTTCTCTGTCTAGCTAGTCATTGTTAGTATGATAACATTAGAAAGACCCTAAGAATTAGCAGCAGATTGTGTGTAGGTATAATGACTAACGAGTAACAAACTATCTAGATATTTGAGAATGCAGATTAAATTTAGAAAAAAGTTTTCTTTGAAAAAATAAGTTGATTTTAAGAAGTCGGAAATTTATAGTTTATGAGTATTTCTCAACAACTTATTTTTTCTTTCAGCTGTTTTTTATATTTTTTTTACTTTGTAAAGTTGATTCTTTGTTACATCCAACACTAATTATTTTTAAACCACCTTTAAACAAACTTACTCAAACAAAAATTAATTCAGATCATAATCCATTATACATATAATGGATTATTAAAATAATTTAATTTTTTCAGTTTTTCTAAACATACTCTTACTTGGCAAACCTCAAGCAAACAATATTCAATTCAACAATATGAGGAACAATATAAATATAACCGTATAAATAGTGTTTTGGAACATTAATTTAGTGTCTCTGATGTATTTTTATGTGAGCACATCACTGTGAGTCTGATAATTGTAATGGACAAACTCTTTTAAAACTACTTTGCGGCTCTGCATAAATATCAACCTTTGAATTTGCATTTTTTTATGCCTTGTACAATATCCTGGTTGTCATCGTTTTTATGAATTGGGATATTTTGAATATATCATTTTAAGGTGTGATAATATCTTAAAGTGGAAAGCCCAAATAGGCATATAGCATTGCTAAAGTGTGGTAATTGACAAATATTTGTTGGATTTCGTTCTTCGTTTTTCAATATTTGTATATGCAATTGGCTGTTAATGTTCCACCATACCAATTGTGGTTCTGCTGTTGTTTCCGTAGATTGAGCCATTTAACATTAGTCTCTTTTTTAACTTCGCTCACTTTTCTATATTGAACTACCTTTGGTTCCCTCTCTATTGTTTACTGCTTTAATTACTTTGTGTTTTTTTTTTCAAAAATATCCTAAGTGAAAGATGCATTAATAGTTTCAATGGTATGGAAAAATTATACAAATTATTGACAAATTTAATACCACTAATTAAATTAATTAAATCCTTAGTTCTTGTGAAGTAGTTGAAAGGGTTTTATATGCTGGCCTGCAGGCAGTAGTATCTGTTTGTGCATGACTGCATGTTGTTTCTGTTCTGGGCTATAAGATGTGAGTCATTTTTGCTACAGCTTAGCATTTGGTTTATACTTTAGAGATTAAATGACTACTGAATGTCAACTGTAGGTTACACTTGAAGTAAAGGGAGAAGCCCAGATCAAAAACTTGTCTGAGAAGCTTACATCTGGTGGAATCATGCACAAACTGTGGATTGAACAACCTGAAAACATACCTACCTGCCTTGCTACTAAGCCTTACCCGAAGTCAATCTTATCTTCATACTTTAAGAAGTTGAAACTCTGTAAGTGATGTCATGTTTGATGTTGCTTTTATTTCCCCTCTTGCTCCTGTTTGGTAGAAGATGCAGTGAATTGTGACTGGTAATTTGGAATGTTTTATTTTACTGCGTTCTCCCCTCAAATGCACAAAATCGTGCAATGGAGCAACTGATTTTCAAGTGCGGAAACAATTTTAAGATTTCTTTTTGACTATTGGCCACGAATGGGGTATGTTTGGTGGTTAAGTGGTCTTGATTCTTTCATGAACCTTATTTGGAAATTCGAAAAATATGGAACGTATAACAAGAAGTTGCAGTTTATTTAAACAGTTTCCGGCTTACAAGACCAGACATGACTGCGTCTTTCCGCAATACTACTTTGACGTAATACGAACTTTGAAGAGGCCTTGCTGTTTTTGGGCAAGTTAATCTTTGTTCTATCAAGTTTGCATTGGAGTTTTAGAATAATCGCGTTTCCCAAATTAATATAATTATTTGATCTGCTATTCTGCTGTCTCGCCTTTCGAGTATTTTTAAAAGACCATTAATGTCTATTATTCATCAAATGGATTGAATCTAAGAAGAGATTGGTCTCGTCCACATGGTACATTTCGTGTTCAACACTGTTTCGTATAAGATTGTCTATCCCAAATTTGATACTATGGAGAACTAAGAAAAAAGGGTAAATGAATTTGTTTCCTAATTGTTTTATGTTTTAATTCTACTCTTAAAAAATTTTGTACGTTTATAATTTCTGTTAAATTTTAAATAGTCTTTCTAAACGTTTGTGTTTACTTGTAGTCTGGTTTATCTTTTTATTTTTCAAAATTAGTTACTTAGAGATCTAAAAATAGTTTAAAAAAAAATCAATCTCAGGTAAGTTAACTTTGAGCAATAAAAAATAAATAAAAGACAAAAAGAGCAAAGTTTATAGATTTGAAAGGTGATGTTTACGGGTTAAATTACTAGTCGATATGAGGTTTATAACATATCTCTTTACATTGAGGATTTAACATTATGAGCGTAAAATGTGCAAGACCGAACATGTTGATGTTGATGTTTGGTATTGCCCCAATAATGGGTGGTACAATAATTCAAAAACAAATTGCTAAGATATACTATAATGTCATGTTTACAATGAATTTATTAAGGATTTAACACAACTTTACAAAACTTGCATGGAAGGTGAAAACCATTAATTGGTCATATAACTAGTGGACATGGAATCTCCATCACATTGGAAAAAAAAAAAAAAAATTCAAAACCCATACCAGCTGGAGATAAGTATAATACAATATATAAGTAGTAGAAAACTCTCACTCCGAGCTAGGTTCTAGGTTCGGAGGTTAAATCAGGCCTGAATTACATGGGATAAGAGCTTATCCTAATTTCATTAAAATGAATCACTCATCATTTCATATTATCCATGAAACAAGCTGATGATGAAATACATTTTTTTTTTCTACCGACTTTATGTTGTCTAACTGGTAATTGGTTGATTCGTAGTTAAACTGATCTAATTGAACAGTCCATATCATATGGGTAGGCTTGGTTGGGGAGGAATCTTGTTGTAATAAGTATGGCATGCGGCTCTAGGGTTGTTTATACGATAAAAGAGGGGGGGACTAAAAGTGGCTCGAGTAGATGTTTACACGATTTAAAAACATAGATTCTAGCTAGAAATGGTTATGTTGTGGTTCCTTAGATGATGGAGTCTCTCGTATGAAAAATCCGGAAGAGTAGCAATTTATCAAAATAATATATGATGATCGGAAAATCATGTGATATGTAAGTAGTATGAAACACCGATTTATATATATATATATATACATGGAAAGTGGTAAATGAAGATCTGTAAAGACAGGAAAAGAGAGAGGAAGAAAGGTGTAGAAGTAGAAGGATTACTGGAGGACGAGCGATCTGGTGCAGATGGTACAGTGATACCTGCGTTTGGTCTTAGAATAGAAAGGTAGAAAGCAGAAATTCCATTGGGTCTGTACGTCCATAGCCTGGATCATCCCTCCGCAGTAAGGGCACGCTCCGGGTGCTGCCTGCCTTGACACCACCCTCTCATCCTCTCCACAAACAAATACCAAACACATCTTTTTCTTAATCTCTCAATACCTGCTACTTGTTTCTGTATCAATAAACTGATGCAAAACGACGCCACCCCGAATATATATAATCAGCTCAAAGGAGAATCTAGAACTCCCTCCACACTAAACGCGTATTCACAAAATTCCTTTCTACTTTTCTTAATCGCGTCTCATATTTTCCACGCGTTATATCGTAACCATAGAAAAGATAGATAAAATGGTTTTTGTTTCTTTTCTCATTAAAAAGCTAATTAATTTCTCAATTGACTTTTTTTTTTTGAAAAAGAATAAGGTTTTTATACTATTGTTAAAAAGAGTTTTATAACCATATTTAATCACAATTTTTTATATTCATCATCTTTAAAATATTAATGAATAAAGTTAACAAACAATTTATCATATTTAAGATGTTGTGATAAAATACTAGTAAAATTCTTTTATATGTATCTTTTAAAAAATCTCCTATTTTTTATTAGTAGTTAATTTTATTTTACAATTTTATCTTTCATTATTTCCTATTTATTGTCTCTACTTACTTGTAAGGTTTTCTTCTCATTTATTGATTTCTCCTTGACAACATCTTTTTCATTTTTCTTTATTCTTTCATCATTGTAATTTAAACCTTTCATCATTGTAATTTAAACCTATAATTATAATCATTTATAATTTAAATATGTAATTATAAAAATTTATAATTTAAATATAACTATTATAATTTAGATATGTAATTAATTTATATTAAGAAATTTTGTATTATTAAAAATATTATTTAATTATTTTAAATGCCTCATTATTGGTTTAATAATCAATGATAATTTTACTTGTTGTCGACATGTGGATATCAACGGGTTCGCAAAAAAATAATTTTTTAAAAATCAAAGAAATTGTCATCAATATTTATTTACGAAAACATTGAAAAAATCTTTAAAGAAAAGTGGCCTACAAAGCTAAATTTTAAGTTCAGGAATCTATTACGCGTAAGAAAAGTATTAACACCTTACAACATCTATCTTAAGGACGATTATCTCTAATTAAATGTGGAAAATTAGATAACTTAAAAATATTTATTTTACCCTTGAAATATAAGGATTACTTTTATTTTATTTTTGGGTTTAACATTTTAATGAGAAAAATAGTATTGGAAAATTTATTTTTTAAAGAATATTATTAATATTTTTTTAATTGACTTATTTTAGTTTTATTTGTTAGGGCTTGACAGGAGTGAATTCCTACTCATATGTATCTCTAAGTGTAATGGAGAATCAAATTTTACGTAGTTCTTGAAACGATTTGCATGTTGAGTTTTTAATTTTGGTAATTAAATTTTTAATATTCTTTATTTTATTTTCAAATATTATTATCACAACCAAATTAGAAGTGCATCCAAAGTGGTCACTATGATTATTTAATGTAATCATCAAATTAAAAGTGCATTCGAATTGACAATTATTAAACTATGATAGCTTTTATAATAACTAAATCAAAAATTCATTTGAAGTAGTCATCATTAAAGATGTTTAATTTTTTGTATTTAAAAAAATAATTTTAAAGGAGTTCACGATAATCAAATTGGAAATACATTTAAAGTGATCGTCATGAACCATTTTATAATTTTCAATAGTCAAATTAGAAGTGTGTCTTAAGTGACTATTATTTCTTGTAAATAATTTAAATAGCATAATAATAAATTATAACAACCAAGTTTTATAAAAGAAACGAAATTAGAAGTGCATCTAAAGTAGTTATTTTAGTTTTCGTAACCATCAAATTAGAAGTGCATCCAAAGTGACCATGATTAAATTTTTTCTTTAAATTAAATAATATAAATTACACAATAATAATTTTCACAACTAAAACTTTTATAAAAGAAACCAAATTAGAAGTGTATCTAAAGTATCTATTATTAAATTTTTCTTTCGTAATAATAATTATAACTACTTTTTATGATATTTAAATTAGAAAAACATATAAAGTGGTTATTATTAAATTATTATTTTTAAATTAATATTATTATCATTATTATTGATTTTATATTTAATCGTAATTTTATTATTTGTCATTTCATGTATTTGTAACAATATTTTAAAAATATAAAGTAAATAAAAGAAAAGGATAGAATAAATAAATAAATAACTATTTACATTCCCATAAAGCTAAAAATAACACATTTTGAGCCTTAAAGTCAAAAGGCGTACACTTAGCGTAAAGTAGAGGTGTGAATAGTAAATGTATGGTTTGGGTAGGGGAGTGAGTTTATACCTATTATAACTTCCTAATTTTCCTTACCTTTGTTCCAATCCTTTATTTTGTTGCAGTTCTCTTTTTCCTCTTCCTTGGAAATTTTTCTAACCCCTCCTTAGAAATATTTTCTAACCTCTGCTTTTACTCTTCAATCCCTTTTTTTATAGTTGATTTCGTGCTTGTGTTTTTAAGACTGTTTTAAAAATAATTTAGCCATATTTAATGAAGAATCTTCTTTTTTTTTTTTGCAAGATGTATAAAAACATAGGTAAGGGGCACCATGGACAAGGGCTAGTAGTGAAATGATAAAGCTCTCTTGGAGAAAAATAGAACTGTGAAACAAAAATAGCAATTGGAAGTAGTCTAAAAATAGTTCAACTAGCAGGGGCACGTTGCTTTGGAGAAGCCATGACAGTGATTGTAGAGTTGACCATTGTTATTTCTTTTTCTTTCCTTTAAATGATTTTGTTCTCTTCCTATATTTCTTCTGCTTACCATCTTTTTATTTTTTGGATTTGAAAGCGATGTATGAGTCAATTACTTTGTATGGTGATCTGCTTCTTCTCCCAATTCTAGTTTGATCAAGATTGTGATGATTCATGCCAAAATTGTGTAAAAAGGTTGGATAAAATTGGGTGCTTACACTTGTCATTTTATAACTTTCAGCTAGTTGATAAATTAATTTTACCAAATGCTTAGTGTTTGTTTAACAACAGTTTTATAAAAAAAAAAATTAGTATTTAAAAACTAAAAAACTTGTTTGATTCGTGTTTTCTTAAAACAATTTTTAAAAAAAAAATTCTGGGTTTTTAGTTTTTAAAAACTAAAAAACAAGAACAATTATAAGTAATTTTGCTTTTTAATTTTCTATTTTTGTTTTGAAAACTCATAATACAATGATAATATGTTGTTTTTTTTTTTATTTTCATTAATGACATTTTCATAAACATAAATAATTTTTTTTATTTTTATGTCTTCAAAAAAGTTTTCAAATAATGTTTATTAAACAAGTTTTTTTTTTCTCTTCTAGAAAATAGTTTTTGAAAACTCTTTTCAAAAATTAAAAAATAAAATAAAATCAATCAAGCTCTTACAATTAGTTTTTCAACTTCTAACTAACTTTTCACCTATTCCTACCAAGCACATAGGCAACACCAAACCTGATTTGAGAATTGTCAACTTATAAATAAGTGGTCACCTGTTTCCTCAGACTCACTATAAAACACACATCCTTCATTTTCACCTGCTAAAACTCCTTTTTTCTGAAGGTTGTTCCTTGTTGGCAATCGGTCTACTTCAAGTCTCCAAGCTAAATACTACACCTTTGGTGGAACCCCATTTAACCATAAAGATTTGTATAATTTGTCTTTAGCATGAGATCCCTTCAGAGCCAAAATCTTGTAAGCTGAGTTGACTGACTACTTCCCTATTTCATTTGTCATCAATCTCCATTCATCTTGAGACCCATCATTGAAACAAATAGGCTTCAATTTTTTACCTAAGTCCTCTACCATCTCTTCTTTCCAGGCAAATAAATTCCTCCTCCAATTCCATCTCCACTTAGAATCATTGTTCTCGCACATCTCCTTCACTTAAGAGTTCTTACCTACTACTAGCTCAAAAAGCCTAGGATATAGATCACTAAGGCTTTGACTCTCTAACTACTTGTCCCTCCAAAACATGGTTTTACTCTCGTCCCCAGATGCAAATCCATCCACCACCTAGAGCTTCTCCTATGGTTTACCTCCCAAACTCCATCTTTATTTTGATACCTCGACCTTAGAATTTGAGTCCAAAACCTATCTCCCTATATAACTAATCTCCACTTTCATTTTCCTAGCAAAACAAAATTAAACATCTGCATGTCCCCCATCTCTAAAGCACTTTTAACTATAGACCTTTAGACTCTCTCCAAAGACATCTAATACACTTTTTGACTATCCTCCCTCCCTCTCCACAAGAAGTTTTTAAAAATAGAGTCAAGTTTAGAGATTATACTATTTAGAGTGTTGAATAATGAAAGATAGTAGATTGGTAAAGACAATAATACAAATTTTATGAATACAATTCTACCTGCCATAGATAGACATTTATTTTCCCAACCATAGAAGCGTTTATGTATTATTCTACCAAATTTTTCCACATCTCACATAAAGATGGATTGGCCCCAATTGGAAGGTCCAAATATCTGCATGAAAACTCTCCCAACTTACAGTTTAGCAACACTGAAGCCTTATTGAGCTAATTGATATCACATTAACTCCGAATAATTGGTTCTTATGAAAATTTACCTTCAAGCCTAAGACCAACTCAAAATTTTGCAATATTGCTTTAATTACCTCCATTGAATGGCAATTCTTCTGCATCAGTAATATAGTGTCATCTGCAAATTGTAAATGGGAGATACACACCTTATCATTTCCTACTATGTGCCCTTTCTACATATCAATATTTATTGTCATCTGAATCAACTGGCTGAGCCTTTCTATTGTTATCAGGAACAAAAATGGTGATTTTTCTTATTTATTAAAAATTAAACAAGAGAGAAAGAGGGAAGTTGATGACAAAACTTGCATTTTTTTTATAATGTCTTTGTGACCTAGTAATTGAAAACTATATTTTTTATTGAGTGACAATGATGATAAACCCAAAAGGAGCAAGGAATTTAGATGATAAAAATTAAAATGAAGCATGTATACATTTCCTTTCGAATTTAATATTGGTTTAATTAATAGCATAGTAGTTTACAACATATCATTCACGATGAAGGTTAAGCTTTCATTCCCTTTCCCTTTTCCCAATCTAAGGAATAGGTATACATGTATTAATGAACTGTGATGTTATCTTGTCCAATGAGGCTAGGCTACTACACACAAGGTGTTTGTAGCTGCACCCTCAACACCTTTCCTAAACTAACAACTCTAACATCTAACGTAATCCCCAACTTGAATATAGTATGAAAATGTGAAGACATGTTGAATTTGTTTAACAAATACAACAAAATAGATTAGAAATAATGACATGTCCACCCAAGAAAATGTGTTGTGTGCATGGATATCCTTTTCTTGAGATGCATGAAGATTGGACTCAAGTTTTGATGAAGCTTTCTCTCAAGTTTCATATCTTTAGTAGGTTTTGATTTTTTTTTCAATTTATTTTACAGTACCAAACACGTTTCTATAGATATGATACTTTTATTGATTGTTTATAGCATAGGCCTGAGTGTGTCTATGAGTTTTTGAGTTCTTGTTGATGATCATTTTCATGAGCAAATTGATTCATTGTGTTGTTTTCAAGTTTGGAAAGCAAAGGTATCAAAGTTACTAAGTTAAGTAATGATTTACCACAAGGATAATTAATTATGTAAGTTGGTAATAGATTACCTAGCTGACTTAAGCTAAAAACACATGAATTCATAGTAGAATCGTGAAGTAATCGATTACCTTGTGAATTTGAGATGCATTCTAATTGCACGTTCTCTGCAATAATCGATTACCACATAGAGTGTTCCATTTTGGGTTTTGTTTTGAACTTCTAGGTAATTAACTACTTGCAAAAGGTAATCAATTACTTAAGCTTTTTTAATACTTTATCAATCGATTTTGCATAAGAAAAGAAAGAGGAAAATAGGTTTTTGTGTGAAAAACTTTACCATTTTTGAGAGAAAACCTTCAAAGAACCCAACAAAGCCTAGTTTAAGCCATGAATGTTCATTAAGATTTGTGATTGGAAGTGAAACAAAGCAAGAGCATTTGATTTCTATGCTTGGGTAATCTTCACTACAAGGTGATATCTTTCCTGAACCTAAATCTCATTGTTTGTTAGGGATAATCTCTTGAATGATTTTTTATTGAGATTATGTGAAATCTTGTGACTAGGTGTCATGAGTGAGGCTTATGTTTGTGTGGCGGGTGTCACTAATAAATAGTCTCTTGTGGGGTGCAAGAGTTTTGTCCTTTTTTATGAGTTGTTTTAAGTCTTTCTTGAATTGTATGTACATTATGCTTGTTTTCAATTCATAGTGAAAACAGGTTTAGCGAGGTGCTAGATCTACACTGATGTAGGCCATTTAAGGGTTGAACTAGTATAAACAACATTGTTATTTTCTATATCCCTACACTCTTGTCTTTGGTTTATTTTAGTTGAATTTTTACTACATTATTGAGTAATTCGCAGTTGTATAATTAGATCTTGAATCTGTATTAACTAGGTTTGTGTCAAACATTGAATTGGTTATACTTGTTGGACAAATCTTGGAATTGAGTTTGGCATTGTGTTTTCTATCAAAGAACATTGATCTGCTCCATTTTACAATATATTTGTAATCTTTGAAAATGTTTAGAAAAACTCTAGAAAGAATCTTGAAGGCACTTGAAAGGGGAAATTGTAAAAACTCTGATTTTGAAAAGTGTAAATTATTTTTGGGAAATCTATTCACCCCTTTCTAGATTCCCTCTAGGACCAACACTTTCCATTCAAGAATACAATAGTAAACAACTAGAAAACAATAATTCATAGAAAGCACATGGTGCCTCCGCCATCTCCCACATCACACTCACATCATAACCTTTCCATTCATTACCATTATCGATATTGACAATCATATTCAAACAAAATGATGCCTCGTAGATTCAATCTTCTAATCCCATGAATAAAAAACTTCCCTAGGGAATCTCCCACCGTTGATGCACTACCATGTGTCGCTCTTGTCATGGTAGAATTTTACCCAAGGCATTCCTATATTTTGAGATGATGAAAATCCTTCCCCCCATGGAAACACTCATCGTGATCCAATTGTTCCTCATTTAAAACCCCATATTGCACCATGTGTCCCTCTCCATTTTGTACCACCTACCCCCTCAGCCGAAACATGAATGACGACTGCCACCCCTTTGTTAGGTAAAGACTTCATTCTAAACTCAATACCACATACCTTTCTTGCTTCACTTCTAATTTTTTCCCTTCTTGCCACATATCGCTTTCTAGATTATAGATATTCATGTATGTGCTCCCTACTACCACAATGCTTTCGTCCACCCCTCCGTTGCAAAGAAATCCCATATTGATTAATATTTTAAATACACTTATTTACTAAAAATGATTGCAACATTAATTTTTTTAGGATTAATTTCATATTCTATTCCCCCAATTAGGCATGCCCATAAGTTTGACCCTTCCCATTTCTGGTAGTTAAAGATCACTGCAAATGTTTTTTAATTCAAAAAATAAATAAAAGAATAAGTGAGTGCCATGTAATTTCCACCTACAAGAGATGAGTTCTACCAGTGTTGTATTTAACAGCTGACTGTGACAATCCTTAATGATGCCAGTTACTTAGGAACTTGGATGCAAACCATAGAAACATTCAAGGACCTAGATGCCTCTGAAATTCTTTCAAAGACCTAGTGTCAGCGCCTTAATCTTTCAGGAACCTATTTGATATTCACTCAAGTACTAATTTATTACTATAAGTAAATAATCAACTATCTTGCACTTGGAAATCTCTCTCCATGCAAATAATAGATTATTCTAAGTAAATTATTGATTATACTGCAAACTAGTTAATATTGACTTTGCCACAGTTAGTTTTCATTCAATACAAGTACTTATTGATAAATTTTAAATGTTAAGGATCACAATATCTTAAAATAAAATTTGGGGTTAAAATTTTCAAAGTTGTGGAAGTCAAGGTCAGAATATGCAAATAAGCTTTTTTTTTTTTATTTTCTCTAGCTTTAATTAATACTATATTTAAGATTAATTTTAAGCAATTACCTATATTTTTAATTTAAAAAATAGTTTTGATTAAGTTTTTAGATGTACTTCTTATGTGTCCCATAAATATGTGAGCAAACCTTGATATACTTTCTCTTATAGCATGTCTCACACCTTTTTGAATTGTTTCACACCTATATATCGGTGATGTCTGATGGACTTCTCTCCGACCGCACTCCATTTAAACAGAACTTAGGTGTTATCAACATGGAACAAATGCTTTAGGTAACCTTCTCAATCTTGATTGCACCACCATAAAATCTAGAACAAGAGAAAATGTCACACATCCTAATCACTGCTTCCACAACTTGGTATAGTTTACACCAACTCTCAATTAGGCCACCCACCTTTGCTCCCTCCCGATGCCTTTCTGATAATGTCGCCGAAGACTAGCCAAGAGGGACTTGATCTTGAGGCCAAGATCTTGATCTTGGCAAGAACACTATTGGAGAAAAAAAAGGGTGATCTCCACGTGGAGATCTATTCTTCTTCAAGAACACCCAAGATCAGCCCTTTACCCAAAAAAAATCATTTTTTATTTTCTCTCTCTTGTTCATGCATGCTAAAAAAAACCTCCCCTAACTAAAACCCAAAATTAATTGGAAAATGAAGAAGAATGGGAAAAAGCAAACAAATTCGTTCACACAATAACCAGATCAACAACAACAAATAGATCAACAAAAAAAAATAAAAAATGAAAATAAAAACCAAAACTTGGGGGTGGCGCGGTGGAGGGAGAAGGGGTGGTGCGGAGGAGGCATGGGGGCACGGTTAGGGTTTTCAGAAAAAGAAGAGAAGAAGAATAAGGAGGGGGAGAAGGTGGCATGACCGACTAAGGGAAAAGGAGGGAGTGGTTTGGCACGGTTAAGTGAGGGGAAGGGAGGAGTGATGCAGTGAGAGAATGAAAGTGAGTGAGGAGGGGAGGGGGAAGGGCGAGTAGCATGAAATAAGATTGGGGGAGATCATATGAGAGAGAAATTTAAGTGTGAAAATGGGAGAGAGTCGGGGAGAGTGAAAATTGAGTGTGAAAATTGAAGAATGTTAGAATGTGAACATTGAAAATTGAGTGTGAAAATTTATATAATTATTTAATTAAATTATTTAAAATATATAATTATTTAATTTAAATTATTTTACAATAAACTGAAAATAAATATTAAATTTGATGATGTGGCTTTGTTAAGTCCACCAAAAGTGTTCCAAGATCACAAATTGTGATCTTTTGTTGGAATAAAAAATAGAGTTGATCTTCAAGATGATGTGACATTGCAAGGTTCACCAAAAAGTAGGGTAAGATAAAAAAGTTTGATCTACCCTTGAAATGCTCTAAGTGCTTGAATACACATGGATAAGTGTGCCTCCAGCAGCCTGTGCATACAGTAGGTGCATGTGACAATTGAGTCGGCTAGTGTAACGTGCATATGGCATGACATGCAATTCAATGTCACACAAATATGAAATTCCAAAAATGGTTTGCTCAAACGATTTTAGTCCGATTTTTTCCTGTTCTAGTCTAGGTTGATAATGCGTTAGCTAAGTTGATGCATATCCGATCTATTGTGCTACTTTACTCGGTCATGGGTTTGGTTGCTAGTTGGACTAGTTTGACGAGTCAATTCTAATTGAGTTTTAAAACATTGGAAAAAAGAAAAAAGAAGGTTTGTGAAGGGAGAGTGAGAGCCAAAAGCAAGGTTGAAGGCCTAATTAATTAGAATTATAAGTTGTTTTAATCTAGAAAAAGTAATTAATATTAATAAACATGTGTAAGTTCCACACTCACATTAATGTTTGTCATGTCATGTAGGAAGTGATACCTCACGTGAAAGTCAACATCTAAAATTTAATGGTTAACATCTTATACTTAACGAAGGCACACATTTTAAAAAGAGTAATGATATAGATACACTATATATTTATACACTTAATCGATACTTCTTATTTCTTTTTATCTTTTTCATCCCATCACATCATAACTCCTATCATATCTATATATTCTTTTCTTTTTCCTTTCTCTCACTAGGTGTATAATAGCATTTGGAGTGTACATGTATCATTTTCTTTTAAAAATTGAAAGACATAATATCATGATATAAAAATAAGGAGGTAAAATGTCAAAATTTGACAAAGTAATAAAGCACAAAGTTTAGTTAAGTTTTATAGTTAGTTATAGTGATTTTATCATAATAGAAAAAAACTTTAATGTTTTGAATATTATAATTTTTTATATAAAAGTATCAATATTTTTGTTTTTAATTATTAAATATTTAAAATTTGACTAATGTATATTATTAGTAAATTTAAATATTAAAAGATTAATAAATGCTTTAAAATGAAAATTTTTCATGAAGAGAAAATAAATTATTTCATACAAATAAAGAAATGGAAATATGAATTATTTAAATTAATTTATTCAAACAAATTGTTTTTATAAATAAAGGGACGATTGTTTCATATATTAAAATATTGTTTAAGAGAATATAGATATAAAAAAGTAATATTTCTATATTTGATACAAGTTTTCAAGTTAATTTTATGACATCTTTTATTTTTTAGGATGTTTTAACTTCTCATTTTTCTACATTTTATTCTTACAATAAAAAGTAAGAAAATTCAATTCTCGTCAAATATTAGAAGCTACCTATAAATAACATGTAACTTCTATTGTTTCTTATTTTTATTTAAATTATTTTAAAATTTAAAAATATTTCAAAGAATTTCAAAATATAACTAAACATAATTTTAAATTTATTTATACATATTTTAGTTTTATTGTTCTAAGAATAAAATTCTTAAAAATATAATACTTGAAACAAATACTTCAAACAAAATTCAATTACAAATTATTCAAATATTATATATTTAATTTTCCTAAGATTGCTAAATTCTCTACGCACCCAATGTAAAAAAGACACTTGAAAATATCATGCTTGAATCTCCTGTTGAAATAACACAACCTACTGCGATCTTTATTCACTTGTTTTTTTTCCCTTGCTTTCTGATCAATCTCTCCTAGTCACTTTCCTGATTCCTCCTCCCAAACCAAACGTACCATAAAGATGTTAAAAGTCAACAACATTTAAGGAATGAACGGACCCCCCATAGGAATAATTAAACATCGATTTGTTTGCATAAATATTTTTTTATTTTTAATTATAAAAATATTATTTTGTTCTTATTTTAATTTTTATTTTAAAAATTATATAAAACAGTGAAAATGATAAAAGAATTTTTTATTATTTTCAATAATTTAATTTTTAAATATAAAAATAATTAAACTAATGTTTTTTATAATTAAGAATAAAAACAAAAAACATTTTTGTTTTTTCAAATGAAACCGTGAGCAGACATTTTGATACTATATCAGGGAAAAACATGAATACCTTCCTAGAAATGAATCTGATATAGTGTTTAGAATCTGGCTAGTGGCAACATCGATCATTGTAATTTTAATAAAGTCGCTCTTTTTTTCTACTCTATTTCTTGAAACCCACGACGTAATTTGTCGAAACCTTCACTTTTTCCAATCCAATCATTTGAGTTTCTAAGCTACGCGCTATACATCTTCCTATTTAATTTCTTAGTTATCTAATGACTTCCACTACCGTATCTTGTGTAATTAAGAAGCTTCTTTGATTTCACTACTATATAAGCTAGCATTTGCATATGATCATCAATTATTAAAACCAAACTAGCTAGCTTAATGATGAATACGCAGAAAACTTCATCACTCATTAAACAATTCCTGAGGTCTATGAAGAAACTGAAGACTCTAATGCACTCTTGGCGAGGGTATTCCAGAAGTTTGAAACAAAAAAACTGCAGGTTGTTGAAGAAAAAAATAGGCTTGCAAAGGTTCCTTGAGGAGGAAGAAATTCCCGATGAGGATCATCATATGGTACAATATAAAAGCGCAATAAGTAATGTTTTGGAAGATGATATTGATAAAAGGGCAGAGGCTTTTATTGCTAACTTTCGACGTCGGCTAAGTTTGGAGAGAATAGTTTATTCTGAGCCAAGGTATTACATAAGGTATGGTTTTTAGGGTCACTAATTAGTAATTAAGTGAATGAACTAGTTATTTTCCAAGGTTCTTTTATGAATGTAATGCTTCGGAATTTGTGTGTTGGGGTTTGCTTTAAATAAGTTAGTTTGCTTGAGGTACATTAGTTGTTGGGATGCATTATTACATGCTTCTGTCCTCTTAGCCGCCCAATTTACGACATGTTTCTTTTTTCTCCTGCTCGACATTGCAATTTCTGGAGACTGTCTCGAGGATGTTTTTGAATTTCTTCTTGCTAAAGAAATAAACGAAACTATAGATTGTAATTTGTTTACAAGCGATAAATGGTAAATTTAATATGCTTTTATTAATGTGTTTTTTTATTTTGTGAATTTATGTA
Source organism: Psophocarpus tetragonolobus (assembly GCA_037954015.1). NCBI lineage: Eukaryota > Viridiplantae > Streptophyta > Magnoliopsida > Fabales > Fabaceae > Psophocarpus > Psophocarpus tetragonolobus. Next base: position 20,294,177 of record CM075688.1, on the reverse strand, counting down.
TGCACCTGAAGTAGCTAGCTACTCACTGGTAGTAATAGAAATGTTAAATAAGTTATGAACAAAGGAATTTAACAGGGTTAATTTACAAATCACACTACTGCTAATAAGTTTTATTTGTGTGCTACTTAATTTGTGGGCTAGCACGAGTCTTCAGAAATGTCAATTTCATACTAGTTATATACAACAGAACAATTGAATAAAAATATGATAATGAACGACTTGTATGTACATTTTATGATACAGTTGTAATTCTAATTGCTTTGAACGGAGCCTCAAACGTCTACGACTACGAGGCTGATCGATAAGGCAAATAGGTCCAAATTCAAATGCATAAAGTACGTACATGTGCATGTTTTGTAATATTTAACATGTAATAGGATACCAATTATGCATTTAAACCCTATAATTGTGCATAGATGCATATATAAGTTACATATATGTTTACGAAAACCCTACATTTTAGGAAAGAAAGGTGCAGTGTGAACATTATGTGTGTTTGTGTTCTTAATGTATGACATGAAATTTATACGATGGCGGGTTGATTCACTTGGTGTTTTGATGGTCAATGACATTCTGAAATGCACCAGCCAATGCTTTGACTTTGTTCCTCCTCTCATCCAATAGCTTCGCCGCATTCTGTTCGATCACATCATTGGACACTGGAGAGTTTGCCTCTTTCTTTTCCAACATCCCATCATCACTTGCTTCTACTTCCTTTGCCTTTTCTTCTTCAACTTCACTCTCTACTTTTTCATCTTCTTCCCCTTCCCTCACCTCTTTAACCTCCTCACTTACTACTTCTTCAACTCCTTCCTTCTTCTCTTCCTCATTCTTGCTCTCACTTTTCTCATCTTCTTCTACCACAACCCCTCCTTCTTCTTTTTCTTGCTCCTCTTCTTTCACCTCAACTTCTTCTTCAGTTGTTGGATGACTCTCTTCAATGTTGCACTCTTCTTGTTTTGTATTCTCATCCTCTTTTTGCTCTTCTTCTGACACTGTAGGAATGACCTTCTCATCATCAACTAGGGCTTCAGCTTGATCAGACTCCTCAGGCTTTTGGTCATGTTCTTCTTCTTGATCATGTACTTCTTGATCATCATCATGCTCAACATGTTCATGTTCATGTTCGTGTTCATGTTCATGTTCATTTTCATCTTCATGTTCATGTTCATGTTGAGAGTCAACTTCTTGACATGAGAGTTCTTCTTGATTCTCTACTTGCCCAACCTCTTCATTCATAGCTTCTTTAACTTGTGAGTCAGTAGTACCAGTAGTACTAGTCTTTGAAACATTGGGTGAGTCGGCTGAAGCATTATCACCTACTATAACCTTGTTAGCAGTTGAAGTAGAAGCATTTTTGGTGGTGCTCTTTTTGGTGGTCTTACCACTGAGTGGCTGAGTTCTACTTTCCTTGGGGGTCTTTGAGAGCCTCTCTGGAATGGGTTTGGAAGGGTTGGTAGTGGGTTTAACAGGAACACTGCTAGAGCGAAGTGGCACTTTCCTTTCGCGTGGGCCAGGGGACACAATGGCCCTTTGTTGTCTCGAAAGAGAGGGGGTGTGTGGGGGGGTTTGTTTGGAGACCCTTGAAGATGAAGATGATGGGTCAAAAGATCTTCTCCTATTAAGAGCAACTTTTGTGGAAGCATCACTCTTAGGAAGCTTGAAGGAGGAGTGAGAATCAAGACGTATTGAGCTGATTGTGGGCTTCAGATAGTTAGGGATTGGCTTCTCTGATGGGCTTGAGGTGGCCTTCTTTGTTGTGGATGCCTTGCTTGGGGTCTTTTTCGTGCTTGTGATATTGGGAGAATTTGAAGATGACCCCTTCTTCTCCTTCCCAACTACACCACTGTCTTTTGCTTTTGTTGCCATATATATTTAGGTGCCTCACCTAACGGTTTATTTAGAAGAACCTGCAAAATTTAGTCTCATTGTTTTAATCAGATGTAGAGAATCATTATCTCAACATCCCAATAAATTACTAATTAAGATTCAATTCTGCCTGCCTACATTATGGAATAGTCTTTGTTGCATAATATTAATTTTGAGCAAATCATGGCAACATAGTTATATATGAGGTCAATTATACTCCTTTTTAGTTTCCCACATAAATTACAATCAAGTATTAAAAAAATGAACTTGATTAAATTAAAAGTATAATGCAACATTTTCTCTCTTTAATTATTTGAGAGTTGTTAATTATATAATGCAACATTTTTTTTTCTCTAATTCTTTCACGTATAATCCATTCTATCCGTCCTTTTATCTAACACATATTTTGTTTATATCCTCTTTTGTTGTACAAATTTTGTGCAAAATCTATTCACCTAATTTGTTATGCAAATCTAACTAAGATTCAATCATGTCTCTCAATAAGTTAACCATTGTTGCATAGAAACTTTCTCGAAGGAAATGCTAAGTGCCAACAATCTATTTGAGGTGTTGTAAGAAAACAAACTATGTGAGGATTCAATCATGCATAAATTTCAAGTGATAAGTAAAAAAAATGTCATAAAAAGAACAAGTTGAAGAGAATGTTAAAAGTGTTTTTCTCCTTTTCTTTTACTTGATTCTTTGCGTATATATGACTATTATAAATGAATTGTGAGAATTGTTGCGTGAAAACAACCGTGCAATAAAATGATGTGTGCAAATTAATATATAAAAAAAAGGTTAGTTTTGCATTATCATTATGTAATAATCTATCTTTATAAGATTTTTAAAATATTATGGATAAAGTTAACAAACATAACATAAATAATAGATTGTTATTGAATCATAATGTAAAATTCTTTTATATACCGATAGTATTAAACTCTTAATATATTTGAAAATAAAATAAATCATTAATTTTATCTTTCAAAATATACTGAATATCCATTATTTAATTTTTAGATATTTATATTTTATTAACATTGAGAGACTAATTAATGTGAAAAAAAAAATCAATTTAAGAGACTATGTAACATAATTTTGAATATTTTAATAACTATTTATATATTTTTTTCATTACTTTAAAAATATTTGGGCGAGAAGGTAATATTAATCAATTTATTCATTTGAAAATAGTTGCATATTACTTTTTCTTATATCGCCAAGACCGTCTGTGTCCCCTTCTATCAACAATTTTAAGAAATTCAAATATATTATTTGACTTTCTTCTTCTTCTCTTTTTTATTGTAATTATGACAATAGGGCAAAGCTGAATATTATCGAGAGGTGAAAGAGTTTAGTTCAATTCACATCTAATGAAAGATACACACAGGATCAGAATTAATTAAAATTATATTTACAATAAACGATGGATAGTTTTGATTTTGATATAACATGTTACAATAGCTCACCATGATGGCCCCATGTATTTGCTGATACTAATTTGGAAAAATAAATGAAGTATGATGGAATAACATGAATTGATTAATATAAAATATATTCTAACCCAGCCAACTTTAACTGGGGAAAAAGAAAAACATATTATTATAAGTCCGCAAACCAAGAAACGTTCCTTATTCCCTAACCGAAATCGCGTAAAAATAAAGGCATTTTCTTGATGCACTACGGTTGCTATTCGCACCCAAAATATAAAAACCAAAAAAATCTTTACTTTTTCGTAACTAGGAAGATAAATGTTTTCTAGATCAGTTGATTCAAAAACATACTTGATACTTAGATCCAGATCAATTAATTTAGAACATATATAAAAAAATAAATTTCAAATCACATAATCCAAATAACATAAGTTCATTTTAAAAAATCAATTCTAGATCAACTGATCTAAAATTTCTTGAGAGAAAAAACACATGTTGCATAGAGAACAAAATCTGCATCAACTGATCTAAAAATTAACAAAAGAAGCATACAAAAAGAACATGGATTCAATGCACACCTGTTGTATATTGTAGAAGGAGGAAGATTATAACCGGCAATTAAGATGACTCCAGGAAATTGTGTTGTCGTAGAAGGAGGTTTTATGAAAGTTGTATAGTAAGTGTAAGCATGTTATGAAAAGGGAGGAGAGGAAGAAAGATAGGAAGTGCGGTGCCACATATAAGTAAAAGTTTTAGAATATTAGGTCAAAATGCAACGAATGTTTTGAAATTTTAAAAAATATATTAACCCAAAGAAGGGTGCGTATAGCGACCAGGAGTGTTAAAAGAAAATGCTTAGATTGTCATAATTGGACATCTAAGATTGTTTTTGGTGACGCAAAGTCTAAGCCCATTATTAGATATTCGTTGTTTTTTTCAAATCCTCCCATTAATGTATTCTTTATATGAAAACATTCATCATTGTCGGAATTTTGTTTTCTGTTACCATCAAACTAATGGCAAATAAAGAGATCAGAGGGAGTTTTTTTGCAATAAAAAAAAATCAAAGATACCTAAAGTATTTTTACTTTTTAGTTAAGTAATTATAATCAAATAATCATCGTGTAATGCATACTTAAAGAAATCTATGTTCCTTCAAAATACAAGAAAAACAGAAAAATCAACTAATGGGCATGCGAAACAATGATTAACTTAGACCTCTTTTATATACCAGGGGAAGCAAGCAAAATTCAAAAGCTTGATTGAAATTGAAGTTAAATATCGAAATTCGTAGAAGAAAAAAGAAAGAGTAAATTTACAACAACTAAAGCAGAGAAGGTTTCAGGTTCAGAAAACGTACCTTGATCAAAGAAAGTTCATGGAAGAGTGAATTGTAGACACAAAGAGAAAGTTTATTTGAAAGATGAGAATATATGAAGAAAGCCTAAAAAAGAAACAAAAAGATTGGTTGGATGATAAAAAACAGAGGAGAGTTTGGTTTACCTAATAATATCCAAACGAAGCGAAAATGTTGCACAAACTTAAAGGTTTAAGGTGGTAATGGTGTTTGTGAAGGCAGACGAGTGTTTGCATTGATCAGAACTATAAGTTGTCTTATTTTATCAAACGAAGATGTGAATAACCGGAACAATTGGGTTGGATTGTTGACCTTTTCTTCAACTGTTTGTTTGGAATGTATGAATTTTCTCCATAGTTTTGTATCCGTTTTAAGTCTAAATATGGATAACTCACGATGTTTCAGATTATCTATTATAGAGTAGAGCCAGATAGCGTAAAGTGCTTCAAATTTCTCATTAATTTAAATTAAAACTGATTCTTAAAACCATTCATAAATAAAAACAATGAATGATTTAATTAAGTTTTATGATATTTTATAAAAAAAACTATTTTTTAATTTAACTTAAATGTATTTTGTATTATATCTCCTATTATTTCTAAATATAATATATAATTCATAAATGACTAAAGTATATATGTATATATTTTGTATTATATCTCCTATTATTTCTAAATATAATATATAATTCATAAATGACTAAAGTATATACGTATATCATTATTATATTTGTCGATGAAATGCTAAGAAATAGATATATAAGAAACAAATATCAGAAGTTGTTTGATTTTGTAATCATAAGTTTGTAAATAGTAATTCAATATTTTAAAAGAAATATATAAATAGTAAATTTGTATTAACAATTGTAAAGCTGTTTCAAATATAATTTTACAAAAATAAACTTATGAGTTTATTTTAATATCTTATAATTTATTTTTGTAAGTCATTTAATTAATTTATAACTTATAAACTATTAACTTTTTATTTTTATTTTTCATTTGAAATATTTTGTATCTTTTTTTAAAAAAATTGCCTACCACGTCACTATCAGTAATGTCACGTTTTGTCTTTCATGTTTTTCTTTCTCCCACCCTCACATGACATTATGTAAACACATATTTGAAGACATCCATCACAAGTTTATTACTATAGATTTTTTTCGATATTTTTTTTCTAAAATCACTTTTTAAATAATGTAAAAAAAAAATTAAAAATTCATAAATTTTTAAAAATGATGAGACTTTTTACAAATTAATTTTTAAAAATTCTTATATTTTTTTTAAAAAAAAAATCTATGAGATGGTTTCAACATATTATTAGCTAAAATTAGCTTTAAAAAGTTACACCTCTTTTAAAAAAAACTTATGAAAAAATTTTCTTTTCTTTATATTAGGTTTAGAAGGTTCAAACAATTAAATGTTCCATTTATATCCTTATGATTTTGAAGATACAAGTAAATTCAATCTAAATATCTAACATTTCAATTGTAAGACAATTAGAAGGTATACACACCAAAAGATGCTTATATATTACTATCGAGAGAGAAGAATGACATCAAGAGATAAGAAGATGTCAACAAACAATAGACTATCTCATAAAAAACATTCAGTATGATAGAAACATACTATTGCAAGATTAGAAGGTGTGAAGTCACAAAAGATCGAAGCTTCTAATAAGAAGTTATTAGAAGATAAGTCACTACAAACGAGAAGATCATAACATCTAACTAAATGATCTTTTAACGAAGACTAGAAGGTTGTAGTTGCTTACAATTTGTTAAGACCATGTGAAGACTAAAGCATTTGTTGTAAATTGAAGAATGAAGTTTCTATCTCGTAGAGAGACTATCTATTATGGAGCATCTAACTAAGGAAGACAAGATTGTCTTAAAGGACTTACTAAACAATTCAACACTTTTAAATGAGCTAGTTTTTACTTGGACCATCTTATAGAGACTCTTTCTCAAGGAATTATACCCTCTTCTAAACAAGCATATTCTCAATAGGAAAGATATTGTCTTATGGACCGTCTAGCCATAAGAAGACATATCTTTTGTCCCTGTATCCCTAGAAGCAAAATTGAACGTAGCTCATGATCACGAAAAGATAAATCATGAATCTTGAAGAGGAGACACTCATGATCAAGATGAAGTTTGACAAGATCAAACACGCAGCTAATTCAATAAAAAAACAGAGATTCAAACTCTGCATAGAAGACTCTATATTTAGCTCGTAATAGTACAAAAAACAAAGCATGACAAAGAATGATTAGAAATTCAATATCTTCTCATATCATCTAAAGTTTATGTTAGTTGATTTCTACAATGGAGGATCATCATCGAATTGTGTTACAAATATGGAAATCAAATTATACATGTGCAAATGGACCAAGAGAAAAAGTTATGAACAAAGTTAAATAGCTAAAGATCCATCTTGGGTAAAGTGATAAGTGGGTATCAAATATCAGATAAATGATGACAAATTCATGATTGTTGGTCCTAGAGGGAATAAATTTACTTTAATTTTCTCCTTTCTCAAAATCAATTTTTTTACAAATCTTTTTTCCTTCAAGATTCTTTCAACTTTTCTTTCACAAAGATTAATTTTCAGAGTTTTCAAAATAAGCTTGAGTGCAGCGAATCAATTACTTTGAAATAATTTAATGAACCAATATTTCTTGTACAATGATAATCAATCAAGATTTGACAAACCCACCAATTAAAAGTTTTAAGAATTATATTAAGCACATAAAATTCAATTCAATCATGCAGATTAATTTAAACTACATTTACTAAATTGAAAAGAGTGTAAGGATTGAAACATTGACTCAATTGTTTATATTGGTGGCCTTAAAATAGCCTACATCTAGTAGAGATTCAGCACCATGTCAAACCTGCTTATGGTATAGAATTGATACAAACAGCTCATACATGCAATTCTAGACAAAGACTTATCAAACCAACATATTATAGGTAGAACTCTTAAACCCTATAAGAGCATGTTCGTAGTGACAGCTCATCACTTGAACATTTACCTTACTCATGACATCTCATCAAATGATTTCAATAATCTCAATAAAAACACATTGTTCTAAGAGATTTTCCAACAAAAATTAAAAAAAGAATGAGTTTAGAGTGTGTTTGATTTGCAATTTCAACTACCTAAAAGCTGAAAAGCTAGCTGAAATGGTCCATTTAGAAAAATTCTAAGAACCTTTTTAGGAGCTATTAGCTTTTTTTTAAAAAACTACTCCAAGCAGCTTTATTTTCAACTACTAGTTGATTTTATTTTTACATGTTGACCCTTCATTAATTAATGAATTGTTCCCACTAATTCTCTGTCATCACATTATACAACATTTCTCCTTCATTAATTTAATTATAGTAATTTATAATATAAATATATAATTATAGAAAATTATAATTTAAATATATAATTTAAATTTTATATATTTAATTATATAAATTATAATTTAAATATTACTTATAGTAATTTATTAATTAATATGTAGTTATAATTTAAATATGTTATTATAGAAATTTATAATTTAAATATATAATTATAATTATTTATAATTTAAATATATAATTAATTTATATTATTAAAATATGTTATAATTATGTTAAATACCTCATTGTTGATCTAATGATTAATGATATCTATATTTGTCATTTTATTTTTTGCTCATTAATAAGCTAATTTTACCAAATACTTACAACTAGTTTTTCAACTTTCAATCAGCTTTTCAACTTTCAACTACCTTTTTAGCTAGTTTTATCAAATACACCCTTAGAACGATTACACCTTGAGTGTAAGTTGAACCCAACAATTAATATAACAAAATGTTATTCTATGAAACTCTTTCTTTCAAGCAATTTTTCTCTTCTTTTTTTTCTCGAATTTTTCTGATTTATAATTGAATTTTCTCAAACTTTCCTTGAATGTTTTCTAAATCTTAATCAAATGAAACTTTATTTTCTTTCTTATTTTTTGAAATATAATAATTTAGGAAATTATAAAAGTTAATGATAACATGCAATCTATTACAATTTACAAGTAATCAATTACGGTAAGTTAAAATATCCAAAATATAGTAATAGAAACAATGATAATTGAGTATAGATAATCGATTACAATAGAAAACATGTTTACTAATTTCAGTTCAGACTAATTACTATTTTAAGGTTATTTATTATCTAAATATAATTATAAACATTAAATATGGAAGTCGAAGATTAGTTATAAACATTGAATGATATAATAAAATTTATCATCTAATAATTTAAATTATTTCTCTTTAAGTAGTGCTGTCATCGTTAATGGATAGCAACAACCATGTATTTAGTTAATGGATAACTTTTTGTTTATTGTGACGTTTGTCTACAATATATTAGATACATATTTTTTAAAATTAATATAAATTAACATAGTCACTGCTTACTAATATTTGAATAACCCATTGGGAAATAAAATTTTAATTTTCTTGCTAAATTGAGTCAACTTTTTTACTAAAAAATTCAGTCAACTTTCAGTTTTAGTGGTGTTGTCATCGTTTTATTTTTCCCTTTCGATAATAGGGATTTTTTTCCAAGTGTTTAAAGTATTGTATCGTGGGCGGTTACGCGGCAATGCCGGAGAGGTGTGGTGGTATTACATTTGGCAGTATCACTCAAATATACTTTTCCATGTTTTTTCTCCTTATCTTTGGTCGTTTATAAAGACTGATGTGAGAATTGAGAAATGTCACTGTCTATTTTTATTAATTATTACTAATAAATGTAAAATTGAGAGGTTAGGAAATAAAATGGTACAGAAGTTTGGGTTCCGGCTAGTAGCAGGCAGAAATATTAATTTTATTTTCAGTTTTTGCTTACAAATCTACAGATTTATGAGTTTAAAACATGCAAGTATGCGAAGTAGTTAAATTAATAATTAGTAGAGTTATTTAAAATCCAACTAAATCGAATTGCAGAAACTATTAAATTTTGAGATGGTTTGATTTTTATAATTTTTAAAGAGATTTAGTTTATTTTACAATTTAAAAATTTAAAATCACACAAAATCAAACCGGTATCTTAGTTATTTTAATAAATTTATGAAAAAAATATATATAATTACTCATTATTTTTAAATTTATAAGATTTTGACTTAATCTTTAATTAAGATTTTGAATTAATATATATTAGTTAATAAGTAAATATTTTAATAAAATTATTTGATTTAATTTTAGTAGATCTAATTTAATGACAACCATTAAAATATAATATTTCAATAAATTAATTATTTATATTTTAACGTTAATGATTATTATTTTTATATAATTTTGAAAATAATTTTTTTTAAAAATTTTTCATACTTAATAATAAAAATTGTAAACAGCGAAACAAAATTAAATAAAATCATAAAAAATTAATTTGATTTGTTTTAAATTTTATAATTAATTTAAATAAAATCGAACTGTACTATACTTATACTTATTCTTTTAATTTGATTTAGATTAGTCTTAGATTCAAAATTTCACCACGAATTAGTTTGATTTTGATGATACACATGTAATACACACTCCTGAATGCTTTGATTTCTTGTAATTGCAAACCTACATAGGCCACGATGTGATTTTAATGTATTGTTGATTCATAGGCTGTGATACGGAACTCCATTTTATAGTTTATGATGTAGCTCAAAATACAGAAAATGTCCATTTCAAAATATTTGTGGAACCCCACAAACCACAATGCAGAAACAAACATGTTAATGATGTTGGCAACTGGCCCGGTTGGCCTTGAAGGAATGGTTTTGTTGGTGAAGATGGAGAGTTGCAAGTGTTAGCTAAACTAATCCCACGAGTTGAGGCTTGGCCATAAAGCCTCACGGCACCAATAACTATGTGGTGGCTATGGCCAACCATAGTGGACGAAGCCAATTTGTCCATCATTGTTTGGTTTGATGTAAATATATATATATATATATGGAATTTGAATGTTATGAGCGGTCCAAATTGGGCACTGCCTACCCCACTCATTTCTTCTGTGGGTTTTGCTCTTCTTCTGTGATGAATGAGTCTATGACGTTATGTAGCAAGATAGGCTTTAAGATTATCTAAATCCATTGCTAACAAACAAAAGCCAAGATAAAAACAAAGTATATATAGATAACAAAGGGTTACATCACCAACACCAACTGATAGTGCTGAAGGAATGGGCATGCGCCATCCCCTCCCCGTGTCACACTTGGCGTACATGCAACCACTCTAACTTTACCCAATGTTCTTTCCTTTAGGAGAAAAAAAACTCTACTTTATGTGCTCTTCACTATTTTTCTTTCTATACTTGCCCTTGCCCTTGCTCATGGATTCTTATATTTTTTTTATTCCATACGATAGCTTCGTTTGTATCAACTTGGATAATTCACCATTTCTATATCTCACCCTCTCTGTTTTCGTTCTTCTTAATTTCTTTTTTTATTGCTATAATGTTAATCGCTAATTTTGTTAACTTTGTCGGTATAAGTGATTTTAATTTGCAGTCTCTCCTCTCCTTCTTCAATCATGTAACTTCTAAAACATTCTTTGTGAAACATGCTAGTAATGTGTTTTATAATTACAAAAACGCAACCAATGTGTTTTCGTGTAAACAGATATACTAAGGAAAATATTTTGTTAGTTCTTTTAAAAACAAATTTACCTTGTATTTAATTAAACATAATTATTTGCAATCTATATTTAAAAGTATTTCATGCAATTCGTGTAAAGAAATTTAAGTTTTGAAAACGAATGCATATTATTCTTTTTATACATCAAAATAGATTTAATCTTTTTCGATACAATTTTTTTCATACATGCAATTAGAAATTAAATCAAATACCTTTTAGCAAACTTAAAAATGTATCAATTATGTTGGACTTTGTTATGATATATATAAAAATAAATTGTTCCTTTTCAAACTAAATGGTATTGGCCAGGTTAATATTTTGTCAAACAATAGCTTTGATTTCTAACTTCTTAGACCATGGTCCCATTTCCTATTTTTACTGGTTAAGTGGGGAGATAACTTGACGAATATTGCAATAGAGTACCAATTTTTATTTAATATCCTATAGAATGCCTGTACCAATTTGTTTTTACTTAAGCGACTTTCTAAAGGCGAACATAATCTCCCTAAACACAAATAAATACCTTACTTTTTTTAAGGCTATTAAGTAAAATTAATGCCTCTAATTTTTTTTTTAATTTTAGACATTGTGTTTTTATATTTTAAAATCATAACATCATTCTCTAAATTTTAACAATGTATGAATTGATACTTCTTGTGAAAATGGTTGACCTGACAATATTTATCGCTTAATAAAATGACTAATTTATCATTTTAGGGTTTACATGGCATCAGTGGGTAAAAGAATGTGACATATAATACATATGTAAAGCCTAAAATGTTAAATTAATTTTTTTATTAAGCAGTAATAGTGTGACACTCTACTTAATTTTTTATACATAGCAATCAACATATTCACAATTAACTGTCAACAATTTACAAAAGGGGTATCAATTCACATTATTTTTAAAATTTAGAAGTATAATGCCACTTATTTAAAATATGAAGACACGATATCTAAAATTGAAAAAATTTGGAGACATCATCTATATTTAAATATCAACTTTTTATAAAGGTAAAGTTGATTTGACTTATAAATTGCTTTTGTGACCACCACCGATCACCATTGGAATTCTATATATATATATATATATATAAATATATATATATAATCACTGTTGAAATTATAAAGATTCAAAGTTGAAACTAGTTCTTAAAAAAATGAGAGACCCCCTCTAAGAAGGGAAAGAGAAAAATTTGTATTTGTATATCGAGAGAGAGAAAAACAAACTTTGATGTTAGAAGAAAAAAATGTTTAATTTATAGTCATTTTTATTTTTAATACATAATATCCTATATAAAAATGAATATTATAAACCACATTTAAATATACATAAATATTCTATCTTCAAAATTTAAATATATTCTTAAAATTTGAAAACTAACTAAATAATTAATATACTAACATTATATTAAGGTGCTAGAGGTGCAAAATGAAATTAGAAGCAACACATGACAAGGTTAACAACTATTGAAATGCTCACAAGGTATCTCAATAACAAGTAACCCATATAAGAGCCAAAAAGCAAAAAAGAAAAAATGCATATCAACTTAAGCATGCCACGCATAACAGCCTATGTCGATCAGCCTGTGCACAACAACCTATGTACTATATTAGTATGTATACTTGGTCCTTGTACCCAAACAACAGTTGAACCCAAATAAAATCCCAACTAGAAATAGAATCAGAACTAAAAGTGACTTTATTTTTCTAGTGATAATATCCCAACCAATAACATTTACAGTAGAACCTAGATTTAAGACAGAACTTGATTATGAAATTGAATCCCTGTTGAAGACCAAGCTAGTGCTACTATCCCAGTGGTAGGTAGATGAAATTCTTTAACTTACTCCAATTGAAGACCAATGCAAGCTACTGGATTACTCATCCATTCGTGAAAGGAGTAACTCTAATTTGGGTAGCAACCTCTATACCAATTCCAAACACAGGCAAGGATTTGTTCATAAATCCTTGTGAGATTAAACTTTTGATTCTAAAATATGCAACTGTTTCTCATATTCCAAATGCTCCAAGCAATGATTAACCAACTCACTAACAAAATTGCGTTGAACTGTGAGGGCCATGCCAAGGTAGATTTTTCCATCATAGTGAATTAATATGGTAAGGAAGTGTAGTAGATATCATGCATTGTTTATACCAGGCTAACTAGAGCTGAGATGAAATGCACAGCTTAGCAAGATGTGATTTGTAAACTCCTGATGTAAATGGTAGAATGGGCATGTTTCATCTTCCTCTTGTAGTATTCCTTTATTCTACAAATTTGTTTTTGTTGGTAGACTACCCATAAGCAATCTCCAGTCAAAAAACATAGCCTTTGGGAGGGCCTTCAACTTCCAAAATCGAGTAAACAATTTGGATGGATTAGAATTTGATCTTCGAACTTGTAAAGCTGCAAAACTAGATGAAACAGAATAAGACCCTAATTGATTTGGCACCCATCTCCAAGAATCTGGCGCTCCAATATGTAGGTTAACACTTTCCAATTCTTCCTCAAGTTGCCTCCACACACTTTATTCCCAAGCAAACATCTCACGCCTCTACTCAAAACAGCAAACCCACTCACCATCCACCTAATTACTGATTTCACTGATTTTGGCATCTTGTTTTAAAAAGTTTAAGAACAAATTATTGTATTTAGTCTGCAAACTATCCTCTCCCAGCCATGTATCTTTCCAAAACAACAATGAATCTACATTCCCAACCTTACAGTCTAGCATTTGGGCAAACCACCGGTCATTATTTTTAGCACCATATATTTTCCTAAGATCCTGCCACCATATTGACATGTTGGTGTTTTGTATTCGGAATGCAGGACTTGTTTCCACAGTTGAACTGGTCTTGTGATAAGAACCATCTCCATTTTCCAAGTAAGGCCTCATTAAAGGTGAAGACATATTTTTAACCCTCCTCTTTCTTATGTTTCACGCATATTTTTCCAACTTACCTGAGGTATTTTTCTTCTTCCCTGATTATCTCCACATAGGAACTTTGATTGTAATCCATTAATCATCTTTCAAATATGAGAGAGAACTTTAAAGAAAGATAAGTGGAACAATGGTAGTGTTGACATCATTGCCTTGATTAAACAAATTCTCGCCGCATAGGATAGTTCTTGTGTTTCTAGCTTTCTGTGTATTTTATTAATCAATGTATTCCATGTTGCTACTTTTCTCTCCAGCTGTTCACTTGATATACTCACACCATCACAATTGCTTTTGTAATAGTTGAATTTCAGCCGGAGCACAATTCAAACCACCAAAGATTGCCTTAATAGCCACCATGTTTTGAATAATACCTTCTCAGAAGAAGATTGTCTTGTCTGTATACTGTAAAATTGCCACGAGTACTTTATCCTTCCCCACCTTATATGGTTTGTATAGATTCTTTGAAATTGCCTCTCTTACTAGGCTAGGTAGACCCTTACCCACTAATGTGTATAGTAATGGTGCCAAGGGATCACCTTGTTTGAGGCCCCTTAAAGGTTGGAATTCTATAGTAGGAGACTCATTCGTTAACAGAAAGATTCGACTTGATACTAAGCTAACTTTAATCCAGTTATTCCACTTATGAAAGAACCCAAATCTTTGCAGCATATAGAACAAAAGTCCCACAACACTAAGTCATACGCTTTTTTGAAATCAAATTTAAGCAGAAAACAATTTCTATTCTTCCTTTTAACCTCGTCCAGAACATCATTTGCAATAAGAGTTGCATGCAATAGATATATATCAGGTAGAAAAGCACTTTGCATTCATCAATTACTTTTGGTAGTATTTAGCCCAACCTACCAACCAAGACCTTTGAAATTATCTTATAGAGGCAACCTACTAGGGATATAGGAAAAAATTCACCAAGTAACTGCGGGTTAGCAAGATTTGGAACTAAAGTGATGAAAAAAGAATTACGCCCCACAACCAATTTTCCCATATTGAAGAAATCCATGATGAATGTCATGATATCCTTCTTTAAGACTCCCCAAAATGTTCTGATAAAGTTGAAATTATAATCATCTAGTCCCAGGCTTGTAACCCCTCGCAACACCAAACTTCATTCCTTACTTCTTGTTCATCCACTGGCGCACAAAATAATTCATTACCAGCTTATGAGATAGTGGGGAATTCAATTCCCTTCAGAATTGGTATAGGCCAGTGGTGCTCTATGAGTCTCTTCTGAATGTAATTTTTTATCTCCCTTTTCACTATATCTGGGTCTTTAGACCATTCCTCACTAACCAAAACTTTTTTTATGAAAATCCTTGTGGGACATCCAACAGCAATCTAGCATTCTAAATGGTTTTATGCCCCAATTAATGTCATTCATTTTTAGCACCAACGGACAATGATATGAAAAACTTCTGTTTAGGACATATTGAGTACATCTCTATCATGCCTCCCCCCATTATTGAGTGAGTAAAAGTATGTCTAGCCAATTCTTTGCAGTACCATTTGGTATATGCCAGGTAAACATTTTTCTAATCAAAGGAACATAATGTTTTTGCATATTCAAAATAAATTGGTTGAATTCCTCAGCTTTTCTTCGGCCATGTGAATCATCACCCATCCCTTGTCTTTCATCTTGTTGCCTAACATAGTTAAAGTCACCACAAACACATCATAGTTCAACATTGCTTTCACTTTTTTTGGAACTTATTTCTTGCCAAATTCCTCTCTTTGCATGTATATCACACGACAAAGAGATATTCACCACAACTATCAATTTATTATTTTTAACCCAAGTTCCTTCTAACATAATATAATGATCACCAATATAATATGAGGCTAATTGGAAGGTCTTTTAAAGGACCAGACACATATCAGTCCCCCTGCACTGTTGATTGTCAGTGTTGCCACCCATTTGAGCCTAGGACCCCCCTAAATCCATTAGTAGATTTCATAACTAATTACTTATTTCTTTGTTTCCTACAAGCATACTATATCCACTTTCACCTTTAGGACCAATTGCTTCATGTGTTTGTGCTTGATCCCTCCCCTTAGCCTTCTTAAGTTGTAAGAGAGTATCTTCATGGTGCACTTATATCATCTCCTCTTTGATACTCTTTTTCAGCTCCTTGAATCTTTTATGTAAAACAACTATAATTTATTTTTAACTAAATCTTTGGTGTAAAATACTTACAACAAAAAAAAAATTGTGATTATAAGATAAAAATAACTATATTTGTCTTGCACTATAAAATACACAAAGGGGATTGAATAGTAAGATAAATAAGACACTATTTTCACATGAAATATATCTTTTAAAGTTAAGATTAGACGTGTTTAGAGAAAAAAGTTGAAAGACAAAATGATTTTGTCTAATGCTTTTAAAAGCGTTGTATAGATGGAAATTTGAAAAAGTAGAAGTATTATTAATGAATTTAGAATGAGTAGATAAAGAAAGAGAAAACTGAAATATCAATTTTATACTAATTTACCTTAACTTTTTGTACTTTATTCACAACTTATATAAAACTAAAAGAATGGATGTAAAGTATAAGCAAAATTTACAACTAATTTTGCTTAACAAAGATTACAACAATTTAGCTTATGTAGATATTGTCTACAAGTTTGACAATGTAAAAATGCTTGTAATTAAAGTTTTTGTTTGTCTTGATGCTTATATTGTTAACATAATAATGGATTAGTATTAATTCATAATTAAAATATTATATATGATTATTTGACAATTTAATATATGGTTATTATTCTTTAAAAAAAGATATCATCCGATCATATTGTTATTATATGTAAATGGGTATTTGGATGAAATTATGATAAGATTGACCTTGTGATGTATTAAGTCAATCGTTAATAGAAAGTCCATTGAAAGATTCTTTCATACCATGTAGAATATAAATTTGTTAGGTCAATAAGAAAATTTACACACACCACCACCCCCACACTTACACACACTAACCCATACCCACAGACCCACACCTACCCACCCATACACACACATCATGTAGATTACACCCACCTACCCACCACCCATCACACACACACACACACACACACACACACACACACACACACACACACACACACACACACACACACATATATATATATATATATATATATATATATATATATATATATATATTCTCTACAATAATTTCCTAGAAGGTGGATAGAAAACCTAAAAAAAAGTTCTTTATTGAGCTTATATTGATTCCATGAAGAACAAAGGACTCCAATTCTATATATAAGGTGCATAAATTTTCTTCCCTTATTCTTTTATATTATTCTTTAACATGCGAGAATTTGTAATTGATCTTTAGAGTAAATTATTTTCATCAATTATTATCAGAGCTAAATTAGATCATCCACACCCACACACAGACACACAAACACACATATATTCTATATAATAATTTCCTACAAGGTGGACAGAAAACCTTAAAAAAAGTTCTTTATTGAGCTCATATTGATTCCATGAAGAACAAATAACTCCAATTCTATATACAAGGTGCATAAATTTTCTTCCCTTATTCTTTTATATTATTTTCTAACATGCTATAATTTGTAATTGATCTTAGAGTAAATCATTTTCATCAATTATTATCAAAGCTAAATTAGATATAAAGTCAAATTAGATATAGATTATAGTTGTTTTCTTATTTGAGAATTAAAATTGAATGAGATTTATATTTTCATGTTTCTAATGAAATTCATAAATGTAATTTACTATTTTTGTTATTGTTGGAATAACATATTAAAGTTTCATTGAATTCAATAATCAATTTTATGAGAATTTAAAACTTTCTTTAGTGCGTATCTTTTAAAACCGAGTTTTCTTTTGAATTTAATTCTCATATGGTATATTATTTTCAAATTTAGTTGAAGGGTTTTCTTCTTTATGTTTTAATGAACAAAATACAACTCCTTCCTTCCAATTTCATTTTTGAATCATATATGGGTCGTGTCTGTGGACAACTAAAACTTTTTTTAAAAAATAACCATGTGAAGGGGACTTATGTGTAAAGTTCATTCTCATGACTAGTGCATGGGGTTGCATGGTCTCTCTTTGAGACCTAATTTTTTTACAAATACCATATTTATTTAATATTATAATATTCTTGGTATTGTGTGGTTTTGTTAAGTTCAAAAGGTCCCTACAACCGAATTATCTAATGTTTTAACTCATAGTTCTAAGATGATATAAGCTTTTGGGATTTACCACAAAAAGCCAATGTTTGAATTCATTCACAAGTGCATGCATGATTTGCAGCATTGAAAGTATGTTAGATTTGTTGGAATTGAAGGATTGGAAAGCTTGAAGAAGCCATCAAGTTCTTTGAAGTTCTTTGAGGTTTTGGTTTTGAAGAAGTATGATGCTTTGATTTCTAGTTTAAGCTCAATTCAATTTTTTGGTATCAAACACGTTTGATAGGTGTGGTACTTATATTGTGTGTTTAGATAGGCATGAGAATGTGTTTGAGTAGCTAAGGGGTAGATTAAATAGGCTGGGAAATGCTGAAAAAACATCAAAATTGGATTTTGCAGTAAGGTAATTGATTATCTTATTATGTTAATCAATTACCCTTCGAGATTTTTGGATATTCTTATTCCTGCTCTCGGGAGTAATCGATTACCTGAAAATAGTAATCGATTATTCTAGAGATTGTGCTTTCTGGACCTATTTTGTAGCAGCAGATTAGGTAATCTACTGGATAATTGATTACCCTGCAACAAAACTCATATAAAAGCATTTTTAAACCAGATTTTTTTATAACTAACAAGAGGTCCAAAGAAACCTCATGTTTTTCTAACTGATTTACCCACTTTCTTCAAGAACAAAATCCATATTTTGATGGTTTTAAGCATCAAGAATTGTTGGATCAAAAGGGAAAAAGATTGTGATATTGATCTCTATTATTTGGGTATTCATCACAAATCAGGTGATACTATTCTATACCCTAACCTTTGTGTTTTTTCACAAGTCTTGATAATCTCTAGAGGGGATCTTAAGATTATTGTGAAATCTAGCAATGGGGATTTGTGAGTGAGGCGTTGTTAGTGACGGGGAGTCACGGTGTAGCAACCTCTTGTAGGGAGCAAGAGGAAGTCTCTTTTGTTGTGTGGTTTTGAATCTTTTCGGGATTAAAATATGTGTGTGGTGTGCATGTATGAGATTTTAGTGGAAAGCAAAATTACAGGAGGCTAAGTCTAAAAATCGGATATAGGTTAGGTTAATCAAACCAGTATATAACTATTGTGCGAATTCCCTCTTTCCTTGCACTCTTTATAATTGTTTGAATTGATTTCTTAGTTAGTTTATGATTGGGTTTCGCTGCTGCAATATCATTTTAAATCTTTGTGCAGCAAAATTGAATCTATTGGTTTTGTTTAATTGAAATTGATATTGGGTTTTTGAATCTTTGATTAAATTCTTGAATCTTGATAATACCCATTAATTACCCATAACCTTTAATTGAAAAGAAAAATAATTTGAATTCATATTGTGATTTGACTAAATGTAAATTGAAACCATTATTGAAGGAATTCTTATTGATCAAGCTTGATACCGAAAACATAGAAAGTGTTGAATGTTGACCTGTTTTTCAAGGTTATTTGGGAAACCCATTTTTAAAAACACTAAGTTAGATTTTGGAAATTTCTCAAAGGAAATATTTTTTAAAATTCTTATATTATTTTTTAATAGAAAAAGTTTGAAAAACATTTTGTGAATCTATTCAACTCCCCCTTCTAGATTCCTGCTTGGGACCAACAATCGATATCAAAGTGCGATCTTGAGAAATATTCAAGATCTTGAGAAATTTCTCAAAGGAAATATTTTTTAAGACTCTGATATTATTTTTTAATAGAAAATTTTGAAAAAGGATTTGTGAATCTATTTAACTCCCTCTTCTAGATTCCTGCTTGGGACCAACAATCGATATTAAAGTGGGATCTTGAGAAATATTCAAGATTATATTGATCCTATTTTGAAACATGTCGGGGAATCAACTACCTTTTAGTAAGGGTGCCTCTATTAACAAACCACCATTATTCCTTGGTGAATTATGCTTTTTGGAAAGTTAGAATGAGAATCTTTATGGAGTTTGTTAACTGAGGCATATGGCAAGTTGTTATAACTGATTATAAAATTCCTACATATATGGTTGAAAATGCAATAGTTGAAAAACCATATGACTTGTGGACCATTTATGAAATAAGATGTGCTGAAAATGATTCTAAGGCCTTAAATATTATACATTCTGCTTTGAATAATGATGAGTTTTTCAGGGTATTAGCATGCAATACATCTAAGGAGGCATGGGATCTAATCATAGTTACCCATGAAGGAACACTTGAAGTAAGACGTCCTAGAAAGAACACACTTATTCAAGTGTATAAGGTGTTCCTCATGAATCAAAGTAAAACTATTATGGACATCAAAAGAGATTCACACATATAGTCAACCACCTGAAAGGACTTGGAAAGCTATTTGAGAAAGAAAAACTGAATGTAAAGATACTCAAATCTCTCACCCGCAAATGGGAACCCATGGTAACAGCAATAACAAAATCCAAGAACTTGGTTGTTATGTCTAGTGCTAGACTATTTGGAAAGCTCAGAGAATATGAGGTGGACATGACTGGATGGCAGAAGAGGAATAAAAGGAAAAGGCTTAGCACTGAAAGAAAATGAGTAATCAAGTGATAATGAAAACACTAATAGTGGATCATCATAATATGAAGATATGAGTCTTATGGTAAGAAAATTCAAAAGGTTCATGAATAAAAACAACAAAGGAAAGTACTCAAGTGGAAAAAAGAAATCAAGAAAGGCGAACACTACTCCTTCAAGGATCACTTGTTTTAAGTGTGGCAAGACAAATCACATGAAAATTGATTGTCCTTCCTTATCCAGAAAACAAAACAATGAAGAGCCCAAACCAAAATTCAGAATGAATAAGAATAAGAAGGCATACATTGATTGGGAAGACAATGCCTTCACGACTTCCTCAAGTAAGAATGAAATTGACCAAGAAGTCAACCTCTGTTTGATGAGTAAACCTAAAGTAGAAAGAGGGGCAAATGATTCTGATTTTAACTCTTCTTGTGATTGTGGGTAGATCAAGAATAATTTATACTAGCTTCATATGTTGGTTACAAAAAGTAGATCAAGGCATATGAAGCTAGTATAAATGGTTTTCAAAAATAAATAAAAGTTCTAAAAGATAAAAATTTGAAATTGAAATACATTTCTCATTGCAATCATGCTTCATCCTCTAGTTATGCTAATTGTAAAGTGCTTTAATATAAGGTAGCCTACCTTACAAAAGCACTATCTAATTTCTCTATAGGGAGTGCTAACCTTGATGCTCTTTTGGGTAAACAACATGGCATGACATTAAAAGTTGGACTTGGATATAATTACACCTCTAAGAAATATTCTTTCAAGAATACATTCAATTCTAAGAAAACATCATATAAACCTTATATCTCATGCAATTACTGTTTCTGTAAAGAACATACTACCTATAACTGGTTGATCAGGAGGATTGGAGTTCCAAGTAAGAAATACATATGGATTCCCAAAGGCTCCAAACTTGTCACCAATCCAAATGGACCCAATTCCATTTAGGTACCAAAATGAGCAAGTAAACTATTTTACAGGTGTACCTCAAAGCAAAGAAGTCCCTGTGGTACATGGACAGTGGATGCTTAAGGCACATGACGACATATAGAACCAACTTCATCTCTCGACAAGAAAAAATAGGTGGTTTTGTCACTTATGGAGATAGAAACAAAGGTCAAATCCTCGGTATTGGAAGTGTTGGTAACAAGGACTCTATCCAGATTGATGATGTCTTACTTGTTGATGATCTTAAATTCAATTTGCTTAGTATAAGTCAATTGTGTGACAAAAATTATAAGATTAAGTTTGATAATGAGTATCGCACTATTAGTGATGCATCAAATCATGTGTTTTTTGTCGGTAAGAGAATGAATAACATCTATGTGCTTGACATTGACTATTTCACATCAAACATCACATGCTTATCATCTAGGGGTGATTTAACTTTTATATAGACGCATTACACACATCAATTTAGGACAATTGAATATACTTTCATGTAAAAATCTTTTAATAGGTCTACTTAACTTCAAGTTCTCTAAAGATGGCCTTTGTGATGCATGTCAAAAGGGAAAACAGACTAGAAAATATTTTAAATCAATTAACTCTATTTCTACCACTAGACCTCTTGAACTTTTGCATATGGATCTATTTGGTCCTTCTAGAACTATAAGTCTAGGTGGAAACTTGTATGGATTAATTATCATTGATGATTATTCTAGATTTACATGAGTAGCTTTCTTATTTGTTAAAAATAATACCTTCCGTGCTTTTCTCAAAATTGTCAAAAGGATCCAAAATGAAAAGGTTTGAAAATTAAATCCTTGAGAAAGGATAATGGTGGAGAATTCAAAAATGAAGAATTTGAGAAATTATTTGAAGAGCATAGTATTGATCATAACTTTTCTACTTCTAGAACACCACAGTAGAATGGGGTGGTGAAAAGAAAAAACAGATCACTAATTGAATTAGCAAGATCTATGCTGAATAAAAACTCTATGCCTGAGTACTTTTTGGTTGATGCTGTGAGCATTGCATGTTATTTTCTTAACAGAATTCTGATTCGTCCATTTTTTAAATTAACCCCATATGAATTGTTCAAAGGTAGAAAACCAAATATCTCTTATTCTAGGGTATTTGTATGTAAATGTTTTATTTTAAACAACAAGGATAATATTGGCAAGTTTGATGCAAAAGCAAACGAAGTAGTATTTCTAGGATATTTTGCATGTAGTAAAGCCTACTGAGTATTTAATAAAAGATCCTTGTGTGTAGAAGAATAATTTCATATTGTATTTGATGAATCTAACCCCCAGAAAAAGGGAATGTTCTTGGAAGATGATGATGATACATGTATAATTGATGTTCCTCTTGAAGAGATAGAGAATACTGATAACATGGAAGAAAAGAAAGTTTCAAAAGAATTTCAAGCTCAACCTTTACCCAAAGAATGGAGGACACTTAGAGACCTCTCCCTTAACAACATACTTGGTGACATTGATTAGGGAGTTAACACTAGACATTCTCTAAATCTATTTTGTGAACATATAGATTTTCTTTCTCAAATTGAACCATCATTTGCGGATGATGCTTTAAATGATGAATTTTGGTTGTTGGCCATGCATGATGAATTAAATCAATTTAAGAGAAATGATGTATGGGAATTAGTGTCGTATAAGAGTAGCATGAATGTCATAGGAAATAAATGGTTATTTAGAAAATAAGTAGATGAAACAAGAACCATAACAAGAAATAAGGCTAGACTAGTAGCAAAAGGCTATAATCAACAAGAAGGTACAAACTTTGGTGAAACGTATAGCTAGATTAGAAGTTGTTAGGCTCCTTCTTGCTTTTGCATGCGAGTTTGACTTTAAGCTATATCAAATGGATGTGAAAAGTGAATTTTTGAATGGTTTCCTAGATGAAGAAGTATGTTTTCACAACCTTTTGGTTTTGTAGATAACAATTTCCTCATCATGTATACAAGCTAAAGAAGGCCCTTTATAGACTTAAGCAAGCTCTGAGACAATGGTATGCAAGATTACGTAAGTTTCTTCAGTCTCAGAACATTGAAAGAGGAAAGGTAGACAAAACCCTATTTTTTATGAAAACTTCCTAAGATACT
This sequence comes from Psophocarpus tetragonolobus, assembly GCA_037954015.1. Classification (NCBI taxonomy): domain Eukaryota; kingdom Viridiplantae; phylum Streptophyta; class Magnoliopsida; order Fabales; family Fabaceae; genus Psophocarpus; species Psophocarpus tetragonolobus. The sequence goes on along the minus strand of CM075688.1, from coordinate 20,270,136 downwards.
CTATTGGTTCAAGTGTATGTCGATGATATTATATTTGGTTTAACTAACAACTTCATTTGTGAGGCCTTTATTTCCAAAATACAAGGGGAGTTTGGTATGTCAATGATGGGAAAGTTGAAATTTTTCCTAGGCTTGCAAGTTAAGCAAATGAAGAAAGGGATCTTTCTTCACCAAACCACATATACAAAGGAGCTACTCAAGAAATTTGACATGGAAGAGAGCAAAGTCTCCAATATTCCTATAGGAACCAACTGTTATCTAGATGCTGACTTAAAAGGAATTTTTGATGAAATGTCAAAATACAGGGTAATGATTGGTTCCTTATTATATTTAACTACAAGTAGATCTAAATTATGTTCAATGTTTGTCCATGTGCTAAGTATCAAGCTGCACAAAAGAATCACATATGAATGCAGTGAAAGGGATCATAAAGTACCTAAAAGGAACACTTAATGTGGGATTATGGTATCCCAAAGGTACAAATCCTTCTTACTGACTCAGACTTTTCAAGTTACAAGTTAGACAAAAAAAGCACAAGTGGAACATGTCATCTATTTGGCAACAGTTTAGTGTCTTGGACTAGCAAAAAGCAAACATGTGTTGCTCTATCAACTGTTGAGGCAAAATATATAACAGTTGGGATTTGTTGTGCTTAAACATTATGGCTAAAATAATAACTTGAAGGCTTTGACATCATAATCAACAAAACACCTCTCAACTATGACGATACAAGTGCAATAAATCTGACAACGAATCCTATACTATTTTGAAGACAAAGCATATAGAGATTTGTCATCACTTTTTGAGAGATCATGTGGAAAAAGGAGATTGTGAAGCTCAATTTGTAGAAACAGAGTCTCAACTAGCTGACATATTCACTAAACCAATTCCAAGAGAAAGATTCTACAAGCTTATGAGAGAGCTTGGTATAGTAAGTGAGCATGAATTGTAACTATGATTGACTATGTATGATTTTGATTATTTTTTATTGAAACTATGCATAGATTGGCTGCATTTGGTTGCATTTTCTCATTTCCCATTCATTAGAAGCATAACATTATAATAGGTTTTGAGGAAATTGCTAAAAAATCATGATTAGAAGCATTTTACACTGTGCTAATCAATTACCTATAGTGGTAATGATTAATCCAAAGGCTAGTTTTTCCAGAACCAAGTTTGGCCCTCATGGTAATCGATTACCATCGAGCAGTAATCAATTACCTGCACTGAAATTTCTTTTCTATTTTAAATTGGAAATGGGCTCCTATTCTATTCATTCCATATTCATATTCCTTGGTGCTTTGAGAGTTTCTCTATTAGAAAAAATACGTCATTGATGAAGTATTAATTCTTCCCAATCCATTGGGTGTTAATGTTGGTAAATTTTATTCATTAAGGAAGAAGGAAGTAGCTCAAAGAGAAATGCAAAGAAGAAGATTGTATTCAATATTAGTGGCATGAAAGTAGATGATCAGGTGTTTCATTCTTCTATTTTTTGGATTTTGGCTGCTAGGGGAATCAACCATGCCCAAATCATGGAAAAAGATATGATGTTGCTTTGTGCCATGAAGAATAGTGTGAAGGTGAACTGGCTGAAGGTCATCAAGGACACTATGATGAATACTAGAAGGGTTGATGACTACAAATGTCCATATTTTGTTTTTATCTCTAAAGTTCTTGAGAGATTTGGTGTGGATACATCAAATGAAGCTAGAGAGGTTACTAGAGATGTCCATTTTGTTAAGGACAAGACACTCAAGATGATGAAGCTTATGAAGACTGATGAAGGCTGGATGAAAAAGGATGAAGTCTAAGTTTATGATGATGAAGAAGTGGAGCCTAAGGCACTAACATCCTTTAAACAAATGATTTTTAAGAAGATGGGTACGATGCAAGAGATGCATGAAAAAAAGTTCAGGGAAATCAAGGACTCTTTGGAGTCAATTTCTGAGGGGCTGGACCTCTTGGATGTTCCTTTTCCAGGAAATTAAGAGAATTTCTGTGCACCATTGCATCTTATCTTTTAGGCATTTAGGTCTTTATTTCTAGCTAATTGTTTGCATTTAGTTACCTTGTTTCAATTTTAGTTTAAGATTTGTTATATTTCAGTTTTAGCTGGTATCAGATCATTTTAATTTCATTCCTGTTAAGCTCACTATGTATCTCTGTGATTAATTCTTGTGATATTCTTTAGAGATTAGTGAAAACTTAATATTTGCTATAAATTTGGTGAGAATTTGTTCTGTTATTGGTTGTAATTGGCTGCAATTTGGGTATTTTGTGGTAGCATGTACCTTGTTTTTAAGAAACAAAGATTAGAAACCTCGAATGTATATTGCAGGCTATTTGAAAGGAATTTAAAGGTAAAATTTTGAAAGGAATCAACATTATAAGAAGAATTTTGTGCAGAATTTTATTGCATAATTGTGCATTTTTTGCTGGTTTTAAAGTGCAACATCTGGTTGGGTTAAAATGTATAATTTTGCAACTTGATGCAGAATTTTTCTTCACCTTCCCTACTGGTTTTTACCCCATTTAAAATTGCTATAATATATTCCTATTTTTCTCTCTTAACCTTTTTGTTTGAAGTGCCAAAAAGGGGATAAGATTGCATGTAAGATTGAATGGACTTGGGAAAAGATTGTATTATGATTGAAGGGAGAAGATAGAATGACTCAAAACTCATTGCCTAGATGTAAAGATAAATCAAAATGTTTGGCTCAAAGTGCAAGAATTAGAGTGTTTGGCCCATCAAAACCAAAAAAGGGGAGATTGTTTGAATTGAAGGATTGGAAAGCTTGAAAAACCATCAAGTCCTTTGAAGCTCTTTCAGGTTTTGGTTTTGACGTATGATGCTTTGATTTCTAGTTTAAGCTCAATTCAATTTTATGGTACCAAACACGTTTGATAGGTGTAGTACTTATATTGTGTATTTAGATAGGCATGAGAATGTGTTTGAGTAGCTAAGGAATAGATTACATAAGTTGGGAAGTGCTGAAAAAGCATCAAAATTGGATTTTGCAGTAAGGTAATAAATTACCTTATTATGGTAATCGATTACCCTTCGTGATTTTTTGGTATTCTTATTCCTGCTCTCGAGAGTAATCGATTACCTAAAAATAGTAATGATTATTCTATAGATTGTGCTTTCTGGGCCTGTTTTGTAGCAGCAGATCAGGTAATCTATTGGATAATCGATTACCCTACTAGAAAACTCATATAAAAGAATTTTCAAACCAGAGTTTTTATAACTAACGAAAGGTCCAAAGAAAGCTCACTTGTTTCTAACTTATTTACTTACTTTCTCCAAGAATGAAATCCATATTTTTTAAGGTATGAAGCATCAAGAATTGTTGGATCAAAAGGAAAGAAGATTGTGATATTGATTTCTATTGCTTGGGTATTCATAACAAATCAGGTGATATTGTTCGATACCCTAACCTTTGTATTTTTTAACAAGTCTTGATGATCTCTAAAGGGTATCTTGAGATTATTGTGAAATCTTACAACAGGGAGTTGTGAGTGAGGCATTGTTAGTAATGAGAAGTCACGGTGTAGCAAACTCTTGTGGGGAGCAAGAAGAAGCCTCTTTTGTTGTGTGGTTTTGAATCTTTTCGAGATTAAAATATGTTTGTGTGGTGTGCATGTATGAGATTATAGTGAAAACCAGATTAGGAGGAGGCTAAGTCTGAAAACTGGATATAGGTCAGGTTGACCGAACCAGTATAAAACTATTGTGCAAATTCTCTCTTTCCTTACACTCTTTATAATTGTTTGAATTGATTTCTTGGTTAGTTTGTGATTGGGTTTTGCTGCTGCAACGTCATTTTAAATATTTGTGCAACAAAATTGAATCTATTGGTTTTGTTTAATTGAAATTGATATTGGGTTTTAAAATCTTTGATTAAATTCTTGAATCTTGATAATACCCATTAATTACCTATAACCTTTAATTAAAAAGAAGCGTAATTTGAATTCATATGGTGATTTGACTAATTGCAAATTGAAAACCATTATTGAAGGAATTCTTATTGATCAAACTTGATACCTAAAACATAAAAAGTGTTGAATCTTGATCTTTGTTTCTCGAAGAAGATATTTTTGAAAAATATGACATTATTTTTAATAGAAAAAGTTTGAAAAATATTTTATGAATCTATTCAACCCCCTTCTAGATTCCCCCTTAGGACCAACAAGTTGCGGCAAGAAAACTGGAAAAGCAACGTAGTTTGAACATTTTTCAAGAACCAATAAGTTTTCTTTGCACCCTTCTTATACAAAACCTATATCAAACATTCTATTTGAGTGATTAGACAATCTAATGTTATAACATATGATCAAATTCTTATTGTATACATTCTTCACATAATGAAGTTATTTCCTTCTTAAGCAAATATTAATATATTCTATCTTCGTGAGTATTTATCTATAACACTTTTATTTATCTTTGTTTGGAAATCCAAGATTGACTTAGTGTTAAAGAATACTTTGTTACTTAAACTCTGGGAATTTAGGGTAGAACCAAAAGTGGTTAAGAATACTTGTTGTAAGTTAGAAGTGACAGTAAGAATACTTGTTTGTATTTCATTTGAAATGGTGTAGCCTTGCTTCGAAGAGAACTACATGTGACTTAGTTAACAGTGAATTAATATAAAAACAATTTTCTTACTACCTTCTATTATAACATTTTCTTTGCTATCTAGTTTTATCGTGAAAAGTTTCTACAAGAAGTTTTTGTTATAGAATTATTTTAATCAGTAGATGATCTAATTGAACATCTACCTTCTTAAGACTCTCATTAAGCTTCTTAAGAGAGTTTTTTTTAAAAGGTTTACGAAAAAATTCTTATAACTATATTTAGCCCCTTTCTATAGCTAACTATTAGATCTAGATGACTCCTAATTGGACGACAGACTACAACCCAAGTTATAATAATATAATAATATATAAATTATGATATTCTAATACCATTTTGAGATGTGCATGACTACAATTTTAAGTATATCACATCATTAGATGAACGTAAGTCATACTTATATTTTATCATCATTCAACACAATTTGTTTTATCTTCGTCCAATGGACAACTACACTACAAACACTTATACTAATCAAGTCTTAATCTTGATATACACAAAAAACAAAAATTCCAACATTCTTATTTGTCTTATATTCCTAACTTGTATAACTTCTAAATATTGTCATTTTGCCTTAGAAAAAATAGTTACATGAAAATGTAAACTTCCTAGGACACTACGAAAAATCATATATGTAAGTCATTGTCTACAAAGACTCAACCAATGCAACGCTTTTTACTTGGACATCATACCTTGTATCTCACATGTTATCTTTTGAAAAGAAGACTCATAACCTCGCTGTGAGAATGTGACTATGTGAGTAACAATCATCTCAGCTAGTTCGAGATACTTTATACTGACTCAAAGTATATATTGAAGACAAGCTAAAAAACAAAGAATATTTATCATACATTTATAAAAAAAAATACTTGTATAATCTTTACATTCTATGATTCAAAAAGTTCTACAAACTTTTGTAAAGCAAAGTCGTTAACAAAAGTGATATGTTGTAATATTCACTCTTTGAATGTTATATCTTTTCAACTCTTTATTTGTGAAAGGAGTGACCTAGTGAAAAAGAATATTTGGGTATCTTAAATAGTTAAATTTAGGAGGTGTCAAAAATGGCATAGTTGTAATTAGGATTGACATGGAAGATACTCGTATTGGTAATCAATTGTAATTAGTGAAACCCTTCATAGTTGTAAAAAAGAACTAGATATAGCCCAAGAGTTAGGGTGAATCAATATAAAATTGAGTTGTCTGCTTTTGTCCAATTACTTTTGTCTTTTACCTTCATATGCACTTTTCCAAATTTTTTTATGAAACATTTTTTTAACAACTAGATGAGTCCTTTTGTTTTATGTAAATCTTTAATAGTTTATCTAACACACTATTCAACCATCTTCTAGTTTGATATGTTATTTCATTAACCCGCTCTTTCATGTTTGGGCACACAAAAAATTATTTATTTGATTAATTGGAGATGTAAATTAAAATTTTTCATATTGCAAGCTTAGATTTTGGACATAATTTTTAGTGATAATCTTCATAATATTTGCAATTTTAAATTATATTGTACTCTCTTTGATGTTGTGTTATCACTAAGGAATTATTTTTTATGTCATTTTACTAATTATGCATAACCTAAATTTACACTCTTATGGGGACAATTTACTTTATTAATTTGTGTTCTTATGACTCTCTCATAATGGATATAAGGGGTGTTCAAGATTGAACCAAACTAAATTGAAAATTGAAAATTAAACCGCAAAAAATGAAAATTGCAAAAAACTGATTTAGTTTGAGGTGATATGATTTTTGTAGTTTTAAAATTGGATGGTTCAATTCAGTTTGCGGTTTAAGATGTGAAACCACACCAAACTAAACCAAAACTCTCATCTTAGTTAGTTTTGTAAATCCACAAGAAGACATATACAATTACTCATTATTGTTTGTATGGTTTTTACTTCATCTATAATTAGGATTTTCAATTAATATGTATTAGTTGATGAATAAATATTTTAGCAAAATTTGATTTTATTTCATTGGATACAATTTGATGACAATCAATAAAATGTGATGTTTAGATAAATTGATTGTTTATACTCTAACTTTAATGGTTGTTGTTGAATTTTTATACAACTTTGGAAATAAAATTTTTCAATATATTTTTTTAATGCTTCATAATAGAAATTTTAAACCACAAAACTGAACCAAACCAAACCAAATTGAAAAAGATTGATTGGTTTGGTTTGAATTTTATAATTAATCTAAACTGAACCAAATAGTACTACACTTATTTTTTTAGTTTTATTTGGACTAGTTTTAGACTTAAAACTACATCAATCTCCTTCGTTAACATCCTCATGTAGTAATGTGAATTTTATACATTTATAATATAATATATAATTAAAATTATGCAAATTTATTGGATAGTAATTTATCATTTAATTTATATAATTATAACTTCATCTATCACAAATGCATTTATGTGAATTTCTATGATAAAAGTTGTTATTTATTGCATAGGATTTTATTGATATAATGGAATTTTTTTAGGGATTCTTATTTTTTAGAATTGTATAACATCTAATTGTTGTAATGTTTAGTTTCTCTTCCTGATTTTTTCATGTCTTTTTCATATTTATATAGAACCATTTAAGTCGTTGAGTATGAGATTATTTACACTCATATTTTTTGTTGTTCCATAATGATCTATTTGTCTAACCTTTACTTAATTGGACATTTTTCCTTTAAGCAATTCAATATTTTTAAGAAAAAGTTGCAATTTCACATTTGTTTTGTCAAAATTTTCTAAGTATATTGTAAATATAATATTTCCATCGAGTATGATTTTTTACTTTGTAAAAGTACTAATAAGGATAGTAATGCCATCAAGTATAATTTTACGCTATTGAAGCACTTATGAATTTTGTGTTTGGACCAATTATTTAACTATTTGTTTGGATGGGGAATTTTAAGAGAGAAATTTATTTCATTTCGGAATTTCAAATGTTTTATGATGCAATACATTATTTTGAGAATGAATTTTAACAAATTTGAAATCCTAGTTATTTCTAAAATAATTTTCATTAGATAAAATTATAGATTTTAAATTTCTTAAAAAAATAAGAATCTAAAATTCTTTAAACCCACTTTTCTTTTTAAAGTTGACCAAGGTTATTTTTTGTTTGATATCGGCTAAAATATTTTTTAGTTAATGTGGACCATGGTTATTTTTTAGCTGATTTTTAGGATATGTTTATAAATTTTTTTGCTAACATTGGTTGAAGTTATTTCTCAGTATGCTAAACTCGAGAATTAGCCATAATATTTTGTCTTACTCTACAGTACTATAGTAGTGCATCGATGACAAAAATTAGATTCATGCTCTTGCGGTTGGGTCTACCATACTATGGGAGTTACGTGCAAGATATACAAAAAATACTTGGCCAAAAAATATTTTTGAATTATTAAATATTTTTTAATATTAAAACAATTCTTTTAGTGGGTATTGAAATACTGTATTAAAACAAGAAAATTAAATTCAATAAATTTCAATTACCTTATTCAAACATTTGAAAATGAAGTTATTCAAATTGAAATATTTCAAATTCCTTACATTTGTAAAATTACTTATCCAAACATAGAGTAAGTGTTTGCTCAATATTGATATTTATAGCCATATTAATTTTAGTTTTATTTTATTTAAACTACGTGTCTATATCATCGAAGTAGGAAATTAATGAATTTTCTTGTTGTCTCCAGATTCGAAAAGTCACTCATTCTTCCAAACTTAGATTAGTTGAATATAAAATATTATAGAGCATTTATTAATGTAGCTCATATGTAATAATTAAATTTGTTGTTGGATTATCATCAGTACTTTCATGCACGTGAACTATGTTTGTTAACCTTTACAAATTTTGAGACAAGTAACCATAATATTTGAGAAAACATATTTTAAATCAGGGTGATTCCGAGTTTTTGGTTTTTATTTTTGAACTGTATTTTGAAAACAGAAACGTGTTCAGCAAAAATGGTTCTGTTTTGATTTTTTACTCATTTTTGAAACAGTTTCCACTCAATTTCAAAAACAACAAAATTTGGTTTTTAGATTTTTGTTCTTGTTTTTATTTAAGTTCATTGACCATCACCTCTAACTGACGATCATCGACCACCACCTCTAACCGGAAGTCACCGACTGTCACTTTCGATCGGCGGTCACTAAGACCTACCTCCGACCAACAGTCACTGATCGTCAACTCCGATTGACAGTCACCGGCCGCCACCTCTGACCAATGGTCACCAGCTACCACCTCCGACCGACAGCCACCTGTTGCCACCTCTGATCGGTGGTCACCGACCGTCACCTCTAACCGGCGGTCACCATCCACCACCTCTAACCAATGATCACCGGTCGCCACCTTCGACCGATGATCATTGGCCGCCACCTCCAACCAGCGGTCACTAGCCGCCACCTTCGACTAGCAATCACTAACCATCACCTTCGATCATCAGTTACCAATCGCTACCTATAACCACCCGTCATCAACCACCACCTCTGATCGCCGATCACTGACCACTACCTTCGATCGTCAATCACCAACTGCCACCTTCAACGGTTGTCTTGACCGCTACTTCCAACTAGTGTTTTGATTAAGATTTCAAAACAATGTTTTAAATTTTAAAACAAAAACAATGTTGTTTTTAAATTTTGAAAATTTAAAACTAAAACTAGTTTTTGTTTTCATAAATTTCAAAACTAAAAACAAAAATCACCCCGAACAGGGCCTTAACTGTTGGAGTTTAATGAAACATTATAACTCATGTGACTTGGCTAGGTTTTGATGCCTTTGGTCAATAAAGTCTCATATATGTGCAAAATAATATTATTTTAGTAACATGTTTCTTGTGAAATTTGTTTTCATGAAAATAAATATTAGAAATCAATAAATTATCATTTCTGACTCCAAAAGTCAAACAAATTTGTATTTACTTAAGGAACTTTAAGAATACAAGGGTGTGCGTGTGTGTAAATTCTTTTTGGTCAAATTGTTTTGTGATTAATAAAGCCCCAAACCATGGAATGTTGACTTAGGGGGTATGAATTTTGATGAGAAACATGATTTTGTCCATTTAGCTCAAATTGAAAGAAAATGAATCCTAAGTAGCATGTACTCAAGATTGTTCACAAAATATTGTTTTTAAAAGCAATTAAATGTGCAAGTAAAGTAGATGAAATGCGATGTAAACTTCAAAGAAAAAACCTCAAAGTTCTACACTAATGAAAGCAATTAATTGCATGAAATGTAAAGGAAGAACAATAAAGAAAATTTGCAGAATGAACTGCCCTCAAAAGTGGTCAGAACATACATTTGAATCTGTTTACTCCTTATCGTATAAGAGACATATTGAGTTTAGCAAGATTGTGTGTGGATCTTCTGACCCTGATTTTGGCAAGGATGAAGAGTATTTACAGAGACTCCTGTAATGGACAATTGTCCCCAAAAATATTATTTTATTCCTAATGGACATAAACTACTTAAACTTCTGAAAGCCTCTAATAACTACCCTTAACAGATAGTTACTTCCATATTTGACTTTTGACTTTTATTTTGACTTCATCCGAGTCTTGATTTTCTCCTATTGCTCTTGTTCCTCTACATTCCTCTCAACTTTTGCTAAGTGTATTCGATCTTCCAATCTTGATCCCCTCTTTTTGACTGCACCTCAAGCCTATTGGTTTTATTGCCCTTCTCTCGAGTACTATCTTGGTTAGAGCATACTCAAGCCTCAACTTGAGAACATGGCTTCCTCATCTCCTTTTCTCGAGTAGTAAAATGTATTAACCTCGAGAATTCCCTTGCTTTCTTCATCTTGTAAGTAGCCTTCCTCTATATCTTCTCGATCTCGATTCTTGAAGTCAGACTTACTCTCTCTTCTTGTTTTTGAGGTCTTTTCTTTAGGCCCAACATTACTCTGCTTCAGAACCAATAAATATGAATAGAATTTCCCATATTTATTTAATCTTTTTATTTTCTTCACCTCAACACATGTCTTAGTATTTTTTAGGCACTTGAACCATTATAGTGTTGCATTATTTTTTTTTTTTTGCCATTGAATCATGTTATTTTGTATATTCCTTCTTATGAGAAATATTTTTAGTTAAAGGGCATCACATGTATTATTTTGTAACTCCGATTTATCATATTTTTGTTTAACTTATTATTTAACCATAATTGTCATCGTTCAATAATCTATATTTTGTTTATTACCTAATACTATCCAAGTGGGAGAATATTAAAAAAATTATGGATTAGTATTAATTAATAATTAAAATATTATCTTTTATAATCATCTCAAAATTTAAAATATGATTATTATTTTATTATATTATTATCACATGTAAACAAGTATTTAAATATGATTAAGATAACATTTACTTCCAAATAAGTTTAATCAATCATTAAATGAAAGTCTTGAGAGATTCATGCCTACATGTGGATTATAAATTTGTAGCTTATATTTATGATTTGTTTAAGTTTTAAAGATATTATTTATAAGTTAAATATTTATTTTCTTATTTACAATTAGGATGTTCGGCATATAAATAAAAAATTGAGATTAAAAGAATCAAGACAAGGTTACTGTCGTAATTGAGAGGAAGTATGCGAGTTTTTGTCCCAAAAACGTTATGAGGTTGTGAATCTATGAATAAAGACTTGAATCACATTAACCAAAATTATGAGACATCGAATCTATGTATCATGTGTGAATCAAGTTAACAAAATTTTTATCTTTATTTTTTTGTTAATGAATTGCATTTTCTTACTTTTATGATGCATCGTTTTATCAACATAAATAATTAGAATAAAAATGATTGTGTTTTTCACCAACCCTTACAACATAACATTTATAGATATATCATTAGACACTATTACCATTCTTACCGTCATTAATACCATTATTGTTATCATTAATCAAAATTATTTCATCACCATTATCATTTTACACCAACCACAAATACCATCACTATGGATATTTTGTCACTAGCACTGTTATAAGTTTTGCTAAGTCGCTACCTATTATTATTTGGTTAATGTCACATACAATAGTACCATATCATGTGCACCGTTTGATAAAAGGAATGTTTTATCGTTTTCAGGTCTTGAAATTATAAATCATGAGAATTATGATTTCAAAAATAAAATATTTTTATCAGTTCATGAAAAATAATTATATAATTTTTTGAAAAAGATAATTATTTATCACATTAAATAATTTAAAAAAGTAATGCAGTATTTTTATTTGAAATTTTAATTATTTATCATATTAAACGATTTTAATAGAAATAATATTTTTTACTGAAATAAAATATTTTTAACTAAAAAAAATAGAAATAATGTTTTTTACTGAAATAAAATATTTTTAACTAAAAAAATTGATTATCTTCCCCTTATGAGAATAATTGCGTACAAACATAGCGAAAAATCATTATTATGAAATCCATTTTCTACTAAAAATCTTGTTTTTAAAATAAATACCAAATATAAAAAATCAAATTAAAGTTCTCAATATAAAATTCTCCAAAAGTAACAAAATTTTCCTTTTCAAACACTCCTAAAATTTAAAATTATTTTTCTAATATCCTAGTAAATTTTATTGTATTCTTATATGTACCATATTTTATTACATGCTACCGACAGCTGTATAGTTTGGGAAATGAAAAAAAAAAAAAAGTAGTTCCTCACTGACTTGGCTATTGGCATTTCCAGATTTTATTTCAGTTAAATTTCATAATTATTGTATCATAGAGGTTTTGCTGAATAGATTAGTCTGGATTTCATTACAATATTACTTGTTTTAACTTTTAAAACACCATCATTATTAACATCAATTTATTAAATCAACCAAATCATGGCATAAAATGTAACAATTAAAAAATAAAAGAAAATAAAACTAGTGCGTTTGGTACGAGGAAGGGCAAAAGAAATGTAACAGCTCATATATACACACGGATGTACAAACATTATATAATTTTAATACTTTTGTACTAATGACGAAATATTTCTTATTCTAAGAAAAAAATAATGGTTTTTATTAAAGTAAATTAGGAAATGAGTCAAATGACTTATTTTGCACAGCTCTGTACATTAGTAGATAGAAATGAGAGATTTGACTGAGTTTAATTAGTATACACGTCATAGAGTCTTACAATGACATCTTAATTATAATTAAATTATATTAAATTTATTGACTTTATTATCAATATTTTAAGAAATATACTTGAACGCTAATGTATATGTACATATTAATTAAATCCATAATTAAAAGGTTAAATATAAATTATGTATCTATATTTTATTTCAATTTTAGATATTGTATTTTCAGAGTTTAAAATTTTGACATTGTATCTCCAAATTTAGAAAACATAGGAATTGATATATCTTTTGGAAGTTATTGACATTAACTGTTAACTTTGACTATGTTGACAGACATGTGGAAAGAATTAGGTGACGTAACACATCATTACTGAATAAAAAAGTTAATTTAATGTTTTGGTTTTATGTAACTCTTTTATTAAACAATAATTCTTTTTTATTAAGTAATAAATGGTTAATTTAAATTTTTTATAATAAATAATTTTCTGCCACATCACATAATCTTTTACACGTGACAATTAACACATTCACGATTAATGGTCAAAATCAACAACTAACAAATCAGTATAATTCATACATTTTTTAAATTTGGGACATAATATCATGATTTTAAACTCTGGAGTACAATGTCTCAAATTGAAAAACTTTGACATCATCAATTATATTTAAGTCGAATTAAAAAATATTAAATCCATATTATATAATATATTAATTAACAATTACATATTTTAAAATGATGACCAAGGTATATATATTAATAAAGTGATTTGTGTTATATTCATTTTAAATATTTTATTCGTACTATTAAAGTTGTTTGATAAAATAAAAATTATAAAATATATTGATAACTTAAAAGTTAAAAATTTATGAAGAAGAATAGTTTTTTTAAAATTATGTATTAATATTTAATAAAATAATGGCTTAAAGCAATAGTAAGGGAGAAGAGAATTGAGCAATGCATAAATAGATGCATTGTTATAAAAATTGATTCATTGGCTAATTAGATTGGTTGGATTGGAAACCTGTCATCCAATCAGTTTGAGTAGCAATCCAGACCAATAGTATAATAACACAGTTTGGCTCAGTCAACCTGATTGTTTAGCTCAATTGAAATAATGACACACTCAGTTAAACTAGCAACCCTATCCTATTGACTTGCTTTGACTTATTTTTTTTATGAAATTTTAATAAAAATAGAACAACATACCTAAAAGTTAAATAATAGACTTGAAAATTATTCAATACATTAACTTTCCACTAAATCATAATAACTAAAGTTTATAAGTAAAGAATAACAAATTTAGTTTAATTTGATAAAATTCTAATACTCCAACAATATTTAATATAAGTTTGCATGCCTATTGTTAGAATTTATAATTAAGTAATTGATTTTCTTAATGAAATTTTATCTAATTATTAGTTTATGCAACTAGACTTAAAGAAGTCATCAGATAAACTTAAATATGGAGTATGAATTGATAAAATGTACTGAGTCAACTGGTTCAACTAGTGTTCATCAGTTTGAAGACAGACACATTAATCTGCTGCCTTGACTTGGTCAATTATTGGACTGATTTTAATAGCATTGATAAGAAAGAATAAATAATTATTTTTTTTAAGTTGATAATTGATAAGAAGGACTAGGTAAGGTGTCTAGCTCAGTTGATTGAGTAGGATGCATGAGTTATTGTAAATCATTTGACACTGTATTCAACTCCTACTATGATTAAAAAAAACTTATCTTTTTTAGTTTTTCTTTAAAAATGTTAATGAGAAATAAAATTAAGCTATGTTTGTTTTATTTAATATATATATATATATATATATATATATATTTATTTATTTATTTATTTGAGGTAGGATCTATTAACACCATAGATAGCTTTAAAAACTAGCTTAAAGGTTGACCTAAGCGAAGCACGAGGTGATGGGATCACAAGTTGAACCAGCGATAATTAATTAACCCCATAATCCGATTTTTAATAAAAAAAATTCACACACTAACTTTAATTGTGTAAAAGAACACATATAAGATAACAAATAAATGTAATTTTAGAAACTTATCGTTGAAGTTAAAATTAATTAATATCAAAATTAAATATAATTTAAAAAACTCATCTTTAAGTTCAAATTAAATTCGTTCACATTTATGCATGACTTTTAAAGAAATAAAAACTTGTTATTATAACCTTCAATAACAAATAATTTTATAGTATATATATGACAAATTTATAATTTCATCAACCACTTAGTAAAAAATAAAGTTTCCAAAGTGAAGGGAGAAATAAAATAATAAAGAAAACATAATTGATAGCATAGTAATAAAAAATTATAATTAATAAAAATGAAGTAATTTTTTATTAATTTGAAAAAAAAAATGAATGATCGATTCAATCTAGGTCAATTTGAGTAACACTAGGCAATGATATAATTAATCTGATTCTCAAATCAAACCACCTAGTCCAACTAGTCACACCAGCTAGGTCAATCATGTTTTTAAAACTATGACACCAAGTGTAAAACTTATATTTACACCTTCAATAACATTATGTAGAATAAAAATTTAACAAATTCAACCCTTAAATTTCATATTTTTATTAATTAGATTAAGTATATAAAATTTCAAACAATCTCATGATTTGAGTTGCACCCGACAATGACATAACTAATTTCATTCTCAAATCAAACCACCAGTTCGCAGTCCAACCAATTAGACTAGCTGGATCAATCAGGTTCAACCTAGGTCAATTTGAATTGCACCATGCAATGACATATCTAATTATCAAATCAAACCATCAGTTCACAGTCCAACCAGTCAGACCAGCTGAATCAATCAAGTTTTTAAAACTATGACACCAAATGTAAAACTTATATTCACACCTTCAATAACTTTGTATAGAATAAAAATCTGACAAATTCAACCCTTAAATTTCGTATTTTCATTAAGTATACAAATTTTGATACAATCTTATAGGGACTCACTCCCACTCTACGGTTCCTAGAAACAGGATTTCAATATATTCGTAAAAATTCTATGAGCTCATATTTCATACAACAACATCTCATTGTTTTCCTCATGCTATTATGGAAGTATCTTGAATCTCTTCCCCATCCCAGATGGAAGTATCTAAAACTTCTTCCCTATATCAAATTGAGGTATCTCAAGTTTATCCTCATTCCGGATTGAGGTATCTCAAACAATCATCACATCAACATGAACAAATGTAAATTTAAAAATCAAAGTGTTATAAATAACAATTTGTGATAACGAGAATTCATGTAACTTCAAATAAAATATTATAAATCATAAAGCAGAACCTAAATCATGATTTTAAAGTTCAGTTCACTTAACTTCAAATCATGTCTGAAGACAATATAATTAACCATACAAATATAATATAAAATGAGTTTAATTGGTATACACTGTCAGTGTAAAAGATTTTTACACTAACATTTAATCATGACTTTTCATTTATGTGACTTTTAAAGTAGTAATTAGTAAAGTCAACAAATTTACCATGAATAAGGGTTGTGATTGAATGTTAGTGTAAAAATATTTACACTGACAATGTATACCAATTAAACTCTAAATGAGTTTAATTGGCTAAATTATACTTCATGTCTCTCTATTTTGGCACTTGTGCACATTGTATCCTTCCATTTTTAATTGTGCACATTTTGCCCCTACCTTTTATAAATTGCTTACATTTTTCCATCCATTAAATTTCAAATCGTTGACTATTAAATTTGGAACGTTGACTTGCCATGTGTAATTATTATATGACATGAAAAATAAAAAATAATATAGTTTCACAAAAATCTTAAAAATAATTAGGCTAAATTATACTTCGTACTCCTCTATTTTAACAGTTGTGCACATTGTGTCCTCCCATCTTTAATTGTACACATTTTTCCTCTCCCTTTCATGAATTGCTTACATTTGATTCGTCCATTAAATTCAAATCGTTGACTGTTAATTTTGGAATGTTAACTTGCCACATGTCATTATTGTATGACATGGCACTATAGTTTAGAGTTAATAACCCAAATTGATTTAGGGCTTCTAAACCCCTTTTTTTCCAAATCCATGACACATTCTCCAAATCCATGGCGCATTCTCCTTACAGTTAATAGTTTATACATTAGGGTTAAAAATTCATGGTGTATTCTTCATAGTAATAATATTATACAAAAGAGTAGGAGCTTGGGGAATGAGCAATTCAAAGTTACTATAGATTCTATGTCAACATCTAAGGAACTGGGACAATGTCAATGCCGAGAAGCTTGAGGTTAAGGTGAACACAAAATTGGTGCCTCAATCAAGTGCACTACTTGATATTGCTCAACAGTTCACCGGGAATATGAAAAACATTATTGATATTATGTCTTCCCAAGAATCTCAAATGACATTCTTGCTGCTCAAATCACACTCTTGCTACTCAAAATCTTTTGTCAACAACTGTTCTCATTACTTTTAGATAAAGGGGGAATATAAATTTGTTGTGTTAAACTTCCAAAATTTGTAGGTTAGCATGAGATCAGCTCATGAACCAAGGGCATCAAGTACCCTTCGATCCCAGAGTACATGGGGAAATGTTGTACATTTTTTTAAAGGTTATGATGAGCAGCAGAAACTGCTATACAAGAGAGAGGGCAAGGAGGATTGAGGAACAAAATAAAATGTTTATTGTTTGAAAATTGTGTCTTGTATTGGACCTTGATCACACATACTTAATTTTGCTAAGGTAATTTGCTTGGAATGAGTTTTCCTTTGAATGAAAGTTTGTGTTATTGCATGTTAACATGTTCTGTTTTAGTTTGTGGAAGTGAATCTTTTAGAGAGATGGTTGACAAAGAAGGGGTTCCTTCTACAAGTTATGTTTTTTATGTTTTAATGAATTCATATTGCCAAATGAATAGAGCGGTAGATGCAAACAAGATTTTTTGCTGACTGGAGAATGAAAAGCAGTTAAAGCCTTGATTATTTTACTTATAAATTATCGGTAACTAAGTTATTGGTTCGAGGAGGATTCATATACTTTAAATATATTGGGTTTTAATGAGAACACATGGATTCCCACCTTTTACTAATCAATTTATTGAACATTTGTCAAAGAGTGGAAGTGACAATAATGTTTTACTGTTTCCTAGTGCAATCTTATTAAAGAGGTTTTCATCTACATTTATGTTTCTCCGTATGTTAGAAGCATTTTTCAAGCACAAAGGCATGGAAAAACACAATTTTCTCTCTAAACCACAATGTCACGTTATACAATAATGACACATGACAAGTCAAAGTTTCAAATTGAACAACCAATGATTTGAATTTAACGAATGGTAAAATGTAAGTAATTTATAAAAGGGAAGGACAAAATGTGCAAATTAAAAATGAGAGGACACAATACGCGCAATTGCCAAAATAAAGTGTCGCATCATACAATAATGACATGTGGCAAGTCAACGTTCCAAATTTAACTGTTAATAGTTTGAATTTAACATATGGATAAAATATAAACAATTTATAAAAGAGAGGGGAAAAATGTGCACACTTAAAAATAGAAAGACGTAATGTGCACAAATGAAAAAAAGAGGAGACACAAAGTATAATTTAACCTATAAAATATTATATACAAAACCACTACTTATATGATAGACTAATACCATATATATGACTCTCAAGACACAAATGTGCTAGAGTATAATCTATAATATCAATTCAATGTATATAGTTTTAAAACCCACTTATCAATAAATATCATCCAATAAATATACATGGAGATTTAGAAAGGTTGTTTTAGTCACTTCTTGAAGCAAAACTATATAAACTTAATTTATTCTTCTCTCCTCTTTTCATTTTCTTTCTCAACTCAACCTTTGAGAAACACATTAGTCTCCTATTATAAGTATTGACAATCTATAATTCTTAAAATCTCTTAACCCCATAACTTATATTGATTTTCTGCACGCTCTCTTTGTAAAAAAATTAGTTTTATGGAGGAAATTCAAAATTAGATCAAATTTTTATTTATTTTATCTTATTTATATTTTAAAAATAATATTATCTTAATTTTATTATTCAAAATTTATGACAGTTTAATCTTTTAATTATTTGATTCATTCTCGTCTAATTATTATTATTTTTTTATCTTAAATATGATCATCTCATAAACTCTACATTATATCTACAAGTCAAATATATTTTCTATAAATATAATATACATATTAAGATAAAATATAACTATTTATACCATTTTTAAGAATCATAATTCAAATATAACAAATATTTTATCTTAACTACAATAATAATTTCATAATAATAAATTCCTAATATTTTAGTTTGAATATAAATTCTATCATATCTTTTTTTTTAACATTCAAACAAATTTTTTTTCTTTTAAATTCAAGTGAATCTTTGTTGTAATAATTTCTTTATTTAAATCAAATAATAACTTGATATTATTATTTACTAAGTAGCTAAATTATTAGACATTTAAATAATCATTATTATTTTATGAGATATCTTTATTTTAAAAATTGTGAATGTTACATTTCTTCTCTTTTAAAAATTTCCCGTCCAAAATTAACCAACCAAACATAAAACTAAATGGTTTTATATACTTATCTCATGAAGTATTTCATCAATAATATTTATTTTAATGGTTTTTTTATTTAAGTCAGATAACAACTTAATATTATTATTTACTAAGTAACTTAATTATTATACATCTAAATAATTATTATTTATTAATTTATTTTACAAAATAATTTTTACTTTAAAAATCTAAGGATGTTACATGCAGCAAATTTCTCATATAACTTGTAAGAACATATGGGTTAGTACTATAGTCATTCAGAAACCAAAATCATGCTTCACTGGATTGATAAATGAATCTTAATTTTTCAAAGCTTTTCCCTCACGTGGTAATATGTGAATTAGATTTGATTGACTGAAGAAAAGTAAAAAGATCTTATTTAATATATTTGATGTAAAATTAAAATTAAATTAAATCTTAAATAGTTTGAATTGTATTATTTTTAATTTTAATTTAATCTTTATAAAAATTATTAAATAAATGATAAAATATATGATAAGTCCCAATTTTTGAAATATATATATATACATATATTAATGAACTTCCTTCTTTTTATTGCATACTATTTAAGATTTGAAAATATTATACCTTGTATCCTGGAAAAAGAAGTCATTTCATAAAAAAAAAATAAAAATGAACACACACCTATAAACAGTTTATCTTATGACTATTAATCTTAGGGGAAAAAATA
This sequence comes from Psophocarpus tetragonolobus, assembly GCA_037954015.1. Classification (NCBI taxonomy): domain Eukaryota; kingdom Viridiplantae; phylum Streptophyta; class Magnoliopsida; order Fabales; family Fabaceae; genus Psophocarpus; species Psophocarpus tetragonolobus. Next base: position 20,250,108 of record CM075688.1, on the reverse strand, counting down.
TTCTTCTAAGCGGTTTAAGAAATAAGAAATAGAATTATAGAATTACTGAATTAGGATTGAGAGTGGCTTTCCATTCCTTTCTTGCGCCCACAAAATGAACCTCACGTTGGTCACCCATACCACAGGCCGCAGCAAGGTTCTTTGAGTGTGACACTGTGCTCAATCCATACCCTCCATTTTCCCTATTACCCCACCTCATCAAATCAACGGTCCAGATCTCCTTTTCCTCGCTTTTCAATTAGGACGGCGCCACTACGACCCTTTTCGTTTTATTTTTTACTTTTTTGTTCCGCCATAAAAAAAAAGAAAAGAAAAGAAAAGAAAAGAAGAAGCGCTTATTATTATAAGAGCTTCATTGGATTAGAATACTGAACTTTGCTTCTCTCTGTATCAAACCTCTTCGACGACTCCTTTCTCACCTCTCTGTTCGTTCCACGTTTCAAACGGAGAACAACCACAATCACAACAGCAGCAACGGAAGGTAGCAACTGAATTCAAATTTTCTCGGCTCAACTCACGTTATTCTAATTTATTTATTCTTTTTCCAATCAACCTTACCGGATGATTGAAAAATAAAATAAAATTGTTTGAATCAATTTTCTTGGCCTTGGTCCACGTCCATCAATATAATTTTTTACGATAATAATAATAATAATTAAATCGATAGTAATAAACCATAAAAACAAAGGTGATTGAATTTTAATTTTGGTGTTTTTTTTAAGGATGGATGAAGAAAATGCTTGGTTGTATGGTAGAGGTAGGAATTTTGATTTTGTTTTTGGTAGTTAGGTGAATAAATTAATTGGGATTGGGGTGAGTATGATGTGGTTAGTGTTTTGCTTCTTTTCAGCGCTGAAATAGCGGAGACGAAGTCTATGTGATTGTGCGGAGAATATTTGATGCAAACCTTGGTCCTTTCAAAACGAGGCGTCCTCCCACTTTTTCTGTTCACGCCCCTTTTTACTCTTTTTTTCTTCTTCCTTTCTCCTTCCTTCACTTATTTCACTCTTAAAAACATGTTTCCTCGAGCTTTGTGTTTCTCTTGAATACAATGGTTTTGAGGAATTGGGCTTCTCTGTTTCGTCGTCAAAAAATGTTGCTTTGCTGTTTGACTGATCACGCTTTCTGACGGTTGCTGTTCATCGTCATCTGATCGTCTCTTGGTTTGTTATTTTCCATTTCACTTCTTTTTTTTATCGCTCTGGTTGCTTCTGGTTTCTTGTAATGTAATAAAATAAAGGAGAATTATACTTATAGGAAAGGTTAACATTATCATCCTGTTGGTTCACGGGAAAGGGAGAAAAAACACAAGCTATGTTCCAGACTCTTAATTGTATATTGTCTTGTTAAAGATATTTCTTGGAATTCTGGCCACATAAGATTATGTATTATTTATTTATCCTCTTAAACTGATGATTATTTGCTTTATCCCTTGTTAGCATTTTACATCTGCAGTTTTCTAATTTCTCGGTATGCTTCTCACATCTCCTAATCACGTATTTAGTTGAACATGCAAAATTTATTTAATTAATTAATTAATCTGAATTTGACATGAGCATAGCTCAGATATTTCCCATTGATTGAAGTTTTTAGTCAAAGAGGTTTCCAAATTCTCACTGAGATAGGCTGCTTTACCTCCTTAACACACACCAGCAGCATGTTAACGGTGACTTTGTCTTATGACCCCTGTTTTATCTTATAAATTGCTGAGAATATTTCTTTTGCTTCTCTCTCACTTAAAATTCCACTATTGCAATGCTTGCTGTAAGGGCTTTGTTTAAACTCAGCTAAAGCTTAGATTTAAGAATCCAAATAATATATTTCATATAACTCCAAATTTTACATAAATACAAATATTTCTTAACTTGTGTTATTTCAGTGTATATAATTGATTACTTGAAATTATAGAGGGTATTGCTATGAAGAAATTTTTCAATGGTATAGGCCAAGTTTGTAACAGTTTGTAGATATTTGTGGGAAATTGCCCTATTCCCTGATGCTATGTGAACCCTAATTTTTGCACCATGGGAAGAGTCTCTATGCCTGAGTCTGACCGTCTTTATGTTGCTCTGCTTGATTTGATGTCTGCAAATAAGTCATTGCTATCAATATTGTAAAATTATTGTCTTGTACGTAAGTAATTGCTATCAATATATATTTAGGTTTTGATAATCGTGTAGCTTGTTTGAGTTTTTGATGATCTTATACATCATACTATCATGTTACAGATTTGAAGGGAGTATGCCATTGATGGATGAATATTCTGGAAAAAGAGCCATTGATGGGGTGGTAGTCCCTAGAAAGGGGATGGGCCATGTGTTTAGAGATACTGCTAATGCTAGAGATCGAAATGGTCAGGTGTGCAGCCGCATTACTTGCAGTAGCAGAGTCAACTCTCCTAAAGGTGCTCAAATTGGTTCTTCTGAAAAAGGTAAATCTTTGAAACCTTCAATCCAATCTTCTTCCACTGGCAAGGAAGCAATTGGAAGCTCTTCTAGAACTTTTTCCAAGACTAATAGCCCAGGAAAACCGCTTATAAAGCCTCGGAAAATAGCATCATCTCATTTAGAGACAGATTCATCTGAAAATAATAGTGTACAGGATGAATCAGAAGTTTCAAAACTCACCCCTCCCCCCGGAAAAAGTCAGACAGGATTTCAAGCTGAATTGGAAAATACAGTTTCTGGTAATGTCATGATGGAAGTAGGAAGCTCTAGTGTAGTATCCAATATAAGATCTCGGAGGAATTTTCATTCAAAGCCTGGATTACGTGGTCAAGAAATTAAGAGCACCGGTCCAGTGACACGTGCTGGTACCAGTAGGTATGGATTGAGGAACCTCAAATGCAATTCTGTTTCTGATGTCATCCCTGCTGGTTGTTCACCTTCAGATTCAACCCCTAACAAAAGGAAGGATGTGATAAAAAAGAGAAATTGTGAAGGGGAAGGTAGTTCCACTTCTAGAGGAAAGAAAATGAGTGCTTCTTCATTAGAAGCACGCAATTCTTCAAGAAATGGCATATCTATCTCTGAATCAACTCAATCAAGAATGCCTAGGAATACTCCTCACAGGGACAGGATAGACAGCAACATGGCACCGGTTAGAACTCGGAAATCAATGAGTAGCCATACCAGGGGAAGGCTTTCTAGCCAAGGAAATGCTAATCCTGTCTCTCGTAATGAGTCCCTTGTCGTGATACCTTCTTTACCTCGATCCAGTGGTCATAATATTCCTGGTGTATCACATCATACTTCTGTGGATAGTTCCTTGAATTGTCCTAGCTCTCATAGTAGACCAGGTACTAGCAGTGAAGAGTTATATGGTGTTATGCCTGTATCTCCTTCAGAATATGGCCTCACTCATTCTCTAATGAATCTGGATAGCTTTCGACGACGTTACAACATGGATAGTATTGCAGAGGTGATTTCCGTTACTGACATGAATAGTATTCACACATAAATTATCATGGTCTTTAATGTGAGTGTTTATAGCTAAATTATTTCTTCTTAATTCTATTCAGGTATTGTTGGCACTTGAGAGGATTGAACAAGATGTTGAGCTAACAAATGAGGTAATTATTGGTTAAAAATTTATTTGAAATAATCTATAGTTATTTGATGCATTCATCTGTTATCTTTGCAGCAAATTCGTTTATTGGAATCCAACTTGTTCCTCACTGGACTAAACTTCTACGATCCACATAGAGACATGCGATTGGACATTGATAACATGTCATATGAGGTTTGTTAATATCACAAGGTGCTACAATTCAGTTTATTACATTTTTTTTGTTTGTTTCCTCTTCTTTTTATGATAATATATACTGTGGTTTGATAGTTCTGTGATTACTAACATTTGGATGAAAATATTATCAAGAATACATGGGTTTAAAACAATATAAAGGATTATAATGTAATTTGAAGTGCTGTTTGTTGATAGTACGATACTTCAACTTTTGAAGCAGTGGTTTGTATTTTAGCCAAGTTGTAGGAGATGGCTTTGAGGAGGGATTGTTATCTTTGTTATTAGTGTGTGCAGTTTTTGTGCATATTTCTTTTTCCTAATTATTCTCATCTACCAAAATTTTTCATAAATGATAGCAACTACTGGCTCTTGAAGAGAGGATGGGTACTGTGAGTACAGCTCTAACAGAGGAAGCTCTATCAGAATGCATAACCAAAACTTTCTATCAGTCCTCGCCATCTGAGAAAGCAGCTGAGACTTGCAATGAAGATAAGAATGATAGCGATACCCAATGTAGCATTTGCCAGGTATTTTTCTCTCGTTAAATGAAGCTTTTTGCACCTTTCATTAAGTACCATCATGGCTCTAAGCATCCTGTAGGGATTTTGATAGGAAAGTATCACAAAATAGGGGTATTTGATTCCAGCAGAGCTAAATTAAATGTTGGTTGGCAAAGGGGCCTGCCACATTCTGTCCTTCTTACTGAAACTAGTATTGTTCGCTGTACCACACAGTTCCATCCTTTTTTGAAAAAGGGAATCTGACTATGCACTTTTTTGTTACAATAACTGATTTAGATAAATTGACTTTTTGATATGTGTAGGAGGAATATTTGATTGCGGATGAAATGGGGAGTTTGCAGTGTGAGCACATGTATCATGTGGTTTGCATACAGCAGTGGCTACGGCTAAAGAACTGGTGCCCTGTTTGCAAAGCATCAGTGGTTCCCTCAAATTCATCATCCCCATCCCAATCTTAGGTCAGAGGAGGGAGACCGATTTCTTTGTACCCCTCTTTCTGTTCATTTTTTTTATCACTTCTGTACAAAATACAGTTGCTCCCCACTCATTTTATAATTTTTTGGGTCTTTTGTACATAGCCAATATTTTAATCCCCGTTATACAATAAACCAAGTCACTGGCTTGATAGACTGGAGATTCTAAATCTACGGCTGCAATATCTATGGCCTTCATCTTATGTTTTATTTTTTTTTAAATCCATACTTGACAATCGTTATGGAAATTGGAAGGAAAAGTATAGGGTAGGCAAGGAAGTTGTTCTTTTTCTTTCATTATTGTATGACCTTTATTACGAGTAAGGTGTTTGACAACTTTTCAAAACCTGATATTAAAGAATAGTGGGACTAAGCTTTAAATGTAGCTTTACTTATCACCTAATACAAAAAAACTCTTGTGATCTTATCTGAACTAAATTTTGAGGAAAGAAAAAAAATTGAAATTGTTCTTAAAGTTTTAAACTCTTTTCATTCCTACTTTATTCTTTCTTAACCAAAATTTAAAGATGTTACCGATCATTAAGAATTTGGGATCAACTCGAGTCTTGGATATTTTTAATTTTAGTTTTGTATATTTTGTAAAAAATATTAGTGTTACTTCTATAATTAGTGTACTAGAAAAAATTTTTGTCAATATGTGTATTTAGCATTCTCTAATAATTAAAAGAGTAAGATACCAAATGGATCTAAATCTTATGGGTACTTGTAATAAAATTCTTATGTAAGATGGATAATTACCTATAAAAATGAGTATGGATAAGGACGGATCTAGATCTGCAAAAATTATGTGGGTATGAAACATTATGAGTATTAGATATAATTAATGACTTAATATATAATTTATTTAATTAATTAATAAATTAGATATAATTAATAACTTAATATATAATTTATTTGATAAATTATAAGTAAATTTAAATTATAAAAATAATATAATGAGGTATCCACGAGTATACCTGAACTTGAAATAGCTGACGGGGATGGAGACGTGATTAAAATTCCATACCCACACCTTTATACTTGCCCTCGTCCCCACTCCGCACTTTCCAAGACTGGGACGGGGAGGGTCAAACCCATCCCGACCCGCCCTGTTGTCATCCCTATCAATAGGTACATGGATACGATTCAAAGTTATTATGTACGCGTGTATAAGCTCGGGTAGGGATACATTTTTTTAACACAAGTATAAGGATAGATATAGTACCTACCCATTGTCACCCTAAGAGCAATTATAGATACACCTCTTGAACTTATAGTGTAATTATGCATATACTTTTTTTTTTCAACCATTGTTTTCGCACTCTTTAAGTGTTTTAGTATAAGATTTAAAAGAGATATCAGTATAATATTTTTAAACATATAAAAGTACAACAATAATAAATATATAAAAATAAAGAAAATGTGTAATTTAAAAATAAAAAAAAAATATTCATCTATAATTTTACTAAACTCCGTTGTATGTTCTAATTATAATTGTTGAAAAGTCCAATATTAACCAAACTACTGAAGGGTTTATTCTAATTATAATTGTTGAAAAGTCCAATATTAACCAAACTACCGAAGGGTTTATTTTGAATTTAAGTATTGTAGGGAGTTGATGGTTACATATGTGTTTAAAATTTAAACTAGTTTTAGTTGATAGTTATATAGTCAATGGTCGGCTCATGCGGGCTGCACCCGTTGCCACCCAAATATTTTTTTAAAAAAATTATATACCGTATAAAATCTTACAAATAAAATTATTTATTTTTTATTACTGATGATTTTAAGCTATTTAAAGAGCATATATAATTTTAATATGAAATTTTTATCAATAGAGTATAAAAATTTAAGTTTTAATATATTGCAAATATATTTTTTAGTACTGATGATTTCATGTCAATATTACAATTTAACTTTTTCTTTATACCATCAATCTTTATGGTTAATTTAATAATAATATTTATATATTAACTATTTTTAATTTATTTATATTTTGATAATATATTGTTTTTTATTTTAAAATATATTTTCCTTACCCCAAAAAATTAAGTACTTTTCTATGATTTTTATATCTTCATTCTACTATTTCTATTATAAGAGATTAAGAGAAAACTTACAGTCTTGTACAATATGACTTGAACATGCTTGTATACCCGTGTTTTTGTGACTTTTTATGTAGATATTACATGAAATTTTCAATTTTTTATTCAAATTTTGCTGTAATTTGGCAAAATATTGTGGTTATTTCCTTAAATTTGATTAAAAAGATCATAAAAATTATAATTTATTTTAATTCAGCAACATATGGGATATAGAATTCGTAAGAAGTCCTGAAATGCTTTATTGATAAAAAAAATATTTTAATATTATAAAATAAAACCTAGAAAATAATTAATATTTAAATATTATTAAATACTCAAAGTTATGCTTCAAAAATTACAGGCTTAAAAATTTGTTTTTTTAACCGTCAAATTTTCATAATATTGTTTTTAGTACCTCAACTTTATTTTGGAATTAAAAAGTACTCTTTAATTTCTTAATTTCACTTTATGAATTAAAAATAATATTTCGTGAATTTGAAACGCTTAAAGAGTGAATTTTTCCTCTAAAAAAAGAGTGCATTTTTAATTGGAGAGCCTAAACAAAAATACTCAAAAGATTAAAATATATTTAAACTAAAATTATATTACCAAAATTATTATATTTAATTTATTCGTTGTAATTTTTACATTTTGCTCCTCCAAACAAAATTTCAAGCTCCTTTTCTTTCCGTAAAGAAATCGAATACAGGATTACAATACGCTATGTTAGATCCCTTAAACTCCACCATTGGATACGTATGTATAATCTAAGTTGGAGTAATTTTTATTATTATTTACTATTTGTTTTTTGGTGAAGTTATTATTTACTATTTAGGAGAATATTTGCGTGCTTACATATACAGGCTTTGAATTTCTTTTTTTTTTTTATATAGAAAAATAAGAAATTATTTTTAAATAAGTTTAAGGATTTCTTTTCACAAAAAACAGATTATCTAAATAATCCACTTTGCTGTTCACAAAGAGAAATGGGCTGGTGAACCGACATATTAACTCAAAAAATTTTAAAACATTGCAGGCAATTTCTAAATTGCCCAATTTTTTTTACAGTTTTTTTGGACAATCTCTTTTCTTTTTACTTTGTTTTTTAAATTTTACTTTTTTAACAAACAATTTTTTTTCAATCTGTTTGTTTTTTATATTTTTTAATTTTAATATCTGTTTGTTTAATTATTTTTTAATAAATTTTTTTATAATTTTATATTTTTTATTTTGTTTTTAATTTTATTTTTAAATTTTAATTTGTAAAACATATATGTTGTTTTATTTTAAATTTAATTATTATTTTAACTTCATTAATTATTAACTAAAATTAAGTTAATGATATTCATTAGTTAGTGAAAAAATACATTTTAATAACATACAAATTTTAAAAAAATATCATTAAATAGTTTAAAATTGCTACAAAATATACATAGAAGGCATAACTTGATTATTTTTATGTCCACCAGTACCACACTGTTATTCATTTTTTATAGGATTTTAATGTCTATTTTCTTGTTGGTTTGGTTCCCGTTGATTTGCACAATCAATATTTGACACATTCGATGATAGTTTTTATTGAGGAACTTCCCTTGGCTTAGGCGTTAAACAACGAAAATAAAGGAAATTCATGGATTACATGTAAGCATACTTACATTGTGGTGTTTGCATGTTAACATCAAATAAATTGCTACAAAATCATCTCTTTTTTGTCTACTCGAGAGAGGGATGTGCATATAATTTTTCTTGGTTGTGTGCACTAGATATGACTCAGAACATTCTTGTTCAATTGATACTACATAACATTGTTCTACTATTAGATTGCATGAGGATGGTTTTAGAGAAAGCATTGCATGTTGCTGAGTTGGCATCCCATAAACGTTTATTGTTCATTGTACGCACAATTGATCTTTGAATTTGTAAAAAAAATCACTATAAATATTTAGTTTTGTGCTAAAAAGGACCTTGAATAGTCTAGAAAGAACATGTTATCTATCCTTATAAATGGCAATCCATTGCTCATATTTTTTAGCCTAGTTAGTGTCATTGTATCTTCTCATGTTTATTTGATGCAATTCGTCAATATTATGTGCAGAATTTGGAATTAGTTTCGTAATCCAAATTGCATTTGTACTCAATTAATTTTATGCCAAACCACAATTGCAAACGATGTCAAAGTAGTGCAAGCAGTCCATATTCTTGCATCTTTGAATGCATGTTGTCGTATGATGGAATCAAACCCCCTATAAGGCATCTAATAAAATTCAAATATAAAACATCAATGTTAATTATTTATAAATTGAGGATAAAATGGTACTATGAAAAATAGTGTTAATGGTTGACCTTATTGTTGTTCATTGCATCAAATGTGAATCTATACCCAAGCAAGTCACCACAGGCATGCCCATATATCTCAATTCTTTTCCAATCCACTTGGGTAAAAAGTAATTAACAGGAATTAACATTTGTGAAATAAGATTATGGATAAAGTAGTTTTTTTTATTTTAGTTGTACCTGATTGCAAGTGAATATTCAATGTTACGGTTCACTAGTGGCCTTTTAGTTTAGATGAGGACGATCTTTTGCTTCAACAGGAAAATGAAGTAGAAGATGGCAAACAAAACAACAATTTCTAATTTGATACAACAGGAACATCGTTTTATGCTTACAACTTTCAAAGTCATATGCAGTCTGTAGATTTAGAAACCAGTTTCACCCATCTTGAATACATACATGTGTTGGACCAATAAGATGTTCAATATGGTGTTAACACAGTTCATGAGGGAATGTTTTTTCAAACAAAGGTAAACGTGAAATATATTTTAAACATGCATCGTATGAAGATGGGTATGTATTTCAAGACTATGAAATCAACTCCCATATTAATTGTTGCCAAGTGTGGTTCACGATGAATGTCTATGGAGTTGCCTTCATCCAAAGCTCTAAAAATGGGAGATTCCAAGCTAGTTGATGACATTCTTATTTTTATCCTTGTTGGAACAAAAGACTTTGGAAAACATTGAGTATTCCTTTTGGTGTTTTGGTTTTGATTTTTGCTTTTACTTCTTAGTTTTTTCTAATTAATTTTATGGTACCAAACACGTTTCATAGGTGTAATACTTCTATTGTGTGTTTAGATAGGCTTAAGAATGTGTTTGGGGAGTTTAGAAATAGATTACATAGGTTGGGAAGCGCTGAAAAATCTTCAAAGGTGAAAACTATAGTAAGGTAATTGATTACCTTATTATGGGAATCGATTACCCTTCGAGGAACTCTGGATATTGAGATTACTGCTCTCAAGAGTATTGATTACCTGAAAATAGTAATCGATTATTCCAGAGAACATTCATTATGGACTAGTTTTGAGCAGGATATCAAGTAATCAAGTAGGTAATCAATTATGATGATTTAAAACTCATATAAAAACATTTTTAAAACTGATTTTAACTAACTTTCGAAAGGTCCATTGAATGCTTGCTGCTCTCAACCATTTTACCCAAATTTTCTCCAAGAACTATACCCGTTTTTTATGATTTGAAGGTACAAGAAATTCAAGATTCAAGCAAGAGACTACATTAAGATTTGATCTATCTTTGTTGGGCATTCATTACTATAGGGGATATTGTTTTATACCCTCTTTTGTGTTTTCACACAATCTTTGACAATCTCTTGAGATGTTCTTGAGATTGTTGTGAAATCTTGCAACAGGGTGTTGTAAGTGAGGCATTGTGAGTGACGGGGTGTTACAGTTTAGCAAAATCTTATGGCTGCAAGAGAAAGCCTCTTCTTGTGTGGTTTGAATCTTTCCGGATGTAAAATCGGTATGTGTGGTATGCATGTAGTGAGATTTTTAGTGGAAAGTAGATTAGCGAAAAGCTAAGTCTGAAAATTGGATGTAGGTCAGGTTGACCAAACCAGTATAAATTACTATGCAATTTCTCTCTTTCCTATACTCTTTAATTCTAAATTTTATTGAGATCTTGGATAACCATTGATTGGGTTTTTTGCAGTTGAAACAAATTTCTACCGTTTTCTTACAACAATTAGACTTTACAGTACTTTTATTTTGATATTGGGTTTGGGTAATTTTAACAAGAATTGTGGTTTGAAACTTGATTCAATTCTTTATCTACCTATTTCTTTTGTGTTTGATAAACTTGTTTGTACAATTCATATTGTATTTTGACTAATTGTAATAGTAAACCATTCTTGAAGGAATTGCTATATATCAAGTTTATTATCATACACATTAAAATGATTGAGTATTGTCTTGTTTCTTGAAAAACCCATTTGCAAAAATTACAAGGTAGATTTTGAAAATTTCTTTAACGAAAAACTTTTGAAATACTTTGATATTGATTTGAATAGAAAAGTTTGGAAATATTTTGGTGAATCTATTCAATCTCCCCTTCTAAATTCCCTCCTGAGACCAACACTCTTGTCATCACACAAGATCGTATCAACCTTAGGTATGTCGTCAATAGTAGAAGCATTTTTCTTTTGGTTTAATGTGATCCATCCATTTTGGTGCCAACATTGATAGCTCATATTAAAAATGCACTGGATATATTGTCTAATATCGCAAAGCATGAATGGCTAAGCAAAAGGCTATTGAAAACTTGCATGGAAATTGGGAAGAACTATATCACAACTTACCCAAATTGCTAAATGTAATGAAAGTTTACCTTAATGGGTTCATTGTCGAGCAATAAATGAGGCCATTGTACAATGAACAAGGGTAACAAGTTGATGAATATGTGATAGCTTAAGGCATGACAGGGCCTAAGTTCAACTACTACTGTAATAAATTGTTGAGTGAACCTAAGAGCAAACAAGCAATTGAATGACTTGGTCAAATTTCGAAGAACAAATGGACTCTAGCATGTGATAATGACTAACATTAGGGACATATACAACAAACCTAGTTGATGCCATAAATTTGATTCTAAAAAAGACTTGGAACCTGCCAATAAGTTCGATAATAATGTCGACATACCAAAGGTGTAACACATTATTCATCCAATGAGATAAAGAAGTTGAAGCAAAAATTAGAGTTGGTCAACATAATACAAAGATGTTAAATAAGATTCTAGTAAATGCACAAACAAATGCAAACATATATCATATACTAGAGTTTGCTTGGTGTAATACACATTTCCTTATGTAGGAGACAATTAACTCAAGGGAAGGATGACAACTAGAAATTTCTCAGTTATATTGAATGAATAGTGGTATGACTATGAAAAATTTCAAAAGTTTCACATGTCATTACAGCATGTAAGTGTGCTCACCACAATTACCCACATAAGTTATTCTAAGAAAGATGTCATTTTTGTCCAAGGACATCACACCAGTAGCTATAAGTTGTATGTATTTTGTTTGTATCGTGTAACTTTTAATTATTTCAATGTTGATGTAATATAAGTAATTCATTTTAAATTTCAAATGATATCATTTTTAGAAAAAAAATCTCCTTCTATAAATATAAACATATATTGTAATAAAATAAATAATTATACCTAAAACTTGGAAAAAATAAAAACATAACTAAGTAAAGTAATTAAAAATAGAGATTAAAAAAATAAAGGTTAAAAAGTGTAACAAAAATTAAAGGATATAAAAAAAATAAAATGTAAAATTTAAAAATATAAAAAATAAAAAATAAAAAAAATTATAAGAAAAAACTGTTTGTAAAAAAATAGATGTAAAATTTAAAAAAAAAATCAAACTGTAAAAAACAAACTTTTTTTTAAAAAAAAGTTGTAAAATAAAAATATTGGGCAGTTGAGAACTCGACTCCCAAGCTAATTTTTTTACAGCATTGTCTTAAAAATTTTTTAGTAAAGACGTCGAGAAATTGATATACCAACCGATTTACCTGAATGGTAAAGTAGATTATTTAGATAAATGAACATGAGTTATTTAGGTAAATTTTTATTTTGGGTTAAAAAAAAGTCTAAGTTTAATTACTTTGAAAAAGAAAAGCAAATACACCTTAGGACGTAAAGGATGACGCACGACATCACGTGCCAAAAGCTACAAAACGTAAGATCCATAACGGAAAAAGTAATTTTTAAAAGCATCCTCGGTTTAGCATGTTTGAAGTAAGAGTTATTTTTCTCGGAGAGGGGAGGAATTTATACTTCCTAAGAGAATTATACTAAAACAAAACACTATATTCTGTTTAGCGTGTTTGAAGTGAGAAAGTAAAAGCGCTTTTGTTGTTGTTGTTGGAAAGGATTTAAAGGATTCTAAAAACAAACTAACTGTTAATATTTATTAAAAAATATTTATTTGCCATGCTTTAACAAAAGTCTAATTAATGCTCTAATACTAGTTAGAGAATTAGTGGTAAACATCTAATAGATGCGTTGGTGCGGCAGAGAATGAAGAATGTATTCATATACCGATAGTGCGTCAATGGAGAAAGGAAAACGTGAGAAAAAGAAAAAAAATGAGAAAAAAAAAACCCTAAGAGAAAAAGAGTCAATGGCAAGAAAGAAAGATGGGAGAGAAAGGGAGGGAGGAGACCCACAGAGATATAGGTGTGGTTGTGAGAATGGAAGAGACATTATAGGGAAAGTCAAGCTCGAGAAGATGGGAGAACAAATGGGAAACTAAAAAATAGTCTTATTTTTTCACTTTCTAACCCAACTCCTTTAAGATAAAAATTACACTAAATAGTAAGATAAGATAAATTAATAAAATACACTTAGACCCCATTTGGAATAGCTTATTTCCTGCTTAACTTATCATATAAACAATTATACAAGTGTTTGGATAAATTTATAAAAGTGTTTATATGAGGTTTATAAGATGTTTTAAGCTTATTTGAATAAGCTATCTAGAGTAGCTTTTTGAAAAAAAATTGTTTTAAACTTATTGAAATTCGCACTTCCTTTAACTCCCATTACTTACTTTTTGTGTTTCTCACAATATTAAAACTTGCTACTATATCTCTTTCCCACTCTCTTTTTTTCCCTATCTTTGCCTCCCTTTCTCTCTTTCCTCTCTCTTAATATTTCTTTCTATATATAGATATTCAAACACTTTATTTTCACATAAGAGCTTTTAAATTTGTATATCCAAACACAAATAGCTTATTGAATTTAATACCTTATACTATAAGTTCTTATATAAGAAGCTTTTATTTAATAAGCTCTTATACTATAATTTTTTCCAAATGGGACCTTATCTTATCATATTGGCCCAACAAACACTTAATAATAAGATAAGATGAAAAAAAAATTATCATATTCTATTCCTTATCAAGTCCATCAATTGGATTGTCAAAAGCATTTAATTAATATTGTTGCTTAAATGTGTTTATTACTTGTTAATAAAGACCATCATCAAACAAAAACTTTAAAAACTAAAATAATAAAAAAATAAAACAAAAAATCTATTTTTGAGAGACCAAAAATGATTGAAAGTTATATTTTATAATGATGGCTAATAATTATTGATTCTTTCATAAATGAGAACATTGGTTAGTTGGAATTTTTTTTATAACAATTAAAATTTTTTTCCCTCTGCAATATTGAAAATCATAGACTAGGACTTGAATTAATGAAAAGATTGTTTCTCTACTATTTCCTAAGGTGTTCACAAATCCGAATTAATTTGATTATTTGAACCAATTCAATTAGATCCGTAAATCAATCTAAATATAATAGGATTAAATCAGACTTTAATTGGATTGATTCATGGATTTGCACTTTGCCTTTTGCCTTGTGAATTGATCTAACCTATTTCATTCTTATTATTTTATTTTATATATTTATTTAGTAGAGTTTAAATAGAAAGAAACTCAACATTTAGTCTGATTTTATTTTTAATTTAATAATTTTTTGTTTTAGACTAATTGGTAAGACTTTTCTAAGAACACATTAAGTAGGATAAAAACACATAAAGTCAAAAACTATTATTTTTAGTCAAAAAACCAATTGACTTACCTTTTTATCTCCATGTACTTTTATTTATTATTTTGAAAAACTTAACGTAGGTTGAACATTTTATTTATGTTTTATTAAGAAATATCTATTTTTTCTTTATAATCTATTAATCTTATGTCTTCTTGATTAGATCATTAAATTTTTCTCTTAGAAATTTGATATAATTCAATCCGATTATCGAATTTATTTTATTCAAAATTCGATCCAATAGACACTTATTTTTACACTTAAATAATCTATTGTATTAGGCCCAATGTTTTGAAAATTGATCTTGTCAATCACATGGTCAAGGTCGTGGGTCAATGGGTTAGTGATCAGACAAGTTAACCTAGTTTAACCTTGTCTATATATATAAAAAAAATATAAAAATGTAACATTACAATTATCACTTCCTTCATTCGCAAGTCACATTCAAAATGAAAAGAAAATAAAGAAATTAAGAAAAAACGTCATTTCAATTTAAAAAAAAAAAAAAAAGCTCTACCTAGGACAAGTTGCCAAACATGCTTGTTCACCGGATTTTACTGGAACCGGTCGATTTTAATTGGTTTGAAATAGGCCAACTGCATGTCTGATCTGTTGGAGAAATAGGTCCAATTAATTATGTGATAATGTCCCAGTCAAACTTGTCTGGCCGGTCAATCCAAACTAGTTTTCACAACTAGGATCAGGGTCTACTTCTACTCTCGAAAAATGAGCTTTGAAATCTACCAATATTATTCATAGCTTAGGTCAATATTTCATAATTGTTTTTAACATTAATATGACTATGTTTGTAGACAAAAGAATCTAATTGCATAGCTAAAAAAATGAAATACTATAGCCCAAGTTTTTTTCTCATTTTGTATTAACAAAGGGATGAAGATCAAGAGAGTCTATATGTTTGATATTTAAGGTATGATCCGGTAGTTTTCAATTTCTGATTTCTTGTTTTGAAATATATTTTGAAAACAAAAACGTGTTTATAAAATAGTTGTGATTTTGGTTTTTAGTTATTTTTAAAACAAAACTTCTACCTCATTGAAAGATAATAAATTTTTGTTATGAGATTTCTATTTTTGTTTTTCTTCAAGTTCGTCGCTTGTTGTCACTTGTTATTACCCACCACCACTTTCGATCGTTGATCATCATCTGTTACCACTGACCGTTGGTCACCAGTCCCTACCTCTGACTCCCGACATTGGCCACCAGCTCTAGTCATCGTCATTGGTTGTTGGTCACTTAGTCACCAATCTTTGGCTGTCAGTTATCATTCATCAATTCTCGACCACCACCACTGGTCAATGGTTGCCACAACTGTTGATTGCCACCTCTGGTTACCAACCACTGCCACCATTATTGGTCACTAGTCTTTAGATGTTAACATCGGTCATCGACCACCACTACTAACTACCACATTTAGTCACCAATCTCCTACCATGATCCTTGATGACCAGTCGTTGGTTGTCAGTCATTCATCATCAATCTTTACTGCTGGTTGATGTCTATTGGATACTAACCATTGTCAATTGATGCAAAAGAAAGATTCTAAATGATTAAGATTTAACAACAATATTTTAAAATTAATTTAAGGTTGGTCTAGTGGTAATGTTCACATGTGGGGATAAAGTGAAAGAGAAAAGTCGTGGGTTTAAATCTCTCTACTAACAAAACTAATATATTAACCACTAATATTTTTGTATAAGAAAAAAAAAATGCATCTCAAGGGCCTATGATATGTTCACAATGTTACATCATGTTTATGTTCTTTTAGAAAGAGTTTTTCATTTTCAATTATTCATTCATATGCGTCACAAAAAACTATAGTGGCACATTAGTCAACAAGAGATTTGTACTTAAGATGAAAACATATTTTTTATTTTTGAATCTTCAAAGGGATCAAGGTTACAAAAAACTCTTAACCACTGACAAATTCTCTTATGATCTTATAAATTTCTCATCAACTTTATTTCGAAGATGCATTTTTTATCTCGATTTAGCTATTTCTCAGAGTGTGAAAAGAAATTTGTTATGCACTTTATCTTGGAGATGCATTTTTATTTCGAGTGAAATACCAAGTTAGTCCCTAAAATATTGAAGCATTGTCACCTAGCTCTCTGAAAGAGTTTTACAGGAATCAAGGCTATTGAATCTTTGTATCATTTGCATATTAGTTGATATGTTACTTACATTTTTAGTAAGTGTCTAGTTAGCTATTAAATGTCATGTTGACAAAGTCTCTCTCTCTTATGTGATATTACACGTCATTGTCCACATCATAGAAATCCAAGTTAGAGTGAAAACATCATTTTGGTCCTCAAAAGATTAAGTGGTAGCATCTAGGTCCTTGAAAGATTTTTAGAGGTATCTAGATCCTTGAATTTTTCTACCATTTTTGTGTAGGTCCTCATTTACTAACATCATTAGGCAATTGCATAGTTTATTTAAGAGAAATCCAAGTCATTGAAAGATTTTTTAAAGGCATCTAGGTCCTTGAAAGATTTTTTAAAGGCATTCATATCCTTGAAATATTTTTAGAGACATCCAGGTCCTTAAAAGATTTTTAGAGGCTTCTAGGATTGAATTTTTCTACCATTTGCATGTAGGTTCTCAGTTACTAATGACATTAGTCAACTTATAGTTAGCAGTTAACTGTTGTTCTAATGGTCCCTCTCTCTCATACTTGATAATTCAACTACTTACATGACACCCATTTTTTATTTTATTTGTAAAGGTTTTTAACCATTAAAAAGTTAAAAAAGAATCCCCCAAATTTATGTCCCTCCTCTTCATATTCCCTTTCCCATTAAAAAGAGAGGGAAAAAAAATCAATACCAAGTGAATTTGCAAGTTATTTTGTTAGCATTGCATTAAAATCCCAAACTAATATGAAGGAGAAACTTCATTATATTATAATAGCTTGATTGTTCAAAGTTCTCATGCTTCTGGTGAAATATCAAACTAATACATAGAACCACATAAATTTTTTTCACTATAAAAACTTTTACAAATGTTTTTAATTTAAAAATTAAATAAAATAAAAGTGGTGTCACATAAGCAGTTGGACTGTTATGTATAAGAGAGAATGACGAACAGCATAACAGTTAACGGTTGATTGTATAATTGTCTGATGTTATTAGTAAGTAAGGGACCTATATGCAAAGGCTAGAAAAATCAAGGACATGTATATCTCTAAAAATCTTTTAGGTCTTAGATGTCTTTAAAAAGTTTTAAGGATTTGAATGCCTCTAAAAATTCTTTGAAGAACCTAGAAGTCACTACTTTAATCTTTTGAGGACCAAAATAATCTTTTTCACTCTAACTTGGATTCTAGTGAGGTGGAAAATAACGTGGAATGTCACATATAAGAGAAAGAATCTGCCAACATGACACTTAATAGTTGATTGAGCACTTACTGAACGACATCAGTAACATAAAAACTAATGTGTAAACGACATATAGATTCAACATTCAAAGATCTAGATGTCTCAAACTCTTTTAGAGACTCGAGTATCAGGGATCCGCTTTGTATTTCACTCTTTTTATTTTGGATTATAGCTATTTGGAAGTGTGTAAAAAGAAAATATGAAGAAATTACCCGTACTACTATGTTCTCAAGGACGAGCATACCAAAACCAAATATAGATTCCAAATTTGTTTATTTGTCAAAGTATTATGAACAGCCAGATGATGGTAATGCTTGCTTTTAAGAATTCGAAGGCTTTATGTCTAGATTAAAAAACATTTATCCAATCACATAATTTGTATAAAATAAGACTATTTATCATACTAACTCTAATGATGTTGCGTATATTAATTCTTAAAATAAAGTAACTTGAAAATATTATTATTTAAAGAAAATGAAATTGAGTTCTTGTAAGGAATAATAAGCAACTATAAATAAGTTGCTTAACCATTAAAAATTTATTTGTTAATTTAAAATAAAAGTTCCTATGTAAGTGAAAAGATAAAATGAAACCACTTATAATAAGTTAAAAACCCAAGTCAAATTTTATTATCAGAATAAAAACTAGTCAGTATTTTTAAATTTTATTTGATAACCCCATATGGTTAAAATGTTGGACTTAAGCCATTAAGAATGATAAACATAAAGTTGTGTCACGTCTCTCATGAGAATGAAGGTTTTGATTTTGTTGATTAGCCTTAGGTGTGACATTCTTAGTAATCCAATTCATTTTACAGTGTTAAACACGTTTCCATGGGTGTGACATTTGTGTTGATTATTTAGTCCTCGCATATGAGTGTGATTTAAAATTCTTTAAGTTTCAATTGTTTATGAAATCAATCTAATTTCTCTAGTTTTCGTTGTTTGAAACATTGGAGAATGGATTACTAAGTTTAGTAATGAGTTACCAAGATGGTGATAGATTACCAAGATAGTTCGAGCATAGAAAACAACTCAGAATTCATTTCAAGATTGGGTTACTCGATTACCCTATCTAGTAATCGATTACATGCCATCTAAACTATATCAGAATGGGCAAGCATTTTGTGATAATCAATTATCTGCAACCGTAATTGATTATAACTGTTTTTGATACATAGTTTTAGGACTTTTTAGTCAGGGTAATAGATTACCTCATCTAGTAATAGATTACCACTCTTACAACAAAAAAATTATAAAAACCCAAAACATTGAGTATTTGAGAAAATCCAAGAAGAAACCCAAAAACATTGAGAAAAAGAAAATAGAAAATAGAAAAATAGATTCAAGAAGATGAATCTTTGAAGAAAAAAGAAGGAAATATTGATCTTTCATAGTGGGTTATATCTACACATACAAGTGTATTCGTTCTAAACCCAATCTTTTCAATTGTTTGTGGTGAAATCTCTTAAAAATGGAGTGGTCTTATTGAGATTGAAGAAATCTTGTTGATGCAATTTCTTGTACATGGTGTTTTTATAACAATCTATAGTGAAGCAGGTTTAGTGGGGTGCTGAATCTACCATAAATGTAGGTCATTTTAAGGTTGAACCAATATAAACTACCATGTGAATTTCTCTATTCTTACTCTTTGAATTTAGTAAATTTTCATTGAAAGTTATGCACAATTAATTAATTCTTGGGTGCTGAAATACTATTCTTCAAACACTTGATTATTGGATTTGTCAAATTGATTGGATATCCTTGCATAAGAATTATTGGTATATCAAAGTCTTTCAAAAGCAAATTGATCCGCTGCGCACAAATTGTGATAGTCAAATTTGAATTGGGAAAACATGTGAAAGAATCTTGAAGACAAAGAAAAGGACAATTTTGAAAGTTTTTTGAAAGTCAAAATTTTGTGAAGAATTTTTTTTTAAATAAATCTATTCAACCTCCCTTCTAAATTCTCTCTGGGACCAACATAAAACAACTACAAAACTGAAAAAAAATTTTTAAAACACAATTTAATCAATTAAGATATTGTGTAACATATTAAATTCTTTGAAAATTGATTTTTTATAATTCTAAAACTCTCTTTCTAACTAACAACTCATAATTAAGAATTCAAATTAAATATTATGCTCTCATTCACTCTAACATGCTATATACAAATCATTTCTAACATACCTAACACTATGCAAAATGTAAATGGACAATTAATCGATCTTACCCACTGATAAAAAAAATTACTGACACAATCTACAAAGTCACTTGCCAAGGTGCTAACTTCCATTTCCGGTTACTGGTTGTAAAGGAGCAACATTATTAAACTTCCTTGCTATTTAGTTGGTGCTTGTGACATGGGCTAACATAATCTTCATAGTAATTACCTATATAGGAAACAAGGTGAATCTAGTTAGAAACACAAATGACGGTATCCAAATAGAATTATGGTAAGACTTGTTCTTGCTAGAGTTAAGATAGAAATCGGTCTTCTTAATCTGTATGTAGAAGTTTGGGTCTCAGGATGGACAAGTGGGTACCTGCAAGAGAGACTTCAATGCTTAAGTCAAGTTGTGAAAATAGTCAGGGGGAGAAATGAGAAGATTCGGATTGCCTACCTGGAAGTGAGGGATGACCTTCTTAAATACCTAAGGTATGAATATAAAGTATCCGTTGGAGTAGGGTTAGGATTGTAGAGGAATTGGGTTAACTCAGAAATTGGGCTGAGATGGTCACTTGAGTTCAGTTACCTAACCTGGGAGGGTACATATGCCTCCCTAGCCTACACTTTGGTCAACTAGTCAAGTACCCATGTATTTGTGTTTTGCCTACTTCTTGAAACAAGATTTAAAAGTAAAGTATTACTAAGAGTAAGCTTAGTTAAGATCGATGGTGTTGAGACAAGGAGTTTGAATTTATTGAACATTTTCTCACATTCATTGTCCCATGAGAACTATTTTTTGTGATTTCTTTAGCAACTTAAAAAAAATGGTTTAGCCTTTTCAGCTAATTTTGGGAGGAATTAAGCTAGTGATGTTAATCAGCCTGTTAGTTGTTGTACCTCGATTAGATTTTGAGGGTTGCACCTAGAGATTATGGTTTCATACTTGTTTAGATTGACTTCTATTCCTCCCTATGTAAGCATGAACCCAATTAAATTTACCATTTCCTACTTCAAATGTGCATTTCTCAGTGTTTAATCTCATGTTATGTCATCGAATTTTGTTGAATGTCTACACATACTCCTTGGAGGCTTTGGATTTGACATTTTGACCACCATATCAACCATGTACATCTTTACTTTTTTATTAGGTCTTTGGAATACTCAATCCACCAAATAATGATATGTATTGATGCAATCCTACCTACTAAGGGTTTATCACTAGGGTCATGGCTAGGAGGATAGAGGAGGACATGCTCGGAAAGAGTTATCAAGATCTCAACTCTTAATTGAACTGAAGATCATAGGCCATAGTTTTTAGTTTGTTCCTTGTAAATATTAATTAGCTTGTAATTTTCTTTTGGGCCATGTATTTTGGTCAAGTGTCTCTAATTAGGAAGAAGAGGTGTCATTAGCTAATGTTAGGAAGTAAGCCTAGTAAGGGGCCTTTAGTCCTAGGCATGAATAGGCTCCCTTCCCTTGCCATGGGTTTAATTTTTACACCTCCTTGCTTAGAGTTAGGCGCTAGCTTTGGGCTTAATCTTGGGTTAATTAATTTTAATCCTAATTAAACCCAAAGTCTCACATTGCCTTGATCTTTGTGCCTAGCCTTCTTATTGGACTATTTATACTCCCCCCATTCTCTTGTAATGACACAATTGAATGAATGAAGTAAGACTTTTTTGAGAAAATATTTTTAAGTGTCATTGAGAATACTCTTTCTTGAGGAATCTCTTCCTAAAAGCTTTTATCAAGGGTCATCTCCCTTGTGACAAGCATCAAACTTAATTTTTGACTTAAGTGGCATAAAAAAACCACGACTATTTCTTGCTTTTTCCATCCTCCATCTTCTTTGAGTAAAAAGACCTTAGTTGAAGAGATCAAGGGAGTGCATCATTTGGTATCATGAGCCATTTTCAAGAGGTTCATTCTTCTTCCTTTTCTCCTTAGATTAGGCATCAATTCTTAGCTTTTTCCTGCAATTTTTATTTCATTTTTCTTGGTTCTTTATTGTCATTTTAATTTCCTTTTTATGTCTTTTTAGTTTAGCCTTTTAATTTTACATTCTTGCAATTTTCTTCTTGTTTGGTTCAATTATTTAGTTCTTTTCATTGAATCATTTGTCACATTTTAGGTTTCTATTCTTGCCTTCACTTTCTTGTTCATACTCTTGTGATCTTCCTAAGAGATTCTTTGTAATGATTTCACAACTTTTGTGAAAGAAGCCACTCAAGGTGGTCCAGACTCTTGGAATCACAGTTTTCTTTGCCTTGCCATTTTCTTTTGATCTTTTCTTCTTGGTGTTGTTGGGGCGTGAGTTTTTATTTTTCTGCACTTTATTTTTCTACTTTAGATTGTCATGTTTAGTAAATTCCTTGGTTGGATTTTCACAATTTTTTCCATAAAAGAGTGTTGGTAACTTCTTGAAATTGAGAATCTAAGAGGAGTATTCCTCTTGTGCAAGTTTTATGAGGAGTTCTACAAGCTTTAGTTCATAGCATGTTTCTAAAATTTTTCCAAAAATATTGCTAAATTTCTTCTTGAATCATTTCTTGTTTAATAAAAGTAGCTTGAAATTGTTATAGCATTGTTTGGTTTGATTTTTGCTTTGTTGTGGCTGAAAATTTTTGGGCATGTATTAGTTGTCTTTTCCTTGTGTAAACAAGCTTACCACAACACCAAAAGCCCAAGGTATTAAGGCTTAAAACTTGATCACCAAATTGCTATTTACATTTCAAGTTATTTCTTATTTAGTTTGCACCTTGTATCTCAATTTTAGTGGCCTTCTTGTACATTTTAATTCAAGCGTTTATGACTTTTTGACTTCTTGTTATATTTGATTGAAAACTTTGTAAAGAGGTGTAGCAAAACTATTTAAAAAAAAGAAATCAAAAAGGAAAAAAATCAAGAAAAAGAGTTAATAAAAGTGATAAAAAGAAGTAAAAAGAGAACAAAAAAATTTATTGCACCTCAAGTTACTTAGAATTGTTAAAGAAGTGTTTAAAACTTCTTGAAATTGCTTGAATTGTTGTTGATAAGGTTCAGTCACTTTGAAATTAAATTGTGCAAATCATTAAGTTTTTTTAAGTCTTTTCTTGCTTTAAGTCCAATTTTAATCTAGTGTCATTCTAGGTATTCCTTTTGTTGCCCTAGCTTTATTTGATAGCCTTTAGTTGTTGTTTGTCTTGATTCTAAATCTTTGTGTTTGTCTAAATTTACTCTATCCATTAGGATATGTGTTTTATTTCTTTAAGATTTTCTTGCTTTTTTTGCTTCTATTTGCACTATCTTGGATCTTGCTTGTGCGCCACTTTGTAGGGAAAAGGAGGTCAAGAACTTTCTTTCCACAAGGGTGGCATATTTTAGGAGAGTTGAGAAATAAGATAAGGAAGATATCTTTCAAGGAAAGAGCACCAAATCTTGAGTGGAACACATTTGGAGAGGCAAACACTTGGAAGGAATCAAGGACTTCATCTAGTTTTCTTTTTCTTACTTAGTTTTTTTTTATTGGGTGTATTTTAATAAGGCCATTTTAATAAAAGTGTTGGAAGCCCATAAGGGTCACCTCTTTTGATTGTTATAGTTTTTTAGTTTCTCACTTAGATGGAAGAAGGAATTGGTACCCCATCTTTCCACCTTAGGTGCATGTGCTTAGAATCCCTACCTTTGTTTTTAATTTTCTTTATTTGCTTTCACTTTTTTAGTGTGAAGTATTTTTTAAGTTCCAAAGACTCTTAAGCATTTCACTTAGGGAGAAAACAAAAAAAAGAGTAAGGAGTGTAAGCCTTAGGTTTTTTCCCCCCAATTACTTTCAAAGTGAGCTCGCACACTAGTAATAGGTAAAAACCAATATTGAAAATCAATCTAAGGAGTATGCTACATCTAGTTACAAGGGGAGGAAGGAAGTCATCTTTGAAAAGGGAGATTGGGTTTGGCTTCATCTCAGAAAGGATTATTTCCCTTCTAAGAGGAAGTCCAAACTTAGCCCTAAAGGAGATGATCCCTTCCAAATCCTTGAGAAGGTAAACAATAATGCACATAAGTTAGACCTTCTCGAGGAATATGGTGTTAGCACGACCTTTAATGTTTGTGAGCTCTTACCTCAACACAGGTTTAATTTTTGCACCCTATTGCTTAGAGTTAGGCACTAGCTTTGGCCTTAATCTTGGGTTAATTAATTTTAATCCTAATTAAGCCAAAAGTCTAACATTGCCTAGATCTTTTTGCCTAGCCTTATCATTGGGCTATTTATACTCATCTCACTCTCTTGTAACCATACACTTGAATGAATGAAGTAAAACTCTTTTAAGCAAATATTCTTGAGTGTCATTGAGAATCCTCTTTCTTGAGGTAAAATGATGCATGCCTCCCTTGATCTTTTTCTAGAGGTTTTCTTATTTGGTGAAATGGTTTATGGAGAGATAAGAAGTAAGGTGGTTTTAGGCGCCACTTAAGGTAAGATAAGCCTAAGAGGGAAAGTTTGCCACAAGGGATGGAACCCTTGATAAAAACCTAAGGAATTCTCAAAGAGAGAAGGGTGGACACTAAGAAAATTTTGGCCAACTAAAGGTTTTTCCATTCAATAAAGTGTGACTGAGATCAAGAGCTTTCATGGTCTCGTGAGTTTCTATAGGCACTTTGTGCCTAATTTCTCCACACTTTTCTCACCAATCAATGATTTGGTGAAGAAGGAGGTTCCTTTCCTTTGGGGTGCTAAACAACAAAAAGCCTTCAAGCTTATTAAAGAAAAACTAACTCATGCCCTTGTTCTAGCTCTACCTGACTTTTCAAAAACTTTTGAGCTAGAGTGTGATGCATCGGGTGTTGGAATAGGTGTTGTGTTATTGCAAGGCGGCCACCCTGTGGCTTATTTTAGTGAAAAACTAAATGGTGTCACCCTCAATTACCCCACCTATGACAAAGAGTTTTACTCCTTAATAAGGGCCCTTCAAACTTGGGAACATTACCTTATTCCCAAGGAGTTTGTCATTCATAGTGACCATAAGTCACTAAAATATTTGAAGGGCCAAGGTAAGCTCAACAAGAGGCATGCAAAGTGGGTTGAGTTTTTGGAAACTTTTCTCTATATAATCAAATACAAGAAAGGGAAGCACAATGTAGTGGCCGATGCCCTATCTAGAAGACATACTCTTCTTACCACTTTGAGCTCCCAAATCTTAAGATTTGATTATATTAAGGACCAATATGCTTCTGACAAGAGTTTGGCCCCATTTTTGCTACCTCCTTGTCCAAACCTACTTATGGGTTTCATGTGAGTGAGGGGTACTTATTCAAAGAAAGTAAACTTTGTGTACCCCAAGGATCTCTTAGAAAATTGCTTGTGAGAGAGAGCCATGAGGGTGGGCTCATGGGGCATTTTGGAATAAACAAAACTTTGCTCATTTTAAAAGAAAAATTTCATTGGCCGCATATGAAAAGAGATGTCCAAAGACATTGCTCTAGATGCATAGCTTGTTTACAAGCTAAATATAAAGTAATGTCTCATGGACTTTACACACCCTTACTGGCTCCCTCTGCTCCTTGGGTAGACATAAGCATGGATTTCATCCTTGGACTTCCTAGAACTCAAAGGGGAGCGGATTCTATCTTTGTGGTAGTGAACAGGTTTTCTAAAATGGCCCATTTCGTACCTTGCCACAAAATAGATGACGTAAGCAACATTGCAAGACTTTTCTTCAAAGAAGTTGTCCGTCTGCATGGCATACCTCAATCCATAGTGTCTGATAGAGATGTTAAGTTCCTTAGCCACTTTTGGAAAACTTTGTGGGCTAGGTTGAGAACTAAACTCCTATTTTCTACCACATATCATCCCCAAACTGATGGGCAAACTGAGGTAGTAAATATATCCTTATCCACTATGCTAAGGGCACTTCTTAGGGGAAATCATAAGTCTTGGGATGAGTACCTTCCCCATATAGAGTTTGCATATAATAGGGTGGTCCAAAGAACCACCAAACACTCACCCTTTGAGATTGTTTCTGGCTTCAACCCTCGTACATCTCTTGATATTTTGCCTTTACCTTTCCCTTCTTCTATTCATAAAGAAGGATTAGCTAAAGCGAATTTTGTTAAAAAATTACATGAGAGGGTCAAAGCCAACATTGAACGACACTCTAAAGGGTATGCTGCAAAGGCTAATAGGGGAAGGAAAGAAATTATCTTCAATGAAGGGGATTGGGTATGGCTTCATTTGAGGAAGGATCGCTTCCCTACTCACAGGAAGTCCAAGCTTAGCCCCCGAGGAGATGGTCCCTTTCAAGTCCTCAAGAGAGTGAACAACAATGCATACATATTAGATCTCCCTGAGGACTATGGTGTCAGTACTACCTTTAATGTTTGTGATTTGATCCCTTTTGTAGGTACTGATGAAGAATAGGAGGACCTATCAGATTTGAGGTCAAATCCTTCCCCAGGGGAAGGAGATGATGCATTCTCCCAAAGCAAGGGCCCTATCACTAGGGCCATGGCTAGGAGAATAGAAGAAGACATGGCTAGAGTAGAAGGAGGAAGATCTCACCTTCATATGACCATCAAGTTATGCAAGTCATGACTTATTTACTTATAATTTTTCTTTTAGGAACCTAGGATTTTATTTTGGACATGTATTAGTCCATTTAATTTTCTAGGAGGTGTCTTAGTAATAAGAAGGGGTAAGATTAGTTTTTGGGCCTTTATTTAGGAAATAAGGGGGTAGTTTGATAACTACACCCTTTTTTCCTAAATAAAACCCAAAACTAATAAAGGAGTAATCTTGACCCTTGGATGAGGTAATTTTGGCACCAATTCTCATCTAAAGGAGGGTATTGATTGGACTTTGGGTTTCAATCCTCCTCCCTTGGATGTCTCCTTTTAATCCTAGCCTTTCATTTCCTTCATGACTTGTCCAAGAGGTTAGCTCCCTCTATAAAAAGGTGCTCCTTCACACTCTTGTATTTTTTACACTTTATTGAATGGAAAAAGCTTGAGTTGGCCAAATTTTCTTAGTGTCCATCCTTCTCTCTTTGAGAATTCCTTAGGTTTTTATCAATGGTTCCATCCCTTGTGGCAAACTTTCCCTCTTAGGCTTATCTTACCTTAAGTGGCGCCTAAAACCACCTCACTTCTTACCTGTCCACAAACCATTTCACCAAATAAAAAAATCTCTAGAAAAATATCAAGAGGGGCATGCATCATAAAAGCTTTTACCAAAGGTCATCTTCCTTGTGGCAAACATCAAAGTTAATTTTTGACTTATCTTTTTTTAAAAATGCTGTCAAAAACCCACCACCATTTCTTACCTTTTCCATCCTCCATCTTTTTTAAGGAAGGACCTTAGTTGAAGAGATCAAGGGAGTGCATCATGTATTGTTTGTGTTCTTTAGGCCAAATAACATAACCTATTAACAGAAATTAGCTTTCTTGGTTAGAAGGTTGTTTTGTGTTCATCTAGTGAGTACATTTTTATTTGGTTATATCCCAAGCAAGCTTCTATTAAGCTGAGTAACATATAGTCGCAGGTGCCATCCATTAACTTGTCAATGTTGGTTAAAGGATACGAGTCTTTAAGATATGCTCAGTTGAGGTTTGTATAGTTTACACATTTCCCCAATGTCTTCTTAATTATGACCACGTTGGACAACCACATGGTGTATCGTACTTTCCTAATGAAACTAGCTTCTCACAATTTGGTGGTTTTTGTCAGTATTGATCATTGTCAGTCTTCACCTAATTTTCTCCTTTTTTGTGCTATAGGCTTAGTTTTAGGAATTACCGCAAGCTTCGATATATGAAATTGGGCTCAATTCTTCACATATTAACGACTTTCCAAGAAACTAAATATGTATTTACTCTCAATATTTCCTTTATCTATTAGCATATATGACCTTCCATATAAGTCTTGAGTTGGGTGCATTGCTCCTTGTTGTGGCCAAGTTAGAAAGCTATTGTATCTTCAGTAGGTGTGGGTTATTGTTCCTCTCCTGCTTGGTCAAAGTCAGTTCAGGGATAGTCATCCTTAAGGTGGGCTAACTATGTGTTTGAGGTGTACACATGGTTGATGGTTTCAATTGTTTCCAGTATTTTGCATGGTGCGATCTTGAGGCTCCTGACATAACATTCCTTTGCTTCCTATTGGTCAACTTTGATTGTGATGATGTCTCCCTTGGAGAAAGGGAATTTCATTGCCAAGTGAGGTGTGCAAACGATGGAACTTAAGGCGTTAAAGATCAAACGTCCTAGGAGGACATTGTACAAGGTGTCAGCATCAACCAGAATATACCTTACCACCATCGTTTGGGAAAGTTTTCTAAAGACAAAAGTTGTCATGAGTTCAACATAGTCGCAGGTGTTAACTCTTTGTCCTGCAAAACCGATAAGGGGTTCAGGGTAGGGCTTGACTAGGTCTGCAGAGACGTCCAACTTCTCAAAAGTTGACCAACACAGTATGTCGGTGAAGCTTCCTTGGTCTACTAAGATTTTTCTAACCTCCCAATCAATAATTACTGCCATAATGACCATTGGATCATCCTGTTTTGTGTTGATTCCTACGAAGTCATCATCTGTAAAGGTAAT
The DNA here is from genome assembly GCA_037954015.1 of Psophocarpus tetragonolobus. NCBI lineage: Eukaryota > Viridiplantae > Streptophyta > Magnoliopsida > Fabales > Fabaceae > Psophocarpus > Psophocarpus tetragonolobus. The sequence continues at coordinate 20,221,229 of CM075688.1, read as the reverse complement.
GGGGGTGGGGATTAGTTCAAAGAGTTGGTGCCGAGTTGATTGCTCGGAGTTCTCAGAGGTGTTTCTTTCTAGCTGAGTTTGAAGATCCACCTCCTACAAAGCCACCTATAATCATGTTGATGACGTCGTGTATCTACCTACTTATTTAGAGCTGGTCCTCCGTTTGGTGTTAACCTATGTTAGGTTTTTCTTGTCGTTCCTGAGAGTAATGTTCCCATGAGTGATGGTGAGATGTCTGGTGTTGTGCTTCGCTCTAAGAGTTCAACGACTGTTTCTTCACAAACCTGTTAAGCCTCCCTTGCTGAGTTTGTTCCTCAATTTTATCCCTTAGTGCTACACAGTCCTCAGTAAAGTGGCCATAGTTCTGATGGTACCTACAGTGTTTGCTCCTGTCAACACCCTCTTGAATCGTGCGAGCAAGGGTAGGTGACGTACCTTGACGCTAAAAGCTTCTTGGAGTACCCGACCTCTGGATTTTGTCAACAAGGTGTAAGTAGTATACCTTAGTTTTGGAGGTTGGCCTGATCACTTGAATTCTTTGTCTCTATTGTGTTCTTTCTTCGAGTTGTCAGTACAACGTAATTGGTCTTGTTGGGAAACTAGATCTTCTATCGGTATATATCTTAAGGCCTTTTCTCATAACTTTTCCATCATCTTTAGTCATTGCTTGCATAGACTATCTGCAAACTTACCAGTTTCAATGTAGCGATGATGGAATGTAAGGCTACTCCGAGTTCCAAATCTATAATTTTGATTGCAATTTTTTAGAAGTGATCGATGAAACCACGTAAGGACTCGTTGTCTCCTTGTCGAAGGCTAACAAGAACAATAGAAGTGGTGTCATATAGTTGGCAAGTACCGCACTGAGCTGTGAACCTTTCCACCAACATGTTGAACGAATTGATGGAGTGTGGACAGATACTTTGAGCAACTAAGGAATACCCTGTAGAGAACATGATCATCATTAGTATAAAGATTTACCTAAGTAAGAAATACTTCTAAGTGTTCATCATGGTCTAATGTGTTATCGTAGTGATCTAGATGTAAGGGGTTTCCAGTTGAGAGGGAGAGGTGTCTCTAGGATTTTGTCGACGAAGGGGTGGCAGCAATACACTGGAGGTCGGTGACTACGACCTTCCTCAGAAGATTTGGTGTTTCTGGTGGGACTGTTGTTTCCCATTCGTTCATGGTCGGTCGTGTGGTTATCATTGGAGGGCCCCTCATGCTCGGTGTCACAAGTCGAGTTGTTTCTAGTACAGTTGTGTGTATGTTTTGCCTCTTTGTTTCTCACGTGGGGTGGTTGTTGCTTGCCTTTAAGGTTTTGCAGCTGGACTTTCATTATAGCATTCCTCTCTTGGAGGGCTTGGAGATCAGCCTTGTGCTAGCAGCGTATTGCAATTAGGTCGTTGGCCCACTTCTGAGCCATCTCCTTCATTTGCCTCCCAAACTCATGCATAACGCTTGATTCTCTCATGGTGGTTCTGGATGTACCTCTTCGGGTTTCCACCATGAACTAATGGAGTTGTAGGAATTTCAACCTTTCTGCAGATAGCATCAAATGTTCTTACTAAAAAAAGTTAGGATAGAACTCCATGTGGACAGATAGGTACTTGCAAAGGAGATTCTGATGTCCAAGTCAACTTATGAGAATTGTTAGCGGGAGAGATGAGAAGATTGAGCTTGCCTAACCAAGAGGTGAGACATGACCTCCTTAAATACCCTTGGTATGAATGTAGAGTAGCCATTGGAGTAGGGTTAATTGGGCTTGCTTGGTAATTTGGTCGAGTAACCCGACCTGGGTTATACAAGAATAGTACAAAACTTTTGTTGCTCATGATTTCTTTCAAGTCATACTCATATTTTCCCTAGTAGATTAGGAAAAATGACTTCGCAGGAGGATGCAAAGACTACCTTTCTGGCAGAACAAGTGTTTGACTGTTGGCATGTTTGCCAAACTCAACAAGAAAAATAAATGAGGGACTTAGTACAGATGCCAAAATACAAGATGTTAAATCAACTGGCCGTGGACTATTCAATCTTTTATAATTGAATCACAATATAAAAAATAAATCTCACTCATAATTAGAGCAGACTCTAGCAGATACATCTAATCTTTCATTGTGAACGGATGGCAGTTCTAAAAGAAAATGTGTACTCGTGCAGTCGGGTGTATTTGGAGTCAAGTTTCTCCAAGCTGCTTCAAATAAGCACAGCCAAAAAATGAGACAAAAGCATTATGTATTCTACCTTACCCTCTTCGGCCTGTACATTCTTAATTTTCCCAAATCGGACAGCACCATGCATTGTGTAAGTACTCACTTGACAACCTATAGAATGGAACTAGAATCAGCTGAATCCGAACAGTGTGCTCGTTCCACTTTATCCAGAGAGTGCACGTCATCTTAATCAAGCAATCAATATAAATATTCATAACAAATCAACAAGCACCAAATACACAGCAGAATAGCACATTTCAGTCTTGGCGAAAAGCATAACACCTGCCTACCTTATGGAAATCATTGTCTGAATTTTGATAAATTTGCAGACGGCACTCCTGCATCCTCACATTTCAAACTTGGAGAAAAGCATAACACCTGGCTACCTGCTTCAACTTTAGCCTTATGGAAATCATTGTCTGAATTTTGATAAATTAGCAGACGGCACTCCTGTATCCTTCCAACAGAAAGTTTGTAACCACCAACTTAGGTGTTGACACTCAAACAAAAAATGTCAGATTAGGTGGAAATGGCTATTTGCCTATTTGCAGATTTTTTTTAAGTCCAGGCATATGTTATATGCAATTTCCCCCAAACCTAGGCTCTCTCAACGTAAAAATGCTACCCTGAGGGTTCCGTCCAATCTTCTATTAGTTAACTACTTTCCTGAACCTTACGAGAAACAAAAACTTAGTTGCACCAGCAGAAGATTGACAAGATGCATGTACAACAACAATATCAATAGTGTTATACCAACGGGAGCACAAAATGCTACCAAAAGCAAACGCATTGAGAACTTTTGGTTATCAATGCCATGTAATCATGTAATCAATTCTAATGATTCAGTGTAGAATCTATTTGAAAATTCATGTCAATTACATCATGTTACTATGGCATTTAAAGGCTGCAGCTAAATATGTTGAAAAGTTTGTTTTTTCACTTAGCTGCGAATGTTTATAAATTTATATTTTCATACATTGCGTAAATCATATCTGTTGTAGTTGTAACAAATAGTAGAAAACCTAGGCAAGATCATGATTAAAACGTCTCTTTCTTCTTTTCCCCCCGCTCAACAAGCAACAACCCATTTGCAAGTAACCTCCTTCAATCTGCCTGACTTCGCACAAGTAACTTACTGGCTCACTAGATTCTCAGCAATACTTTGCTTAACACACCACCACTTTTCAATATGGAGAGTGAGTATATATATATGATGGTATTAACCAATTTACACTTGATAAGAAGTTGAGTAAATTTTTAATATTTCTCCAAATTTCCTTTAAAAATGTTGGAGATAAAATATTCTTTAAAAATTAAAAAGAAAACACTCTTCATAAAAATGTAATAAAATATTTTAATTAAAAGATGAATGCAAAACACCTTATAAAAAAGCCAGAATCAAATCTTAAAACTCCGTCTTATAATTAAGAACGGAAATAATATATATATATATATATATATATATATATATATATAATATGTTCTAAGACTCAGATTCAGAGAATTGAAGGTCGGCTTATATTATTTCTTTCGACTTTTCCTGTAGAACTTCCATGCAATTTAGGCCTCCTCTGCTTTTAATTCCAAAAATTCTCAGATTACAGATCACATCCCATACGCCACTATAATTGTAATACCAAATGCTCTGGCTACTTCTATCAGTCTTATTTTAAACAAATTCATCAAACACCAAACAGATTAATGACCACTGATACTAGCAGAAAGTACGACTCCTTTTCATTCACAGACTAAAAATCAGAGATAAAACTAATGAAACATCAAATGCACTTGATACCTTTAGGCGGCATTCGTGAAAATAAAAACTGTGTAGCTTACACTGACAAGGAAGTATGTCAAAATTTATAAATCTCACATCTTTATTGAAAATAACAATTACAGTCACCAAATTAATTTGCAGTAAAAAGCAGTGTAAGTTACAAATCTACACAAGACTAGAAGACAAAAATACTACTTTGAGTATTGAATATTGATGAATTTGGACATCAGGGAGTACAACCATAAGACTAAAATGAACAGGAAATTTTCAATAGATGTTAATGTGTTATTGATATTGAATTTCAATCAATCCTCAGATTTTAAAAATACATACAGAGCGACCCAGCAGCTCTTATACATGTCATGGTTCCTTGACCCAGCTACAAAGCAGTATCCCTGCAAAACTTTCTTAGTTTTCTTTCTCATTGGCTGTAATGCAACAAAAATCTTGAGATCTCTAGCAATGGCAAATACAGCCAACATCAATGCTAAAAACATACAACAGTGCAACCAATCTTGGGTTTGATTAGATAGTACCCTTGGTTGCAGTTAAATAAATCTCTGATCTATCCAAGCCCTACCAATAGCACAGAATCCATAGATAAGATGCTTTGAAGCTCAAAACTAATATTTCATCTAGAAAGGGCTAGAAGTATCTATTTGTCACCATCTGGTTCATACAGGGCAACTGATTACCAACCATTGCCGAGCCATCAGAACTAGAAGACAAAATATTCATAACTGTGTTATTCCTCAAACGATTGCATGATAATTTTCTCCAACAACAGTGGCCAATCTTCTCCCAGTTGCCGTGGATTTAGTTCCATGGCAACTTTAAAATCATGCAAAGAAACTGAGCATGGTGGTCTGTGTTCAGGTACAGGTTCTGCTGATCCACCAGCACACTGCAAGTGTACATGATTATTTTGCCACATGCCATTGATCACCTTACCCTGCTGTTTGGGAGCAGGGGGCTTCCTCAGCTCATTTGTTGACCTAACTCCAACTAATTCAACACAAGACCTGATCAACCGTTTCAAGTACACATCCAACATACAATTCAACATATTTGCACATTCCATAGAAACAGCTCCAAGACCTTGTACTGCAGCAATCTGCTCCATGCGCCTCCGCAGTGTATCTGTATCAGACAACCTACCACTGTCACAACAACTATCAAAATCACCAGCACCATTCACTGGCAATGTTTTGCGGGCTCCCCCTACGCTTGCAGAGCAGAAAGGAATCCCAAGTGGTGCTATCAGGGGAGTTCTAGAGAAACCCAGGCGATTTAACTGATCCACTTCTTCCCCATCTTCAACAATCGACATATCAGCAGGCCCTTTCCCATGTATTCTTGGTTTGTCTGCAGGTTGCTGAACTGTGTCTCCCCTTTCATTCTCAGGTAGCTCAGCAACAGCTTGAAGATGCTGTGTTGGTCTCTGATAATCACAAGGAGTACGAATTCCATTCTCCATATCAACCTTACTACCACTGTCTTCTGTACCCAGGGAATGGTGAGAAACAGAATCAACCTTCCCATTTGGTCCAAGAGGGCTTGGTTTCCGTCGTATTCCAGACCTGACCTTAGGGGATGCTGGCAAAACCCCATTTGACCAAATGGCTCCTTTCTGATTCTGATTTTGGAAGCTGGCCACACTCTGTTCATGCCCATCTTCTCTGCCAGGAGATATGTCCGAAGCATGTTCTCCAGACTTCAGGGGACCTGGCTGATGGATTGGTGGTGGGATCTTGGCTTGGCAGGCATTCTTCAAAATTGACTTTATAAAATGGTTGTGCAATGGAAGATTCTCCCTCCCGAGCACTCGAAAACAATACTTATCAAACTCAGTCTTGCTCAGCTTCTGACTCAAAAACCTGTTCAAGTAATAAAAGTACCGCTTCGACTTATCCGCTCCAAGCTTCTTTACAATCTGTGCTCTCAATTCACCCAAATCAATTCTTGAGCTCTGCTGGGGTTGCATTCTCACCGGACAGATTCATACAACGCCCAACAAATAAAAAAGAACAACCCGCCCACCAGAAACCTCAATTTGACCCAAATTGCATCTATTTCCGTTTCCAAAGAACACTAAACTTCCCCTCCCCCATGACAACTTATTACAATTCCCAAATCAGCTAACTATAGCACGACCATATATCCAGAACTAAATGCATGAATGATACTAATGACAGAGTAACCCACAGTGAAACTTGCAATTCTGCACAAAAACAGGGTTTACCCTTACACACAAAAACAGGGTTTACCCTTACACCCAAAAAAAATAAATTCAGCAAGCAAATAAAACATACAATGCAAAGCCAAATCCCATCTTCCTCATACCAAAACCCTAGAGATCAAACCGCAACAAAACTCCCCGACTCCGAGCACGAAAATCCGCAAATCAAACTGAAATCCATCGAATTTAATGGCATGTGAAAACCCTAAGTTTGAATCACCAAACCCGGGTCCGAAACACCATTCTCGTGTCGAACAGGGCGAAGCGAACATTACATCAGTGCACCAATTTAAACCCTCATTGTTTAGCCAAATTCTATGCCTTCGAACTTCGAATTTCGAAATTCGAAGTAGAGGAGAAGAGATCAAAACTGAGGCACCACAGAGGAAAAAAAGGGGGGGAAACCAAAACCGAAGAAACGAAAAATTCAAATTGCAATGGAAGGAAGCACAATGAAGAAGAAGAAGAAGAAAAACTAAGTATTTCGGGGGAAAAGAAAGTAGTTATACATTGATTGAACTCTGACCTTTGCAAAGTTCACGAATTGCTCACAAATCTCGAACCCACTCACTGGGTTTCAATGTTCCAAGCTTCGCCTTTGCCCCTCTCTCTCTCTTCCTTCTTCTTTTTCTTCTTCTTTTTTTTTTTTTTCCTCTTTAATTTATTTTTTCTTATTTCTATTTGTTGGTGATTTTATATTGATTTTTTGCTCTTCGTAACTCGATCGCTGCTAATTCTTTCTTCTCTTCCCCTTTTATTTTTATTTTTTTTTGCTCTCGTCTTTCTTAGAACTGGGTTTCTCCCTTCTTTATTAAAAAAAATAGTATGTTCTATTTATTTATATATATATATATATATATATATATATATATATATATATTTTATAACGGGGTATAATAAATAATTAGTTTTTTTTACGTGTATAGTAAATAATCTAAAATTACTTGAATAAGAAAATAATCTATAATTTTAATTGTTATTCTTTTATGTGAAGATAATTGTAATTGTTATTGTAGTTGTAAACATTTTACCCTATACTCTTTTATTCTAGTTTGTAATTTGTTTATCTAGCTAAGAGAGAGTGTATTTTATAAAATTAACAACTATAATAAAAAATATCTTTATATAAAAATTATAGTATAATTAAATTTATAATAAATAATTTAAATTGTAATATAGAATGACTTTTTGTATTGATAATTTATTTGAAACTATTATTAAAAATTAGTTTTAAAGTATATATTATTGAAAATGAATTTATATCGGATAGATCATTCAAAATAATCAAAGGACCACACAGTCGTTCAATCAAGATAGAACAAGGTCTCGGTGTGATCTTGAACGAGTCCTTACTGGCACGCCTAGTTATTATAGACCAAACGTAACTTAGTAAAATATTAACTACATTTCTCTAATCCTAGTTTTACCATGGCTAATAAAAACCCTAACTAAAATAGCGCAAAACTCAATTATATATCTATAAATAACAGTAACTAGTAAGGTTTAATGGATGATTATGATTCATTTGTTTACTTTTGATTAACATTTTATTGCATCATTAATACTTTGAGACGAGACCCTTTTTTCTAACTTGAGTGCCGAAGTGTCTTTGACAGGTACCCCACTCATATCTCAAAGACCTGCACTGAATCACCTGCGAGCATAGTGACGCAAGACATCTCAGAGGGCACAATGCTCACGGATGATATTTGTACCCTCAGTATCCATGCATGTACATTTTGATGCCCACTATGGGGTCGATAAATTGTATCCTTTCGACCCTAAGTTTATACTAGACAATAACATGGTGATGACTAGGAGCAACGTGGGGACCTCAAATTCTCTAGTGAACAAAGACAACGACGCCAAGATGAGAGAAATAAAGAAGCATCATTAAGAGGAGATAGAAGCTGAGATGAGAGAATGACGATCTTAGGAATCTGAACCACTCATGGAAGCCCAAGAGTTGAGTCCACACCTCCTGCAAGAATGAGTTCTTAGCACCCTTGAAAGCCCAGCATGTACCTACCAAACCACCAACTACCTACAAGGGAGCATTGACCACCATAGCTAGGGGTTCCATGAGATAGTATTACCATTTGTCTTAGGGATTATGGAAACCCCTCTACCTAACAATTAACAAAACCTAGCACTGCATCATATGATCGTTACTTTTCAGCCTAAAGAGTTTGGCAATAGCTTATGCAAGAAACCATCTAAAGATGTTGAGGATTTAATGTAACAAACCACAAAATCTTATATAAATAATACAATGTATGATTCTACTAATTCCAATAATTATAAATTATACTCAACATTAAATCTTTAAAGAGTTAAAATAAATAAAATCATGAATATCTTGCCCAACAAGATTCCTGGACATCTCGCCCAGCAAGCAATCTCGCCCAACGAGAAGCTTGAATTAAAGTATTCCAATGAAGAATTGTAGCTCAACAAAATGTTTCATTGAGCGCAAAACCCAAAAATCCCTGACAGAGAAAACTTTAGATCAGGCAAGCTTATCGTTGAGTGCAAAGCTATGAAATTGCTTGACAGAAGAAACAGAGCATAACACATAAAAGCCATAACACGTAAAAAAGCTAAAACAGAGCAAACTCCCAAACCATCCAAAATTTCATCTATTCTTGAGTATCTGGTCTCTCTGCATTAGCACTGTTATGTGCTCCTGTGTGATCATCATAATCATGCACAAACACACACAAGTAAAAGTAAACTCAATAAAACAAGTATATTATAATTCAATGCACCAATCTCGATTCAACGTGATTAAAATAATAAAACAAACTTATGTCCTCCTTGAACATAAACTCTCATTTCAACATTTAATATGACATGATGCTTTCTAAAATACCTATTGAGTTTGAATACCAAGGTAGTTTAATGACTTATTTCACTTTTTTCTAGTGTTTACATGACCTATATGACAACTAACTACAGTCTAGGCATACTCATCTTATACCCCCTCAACTATTGTTTAGCGTCTACCTAACCCATATAACAACCAATTGTTATTTGAGTATACCTCTTAGGTATTATCTCGTCTTCATCGACCTTAGTATCAAGATCACAAAGGCCTTAACTATATCCATAACTCAATGCACAACATACATATCAACCAAGGCTAAGTAACTCACTTGTAACAACCAACATCCAACAACCCATTAAGCATCAAATCTGAACATGCATAATCACAATTGTAGAGAACACACAAATAATGGAGATTTGCCAACAAAGGTGGCAATCATATCTCATAGTTGCTGGATCTATATGCTTGAGTATTTGGTAAGGTCCAATAAACTTAACAGTCAACTTCTTTGCCTTAATATCCATTCTTATTCTAGTAGTTGTGTAACTCTCAGAAAAACATGGTCTTCATCTTCAAGTTCAATTTGTTTTCTTTTCTTATCAACATAAGATTTTTGTCTTCTCTAGGAAACTTCCATTTTGTCTTGTATCAATTTAATCTTCTCAGTAATTTATTAAAGTAGGTCTGGTCTAACCAACATATTTGTTCCATCTTGAAATCAACACAAAGGAGTCTTGCATCTTCTACCATAAAGCGCTTTAAATAGCGTCATACCAATACTAGTATGGAAATTGTTGTAGGTGAGTTCCACAAATGGTAACACTTCCTCCCAACTTCTCAAGTGATCTAGAATACAAGTTCTTAACAGATCTTCTAATGATTGGATTATCTATGACACTCTTCTACCATCAAACACTTTATTCTTTGATTACAAATAATATAGGAATTTTTTATTTAAATATTAGACTTTGCACTTAAATAAAAGGATTCACATCGCATACACTTATTTTTGAAAATTATAACATACTATCAACATACTCTCAAAATAAGTTAACAAACTAGATATCATTGGAAGATAATTAGTCCACACCAAGAATAACAATGAGTTGACTAAGAGGCAAATAGAACAAGTCAACTACAAAATGTCTATCAAACTCATGATAAGACAAAACAAAAAGATTGAGGTTGGAACATAATTACTTTAAAGAACTAGCACAATTGTATCGTAACAGAAGGATGAGATTAGTAATGCAAGAGAAAAACCAAACAAATCATTGAGAAGGAGAAAAGAAGACAACTTTAAAAGAAAAGTCTCAAACATAAGTTAACCAAGTGAGCATATAAGCACGCACATTAACTTTATGTTTATCATATACTAAAAACATGTATATGCAATCAAGTAGCAAAAAACGATTACCTTGAGCCTTGATTTTTCTTTGCCATAATGTCCTATTCACATTGTATAAGGTATTGAGGTGATCAATCCCAATATCTTGCAATAAAGGATTGGGATTTATGGTATAACAACAACCAAAACACTTGGCTAACATAATCACAATTTTAAAATCATACACATGAATATGAACTACAAGACACTACACATATGTTTGTAACACAGCTAAACAAGCAATCAATATTGATATGATCAACCATTCAAACTATTTCAAACTATGACATAAAATACACATCGAAAATATAACAAACACATAACACACTGGCTGGAAGAATCAACCTGCTTTGATACCAGTAAATGTGACATTTTTCTACTTTCAAACACTTTATTCTTTAATTAAAAATAATATAGGAATTTTTTATTTGAAGATTAGACTTTGTACTTAGGTAAAAAGTTTCACATCGCATACACTTATTTTGAAAAATTATAATATAACAAAATGTAGCATATAAATAAATACATTAGGTTCTAAAAATGAGCTTTACAAGATCCTCAATTACTAAAACTTATATTGAAATATTAAATAATTCATCTACATAACGAAAAGTTGTTAACTAACTCTCTCTAATCTAATGTCACACCTAGTTAGAGCATCCCAACAAAAAGGTAAAAAAGAATCAAAGCTTTATCACCCACGATATCATTAAGATATTGCACACTTAAAAATGGAGAAACAAAATGCAACAACAAATAGTAAAGGGGTGAGAATATGTCTCACACATGTTAATTCACATATAATGAGAATGAGCAATCAACTAAAGCACCAGAATGAAGCATATCACAAACACATATACATAAGGACTCAAGACTCTTAACTCGTGACAACTTATGCTCTTAACTCTATATGCATGTGGCATCATAACTCTTAGCACAAATTGCACATATTGTGTATAAGGTGAACATAAACCACCAAGGGCATCCATTTTTGGATCAATGCAAGCCACAAAGGGCACACCAAAATATTGGTCTGACAACCACTTAGGCACCCATTACAGGTAAGCACAAGCCATAAAAGACATAAAACACATGAATGCATGCATGGACTCGCATACAATACATCACACATATAGACACAAGGCTATGCAAAACAAGACTTAAGCAATACTAGACAAAGTCTAGACTTCATAAATGATTAAGCAAATCGGAGTTCATGCACTGTTAAGTAACATCTTAGACTTAACTCTTAGCATAAATAAGTTCATCAACACTAATTACCCAAAGCACAGATTCTCATGGCACAAATATACCATTCATAATACATAATACATTTACTTTCTCACACATACACATAAGAATATTAGATTTAGAACTCAACATGACCTTTTCAAAGTTTTGAAGATTTCCTCACTCGTTTTCTAATAAGCCTCCACAACCTTTGTGGAATATAAACATGATATCTAGAGATTTATTAATCCTAAGATATTTTTTCTTATCTAGTTTGAAAACTAGGACATTTATCTACTACTTTTATGTTGACCTCAAGAGCTAAAATAAATGTTTACTGTATTAAAACTAGGAGGAAATCTTGAGTTGGATAATTCTAAATCATGAGTTGGATAATTCTTTTCATGAGTTAGATAATTCTTTTCATGAGCTTTGAATTGTCTTGAAGCATAAGCAACAATCTTCTTCTCTTGCATCAACAGACAACCTAGTTCTTGATGTGATGCATCACAAGAAACCTTAAAAGGCTTATTTGGATTAAGGCTTATTAAAATTTGTAGACTAGTCAATCTTCATTACAACTCCTCAAAACACTTTTCACATTTATAAGTCCAAATTTGGTATCTATGGCATACCAAATTTCTTTCCAGAATGTTCTAAATCGCTTTCAACAATGTTTTATAATGTTCTCAACAATATATCGTTTTGCATTCCACAGTGCACCATCACTTTCAATGGAGTATAATTGCTTTAAGTGGTGACAAACAACAATTTTCACAGTACACCCCTACACTTTCCATGGTGCATCTTCCCTTTCTGTGGTATATAGAATCGCTCCATGGTGTTCTGAATTACTTTTCATAATATTCCATAATGTTCTCCACAATATATTGCTCTTCATTACATAGTGCACTATAACTTTCAATAGTGTACTAAATCACTTTAAGCATTGTCATATCGAATCACTTTCCACGATGTTCGAATCGCTTACCATGATGTTCCCTAGTGTTCCACAGTGTTCCAAATCACTTTCATGATGTTCCATAGTGTTTTTCACAATACACTATTCTACATTTGACAATGCACCATTGCTTTTGATGATGTACTGAATCTCTATAAACGGTGTCAAATAGCAATTCCTATGGTACATCATCGAGCTTTCCAGGGTGCACATTTGCTTTTCGTGGCATACCAACTCATTTTCCATAATGCTCGATAATGTTTCCCATGGTATACCACTATGCATTCAAAGGAACACAATCGCTTTCGATGGTGTACCAAATTTTAAGAGGTGTCAAACAACAATTTCCATGGTGCAAGGCATACCGAATTGCTTTTTGCGATGTTCCATTTTTTCCACCATATACCACTTTGCCTTCCGTGATGGACCATAGCTTTTGATGGTGTACTAAATTGCTTTAAATAGTGTCAAATAGTAATTTTCATAGTGCACCTTCGTGCTTTCCATGATGCACTTTCACTTTTCATGGCACATCAAATCACTTTCTACGGTGTTCCAAATCATTTTCCATGATGTTCTATAGTGGTTTCCACAATATACCGCTCTACATTCCATGGTGCACCTCACACTTTTCAAGGTGCACCTTTGCTTTCTCTGGCATACTGAATCACATTGATCGGTGTTCCATTTTTTCCATGGTATACTGCCTCACCTTCCACGGTACACCATCACTTTCGGTGGTGTACCAAATCACTATAAGCGGTGTAAAACAAGAATTTTTACAGTGCACCCTCATGCTTTCCATGATGCACTTTCACTATCAATGACATACTGAATCACTTTACACTATACTCTAAATCATTTTTCAGGATATTCCATAGTGTTTTTCCACAGTATACCACTCTGTATTTTGAGGTACACCATAATTTTTTATTGTGTACCCGATTGCTTTCAGTGATGTCAAACAACAATTGCCATGATGCACCTTGTGCTTTCCATGGTGTGTCTTCTCTTTTCGAGGCATACTGAATCACTTTCCACGATGTTCTATTTATTTTCAATGGTATATCGTTTTGTCTTCCTGCACCATCACTTTCGATGGTGTATCGAATCGCTTTAAATTATGTCAAACAACAATTTTCATTATGCACCGCTATGCTTTCATGATGCACTTTCACTTGTAGTGACATACCAAATCACTTTCCACGGTGTTCCAAATCGTTTTTCATGATGTTGAATAGTGGTTTCCAGAGTATATTGCTCTGTATTTTAAGGTACATCATCGCTTTTGATGGTGTACTGAAGTGTTTTAAGTGGTGTCAAACAACAATTTTCACAGTGAATCTTTGCTTTTCGAGACATACCAAACTAATTTCCATGATGTTCCATTTTTTCCAACAGTATACCATTTTTCCTTCCACAATGCGTCATTGTTTTCGATGGTGTACTGAATCGCTTTAAGCGGGGTCAACCAACAATTTTCATATTGCACCCTACTATTTCAATGTTGTACCTTTATTTTTAGTGGCATACCGAATCACTTTCCAAGGTGTTTCGATTTGCTTTCCACAATGTTCCATAGTGTTTTTCATGGTATATTGCTTTGCATTCCATGGTGCACTATTGTTTTTTATGGTGTACCAAATTACTTTAAGTTGTGCCAAATAGTAATTTCCACACGTGGAAAACTGAATCGTTTTCCACGATTTTCCAGTGTTTTCCATGGGACATGACTTTGCCTTTAAAGGTGACCATCGCTTTTGATGGTGTACTGAAACACTTTAAGTTGTGTCAAACAACAATTTCCATGGTGCACAAGCATTTTCCATAGTGCACCTTAACTTTTTGTAGCATATCAGATTACTTTGCATGGTGTTTTGAATAGCTTTCCACGATGTTCTATAGTGTTTTCCATTATAAACCGCTTTATATTCCATGATACACTAACACTTTTGGTGATGCACCAAATCACTTTAATTGGTGTTAAACAAAAATTTTCATGGTGCACCAAAGCACATTCTATGGTTACCTTCACTTTCCATGGCATGTTGGATTGCTTTCCAATGTGTTCTGACTTGCCTTCCACAATGTTTCATACTATCTTCCACGTTATACTATTTTTCATTCCATGGTGCACCATCACTTTCAATGTTGTACCAAATTCCTTTAAGCAGTTTCAAACACCAATTTCAAGGGTGCACCTCTACACTTTCAATGATGCTTCTTCGCTTTTTGTGGCATATTGAATTGCTTGCCACGATGTTCCAAATCGCTTTCCATGATGTTCCATAGTTGTTTCCACGATATAACACTTTGTATTCGATGGTGCACTATTGCTTTTGGTGGTGTACCGAATTACTTTAAGTAGTGTCAAACAATAATTTTCATGGTGCACCCTGCACTTTCCACAATGCACCTTCACTTTCAATGACATACCAAATTGCTTTGCACAATGTTCAAAATTATTTTCTATGACATTCCATAGTGTTCTCAATGGTATATTACTCTACATTACACAATGCATCACAACTTTTACAGTAATTTCCACAATGCACGATGACATTTTTCCATAATCCACCTTTGCTTTCCATGACATACCGAATTGTTTTCCACAGTGTTATGAATTGCTTTCTATGATGTTTTATAGTGTTTTCTAGGGAATACTGCTTTGCATTCCTTTGTGCACCATCACTTTCAATGGTGTAGCAAATTGCTTTAAACGATGTCAAACAAAAATTTTCATGATGCACCCTATGCTTTACATTATGCATTTTCACTTTCCATGGCATATCGAATTACTTTCCACGATATTCTATAGTGTTTCCATGATATATGTTTTGCATTCCATGGTGCACCATCGCTTTGGATGATGTATCAAATTGCTTTAAATTGTGTCAAACAACAATATTAATGGTGCACCTTCACACTTTCTTGGGTGTACCTTCACTTTCTATGGCATATTGAATCGCTTTTCATAAAATATTGAATCACTTTCATGATGTTCCATCGTGTTTTCCATGGTATATTGCTCTGTATTCCATGGTGCACCATCACTAAATCACTTTAAGCGGTGTCAAACAACATTTTCCACAATGCACTCCCACACTTTCCATGATGCATCTTCGTTTTCCATGTTATGCCGAATCACTTCTTGTTTCATCCTAAATCGATTTCCACGATGTTCCATAGTGTTTTCTATAGTATACCGCTCTTTATTCTATGTTGCACCATCATTTTCGATGGTGTACCAAATCGCTTTAAGCGATGTCAAACAATAATTTCCACAAAGCACCCCTGCACTTTCCATGTTACATGTTCACTTTGTATTTCATGGTGCACCTTTACTTTCCATTTCATACCAAATAATTTTCTATGACATACCAAATCATTTTCCATGATGTGCTATAGTGTTTTCCTCAATATATATGGTTATGCATTCCATAGTGTGCTATAATTTTTTATGGTGTACCAAATCACTTAAGTGATGTCAAACAACAATTTTTGCAACGCACCACCGCAATTTCATAAAGCATTTTTGCTTTTTGTGGCATACCGAATCACTTTAGAAGATGTTTCATAGTGTTTTCCATGGTATACTACTTTGCATTCTACGGTGCATCATCACTTTCAATGGCATGCTGAACTGCTTTACGCAATGTCAAACAACTATTCCCAATGTGTACCCTATGTTTCATGTGCACCTTCACTTTCCATGTCATACTGAATCACTTTCTGTGACATACAGAATCACTTTCCATGATGTTTCATAGTGTTTTCCTCGGTATACATCTCTCTATTCCACGGTGTACAATTGCTTTCTATGGTGTACAAAATTGCATTAAGTAGTGTCAAATAACATTTCATTGTGCACTCTCACGCCTTCCACGATGCACCTTCAAATTTCATGGCATATCGATAAGTTTTCTATGACATACCAAATCGCTTTCCATGATGTTCCATATTGTTTTCCAGGGTATATCACTTTGCATTCGATAGTGCACCAACACTTCTAATGGTGTACTATATCACTTTAAGTGGTGTCAAATAATAATTTCCATGATGCACCTCTTCACTTACCATGGTGCTCCTTTGCTTTCAGTAGCATATCAAATCGCATTCCACAGTGTTCCAAATCTCTTTGCATGATATTCCATAATATTTTCCATGGTTTATCGCTCTGCATTCCACGATGCACCATAGCTTTTGAGGGTGTACCAAATTAGTTTAAGCAATGTTAAACAAAAATTTCTATCGCGTATCCCTGCATTTTCCATAGTGCACTTTCACTTTTCGTGGCATAACAAATTGCTTTCCATAATGTTCCAAATTGCTTTTCACTATCTTCCATACTATTTTCCATGGTATACTACTTTGCATTTCACGGTGCACTGAATCGCTTTAAGCAGTGTTTCATAGTGCACTTATGTGCTTTTCACAATGCACCATCACTTTTTGTGACATACCAAATCGCTTTTCACGGTGGTTTGAATAATTTTCCATGATGTTCAATAGTGTTTTCCATGGTATACCACTCTGCATTCCATGGTAAACCATCACTTTTGACAATGTACTGAATCGCTTTAAGTAGTGTCAAACAACAATTTTCACGATGCACCTTTGCTTTTTAAGGCATACTGAATTGTTTTCTACAATGTTCTGAATCGCTTTCAACACGATGTTCCATAGTGTTTTTCACAGTATAGTGTTCATCATTCCACAGTGTACTATCACTTTAAATGAGGTACCAAATCACTTTAAGTGATGTTAAATAGCAATTTCCACAATGCACTCTCGTGCTTTCGACAGTGCATCTTTAGTTTCTGTGGCATACTCAATCGCTTTCCATGTGTTACGAATCATTTTCCACAATGTTGCATAATATTTTCCACGGTATATCGCTCTGTATTCCATAGTGCACCATCACTTTCGATGGTGTTTTGAATTGCTTTAAGTGATATCAAACACCAATTTCCTCGGTGCACCCCCACACTTTTGACTATGCACCTTTTCTTTTCATGGAATACCAAATCATTTCCAAGGTGTTCCAAATCACTTTCCATGATATTCCATAATGTTTTATGGTATATCGTAAATTCATTCCACAATGCATTATCGTTTTCAATGGTGTACTAAATCACTTTAAGTAGTGTCAAACAACAATTTACATTATGCGCTCTTGCGCTTTCCATGTTGCACCTTTGCTTTCTGTAACATACCAAATCATTTGTCACAGTGTACCAAATCGCTTTAAGTGGTGTCAAATAGTAATTTAAACAGTGCACCTCATGTTTTCCACGGTATATCTTCGTTTCCGTGACATACCAAATTGCTTTCCATGGTGTTCTAAATCGCTTTGCATAATGTTCCATAGCATTTTTCACAGTAAATCGCTCTACATTCCCCAGTACACTATGGCTTTCCATGGTGTACTAAATTACTTTAAGTGATGTCAAAGAACAATTTTCATGATGCACCTTTGTGCTTTCCATGCCATACATTTGCTTTTCGTGGCATACCAAATCACTTTACATGGTTTTCTGAATCATTTCCACCATGTTCTATAGTGTTTTCGATGATATACCACTCTGTATTCCATGGTGAACCATCAGTTTTAATGGTGTATCAGATACCTTTTAGTGGTGTGTCAAATAGCAATTTCCACAATGCAACTTTCATTATGTTTTCCGCTATATACTACTGTGTATTTCATGGTGCACCATTATGTTTGATGGTGTATCGAATCGCTTTAATCGATGTCAAATAGTAATTTCCATGGTGCACCTTTATGCTTTCCATGGTGCACCTTCACTTTTTGTCGCAAGAAAAGCTATGGGTTGCTTAAAAGTACAGTGAGCCAGTGTATCATGGTAATAGTTTGAATATTCAAGGCTCTCGCACTAAGTGGTATCAGAGCCTAATATGCACCCACCTTGTTCCTTTGCCTTCTCTAAAGCAGGAGTCATATGATGATATGATAAGAGTGAGTAATGAGAGAACCTTTACATACATGGAAACCTCAACCTCAACCTCAAACACTAACCCTGATCAATCAGGACCCGTTTTTCTAAATTCTACTCTTTCTCTTCCCAGAAATATTACCAAAACTCTTTCTTCCAAAATAGAAAATCTTATTGAGTATTCTTATGTTCCTGAAGATGCTCAAATCACAGAAGCCACTACACCTCTACTTAATCCATACAACATCTTTCGCCGCCAAAGATCAACTCTTAGGTCTATTACCCAACTTATCATCACCAAAAGACCTGGAGAAAAATATTATGTCCAAGCTTCTAAGCTGGAACAATGTTCCTTGGTAGCCACATCTGAGGAGCAGTATGTGACTATTGAAATTCCAGATGATCTCATCAGGCATTGGACATCAGAAGGTTTCACCCATCTTCACTATGGAGCTGTGCGCCTGATCCTCTCTCTTCATGGGAGAAAAGGACTTCCTGTCTCTGCTAGAGTTACCTTGCTTGACTCTAGTTATCTTTATTATGAGAATGCTGTCATAGGCACTGTGTTAACTACCTTACATGCTGGAAGTGTAGTACTTACTATATTTCCCAACTACAACCTTAGCTTAAGGGATCCTACTCTTCCTCATCGGTTGAAAGTACAAGTCCAGATCACTGGAGCAGACCAAGTACCTGAAGCTCTAGTTGCCACCTTGCATCACCAAATCATCTACAGACTGCAAAGCCATGCAGTAAATCTATCGTTACCTTCCAGTAACGATGGGAATTATTTGTGTTTGCCAATCCTCAAGAAGAAACTCCATCCATCATCCAGGTTCCTAGAAATATTTCTAGGGAACAATTGAAAAAACTCATTCCTTTGCAATGGGTGACTGATTACGAAAAATTGCATGAGAATCAGAAGCCTATTCAGTCTACAGAGGCTGTCTTTAGAAGATCTGTTGATGGATCTATCAGAACCATCTTCAGAAGGTTTGAAGACAACCCCACAAGTGGGTCAACCTTTATTTTACAATCTATGATGATGACACCATTTTGCAAGGAAAAAAAATTCCCATATCTTCCTTGTGTGCAGATGGGATGATCATCTATACCGATAAAATAGATGGTCACTTTATATGGGATGTGGATCTATCCATGTGCGACCCTAGATGTGACTGCTGGGATAGATCTTCAGATCCTAGCAGTGAGGAAGAAAATCCTGGATACTCTTCTAGTGATTCCAGTGATGATGAGGATGATGGTGATAACGGAGGATACTGTAGACCTTCTCTTCCTTCTCAACCGAGACGCAGACCTCCTCCTTCTGTTCAGAATAGACCTGGCTATTCTCCTTAAAGGAGAACACTTGACTCTGCCAAAAATCCATGGGTAGGGTTACATCATCAAGAGAAACCAGATCCTTCTTGGATCTTCGAAAGGATGGAAGAAATACTAAAAGAAGAAAGACTTCCATCTACTCAGGAAAATAGGGGAGTTCGCTCTCCAGTCATTCCGCCAACTCCATGCAGTCAACCGATTCCTTGCTTGATGTTTACCGAAACTCCATATGAGCAAGATTTTCCTCCTCTAGAAAGGAAAACAGATCCTGTCACTAAGGTGACCACAAAGCCTACCATCTCATCTACTGAGATCGGACCAGATGGCAAGTCTAAACCTCTCACTCAAGCTGAAGAGGTACTGAATTGGCAAACAAAAAACGCCAAAGCTCAGAACATAATCCTTAAGAGACTTGACCAAAAAATAGACAGGATGTCTGCTCATTTAGAAAATTCTGATGGGAGATTAGATCATCTTTCTACAAGGATGAAAAGGTATTACCAACAACTAACCTATGAGATCTCTCGACTAGAAAAGGAATGGAAAGAGACAAATTTTGGACAAGCCTCTCATGCCAAAGAAAGAGAGATAAGGCATTTAAAGACTCAAATCAAAGAGCTGGATGATCAGATTGAACAAAAAATAAGAGAGAAGCAGATTATGCCCTCTGACCTATATGCCTTTGTACCACCTACTACTTCAAGGTTTGTGTCTCAGACAACTTCACCATTCCTTAACAAACAATTTTCTTGGACTTTGCCTACAGCCTCAGCATTTCTTCCAGCCCTGCAGTGTATCTATAAAAACAATTTGAATAACAAAGACCGACAATTATGGATCTTCTTCAGAGTTTTCTGATGTACAAAATCCTCACTAGGAGGCGAGTACAGAGCATACTTGCATATGAGAATACCCTTTGTTATTCCTTCACCTTATCTTTCATAGTAGGATAATGATGACATGTATCAGAGTTTTCAGGAGAGAAGAGAGACTTTTAGAAACTCATGATTATAGAAAACAAATTTTCTTATTGATTTCTCGATGATCCCCTTCTTCATAAAAAACCATATATATAGTAATCCAAGACTCAGAAGATAAGTATCTCCTTTACAAGTGTCTGGATACTATAAGATACAAAAAATACAATAATGGCACTCTGACTAAGGGATAAGATTCCCTGACAACCTATTTTTTACAGTCTGGCTAAGGGATATGATTCCCTGATAACACACAAAGAACGGACTATGTGATACATTATTAAAGTCATAGAAAATTACATCACTGCCTTAAAGAGGTTACATTCTTGATTTGCGACGTAAGCCCCTATGTCATGCTTGTTTCTCCTGTTTGAGAGGAGTGATTCTTCATTATCCTTTGAAGATAGGCTCATGACTCAGAGAGAGATTAGGATCAGAGGAGTCTGAGTCAACATTTATCATTGTAGAATCCATCTATTGGTCTTCATCATCACTGGCTAAGTCCTTAGCTGTTTGGAACTGAGCTGGTGGAACATAGAACTCAGTGACATGCTTAAAAAACTTTATTTCGGGATGACTAGAAGAACTTGGGATAATCCTGTTGGATACATTGTTCTCAGGACCATTAGTAGTGTTAATTTCTTCTAGTGACGGGACAACTGTTATTGATAACTTTGATTTAATGGGTATTCTTCAAAATTTTCCTAGAAATAAGCTGTGTTTCTTGACCATAGTTGTCCTGTCTAGTTTTGAAAATAAGGTCGATGGATAATGATAACAGAGGTTAGGCAATGACTCTTTCCTCTAAGATCTTGAAGCCTAAGAATTTTTTCTAACTCTGTTCTCCACCAGGTTAAGGAGGAATATCATTCTAATAATGTCCAGAATAAGAAATCTTGTTTGTCAGGATTAATTAAAATATTATAAGCTTCCTTGGTCCGGGTTGCAATAGGAATGGCATTTTGGACGGTCTTGTACCAAATGGCCCATATGTTAGGTTCACAAAGATCTCATCCTATGTCGCAGAATATCTCAAAGATACTTCCATAAGGATTATGAGGATCAAAGGATGGAGGAACGGTATGCTTATACTTCAAAGTTTCATGGAGGAAGTAAAATTAATGGGATTGTGCAAAGTGCAGAATATCATTGACCGTTCTTAGAATTAATCCTGGAGGATATTGTTTCTGAATCCGGGCCTAGTTAGGCAAAGGCTTGGCCATGAATATCAGAGGAAAGCTATGAGTTGTGGTGATCATTTGAATCAACTTCCCTGGTCTAGAAAGGAGATCTAGAATCAGATTCTGCTGGCCCTTAATATGCTTCATAGTGAAATCATATCTAGAGAACAAGTCTTTAAGACGGAGGATCTGTGGATCAGGAGGCATTTTATTTTTGAACTCAAGGATCCTTGGAAAGGATGAGTTGTCCATTTGTACCTCGAACTGGTATCCTCTTAGATGGAAGTCGAACTTTTTCATTCCATAGCTTCCTTAAAGGAGGTGTGATAATGCTTTTCAGCTTCTTTAAATTGTCCATTGGCATGTCCGCAGCAAAATTTTTTGTTATCGACTTCTTCTATCAATATTGCTCCCCAGTAATGATCACTGGCATCAGTTTGGATAATTCTTTTTCCATTTCCAGGAATTTTTAGTGCTGGAGGATTCTGGGCAATCTTCTTTATTTCTTGGACTGCTTTGGTCTGTTTAGGTCCCCAAGAAAGGGGGTATTTTTTCAACAGTTTGGACAAAGGACTAATATACTTGGTTGCATGGGGTATGAAATCCCTAATATAATTTAAGATCCCTAAGAACTGTTGAATCTGTTTAATGGTCATAAGCTCATCTGGAAAATTTATGAGCTCTTTTGCAATATGAGCCTGTGGCTGATAAGCTCCTTGGAAGAACTGCATCCTCAAAAAATTAATATTTGTTTGACCCAGTTGCATCTTCTTTTCAGAGAGCATTATCCCATAGTGATCGGCTAATTTGAAGAATCGGTTGAGCAGATTTTTGTGAGTATCTATGTCTTTAGAGAATAACAAGATATCATCTATGTAGATGATCACATTCTCTAAGAGAGGTTCAAATATCCTGGTCATAGCCTTTTGAAAAAGAGATGGGGCGACCTTGAGTTCGAATGAAAGAACTGTCCACTGATATTGGGCATTAGGAATGCAGAAAGCTGTCTTTTCTCTATCAGCTGGATGAATTTCGAGCTGCCAAAACCCTGATTTAAGGTCAAACTTGGAAAAGATATTGGATCCTTTCAACAGGATAGGCAATGTAGAAGCCTTAGGAATGGGAAACTTATCATCTTGAGGAAATGATTAAGAGGCTTATGATCTATTACCAGTCTCTTTTTTCCCCGAAGTTTTTCAGATCTTTTTTCCACATAAAATGCTTGACAAGCCCAGTTTGATTGGGTAGGCTCAATGAGGCCTTGCTTCAGCAATTGTTGGCCTTCTTGTCTTGCTAGTAGTAGATATGAAGGAGTCATTCCTGGATGAGTTGCTTTGGTAGGATTGACATCCTCATTTAGTTTGAAAGGTAACTGGATGAAAAATTCTTTGTTCTTCCATAGAGGATTGGCATATCGAAAACTCTCATGACTGTCAGCACACAGAGAGAGCATTTTCTTTTTTATGTCTTCAAGTTCCACTGGAGATTCGGTTATTGTGAATAGCCTTTGAATATTAACAAAATGCTTATGTTCTTTCTTGAATCTTAGACCATGTGGGTGAACGGATAGTCTCTGTGAAGCAGAAAAGACATCCATTCCAATAAAGATATCCTTGTTAGGTAATTTGCTGCCAATTACCTTTGTCCAGATAATACAGTCTGGATAGAATTTTATTCCAATGGGTGTTCTGGTAACCAAGTCTGTTTTGAACATCCTTCCATCAGCTACCAGAAAATGACAAGTTTCTTCCTTCCAATATCTCCTTGGCAGAATATCTGGGTTCACCATAGTCTTTTGCGCTCCAGTGTCTAAAAATGCAATTGCCTTTATAGGTTTGTCAAATTTGGAAGGCAATATGTGTACCTCAAAATTAGGTAATGGTGGAGCGAGGCTGCTACTGTTTATCTCCTGTATAAAATAGATAGGGACAGATTCTGAAGAACTTTCTTCATCTGTGGATTCTTTTAAAGCAAAAACTGTTTCTTCATCTGCAGAGCTTTGTTCAGAGTATATGGATTCCACTTCATTTTCTTTAATATCTAGAGATGAGATGAGCCTTATAGCCTTATCTTTTTTGTTAGGACAAGTTCTAGAGAAGTATCCCTTCTTTCCACAGATAAAACATCTTGAGCCTGGAGATCTTCCTCCCATTTTCTTTTTTCAGAAGAATCTAAAAAACTTCTGTTTCTTTTTCTTGGGAAATTTAAAGGACTCTTTTTTGTCCTTCTTTTTTTAGCAGCTACATTAGTCTTTACACTTGATTTCCAAATAAGACTTTTTGCAAGCTTTGTTGAATTTGCCCTTTTGATTCATAACATCAGAGAAGAATTGATGTTGCCTACAAAGCTTGTCTACTGCTTCTTTAGTCATTTGGTGGATCTGACCCATGGTCATAGCTGAAAAATCTTTCTAAGCCGCCATAGCCATTCTGTTGAGTTCTGGCTGAACCTCTGCAGGAAGAGAGGCAACATATGTATTTTTTAGGCTGGCATCATTGAGACCATTTAGAAGATAGAATCTTTTCATCATTCTTTGGAAGTGTCTGTCTAAATATCTCATATTTAAAGAACAACACTTCCTTTCAAAGAATTCTTGTCTTATCTTCCTATCTATAATAGATCCACCTCCAAGAAATTCTTCATGTAAAGCTCCTAGGACTGCAGCTGTTGAATCCAACTTATGGAATTGGTCTTGGCGAACAGCACCTAGATTATGGTACCATTCTTTTAAGATGCATGTCATTATACAACAAAATTATTCAATGACTTTGTAAGAATCAGGGTCCTTCATTAATTTGGTATCTAGCCATGCACCAAATTCTATGAACCTTCGTCTCCATTAATCTGGAGGATAATCATCTATATCAAACCAAGGTCCACTGGTGGGCCTTGTTGTCCCATTTCTTTGGGTGTATCAGCATCTTCATCAGGAGATTCATAGATAGGTTCTTGTCTTGTGGATGAGCCTGCAGGAGTAGCCATTAAGATCCTGGATAGATCAGTATGGCCTGGTTCATTGTCTGTGCTTTCATCAGTATCACTCTGTTCTACATCTGCGTTTTCAGCTGAGCTGGTACCTGGTGAAGAATCTAGAGTGTCAGAGTCATCCTGAGAGTCTTCATTTTGAGAATCTTCAATTTCTATGGTAAACTGAGAATAAGGATCCTGGGAATCCTGAAATAGATCCGTCCTGGGAAAAGACGGTCTGTCTGGTGAGGACAGTGGAGAAGGTAATGGAGAATCCTGAATTTTCTTCTCTGTTTTTTTCTTCAGTCTTAACTTTAGTGGATCGTGAACTAGATTCTGGTAAGAAAAGCAGGGCTGGAAGAAAAACTATGGGTTGCTTAAAAGTACAATGATCACTTTCCACAATGTTTCGAATTGCTTTTCATAGTGTTTTGGATCTCTTTCCACGATGCTTCATAGTGTTTTCCATGGTATATCACTCTACATTCCACGATGCACCATTATTTTTTATGGTGTATAGAATCACTTTAAGCAATGTTGAATAGAATTCCATGGTGCACTCCCACACTTTCCATGATGTAACATCACTTCTGTGGGATACCAAGTTTCTTTTCATGGTGTTCTAAATCACTTTCCACGATGTTCAATAGGATTTTCCATGGTATACTGCTCTGCATTCCACTATTCACCATCACTTTCGATGGTGTACCAAATCACTTTAAGTGGTGTCAGCCAATAAGTTTCGTGGTGCACCTTTACACTTTACACAATGCAGCTTCACTTTCCATGACATACAAAATTGCTTTCCATAGTGTTTCAAATCGCTTTCCAGGATGTTATGCATGCCACAATATATTACTGTAGATTGCACAGTGCACCATCACTTTTTATGGTGTGCCGAATCTTTTTAAATGCTATCAAACAACAATTTTGTGGTATACTACATTGCTTTCCACGATGTTCCAAATCCCATTCTAGGATGTTCCATAGTGTTTTCCGTGTATATTGCTATGCATTACATGGTGCATCATCGTTTTTTATGGTGTACCGAATCACTTTAAGCGCTATCAAACAACATCCACATTGCACCCTTACGCTTTCCATGATGCACCTTGGCTTTTTGTGACATATCGAATCTCTTTTCACGGTGTTTTGAATTGCTTTTCACATTGTTCTGAATCACTTTCGACGATGTTCTATAATGTTTTCCATGGTATATCACGCTACAGTCCATGGTGCACCATCGCTTTCGATGGTGTATGGAATCACTTTAAGCGGTGCCAGTAACAATTTCCATGATGCACTCTCATGCTTTTCACGGTGCACCATCGCTTTTTGTGGCATACCAAATTGCTTTCCACAGTGTTCTGAATTGCCTTCCATGATGTTCCATAGGATTTTCCATGGTATACTGCTAGGCATTCCACTATGCACCATCGCTTTTGATGGTGTCCCACATCGCTTTAAGTGGAGCCAAATAGCAATTTCCTTGGTGCATTCCACGCTTTCCATGGTGTAGTTTTGCTTTCTGTGGCATATAGAATTGCTTTCCACGGTGTTCTAAATCTCATCATAGGATGTTCCATAATGTTTTCCACGATATATTGTTATGCATTCCATAATGCATCATCATTTTTTAGCTGTATTAAATCGCTTTAAGCACTATCAAACAACATCCACGGTGCACCTTGACTTCTCGTGGCATATCAAATCGTTTTCAAGATGTTCTGAATCCCTTTCCATGATGTTCTATAGTTTTTTCCATGGTATACTGTTTTGTATTCTATGGTGCACCAAATCGCTTTAAGTGGTGTTAAACAACAATTTCCACGATGCACCTCACACTTTCCATAGTGCACCATCACTTTCTGTAGCATACTAAGTTTTTTTCGCGATGTTCTGAATTGTTCCATAATGTTTTTCATGTTTTACCTCTCTTTATTCGAGGGTGTATTGAATCATTTTGGCTAAATTATATTTGATGCCTCCGATTTTAGTGCTTCTTAACTTTATGGCCCCCTTTAAATTTTTGCTTTAGTTTTGTCCTAAGTTTAAAAAATGTGAACAAATTATCCTTTCATCAAAATGAGACCGTGAGCTTGAGAACTCTTAATAAAAAAGACCAACTTATACCACTAGACCAAATATTTAATTTGGTTTTATTTTTCAATTCAAATCTATTTAAACTTTAATTGAAAACATGACAATCTTAATTTGAAAAATATCCAAAAGTAAAGACAATTCAAGATTCAAACCTGAGACCTCCAAATAATAGGTCATGCATCATACCACTAGACTAAATGTTTCATTTGGTTTTATTTTGCTATTTAAATCTAATTAAACTTTAATTAATGTTAATTTTAAAATTACTTAAAACATAAATGTAAATATACAACAGTGGGGATTAAAACTAAAAGTTAAAATTAAAAACTAAAAATTTAATTTATATATTTATTATTATTTAATAAATTCCTAGGGATTATAAATTAAAAATTAAAACTAATTAAAAATATAAATTAAAATTGTGAAAAAATAAAACTAAGAACTAAAATTAAAAATAAAATAGAAGTTAAAATTAAGAATTAAAATTTAAATTAAATTTTATTAATAATTTTAATTCTTAATTTAAATTATAATTTAATTTAAATTTAACTTCTATTTACATTTTAATTTAAATTTTAATTCTTATTTTTAATTTCTATTTATATTTTATTTTTAATTTTAGTTCTTAAGTTAATTTAAATTAAAAATTAAAATTTAATTTAACTTAAGAATTAAAATAATGTATTTAATTTAACTTTTAATTTAAATAAAACTAAGAACTAAAATTAAAAATAAAATAGAAATTAAAATTAAAATTAAAATTATTTTAATTTTAGTTCTTAATTTTACTTTTTAATAATTTTAATTTATATTTTTAATTAGTTTTAATTTTTAATTTATAATCCCTAGGAATTTATTATTAATAAATAATTAATAAATATATGAATTAAATTTTTAGTTTTTTAATTTTAAATTTTAGTGTTAATCCTATTGTTGTATATTTACATTTATATTTTAAGTAATTTTGAAGCTAACATTAATTAAAGCTTAATTAGATTTGAATAGTAAAATAAAAGCAAATGAGACATTTAGTCAGGTGGTATGATGCATGACGTATCATTTGGAGATCTCAAGTTTGAATCTTGAGTTATCTTTACTTTTATATATTTTTCAAATTAAGATTGTCGCGTCTTGAATTAAAGTTTAAGTAGATTTGAATTGTAAAATAAAATTAAATTATACATTTGGTTTAATGGTTTGAAGTATAAGCCATCACCTTCAGAATGCTGGTTCAAATAATAAAGCCAAACTTGTTAGGACCTTTACTTTTCTATATTTTTCTAATTAAAATTGCCATGTCATTTACGAAGTCAACATTCTAATCCTAACGATCTCATTTTGACGGAAGGACAATTTGTTAACATTTTTTAAACTTGTGGGCAAAACTGAAGCAAAAATTTAAAGGGGGGACAAAAAGTTAAGAAGCACTAAAATTGGAGGGCACCAAATATAATTTAGCCAATCATTTTAAGCGATGTCAAACAACAATTTTCATGGTGCACGCCTACGCTTTCCACAATGCAACTTCACTTTTCATGGCATACCAAATTGCTTTCCATAATGTTCTGAATCACTTTCCAAGATGTTCATAGTGTTTTCCATGGTATATTGCTATGCATCCTATGATGTTCCATCGCTTTCGATGGTGTACTGAATTGCTTTAAGCATTGTTAAACAATAATTTCCACGGTACATTCCTACACTTTCCACAGTGCACCTTTGCTTTTTGTGACATACCAAATTCCTTTCCACGATATTCCAAATTTCTTTCCACAATGTTCCATCGTTTCTAGCTAGGATGTGGTATAACAACTAATTTATATGTTGAGATTTTTGGTATTTAATATGGTTTATTCACAGCTTATGAGCATGAATATAGAAGGATCATTTGAGAAACAAATTCTTTGTCTATAGTTTAGTTGATTAAAGGTTAGGCTACTAATTTGGATCTATAGGTGACCTTGCTTCACCATATAAGGTGTTTCTACAAAAAAAGGTAAGAAACTTACAATCTGAAGGAGTCTCTTTCTTTGGCTTCCGATCCTAGCAATGTTCGGGTCGACTGGCCTGACAAAAACAGGTGGGTACCTACAATAACACTCCAACACTCAAGTTAGAGGGGAGTTTTTCAAAAATATCCTAGAAAATACAATGTAAGCGAAAAATTTAGAGCTAAGAGATATTATCCGAAAAGAGATTCGATCTAGTAATAGATTCGGTTCTGGGAGTCTCTTTGGTACACAACCCCACCAACGTTGAAGAGCAAAACGATGAAGACATTTTAGTGTTACCTAAGGTGGACACTGTTGTGGTAGGTCCAGTGCCTAGGGTCCCTCCTATACACAACCCGACCAGCGTTGAAGAGCAAAGCGATGAAGACGTTACTATTGGTTTGAGGGTATTATTTGTCAAGTACACGCACAAGTTTAGTTCGAATGAGTTTATTTACTCAAGTGTGAGTGACTTTTAGGGTCGTGACTCCTTGATCATTTAATTGTTTAAGTATTTCCTTGCCCAAGTTGTTGTTGAGTTTACCTGTATGAAAATAAAGAGGGTACCTTTGTTCGTTCGTTGGAGGCATCACTATGCCCGATCTAATTGACCGAGAGGGTAACTTTGACATGATTGTTGGAGGTACGACTAGGCCCAATCTAGTTGACTAGAAGGATACCTTTAGCTTTTAATGTGTATGACTAGGTCCGATTTGGTTGACTGAGAGGGTACCTTGAGCTTTTAATGTGTATGACCAAACCTAATTTGGTTGACCAGAAGGGTACCTTTGACTTGATTGTTAGAGGTACGATCATGCCCGATCTGATTGATCAGGAGGGTACCTTTGACTTGATTGTTGGAGGTATGGCCAAACTCGATCTGGTTGATCGGGAGTGTACCTTTGACTTGATTGTTGGAGGTACGACCAACCTAATCTAGTTGACTGGAAGGGAATCTTGAGCTTTTAATGTGTACGACCAGACACAAGCTACATTATTGTCTTCTAAAGTAGATTATATACTAATTATATTATTACAATATTGAATTGCAAGAAACTTTCAATTCAAACCTAATCATCCCAATTTAAAACAAGTCACGACATGTGTGTAAAACATTATACAACTAGTTTGCATTGCTATCTTATGTTGTAGATTGTATACTGATTTACAAATCATTTAGTTAAGAGATTTTCACTTGGTTCTAATCACAAATAGTGTAAATAAATAATTTATTTAAAAGATCATAAAATTATTACACACATAAGTCATAATCATCACCGAAACTGTTTTAAGAAATCCTTTTACATTATGAACCTTCCCTCTACAAAGATGAACCTAGAGAGTAGCCTCAAAATGCAAAGCTCAAAAAGTACAATTTTATCACTCCTAGTTGGTGTAGAGATGATCATGTTCACATTAGAGTGGAAACAGATAGGAAAACATTCACTCTGAAGCGAATTAAAATATCTGAAACTAAAATAAGAATGAAAAGATGCAAACAAATTTAGCACTGACTTCAAGGAATACGAATCCATAATTAGGATGCCGAATTAACTTTTCATAGTAGGAAGAAGTATAAGAGTACAATAATTGCACTTTCCTTCGAATTGCGTGAACTTTCAGTGTTGCTCATTGTCTGAACCATTGTCTCGCTTGTTTAATATTCTTTTTGAGGCCGAAGGGTATTACTTACTCGGTCCAATGGTGGGCACCAAATGTTCCTACAAAAAAGGGTAGAGAACTTACAATCTGAAGAAGTCTTTTTCTTTAGCTTCCTATCCTAGCAATGTTTGAGTCGATGGCCTAAAAGAAATAGGTGGGTACTTGTAATGACACTCCAATGCTGAAGTTAGAAAGGGGTTTTTCTAAAATGCATGAAAAAGTAATAATAATCAATGAGTCCCTCAACCTGTACGCATGCTCTATTATTTATAACACGTTACCTTTCTGGGCTTGGACTTTCGGAAGATAATTTGAATCCATTTTTTATCTATTTAGAATTAAAAAATATTATCTAAAAAGAAATTTAGTTTGATATAAATTAGTCCCAAAAGTCTCTCCTATACATAAAAACTTGTTAGCTATTTCGTGAAGGTTAACATTCAACATATCTTATGTTAAGGTAACGTTTGTGTCGATGTGATGGTTAAAGATAGTGCTGAATTTAATCTTTCCTATATAATGTATTGCATGCTTGTCTCACAACCTTGTAAACACGTTAATGGTTAATACCTATGGCATGCAGAATATTAGCATTTAGTTACTTTCTTTTGTGTTTTTTTTTTAATTTGTAATTCATGATAAAAAAAACTACATGGTCGTAAAGGAAGTATCATGATATAAAGAATATGAAATTCTGATAATTCCAATATTAAGAAGGGAATACAAAATTAAATAGAAGCTGGGTTGAATTTTAGCCCAAACATTAATGTATAAACCTTTGTTTTAGTATCAAACTCTAAACTTTTATAAAAACATAAAAGTAATACATAATAATGGATTCGTTGGATCAGTTTATATTAAGTTCTCAACCTAAAAAAATAATGTTTTGAACCAATCTTATTTTTCAATATGAATTTATTGGTTCTTTATATTGATTTAGATTTGTGTCCATGGACACCGATGTAACTTATAGTAAATGTTATATTACTTAACAATTTTTAATGGAATAATTTTATATCCAAACTCAACATTAGATTCATTTCACATACATTATATATACAAAGTTTTATATTAAATTAAAATCGTTTGGTAAGATATGAATCACTTGGTTACTTTTTTATTGATATCTAATTTTTATAAAACTTGATAGATATATTTTATGTTAAATAAATTTTCAATTCAACAGTAAATTTTGAGATAAAATTATTTAATTAAAAGTTATTGAGTGATCTAATACTTTGTATAAATTACATCGATGGTCATGATGATAATGAAATAATAAATAAAATGATATTATATAAATATAATATAAAAAATTCCATGTCATTTAAGATTTTAAAATAAAATATAATTTTTATAGTCAAAATACAAATAAAATTCTAAATAAAACATATAGTTAAGTTTAAATTTTAATAATTAATAAATGTAAAATATTCATTAACAATAACAATTTACATTAAAATAAAACAATAAATTTTTATAATATAAAGTTATAAGAAATCAAGATATGAAAATTTGTAAATTAATATACATATGTAAATTATATATAGTTGATAAAATAATATACCTATTTCTTTATAATATTTTATAAATTTTCATTTGTATTTTTAATTTTTTATATTGCAATAATAATAAAAATTAAAAAATATTTTTAATTGATGAATTGATTATACCAACTTTTAGGACCAATTCTTGATTGATTTTTGTTAACCAGTTTTTACTGATTCTAAACCCATTCAATTTTGTATCTTAACTAATCAGTTCATACAAATTTCTAGTCTTATTTATCGAACTAGCTAGTCTAATCCAATTTTAAGAACTATAATTTAATGTTAAAATAATATTAGGAACGACTATAAGATATAAAAATAACATGATTTGTTTTTTCATAAAATTGACCAATCTTTTAAATTTTAATAAAATGATATTTTATGTACAAAATTATAAACATAAGTCTCTCATCAATCAGCATAAATAGAACCCTAAATTGGCTTAAAAAGTAAGTATTGAAGAGATAACAAAAATGAAAAATCATATTATTGATTACTCTGAAAGTCTTATCTGAAATTTAGCACATAAGCAACTTATAAAAAATAACAAACTTTTCTCTTAATTATTTCAGATTGAAACTTAACTAACGTACAGTGAATGTTTACATTCTGTAAATGAAAGAAAGAAGTGTAACATAAGTATTTTACGGATAAAACGTAAGTAACTAAAATTAAACAGATGTTTTTTTTTTTTCTCATAAACTAACGTAAACTAAAATACAATTTCTTTTTTTTTTTGTATCTGCAGCCAGACAGTAAGAAAACCAGTATTTTTGTTTTGTGTCCCTGAGAAAAATATTAGAGGTGGTTTGTAGGTTATTAAAAGATATTTTTTGCTTGTTACTTTTTGAATTTTTTATTTTATGTAAGTTAATTTTTGAAACACTTTAAATATCACTTTTAAATAGTTTAAAAATATAATTTAAAATATTTTATGAAAAAAATTATATTATAATATAATCATCAGTAAAATTAATTTGCTTAAAAATTTTATTTAGGATATATGTATTAGGTCTCATAACTCTCATGGTTTTAAAAAATGGAATTGAATAGGACATTAAAAAATTAATTTGCTTAAAAATTGGATTTAGGATTCCCTTGTTTTGCTTTTGTGGGTGAAGCAGCAAGTGCCTTTTCTTTCTGGGCTATATTGAAGAAGAAGGCCCACTAAGTAGCAATCGCGTCAGTGAAAAAGCCCAGATAAGTATTTTTTTTGGTCTCCTTTTTGGGTCGGCACTGACAGTCATATTGTAGCAATTGGTGCATTGGAAGAAGGCATCGCTGCGTGGTGATTGAAAATTGAAATGGACAGCGATGTCGAGGAATCTCTGAGGAAGAGGCCCAGAAAAAACCCCTTCTCCGTCGATTCATCCTCTCGCAAGGTTCCTCTCTCTGGCCATGCTCTCAACTGTTGCTTCTGCTTACTTGCAAATTGTAACTATCACTGTGTGACGATAAAACCTAGTGTTAATGCATCTAATTTCACTATCAATCTAAATTCTACTTATTCTATGCCTCATTGTAGAACCATTTATATTACTTCTTCTAAGCTGTCATTATTGTGGTATGATTCTTAACGTAATTGTGAGACTACTAATTTATGACCGTTTTATGATTTATTGTTGATTGCTTGGCATTTAATATTACAAAGATATCTTCTGGTCAGGTTTGGGGAACGATCATCGGAAACGCTATCAGGCTTCGTTTTTTTTTTTTTTTTTCAAGTGCAGTTATTACTTAGTTACTAATAAATTGTTAATTGTGATGTTGTTTTGCGCGGTTTGGTGCTGATGAGTTGATTGATTTTTTTTTTCTTTATTACTTCTTGTTTTATTATTGTTTTTTTCTTCTCTCTCTATGAACTGATTATTGTTGAATCATGCAGCAACTTGAACAATATTCTGGACGGCCATTTACAATCATGGGGGAAGTGGTAATGGTTCTCACATTCATAAGATTAAGTTTTGATTTGGATGAACTTGTGAACGGGTATTTTATTATTTTTCTTTTTGAATTTCTTAATTGTCATCCTTGTTTATACTTGTAGCATGTTGAGATGCTTGAGTATGAGTAAGGGGATGAAAAGAACATGGATGCACTGCCATGACTCTTGCTGTTTCATCTTTTTTAGAGTTAAAAATGGCATTTGGAGATGGTAGGTTTAAAGGTTTTATACTCTGCAGTAAATATCTGGGCTCTGTCAGGATGGGTTTTCTAGTAATTAGTTTTGCTGATAACTTTTTCTAGGATTGACATTTTAAGTTACAGCTAATCATAGTAATAGTGGTGCACTGTTGTGGTGCTACAGTAGAGTAGTGAAGCAGAGGCCTTGGTTGCCACAGGATTTAAACGGTGAAGTGGTTTTTCAATAGTGGCCAATGCAGCCGCAGTAGATGCTCTTTGTGCAATACAGCACTGCTACCATGAAGGCTTCAAAAAAGCCTATTTTATCCTTGTAACAATGTTGGTGGGTGGGGATGGGTTAAAACTTACAATCCTTACCCCTTTTCTTATGCATTTTTTGCTTTAAAAGTTTAATAGAATGTGAAGCCCTTCTTCCTTAATTATTTTACAAAAAATTACCTTTATTTTGACTTTTGTTCCTTTGCCATTTACAAGACTATTTTTTGCATGTTTCATTCTTTCATATACCAATTTTGTATAAATCATTTTATTACTACTTTTAATCTGATTTTTTGTCCTTTTTCTATTCATTTCACCATCATCATAAACTTCTTTTACTTCATTAGTCTTGGAATTTGGGCTTAATGCTTAATTCAATCCCACAAAATTAATCTATAATTTGAGATTGCCTAAACTTATAAGAATTACATTGACCATAACTCTAGTTGATGTGAATCACACCCACCTAGCTCTAAACATCTAGATCCATAACAAATGTTGGTGACCTAATAGCTACAACCCCTAACGCCTAGGGGGACGTCTGTTGCAATTTATGATGTTACATTCCCAGACCTCACATTCCATGGAATATATTAGATATGAATGTTATTATTAGGAATATCTAAAATTATGTTTGGTTAGATTTTAAAATTGTTAGGGGAATATTTTTAAATTTTAAAAATTAAAATAAAAAACAAAAATAAAATTGAAAGTTGTAGTGAGATTATGAAGTAACTTCCCACATTCCCACTTCCTTAGCATGGGTAGAAAACTTGTGTTGTCATGGGTATATATAGGAATAAAAGACACCTAGGAATATTTTGTGATAACCATCTAACAAAGTGACAAACACGTTAATAAATATTCTCCCCTTCATATCCCCAAAAAGGTAAAATATTCTGCGAAACAAACGTTTCCTAGGAATAGACATCTAAATCATCCAATAATGGATTTCACACACACTTTGATACTATTTTAGAATTTAGGCTTAGGGCATAACTCAACCGCACATAATAGGTTTGTAAATGAGGATTGTTTAAGCCTTATAAGGACTACATTAGCCATATCTTTGTTTGTTGTAGGATCTCAACACCACCCTTCATGCCCAAGGCTAGACATTTGCAGCACGAACAACACAAATGTGGGTGACGTGACTCAACCTTTCATGTGTTGACAATTGACATTGAGGGTATAGACAGATATTGCTGGCCTAATAACGAATATACGATAGACTTTAATTACATTTTAGAATTTGTGCTAAGGGCTTAACTCAAACCCCAAAATTTGACTAGTAAGATGAGGATTGGTGAAGCCTTAATTAGGACTACGTTGGTGCTATTGCTAATTAATGTGAGATCTCAACAATTACTATTTCCTTCAGTCTCAAATATAAGTTAAAAACAACTAATTCGTACTAATTAAGAAAGTTAATTAATTAGCATTGTTTAATTGTTCGAATTTTGTTCAAAATAATGTTTATACTTTATATTTGTATTAATTATTCTTTTTGTTTTTGAGTATTTATATGTGAAGTAATTTTTTTTTAATCTCTATTATTAGTAAATTTTCTTGGCTGAAGCTATAATTGGGTTCTCTTTTGTCAGAATTTTACTCAAGATGATGATAATCGTTTGGAGATTACCCGAAATAAATGTAAGTCTATAATCTCATCTGTCTTATTTCCATTTTCTAGATAACACGTTACTTATTCTATTCTTTGCATGACAGTTGGAAGTTTGCTTAAAAGACATGGAGATTTGACAGAGCGTCTTGCTAGGTAAATCAATCTTGGAAAGTCATCAATGACTCAATAATGAACTGCAAATTAACATGTATAGAATAAAGTAGTTCATACTTAACTTTGTATGCTGTGCCATCTTAAACTTGTTCATACTTAACTTTGTATATTGTGTCATCTTTTACTTTGTTGTTTACTTGTAAACCATGGGGTAGGGTAGGATCAGAAATCTATATCAAGCTAGGTAGTTGAATCGGGATTCAAATCATGAATCGGAAGACCGATTTTTTTAAATCGAGAATTGTAAGATTCATGCTCGATAATAAAACATAACCTATACAACTAACAAACACTTATTAAAGCACATAGTCATGAACTCATGATCAGGGACAGATCTACCTTTGTTATTGTGGGGGCAAATGCCCCCACTAAATTTTTGGTTTGCTTTAAAATGGTGTATAAATATATTAATTTATTTCTATTTTTAATAAAAATATTATTCCCACTTTTAATAAATTTTAATATTATAAAAGAAGACAAGTTGTCACGTTTCTATATAATTCTATTATCTTCTTAATTTATGAATATGCTAACTTTTAAAGTCACAATCTTTTAACATAATATTGTTTTATTTCTTACATTATCTCCCGTCTTATGTAGCTTTTCTTTAGTTATTTCCCACCAAATAAATACCTTCGTTTTTAATTATATTTCTCATTTATCTTCACACATCTATTATATTCCAACCAATATATATTTTTCTCCCAAAAAGACATTACAAGACCATAGGATAGTGGCCTGAAGCGGCCACCCTCCAAAAACGTTATAGCTGTAGCGGGCTGACCGCTATTTAGATCCTTATATAAATGTATATTACTATATTATATAATGTATATGTGCTGGAAAATAAAGAATTGATTGCAAATAAATATATAATATATGTATTTCTATTAGTTGCATATACAAAACAGCACATAGTGGAGAAAAGCTGAATAAAAATGAGGAGTTGGCTGGGAAGCCATAGAAGGGAGAAAAGCTTATAAAAAAGAGGAGTTGAAGAAGCACTTAGTGGAAAAGGTCTAGAGGATGGGAGTGCAGAACGAAGAAGGCACTCGTCGGAGAAGTCTCCAGAGAAGCTGCCGCAACGAGGCTCGTTGGAGAAGCAGCCGCGCTCACCAAAGAAGCAGCAACGTGCTTGCCGAAGAAGAACTGTTGTAGGTATTGAGTAGGAAGAAGACGAGTGGACGACGCCCAAAGGAGAAGAACGTTGCTCAAATGTTTTGCTGTGCTTGGGTAAAACGGGAAAATTTGATTTTCCTTTTCTACCCATCATTAAAAAAAATAAAATTTTAACATAAAACGACGTCGTTTCTTATTCTCTTTTTTAAAATAAAGCTGAAAACAACATTGTTCTCCCACTTCCCTGTCAAACCAACATTGAAACCGAAGAAGCGCCGCTCCCCAACCGTGAAATGACGCGAACGCCGCGTTTCCAGCTGCAAAACACGGTCCAATGGCCGCTCCACCAAATTATGTATTATTATATTATATCATATAATAAATATTCTGTTATTAACTTGATCATATTAATTAATATTTGTATTTGAAAAATTATAACAGGTTTTACTGTTTTATTATAGATTTTATGATAAAAAGATATTTAACATTAATTGGAATAAAAGCAATTATTACATCAATTATTTATTTTTAATTTACTTGAATGGATATCACATCAAATCAATTGATAAAAGTTAAAGCTTAGTTTCTCAAAAAAGCGTTAAAACGCAAGCCAATGCCAAAGTAAAAATATGGTTCAACTAAAAATAAAAGTTGTTAAAGTTAAAAAAAAAATGCATTCATTTAGTATTAGGGTTGTGAATGGTCATCTTTCTTCTCCGATCCAAGATGCAACTGCAGCCATCAGTGGAAGTTAGAGGAGGCGATGATAAACGAAGGTATGAAAAGTACTGCTCCAGGCATGGCGACCCTTGGTGAAGCAGCAGCAGTGACTTCTTCACAGGTGTGACAGAACATATGCAAAAATCATGCAATTCTTCTCCAAATTGCAATGCAGATACCTTTCATGTGATTCATGGTGCAATACAGGCACAAAAACGATTCATTCAATGATTTGTATCATCAGCTTCATGACTCTTATCAGATTGTATGAATCATACCCCGAATCATGCGATACTTGCTACCATGATTTCAAGTACTCAATGAGTAAACAATTTGAGTTCATGCCTTCATGGTCTTTTTACATGAACAATTTTTGTTGTTTTAATTTAAGCATCAATGAAACTTATGTTTGATTGAAGGGAAATTGGGGAGAATTTAGATAAGTAGAGCTGATATTCAAAATTCAGAGTCAAATTATGCTGATATTCAAAATTTGGAGTCAAATAATGCTGTTTTATCTGAGGCTGATGAATGTGAAGCCACAAATTAGGAATAGCTACCATGTCTTGTTGTCATTGAATTTTTTTTTTTTTTTCCAACTAAGTAAACAAAATTAGAAGTTATGTCATTTGATGCATTGACCTTATATTTTATATCAGTGAAAGTAAAGTGATAATTTTCAATAAAGTTTCTTGCTCAATTTTCCTTTGTTTTGTTTTCTATTTTTTTGATAAATAAAAGAAGAAATGTATTGGAAAGAAGAGAGAAGAAATGTTGTCATGTTTTCCAGTTCACTTTCTTTGCTGCCCTCCATATGTATAGGTGTTGCTCTCTGTTTTCTTTAATTTGTGATATTGAAGATATTGCATCATTCCTCGTGTACTTTGCTCTCTCCTTTGTCACCTAGTGGTCATGGGTTTTAGTCATTGAAATTGCCTCTCCACTCAGTTTAAGTATTGTCAAACTTCAACAATGGTCAGATGCACTAGGCCACCCTTTTTCATTTACAAAAATGGGTAGGTTAGGG
The DNA here is from genome assembly GCA_037954015.1 of Psophocarpus tetragonolobus. Lineage (NCBI taxonomy): Eukaryota > Viridiplantae > Streptophyta > Magnoliopsida > Fabales > Fabaceae > Psophocarpus > Psophocarpus tetragonolobus. The sequence continues at coordinate 20,181,796 of CM075688.1, read as the reverse complement.
GTCAGGTCAGTTGATATATCATATTTGTCAATAGCATTGTTAAATAATTGTCATGGCAGCACCCTTGTGTCATGGTAAGGCGGATTTTCTTCTAATTGCTATACACAATTTTTGAAGGGATGTTCGCCATGACAACGTCTTAAGCCGTAATGGCGTGTTTTTATGGTAGAATTTTGACCTTCTGCTATATTCCGCCATCCAACATTGATAACACTGGTCAATAGTGCGCTATAGTAGCATCAGCTGGCAGGTGCTACAGGATTTGAATTACAGAGACCCCTGTTACTGTTGCATTCCTTTGTTGTATCAAATATCAATCACATTTTTTGGTCCTATTTGGGCTGGTTGCAAAACTCTATCTAGGATTGATAACTATGGTTGATATACAAACTCAGCTGCTGTTACAATGTGATGTTCATTGTAGAATGCGTCATAATTCCACATTAGTAGAAAAATCTCTTCTCTTTTTTTGCTTGATCTTCTTTATAGATGTTGATGTATAATTCTATTTTCTAACAAGTTTGAAACTGCTTCATATAAAATCAAGGTTTACTTGGTCACTTGAAGATGTATATTTGCCTTCGCTTTTCCTCGGTGAATATCTTAAGGCATTCTATGATTGCCTACATTGAAGATTATTGTTTCAGAATGTATACTGCTGTAACATTTTTTTTAATACTGGGTGTTCATAGGGATTCTGACAAGATAGTATTTGAGCGTCTACAGAAAGAGTTTGAAGCTGCACGGGCTTCTCAAACAGAAGGTAGAGACTTTGCTCTTGATTGGTGAATTCTTTTATAAATTAATAATGGACGGTTATGGATGATCCTTGTCTCAAGTTTCTTTTCCATTTATTTCTTTTGTTGCACTTTAGCTGATATGATGCTTTACCTTTGCCAAGTGTACCTTTTTTAGTTTTTTCCCCTTTTCAATTTATTTATTTTATTTCACTTATTATATATACACTTCTCAATTTATTTGGTTTCCTTTTGGGTTCATGACTGCTTGCCTTTATGAGTGTTCCCATCCATCCAATATTTTCGTATCCCTATAGTTAAACACACTAATTTTAGTTATGATGGTAAGATTAGTAAAGTGATATGCTAGAAGCAGAGGCTATAATTATGTACAAGATTTTGCTGTGAAATGATAATTTGCTTCATTTACGAGTAATCTTGGATGAATGTAACTTGTAAGTTAGTAGGGCAGTTTATTCTAATAATATTAATAATAATTTTTTCTTACTTAGTATAGCTCAATTGTCTCATGGATTTCTATCCAGCATGATATGGCACTTTTTTGACTGATGTTTTATTGTATTTTGTTTTTACCTGTATTTCTAATAATAGTTAAATTCTAGAATTGGTCTTCACTTCATCAAGCTTGTTTTTAGCCTAACTAATTTAGTGCTCCAAAAGATTGTTGTTATCTCTATCATTGTATCATGGGCGTGGGATACCTATAGATTAATATTTTTTTTACCCCAAGGATGCAGGTGACATGACATTGTTCTGTTATGAAAAATGCTGACATTAGTTTAGCCACTCAGTCATAGAAAGTGGTATTTGGTCCTCCAAATAATTTGACATTAATTTACTCCTTCTATTGTAGAAAGTAGCATCAATATAATATTCTAATCCCTTAATCAGACATCAATTTATTCTTTAAATTATAAGCTCCACCAACAGTCTTCTTGCATTTGTACGCAAAAGGTCAACTTTGTTATCACATTTCTTGATTGAGGAGCTAAATTAATTTCAACTTTCTTTAGAGGATCAAAATGATGTCTATATCATATGGGGAAATGTAGTTGTTTATATTATACATGATATTATATGTATGGAAAGCCCTGTGTATTGGAGGGCCAAAGCACTTGTTGGATTGAGTTGATACGAGGGAACCAATAAAACATTGATATTGTTAAATATAATCTGTATTGAATGTTAATTGTTAGTTGAGTTGTATTCTATCTTTCATATATGATTGTGTCTGAGGTATGTAGCTGTTGAGCTCACTCCTCAATCCTCTGACTTCTTATGTACTCTTGTTTATCTCTATTAATAAGAGGTTCTGAGCTGAGTGGAGAGAACTCACTCAAGCTTTTCCTATATTTGAGTTGGTATCAGGGCGGGAACGATCCTTTTCCTTAAGTCTAAAGTCACAGTTGGCTGTTCATTGTCGTTGGTGACTTTTTGTTTGACGAGTTCAGGCTTAGGTGCGCCTCGTTGTGCGTAGCCCAAACCAAGTAATTGCTCGTCCAACGAACGTGTCACGCACCCTCATGCACCGCTAGATGTCTCGCCAAACAAGAGGCGTATGAACTCCATGCACTGGCCAAACGAGCTTCGTTCGCCACCATTTTGTTGTCGTCTAGGTCACTGGAGCCTACTGGATCCATTGTCGGTCTTCGTTTTCTAATTCAAGTAAGCTTCTTTAGGTTTAGTTCAAATCTCTCTCTCAGTCCTCTATTTGCCCTTTTTTCCAGATTTGAAATGTCCTTTTCTACCTCCTCTAGTGTCAGCTCTAATCCTGTCCTTTTTATTTCTGAGGCTGCCATTATCACAACAGAGCTCAATGATAAAAATTATTTATCATGGGCTGACTCTGTGAAACTTTGGTTCTTTGGACAAGGACACCGTGGACATTTAGAAAAAGAAAAAAAGATATTAAGAGATCAGTTGAACAGAAAGCTTAGTGGAAGACACTAGATTTTCAACTTTGTGCTCTTCTAGGCAGTTAGTGGAACCTAAAATATTAAGGAACCTTAGATCATTCAAAACCTGTTATTCTTTTTGTAAGAAAGTTCAAAACATCTACTCTAATAACTTTCAAGCTTGTTTGATTGTGTTCAGAAACTAGCCTCCTTGAAACTCTAATGACATTCAAGCTTGTTTGATTGTTTTCGATGCTCAAGCCGCTGTAGAACAGTTGAAGTTTATCCTAGAGGCTGACTCTATAGAAGAAATAAGGAAACAACTTGATAATCTCTACATGGTTATGGTTCTTGTGGTATGAATCCAACATTTAATCTCATCTGTGATCAAGTTCTAACAGGTTAAGATATTCCTGCCATGGAGAGCTTAACTACACAACCCCTCCGTGTTCTTATCCTATCTTTTGAAAGTAATGTGGAATTTTCTGTTATAATATCTTCTAGAGGGAGAGGAGGACGTGGTGGAAGAGGTAATCGTTCTCAATGTACTCATTGCAAAAGGATGAGCCACACACATGAAACTTGTTACTGGCTGCATGGTTTTTCAGACAAATCTGCACATGTATCAAGATCTGAGAAACCTAAAAAGAAGAAATTATTTTCTGAAGAAGGGTATCAAGGATACCAAGAGTACTTGATGTTGAAGTCTAACAGTCTTGTTGAACCCTCTTCTAGACCTAATGTTTCAACGACTTGCATTTTTTAATCTGTGGAAAGTCAAAATCTATGGATTATTGACTCTGGGGTTTCAGACCATATTTCTGGGAATAACTCTTTGTTTTTTCATCTTTGCCACCTCCCAAATTTCCACACTTTGTCACATTAGCCAATGGGTCAAAAGTTTCAGCTCAAGAAGTGGGTTCAATATCTGTTTCTTTCTCCTTAAATTTAACTTCTATTTTGTACATTTTTTCTTGTCCCATTTTACTTTCTTTAAGTCAGTTAACTAAATCCTTAAATTGTTCAGTTACATTTAATTTTTTTTATTTGTCATTCAGGAACATGGTATGGGCCGACAGCTTGGCGTAGGATATGAATCAAGAGGTCTCTATTACTTGGAATCTAGTCCTTCAGTATCTTGCCTTGCATCTATTTCTCCTAAACTGTTGCATAATTGTTTTGGGCACCTAGTATTAAGAAAATCCAAACTTTAGAATGTGAAACTTGTCAATTAGGCAAACATGTTAGATCTTCCTTCTCTAGTCAAGATGAGCCAAGATGCAATTCAATCTTTTCTACTGTTCATTAAGATATTTAGGGATCTAGTTGGCTTACTTCTTTTGGATTTAAATATTTTGTCACTCTTATTGATGAATATTCCCATTGTACGTGGCTTTATTTAAAGACAGAAAGGTCTGAACTTTTGTCCATATTTGTATCTTCTTCCATGAAATAAAAAATCTATTTGGCAAAACAATTAAAATTTTTAGAAGTGATAATGTAAAGTAGTATTTTTCCTCTGAACTCTCCTTTTTTGTCCTCTCAAGGAATATTACACCAATCCACTTGTCCCCACATTCTTCAACAAAATGGGATAGTAGAAAGAAAGACTCGCCACCTTGTTGAAATGGCTCGCTTGTTAATGCTTAATGCAAAAGATCCATTACATAATTGAGGAGATACGATTCTTGCTGTCTGTTATCTTATCAATAGGATGCTCTCTTCCTCTCTTGATAATCAAATTCTTCATACAATCCTGTTTCCCATTGAACCTCTGTATCATGTATCACCACGCGTATTTGGTTGTACGTGTTTTGTTCATGATCTGTTTCTAGGTATCGATAAATTGTCAGCTAAATCTATCAAGTGTGTCTTCCTGAGATACTCCCGTCTTCAAAAAGGTTACAAATGCTATTCTCCTAATACCTTTTTTTAGGATAGTCCCTTCTACCCATCCTCCTTATCCGACTCCATTTCCATCGAAGAGGTACTACCCACTTCCACCTCTAGTCCAGAAATTGTCATCTCTCCAAGCATTTCTTCTTAGTATGACCATGTAAATATTCCTCCAACTACTAACTTTCACTAAGACTGATCCTTCACCCTCTAGTACTAATTAAGGCATGACACCTGAACGCTCTGTTGTACCTGATGACTCTCGTGGCTCATGTCCCTCTCCATCTGCTTCTTGTACAACAACTCTTAATTCTTCTTTTATGGCCAATGATAAGTCAAGTTGGCCTATTGCCCTCTGAAAAGGTATACATTCCTCTCGGAACTCATTTATGATTGTATTGAATGTTAGTTGTTAGTTGAATTATATTCTATCTTTCATTTATGATTGTATGTCAGAAGTAGGTAGCTATTGAGCTTACTCCTTTGACTTCTTATATACTCTTATTTATCTCTATTAATAAGATGTTTTGAGCTGAGTGGAGAGGACTCACTCAAGCTTTTTCTATATTTAAGTAATATATATAGCAAAATTTTTCATTGCCTTGTGGCTTTAACACAGCATAAACATTAGTTGTTCTTCATGTTAGCCATCTATTGATTGAAATTATACTGTTCAAATGTCAAAATTTCACAATATATTTTGTACATGCAATAATTGAACTGGATCCAAGCAAAACAAAAAATCTTACTGCTGTCAATCTTCACTCTAGGTAGAATAAATGTCGGGCCATATATGCATGTAATAAGAAAAGGGAATTGAACAGACAAGAAACATTCTATAATTTAAAGCTTAAAAAGATTTTAATATTGTTAAAATTTGAGTGTTGCTTCACTTGGTGAGATATACTTTTGCAACATCTGAACTCTGAAGTGCTGACCAACTTCTTGTGTTCAATTCATTTCTCTATAGCTGTCTAGAAAATTCTTCTTAACCATCTTTTTTTTTTTTTGTAGAGATATGTTTAGACGGGGAAGAATGGAATGATGGTCTGTTAGCTACAATAAGAGAGCGGGTATTGGCTGTTCTGATGTTTGACCTTGGTGGTCTCTGTAATTATCTGTGTTACAGTTTCACCATTGATGTAATAATGAATTTGTCACATTAAAATTTGTTAATGTCAGGTGCATATGGAGGCCGACAGAAAAATGGAGGCAGACAGAAAAACAATGCATAGTGATTCTGACATATTAGCATGTCCTCCGGAAAAAATTACTTACAAAATTGGAAACAAGGTAAACATTATATGACTACACCTACCTAAAACACTTGTCCGTGTTAATGACTTGTTACTTTTCAGTAAAAACATTATACTCGTAATAGTTAAGCATAGATTTCAAAGGTTCCCATTCTAGACATTAGCTCGAGAAGAAAGAATAGTTAATGAGATAAATTGTTAGAAGTTCGGGTCATGTATATCTCAGTTGTGTATGAGAGTGGAGTTATTTGAGAGAGAACAATTTGGTGAAAAGCTTGAATTTTTACTCAGCTGTGTCCTTTTCGTAGACTGACATCCTCTGCCTAGATGGCTACAGCAGGAAAGGAAAAAAAAGTGGACAAAGACAGACAAGACATAAAGCTGAAATATACAAGAAATATAAATAAACAAACTGATTTTAATACTCCCTACAAGACATAAAGTTTGGAACATATAAACTGAATACGTGGCCCTCTTAAAAAGTCTGTTCACTTTGTTCCCAAATATCCCTACAATCTTGTTTCTTTGAGTCAATTAACTAAACTCATTAAATCTAGGGATGGAGACAGAAAAATTTAGCCAATTCCTTTGGAGGCAACTTTGGAATCATTATATGAGGAAATTTTGGAGAGGACAAGGAGGTGAATAAGGAATCATTACCAGAAATGTGATCAAGGCACCTGAATCAACGAGCCACATATCTTAACTACCCAATGATTGAGAAAGGCAAGCAATTGAGTAATTAGGAGCTGAGGATGATCGAGCTTCATTGCTTGTCTCGCCCCTAAGGTAGTCCTGATATTCTTCTTTAGAGACTTTATGAGTGTTGTTAAATAACTGCCATGGCGGCGCAATAGCACCGTGGCATGGCGGATTTTTTGCCAACCGCTATATAGAATTTGTGAAGGAATATCTACCATGGCAGCGCCATAAGGCGCAATGGTGTATTTTTATGGCAGAATTTTGGCCTTGTGCGATGTTCCGCCATCTACCATTGATAACACTTTGATTTTTCAGTTTTGGCCGTGTAGCTGTTTTCTCAGGAAACCCATGTAAAGATTAACATGTTTCCTGTGTATGGCTCATCCTCTTGCAATTGGAACATTGAGGGCGGTCACCTCTCCCTCATCTTACTCCCCGGTTTCCACGGCCTCCTCTCCCACAAGAAGCTGCCATGGCAGAAGATTCTGTATTCTCAGCTAGCTTTTCTCCTTTTGCCAAGGTTGGGAACAAAGAAGTCTTGAAACCTGGCTGTCCATTGAAAGAATTTGATCTCCTGCAAGAATTTGATTCTAACAGGATCAAAATCTGAGTGTAGGCTTCGCAGTATCGATACCATCTAGAATCTTTCCAATTTCTTTTTAATTTCCTCCAAAGAGTCAACCACTAGAAAAGATTTTAATCCCTATTGCAGCCCAAGCTTGACCAATATGAGAGACCATATCATGATTGGTTTGCTTAAGGGAAGCTACCTTTTGAGTTGAGTCATACAAACGTTGTAGTTCATTAGCAAAGGTATCCTGGGCTTCTTCCAAAAGGAACAAGTCTTGAATGAAATGACTTTTTCTAAAACATCTGGGTCAAAAGATTGCCATAAGACAGCACACAGTTGGAAGTTAAGTTTCCGCCGTTGAACTCTATTCTCAGCATTTCCTCACTTTCTTTTAGCAGGTGGTCATGATATTCTTGACCAAGAAACCAGAGTTCTCCAGATGTAGACCATGAGGGGTAGTTTTTCCAGTTCAGTTTCTAAGTGGTAATAGTGGGGTTTCTGGTTTTTGTGGAAAGATGATCAAATAGAAGGGAGAAATAACAGTGAGTAATAACTCTATAGTTTTTGCGAGAGAGGAACGGGAACAGTAAAAAAATATTCAAGCAACTCAAACCCACCAACCAAACAATGTCAAAATGGGAGGTGGACGTCTAAAACGGGCCAAGCAAGGCTCGTGACTCAAACGATGCAGTCACGTTGGAGAATTGATGACTGGATGACTGGACGGTGACACGTGAGTTTCACGCCCCAGATAGATGCGTCCACAAGATTGGCGCTTGGGAATGTGTGGGGTCATCTTAGCCTCTAATACTCTGTGGATATGTTGCGCTCAATGAAGTGCACCAAACAGTGAGGTTTGCCTTAGATGGGGTCGTTGGCGGAGGACGATGGCTGAAGATGGATATGGGCGGAGAACTTGTATGGAAGCATGGAGAGCGGCACCGAGTCTGCTCTGATACCAAGTTGAGTTATTTGAGAGAGAACAATTTGATGAAAAGCTTGAGTTTTTACTCAACGGTGTTCTTTTCATATATACACCTAAAAATATCATAAAATAATACAAAGGGCAGACTGACATACTCTGCCTAAATGGCTACATCAAGAAAGAAAAAAAAAAAATGGACAAAGACAGACAAGCCATAAAGCTGAAATATACAAGAAACATAAATAAAAAAACTGGTTTTAAGAGAGAGAAAATCTAGGAAGTGCTTCAGAGGAGTTAGGGGTGTATTTTATGTGGTTGTTGATCCTGAGTATTATGATGCATTTATAATACTAAAATTACCAATGCTTGCCCAAGGGTATGGACTAAATAGCTTAAGGCATTTGAAATTAATAGGGAATTGTCTTGTATGGGTTGTAGGTTTTGGTATTTGACGGTGATTAAGTGCTTGTTTGGCAACGGTTTTATAAAACTGTTTTCAGTATTTAAAAACTAAAAAACTTGTTTAGTTACTGCTTTCTTAAAACAGTTTTCAAAAACAATTTTGGTTATTTAATTTTTAAAAACTAAAAAATAGGAACAACTATAAATAGTTTTGCTTTTCAGTTTTCTGTTTTTGTTTTAAAAACTCAATACAATAAAAATAAGTTGTTTTTTGCCTTTCATTAGTAGAATTTCAGTAATATGAACAAATTTTTTTATTTTTACATCTTAAAAACAATTTTCAAATGACATTTACCAAATAATTTTTTTTTCTCTTCTTTCAAAAAATAGTTTTTGAAAACTCTTTTCAAAAACTAAAAAACAAAACCAAACCAATCAAACATTCCAAAATTATGAGCACTGAGTGTGAGTTCCGGTTTCTCTCTTCTATTTGCCGAGAAAGTGTTGTTAAGCAATGCTAGGAAATGTTCCTATTATTTAGAAACTCTTAGTTATGATCTCTGTAGTTATGTGTTGAGAGAGAGTAGATGGAGCAGACCACATTCTTTCTATGTCTGTCTCTTTTAACTTGTCATGGGATTGGATTCTATTTATGGCTCCCTTTTGGTATTATACTGACAGTTTTTCAAGGAAGTTGCCTTTCTGATCTGTAGAGTGACCGGAAGTTTTGCTGTATTCTTTATTTTTCCATGTTTCTTGTCATGTCTTGACTTTTATCTTTCCACTAATTTACTTCCTCATTTTGTGTATTTAATAATTTTTAATCTCCCCCTCCCCCCCCCCCCCCCCCCCCCCCGCCCCAAAAAAAAATTATTGGTATGTCTATTTGTTTAGAATCGTGCTTAGATCAATTGGTTTGTGCATTAATTTTCTGACTAGATTGTCTTTTCAATGTTGGAAATTGTTTGTGTATTTGTAAGCACAGGTAATTTGCTGTTTGGAAGGGGCAAGAATTGGTGTACAATATGAAACATTGTTTGCAGGTAATTTCACTAATTTGGAATCAAATTTCTCTTTACTAACTTATTTTCAAACACTATTATATTATTTAACTCATTAGATGACATTATAAATGACAAGATGGAGGCTGGGTCTTTTTTTATTTGCCTCTCTCCTTGTGCCTCTGCCATTTATGATGATAAATAGTAAAGCCTGTTCATTTATTGCCAGGTGAACCTTGTGAGTTTTACCATTGTGTGCTGGAGAGCAAGTCATTTCTCGAAAAGATGACTGTCCTTGAACACACAGTTCCATTTTTCCTGCCAATACGTGAAATAGAAAATGATCTCCTTTCTTCCAATGCAATGGTAAAGTCATTTTTACTTTCACCATATTTATTTCAATTTTTACTTCCTAATAATCATTATTTTATCGGTTTGTTTTCAGAAATTCATAGATCATGTTGGAGATCTATTGCAGGCTTTTGTGGATAGACGGGAACAGGTAGATTGCCCATGTATGTAATCATTATGGAAAATTTTGATTTGTTTATTTTTGGAATAGCAATATTTTGTCTTTTAATTTGCTATTATGTATGGATCAGAAGTTAACAGATATACGATTTTACAGATATTCGATCATGCAAAGCAAGTACTTTGTGACTGTTTTGCATCCATATGTCCAGAAACAAATTATTAACATTTTGGATAACCCCTGCTCTATAGATTGGATTTTAGTAAAATATACTTTTATCATTTTATATGCTGTTACTAAATGATATGTCCTTGATGGTTCGGATTCTGTGATCAGTATCTCCTGTCCTGGATCAATCAGGTGGTTTTTTTTTTTTATCAACAAATATTAGTTAGTATTTTGTTAGAATATTAGTGGGAGGGATTTGAATCCAAAATGCCTTTCTCCTTTACCCTTTTGACCCCAAAGCTAATCTTATAACTCCGAATCAATCAGGCGTGTAGTGTTCTTATGATTTGTTTTTTCCGGTTAAAATCTTCGTTGCAGGTTGCAGGTTGCAGTTCATTTGCCATTCCCATTTGAAAATATTGATTGTGAAATATAATATTAAATCCATTGTGTTAAATTCCTGTGCTATGTCAACTATTAGCTTGTATGATTATCTTGGAGGTTCATTATCTTTTACACCCTTTCCTTTGTTTTGTCTAACAATATTAAAAAAATATTTTGCTGATAATAAATTCTAGTATATCTAAATTATCCTGATACAAAAAAATTTATCTTTGTTTTTTGTCTCTTGCGAATATTACGCAGGTTAGACTTATAAAGGAGCTTTATGGAAATCAAATTAGCGAGCTGTATCACAGCCTTCCCTACCATATGATCGAATTTGTATTGGACGATTCTGATTGGTTAGTTTCTTAGTTTTCATATTTTTCTCAACCATATTTCTTCATATTTTGTATCTTGATAGCCCTATAAATTTGTCTTCCCTCCACTGCTATAAGCAGTGAATTTGGAGGTTGTTTCGGTGTACTTGAATAATTGAACAAAATGTTTGTTAAAGTGAAATTGTTGGTGAAGCGAGTGATACTCGGGTGGTGGTGGTGTGTTTTTTTCTATCCGTTTCTTGTTTTTCTGGACATTCCAATCCGTGATCTGATTTATAATTATGATTATGCTCCCAACAGTTATCTGTCTCCATCTATATTTGCCTTCCGTCAACTAAGTTATGTCAAAAAATTTGGTCAAGTAGCTGGGGGTTCTGGGAGAAATGGCATATATAAAGCAAAGATTCGTGGTTATATAATTTTGATTTGCTTGCACTTTCATTATGAAAGTTCATTTGTTTATTTTTTAAATTTATTTCATTTCTTTCTTTGTGTATCAGAAATTATTTTGAAAATTTCTTATCTTCTATCCTTTCCTCCAAGGAAATTAATATACATGCAGTGAGAAAGAAATAAAATGAAAGGTTGAAAGATATCTGTGCTTAACGAGTTTTTGTTTCTTTCTTGCAGCAAGGTGACAGTCAGCCTTCGATATGCAGATCTCCTTTCGGTGCTTCCAACTCGAATCTCGGTGCTAGCCTGGCCAATGTTCAATAAAAACGCTACAGGAACTTTGAACAGGAAGGAAGATGGACTCTCAGGAAGTCATCCTTCTCCAGTTCGCCTAACCTATGCAGAAGATGCCTTGCGTACCATGAGTTTACCCGAAGGTGCAAAAATTATATTACTTAATGCAGTTTTCTATTATGCATGAGCACATGTAACATATTAAAAATATAAATAGAAATTTATTACAAAGGAAAGTATTTAATATATTAAAACATAAAAGTCATTCAATGTTTGGCATTCTTAAGTAATTTAAAATATTTAATATGGTGTGTTTTATTTAATGTTTTCATACCATCTACTCATGGACACACAACAGACAGTTAATTTATAAGAACATAATTGTATTTGGCCTTTTGTCATCCGCTGTTCATGTCCTAATCCGATATGTGCACACTTATGAAGTTGGATTCTCAAATTAGCATGCATTTTTTTTTTCCCTGGAAGTTTCTCAAGTTTATTTTGCAAGCCTGCATCTTCATCTATGTTCCTTTATTATGATAGGTATTTCTTCATTGCCCTGCTGATGTTTGTCTCCCAATACTGATTTTATATTTGTTTGCCATCCCAGCATATGCAGAGATTGTATTAAACTTACCACAAGCACTTCAGCAGACGTATCATCAAAAACCTCCCGCATAGATCTTCGCCCTTTGTGTAGGCTAGATTCATCTGTAAAAATTATTGGTAGAGATGTTAAATAGTGGAAAAAATAACTTCAGAATTACTACCTACTTACCTAGCCAAATTGCTCATAGGTTGAGTTCATTTTTCTGTACTATTGTTACATAGCATTGTGTTTTGGCTCCCCGTGGCCACGTTATGCCTTCTATACCGATGGTGTCTTGTATCATTAATACGACAGGGCTAGGTTTACTTATACTTGTCATTCATCTTTTCTTCATAATTCAATATGTATGTAATTTGGTTTATGTTCCATCTTTTTTATATGGGAAGCAAAAATGCCAAGTAAGAAGGCAGTTCTGCAATTCATTTAAAGTTGGGATTTAGAATAAACGATACTCCCTTTTGAAGTAAATGCATAGAATGCGTTGCTGGCTTTAGAGGACTTCGGGTCTATTTGTTTTAATGTTAAGTTTAATCTCTCATAGAATCATTTTTGAATTGTTTTCGATTTCAAATTTCAAACAGGTGTCAGGCTCAAAAAAACCCTTGTGTAGGTAACTTAATGCGTTTTTGTTAGGAGTTCTTGTTTGTAAGAATTGCACTCGTGCAATAAGTATTCTTAATCGATAGAACTATTCATGTTTATTAAAAAAAAGCAAGAAAATTGGTAGGAGCCATATTGGGAATGCATCATTGTGCATATTGACATCGAATTTGTGGAGTCAACACTTTATTCTTTTGGAATCTCTATCTCCAGGCGGTGCACCAATAAAATTATAATTGTCGAGGGCAACTTTATCCCAAAACCGACAAGCGATAGTGCCCCATGCTGAGCACTAAAATTCTTTGTAAGAATCAAATAGATTTTTTAAATTTTCTCAAAGGAGATTGTGAGCTACGTTTACAATTTTTATAAGCAGTCCGGAGGTAGATCATACATCTGGAGAGCTTAATTCCATGGATTAACAACCCCCCTTAAAATGAGAAGGGGAGATTTTGATCTCTATTTTAAAAAGGTCCAGTTGTTAAAATGTAACCAAACAAAGTTATTCAATCAGATAATATAGTGTGGAATGGAGAGAAGTGACAGAGAATTAAATAAGATTATAAAACATTTCTTCTATATTTTGATTTTTAAAACACTTGTTTAGAACTTATTTTGAAAACTTAATAGATTTTAGATGAGAAATTGATTGTTAAAATGTGTAAAAATATTTTGTAAAATGATTTGTAATACAAGAAAGAGAGGATATCAAACATGAAGGTTATTGGTAATGACTAGTTTTTTTTTTGTGAGAGAAACATTAGCGACATATTTTATAAACATTTTGTGGTTGAAATTTATTAAAAAACAAAAATTTATTTGAGTTTTCTCTCTACTTTTACTCCTAATTTAAAACATCTCCACAAAAAACATCATAACATTGTTATTCCTTACCAAACATAGCTGGATATTGGACATTCACATGGCTTCAGACAGGAGGAATACTTAGTCCATGAAAAAGTAGGACCATCTTATGCGGTATAGTTAGTGATGTATGATTGGGGAATCTATAAAAGCAAAATGTCAGAGTCCATCTTCCTTATCCTGATTTCAGCTTAGCAAGCTGAATACACATGATCTCTTACAGATCTAATTGCTCTACCAGGATATCAATAACAATGAGCAAGCCAAGATATTTTAACTCCCAGTATGACCCTTGTGAACTTGCTTTTATCCAATAACTCAACATTCATTTTTCCTCTCATCGGTTAAGATAAAAAAGAAAAACTAACGTAAGATTAACATAACAGTACTATGGTTAACCGTACCACTCATTTAATTTTCCTCTCAATGCTTAATTATCAAATCAATTTTTAGGCTGGAGATGAACGAGTGTGAGAAAGAAACATGAAATTGAATTCATTATTGAGCAACATTAATCAAGATCGAAGATATATTGAGTTTTGTTTATCTTAAAAAAAATAGAGCCTTAAAGTGATCTTGATGCCGTTAACATTTCCAAAATAAGACGCTAGTAAATCCTATACGTTGTTATTTGGTACCTAAGAGGGAGCATAGTTTCTCCTCCAGCTAGTGACACAGATGGAAATAGAAGAGTAACCTTCAAATTTTCACAAAAGGACCTTCATTCTAATCTAAAGCGGATTAACTTAGGTCTTCATTATATTTGTTGGACAAGCACCAAAGTGACTTCTTCTTGAAGGTAGTCTAAACTCCTTAAACCGTATAATGCTGTTGGATTGTATCAATGTCAAGTCCCTTCAGCTTCACCACGGACTCTACGTGTCCTTTAAGAGTATGAAGCTCCCTGAGCCTGTGGACCAATTTGAAAAATCTCTGTAAGACACTATCTCATGTAGTCACCCCTCAAAATAATAATTATCACGTCATAAATCATTTTAGAGACAAACTTGATGCTAGACAATATAATAGAAGTGAAGCCAATGGCTTACCTTGCTACCTCAGCACGTCTCTTGGCTTGCTCAGCAATCTCTGAAAGCTCCCTGTAGCTATTTTTGTCATTGAAAAGGTTGGTTGTTTCAGGTGGCTGAAGACCATGAAGAGTCCTCTGTGCAGCTGCCCACTGGGCTTCTCTCTCTTCTTTGCCATAGTCTTTCTTTGTAGTGAAGGCAGTCTTCCATTGGAAAGCATAAACAAGTTTTCAATTTTGAAGTCTCTTGATTAAGATAAAAAATGCAATTAAAAATAAAGAAGAAATTACCTTGTTCTCCAAAAGATTGTCCCAAGCCTTTCCACTTAGAACATAGCGGATTGCAAATTTGAGTATATCAAGAGGGATATATGTCACTAAACTGTAGAGCCAGATGACAGCAGCCCAACCCCATCCCATTCCCTTAATTCTTGCAAAGCCCCAGTTAGCATATACTGCTAGAAAAGTTGCCACCTGTCAATCATGAAGCAAATCATTATTGACACAGAAGAAAGCCAAAGACTTTTCTTTTTTTATTAATTAATCATTTGCGTTGCTAACTGAAAGAGCAACTGCTTAGATTCTAATTTACTTGCTTATGGAATAGAGATAGACTATGCCAATGACTATTTCTTCCCAAGACGATAGAAGTATTGAGTCTATTGACTTGATTTTGATTATAATGCTTAGTTTGGTCGCAGATGCAGTTTATTAGTTTATAATATTTTTTAATGGTGGATGTGGAGGGAGGGACAAGTGTAAGGTTGATGTAAGATCACGGAGACCAGGGTCTTGACAAAACATAATGACATCACGCTTCTTCAATCATAAGATCAGAAGAGAAACTAACTAACAACTATATACGTAATAGGTTGCTGATAACAGGAGATTGAAGATTACCAGTTGTGCAATCATAAAAGCACCCAGCAGGAGAAGACCAGGTCTTTCAACATAGGACCAGCTGCGGGATCTAGTGACAAAAATCAATGCTTGACTTATAATACTGACTTGTAGGTACAGGGCTGCCATCATTTCTCCAGGGCTTTTTCTTATAGACCTCACACCAAACTTGTCCTGTAATTGAGAAACTTGTGCTTATGGGTCTAACAATTTTCTCCATTTGGTGGTGATAATATTGAGGAAAACACGAAATATAAATTATTACCGAGAAGAAATCGGTATCCTTCATGAGCCAGAAAAATACTACTGTCATTAGTGCCAAGTAACTACCTAGCACAACACCAGTGGCAAATATCTCCCTCAGCTTCCAGCTGTCTGGCAGTGGAGATGGTTTCACTCGATCTTTGGATATTGTCATGATAGTACCTAAGGTGTAGGGGTGAAGGAAATGAAATTAAACGTTTTCACAGAATAGTCTAAATAAACAACATGAAGGTTAAAGAATGTTATCTTACCATCGTTTAGTATGGCAATAATCAACACCATGAAGGGTGCAAAATCAAATTTCCAAATCAATGCAATAAACAAGAAACCAAACTGCCACACAGAGATATAGATCACATTAATTATATGAACCATTTATATACAAGCATGTAAGAAATGTTGGCATGTGTTTTTTTATGAGTTAACATATTTTCTGCACTTACCACTATACGAATAGTGATTGACACAGCATAGATCTGCCATAATCAACGAATTTCTGAGCTTAGATTGCTAAAGATATCAAAATAACGTCAAGCAATTAAATCATACATGCAAGGAAACTAACAGTATAGTTCTTCATCCTTTGGAAAATTGCCCTGCTGGTGAGCACTGCACTAATAATGACACTCAGACCAGGCTCGGTGAGGACAATGTCAGAAGCACTTCTAGCAGCATCTGTAGCGTCAGCAACGGCAATTCCAATATCTGCTTTCTTTAATGCAGGGGCATCGTTGACACCATCACCTGTCATTCCACATATATGCTTCCTCTCTTGCAGCCTCTTCACGATTTCATATTTGTGTTCTGCCGTTTCATAGAAGAGGGAAAAATGATTAAAATGTTGTTTGAAACGTAGAAGTATTGTTAACAAAACTAGTAGTCTCATCTCATCAGCTTGCAAAAAAGCCATGGACATTGAACAGGTAAAGGAAGTTCAAAATAGTTGAAAGCAAAAAGCAATGTATCATGGAGTGATGTTAACACGTATGATGGATATTATTATCAACTATCATGGACAAGGACTTACCAGGAAATACTCCAGCAAATCCATCAGCCTTTTCGATCAATTCATCGACTGGAAGAGCCGAAACAGAAGCATCCTTGCTTTGGCCAAGCAATGAAGAAGAAGGGTACATGTTTGTTCCCATCCCAAGCCTTCGGCCAGTTTCCTTGGCAATGGCAAGCTGATCACCTAGAGAACAAGAAGCCAAAAATAACTGCTAAGCTACACGATTTTATATATGGTATAAAATACGGACTACATGAAAGTAAGACCTCTATCCAATCTTACCGGTAATCATCTTAACATTCACACCAAGGTTCAGAGCTCTCGTGATGGTTTCCGCACTATCGTGCCTTGGAGGATCAAAAAGTGGTAGCAAGCCAACAAATTGCCATGGTGCACCAGGACTATCCTTGTTTTTCTCAGGTATTTCCTGTAATAGACAGACCATGCAAACGGCAATAAATAGAAGATTGAAGGGTATTCAAATGATAGGTTGGAAATTAGAAATAATATCAGTTTTGCCAACCTGTCTAGCAACACCTAAAGAACGTAGACCACGCTCAGCAAATTTGTCAATCACTCCATGAACCCTTTTCCTGACATCCTCTTTGCAGTTGCAGAGGTTCAATATCTAAGCCAGGAAGAAAAAAACATATTAGTCATCTAAAGTCTTCACAAATGTATCCAATAGGTGCAAGCAAAACACATATTTACCTGCTCAGGAGCACCTTTGCTTGATCGATGCCAATTTCCATCAGAATCAATGTAAGTAAGAGCAGTCCTCTTGTCCACAGGATTGAATGGAAGAAAGTGGACCTCCCTGATACCAGCTCGTGCCTGAACAATTAACAGTAAAAATTAATTTTTTCATCCATTCCAAATGATATAGATCATGTTGGCATATTTACCTCCTTTGGATCAGCAAGCATCCCGACAATTGCAGCATCTATGGCATCCTGATTCTCAGTCCTGGAAGCCCTTGCTGCAAGAAGGATAACATAATCCTTCTCAATACCCTTGGCAAAAACCTCAATCAGGTTTTTGTCAACACTGAGTTTATTTAGGGTGAGAGTCCCAGTTTTGTCACTGCAGAGGACATCCATTCCGGCCATTTCCTCAATAGCAGTCATACGTTTTGTAATGGCACCTTGCTGTGAAAGCCTGTGAGAACCAATAGCCATAGTGACAGACAAAACAGTTGGCATGGCAATTGGAATTCCTCCAATCAAGAGAACCAATAGATTGTCAATCCCATCTCTGTACTTGCGGTGTTGTATTGGGTACATGACAATGAGCTCAATGATTATTCCAACCGCAATGGAGCAAATGCAGAAGTTACCAATTGCTGTAAGCACTTTCTGGAAGTGACCAACTTGGTTGGTGCTGTCCACCAGATGAGCAGCTTTGCCAAAAAAGGTGTGCACCCCAGTGGCAATCACCACTGCTTCTATCTCACCTTTCTTAACAGTTGATCCGGAAAACACTTCTTCAGAGGGATTCTTTGTCACTGGAAGAGACTCACCTGTCAAAGCAGACTGATCAACACTCAGAGCATCACCCTCCAGAAGACGGGCATCAGCGGGAATGATATCTCCCAGTTTGATGCTGATTATGTCTCCTGGGACCAAAATTGCCGCATCTTGTTCAGTCCATCTCCCATCTCTGAGAACCTGATTTTTTTGTGGCAACAACAAACATTTAGATTGTGTTTGATTTCTTTTAGAAACTAGTTTTAGTTTTCAAGACGCTACTAAATAAGGTTACATAGACAACTGATGATGAAACAGATGACGAGGAAACGTCTACTAACTGTTTCTGCTTTTTTTTTTTAGTTTTTGAAAATATAGTAGTTTTCAAAACGAAGTAGAATTTGGATAAAAAAAAATTCTACTAGTAGCTTGAAATTGTGTAAGAAAAAGCATTTAAAACCAAAAAAATCAGAAGGGGATCAAAGAGACCCTTGTACAACTGAAAACAATGCATGGCTCACACGGATGCATGATACAAAGTTAGAGATTATATTAGAGTGAGGTTACTTTGGTCTTGGGAGCTAAACCAGCCATAAGAGCAGCAGCAGCATTGCCAGCATTATTTTCTTCGATGAAACTGATTGTGGAGTTGATGAACAATAGAGCAATGATACCAACAAAATCTTGCCAATCCGGAGGCCTTCCTCCACCATTGGCCAAAGCAATGGCCATTATAGCTGCAGCTTCCATGACCCATGATAAGGGGTTCCACATGAAACCCAAAAACTTCAAAATTTTGCTTTCCTGTTCATCATGCAACAATTCAGTGAGGGATGAAAACTTAACTGCACTTTGATATTAGAAATTAAAAACCAAAACAAGAAAAGGACCTTTTTCTCTTCCAATTTGTTTGGTCCAAAAACTTGAAGCCGACTGGCTCCTTCGTCTGATGTTAGACCTGCTCTTGAACATTTCAGCTGCTCAAACACTTCCTCTACTGGAATTTTTTCCTGGAATTAATAGGACACTACCCCATTATTTCTCCAAATACATAATACCACCAACCGATTTTATCTTGATTCTTATTTAGTTTCATATTATTATTATGATGATAAATGCACCTTGCTCCTTCATTTTTTCAGGTTTATCACCAACCGATTTTATCTTGATTCTTATTTAGTTTCATATTATTATTATGATGATGATGATGCACTTTGCTCCTTCATTTTTTCAGGTTTATAATACAGAATTCAACTCAGTATTACTGAAGAATTGTATTGTCATTGTTGATTTTGTAATAATTATTTAAAAAGATATGTTCAAGATGATTTTAATTGGTTGACAAGATTTAAACTCAAGAAGATGTAATTAAAATAACATATATTAAGAAATACCACGGATGCATCTCATCCCACTGCAACACAACCGGAAAACAATTGATAAAGGGAAGAAATACAACAAATTGATATGAAGATTAAGTAATAAATAAATAATATATTATATAGGTTGTCTGGTTGCGGAGCGAGTTCTTCGCTAAGAAAGGGAAAAGATCAAGTAGCTAGTTTAATTTTGGGTCCTCCTCCTAACAGTTGCTTAACGGAACTAAAAGGAAAAAGAAACCTGTTTTTATCATGATTTTGGGGAGTATAATTTAAAATTTGAACATTTTAATCAAATAATTTTTGCATATAACTCTTCAATGGACACTGATTAATATATTTTTAATTTAAAGGGTTGAATTTAATAATAAACATTTTTCACTAAAAATATGAAATATTTTCATAAAATAGTACTGTAGAAGAAAAAGTGCATAGAAATAGAATACTCCTTTCTTTGTGAGAGACGGGTGTCAGGAGCTGGTGGAGGGAAAGTGTATAAAAGAATGGTCGATAAAGAAGCTAGTATTTGTCCTGATTCCTTTCTTTCCATGCTACAGTAGGCGTAGGTTCGGATTTGTAGCAACTATCCGTAAAATCAAAACCGTTTTTTCACCACCCTTTTATAATTTTCTTGTTTTATTACTCCAGTCATATTGTAGAGAAATATTATTATACATGTCAAAAGTTAATCAAATTTAGAATATTTTTAATAAAATAATAAAAACTATATAAATAATGATTTCATTATATACTTTCAACCTCAATGAACTTATATTTAAATCGTTAGAATACAAATTGTCATAAACAGTTAAGATTCGAGTATGAAAACAACAGTTAGCGTTAAAAGGGATTTCGGGTTCTCGCGGCAAAAGGCTCCACTCCGCGTTTTTTCCTAAATTATCAAATGTAATAAATATAGAGTTTAATAGGTGTATTCTGAGTTTAAAGATTTTTAAATTTACAGTTAATCATAACATTCATTATAAATTTGTTTTATTATTATTTTAAAAATTACATGAATAAAAAATTATAATTAAATGTTAGTATAAATTTTTTTTATATTTTTTGTATATATCAATTAAACACTAGGAAAATAATATCAGTTAATTTTGTTAAAGATAAGATAGAAGTAAATTAAACGAGAATCTTCGTCAATAATACAAGTTACATGATAACTTAAAAAATGACATGATCTTCGTTTTTGAAGAAGGGAAATGATTTTTATGTTTATAATTTCACGTGAAAAATTCATATTCATGAGTAGTGAATCCGTAAAAAATAGATTGGACTTATATGAAAAGAGAAAGGATGAAATGAATTTGGTTGAGAAAACAGAGAGATGAATGACATATACCAGATCGACGTTTTCGTTTTTGATTTCCTCAAGGCTGATAGCGCCCATGTTGGAAGGTGAAGGCGAAGATATATAGAAAAGAAGAAGGAGAAAGAAAGATGGTAGTGGGTGCAGTGGGTTATGGAGTGCTATATATATGTGAATACTTCAATGGGAATTATGAACAACTTGTACCTTTCTGGTTTATGCTGTGGGGTTCCACCTCCCACACGCGCCATTCTACCACTTTCTTCCTTTCTCATTTACATCACATTTTTTCTTCTCTATTATCTTTCTTACGCCCCAAATCTTATTTATTTCTATTTAATGTTTTTTTATTAGCAACTATATCACACTTAGTAAACTTTTCTTTCTTTTTTTTTAATTTTTATCAACAAATTACTAAAAAAATTAATGGTCATACACAAAAAATATAAAATAATTTCATGTTTTTATTCACTCAAAATCATAATTAATTTTAAAACGATTATTATAAAATTTAAAATTTTTATCTTACTTAAAAAGGCAATTTCGTAGAAAATGATTTTTTTGTGTAAATAATATTTTGTGAAAGGTTTTGACAAGTGAATTTCACCATAGTAACAATCAATTGGATAAATTAAAATAAATACCTCTAACCAAATTTATCTTCCTAATCTCAAGATAGTAGCTGCTAGCTAGTCTACAACCACTTAAAGTGAACCTATTATTTCTGGAAACGAGAGTGCGAGATTCTCCCTTTTAATATTATTTTTATTTTCTTAATAAATTTCTAAGGATACATATTAATAACCTTTTTTACATTCTAATTAATCTTTTGTTCGACAGTGATTTAGAATTAAACAGCGGTTGTTTCAACTCTTATATTTATTTTTTAAGTAAATTGACTTCTTCTTTTTTCTATATATATATATATATAACAAAATGGAATCTTTTAAATTTCAAATTATCCATCAAGGAATTCACTTTTTTTTTAGTAACTTGATGAATTGAACACTAATTCCATTTATCAATTTGTATATTATATTTCCATAAAAAAATTTATACTATATAAATTTAGCCATTAAATTATGTGAGATTGTCTTGATTTTTTCACAAATGGAATTTTAAATTAATTAAACATTCATAAATATGTAACTAATCACTTTCAAAAGCATATCATTCAGTAAGTTGCGATTAAGATGTTGATTGATAAAGTATAGACTCATCTATAAATTAAATGAAAATATGATATCCTTAATGCCTACAAGCTAATTAATTGTTAGATAGCTGGAATTTAATATTTATAAGAAATCATTATACAAATTAAGTTTACCAACACTTATTCTTAATAGGTGAACCCTTTCTCTTTATCTTATTGCATGTCTATTTTATTTTTATAACTTTGAATTAAAATTACCCTTTTAAACACACTAGAATCCTATAATGTAAGGATTATTTTATTATGTTTATATTATTGAAAAATAAAATCAATTTAAGTGTTCATTATATTGAATTTATTTATTAATAATAAATTACATAAGATAATTTGATGTCATTAATTTTTAATACAACTATTAAATTAGTTTTCATAAAGTTTTTTTATAAACCAAGTGAAATTTTATTAATAAAAAGATTAGAATAACATAATACAATTTGGTAAAAAGATAATTCATGATTAGTGACAGCGGTGACAGTAGTGTCACTCTTAAAAACCATATGTAGAAAGACTCAACTCTCATACACAAAAAGATAAATTCATTATTTACTTTGAAAAACTATGTAAGGTTAATTTAACTAGACAAGCTCATTTCTAAGAATTCAATTGAGCCAAGGATAATAGCATGAATATAAGGGGATTTTGAGTTAAACACTTAAGCATTGGGTGTCTTCTAAATGTTGAATACTTACAATCCACCCAAAAGACTAGATTTTTTGATAAACAAATGAAACTACATTCTCTAATAAAATGAAACTACATAAAAAAGTTTCAAATAATAATAATAATAATAACTCATATATTATTTCATTATAATAACTTTTTGGAAATCAATAATTTAATATCATATTAAAAATAAATTAAATAATAATGTAAATTTAATATCACATATTTAAATGAACAAAATATCATAAAATGTTAATAAAAAATTAATTGCAAAACCAAATTTTATACGAGTAAAATATTTTACCATGCATTAATCACCAAACATTATGTTAATATAAAATAATATATTTAAAATAATTAATTAAAAAATAATTATTATTTTGAATTTTATGTTATAATATACATGATAAATTTATTTTCAAGTTGAATAAGTTTTATTTTCACATAATTAATTTTAAAATGTTGTAAAACATTAATTAAAAGAAAATAATCACTAACAAATTGTCATAATATATTTAACTATGTATTGAACTATGGATAATATATAATGAAAATTAAAATGAAGAAGATAAAAATATAATTAATTATAGATATTTTGGTTTAATTACATGCATTCCTTACTAGAAACAATTCTATTCAAGTACTGTAGAACCACATCATTAGTTATAATTTTAACACATATAACCAATATATTTTAATTGTTAATTTTCTCGAAAAGATAGCAACATTCATGTTTATTTTTTTAATAACAATTAGTGATACAAATATTTTTAATTTATTTGTTATCTATTTCATAAGTAGAAAAATAAATACACTATTTTATAAAAATGCATACAAAATATTGATTTTAATAATTTTATAAATAATCAATTAAAAAAACCAAAACCAATTTTCTACTCAATTATGCAATCAATTGTTCTAATTGATTCTGGTAAAATATATGTTAAAGTATCAAACATGCATACCAAAAAACTACTTTATTTTTGGATATATAGATAAATCGATGTTCATTATGAATTAATGTGATGAGAGTTTCAGACTATATATTTGCTATTGTATCATTGATATATTAAAAATATGTCCTAGGTTCTTCCACGGTGAGTAACCATATTTTATTCTCAAGTGTGTGTAAATACTGTTTATTGTAAACCTTGTTTTTTTTTTTATATTATAACTACTTTAAAACTTGCAAATGATCTCATATTCTACTTAAAATTATTAAGAGATTCTTTTTCTCACTCATGTGGTTATTTTGTCAAGATCCTCAAGTCAATATTCTTAAAGAGATAATATATTATTAACTATGAAACCATTTTACAAGAATTATTTATTTTTCTAGATGGATTTGCAGGTTCTTTATTCTCATTTTTAATCACTTTTTTCATTAATCCTTTGTTGATCTACTACTTCCTAATCATGAATCTGTTAAGTAGAAAAATAGTGAATTTTAATTCACTTTTATTATTATTTTATGAAGTTAGAACTTTTAATTAGTGAATACTAATGATGGTCCTAATATTTTTTTGGTATATTAAGGATTAGTGAAAGTATATAATCTTGTATTATGTCTCGAGACTTATATATTTGTATTGTCATATATTCTTATACACATTTAATTATGATATAACATACTCTATAAGACTTTGCTATTTATTTTTGTCCTATTTTGATTGAGATACATAAAATTCATTGTATCTTAATAGACATCTTTAACAAATGTTAAGGTCATTTTGTTGGGTATTGCACATTAACAATTTTACCATGCAATTATGTATTATACATTTCTTTTACCCAAAATTTTACATTTTGTTTGGTCAAAATTTTATAAGTATATTGTATATACAATACTTTTATTGAGTAAGATTTTTTACTTTGTAAAATAGTTTATGATGGTAATACTCTTATCGAGTGCCCAATTATCTAAGTGCTAGCTCAATTGACATTTTTTAGTGACAATAATTTAAATGTCATTTTATATAAATCAGGTGTCCATGTGATTCAAGTAGGAAATTTATATGGATTTGCTAATTGTCTTAGTATTTTTATACAGTCACTCATTTTTTGAAATTCAGATTAGTTGAATGTCAAATATTGTAGAGAATTTGTAAACCTATATGTAATTACATCTTTCGTTGGCTATTTTGAGTACGTAGAAGCATGTGAATTTTTTTTTTTTTTGTCTTTACAATTTTTCAGGCTCAAGTGAACACGAAGTTGAGAAAACATATTTTAGATTCACTTATAAAATAGTTAACTATTAGAGTTTTATAACTCTATGACTTAGTTAAGTTTTGATGTCTTAAATTAGTGACAATTTGAAATCTCTCTTATGGTGTGTGTGTATATATATATAGAAATATTGTTTTAGTAACATATTTCTTAGCATTTTTTGGATGCTTGGGACTATTGCAATATCATTTTATTGAACTATGTTATTTTATATACTTTATGAGAAATATTTGTTATTGTGCATGATATATATCCTTATTAGGTATTATTTTGTTACTCAGATTTCTCATATTATTGTTTAATATATGATTTTTCTATAATTGTCATTCTAGGTTAATGATTTATGTTTTGATTATTAATTAATATCATCCAAGTGTGAGAATGTTGAATATAATTGTGGATTGATATTAATTAATTAATTAATTATCTTTTATCATTATATGGTAATTTAAGATATGGTGATTATCGTATCTTATTATATCATTATTTGAATGAGATTATAACAAGATTGACTCTGTGATGAGTTAAATTAATCATAAAAATTTTATTTGAGGGGTCCTTGCCTACTTTGAGAATATAAATTTGCCATTTACTAAAGTGGCGTTTGTTATGTCTATTTTCTGTTTTCATTTTCAGAGAAAACAATAATGAAAATATGTATGAATACAATTTAGAAAACATTTTTACTAAAAAAAAAAATAAAATATTTTCAGTATTTTCAAAAGTTAACAGTATGTAAAAACTTAATAACAATATTGTAATTATATAAAAAAGTATATAAATGTATTTTAAATTATATATGTAAATAATTTATAATATTTTTGCTAAAATTGATTAAATTTAACAATATTATTTTTTGAAAATAGAAATATCAAGTGAAAAAAAACATATTTTCTAAATGTTAAAAATTTGAAAATGAAATAGTTTCAAAAAATAAAAATAGAAATGAAAAAAAAAGAGTTTTTAAAACCAAACATCAGCTGGGCAACTTAACATGCATTGTCTACCATAATTTCATAAAAGGTAGGTAGAAAAATCCTCAACAGTTTTTATTAAACTTATATTTCTATAATAATCATAATCATAGAAAGAAAGACTTATTGTAAAGAACAAAAACTTTACTTAATATAAACTAGATACATACTATTTTTTTCTTATTTTTTTATATTTATTATATATACATATTATAACATCGTATCTATTGATCTAAATTTTTTTTTTATTATTTCCATCATAATATATACTAACAAATGTCAACAAATCTTATCCATATATTATATTATAATATTTTAAATAATTATTAATTATAAGTTTTTCTTAAAAAGAAAAAACCTTCTGCAGATGATTCAAATGAATGATTTTTTTTTTTGAACTTGAAATGAATGAAATATAATATATATCAAAATAGATGAAGAATTTTTCTATTAATCACGACATCACGTTGCGCCAGTTATATAACCACTCTTAAAAACTCAAATTTATATAATATATTGATTAGAAAAGGTGATAAAATTATTTTTCTTTTAAAAAGTATACATTTATCATAAATTTTAAATATTTTTAATTAAAAAAATAACAAATGGGCTAAACAGTCAAAGTGGAAGATACGAACTTATTTTCTTTTTTAGATACAAATCTAGAATGAGGAGACTTATTCTATTTTAAAGAATGAGTATTAAGTAAATCAATATCAATTACAAGTTTCACTCTACCAGAAGAAAGAAAGTATAGAACATTTTTTTTTGTGCAAATGATGAATTGCTTGTCAAAAGTAAATTACTAAACCGAGAAAATGGAAACGCGTAAATTGAACGAACCATGCTACGTGTTATCGTTTCCAAATGTGGAATTAATAAAACGATTAAAAAAGATGGTTGATTCTGATGCATGCGTTGGTGATTGTGAACGATGACAACTCAAAAAGACGTTGATTCTTCAACATTTATTGTTGAACAACTTCAAAACGTTAGTGTTTCTTCTCAATTCCTAATTTGAGGATGATAATATTTTACTTGAAAGGTTGATTTATTGGCCATGTATATATGTGAACAAGTGGAAGGGAGATATAGTATTTTCGAATCACTCAATACAAAATTAACATGTTAATGTTTTGCTATAAAAAATATTTTACTATAAAGAAATAAAAAAGAGGGGCAAATTTGGTAATAAAACAGATGCATTTGTGCGGTGGAGATAGATGCCTGCACACATGATATACAGAAGCCGCAAAGAGCAAAGTACTGCAAAAATACTCTTCCTCTATAATCATTGATATAAATAATAAAAAAAAAAAGTGGAATATAACAGCTAGCTTGTTATGGTTCTCCATTTTTTC
Source organism: Psophocarpus tetragonolobus (assembly GCA_037954015.1). Lineage (NCBI taxonomy): Eukaryota > Viridiplantae > Streptophyta > Magnoliopsida > Fabales > Fabaceae > Psophocarpus > Psophocarpus tetragonolobus. The sequence continues at coordinate 20,154,461 of CM075688.1, read as the reverse complement.
CTAATCCTCAACTGATTGTGCTACGCTTTAGCTTGAGCTTAATTATGTGTATATGCACGCGAAATTTGGTAGTTTTTTTTAAGCAAATTATGGATGCATTCGTAGGTTTAAAAAAATTACGTAAACATTTTTTTTAATTATACTGAATCCTTTATTTTTATCTATTTATTACTATATTTTCTGTATTTAAAAATATTATATTAGTACTTTTTTAGATCTTATACTAACATCTTTTAAGAATACAAAAATAATAAAAAAAATGTATTGTAATTACACTAAATTTTAGAGATATATAAATAATTTACTTTTTATTTTATATAAAAAAGTCACAGAAAAATATTACATGATTGATAACATATAAAATTAGAGATTAATTGGTATATATTATCTTTGTAAAGATTATTTGCACTCATCTTTAGTTACAACTTTTCATTAATGATAAATTTGTTGATTTTACTTATTATTACTTTAAAAATCATATAAATGAATGATTAAATGTGTAAGTTTTACGCTCATGTACCAATTAAACTTATAAAATTAATGAGTAATTGGTTTTGGAACTGAATTATTTTTTCCACTTTTATTCCTGTGCTAATATTAAAGTAAATAACAAACTTATCCATTATGCTTTTCTTCTTCAGTGCAATTTATTTGGAAAACATTTTGCTTCATTCATAGGCCTTGGAATACATAGACAGCAATTCGATTGGGACCTTTCATATTGTCTCTTATTCATAAGAAACATATATAACAACAAAATGGAAGAATATATGTTAAAGGAAATGAAAAAGTTAATGGCTAAAGAGGTGAATTTCAGAATGGGAAGATCAAATATTAGATCGATGTCACATGTTAAGAGCGTCGTAGAATCACGCAACAGGAAATGATTATCAGTCTAAAACACAAACAGAAATCATTGCGCAATCTTTTTCGTCCTCTCAGTTAATTGTCATCTCAAATTCTTCTTTTGAAAACAAAGAAGCACGCCTCAGTTTGATCACTGGCTGGAGTTACAAAAATTCTGTGCACTTTCTCGCTAGATTCATATTCTCGAGTTGAAGGCTCTTTGGTATTTACATAATTGCCATACTCCGTTAAAAGTTAAAACTTTCGGGTGAATGTCGCTCCATGTTTTTAGGGGTGTTGTGAAATGATAGGTTAAAGAATTTAAGAAGTAAAATTATGGATGGTATTTCATTACCAAAAGAGGAATGAACACGTAAGAAACAAGAAATGAAAAGAACGTAGCACATACGAGAATCTTACATAGTTCCATCTGAGTACTAGCCAGTTCTAATCTATATCCATGGATAATAAATATCCGCAACAAGTTCTCTTGAAGAGAATTACAAAAGATCTTATCAACAATTACATAACATTCTATCTCAGAGTTATAGGAAACTTAAGAGTTTTTTACTCTAACAAACAAGAAAATAACCTCTTTATATACAGCACTACACATTATAATCACAAATCAGTTAAGATGCAACACTAACATTACGCATATGAACAAGACAAATGAGTGTGTTTAGTCCAGTAAAAGTAACGGCGAGAGACGGACATCATTTTTCACAAACTTATGACTGAATCCATATCAATAATAATCTTATATGCCAACACGAAATCTTGATGTCCTTGCTAGTTTGTGAGCATGGAACTCAGATTGACCAGTACTTCTAGAGAAGATGTGATAACATTTTATTTTCAAAATAAACATTTGATAAATGATGTTCACATCCAACTGCAAGTACGTGTAGAAATGACATGGCCATATTCGTAACGTATGCACATGCCAAGATCGAAAACTGATTGGTCCTTGAAAATTGCTACATTGAAATTGAGCTTGAGTTATAAATCTGTATCTGTTGTTCGAATGCTAGCCATTCCTTATAGAACTGAGCTGCTGTTGAAATTACCTTTGGCGGAAGCACTTCGACATTCTCCTAGACGAACTGATTTTTGCTTTGCCGTATGCTCCAAAGAGTGAGTGCGAAATGATTCTTATCATGATAATTTAAAGTTTCCAGCAAATCAAAAGCTAGTTGTTAAAAGACATCAGTCGAGTCCAGTTTTTGTGTTACGAAGTGCTAGAGTTGTGCACATTGCCAATGTTGTGAAGCCTTGTCACAGTCTATGAACATGTGCCATTCACTTTCAATATTGTTAGGACAATAAGGACAAGTAACGGGGCAAGAAACTCCCTTTCAAATTAGCCTCTCCCATGTAGGTAAACATCCACGAAGAGCTCTCGACAAGAAATGCTTGATGTTTGGGGGAATGACTTTGGATTGTGCCCAAGATTAGCATCCAACAAGTCCACCTCAGGAAAATATTTAGCCATACATACTATAGTATCTTGATTGGATAAAAATCTCCTGCCCGTTGAGTGCTTATCGAAACTTAGCCAGTTATTGTCCTTCTAAAGTGGTTACTAAAGATGAAAAAATATACTCAGAAATTACATGTATTTATAAAAATAATCTCATATTGGATAGGTAATTACTTACAAATGGGGTGATCTAAGGTGAGTATGGATCCGCAAATGTTATGTAAGTACAGGGACGAGTATGATAATATAGTACTTGTCCCGCCCTGTCTTGCAAATTTAATAAGAAAAAAATACAATTTACAAGAAAATATCAAATTATTTATAGACAACTCTTAATAAACTTACAACATTATTAATATTGTGGTAAAAAAATATTTTATGTATAATCATATAGTTCTTTAAACTTTAAATATTATTTCCATAATTTATCCTATGATTAATGTTACATTAGTTTGTTTTTCATATTATGTCTACTTGCAAACAATGTTATTTCCTATCTTTATTATACATGAGTAAAGTCCAGGTTGTAGATAGGAGTATGAGTATATAGCTACTCAATGGAAATGAAAATAAAGATTAAATTAAAGATTTTACCAGCACAAATATGAGATATCGAATACAAGTGAATTTTTAAAGGGGATGGGAGTGGATACTACAGTACTCATTGTAATCACTAGTGTAGGAAAAGTATCGGAAGACACCAATGCATTGGGTGGGTATGGACTGAGCAACGAATTTTAGTAGTGTTTCCTTTTGTGCTTTTGATAAATGCTTTGAGGACATGCCCAGGTTCCCTTATAGGAAAAGTGATGTTAAGGAACAAATCTACCTGAAGGAGAACTTTCATCACAACAAGGAAGCTTATGAAGCGAAAGGTAAGAGGAAAGACCACTAAAAAGTAATGCATTCCTCCCTAACCAGGGTCCTATCACAAGGCTCATGGTTAGGAGGACTGAGGAAGATATGGCAAGAGAGGAAGGAAGAAGACCTCACCTTCTCATGGAAATCAAGATGTTAGAAATTAGGTCATAGTCTTCTTTTTAGTCCTTGTAAAATACGTTTTTTATTTTAGGACTTAGAAGTGTTTTTAGTTTCTTTTTTGGCCTTTATGTCTATTTTAATTTAGGAGGTATGACTAGTCTTTTGTGTGGAGTGTGTTAAGTAGTTTTGGCTTTTTTTTTTAGAAGCTTAGGAATGTGGTTTTTGTGAACCACACCCCCTAAGTTAGTTCCACACTGACAAAACCCTATTCACCCTAGGTTTTGCAAAAACTACAAAAACCCCCCTAATGCAATATAGGGTTGACCTAAGATTGATCACAAGGAAACATGCATGCAAAGATCGCTTCTGGCTAGTTCTAATATTTTTTCTTACTGATTAACAATGGGGGGTTGTTTGATTGCAGAAAGTGTAATGTGCAAGAAATAAAGAAAGAAAGAAAATTCGCGAGAAAGCAACAAATTCACAGGATACTAAAAGATTGCAGACATAAAATTTGCAGAAATTAAAGATACTGCAGAATGAAAGAGATTGCAGAATTACAGAATTAAAATTGAAAGCAAGAATTGAAAACAAGAATTAAGAACAATAGCAGAATCAAAACCGAAATTGCCCCTACCCTGGCCTAACATACAAATGCCAATTCTTGATCAAGAATCATGCATGAGAAAATTGAGAGGTAAGGGAAGAATACAAACTCGGAGCCAAAAGAAATCTGGAATTGAAGGCTAGAATTGAAAACTGGAAACTGAAAATTGAAACTGAAATGCCTAGAGAGAAAATCTTCTCTCCACAAAAACTCTCTAAAAACTTTTACAAAATTCTGAAAACTGAATGAGTGTGTAATTGTCCGTAAGTGCTTAACCCTGCTAGGTTTTTACTCACACGAATAATGGGCCAAGCAATGAGCCTAAAACTAATTTACAAAAAAATGCAATGCCTAAAACAAATGGTCTAGATTTCTGCCCGAACTTCAAAAAATCCTCAAAAATAGCTCCAGACTCCAAAAGCCATGCTACAAATATTCAAATTGAAGCCCTAGAAGTCAGGAATCAAATTAAAAAAGAATCAGCCAAAATAAGTTCTATAGAAAAAGTTATGGCCAAAGCATTAGACAGTGTCAGGACAGAAATAATGCAAAATTTACTAAAATGCAACTTATAGGTATGTTTTATTAAAAATATTCTTTTATGCATAAAAACCTAAATGCATGTTAAATGCATGAAAAAAGAAGAAAGAACACCTTATAAGATATAGCAAGAGTATAAATGTGAACATATAAGATGAGTCATCACACACTCCTCCAACTCACACATAAAGCATGAGAGACATGTGGGTTCCCTTGGTTCCCCCTTCTAGTTACGCCACTTTCTCTCTCTTTCAAGTTGGCATCCACATGTCATTCATGTTGCTTTTATTTTTTAATTTGAATTTTGAGTTGCCATGTGGCTTCCCTCCAAAATTCAAATTCAAATTGAGAGGGGACCAAAATCTTAAAATTAGGGGCATGTTTGGATCTTCCCAGAATTAATAAAGTACTAATTGGTTTTAGCTCAATTAACACTTGACTAATCTCTCTTATCCTCTTCTAATGGTGGACTTCCACCTTCTAATCTCTTAGGCCCATGTTTTTTCTTATAAAAAAGCACCTCTCCCCTCATTGTACATTTTACACTTGATTGAATACAAAACACTTCGTGAGTAAATTTGAGTGTCTACTTTCTCTCCTTCCTTGAAAGTTTCTATGGCTTTTATCAAGGGCTCATTTCTTTGTGGCAAGCTCCTAATATGACTTATCTCTCATTGAGTGGCGTCACCACCACCAGTTTCACCTTTTCCATCACTCATTTCTTCAACAGAACCTAGACTAGAAGATGATCTTGGGAGAAATATCATCAAGAATGCATCAATTGGTATCTAGAGCCTCCTTCTAGAGGTTCATCTTCTTCCTTTAATCTTTTAAAATTCCAAATTCTCTTCTCCTCATCTCAACTCTATTTTCATTTTTGTACTTCCTTGTTTTTCAATAATTCTAGCATGTCTTTAATGTTTGTCTTGTTGCTTGTATTGTTTGGATTTTGGCATATGTTATATGATGTCTACTTTTAAATTTTTGGTTCAATCTTTTAGTTCCATTCATTGAACCAATTTTCTGTTTATGATTCGTTCATTTCAACTTTATCCTTGAGTTTGTGGATTTTTGTGGTTTTTGCGTTGCCTAAGAAGCATTTTATCTCAAATCCACACCGCTGTGGCGAAATCCACAACATTGTGGTCAAGTGCTATTTTCGTTTTAAAACTCTACAATTCTTTGGTTCAATTTTTGTGCTATTTGCATTTTCTATTTTAGGACTTTATTTTAAAATTTTATACTCTTAAGTTTTGTCCTAATGGAGTCATGTTTAGTCACTTTATGTCATATCAACTTCTCTAGGTTTCACTTCTTCTTTTTTTTATCTTGTCTAAATACTAAAAGTGTGTGAAATTTCTTTGAAATTAAGCATCTAAGAGATTCTTACCTCTTGATTAAGTCTTCCAAAGAAGTCTATCATGCTTATAGCCTAACCCTGTTCCTCTAAACAAAATTTTCAAAAAAAAAAAATTATTGCTCAATTTCAATCATGAGTTGTTTATTCAAAAAATTTTAGTAGCTCTCATGTGTGTGCTTTGTTCAGAAGTGAACTTGTTGTTGGAGTGTAGAGCAAATTGGCGTGTTATTAGGACCTCCTTGTGCAAACAAGTAAGTTTTCAAAACATCAACCAAGGACTCATTAAACACTACCTAAATCACTTCAAAAATTTAGTACACTAGAGTTACTTGTGTTTTTATTAATTACATTTTCTAGTTCAAATTTTATGCGCCTTAGCTTTTGGTGTTTGGTAAGCATTTAGGACTATCCTTCTTTTACAAAATTTACAATGTAACAAGTCCGTAGGTACATCTAGGATAAAAAAAAAGAATCATAAAAAAAAAGTATAAAAATAAAAGAGAAGAAAAACATGCAAAAGTAAAAAGAAAAATATTAAAAGTTAAAAAGGAAAATTAGGTTTACCTAATAGCAAATCAAGTAAAATTGCAAAAAAGGAGTTTAGATTGGTCTAATTGTGCTTGCCAAAACCTCTACACTATTTTTCATAAGTACTAGCCCATTTGAATTTTTTGAAAACATTTTGAGTGATTTTATTTTTTAGTCCTTACTCTACTTTAGAAGTCTTCTAGGATTTCTATTTGTGTGCCTACTTCTTTCTTATTTTTAATTTTAGTTTGTCTTGATTATTCAATCTTCTAAGTTTTTTCATTTAATCTTCCATTTGGAAAGTCTCATATTACTTCTTTGTGCTTTTGTTGCTTTTTGCTTGTACTCTTGTATTCTTGCTTGTTGCCTGGTGTGGTGTTACTCTTGTTGTAAAAAGGCTTGGAAAAGGATCATACCACAAGGGTAGCATTCTAGGAGGTGTTGACCAAGCCAAGAAAACTTGAGCAAGGGAGAAGGCAAGGCATTGAGAGTACACACTTGTGGGAGCTTGGAGGAAGACTTGAAGATCTTGGCCTTTAATTTTATTTTTTTTGCTTTCATTTCTTTGTAATATGGCCACTCCATTTATGTGTAATAGCTTATTCTTTTGTTAGTCTCTCGTAAATAAGTTGTGAAGTAAGAAGTGGCACACCATCTTCATCACCTTCTAAGAGCACGTTTTAGATTCCCTACACTTTTAGCTTTCTTGCTTTTATTTTCTTTGCAAATCTGTAGTCCAAGTCTTAAGTTCGAAAGACTCACTGCCTTTTAAGGAGAAAACCAAAAAAAGAGAGGAGATTTCTATTTGAATTGTTGGCCTACCTTTTAGACTTAAATTCAAGCACTATGTCTAATAACTCACATGTTAGTGTCTCTAGCAATAGAAGTATTAACCAAAGACATTTTTCTAAGGTTAACTCTCTTGAACACTTCACTATGGATTTTTATGAGTGGATGATTGAGGAGAGAATGAGGCATGAGGAAAAAGAAGAGAGAAAAAGAAAAGATAAAGAAGAGGAAAAAAAGGAGAAAGAAGAAAAAAAAAGAGAAAAAATAGGGAAAAGGAATTGGAGAAAAGAGAAAAAGAGGAAAGAGAAAAGAGAGAAAGAAGAAAGGAGAAGAGAGGAAGAAAAGAAAAGAAAAAAGGAGGAAAAGAGAAGACAAAGAGGGTGGGAAAGAAAGAAAATAACATAGAGTATGCTCTCCTTCTAAGAGATTTAGTCAGAAGGAAAGAGAGTACTATGAGGAAAGACCTAAGAGGAGAGGACACTCCCATTCTCATGAGCATGAACATGTGGCCCCAATAAGGGAGCCAAGAGTTGATCTTCCTCCATTTCATGGAAGAGAAGATGTGGAAACTACCTTGATTAGGAAATCAAGGTAGAACAATTATTCCATTGTCATGAAATAAGAGAGGAAAAGAAAGTCTCATTGACAACCCTAAGCTTCCAAGAGCATTCCATGCATTGGTGGGTTGGGTTAACTAATGAAAGGGCCCGAACTTATATGTCTTCCATAAAATAATGGAATGAATTGAAAAGTGTTTTAAGAAGAAGGCATATACCCTCTTACTATGAGAGGGACCTTTTGGATAGACTCCAAAGGCTTAGGCAACAAAACCTAAGCATAGAGGAGTATAGACAAAAGATAGAACTCCTCATTCTAAGGGCGAGAATAATTGAGGAACCCAAGGCCACCATGGCTAGGTTTTTATGTATGTTGAGCAATGAAATTAGAGATAAAGTTGAGCTCTTCTCATATTTGAGCATAGATGAATTGGTATAACATTGTATCAAGGTTAAGAATCAAGTCAAGAGAAAAGGAATAAAAAAAGATTCTCAACCTTATGCAAGGAAGGACCAATTCAAGAGACGTCCACCTAATTGGCTCTAGCTCAGTTAACACTTGATTAATCCCCCTTATCCTCTCCTAATGGTAAACGTCCACCTTCTAATCTCTTAGGCCCATGTTTTTGCTTATAAATAAGCACCTCCCCCCTCATTGTACATTTTACACTTGATTGAATACAAAACACTTTGTGAATAAATTTGAGTGTCTACTTTCTCTCCTTCCTTGAGAATTTCTATGGCTTTTATCAAGGACTCATTCCCTTGTGGAAAACTCCTACTATGACTTATCTTTCCTTGAGTGGTACCACCACCACTACTTCCCACCTCTTTCATCACTTACTTCTTCAAAGGAACCTAGACTAGAATATGATATTTGGAGAAGCATCAACAAGAATGCATTAAAAAGTCCTAACTGTTAAGGCTAACTCGTATGCTGAAGTGGTAAAAAATTCCACAGGTTCTATTGGTGGTAAGTTAGATGCTGTAGGGAGTAATGTTAAGCCTTTTGCTCATAATTTTTCCTTCAAATCAGAGGCTAAAGAAGTAGCCAAACTATCTAGGCCCCTACATGGGGAAGGTAATAAATAAAGGTAGTACCTATACTACACAATAGCAGCTGCATCATGAATATGTGTATGGCATTATTGGCAATGAATCTGGTTTTACTAGAATTAGATGATGTTAAGGATATTAAAGAGTATGTTAATGAAAGTTTTCTACATGTTAAAGAGTGGTTCAGTGAAATTTATCATTGGAGGTCGTCGATTATTGACAATGAAAGATTAGTGTGGCTGAAGTGTCTTGGGGTGCCTCTCGAAGCCTAGAATATTATTTTTTTTAAATCTCTGGCTTCCATTTTGGGAGTTTCTATGCCTTGATAAAGCTACAGAGGGTAAGGATAGGTGTGATGTCTCAAGGTTAGCTATCTATACTAAGGAGCAAGGAAGGATCAATGATGTTGTTCATGTTAAGGTTAAGGATATGTTGTTCAAAATTCAAGTTGAAGAAGACAACCTGGTGGATAGGAAGAAGAAAGCAAAATCATTCTCATCCTTTTCTTGCTTGGAGAATAACTCATGCAATGAAGGTGATGATGAGGTGGAACTGGGGGAGGTGGGTCGGAAGTTTGGAGCCTCAATTCAGGATCTCATTCAAGAAGCCAACAAGGAGGCAACAATTCAATCTGTCCTTAATTCAAAAGTCTATTACATCAGTGATTGTGCAGAACAAAGCTACAACGCTGGTGCAGGTTTCAAATGCTCAATTGTAGCAGTTTCACTTAAATGGAAATACAAAAACAAAATCAAAAGGAGGGAGTCTAACTTGTTTAGAAGTGGCATACAACATACTCACGTGATCAATGATGGAATAGGTTTAGGCCCATTGGTGGAGTGTGAGGAGGAGGTGTGCATAGTAAAGGGCCTCCAAGTGGAGCGTGTAGGGGATACACATGTATTAATAGGCCAACAACATTCTTTTTGTATGGACTTGAGGGCTTCACATGGTGCATCCGATAATTTGGGGTTCTTTAGATTATATGTGCTTGGAGATGTCCATCCTTATGTGCGGCAAAGTAAATCTTCCCTCTAATTGCATTGTGTTAATCCATTTCATGTGGCGGCATCAAAATTTTCGTCAGGTGGAAAACATATCCAAAGAGTGAAGCCAAATAGAAGCTATGCACAGTCTGAAGCCACCAAGCCTTTTAATCATAAAAAATGGGAGTTGTTGAGGTATGAAGAAGATGTAGGAATGGAAAGCACTAATAGCAGAAAAGTAGGAGTGTGGAAAGAAGTGAGGAGACGTAGTTTTGATGGAAGTGAATTGGGGTCGTTTAGGAGGACCAATGATATCATTTAATCACCCTCTTCTAATTTCGTATACCCTACCCAAAGGGTGTTAGTTACCCAATCCTACTTGCCCGTAAATTCTAACGGTGAAGCCCAAGAAGTAAAGAAGGTAGATTCGGTAAGGATGTGGGGAGCTATGCAAAATCTTGGGGTAGTAGTGACCTAAGATGATGAATGGTATGAAGACGAGATTAACAAGATGGAAAGTAGAGATATAGCATAAAAGAAGGGAGGGATGGAAGGAATTCGGGTAACGTCTGAATGATGATTTTTTTGTTGAATATGAAGGAGTTTCGGGATAGAGCTAAATGTCAATGAATAAGGAGAATTTTGCAATCTAACAAAGTAGATATTTGCATGCTTTAGGGAAAAAATGTAAAAACATTGCTAATTTGGAGGTTGAGGAGGTTTGGGGTGTGGAGGATTGTGAGTGGCGTATCATTTTGTCCAATGGCTTAAGTAGAGGTCTTCTAGTATGAAGTCTATTGCTTGTTTACTTAATATATATTCACCCTGCTCCTTGGCTGGTAAAAGGAAGATGTGGAGTGATTTATTAATGACTAAAAGAGGTTTCCTGGAGATTTTGTGGTGTTTAGAGAGAGATTTTAATGTTGTGACAAATAGGATGAAAGTGGTCGGATCATCAAATTATCACACTTGGGCGGAGATCATCAAAGGTTTTTGTCATTTCATAGGTCATATGGGAGTGGTGGATAAATATCCCAACTTATGTAAAATAGTTCTCTTGGATCTCTTCAAACGATTTTGCATCTAGCAGGTTAGACAAATTTTTAATTTCTCAAGAATTGATTGATGTGTGGAATATGTGTTTTCAATGGATAGGATTTAGGGATTTTTCTTACCATAGTTGGATCCTAACTAAAGTCCATAATCTGAATTGGGGAGCAAAACCTTTGAAGTTTCTCGATCATTGGTTAAAGCAACCTTTCTTATTTGAAGTGGTGAAAAATTATTGGATGTCTAACAATGTTCCAAGTTAGCAGGGTTATAAAATTTTTAATAAACTGAAGGGTTTGAAAGGGGTTACCAAAGAGTGGAATTCTAAGGTAATGAATACCGATGAGAAGATGTTGGAGGCAAAGTTAAAGGATCTGGAGGAGGTTGATCATAAATTGTTAGAGGGTTTTGGCTCTGAAGGTAGAAATAGAAAAGCTATTTTAGCTGATTATTGGGGTAGAGCAAGGGTCATTAAAAATGCCATTCTTCAGAAGTCTAGAGTCAGATGGGCAGTGCATGGTGATTTTAATTCAAAGTACTTAATCCAAAAAGCTCTTGCACTCCACCTGATATTTTCCAAGAGGTTCCAAGATACAAAGAAATAGATTATGGAAGGGGAAAGAGATTAAGGTGGGGCACCACTCTCAAAGAGAGATAAGCCAAAATGTTTTAGGTTTGCCACAACGGAAGAAAATCTTGATAAAAACCAACTAGGAAGAGGTTCCTCAAGAGAGATGATCCACAAGACCTTTTACTAAGAATGTGCTCACAAAGAGACTATTTTCATTCAACTTCAAAGGTGAGGAATATAAGAGGGGGGATGAGTATATATAGCCTAAAGGAAGAGCTTGGACACATATTTCAAAGCAATGTGGGACTTGGGCTTAATTAGCATTAAAGCTAATAATCCAAGTTAGGCCCTAAAGTGGTGCCTAAGCTAATCCAATGAGGGCTGCAAATAGATCATCCAACAATAGAGGAGAGTAACCTCAAAACGACTAAAAAAAGGAACTTACACTAAGCCTACTCCTCCATAATAACTAAAGGCACATCTTCTTCCTAAACTAAAGAGAAATGGCCTAAATACAATGGCCTTGAAGGAAAAATAGCTCACACCCCAAATTCCTATGTCTACTAAAAATATTTACAAGCAAATGTAATAAAGACAACGATTTCAATTCTTCAATGAGCTCTCTTCTTGCCATGTCTTCCTTCAATCCTCCTAGCCAAGGTCTAAGCTAGGTGGGATTGCATCATCTTTTCACCCTTGGAGAGGATTCGACCTCAAATCTAGTGACCTTTCTTCCTCTTTCTCCAATCCTGCAAGAATATGTTTAAAGTAATAAGTAGGGGTATATACGCAAGCATAAGGGGAGTAAGAGGCCTAAGGTAGAGCCTTTTAGGATTGGAGTACTGGAGGTTGGCACTAAAAATTTGTAGAAGAAGATTTTCTTCGTTCTTGTGCCTCCACAAGAAGTTCCCCATCCTACTCCAAATGCCTTAAGTTCTAGCCTGCAAAATTTGGAAACGTGAGTAGTGACAAGATTTAGTGCATTGGAGCACTCATTTATAAAGGCTAAGTAAGGCTTATCTTTTCTTTCACCCCAAAAGATAAGTATGGGTCTAAGGGTTGACCAATTAGGAATGGTCTCTTTTAGTTGAACTTGGGATTGTGTAGCATTTGAGTCCAAAGTTTGTTGCACAATCTAACTTTCAACTTTTGTGGCCTCATCTTTAAGTAAAATTTGAGCTTATGGCTCATTGTACTCAAAGGTTTTTTGCACAACTTCAACTTTCACTTGTTTCAAGAGAGAAGTTTCTTTAATAAGACCCTTCTTGAAATTCAAGGAACAATCTTCTTGAAGGTTTACTTCTCTCTCAACTTCTTCTAAGTCTTGGAATTGAGATTCTTTTTTAATCTCAATAGGTAATAACTTAAGTCCAACACTTGTGGAAGTGTTTAATAGAGCATGCTAAAGTTGAACCTGAGATTGTTGTTCAATATGTCAAAATTCCTTGGCACAACCTCAATTTCAACTTGTATATTTAAGGATTGGTTGGAAGATTTCTCCATGTTAAGATCCTACTTTGGAGTCAAAGTTGAATCTTCTTTAAGATCTTTCTTCCTATTAATCTCTTTTTCTTTTTTTCTTCTTTTATTAGGTTCTTTATTTGGAGCTCAAATTGCTTCTCTCTTTCTTTCTATAATGCTTCCTTTTATTTCAATACATATCTCTTTCTTTTATTTCTTCATCTCTTCTCTCTTTGATTTATTTTTCCCTTTCTTCTCTTTCTAACTCACTTTCTCTTTTTCTTTCTTTCTTTTTATCTTTTATTTATCTCTATTTTTTGTCCCTCTTTCTCTTTTCTTTTACTTTTCTCTCATTTCTCTCACTCTCTCTTTCTTTTTTTTGTTTTGTTTTCTCACCTAAAAGTGTTGAAAGCCTTTGGAACTCCATAATACTCAAACTACACGTTAAAGAAAAGAAACAAAGAAGGAAAATAAAAGCAAAAGCTAAGGGATCTAAAACATGCTCCTAATGTGGAAGGATGATGTACCAATTCCTTCCTCCATCCAAAGCAAGAAACTAGAATTATTACACATTAAATAGGTGACCCTTATTGGCATCCAACACCTCTAATTAAAAGGCCTTTAAAAATACATCCAAATAAAAATGCAAGAAACTAAAAGAAGTCTTGAATGCTCCTTCTTCAAGTGCTCCCTCACCAAGTGTTTCACTCAAGTCTTGGGTTCCTCTTCAAGTCTCCTCTTCCTAGGCTTAAACAACACTTCCTAGGATGCTACCCTTTGTGGAAGTTTCAACACTTTAACCACCTATTCAAACAAAAGAAATGCCTAACAAAGGTACCAAGGGAAACAAGAATTGAAAGCAAAAAGGCAAGAAAAGCACTAACAAGAATAGGTACACATCCAAGTGGAAAAAATTTATTTGACAAACACAAAAAAATCCAATAAAGACAAGCAACAAATAAAGGGTGTAGAAAGAAAGATAGAACCTAAAAAGAACCTAGAATGGCACTAGAATGGATTGGACTTAAAAAATAAAAAGACTCACAAAATGGATCAATGATTTACAAATGGGAACCAATATGGCTGATACACTTACACACAATTTCAAGCAAGATTCAACAATATTTAACACTCCTTCAATTGAATTAACAAAGTTGAGGTGCACTAAAATTTTTTTGCTCTTTTTCACTTTTTTTTGACACTTTTTCTAATACTTTTTTTTTACTTATTGTTTTCTCTTTTGATTTCTTTTCTTCTTCTTTTTTTTAAATAATTTTGCTAGATCTCTTAGCACAATTTAAAAGCAAATATGATAAGGATTCAAAGAAGGATAAATGCTTGAAAAGAAATTAATGGGACAACCACAAAATTTTGTAGTAAAAGTGCAAATCAATGAACACAAAGCAACTTAAAATGTACTAGAATTAAGGTGACTAAAAGTAAAACACAAAAAGGAGATTTAGTAGCATTTTTAGGTAAGCTTAAATGCTTAATGTTTCAGTCAAATTAACACACCAAATTAGGTCTCCAATTCAGCCAAATAAAAGCACCAAAAATGCTAGTACAAAACTAAGCTACTAAGACAATATGAAAAAAATGGCCTCTAGGAAAAGAATTGAGCAATTATTGAGAAAATTTTTGTTTGAAAGATGCTATGATCTAAATCATGTGGGACTTCTTGGATATGAACCCATAAGAGGATACTCCTCTAGGATGCTCAATTCCTCAAGAAGAAGACACACTTTTAAAGATGCACAACACACTTTTTGGACAAAATTAAAAAAGGTAAGAGTATGGAAAATTAATGTGACAAGCAAAGACTAATACATGACCAAACTAAGGCACAACATAGAAGATTAAAAACTAAAATAAATGACTAAAAAAAATTCAAGAACTCGCGCCCAAAACAGAGAAATAAAGTTGGAAAAACAGAACATAAACACCAAATAAGATCAACAAAGTTCATCCAAATATCAAAACCACAATGTGTGGCTTCCTTCTCAAATTTTGTGAAGTCATTATAATGACCTTCTTAGGATAACCACTAGACTAAAGAAAAAATAAAAAAGTTGGGAAGAAATTAAAGAAAAAAATCCTAAAGGAAACACACAAAGATTCAATGGAAATGAACAAAAGAAATTGAATCTAGAAAGCAATAAAGACTAGGAATTAAAATTAAAGGTTGAAAAAAAAATAAAAGAAGAACAAGAAATGAACAAGAAGAAAACACACAAAATAAAGGAGAATTAAGACTAGAAAAGAACCTCTAGGAGTTGGCTCTTGATACCACTTGATGTAAAAAGCTTTTGCACTCCTCTTGATCTTCTTCAAGAGGTTCCAAGATCCAAATAAATGGATTATGGAAGGTGAAAGAGATGGAGGTGGGGCACAACTCTCAAAGAGAGATAAGCCAAAACGTTTTAGGTTTTCCAAAAGGGAAGAAACCCTTGATAAAAACCAACTAGGAAGAGGTTCCTCAAGAGAGAGGATCCTCAAGATCTTCTACTAATAATATGCTCACATAGAAATTATTTTCATTCAACTTTAAATGTGAAGAATACAAGAGGGGGGATGAGTATATATAGCCCAAAGGGAGAGCTTGGACACATATTTCAAGGCAATGTGGGACTTGGGCTTAATTAGTATTAAGGTAATTAATCCAAGTTAGGCCCTAAAGTGGAGCCTAAGCTAATCCAATGGAGGGTGCAAATAACGTATCCAACAGTAGAGAGAGTGAGCCCAAAACGACTAAAAAAAGGAACTCTTACTAAGCCTACTGCTCCAAAATAACTAAAGAAACCTCTTCTTCCTAAACCAAAGAGAAATGGCCTAAATACAATGGCCTTGAAGGAAAATAGCTCACGTCCCAAATTCCTATGTCTACTAAAAATTTTTACAAGCAAATGTAATGAAGACAAAGCTTTAATTTTTCAATGAGCTTTCTTCTTGGCATATCTTCCTCCAATCCTCCTAACCAAGGTCCAAGCTAGGTGGGATTGCATCAATACTTCCATAAGTGTTTTAAGAAAAGGTATTCCAAGAATAGTTCTAGTTATTCAGTCTGAGAATGGATGAGTGGAGTTAATTGATGGAGTTAAAGTAGAGGTAGTGAGATATTTTCAGGAATTGTTCTAAGAGAAAGGTAGTAATAGACCAACCGTTGATGGAGTTTAGTTTAGCCAAATATCATAATAGTATATCTCTAGAAGCCCCTTTTTCTATTGAATTGATCAAGGAAACTGTGTGGGCCTGTGAATGAGGCAAAAGCCCGAGGCCGGACAATTTTGGTATGAATTTCTATAAATCTTGTTGGGACATTGTTGGGGAAGATTTGGTAAAGGTCATGCAAGAATTTCATAGGGCAGGGAAGCTTCCCAGAGGTGTCATGTTTTCCTTTCTAACTTTGATTTCAAAGGTGGCTAGTCCTGGTAATTTATCTCAATGTCGACTTATCTCTCTCATTTTGAGTATTCACAAAATTATCTCCAAAGTTCTTGCTGTGAGGTTAAAGAAAGTGTTTGAGGGGACCATAGATGTGTGTCAAACAACTTTCCTACCTGGTAGATCCATTCTTGATGGTGTTTTGGTTACTAACGAAGTGATTAATTGAGCTCACAGGCTTAAAAAATCTTGATTTTTGTTTAAGCTAGATTTTGAAAAGACCTATGACTCGGTCAATTGGAATTTCCTAGATTATATATTTTGCAGGTTAGGTTTTGGTAAAAAATGAAGGATGTGAATAGCTAATATAATCTAGAATAGCCACATATCTATTTTGGTCAACGGGAGTCTGACCTTAGAATTTCAACCGGGAAAGGGAATAAAGCAAGGAGATCCCATCTCTCTTGTCTTGTTCTTGGTAGCTACAGAAGGTCTTGTGGAGTTGTACAGATCAGCTATCCTGAAAGGAGTCTACAAGATATTAATGTGGGCAAAAAAGAAAAATTTTTGCTACTCTAATATGCCAACAATGTTATTTTGATAGGAGAAGTAGATTTTTAGTTAGTTTGGACAATGAAAGTCATCCTAAGAGGTTTTGAGATGGCTTTAGGTTTGAAGGTGAACTTCTTTAAAAGTCACTTCTATGGCATTAACGTGGATATATGGTTTGTACATGTTGTGGGTTGTCTTCTTAACTACTCTATAAGTGCCCTACCTTTCAAGTTCTTGGGAGTCCCTATAGGGGTTAATTCAAGGTTTGGAGGCAACATGGAGACCTTTAGTTGATCACTTTAAGAAGGGGCTCTCAGATTGGAAGGGGAAGAATATATCTTTCGACGGTTATTTGGTAATGTTGAATTCTGTCTTATCAAGCCTTTTGTTATATTACTTTTCTTTCTACAAGGCTCCTAGAAAGGTGGTCAATATCCTCCAAGTATTGCAACAGAAATTTTTGTGGAGTGGGAACGTTGATGACAATAAAATTGCATGGGTAAGTTAGGAAAAGGTGTATCAACCTAAGAGTGAATGAGGGTTGGGGGTTAAATTCTTAACGAGATTTAACTTAGTTTTCTTGCTAAGTGGAGATAGAGGTTTTTATTTGAGAAGAATACCCTATAGGGTTCTTTACTTCAAACTAGATATGGAGATTTCTAGAATTTACCACACTAGGTCAAAATGCTCAATTTGGTGGAAGGATATCTGGTCATTAGATGGCCCTATGGCACAATCACCAGGTTGGTTCGAATCAAATACGAGGAGTTTGATAGGGGATGGGGGTGACACTCTATTTTGGCATCATAATTGGTTAGGTGGTGGTCTACTAAGAGTGTTTTTACCAAGATTGTTTAAATTGGAACTCAATAAGAATGTTTCTATCAAAGATATGGGAGGCAGTGGCTTAGGATGTCAGTGGTGGCATTGAGAATGGAGGAGGAGATTGTTCGTATGGGAGGAGGAGGTACTAATGTCCTTGGAAGGAATGTTGCAGAACTCATTGGTCAACCCTCGCCATCGGGATCGGTGGTTATGGCAGCCAGATAGCTCGAGCAATTTCTCTGTAGCAGATGCCTACAAGATCTTATATGATGGAGTGTTCAATGGAAATAGGTTAGCTTCTAACTCTCTTTTGTTTAGGTGGCTTTGGAAGAACAAATTGCCTTTTGAAGTTCTAACTTTTTCTTGGAAGCTCCTCCTAAATAGACTACCAACTATTGATAATTTGCTGAAGCAACGAGTCACAATTCATCTTGATATGTAGTGCTCCCCTATGTGAAAGGATCATAGAGGACAATAAGCATGTTTTTCATGCCCAATTGCTCAATTTTTGTGGTACAGGGTTTTAAAGTAAATTAGTATTGAGTTCCCGCTACCTAATGATCTTTCCCTTTTATTTCACTTAGCTAGTTCTTGGGTGACTGGTATCTATAAAAGTAAGCATAATTTATGTAGAAACTCTGTTGCTTTTAACAATCAAACATGGAGTCATTGGATATCTTGGGTTTTATTCAAGTTGTCTCCTAGAAATGGTTGTTGTATAGGTTTGGTTTTAATAGGGGTTGTGTGTTCTCTGTTTGGTGTAGTAATCCTCGTTTGTGTCTTTTGTATATGACGTAATCTTTTAGGGAGGTTTTTGGTTAGAACGCCTACCACTTCATGTGGTTTTGTAGGTTTAGAAGAGGCCTTCAATAATTTCTCCAACTCTGGTTGTATAGGGTTTTAGAATTTTTTTGTTTTGTCCGATTCTATTATTTTATATACATACTTTATTTGCCATTAAAAAAATGTTTTGAGGACCAATGGTTGATACGCTACTAGACTTCATTCTTATGAAACCAATGGTTCATACTTTATTTGTTGGATCTTATGCTTTCTCTGACTCCCAAATGTAGAGATATGATGCACCTCGTTTGTTAGTGAGCATTTGAGCAAAAAAAAAGTCTCTAATTTTTGCAAATTTATCAGTTGTCCTTAGTCTCTACCTTATATGTCTAGAATTTGCTTCATTTTATTAGTGCTTATTTGACAATAGTTTTATAAAACTGTTTTTATTATTTTAGTATTTAAAAACTAAAAAACTTGTTAAGTTACTGTTTTCTTAAAACAATTTTCGAAAATAGTTCTGATTTTAGTTTTTAAAAACTAAAAAACAAGAACAAGTATAAGGGTTTGATTGATTTTGTTTTGTTTTTTAGTTTTTGAAAAAAGTTTTCAAAATAGTTTTCAAAAACTATTTTTGGGAAGAAAAGGAAAAAAAAACTTGTTTGATAAGTGTTATTTGAAAACTGTTTTTGAAGATGTAAAAATAGAAAAATTTGTTCATATTTATTAAGATTTCATTAATAAAAAGCAAAAAACAACCTATTTTGATTGTATTTTGAGTTTTCAAAACAAAAATAGAAAATTGAAAAACAAAACTACTTTTAGTTGTTCCTTTTTTTTAGTTTTTAAAAACTAAAAAACAAGAACTGTTTTCGAAAACTATTTTTAGAAAACACTATCCACATGAGTTTTTTAGTTTTTAAATATTAAAATACTGAAAACACTTTATAAAACTGTTGTCAAACAAGTATTAAAATACTGCAAACAGTTTTATAAAACTGTTGTCAAACAAGCACTCAGCAGTTTTGTTTTAAAAGCTCAAAATACAATAAAAATATGTTGTTTTTTGTTTTCGTTAATGGAATTTCAGTAAACATACACAAATTTTTTTTTATTTTCATATCTTCAAAACAACTTTCAAATAATATTTGTCAAATAATTTTTTTTTTCTTTTCTTGTAACAAACAACTTTTGAAAACTATTTTCCAGAATTAAAAAACAAAATTAAATCTATCAAGCCCTTAGTTAATCCAGCAAAATAATAATAATAAAAAAGACCATCAGCAAGTTGTTCTCCCTTTTATTCTCTAAATCACGTTGGCATACTTCAATTTGCTCCTTAAAGTTTGGGCGAATACTCCTTCCCCACCGATTCATTTCCTTCTAACAAGCTTCCAATCTATCCAGCAAGTTATTTTATGATGATTTAGTCCAGCCAAGCTCTACCACGTTAACCAATGAGCCAACAATTTTGAAACTTTAAAATTTCTTTTCAAACTTACCTTTTGAGACTATTGAGATGAAGAATGATTGGTGAGGGTCTAATTTTGCAGCCAATGAGTGAGGTTTATAATAAAATTAAAAAAATATTTTAAATGTCAAAGTTATACATTAGACTATTTTTATTAACATCCTTGTTTTTTTAAATAGGTAGGGGTTTTTAGCTGAAAAATATTAAAAATAACTATTTTTTTAAAAAAATAATTTGAGCTAAAGCTTGAATTTTAATATAAATAAAATTATATCTTTAAGTATTTAATTAGTATATATTACCACTTTTATATTTGTATCCAATCACGATCTTTTATTTATAATAAATTTATTAATTTTATCAATTAATATTTTAAAAATTATAGAAATACAGTATAAAATTTTACACGATTAAACTCTATATTTAAACCTATAAATATATTGTAGATAAAAACACAAAGGGATATTTTTATCATCAAAAGAATATGCTTCATAACTAACTAGGAGTTATAGGTGGTTTGAATGTGTATTCAAATTCAGATGAATTTAAATAATAAGTTAAGAAAAAACATTTAAACTATATATCAAATATATAATTAATTTCTCTTTAAAAAGTGTATAATGAATTTAAAGAAATCATTCACATATCTAATATTTAATATAATATAATATAATTTTATTTGAAGATTAATATAATCTCACTAATACAATATAATTAACATAATATGTACAACCGTCCCAAAGTGTCAAAGTCGGATAATGTTGCATTAGTTAATATTTTTATCATTTTTGTCACGTGTTAACGTTTGCATAATGTTAAATTAATTAGTATTTTTTATTTTTAATTTTTTTAACTCCATCTTCTATTCTTTTGTGTTTTTTTTTTAAAACTGGCATGGTTACACGGTTTGAATCCTTTCCCGTTAAATAAATTTCCATCATTCATTACAAATCTATTATAAATATTTATTATTTTATATATTAAAATTATTAAATAGTAAAATAGTGGGAGAGCTAAGATTTTATGCAGTTTTAGAAAACTAAAGAAGATTTTTTTCTAGGTTACACACAATATATTTTAGATTGTATTTTTCTCTTTTTATAACGTTGTGTTTATTCTGTTAATCTTTATGTAACATGTATTATACATAAGTTAGTTTTTTATATAGATTAAATTTTGCTAATAATTGAGTTTTCTTGAAATTAAATATAAATCACCTGGTTTTTTAACATTTACTTTCATTATAAGGGTCCATTGTATAAAAGTTTTTAAATAAATAAGGAAAATTCATGTAATATATAATGTATGTCAATGTAATATTTAAAAAAGAAAGGATTCCTAGTGTAAAAAACTTATAATGTGTAAATTCAAGTAATAATCTCACGCCAATTAGTGTAATTTATTCTTTTATGTACCCTTAGATTTAATGGAAATTTCTATTAATAAAATTAAAATAAAAAATATAATTATTAAAATACATCCATTATTATTATATGTCTTAGGCACAATGTCCTTAACAATATTTTTGAACCAGTGAAAGGAACATTGGTCAAGCACAATTTTGTACGTCCTAATAAAATAGTTGTTTCTTATAGTTTCTGAACTATTGCGTCTTAGCATTCTTGGATTTTTCTTATTGTTCTTGTTCTTCTTCTTATTTATGAATTGATAGTATAAACTAGTTTATAGTTATCCAATCGTAACTTGATGTATGATAATTTTGTTGATTTTTTAATATAATACAAAAAATATTATATTGTAAATATATTTTTATTAAAGTTTAATTATTATTGTTGTTATTGTTTTATCATTATAGTTACTAGTAAAAGTACAGATATTGCTACACTAGTGTATTCATATTTCTATTTTGATATGTTATAAAAATTTTAGAGTTTTAATTTAATACGTTTTTTAATAACATGATAGAATACAAATAATTCACCATGTCATTTTGTGTACAATAATTTTGGTTTA
The DNA here is from genome assembly GCA_037954015.1 of Psophocarpus tetragonolobus. Classification (NCBI taxonomy): domain Eukaryota; kingdom Viridiplantae; phylum Streptophyta; class Magnoliopsida; order Fabales; family Fabaceae; genus Psophocarpus; species Psophocarpus tetragonolobus. The sequence goes on along the minus strand of CM075688.1, from coordinate 20,132,660 downwards.
GTATGTTTTTTTTTTATGATAACATGATAGAAACATGTTAAATCATTAACGAATATGTAAGATTTGCAATGAATTTGAAAAAATGAAGAGAGAAGAGAGTTAAAATAGAATTAAACATATTGTCGTGCATATGTATTCACATTCCTATTAAAAATATTTATGATTGAAGGCATGCATATATTAATGATGTTTAAGAAAGGTTAATTTGTCATAAGGTAGAACTCCTCAAGATGTGCATTTATTAATGTAAGAGAAGTCATAAAATATTTAAGAGGGTAAAATAGTCATAAAATGTGGACACCAAAACCCCTTATTCCTATTATATATTACTAGCGAAAACACAGTGTATTCACATTTCTATTTTGATATTTTATAATAATTTTAGGATTTTAATTTAATGTGTTTTGTAATAACATGATATAATATAAATAGCTCATTGTGTCTTTTTTCGTATAATAATTTTAGTTTTTAAATATATTTTGTTAATTTTTATATTGCTTTATTTATGATAACATGATATAAATTTGTCAGATCATCAACGAATATGACAAATTCGCAATGAATTTGAGAAAATTGAAAGAGTAAAAAATTTGAATAAAATTCAAAATGTTGTGCATGCATATTTTATTTTTATTAAAAATATTAATGATCAAAGGTATACATATATTAACGATGAAAATGTCTATTTATTAATATTGTAAAACATATATTTGTGAGAGTGAGAGAATTTATAAAATGTTTAAAAGAGTAAAATATTAAATTATAGATTATTGATTATACATGTAGATTATAACAATTATGTATGTTGGATATAAATTATTTAAAATAATTTTCTTTCATAGGTTATAAAGTTGATCTAATGGCAAAGTTTATATTTGGGAGTAAGAGGTTGTGGTTCAAATCCCTCTTTTGACAAAATAGTTTATTTTTTAATTTTCAAATAGATATAAGGGTAGAATAGATATTTTGAAAAGTGGACATAAAAGGAGAATTCCTTTATTAATAGTATAGATAATATAAAATATAATATTATAGATGATTGATTATATATGTATATTATAGATAGTATGAAAATTATGTATGTTGAATATCAATATTTAACATAATTTTTTTCTCAAGCTTATAAGGTTGATCTAATGACAAAGTTTACATTTGGGGAGAGAGATGGTTGGTTTGAATCCCTCCTTTGAGAAGTTTGTTTTTTTAACTTTCAAATAAGCATAACAGTAGAATATGTATTTTAGAAAGTAGACATCAAAAGAAGAATTCATTTTATTAATAGTATAGATAATATATATATATATATATATATATATATATATATATATATAGTTTATAGATAGTAGAACAATTATGTATGTAGGATATAAATTTTCAAAGTAATTTTTTTCTTAAGGTTATTAGGTTAATCTGGTGACAAAGTTTCCATTTGAAGAGTAGAGGTTGTAAGTTTGAATTCGTCCTTTTGACAAAGTAGTTTATTTTTTAATTTTCAAATAGGTATAAAGGTAAAATAAGTATTTTAAAAAGTAGATATCAAAAGGGGAATTTTCTTTATTAATAGTATATTATATATATATATATATTATAGTTTATATACAGTAGAATAAATTATGTATATTGGATATAAATGTTTTCAAGTAATTTTTTTTCTTAAGGTTATAAGATTGCTTTAGTGGCAAAATTTACGTTTTGAGAGTGAGGTTGTGGTTCAAATCCTTCTTTTTTGCCAAAGTAATTTAACTTTTAATTTTCAAATATGTATAAGGTAGAATATGTATTTTAAAAAGAACATCAAAAGGAGAATTTCTTTTATTAATAGTATAGATAATAAATATAATATAATATTATATATTATTGATTATACATATAGATTATACATAGTAAGACAATTATGTATGTTGGATATAAATATTTTAAAGTAATTTTTTCCATAAGGTTATATGATCTAGTGACAAAGTTTACATTTGGAGAGGTAGATACTATGGGTTTGAATCCTTTATTTGACAGAAATAGTTTATTTTTTAATTTTCAAAAGGGGAATTTTCTTTATTAATACTATATATATATATATATATATATATATATATATTATAGATTATTGAAATAGAAAAATTATGGATGTTGGATACAAATGTTTAAAAGTAATTTTTTTCATAAGGTTGTGTGGTTGATCTAGTGACAAAATTTACATTTTGGGAGGGTAGAATAGATATTTTAAAAAATGAACATCAAAGGAGGAATTATCTTTATTAATAGTATATATTATTATAATAATAATAATTATTATTATCATTATTATTATTATTACTATTATTATTATTATATATTTTAATAATTATTATTGAGACACAACATCTTATAATCTTACATCTTAACCAATCTCACTCATTGTGATATTTTTTAATAAGTCAAATATTAATTGTTAATATATTAATTTTTATTATTGAAAATTCATTCATACACTATTTTAACGTAACATTGGAAGTAAGTTATATCAATGTTATTTGATTTATTTTTAAAAAGTTATTTAAATATCTTTTTATTTTGAAAATTTTAATTTTAATTTATAAATAGTTAATTTTATTGAGTAAATATATTCAAAATTTAGTTTTTTTATTGGTTAAAATAAATAATTTTATTTTAATTTTTCAAAATAATTAATTATAGATAATCATTTTCATATTATAAAATAATTTTACATATTAATCATCATAAATCAATGTTAATTACACTTTTAAAATAATTATTGTAAAAGTTTATAAATTTTTCATATATTGTGGGTTGTATGATTGGATATTGATGTAAAATTGTATTACATTGCAAATGTCTAAAGTAGTCTCTATTATTTTTAAGTATTTTTTAATATTATTTTTCAAAAATAAAATTTGGTAATTAATGATTTTATGTTTTTATTATTTATCAACTTATCATATATATATATATATATATATATATATATATATTTAAAAATCATCCCACCATTAAAATGTCAACCACAACAACTTTCTTTTGCTTTTCTTTTTCTTTTTAAAATTTCCAAAACTATTTTAAACTGCTCGGCTGAGTGGGCCCGCCCAGAATGTCTTAGTTTTTTTTATTAATAACTATCCTCTCAAGCATAATCCTATTTTTATTTTACAGGAAGCGTAATCCTCATTTGTTGTTTTTTTTTTTTGAAAGAGCGTAATCCTTAGTTGTTACATATACTAAGAAATATAATATATATTATATTAAACATGTATACTTTCTCTAATTTCATATATAAATAAAAAAATGATTTTGTGTTTATTAAAAAAATTGTTAATATGATTTAATTTTATCAATTTTCTCTATAATAAATTTTTTTCTTAAAGAACCCTTAATTAAAACTTGTATCTAGATGAATTATATATTATAATAAATAAAAATATTATATAAATAAATTGGTTAATGTCATATAATAAATAAAAATATTATTCTTGTTGTTATGCACATAGATTGTTTTTAATTTAATTCCTCTTATGAGATTCATTGGAGTATGTAGGTCAAGGTTGAAGGAGTTGGTGGTCCAAATATGTTGAAAGAAAATTGGATAATGGAAAGGATGTTCAATTCTGGTGGGACCTTTGGTTAGGGGCAAATGATTAAATGAGGCCTATGGTTGGTTTTTTGGGCTAATTATGGATAAAAACATTACAGTTGAGAAGTTCAAGGGAGAGAAGCAAGGTTCGAGGTGGTGTTGGAGGTAGAAGTTATTTGCTTGTAGGAGGAAAGTTTATCAATGTCATCACTGTTGTTCTCCTCATGGATGGATTTGGGGAATAGATGTGTCCAATCTTTACTCTATCATCTTTGTGTACCAAGCCTTGTCCTAGGATCAATCTCAATGGAAGGAACCAATTTAAAGCTTCTTTTGGACTAAAGGGGTTTTACCAAAGGTGTAATGTCTTTTTTAGCAACTAATCACAAATAGATTGTCAACTAGACAGAATCTACATAAAATAAGGATAATTCGAGAGTATTTATTATTAATAATTATCACATCCATTATTTTTATAAGCTGAAAATTGTATTACAAAAAATGAAAATACATAAAGAACAAGGTACACATTCCTAAAAGTTTTGAAAAGATTATATTAACCTTAAAAAAAAGTCTAAGAGTGAAAAAAAAAAACACTTATCTATGTGTGCATTATGGTATTGTATTTGTCTCTTTTTGTAGTTTGTTTTGGGTTTACTAAATTTGTCTACTTTACTTGTCTCCTTACCTTGCAACTTCCCCTAACATCTGGTTTGGTACTTTGTTTGTGTTGGTTCCTTAATTTATTCTTGTTTATAATTTTATTTAAATTTAATATATATATATATAATTCATAGAAAACTTGATTGTACCTATAAAAATTGGTAGAGTACTCACTGTCTTAATGTGTCTCTTTGATTGACCTTCACTTTTAGCAAAAGTCTGAATCGGCAAGTCTAGTGGGCACAAGTGAGTACCTGCAATAACACTCTAACGCTTAAGTAAATATGAGTTCAACCTTAGGTCATGTTAAAAATGTTGTTAAGTGTCAATAAGAGTAATAATATATTAGTGAGTTGTCAAACTTGTACACATTACCTTTTATTTATAGTGTTTTACCTTTCTAGGTTTGGGCCTACATAATTGGAGGTTTATCTTTTACATGTAGAGGATGACCTGGATTTATCTTTTTTTGTAAAAGATAATTAGGGTTTATCTTTTACTTGTAAAGGATGATTTGGATTTATCTTTATTCTTAAAAGATAATTAGGATTTATATTTTACTCGTAAAAGATTATTTGGATTTATCTTTATTTGTAAAAGATAATTATGGTTTATCTTTTACCCATAAAAGATGATTTGGATTTATCTTTGTCGAGCTTGAACTTGAATGGAGATCCGACCCGAGGCAGGAAATTCCTCCGGTAGGGGCGGGGGATTCCTTCTAGTACACAACCCCTCCAGTGTCAAGGAGCGAAATGATGAAGACGTTATTAATGTCAAGGAGGTAGACCTGGTAGGTGGTAGACTTAGCTCGGGGGTACATCTGGCACATAACCCTCCAACGTCAAGGTGCGAAGTGACGAAGATGTTATTAGCGATGGAACGAGTTGGGCTACCGAAATAGATGCATTGTGGGTAGGTCTAGTCTCGGGGTAGGTGTGGTGTGGTATACATCTTCGCATTTTGATTTTTACCTAAGGTATTGCCTTACCCAGGCTTGTTCGATCGAGAGGGTATCCCAACTTGTTTGGTTTTGTCTAAGGTATTACCTTGCTCAGGCTATTCGACCAGGAAGGTACCCTTTGCTTGTTTGGATTGTCCAAAGTTACTGCCTTGCCCAAGCTATTTGGCCAGGAGCTAGGGTTCTCTTCACTTGTTTGGCTTGTCTAGAGGTACTGTCTTGCTCGAGCTGTTTGGTCGGGATGGTACCCTTCACTTGTTTGGCTTGTTTAGAGGTACTGTCTTGCCCGACCTGTTTGGTCGGAAGGGTTCCCTTCGCTTGTTTGGCTTATCTAAAGGTACTACCTTGCCCTGCCTGTTTGGCCAGGAGGGTATCCCCTTCGATTGTTTGGCTTGTCCAGAGGTCCTGCCTTGCCCGACCTGTTTGACCAAGAGGGTACCCTTCGCTTATTTGGCTTGTTCAGAGGTACTGCCTTACCTGAGTTGTTTGTTCAAGAGGATATCTTTCACTTGTTTATCAATTTACTTTGAAACATAATGTCTAGTTAATTAAACATTATATATATATATATATATATATATATATATATATATATATTTTATACATGATGAAAATGTCTCGGATAAGAAACATTTTTCCGACTCGAATATTTATTGCATGAACTCTTCGGAAACTAGCCTGTTGTTGAAACCAATTTCAATTCAAAATTCGAAACTATGGTAGTAGCTAGGCCGATAAACTAGTCATGTCGTCCTTATTGCTTGATGCCCTCTATTATCCATATTACTCTTCAGTCCGACAAATTGAAATGTAGATGAATCATTACTGGTGCTTATTGTTTAGACACATAAGCGATCTCTATGGATGTCACTATAATGTAGTGTCAGATATAGAAAAGGGCAGAGCATTCTTTGCGAATCTTAATCACTTAAGATATTTCAAGTTAGTAATGCGCCAATATGTGTGCAAGCCGAGGCACAATATTGACATAGACGATTAGAGATTATGCCTTTATTGGAATCATGATATATTGCTAGGCTCAGTCCGTCGTGGTATTGAATGAATTGTAAATTCAACGTATAAGCTTTTTAGACACACGCTTCCAAGACTACATATTCGGAAAATTCCTCTACGACTTCTAGTTCATAATGCTCATCAAACTTATGTAATCCTTAGTTGTTTTGTTATCCAACATAATGGGAGACACGATGCCGAGATATTTCATGATAATTGGAAGAGTAAGCATGCTTTCACATTTGCTCGTGGTGTCATTCCGGATATCTGTATATATACTTTTTTAAAAGGAAAAATAATGTACACATGCTATAGAAAATGAAAACACATGTATTTTGTTGGGACAGAAGGGGTTAAACACCGAGGAGATGTACAACCATGGGACACGAGTCCATATATAAGAGAACATGACACCACCTTCAACCTAAAACCTTAAGGCATTAGGTTATGGGTCTTTCTCACTTATATATTACTCAACTTCCCAATTTCTTACCAATGTGGGACTTTAACTCACACTTGCACTCCAACAATCTCCTCCTCAAGTGTGAGTTCCTTCCACATTGTAAACTTCCCCTCGAGCGGAGGCATACATTTAATGACGGCCCCTTATTCACACCGCCCTTAAACACAAGGGGACACGCCCCCTGAAACCCTTGTCAAGAGGACTTTCGATGAAGGGAATCCACCGTCAACCTTAGCCGACCTTAGCCGATCACAACCATCGGCTCTGATACCAGTTGTTGGGACAGACTGAGGGGGTTAAACACTGGGGAGATGTACAACCATAGGACATGAGCCCATATATAAGAAAACATGACACCACCTTCAACCCAAAACCTTAAGGCATTAGATTATAGGTCTTTCTCACTTATATATTATTCAACTTCCCAATTTCTTACCAATGTGGAACTTCAACTCACACTTGCACTCCAACATATCTCAACTTATACCTTATCCAGATTGACTTTTGCATCAGTAAAACATATTGTTGGCTAGAATTTGATGAATGTTACCGAGATGTGAATGTTGGCATAACTTGTAATTCTTGACAGAAGGTGGCGTCAACTATAGAAGTTTAACTATAATTAACTTTATCTAAGGATCATGATAAAAAGTCTTACCTTTATATGGTGTCCTTTGTGATCTAAAGTTCAAAATTTTGAGGTGGAGAAAACTCTCATGTATCTTGATCATCTCGATACCTGCAAGTCAGATCTCCTTCAGGGGCTGATTCCTTACACGGGGGATCACGTGAAGTCTCAACATTGCTTCTTATCTGAACCATCTTGCTGCTAACTCAATCTTCTTTTTAGGACAAAAAGGTATTAACTTACTCGACCCCATGATGGACACCAAACTGTGCCTACAAAAATTGTTTGAGTACTTATTGTCTAAATGTATCTCTTTGGTTGACCTTTACTCTTAGCAAAAGTCTGAATCGACAAGTCTGGTGGGTACTTGCAATGACACTCTGACACTTAAGTTAGTGTGAGTTCGACCTTAGGTCAGGTAAAAGATGTTGTCAAGTGTTAGTAAGAGTAGTAGTATATTAGTGAGTTGTCAAACTTGTATATCTTACCTTCTATTTATAGTGTTTTACCTTTCTGTGTGCTTGAGCTTGCATAATTAGAGGTTTATTTTTTATCTGTAGAGGATGACCTGGATTTATCTTCATTTGTAAAAGATAATTAGAGTTTATATTTTACCTATAAAGGATGATTTAGATTTATCTTCCTTCTGAAAAGATAATTAGGATTTATCTTTTACCCATAAAGAATTATTTTGATTTATCTTTATTTGTAAAAGATGATTAAGGTTTATCTTTTACTTGTAAAGGATGATTTTGATTTGTCTTTGTCGGGTCTGACCTTGAATGGAGATTTGACCTGGAGTGGGGGATTCCTCTGGTAGGGGCGGAGGATTCCTTCCGATACACTAGTAATTGCTATATAGAAGTAAATATCTCACCGTAATTTAATAATTTACTTTTTTTCTATTGTATGACACATAATTAAGGCCCCGTTCGGGGTGGTTTTTGGTTTCTAGTTTTAAAATTTATAAAAACAAAAACTAATTTTGGTTTTAAGTTTTCAAAATTTTAAAAACAATATTGTGTTTGTTTCCAAATTTAAAACATTGTTTTCAAATCTTAATCAAAATACTAGTTGGAGGTAGCGGTCGAGACAGTTGTTAAGTGGCGGTCGTGATTGGCGATTTAAGGTGGTGGTCACTGACCGACGATCGGAGGTGGTGGTTGGTGACTGGTGGTCAGAGGTAGTGGTTGGTGACTGGTGATCGGAGGTGGCGGTCGGTGATCGTCGGTCGAAGGTGGCGGCTAGTAACCGTTGGTTGGAGGTGACAGTCAGTGATCGTCAGTCGGAGGTGATGGCCGGTGACCGTCGGATGGAGGTGGCGGCAGGTGACCGCCAGTGAGAAGTGATGATCAATGGTGAGAAGTGATGATCAATAGTGACAAATGACATCAAGTAATGAATTTAAATAAAAACAAAAACAGAAATCTAAAAACCAAATGTTATTGTTTTTGAAATTGAGTGAAAACTGTTTCGAAAATGAGTAAAAAACCAAAACAGAACCATTTTTGCCGAACAGGTTTTTGTTTTAAAAATACATTTCAAAACCAAAAACTAGAAACTCAGAACCACCCTGAATGGCTTGTGTTCAATTAATTAAGTTAAAAGTATTTTTATATTTAGTTATATAAATAAAATTTGTATGATTATTTATCAAATAAACACAAAAATGAAATATATATATATATATATATATATATATATATATGTTAACAATTTTTGTTTTCAGATCTAAGGCTTTTGAAGGCATATTCTTACTACGGTTGGCAAACAGGTATATTATGCCTTACATATATTCACAAAAAGTTTTTTTTTCACATGCCTATATTCTCCTCCGTATATAGCAAGAAAGAATTTTTGGCCTTTTTGACCTTTTACTGTTAGTTTTGTAGTTTGATTTTTAGTCCCACATTACTTAGTATTATGAGATGGTGTTCTTCACTTTTCTATATAAGCAAGCTTATGTAAGGTTTACAAATGCACCAAAACAAATACTTCTTAGTGTTGTTTATTTCTCTCTTCTCTCCTTTAGTGCCTTGTTCCCAATCAGAGCCCATTTCTTAGTATGCTCTATGGTTACAGCAGTGTCTGATCTTCCGCATCAGAAAATATTTGGTTAGAGTAAATTTTTTAGTATGCTCTGTGGCTGCAGCTGTGTCTGATCTTCCACATCAGAAAATATTTTTTCTCTTGTTCTTGGGGATCTGAGTCTTATGAAGGCTCTTTCCAACATCTACGAGAAACCATCAGCCTCAAACAAAGTTGACTTGATGAGGCGATTGTTCAATCTGCGGATGTTTGAAGGTGCTTCGGTGACACATCATCTCAATGAACTAAACATTGTTACAACTCAGTTGAGTTCAGTTGAGATTGAGTTCGATGAAGAAGTACGGGCTTTAATACTTTTGTCTTCCCTGCCAAAAAATTGGAATGTTATGGTCACGGCTGTGAGTAGCTCATCGGGAAGCAATAAGTTAAGATTTGATGATGTTCAAAATTTGGTTCTTAGTAAAGAGATCCGGCGGAGAAAGTCGGGTGAACCATCAACCTATTCAGTATTGCATACAGAGTCAACAGGAAGAAGTTCAAGCAAAGAAAGAGGACATGGCAAATCAAAGGAGAGACGATCCAAGTCCAGAAATCATCGTAGTTCCCAAAACTCGAAGACGATCGAGTGTTGCAATTGTGGGAAAACCAGGCATTACAAAAACTAGTGCAGGAGTGCACAAAAGAGTCAAGAAGTAAAGGGCAAAGCAAACGTTGCCTCCACCTCAGGAAAAGATGAGGTGTTGATATGCTCTCTTGAAGATAAATAGGAGTCTTGGGTATTAGACTCTGGAGCATCTTTTCACGCTACATCACAAATGGAACTATTCGAGAATTATGTTCCTAGAAACCTTGGTAAGGTTTACCTTGGTAATGAGCAGTCATGTGAGATTGTAGGTAAATGTGCAATAAAGATTAAGTTAAACGGGTCTGTATGGGAATTGAAAAATGTCAGACATATTCCCGACCTGACTAAGAACTTCATCTCAGTGGGCCAGTTAGCCAGTGAAGGCTACATGACAATCTTCCACAGTGATGATTAGAAGATTTCAAAGGGTGCGATGACAATTCCTCGAGGCAAAAAGAGTGATACTATTTACAAGATAGTAGGAGCATGTCATTTGATTGTAATTGCAACAAATAAAAGTCCCAATCTATGGCACCAAAGACTTGGGCATATGAGTAAGAAAGGGATGAAGGTCATGCACTCAAAAGGAAAATTACCAGGTCTTCAGTTAGTCGAAATTGACATGTGTGAAAACTGTATACTTGGAAAGTAGAAAAGAGTCAGCTTTCAGACAAGTAGAAAAGCCCCAAAGAAAGAGAGGCTTGAGCTCATCCACTCTGATGTTTGGGGACCAACGACTGTCCCTTCCATTGTGGGAAGTAATAATTCTTAACTTTTATTAATGATCACTCCAGAAAGGTATGGGTTTACTTTCTGAAACACAAGTCTGAAGTATTTGAAGCTTTCAAGATTTGGAAAGTCATGGTAGAAAATGAGACAGGATTGAAGATTAAAAAGCTCAGATCCGACAATAGTGGTGAATATGTAGACACCAGATTCAAGAAGTTTTGCTATGAGCACGGAATCAGAATGGAGAGAACCGTGCCAGGTACGCCTCAACACAATGGTATAGCAGAGCTTATAAATTGAACGTTGACTAAAAGAGCCAGAAGCATGTGTGTGCAGTCAGGCCTACCGAAGCAATTCTGGGCAGAAGCAGTCAATACAGCAGCTTACTTGATCAACCGAGGTCCATCAGTACCATTAGAGCATAAAATACTAGAAGAGGTATGAGTGGAAAAGAAGTAAAACTCTCACATCTTAGAGTTTTTGGGTGTATAGCTTATGTGCACATTAGCGATCAAGGAAGGAACAAACTTGATCCCAAATAAAAAAGGTGCACTTTCATCGATTATGGTGAAGATGAGTTTGGCTACTGTTTTTGGGATGATGAAAACAAAAAGATGATCCGCAGTAGAGACGTGATCTTCAACGAAAGATTCATGTACAAGGATAAGCATAATACAAGTGTCAGCAACTCAAAACCGAGTGGGCCAACTTATGTAGAGGTGGATGATGCTGTAGAAAGTCCACTAGTTGAGAGTTCTTAATCAGAGGAAGTAATTGAATCAGGCAAAGAGCAACAATTTATTTCAACTCCTGAATTGAGAAGGTCTTCTCGATTTCATGTGCCTAACAGGAGATACATGAACTACATGCTATTAACAAATGGAGGAGAGCCTGAAGACTATTCAGAAGCATGTCAAACCACAGATGCGAGCAAGTGGGAGATTGCCATGAAAGATGAAATGAAGTCTTTAATCTCAAATCAAACATGGGAACTAGCAAAGTTACCTATGGGAAAGAAGGCACTTCACAACAAATGGGTGTATCGCGTGAAGGAGGAACACAATGGCTCCAAAAGATATAAAGCTCGAATAGTTGTAAAAGGATTCCAACAGAAGGAAGGAGTGGATTACACCGAGATATTTGCTCCAGTTGTGAAGCTCAATACTATCATATCCGTGTTAAGTATTGTTGCCAGTGAAGAACTCTACCTAGAGCTATTGGATGTGAAGACTGCGTTTCTTCATGGAGATTTGGATGAAGAAATCTACATGCATCAACCTGAAGGTTTCTTAGAGAAAGGAAAAGAAAACATGGTGTGCAGATTAAAGAAAAGCTTGTATGGTCTGAAACAAGCTCCAAGACAGTGGTATAAGAAGTTTGAGAGCTTCATGCACAAGGAAGGTTTTAAGAAGTGCAATGCTAACCATTGTTTCTTCAAGAGGTACAACTCCAGTTATATCATTTTGCTATTTTATGTCGATGATATGTTAGTAGCAGGTTCAGATATGAGTGAGATCAGAAACTTGAAGCAGCAGTTGTCAAAAGAATTTGACATGAAAGATTTAGGACCATCAAAGAAGATCCTAGGAATGCAAATCATGTGAGATAAGCAAAAAGGGAACCTTGCAGTTATCTCAGATAGAGTACACCAACCGTGTTTTGCAAAGATTCAACATGGGCGATGCCAAACCAGTTAGCACACCTTTGGCTACTCATTTTCGTCTATCAAAAGACCAATCTCCTAAGACAGGGGAAGAAAAAGAATTAATGGCTAAAATTCCATATGCTTGGAAGTCTGATGTACGCAATGGTATGCACAAGACTAGACATTGGTTATGCAGTGGGAGTTGTAAGCAGGTTTATGTCAAATCCAGGTAAAGCTCACTGGGAAGCTGTGAAATGGATTTTGAGATATCTACGAGATCACTACATAGATGCATACTTTGCTGGAGAAATTGATCATCGAAGAAGTACCACTGACTACATATTTACTATTGGAACTATAGCTGTTAGTTGGATGTCACAGATACAAAAGATCGTTGCTCTATCCACTACAGAGTCTGAGTATGTAGCAGTAACAGAAGCTAGCAAAGAATTGATATGGCTTCAAGGATTGTTAACAGAGTTGGGATTCATCCAGGAAAAGAGTGTTTTACACAGTGATAGTCAGAGTGCAATACATCTGGCTAAGAATTCAACATTTCACTCCAGAACGAAGCACATTGATCTCCGTTATCACTTCATCAGATCTCTACTTGAGAATGAAGTACTAATGCTGAAGAAGATACTAGGAAGTAAGAACTCAGCGGATATGTTGACAAAGGTTGTCACAAAAGAGAAGTTGAGATTTTGCAGTGTCTCAACTGACCTTCAAGAATGATTGATTATGAAGGCAAACTCCAAGTGGGAGAATTGTTAGTTTTGTAGTTTGATTAAGTTTTGTAGTTTGATTTTTAGTCCCACATTGCTTAGTATTGTGAGATGATGTTCTTCACTTTGCTATATAAGCAAGCTTATGTAAAGTTTACAAATACACCAAAACAAATACTTCTTAGTGTTGTTTATTTTTCTCTTCTCTCTTTTAGTGTCTTGTTCCCAACATTACTATTAAAAAAAAAAAGAAAAATGCTAGGTAAGTACACAAGGTTGCTGCCTAATAAATTGAGGGCATTTATTCTAAATGTCCCTGCTAATATGCTTTTGTTTAATAGTAAAACATATTCCTATGTGCTAACTCATCTATTCCGTTTCTGCAAATATAGTTCGAAAAATAATTTACCAAGGCCAAAAATGGCCAACTTTATTTTATTTTATTTTATGTGTATGGCTGAAAGGCTAACTTTATTTATTTGGGAGGAAAAGGCAAATCATTTTAAGCAATTCGAAAGTGGAACACATATATCTAACAAAACGCTCCAAAGAAAATTCTGGTATGAATATTTAACTAATTTAAAGCTTGCTTATTAAAAAAAACTAATTAAAAGCTTATAATGAATGAGATGGATTCGGATTATCTTATTTGATGCACCAACTTTTTATATCTTCCCAATTACATAAAATATCCAAATTTCCTTATATCAATAGGTGATGCATTTACCATGCAGACTGAGACAGGAATTGATGTATGAGTGTATGAGACGGGGTTGAATTTTATTTTTAATTGGATAATTATTTAAATAATTAATTTCTAACAATTAATTAATTAATCAATAATAAGTTATATATATTAAAATATTATTTTCATACATATATAATTTTTTTTTGTAGAAAGAGGTCAAGATTCTTTTTGCTTTCCTTGAATCCGTCGGTCCCTTCTTAGAACATATTTAGTTTAATCCTACAAATATAAGTTTAAAATAAAAGTAAATTTATCAATTGATTGTTTTTGTTTTAATTTTATTTTTATCTGTTGACTTTTTCTTGAAAGACATGTGCAACAATTTTAACTTTAAACTAAATATACCTTTATATGTTTGGATCTTTTGATTGATTTATAAATGAAATAAAGAAGAAGGACAAATAAGAATAAAAATATATGAAAAGTAAAGAAAAAATGTGTGGTATTTGAATAGATAAAGTGAAAAATAAAGAAGGGATTTTTTTTTTTACTTATTTAACTTAATAGAACAGAAACAAGCAAATAATAAAATTTATATTAATTAAAAATAAATTTAGCTTACAATTTAAATTATTTACTTATATTAGTTTATCCCAATTTCATATAACTTTAGGAGGTTTATAACCAAACTTGACCCAAAGCACCTCAAGAAAATCCCAAGGCCTAAGAGCGTGAGGCGTTCCACCTTCTTGATTAAATTTATGTAAGTGAAGCCAACGAGTTGTTCTCAAATTGTGGCTTGGTTGGTCACAACCTTAAATCTGCCTACTTGATCGAGATTGACCAAGATCTCTTATTATTATGTATCGGAGGAGACCTTGAAGGCACCAATGTGTTGTTTTCAGGGCATGGCCAACAAAATTAAACTCCTACATCCACCACACTCAACCGAGGAGTGGCCAAGATTCTATGCTCAAGATGAATAATGTTCGTCTTAGGACATGGTGAGCCACACTCCAAAGGAACTCAAGAAATTCCTAGGGTCCAAGGACATGAGTGGGCTTGACAATGGGGAGAGGCAGGGATGGGTATGACGTTCTCATCCCCATCCACTTCTAAAACTCATCCTCATTTTCATCCCTATACCCAACGAGTATGATATTTATGTCTCATTCTCATCCTTGTCAAGCATCATATATCCCCGTACTGTTTCATACTCACAAAAAATTAAAATATTTTTAATAAAAATAAAATATTTGAATATAATAATATTAATTCAAAAGTTATTTAATACAAACAAATTTTATAATTGATTAATTAAATGTCAAACCTTTCTTTTCTTTTTAAGACAAATGTCAATCTTTCTTGACATTCCAAAATTGTAATTTGTGGAGAAAACTGAAATCTAAAGGGTTATTTAGTTTGAAACTTAGGTATAATAAATCAAGGATAAGAGTTTGGAATATTTTAGCCCTTAAAATTAGGGTGGGTACAAGGCGAGGACAAGGATGATCTGGATATGTATATCTTCATCCTCGTCCCTATCCTTAACTTAACAAATTTAGTATTCCTTATACCAATATATGTTTTAGTCAAATCGGAGATTTCCTGTCAACTTCAAGGTGGGTATGAGAATTA
Source organism: Psophocarpus tetragonolobus (assembly GCA_037954015.1). Taxonomy (NCBI): domain Eukaryota; kingdom Viridiplantae; phylum Streptophyta; class Magnoliopsida; order Fabales; family Fabaceae; genus Psophocarpus; species Psophocarpus tetragonolobus. The sequence goes on along the minus strand of CM075688.1, from coordinate 20,117,270 downwards.
TCCACGGTACGAATTTATTTACCATCCCTAGGCATGAGGCACTTACCCCGATAAAATATTGCATAGGCAAGCCAACACTTTGTGTTCGAGTTATGGCCAACGAAGGTACACCCTTACATCCACCTACTCGATCAGAATCGACCAAGATTTCACATTGTTATATGTGTCAAAAGACCTTGTTGGCACTAACATGTTGTGTTCAGAGCATGACTGATAAGCGATGCTCTTACATCTTCTACACTCGATCGGGATCAACCAAGATTTCACGAGATTGTAACCCTTGTGTCACCATTCTCCCTAGTCATGTCAAGATTGCCAAACTTGGCCACCAACATAAGCTCTCAAATAAACATTTATGACATCTAACAAATCATTATTGTTGTTGTTTTCGTTGTTGTTGTTGTCGTGGCTGCTTTATAGAGCATTTTATTATACACATTTTATATATTTTTTAATTTGTTATGTTTACGCCTTTTTTATATATTTTCTCTTATTTTATACGTTAATGGACTTTATTGGATTGGACATTACATTGGCTAGTTGTCTTTGTACTTTTCTATATTTTCATATTTTGTATTTTTGTAATTTTTCTTTAATTGTAATTTTAGTTTTATTTTCAAGTAGTTTTTGTTGGGTTTTTTAAAGGCAAATTTTTGTTAGTTTTATTTTCAAGTAGTTTTTGTTGGGTTTTTTAAAGGCAAATTTCATTTTGGGCCAAACTCACCTTAGAGTCAAACTTTATTGTCTAGTTTAGAGACTCATTTAGTGAGAGAACATAAATAATATCTCATAACTACTTGTAACAAATTTTGTTTGTATGTTAGAATTAGTTAATTTCTATCTTCCTTCCTCAACAATTTCATGCATTTTCTCATCTCCTTCTTCCTTCTTATGCAAGCTTTTTTGGAAATCTCCATGTAAGACTAAATTTTTAATCAATTTGAGGTCTTTGGTGTGATCATACCGTAGAATATTATTTTCAATCTCTCTTTTGCGTTTTACTTCACACGTTTGTGTGTTTATTGCTCTCTTCTCCTCTTCAATTCGTGTAAAAATTCTTATTGAGTTTTTATACGAATTGGTTTGAGATCGATTTAAATTAATTGATCTAAATTACAAGAAGCTAGGTGATCGATTGAGAACCTATTTCAACCGTTAGATTTTTGAAAATTCATGAGAATCTTGAGATTGTGATTGTAATCCGATTCGATTGAATTACTTGTAAGTACTGATGTAATTTCACATGATTCTTAAAATTATGATTACTCAAGCGCATTGCTAAAATCTCAGATTGATGTTTTTTATCTTTGTTTTGTTTCTAAATTTGTTTATTTTTTTTAGCACTTCTTATATACATTTTTGCAATTGAAAACCCCCTGTTCTCTAACATTTTGATAGAATATAAATCATCTATAACTTGTATATGACCTAGGTTGTGTCTTATATGGCAAAATTTGGACAAATTTAGTATTTGTTTGATATTAATTTTAACAAATCTTCATCACAATAATTATTGTTGTTGTTGCTGCTGTTGTTGTTGATAATATTGTTGTTATCATGACTGTCATCATCACTATCATCATCAAATAGCCATCAGTATCACATACATTATTATTATTGTTATCACTACTATTATCATTGATATTTTTATTATCATCATCATCATTATTGTCATTGTTATCCTCACTATTTTATTACTAATATTATTGTCATCAGAATTATTTTTATTATTCTTATGTCATCATTGTGATCACACCAAATCCCTTTAAAACCATTTTAACAATATAATAAACTTTTAAAATAAGTACATTTTGAAACTAAAAATTAAAGAAAAAACAAATAAATTTTAACAAATGACTATTATTTTTTAAAGTTTTAAAACTCATAACTAAAATCACCCTGAACAAGATTTTAGTTATTCTATTTATTAGAAATATTAATTAGTCGACTGTAAAAATGAAAAATATTATATTTTTTTTTATTATTCATTTTTATTCATTATATCAAATTTTAAGATAACGTGATGCTACTTGACCGTCTAATAATTTTGATCACCGTAGTGTATGACACCTTCTAAACATTCCACTAATCAATAATTGTGAGCTTGAAATACATGTAAGTATACTTCAAGTGTCCACGACGAATAGAAAAGTTATAATTTGTAATTTCTGTCACTCACATTAAATAAAAATTATATTTTTCCCCCTTCCCTTTTCTTAAGAAGCCTAATAGTGTGAGACTAATATTAGGGCTGATCCTCCAATGAATCCTTTTTCGCTGAAATAAAGAGCTTTAAAAATTGTCAATAGGAAGGAAGCTTTCACCATGGACTTTATTCACTGTTTCTTTCCTCGATACCGCTTGGAATATAAATAAGCATTTATGCTTCAAAAGAAAAATATGTGAATCTAGGTATGTGGAATATATGATTTATAAAAAAAAATAAAATAAAAAATTAATTTACAAAACCATATATGCAAACAGAATTCAAGGCGGTACGTGGTCGATATTGAATGACATACATAAATGATAAATATTTCCAATTCAATAACAAATTGTGAAATTTGCAATCGTCCCCCTAACATTGTTTATATCCTGCAAAGTGGTCCTTGCTTATTGCATCCAAACATTACCCACAAAGTTCCTTGGGTTTTCTCCTTTTGACCTACCAAATTAAACAGAAGATGGACACGCCTCGAGTATAAAGTTGAATGATAAAAAAGGGTTGGCAAAGAAAGGCAGAGATAAGAGATGCCATTAGAATAATTATTATTGCTGACAAAAGTTGAATAAACCATAGTTGTTCTCAAATTTTATTGGCACACTAACCAAAAATTAGTGTTATATGTGATGAGAGCCAAGTGGAGTAAAGATTCTTAGGAATAGCAATAGCCTTACACAAGGGCATGCGATATTTGCAAATTCCCTGCTGGTTGGGTCAGGACGAATGTATATGATAAAATAGTGAAAATGCCCCACCTATCATTCTCAAGAACAAGGGAAGGTCGGTTTGGACATGTGTTTTAAAGTTCAACCATTGTAAAAGCACCACATATTGTTACAAAAGTTTTAAATCGTGGTGTTGGTCATAATTTCATCTCAGTGATATTCTTCATTTTTTAGATAAAAAGTTTAGAAAAATTAAATCTTTCAAACTCATCACGATTACTACTGACATTAAGGTATAATGAATATTTATACAAGTATTTATAAACTATTCACCAAAACTTACATCCTAATTCAACATGAAGATGTTTCTTACTGACTGGACCAATCTTTGTTATCTTACAATCATATTATTGAAAATAAATCCTCTAATTTATTTTAAGTAAAAACAAAGTTAAATAATCGTTCCCTTATACTATATTTGTTCTATAAACCTGCCCCACTTTCAGGTTGTGGGAGTAGTGTCTCATAATTAAGTTCACAACGCATTCTTATGTTACATGACTGTTGAATTCTAACCATTATATTTGAAAGGCTGTGTTTTCTTTATTTTATTTTATTTTTTTCTTTGTAATGTTAGAAGATATATCTTGTTGTTGCTTTGTTTTTAATAAAAAAATTATTTGGTTGATAAAAAAAAAAGTTAAATAATTGTGTTGTAGATTATTGATGTAATTTTATATAGAATTAAAGATAATTTGAAAAAATGATAACATGAATTTGATCCATATGAGATTGATTGAGGTTGCAAATTGCGATGATCCAAAAAGCTTGATGTTTTTGTGACTATAAACTGATGAGAGACCAAATCTCAAAACTTGAATGTGACTGAGAAGCACATAAAGCAGACCTGTATAGACCAAATGGATCCTCAAGTGGCGAAGGCATTTTTTCTTTGTGATAACACCGAATGACTTCTGGTTATCCTTCACTTCAGATGGATTGGGGAAATTTCTCTGAACCAATCATCTTTAAAGTAAAGTTCTCTTTTCTTCTTGCCCCCCACCCTTGTGCTACTGCCACCGTGTTTCTACTGCTATCCTCATATTCATCACTCAATATAAAGTGACAATCCCATTTCATTTATTCTTGACTTTTTGGCTTCAAATTTGAAGTTGCAAAAAACCAAGACAACAAATTCTTGTCACTGTGGTGTATATATATGAGGCATGACTACGTTTTGAGCATTGTTTGTATACATATTACAAATATAATACAGTAATGGATGAACATATATAAAGTTTGTTCAACAAAAAATTATGTGTGAAAAGTTTTTTTTTTTTTTCTTGCCTAGCAACTTTGAAGTCGTAATAGGGTCATGATATGGTCTTGGAGTGTGGAAGCTAGATTTCTGACGAAAAGAGTATTAGGAGTAGTCTCTGGAGAACCCAAAAGGCAAATTGGTTGGTGAGAGGGTAGTGGTCACAACTCACAAGAAGGGATTAGCATGAGAGAAATATAAATTTTGGCAAAGTGTAGAACACATGATAGCCTGTTTTGGCAGGCCAGTTGTTTGATTCTGAAAGTTGCTTATGGAAGTCGATAGGCTTTCATGCTATATTGTGCCAGATTCTAGAAAGAGAAAAGAGAGGAGTCCGTGGGGGTAGGTTATGTTCCATGTGAAACTGTCACAGGTATTAATCAGTGATACAAATAAACAGCACCAAAAAGAGGAGGGCCATTAGCTTCTGCATGAAGACGTCCCTTTTTTTGTTATCCCACAGAATCTTATCCAACACATATTGGTTTTGACAATTGACAATGAGAGAAAATATAAAGTGAAAAAAAATTCTTTAGCAGACTTTAGAGATCATTTGTCAAAATATTCTCATATTAGTGGTTAGTATGTCTAAATACATTTTTAGAAGGTAGAATTTTAGTACGACTTACACAATTATATATTTGAAAGTTTATAGTACACAATGCTATTGCTTACTAAATTAATTTTTTGACTGAGAGATAGAGAGAATCAGGAGAAGCGTAACAATAACAGGTACGAGTGTTCAAATTTTGTCAAAAGGGAAAATAGTGCCTAAGATAAGATGATTTGGAACTTGGAAGTCTAGTTTCAATTGGCTTTTGGTTCTTAATGGGGAAGGACAAAGAGTACGATTTCACTATGGCCTTTCATATTGGGTATCTAAATGATTATAACGTGGATTACCGTACATAAGAAAAGAACTTGCAAAATTATAGCCTTCCTTCGATGCATATTCATGTGATTGTGAGGAGTGTGGACACAGAGGCTAAAACAGTCTGGAACCTACTTTTTCACAGAGCCATCCATTTTGTATAAACCGTCTAGTCTCACACAGCATGATAAGTATCTAATGTCACCACTGCCGTCTAGTTTCAACGATCCCCAAAATAGATCAAATCGTGATTCATGACGTTAGATCTAAATTTTACTTATGTATTCTTCTCTGCTTATTGTAGGATGAATTTATTATTATTACACTTTATTTTTTTTAGTCTGGTGGAAAATATCGTGAAGATTATCCTCAATACAGTAAAGTTGTTGACTTGAGACCTAAAAGCTTTTTTCTGATTTTTAGAAATGCTAACAACAAATTATTTAACAGACTCGTTCTTTAACAAACTCATTTCTACCAAATTATGTTGATGCTTTATGTTAAACGTGAAACTTTCACCTTGAAATCTTAGATACGCTCACATTCATGATGTTTCTATCAAATAAACTAGTATAAGATTTTATCTACTTATAAAGAAAATATTAAAGTATAATAAAACATTTCTCTAATGACCTTGTTTCACCTTTTCTGACATAAATATTCAACTAAATGAGGTGCATGCCCTTTCATGCTACTAACATTCCCTTTTGTTTAGGAATAATTAATTACTATTACTTAAACAAGCTTTTTATTCTTCAAATTTCCAGTTTTTACTATATAAGCTAATAAAAAATTCTACAAATTTCAACATCCTAGTTAAATTCTCTCGAGTAGGTTGTAAGGAAAAATTAATACCAATTTAGATTAAGGATGATTATTGATTTTAAATATTAAAATTTTTAATTCATAAAAAAACTAAATTTGATTGTAAATTTTTAAATTTATAAAATTATTCTTTTAATTTTCAATTTTTTATCAAATATCATTCCCACCAGGATAGGGACCCTCTTCTGCAACAAGTGGTGTTAAGATCAACAACTGATGACAACAAAGAACGTGGATACCAAGTATCGAGCCATGATAAAACTTAAAACAGTGATATCAACAAATTTTTATTATGTTTCAAATGAGATAAAAAATGCTTTAAGTTAAATAAAAAATATAATCACAATCATTTTAACTAAATACATTTGTTTCCAAAACACATTTTAAAATAAAAGGGAAAAAATGCTTTAAATTAAATAAAAAATGAAATCACAATCATTTTAACTACATACATTTGTTCCAAAAATGCATTTTAAAATAAAAAATTATATAAACAAAGATGAATGACAAGGCATTACAAATTTACAACTACAAATTTACAACAAATATAAAATCATTCTGTTAGTGTCTCAATTTCTATCTCAACCCATTAATATTTATCATGTCATTTAATAAGTTATATAAGATATAAAAAAATTATAAAAAAAATCATTATATAATATAATAATTATTGATTAACAAGGACGAGAATTAGACACAAGTTGAAACTGAGAATTTCAATTCCTTAGACTAGCCAAGTTACAAACAGTCCTGCGTCAGTTTGTGGTATAGAGAAATTCAGCCTTAAGAGGAAGTCTGCATTAATCAAACAACACAGCATAATTGAGACCGTACGATAAACAGCGAGAAAATTAACTTAGGCGTCTAAAGCACGGATAAGTTGAACTTGTTAACTTTGTATTTGCCTACGGTTTTGTTTCTGTTAGGTGACTTTCACTGCATGGTTGACATTTTACACGCATAATCTTGGAAAATAAAACAAGAATATGCAGAAACATGCGAGAGAAAAAGAAAAAAAAAGGGGGCAAAAAACAAGGCTAGATTTACTGTCCTGTGAAGTATAAGAGTTGGCCGAAAATGAGGACATAAAAAAAAAGAAAGAATATATAAGTCCATGTCTAGCAGAGGGCAGGGCAGAATCAGCTTTCAATCATTGGTTCAGGGCCAGATGCTTCAGTGCGAGTTCTGTTTGCTTGACGGACGGAGTTAAACAGAATGTCCTTGATGACCTACACAGAAGAAATTGACCATTATCTTTGACAAGCCTTGTAAACAATAATTTAAGTTGACAAAGGGAGAGAGAAAAGGATGGCGTGCAGGTCACCTGTGACATTAGACCATGCACTTGCTCCACAGTTATTTTTGCACTGTCGCGAGTAATCTTAGCAAGTGGAGATTCTTCCTGAAAATCATGGCAATGTCAGTTATAAGGAGAAAAAATTGAAGCAGTGGAAAAAATGTTAACATCATCAGCATTCCGTGGTTTAAAAATATTGATACACAACAGCTACAAATGATTAACAGTCACAGACCTACCATACATGTGCTTGGTTCTGTATCAGTTTCTCATTTAAGCTTACAAAAACATTTTAGATTCATATTCAGGAACAAGAATTAGTCAGGAATTTATAATTAATAATTGCAACCTGTTCCAAGTTTTTTGCTTTGTGACAGATGTCTATGTTTTTACAATATAAAAAAAAAAAAAAAAGAAGAAACTTCTTGAAGAATGGGATTGAACAAAGAGTTTAATTGGTATTCAGTTAATCATAACTTTTCATCTATATAACTTTTAAAATACTAATTAATAAAGTCAACAAACTTACCATGAAAGAAAGGTTGTCATTGAACGTCAATGTAAAGATCTTTACACTCTCAATGTATACCAATTAAACTCTTAAACAAAATGGAATTTAAGATACAAACACCAAATATTTTATCCTTCCTTTTTCAAGATGCGGGTATTCTCATATATAAGTACATTTCCTACCTTCATCCCCGTGCATAAGATTTTTTTAAAAATTTATTTGTTCTTTTTTTACAAGACTCTTTTCAAGTTGTTTACATTAATTATTTTTTGACCAATATACTCTTAATTATTTTACAATAAATACTATAAATTATTATTAATTTATGAGGATTGTAGAACAAGACTAATACACATTAATCAAGTAAAAAGTGATTGAATAAAAATAAGAGGATTTGTTCCAATCATTTTAAGGGTAATATTGGAAATAATATAAATTAGTAAATTTAATGTTACTAACTAAATTAACTTTCTTAAAGAGTGTAAATTAGTTAAAAGAGTCTTGTATTTAGGGACCAAGGTAATATATAGTTTTGGTGTCATGGCCAAGTGGTATGCACATATATATGTGCAACAAGCATAGTATCCACCATCATGAAAGGGCATTATAGTGAAACTTTACACACATTACAGAAGAATTGCCTCCAACTAAGAAATAAATGTTCATCATGGAAATATGGAAGTGATATGTAGCCCAACAGTGTCAGGTAAAGTTGTTTACTAAACCAACTCCATAGAAGTTTTTCCATTTTTTGCATGATATTGTGACCACAAGCATACACGTGCATACTTGTAGAGATTAGTAATAACAGAGCAGTAAATTGACCAAGTAAATCTAAGATGTCAAGGGAAACCAATACAACAAATTAAACCAGCAGAAATTAAGTTGTCATCTGCAAAAACTAATAGACACCAAGCACAATTTAGTACTCAATTAATCCTTACATTAGATGATTTAACATATGACTTGGCCAATCAGAAAAGAGTCCAAATAGTGACAAGTGACAACATCATCGGAAATGTATTTATCTAATATTTCCAATTCCTAGGAATTTTGTGTATGAAAACAAAACATTTAAAGAGAAAAGTACAGACTAGGACTAAAACTAATTGTAGTGGTGTTTTCTTTAGCTATGATTAAGACAAAAAGAAACAAGCTCCCAGTGGCAATCCAACACCCTCATTGAGAAATGCACTTATCCAATATTTCCAAGAATATTTGTTATTGCAAAAATGGCACATTTAAAGGGAAAAAGTAAAGATGAGAACTAATACCAATTGAGTTTGTTTCTTTAGCTACAAAGTATGGGAAGGACAATTGACAACAGAGTGAATAATCGTATTTTGGAAAATTCTCTTGTAAACAAAAAGACCATGGAAAAAAATCTTTAGAACGTAGAAGCTAAAGCAACAGTTAGTCAACAAGCTCAAACATCCACATCTCCAACATCCAAGTCCTGATATTCTGTTATTAAGATGATTCGGGATGTTCTACATTATGTGTATTTTAATTCTCAGTCAGTTATGCTAGGTGAAGTATAGAGGATTCAACAAAGCTATAACCGTTTTAACACTGAAAGTTCATACGTTTTAATTCTTGTCAATTGTAGTTATCCTCTTTTCTTCTTAATGGGAAGTGGTTTATAGGGCAACTGGAAAGTGGTACCACATTTAGGGCCTTCGTGTTTGGGTAAAATTAATTTGAGCTGTTGAACATAATTAGGATGTGTGTCCTCATTAATCTCATTCCTATATCTATATTGGATAATAGTTTTTTTATTGGCAAGAGGCAGAATTTTTCCAACACCAAAACAAACTACGGCTTAGTCATATAATGCAAAAGCCAATACAAACCAAACTGAAAAATGAAATAAGGTAAGAAAAACTGTTACATGCATTCATATCTTGACGCTGACATATAGCTATTGAGCTATGAAACCAGTGTGAGCAAATCTATTCAAGGCATGCATTACTTTAATACTCAAATGAAAGTTGAAATAAAACCATACAATTCGCTTCTCCTGACTGTAGGCTCTTCATCTGACAATCGGATTGGTGTTAGGTTTCTAAGACACAAACCTCCATTCATCATAGATGTAAGCATATTTCAAAAGTACCATTATAAATTTCATTTTACAACATATTAAGAGCCAGGCAATCCTGTCAGTCATTCAATTCACTTTTAAGAGCCAGGCAGCCAGCACACATAATTATGATCTCGATGGAAAATTTTGTCTGGAATTAGGGATCTGATCTTATGACATGATAATGTGGCATCATTCATGAAGGAAACTCGCAGATGTTTACAAAGCCATTAACAAAGGCATCACAAATTTGTAATGGATCTAGTCAATACATCCAGCATTTGGTTCAAATTTTCTTCACTACAGTTCCTAGACCAATAAATGGAAAAGCACAATGAACTATACTGATCATGGGTTCTCACTGCTGACTTCTGACCTAAGAGTTGTATATCTAAATTTTCATACAGCATGAATTGAATTATAACTGAAAAACACCTTGACAGGTTGTTTTTTTTTTTAAAAAAAAAAAAAGCTATCCTGTCATGAAACGCTTAATCCAACAGAAGCGTCAATACAGAACATCCCAAAAATGAAGTAAATTACTGTAACTGAATCTTGTAGAGCAACAGTCACTCACCTCTTTCTTTCTAGGCGCAGGTGCTATTAAAGACCCAAAGCGTGAATGTGCCAACTGATTTTCTGCTTGTTCTAGCTTCTCAGCTGCAATAAAGGAATTCTCCAACTGAGAGACTCACTTTTAAAAGATAATAACATTAACAACAACACAACAGTTTATAAGAGAATGCAGAACCACTCTACTCTACAATCACGTTGACAACAAACGGCAGAAACAAAGCAAAAGGAGTACCTAAATCGGAGATTTGGCCAGCAACATAATCTCCATTACCCAACAGAGGAGAAGACGACAGCGTATTCACCCAATACTTGTTCCACAGCAAATCCAAGAGGTGTGAATCAAGAGAAGACTTAAAGTAAGTGATATCCAAGGCATAATACTGCAAAAGCAAACAAATGCAATTGATAAAGAGGAAAGTAAAATGAAGCAAGGTGATTAAAAATTATGAAAGAAAGAAAAAAGACCTGTTTACAGTGAACACCAAAATCCTCAATCTTATTGAGAGGAATAGTCTGATACTCGGAAATAGGCTCATCTGGAGGCTTATACCCTTCAGGATAAGTCCTGAAAGCCCCAATCTCAACCTTGCCCGCAGAAACGGTCCTCGTGGGGTCAATCACAACCGCCAAAAACGGTTCCTGAAACTGCTGATTCAGCATCTGCGTTGAAACATCGATCCCCGAGAGCCAACAACCATACCCAGGATGAGAGTGATACCATCCAACAACATTCTCCAACCGCCCAGCCTGTGATAAAGAAGTTAAATGAAAACTGAAAACTAGGGTTAGGGTTAGGGTTAGGGTTAGGGTTTAAGCGAAGGAACCTGTTTGTTTGTCTGGGAATAATCGACCATGTACTCATAGGCATCGGCCTGAGCATTGACGCGCGTCTCGGTGCCTTCGACGGGGAGAGCAAAGGCGTCCATGACGATGATGGCGTCGGCGTCGGTTTTTCCCTGCATGAGGCCCATGACCTCGATGGTGCCGCCGGAGCGCGCGTGGACGACCATCTTGAGAAGCGCGAGTGCGGAGATCTTGACGCGCTTGAAGTAGTGGGGGTCGTTGGCCCAGGGCTTGTCGCGCTGGAACTCGTTCTGCCCGGCTTCGTCGTAGTAGAATATGGAATCGTCGGCGTTCGTCGTGGTGGTGGTGGTGGCGCCGCCGCCCGGAGTGTCCATGGGGATGATGTTGTTCTCGAGCTCCCATGTTTTCTGCGCGATCGCCGATGAAGACGATAACCCTTCCATTTCTCTGCCCTGCAAAGTGCACGACTGGGAACCACACCCTCTCTTCTCTCTTTTCTCTTTTACTAGCACACTCTTTTGTTACCTCTCCACACTGAAAATTCAATTAACAAAGTATTCTATTTCATGTTAATCAAACATTTATTCTTCTTTCATGAAGGTGTTATTCTTTTATATGACAAACAATACTTTTTTAAGTACAATTGTTTATTTATTTTAATGAAAAAAATTAACATAAATTAATTTTTTATTTTGGATAACAAATTTATTGAAACTTAAAATAATATTAATTGGTATAATTCAATTTAAATTCATGTCACTTTTAATTTAATTTAAAACTTTACCACTTAATACTTCAAAAAAAAACTTTACCATTTAATAATTTTTATTTATATTATTAATCATGAAACTGACTGTGTTTAAATTTGCTTTCAAATATTATCCTTAAATGTTTTTTAACAATTAACTATTTTAAAAATTAAAAAAAAAACAAAAAATTATTTTCAAAACATCTGTGATATTTATCATTTTGGTGTTTGTGTTTAGTTTTTAATTTTACTTTTAATTATTTTGAATAATTACCTAAAATTAAAAAACATATAAAACTAACATACTCACTATTTTAAAAAAATAATTATTATTTTATTAACTCATTTTTCCTATTAAAAAAAATTGAAGAACTTGCAATTTAAAAAAAATTGTATATGAAAATTACTAATTTTCTATACTACAAAAGAAAAATAATAATATAAAAAACTATTTAACTAATTTCTAAAATAACTTTATTGTTTAAGAGTTTAATTAGTATATACTCGTAGTGTAACACTTTTTACACTAACATTCATTCAATCACAATCTATAATTGATGGTAAGTTTGTTGACTTTACCAATTAATATTTTAAAAGTCATATAAATATATATTATATAATGTGAGTAATATTTTTACTCTATTAATGCAAATTAATTAAACTTTTTGTTTAATGAAAAATACTTTTATAATAAAATACTGCTAATTAAGCTCGAACAATCTGCTGTAGTCTTGATAGTCATTCTTTAAAGTGACTTGTTATATTTATAACACAAGAATAAACATTTAAAACTATAAATTAATATCAAGAATCATTAATATATGTTGTAAAAATATAAAATGTTTTTTATGAGTTTAATGTTTATATGATTTTAACCAGATATAATATTATCAATTAATAAAAAGTTAATCAACAAAAAATATTGATAGTGTAATTATTATTAGAATATAATAAAAATTAACAAAATTATCGTTGATATTTAATAATAGTATAAAATTATTTTTTTTTATTATTAGTACATAAGTTTTTATCATTCAATCACAAATAAGAATTACATGTAGTTAAGGGGTCTAACTCAATTGATTCAGTATGAAAGTTGTTGTAAACCCTTAGAATGTCTTTAACTCATGTTAAGAGTATAAACAAAAAAATAATAATTATATATAATAAATTGATTGACTTTTAAAATAACGTTTTAAAAGTCATATTTAGGCATGACATCGGGGCAGAAATAGATATAACATTCTCATCTGTATCTCCATTTTTAAAACTCATCCATATTCTCGTCCCTATACTTGGTGGATATGGGATTTACGTCCTTATCTCCATCCTCGTCAGACCGTTTCATATCGGAAAAAAAATTATAATAACATTTTAATAGAAAATAATTTGTTTGAACAAAATTATATTAATTCAAAAATTATCTAATAAATGTCAAATTTGTAATTTGTTAATTAAATGTTAAATCTTTTTTTTTTGTTAAGATAAATGGATATTTGAGCCATTAAAATAAGAGTTAGGTGATGCGGGTACGGAGACGAGTACGGTATGAAGTAGGTATGTATATCATCATTCCTGACTTAACAAATTGGATATTTTTCATACCTGTATTGTGCCAGGTCAGACCATATATTTTGCATCAACTTTAAAGCGGGTTCAAGGATTGTTTACGAATACGGGTTTATTTGTTGTACCTAATCATACTAAGTTACTAAAATGAAGAAAGGAAATAAACAGAAAAAACATATAAAATAATAACTCGACGTTCCTTTAATGTTATAATAATAAATTAAGTAAATTAATAATTATAGACAAAGCTTTTCTTTTATTTTCTTCTCATAAAAAATTATAATTTAATTTATTTTTGTTCTCTTTAATTGCTTTGTGCAACAAAAGTAGAAATGAAAAATTATCTAATTTTTGCATCCCTAATGCTCTACTTGGAGAAAAGAAAAACTGAAAAAGAAAGAGATGAATGGAAAGTGGTATGAAAACAATAAATAATTTTGAAAGATCAATTTTTTTTGTATTTTACTTTTATTTTATGTCTTTTTTGACTCAAAAGTTAAAGGTTTTATGTCTGCATCTCTATAATTTCTCTCTATAGTCCATAGTTTTTTAAAATGGCAAAAATGGTCTTAGGTAAAAAAGTAAAAAATTTGTGAGTTTGAATTAGCTAATCCGAACTTGTAAAAACATTTGTACTGCTAAACTCTAAACCCTAATATTATGGTTTATACTATTATGATTAATGGCCTTTGCAAAAATGATTGTCTTAAAGAAGCCAAAGAGTTGTTCAATGAGATGTAGATAAGGGAATCAGTCCAGATAAATTAGTTTACATTTCTTTGATTGATGGGAACATGAAACATGGAAATCTTGAAGAAGCTTTGAGTTTGCAAAATAGAATGCTTGAAATAGCTATGGAGCTAGACTTGCATGTGTATGCTTCACTTATTTGGGGGGTTTTCTCATTATGAACGAGCAAAGTCATTGCTAGATGAGATGCTCCGAAAATTCATGATTCCTAATCAAATTCTCTGCATTTATCTATTAAAAAAGTATTATGAACTAAGAGACATCAATGTTTCTTAAGATCCGTCTCTCTTCCACGTAGCTACTCTACTCTTTCCCCCTTTTTAACCCATTTTCTTCTACCTATTATTGTTGCTTTTGATTCCATTTTTAAGACTTGTCTTCCAATCAATTGTCTACTTCTCCGATGACTCTAGCCTTTGCAGGGCGTATCAAGTTCGATGTCACAATTTTTTATTTTTTTTTACAATTTTTACAAGTCTGGGTTAGTTAATCCGAATTTGCAAAAACATTTTTTTCAAGTCCAAATTGATCAATCGTGAGAGATGAAAATGTAAGGTGAAAAACTCCAAAAGTTAAATATGTAAAACGCACTAAATTGATAATTTTTCTTACTATTTTCATTATTAATGGACTAGAGAAATGACAACTTTTCATTTATTTTTCTGCACATGTAACCTTCAATTCTTGCCTTTTCTTACAACCAATCATGAGATAAGCCTTAATGCACGAGGCTAGGGGGGCTGTCAGTTCCTCCTTGGCGAGGAGCTCAGCCTGCAATCAATCGTTCAGCCTCATCGTACAAGGATGAAGGATTAGCCAACGACTGAACACATGCTTGGGCCGGGACTCAACCCCAAGTCAGCAATTGCTCAGTACCAGGATAACAACTTCCCCGCAATGACTTGATTCTCACCCCCCGAAGGTCTCAGAGACGCAATCCCAAAACAATCCCTGAGGATCTCGGTCCTATGGCTACCCCAGGAAACCACCTCCTATCCCCGGGAGGAGCAAGGGCTCAAGCATCCTATAAAATTGACACTCTCAAATGATCGCAGAATGCTTCACATTTGAAATTTGAATCCTTTTGACTAGGCCTCCAAAACCCTAGGCACGATCTAGTTTATGAAACAACTTTCTTACCTTGTCTTTTGTCAATCCAATCGATGCATACAAAAGCCTTTCATTAAACTCAAACTAATTCCAGTACTGTATGTAATATTACAAAATATTATGATTCACCGAGGAAGCCATATGGGAGTGTAAGGATCGACGTTACCAATTAATGCTGCACGACACGAGTCTGTACAGATCCCGTAACCTCATATAAGCAAGCTAACCAGGGTAAATAAAAAAAATGTCGCTAATGAACCATTTATACAGCAAATACATTCCAATTCCTGAACCTGATTTCCCTGAACAACCAAAAATAAAGAGAATAGATGAAAGATAAACCTGTCTAAGTTGACACTCATTCTTGAATATTATTAATCTCACAACAAATGACCTGCAGAACCCTACTTTCTAAGCTAACAGTAACTTAAAATTTAACATACAAATTACAAAGGGCATCATTTGACACCCTTGCTCCTGCCCCTTCTGTTGTATCTGGTTGTAATTCTTCTTGCCTTTTGCTTACCAATGCTAGTTGGGGTGGTCGGTAAGCCTGATTCTACACCCGGCTGAGAAGTATCCTGTTGAACCTCGTACACACTGGAACTGTTCTGTGAACCAGAGGCAACACTGTCTTCTTCTTTGAAAGAGGCAGGGACGTCCCTAGTCACATTAGGCACTTCTGTTGATTCACGCAACGTCTTACAAGCCTCTTGCTCAAGATCACCCTCAGCTGTCCTTTCCTTACTTGAATCAATTGAATTGGGTTTGTTGTCCAATGTGTTTCTGTTCTTTTCAATAAAATGCCCTGCATTGAAACTTGTAAACAGGAAAATGGTAGAATTAATTTAAATTTACTATTTTGATAGCTGGAATAAGAAACGAAGACCAGTATTTCTTTTCCCAGATGGGTGGGGGAAACAGTCAGTTGATTTTTGGTAATGACTTTAATACTGTGATAACTGTAAAGGTGGAAGGTACCTAGGTTATGTATAAATAGGTTTTACATTGAGAACCCTCAACATCAAAGAAAAGCCGGCGAACCATAAATTTACCTTGGCCCTGAAGAGGGGAACCCATTTGCCGATGCATCCTCTGCTCTAACCTTCTCTTTGATGACTAAGTGGTCACTATCTTGTAATCTAGAATTTATAGCTGCATTCATACGAAGGAGAATCGTAGAAGATGAAAATCAACATTGAGAATACTGAATAAAACATTTAAATCTGGAGCACAAGGGAGAAATTTATCATAACCAAACAAGGGGGAAACACCATTAATCTACCAAACATGATAGATCCTGTAGATTACCACCCTGATCTAGGTAAAGACATTATCTTGAAAATGCAGAGCATAACATTTAATCAAGAATCATTATGTGAGTAGCTAAAATGAGAAGTCAAACCGAAACTGAGTTACAATTAAGTTAATAAAAGTCAAATTACGTGAAAATTCTAAAGGAGAGAATATGAACACAAAGAACTAGTACAAAACAAAAGGAAGTTCATACTATACAGATATAATGTTTAGAAGCAAATAATGAACTTGCATCAATATACACAGCACATACGAAAAACATGTCTATTTTGAAATATGGTGCATAATACAGAGAGAGAAAGAGGAAGAATCAAGTTACTTTTAAGATAATTTTGAAAGAGTTACTCTTCATCTCTATCTTTCATTTTCTTGTAATCTAATGGTTAAAGATAAGGACCTTTTTAAAACCATTAGATTAGAAGAAAATGAATGATAAATATGAAAAGTAACTCTTTTAAAATTACTCTATTAGTAACTAAACTGAGTCCCTAAAAGTACAAGCATTGGTCAATTTAATTCTTAAAATTATAAAATATATTATTTTAATCCTTGAAATTGACAAACATCAGTCTTTTTAGTCTATATATCAGTACACTGTAATTTCAAAGACTAAAATGACCATCATTTGGTAATGGCTCGGATTAAAAGAAATATTTATACATATATTGCTTTATAAAAACACGCAAGAAAATCATATAAAAAATATCTAATAACTTACATCTCCATGAAATCCAAGTGAGATGATAAGGGCTACAAAACAGGGCAGGAATGGCCAGTGAAACCTCACTATTTGGAGGCTATTCTGTTTTTCTAAAGTAAGGAAATAAAAAAACTGAAATTTCTCTGCATGTATTGCACATTGCAACAAAACATTGAATGAATAACTTTAACTTTAACCTTAACTCGTTGCATGAAAAGTGGAGAGTGAAAAGTTATTAATGTAGGGAAGTGAGATGAAAGAAAATATTTCCCTGGTTTGGAAATTAAAGAAAGTAGTAAAAAGATGTCAACAACTGGTGGGTCCTTTATACTCAAAATAGACGTGAAAAGAAAGTGTAAAGGAAATTGATGCTTCCAAAATTAACCCTATTTTGCTTACATAGATAATAAATGTATGAATAATTTTGTGATTGTAATAACTTTTATTCATAATTATAATTTTCCTTCCTTTTCATACCAATTTTTTTTCAACAAAACAACTTCAATTTTCACTCTGTTTCATCTCTCTTTCTTTCCTTTTCTTTATTTATCCTTCATCACACTTTCTTTTCTTTTCTTTCCATACAACCACATTTTCTTTCTTTCCTTTTCTAATGGAGGACATTGAGCCTCCACCAGCAACCCAAACACACAGGGGGATGTCAAAGCCCTACAATAGTCAGATAGTGAGCTTATGGGAATTGTGGCATGGGATTGTGTACACTCAATTTTCAGCCAAATCCAACACAAAGTCACATGGACTTCACATTTTCTCTTAGCTTCACCAGCAGATACTAATGCTATGAGAAGATACCACCGATTGCAAGGTTGCAAAATTAAACACTTAGAATTGTGCAATGGCTCATGATGCACTGCTATACACTATAGCATCTCACAATTGCATCAACCGAGAATGTTTTCAAATCATAAAGCAGCCAAAGGAACTGATTCAAACCTTCTCTAGTTTCTTCAACTGAGTCTAGCTGATGACCAGGCCCATTTGTGTCACTGATGCCATTGACTTTAACAGGACTGTTCTCCCTGTTACATTCAGAAAAAAGCTAAAATTAGAAAAATAATAAACAGGGCCAGAATTCATACCAAAAGCCTGACCAGATCTCTGCACATAAGACAGTTGGTAATCATAGACTTCGACAGGATTCAATTGAACATAATTTCTAACAGTTATTGTCAGTCTTGCAAGTGGTGTCTAGAGTTGCAAAAATTTTCTGTTGGTCACCCATAAGAAAGTGCAATGACATTGACAGGATTAAACTCAACATAATTTCGAACAGTTATTGTCAGTCTTGCAAATGGTGGTGCCTAGAGTTGCAAATATTTTCCATTGGTCACCCATAAGAAAGTGCAATGCAATAATCAAACACTGGATTCTTCAAAGACCTTTAGACAAGAGAGTCATTAGTTTCAGACAGCGTAGCACAAAAGGAAATTTTTGAGATACAGTAAAGTTAAAAATTCCAAAAATCAACCAAAAGAGAAAATGTCAAAAAGTTTATCAATAGATCAACCTAGGCTGTATTGAGAAACTTAAATGCATTGTATAAGATAAGTTGGGGTGGGAAGAATATGGTAATGGGTCCATTTGTTTAAACTTATTTCTTGGAAAAAATGCTTTTTTAATTAAATAAGCAGTTTTATGATTTATTTTAATGTGTTTGTTTAATAAGCCCTTATTTTCAAAATAAACAGTTTTCTGCCGTTTTTTTAAGAAGCAAATCATATATGCTTCTTAAAAAACAATTATTTTCAAAGCGCTTTTTTAGAAACACTTTTAAGTTTAAACAAATGGACCCAATATCAGAAAGTAAATGATAAAACACTTGAGTTACTGAAATAGACCTGCACAATTTATTGAAAAGAAATGACAAGTTGACAACATGATAGAAATACTCTAACCTGGGCATATCATGCCTTTTTTTAAGAAGCAAATCATATATGCTTCTTTTGAAGCTTTTTTAGAAACACTTTTAAGTTTAAACAAATGGAGCCAATATCAGATAGTAAATGAGAAAACACTTGAGCTAATGAAATAGACCTGCACAACTTTATTGAAAAGAAATGACAACATGATAGAAATACTCTAACCTGGGCATATCATCCGAGGTCCTGTCTTTTAATCCTGAATTAGTTATTTCTCTGGCGCCATCTTGTGTATCTATGTGGCATAAATTTTCATAAGCAAAGAAAAAACTGTTAAACTTCTGCTGTGAGATGGGAGAATAAGATTATTGTATGATACATGGAAACGAACTTTATCTACTAGTCAGGTGGCATTAACAAAAAGAACAATGGCTTTATACTTGTTAGGAGTTAAGGACCTGTTGGGTGATTTTTTCCAGAAGCACTTCTAGGAGAAAAGAATACAAAGAAAAAAGTCAAAATAGCTTCTCCACAAGTTTTTTTAAATGATGAGAGAATTTTTACAAGCTAATTTTTAAAAAGTCCCACATTTTTTAAAAGACTATATCAGAAAGCTTTTACATATTAGCTTGAAAAAGTTTCACATCTTCCAAAAAAGCTTATCATAGAAAAACTTTTATAGACTTTTGTCTTCGTATTTTCTTCTCCTAGAAGTGCTTCTAAAAAGGCTTACCCAAACAGGCCCTAAATCATACTTCCCAGCTTTAAAATAATAACAATAAGTGAACAATGTCTGTGTCAAATAGCCAAATTATAATTCTCTCAAATATCTCAAAAGAAAAAGCATTAACAATAAACAAATGCTTTTGCTTCTAAAACATATTTGACTAACATAGTAGGTATAAAGTCATAGTCGGCAGCAGTGTTACCTTTGGTCTGCTGAACAGCAACACAATCCTTAGGGGGAAAAAAGAAAGCAAGAAAGAAAAAAGAAATGCGTTAGACATAAAAAATATAGTTGATCCTTAAAAAACCTTGAATGCATTACTAGGAAGGGGGTTGTGTTATATAAACTCCAGTTCAGATGCACACCTGATTCTGTTCAAAATTAATGTTAACTGGATCAGAAAGCACAGATTCAGATTGGAACTCATCCAATTTAATCTTCAAGTCTGAAGGGAAATGAAGTTAAATGAGTACATCACCAAGAGTCTCTATACGTTCTAAGGAATAAATATGTTTTGCTAATAAAACAATTTATCAGAATAAACCAACAGGCTTCCTACAGCAATAGAATCATACCTGGAGAGACCTGAGAACCTAATCCCCTGGCCAAGTTCACAGATGCATCCACTAAATTTGTAGAATTGTGTACTCTCTCCCCCAAACTAGCTCCAATATTTTCAATAGCTGAAGAGCTTACATCATTTTTATTCTCCATGGCAAATGCAGACCAATCAATTTTTGAGGAGGGAAGTGTCCTTAGCAAATCCTCTGTTGCCCTGGACCTTACTCTTCGTATTTCATCCTGAATACTCCATGAACCAGTAGCAGTGGAGTCCCTTTTCAACTGCATTTCAGCATCACAACTCAAATAAAACAATCCATAAAACACAACATTAGAATACTGTAACAGTGTAACCAATCAACCCGAATGACAACCCAGCTATGATTGATGGAAGTAATTTGTGTAAATTCTGTGAGAAATGATATTCCCGAACATGAGAAATTCTACCAAGGTGCATCACATAATTGGTGAAAAAGGAAATACATAAATCCTCTGGCTTTTACCATGTAACAATCATAGATTTTCTAGAACAAATCTTCTCGCTAAGTTATCTTTTCAAAGCTTAGCTGAATCATATGACCTTTAAATTTTTTTTTATTGGAAGCTCATGAAGTAGCTTGCTATAGAATCTTTTTTTTTATTTTGGCAATAGCACTCATCAAGAGCATGAATGGCCCATTCACTGAGGCAGTAGGCTTATGGGTTGGATTAATTACATAAGATATACCACATGGTTAAAGCTTCATACTTTGATTAACTCTCATACTTAAATTTAGGTCATTTCACCCATCAATTGTCAGCTAACTTTAGAAATTTAATGCTAATATAGGGAACCTTTTTCCCTCCAACTGAACCTTCCAAGGTACCCTTCCTTTATCCCCTCATCTTACTATTTGCAGAACCTTTTCTTATAGAAGTTAATATTTAAGCATCAAATTGGCATTACCACCATCTCACTCTTCTTTTCCTAACCTACCGCCTCCCCTGCAAACCTATTTTCCAAACTAAAGAAAGAAAAAAAACCATCAAAAGTCTGAACAAAACAATCTTCCACAGGCAGGATGCATACCAATATCAAGGTCCATTCACTACCTTCTCTAAGAAACATCTAGGACTTTGTGGCATCAACTTAGATCCAATTCAACAAACTAATTGTACCCAAACTGCAATTGATAAGAAGGAACACCATGCACAAGCAAGCAAGAATGCACGTGACCAGGGGGAGATCAACATTAGAGGAACATGAGAAAGGTGAAATTAGGACATTTTCAGGCTGGGGCTCATAAAATCTACCCCCTTCCCCTACCTAGCAAACTTAGCAGACAATTATAATGCAAAATAACTCTACTGAAATTAAACCCTGTATTTTACACTTTCAATTCAACCTACATACCTGATACTCCCTCTGACATAACTATATTTTTCAATTAAGCTTCCACATTATCTAAAGATAGCCAAACAAAATGACATGCAACTATCTTGAAAATGAAATAGAGCCTTTCTATCTTATTAGAAATGGAGGATTTAGATCTAACTCAACCTTCCAAAACCAGCTTGTAAGTTGAGGTTTGCACCTCCCTTAAGGCAAAATAACTCTACTGAAATTAAACCCTATATTTTACACTTTCAATTCAACTTACATACCTGATACTCCCTCTGACATAACTATATTTTTTAGTTAAGTTTTCACATTTTCTAAAGATAGCCAAACAAATGACATGGAACTATCTCAAAATAAAATAGAGCATTTCTATCTTATTAGAAATGGTGGATTTGGGTTTAACTCAACCTTATAAAACTGGCTTGTAAGTTGAGGTTTGCACCTCACATATATACTATTAATTGGTCATTATTACTAGTCAATGTGGGATCTTCACCACACCCCCACACCAAAGATTAGACATCTCGAGTGTGAAGTTTGTAAGATTGAACTTCTGTGGGTGGTCCGATAGTAGCGCAACAAATACCGTATTAGAAATGGTGGATTTAGTTTTAACTCAACCTTACAAAACCAACTTATAAGATGAGATTTACACCTCATATATATACTATTAATTGGCTATATCACTAGTTGATGTGGGATCTCCAACATATATAATTCTTGTTCAATTTTCTCTTACTCTATCTGTATTAGTTTTCAAAATTTTTAAGTTCGTCAAATTTTAGTAATAAATTAATAATGAATTTTCGGGTTTAGCTAAGCATCATGCCGATAATATCTGTAAAAAGGTAGGACCCAATTTTCTAAATAAAACTTCCAGTTTGAAGAAAAAAATAGATCTGGTGTTTCCGAAATAAATAAAGAACATATAGGTAAAAATAAATAAAGAACATATAGGTAAAAATACCAGTTTGAAGAAAAAAAATGACTAATAAAAAATATCAAACTATCAATAAGATATATATGTGATTTCCGAAATAAAATCACACATTAAATGGCACCTTGGAGGATGATGTAGAATTGTTGCCAAATAGATATGGTGTTTCTTCTTTAAATAGCTGAATTCCAGATGGTGTTTGAGGTTTAGTATGGTCTATGGAAGGTGATGCCCATGGCGGACGTGTGCGCATATACGACTTGGCCACATCCACTGGTGATCCTTCACCTTTGAGATCCTGCATATCAGCCAGGTATACAGGTAAAAACAACCTATTAATGTGAAATCATATTACTATGATGTACTCATACATTATACAAAGAGAGAAGTGCAAGGAGATAACATGTACAAACATTGAAACATCAATATATGTTTTTCCACAAACTGAGACAAAGAAAGAAAAGGTCACTAACTTGAGGCAATGCAACCAAATTCAAACTAGGACTTCCATAACCTATATCTGAATTTGTATCTAATCTTGACTTCTTTTCCTGCAGCCATTTCTTTGCCTCCATAATGGCAGCACTTTGGAGATCAGGTGAATCTGTATCCAAGAAATAATAAAATCCATGACCAGGAAACACATATACGTTAAAACTGAGTTTTGTATGTAGAGAATACCACTCCCAAGAGTATTGTTGGGTATATCCATTGTCCTCTTAACCCCATCATCATCATTTGCAGGAAATACCACTCTTGATCTTATTATTTTTATCAACCTATCACATTCTTCCCTGATCAAATATCTAACGTTAGAATATTATACTGAACAACTAGAGGAAACAGTTTATGTATCCATAAATACAGTTCCATTCTCTATAGTTTAAACAAGACATATAGCTCAAGGTCTGCAAATTAGTAAAAAGCATTGATATCTTTGCCTCTTCTGATATGATAGGTTCACTTCATAAGGTAAAGTGCATATATATCTGTCGATTGAAAAGATTAACGGTGGAGATTTTAACAACTTTATAATTTGTTATAATACAATATTTGCATGTATTATATCACAATATCAAGCATAAATTGAATAAGTAATAACCTTGCACTTCACCTTCTAAAGCGTAGCCCTCACTTTAGAGGAGTCAAATTCACCAATGATATATGCAGGCATAGCACACTTCACATGATCATGTTCGCTCCCTGGCCTGGCTTAATGCTTATCTTTTGAAACTTCCCAAATTTAGGCAAGTTAAAATCACCAAGATTTAACTAACCAACCTCAGTTAGTGGAATAAGGCTTAGTTGTAAAATCACCAAGATTATATAAAATTGGATGAAATTTTGAAGTCAAACAAATTCTCTCAAGTCCTGCTATAAATTAAAAATTGACCAATGCAGAAATGTCTTCTATGATTTGACCACTAGCATCTTCAGGAGTTCTAGATGGTAATCATGGTATGCAAGTAGAAAAATATGTAACAGAATTATATTATATTATATATTAGAGGCTAAAATTACTGTTAATTTTAAATTCAACTCTGAACATAATAGATAGCCGTAAAACCAGGATGCATACATATAGTGTTTTTTTTATTTAACTACAGGAAATGACATTTTAGCAAACGAATATCAAGAACTTTCAACAAATTATCATATCTAAAACAAGGATGAAAAAAGGAAGAAACAACAAAGGAATATCCACATGTTAAACTTATAATTAAATAATTAATATAAATCTTCAGTACCTTGAGAATGACTCCTTCATAACTAGCTGCTCAATCATATGCTTGTTTTTGCTATTCCCAAAAAATGGCTGGAGCCCCTTCAGAGAAAAAATTATCAGTTATGATGTCTCATCCTTTCATCATACAGATATCAATATAAACTGTGCAATGCTATTAGATAAATCAAGGGATTCATGAAGATTGAAGACAAGAAATCACCCATCAAATTGTCTCAAACTGAATGGAAAATAATCTACAGTAATGTCAAAAAGCCAATGCATTTCTAAAAATGACAATTTATTGCTTCAAATTTGTCAATCACTACTGGAACAAGTTGTCTAAGAGGAAATGCTATGAAAAATGCCATGTCTCTGCAACATATATGGAAGTGCATGCGTCAACATGCATTGCATGCATAATAATGAACAGCACTTCAATTTCCCAACCAATAAAAAAAAGGAAAAAATAACAATAATAATTCACATATATGCATTACAATTTACAAACCCAAAAAACTTATCGTAAAGAACTAGTTTCTATGATAAGAAAGGCCCTAAGTCTCAATCGAGCACAGGACAACATAACAGAGTGTCAACTACCTTGTTCAACGCCACATCATCTTCAGAAGTGTTATCATTTTCATCATCGAAAGTACCAACTTCGTCTGCAAAATTAGACACCAACCACATCTTTTAGTATGGGACAACAATGGCAATAGCCCAATAGTAATACATATTTTGTTTTTGTTTTTTTAACAAAGGACGACCATGATCCATACTCAAAGCTAAATTTAAAACACACAACACATCAACGCAAGTTGACCAATTTTCCAAACCCAATTAAGCACTTTAAAACAGCCATAATTACAAGGCACCACCTACCTCGACTACTAGATCTACCAAACCAAGATCAACTAAGTCAAAATAAAATAAATTCAGCATGCACAAGCTCTGTTACTCAACTGCACGCAGTCAAAATCAAATAAAATCCCTATATAATGGAAATTAAAACCAAAAAGTACAGAAACCCTAGTATTCCGGGTACAGAAGTATAACAGTACCAAAAATGCGTAAACATTAAATAACAGACATTACCAGCATCGGAATCGTCAGCGGAAGAGGAAGGCGAAGAAGTAGCAGAGGAAGAAGAAGTAGGGGAAGGTTCGAGATCCAAAACAGAGGAGAAGATTTTTCCGGCTCCGGAAGCAATGAAACGCGAGGGAGAAATAACGAAACGCGAGAGCCAATTAGGGCTCGGAGGCTCAGGCGGCGGGGGACGGTCGTAGGGGGTGCGGGTCCTGGCGGCGGCGGCGGCGGCTCGGCGCGTTCGGACAATTTTGCCGCCGGATCGAGATCCGGGAACAGAAGCCATCGAAGCAAACGGAAAGTGCTCTTGTTTCGTTACAGAGTTCAAAAATTCAGTTCCACACACTACTTCACTGCTCTTCTTCCCGGAAACAGGCGCACAGTTTGATTGTTGTAGCGGTTATCTTCAGTTTTTTGTGTTTTTTTCTTTTTCTTTTTCTTTTTCTTTTTCCTTCTAATATTTGTTTTTATCGCCAGTGTGTGGGCCAGGAAAAATGCTGCCTCTGCGATTTAATTAAGAAAAGTGTGCGATGGTGTAGGGTCTTTAATTTTTTTTCTTTGGAGGCTAAAGTCCAAAGGTATCTTTGTGGGAATAAATTTGCGTGTCACAGCTTTATACAAGAGAATTATAATCGCAAAAAATTGTCGCTAAAAGAATGAAGTTTCACTTTTATATAACTCATTTTTATAATAATTTTATTAATATATAAATTTATAATAAAATTTTAAATATATAAATTATTATATTTTAAATTTATGATAAATAATTAATATTAAAGTATAGTTGTTTTTAACTTCTTCATTTTTGTCAGATTCAAGTATGCTTATTAAGTCAATTTTCTCACAATTATAATTTCGACACAACTACCGCAATAAAATTGAACTTAAATCTGTGTCCAAATCTAAAATTTTACGGTAAAATATAGTTAGAATGTAGTTATTTTGTCAAACTCTTTAATCACATAGCTAGATCTAAATATAAATCTGAATCAATTTCAAGAATTAAAAGAATTAGGGAAAACTCAAATTATTTAAACCATTGATTTATAGTGATTAAAAAATGCAAATCCAATCAATTTGAATTAATTTACGGATATTGATGCTAAATATTCAATCCATCCAATTAATTATTATATATATATATTATTATAAATATTTAGAATTTATTATAAAAAATAGAGAGTTATTACAATAAATTCAACTTAAGTTTTTATTTATTCTATATTTACTCTCTAAATATTAGAAAATTCAACCCAATCCATCCCACACTTTTATTCCATATTTCATAGTTAAATTTCAAATAAAATATATAGAATGTAATTTCAAATGTTTTTTTATCCGATGTAATTTCAAATGTTGAGTACTTTAACTATGTTGTTTGTTTATTTCTAACATAACACTTAATACCTATTTGTTTTAGCATATTAGGTTAATTAGGTTTATTATGTACTACTTTATTCTCTTTTTTAGAGTATATCTTGTGTTTTTTCTATATTTATTTTATAATATTATCACTTGATTTATTAAAAAAATGATATTATATCTTTAAATTTTTAAAATTGTTAAATTTGTATTTAGTTATCCGTTAATTGACCAGGATTCTTAAATAACACATTGATTGACATATGATATGTTTAATTATTTAATTAATTAAAATTATTTTTTTATTATCAAAATTGTTTTTAAATTACAAAATCAATATATGTCACATTATTAAATTATTGATAAATTACTATTATGTGTTGATCAATATTTTTCACTTACCAATCAATAATTAAGAGATACAAAGGGACAATGTAAAAAATTGAAAAAAAAATTACATAATATATAACGAGTTTAACGCCTATACATTATTAGTGTAAAACATTTTTAGACTGACGGTTAATCACAATATTTCATTTACACTTTTAAAGTATTAATTAGTAAAGTCAACAAAAACTTATCATATATAAAAAGTTGAAATTAGTTGTGAATGTAAAACTCTTTACACTAAAAGTGTATAAATGTTTTTCTCATGACCTTAATTTTATAATGTTGTTTTTAAATTTTAATTTTTTAAAAAGAAAGGCAATTATTCAATATGAACCAAACTAATCATAATTTAACTTGGATTGCAAAAAATAAAAATCTAATCCAAACTAATTAAATTTAATAAAATCAAATAAAAAATAGTGCAAATCTAATTCAAACCAATATATACACCCGTCGTAAGTATTATCAGTATAATTACTATATCATCTCTTAATAAAAAAATAAGTTTTTAATAAAAAATGTAGAAACAAAATTATATTAAACTCTATTTTCAATTACTAATAAATTTATTAAAATTTAATTTAGAAATAAAAAAGTATGTCATAAGAGAGACCATTCAAATATCAAATAGATAAATAAAAAATAAAAGAAATATATTTTGAAACAACTGGAATAAATATTTAATCAATTGTAAAATTAATATATATAACAGACGTTTTAAAACCGAAAAGATAAAAAAAGTTCAATATTTATATATAAGGTAAAATTATATAATCACAACTCCACAATTATAAAAAGGAAGAAGTATATCATAATCTAGAGGATAGGAGCATGCATAAATCAAATTCTACTCATAAATACGGAATAGAAGTAGATAAGGAAAAAATCTACAAAATGTTTTTTTAGGCCACGTTTCAAATGTTTGCTCAAGCAAAATTGTTTGAAAAAATAGTCCAATGTAGATGTTTTTTAATTTTCTAACTTATATCCCATTACTTTTTAATGTTACATTTAATAACTTTTACACTTGTATGCCTATTAATTTCAAATTGTTTTTCATAAATAAATGTTTATGATTGTAGTTCTAGACAAAAAGAATAAGGTACCATAAAAACGCTAAATAATTGATCCTTCAAAAGGACGTTAAAAATTTGAAGCATCGGCGACACCTCTTTAATTTAACGTTGTTTCATAACGGAAGCTTCCTAGTCTCTGTTGCTTCCTATCCTAATCCTATTTCTTTTTTACTGAGGTCATTTAGCATCAAGTTATCTTCTCTGCAGTTTAATTATGTTTTCCTTTTTGGGTTTCCCTCTGTTTCTTGTCTTTACTTTCACACTGATAGAAACAATATTTCTACTGTTTATCCTTTTAAAGAAGTTTTAATATCTTTTGATTACAGGATCATCGAAGTGAGATCTTCCGAGTATTTATGATATTTGTATATTCGAGACCCATGAAGTTGGAACAACCTGTGTTAATTGGTATATAGGTTTGGTAGTAAAGTTTTTATATTTTCAACAAATTAGAAATTATTTTTGAATGATTTTAATATAATTATTATAGAATAAAAAATTATTATTTTTATTGGGTAATTAGTTAAAAAATACATTGTTAATGCATGTATTCTTTATATTATATTTTAATATATAATTGAATTTATTTTCCTGATTTTAATTGTTTTTTATTTTTATCATTTTAATTTATTAATATTAAATAAACTACTTAATTCAAATTTTGTTCAATAAGTAACGAACATGATATTTAAATTCCTTAACCGAATAATTATAAAGTAAGTCATTTAATTAATAATGATAAAATTAAAAGTAATATTATAACACATTTATGATTTTTATACATATATACGTAATATTAATAATTTTAATATAATATGAAACAATTTTATTAATTAACTGAGATTTTAAAATTAGTCTATAAGCGTATTTTAAAAAGAGAAATTTTAATATATATTGACATAATATATATAAATTGTAAAATATATAAAAATTAAACTTGAGAATTATTAACAAAATACTTAATGATATTAATATAATATTATACAATTACATAAATAAATGAATTTTTCATATATAGTATGACACAGTTTTATTTTTATTATTTAACTAACATTTTATAAAATATATTTTAAAAATAAAAATTTAAATGTATATTGATACCATATACAAATATTGAGACATATATATAAACTAATTAAATTTGAGAATAAATATTAATACAGAGTTGATATTATTAATGTAATATTTATATAGATATAAATAAATAATTTTCTTATATAAAATCATATAATTTTTTTAATTAATTAAGATTCTTAAAAAAATTTATCTAATATAGTAAAAATTTAAAATATATTAATATATATTAAAAAATGATAAATATATAATAAGAATAACGTAGCTCTTGATATTTGATTAAAACAAATTATGATGAATCATTTTCTAAGTTCCTTTATACTTATAAATCTTTATTTTTAATTATTATTTTCAAATTGGAAAAAACATCTCTTAATTTTGAACTAAAAAAATCCCAAGTTAATATTGGGGTAGTTATCATAATTTAAAGGGAAAATTGCATTCACCTTCTATCAGCTTTTTGTAAATGAAAATCACGCCCTTTCTAATATTCAAAAAATACTCACATTTCCTAGATTGTAATTAATAAAAAAAATGTTTGTTTGATACGTAAAATAAATTATTTGATTCAATGCAGGTTGTGAGTTATAATAAATCGGGCATAAAAATTTAAGTTTAATCAGTTTGAGTCTTTAAAATGAAGTCTAAATTTTATAAAATCTCTAACATTAGGAGAATTTTCATATAATTCTTTGTAGACTAAATTTATATTAAATCATCAAAGATTCATTAAAAAGACTCGCATCTTATTTATATTTATATTTAAAATAAAGTTTACACTTTACTTATACAGTATATTTTGACTTTTTTCCATTACTGATTATTAACGTGTGATTTCCAGCAACATAAATTTAAAGAATGAAAAAGGAAAAAAACGTGAATTTAAATCTAATCTAACAACTAGTATTTGATTACAAAAGAATAATCATAATTTAAAAGGAAAAAATAGAAATTTAAAAGGTAATTTAAGGGTGAAATTCACTAATCGTGCGAATATCCTGATATTGTCACTTTAAATAGTAGAGTTAATTTATTTCCATTATTTATTTATTCAATGGTTTAAAATAATTCATATTTAAAATTTTAAAACTAAAGACAATTTTTTTATCCTATTTTTTCTCTATCTCCTCAATCACTCTCTCTCTCAACAAACACTATACCTTCATTATAAAAGACAACAATCTTTTATCCTTTTGTCTTAAATTTTGGAAGATACGAAATAAAGAAGCAGGAGACTTTTGGGAATAATATTTCCTACCATCATTTATTAGATATTCTTTATTTTATTTTGTGATAAATTGTATAATTTTTTTTATCACATCACATTATATGATGTACTTTTTTCCCTTTTTCTCCTATCTCAGGTGTTTAGCAAAAATTTGCTAAGTAACTAATAGGAGCTTCAGAGTCTAATTTCAAGTTTCTTTTTCTCTTGGTACAATCTAATTTAAAGTTTACTTTTATAAGAAAAAATCAATAAATTAAGAAAGACTTTTTGAACAATAATACCTAATGTGGTAAGAATAATCAGGAAAAGAAGAAAAGAGATTATTATCTTCAATTATTATTCATAGATTACTCAAACTCTTGGCTTGCTTGCAAATTAGGTGGTGAGTGTGGCATGCCAAAAGGCCAATCTAAGACGCATTTTTTTTTCAAGAACTAATAAACATTTATTAATTCCCAAGAAAAAACTTTGTTGAATAAATAAACAATAGAGATAAACAAACTTTACTGTTTAAAATAAAGAAAACTCACTTTAAATTAGATCTGAGTGTACAATAAATGAAAGTAATCCCTTTATTAGTATAATGATGTATATTTTGGACTGAAGAACCAAACGAGCATTTTTGTTTTCTGGGCTTAGAGTTTTACTCCTTAAAAATACTTGAAAACAAAATGAAAAAATTATTCAAACTATATATATGAAAAAGATACCTCTCAAATTTAACATTCAAACATAAAATATTTTTAACTTTTAATTTTTTTTGTAAGAAAACATGCATTTTGTTTTTTTAAATCTCATGCATATGAACTCAAAGAACAAAGTATTTTTATGTGACCAGGAAACATCCCTACTTTAGAGTCATTCTATCACGTCACAACTAAGTGGTTATATTTACAAGCAAAAGAAGAAATTCGTTGTCCCACAGTTAAGCAAAGCACAATGCTAGCGGAATCACATTGGTGGCACACGAATAAATTAACAGGCTTCCAATAACATAAGGGAAACTTGCAGTTCCCCATTAATCAATTTTGTGATTTTGGTCCCCAAACTTATCTCGTCGCACCAGCTACATTGATTGTATCTACTTTGTGTCATCCAGCTTCCTTCAGTTCAAATACTGCTTGAAAACTTAAAGAAATTAATAAGTACATTAGAGGGGATTACAAAAGCTCAAAATACCAATGTATCACCACCACTACCTCATACATCAAGTCAGAAATATAGACCATCTGAGTCCAGTTTAATTAAAGTCACCAAAAACAAAAAGTACAACGGAAGTTATTTGCAGACAAGACATGCCTAGCTGTTATTGGAGCGAGATTGAGGTCTCCGTGATCTGCAAATAGGACAACTTAAAGTATTGAAATATAATAATATTACTTTTATACAATCACAACAAACTTGTCATTATAATTAAAAAAAAAATAAAATTCAAACAACTATAACAAGTAAAACTGAGTCCACCATCCAGAAAAGGAAAGACAGTAAAAAATGAGTCCACCACTGTATCATAACAAAAAATGGGTATCAGGAAATGGACAGCTATAACAAGTCACAACATATACTAGATTGCTAATAGTTAATAAATTAATTTGATCATATTTTTTTTTCACGCTACTACGTCTTACAGGTATGTGTAATATGTCCTTTGGACTAATGTGAATGACGAATCCTCTTAAGATGTCAAATTAGGCTATTAACATTTAAACGCCTAAATATAAAGAATATGATTCTAGGTGCATATCATGGTGATCTTGAATATGGAAGCAAACACTAGCTTTAGATGTTTATAAATTAAGTTTTAGTCCTTAAAAACTAATCAGAATATCAATAGAAACACAAGCATAGAAATGTCAAAACTGAATAAAAGATGGAAAAGTACTACCCACCTGCGAAAACCACTGCCACCCCTCAAGGGGTCAATTATACTAACAAAGGCATTGTCAGTCTCATCTAGCCTATACTCGGCATACTCTACAGATGCTACGGAACCTTCATCAGAATTTGAAGTATCAGTACTTAATCCGCGATTACCCCTACTTGGGTCACCAGCTCTAGTCCTTCGTCGGTTTCCGGAAGTTCTAAAATTGTCAAAGGCATGATACAAAATACAGGAGGTCCACCAGTTTCCTTCATCTCCAGGGAAGTCCTCAAACCCATCTGCACTGTCATCAGCCCCATATTCAATCACATAATCTCCCAAAACCACTCCCCCAGGAATTTCTGAATGAATAGTGCTCAACACATCTATGATCTCAGATGACTGCTGAAAATTTTCCCAATCAAGCTGCCGAGCAGGATCAATTTTTGATGGACAAGCATGAGGGTGTTCCAATTGAGCATGGTTTTGTAATTCAGAGTAACTTCCAATAAATGCACATTGCTCCTCATCACAACATCGCTTCCTCTGATCAAGATGTACACGAGCTTTATCAACAATAGTCCACCCAGAAACATCACCTCTACACAAGGGACAACTTAGCTTGTATTGACAATCAGATACCACGGACTCACTATTTGCCATGGAATTTGCATTAGACATTTGATAAGTTGAATCATACATTGAAGAGGACAGCATGTCACATGTGTTTTTAAAACGATCCAAACAATTTGAGTGCAATTGACTAGTGTCACACACAAAGGGACGGCACCCTTTATGATAAGATGAACACTGAAGGAGCACACTATTATGAGGAACTTCCAAGCATATGGAGCAGATTACATCATTCCAACTGGTATCCAACTGAATATCCTCCATGCTGCTTACTCTAACTTGGACCCTTGGACTATACTACTGAGAAGTCTGAAACCAATCAGACGCCACTTACATAAAAGAAATAAATAATCAGCAGTGTGTTTGTATTATGTTGATGCAAACTTGGTAATGGATAATCTACGTAACTCCTTACTATTCTCTCCTCAGATTATATTGATGCAAACTTGACAATCTAAGTAGCAATCATCGATTTCATATCAAACCTAAGAAAAGAAGACAAGATTTGAACTTAACATAGAGACAACCATACGCAAATACACAGTAAATACAATTTAAATGCAGCAAAATATAAACCCAATGGTTTTATTTATAACATCTGTAGTGTTTGTTTAGAGGAGAATGGAGAGGAGGAGAAGGAAAATAAGGGTGCCAAATTCCCTTCCCACCCAAATATAGGGGGATTTAACAAGGAGGAAAAATACTAAAAGCTAGTTGGCTAAACTAAATTATACTTAGTTCGAATTCGAACACTTGAGTTTAATGATTTTATTTGTCTACTATGAGTGCATAATAATAAATTATTGTTTTTTCCCTTTCCTTGGTGCAACTGTTAGAGTGGATTCCATGCGACTTAGAAGTCATACTCATAGCCATAGGTTTGAATCATGGAATCAACCTCAAGGCAGCCCTTATAGAGATAGTGCAGGATGTCCCCACTAAGTAGAAGTAAACGGCAAGCAGGAAAGGCTATTTCCAGTTTCCAGGAAGTAAATTAGTCCAAAGTAAAAAAATCAGATGAGAAAAATGAGGTCTTCAGGCATTCTAGTACTACTGAGTACTGACAGATTTTACAGACAAACTACAAAGGCCCCAGAACGGTGCTATCTAGAGCTCATCACATACAATATATCACCCACTTCTGAAAGTTTAGAGAAACACCAATAAGAATACCAACCATGTTGAAAATGATGACACTAACAGATTAGTTTATATTTGATCACAGAATAGGCATCTCAACTAAAATAATCAGATGAACATAGCATCCCTTAAGTAACAAGACAAGTTTATTAAAAAAAACATTAGGATCGTACATCATTATAATCAAATTGAGCAATAGGAAACAGCGATAAAAGAGAACGGGAGGAAAAGTTGAAATGCATAATAGAGGGAAAAGAAAAAGTGAATTGGTAGCCTTAATAAAAATAAAAATTAGAGAGGAGAGGAAAATGAAGAGAAAGTGGAAAAATGGTAGAAGCGAACCTGATACGTGAGAATTGGTGAGTAGTGTTTGGATAGTAGGTAAAGGTTTGGTTGGTGCCAATGCTGATGCAGACTGCAGTTGAACAAGTATAAGCCACCCTTTCCTCCCTCTCTCACTTTTAGTATAGGTTTTCGTTCCCCGTTCTGCCCAATGACGTAAATGCCCTTTTCAGCGGTTGCTTCAGTAAAAGATCACCACCAATGTTCCCAACTACTTTTTTTTTTTTTAACCGTCTGCTTCAATATTTGTTATTATTTGTAGCGCGTCTCCCATCTTTATTTGCATTTCTATTTTATTAGTTATGTTAACATTTTATATAATATATAATATTTTTGTATAATTTTTGGCACTATTTCAACACGCACAGTAATTGTGTTTATGTTTTAAATGCCGGTGACTATTTAAGAAGAGTGACCATATACGCACACGTGAAGACGAGAAGTGTTTCGATAAATAAAATTTGAAAAATAAATAAAAAGTAATTTTAGTATTAATAATTTTTTTATACACCACATTCTCCTTTTATATAATGGCATAGGTAAAATAATGTATTTCTGGTTTTCTTAAAAGTAATAAAAAAATAATTGTAAACAACTCAATTACAGATATATGTTTATTTCATAAAAAAAATATGTTTGTTAACTGTTGTCGAATATAAAATAGGTTTAATTTAATTATTTTTGTTATATTCTATCTATTTTTATATTTTATTTATATTTTAAAATTATGATATTATATTTTTTATTTTTTAAATTTTTGAATTGTATTTAAATTTAATTATTGTGAGTGAGAAATCAAATTAAAGAAAGCCATTTTTATTCTCATACTTATTCTATTGTTGCTCAATTTCGATGTTTTCTTATTTAAAGAAAATATTTTTATAAAAGGAATCAAATTAAAATATATATGATTATTCTTCTAAAACTAAATATTTCGAGCGACCTTAATTATGTCTTAGCACTATCTCAACTTTTTAGAGTGGTAATATTATTATAAATATAATCTTTATATGCTAGATCATTTTTTCCTGAAGATATATAAGTCATTTTAAATTTTTTATTTAGTAAAATTATATTATGCATTTAAACTTTGTATTAAATTAAAATTATAAAAAAATTCAATGTTTATTATTGATGAATTGTGACATAAATAATAATTAATTATTATTTTGTGAAACATCAAATTGTCTTAACATGTTCTAAAATGCCTTTGTCATAACTAGAAAAAAAACATATTGCATTATCCAAATCAATTGGTTATTTGGTCTCAACCAATAAATATGATATAACATATAATCATTTATTTAACAAATTGTCACACTCAAATAAATAATTACATGTTGCATGCTAATGGATTGAGATTATAAATAACATAATGGTCTGGAAAAATATATAATTTTTTGTTCTTAGAATCATGACCAACCCTCATACTATGGTTTACTTAGTTTAATCAAGGGTGATATTATTTACTCCAAAATATATATATATATATATATATATATATAAATATAAAAATAAAAGTATAACTAATAATATATAATTTATTATTATCATAATATCTAAAAAGAATCATAATTTCATAATTAATATATCCAAGATGGCCTACAAGGCTACAACTCGCAATAAAAAGTATAACTTATATTTAATCACAACTCTTCATCTTCTTTTATGCTAAGTTGAGTGATTTTACCGATTAATATTTTAAGAGTCACAATGAAGAGTTGTGTTGAATGTTAGGATAAAGCTCTTCTATACTATCAGTGCATAATGATTAAACTTAAAATAAAATTACTTTCCAATACTAATATTTACTCCATTAAAATTTTATAAAAATATAATTAAACTTGGTACAATGTATTGATCATAATTCAAATAATTTTTTTTTAATTATTCTCATTTTTAATTTTTTAATTAGTTTCTGCCATGAAAAAACTTTTTAATTTAGTATCTTTATTGACATTTTTTTATGCTAGATTTGGTTAATAATTTAGTACCTTTTTTATATAAAATTTTAACTAATTTTATTTTATTATTTAATGAAATTAAATTTAAAATATATTTTATTTAATTGAAATTATATTTTTATTTTTACATTAAATTTTAATAAAAATAATATTTATTTCTTTTATATTATTTTTATTAAAAATTAAATGATGTTTACTAACTTTTTTTTAAATACTTATTTTCAATGCCTAAAGAATATGAAGTGAACTTTTGATCGATAAATAAAAATGCTCTAAACAAACAACTATTAATAGGGGTATGGATTGGGTATTTGAAGACACAATGCAATCCAATTTAATACAAATAAATTAAGTTGAGTCTTTTTTTGTGATTAAGTGAAATCTGACCTAATTCAATCAAACTCAATCTATTACAGGGGTTTAGTAAGTTAAGCTAAGCTTGAGATCCAGTTTAAGCGATCACGTAGGTATAAAGAAGTTACTCTCCATTTCATTTTATTGAAAATAAATGGTTGTAATGAATAATTAATTTTTATTAGATTTCAAGAAAATAAAATGTTAGGATAGAGAGTAAATAGATTTTCTTTCTTTATTATTACATGCTTCTTTACCATTTATTAGTTTGAACAAATGATGTAGTTTATATTTATTTTTATCATTTGATTAACTTGGACAAATTGTGTTTATTTTTATTTTAAACAAATATTTTTTTAGTTATCATTGTTTGAAAATTTGGTTATATGTTAATTTTAATTTGTTTTAGTTTTGACAAATAATTTGTAACTATAATTTATTGTTTATATTTATGTTATAATAATGATATAGTCTATGTTTTAAATAAAATATCCTAATAAAAAGCTAACAACAAATATTCTAAAATTTAATTTTTGTAAAATAATATTTTTTTAAAATTATGACCCAATTAACACAAGAGTAAACATGTTCAAAGGCAAGTTGGGTTGCATTCAATTAATAAAAAAATGAAAATTGAATAAACAAACCTGATATTTATAATTGGATTGAATCTTAGGTTTGTTTAAACTCAATCCAACCTGACTCGTGTTCACCCCTAATTATTGACTTCTAATTTTTTTAATAATTAATTGATTTTATATCTATGAAAGACATATTTAATAATTAATTATTTTATTAAATCTAACTTTTTTTTAAAAAAAATAATGTCTTCATAGATATCCCTCTTCAAGTGATAATTTTAATTCTGCCAGAAGATCTGAAAAACAAACAAACATGTTTTGTCAATAGACATTTTAAAAGGAAGAGAGCAGTTAAGCATATATTTAAAAGGAATGTCACACCAGTTAGTTTGAATTGCTGTTAAGCGAACAAATATTTTTTGTCGAAATTAGAGTTTGTGAGGGATTCAAACTTGTTTCCCCTTTCACTCTACCTCTTTTATTGTCCCATACAACATCTCTGGTCCTTTTTATCTATGTCTCTTTGTGTCCCACTAGTAAAAAGTAGTAGGAGCAGGTTAAAATTTAATTTTGCTGTTAATTGTTCTTCAATTAAAATCAAAACAATATGAGAGAAAGATTGAGAATGAATGAGAGTAATTCTTGAAGTTAAAGAAGGATGATCATAATTACAATTTTGTTATTTTGTAATTGTTGAATTTCAAGAACCAAGCATCCATGAGATTGCAGAAATAATTAAATTATAGGCACAAACACAATGATATTTTACAATTAATATTAAGTTTGTTGGAAAAATTAACGAAAAAAACATAACACGATCAGTTTATAGTAAGTTTGTGGATTTATTAATTAATATTTTACAAGTCATATAAATAGATAGTAGAATTGTAATTGAACGTTAGTATATATTAATTAAACTCTTTTGTTTATGTTATAACAATAATGATATAGTCTATTCTTAAAAACTATCCTAAAAAAAGATAACAAAAAATATTCTAAAAAATGTTTTTTAAAATTCTGACCAATTAACCCAACTCA
This sequence comes from Psophocarpus tetragonolobus, assembly GCA_037954015.1. Lineage (NCBI taxonomy): Eukaryota > Viridiplantae > Streptophyta > Magnoliopsida > Fabales > Fabaceae > Psophocarpus > Psophocarpus tetragonolobus. The sequence continues at coordinate 20,078,561 of CM075688.1, read as the reverse complement.
ATCCAACTTGTTAAAGGGAAGGTTGGGTTGGATTGGGTTTAATGGAAAAAATGAAATTCAACTACAACTCAACCCAATGTGTTATCATTGGGTTAGGTATTGAATTTGCTTAAACCTGACTCAATGTGGTGAATTGGGTATGGGTACAAGTACGAGTATAAGTATGTGACTACCTGCCCTGTACTCGAACCCTTCCTCATCCCGTTATAATTTTAATAATTATACAATAAGTTTAAATTTATATATTTAATTAAAAATTTTAATTTTCAAACTTTAATTTATAATTTCTTGTTATTAATTATTCTTTATATACTTTTAAAATTAAAATATAATTAATAACTTACTATATATAATTTATTTAATAATAAATAAATAAATTTAAATTATAAAAAATAATATAACGGATACTCGCGAGTATACCTAAACCTGAAAATACCTTACGAGGATGAGATTAAAATTTCATGCCTGCTTTTTTTATACTTGAACCAAAATTCACCCTGCACTTTGCGGGGATGGGAACGAAGAGGGTCAAACATGCACCCTTCTCCATTGCCATCCTAATGACAGGGATTCAAATGGGTGTCTCTTTCTCTATCTCTTTTACTATCCCACCAATAGAAAAGATCTTTATCCCTTTTCCCTATCTCTCTTCTTGTTCCACCAATAGAAAATAGACACATAAGTTAAAATTTAATTTTGTTTTTAACATTTCTTCAATTAAAACCGAAGCAATACGAGACAGAGATTGAGAATAAACAAGACTAATTCTTAATGCCAAAGAAGGGTGATCAAAATTGGAATTTTATTAACAGCTTACCGCTCTTGTTGAATTTCAAGACCTAAATATTTATAACCTGGAGAAACAATGAAATTATAGGCACAATGATAGAAGCAAGAAAGCAAAAAACATAACAATGATGGAGAAATCACACATACCCGAAGCAATAGAAAAACAGAGCAAGCAACACAACAATTGTAAGTGAATCAAATATGAACAGGGAGATTAATAAAATTGTAACAATGACATGTAATTTTTTTTTAAAAAAAGAATTGTTTATACTTATGTTATAACAATGATATAATCTATTTTTTAAAAAATATTTTTAAAAATTTAATAAAAATATTCTAAAATTTATTTTTTTTTAAAAATATCTTTTAAAATTATGGCTGAACTAATCAAATTTGAACGAAATTTCAACACAGCTGAACCTTGTGTATTATGATTAGATACATTTTAGTTTTGCTTAATCTTGACTCAACCCAAGTTAGTTTTACTTAATCTTGACTCAACAAAACTCATGTTTACTCTTAGCAATTTGCATTTCATTTTGTATAATAATTAATTGATTCTATATCTATGAAAAACATATTTAATTGATTAATTAATAATTATTCTATCAATTCTAATATTTTGTAAAAAATTATCTCAATGACATCTATATTTGAATGATAATTTTAGTGCTAGCAAAAGATCTAAAAAGCCAATGAGTAATTTTTGTCAAAGAACATTTCAAAAGGAATGGCAAAGCAATTAGTCTGAATTGTTATTAAAGCCACGAACTGTTTTTGCCAAAGTTAGAAGTTATCATAACAGAGATTCAAATTTGTATCCCCGTTCTCTATCTCTTTTGCCGTCCCACTAATAGAAAATAATCTTTGTCTTCTTTTTCTATCATGTCCCATCAATAGAAAGTAGACACATATGTTAAAATAATTTTTCTTTTTTACATTTATTAGCAATATCAGAAGAAAATTAATAATGAAAAAAACTAATTTTTAAGTCAAAGAAGGGTGATCAAAATTGCAATTTTGTTATTGCTGTTGAATTTCAAGACCTAAACATGAAATTATAGGTACAATGATAGAAGCAACAAAGTAAAAAATATAACACAATTAGGGAGAAGCTGCACTTACAGGAAGCAATAGAAAAACAAAACAACCAACCTAGTCGAATGTAACCTTCACATAGAATAGTACAATAGCCCAATTTGAGAAATGATCTGAACAAAAGTAATTTTTTAAGTAAATGAACAGTGATCAAAATTGAAATCGTAAGTGAATCAAATAGGAATTAGGAGATTAACAAAATTGCAATAATGACATGTGTTTTTTTCAAAAAACTATTATTGTTTATATTTACGTTATAACAATAATATAGTCTTATTAAAATTATAAAAAAGCTAAAAAAATTCTAAAATTTATTTTTTTAAAAATATAACTCAATTAACCAAACTCAATCCAATTCATTCAAGGATGGATTAGGTTGAATTGGGTTTAATGAAAAAAGTGAAATCCCAATACAACTAACCCGATGTGTTTTTTTTTAATCGGCTAACAAAATTTTATTAATTAATTATATAGAAAACACAAGATATGACTTCTATAATTACAAAGAGCATAAGTACCAAAAATACATAGTCGAAATCTCCACAAACAGTACAATGGATTTAAAACCCATTAAGCATAGGATTGATTAAAGAATTTTGTTACTCGACACCACTCCCATGAACTGAATTGCAAAAGGTGAACAATTTCAAGAGGGGCCTTCCAAATAACCCAACCCGATGTGGAGAATTTCTCCCTATACCCCCACAACTTTTCCCTACACCTCCATAAATTTTTAAAATGGAAAAATTCCCTTAGTAAAAAAAGTAAAAATTTAATTACCACTCTTGTCTCTCTCTTCCTCACATCTCTCTCGTTTTTGTCTCTTGCACCTCTTTCTTTTTCTCCATTGAATCTGTGTTTGTGTTCTTCATGTTCGCATTTGCGTTTGTTTGTATTCTTCGCATTCGGGTTTGTGTTTCTCTTCTCTCACTTGGTACACTATCTTAATATTTTTGTATTTTCATGGAATTAGGTTTTCTTTGAATTTTTATACAAGTCTGAATGAGCCTGTCCGGACTTGTTAAACATTTGCAAATTTTTTTACAAGTTTGGATGAGCTTATCTGGGCTTGTAATTGCAAAATGTTTTTACAAGTCTAGACACTCTTATCCAGACATTTTATTTGCAAATTTTTTTACAAGTCTGGACACCCTTGTCCAAACTTGTAAAAAAAACTGTAAATTGCAAGTTGACTAATTTGGACTATAAGAAAATTATTATAATTTATCTATTACTTTTCTAAGCATGTATGTACATGGTTCAGAGCTGGTTGGCGATTTGATTAGTAAGATGTTAGATGAAGTAGATATGAAGTATCAGTTGAAACTTCTTATAATTGTTAATGATATTGACAAAATGAAAGCACAACCTCATACCTTAATGATTGTACTCATGCTTTCATAACCATTAAGGTAATTTTTATTGTTATGTTCGATTAACTTAACAAAATTTGAACTTATCAAAATGTGTTTTATGTAGGTATTTGCAAGTTGAGATGAATTATTAAAATGGGCTTGGGCTATTGCCTATAAGTTAGGGTTTGTAATTATCATCCTTAGATCATATACAACTAATGGCCAACAAGGAATGAAGAAATTTGTTTTGTTAGGTGCTGAGAAAGGTGGAAAATATAGAAAATACAAGAAAGATTTAGAAAAGACAACAGATGGAATAAGAAAGTGCAGTTGTCCCTTTAGGTTACGTGGTAAATCTATGAAGAATAATGAAGGATGAATGATGGAAGTGTTGTGTGGGACTCATAATCATGAGTTATTTGACACCTTAGTAAGTCATCCTTATGCTAGACATTTAACCACTGTTGAACTTGTTGAGATGACAAAGAGTAAGATTAAACCAAAAAGTACTCTAATGACATTTAAATAGCACAATGACGAAAATGTGACAACTATCAAGCAAGTGTATAACGCGAGACACATGTATCAATCATTTGAAAGAGGTCCTAGAATGTAAATGCAACATTTGATGCATTTACTTGAGCATAACAAGTATATTCATTGACATAGAATGCACAATACAACTGAAGTTTTGTGTGATATTTTCTAGACACATCTTGATGTAGTGAAGTTGGTGAATTCCTTTAATACAGTGTTGATATTGGACAATACATACAAGACAAATAGGTATCGAATCCTTTCACTCAAAATTGTTGGTGTGATGTCTACAAGGCTAACATATTCTGCTGGTTTTACTTGATTGAAGTGTAAGCATGAAAATAACTTTGTGTAGGCACTTGAAATACTAAAATGTCTTTTTTTAAAGAAGGAGTCATTCCTCAAGTATATGTTACTGATAGAGATTTAGAATTGATGAATGCAATTAAATTTGTCTTTCCTGAGGCTACTAACTTGCTATGTCAGTTCCATATACTAAAAAATGTTAAGGCAAAACGTAATATGTATGTGCATCCTAAAGATGAATGGGAGCAAGTCATGGAAACTTGGTCTTGGGTTATGGATTGTAATGTCGTTCATGATTATGAAAAGCATGTGACAACATTAGAAGTTGTGTGTTCATCGTGACCCATGTTTGTGGACTATATGAAAGGCACATGGTTAATCCCTCATAAAAAGAAATTTGTTAAGGCATGGACAAATAAGGTGATGCATTTAGGAAATACAACCAGTAACAAATGTGTTATTTCATAAAATGTTATATCATTTTATTACTCTAAAATGCTAAAATTTTGTTTGTGTTATAAATGACATGTTTTTCTATGTAGGGTTGAGTCTGTTTATTGTAGCTTGAAGAGACTGCTTGAAAACAACATGAGAGACCTGTGTAGCATAAGTACAATCTTCACCTTATGCATGTGAGATAGCTAGAAATGAATTCAGTAGCAACTACTCGATCTTATTCATACACATTGGACTAGACTAAGCTTCTCAAATTTGGCATTAGACGAGTCTTCTACAGAGTTATCAATTCAAGAAAAATGGGATATCATTAGTCGTTGCTTTAAAGAGGGAGACATGACCTGCAAGGTAATGATAAAAAATACATTACGTGACCTTGCATACTTGGACTTGACATCAATGTGTTCGCCACTTAACAAGGTTTAAAACTAAAGGTTCTGAAGGTAGGGAGACAACTCAACTAACAACATCAACAAAATGTGACCTTTTATATTTTGAGCATGTAGATGCATTTAGTTATATGCATGACAGTTTCCTCAATAAAGAAGTCAAGCCAAACCCAATTACGCATTAGCAAGCTGAAGAAAATTGTGTCCATGCTTGATCATTTTCACTTTAAACTACATTTATATATATATATATATATATATATATATATATATATATATATATATATATGGCGTAGTTGATGTCAAAGTTGATGGAAACTGTGGTTTCGTGCAATAGCTGTCTTGTTGGGCATGAGTGAAGATTTATGGTCTTTGGTACGTATAAGTTTGGAAAAAGAGCTCATTCAATGGCATGATGAATATGCTTCTTTGTTTGGAGGGTATGAGCATGTTGAATGACTACAGAAGTCTCTTTTGGTTGGTGGGTTTGAAAAGGTACGCATTATATTCATAATATATATTTTATAATGGATTTCAATAGATACGCATTCTCTTACGATCTAATGCATTTATTTAACTCATAGGTTACCATGGATGGATAACTGGATGACCATCCCTGACGTGGAATATTTCATCGCAAGTAAATATAATGTCATTTTGTCTATGTAGTTTATTAATTATTTACTTTATTTAATTTTTACATTGTTATAATGAAGTACTGTAACTCAAGAATAATTCATTTAATTTTCACAGGTTTACTTGAAGGATAATTCTCCTGTACCATCTAGTGATATATTTTGGTCAAGATATTCATATCTTGTAGCAAAAGCACTGGATAAATACAATATTTTTCACAATTTATTGGTATTTGACAGGAATATATAGATCTAGTTGCAGATTGACAAATGAACATTATTATTGTACTTTTTATCACAACTCATTGTAATTTTTATAAATATCATCATTTTCAAACTTAAACAGTGTCGTTGTGAATTTAAATTTTTTATTTAGTAAATAACAACATTTTCTCAAGTTGTCACACAGACCAATAAAAAACACCAATAAATTCAGTCAAATGTCACAAACACCAATAAAACACCAATAATCCTACAATCAAGTCTAGTTAATAAATTCATCAAGTGTCTCATAGACCAATAAAAAAAAAACTACACATTCGTAAGTTCCATTATTGCTACCAGCTTACCAATTTCCGTTTTTGTGTCTAGTTGCCTTATATGTACTCCTTGCATAAACATTTCCTTCAACTCTCACTCCACAGGCTAAATTTAGGGAAACTTGGACTCGTTCATGTGCATTGTCCCTTCAATGACCTATCTAAGGTAAAAAAGACGTTGCAGAGTGGTAACAATCCTCTGACATACGCCCTAAATTGAAATTAAAAGTAGTTAATAACATGATGTTGTCGTTACAAAATTAAAAACAGCAAAATATTTAATACTTACAACTATGTGATGTTGTTGTCACGAGTTACAGGCCTCTTCCTCAAGTGTCACTAAGGCCACCCGAATTGGAAATCTTGGAGAGTATCCGCCTCGAAGGGACAAATGTATGAATGTGATATTCTACAAAACCACTCCATATAGCCAGTAACACAATTGGAATGATAGACTATTGCATGTGTCAATGTGGCTAGATTATCCATATGTCCAATCCATATCAGATCCACCTACTCAGTAGTTAGCAAAACCCTAAAAACTTGAGTTGGTTGCTTAGGAATATCCTAACATAACTAAATTGTCGTAGGACTCTCTTGAGTAGATGTAGATATTTCTAAGGCCTAACCCTTATGTACCTAGAGAAAAAGCAAATAAATTAAAATGGCCTATGCTCTTAATGTACAGTGTACGAGGTCCATTCTATTGCATCCAGTGTTACTTGATCAAGCTCAATTCAATAAGTAGCAATGGATGACAATGTTCTTGAGACACCCCCATCGAGCACAACGAGGTGCAGTCTCAACATATGTAATTACTACCTCCTCTTTGCACTAACTCTGAGAAAATGCTCAAATATCAACCCTACGACATCATACAAAAAACATAATATCTTGAGTGTTTATGATTGGTGACATACTAACATGAATATCATAAATGTAGTTATTTAGGTGTTACTTATACCTCCAACATTGTTGCCTATCCATTTGTTTGCTTCGTCTTACCCAGAAAAGCCCCAACTAAATGCTTATACAACTGACCCAGTGTAACTGCACCCTAAGAATAACCACCACAGTTGTTCAGGTGTTGAACAAGGGCTAAATAACCCACACAGATAGTTGTGGCACTTTTATTAGCAAAAATGGTGCATCCTACCAAATGTAACAGATATGCCCGAGTATCAAAAACCCACAACTATTGTGCGACAAATCTATCATACATGTCTCTCAAGAATTGTAAGCAAACATTCGGGTCGCACATGTGCTTTATTTCATCAACTGGTTCTTCTTTCGTAACACTTAACAATTCAATCAGTAGGAGAACAACTCCGTGCTGATCAATGTACAAGTAGCAAAAGAAATCTACCAATGAAAGAAATATACATTAGAGAATATACATCATCAAGGGTGATGGTCATTTCACCAATTGGTAGATGGAAGTTACTTGTTTCCTTGTGTCAACTTTTGACAAAAGTAGATAACATTGCCTTGTCTATGGTGTTGTAGCTACACGTAATCAATGAGAACAATCCAGAGTCCTACATGTAGCCACTAATTTGCTCATGTGGGCCTAGAAATTTACTTAACTTTTGCCCATGAGATACAAATTTCATCACTCCCCAATCCTACAACATTTATAACTTAAGAATACCAACTTTTAAAATTTTTTAAAAATATTAAATTGAATTGAAAAACTATTGGACTGTTGTTAACTTACATGTTCATCCTATAAGCTACGGTCAATATGATCGGCATATTGTATCAACATAGATGTGTCTTCTGGACCACTAGGATAACCCTCTCTCATAAATGCTGGAGATACTACATTTGCCTATTGTTCATCAAGATTGTCGTGATGAACTTGTTCATGACTTTCACGTTGTCTACAATGTGAAAAAGAGGTTGACCTAATTCGTCTAACGTTCTCTCGATTTTCCGGAGCTCTAGAACTATCACCTCTTGTTTGTGCTATGTCTACTTTAAAAATTAGAATTATAAATACACCAACTACCAAATCTAAGTGCAAACTAACTTAAATCTTTTTTTATCATTCAGAGATATAATTGTTAATATATGAATTTAATTAACTCCTAACATTCAAAGATACAACGAAAATTAAACTAAACTGAACATCCTACGAATAACTTATACTGCTTAATGTGACAGTTTCATATAAATAATTTAAACCAAATATCATATAAATAACTCTAAACCAAATCATAAGTTATAACTGAATGGGGAAGCTTCTATTTTGTAACAACAAAGTATTTAAATAGGTCTCATTTCATAGGAAAGTAATTACAACATAATTCACAAACCAAATAAAAAAACAACAAAGCAAAGAGCAACCTCCAGACAGGAAAATTTGGATTGAGTTTGACAATCAATTTCAGAATTAGTCTGAATTTGCCTATCCGAATTTGATTTGTGTTCCCATTTTGGGTCATCTAGATATCACCATTCGGACTTAGTGATTAAGGATCTACAAACCAAAACGAAAAAGACAATGAAGCATGCCTTCAGAAAAGGAGCTACAACCCACTGGTGTAGGGAGAAGGCATGAATGAAAAGAACATGCGATCGATCTAGATCAGGGAAGGCGTGAACGAGAAAATTGAGGAAAATTTGTGAAGAAAAAGGAGGTGTAGGGAGAGAATGCTTAGAATAGTGGTGTTCCGAGGAAGAAGTTATAGGGTATTTTAGAAAAAGGAGTTAACTTATTTTTTTACCTAGGAGTATTTTAGACTTTTCCTACATATATGGAGGTGTAAGGAGAAGTTATGGAGGTGTAGGGAGAAATTCTCCTCGATGTGTTATGATTGTGTTAGATCTTGGATTTGTTTAAACTTGACCAAACCCAACTCACGTTCACTACTAGCATTCACATTTAATTTTGTTTAATAATTAATTATTTATATTTATGGGAGACATATTTAATTGTTTAATTAAATCTAATATCTTTGTAAAAGTGATCCCAATGGACATGTCTATTCGAATGATGATTTTAGTGCCGACAAAAGATCTAAAAAGCGACCAAGTAATTTTTGTCAATGGACATTTCAAAAAGAATGTTAGAGTAGTTAGTGTGAAATGTTGTTAAAGCGAACAAACAATTTTTGTTGTAGTTAGAGGTTGTCATGGCAAGGATTCAAACCTATGTCCAATCCATTTCTCTATCTCTTTTATTGTCCCCCTCCAATAGACACAATCGTTTGTTTTCTCTATCTCTTTTATTGTCCCCCTCCAATAGACACAATCGTTTGTCCTCTTTCTCTGTCTCCCTTCCTGTCCCACCTTTAGAAATGGAGTTTATACACATAATTTGAGTATATCCTTTTGTGATTTGATTATTTTTAGATAGAAGGATGATTTGATGAATTTAATTTTTAGATAAAGGTTGTCTAACACACATAAGTTTAAATTTAATTTTTCTATTAACGTTTCTTTAATTAAAGCCAAAGCATTACAAAAGGAAGATTGAGAATGAACTAAGACTAATTCTTGAAGCCAAAGAATGGTGATTAAGCTTGGAATTTTGTTATCACTCTTTTTGAGTTTCAACACCTAAACATCTAGGAACCTGCAGAAACAATGAAATTATAGGCACAATCGTAGAAGCAACAAAGCAAATAACATAACACAATAAGGGAAATTCTCTTTAAAATTCCATTTCTTCTTATAGTCTTTCTTGATTTGGGATTTTGTTATGTTTTGAGTGGTTTTTGTAGGTGAATCCTTCTTTATCTTCAAATTCAGCTTTTTAAAGGATAAATAGGTAAGGGGAGCTTGATTTTCATCTTCAAATTATGTAAAAATTTGATTTGACAAAATGAGTGAATTTGTAAATAAGTGAATGAGATTTTGAATATTGATTTGAATTAGGAATAATTTATGTGTTGATGTCGATTTGAGTGTCTTGTTTAATTAATGATTGGAGTGTTATTTTTGGAGTGTTTTGATGATTAATTGCATAGATGTTTAGTGAATAATGTTTGTTTTGTGATTTGAGTATTTTAGATAGAAGGATGATTTGATGAATTTATACATGTTTTGCAATTGATAAGTTGATGGAATTGTGATTTGGATGTTTGCAATTTGTAATTCATTGATAAAATTATTAATGGATTGTATTATAGGCTGTTATGTTGAGGTAATAGAGTCTTTGATGTGGTACATTGAATTAGGGAGGTGGATAGATTTAAGTGATCTTGATGTTAAGGCCCTATTTCGGGTGATGATGAAGTGTTAAGACCTTGTGTCAGACGATGATATATTGGTGTTATGCCCTGTTTCGGGTGATGATACACCACAGGATATACTCAAATAACAACTAGATGTCAAATTTGGGTCAAGTAGACTAAACATCAATTGAGTATCGGATGAGTATGCTTAGCTTTCCACTGGTTATCGGATGAGTCATATAGATATAGTACCAATGTGGGGTCAGATGAGTCACTATCTTGGTATCTGAATTCAATATAGTTAGTCTTTCAAAAAAGTGTTTTGTTATGTAATTATGAGATTCTAGGTTCTTATGTTTTGAGGAAACATAAGTCTAAATGTGTTTGAGTGTGATTTGCATGTTTGGTAGTTCTATGTAGTGAATGTGAAAGAAAATTTGTGTTATATATATATATATATATATGTGTGTGTGTGTGTGTGTGTGTGTGTGTGTGTGTGTGTGTGTGTGTATGTATGTGTGTGTGATTTTATGATATTGTGAGCTCATCCTTGCTTGTATGTATTTTCTGTATGATTGTGCTTTGCACGAGAGCAAATGTTAAAGATCAAGGTCAGCAGGACTGAGGATGAAGCCAACTCTGGCATTGGATTTCTTTTGGAATAACTTAGGATATAAGTTATGATTTTGATATTGTAAAGTAACATAACTTGTTAGACTTAATGTTGTGGATTTGTAGAAACAATATTAATTACTTTTTGTTCCAGATTGGTTAATTCAAAATACATTTGTTCATATTCTACTATTGTATTTGAATCACCTAATTCAGAATTAAAAAATTTTATTCTAAATCAACTTATTTGAAATATTTTTATTGCTTTGTCCAATCTTCTAGTAAAACATTAGTCATAATGTATTTGTAATTAATAATTACCATTATCAGTAGTGTTGCTCATGGTTAGGTTTGTAATCTCCCAAAATACTAATACTATTTATAAGTATTATTCACAATTAATTCATTACTCAAGACATTTATAATCCAAAATATTAAAATATCAAATTCCATTCTGATGCAATCATTCTAGTATAATATACGTTTTGATATAACTGAAAAATTCAAATTAAATCTAACATGGCATACACTAACACCTCGCCTGGCGAACCTTGTCACCTAACGAAGACCAAGGTAGCTTGCCCAGCAACAGTCATCACCCAAGAATACACTATATCAAACTATCTCAGTCGAGGGACGTTGCTCAGTGAAAGATGTCGGGGTGCGAAAAACCCTGTTCAATTCTAAACAATGAGTGATTTTGATGAGCGAGACCTTTTGTTGGCACAAATCCCACTTAATTCCAACTCAAGACAACTTTGTGTTAGACGAGACTCATCATTGGGTGCAAAGTTGCAACATAGGCTTAACAGAGGTTAAAGCTCGTTGAGTGAGACTCACCGCCCAACGAGACCATGCAAATAGTATAACCTCTGTTACCTATTTACTGAAACCTGTTTCATAGAATCCAATAATTCATAAACATACTCCGTTTCACTCAATAAATTCCTAACATAGTATCTACACAAATTCATGACATGTCCTTTGTCAATTAAAAATAACTATTACATAAACTCACACATAACATAACTCCGACTATTACAACTTAGTCATTCTTAGTAATCCATGTACATCCTTAAAATATAACTTCCTATTTTAGTTAATCCATACTTGCAACATTCTTAATAGTCTAGCTTTATATACATATATACATATATATATATATATATATATATATATATATATATATATATATATACACATTAAACATAAACTATTTCTATTACAAAAAGGTAATCCAGCTTCACATAAACCTCCATACAAAATATAACATAACAATCACATAAGCTTAAACAAATAATGTTACTAACATAAGTATCTTATGTACATATTAAAAAAAAGCATAATTAAATGCTTCCAAGCATTACCTATCTTCACTTACTCTGTTATTAACATAAACCTCCATACAAAACATAACATAACAATCACATAAGCTTAAACAAATAATGTTACTAACATAAGTATCTTATGTACATATTAAAAAAAAAGCATAATTAAATGCTTCCAAGCATTACCTATCTTCACTTACTCTGTTATGTGCTACCTCTCTGCATCATCACCATTATCTATTCTCGTGCAAAGCACGATCATCACAATCATATAGAAAAAAAAAACAATGCAAGGTAAGCTCATAAACCAAATAATCACATAAGTATAAACACAACATCACAATACATTTACATTGAAAACATAAACACTTTGATAATCACACAACCACATTTATGTTCTCCTTAAACATAAGCAATCAAAATATACTCTGAATCTTTCTGAAAAGACTCATTGAATTTGAATGCTCGACGAGCTATCTAACTTCCCCACACTGATATCTAGCATCTACCTAACTCATTATGATAATCATTTAAAGTCTAAGCATACTCATTTGATACCCAATTGTTGTCTGGCGTCCTCTTTACCCAATTTGAAAACCAATTGCTATCTGAGTACATCCTTTAGGTACACGTTTGCCCTGATTCAGCCTTGGTACCTGTATTATCTTCGCCCTGATTCAGGTTGAATACTAAGATTATTAAACTTATTATTATCCCTAATTCAATGTACCATCTTCAACACTATGTTACCTACTAGTATCAGTCCACATCACATCTCATAAGTCATTATCTTAATCAAACACTTGTAAATACGTTTAAAATCATTAAATTAATGTTTCCTTAAATAAAAATATATATTAAACTTTCTTTACCTATTTATCCCTTAAAAAGTTGAATTTGAAGATAGAGAAGAATCCACCTGCAGAAATTACTCAAAACCTAACAAAATCCCGAACTAGGAAAGAATCTAAGAAGAAATGGGATTTTTAAGAGAATCTTTCATCAACGAGAATGATAGGATAAAAAAGAAACAAAAAAGGTTCTAGAACTTATGATTAAACTTACCTATATTGATCACCTCTCATAATCAGGAACAATAGAAGAGATTTCGTCGAATTCCATTGGTGGCATATGCAAATGAGAGAAAGAAATGGTTCTGCGAGAGAGAAAGGAATCGATGATCAAGAGAAAGAGAGACAAAATGGAAATAAAAAGAAGGATAAAAAAAGGAGTTAAAGAAGAAAAGTTGGGGAGTTGAACTCAGTGATTCTATTTTACTACTCGTAACCCCTACTTCCATAATTACATTTTCTGAACAGAACCTCATGTGAAACTTATCCATCAATCTCAACTCAAAAGAATATATATAAATTTCTCTTCTCTCGGTTAAATAATCTCAGCCATATATATAACATTCTTTAATTCTCTGAAATCCAACCATATTTCTAATTAGATAGACATATTTCATCAATGTAAAACATACTTATATATATATATATATATATATATATATATATATATATATATAATACCTCAATAAAATATTTCATAATTAATTTATTAAGTATAATTAAATTAATTTTAGTTCTCTGTTTGATTTATTTCACACACTTATCATCTAATCTTAAAAAAAATACCTTAACGAAAAGAATTTTTTGTCTTCGAAAATGCACTAAGTGTAAAGTGAACCAAGATCCCAGACCTACTTATCAATTACCAAGCTAACCAATCACAACCATTTCTTAAAGTCAATCAACCACATACATGTCATGAAAACAAACACTTAGGCTCAATCAACCATATACATGTCATGAACAAGTATTAAGGTAAGTTATAGGCCAATAGAAAAGATTGCCACCTAAAGATTTCCTTCAAACCAGGCTCTCTAAGAGGTAGTTTTAGGAAGGAGACAATCAATCTATGATTCAATTATCCTAATGACCAAAAAAATATTTAGTACATTAAAAATTAAGATGATAGGTTTTGATTTCATCCAAATCAAAATTACAGTTGAAAAAGTACGCACACCAGAAGTTTGCAGTTTTAGGAGTTATTAAAAACAAATTTCTATGCACTAAATATAATGTAATGTCTTTGGTTGGACTGAATTCCGCCCAATGGTTAGAAAATAACACTTTTTCACAAGTTTTCAAAAGACCAAGTTTTCTAGAAAATGGATTTAGAGGGTGTTAAAACAAATATGTGTACTTTCATTTCACTTGAAAAGCTCAAATGGTTTGAATGTTATGCTCATTCCAACTTGTCAATAGAAACAACTTAGTGAATAAGTGATTTTCAAAGGTGAATTTAAAAATCTATGAGAAGAAAACTTCTAAATTCTCAAAACAGATTTTCTAAATCACAAATTAAGGTTGTAAAAACTGGTCTTACATTAAAATTCCTCCTAGATAAAATGTTAGTCTTTTCAGGTCATATATGAACCAATTTTGCTTCAAAATGAACCTAAGGGATCAAAATGAGTTACACAAGTCCACTGACTACAGAGCTTAACGAGAAACTATATTTTGATAATATAAAACAGTGGGAAAAAAGCTTCATTCAAAAAATCACCCTATACAGAAAGTTATGCAGTACCAAAGTTAGTCATTTTTCTCATTTTGGTCAATTTTTAAGATACCTAAAATGCATAATTTTGGCTCTTACCGTCTTGATTCAGTTTTACTAGCTAACATTCATCAATTTGGGTATGGTATGCCATAATACCTAGTGGTGGGTTAAAGATATTGGCCTCTAACTCTAATTCTATCCTCACATGCTTAATTAGTATGATGAATGTAAGAATTTTGACTACACACTTAGACTTTACTCCATGCCTTCTTTAAAAATTTTCCATATGGTTCCACATCCTAACAATACCATACAACTAAGTACATTCCATCATAAATATATGTTTTGCACTTCTCATTCATTGATTCACAATCACGAATTGTCATAATAAAACTCTCTTCCTCAATACTATCTTTCAAAGCAAGATTGCCCGACTCAAGTTTATGATCTTCAAGTTCTTTATCAGTGCTCCTCATATTCCCACCTTGTCTACTTTCCTTCACATAGTTTACTCCACCCTAAATCTGACATTAAAGACCAAATATTTCAAATAAAATTAATTAAGGGAGAATTTTATGTCCATAAAATTGTCATAGTAAAATATTTTGGGCTTTAATGCAAAATAGGTGCATTTAGTCGAAATAAGAGCGTGAATAGAAAATGAACAACCCAGGGCATTGTGGTTAGCAGGGGGTGTGTTTAGTATATTATGGGTTGTAAATAGAGAGAAACTAGAAATAAAGTGTTTTGAGCCTTAAAGCAAAAAGGGTGTGCCTAGTCGAAATGAAGGTTCAAATAGTAAATGAATAGCCCAAGCATTTGCCTCAACAAGGTGTTTCTAGCAAAAATAGGAGTTCAAACAGCAAGATGGCCTAGGTGTGTATTTGGGTCAGAGGGGTGCATATAGTATTTTAAGGAGTGCAATAGTAATATATATAAAAAAAAAGAAAATTATCTAAGCTAAATGCGTGCCTTCTGCACGCTTAAAAGAAAGTAAAGGGATTTGAAATTCCTAAAGAATAGAATGTGCAAGGGTGAGAAGAAAAAAAAATAGGAGAAAAGGTGCAGTGA
Source organism: Psophocarpus tetragonolobus (assembly GCA_037954015.1). Lineage (NCBI taxonomy): Eukaryota > Viridiplantae > Streptophyta > Magnoliopsida > Fabales > Fabaceae > Psophocarpus > Psophocarpus tetragonolobus. The sequence continues at coordinate 20,062,697 of CM075688.1, read as the reverse complement.
GAATAGAGGTCCCAGTCGTAGTGTTTTCCAGCGACCCCCCTTTTGTCGAAGAGCGATTCCGACATCTTCATCTCCACCGTTGGAGATAGTTTCTAGCAGTGACCAACGATGGTAAGCTATTTTATTCTTTATCCTAATTTTTAATTGAGTTTAAAATTGTTGAAAATAGAGAAGAGAATATAGGTGAGTACCTATTGTGTATGCCTTCTAGGCTGATTGACCCAAGTGGGTTTATTTTTTAAAAAAATTATCAGTATGGGTCTGCTTTGAAAAATATTACCAGCATGGGTCTGTTTTGGGTGGTTGACTCGGTCAAGCCGCAACTCTGAATTGCGGTTTCGTTGTCACGTCAACAAAGTGATTACGTGGAAGCCAACGTGAAAAAACGACTACGAAACCGCAAGTGGGAATTGCGGTTTTACTGGGCTTTAACCGACCCCCCTTTTACTCGACGGTTGCAAAAAAAATACAAATTTCTACTCACGTAAAACCGCAAGTCGTATCTGCGGTTTGAATTAAATATTATTTTTATCATAAACCGCAAGTGCGAACTGCGGTTTATGTTAAATATAATATTTAAATATCATCAAAGTGGCTGTAGTTTAATGCTGAGAATTTCATGTTGTAGTTGTGAAGACCTGGGCTCGAATCTTAGCAGCCACACATAAAACAGCAAGTTGCATCTGCGGTTTGAATTAAATATTATTTTTATCATAAACCGCAAGTGCGAACTGCGGTTTATCTTAAATATAATATTTAAATATTATCAAAGTGGCTGTAGTTTAATGGTGAGAATTTCATGTTGTAGTTGTGGAGACCTGGGCTCGAATCCCAGCAGCTACACATTGGTTTAATTGATGTCGGATTTAAATCGGCTTACTTTTTTCACTTTTATAGGATAAAAAAGTAAGCCAGGTGATTTTAATTAAAACAATGTGCGGCTACTGGGATTTGAACCCAGGTCTCTACGACAACAGCGTGAAATTCTCACCACTAAACTACAGTCACTTTGATGATATTTAAATATTATATTTAACATAAACTGCAGTTCGCACTTGCAGTTTATGATAAAAATAATATTTAATTCAAATCGCAGATGCGACTTGCGGTTTTATGTGTGGCTGCTGGGATTCAAGCCCAGGTCTCCACAAGTACAACATGAAATTCTCACCATTAAACTACAGCCACTTTGATGATATTTAAATATTATATTTAACATAAACCGCAGTTCGCACTTACGGTTTATGATAAAAATAATATTTAATTCAAACCGCAGATGCGACTTGCGGTTTTATGTGAGTAGAAATTTGTATTTTTTTTGCAACCGTCGGGTAAAAGGGGGGTCGGTTAAAGCCCAGTAAAACCGCAACTCTCACTTGCGATTTTACAGGCATCGTTTTCTGTGTTTTTTTACCCATTGGACAACAAGGCGGTGCTGGTCAAAGACCAGTCAAACCGCAATTCCCACTTGCGGTTTCGTAGTCGTTTTTCCACGTTGGCTTCCACGTAATCACTTTGCTGACGTGACAACAAAACCGCAATTCGGAGTTGCGGTTTGACCGAGTCAACCACCCAAAACAGACCCATGCTGGTAATATTTTTCAAAGCAGACCCATACTGGTAATTTTTTTAAAAAATAAACCCACTTGGGTCAATCAGCCATGCCTTCTAATCACGTGAATATTTCTTTGCCCTTAGTCTGATTCTCTTTGCAATTTCTTTTTTTTATTCTGTGAATTTTTCTCTGCTTGGGAACCCCTCTCTCTTATTCAAAACCCCCATTTATAAGCTTGATATTTAAACTATTAATCATGAAAATTATGGTTTTGGGAACAAATCTTTCAAATGCAGGATTTTTGGGACTTGTTGGAAGGGCTACTTGGAAAAAGGGTGACTAAAGTTGAACAAATACTCTAAAAAGCCCTCTCTACGGTTTGCTTGTAGATGGATCAGGTGTATAGAGGACGAGTAGCCTGCTTGCAGATGGCTCATGTAGCCAATGTCGGAGGTGCAAAACTCTCTTTTCTTTTTTTCTTTGTTTTCTTTTTCTGTTTTATTTACTCCTCTATTTCTTTTTGTTTTTACTTATTTATTTGTATTTATTTATTTTGTTATCTATTATTGATTATTTTGTTGTGATTTCATTTTTGATTGATTAAAATAGAAAGATAATATATTTTTATTTGTAGATAGGCTCAGTATTGGGAAATGAATTATTATAGATGGTAAGATAAAATGGGTACCAACACATCCAATTTCACGTATCACTCAAATCATAATCAAAAGCTCAATCACTCAAAAATCAATTAACTTTACAACTGTCAAAACAAAGTTTCATAAATTAAAGTCAAGGATACAGTCTTCTTACTTATTTCTTCCTTTTTAAGCTGAGTTTGAAGAGAAAGAAGAATTCAACCATATAAATCACTTGAAACCTAGTAAAAACCCCAACACCAAAAATGGACCTAAGAAATTGAGATTTTAAATAAAAATTCCCTTTAATGGAAACGAGTGAAACAAAAAAAGGAAGAAAAAGGCCCAAAGAAATAGGATTAGACTTACTTATTACAAATATGATAACCAAACAAAATCAGGAGAGATGACAAGAATTTCTCTTAAATATGCGGACGAATCCTTTATCATGCAAAGAGATGAAGAATTTAGTGTGGAGCGAGAATAAAGGGATCAATGGCGAGAGAAGAAGAAAAGTGCAAAAAAGAAAAAAGGGAGGAGAAGGAAGAAATGAGGGTGTACTTAGTAATTCTACCTTACTAAATGTTTTTCTCTCTTTAGGTTTTCTATAAAAGATTGATTTTACCCAATTTAAATCCAAAATTTTATTAAATCTTTAATTATTTTATCTTATTTCGATTTTAAGGGAATATTATTTGAATCTTGTTATACAAATTAATATCAAATCTTTTATTTTGTTTTATCTTATTTCTATTTTAAAAGAAATATTATCTTAATCTTGTTTATTCAAAATTCTTAACAGTTTAATCTTTTAATTGATTTTTTTTAACAACTTAGTCTATCTTCTCTTAACTGAATGCTTATTTGAATATTTGTATTTTAAATTTTGAGATATTACATTATGAAATCAAATTTAACTATAACTATTTCTTTAATAAAACATAGTTAATTGTGTTAACTATATTTCTAAAACAAGTTATAATTTTATAACCATATTAAAGTAATTGATTATTATATGGTTATTATATAACTAGCAATTGTTATATACCTATCAACTGATAATAATATATGTCTTAGCACTCAATATATGACAGCTAAACCAGCACATGTAGTACAAAAAGATACGCATAAGTAGTTAAAAAGTAAAAACAACTACATATATTGTTCCACAAATTATTATAAAAAAAAATTTAGACTATTAAAATTACTTTTATATCTTATTAATTATTTGACAAGTGTATTATTTTAAGTTTTTTTATCTTTTAAGTTTTATTTTTAAATTTTTTTTTGTTTACTATTTGTTTTGTCTTTTAATTATTCTTTCTTAATTACCTTTGTTTGTTATTTGTTTATTTTTATTTTTTTCATATTAGTTTTTTATATTTTTATGTTTCTATATTTTTTATGTTTTTATATTTTTATTTTTTCTATGTTATTTTATTTTCTGAATTTTTATTTTTTTTATCATTTAAGTTTTTTTATGTTAAAAATAGTTTTTAAATGTATTTTAGTATATTAAAAAATAATTTTAAATTAATTTAATAAAAATTTCTTAAATATTTTTAATTTTTAAAAAAATTAACATATTAAATATATTTAATATAACAATAAATTTAAATTACTTTAGCAAAAGTATCATGAATTCACTTTTTTAATTTATTTACAGTATAAAAGTTGTATCATTTGCAGGATTGAGAAATTGTGTTTGATTAATATTTATGAATTTTCATCTATGTTCAAATTTTATTTGATAAACAAGAAATCATGCATTGTAAGTAGATTAGTATATGACTTGATAGGTAGAGGACATTAATTTTGGTCTCTGATCCAAAACAAAAAAATATAACATATATATGTTATTAATAAAATATAAATTATATTTAATATATTAAAAGTTAATCATTAATTTTTTTATCACATGAAAAAATAATTTTAGTGTATGTTAAAAAATATTTTAAAATATATTTTAATATATTGGAAAATAATTTTAAATTACTTTAACAAAAATATGTTAAATATTTTTATTTTTTCAGAAATTATCTTATTAAGTATATTTAATATAAAAATAAATTTAAATTACTTTAACAAAAGTATCTTGAATTAAATTTTTTATTTATTTATAGTATAAAAGATAGTATCTTAAGGAAATAAAAAAATTGTATTTGATTAATATTTGTAGATTAACATATATGTACAAATTTTACTTGACAAAAAAAATCGTGCATTGTAAGTGAAATTAGTGTAACATCTCAAATTACTTTTATTATCTATATCATTTTATCACATCATCTAAATAATTTCTCATGTAATTAGAATCACAAAATTCTCAATATAAAATTTTCATTATATCATACTCAATATTACAACAAACATCACAATAATTTCAAAGTTCAAAACAATATATAACATAAAACACACTATTCCAGCTTGCCAGCGAACCGTGTCACTTGGCGAGACTTAAGGTAGCTCGCCCAATGAGGGCCTTGTATCATATTGTCCCAGTAATAGGGACTTAACTCAACAAGACATTTGCGTTGAACGAGACCTCTTGTTGGGCGCAAAGCTACAATTTAATCCTAACAGAGGCTAGCATGTCACTTACTCAATTCATGACTCATTTACACAAAACATTTCATATCCTTCTCCCATCAAAACATACTAAAACAAAGCAAATACTTGTCAATTCTCCATTAAAGTTAACTATTACACAACTCATATATATATATATATATATATATATAAAATGTAACTTCGGTCATTCAAACTTAGTCATTATTAGTATATCATGTTCATACTTAGGCCATAACTACTAGTTTCGAACGATCCATTCGACATTTTCAAAAGACTCTAGCTTTATATACTTATACATATTCCAATACATACATTAACTTAAACTGTTATCACAAAATAAGTAACTTCCGTTGTTGCCTTTGATCATTCACCAACCTTGCTAGTTCTGATCTCCACAGTCATCACTGGTATTTGCTTATGTGCAAAGCACGATCACAGTTATACAGAATTCATAAACATTGCAAGGGTAACCATAGGATAAAAAACATACCATTATTATGTTATAATTATGCAATCTCAAAGTATAAAAACAAATCAATCACACTTATGCTCCACCTGAACATAAGCACTCACAAAAAATCAATCACACTTCTGCATCACTTGAATATAAGCTCTCACAATCAATTAATGACACTTATAACTCCACCTGCACATAAGCACTCACAACAATCAATCACACTCTATCTGAACATAAGAACTCACAACCAATCAATCATACTTGTGTTCCACGTGAGCATAAACACTCATAACTAATCAATCACATTAATGCTTCGCCAGAACATAAGCAAACACAACAAATCAATCACACTTATGCTCCACCTGAACATAAGCAAGCGCAACACATAAGCAACACGCAATTCACAATCAATCAATCACATTAATGATTCACCAAAAGAGGGAGCAAGACACTCAAAACTGGGCAATGTAGGACTTGGGCCTAATTAGGATTAGGAGCACTAATCCCTCTTAGGCCCACTAAAAGGGGCACTTAGCCTTAAGCTAAGGAGTGTCATGGCCTAATCAAGTGGGTGTGGAAAGAGATCCACACTTCTTTGAGTTATTAGGCCCTCTACTGCCCTCACCTCTTTTCTTAAGGTATTTACACCCTAAAATTTAGAAACTAGCATAAATGGACAAAATACATTGCCTAAAAGGGAATTAAAAACTAATTAATATTTACAAGAGGAAAACTAAGAACTATGGCCTGAAATGTCTATCTCCATCATTAGCTGGGGTCTTGATGAGTCTTTCTGAGCCAAGTCCTCTTCAATCCTCCTAGCCATTGCCCTAGTGAGAGGGCCCTTGGTTGGTAGGATTGCATCATCTCCTCCTCCGTCGAAAGGATTTGTCCTCAAATCTGAAGAATCGTCCTCTTCCGTGTCAGCACCTTAAAAAGCTGTAAGATCACAAACATTAAAAGTGGTGCTAACTCCACAATCTTCGGGAAGGTCTAACTTATATGCATTATTATTTACCTTCTCAAGGATTTGGAAGGGACCATCTCCTTGAGGGCTAAGTTTGGACTTCCTTTAGAAGGGAAATGATCCTTTCTTAGGTGAAGCCAAACCCAATCGCCCTTTTCAAAGATAACTTCCTTTCTCCCCTTGTTGCTAGATGAAACATACCCCTTAGATTGGGTTTCAATATTACTTTTGACCCTCTCGTGTAATTTTTTGAAAAAATCAGCCCTAGCTTCCCCTTTTTTATGAAAAATTCGGGTGTTAGGGAGTGACAATAAGTCTAAAGGGGTGAGAGGATTAAAACCATATACAACTTCAAAAGGGGAGTGCTTAGTAGTTCGATGAACCACCCTATTATATGCAAATTCAATGTGGGGGAGATATCATCCCAAGACTTGTGGTTGCCTTTCAAGAGTTCCCTCAACATAGTGGATAAGGATCTATTTACTACCTCAGTTTGTCCATCCGTTTGAGGATGACTTAGTTCCTAGCCTTGCCCAAAGAGTTTTCCAAAAATGGCCAAGGAACTTAGCATCTTCACAGAGACTATGGTTGAGGGTATTCCGTGCAAGCGGACAACCTCACGAAAGAAAAGCCTTGCGATGTGACTCACGTCATCCACTTTGTGGCAGGGAATGAAATGTGTCATTTTACTAAAGCGGTCCACTACCACAAAGATGGAGTCTAGACCTCGTTGGGTTTTTGGGAGCCCAAGGATAAAAAATCCATGCTAATATCTACCCAAGGTGTAGAAGGAGTGGGTAAAGGTGTGTAGAGTTCATGAGGCATTACTCGGGACTTAGCTTGCAAACAAGCTATGCATCGCAAGCAATATCTTTGGACATCTTTTTTCATATGAGGCAAAAAGAATTTTTCTTTTAAAAACATTAAGGTTTTATCAATTCCAAAATGCCCTATGAGCCCACCTTCATGGCTCTCTTTTGTTAGCAATTTCCTAATAGATCCTTGGGGTACACAAAGTTTGCTCTCTTTGAATAAGTACCCCTCACACAGGTAGAAGCCATCTTTGGCTTTGGAAGATGAGGCAATATAAATGGTTCCAAAGTCTTGGTCAGAAGGATACATTTCCTTTATGTCATCAAATCCCAAAATTTGAGCACTGAGGGTGGTAAGGAGAGAATACCTCCTTGAAAGAGCATCGGCCACTACATTTGTTTTTCCTTTTTTATATTTGATGACATAAGAAAAAGTTTCAAGAAATTCAACCCATTTAGCATGCCTCTTATTCAACTTTCCTTGCCCCCTAAAATACTTAAGTGACTCATGGTCACTATGAATGACAAAGTCCTTGGAAACAAGGTAATGTTCCCAAGTTTGGAAGGCACAAATCAAAGCATAAAACTCCTTGTCATAGGTGGGGTAGTTGAGGTGGGCACCATTAAGTTTTTCACTAAAATAAACAATGGGGTGCCCCCCTTGCAACAACACAGCTCCTACACCTACTCCCGATGCATCACATTCTAGCTCAAAAGTTTTTGAAAAGTCAGGGATGGCTAGAACGGGTGCATTAGTGAATTTATCCTTGAGCAGTTGAAAAGCTTCTTCTTGTTTTTCACCTCACAAGAAAGGAACTTCCTTCTTCACCAAGTCATTGAGTGGTGAAGCTAGTGTGGAAAAGTTAGGCACAAAGCGCCTATAAAATTCTGCGAGACCATGAAAACTCTTGATCTCAGTCACACTAGTAGGGGTGAGCCACTCTTGAATAGCCTTGATTTTTTGGGTGGGCACTAATGACAAAGCCCAAGAAAACTACACTAGGAACACAAAAAGTGTATTTTTCTAAGTTTGCAAAAAGTTTATTTATTCTAAGGACATATAAGACTTCCCTAAGGTGTCCTATATGTTCTTCTAAAGACCTACTATAGACTAAAATATCATCAAAATAAACAACTATAAACCTAACAATGCAATACCTAAGTACATGATTCATGAGGCGCATGAAAGTGCTTGGAGCATTGGTGAGCCCAAAAGGCATCACCAACCATTCATAAAGATCGAATTTTGTCTTAAAAGCGATTTTCCATTCATCTCCTTCTTTGATTCTTATTTGATGGTAACCACTTCTAAGATCAATTTTTGAAAATATTTTGGCTCCATGCAATTCATCGAGCATATAATATAGCCTAGGGATTGGGTGCCTATACTTAATGGTGATGTTGTTGATGATATGACAGTCCATACACATCCGTCATTTCCCGTCCTTTTTGGGCACCAACAAAACAGGGACTGCACAAGGGCTAAGGCTCTTTTGAACCTAACCCTTCTCTAACAAGTCTTGAACTTGAGACTCAATCTCTTTGGTCTCGATGGGGTTTGTCCTATACGCGGGCCTATTGGGCAGACTTGTGCCAGGAATAAGGTCAATTTGGTGTTCTATTCCCCTTAGAGGTGGTAATCCCCTTGGAACCTCTTGAGGGAAAAGATCATCAAATTCTTTTAAAAGATTTTGAACCCCTTTTGGAAGAGACTCAATTTCATGACTTGTGGCAGTGCTAGAAGGTACCTTTTTACAAAGAAGGAGATAAAAAGGTCGATCAAGTAAGAGAGCTTCTTTAATATCCATTTTTGTTGCAAAATGACTCTCTTTCTTAATTACCACTTTGGAAGGGGTATCTCCTTCCAACTCTCCCTTTTTACCCCTTTCAAGCTTTAGGGGTGGAAGCTTTTTTTTTTCACTTTGAATTTTTTTTTATCCTCAGCCACTTGTGAAGATGTGAGAGGAGTCAACTTTATTCTTTTGCCCTTATGAGTGAGGATTATCTCATTAGATTAGCCATGGTGAATGACTTGTTTGTCAAACTGCCAAGGCCTCCCTAACAAGATATGACTAGCCTCCATTGGAACTATATCACATAAGATCTCATCTTGATACTTTCCAATGGAGAATGACACATTCACTTGTTGGTTTACAACCATTTCCCCTTCCTCATCAAGCCATTGGAGCTTGTAAGGTCCAGGATGAGGAATTGGTTGTAAGGCTAGCTTCTCTACCAACCTTGAGCTACAACAATTGCAGCAGGATCTACTATCCACAATGAGAGAACAGGTTTTGTCTAAAACTTCACAACGTGTATGAAAAATGTTCTCTTTTTGGGAGTGGTTAAGCTCAATGGGTTGGCTTCCAAGAAGGCGCCTAACCATTAAGAGGTCTCCATCACAAGGGTTTTCAACAATGTCATGCTCATGATTCTCATGACCCCCTTCTTCCTCACTTTCACTAAAGGAGGAAGATGAGCTACTCTCACTAAAAATCTCTTGGCCTCTCATGATCATGGTTTTTTTATTGGGGTACTGAGAGGCAATATGGCCTCTCCCAAGACATTTAAAGCATATAATACTACTAGTTCTATTGCTAGAACTAGTAGGGGGGTTGTCTCTATGATGCATGGGTTTATGTTTTTTATGCACATGCTTGGATGGTTCCTCTTTGGGAGAGCTCTTGGAAGAGCTTTCTTTGCCTAGGTCCCTTTTTGCATAATTGTAGGATGGAAATTATCTTTTTGCTCCACTTTTTCTTTTTAATTGATTTTCCACTCTTATGCAAAGTTGGACTAGGTCATCTAGATTATTATATGGTAAGAACTCAACTTTATCTCTTATGTCAGAGCTCAAACCACTTAAAAATATAGCTTTGGTGGCCCTTGGTTCTTTGGTAACACCACTCTCATCATGAAAAGCTCCATGGTTTGTCTGTACTCCTCAACACTTGAGTTGTACTATTTTAATCTTTGGAGTTTATCCAAGAGCTCTCTTTCATAATAAGAAGGGACGTGTCTCCGCCTCATAGCCCCCTTGAGATTATTCCAATAATCCACAGGAGGGTTACGAAGGCGGCGCCTCTCATTGAAAAAGGAGGTCCACCAATATATGGCATGCCCTTAGAAGCTAAGGTTTGTCAACGGAACTTTTCTATCTTCACTTATGTTATAACAAACAAAGAGTTGATCTACCTTTATTTCCCAATCAAGGTAGGCTTTCACATCCTCTTTGCCATGAAAATGAGGGAGGTCAACTTTTTGTTCCCTAGGTTGGGCTTGGGGTTGGTTATGAGTTTGTTACGGTCTCCTTACCCTAGATCTTTCATACCCCTCACTTTCACTTACTTCTCTAGAGGCGGACCTATACCTATGCCTCTCTTTAACTCCTCTTTTCTTCTTTCTTCTCTTTCACGCTCTTCGCTTCTCTCTTCCCTCTCTCTGTCTTCTCTCTGCCTTTATTCTCTCTCTTCTCTTTCTTGTCTTTGTCTTTTCTCCTCTCTTTCTTTTTCTCTTTTCTTACGTTCTTTCTCCTCTCTTCATTGTTCTTCTCTTAACCCTCTTTCTCTCTTTTCTTTTTCTTTCTCTTCACGCCTCTTTTCTTCTTTCTTCTCTCTCTCTTTTCTTTCTTTTCTCTCTTCTAACCTCCACTCCCTAAATTCACTCACAAACTTATCCATGTTGGTTGTTTTTTGAGAACCTTGTTGATTTACACTACCTTTACTAGATGTGTATGAGCTCATTTTGAAAGTGATTGAGAAGAACCTAAGGGCAACACTCCTCACTCTTTTGTTTGGTTTTCTCCCTAAGTGAATTACTTAAGAGTCTTTAGAACTCAAAAGCCTTTCACACTAAGATTCAAAGCAAATAAAAGAAATTAAAGCAAAGGTAAGGGTCTAAAGGTGTGCACCTAAGGTAGAGAGATGGGGTACTAATTCCTTCTCCCACCTAAACGAGAAACTAAAAGCTATTACAATAAAAAAGGTGACCCTTATGGGCATCCAACACCTCAATTAAAATGGCCTTAAAAATTACACCCAAAAAAGGCAAAAAGTAAAAAATTTGAAGTTTTGATGTTGCTTTTCCACTCTAAGTGTTTACCTCTCTCAAATTGGTGTTGCTCCCTTGAATGAACTTCTTCCTTAGCTTGCTTCAACACACCTTAAGATGCTTCCCTTGTGGAAAGCTTGGATTGACCTCTCTTTTCCTTTCTCAAAAGTGGCGCACTAAGAGTAAGAGAGTGCAAAAAGTAAAGAAAATCAAAAGAGGACATACATCCAAGTGGATAGATTAAATGTAGACAAACACAATGAATAAGAACAAGACAAGCAAACAATTAAAGGTATTGAAAGAAAATTAGCACGTCAAAATGAACTTAGAATGGTACTAGATTAGAGTGGACTTAAAAGCAACAAGACACTTAAAAAATTTTCTAAGATTTGCACGTTCACTTTGTGTTGACGGAAAAAGCAAATTCAAGCTAGATGTAACAAAGTTTGCACACTCCTTCTAATCAAATCAAAACAAATTGAGGTGTACTAAATATAATTTGTTCACTTTTCACTTGTTTTCTTTTTTCTTTAATTACTTTTACTAACTCTTTTTTTTTTGCTTGATTTGTCTTCTACCTTTTATATATATATATATATATATATATATATATATTTCCTCTTCTTTTTTTTTGTTTTGCTACACTTCTTCAACAATTTTAGAAAAATTAAAAGAAAATGAGGAGTGTAAGAGAGATTCGTTTGAAATAAAATGAAGAATTCGGCCAACAAAATTTAATAATAAAGGTGCAAATCAAGGAAAATAAAGCAACCTCACATGCACTGGATTTTAGGGTGTGTTAAGCAAGCTTTAATGAGACTTTAGGCGGGTTTAGGCAAACTTGATTTCTCAAGTGTTTAAGCCCAAAACTCACGCCTATTTTGATCTCAACAGTAGCCAAAACAATTCACCCAAAAGAATTAATGCAATGCTAAGCAACTAAAATGAACAAGAATTATAGGAAGAAATTGAGCACAATTTTGAAATTTTTTTTTTGAGATCATGCTAGAACTAATAGCATGTAGACTTCTTAGAAGACTTACTCAATAGCATGTAGACTTCTTAGAAGACTTACTCAATAGGATGAACTTCTTTGATGCTCAATTTTAAGAAGTAACACACACCCTTTTTATGTAGAAAATAAAAAGTAGCACAAGTGAAAATTTAATCTGACAATTAAGGACTAAACAAGACAATCTAAATGAAAAAACAAGAAAGATTAAAAGCTGAAAAATAAAGTGCAGAAAAATAAAACTCACACTCACAACAAGAAAAAAACGCCTAAAGCAAAAAAAAAAATGGAAAGGAAAGGAAAGAAAAAGAAGTGATTCCAAAAGCTTAGACCACACTTGGGTGGCTTCTTTCACAAAGGTTGTGAAATCATTAACATAAGCTTTCTTAGGAAAATCACAAGAGGAAGAAGAAGGAATTAAAATGGCAAGAAAAGGAATCCTAAAGCACGACAAAGTGATTCAATGAAAGAACAAGAAATTGAACCAAAGAAATAAAAGTGCAAGGAATTAAAAGGCAAAAAATAAATCTACTACTAACAAGACATGAAAGGAGAATAAAGTGACAATAAAGGAACAAGAATTAAAGCATAAAAAAAACTGCAGAAAAATGGCTAAGAAAGACGCATGAAACTTAAAGAAAAGGAGGAGGAAATGAACCTTAATGAAGATAGCTCTTGATACCAAATGATGCACTCCCCTGATCTCTTCAACCAAGGTTCCTTCCTCTAAGAAAATGGAGGATGGAGAGGTTAGAAATGGGAGAGGGTTGACGCCACTTTCTAGGAGAAAGATGAGTCAAAAATTTTATGTTGCTTGCCACAAGGGAGAGGTCCCTTGATAAAAGCTTTAAGGAAGAGATTCCTCAAGAGAGAGGATTCTCAATGACAATCAAGAATAAATTTCTCAAAAAGAGTCTTACTTCATTCAATCAAGTGTGATTTGTACGAGAGACACTAATGTATTTATAGCCCAAAAGAGGGAGTAAGACACTCAAAACTAGGCAATGTGGGACTTGGGCCTAATTAGGATTAGGAGCACTAATCCCTCTTAGCCCATTAAAAGGGGCACCTAGCCTTAAGCTAAGGAGTGTCATGGCCTAATCAAGGGGGTGTGGAAAGAGATCCACACTCCTTTGAGTTATTAGGCCCTCTACCCTTCACCTTCTTTCCTAAGCTATTTACACCCTAAACTTTAGAATTAGCATAAATGGACAAAATACATGGCCAAAAAGGGAATTAAAAGCTAATTAATATTTACAAGAGGAAAACTAAGGACTATGACCTAAAATGTCTATCTTCATCATTAGCTGGGGTCTTGATGAGTCTTTCCGGACCAAGTCCTCTTCAATCCTCCTAGCCATTGCCCTAGTGAGAGGGCCCTTGGTTGGTAGGATTGCATCACAAACCATGCATTAACTCAACACATCATCTTGCATTTAATACAACACTTCATCACTATACATTTATAATCGACATACATGCTATCTCAAATAGATCATTCATACCATCAAAATATACACTGTCACACATAGCTCAATAATACAATTAACATGCATGCTATCCCAAATAGCTCAACTATGAAATCGAATATACGCTAAATCAATTAGCTCACATCACAATAAAAAAATATGCTAACTCAATTAGCTCAAATCAAAATCAAATACGCACTATCTTAAATAGCTCAAGACACAATTAAAATACATGTTATCTTAAATAGCTCAAAACATAGTCAAAATACTCATTATCTCAAATAGTTCAAACCTCTCAACTAACAAATTGTTGATCCATTAAAAAAAATCAACAAAATAAATTCTTGTACCTATTTCTCCCTTTGAAAGCTGACTCAAGCAAAAATGGGAGAATCAACCCAAAGAGATCTCCCAGAATGTGACAAAAATATCAATTTCAACAAGAACCTAAGAGATTATAATTTTTAGACGAATTCCTTTTTTAACGAGAATGAATAAGAAAAAGGTTTAAAAAACTACGATCATACATACCTATACTTATTACCTCTCAGAATCAGGAGCAATGGAAGAGACCGCATCCGATTCCGTCAGCAAAAGCTCAACCATGCCTGCGGAAGTTCAATCACAAACAAAGAAAAAATAATTAGTGGAGAATGAAGAAAATTGGAAGAAGATAAGAAGAAAAATAGGAAAGTGAGGAAGAAATGGTTTATATAGCCTGATGGTGTATTTATTAAAAATCTATTTGTTAAATGCAACATCCTTCGATATCAGATTATCCAAAAACTTGCCAAAACTCCACTAAAATCTTCCTAAAGAAAAAATAATAATTATTCACACCTTTCCAATCTTCTACCCATCATCTAAAGTAATCATCTTGTACTACTTCCATTGAAAGATCCATCCATCTCAAATCAAAGTAAAAACTTAAATTTAATTCCTTTCACTATATTAAATTATATATAATTAAATATTTAATCCTCCATAATATTTATTTTTCTTCCACAAATAACCTATTCGGTCCTTACAATTAGTATGTATCTTGATAGATTGAAGTATTACTTTTAGTCTTTGATACAAGACAAAAGAAATATAACATATATATGTTGATTAATAAAATATAAATTTTATACTTAATACAATTATATTTTAAAGATTTAAAATTTTTTAATAAAATATTTTTTAGCATATAGATGTTAATTAATAAAATAATTTTAAAATATATTTTAATATATTACAAAATAATTTGGAATTACTTTAAAAAAATATGTTAAATATTTTTAATTTTTAAAAAATTATCTTATTAAATATATTTTATATAAAAATAAATTTAAATTACTTTAATAAAAGTATCTTGAATCAATTTTTATTTATTTATTTACAATATAAAAGGTAGTATCATTCACAACATTGAGAAATTATATTTGATTACTATTTATAAAATTTACATCTATGTGCAAATTTTATTTGAGAAAAAACAATCATGCATCGTTAGTGAGATTAATATACGACTACGACTAGATAGATTGAGAGACATTACTTTTAGTCTCTGATCAAAAACAAAAAAGTATAACATATAGATGTTGATTAATAAAATATACGTTTTATACTTAATATAATTACATTTTAAAGATTTAAAAATTTTTAATAAAATATTTTTTAGCATATAGATGTTAATTAATAAAACAATTTTTAAAAATATTTTAATGTATTACACAATAATTTGAAATTACTTTAATAAAAATATATTAAATATTTTTTATTTTTAAAAAAATTATCTTATTAAATATATTTACTTTAAATTACATTAACAAAATATCTTGAATTAAATTTTTTAATTTATTTACAGTGTAAAAGATAGTATCATTCATGAGATCCAAAAATTGTGTTTTATTAATATTTATAGATCTCCATCTATTTGCAAATTTTATTTTACAAAAAAAATTATCATGCATCATAAGTGAGATTATTCTATGACTTAATAGGTTGAGATACATTACTTTTTGTATCTGATCCAAGACAAAAAAAAATAACATATTGATTTTAATTAATACATTATAAGTTTTATACTTTTTTTAATATTTATATATTTAATATATTAAAATTTAATTATTAAATATTTTATTATATGACAAAATAATATTAGTGTATGTTAAAAGAAAATTTTTAAATATATTTTAATATATTACAAAATAATTTTAAATTACTTTAATAAAAATATGTTAAATATTTTTAATTTTTTAAAAATATCTTGTTAAATATATTTAATATAAAAATAAATTTAAATTACTTTAACAAAAATATCTTGAATTAATTTTTTTGAGTTATTTATAGTATACATGATAGTATCATTCATGGAATCGAGAAACTGTGTTTGACTTATACTTATGAATTTCCATCCATGTGCAAATGTTATTTGACAAAAAAAGATCATATATTGTAAGTAAAATTTGTATACGACTTAATAGGTTGGGAGACATTACTGTTAGTCTTTTATCTAAGAAAAAAATATAACATATAAATGTTAATTAAAATGTAAATTTTATACTTAATAATAATTATATTTTAAAGATTTAAAAATATTTATTTCACTTTGATATCTACAAAATCATTTCAATTTTTATGAAAAAATTACATAGAAACATATAAAATATCATTACAAATAGATATTTGTTAAGTAGCATTCAATTATGTGATTTTTTATATGAATTATTTTATTAAATTTATTTTTCTAAAAAATATTATTTTAGTCTCTCAATTATTTTTATTTTTCACTTTTAATTTAAAATATATTAATTTTAATTCTATAAATAAATTTTAACAAAAATATCGAATTTAGTAATCAGTGTGTACAGAGATTCTATGCTAGTTCCATGTATCACTAGTTCCATGTATCACAACACATTGTGAGCTTTGATCTCGCATTTGGCATTCCTTCCTCGTAAAAGTAATTAATTAAAACATCACACAATCTTCATTTGAATAACAATATATTTTCAATCATATTTCTTTCATGATATCACAATTTATGGAAAAAGAAATTGTATATAACCATTGTAGAGCTCCTCCCAGGACAAAAATCACAATCCTATATGACAATATTCTATCTTTACATTTTCACCTCAAAACATTACATGGCTCCATTTATAAAGTATATTATAAAATAATCAAATAAAAAAACTCTTATATTATATCAATTTTTAATATTTATCCATAACTATTAGTTTAAATAAATTATTATACCATTATTTTTCAAAGTTTTTTAGAGTGATAATATTATTATAATTTTTATCTTTATATGCTAGATCATTTTTTCTTAAAGATATGTAAGTCATTTAAAATTTTTTATTTACTAGCAGTTATATTATGCATTCAAACTTTGTATTAAATTAAAATTATAAAAAAAAATTGTCAATACTTTTTGTAAATGTTTATTAATGACTACAAATGAATTAAGATGTAAATAATAATAATTATTTGTAAAATATCAAGTCTCAGAGCCAATAAATATAATGCAACATATAATTCATCAATTTATTACATAGATGATGACAAGTCCACATGCCATGGTTTACTTAATTTGATTGTCCTAAAAATGTTATTACTTATTCCAAGATATACATAATATAAATATTATTACTAAAAATATATAATTTATATTATTATTATTATAATAACTATAAAAATCATAATTACATAACAAGATCACCTACAACTGGTACTAAAAATTATCTTCATTTATACTCTTGTCCCTAGAGTTTCATTAAACTATAGAGTAACCAACTACATGGAAGACCTCTAAAAAAATCAATACAAATTTTAAGAAAGTCTACTATTCAATATCATTTTCTTAATACGAGTAACAATATACAATACAAAATAGAAAAAAGGAAAAATAAATATAGCACAATATTTTTATTAAAAATTATTAAAATGATATTAATGAAATAAAAATAAAAATCACTTTCTAATATTAACATTCATTCAATAAAAATTTCATAAAATTATAATTAAATTTATAATTAAGATAACAAACTTTCTTTTATTATTATGTATACATAATTTAAAATATATATAAAAACTATTAAAATATTTATTAAATCACAAAGATAACACTAAGTAAATTTAAATACCATTACTTATGTTCATTTATTAGTAAAAAATAAAATTATCAAAATAACTTATTTAAAAATATAATTGTTTCTCCTGAAAAAAAAAATAATTTAAAAGGGTCACTACTAAAGTAGGTGGACTAAATCAATATATTCTAACCAGCATCACAATGTTTTTTTTTTTGGAAAAACCTAAACATTAAAAATACTATAATCTTAATATTTAAAATTTATTAAATCTAATATACAATTCAAAATTAATTTATGATGTAAAAATAGTTAAAGAATTAAATATTTATGTTTAATAAAAATTTTAAAAAGACCATAATTGTTTTTCTTCCAACAAGTCACTTTTCTTCCGCAATTATAAAGTCACAGAATTATTTTATAAATTTAATACGCATTGAATATTGAATAAAAAATAGAAACGAAGATAGAATACAAAAGCTAGCAGAGACACAAAATTACTGAAAAAAAAAAAGGAAAAAGTGAGACAAAAGAGTGAGAGTGCTTCTAGAGTAGGAAAAAACAAACCATGTATTTTAACATGATTTTTCGATTACCATTGTTGCATCCACCTCTCTTCGAATTTGAATTTTGTGGTCAATCCTAAAAGATTACTGTGGAATTTGGTTGTGTAAAGGCCACGGGAGAACCCTTCTCCTAAAAACTCTAGCATAGTGACATATTTTGAACAGAACACTGTAGTGTAATTGTAGGTATTAGAATTGAATAATATTTTAAATGAGATTTAAAATTATATAAATTGGTGAATTAATATTTATAGTTTTTTTAATTGGTAAAAATTATTTTATTGTTAATAAACACTTATCAAATAATATCTGACTATTTTTAGCTATTACAAATTATTTATATTTTATATTTAAATTTCATGTGATTACTTAAGGGATAATTTAATAAAAATTGATTAAAAGGTTAAATATAATTTTTTTAAAATATACTAAAAATAAAAATTTGTAAAAAATTCTTATATGAAAAAAATATTTTAACTTTTTAAAATTGTATAATAAACTAATCTCTCAATCCGGCTCCGCTAGGTTTGTTTTTTCTTTTATGATATACTTGTTTTTCATTATATTAATGCTTAGAAAAAAATATGTTTATAAATATATGTTTATATATATATATATATATATATATATATATAAATAATGAATCAAAAAATGTAAAAAAATAATGTATATTATTTTATAAATATAACCATACATACTGTGTAATTAGACACTAATGAATATTAATTTTTTTAGTACATATTAATTATATCTAAAAATAAATGTAAATTTTTTATTTTAAATTATATAATTTTTTAGTATAAAAATATTAATTAAAAAAAATAAATAATATAAATCTAAATCAAGTAAATACTCATTTTGATTTTAAAAATTTATGGAATTAACACTTACAAAATTTAGACAAATTAATCTTAATGTTGCATTATGCAAGTTGATTCTTAAATAATTATTTAAACACTTTTAAAATATTTTAAAATGCCACATAAAGTCATAAAAACAAATTCAATAATTAATTTATTTAAAGTTATTTTTTAAAGATATTATTGCCTGCTCAAATAACAATTTAGATAAAAATAAACCTTCAATTAATTATTCTAAATCAAATTTTATTATTGTGTGAAACAATTTTTCAATCAGTAGTTCATTTTCTATCTTTCATACATGTGTTGATTAATTAGACTTGGTTTGTATCTTTATTTTTTTTAACTTACAACTCACTTTTAAGTTAAAGTTGAAAAAATGAGCTTAAAATTAAAAAAATATGTCAAAGTTTCTTTTTAATTTTGTTTTCAATTAAAAACTCATTCTAAACTAAAAAAGTAAAAATAGTTGAGTAAGAAGTTTGAAAAATTTTAGTTTTACTTAGAATTAGTTACCTGTTTGATAAAAAATATATTTATAAATAAATATTATATGAAAAATATATTTACTTAGAATTTAATTGCTTAGTGAACTTTTTGTCTCTGAAAAACAGTGCTTTTTTAAGTTCGTCATTTAAAGATTTTTCTATTTATTTTTATTCTCTATTTTTAAGATTTACTGATTTGTAACAGTAACACTATCGATCAAATATCATGCAATTAAGGAGTATAAAAAATAGTCTAGTATGAAATGTTTAAGTCACTCCAATACAAAAATATTCCTTAAAACTAAGGATTAAAAACAAACAATAGAGAGTAAAATCAAACAATTTAAAGCAGCAAATTTATAAAAAAATCTTTAAAGCACTAAAATGAAATAAGACACTATTGTTTAGGGATGAAAATGTTATTTAAATCAAATTTAATTTGCATAAATTTATTTAATGAAAATATAATCAATATAACTATTAAATATAGATATTTAAACTTAATTATAAAAACATGTTAGATATTATACTTTAATTAATATAACTTTATTTTAATATTTATTTGCAAATAATATATAGTATTCATATAAAGAAAAATAAAAGTAAAGTAGTGACATGGAATTGTGATTTTGAGCTACTGCAAAGTGTTAATTTGGACCAATAGAAAACTGATAAGTGAGTATGAATATTAGCAGCAAATTCTTTATTCTCTCTATTTTAGCCGCTTACTCAAGAATGGGGGAATTCTTGGTTGGTGTGGATGGTGGAATGAGGCCTATTAAGGAATCCCGCATTTTTAGGTGGTTGTATAAAGATAAGTTACCTTGGAAGGTAACTGTATTCTATTTAGAGACTTCTGTGGATAAACTTTCTACTATAGACAATCTGTTGAGGTGAGGTTTGGAGTTTTAGGACAATCATCTCATGTGCAGTTTGTTGTGAACATCCTAAAGATAGGAAATATTTAAATAATTTTGTACACGATAGGTATAAGCTTTATTGAGAAATTTTGGAGATAGTTCATTCTCATTTTTTCAACAAAAATTAGTAAGGTTTACTTTGTTGAAAGATTTTTTTTTCTCTTTTTACATTGTAAGAAGTAGAATTAGGCTTATCTTTCTAATATCTAAAAAATGGGTGGCTTTAATTAAAAAAATTGTAAATTAATATATTTTTTAAGATATAAGGTAACTTAATTGATTATGATTTAGGGTTCGAACTTCACCATTAACAAAAATTAACATTCTAATAATATTAACATGTGACCTATACAAAAATTAATTATACATAAATTTTGAATTAAAATTAAGGTGAAAAAAAATTGAATCTTAATATATCAACGAAAAATATCTTTTAATCTAAAAAATAGGAGACTTTAACTAACAAATTAGTTAATTGATATATTTTATAAAATCTTATAAATTAGAAGATTTAATTAATAACTAAATTTTGAATTAGAGTTAAGGTAAAATAGAAAAAAAAAACACGAAATTTTGGTATCTTAATTTTTCTTTTAATCCGAAAATTGGGAAGCTTTAACTAACAAATTGGGCAATTAATCTATTTTTAAAATCTAAAAATTAGAAGATTTAATTAATATATAAATTTTTAATTAAAATTAAGGTGGAGAAAAGAAATAAGGCTCTAGATTTTTTTTTAAAATCTAAAAAATAGGAGACTATAAATAACAAATGGGTCAATTAATATATTTTTAAAATCTGAAAAATTATAAGATTTAATTAATAAATAATTTTTAATTAAAATTAAGGTCGAATAGAAAAAGAAAAAAGACTTGGTGTCTCAATATACCAACAAGATGTATTTTTATATCTGAAAAAAGGGAGACTTTGACTAACAAATTAGTAAACTAATATATTTTTTAAAATCTGAAAAAATTAAAAGATATAATTAATACATTAATTTTGAATTGAAATTAAGTTAAAATAGATTAAACAAAAAAAATTTGGTATTGATGAGTGTAAAATTTTCTATACTACTAATGACAAGTATACTAGTCATATGGGCATATGGACTTGAATGATGCAAAAAACATTTCAAGACTTTTTATGAAAGGACATTTATACTAACAACTGATGAACGAAAAGTAAATAAAAGTATAAATAAATAAAGTAAGTGGTTACATAGATAAGATTGGTCTTGATTTCACTAAATTGTCTCTCAAATGCACAAATAAATTCAAAATAATGAATCACTACCCATGTTTTCATTATCCATAAAAGTATCCTTTAGCCTTAATCTCTTGCAAACAAGGAATTAAGCTATTTGAGATTTAGACTATCGATCACTCGCATATTTTAAAGTCAAATGACTTGCATTAAGAAAATGAGTTTAAG
This sequence comes from Psophocarpus tetragonolobus, assembly GCA_037954015.1. Lineage (NCBI taxonomy): Eukaryota > Viridiplantae > Streptophyta > Magnoliopsida > Fabales > Fabaceae > Psophocarpus > Psophocarpus tetragonolobus. The sequence goes on along the minus strand of CM075688.1, from coordinate 20,040,819 downwards.
ATGATCAATGGATTTTACTCTCTCTCTTGAGCAATAAGCATGTTAGAAAATCTTCTCATTTTACAAGTCAAAATTCTCTCGAGCAGATAAACAAATAAAGCAAAGGGTAAAGAAGAACACCAACATTGAATAATAAACTTTGATTAAAAGAAAAAAAATACACAAAAGTTTAGGTTCAATTACATCAAACCCCAACAAATAACAAGCCTAATAACCATTGTGACACCCTTCTACACCCAAACGCTTTATTAGTTAATTTACAAAATAATATAGAAATTTGTTTATTTAAATAACTAGACTTGTCACTTAGGTAAAAAGACTCACATTGTAACACCAAAAATTAGTTATTACAAGTCATGAAAGAAAAAATAATTTATCTCCACATTGATTTAAAACATGGCCAAAGAGCTATAAACTACTAGTTCACATAGTTCCATTAAACTAAATTAACTTACAATTAAAGTTGTGAGCATTATATACATAGAAAATGAATTTTCGGGATCATGTAATACAACACTACGAACCCTGTGACACTCTTCCATCCCAAATAAATAAATATAACATGATTAAATAAAAATCCTTTAACTAGGTAAAAAGGTTCACAAAAGTCCTTTCAACAAAACCTCATCTTTAATAAAATGACAAGTCTTTATAATTGAAAACTCAAAATAAGGAAAAGAACTTAAGAAATATTTTAGATAATTTCTAAGATAAGGAAATAATTTGAACATCTGTAAGATTCCAAAGTTAAAATAGTAATGAAAGAAAAACCTACTAGTAATATTCAAATATGAGGAACCAATTGTGATTAAAAAAAATTACTTGAGTAAACTTTTTAGTTTTTGGTCACTTAAATTTTATTAATTGTGCAACTATTGGTTTTTTTTTTGTTTGAGTCTTTTTTCATCTCCACTCTTAGAGCTAATCTAGGAAAGTTATTTGTGTGCTACCTTTCTTTGTGAGCCTTATGTTTTCTTGCTTGTCTTATTTACTTCTTTGAGTTTGTCATTGTTTAATCTATCCACTTGGATTTGTGAACCTTGTTTTGTTATTCACCTTTTTTTGTCTTGTATTGTATTCGGCCTTGGTAAGAAAAGCTTGGGAAAGGTGTCATACACAAGATTTTGGCTAGTCCAAAAAAAGAGGAAACAAGGGTAGCATTCTTGGGGTGGGTTAATGCAACTCAAAGGGGCTTGATCAAAATGAGTCAAACACCAACAAGCTTGGAGTGAAGATTTTGTTTTATTTTTTTTATTCTTTGTATTATGTATACTTAATTTTAGATTGGGAGTTTGAGTGCCCTTAAGGCCCTCCCTTGGTTTGTAATAATTTTGGTTAATTTTAACTTAGTTCCTTGTTAATTAGGTGAAGAAGGAAGAAGTGGTACACTTCCTTCAACACCTTAGGAGCATGATTAGGACCCTTTCTCTTTTACATTCTTGCACTTTTAATTTTTTGCAAAAAACATGTAGAGGCTAAGAGTTCCAAATACTCATCAAGCCACCTTAGGTGAGGAAACAAAAAGAGAGGAGTATTGCTTGAAAAAAAAATGTTTTTTTCCTACCCTCTAGTTTTTAGAATCCAAGCACTATGACTTCCCACACACATTCTAGTGCACATAGTTGTTCATCAAGTAAGAGTGTCAACCAAAGAAAACCTTCTAAGGGAGACACTCTTGAAGACCTTAACTTAGAATTTAGGGAATGGATGGCTAAAGAATAAGAAAAGAGAGAAGAAAAAGAGAGAAAAAAAGAAATAAAAGAAAAGGAAAAACAAAAAGAGAAGGAAAAGTTAAAAAAGAGATGTTGGAAATGAGAAAAGAGAAAAAAGAGCGAGAAGAGAGAAGGCAAAGAGAGAGAAGAGATGATGAAGAAAAGAGAAGAAGGAAAGAACTATAAAGAAAAAGAGAAAAAGAGGAAGAAGAGAGAAAGAGAGGAGAAGAGAGTAAGATGAGAGATAGGAGGGAGAGTGATAGAAAAAAGAAAGGAATTCTCATAAGATCCTTATCTAGGCATTTTAGCTCTAGTGAAGAAGAATATTATAGAAATCAACATAAGCATAACTCTCATTCATCATACAATCATCATTCTCCTTAAGATAACATAAATCATGCTAGGGAACCAAAGGTAGACCTACCCTATTTTCATGGTAGGGAAGATGTTGAGACTTACCTAGACTGGGAAGTCAAAGTGGAACAACTCTTTCGATGCTATGAAATAAGGGAAGAAAGGAAAGTACCTTTGGCCTCCCTTAGTTTTCAAGGTCCTGCTTTACATTGGTGGGATGGGTTAGTCAAGGATAGGACCCATAAACAAATTCCTGACATTCGCTACTGGAATGATTTAAAAACTTGTTTACGAAGAAGGCACATTCCTTCATATTATAAAAGGGATCTTTTGGATAGACTCCAAAGACTTAGGCAACATAACCTAAGTATTGAGGAGTATAGACAAAAGATGGAGTTTCTCATACTAAGGGCCAATATCATTGAGGAACCTAATGTCACCCTTGCTAGGTTTTTGTGTGGATTAAGCTCTGAAATTAGAGATAAGGTAGATCTTCTTTCATACTCAAACCTTGATGAGTTGGTAGAACTTTGTGTAAGAGTTAAGAATCAACACAAGAGAAAAAGCTTTAAAAAAGATTCTTCCTCTTACCCAAAGAGAGACCAACTTAAGAGAAACTCTTTCAAGGGTTTTACCAAAAAGGAACCTAAGAACTTTCAAGATACAAAAACACCTCATGTAGAGAGAAAACCCCCTACTACTAAGCCTACTGAGAGGCAAAGTAGTATCAAATGTTTCAAATGTCTTGGGAGAGGCCACATTGCCTCTCAATGCCCCAACAAGAAAACCATGATCATGAGGAGACAAGACATTTGTAGTGAGAATAACTCATCTTCCTCTAGTGAGAGTGAGGAAGAAGGGGGACATACTTTTGAACAAGAGTGTGAGGAAGCTTTTCCTTATGAGGGGGACCTCCTTATGGTTCAAAGGCTTCTTGGAAGCCAACCTCTAGAGCTTGGCCAGTCACAAAGAGAAAACATCTTCCATACAAGATGTAAAGTAAATGATAAAGTATGTTCTCTCCTTGTTGATAGTGGCTCCTGTTGTAACTGTTGTAGCTCTAGGTTGGTTGAAAAGCTAGCCTTGACTACCATGCCCTATCCCAAACCTTACAAATTGCAATGGCTCAATGAGCAAGGGGAGATGGTAGTCAATGAACAAGTTATGGTTCCAATTTCCATAGGATCTTATAATGATGAGATTTTTTGTGACATTGTTCGTATGGAGGCTGGCTATATCTTGTTGGGGAGACCATGACAATTTGACAAGAAAGTCATTCACCATGATCACTCCAACCAAATAATCCTCACCCATAATGAAAACGCTTCAAATTGTATCCTTTGTCACCTTCTCAAGTGGCTGAGGATCAATTTGTGATGAAAAAGAAAAGAGTTGAGGAAAAAAAAACACAACAAGCTTCACCCTTAAAGCTTGAAAAGGGTAAAGAGAGAGATTCAGAAGGTGATGCCCATTCCAAAGGGAATATTAGTAAAAGGAGCCTATTTGCTACCAAACGTGATTTAAAATAAGCTCCTTTGACTAACAAGCCCTTTTATCTCCTCTTTTGCAAAGAGGCATAAAATCCTTCTCCTATTTTGCATTCTTCTTTTGAGAACACTGCCACAACCCATGCACATGAGCACCTTCCTGAAGGGGTTCAAGATATTTTAAAGGAATTTGATGATATATTCCCTAATGAGGTTTCGAAAGGACTTCCTCCCATTAGAGGTATAGAACATCAAATTGATTTGGTGCCTGGCGCAAGTCTACCTAATAGACCTGCCTATAGGACCAACCCCATGGAGACCCAATAAATTGAGTCTCAAGTGAATGAGCTGTTGGAGAAGGGATGGGTTCAAAAGAGCCTAAGCCCTTATACTGTGCCCATCTTGTTGGTGCCCAAGAAGAATGGCCAATGGAGGATGTGTGTTGATTGTCGTGCAATCAACAACATCATCATCAAATATAGGCACCCAATCCCTCATCTTGATGACATGTTGGATGAATTGCATGGGGCAAAAGTATTTTCAAAAATAGATCTTAGAAGTGGTTACCACCAAATAAGGATCAAAAGGGTAATGAGTGGAAAACTGCTTTTAAGACTAAATTTGGTCTTTATGAGTGGTTGGTTATGCCATTTGGGCTAACCAATGCCCCAAGCACATTCATGCGCTTAATGAATCATGTACTAAGGGATTACCTTGGTAAATTTTGTGTAGTTTACTTAGATGACATTTTAGTTTACTCTAGGAACCTAGATGATCATTTAGGATATCTAAGGCATGTTTTGTCTCTTCTTAGGAGTAATCATCTTTTTGGTAACTTAGAAAAATGCACGTTTTGTGTACATAGTGTAGTTTTCCTAGGTTTTGTAGTTAGCACAAAAGGGGTCCATCTTGACCCCGAAAAGATAAAAGCAATTCAAGAATGGCCTACCCCAAAGAGTGTGATAGAGATCAAAAGCTTTCATGGTCTCGCTGGATTTTATAAGCGCTTTGTGCCTAGTTTCTCCATGCTCTTTGCACCAATAAATGATTTGGTGAAAAAGGAAGTTCCTTTCCTTTGGGGTGAGAAACAAGAGAAAGTCTTTCAACTAATTAAGCCTAAACTGACCTATGCATCAGTCTTGGCATTACCTGACTTTTCTAAACATTTGAACTTGAATGTGATGCCTCTGGTGTAGGTGTGGGAGTTATCTTGTTGCAAGGAGGGCACCCTATTGCGTATTTCAGTGAAAAACTCAATGGTGCCCCCCTCAACTACCCCACCTATGATAAGGAGTTTTATGCTCTAATTAGGGCCCTTCAAACTTGGGAGCATTACCTTGCTCCCAAGGAGTTTGTCATCAAGGTAAATTGAACAAAAGGCATGTAACGTGGGTGGAATATCTTGAATCCTTCCCTTATGTCATCAAGTACAAGAAAGGAAAACAAAATGTGGTGGTTGATGCTCTTTCTAGGTGTCATGCCCTTTATTCATCCTTGAGTGCAAAAACTCTTGGGATTTGATGACATTTGGGTTATGTATCCTTCTGACAAGGATTTCGGCCCCATCTTTGCTGCCTCTGCATCTGCATTCACATTAAAGGCCCGTGATGGGTACTTCATTAGTGAGGGGTATCTCTATAAAGGGAGTAAGCTTTGTATACCCCAAGGATCAATTAGGAACTTACTCACAAAAGAGAGTCATAAAGGTAGGCTCATGGGGTATTTTGGGATTTCAAAAACCCTCCTGCTTTTACAAGAGAAATTCTTTTTGCCCCATATGCGTAGAGATGTCCATAGACATTGCTCTAGATGTATAGCTTGCTTGAAAACAAAGTCTAAAGCAATGCCTTATGGACTATACACACATTTACCTGCTCCTTCTGTACCTTGGGAGGATATTAGCATGGATTTCATCCTTGGGCTACAAAGAACCCAACGAGGTGCAGACTCCATATTTGTGGTGGTGGACCAATTTTAAAAAATGACCCATTTTATTCCCTTCCACAAAGTGGATTATGCGAACAACATCGCAAGACTTTTCTTTAAAGAGGTTGTTCAATTGCATGGCATACCCTCTTCAATAGTGTCAGATAGGGACGTGAAGTTCCTTAGCCATTTTTGAAAAACTCTTTGGGCTAAGTTGGGAACTAAACTTTTTTTTTTCCACTACCTGTCACCCTCAAATTGATGGGCAAACCGAAGGGATGAATGGATCTTTATCCACTATACTGAGGGCTCTCCTTAAAGGAAACCATAAGTCTTGGGATGAGTACCTTCCCCACATTGAATTTGCTTATAACCGAGTGGTTCATAGAACAACCAATCATTCTCTATTTGAGGTGGTCTATGGCTTTAATCCTCGTACTCCTCTAGATCTTTTATCTCTTCCTCTTTCTGTTGCTGTGCATAAAGAAGAAGAGGCAAAAGCCATTTTTCTAAAACAATTACATGAGAAGGTTAAAGCTAACATAGAGCGCCAATCCTTGAGAGATGCTACTTTCGCCAAAAGGGGGAGGAAAGAGGGCATCTTTGAAAAGGGAGACTGGGTATGACTTCACTTGAGAAAGGATAGATTTCCTTCTCAAAGGAAGTTCAAACTTAGCCGTAGAGGAGATGTACCTTTCCAAATCCTTGAGCGAATCGGTAATAATGCCTATGTTCTAGATTTTCCTGAGGATTATGGGGTAAGCACCAGTTTTAATATTTCTGATTTGTCTCCATTTGTAGGTACTGAAAATGATGAAGAACTCATGGATTTGAGGTCAAATCCTCTTTAAGAGGGAGGAGATGATGTGACCATGCCTAGCCAAGGACCTATCACTAGGGCCATGGCTAGAAGGATTGAAGAAGACCTAGCCTTTGCAGACAAAGGAAGACTTCACCTCCTGTGGAGAGTGAAGATATTACGCTAGTGACTTTGGTTAATAAAATGTAATTTTCCTTTTTTTGATTTTGAGGAGCATTAGGAATTTAATTTGGGACATGTATTTAGTCCATTTTTATTTTAGGAGGTGTCTTAGGAATTTAGAGGGTGGATTTAGCTTTTCGGGTCTTTATAAAGGAAATAAGGGGTAGCCTTGATATCTACACCCCTCTTTTCCTTCATAAAACCCTAAGCTAATAAGAAGGAATCTTGGCCCTTGGTTTGAGAAACTTGGGCACCAAGTTTGATGATCTAAGGAGGGGATTATTTCTCAATCCTCCTCCCTTAGATTTCTCCTTTTAATCCTAGCCCTTCTTTTTTAGGTTATCTTGTTCAAGAGGTTAACTACCTCTAAAAGTAGGAGCTCCTTCCCTCACTTGTATTTTTTACACTTGAATTTAATCCTAGAGACTATATTGGTTGTGAGGTTCTTACCTTTGAGTGTCTCTGCTTCTCTTTTATGAGAGCTTCTAAGAGTTATCAAGGGATCCCTCCTTTGTGACCTCTCCCCTTTGGCTTATCAAACCTAGTATTTGTGGCGCCTCACCCCATTCCTTTCCTCTCCATAAATCCATTTGCCTTCCAAGTGACCTTAGAAAGGATCCTTTGGGCACGTGATCATCAAAGATCACATCACAAGATGCTTAAACTTTTAGTTGACTATGTTGACATTTTCATAGATCTATCAAGATATGCCTGGACTAGATCTTACATAGTTGAGCACAAACTCCCATTAAAGCCAGAGTATCCTCTAGTTAAGCAAAAGTTACGGTGAATAAAGCAGAGGTATCTTTAAAGATCAAAGAGGAGGTTAAGCAACAATTTGGTGTTGGTTTACTTGTGCTAGCTAAATACCCTTCAATGGCCAAAGAAAGATTGAAAAGTCAGAATGTGTGTTGACTATCGAGATCTGACTAGAGCTAGCCCTAAAGATGATTTTCCTCTAGATGTGTTGGTAGATAACACTGCTCAACACTCTTTCTTTTCCATCATGGATGGGTTCTATGGATACAATCAAATCAAAATGGCACCTGAAGACATTGAAAATACCATGTTCATCACACCATGGGGAACATTTTGCTACAAGTTAATGTCATTTAGGTTGAAAAATGCAGGGGCAATGTATTGAGGGCGATGGTGACCTTGTTCCATGACATGATGCATAAAGAGATTAAGGTATATGTAGATGACATGATCGCTAAGTCAAGAACAGAACTATTGTCAATTTACAAAAGCTATTTGATCGGCTAAGGAAGTATAAGCTTCGATTGAATCCTGCTAAGTGCACTTTTGGTGTGAAGTCTGGCAAGTTGTTGGGGTTTGTGGTTAGTAAGTGAGGTATAAAAGTTGATCCTAACAAGGTACGAGTAATCTTGGAGATGCCAATGTTGAGTACAAAAAAGTAAGTACGTGAATGCTGGGGGAGATTGAATTACATTGCCAGTTTATATCCCAATTGATGGCTACTTGTAACCCAATCTTTAAATTTCCATGCAAAAAATCAAACAGTGGTGTGGAATGAAGACTGCCAAAAGGCCTTTGAAACGATAAAGAAATACTTACAAGAACCTTCAGTCTTAATACCACCAGTACCAGGACGACCTCTCTCATTATGTACTAGAGAGTGTTCGAGGAATCTATGGGTTGTGTGTTAGCGCAACATGATGAATTTGGCACAAAGGAACATGTTATTTATTATATGAGAAAGAGTCACAAACTATGAAATGAGGTACTCTTCGTTGGAGCGAACATGTTTATGCTCTGGCTTGGGTTGCTTGTAGGCTGAGGCAATATATGTTATGTCATACTACTTGGTTGGTTTCTAAAATAGATCCAATTAAGTATATATTTGAGAAGCTTCCTCTTACTGTTCGGATTGCTCAATGGCAAGTTTTACAGTTAGAATATGATATTCTCTACGTCACTAAAAAAACTATCAAAGGTAGTTCCTTAGCTGAACACTTGGCTCATCATACCATTGAAGATTATCATTCGATGTAGTGTGAATCCTTAGATGAAACATAATGGCATTATTTGAAGAAAAATCGTTAAATGGGGAAAAGTGGACACTGATGTTTAACGATGCTTAAAATGCATTGGGGCATGGAATTGAAGTGGTACTAATTTCTCTCGAAAACCAATTGAGCCCGTTTACTGCAAGATTAGGTTTTGATTGTATGAATAATATGGAAAAATATGAAGTGTGTAACTGCCCTTAAGTCCAAGGTTAGAATTTTGGAGGTATCTGGGGACTCAGCTCTAGTTGTTAATCAACTCAGAGAAGAATGGAAGACTCAGGATGCAACATTGATCTCATACCACTATTACATTAAGGGACTTATGGAGCAGTTTGATGAAATTGCCTTTTCTCACATCCCTTGGGAAGATAACCAATTGACTGATGCTTTAGCTATTTTATCCTCAATGTTCAAGATAAGTCAAGAAGTAGATGTGTCACTTATAAGAATACAAAGTCGAGAGCAGTTGGCTTATTGTCAAGCAGTAGAAGAAGAAAGAGATGGAAAACCCTGGTTTTGTGATATCAAGCAATATGTGAAAGATAGAAAGTATTCTTCTAGTGCTTCTGAAAATGACAAAAGAATCTTAAAAAGAATGGCCATGGAATTTTTCTTGAATGGTGATGTGCTTTATAAAAGAAATGATGACATATTGTCGCTTAGGTGTGTTGATGCAGTTAAAGCCAAGAAAATAATGAAAGAAGTTCATGAAGGTTCATTTGGTACACATGCAAATGGACATGTAATGGTGAGGAAGATTTTAAGAGCTGACTATTATTGGTCAACCATGGCCATTTTCAATATTCACGCGCCATCAACATCTTTGAATGTTTTAACTGCACCATGGCCATTTTCAATGTGGAAAATTGATCTAATTGGACCAATTGAACCCAAGGCTTCAAATAGGCATTGTTTCCTCCTTGTTGCCATTGATTACTTTACCAAGTGGGTTGAAACAACATTATACGCTAGTGTAACTAGAAATTTAGTGGTTAAATTCATCAAAAGAGATATAATTTACAAATATGGATTGCCAAGCCACATCATTACTAACAATGGGACCAATTTGAACAACAAAATAATGAAAGAATTGTGTGATGATTTCAAAATTCAACATCATAATTCTTCACCATATCGTCCCAAGATGAATGAAGTAGTAAAAGTAGCAAATAAGAACATCATGAATATTGTACAAAAGATGGTAGTATATGCTCCTATTTGCATTGCATGGTTATTGTACCTTTGTGTGCACTTCAACCGGGGCAACCCCTTATTCTTTAGTGTATGGGATGGAAGTTGTGCTACCAATAGAAGTTGAAATCCCTTCACTAAGAGTGTTATTAGAAACAAAGCTTTAGGAATCTAAATGGATTCAAGCTCACTATCACCAATTGAATCTCATTAAAGAAACAAGATTAATCAACTTGTGTCATGGTCAATTGTATCAAAGAAGGATGAAAATAGCTCATGACAAAAAGGTTCGCTCTCGAGAATTTCAAAAGAGTGATTTGGTGCTTAAAAAAATATTACCAACCCAAAAAGATCATAGGGGAAATGAAACCCAATTATGAATGATCATATGTGGTAAAGAAAGCATTTTAAGGAGAAGCTCTAATGGTTACAAATATGCATGAAAAGACTTACCACTCCTTATAAATTCTGACGCAGTTAAAAAATATTATACTTGAAAAAAAGGATAAGAAATAAAAGTCTGGTAGGTTGAAAACCTAAAAAGATTACCTAGGAAAAAGTGAGAACGACCTAGTAAGTTGAAAACCCTAAAAAAGCAGCCTAGGCAAAAGATAGGGTCAAAAATAAAAATGATAACAAAGGAAAGGCTCGTTGGGCCGAAAACCTGAAAATACGGTATAGGCAAAAATTAGAATAGCTAAAAAAAATATATAAAAAAATGCGTCAGAATATGGATGGGGGCAACTTGGTATCCTGGGACAATAGTTGAAAGTTGAAGTGACTCAAAATTGAGAAGATAGTTCTACCAAATATGCTTGGAAGCTAGTAGATGGAATGCTCAAAGTTGTAGACATATGAATTGGAATTGTAACTTGGAATATTCTAATGATCATCTACTTTGTCTTCTTTTGTGTTAATTTCATTCGTGCAATACCATTTTGTATCTATTGTCTCCCTCTTGAATTAATAAAATATTTCTTTCTTTATCCACCTCTCATTGTTGCATTTTATCATGTCATGTACCAAAAATAAAACATGCAAATAATATTTAAAAGCATTACAATTACAATGAATAATCTTAACAATTATGGGAGATATAGAAAATTCTTAATTAGTTTTGGCAATAGTACTAGCTAATTAGTCATCAGAATCTTGAATCCTATAGTCATACATAACCTTGAAAGAAGTCTCAAACACTTAAAAAGAAAAAAACGTGAAAGATCAAAAGAAAGATAATCTCAAATCTTGTGAACATCTAGGTGCTTCGAGTCCTAACAGGGTCAAAGGTTGGAATATATATATATATATATATATATATATATATATATATATATAATGATGAATGAGTGATAATTGAAATTCATGGCATAATGCATATCATGCATTGCACATTATCATTTGTTTGACCAATGTGCTTACTCTTCCTACATTTTGGACCCCTGTGTCCAATATTTTATATTTCGAACCCTCATGTCCAATGTTTTTATACTTCAAACCCCGTGTCTAATGTATTTTATATTTCAGATCCCCATATCTAATCTTTTTATGTTTTGAATTTCCGTTGTACTTTATTTTTATTTTCCGAATCCCCGTGTCCTATGTTTTTATACTTTGGGCCCAATGTCTAATGTTTTTATGTTTCAAATCCTCGTGTCTAATCTTTTTATGTTTTCATATTTCCATGTCTCTCATTTTTATTTTTCGAATCTCTATGTCCAATGTTTTTATACTTCAGACCTCGTGTCCAAAGTTTTTCGAACCATCTTGTCCAATATTTTTTATGTTTCAGATCTCTATGTCCAATCTTTTGTTTCGAATTTCCATGTCCCTTATTTTTATTTTTGGATCCTCGTGTCCAATGTTTTGCATTTTGAATCCCCATGTCCACTGTTTTGCATTATCATAATGGCCGATTTGTATATTTCAAGTCTTCATGTCAAATGGTTCAATTTAAGGTCCCTACATCCATAGTTTAGCCTCATACATATTGTTTTATCTTCTAAACTTTCTCATATGTTATTCTTATCCCAAACAAATTGGATATGACACCTTTACTTATCTCTTTTTTTATACTCGTGATAAGAATTTAAGACAGTGTCAATGGATTTACAACAACTCAGGCACCTTGCTCAACCAATCCAGCTATACCTCCTTGACACATATTTACTTATTTGTTACTACAATAATATGAAAATCAATTTGTTAATATTATTTAGTAAAATCTAAGTAAAGAGGGGCGACTGTCAATACTCAATCTTGTCCGACTACCCACTATAATTTCTTTCCCAATAGTAAGACTATTTACAAATAAAACTATATACTCATCTTAATTCCAATTCCAAATTTTAGATGACAAATATACCCATTATAAATATTATTAATCTCAAAATAAATCAACAAATAGAGTATACGACTAAATAATATCCACTAACAAAATAAATACAAATTAATAAATAAAAATAACAATAAAAAATAGAGAAGGAAAAGAAAAAAAAGGCCAATATGTTTTGCACGAGAACCAACAACTCCTCATCCCTACAGTGACCATCTACAAGTCATCCTAACTTGCATCTCTTACAATCTGTCATCTGCAAGCTATTAACAGGGAAGACCTTTTTTCAACTTTAGCTACCTGATGTGATCTTTGATGATCACGTGCCCAAAGGATCCTTTCTAAGGTCACTTGGAAGGGAAATGGATTTATGGAGAGGAAAGGAATGGGGTGAGGCGCCACAAATACTATGTTTGATAAGCCAAAGGGGAGAGGCCACAAGGGAGGGGTCCCTTGATAACTCTTAGAAGCTCTCACAAAGGAGAAAGGGGGACACTCAAAGGTAAGAACCTCAACCAATATGGTCTCTAGGATTAAATTCAAGTGTAAAAAATACAAGTGAGGGAGGAGCTCCTATTTATAGAGGTAGCTAACCTCTTGAACAAGATAACCTAAAAAAGAAGAGCTAGGATTAAAAGGAGAGATCTAAGGGAGGAGAATTGAGAAACAATTCCCTCCTTAGATCATCAAACTTGGTGCCCAAGTTTCTTAAACCAAGGGCCAAGATTCCTTCTTATTAGCTTAGGGGGTTTATGTAGAAAAGAGGGGTGTAGATATCAAGGCTACCCCTTATTTCCTTCATAAAGACCCAAAAAGTTAAATCCACCCTCTAAATTCCTAAGACACCTCCTAAAAATAAAAAATGGACTAAATACATGTCCCAAATTAAATTCTTAATGCTCCTCAAAATTAAAATAAAGGAAAATTATATTTTATTAACTAAAGTCTCTAGCCTAATATCTTTACTCTCCATAGGAGGTGAAGTCTTCCTTTGTCTGCAAGGGCTAGGTCTTCTTCAATCCTTCTAGCCATGGCCTTAGTGATAGGTCCTTGGCTAGGCATGGTCACATCATCTCCTCCCCCTTGAAGAGGATTTGACCTCAAATCCATGGGGTCTTCGTCATTTTCAGCACCTACAAATGGAGACAAATCAGAAACATTAAAACTGGTGCTTACCCCATAATCCTCAGGCAGATCTAAAACATAGGCATTATTACCGATCCGCTCAAGGATTTGGAAAGGTCCATCTCCTCTAGGGCTAAGTTTGGACTTCTTTTGAGAAGGAAATCTATCCTTTCTCAAGTGAAGCCATACCCAGTCACCCTTTTCAAAGATGACTTCTTTCCTCCCCCTATTGGCGAAAGTAGCATCTCTCAAGGATTGGCGCTCTATGTTAACTTTAACCCTCTCATGTAATTGTTTTACAAAAATGGCTTTTGCCTCTCATTCTTTATGCACAGCAACAAAAAGAGGAAGAGGTAAAAGATCTAGAGGAGTACGAGGATTAAAGCCATAGACCACCTCAAAAGGAGAATGCTTGGTGGTTCTATGAACCACCCGGTTATAAGCAAATTCAATGTGGGGAAGGTACTCATCCCAAGACTTATGGTTGCCTTTAAGGAGAGCCCTCAACATAGTGGATAAAGATCTATTCACCACTTCTGTTTGCCCATCAGTTTGAGGGTGACAGGTAGTGGAAAAAAGAAGTTTAGTTCCCAGCTTAGCCCAAAGAGTTTTCCAAAAATGGCTAAGGAACTTCACATCCCTATCTGACACTATTGAAGAGGGTATACCATGCAATCGGACAACCTCTTTAAAGAAAAGTCTTGCGATGTTACTCGCATCATCCACTTTGTGGTAGGGAATAAAATGGGCCATTTTTTAAAATTGGTCCACCACCACAAATATGGAGTCTGCACCTCGTTGGGTTCTTGGGAGCCCAAAGATGAAATCCATGCTAATATCCTCCCAAGGTGCAGAAGAAGCAGGTAAAGGTGTGTATAGTCCATGACGCATTGCTTTAGACTTTGCTTGCAAGCAAGCTATACATTTAGAGCAATGTCTATGGACATCTCTATGCATATGGAGCCAAAAGAATTTCTCTTGTAAAAGCATGAGGGTTTTTGAAATCCCAAAATGCACCATGAGCCCACCTTCATGACTCTCTTTTGTAAGTAAGTTCCTAATTGACCCTTGGGGTATACAAAGCTTACTCCCTTTGTAAAGATACCCCTCACTGATGAAGTACCCATCATGGGCCTTTAATGCAAATGCAGATGCAGAGGTAGCAAATATGGGGCCGAAATCCTTATCAGACGGATACATAGCCCGAATGTCATCAAATCCCAAGATTTTTGCACTCAAGGATGAATAAAGGGCATGATGCCTAGAAAGAGCATCAGCCACCACATTTTGTTTTCCTTTCTTGTACTTGATGACATAAGGGAAGGATTCAAGATATTCCACCCATGTTGCATGCCTTTTGTTCAATTTACCTTGACCCCTCAAATATTTTAGTGACTCATGGTCACTATGAATGACAAACTCCTTGGGAGCAAGGTAATGCTCCCAGGTTTGAAGGGCCCTAATTAGAGCATAAAACTCCTTATCATAGGTGGGGTAGTTGAGGGGGGCATCATTGAGTTTTTCACTGAAATACGCAATGGGGTGCCATCCTTGCAACAAGACAGCCCCCACACCTACACCAGAGGCATCACATTCAAGTTCAAATGTTTTAGAAAAGTCAGGTAATGCCAAGACTGGTGCATGGGTCAGTTTATGCTTAATTAGCTGGAAGACTTTCTCTTGTTTCTCACCCCAAAGGAAAGGAATTTCCTTTTTCACCAATTTATTGGTGCGAAGAGCGTGGAGAAATTAGGCACAAAGCGCCTATAAAATTCAGCGAGACCATGAAAGCTTTTGATCTCTGTCACACTCTTTGGGGTGGGCCATTCTTGAATAGCTTTTATCTTTTCGGGGTCAACATGAACCCCTTTTGTGCTAACTACAAAACCTAGGAAAACTACACTATCTACACAAAAGTGCATTTTTCTAAGTTACCAAAAAGATGATTACTCCTAAGAAGAGAAAAAACATGCCTTAGATGTCCTAAATGATCATCTAGGTTCCTAGAGTAAACTAAAATGTCATCAAAGTAAACTACACAAAATTTACCAAGGCAATCCCTTAGTACATGATTCATTAAGCGAATGAATGTGCTTGGGGCATTAGTTAGCCCAAAAGGCATAACCAACCACTCATAAAGACCAAATTTAGTCTTAAAAGCAGTTTTCCACTCATCACCCTCTTTGATCCTTATTTGGTGGTAACCACTTCTAAGATCTATTTTTGAAAATATTTTTGCCCCATGCAATTCATCCAACATGTCATCAAGACGGGGGATTGAGTGCCTATATTTGATGGTGATGTTGTTGATTGCACGACAATCAACACACATCCTCCATTGGTCATTCTTCTTGGGCACCAACAAGACTGGCACAGCACAAGGGCTTAGGCTCTTTTGAACCCAACCCTTCTCCAACAGCTCATTCACTTGAGACTCAATCTCTTGGGTCTCCATGGGGTTGGTCCTATAGGTAGGTCTATTAGGTAGACTTGCGCTAGGCACCAAATCAATTTGATGTTCTATACCCCTAATGGGAGGAAGTCCTTTCGGAACCTCATTAGGGAATATGTCATCAAATTCTTTTAAAATATCTTGAACCCCTTGAGGAAGGTGCTCATGTGCATGGGCTGTGGCAGTGCTCTCAGTAGAAGAATGCAAAATGGGAGAAGGATTTGATGCTTCTTTGCAAAAGAGGAGATAAAAGGGCTTGTTAGTCAAAGGAGTTTCTTTTAAATCACGTTTAGTAGCAAATAAGCTCCTTTTACTAATATTCCCTTTTGAAGGGGCATCACCTTCCGACTCTCTCTCTTTACCCTTTTCAAGCTTTAAGGGTAAAGCTTGTTGTATTTTTTTTTGTTTTTGTTTTTCCTCAACTCTTTTCTTTTTCATCGCAAATTGATCTTCAGCCACTTGAGAAGGTGACAAAGGATACAATTTGAAGCGCTTTTCATTATAGGTGAGAATTATTTGGTTGGAGTGACCATGGTGAATAGCTTTTTTGTCAAATTGCCATGGTCTTCCCAACAGGATATGACCAGCCTCCATAGGAACTATGTCACAAAGAATCTCATCATTATAAGATCCTATGGAAATTGGAACCATAACTTGTTCATTGACTACCATCTCCCCTTGCTCATTGAGCCATTGCAATTTGTAAGGTTTGGGATGGGACATGGTAGTCAAGGCTAGCTTTTCAACCAACCTAGAGCTACAACAGTTACAACAGGAGCCACTATCAACAAGGAGAGAACATACTTCTTCATTTACTTTACATCTTGTATGGAAGATGTTCTCTCTTTGTGACTGACCAAGCTCTAGAGGTTGGCTTCCAAGAAGCCTTTGAACCATAAGGAGGTCTCCCTCATAAGGAAAAGCTTCCTCACACTGTTGTTCAAAAGTATGTCCCCCTTCTTCCTCACTCTCACTAGAGAAGGAAGATGAGCTATTCTCACTACAAATGTCTTGTCCCCTTATGATCATGGTTTTCTTGTTAGGGCATTGAGAGGCAATGTGGCCTCTCCCAAGACATTTGAAGCATTTGATATTACTTTGCCACTCAGTAGGCTTAGTAGTAGGGGTTTTTCTCTCTACGTGAGGTGCTTTTGTATCTTGAAAATGCTTAGGTTCCTCTTTGGGAAAACCCTTGAAAGAGTTTCCCTTAAGTTAGTCTCTCTTTGAGTAAGAGGGAGAATCTTTTTTAAAGCTTTTTCTCTTGAGTTGATTCTCAGCTCTTACACAAAGTTCTACCAACTCATCAAGGTTTGAGTATGAAAGAAGCTCTACCTTATCTCTAATGTCAGAGCTTAATCCATACAAAAACCTAGCAAGGGTGGCATTGGGTTCCTCAATGATATTGGCCCTTAGTATGAGAAGCTACATCTTTTGTCTATACTCCTCAATACTTAGGTTATGTTGCCTAAGTCTTTGGAGCCTATCCAAAAGATCCCTCTCATAATATGAAGGAATGTGCCTTCTTCGCAAACAAGTTTTTAAATCATTCCAGTAGCGAATGTCAGGCATTTGTTTACGGGCCCTATCGTTGACTAACCCATCCCACCAATGCAAAGCAGAACCTTGAAAACTAAGGGAGGCCAAAGGTACTTTCCTTTCTTCCCTAATTTCATAGCATCGAAAGAGTTGTTCCACTTTGACTTCCCAATCTAGGTAAGTCTCAACATCTTCCCTACCATGAAAATGGGGTAGGTCTACCTTTGGTTCCCTAGCATGATTTATGTTCTCTTGAGGAGAATGATGATTGTATGATGAATGAGAGTGATGCTTATGTTGATTTCTATAGTATTCTTCTTCACTAGAGCTAAAATGCCTAGATGGGGATCTTATGAGAATTCCTTTATTTTTTCTATCACTCTCCCTCCCATCTCTCCTCTTACTCTCTTCTCCTCTCCTTCTCTCTTCTTCCTCTTTTTCTCTTTTTCTTTCTAGTTGTTTCCTTCTTCTCCTTTCTTCATCCTCTCTTCTCTCTCTTTGCCTTCTCTCTTCTCGCTCTTTTTTCTCTTTTCTCATTTCCAACATGTCTTTTTTTAACTCTTCCTTCTCTTTTTGTTTTTCCTTTTCTTTTATTTCTTTTTTTCTCTCTTTTTCTTCTCTCCTTTCTTGTTCTTTAGCCATCCATTCCCTAAATTCTAAGTTAAGGTTTTCAAGAGTGTCTCCCTTAGAAGGTTTTCTTTGGTTGACACTCTTACTTGATGAACAACTATGTGCACTAGAATGTGTGTGGGAAGTCATGGTGCTTGGATGCTAAAAACTAAAGGGTAGGCCAAAAACTTTTTTTTTTTTGTTTTCTCACCTAAGGTGGCTTGATGAGTCTTTGGAACTCTTAGCCTCTACACGTTTTTTCAAAATAACATAAAATAAAATAAAAGTGCAAGAATGTAAAAGAGAAAGGGCTCTAATCGTGCTCCTAAGGTGTTGAAGGAAGTGTACCACTTCTCCCTTCTTCACCTAATTAACGAGGAACTACGCTAAAATTAACCAAAATTATTACAAACCAAGGGAGGGCCTTAAGGGCACTCAAACTCCCAATGTAAAATTAAGTATACACAATACAAAGAATAAAAAAAATAAAACAAAGTCTTCACTCCAAGCTTACTCAAGTATTTTTTTTTTTTGAATCACAATTGGTTCCTCATATCAAATGTTTCTACTATTAGGTACACAACTTCAAATTTGTCTTTCTTTTGAGTTCTTTATCTTCTTTTTTTTTTTTAACTTGAACTTCTTCTATTTTTTTTTTAACTTTTTCTAATCATTTTGCTGCACCTAATAACTTGTTGAATTGAAATTTTAATGAGGATTCTTGAAATAATAACACTTGAGTGAATAAGCACAAAGTAAGGTCACACAATTTTCAAGCAATGCATGCAACTAAAGGAAAAACAACTTAGTAGTTCCAAATACCACTGAACTAATGGTGTTTAAGGAATGATTTAGGGCTGATTTTGAAGTAAATTGATTGCTCAAATTACTAACACAATTCACCCAAGCTAAAATTCCATAAAGAGGCACCAATAGTGAAGGTAAACCAAGTGGAAAGCTACTAATAATTCAACATAAAACAAGAAACATATAAAGATTGAATTGAGCAAATATTGAAGAACAACAAAGAGATTAATATACTTGAACTAAAAGCATAAAAGACTTAAGAGACTCAACAAGAGGTTCACCTCTTAGGAGCTCAATTCAAACTGTTTTTGAAGGTTTTTTTGTAAAAACTTTAAGAGGCTAAAACCTATGGAATTTAAATGAGACAAAATAGGAAACTAACATGACTAGTATTTGACAGAACACAAGATTAAGAAAAAATAACACACCTAAAAATAGAGCAAAAATTTCAGCAAGAGACTTAAAACAAAAGGCACAACAAAGTGGCCAAAGTTGATCACCACAATGGTGTGGAAAAATCCTCAACCATGTGGGTTTAATGGTCACAACTTCTTAGGCACACTTTAACATAAAAAACCAAGGGAAAATTAAGCAACTTGAACACAAAAATAAGATGCAAAGAAAGGGACAAATAAAATCGCATCAAATTAAATGGAACATAGGCGCGTAGATAGAAAACAAAAACGCATATAATAGCAAGAATGAAAAGCTTTACTACTAGACAATAAAGGAAATAGAGATGACAAAAAATGAAGGACTTTAAAATAAAGAGATCAAAGAAATAAACAACAAAGCAAAAAAAAAATGAGAAAGAACGTGACCTTTAGAAAGTGGCTCTGATACCACTTGATGTGATCTTTGATGATCACGTGCCCAAAGGATCCTTTCTAAGGTCACTTGGAAGGGAAATGGATTTATGGAGAGGAAAGGAATGGGGTGAGGCGCCACAAATACTATGTTTGATAAGCCAAATGGGAGAGGCCACAAGGGAGGGGTCCCTTGATAACTCTTAGAAGCTCTCACAAATAGAAAGGGGGACACTCAAAGGTAAGAACATCAACCAATATGGTCTCTAGGATTAAATTCAAGTGTAAAAAATACAAGTGGGGGAGGAGCTCCTATTTATAGAGGTAGCTAACCTCTTGAACAAGCTAACCTAAAAAAGAAGGGCTAGGATTAAAAGGAGAGATCTAAGGGAGGAGAATTGAGAAACAATTCCCTCCTTAGATCATCAAACTTGGTGCCCAAGTTTCTCAAACCAAGGGCCAAAATTCCTTCTTATTAGCTTAGGGGGTTTATGTAGAAAAGAGGAGTGTAGATATCAAGGCTACCCCTTATTTCCTTCATAAAGACCCAAAAAGCTAAATCCACCCTCTAAATTCCTAAGACACCTCCTAAAAATAAAAAATGGACTAAATACATGTCCCAAATTAAATTCTTAATGCTCCTCAAAATTAAAATAAAGGAAAATTACATTTTATTAACTAAAGTCCCTAGCCTAATATCTTCACTCTCCATAGGAGGTGAAGTCTTCCTTTGTCTGCAAGGGCTAGGTTTTCTTCAATTCTTCTAGCCATGACCCTAGTGATAGGTCCTTGGCTAGGCATAGTCACATTACTACCCCTCCTGATAGCCTTTTCAACAGCCACCAGCAGGTTCCCTTAAATCCTGGGTCAGGAAGATTTGTTTCCAAAAGCATAAAATTATCATGATTAGGGGTTTTTTGAAGCCTATAAAATAAAAAGGCGTTTTAAATCAGAAAAAGGGGTTCGAAGGCGAAGAAAATTTTCACAAGAAACAGGGAAGGAATAGCAAAGAGAGTTCTGAAGGCAAAGAAAGGTATTCACTCATATTCTCTTTTCTATTTCCAGCATTTTCAATTTGGTAAAAATATTATAGAAAAAGATAAGTGAAAAAATTGGTTACCACCGTTGGTCATCACCGAAAATAATTTCTGGTAGTAGTGGGCAGCGCCAGAAACAATATTTGGCGATGAAAGTGTCACCGAAATCATATAAGTGTGACCTTCCTCCCTTCTTGGTTTTTTTTCCTCTCTACCCGCACGATCTTCTTTTTACTTTAATTAGGATTTCATCCCTTTTCATTTCACTACAGCTCCATGTTTGCTTTCTTTCTTTCATTAGCGTGCGTTAGGCCCACATTTACAAGACCAGGTTTTTTTTTATTTCTTTCTTCCTTTCTTTATTTTGTCTTATTCTCTTTTTTTCTTTTTAATGCATTTTAATGTGGGCAAGATGTTGGTATAAATATATTGGTATAAATATATGGAATAATGAATGATAAACAACAATAATAATATTTCATAAAATTTAAGTTTCATATATATATATATATATATATATATATATATATATATATATATATATATATTTATAGTTTTATGTGATGTTTTTTTTACCTTTTGCGATTATGAGACAATTTTGTATATCAAAATTCTTCCTTAATTAATTTTAGTTATAATAAATTTATGTAAAATAGTTTGCAATACAAATCTCTCGTTACCATTTTTTCTTTATAATATTTTTTTATAGAGATAAAATATTAATTAGATGTGATATATTTTTAATCTTGTGATGTTAAGGCATAAGTTGGGATAACTTTTTGTCTTAAATCTCATCTAAAAAATTAAGTTTGTATAAATTGTGATAATTTTGTGTACTTAAAGTTCCCCATTAATTAATCCTAGTTATAATAAAATTCTTCCATGAATATAATATAATAAAAATTTTAACTTTCTTATTACTATTTTTTATTTACAATATTTCTTTAATAGAGGTAAAAAGATTAATTAGATGTGAAATTTTTTTAATCTTATAATTTTGAGCCATAAGTTATGACAATTTTTTTGTTTTAAATCTCATGTCTAAAACATTAAATTTGTATAAACTATGATAATTTTGTATACTTAAAATTCTCCATCAATTAATTTTAGTTATAATAAACTCCTCTAGAGGAATAATTTATAATAAAAATCTTAATTTTCTTATTACTATTTTTATTTATAATATTTCATTAATAGAGATAAAAGGACTAATTATGTGTGACATCTTTTTAATCTTGAGATTTTAAGGCATAAGTTGTGACAACTTTTTGTCTTAAATCTTATCTAATAAATAAATAAATCACTAGCTAGAATTATACAAAATTAATATTTAATCAAGTCATTATACAACATCCCCAACCGTAGTCGGGATGACACTTCATCAGGCACACCCTAATCATCATCAACACACTACATATCCAATTGAAATCAACATCCATATCATATTGTGAAACAAATCTCCAATTTGCACACCTCAAACAACTTTCAAATATTCAATCATTCACCACACCTACAATTATAAGATATGTTATGATGATCTAATACATTATCATGATTCACCCCCAATCGCAGCTGGGATGAGATATCATTAGGCATACACCCTGACTATCATCGATCATGAACACATTATACACTCAATTGTAATCAACACTCATATCATACAATGGGTGAAATCCTCAATTCATGCTTCGCAAAAAACTTTCAAACACTTAATCATTCATGACACTCATAATTATAAGATACATCATAATATTTCACACTACAATAATCAACATCATTACAACTCGCAATATCCCTTTTTATCTTACTATTTTATTGCATCGTGTAATTTAAATACAATATCTTTAGTTGTATTAATGATATGAAGGTAGTACAAATTTTATTAGAAAGATAATACCATTATGTAAAACTTTTATTTTTATGTCTAGAGTTATTTTTATCATCTACTATTTTTAGAAATTACAAACCCGCAGCTACTAACCCGAAATCTAATAGTTTGACCTTTACTCACTATTTTATTCATAACTTGAGTTATATACATCTTTTTTAAGTGATTCCAACTCTATTCGAAAGCTAACATCGAGGGCTAGAACTTCCATGTAGAACACGAATCCTAATAAGGTCATCTAGGTTACCTCATAGAGCTCACAATACACATATTTTGTTTCACGCACTGGATGAGAGACTCAACTTCCAACTCACATAATTCAATCAATTTTTAACATTTTTATGTGATTCTTGACCCTTAACTATAGCCCAAATGTGTATTTTCTAAAACAACAAATGGAATGAAAGTCAATTTGGTTAACTATATAGAAAGATATTACAGAAACACTGAGGCATGTTATACAAAAATTCTCATATAACAAGTATTCAACTTACAAGGTTCCTAAAATATAATTCTAACTTCAAACTTTAAAACATTCTACTTCTCTATCTTTTTTGTTTATTATCATCACACCTCATAATTGCATTGATAATAATCAATGTTGCCATCAATTCTATCAATGGAAGAAAACCTAAAAAACCTAACACTTAATTCTTTTTTATAAAAAAAGCAATTCAAGTAACATAAGAATCTTTCAATCATCACATTAATTAATCATATAATTAAAGTTATTCATTGTTTAATCATCAATACCATTCATAGAAATAAACAAATAAGTCAATCACATTTAACACAAGGTTCATCCCTAGGGAGGCTTAGGGTTCACCTCCACTACCCTATTTCTTATATAGAAACAAATAAACAAGTCAATATTATTCATTACTTTGTTCAAGAGTACTATAATAAAAAGCGAAAAACATCAATGCTAATATAATAATTACATCAAAATAATCTGATGTTCCTCATGTACTCCTAAAAATCTAGAAAAATAAATTAATATAGACATCTCATAACTATTCAAGAACACCAAACACATATAAATCCCAATTTCTCTTATATATAATTCAAACATATATCCCCAATTAATAAAATAAATTGATAGAAACACCTAATAATTAGTCATGAGTATCAACCAGACTTGAATCTCAATTCTCTTATGTCTCATTAAAACATATCTTTAATTAACAAAATTCATTATTACATTAGATCAACCACACATAAATTCTAATTTGGCAAACCATCCCATAATTCATAATCGTATGAACCAACACACTAAATTCAACGATAAACAAGCACATCGAACAATGATTAATCAATGATAACCTCATCTCCAGCTAACTTAACATAACAATCACCAGGGGCTACAAAAGGGGCACTACAATTGTTATCATTAATATAGATTCAAGAACACTAATTTCTACTTTCTAGAGTATAAAAAGGAACACCTCAATGCCAAAATAATCATTATAAGTAGGCTATTTTATCCCCAATTTCACAATCCTATGAAAACACATTGAATACACTAATAAACCAACATACCAAACCACGGTACAACTAATAATAGATGACTACAAAAGGATATTACAATTATTATAATTAATAGATTCAAGAACACTAATTTTTAGGGTGGAACTCCTAATATCAAAGTCATCATTATACATAGACTATTCTATTGTCAATTTCACAATTTTATGAAAACACATCGAATACACTAATAAACTAACATATCAAACCTTGATTAATCGATGATAACCTCTAGTCACCAATCCAACAAAATTAATATAGACCTTCATTACTTAATATTCATGAACACAAAATATCAAGGAGTTATAAAAACAAAAACATTTTTGTTATTCAAATACAAAAATATAATGATAATAGAGACCAACAATATATTCACAATATTATGCACAAAACATATTATTAGCACTCACTGCGGGTGTTCATAACCCTTTAATGACATACATAAATTTGATGAGGCTTAAAGATTGCTTCACTACCCATCTTCCCTACAGATGTCACATGAGAGATAATTTCCCACCCCCTTACCTCGATGAAGAAACGAGGACAAACAGAGATTTTCCTTTTTCCATTCGATGAACCCTTGCCAAAATAGAGTTTCTATTGCAATGTCATTTTCTCCCAAACTAAAGCTCCGAATACAAATCCGAACGGTTAGAATCGAAAGTCACACATCTAGAACCTACTGTCCAATTTAAAGCCCGATCTAGCGATTGACGAATTCGCAGTAATGATATTACGAAAACTACACAAAGTTTGAGCGGGAATAACTTTCTCTCCCCTTTTTTCTCTCTATGGCCTCTCTTTTTCTTTTTCCCAACCTTCCAGAAACTCTAGGGTAAAATGGGACAAGAGCGGTCATGCATCTTCTTCCCTTCCCACATAACAACCCTAATAGGCCTAGCCCATCCAACTAATTTATCTTCTCACTTAACCCCTTTTAACTTATAATATGTAGACCCCTAGTAATAATATAAATATATCCTTTCTTATTATCATTGTTTCTAAAAGTATTTATTTTATTCTTTTCTCTACTAAAAATATGTATATACTTTACCTTCTTTGAGATAATTAATTATAATAAATAACTAAATTTCTATTAATTAATTCAATAACATAAAATAATTAAAAATACCTTATTTATGAAAACTAGGTTGTTAAACTCATGCACAAAATAACATTTATAATATTGAATATATTCACTTTCTCACATATACATGTAGGATTATTACATTCATAGCTCACCACAATATTTTCTAAGTTTTGAAGATTTCCTCACTCATTTTCTAGTAAGTCTATATGCCCTTTGTGGAGTATAAGTGCGATATCTAAAGATTTATTAAAATCATATGATATTGTTTCTTATCTAGTTTAAAAGGTAGGACATTTATCTACAACTCTTATGTTGACATCAAGAGTTAAAACAACGTTTACTGTGTTAAAAATTGGAGGAAACATGAATCTATCGCTTAATTTTGGCAGTTCGACCTTCAATCACTAATTTGACCATAACTTGAGCTCTATGCATCATTTTGGGTGAAACCAACTTCATTAGTTAGATAACATTTAGTGCTACAACTTTCATGCAGAGAACTTTCTCAAATTGCATAATTTTCCTATCGATTTTCTTATTCGAAGATCATGAACGCTAACAGTAAAACATACATTACGATTTTCCATTGTTTCCCTCTCCTAAGATTTCCTTAATCCTTCAAAGCACACTCTAAATTACGAAATTCAAATTAAATCATTCTCAATCAACTCTTAAGATAAAACATATGTAAAACAATGATAAACTAATGATACTCTCATTTCCAACTAACTCAATTGTTATAATCAATCACAAGAAACAAAAAATGCATTACTCCAATTATAGACACTCATTACTATCCTTAATCTTTAGGGTATAAAAGGAAACATCTCAATGCCAAATTAATCATTATACCTAGTCTATTTTATCCAATAATTCATAATCGCAAGCACCAACATACTAAATACAATGATAAATAAGGACACTAAACAATGATTAATCAATCATAACATCATCTTCAAATAACTCAATTGTTATAACCAATCACAAATGACTACAAAAGGGCACTACAATTATTATTATTAATGCAGATTTAAGAACACTAGTTTATAGGATATAAAAAAAGAATACCTCAAAGTCATCAATCAAACAAAATAAATTAATATAGACATCCATAACTATTCGGGAGAACCAAATGCATTAATTGTAGGTTGTCATTTCTTCCCATTACTATGTTCAAGGTAGTAGTCTCTAGAGTATAAAAAGGGGGGAAACCCCAATGCCCACATAATCATCACATGCAAATAATCCAATAATGTCCATGTAATAAAACAATCCAACAAAATAAATTAGTAAAACATCTATCGAAGTTTAGGAATCGATTCACTACACGTTTTTCCTACACATGCCACATGAGAGATAATTTCCCACCTCCTTTACCTTGAAGGATGATCCTAATTGTGAAGGGTGTAGCTTCAACTCCCTAAATGCTGCTACTCAAACTCCCTTGACAAGGTTTCTTCTGTAGTTTTCTCTCAAACTTCCAGATTTAGAAACATAAACTACAGTACAAAACCCAGAGACCCATAATTTTATCCTAACTTAACTCTTTGTTGGGTTTCTAAAATCAAACTAAAATTTAACCTCTCTTACTATTTACCTTCAAATTTATTTTATTTATTATATAAAATCAATCTTCAATTTATTTTAATAAATACAGACAATAAATTAATTTAAGTCTATTAATATAGATTATATTTTTTTATTAATATATAAAAATGAGATGTTACACTAAGGTCATCGGAAAAATATGCTTCCAAGTTATTCTAAATCACATATTTTATTAAAAATAAAAAGAAAATTTCTAATTATGAACAGGGGTTAATTTCCATAAAACAAATGAAAATAGAAACATTTTGTTTTCATGTGACTCATACAGACGTGGCCGAAGCCATGATAGAGATGTGACCCTGGCCCACTCGCAATCCGCTTCACGTGAAGTCCCACCTTTCCCCTTTGCCCCTCTAATCGTACAACCCTGATATGTTTCACCTTATTTGCTTTAAATAAAAATCGGATGGACAATCAATAAAATAAATGTTGTACTTGATGTTCAATTATTCACTGTCTTCTTAAAAGACAATTTTAATAATATGTTATTCTAAAAAAGACTTAACGTTCAGGTTGCTTAAATTATATATTAAGTTGGAAAAAAGTACTTTTATTTATATATAAAAACTTATTTTTAATTTAAAATTTATTTTTAAATTAAAGTAAAAAAATTACAACTTTTTTTACAAGGTAAAAAATAGTAGAACTTAAAAACTAAGTAGAAATTATTTACTAAATTTTATTTTTTTATCTTAAATTTTTTTAAATTCAAACTTGTTCATATTTTTTAGAGAAAAAATATCAATTATTAATAATATTATCTTTGTTAAAGAAAATATTAGAACTCACAATCACTTCCTCCTCTACTTATAGACTTTATTATTAAATTAATTTTATAAATTTTATTTTCTAAAAAAAAACATATTTATAAGATAAAATTGTACATTATAAAGTAAACTCCTTAAACATTTAAATATAGATATCCCTTCACCTAACTTCTCCTTAGAAACATATGTATTTTCAGAATATGTTATTCATAAAATAGATTAAAGTTTCAGGTTGCTTTAATTATATATCAAGTGGGAAACAAAGAGTATTTTATCAGGTAGCGAATTATGTTATATCTTGGATGCTTTAACGCTAAATGAAAAAGTATTAAATAAGAAAATCAAATACATTAATATCTTGAAATACAAAATACAATTGATAAATCACCCTAGAAGTAAACGCATTCTTTAATTTATTAAATACTCATAAGAGTTCCACTGTCGATGATAATCCTATCCAGATCAAATATATTATCTTTAATGGAGTATATTATTTACCTAAATAAAAATATATTATAAAAATAAAAATAAATTAGAAAATTCTTTTTGGTAACAATGTCATAAATCCATTTTTAAAGAATGAAGCCGAACCAACTAGTTTAAACAGCTAAATTAAGAACTTGTGATCTAATTGTTCCTAATAAGAGGTCCGAGAAACCCAAATCAATAAATTTGTTTACCGTTTAGAATATACACATCTTTCAAAATATTATTGTAATTTGACTTTTTATAATAATATTATAAAATCAATAACATTTAAACATTATATGATCTATTATATTTGTTTGATATCATACATAATATTTTTTTTTTCTTAGTATATAAAGCTATCAACACTTAAATCTGATATGATGTATTATATTTATATGATATCATATATAATATTTTTTTTCTTAGTATATTATCATTGGTAAAAAGAAGTAAAAAATAGTATTTTATTTTTCATGTGCACAATGATCAACCCAACTTTTAATTAAAACTTGGTACATAAGCCACTACCATTTTATTTATTTTAAAAAATAAAATACATCAATCAACATTAGTTGACACAAATAATAACGACGTGTGTCTCTCAATCAACCAATTCATTATTATTATTATTATTATTATTATTATTATTATTATTATTATTATTATTATTATTTTGTTTAATTAGAGATATTTTTCATTAGAAATCATTATGAACAAAAAACTTGTAGTTTAACATAGTTGTATATCTAGAATTCGAACTCTAGATAATGGTTTAGGCTAGAACAATCCCATGTTAGTTAATTTATGCGCTCATGTCATAATAATTTTAGAGGTTAAAATAATTAAAAACTATACTTTGACGGCCTGGTTTAATATTTTATCATCATAAAAATTTGCCTTCATACAATGACATTGGAGTGAAGTAATTAATCCATTACCTGGTAAAATAATAACTTTTTTTTGCTGAATGATAAAATAATAACTATATTTGGCATAGATAAATTATAGTAGTATATTAAATTTATCTAATTCTTCACAATACAAGAGAAAAATAGGACAAAGGAAAGCAATATACTAAATAAAATGAGTGATAGCATAAAAAATTAAATGTTGTAGAGAAATATGGAAAATATTTTCATGTATTTATTATTATAGAAAGAAAAAAGATTAAAATGAGATAGACATAATAATTTTCTTACCATTTGTTTGAGAAGCAAAATAAGAAAGAAAGAATATTGTATGAGATATGTCGGAAAACATTCCCAATTGGCATGAAATAAAAGATAAATAATCTCTCAATCTCTTTCATCATATATAATATATTAATAATAATAGAATTATTATAATATTTAAGTTATTATATAAAATATATAATATTATTGAAAAAAATAAAACATAAATTTATAATATATAATAATAATTCTTCATTATCAGCTTTTTAGAAAAAACTAAACAAAATGATAAACAAAGAGCAACCAACATTATGACAAAATTGTTAATTAAAAAACTATATTTGTTTTTTTTTTTTCGCTCCATTAACATTCAATTGTTTATTCACAAACTCATCTCTCGCCACGCACATTATGTACCGTACTTCCGTCACACACAGCAGCAGAAGAAGAACACATCGCATAGTACAATTGTTTTAAAAAATTATCATTTAATAATAAATTATTATTCATATGATTTTAAAACGATTATTTTAAAAATAAAGAAACTTTTGTAATAAAATGAGATTAAGCATGATTTTTCGGAAAACAAACTTGGGTTGAACTAACGAAAGGGTATAGAGTTTACAGAGGCAGAAGAAAGATGAGAAAAACAAGAAAGAAAAAGGGAAGAAAGGGAGGAGAAAGAAGTGAGAAGTGAGAAGTGAGAAGTGAATCTCACACATCCCTTACGTGGAAGACATTGGGGTTCTTGATGACAATATCGTACATATAGATAGAGGTGAACTTGGAGAAGTCCTTGGGAAGGGAAATAAGGTCAGTGGAAGAGTGCTTGTGGAATTGATACAACTGAGGGTCCCTTCCATAGTACCTCTCCCACCCTAAATTGCACAATAGTTGCTCCAGCGAACTGTACGAAGATACAGCCTCTCCACTTGCCAAGTGAATCAAAACCTTTTTATTTAGACTACATGCTTTCCCCTCCATCAAACGGAACCCATCTTTCTTGAACACCCAAACTCCCGACATTTTTATTTTATTTTATTTCAGTTCCCTCTTTTAATTATCATTACGATTTCGGCTACACACCACAACCAGCCTCTCCTCCAAACCCCATATATATATAGAGAGATGCTTGTCCCAGGATACAAATATGAAATTATTTGTCTGGGAGGAAGACCAACTTAGTCAATTACTTACTACGCTACAGCCAGTAGTAATTGCGGTCGACAGGTTGGATAGATGGACCTGGAGGACTAGTAGGGATGGAGGGTTCTCAGTAGCCGAGGCTTATGCAGTACTGAGCTCGCATCAGAACTCAATGATTTTCTCCGAGGTGGAACCCAATCAATGAAGACGCATGTGGAAAGACAGACTCCCATCAAAGGTAATTGCATTCTCTTGGAGATTATTGATAGATAGGCTTCCCACCATTGATAACTTGCTGAAGAGAGGCGTTGAGATTCCAGAAGAAGGGGTTCTCTGTGTACTCTGCAGAAGCAATATGGAAAGCAGGACTCATTTGTTCTTAACGTGTGCCAAAGCTCAATCAGTGTGGAGTAATATAATGAGCTGGCTGAGAATCCACGGACCTATCCCGGGGGATCTGCATCAATTGTTTTCATCATCATCAGCATGGGTGGTTGGAAAGAGGAAAAAGAAGTGCAGGTATGTTTTCTGGCTGGCTGCTTGTTGGGGAATCTGGATGACTAGGAACCAGATTGTCTTTGATAGAATTCAGGTGAACTCAGTAGACATTATGATGACTATTAAGATCATCTCCTGGAAATGGCTGTCATACTCTTTTGGGTTTAATAGGGGGTGCGCATTCTCGGACTGGTATGCTAATCCGAGAGAGTGCTTATTAAATATGTCTTAGGCGGTCAAAGGTTAATTACCGCGTTCTAATTAGACATCAAGTAGTATTGTGTCTGCATCCTTGTATTTTCAAGAAACTCTTGGTTTCTCTTCCAAATAAATATTTGCTTTTAAAAAAAAAAAAAAATATGGCTCCGCTTCATACAACATAAATAATTACACAATAATTTATTATTGTAATATGTGTTTCATACATAATCGATAGGATAAATAAAAGAGTTTAATTTAGTATATATGGTAAATTTGTTAATTTTATTCATTAATACTTTAAAAGTCACATAAACAAAAAATCATGATCAAATGATAGTGTATATCAATTAAACTCTAAATAAAAACTGTAAAATCTATTTTAATATTTATTATTCTAATACAATTCATTATAATATTATTGTATTATAAAATAAATATAATATTATTATATACTTATAACAATTGTTTTATTACAAGTATCATAGTAATTGTTCCCACGTTAAAAAAAAGTTTGTCAAATATAAAGACTGTTTCAATAATAGAGATAATGTGTTAGTGGTTACATGAGGAAAAATAATGAGGAGAAAGTTAAATAGTGGAGTACTTTTTATTTTTTATTTCTTTGCATTCTCTGGTTGAGTAGGAGCAAATTTTTTTTCTCTCGTACACTCTTTTTTTTTTTTTTAATTACATCCATTAATGTGGGCTTGATAATGAGATAATTGAATAATTTGCATTACATCGTAAGTTAATTTTTTTGTTAAAAAAATATTATAGGTTAAAAGTTTTATAGAACCACCAATAAAAAAAGTTTGAATGTTTTTAAATATCAATAGAGCTAGATCATTACTATTACTATTAGATAATAAGTAGATAAACTTATTGAAATATATAAAAGAATTGTAAATGATGTATCATTAAATACGTGGATGAATTAATACAAATTATTTCAACGAAAATCAGAAATTTGTGATATGAATATTCAGTACATTAAATATCGAGAGAATTGTTTTAAGCAAAACATATTATTAGTTATCTGTACTAAAAAAAATATTAAAGACATCTTCTAACGACTTGAACTTTAAAAAAAATTCTATTTTAAGTTCTTGTAGGTGGTTTGAGTATTAGTTTTTAGTTTTAAATGTATTTTGACAACAACACGTTGTTAAACAATAGTTATATTTGATTTTTTAGTTATTTTAAAAATATTTTTTACATAATTTTAGAAAAAAACAAAATTTAGATTTTAAATTTCAGGTTTGATTAAAACTCATCCCATAACATCACTCAATCACCACTGTCTTTGATAATTAGTTACTAATTATCACTTTTTTACTTTCGATATCAATCGTCACACATCTAATTGTCACCTTCGATCGGTGGTATCAATTACCACCTCTGACCTTCAGTTATCGATTATCATCTTTGATCATCAGTTATTATTTATCACTTTTAATTAGTCGTCAATATTTGATTTACAAGAATAAAGAATTTTAGTGGAGTTAATATTTAATAATAATATTTTAAATTTAGAAACTTAAACTATCTTATTTTTATAAATTTAAAAACTAAAATTAATTTTGTGTTTATAAATTGAAGAACTGTAAATAAAAAATCACTCCAAAAGGACCTAATTTTTTTGGCTAAAATAAATTAATATTTTGAGCTCTCAGGAGTATTGCGGACAATAATTCATGATTATATAATGTTAAAATAGTCTTAAAAGAATATTATTTAATACTTTATAAAATTTATAATTATTATTTTATACAAACTAAAAAAGATAAGAAAAAAGTAAATAGAGAATACAAACTTGTGAATATAATACGCAACATAAAAAAGAAATGCTGATTACAAGGTAAATGGGTGCGAGAGTTGTTTCCTCCTACATCACTAAATTATCTAAAGGCAAGAATAAGCGGTTAAGTGCTGACATTTAGGTTATTTAAAAAAAAATTAAAGTAAAATAGTTTTTAATTATTTTTTGTTGTTGTACAAATCAGTCTCTAAAATAATTTAGATAACATTTTAAAATATTTTAAAACTAATTTAGATGACACTTTAAGTTAATTTACACATAAAAAAACATTATAAACTAATTTATCTTAAAATTTTTTATTGAAAAACTAAATTTATAACTTATAATTTATAATTTTTAAAAAATAAAATGGAAATTAAGACACAATAAACTAAACGTGAAGGCAGGATAGTGATTGTAAGCTTCCACCTTCCTTCTTTGTTGGAGGCATAGCTGGCTGATTGAGGCTGCTCTCTTCTTTTTTGTTTGGTATCCAATATTAGGAGTAATAGAACACCTCAAAGGTAATTTTAGCCACTAAGTAAATATCTTGCATTCGATTATGCGGCTCAGAAAAATGGACTCTTTTTCAACGCACTAAAAATAATTAAATAATTTAATTTTTATTTTTTAACTTCACGTTACTGAAAGTATTTACTTCCTAATTCTTACTCGTATCACATAACCCAGTTAATTGTGACTTGAAGTACTATTCAAACAATAATTTATTGATATTTAACTTTTAGTTATTTGCGGCTTGAAGTACTATATTTGCATTAGTTTCTTTAAATTTGTGATTTGGTTGATCATCATTTTATATTCGCTACTTTATAAAAAGCGATCAAGATTCCTCATCCAAAAAGAATGATGTTGATCTTAAAGTAGGCGAATTACCTCCCAAAATGCTTTGAGGAAATCCCAAAATTCACGGCGTAAAAAGATAAAATAAATTAAAAATTTCACTTAAAAGTTAAAACTAATTTATTGATTTAATTTTACAGAACTTCTTTTCATTTAACTCTTCCAAAAACGAGAGTGGCAGTCGCACATTAGTTTTAGCCCATGGTCATAGTTAAGTGTTTACAAAACTTACCCGAATAAAACCTATATTTATTTTTAGATTACTTATGTACTTTTTATTAGTTAATTCTTCAATAGTTGAATTTATATCATCATGACTCAACCATTGATTAAATAAAAATTACAATTAAAGTATATTTATTATAAAAATTAATGATTATAAAGTGTTTACATAAAAAGTTTTACGCAATCAATCAATTAAAAATCGTTGTTGACTTGACTTTCAAAATAATTATTGTTAAAATTAAAAAATTTACTATATATAGTTATTTAAATCATTATTGATTTGATTTTTAAAATAAGAGTTTAATTAATATGTATTGTTAGTATAAAAAGCACTCTCACATTCCATTACAATTCTTCATTTATACTAAATTTGTTGACTTTATCAATTAATACTTTAAAATTCACATAAATAAAGAGATATGATTGAACATTAGTATAAAATCCTTTTATTACACTGACAGTGTATACTAATTAAACTCTTAAAATAATTATATTTAAAATTAAAAAATTTATCATAAGATCATAATATATTTTTACACTATATAAGTTATTTCTTATAAAAAAGAAAGAAGTAGTATAACACTACTGTACATTGTATTTTATTTTTACAATATAAAAATACTTAAAATTCACATTATAAAGTAATTAAAAGTATTTAATTAAATATATTTAACATATTATAACATTCATATCATAAAGTAATTAAAATTATTTGATAAAATATATTAATGAATACACACATAATTTTCTCACTTGTTTTATTCTTAATTGTTAAATTAATAAATTGTTTTAAATTTAATTATAAATTTAAAAAATCCTACGATAAATTGTTAATATAGTAAAAAATATTTTTATTAAAATATATTTTAAAATATCATAGTGACTATAATGATATTTAATTAAGTAGAATAATTTATATACTTTACTTTAAAAGGAAAGAGATAGTACAACACCACATCTCTTAAAGAAGGAAAATGTAATTTATTTTATTATTTAAGAAGTGAGATTGATATACTACTTGCATATATAAAAGAAGAATGGTGTGAATTTACGTAAATAATATTAATTTAAATTCATGATATATTTTAACGCAAAAAGGAAAGATAGTGTAACGTTTACATCTTTAAAAGCATGTAATTTACTCTTATTATTATTATATTAATTTTTTTTATAATATATTAAAATATTATATTTACTTATATTTTGAATGTTAAGTATATAGGCTTACTTAGAGTTTTATTGATTTATTTTTGTTTTTTTAATTTTTGAAAATAGTTTTAAAAAGTAGTTTTCAAGAACTGTTTTGGAAAAAAAAGAGAAAAAAAACTTGTCTGGAAAGTATTGTTTTAAAACAGTTTGGAAATGTTAAAATGAAAAAACATGTTCATATTTACAAAAATGTCATTAATGAAAAACAAAAAATAATTATTTTTCTTATATTTTGAGTTTTCAAAACACTTAGTCTATTGATTCTTGTATAACACTTATTTGAGTAGCAGTTGTTTGTGTGACACTTTTCTACCTTAAGTGCTTTATTATTTAATTTACAAAATAATATATAAATTTGTTTATTTAAATACTAAACTTGACATTTGGATGATATTACGAATTAGTTATTATTAAACAAATCATGAAAGAGAAAACAATTTATTTTCACATGATTTAATGTTAAACGGATAAAAAATGTCAATTTAGATAGATTTATTAAACATGGTTAACTTACCAATAAAGTTGTGAGCATTATATGAATAGAAAATAAATGGTCAGGATTATATGATACAAACACTATGAACTTTGTGACACTTTTTTATACTCTAAATAAATAAATCCTTTTGACAAAAGTCTTCTACCTTATTGAAGTTAAAGTTAACAATTTTAAAACAGAAAAATAAGTCTTTACAAATGAAAACTTCAAAGAAAAAACTTGAGATGTGATTGTAATAAATTTTCTAAATCAAGAAAATAATTTGAATATTTTAATATAGTTGCAAAACCCTAATGTCACATCTATTAGAGTATGTAATCTCATATCAACCTCGGTCATTACTTACCTTTACTTCTTCAATTTCACCTTGACTCATGGGTGTTCAACCCAAATAACACACACAAATAAGGAGAGACATTTACTCATACATATTTATATGAAGACCTACTCCAGAACGTTACACAATGAGTGATCCTTATATGCAAAGCTTTTTGACTGTTATATTCATACATATTATCATGTACGACATAAATCATGATATCAACACTTAATTATGTCATCATAACTCACCTTCAACCGTAGTTAGGATGACACCTTGTTAGGCAAGCACACCCTGAACATCATCATCAACACCTCATAGGTCAAATTATAGTTCACATCAATTTCACCTAGTGTGACAAATCCCCAATCCATACACCTCAATAACTTTTAAACATTCATTCATTCACCTACATCACAATATTTAACCACAACAATCAAAATCATCACAATTCATAAACTACCTATTCTTACCTTACCCTTCTATTATATTGTGTAGCCTATATACAATATCTATAGTTATATTAATGATATAAGGGTAATATAAATTTTATTATAAAGATAGTACAATTACCTAAAAATTTATGTTGATGTTCCAAGTTGATTTTATTATCCACTATTTTTAAAAATTACAAACTCGTAGCCATTAAACTCAAATCTGACAACTTGACCTTTACTCACTATTTTATTCATAACTTAAGTTATATACATTCTTTTTAAGTGATTCCAATTCCATTGGAAAGATAACATCCACAAATACAACTTTCATGAAGAACACAAAACTAATGAGGTCGATTAGGTCACTTTGCAGGGCTTACAACATATGAATTATGTTTCACACACTTAATTAGAGACTCAATTTCTAACTCATATAACTCGAATAATTCTTAACATTTCTATATGATTCTTAAACCTAAATGGTAGTCCCAAATGTATGCTTTCTAAAATGACAAATAGAACTTGATGTGGTTAAGCACAAAGAAAGATATATAGAAACAATGAGGTAGTTCATACAAAAAATTTCATATAACAAGTATTCAACTTATTTAACCTTCCTAAAATATAATTCTAACCCCAAACTCTCAAATATTTTATTTCTCTATCTCTAATGTTTATTATCATCACACTCTATAACTGCATTGACAATCATCAATTTTGTCAACAATCCCTCAATGGAAGAAACCCCCCAATGCATAATCTTATATATATATATATATATATATATAGAGAGAGAGAGAGAGAGAGAGAGGTAGAAAGAGCAAGCAATTCAAATAACAACGTCATCGATCAATCATTGCATTAGTCAATTATATAATTAAAGTTTTTCATTGTTTAATCATCAATATCATTCATAAAAACAAATAAGCAAGTCAATCACACAAAATATATGAAACTTAATCCTTAGGAAGACTTAGGATTTGGTTCCACTATCCTATTTCTCATATATGTTTATGTATAAGCTAATTACATTCCCCCTTATCTCGAAAAAATGAAGAACATATAAGGAAAGAATGACTTTTTTAAGATCCTTAACAGATATTCTTGCCTATCTTTTTGTTGTTCTCTGTAGTTGTCTCCTCTGTTTCACATTTAGGGTTTCTAATTATTAATTACTCTTATGAGGCAGATCCAAGTGACCTAACTTTTTTTAACTTGCTCTTATTATAATAAAGTAATAATAATTCACTTCCATCACATTTTAGTAAATAAAAGCATCGAATTTTATTAAGAGTTTAATTGGTAGACATTGTCATCCTTTACACTGACATTCAATCATGACTTTTCATTTGTGTGACTTTTAAAGTACTAATGAGTAAAGTCAACAAATTTACTATGAATAAAAGATTGTAATTGAAAGTCAGTGTAAAAATCTTTACATTGACAGTGTATACCAATTAAACTCTTTTATTAAACCAATAAATAAAACTAAAAAAAATATTTAAATATTTATTTTATATTTGCTATTACAGTTTGAGCTTCCCATGTTTAACTAAGAGTTATAATAAAATTTGTTTAGGTTATAAAAAAAACATATTTACTTACATAAAAAGTTCAATTGAAATATAATTACGAACGTAAGAGTAGACTTTAACCTATATGCTTATATTATATGAACAAATAAAATTTGATTCTTATAAAATTTAATGAATCTTATTGATAACTATTATATCGTTACTAACCTACTTGCACCCATTATTATTAATCATATAAATAAAAATATATTTAAAAAGTTATAAATATCAAGTACTGCCTGAATATGTGACTTTCTTTACGGCCAGTTAGGTCTGCACGAAAATGTGATATAAAAAGTGATGAAAAAGAGTAAAAAGATTAAAAAAAACACAAAGTGTCTACTTGATTGAATTAAAAAAGAAGAAGAATAAATTAATGACACATACCAAAAACACATAGGTTACTCTCTCCTTCAACAATAATTATACTCTTTTAGTATTCATGGCGTGAAATCTTATTTTGATAATCTTTTCTATCTACAATATTTAAAACTTTGTTTAAAAAGACTAAATTCATTATCATTTGTATATATATCTTATTAATAAAGGAAATTTTTCCTTTTTCATGTGAAAATTTTAAAATATTTATTTTATCATTTAAAAAAAAAATATTTTGTTAAGAGCAAGATTCAAATTCACCTCTCCCTCCCTATATATAATTTACCACTAGATCAACATTATAACCTTTATATCCAATATACATAATTGTATTACTATCTAAATTTATATCTATAATCTATAATATTATATTATATATTATAGGAAGGAAAATACATCATTTTGGTATCCACATTTTGTTGGTCGCAAGGGGAATCTATAAGGGGGTTAAATAGATTCACCAAATTATTTTTTAAAATTTTGCTATTCAACAGTATGAGAGTATTTTCAAAATTGATCCCTTTTTGAATTTTCAAAATCTACCTTCTTTTACAAAAATGGGTTTTCAAGAACTCAACCCTTTAGGCAAAGCACCAATCAATTCAATTCCTTCAATAATGATTTTAAATAAAGTA
This sequence comes from Psophocarpus tetragonolobus, assembly GCA_037954015.1. Classification (NCBI taxonomy): domain Eukaryota; kingdom Viridiplantae; phylum Streptophyta; class Magnoliopsida; order Fabales; family Fabaceae; genus Psophocarpus; species Psophocarpus tetragonolobus. The sequence continues at coordinate 20,002,133 of CM075688.1, read as the reverse complement.
GCTGAGAACCTTGACAAGAATTATATTTAAAGTAATTCCGAATTAATCTAAAGGAGTAGGAAGAACAAACTTAAACCCACAAAATATGGGTCAAAAACCCGAATTCAAAGTCAACAAAATATGTGTCAAGAATTAGATTAGCAGTAAGAAATCTAAATGAACCAAACGTAGCTGAAAAAATCAAAATGTTAGTACTCCAAGAATTCAATAAAGACTAAATTTAAAGAGTATAGGAAGATACAATTTGCACCGTGATCTATACTGGTTCGGTCCAACTGACCTATATCCAATTTACAGACTTAGCCTTCCGCTAATCTGTTTTTCACTAAAATCTCAGCACATGCACACCACACATACAGATCTTACTCTCAGAAAGATTTAAATTACAAAATAAGAGGCTTCCTCTTGCACACCACAAGAGTTTGCTACACCGTGACACCCTGTCACTCACAACGCCTCACTTGTAACACCCCGCTGCAAGATTTTCCTATAATCTCAAGAACACCTTAAGAGATTGTAAACCTAGTGCAAAAACACAGATAGTGTAGAGAACAATATCACCTTATGTGAAGAATACCCAAACAGAAAGATTAGAACTCAATGGAGTATCTTCCTTGAATCTTGAATTAGAGGCACTTTCAAACAATAAAAAATGGGTATGAATCTTGGAGAAAATTCTTAGAAATTGTGTGTGAGAATCAAACACTTGATTTGACTTTTTCAAAAGTAGTTAAATCTGTTTTCAAAATGCTTTTATTTCAGTTTTTATGTAAAGTAATTGATTACCCACTTGATTACCTGATATCCTGCACAAAACTTACCAAAGTGCTTATTCTTCAAAGTAATCGATTACTGTAATCAGGTAATCGATTACCATAAAGACCATCAATTTCAGTTCTAAAAAATTCTTACAGGGTAATCGATTGCCATTCTTAGGTAATCGATTACCTTACCTAAAAATCCATTTTTGAAGCTTTTCTAGCATAACTCAGTCTATGTAATCTAACCAAAACCATTTCAAACATATTCTCAAGCTTATCTAAAACACACAATACAAGTATCACACCTATAAACGTGTTTGATACCATAAAATTGATTTAAGAGCAAAAACAAAGAGAGAAAAGCAAAACCAAAACTTCACTAATCTTCGATGTAGTTCCTTTGGTTCCAATACATTTCATTTCCAATTTTACCCTTATAACTTATTGAAAATTAAAAAACAAAAACTACTTTGTTAAAATAGAGACTCTACTCATGACGTCTTGCTGCTCATTTCCTCTTATATAAACTTTGTCACTAGATCAACCTTATAACCTTAAGAAAAAAATTACTTTAAAATATTTATATCCAACATGCATAATTATCCTCTATAATATTATATTATATAATGGGAATAAGATCTTTTGGTACACATTTTGTGACTATTTTACCATTCTAAACATTTTATGACTTCTCTCACTCTCACAAATATAAATTCTACCATATTAATAAATGCACATCTTCATAAGTGCTACATTAAACACCGCTAATATATGTATACCTAAATATTTTTAGCAAAAATACAAATACACAGGCACAACCACATTTTGAATTCTATGCAAACTCTTTCCTCTCTATATTTTCTGAAATTCATTACAAATCTATCATATTCGTTCATGCTCTGACATGTTTCTATCATGTTATCATAAACAAAGAAATATAAAAATTAATAAAATATATTTTAAAACATACTAAACTAAAATTATTACATACAAAATGACATAGTAAATTATTTATATTTTATCATGTTATTACAAAACGTATTAAATTGAAAGCCTAAAATGACAAGTGTTTGTGTTTTCATTAATATAAATAATTAATTTACTATCTCAATTATAATAATAATAACCTTTTTTTTTCTTTCGTTCGAAAAATATTTTTTTATGTAGAGTATTCCAATAAAAGATTCTTAAATAAATTATTTAATATTAAAAATATTATTTTTACATAAATTTTATGATATTGAAATTCTTGAATTAAAAAGTTATTTATATAAACAACTTTCTCAAATTTTAAGAACTTTAACATTTATATTAAACTAATATTTTAATGTTAATAACTTAAGTAAGAATGATGCTATTATAATACCCTTATATATTATATCAGCTTCTGATTCGTTGGCCAATGATAATTAGTATGATTGGGTTATCCCTAAAATTTTCTATCACCACTCAAATCTCACCATCGATATACCTCTGATGTCATATGAATAGCCCTCAGAAGTGAAGTGTGCCTCATTCAAACGATCACAACTCACAAGGTTTTCAGTTACCATTGTCTTATAAATGTACTCATACCCAGCAGAAAAACTCCACTATGCCTTAAAAATGATGTGTTGCCCACATGGCATCACGTGGGTTTTATGTGCTAGATGGTCCTGCCCGACAACGAGAAAATTACTTAGCTATTGTCAAATCTATCATTAATTCTCTTTGGATGTTTGTCTACGTATTATTGTCTGGCTTTCAAACTTAATCTTAATCTATGTTCGGTTGAAAAATGGGAAACAAGATGAAATAGAATTAAGGTACGTGTGAAAAAAAAAATCTTCAGTAAAGATAAAAAAGAAATAAAAAATAAAAATAAAAATAGAGTTTTATTGGTATACATTATCAGTATAAAGAATTTTTACACTGTTAGTGTAAAAAATTTTTACATTAACATTCAATCATGATCTTTACACTGACAATATATACCAATTAAACTCATAAAAATAAAGAAACATATATTTTTTTGTGTTCTTTCATTCTACTTTTACTTCATTTTAGAGGTGAAAGTATTTGGTCATCTATTCACCATTTGATGATAACTTTGATTCATTTTAATGTTTGTGGAACAAGTAAAATTCTAGTTTTCGTCCTTTTTCAATTTTTTGGACAACTGAAATTACTTCACGTATACTTTGGTTTAGCTCAAATTTAACCGTAATCTGATCAGGATTTGCATAGAAAAGCTTTAATATTAAAATGTGATGTCATTATGTCAAAATAAAATTTCTATATTTGATAAGAAAATAAAATCATTTGTGACACTTTTCAGATTTTTAAAGTTAAATTTATGAAATAAAAATTAATTTCATTTGACCTTCACAAATTAAAATGTTGTTTTTACTAACATTAGCTGGGATGAGTACGTAATATTAGATTTAGTTATTTTAAACATGTTTCAAGATCAAATTTTATATATATATATATATATATATATATATATATATATAGTTAGAAAGAAAAAAATCACTAAAAATGACTAATTAACAAAAGTTAATTATTGATAAAGTCCATAAATGTTTTACATTTATATTATACTAAACAAATAAAAATTTAGTATAATAAGTTGTAAAAACACTAAATTACTCTTATTTTTTGTTCATGAATACATATTGATTTTTAAGTAAGTTGTCATAGTTGTGATCACAACATAATTGTGACTTTAACCAATGTTACATGCACCGCCTTGTCTCTATGATTCATTATATATATTCCCATCATTGTCATTAAGATTTTATTATTATTGTTGTTGATATTATCATTTTATTGTTATTATTATTTTATTATCACTATTATAAATATCATTATTGCAATCCTAATAACTTTTATTCTGTAATATTTATTTTAAATAAATTATTTTTCTGAGTAAATTGTATTTTTTAGAACACTTCAATTAAACTAAAACATGAAAACTTTTAGAAACAAAAATATATATTACTATCCACGTTGCCCTTGAGGTAATGCTTAATCCTTTGTCCATTGACTATCTAACTTCTTCCTATGGCTGGATCTTCGAGTTTAATTGATCCATTTGACTTCACAACTTTGATAATAAATGGCCCGGACAATGTGAACCTGAGTTTGCCTAGGAAGAGTTTCAACCTAGAATTAAATAATAACATTGGCTGCTCTAGTTGGAACTCTCTTTTCAATATGTGTTTATCATGATAACCCTTGACCCTACATTTGTAAAGCTTACTATTGTCATAAGCTTATTGCCTTGACTCTTCTAAATCATGTAACTGAAGCTTTCTCTTATCTCCAGCAACCTTCATGTCAAAGTTCAGTGGCTTCAAAGCCCAAAAGGCTTTGCGTTCTAATTCAACTAGTAGATGACATGTTTTTCCATAAACCATAATAGAGGGAAACCTATTTTTAAACAATTATAGAAGTTACTTAACCTATAAGGATATCTTTGGCCAAGATCATAATCAAGGGAGACCTATTTTTAAACAGCTATGGAAGTAGCAGGGGTCACAACGAATTGGACTCTTTTTGTGAAAGGTGGCCAAGGACATCTCCCATAAACAAATTAAGACATAGTTGACATATGACATCTAATCTTATTTACCCTATTTGTGGCCACCACATGAAAATCACCATACATGCTCTTCGAGACTATATTAGAACGACGGTATTTGGACGAAATTAGGTGTAGCTAACATCCCAAATTTCTTTACACAACAGACAATAGAAATATGGTTGCTAGAAAATATGAGATCTAGGCAACAAATCAGAAATGATAAATGTAGTCAGATGTTTGGTGTGGGTTGTAATTGTGTTTGGTTCAGGAGGAATTATTTTATCTTCAATAGCAAGATCTAGTTCAAGCACTAAATTGTAATGAGTGTAAAAGCCATGCTTTGTGAGCTCCAACATATCCATGAATTGAGACCCAGGCTAAAGGACACAGGTACAAATTGTTCTGATTTATTTTGCAAGTCAACTTAGAAGCCCTTTATTAGGGATACCCTCAAAATAAATTGTGATGCGACGGTGAGATCATGAAACTGCGATAGTGGTGGTATGATTTATGACTAGAGAGCTACTGGCCATTGTTAAATCCTTAGATATGAATTATGACTATGGATTCTTAAATATTGTGATTGAACCTGACTCTCTGGCTATGATTAATCTATTGGATGAGGGATGTGCCGTAAATTATGCGTATTCTCCCATTTTAGAGAAAATCTATAAATAGAGTGACAAAACTTAGTAGTGCAATATTGCCTTTGCTCCTCGGGAGGCAAACTCAGTGGCAAACGGTTTGGCAAAACTGGGGATTTCTAATATTCAAGATATTAGCATTTTTACTTCTGTTCCTCAAGCTATTATGAATGCTTATGTAGAGGACTTGAATTTATTTTGCATTCAATTAATTAAAGTTTCTTTGGGGGCATTGCCTTTCACAAAAAAAAAATAATTAAAAATATCTAAAGTTGTGTATAAAAAGAAAACTCAAGGGAGTATTGTATTAGTTAAGTACAAGGAGAAACAACTTTACTATTTTATATTAATGGTACATTTTTCTAAAGGTTTAATGATAACTGCCTAAATTACCTATTTTTATATAGGTAATATAGACCAATTATCCTAATTCCAACCCACTTAAGGACTTGTTTTCCTTTTTTTTTATACAAAATTTAGATACTTAGGATAATAGTTATAGATTTACATTTTTTCATATTTTACTTTTATTTTCTTGTTTTCCATTGTTTGACTCAGGTTTTTAAAGAAGGTTAGAAGAAGTGTCAGAAGAATTGAAGGCTAATTGGTATTGTAGCAATGTTCAGATGCCAAATCAGGGAGGTTTTATGGGTCTGGAGCGAGCACTCAACGGCCAAGGAGTGGTCGCCCAACGTTTCCTTGTGCCCAGCGACAGTAAAATGGCCGCTCAACGCCCATAAACCTGAGATGAGGTATTTTTCGCTAATGGTCCCTTAACGCCCATGAAATCTTGCCTAGCACCCGTTCTCGAACAGAAACCCATTTAAAAGAAAATTGCATCTTTTGTGAGATTTTTATGAGGAGATACACCTATTTACCCTAGGGCTCAATTCTAGCACGTTTTTCACCTTTCTACCACCTTATTTACATCCCATTTTGTAACCTCATGTCATCAATAATGTTCTCCGCCTTCATGAAAGATTAGGTTCTTTTGGTTAGGGTTTTAATGTAACTTTGTCTACTATATTGTATATTTTGTTCTATTAATCTAAATTTATGTATGTTTTGTTGGATTTTTCTTGTTGGATGAACTTGGGAGACGGATTTCACTTGCAAAATGAGAAGAGCTCTCAATGAAGTTTATTTCTCGAGAGAGAGTATAATCTAAATCCAGAAGACGATGACTTTTAATTTTTGGTAACGTTTCATTAATTTGAGAATTAATGTAACGTGCAATTAATCATGTAATAATTGCATGATAATGGAATATTTAATTTTTCTTTTGGGAGTTATAATTTTGAACTGCCACCTAGTTCTATAAATAGGGGCTGAATTGTATTAAAAAAAGAAACCATTGAATGAGTGAAATTATAATTGGGTTTTAACCCTTTTGTGAGAGATGAATTTCTCTTCAGAACTTATCAATGAATTCTTCCTTGTGATATTCTGCTAGACTTATCAAGGGTAAATCACCATCCTTGTGGCGTCATATGACTTATCTTCCATTCTTGGAAGTGGCGTCATCTATCCCTTCATTAAACCGTTTTCATCCTTTCACTTTTCTTATTTACCTAATTCTCTTTTTTTGTTAACTGATTACCTTCCAACCTAGATAGATCCACAAAACGAATCCAACTCTCTAGATTTATATCAGAGTAAAATCTATTGGCTATCTTGAGCTTCTTTTCTTAATGCAAGTTATTTGAATTTAGATTGTGTGGGAAATTCATTGTCTAAAACCCAAATATCTTAATCTTTTACTCTTGAGGAATCAGAGCAAGGGTATTTTTATGAGTAGGAGAAACATGAGTGATGAATGGTGATTGATAGTGTATTTATGCATTAGAGGGATCACAAAGTGAAGTCAAAACCCTATCAAGCTTCTCATTATATTAATCTTGGCTTACTTTTAATGCACTTTATTTTCTGCAAATTTAGAGTTAGTTTTAATCAATTTCGCTATTTTTTACAAGTTATTATTACTGAGATTCTTAGAATATCAATCTAGTCCTTATGGGATCAACCCAATATATTTATCAGATACTAAATACGATCGATGCACTTGTCGGGAGTATAGTAGAAAATTTGTTCATCACTTAGCATGTTCGACACTACATAAATAATTAGCCTAGCCTAAAAGCCTAATTAAGGGTTACGGTTGAACATGAATTGAAAATTCATTTCATATCCAATCCAAATTTAGTTAAATAAATATAAATTTAATCTATAGTATTTAATTATACTTCCTTTTTAAATGTTTTTAAATCAGTTATGATTAAAGTCTTATTTTATTTTAAATATAATTTTTTAACAAATTTTGATTGAGATATCTTCTACTTAACATTAGCTATGGAATATTTGGTTTAGCTAGATAACATTTGGCTTCACTCGAGATAACACACTATAAAGAATAAAAATGAAGCGGATTAAAAATATATTTTGTTTGGATAATTATAAAAAATTTATATATATATATATATATATATATATATATATATATATATATATATATATATATATACTTCTTCATTTAAAATAAAATTATAACTCTTTTCATACCACTGCTAAATTAATATTGAAACTAACTTTAGTTATATTTAGCTACACAACTTATTTGATTTATTCATTAGATCAATATTAACCTAAAAGTCTAATTGAAAATAAAGTTAAAAATTTGTAATTATTTTAACACTTATCACAATAGTGTCGCTATGTCATAGAAGAGTGAGATACATATGAATGCAATTTCTCTTTTAGAAGAGTGAGATACATATGAATGCAATTTCTCTTTTAGTATGTATCTCACGCATTTGTGAGATATTGCACATCTTTGTGATGAGTTTTTCTCTTCCGGTGCGCATCCCATATTTCTATAAGCATATCCATAATAGTGTTGTATATCTAAAAAAGTAGAAAGCTTAATTATTTTTATATTAAAACACATCAAAGAATCAACAAAAAATGCAAGCAATGCAAATAGTTATTAAAACAATAAGGATAAACATTTAATAAAATACAATATTAAATTTGGCATCATCTACGAGATAGAGTAATTTGGCTACATCTAAAGTAATAAAAATGAGGTAGAACCCTTGGGTTAACAATGTATGCATATCTGTGTGCGTGTATGTTGAAATGATTATGATCATATGTATTGTAAATAAAAAAATAATGAGTTATTCTTAGCTATTTAATATTAATAATATTAATTGACTCATTAAAAAAATAAAAATACACGTATAACACACTTGTATATAAGTTTGAGAAAAATACGTATGCATTATATATAATAAATTTTACACTAATAATTAATCTTAATCGTTTATGTATGATAAATTTATTTAATCTAATTATTAATATTTTTAAAATCATGTAAACAATAAATTGTAATTAAAAGTGTTCCGCTATGTTAAACTCTATAACTTTTGTCTTTTTGAAAAGTCAATCAAATGTCTGATTTATCGACAAAACATGGCTCAAAGATGTATAGTTCTTTTCGTATATTTTAAGTCGTTCCAAATTTTATTTATAATGCTTTAAGGATAGATATTGCCATTGCTTTCTTGGAGGCATTTAATCCTCTTTGCAATGATAATAATAAAATTCCTGAGAATCATTGTCTGAGGGATACGTGCGAAAAAATTTATAATATTGCACAATTTGATTATTCAAACATGGCCCTGTCAATGAAGGTGATTGTGTTGGGTTTATCCACATAGGATTCGATTAATATAAATGCTCGATGGCGATTATAGCTAGACTGACTAATCCACGGTGGTCCTATACTTTCCAAATTTGATAGATAAATAGTAAAGCCAAACATGCTTGAAGGATCAGTGCACGTGTCTTCCCAAGCCACAAATTCCTGCAGCCAACAATTAACGGTGATTATACGAGTAAAGTTGAGTTCCGAGAATATTGAATATTGTCATGGCAAAAGTATTTTTACCCGCGCATTCTGATTTTGACTCCTTCCAATTGTGATGGGTAGCAGCGAACTGGTACAGTATAGTACGAAATTATCTGTTTTATATGCATTTTGTTATAATTTTTTTTAAGTAAAAAATAATATTATTAATTATCAAGAAACATGTTTTGTTACAATATTTTTAAGCTAAAAGTAATATTATTGATTCTCAATAAAGCATAAGTTGTCTTCATCATGTCTGCGTTATAATTATAATAATTATATCATAAGTTTTAAATTATATATTTAATAAAAAAAAATTTAAATTTTAAATTTTAATTTACAATTTTTTTATATACATTTTAAATTAAAATATAATTAATAATTTAATATATAATTTATTTAATAATAAATAAATAATTTAGAATGTAAAAAAATAATATAACATGTTATAAGTTATAAGATTGATCTATTGACAAATGTATAAATAATTTATTCAATAAGATCTTCTTTCATAAGAGATTATAGTATAAACTCTTAAATTCAATAAGCTATTTGTGTTTGGATATACAAATTTAAAAGTTCTTATATGAAAATAAAGTATTTGAATATATATATATATATATATATATATATATAGAGAGAGAGAGAGAGAGAGAGATAGAGCGAGAGGGAGTGGAGAGGGATAGAGAGAGGGAGGGGGAGAGAGAGCAAGAGAGAGACAAAAAGTGAAATGTGAGAGTTGAAAGAATTGTGAATTTTCAATAAGCTTAAAACAATTTTTTTAAAAAAAACTTACTCTAAATAGCTTATTGAAGTAAGCTTAAAACATCTTATGGACCCTATATAAATACTTTTATAAATTTATTCAAACACTTGTATGAGTGCTTGTATGATAAAATAAGCTTAAATCAACTGTAAATAATTTTTTCCAAACAGGGTCAAAGTCCACATGTAGAGAGGAGGGAGGAAAATGTCATGGGTTTGAATCCTCCACTAACAAAAACTAACATATTGATAACTAATATTTGATCTATAAAAAAATATAATATACTCGCTTTTTTATATTTGAACTCGTCCTACACTTTCCAGAAATAGGGACAAAAAGTCTCAATTCGCACTTGTCCCGCCCTATTACCATCCTTAATTAAATATAACTTTAAAAATAACAATCAATTTAAGTTCATTATGATTTTTTCTAAGTTAAGGTTATAATTTAATCCTATATGGGCAGAGCTAAATTTTTTATATGTAAAAATGAAGAATAGATAGACTTTTATAAATTGTCCACGAAATTATTAAATTTGATATCCAATTTGAGTTAGATTAATCAATGAAAATTTTTTAATGGTCTATTTCCAACATATACTTGAATTTTTTTTTTCAAAAAATAAGAATTTTTTATGGATTTATTAAATTAGTCATATTTAGAAGACTTCAAGAGGGATAAATTAAGATTGAAGTTAGAAGGTCCAAGTTCATGTAAACTTGGAAATATTAGATAATATTTTTTATTAAAATTATTTGTAAATATATAAATTCTCCGTGTAAATATTAGAATAGTTAATTTTTTTGTACTTGATTCTTAATTTTAGGGTCCACACAGTTATATAGGACTTTTTTACTTTTGATTAAAAGGTAAATAAGTCAATTACTCCAATTGGACCTGAGTTGAGCTTGTGAAGCTCAAGGAAAAAGAGAAGATTCCACTTTAAGGTTTTCTACTCTCTTCTTGTTATTCACACTTCCTAGGTCACATATAAAGAATAACTCTTATCCTCACCCCTTTTCTCCAAAACACACCCCTTTCACATGTAATGCATAATCTATGTATCTAGACACTTTGGGAATAGGTTCTTAGCTTATTTTGAATGTCTAATGCTAGGGAGAACCATGGAAGTTCATCCAACCATACTTGGGTAGCTTTCACCCCAAGCTAACCTAACCAAGGTTAACTAATATTTGGCTCTAAGACTCAAAACTCTATATAGCCCCTAACTTACATTTTACACAACTTTTTTCGTAATTGAATGAGATTGTGAACATTTGCTTCTCCTTATTACTATAGTTCTAGATAGATTCTCTCTTCCTCAAGCTTTCACCAAGAAGCTTCTCCTTGTGGTAATCCTCTTAGAATTATTTTTGCTACAAGTTTGTGTTCATACTCCATTCTTAATTTTTATCATGTTTCTTCTTTTATCTCTTGTTTTTTTATTAAATGAAGCAATAACAATATTAGAACCTAGGCAATGGAGGCTATGGTTCAATTTTTAATAATCACCTAAACAAATTCGACTTATAGTTTTAAAAAAGGAATTATTTCCAAAATAAATATTTATATTGAGAATTTCAATTAACACCTACTATTATTTGAATTCACACTTATTTTTATAATTTTTTTTCTAAATTCTCATTTTACTCCTAAACTTAATTCTCCTGAAATTTTTTTAACTCTCCGACAAGTTTTTACTAGAGAAGAAAAGCCAGTTTAGTGTGCAACTAAATCAACTAGTATGGATTTTGAAAATTTTCTATGTGCCATGACCACGACATATCCAACAATTCTGAGTTGTGGTTAGAGTGCAATAATAATGAAATTCAGAATTAAATAAGGCATAATTAGTACTCGTTGGTGTATTATGATGATACTGGTTTGCTGCTCTTTTCTAGGTGGTACAACATAGTAGACTTTCTGAAAAAAATAGTATGTCTTCCACAAGGCCATGTACTTATATTCAACTCCTTCTTTGGTAGACAAGAGAAGAAATATAAAGGAATATGGTTGTATCTCAAAATAAATTTGCATTGATGAATGGTTTAGCAAGCTAGCCTTGGTTGATGGCACTCAAGATAACAAAATCAAGCTACTGGACTTGGCATTCAAGAAATCTACCTTTTACATTTTGTTTGTCAGTTTTGTTTTAAGTATTTTTTTTTCATTAACATTTCTTTCCTCTTCTCTTACTCCATGTTTCGGTCATGACCACAACATATTCAACAATTCTAAGTTGTGGTTAGAGTGCAGTGATAATGAAACTCATAATTAAAGGAGGCGCAAGTAGTGCTGGTTGAATTAATTACACACTAAACTGACTTTTTGTCTATGGCAAAACCTTGTCGGAGAGTTAAAAAATTGGAACGTGTTCAAGAATTAAACAAAAAAGGTGAATTAAATTTAGGGCAAAATTTATAACCGTAAGTGTGAATTCAAATTATATTAAGTATTAATTGAAATTCCTTGTATATTTAATGTTTATTTGAATTTTCATTTTTTTTGTTTTTTTAAAAGCTTTGAAAAAGACTTACAAAAAAGCACTTTTGTATTTTTTTCGTATAAATTACTTCTTCCAATTCTATTTATAAGACAGGATTAACTTAATTCACGGAAATCAATAAAAGATTTTAAAAAAGAAATCCAAAAAAGCACTTATCTTTTAATTATTTTCCATTTCAACCTTGTGTTAATTAGGGGATATCGAAGTCTAAATAAAATTATATATTAAATTTTATAAAAAGATCAAACATATCTTTTAAGTTATGTCTTATAAATAAGGACAAAAAGTACTTTTTAAGAAAAAAATTATTATGTTTTCCTCAAAACAAAGTTAAATAAAATTTTGGTAAAGACATGACATGTTTTTTTATAAATGCGATAGACACAACTAGAGACACATTTTGTTCATACAAGTTATATTTTTTTGTTTCATTTTCTCTCCAAAACATATGTATTTTCTCTATTGTAAAAATAGGATCTCGTTCACATTGATCTTGTTGTGTGTAGCACCTAATTTTGTCCGACTTTATATTTGACTTTCAGTTGTTGGTTAAATGATTTCTTTTAATCCAATTCAATAAAAAGGGAAAAAATATATAGAAGTAGTTAAATAAAACATGTGTACATAACTAATATGAAAAAATAATATGGTGCCTAGAATAAAAAGAGAAAAACATAAAAGCTGATGAGGTCTATTAACATTAAGAGACTACCCATGTCAATCTCCATCTTGTTCGTGATCTCACTCTTTCGTCATTATAAACACAACTTTAGCCCACAAAAAGTGAAGGACACACAACACTTATCTAACAGATGACTTTGTGGCTCTCATCGTGGGTAATGCTTCTTCTGAATTTTGGTTTCTTCTCCTTTCTCATTTTATTTAAATCCGCAAGTTCTGTTGGCAACAAGAAAACAAAAGGTTGTCAGCTCTTTAAAAACTCTTTCTTTTTTCTGCACTATTTCAAATGTGCTGATATAAGTATTTATAGGCAAAAGATTTGCCCCTTCACATGTTGGAAATAAATCAAAAGTTTTGTCTTTTCATTTGCTATCTAGGAATACCAAATGCTATCTAGGAATACCAAACAACCATTAATGCTATCTAGGAATACCAAATGCTATCTAGGAATACCAAACAACAAGAAATAAAGTTTCTTAATTTAAGTTTTATAACAAATCTCCCCCTTAAACTTAAATACTCTTCCCATTTCTCATTCCCATAAGCCTTTTGCAATTCTCCAGCAATGTGGTCGGCAGTGGCTTGGTGAGTATATCCGCGGCTTGAGCTCGGCTTTCAACATGCTCCAGCTTAACCTTTCCTTCTTTGACTTGTTCTCGGATGAAATGAAAGCGGACGTCGATGTGCTTGCTCCTTCCGTGATTAACTGGGTTCTTTGCCAACTTGATCGCCGACTTGTTATCAACTCGGATCACAGTCCCTTTATTTTGGATCACTCCCAAATGCCTTAATAGATTTAAAAGCCAGACTGCATGGCATACACTCCAAGAGGCCACCACATACTCTGCCTCGCAAGTAGACAGGGTTACAATGGGCTGCTTCTTTGACAACCAAGTGAAAGCTGTATTTCCGAGTAGGAATACATAACCCGAAGTACTTTTCCGGTCATCAACATCACCACACCAATTGCTATCTGAGTAACCCACTAGTCGATAGTCATCTGATTTTGAATGGAAAATACCAAGTGATAGGGTTCCTCGAATATATCTCAGAATTCTCTTCAAGGCCTTCCAATGTGTATAGCTTGGATCCTCCATGAATCTGCTCATTATCCCAACACTCAATATTAAGTGGGTCTTGTGCTTGTAAGGTACCTTAGACTTTCAATTAAACTTCGATATCTCCCAAAATCAGCTCGTTCTCCTCCATCAAACTTCGAGAGTTTAGTGCCTGGTTCCATTGGAGTAGAAACCGGGTTGCAATCCTCCATTTTAAACTTCTTTAGAATTTCAAGCGCGTACCTCTCTTGGGATATAAAAATCCCTTCTTCCAATTGCTTCACTTCCAGGCCAAGAAAATATTTCATCAGGCCTAAGTCTATCATCTCGAACTCTTTTTCCATTACCTCCTTAAACTCCTTAATCAGCTTCGTGTTGCTTCCAGTGAATATGAGGTCGTCGACATAGAGAGCAACTACCATGATATCCTTTCCTGATTTCTTTGTGTATAAAGCATGTTCGTACGGACATTGCTCGTACCCAGTTTTCTTGAAATACCCATCAATTCTTTCATTCCAGGCACAGGGAGCCTGCTTCAGTCCATAGAGGGCCTTTTTCAATCTCAGCACTTTCTTCTCATCCCTTCTCTTCATGTACCCGAGTGGTTGCTCGACGTACACCTCCTCTTTCAGCACTCCATTTAGAAAGGCCGACTTCACATCCATATGTAGAATTGGCCATTGGTTTTGAGCAGCTAACGATACCAGGAGTCGGATTGACTCCATTCTCGTGACAGGAGCAAATACTTCATCGTAGTCTATCCCCTCTTTCTGTCTATAACCCTTTACCACAAGTCGAGCCTTATAACGCTCAACCTCTCCCTCAACATTCATATTCTTCTTGTACACCTATTTTACTCCAATGGGTCGTGCTCCTTCAGGAAGATCGATCAATTCCCAAGTCTTGTTGCGTTCAATCGCTCCAATCTCCTCATCCATGGCTGTTCTCCATTTCTCTTCTTGGACAACTTTCTCAAAGCTTAAGTCTTCAGAGTCGGCCATAAGACATACAATATGAACTTCATTTGTAGTGTCGTATATTTCATGTAGACTTCTCATCCTGGGCTGTTGTGGCTCAGTTTCTTCATCTGAGGACTCGGTGGTTGTTGTTGTTGAAGGTACAACAATCTCCGAGCTAGTTTCTTTTTCGACTAGGTTACTCCAGCACCACTCCTTCGTTTCCTCCACATGAACATCTCGGCTCACCATTACTTTCTTGTTAACAAGATCAAACAATTTATATGCTTTAGAATTTTTATCATACCCGATAAATATGTACTTCTTGCTCCGATCTTCTAATTTTGTCCTGTGCTGACTTGGTACTTGCCCATAGGCCACGCTACCGAACACCTTTAGATGAGAGACACTCGGCTTCACACCACTCCAAATCTCCTGAGGCGTCTTTTCGCCTAACTTTGCATGTGGACATCTATTTTGCACATAGACTGCGCATTGCACCGCCTCTTCCCAAAACTTCTTTGGCATATTCTTCCCTTTCAACATAGATCGAACCATGTCGAGAATGGTTCGGTTCTTTCGTTCTGCTACACCGTTTTGTTGCGGAGAATATGGAGCCGTCAAGAAATGCTTGATTCCATGTTCCTCACAGTATTTGTTGAACTTGGCAAAAGTGAACTCGCCTCCTCTATCAGATCGGACTGTTTTGATGACTTTGTTTGTTTCTTTCTCTACCATCACTTTGAACTTCTTGAAAGTTTCAAACACTTCTGACTTCTCCTTTAGAAAGTAAACCCATGTCTTTCTTGAGAAATCATCAATGAAAGAGACGAAATATCTCTTACCACTAAATGATTCTAGAGTTATTGGCCCACACAAGTCGGTATGGATCAGTTCGAGCTGCTTCTTTGCTCGGTACTCAGAGCTCCATGGGAAAGAAGTCCTCGCTTGCTTTCCGATCACACATTCTTCATAGAACCTCTTTTCAAATTCCATTTTGGGCAAACCGAGCACCATCTCCTTTTCCACCAACTTAGTCAACCCTCCGAAGTGAAGATGAGCGAACCGCAAATGCCACTTCATGGCCTCATCCTCCATATCAAGTTGCATGCATTTATCTTGAACTATTTTCAACTCAAGTTTGTACATGCGATTTTTCTTCATTTCTACTTGGGCGATGACCCTTCCGAGTTTATCCCTCAGTTGTAATTTTCGGTCCTTCATCAGAACCGAGTACCCCTTCTCCATTATCTGTCCCATGCTCAGTATGTTGCTTTTGAGATCAGGTACATAGTATACATCTCTGATCTCTCCGATTCGCCCATTTTCCTGTTGATACCAGATCGTTCCTTGACCTTTGACGATTACTTTCGATGCATCGCCAAAAGAAACGGATCCGGATTCCACCTTTGAAAGTACTTTGAATAAACTCTCGTCGCCACACATATGGTTACTTGCGCCGGTGTCCAAGTACCAAATCGAATTATTAGAATAGCTCGGTTTGACCTCGGTTTCTGGAATGTTTGTCACTAGCAGCAACCCTTCATCTTCTTTCTCGGCAAGAAAGTTTGTTGGCTCCTCATTTTTCTTCTCGAACCTACAATCTTTGGAAATATGGTCCATCTTTCCACAGTTGTAGCATTTTACCGAGTAGCAATCCTTGGCATAATGCCCATACTTCCCACAGTTATAGCATTCAATGTTGTTTATGTTTGTCCGACCACCTCGAGTCTGACCTCGACCACCTCGGGCCTGGCCTCGGCCACGCCAGTTTTGTTGGCCGACTTGCTCATTTCTTCGTTCTCCTTTTCCTCTACCACCTTGGCTTCTGCCTCTTCCTTGGCCTCTGGTACTTTGAGCATAAAACACATTATCCTTTTTTATAGTCGCCTTCGCCTGGAGAGCTTGTTCAAGGGACTCCCCCCTCTTGTTTTTTCGTCTCTGCTCATGTGCTTCCAAGGACCCAGCAAGCTCTTCAATGGTGAGTGTTGATAGATCCTTGGACTCCTCTATTGCGCATACGATGTTTTCGAATTCATCTCTCAATGACCTCGAAATCTTTTCAACAACTCGGTTTGAAGAAAGAATCTCACCATTCTGATTCAGTTTGTTCACCACGGTCTCCACCCGAGTAATGAACTCGGATACGCTTTCGGACTCGTTCATCCTCATGTTTTCCAGTTCGCGCCTAAGGGTTTGAAGTCGGACCTGCTTTACTCGTTCGTCTCCTTTGTTTGCCTTTTCGAGTGTATCCCATGCTACTTTGGAAGATTTTGCATTTGCTATCTTCTCAAAGCCGGATTCATCAACAGCTCGATATAACAGATATAAAGCCGCTTTGTCTTTAGCTCGAACGGCGTTCAACTGGGCATTTGAATATCCTTCTGTGCTCGCTGGTTCCTCATACCCAGTCTCGACCACATCCCAATTATCTTGGGAGCCGAGAAGGGCCTTTATCTGCACCTTCCAGTTGTCATAGTTAACGTCTTTCGTCAACTTGGGTAACGGGATGCCATTGGTTAGACCTGCCATTTCTCTCAAGTGTTTATACTCAACTCACACACCTCACAAAACTCTCAGTCGCTCCTCTCTCTCTGCCAGCGCACACCGCGGCGTTCTTTCCTCACAAAACTCTCGGTAGCTCTGATACCAAATTGTTGGCAACAAGAAAGCAAAAGGTTGACAGCTCTTTAAAAACTCTTTCTTTTTTCTGCACTATTTCAAATGTGCTGATACAAGTATTTATATGCAAAAGATTTTCCCCTTCACATGCTGGAGATAAATCAAAAGTTTTGTCTTTTCATTTGCTATCTAGAAATACCAAATGCTATCTAGGAATACCAAACAACCATTAATACTATCTAGGAATATCAAATGCTATCTAGGAATACCAAACAACCAGAAATAAAGTTTCTTAATTTAAGTTTTATAACAAGTTATGAATCACTGAGGGGTCATCAACTACAGACAAGTCGCTAACAGCCTGCGACTGCCGTCAGCAACGGCGAAGCTACTCCATTCGACGACTATCAGAAAGGTTTATTCGTGTGGAACCGACTTGGGCACAATAAAGCTTTGACGAACACTACAACGGGAATCGTGATCAGAGCAGCAAACGGGGACATTCCAGGACTGGCCTCGAATCCGAACTTTGGAAAAACATGGTTGAACACCAACGTTATTTCGTACTACCTGGTTAGCTACATCATCCTCGTGGGCCACGAGGTGTTTGGTTTTTTTTTTTTTCAATCTTTTTCTACGATGCATTAATAGTAGCTCATTATGTTTTTTTTTTTTTTTTTTTTTATTTTGAAAGCTTGCATGATGTGTATTATATTATATAGCGCTACCCTGTCACTACTTCCCATATTTCTAGTTTACGTTTACTTTTGTTTTATGTTCTACGTGTTATATATTCTATCTGTGTATAAACTAGTAATTTTCTTACTCTCATTTTAGCTATTATTTTGACAGCTTTTTTCTCTTTATATAAGTTAATCTTGAGTTTGTTTATCCATTATAAATCAAAAGTCACGTAAAAAACATTTGGTACTACTTATGTTCTTAAGCTAAGACAAAAGTATTTCAGGGTATTTATGATTAATCAAAATCAGTTTTCTTTTTCAATTAATTAAAAAACAATAAAAAATACTTAGATTTCGTATCTCTTGATTAGTTTCAACGCAACTAATAGCATTTTCTTTTCTAAAATTATAATATGAATCTTTATATAACTTATAATAAGATTTATAATAATTATTAAAATACTTTATCTTAAATATAATAAATCTAAATTTTTATTAAAGAAAGAATTAATTTGATATTACATTTATTTAATTCTAAAAGTTTTATAACATAGACTATTTAATGTTTTAAAAATTCTCTTAAATGACACTATTAAATCCAAATGAAGATTATAATTAAAAATTTACAAGTTAAAATTAAAATTACATTTCTTAATAATCATAATATTATATTTAAGTATAATTATTTTATTATTAGTTCCTATTTAACAAAGCAAATCTTAAATAACGAAATATGGTTATTATAGAATAATTATTTAGATGTGATATTTTTTTAATCAAAATTTAAAATATAAGTTGTGATGGCTTGACGTTTTAAATTTTTTTATCTAATTAACACTTTAATTAAAATTAAATTAGTAAAAAATAATATGTTAAATCAAAATTTATTATTATAAAATTCAAATATTATATTATAATATAATCCCAAATATAATTAGTTTATAATCAAAATAGTTATTAACAACAAAATTTTCATTATAGAAAGAGTCATAAAATGTGACATTTTTTTAATCTTGAAGTTTTGAAGCACAATGTAGACGGTTTAATATTTTAAACCTCCCTCTAAAATAGCACTTTTAAATATTTACAAGAATAAAAAATATGATATCAATATTATAACATCTTAACATAAAAAAAATAAAAAACTCAATACACAAATATTCTCATTAGCAATAAAATTAAAAACTCAACACACAAATAATTTTACCAAAGAACTACATAAACTCTTATTTTCCACTACACATGGAGATACATAGAAGTGAGAGATAATTTTTGTCATGCCAAAAAGATAAAAATATATTTAAAAAGGGTAAAATACAATAATAATAACTCCTTTTTAAATGATAATTTTTTTCAATAATAATTTTTTTTGTACGTGTTAAGTTTATAAAAGAAAAAATAAATATTTTTAAAGTTATCCAATTTTGTATATTTGATTAAAGGTCTTATTACGAACGTTATAGGGTGTCAATACATTTTCTATACCTAATTGACTCCCAAACTCAATTTGATGCATGTCTCCCTTGATCTTTTTCTAGAGGTTTTCTTCTTTGGTAAAATGGTTTATGGAAAGGTAAGAAGTGAGGTGGTTTTAGGCGCCACTTAAGGTAAGATAAGCCTAAGAGGGAAAGTTTGCCACAAGGGATGAAACCCTTGATAAAAACCTAAGGAATTCTCAAAGAGAGAAGGGTGGACACTAAGAGAATTTTGGCCAACTCAAGGTTTTTCCATTCAATAAAGTGTAAAAAATACAAGAGTGTGAAGGAGCACCTTTTTATAGAGGGAGCTAACCTCTTGGACAAGTCAAGAAGGAAAGGAAAGGCTAGGATTAAAAGGAGTCATCCAAGGGAGGAGGATTGAAGCCCAAAGTCCAATCAATCCCCTCCTTTAGATGAGAATTGGTGCCCAAGCTACCTCATCCAAGGGCCAAGATTACTCCTTTATTAGTTTTGGGTTTTATTTAGGAAAAGAGGGTGTAGTTATCAAGCTACCCCCTTATTTCCTAAATAAAGGCCCAAAAGCTAATCTTACCCCTACTTATTACTAAGACACCTCCTAGAAAATTAAATACCCCTTCTTATTACTAAGACACCTCCTAGAAAATTAAATGGACTAATACATGTCCAAAATAAAATCCTAGGTTCTTAAAATAAAAATTACAAGTAAATAAGTCATGACTTGCATAACTTGATGGTCATATGGAGGTAAGATCTTCCTCCTTCTACTCTAGCCATGTCTTCTTCTATTCTCCTAGCCATGGCCCTAGTGATAGGGTCCTTGCTTGGGGAGAATGCATCATCTCCTCCCCCTTGGGAAGGATTTGACCTCAAATCTGATAGGTCCTCCTCTTCTTCATTAGTACCTACAAAAGGGATCAAATCACAAACATTAAAGGTAGTACTGACACCATAGTCCTCAGGGAGATATAATATGTATGCATTATTGTTCACTCTCTTGAGGACTTGAAAGGGACCATCTCCTTGGGGGCTAAGCTTGGACTTTCTTTGAGTAGGGAAGCGATCCTTCCTCAAATGAAGACATACCCAATCCCATTCATTGAAGATAATTTATTTCCTGCCCCTATTGGCTTTACTAGCATACTTCTTTGAATGATGTTCAATGTTGGCCTTTACCTTTTCATGTAATTTTTTAACAAAATCCGCTCTTACTATTCCTTCTTTGTGAACAGAAGAAGGGAATGGTAAGGGCAAGATATCAAGAGGAGTGAGGGGGTTAAAGCCATAAACAACTTCAAAGGGAGAATGCTTGGTGGTCCTTTGAACCACCCGGTTGTATGCAAACTCAATATGGGGTAGGTATTCATCCCAAGACTTGTGATTTCCTCGAAGAAGTGTCCTAAGCATAGTAGATAGAGATCTATTTACTACCTCAGTATGCCCATCAGTTTGGAGGTGACATGTGGTAGAAAATAAGAGTTTAGTTCCTAGCCTTGCCCATAATGTTTTCCAAAAGTGGCTAAGGAACTTCACATCTCTATCAGAGACTATGGATTGGGGAATTCCATGTAAACGGACAACTTCTTTAAAGAAAAGTCTCGCGATGTTGCTCGCATCATCTATCTTGTGGCATGGTATAAAGTGAGCCATTTTTGAAAATCTATCTACCACCACAAAGATAGAGTCTGCACCTCGTTGGGTTCGAGGCAGGCCAAGGATGAAATCCATACTAATATCCAGCCAAGGTGCAGAAGGAGCAGGTAAGGGTGTGTACAATCCATTAGCCATTGTCTTAGACTTAGCTTGCAAGCAAGCAATGCATCTACAAAAATGTTTATAGACGTCTTTCTTCATATGGGGCCAAAAGAATTTTTCTTGTAAAAGCATAAGAGTTTTGTTAATTCCAAAATGCCCCATGAGCCCACCCTCATGGCTCTCTTTTGTCAACAGATTTCTCATAGATCCTTGGGGTACACAAAGTCTGCTACCTTTGAAAAGGTACCCCTCACTCACAAAGAACCCATTTTGGGTTTTACATGCAAATGTAGAGGCAACATAAATGGATCCAAAATCCTTATCAGAAAGATACATTTCTCTGATATTATCAAATCCAAGAATCTTTGCACTTAAGGTGGTGTAAAGGGTATGTCTACGAGACAAAACATCATCCACCACATTATGTTTTTCTTTCTTATATTTGATGATATAAGGGAAAGTCTCAAGAAATTCTACCCATTTAGCATGCCTTTTATTAAGCTTGCCTTGACCCTTCAAATACTTAAGTGACTCATGGTCACTATGAATGATGAACTCCCTGGGTACAAGATAATGTTCCCAAGTTTGAAGGGCCCTTATCAAAGAGTAAAACTTTTTATCATAGGTGGGGTAGTTTAAGGCAGCTCCATTTAATTTTTCACTAAAATAAGCCACGGGATGACCACCTTGTAACAACACAGCTCCCACACCCACTCCTGATGCATCACACTCTAGCTCAAAAGTTTTAGAAAAGTCAGGAAGAGCTAAAACTGGTGCATGGGTTAGTTTCTCTTTGATAAGTTCAAAGGCTTTTTGTTGTTTTTCACCCCAAAGGAAAGGAGTATCCTTCTTCACCAAATCATTGATTGGCGAGAAAAGTGTGGAGAAGTTAGGCATAAAGCGCCTGTAAAAGCTCGCGAGACCATGAAAACTCTTGATCTCAGTTATACTTTTTGGGATGGGCCATTCTTGGATGGCTTTGATTTTGTCAGGGTCCACTTGAACCCCATTTTTATTAACTATAAAACCTAAGAACACCACACTCTCCACACAAAAATTACATTTTTCAAGATTTCCATAAAGTTTGTGTGACCTAAGAATGCAAAAGACGCACCTAAGATGGCCTATATGTTCATCTAAGCTCTTGCTATACACTAAGATGTCATCAAATTAAACTACACAAAATTTTCCTAAGCAATCCCTAAGGACATGATTCATAAGCCTCATGAAGGTGCTTGGGGCATTGGTAAGCCCAAAGGGCATTACCAACCACTCATAAAGCCCAAACTTGGTCTTAAAAGTGGTTTTCCACTCATCACCTTCCTTGATGCGGATTTGGTGATAATCACTCTTAAGATCAATTTTCGAAAATAATTGAGCCCCATGCAATTCATCAAGCATGTCATCAAGCCTAGGGATAGGGTGCCTATATTTGATAGTGATGTTATTGATTGCTCGACAATCAATGCACATCCTTCATTGGCAATTCTTCTTAGGCACCAACAAGACTGGCACAACACAAGGGCTTAGGCTCTCTTGAACCCAACCCTTCTCCAATAGTTCTTGGACTTGAGATTCAATCTCCTTTGTCTCCATGGGATTAGTCCTGTAGGCAGGCCTATTAGGCAGGCTAGCTCCAGGTACCAAGTCTATTTGGTGTTCTATATCCCTAATTGGAGGAAGTTCTTTGGGAACTTCATTAGGGAATATATAACCAAACTCCTTTAAAAGCTCTTGAACCTCTTGAGGTAGGTTCTCATGTCCAAGTTCTATGGCAGTGCTAGAACTAGAAGGGAAAAAAGTGGAGGGGGAAGAAATGAGGGATGCCTCTTTGCAAAGTAGGAGATAGAAAGGTCTGTTAGTTAAGGGGGCTTCCTTTAAATCCAATTTTGTCGCAAATAAAATCCCTTTACTAATGACTTTCTTGGAAGGGGCACCGACTTCCAACTCAACCTCCTTACCCCTTTTAAGCTTTAGGGGTAAAACTTTGCTTTTTTTTTCTCCTCATCTCTCTTATGTTTCATGATGAGTTGGTCCTCCGCCACTTGTGAAGGTGTTAGAGGACACAACTTAATGCGCTTATCCTTATGAGTGAGGATGATGTTATTGGAATGACCATGGTGTATGGATTTCTTATCAAATTGTCATGGTCTTCCTAGCAAGATATGGCCAGCTTCCATTGGGACTATGTCACACAGGATCTCATCTTTATAAGACCCAATGGAAATTGGAACCTTGACTTGCTCATTGACCTCCATTTTCCCTTGCTCATTAAGCCATTGAAACTTGTAAGGCTTAGGGTGGGGAAGTGGGGTCAAGGCTAGCTTTTCTACCAACCTTGAGCTACAACAATTGCAGCATGACCACTATCCACAATGAGAGAACATATTTTGTCATTCACCTTACAGCGAGTGTGGAATATGTTCTCCCTTTGAGATGAGGACACTTTCAAAGGTTGCTTACAAGAAGCCTTCTTATCATTAAGAGGTCTCCCTCACATGCATAAGCGGTTTCATCACAATCAGATTGGTATGCATGAACCCCTTCTCCTTCGCTCTCACTAGAGGACTGTGAGCTAGACTCACTACTATAAACATCTTGGGCCCTCATGATGATGTTTCTCTTAGTAAGGAATTGAGAGGCAATGTGGCCTCTCCCAAGACATTTAAAGCATTTGATACTACTAACTTTCTCATGAGAGTTAGTAGTAGGGGTTTTTCTCTCTACATGTGATGTTTTATGCTCTTTGAAGTGTTTGAGATGTTCCTCTTTGGGGTAACTCTTGAAAGAGTTCCCCTCAGGTATGTCCCTCTTTACATATGGTGGGTTATCCTTTTTAAAAGTTTTCCTTCTAGGTTGATTTTCCACCTTGATGTAAAGCTGAACTAACTCATCAAGGGAATTGTATGAGAAGAGCTCTACCCTATCACGAATTTCGGGGCTCAACCCACACAAAAACCTTGCCATAGTGGCCTTGGGTTCCTCAATGATACGCGCCCTCAAGATAAGAAGTTCCATCTTTTTTCTATACTCTTCTATACTAAGGTTGGTTTGCCTTAGCCTTTGGAGTCTATCCAAAAGATCTCTTTCATGCCAAGAGGGAATATGTATTCTTCTTTGAGCACTTCTAAGATCATTCCAATATCTTATGGAAGGCATATTGGTGCGGATTCTCTCATTGGTTAACTCAACCCACTAATGCATGGCATGCCCTTGGAAGCTAAGGGTTGCCATTGGAACCTTTCTTTCTTCTCTTACCTCATGGCAAGTGAAGAGTTGTTGTACCTTGATTTCCCAATCAAGGTAGACTTCCACATCTTCCCTCCCATTAAATGGGGGGAGATAAATTTTGGGCTCCCTTGGAGGGGCCCCATTATTATGCATGGATGAATGGGAGTTGATCCTAGGATGATTGTAGTATTCTTCCTCACTTTCACTCCTATGGGTATGTCTAGATGGGGAACCTAAGACTATCCCTTTCATTTTGTAATTCTCACCATTCCCATGCTTTCTTTTTTCTTCTTCTTTCTCTTTTCTTCTTTCTCTTTCTTTTCTTTCTCTCCTTTCTTCATCTTCTCTCCTTTCTCTTATTCTTTTCTCTTCCTTCTCTCTTTTTTCTCTCTTTTCTTCCTCTCTTTCTTTTATTTTTCTTTTCAACTTGGACTCTTTTTCTCTCCTTTTTTCTTCTTTTCTCTCTTGTTCTTTTGCCATCCACTCCCTAAAGTCCATGTTTAAGTTTTCTAAAGTGTAATCTTTAGAAATATTTCTTTGGTTTACACTCTTGTTTGATGAATAACTATGAGCACTAGAGTGGGTGTGTGATGTCATTGTGCTTGAATTTCTAAGAGGAATAAGGTGGCTAAAAACTTTTTACAAACAAATATTCCTCTTTTTTTGTGTTTTCTTGCCTAAAATGGCTTGATGAGTCTTTGGAACTCTTTAGCCTTCTAAGTGCTTTGAATAAGAAAAATAAATCAAGAATTTTAAATAAAAAATTCAAAAGAGAAGGGATCTAAATCGAGCTCCTAAGGTGTTGAAGGAAGTGTACCACTTCTTCCTTCTTCACCTAATTTTTGAGAAACTAAAAAAATTAACTAAATCTTATTACATCCAAAGGGAGGGCCTTAAGGGCACTCAAACTCCCAACTACAAAACTAATACACCCAAACTAAAGAAAAAGTAAAGTCTTCAAAAAATGATTCTCCAAATGCTCCCTCAAATCAAAGTCCTCACGGCTAGGTGTGTTTCCTTTTGAGGTGATCCCTTAGGCTCTTAGTCCAACCTTCCAAAATATGCTACCCTTGTGGTAAACTCCTTTTTCAAGCTTTCTCCCAAAAGTGGTACTAACACACCAACCAAAGAAACCAAAAGTAGCAAGGGGAGGTGCGAATAGAAACTCAAAAAGCAATAAAAGATAACACAATCAAAAGGACACTTAACCAAATGGTAAGAGTATATAAGACAAACTAGAAATATGATTTAAAAGACAAGCAACAACTAAAAGGTAAACAAAAGAAAGAGAGCACACAATGGAATACCTAATGGCACTAGATTAAAGAGTAGAAAGACACAAATATCAAGTTCTAGTGTACCAAAAGTAATAAAATTTCTTTTAAGGTTCCAAGTTCAAAGTTGAAGCACTTGCTAATTTTAGGTTAGGTATATCAAATAAATTTTTCAAACTTTCTTTTCTTTTGTTTTTTCTCTTTTTTTTTTTTTTGAATCCTTCGTAGTTTTTTTTTGTATTTTATTTTAGACTTTGTTCTCTTGTTGTTTTTTTTTTGAATATTTACTAGATGCACCTAAATTGATTGTGAATTTAGTGCTTAATAACAAAGAGTTATGTGCTTGGAACAATAAAGAAAATTAAAAGCAACAATTTAGGTACTACTAGAAATGACTTCAAAATGCAAAGTAGCTATAGATGTGTTCATGGTTTAGTAGTTTGGTGTGCCACTGGACTCAAGCTTTGTTAAGTTTTTAGTAATTTGTTGACACAAATACCAAACTTATAGCTTAAGTGAAAACACCCACAAACAAGAACTATCTTTACCACAAAAATGAGCTACTAATTATACGTATAAGGAAAATAAAGACAAAGGGAATTGAGCAACTATTTTGGAATTTTTTTTTAAGAATATGCTTGAAACTAAAAGCACATGAACCTCTAAAGAGACTTAGACATGAGGTATGACCCTCTATGTTGCTCAATTTAAGAAGTTTCAAAAGCTTTTTTGTAAAAACAAAATAGGCTAAACTTAAAAGGAATTAATAGACAAAATGGAAAACTATAAACATGACTTATAGACAACTACACAAGAGTATAAAAGTAAAAAATAAAAGCTAAAAATAAGGCAAAAACAAGGCAACTAGGTGCAAGGAAACACAAGAATTTGGTCTAAATTTCTTGACCACAAGGTTGTGGAATTCACCACAACGGCATGGATTTTTAGCAAGAAATTCTCAAAACCAAAATTCAAGCAAGAAAGCACCCAACTCAAAGCTTAAGCGTAAATTAATGAATATGGGAGAGACATAGATGCAAAGAAAAGAACAATATAAATTGCATCAAGCAAAAAATAAATGGCGCAAATAAACTATAACTCAAAACAATAAACTCAAGACATAAATGGAAATGATAAACAACAATGGAAAGCTAGAAAAAATTGCGGAAATTAAAGATAAAATAAAATAGGAAAATGGAAAGAAAAAATAAATGAGGTAGGAAGATAGTTTAGACCTCTAGAACCAATGCTCTAGATACCAAATGATGCATGCCTCCCTTGATCTTTTTCTAGAGGTTTTCTTCTTTGGTAAAATGGTTTATGGAAAGGTAAGAAGTGAGGTGGTTTTAGGCGCCACTTAAGGTAAGATAAGCCTAAGAGGGAAAGTTTGCCATAAGGGATGAAACCCTTGATAAAAACCTAAGGAATTCTCAAAGAGAGAATGGTGGACACTAAGAGAATTTTGGCCAACTAAAGGTTTTTCCATTCAATAAAGTGTAAAAAATACAAGAGTGTGAAGGAGCACCTTTTTATAGAGGGAGCTAACCTCTTGGACAAGTCAAGAAGGAAAGGAAAGGCTAGGATTAAAAGGAGTCATCCAAGGGAGGAGGATTGAAGCCCAAAGTCCAATCAATCCCCTCTTTTAGATGAGAATTGGTGCCCAAGCTACCTCATCCAAGGGCCAAGATTACTCCTTTATTAGTTTTGGGTTTTATTTAGGAAAAGAAGGTGTAGTTATCAAACTACCCCCTTATTTCCTAAATAAAGGCCCAAAAGCTAATCTTACCCCTACTTATTACTAAGACACCTCCTAGAAAATTAAATGGACTAATACATGTCCAAAATAAAATCCTAGGTTCTTAAAATAAAAATTACAAGTAAATAAGTCATGACTTGCATAACTTGATGGTCATATGGAGGTGAGATCCTCCTCCTTCTACTCTAGCCATGTCTTCTTCTATTCTCCTAACCATGGCCCTAGTGATAGAGTCTTTGCTTGGGGAGAATGCATCACAATTTCTAGTTTCGTAGGTTACTTTCTTTAAAAGTTTTTTCAATGTTTTTTTAAATAAATATTGGTTATGACTCATTATCTTTCGCCACGTCAAAGCCCACATGTCAACATTGTGGATCATATTTCTTCTACAAGATTTATTTTATTTTATTTTATTGTTGAGTTGTATTTATTTCTTGAAATAAATATTAAAATATTTTAGGATATATTTGGTAGAAAAAAATAGGTGTGAATTAGAAAAATCAAAATAAAAAATATTAATAAAAATATGTGATGCTTTAAAAAATATATAAATGTGTGATAAATAAAAGAAAAATAAAAGTGTTTTATTTAAGAGAAATAATAAAGAAGAAGAAAAAAGTAAATACATAGAAATAGAACAAAAATAACTAGTTAGTTTCATATCTATTAATGTTTTTCCTTTTTTAATATAATTTGTCTTACACCAAACATATTTATTTATTTCACTTTCCGTCTATTGTTTTCCTCTTCCCAACTCGTCTTTCGTTATCAAACAAAGAACGTTAAATTCTTGAGTATGTACATTTCAAATTAAAAATAAAAATGTCGTGTTTGATAAAAATACTCAAGGAATTAGTTAAAGGTTAAAAATTAGTTAATAATTTATAGTTATTAAAATACAAGTGTTTTGGTAAATTATTAATTTCTTAAACTATATAAAAAATATAAAATAAGATTTGAATAAATTGATATAAATTTCAATTTTATTTTACATATGTGTATATCTATATATATTTTTTTATGTGGTTACAATTTTAATTAATTTATCATTTTATAATTTTTATCTGTAATTAATATTTTTCATATTATATTATTAATTTTATACAATATCTTAAAATATTTTTAATGGATTTTAATATGATTAAACTAAATGTAACATACATTTAATTATACTTCATACTTTCATTACGTTAATTAGAGTAGTAGTTAAAACAAATAGTTTATATAAACTTATTCAAGAAATACTAAAAAAACAATAAATATGATCTATCATTATCAATTCCTTGAAACGTAATATTAAATAATAAAATAAATATCATATATTATATAAATATAATATTTAGAATAGATATTTAATATAAAATATTTAAAATGTAATATATGACAAAAATAAAACAAATAAAATAAACATATTATCTATCTTTATCAATATCTTAAAATATAATGTTAAAAAGTATAATTTAAAATGTAATTAATAATTGGAAATTAAAAAATAAATATAAATTTTAATAACTGTAACAGCTAAAATATCTTAAAATGTAATGTTAGAAATAAAGGAATAAATAATGAATTCGTGTAATACTTAAAATAAGAAATATAACATAAACATATTCAAAATAATAAAAAAATAACCTATTATCTATCAATATAACTATATTCAAATATAGTACTGAAATAATAAAATAAATATTATTCATCATACAGTAGCTACGATAAAGAACGTAATATAAAAAATGTAAAAAATACTAATATTTTTTTTTAAAAAAAAAAAACTTATTATCTGCTGTTGTTGTGATGGATTATGGATTGTGAGAAAGGGAGTGTCGAACCCGGCACCTCTCATAACAGAGACAGACAAAAAAAAAAAAAAGAGCTTCTTATCTATATACCATCAATATATATCTTATTTAATAAAAGGATAAAAATTAAAAAAATATAACCTTTATGTTAAAAAGAGTAAATATAATTATGAAACCTCTCTTAGAACATCTCCAACAGTGCTTGTGAAATTGCTAAAAAAATTAATGAATTGTTTGAAGCAACTCTTCCATTGAAGTAATCCTACGTGACAGTTTAAGTTATTTAAAAAGTAGATGAGTTGTTTCACCAAATAACTGTTGCTTATGATTAAAAAATTAATTTTTATTAAATCCGTAAAAATTAATAACAATATACAACTGAAAAAAATTATAGAATTGTGATTTTTTTGGAGTTGCTTATAATTTCTTTTATAGAACTAAAATTGAGAATGAATTGCTTAGTAATTACATGACATTGTAGGGACCACCAAACACTTCTTTTAATTTAATAAGCAACTCATGAAAGTTGCTCCTATTAAAAATATCCTTAAGAATAAAAATAAAAATAATATAATGAAATCTTACTTTATATAAAAAATAAAAGAAAGTTTAATAAACATTTAAATATAAAATAAAATAAAAATTTAAGAAATTAATATTTTATGTTTAAGGTAATATCTTTGAACACATTTTTTGTAACATCCCATTTTTTTAGAAAAATAATACATTAATAAAAAATATAATTTATATTAATAGGCTTAAATTAATTTACTATTTGTGTTTATTAAAATAAATAGATGATTGATTTTATAAAACAAAAAAAAAATAAATGTGGGTGTAAATAGTAAGAGAAGTTAATTTTGTGTTTGATTTTAAAAGTCCAACTAAGGGTTAAGTTAGGGTAAAAATTAAGAGTTTAAGGGTGGCACGGGGGTTTTCATGGACTCTGGAGGTTAGAGAAGAAGCTGTAGAAAGAACCTTACTAAGAGAGTTTGGGGAGCAATTTTTGGGAGTTGAGGCTACACCTTCACAACTATGATCATCCTTCGAGGAGTAAGGAGGCAGTAAGATTAACTTATACATAGACATATATAAGAAATAGGGTAGTGGAGGCGAACCTTAAACCTCCGCAGGGATCAAGTTTTATAATTATTCATTTGTTGCTATGAAAGATGTTACTAATGATTAAATATGAATAAATCTAAATATGTGATCGATTCATGTTATATTGAGGATCCCTATGTTATTTGAATTTCTCTATAAACATAGGATTATATATGGTTATGAGTTTTCTTCCATCGAGAAGATCAATGGCAAAATTGATTATTATTACTATGATTGCAGGGTGTGATGATAATTAAGTATCATAGACAGAGAAGTAGAATGTTTGGGGGTTTAAAGTTAGAATTATATGTTGAGAACCTTATATAAGTTGAATTTTTGCTATCTAGAAATTTTCGTATAAACATACCTTAGAGTTTCTGTCATATCTTTATGTGTGGTTAACCAAATTGAGTTAAATTTTATGTTGCACAAACTAGATATTTGGGACTACAACTTAGACTTAAGAATCATGTAAATACATTAAGAATAGACTGAGTTATATGAGTTGGAAGTTGAGTATCTCATCCAGTGTGCGAAACAGAATTTGTGTGTTGTGAGCACTGCGAGGTAATCTAGATGACCTTATTAGACTTTGTGTTCTTCATAAAAGTTTTATCCCTTGATGGTATCTTTCCAACAGAGTTTAAATCAACAAAAAGGGATGTATATAACTCAAGTTACGATAAAATTAGTAATTAAAGGTCGAACTATTAGAATTAGGCGTATTACATTCAGTGTTCACAATTTTTGGACATGAAAACTGGTAGGAAAATGATATATTTTGAGAAAGTGATATTCATGAAAATGGTAGCCTTAGATGTTATCTAACTAATGTCATTAGTTTCAGCCCAAAAAGATACATGGAACTCAAGTTATGATAAAATTAGTAACTAAAGGTTTGATGCAATGCTACCTACCAAGGGCTTTCTCACTAGGGCAATGGCTAGGAGGATTGAAAAGGACTTGGCCTGAAAAGACTCATCAAGACCCCATCTCGTGATGGAGATAGATATTTTAGGCTATATTCCTTATTTTTCCTCTTGTAAATATTAATTAGCTTTTAATTCCCTTTTAGGCCTTGTATTTTGGCCATTTATTCTAGTTTCTAGAGTTTAGGGTCTAATTAGCTTAGGAAGGGAAATGAGGGGAGTAAAGGACCTAATAACCCAAAGGAGTGTGGATCTCTTTCCACAACCCCTTGATTAGGCCGTGACACTCCCTAGCTTAAAGCTAGGCACCACTTTTAGTGGTCCTAAGAGGGATTAGTGCTCCTAATCCTAATTAGGCACAAGTCCCACATTGCTTAGTTTTGAGTGTCTTGCTCCCTCTTTGGGCTATAAATACACCTAGTCTCTCTTATATAAATCACACTAGATTGAATGAAGTAAGACTCTTTTTGAGCAATTTATTCTTGAGTGTCATTGAGAATCCTCTCTCTTGAGGAATCTCTCCCTTAAAGCTTTTATTAAGGGACCTCTCCCTTGTGGCAAACAACATAAAATTTTTGACTCATCTTTCTCCTAGAAAGCGGCGTCAACCCTCTCCCATTTCTAACCTCTCCATCCTCCATTTTCTTAGAGGAAGTAACCTTGGTTAAAGAGATCAAGGGAGTGCATCATTTAGTATCAAGAGCCATCTTCATGAAGGTTCATTTCCTCCTCCTTTTCTTTAAGTTTCATGCGTCTTTATTAGCCATTTTTCTGCAGTTTTTTTTTTTGCTTTAATTCTTGTTCCTTTATTGTCATTTTATTCTCCTTTCATGTCTTGTTAGTAGTAGATTTATTTCTTTTATTTTAATTCCTTGCACTTTTATTTCTTTGGTTCAATTTCTTGTACTTTCATTGAATCACTTTGTCATGGTTTAAGATTCCTTTTCTTGCCATTTTAATTCCCTCTTCTTCCTCTTGTGATTTTCCTAAGAAAGCTTATGTTAATGATTTAACAACCTTTGTGAAAGAAGCCACCTAAGTGTGGTCTAAGATTTTGGAATCACTTCTTTTGCTTTCCTTTCCTTTCCATTTTTTTTTGCTTTAGGCGTTTTTTTCTTGTTGTGAGTGAGTTTTATTTTTCTGCACTTTATTTTTCAGCTTTTAATCTTCCTTGTTTTGTCATTTAGATTGTCTTGTTTAGTCCTTAATTGTCACATTAAATTTCCACCTGTGCTACTTTTTATTTTCTACATAAAAAGAGTGTGTGTTACTTCTTGGAATTGAGCATCAAAGAGGTCCATCCTCTTGTGTAAGTCTTCTAAGAAGTCTACATGCTATTAGTTCTAGCATGATCTAAAAAAAAAAATTTAAAAATTGTGCTCAATTTGTTCCTATAATTCTTGTTCATTTTAGTAGCTTAGCATTACACTAATTCTTTTGGGTGAATTGTTTTGGCTGTTGTTGAGATCAAAATAGGCGTGAGTTTTGGGCTTAAATACTTGAGAAATCAAGCTTGCATAGACCCCCTAAAAGTCTCATTAAAGCTTGCTTAACACACCCTAAATTCTAGTGCATTTTAGGTTGCTTTATTTTCCTTGATTTGCACATTTATTATTAAATTTTGTTGGCTGAATTCTTCATTTTATTTCAAGCAAATCTCTCTCTTACACTCCTTATTTTATTTTTAATTTTTCTAAAATTTTTTAAGAGGTGTAGCAAAACAAAAAAAAAAAGAGAAGAGGAAATATATATATATATATATATATATATATATATATATATATATATATATATATATATATATGTAACTATTCATAGTTGACCATACTGCATTTCAGATTGAGTAGGAGAATGAATTTCTGAAGAGACTTCTTCCTCAGTCCTACTGTAGATATTTCTAGGGATAGAAGATAAGTTATCTAACCCTTGAAGATTGATTTCTGGAGTAACAATTCTGGGAATTGAACTCCGATTTGATTGGGAAGCTATAGAAAAAGATCTTCTGGCACTAGTATAGGCCGATCTAGAAGCTTCGGACCGTGAAGAGAAAGAATTTCTTTGATAAAAAATAATTTCTACCTTACCAGCCTCGGATTGTATAATTTCCTGGAATTCAGGGGTTTGATGAGGAAGGGTTGGTGTAGCTTTTTCGAGTTGCCAAGAGGTTGGTAACTCTACCTCATCCCACTTGATGAGTTTGGGAACAGCAACATTTGCTTTGGTCATATCCGTGACAAACAAAGTTGTTTCTCGATCATTGGTTTTAAGAAGAACCCTTGAGTTACAAGTGTTCATGACCTTGTATTGGATTCGATAGAGGAGAGCTGCAGGGATAGAACCTTCTTTCATGTTTAACCCATGCAGACGAATGTTTAGGAACAATGAATCTAAGACATTTTGATCTAAAAGACTCACCGTTTTGTTTGGAAAACAATTGAAATAAACAGGACTATGTCCTAGACTGGTTTCTACGGTTCCTATGAGGGAATCGTGAAAGTCATTGTGCCTAATATCGCGAAGGCACATGAGGATTGAGGCGTTAAGCCCTTCCCTAACAAGGGGTTTGACAGCTACTTGAACACATCCTATATGGAGGTATTTGTACTTCCTAGAATGCTCAGCTATCGATTGTTTGGTAAGAAGATGGAATTCCTCACCGGCTTGGGGATCCAAAGGGATATTGTTTTCTGCAGTCCTAATGATGTGGTCAGAACTACGGACATGTTTGGATTCGTCAGGAATATAGAGTTCATCCTGAGGGATTTTAGGGATTTCCCAATTATCGATGCCTTGATTGATATCCTCAAAGCAGACTTCTTCTTCGAAGATGTTATTTTTGGGAGGTATTTCCTTAACCGATTGATTTTGCTCAGTGAGCAGATTGTTGGTAGAAGGAGAAGAGGATGAAGAAGATTTAACAGAAAAGCGGCGTGAGAGAGAGCGAAAAAAAGAACTCATGTTTATAAATCTTCCAGTATCATTACCTTCACTTGGTTCTATAAGAAACTATTATTCTGGATCTAAATCTAAGTTAAACACAAAATTATCATCCAAAGGTATTCCGGATTCCAGGTTACAGACAAAACTCTTTTTTTTCTCTTTTTTTTTTTAATAAAACACGAACAGAATCACAAGATTTACACAACATAATCTCTTTCAGAATTACTTCATCAATGAAATAATTATTCATGGTAGAGATAGCCGGCAAAGGCACATAGGCAACATGGACTTACCACCTCCCCTTGGGCCTTACTGCCAATCGAGCCCCAGGCCACATACCAATTACACACCATGAATCATTACTCAAAGAAGCCATAAAAACAAAAGAGATAAACAAAACTTACAACGAAAAATATTAACAGAGAAGAAAACAGAAAAGAGCTGGATTTACAAGGCGGTAATCCGCGCAGTACCAGTTATCTGCGTCACACCTTATGAGTTTTTCAACCCGACAAGGCTTACAAAACCGCAGTTTTCGAAAATCAAGGGCAAGTACCCAGGTTTTCAGAAGAAGTAACAATAGATAAAAAGTCTGCATCCCCAGAACAGAATAGCATTAAATCATAATTTGAATGATAAATTAAACTTAGATCCAGAACAATAAAGTCCTATTTCCCCATCAGGCTCTGATGCCAGAAACCCAAGGATCTACAAACTAAAGGAGAAAATAGGAGAAGAGATGCTGTGATGTGATCTTTGATGATCACGTGCCCAAAGGATCCTTTCTAAGGTCACTTGGAAGGGAAATGGATTTATGGAGAGGAAAGGAATGGGGTGAGGTGCCACAAATACTATGTTTGATAAGCCAAAGGGGAGAGGCCACAAGGGAGGGGTCCCTTGATAACTCTTAGAAGCTCTCACAAAGGAGAAAGGGGGACACTCAAAGGTAAGAACCTCAACCAATATGGTCTCTAGGATTAAATTCAAGTGTCAAAAATACAAGTGAGGGAGGAACTCCTATTTATAGAGGTAGCTGACCTCTTGAACAAGATAACCTAAAAAAGAAGGGCTAGGATTAAAAGGAGAGATCTAAGGGAGGAGAATTGAGAAACAATTCCCTCCTTAGATCATCAAACTTGGTGCCTAAGTTTCTCAAACCAAGGGCCAAGATTCCTTCTTATTAGCTTAGGGGGTTTATGTAGAAAAGAGGGGTGTAGATATCAAGGCTACCCCTTATTTCCTTCATAAAGACCCAAAAAGCTAAATCCACCCTCTAAATTCCTAAAACACCTCCTAAAAATAAAAAATGGACTAAATACATGTCCCAAATTAAATTCTTAATGCTCCTCAAAATTAAAATAAAGGAAAATTACATTTTATTAACTAAAGTCCCTAGCCTAATATCTTCACTCTCCATAGGAGGTGAAGTCTTCCTTTGTCTGCAAGGGTTAGGTCTTCTTCAATCCTTCTAGCCATGACCGTAGTGATAGGTCCTTGGCTAGGCATGGTCACATCATCTCCTCCCCCTTGAAGAGGATTTAACCTCAAATCCATGGGGTCTTCGTCATTTTCAGCACCTACAAATGGAGACAAATCAGAAACATTAAAACTGGTGCTTACCCCATAATCCTCTGGCAGATCTAAAACATAGGCATTATTACCGATCCGCTCAAGGATTTGGAAAGGTCCATCTCCTCTAGGGCTAAGTTTGGACTTCCTTTGAGAAGGAAATCTATCCTTTCTCAAGTAAAGCCATACCTAGTCGCCCTTTTCAAAGATGACTTCTTTCCTCCCCCTATTGGCGAAAGTAGCATCTCTCAAGGATTGGCGCTCTATGTTAACTTTAACCCTCTCATGTAATTGTTTTACAAAAATGGCTTTTGCCTCTCCTTCTTTATGCACAGCAACAGAAAGAGGAAGAGGTAAAAGATCTAGAGGAGTACGAGGATTAAAGCCATAGACCACCTCAAAAGGAGAATTGTTGGTGGTTCTATGAACCACCCGGTTATAAGCAAATTCAATATGGGGAAGGTACTCATCCCAATACTTATGGTTGCCTTTAAGGAGAGCCCTCAGCATAGTGGATAAAGATCTATTCACCACTTCTGTTTGCCCATCAGTTTGAGGGTGACAGGTAGTGGAAAAAAGAAGTTTAGTTCCCAGCTTAGCCCAAAGAGTTTTCCAAAAATGGCTAAGGAACTTCACATCCTTATCTGACACTATTGAAGAGGGTATACCATGCAATTGGACAACCTCTTTAAAGAAAAGTCTTGCGATGTTGCTCGCATCATCCACTTTGTGGCAGGGAATAAAATGGGCCATTTTTGAAAATCGGTCCACCACCACAAATATGGAGTCTGCACCTCGTTGGGTTCTTGGGAGCCCAAGGATGAAATCCATGCTAATATCCTCCCAAGGTGCAGAAGGAGCAAGTAAAGGTGTGTATAGTCCATGAGGCATTGCTTTAGACTTTGCTTGCAAGCAAGCTATACATTTAGAGCAATGTCTATGGACATCTCTACGCATATGGGGCCAAAAGAATTTCTCTTGTAAAAGCATGAGGGTTTTTGAAATCCCAAAATGCCCCATGAGCCCACCTTCATGACTCTCTTTTGTAAGTAAGTTCCTAATTGATCCTTGGAGTATACAAAGCTTACTTCCTTTGTAAAGATACCCCTCACTGATGAATTACCCATCATGGGCCTTTAATGCAAATGCAGATGCAGAGGTAGCAAATATGGGGCCGAAATCCTTATCAGACGGATACATAGCCCGAATGTCATCAAATCCCAAGATTTTTGCACTCAAGGATGAATAAAGGGCATGATGCCTAGAAAGAGCATCAGCCACCACATTTTGTTTTCCTTTCTTGTACTTGATGACATAAGGGAATGATTCAAGATATTCCACCCACGTTGCATGCCTTTTGTTCAATTTACCTTGACCCCTCAAATATTTTAGTGACTCATGGTCACTATGAATGACAAACTCCTTGGGAGCAAGGTAATGCTCCCAAGTTTGAAGGGCCCTAATTAGACCATAAAACTCCTTATCATAGGTGGGGTAGTTGAGGGGGGCACCATTGAGTTTTTCACTGAAATACACAATGGGGTGCCCTCCTTGCAACAAGACAGCCCCCACACCTACACTAGAGGCATCACATTCAAGTTCAAATGTTTTAGAAAAGTTAGGTAATGCCAAGACTGGTGCATGGGTCAATTTATGCTTAATTAGCTGGAAGGCTTTCTCTTGTTTCTCACCCCAAAGGAAAGGAACTTCCTTTTTCACCAAATCATTTATTGGTGCGAAGAGCATGGAGAAATTAGGCACAAAGCGCCTGTAAAATCCAGCGAGACCATGAAAGCTTTTTATCTCTGTCACACTCTTTGGGGTGGGCCATTCTTGAATAGTTTTTATCTTTTTGGGGTCAACATGAACCCCTTTTTGTGCTAACTACAAAACCTAGGAAAACTACACTATCTACACAAAAAGTGCATTTTTCTAAGTTACCAAAAAGATGATTACTCCTAAGAAGAGAAAAAACATGCCTTAGATGTCCTAAATGATCTTCTAGGTTCCTAGAGTAAACTAAAATGTCATCAAAGTAAACTACACAAAATTTACCAAGGCAATCCCTTAGTACATGATTCATTAAGCGCATGAATGTGCTTGGGGAATTAGTTAGCCCAAAAGGCATAACCAACCACTCATAAAGACCAAATTTAGTCTTAAAAGAAGTTTTCCACTCATCACCCTCTTTGATCCTTATTTGGTGGTAACCACTTCTAAGATCTATTTTTGAAAATATTTTTGCCCCATGCAATTCATCCAACATGTCATCAAGACGGGGGATTGGGTGCCTATATTTGATGGTGATGTTGTTGATTGCACGACAATCAACACACATCCTCCATTGGCCATTCTTCTTGGGCACCAACAAGACTGGCACAGCACAAGGGCTTAGGCTCTTTTGAACCCAACCCTTCTCCAACAGCTCATTCACTTGAGACTCAATCTCTTGGGTCTCCATGGGGTTGGTCCTATAGGCAGGTCTATTAGGTAGACTTGCACCAGGCACCAAATCAATTTGATGTTCTATACCCCTAATGGGAGGAAGTCCTTTCGGAACCTCATTAGGGAATATGTCATCAAATTCTTTTAAAATATCTTGAACCCCTTGAGGAAGGTGCTCATGTGCATGGGATGTGGCAGTGCTCTCAGCAGAAGAATGCAAAATGGGAGAAGGATTTGATGCTTCTTTGCAAAAGAGGAGATAAAAGGGCTTGTTAATCAAAGGAGCTTCTTTTAAATCACGTTTAGTAGCAAATAGGCTCCTTTTACTAATATTCCCTTTCGAAGGGGCATCACCTTCCGACTCTCTCTCTTTACCCTTTTCAAGCTTTAAGGGTAAAGCTTGTTGTGCTTTTTTTTGTTTTTGTTTTTCCTCAACTCTTTTCTTTTTCATCGCAAATTGATCCTCAGCCACTTGAGAAGGTGACAAATGATACAATTTGAAGCGTTTTTCATTATGGTGAGAATTATTTGGTTGGAGTCACCATGGTGAATAGCTTTTTTGTCAAATTGCCATGGTCTCCCCAACAGGATATGACCAGCCTCCATAGGAACTATGTCACAAAGAATCTCATCATTATCAGATCCTATGGAAATTGGAACCATAACTTGTTCATTGACTATCATCTCCCCTTGCTCATTGAGCCATTGCAATTTGTAAGGTTTGGGATGGGGCATGGTAGTCAAGGCTAGTTTTTCAACCAACCTAGAGCTACAACAGTTACAACAGGAGCCACTATCAACAAGGAGAGAACATACTTTGTCATTTACTTTACATCTTGTATGGAAGATGTTCTCTCTTTGTGACTGGCCAAGCTCTAGAGGTTGGCTTCCAAGAAGCCTTTGAACCATAAGGAGGTCCCCCTCATAAGGAAAAGCTTCCTCACACTCTTGTTCAAAAGTATGTCCCCCTTCTTCCTCACTCTCACTAGAGGAGGAAGATGAGTTATTCTCACTACAAATGTCTTGTCCCCTCATGATCATGGTTTTCTTGTTAGGGCATTGAGAGGCAATGTGGCCTCTCCCAAGACATTTGAAGCATTTGATACTACTTTGCCTTTCAGTAGGCTTAGTAGTAGGGGGTTTTCTCTCTACATGAGGTGCTTTTGTATCTTGAAAATGCTTGGGTTCCTCTTTAGGATAACCCTTGAAAGAGTTTCCCTTAAGTTGGTCTCTCTTTGAGTAAGAGGGAGAATCTTTTTTAAAACTTTTTCTCTTGAGTTGATTCTCAGCTCTTACACAAAGTTCTACCAACTCATCAAGGTTTGAGTATGAAAGAAGCTCTACCTTATCTCTAATGTCAGAGCTTAATCCACACAAAAACCTAGCAAGGGTGGCATTGGGTTCCTCAATGATATTGGCCCTTAGTATGAGAAGCTCTATCTTTTGTCTATACTCCTCAATACTTAGGTTATGTTGTCTAAGTCTTTGGAGCCTATCCAAAAGATCCCTCTCATAATATGAAGGAATGTGTCTTCTTCGCAAACAAGTTTTTAAATCATTCCAGTAGCGAATGTCAGGCATTTGTTTACGGGCCCTATCCTTGACTAACCCATCCCACCAATGCAAAGCAGAACCTTGAAAACTAAGGGAGGCCAAAGGTACTTTCCTTTCTTCCCTAATTTCATAGCATCGAAAGAGTTGTTCCACTTTGACTTCCCAATCTAGGTAAGTCTCAACATCTTCCCTACCATGAAAATGGGGTAGGTCTACCTTTGGTTCCCTAGCATGATTTATGTTCTCTTGAGGAGAATGATGATTGTATGATGAATGAGAGTGATGCTTATGTTGATTTCTATAGTATTCTTCTTCACTAGAGCTAAAATGCCTAGATGGGGATCTTATGAGAATTCCTTTATTTTTTCTATCACTCTCCCTCCCATCTCTCCTCTTACTCACTTCTCCTCTCCTTCTCTCTTCTTCCTCTTTTCTCTTTTTCTTTCTAGTTCTTTCCTTCTTCTCCTTTCTTCATCCTCTCTTCTCTCTCTTTGCCTTCTCTCTTCTTGCTCTTTTTTCTCTTTTCTCATTTCCAACATCTCTTTTTTTAACTCTTCCTTCTCTTTTTGTTTTTCCTTTTCTTTTATTTCTTTTTTTCTCTTTTTTTCTTCTCTCCTTTCTTGTTCTTTAGCCATCCATTCCCTAAATTCTAAGTTAAAGTTTTCAAGAGTGTCTCCCTTAGAAGGTTTTCTTTGGTTGACACTCTTACTTGATGAACAACTATGTGCACTAGAATGTGTGTGGGAAGTCATGGTGCTTGGATGCTAAAAAATAAAGGGTAGGCCAAAAACTTTTTTTTTTCAAGCAACACTCCTCTCTTTTTTTTTCTCACCTAAAATGGCTTGATGAGTCTTTGGAACTCTTAGCCTCTACACGTTTTTTCAAAATAACATAAAATAAAATAAAAGTGCAAGAATATAAAAGAGAAAGGGCTCTAATCGTGCTCCTAAGGTGTTGAAGGAAGTGTACCACTTCTCCCTTCTTCACCTAATTAACGAGGAACTACGCTAAAATTAACCAAAATTATTACAAACCAAGGGAGGGCCTTAAGGGCACTCAAACTCCCAATCTAAAATTAAGTATACACAATACAAAGAATAAAAAAAATAAAACA
The DNA here is from genome assembly GCA_037954015.1 of Psophocarpus tetragonolobus. Lineage (NCBI taxonomy): Eukaryota > Viridiplantae > Streptophyta > Magnoliopsida > Fabales > Fabaceae > Psophocarpus > Psophocarpus tetragonolobus. The sequence continues at coordinate 19,961,051 of CM075688.1, read as the reverse complement.
AAGTCTTCACTCCAAGCTTTTTTTGTGTTTGTCTCCTTTTGATCAAGCCCCTTTGAGTTGCATCAACTCACCCCAAGAATGCTACCCTTGTTTCCTCTTGTTTGGACTTGCCAAAATTTTATATATGGAACCTTTCCCAACCTTTCCTTACCAAGGCCGAATACAACACAAGACTACAAACAAAGGTGAATAACAAAACAAGGTTCACAAATCCAAGTGGATAGATTAAACAATGACAAACTCAAAGAAGTAAAGAAGATAAGCAAGAAAACATAAGGCTCATAAAGGAAGGTAGCACACAAATAACTTTTCTAGATTAGCTCTAAGAGTAGAGATGAAAAAAGACTCAAACAAAAAAAATGAAACCAATACTTGCACACTTAATAAAATTTAAGTGACCAAAAACTAAAAAGCTTACTCAAGTAATTTTTTTTTTGAATCACAATTGGTTCCTCATATCAAATGTTTCTACTCTTAGGTACACAACTTCAAATTTGTCTTTCTTTTGAGTTCTTTATCTTCTTTTTTTTTTTAACTTGAACTTTTTCTATTTTTTTTTAACTTTTTCTAATCATTTTGCTGCACCTAATAGCTTGTTGAATTGAAATTTTAATGAGGATTCTTGAAATAATAACACTTGAGTGAATAAGCACAAAGTAAGGTCACACAATTTTCAAGCAATGCATGCAAGTAAAGGAAAAACAACTTAGTAGTTCCAAATACCACTGAACTAATGGTGCTTAAGGAATGATTTAGGGCTGATTTTGAAGTAAATTGATTGCTCAAATTACTAACACAATTCACCCAAGCTAAAATTCCATAAAGAGGCACCAATAGTGAAGGTAAACCAAGTGGAAAGCTACTAATAATTCAACATAAAACAAGAAACATATAAAGATTGAATTGAGCAAATATTTAAGAACAACAAAGAGATTAATATGCTTGAACTAAAAGCATAAAAGACTTAAGAGACTCAACAAGAGGTTCACCTCTTAGGAGCTCAATTCAAACTGTTTTTTAGGGCTTTTTTGTAAAAAATTTAAGAGGCTAAAACCTATGGAATTTAAATGAGACAAAATAGGAAACTAACATGACTAGTATTTGACAAAACACAAGATTAAGAAAAAATAACACACCTAAAAATAGAGCAAAAATTTCAGCAAGAGACTTAAAACAAAAGGCACAACAAAGTGGCCAAAGTTGATCACCACAATGGTGTGGAAAAATCCTCAACCATGTGGGTTTAATGGTCACAACTTCTTAGGCACACTTTAACATAAAAAACTAAGGGAAAATTAAGCAACTTGAACACAAAAATAAGATGCAAAGAAAGGGACAACTTCTTGGGCACATTGTTATCATTTTTGTCAAAATTATGTTTTATTGAAACAGATTTGGAATCCACCAGAATAAATTCGTAAAATTTCCTAGTCTTATTGAGACTAAGAGGTTTAAATAAAAACGTTGGTGGAAAGATTTTTTCGCAAACTTTATTTGGGTTGGAATCCCAGAATTCGGGTTCCATTTGAATTGTTGGATAAAACCTTCCTTCTTTCGATAGATAGGAAGAAGGCTGTTTTTGAGCAATTGGTTGAGGATGCTCTACCAATGCTTTTGGATTTAAAGTTATTTTGGATTGGGCTATGTCCGAAATAATGGATTTCAGGTTTTGGCTCCAGAAGAGGTCATCTGTTTCTTCTGAAAAGATTTGTTTCCATGATTTGGATGGAAGATTGGTCAGCCCACAGTCTTGAAGGGCTTGAAGGGTTGGAAGGGCCATCGCATAGTCGGATGGTTTGGTTACTAGGGTAGAAGACCCTTTTGCTATTTGCGGGATAGATGACCCTGATTTGGTGATAGCTTGCTGAGTTGATGACTCAGATTTTATAATGGCTTGCTGAGTTGATGACCCAGCCTGGGTAGATGACCCTTGATTTGCAGACTGTAAGGCGACTTGAATAGTTTGGGCATCCGCTATGGAGGAAGATGACTTATCTGTCCAGGATGATTCCTGAACTGTTTTTCCCCGGCCTCTGGAGGAGGCGACCTTCATTTTTAATTTTGGAGGCATCTTACATGTGTCCGACCCTGAAGAAATTCACGAGTCAGATAGTCAGGAGGAGTGTTTGAAGTACCTTTGATGTATTCTATCTCGAAATAAAAAATACTTAAGATTGCTTGCCAACGGGCAAAAATTTGTTTTGATGCAAGATTTTTTACATCTTTTTGCAAAATTTCTTTGGCTGACTTGCAATCAACCCGAACTAAAAAATTTTTATTTAATAAATCAGATTGAAATTTGGTTATACACAGAACAATAGCCAAAACTTCCTTTTTAATAGTGGAATAATTTGGTTGGGCTTTGTTCCAATGTTTTGAAATGAATGCAATGCAATGCTCAGTATGATGCATGCGTTGTTTGAGGACACCACCATAACCTAGGTCAGAGGCATCGGTTTCAACAATCTTAAGGAGATTGGGATTAGGTAGATACAAACAGGGTAACACTTTGACCTGCTGTTTGATTTGTTTGACTAGATTGGTGTGGATATCAGTCCACGGTGGAGGAGACTTTTTGAGTCTATCATGAAGAGGTTTTGAAATGATGCTAAGCTGAGGAAAGAAATCAGCGACATAATTTAGACAACCCAAAAATCTTTGAAGTTGTGATTTTTCTAAAATTTGATTGGGAAATTTGTCAGCGAACTCGATGACACGACAAATTGGTTTAATGGTTCCCTGAAAGATATAATGGCCAAGGAACTTGATTTTTGTTTGAAAAAGACAGATCTTAGTTTTGGAAACAGCAAGACCATTTCGTTTGATAACTTTGAAAAAGATTTCAAGATGTTTGAAATGTTGATCAACAAATTGGGAAAATATAAGAACATCATCTATATAGACAATGCAGAAATTGGAGTAGGGATTGAAGATATCATTCATGATATTTTGAAACTCCGAAGGAGCATTTTTGAGACCAAAGGGCATTACGTTCCATTTGTATTGCCCAAAGGGAACAGTGAAAGCTGTCTTGTAGCGATCACTGGGATTGATTTGAATTTGCCAAAATCCGGATTTCATATCGAATTTTGAAAAGATTTTTTCCGAATGCAATCGGGAAAGTAAATCTTTTTTGTTTGGAATAGGATATCTAATCCATTGAAGAGCTTGATTAAGCGGTTTGTAATTGATAACCAGTCTTGGGGCGCCTCACTCAATTTCGGAGGCTTTGTTAACATAGAAAGCTGCGCAAGACCAAGGGCTTTTGCTCTTTCTGATTAATCCTTTGGATAAAAGGTCCTTGATTTCATTTTGACAATGAGTGACAAGATCATGACTCATTTGGATTGGCCGAGCCTTAGTCGAGATTTGTCTATCAGTAAAATCCTTTTCATAAGGAAGATTGACCATATGTTTCTTTCTATCCCAAAAAGCATTAGGAAGGTCAGAACAGATGTGATGCAATCTCACCTAGCATGCATCATGGCTAGGAGGACTCAAGGAAGGCATGGCATAGACAAAAACTCATTGAAGATTCGAAGCCATAGTCTTTGTTATTTTTAGCTTGTAAATATTTTATTTTAATTAGATAAATAGGAAAGTATTTTTAATTCCTTAAGGCCATGTATTTCCGGCCATCTTCTTAGTTTATAAGGTATAGGTGTCTTTAGTTAAAAAGGAGGAGTAAACTTATAATGGGTGCATAAGTTAAGACATGATTTTGGGCTAACCCATTCACATTAAGATATGCTAATTGCACCCATAGGGGGTGAACTTAGGTGCCTCAGTTAAGGCCTAAGACTTGGGTTAATTAGTTTTAATCCTAATTAAGCCCAAGTCTCACATTGCCTAGAAAAGTGTGCCCAGGCTCTCCCATTGGGCTATATATACTCATTCCCCCTCATTGTAAAATTTCACCTTTGAAGTTGAATGAAAATAGTCTCTTTGTGAGCACATTCTTAGTAAAAGGTCTTGAGGATCCTCTCTCTTGAGGAACCTCTTCCTAGTTGGTTTTTATCAAGGGTTCCTTCCCTTGTGGCAAACCTAAACACTTTGGCTTATCTCTCTTTGAGAGTGACGCCCCACCTCCATTTTCTTTCCCCTCCATCATCCATTTCATGGTGCTTGGAACCTCAAGGAAAAAGATCAAGGGAGGCATGCATCATTTGGTATCAGAGCCAACTCCATGAGGTTCTTTTCTAGTCTTAATTTTCTTTAATTTTTTTCAGCTTTTCTTCTTAGAGTTCTTGCTTTTTCCTTTATTTTTTCCAGCCTTTGATTCTTGTCATTTAATTCCTTTTATGTCTTGTTAGTTTATGTTTTTGTAGTTTTCATTTTATGCAATTTATTTCCTAGTTTTTATTGCTTTCTAGATTCAATTTATCTTGTTCTTTTCCATTGAATCTTTATATGTTTCCTTTAGGATTGTTTCTTTAATTTTCTGCCCAGCTTTTTATTTTTTCCTTATTCTTGTGCAAATCCTAAGAAGATCATTGTAATGACTTCACAAAATTTGTGAAGGAAGCCACACATTGTGGTCTTGATCTTTGGATGCACGTTGTTCTTCTTATTTGAATTTTTAATTCTATTTTCCTGCACCTATTTTTCTGTTTTTCCAGCCCATTGTTCTCTATTTTGGGCATATATTTCTGGTTATTTTGAGTCATTTAATTTCAGTTTTTAATCTTTCAAGTTGTGTCTTAGTTGGTCATGTTGTAGCCCTTTTATTGTCTCTTAATTCTACATAGTTTTGCCTTTTTATTTTTACCATAAAAGTGTGTTACTTCTCTATTGGAAATTGAGCATCAAAGAGGCTTACTCTTGATCCCATGTACTTAGAGTCTCACATGCTATTTAGATCTTAGCATGTTCTTAAAAAAAAATCTTCAAAAAAATTAATGCTCAATTTCTTCCAAATTTCATTCACTTGTTCAATAATTTTAGTATCTTAATTTTGTGCTAGTTTTTGTGGTGATTTTTGTTAATTGGCTTTGAGAGGCATGTTAGGTATGATTGGGCTGATTATTGAGTAATCAAGTTGTCCTCAACTTCCATAAAACTCTCCTTGTGCCATTTATTTTTTATCACATAAAATTACTAGTTCATATTAGGTTGCTTTGTTTCTTAATTTTGCACTTTTGTATATCAATTATGGTGGCCATTTCCTATCCTTTGTTCAAGCATTTATGATTCTTTGACTCCTCACTATATTTGCTACAAAATGTGTTAAGAGGTGTAGCAAAATTGTTTCAAAAAAAAAAAGCAGAAGAGAAATCAAAAGTGTAAAATAAGTAAAAAAAGAAAAAAAAAGAGTTAGTAAAAAGTGATAAAAACAAGTAAAAAGAGTACAAAAAAATAAAATAAAAATTAGTGCACCTCAAAATTATTAAAAAATTCAAAGGAGTGTTAAATTTTATTGAAATTTGCTTGAATTTATTTGACTATGATTTAGCCACCTTGCTTTACAATTGTGCAAATCATTGAATTTGTTGAGTCTTTTTTGTTTTAAGTCCAATTCTATTTTAGGCCCATTCTAGAAATTTTTTTTTTGTGTGCCAACTTTCTTTCTACACCTTTTATTTCTTGCTTGTCCTTATTGGCTTTCTTTGTGTTTGTCAAATAAATTCTTTCCACTTGGATGTGTTCCTATTCTTGTTAAGTGCTTTTTATTGCTTTTTGCTTTCAAATTCTACTTCCCTTGGTTTCTTGCTTGGGCGCTTGTTTTCTCTTGGTAGGTAGCCAAATTGTTGAAATTTTCACAAGGGTAGCATCCTTAGGAAGTGTTGATTTAAAACCAAGGAAGAGGAGACTTGAAAAGGAGGCCAAGACTAGAGTGATACACTTGGTGAGGAGCACATGAAGAAAGGAGCTACATTCAACTACTTTTAATTTTCTTTGTTTAATTTGGGTGTATTTTTAAAGGACATTTTAATTAGAGGTATTGGATGCCCATAAGGGTCACCTCTTTTGTGTGTAATAAACCTTAGTTTCTCGTTTTAGTGTGGATAAGGAATTGGTACCCCTTATTCATACTTAGGAGCACGTTAGAATCCTTTAGCTTTGCTTTAAATTTCTTTATTTGCTTTCAACGTTTTAGAAAGTGTTAGAGTTCCAAAGACTCTTAACACTTTAGGAGAAAACAAAAAAGAGAGGAGTGTTTTGCATATTAGTTCCCTAGGCCTTACACTTTGACATGTTTTCACACACTTCTAGGAGTGTTAGGAGTAGTAATGAAACTAGGGAAAATAAAGGAGAAGAATGTGAGAATAGAATACAAGAAAAGAATGAGAAGAGTGATAAACCAACCTTGCCCACATATCCATACTCTATTGATTGGGAAATAGTAGAAAAACAACGTAGGGAATTTTGGAAAAATGAGAGAAAACAAAGAGAGATGAGGAAAAGAGAACAAGAGGAACTAGATAGAGAGGAGAGAAGAGAGAAAGAACAAAAAGAAAAGGAAAGACAAGAAAGAAAAGAAAGAAGAGAAAAAAAGAGACAAATAAAGAGTAGGGAAAATGAAAAGAAAGAAAGAGAAGCAAGAGAAAAAGAAAGAGAAGAGAGAAGAGAAAAAGAGAAAAGAGAAAAAGAAAGAGAAAAAGAAGAAAACAAAAGAAAAGAGTTAGAGAGAAAAGAGAGAAGAGAAAGGAGAGAAAAAGAGAAGAAAGAATTGGAAAAGAGAGAAAAGGAACAAAATAAGTTAGAAAGAAAGGAAGAAATGAAGATACAAAAAGAGAGAGATGCCTATAAGAGCTCTTGTGGTAACATTTACGCACATTATAGAGACTTAGAGGAGCCTAAAATAATCCATGACATTCATGCTTCTTCTAGTAAGAAGGAAAACCCTGAGAGGCATCCTAAGAAAAAGACAAACCCTTCTATAATTAAACCCAAAAGAGAGTCATCCAAAAGAAAACATATTGAGAGAAAACTCTTGAGTATGAGTGACACCCCTACCACTAGTTCGAGCACTCGTTTTCGAAGTCCTAAATGTTTTAAGTGTTTAGAAAAAGGGCATATTGCTTTGTTTTGCCCCAAAAGAAAAAGGACTTTAAAGGGAACATCAAATGAAAAGGGTATTCATTCATGTGATGATCTCTTCAAAGTGAAACAACTTCTTGGAAGCCATCCTTGTAAGGAAACCCAAACACAAAGAGAGAATGTTTTTCAAACAAGATGCAAAATTTTGGGCAAAACTTGTTCTCTTATTGTGGATGGTGGATCATGTTGTAATTTTTGTAGCACGAGGGTGGTGGAAAAGCTATCACTTGCTACTACTCCTCATCCTTCACCTTATTCTTTGCATGGACTTAATTATGAAGATGGTGTAGTAGTAAGAGAGCAAGTGGAGATTAGCTTCTTCATAGGGAAGTATCACGACAAAGTGTTATGTGATGTAGTCCCTATGGAAGCTAGTCACATGTTGCTGGGAAAGCCATGGCAACATGATAAGGAAACTTTGCACAATGGCCTCACTAATAAAATCACTCTCTCTCATAAAGGGAAAAAGATCACCTTACTTCCTCTTACCCCTACCGAGGTTATGGAGGATAGAAGGATCATGAAGCTTAAGAGAGAAAGGGATAAAAATGAAAATAAGGTTGTGGGTAAGAAGACCGAGTCTAAGGAAGATCCGCCTTTGCCTTCAAATGAGGTTCTCTACATAGAAAAATTTTCCTACCAACTCTTACAAAAAGAACAAGTTGAATTTGAGGATGTGCCTATATCTTTTGAGCACCTTGATCCACACCCTCAAATCCAACTTGATGAGTGCTCCATTCCACTTAGACTAGTCTCGCCAACTATTTCAAAACCTTTGAGGCTAGTATCTAGTGTAATTGGAGAAGGATGGGGAGCTGTTGTGTGGAGGCACATGCACACTAAAATATTTTCAAACTTTAGTGCCAACCTCCACTACCCCATTCTTAAAAGGCCTCCTTATAGACCTCTCACTTCCCCCAAAATCACTTGTCTGCATATACTTACTGCTTTCCTTATTTTCTTGCAGACTTTGAAAAAGCGGAAGAAAGACCTCAGGATTTGAGGTTAAATCCTCTCCAAGGGAGAGGAGATGATGCAATCTCACCTAGCATGCATCATGGCTAGGAGGACTCAAGGAAGGCATGGCATGGACAAAAGCTCATTGAAGATTCGAAGCCATAGTCTTCGTTATTTTTAGCTTGTAAATATTTTATTTTAATTAGATAAATAGGAAAGTATTTTTCATTCCCTTAAGGCCATGTATTTCCGGCCATCTTCTTAGTTTATAAGGTATAGGTGTCTTTAGTTAAAAAGGAGGAGTAAGCTTATAATGGGTGCATAAGTTAAGACATGATTTTGGGCTAGCCCATTCACATTAAGATATGCTAATTGCACCCATAGGGGGTGAACTTAGGTGCCTCACTTAAGGCCTAAGACTTGGGTTAATTAGTTTTAATCCTAATTAAGCCCAAGTCCCACATTGCCTAGAAAAGTGTGCCCAAGCTCTCCTATTGGGCTATATATACTCATTCCCCCTCATTGTAAAATTTCATCTTTGAAGTTGAATGAAAATAGTCTCTTTGTGAGCACATTCTTAGTAAAAGGTCTTGAGGATCCTCTCTCTTGAGGAACCTCTTCCTAGTTAGTTTTTATCAAGGGTTCCTTCCCTTGTGGCAAACCTAAACACTTTGGCTTATCTCTCTTTGAGAGTGGCGCCCCACCTCCATTTTCTTTCCCCTCCATCATCCATTTCATGGTGCTTGGAACCTCAAGGAAAAAGATTAAGGGAGGCATGCATCAAGATGGTAGATTGGAAACGATCAGAAAGATTCTTGATACGTTGTTTGACATGAGGAAGAGAGAGTTGACTCTCGATTTGTTTGAAGGAAATTTCTTCTTTTAGAAAATTGATTTGATTAAGTTTAAGATCAACTTGGTTGATGTTCCTATAGACAGGTTTATCAAGGAATTTAAATATGATTGTCTTCCCTAAGTGTTGGGTGGATATACCTACACTGGAAATATTGATTGGGAAGATAGATTTGATGAATGGTGTTCCTAAGATTATATCATTCTTAAGATTTTTAATCAGAAGAAACAGAGTTTCTATCTGGAGATTGTCCTTTTGTATGATTGCCGAAGGAAGCTTATACTGGATTTCTAGTTTAGATCCACTAGCAGTCCTAAGCCGTTCGGAAGTTTTATGGAAGTATTTGGTTGGAATAAGTCCTTCCAAAATACAATTTGAGTCAGCCCCAGTATCAAATAGAGCGATAGTTTTGAGAACAAAGTCGTCGATAAGAATAGTAACATCAATATAGAATTTTTGGATGCTACACTGATTGATGAGATTGTTGAAGAGGGTATCTTCGTTTGATGAATTATGATCAGACTCATAATCCTGATTACAGTTTTCATGGTCATTTGGAACCATGTTATCAGATAGAGCTGCAGTTATTTGAGATATGATAGTCTCGTGCAACTGTGATTGAAATTTGAGTTCTCGGACCTCAGTTTTGAGCGATCGAATTTCAGCCTAGAGGTCCTGAATAGTGACTGGCTTGGCTGAAGATTTTTCCAGTTCTTTGAGAGTTTGAGTAAGATCAAACTTGTTATTGACAAACCTATTATCTGAACGCGTAGGTTTGGGTTTTGAAAGAATCGCTTTTAATTTCTCAAGATACTCTTTTCTATCCTGAGGGTCTTGAATAGATTCTAGAGCATCAAGCAATAGATTTTGCTCATCATTGTGAATGACATTGATGAGTGGAGATTCAAAACTTTCGCTACTAGAGGAGGAAAGATCATCGTCAGCTTGAATGTCGTCAGAAGATATCTTGACATTTTCATCTTCTTCTTCTGAGGAACTATCAGAAGAATTTATCAAAAGATTGTTAAGTTGATCTTGGACAATAGGATCAAGATTGAGTTCACGAATCTTAGAGGAGACTCGACAAAATCTAGCTAAATGGCCTTTGCGACCACACTTATAGCAATTTCTAGTTTCTCTAGAAAGATTGATTTTGTTCTAACGAGTAGGATTATGATCAGGAGGCCTACTGGGCTTGGTATTGAGATGGCGAGTCTTGAATTTAGCGAATCTGCGATGAGGTTTACTCAGCTGGTGCTGAGAAGGTTTTCTATGTGTAGTCTTTCCCAGATTTTTAGAACAAGGAAGACCGAATTGTTGGCAGAAATTTCCCAAATCTCTGCGATTCTGAGCCTTTTCTCTGGCTAATTGTTTTTGAATGTTGTCATCCTGACAGATTTTAAGAGCGACTTTTTGAACGTAAGCTATGATATTACCATAACTTAACTGATCATAAGGAATTTCTCCGTTAAACTGGGAACGGATTTTTTCCCTAACTTTGTCTCCTAAGGATTTTGTGAGTCCAGCTAGGAAGGTTTCTTTCCAAAAAGGTTGGTGACAGTCATCTCTAGTGTAGACTCGAGTAAGGAAGGTGTCCCTATACCACCTAAAATTACCTAAGGTCTTACACTTAAGAGTAGACAGGAGATCTCCAGAACGATCTTTGTAGATAGAAGGATCTCCGATGAAATGTTTGACAATGGCCATGATTAAGGTATTAACAGCATCGGGAATAGGCTTCCCTTTGTCAGTAAGGACGTTTCCTTCAGCGTCTGTTTTGACTGCCGTAAAGATTTCATGTTTCTCATTATCAGAAACGTAATTATCCCACCAGCCTTTGAGTTGGCCAGAAAAGCAAGCGGTCAGGATTTCTACTATAGTCTCATCAGAGCTATCTAAAGCCGTCTGATATGCAGTGGAGACCATAGTCATGTGTTGAAGAGTATTAAGGATATTATACTCAATTTGACCATCTATGTTCCATTCATAGATTTGATTGGCATTGAATGACCGAAGACTTTGATCATTCTTTTCCTCAAGGAGAAGATCAGGAGCAGTAGCTCGATTATAGTAGAGTTTAGAAGGCTGCTTCCAGTTGAGAGCCTTGCTAATAACAGGATTGATTTGAGGAACAGACTTACTGCTAGATGCAGCATCCTCAAACTCTGAACCTATGGAAGAAGTTCCTAACTTGTTAATCCTAAGAGATTGGTCTTTTTGGGAAACACTCCTAGTGATTGGTCCTAGCTTAACAGATCCTACCTACGAAGAACTAGGGGTATCAAGGATAACTACAGAATTATCCTTAACTTGATTGGATTTTTCTAAGGCTTTGGTCCAATTTTGATGAATAAGCCTAAATTTGTTTCTAGTCTCATTTGTCAGACTAAAAGGTTTGAACAAAGGTTTGGAAATGGAGGAGGTCTCATCGTCTTTAGTTCCTGAGGAGGAGGCTTTTCCTACAAGGTTTTCTCCTAAAACTTGGAGGTATTTGTTGGTATAGTTGTTTTGTTCCATAAGGGCTTTAATATCTTGGGCTCCTATGGTTTCATCAGATTTGTGCTTAAAGGGTGAAGCTAAGTACTCATCCTCTAAACCTGGGATAAAATAACTGCTAGACGGAGGTAAGTCGGACTTAATGAGTTTACCATTCTTACGATGCTAGACAGTTATGGTTTTAACAGAAAGGTCTTCTGTGATTGTAATTGTCCAAGGAGGATAGATTTGGTTCCTATGAAGGTAGACATTTAACCAATCAAAGAAACAGACATGAGTTTGGACTTGATGGGTTTCTGGTATCAGAGCCTGATGGGGAAATAGGACTTTATTGTTCTGGATCTAAGTTTAATTTATCATTCAAATTATGATTTAATGCTATTCTGTTCAGGGGATGCAGAATTTTTATCTGTTGTTACTTCTTCTGAAAACCTGGGTACTTGCCCTTGATTTTTGAAAATTGCGGTTTTGTAAGCCTTGTCGGGTTGAAAAACTCATAAGGTGTGCCGCAGATAACTGGTACTGCGCGGATTACCGCCTTGTAAATCCAGCTCTTTTCTGTTTTCTTCTCTGTTAATATTTTTCGTTGTAAGTTTTGTTTATCTCTTTTGTTTTTATGGCTTCTTTGAGTAATGATTCGTGGTGTGTAATTGGTATATGGCCTGGGGCTGGATTGGCAGTAAGGCCCAAGGGGAGGCGGTAAGTCCATGTTGCCTATGTGCCTTTGCCGGCTATCTCTACCATGAATAATTATTTCATTGATGAAGTAATTCTGAAAGAGATTATGTTGTGTAAATCTTGTGATTCTGTTCGTGTTTTATTAAAAAAAAAAGAGAAAAAAAAAGAGTTTTGTCTATAACCTGGAGTCCGGAATACCTTTGGATGATAATTTTGTGTTTAACTTAGATTTAGATCCAGAATAATAGTTTCTTATAGAACCAAGTGAAGGTAATGATACTGGAAGATTTATAAACATGAGTTCTTTTCTTCACTCTCTCTCACGCCGCTTTTCTGTTAAATCTTCTTCATCCTCTTCTCCTTCTACCACCAATCTGCTCACTGAGCAAAATCAATCGGTTGAGGAAATACCTCCCAAAAATAACATCTTCGAAGAAGAAGTCTGCTTTGAGGATATCAATCAAGCCATCGATAATTGGGAAATCCCTAAAATCCCTCAGGATTAACTCTATATTCCTGACGAATCCAAACATGTCCGTAGTTCTGACTACATCATTAGGACTGCAGAAAACAATATCCCTTTGGATCCCCAAGCCGGTGAGGAATTCCATCTTCTTACCAAACAATCGATAGCTGAGCATTCTAGGAAGTACAAATACCTCCACATAGGATGTGTTCAAGTAGCTGTCAAACCCCTTGTTAGGGAAGGGCTTAACGCGTCAATCCTCATGTGCCTTCGCGATATTAGGCACAATGACTTTCACGATTCCCTCATAGGAACCGTAGAAACTAGTCTAGGACATGGTCCTGTTTATTTCAATTGTTTTCCAAACAAAACGGTGAGTCTTTTAGATCGAAATGTCTTAGATTCATTGTTCCTAAACTTTCGTCTGCATGGGTTAAACATGAAAGAAGATTCTATCCTTGCAGCTCTCCTCTATCGAATCCAATACAAGGTCATGACCACTTGTAACTCAAGGGTTCTTCTTAAAACCAATGATCGAGAAACAACTTTGTTTGTCACGGATATGACCAAAGCAAATGTTGTTGTTCCCAAACTCATCAAGTGGGATGAGGTAGAGTTACCAACCTCTTGGCAACTCGAAAAAGCTACACCAACCCTTCCTCGTCAAACCCCTGAATTCCAGGAAATTAGACAATCCGAGGCTGGTAAGGTAGAAATTATTTTTGATCGAAGAAATTCTTTCTCTTCACGGTCCGAAGCTTCTAGATCGGCCTATACTAGTGCCAGAAGATCTTTTTCTATAGCTTCCCAATCAAATCGGAGTTCAATTCCCAGAATTGTTACTCCAGAAATCAATCTTCAAGGGTTAGATAACTCATCTTCTATCCCTAGAAATATCTACAGTAGGACTGAGGAAGAAGTCTCTTCAGAAATTCATTCTCCTACTCAATCTGAAATGCAGTATGGTCAACTATGAATAGTTACACCATAGACAAACAACCCTTCGTAAGGAATTCTACTCTGAGATTTGGACCTCTCAGAGGAAATGGTTTCTTAGCAATTTTAAGGGTGACCAAGTCCTAATCTCCTAGTGATTGATTCCTTTTATCAATTTCTTAATCAATTCCAAACTCATGTCTGTTTCTTTGATTGGTTAAATGTCTACCTTCATAGGAACCAAATCTATCCTCCTTGGACAATTACAATCATAGAAGACCTTTCTGTTAATACCATAACTGTCTAGCATCGTAAGAATGGTAAACTCATTAAGTCCGACTTACCTCCGTCTAGCAGTTATTTTATCCCAGGTTTAGAGGATGAGTACTTAGCTTCACCCTTTAAGCACAAATCTGATGAAACCATAGGAGCCCAAGATATTAAAGCCCTTATGGAACAAAACAACTATACCAACAAATACCTCCAAGTTTTAGGAGAAAACCTTGTAGGAAAAGCCTCCTCCTCAGGAACTAAAGACGATGAGACCTCCTCCATTTCCAAACCTTTGTTCAAACCTTTTAGTCTGACAAATGAGACTAGAAACAAATTTAGGCTTATTCATCAAAATTGGACCAAAGCCTTAGAAAAATCCAATCAAGTTAAGGATAATTCTGTAGTTATCCCTGATACCCCTAGTTCTTCGCAGGTAGGATCTGTTAAGCTAGGACCAATCACTAGGAGTGTTTCCCAAAAAGACCAATCTCTTAGGATTAACAAGTTAGGAACTTTTTCCATAGGTTCAGAGTTTGAGGATGTTGCATCTAGCAGTAAGTCTGTTCCTCAAATCAATCCTGTTATTAGCAAGGCTCTCAACTGGAAGCAGCCTTCTAAACTCTACTATAATCGAGCTACTGCTCCTGATCTTCTCCTTGAGGAAAAGAATGATCAAAGTCTTTGGTCATTCAACGCCAATCAAATCTATGAATGGAACATAGATGGTCAAACTGAGTATAATATCCTTTATACTCTTCAACACATGACTATGGTCTCCACTGCATATTAGACGGCTTTAGATAGCTCTGATGAGACTATAGTAGAAATCCTGACCGCTGGCTTTTCTGGCCAACTCAAAGGTTGGTGGGATAATTACGTTTCTGATAATGAGAAACATGAAATCTTTACGGCAGTCAAAACAGACGCTGAAGAAAACATCCTTACTGACAAAGGGAAGCCTATTCCCGATGCTGTTAATACCTTAATCATGGCCATTGTCAAACATTTCATCGGAGATCCTTCTATCTACAAAGATCGTTCTGGAGATCTCCTGTCTACTCTTAAGTGTAAGACCTTAGGTAATTTTAGGTGGTATAGGGACACCTTCCTTACTCGAGTCTACACTAGAGATGACTGTCACCAACCTTTTTGGAAAGAAACCTTCCTAGCTGGACTCCCAAAATCCTTAGGAGACAAAGTTAGGGAAAAAATCTGTTCCCAGTTTAACGGAGAAATTCCTTATGATCAGTTAAGTTATGGTAATATCATAGCTTACGTTCAGAAATTCGCTCTTAAAATCTGTCAGGACGACAACATTCAAAAATAATTAGCCAGAGAAAAGGCTCAGAATCGCAGAGATTTGGGAAATTTCTGCCAACAATTCGGTCTTCCTTGTTCTAAAAATCTGGGAAAGACTACACATAGAAAACCTTCTCAGCACCAGCTGAGTAAACCTCATCGCAGAGTCGCTAAATTCAAGACTCGTCATCTCAATACCAAGCCCAGTAGGCCTCCTGATCATAATCCTACTCGTCAGAACAAAATCAATCTTTCTAGAGAAACTAGAAATTGCTATAAGTGTGGTCGCAAAGGCCATTTAGCTAGATTTTCTCGAGTCTCCTTTAAGATTCGTGAACTCAATCTTGATCCTATTGTCCAGGATCAACTTAACAATCTTTTGATAAATTCTTCTGATAGTTCCTCAGAAGAAGAAGATGAAAATGTCAAGATATCTTCTGACGACATTCAAGCTGACGATGATCTTTCCTCCTCTAGTAGCGAAAGTTTTGAATCTCCACTCATCAATGTCATTCACAATGATGAGCAAAATCTATTGCTTGATGCTCTAGAATCTATTCAAGACCCTCAGGATAGAAAAGAGTATCTTGAGAAATTAAAAGTGATTCTTTCAAAACCCAAACCTACGCGTTCAGATAATAGGTTTGTCAATAACAAGTTTGATCTTACTCAAACTCTCAAAGAACTGGAAAAATCTTCAGCCAAGCCAGTCACTATTCAGAACCTCCAGGCTGAAATTCGATCTCTCAAAACTGAGGTCTGAGAACTCAAATCTCAATCACAGTTGCACGAGACTATCATATCTCAAATAACTGCAGTTCTATCTGATAACATGGTTCCAAATGACCATGAAAACTGTAATCAGGATTATGAGTCTGATCATAATTCATCAAACGAAGATACCCTCTTCAACAATCTCATCAATCAGTGTAGCATCCAAAAATTCTATATTGATGTTACTATTCTTATCGACGACTTTGTTCTCAAAACTATCGCTCTATTTGATACTGGGCCTGACTCAAATTGTATTTTGGAAGGACTTATTCCAACCAAATACTTCCATAAAACTTCCGAACGGCTTAGGACTGCTAGTGGATCTAAACTAGAAATCCAGTATAAGCTTCCTTCGGCAATCATACAAAAGGACAATCTCCAGGTAGAAACTCCGTTTCTTCTGATTAAAAATCTTAAGAATGATGTAATCTTAGGAACACCATTCATCAAATCTATCTTCCCAATCAATATTTCCAGTGTAGGTATATCCACCCAACACTTAGGGAAGACAATCATATTTAAATTCCTTGACAAACCTGTCTATAGGAACATCAACCAAGTTGATCTTAAACTTAATCAAATCAATTTTCTAAAAGAAGAAATTTCCTTCAAACAAATCGAGAGTCAACTCTCTCTTCCTCATGTCAAACAACGTATCAAGAATCTTTCTGATCGTTTCCAATCTACCATCTGTTCCGACCTTCCTAATGCTTTTTGGGATAGAAAGAAACATATGGTCAATCTTCCTTATGAAAAGGATTTTACTGATAGACAAATCCCGACTAAGGCTCGGCCAATCCAAATGAGTCATGATCTTGTCATTCATTGTCAAAATGAAATCAAGGACCTTTTGTCCAAAGGATTAATCAAAAAGAGCAAAAACCCTTGGTCTTGCGCAGCTTTCTATGTTAACAAAGCCTCCAAAATTGAGCGATGCGCCCCAAGACTGGTTATCAATTACAAACCGCTTAATCAAGCTCTTCAATGGATTAGATATCCTATTCCAAAAAAAAAAGATTTACTTTCCCGATTGCATTCGGAAAAAATCTTTTCAAAATTCGATATGAAATCCAGATTTTGGCAAATTCAAATCAATCCCAGTGATCGTTACAAGACAGCTTTCACTGTTCCTTTTGGGTAATACGAATGGAACGTAATGCCCTTTGGTCTCAAAAATGCTCCTTCGGAGTTTCAAAATATCATGAATGATATCTTCAATCCCTACTCTAATTTCTGCATTGTCTATATAGAAGATGTTCTTATATTTTCCCAATCTGTTGATCAACATTTCAAACATCTTGAAATCTTTTTCAAAGTTATCAAACGAAATGGTCTTGCTGTTTCCAAAACTAAGATATGTCTTTTTCAGACAAAAATCAAGTTCCTTGGCCATTATATGTTTCAGGGAACCATTAAACCAATTTGTCGTGTCATCGAGTTCGCTGACAAATTTCCCAATCAAATTTTAGAAAAATCACAACTTCAAAGATTTTTGGGTTGTCTAAATTATGTCGCTGATTTCTTTCCTCAGCTTAGCATCATTTCAAAACCTCTTCATGACAGACTCAAAAAGTCTCCTCCACCGTGGACTGATATCCACACCAATCTAGTTAAAGAAATCAAACAGCAGGTCAAAGTGTTACCTTGTTTGTATCTACCTAATCCAAATCTCCTTAAGATTGTTGAAACCGATGCCTCTGACCTAGGTTATGGTGGTGTCCTCAAACAACGCATGCATCATACTGAGCATTCCATTGCATTCACTTCAAAACATTGGAACAAAGCCCAACAAAATTATTCCACTATTAAAAAGGAAGTTTTGGCTATTGTTCTGTGTATAACCAAATTTCAATCTGATTTATTAAATAAAAATTTTTTAGTTCGGGTTGATTGCAAGTCAGCCAAAGAAATTTTGTAAAAAGATGTAAAAAATCTTGCATCAAAACAAATTTTTGCCCGTTGGCAAGCAATCTTAAGTATTTTTTATTTTGAGATAGAATACATCAAAGGTACTTCAAACACTCTTCCTGACTATCTGACTCGTGAATTTCTTCAGGGTCGGACACATGTAAGATGCCTTCAAAATTAAAAATGAAGGTCGCCTCCTCCAGAGGCTGGGGAAAAACAGTTCGGGAATCATCCTGGACAGACAAGTCATCTTCCTCCATAGCGGATGCCCAAACTATTCAAGTCACCTTACAGTCTGCAAATCAAGGGTCATCTACCCAGGCTGGGTCATCAACTCAGCAAGCCATTATAAAATCTGAGTCATCAACTCAGCAAGCTATCACCAAATCAGGGTCATTTATCCCGCAAATAGCAAAAGGGTCTTCTACCCTAGTAACCAAACCATCCGACTATGCGATGGCCCTTCCAACCCTTCAAGCCCTTCAAGACTGTGGGCTGACCAATCTTCCATCCAAATCATGGAAACAAATCTTTTCAGAAGAAACAGATGACCTCTTCTGGAGCCAAAACCTGAAATCCATTATTTCGGACATAGCCCAATCCAAAATAACTTTAAATCCAAAAGCATTGGTAGAGCAGCCTCAACCAATTGCTCAAAAACAGCCTTCTTCCTATCTATCGAAAGAAGGAAGGTTTTATCCAACAATTCAAATGGAACCCGAATTCTGGGATTCCAACCCAAATAAAGTTTGCGAAAAAATCTTTCCACCAACGTTTTTATTTAAACCTCTTAGTCTCAATAAGACTAGGAAATTTTACGAATTTATTCTGGTGGATTCCAAATCTGTTTCAATAAAACATAATTTTGACAAAAATGATAACAATGTTATCACTCATTCTACACTGCAAATTTTAAAAGTTTTAACTTTTAAAGATTTTGAAACTAAAACAAACCAAGTAAGGAAATTTTCCCAGCCTTTCGACCCGATTGGTTATACCTACTGGGATTATATTCATGCTTGGACCAATGTATTTTGGTTTCAAAATAAAAATTATCGGCACTCGTGGCTGATTTATTTCAAGAAAAATGTCTGATATTTCTTTCCTCAGTGGTTTGCTGAATGGTGGGACTTTTTCGGACCAATTCAATCCATCCTTCCTGAAGAGATCAAGGCAGGATTCAATCAGTATAAATCAAGAATTGAAGAAGGAAACAATCCGTTTCATCCTTCCCTTCGATTCTTTTCAAGCTTTTCCTTAGCATAGATTTTTGCCTGGCGCCATGAGTACCAGAAGAATGCAACAAATTCGAAGATGTTGCCAATGTTAGGGAAGCAAGCATCCGTCAAATGGTGGGATCAATTCAATGCCTCCTACGCCAACACCCAAGGAGTGGCTTTATGGTTCAAAAAGAATCCAAAAAGTCTCAAATCGGCAGACCCAGAGACCTGCCAATTCCTCAATCGCAAGGCCAAGATTGCAGCTGCCCTTGTAGCCTCAACAGATGATGAAGCCTTGGCAAAGAATCTTCATCAAATTTTGAGTCTCCTTTCTACTGACTCAGAAGCCAGTTCTTCCAAAGGAAAGTCGAAGAAAGAAGACGGTTCATCTGCATCCTCTTCCTCCGGTTCATTTTACCAGATAGAAGAGTCTGATGAAGACTGACTCCAATCTCGCATGCATTTTGTGAAAAGCACTATTCATCACTATTTAATATTACGGAGCTGCCAGTCACTGTACACTGTACACTGTTCACTGTAGCGGTAAATCGAGTTACTGTTGTAATAATTAAATTTACTGTTGTAATAGTAACTTTCAAATTTCTATAAATTGTAATCGAGGGTTCAGTTGTAGGGGAGCTCGAAAGAGGAACCCGAAGTCTCTCTCTCTCTTCTCCCTCTTATTCTTGTAATTCTCTCTCTTCAATCAATACAACCCTTTTGTATTATTATTATCTGCTGCATCTTCATTTATATTTGTGAAAACCTGAGCTCTAACTGGCAGGTTCTACCGCCCCGAGCTCTTGATACCCGGTATTGTACGGACTACTGCCACGTAAATCCAGTTCATCTGTTGCATGCACAGCATCTCTTCTCCTATTTTCTCCTTTAGTTTGTAGATCCTTGGGTTTCTGGTATATATATAAGGTAGAAGACAAATCAAGCAAAACAAAAAAAAACACAAGAGTTAGTAAAAGTAATTAAAGAAAAAAGAAAACAAGTAAAAAGAGAACAAATTATATTTAGTACACCTCAATTTGTTTTGATTTGATTAGAAGGAGTGTGCAAACTTTGTTACATCTAGCTTGAATTTGCTTTTTCGGTCAACACAAAGTGAATGTGAAAATCTTAGAAAATTTTTTAAGTGTCTTGTTGCTTTTAAGTCCATTCTAATCTAGTACCATTCTAAGTTCGTTTTGACGTGCTAATTTTCTTTGAATACCTTTAATTGTTTTCTTGTCTTATTCTTATTCATTGTATTTGTCTACATTTAATCTATCCATTTGGATGTGTCCTCCTTTGATTTTGAGGTTTTCTTGTTTTTCTTTACTTCTTGCACTCTTTTGCTTTTGGTGCGCCACTTTTGAGAAAGTAAAAAAGAGATCAATCCAAGCTTTCCACAAGGGAAACATCTTGAGGTGTGTTGAAGCAAGCTAAGGAAGAAGTTTATTCAAGGGAGCAACACCAATTTGAGAGAGGCAAGCACTTAGAGTGGAAAAGCAACATCAAAAGTTCCAATGTTTTACTTTTTTCCTTTTTTGGGTGTAATTTTTAAGGCCATTTTAATTGAGGTGTTGGATGCCCATAAGATTCACCTCTTTGATTGTAATAGCTTTTAGTTTATCGTTTAGGTTGGAGAAGGAATTTGTACCCCATCTCTCCACCTTATGTGCACGCCTTTAGACCCTTACCTTTGCTTTAATTTCTTTTATTTGCTTTGAATCTTAGTGTGAAAGGCTTTTGAGTTCCAAAGACTCTTAAGTAATTCACTTAGAGAGAAAACCAAACAAAAGAGTGAGGAGTGTTGCCCTTAGATTCTTCTCAATCACTTTCAAAATGAGCTCACACACATATAGTAAAGGTAATGTAAATCAACAAGATTCTCAAAAAACAACCAACATGGATAATTTTGTGAGTGAATTTAGGGAGTGGAGGTTAGAAGAGAGAAAACAAAGAAAAAAAAGGGAGAAGAGAGAAGAAAAGAGGCGTGAAGAGAAAGAAAAAGAAAAGAGAGAAAGAGAGAAAGTAAGAGAGGAGAAAAGAGATAGACAAGAACAAGAAGAAAGATGGAGGGAAAAGAAAGAAAGAGAACGAAGAGAAAAAGAAGAAAAAAGGGAAAAGGGAAAGGAGAGAGGAAGAGAGAAGAGAAGAGCGTGAAAGAGAAGAAAGAGGAGTTAGAGAGAGGCATAGGTATAGGTATGTCTTTAGTGAAGTAAGTGAAAGTGAGGGATATGAAAGACCTAGGGTAAGGAGAGCGTAACAACATCATAACCAACCCCAAGCCTAACCTAGGGAACAAAAAGTTGACCTCTCTCATTTTCATGGAAAAGAGGATGTGGAAGCCTACCTTGATTGGGAAATAAAGTTACAACAACTCTTTGTTTGTTATAACATAAGTGAAGAAAGAAAATTTTCACTGGCAACCCTTAGATTCCAAGGGCATGCCATGTATTGGTGGACCTCCTTGTTCAATGAGAGGTGTTGCCTTCGTAACCCTCTTGTGGATTATTGGAATGATCTCAAGGGGGCTATGAGGCAGAGACACGTCCCTTCTTATTATGAAAGAGAGCTCTTGGATAAACTCCAAAGATTAAAATAGTACAACTCAAGTGTTGAGAAGTACAAACAAACCATAGAGCTTTTCATGATGAGAGCATGCGTCAGCAAAGAACCAAGGGCCACCGAAGCTAGATTTTTAAGTGGTTTGAGTCTGACATAAGAGACAAATTTGAGCTCTTACCATATAATAATCTATATGACCTAGTCCAACTTTGCATAAGAGTGGAAAATCAATTAAAAAGAAAAAGTGAAGCAAAAAGAGAATTTTCATCCTACAATTATTCAAAGAAGGACCAAGGCAAGGGAAGCTCTTCCAAGAGCTCTCCCAAAGAGGAACATCCAAGCATGTGCATAAAGAACATAAACCCATGCATTATAGAGACAATCCCCCTACTAGTTCTAGCAATAGGACTAGTAGTATTAAATGCTTTAAATGTCTTGGGAGAGACCACATTGCCTCTCAGTGCCCCAATAAGAAAACCATGATCATAAGGGGCCAAGAGATTTTTAGTGAGAGTAACTCATCTTTCTCCTCTAGTGAGAGTGAGGAAGAAAGGGGTCTTGAGCATCATGAGCATGACATTGTTGAAAACCCTTGTGATGGAGACCTCTTAATGGTTAGGCGCCTTCTTAGAAGCCAACTCCTTAAGCTTAACCACTCCCAAAGAGAGAACATTTTTCATACACGTTGTAAAGTTTTAAACAAAACCTGTTCTCTCATTGTGGATAGTGGATTTTACTGCAATTGTTGTAGCTCAAGGTTGGTAAAGAAGCTAGCCTTACAACCAATTCCTCATCCTAGACCTTACAAGCTCCAATGGCTTAATGAGGAAGAGGAAATGGTTGTAAACCAACAAGTGAAGGTGTCATTCTCCATTGGAAAGTATCAAGATGAGATCTTATGTGATATAGTTCCAATGGAGGCTGGCCATATCTTGTTAGGGAGGCCTTGGCAGTTTGACAAACAAGTCATTCATCATGGCTACTCCAATGAGATAATCCTCACTCATAAGGGCAAAAGAATAAAGTTGACTCCTCTACACCTTCACAAGTGGCTGAGGATCAGCTCATCATGAAACATAAAAAAGATGAGGAAAAAAAAGTTCAAAGTCAAAAAAAAAAAAAGCTTCCACCCCTAAAACTTGAAAGGAGTAAAGAAGGAGAGTTGGAAGGAGGTACCCCTTCCAAAGAGGTAATTAAGAAAGAGAGTCATTTTGCAATAAAAATGGATATTAAAGAAGCTCTCTTGCTTGATCGAACTTTTTATCTCATTCTTTGTAAGGAGGTACCTTCTGGCACTGCCACAAGTAATGAAATTAAGTCTCTTCCAAAAGGGGTTCAAAATCTTTTAAAAGAATTTGATGATCTTTTCCCTCAAGAGGTTCCAAGGGGATTACCACCTCTAAGGGGAATAGAACACCAAATTGACATTGTTCCTGGTGCAAGTCTGCCCAATAGGTCCATGTATAGGACAAACCCCATTGAGACCAAAGAGATTGAGTCTCAGACTTGTTGGAGAAAGGTTGGGTTCAAAAGAGCCTTAGCCCTTGTGCGGTCCCTGTTGTGCCATCAACAACATCACCATTAAGTATAGACACCCAATCCATAAGCTAGATGATATGCTCGATGAATTGCATGGAGCCAAAATATTTTCAAAAATTAATCTTAGAAGTGGTTACCATCAAATAAGAATTAAAGAAGGAGATGAATGAAAAACCGCTTTTAAGACAAAATTCGGTCTTTATGAATGGTTGGTGATGCCTTTTGGGCTCACCAATGCTCCAACCACTTTCATGTGCCTCATGAATCATGTATTTAGGGATTGCATTGGTAGGTTTGTAGTTGTTTATTTTGATGATATTTTAGTCTATAATAGGTGTTTAGAAGAACATATAGGACACCTTAGAGAAGTCTTATCTGTCCTTAGAATAACTAAACTTTTTGCAAACTTAGAAAATGCACTTTTTGTGTTCCTAGTGTAGTTTTCTTGGGCTTTGTCATTAGTGCCCAAGGGGTCCAAATGGACCCCCAAAAAATCAAGGTCATTCAAGATTGGCCTACCCCTACTAGTGTGACTGAGATAAAGAGTTTTCATGATATCGCGGGATTTTATAGGTGTTTTGTGCCTAACTTGTCCACACTAGCTTCACCACTCAATGACTTGGTGAAGAAGGAAATTCCTTTCTTGTGAGGTGAAAAACAAGAAGAAACTTTTCAACTGCTCAAGGATAAACTCACTAATGCACCCGTTCTAGCCCTCCCCGACTTTTCAAAAACTTTTGAGCTAGAATGTGATGCATCGGGAGTAGGTGCAGGAGCTATGCTGTTGCAAGGCGGGCACCCCATTGCTTATTTTAGTGAAAAACTCAATGGTGCCCACCTCAACTACCCCACCTACGACAAAGAGTTTTATGTTTTGATCTGTGCCCTCCAAACTTGGGAACATTACCTTGTTTCCAAGGAATTTGTCATTCATAGTGACCATGAGTCACTTAAGTATTTGAGGGGGCAAGGAAAGTTAAACAAGAGGCATGCAAAATGGGTTGAATTTGTTGAAACTTTTCCTTATGTCATCAAATATAAAAAAGGAAAAATAAATGTGGTGGTCGATGCTCTTTCAAGGAGAAATTCTCTCCTTGCCACCCTTAGTGCTCAAATTTTGGGATTTGATGACATAAAGGAAATGTATCCTTCTGACCAAGACATTCGAACCATTTATATTGCCTCATCTTCCAAAGCCAAAGATGGCTTCTACCTGTGTGAGGGGTACTTATTCAAAGAGGGCAAACTCTGTGTACCCCAAGGATCTATTAGGAAATTGTTGACAAAAGAGAGCCATGAAGGTGGGCTCATGGGGCATTTTGGAATTGATAAAACCTTAATGCTTTTAAAAGAAAAATTCTTTTGGCCCTATATGAAAAAGATGTCCAAAGACATTGCTTGCGATGCATAACTTGTTTACAAGCTAAGTCCCGAGTAATGCCTCATGGACTCTACACACCTTTACCCATTCCTTTTACACCTTGGGTAGATATTAGCATGGATTTTATCCTTAGGCTCCCAAGAACCCAACGAGGTGTAGACTCCATCTTTGTGGTAGTGAACTGCTTTAGTAAAATGGCACATTTCATTCCCTGCCACAAAGTGGATGACGTGAGTCATATCGCAAGACTTTTCTTTCGTGAGGTTGTCCGCTTGCATGGAATACCCTTAACCATAGTCTCTGATGGGGATGCTAAGTTCCTTGGCCATTTTTGGAAAACTCTTTGGCCAAGGATAGGAACTAAGCTCTTGTTTTCTACCACTTGTCATCCTCAAACGGATGGACAAACTGAGGTAGTAAATAAATCCCTATCAACTATGTTGAGGGCACTCTTGAAAGGCAACCACAAGTCTTGGGATGAATATCTCCCCCACATTGAATTTGCATATAATAGGGTGGTTCATCAAACCACTGAGTACTCCCCTTTTAAGGTTGTATATGATTTTAATCATCTCACCCCTTTGGACTTATTGCCACTCCCTAACACCCAAATTTTTCATAAATAAGGGGAACCTAGGGCTGATTTTGTCAAAAACTTACATGAGAAGGTCAAAACTAATATTGAAACTCAATCTAAGGGGTATGTTTCATCTAGCAACAAGGGGAGGAAGGAATTCATCTTCGAAAAAGGCAATTGGGTTTGGCTTCACCTAAGAAAGGATTATTTCCCTTCTAAGAGAAAGTCCAAACTTAGCCCTCGAGGAGATGGTCCCTTCCAAATCCTTGAGAAGGTAAATAATAATGCATATAAGTTAGACCTTCCCGAGGATTATGGAGTTAGCACCACCTTTAATGTTTGTGATCTTACCTCCATTTTAGGTGCTGACATAGAAGAAGACGACCCTTCAGATTTGAGGACAAATCCTTTCGATGGGGGAGGATATGATGCAATCCTACCTACCAAAGGTCCTTTCACTAGGGTAATGGCTAGGAGGATTGAAGAGGGCATGACCCGAAAAGACTCATTAAAACCCCAAATCATGATGGAGATAAATATTTTAGGCCATATTCCTTAGTTTTCCTCTTGTAAATATTAATTAGCTTTTAATTCCCTTTTAGGCCTTGTATTTTACCTATTTATTCTAGTTTCTAGAGTTTAGGGTGTAATTAGCTTAGGAAGGGAGGTGAGCGGAATAAAGGGCCTAATAACCCAAAAGTGTGTGAATCTCTTTCGATACCCCCTTGATTAGGTCGTGACACTCCCTAACTTAAGGCTAGGCACCACTTTTAGTGGGCCTAAGAGGGATTAGTGCTCCTAATCCTAATTAGGCCAAAGTCCCATATTGCCTAGTTTTGAGTGTCTTGCTCCCTCTTTGGGCTATAAATATACCTAGTCTGTCTTGTACAAATCACACTTGATTGAATGAAGTAAGACTCTTTTTGAGCAATTTATTCTTGAGTGTCATTGAGAATCCTCTCTCTTGAGGAATCTTTTCCTTAAAGCTTTTATCAAGGGACCTCTCCCTTGTGGCAAGCAACATAAAATTTTTGACTCATCTTTCTCCTAAAAAGTGGCGTCAACCCTCTCCCATTTCTAACCTCTCCATCGTTCATTTATTAGAGGAAGGAACCTTGGTTGAAGAGATCAAGGGAGTGCATCAAGGTTGAACTGCTAGAATTAGGCTTATTACAATCCATGTTCATGATTTTCGGATGAGAAAACCGATAGGAAAAAAATGAAATTTGAGAAATTTGTCTTCATTAAAGTTGTATTCCTAGATGTTATATAACTAATGACATTAGTTTCACCCCAAAAAGATACCTAGAGTTCTAGTTATGATCAGATTAGTGTTGAAGGTCAAACTGTCATAACTAAGTAATAGATTCATGTTTCCTCCAATTTTTAAAATAGTAAACTTTTGTTTTAGCTCTTGAGTTAAACATAAAGGTTGTAAATAAATTTCCTAACTTTTAAACTAGATAAGATACAATATCATAGGATTAATAAGCCTTTAAATATCGTGTTTATACTCGAAAAAGGTCAAAAAGACTTATTAGAAAGGAGTGAGGAAATCTCCAAAACTTAGAAAATATTGTGGTGAGTTATTAATGTAATAATCTTACGTGTATATGTGAGAAAGTTAATATATTCAATATTATAAATGATATTTTGTTCATGAGAATATGTGCTTTGGATAATTGTAATGAAGAACTTATTTGTGCTAAGAGTTAAGTCTAAGTGGTTTCTTATCAGTGTATGAACTCTAAATTGTTTGATCATTTGTGAAATCTGGACTTTTATTAGTAGTGCTTATGTCTTTTTTTTACATAGCCATATATTTAGATGTGTGATGTATCTTATGATTCTGAGTCATGGATGATTGAATGTTTGAAAGCTATTTGAGATGTGTGAATTTGGGAGTTTGTTTCAATGTGTGATATTGATGATTGATTATAATTGGATGCATGTTATGTTGATGATTATGGTCAGGGTGTTCTTGACAAGGTGTCATCACAATTGTAGTAGGGGGTGGATTGTGATAACATAATTAATTATTGATATTTAGAGTTATGTTGTTACATGACATAAGGCAGTCTAAGAAGTTTGTAAGGACCGTCCATTGTGAGACGCTCTATAGCAAGTATCTTAGGTTGTATTGGATTGTACGGTTATACCTACATATTATTGGCGTAGAAGAGGATTCACTTGGGTAAAGTTATGTGAGATGATTGTACCTACGTGTTACTAGCGTAGAAGAGGACCGCTTCGGGCGTGTACCTCAAAGAGTATACACGAGTTGCATTGCATGAGCATCATTGACATGACTTGAATTTAATATGGTTGTGTGGTTTGATGTGATACATTGTGGTGGTCATGTTTCTTATTTATGCCACTTAATTATGTATGAGCAAATGTCTCACTCCCTATTTGTGTGTATATTGCTTGGGCTGAATGTCATAGGTCAAAAAGATGCTGACGAAGTACAAGTTATTAATGCCTGAGATTGATGTGGATTCCATGCTCCGATAGATATGACATTGGAACTTTGCAACTATATTAGGATGTTTGAATTATTTCCTTATCTTAGAAATTATATCAATTACATCTCAAGTTCTTTTCCTTATTTTAAGTTTTCAATTATAAATACTTATTATTTCATCAAAGATGAAGTTTTGTTGAAAGGACTTTTGTAAACCTTTTTTACCCAGTTAAAAGGCTTTTATTTAATTATGTTATGTTTATTTTTAGGATGAAACATGATTCATAGTGTTGTATTATATGATCACGAAAATTTATTTTCTATTTATATAATACTCACAACTTTAATTGTAAGTTAACCTGGTTTAATGAATCTATGTGAACTAGTAGTTTATATCCCTTTGACCATGTTTTAACTCAATGTGGAGATAAATTATTTTCTCTTTCATGACTTGTTTAGTAATAACTAATTCGTTGTGTCACAATGTGAATCTTTTTACCTAAGTGTCAAGTCTAATTATTTAAATCAACAAATTTCTATATTACTTTGTAAATTAACTAATAAAGCGTTTGGGTGTAGAAGGGTATCACATTTTCTTCTATATATATATATATATATATATATATTAATATATAGTTTAATTAGTATGAACTAACAGTATAAAAGAGTTTTACACACATTCAATTAGTAATTATAACTCTTCATTTATATCACTTTTAAAATGTTAATGGGTAAAGTCAACAAATTTACCATAAACAAAAGATTGTGATTAAATGTTAGTGTAAAGATTTTTACACTAATAATATATATTAATTAAACTCATAAAAATAATACATGGACTACCATTTTTAAGTAGCATATAATGTCTAAATAGTTTAGTATCAATAGTTATTGCTTTTTATTTTTATTATTGTCCATTCCTATCGCACTTGTGAAAAACACTGCATATTTCTTAGTTTATTACACAATATTTTTTTTATTATTTATCTAAGTAGTATGTCATAATTTTATAGATGTCAACAAGTTTTAAATGATAATTGTTGGGACTTAGAACATAGCAAGAGAGTAATAATAATTGGAAAAAATGAATCATCTTGAATATCTATTTTAGAAAAATATTAAAAAAATTTAAAAAATAAAACCTTTTTATGATAAAGAATATATTACCACCTAAACAGTTAATACTAATTAATTAAATAAATTATTTATAATAAATATAACACAAACATATTCAGAATAATATAACTATATTGAAATACAATACTGAAATAATAAAATAAATATTTTTATCATATAATAGTTAAAATGAACAACATAATATAAAAATATAAAAAATATAAATAAAATTAAAAAACTTATTATCTACCATCACCCAATAAATATTATTTATCATATAATAGTGGATATAACCAATATAATATAAAAATGTAATAAAATTAAAAAAAAAATAATATCTACCATCATCAATATATATCTTATTTAATAAAAGGATAAAAATTGAAAAGCATAACCTTTGTGTTAAAGAAATAAATATAATTATGTAACCTCTCTTACTAGTGAAAGAACAAAACAAAAATAATATAATAAAATATTACCTTACATAAAAAATAAAATAAAATAAAATTTAATAAAAAAATTAAAGATAAACTAAAATTAACAGTTTAATTGAAAAAAGCTTTTTAGAAAAAGAAGAGTCCACAAAACCTTTCAACAAGTAAGGAAAGTATTAATACTTTATTGCATCCGTCATAACGGTTACTTTGATTAATTAAGAAAATAATTTATAATTTTTAAATAATTAAAATTAAATAAAAAATTCTTTCAGTTTAAGATAAGACTAAAATTTAGTATTATTATTTTCACTTACTTTAGAATATTATTTTACTTAGTTAAAATTTATTAATATTGTTATTTGAAAATTAGATTAATATTATTTTCTATTTTTTAACTTTACTTCACCGTAATAGTTTTTACTTCTAGTATAAAAAATAAAAATTTATGTAATTATTTTATAAATTATATATGTGTTCTCATATTTTATTTTATTTTTAATTTTATTAAATTAAAATTTCAAAATTTATTGAGAGAAATGTACGCCTAATTCATTCCATTGAAACCATTTTTATTTAGATTGGTTGAAAAACATAATTTAGGTTTTGCAACGGCAGGTAGTCACGCATTATATCTCCGAAGTCAATATTGAAGAAATGTCACCTCAATTAATGATTTATCTATGTAAACATTATGTTATCATAATAATTATTAATTAAATCATAAAATATTGATATTAATTATCATCATCATCCATACTTCTCTTATAAGGATAAATTTATTTTCAATGCTTTATTTTAAATATAAATTTTAAATAACAAGTTATCACAATTTAAAATTGAAAGATTATATCACTTTTAATTTTTTTCCCAAAACCTATTTTTTATATAAATAATATTTTTTTATGTTTGATGAGTTATAATTATTCAATTATGAATATTTTTACTTAAAATAATTAATTTTATTATTTTATATAATAAATAAGAAAATTTAAGTTGCAACAAAAAGTTAAATAAAATGTTACTGCAGCTGAAATTAAATTTTCACATATTTATTCCTTTTATTATTTTTTTTATGATTTATGAGATATAAAATGATTTAGTTGGTTGAGAGAAGAGAAAGGTGTCTAAAGGTTGTGATTTGATCTCACTGTTCACAAAAAGTAGTAACAATAACATTTAGTCTTTTATGAGTTTATTATCAATATGAAAATGGTGTTTTTCCTAAATAAATAATAATGAAAATAGTCCTAAAAATTTAATGTGTGAAATAAAAGCAAATTTAGTGGACTAGATAAAAAAATGAAACTTAAGCAATTTTGTAGAACCCCTACAATTGCTATTAGCACTCCTAAAAAAAAACACCCAAAATATCCTTATTTATTGAATTAGTTGATCCATAAGGTATAAAAAAGCAAATTTTAGATTAATTAATGCAAAATTAAGTATAGTTGCAACACTTGACAAAGTTTTTTAGTAGTTTCCATAATTTCTTTCATCACATGTAGAATAAAAACAAAATCAAATAACATTAATGCTTTAAGAGAATAAGTAGCATCACCTCACTGGAAATAAATAAATCCTTTAATAGTTAAATCTTTAAGAATTGAAATTGATGCATTATACATGTGTAAAAAGGTTGCATATTGAAATGAGAACTCCATCTAGTATCTCCCGCCAAATTTATTAATTCCCCTTCCAATCTTCATCTCATCATTTTCAACCTAACAAGTATTTCATTTGCATAAACAACTTGCAACTCATCATTATGTTTAC
The DNA here is from genome assembly GCA_037954015.1 of Psophocarpus tetragonolobus. Lineage (NCBI taxonomy): Eukaryota > Viridiplantae > Streptophyta > Magnoliopsida > Fabales > Fabaceae > Psophocarpus > Psophocarpus tetragonolobus. Next base: position 19,930,301 of record CM075688.1, on the reverse strand, counting down.
AAGAAGCACAAACATTAACAATTATATCCAAATCTTGAAATAAAAAGCAAGAATTTCAATTACTTCTTTTGTTGAAGCAACAAGAGGAAGTTGTCATTATGAGTGTAACATCCAAAAAAATACTAATACTATTTATACCATTTATTCACAACTAATTCATTTCACATGTAATTTATAATTCAAAATTTTATATATATATATATATATATATATATATATATATAAATTTCTCATAACAACACAATCATTCTGACATAATATACATTTTGGTACACCTAAAATTTTCCAACAAAATACAACATTATATACACCACATCAGCTCACCCAATGAACCTTGTTACTTGACGAGACATATTGCTTGGTGACCACCATTGCCTAGCGAGCATTCTGTATCAAACTGTCCTAGTAAAGAGACTTCACTCAGTGAGATACGTCGTTGGGCAAAAATCCAATTATATTCCCATTCCAACCCAAGATAACTTTGCGCTTGGCAAGACTTTTCGCTAGGTGCAGAGTCTAAAATTTCCTTGATAAAGACAAACTCTCGCCGGCAACACTCGCCACTTAACGAGGTCATGCAGACTATAGAGTTGAGTTGCACAACTTTCTACAAATTTAACACAATTAATCTATTTATTGCACCATAACTTCAACATTTATATAAACATATACATCATACTTTATTGGTCTCCTTACAACATATTTAGATAAACTTTCATACAAAACATGACCAAACATTTATAAGCTTAAACAATAATGTTTCAAACATAATTCTCTTATGTACATATTTAACAACAATATAACATCATTAAAGCGTCCAAGCATAGTCGAAATCTTTCAATCCAATACATTATACCTCTCAGCATCATCACCACTGTGCTCTTGTGCAAGATATGATCATCACAGCTATATAGAAAACAAATGCAACAAAAGGGTAAGCTCATAAACAAGATAATTAACATAAGTATAAGCACAACATCACAATACATTTACACTTAATCATAATTACTATGATAATCACTCAATCACACTTATGTTCTCCTTAAACATAATTAATCAATCTATACTTTGACATTTTCTGAAAAGACTCATTGAATTTGCATACTCAACGACTTATCTGACTTCTCCCACATTAATATCTGGCGTTTACATGACCATTGTGATAATCAATTGAATTCTAGGAATACTCATTTGATACCCAACTGTTGTCTAGCGTCCTCTTGACCCAATTCAACAATCAGTTGCTATCTGAGCACATCCTTAGGTACACATTCACCCTAATTTGACCTTGGTACCAGTATTATCTTTACCCTGATTTGGCATGAATACCAGGATCATTATAGCCACTATGTATCCCTAATTCAATGTACCATAATTAATACTTTATTACCTACAAATAACAGTCCATATCATAACTCATTTCTCATTAATTCAACCATTCACAATCTCAACATATTTAATAATTCAACATCACAATTGTACTTCAAAGTATTCAATTTAACATTCAATCACAATTTCTTCCAAAACACAACAAATAAATTACTCACAAACTTCACATAACATAATCAAACTCAAAATACTAATCAAAATCTCAATCGTACACATGTAAATACATTTAAACCACTAAATCAAAGTTTTCTTGAATCAAAACAGTTATCGAATTTTCCTTACCTATTTCTTCTCTTTCAAAAGCTAGCCATATAGAAAGAGGAGAATCTGCTCGAAGAAATTACTCAGAAATCTGAAAAGAATTCCAAATCAAATAGGAACCTTAGAAATTAGGATTTTTAAGGAATTCTCTTTTTAAAGAGAATAATAGGATCACAAATGAATGGAAAAAGATTTGAGGAATTATAACCAGACTTACCTATATTTATCTCTCAGAATGAGAAGCAATGAAAGAGATTTTATCGGATTCTGCCACTAAATTGCCAACCATGCAAGGAGAAGGAATTGATGGTGCAAGAGAGAAAGAGAGAATAAAGTGTGATTGAAGAAGAAAGAAAAGGACAAAAGAAAGAGAGAAAGAAAAAGAAAAAGAAGATTCATGGGTGAACTTAGTAAGTTCAACTTGTTATTTGCACCACACCTTTTAATAGATTTCTGAAAAACTTTTCGAAACTCTACCAAAACTCTTGGAAATAAAGAAATAACAATTATATTTCCCTTTCTACCTCCTAACCACTCCCTTAAAATTAATTATCTAATATTGATATTATTAATAAAAATTAGTTATTCCTCTATTACTATATTAATATAAGCATAGCGAAACATTTAATTTCTCGTACTATTCTTTTACTCCCACTAATAACCTATTAACTAATTAGTTCCTTACAATGAGCAATATAATGTACAAAATATACATAAGGATATTCTTGAAGAATCAAACCCCTTAAATAGTTTCACTTTCTACAAATATTATTAGCACCATCATATCCTTGAATTTGAATGTTAAGATCATGATGAGATAATATTGAGCAAATTAAATGCTCAAGAGTATATGATGTAATATCTTGCACATGTATTATATCCAAGAAAATTCTTAACATATCCATTCTTATCAATAAATATAATAACAAGAGCTATTTCTTCCATTTTAAATTCATTACAGACTTCGTCAACAATTAAACAAAATTTTGCATTATCAATCTCTCATTGAATTTGCTTTTGCACATTCCTGGCAAATACATTGTTTTTTAAATGAGAATGAAATGTGTCTTGCTTTTTAAAGAGCATTTTCCAATACCATTTCTTCTACATTTTTTATTATAAGAAGCCAAAATGTCTATTATTTCAAGAAAATTACCTCAATATTTAGATTCCAAATTGTCCTCGAAATTCACAAGCTTGAAATGTCAATATTTTGAAAACAACTATATAGGTTTTAAAACACAATAGATTATTCAATATTTGATCAGAAGATTTAGATATCATTTATTCAATATGACAAGATTGATTCCTAAAATCTTCATAGCATTTAAGAGCAATACCATGAAGTGAATTTGGACTTCTTTCTATATGAGATAATGCACAATAATTTCCATTGTTTACTACTTTTATCCAATTTCTAAATCCAGTTAATGTGAACAAACTTCATTTTTTAGAAAACATGTAGCATGAAAAGAAAAATGCAACATCTATTGGAGAGTACCTGTAACAACCTTATTTTCATAACTAGGTTATTATATAATTTATTTACATTTTAATTTAGGCATTAAAAGTTAGAAACTTAGTTATTGTAGACACCCAATTTTATCCAATAAGACTTTTAACCCAAAAAATGATGAACAAGAAAAGGTTTCAATGGACCAAGGGTGGACGTTGGTCCATGTGAATCATATGGCAATAACCCAAGCCTCAACCAAAGGTTTCAACGAACCAAAAGAGGACATTGGTTCATGTGAATTGTAGGACAATGACCCAAGCATCAATCAAAGGTGTCAATGGACCAAGAGAGGACGTTGATTCATGTAAATTGCAAAGTCATAGGTCAAACCTCAACCTATAATGTCAATAAACCAAAAAAAGTCACTGGTTTAAGCTTAGATTTTGCTAAGCCATGAAGGAATCTCACCTTAGAAGTCGCTTAGTGAATGAATTTTTTATAAGAGAAACCCCAAGAAATAACTATAAATTTAGAAACTCACTCAGTAGATTTATTTTTGCTCGACAAAATTTGGCAATTCGCTCAACGGATTTTCTTGCACAAATGCTATAAATAGGGACATCATTATATGAATTGGGGGAGGGGAAGAAAGAGAGAGTTTTAGAGAGAAAAGGGAGAGAGAATGAGCTTCTTCTGAGAAAACGGGAGAAAGATTAAGGTTTCAAAGGTTCTTCACCACTCTTCATCAAACTCTTACTAAGGTAAGGGGGAGAGTGAGATTTATAAACTTTTGTGGTGTTAATCTTAATAGGCTTCCATGTTTTACTATTCCTATGATTATTATTACTAAAACTAAGTTTTGGATTAATAGACTAATATTTAGTTGATTGCTTAGTAACATCTAACTATGCTAACTTTTATTTTCTCCAGAGGTTATTATGGTGCTTTGTTTGTTTTCTCCAAAGGTTATTTTGGTCCTTATTTCCATATATTATTACATCTCAGTTTATTATATTCAATTGATTACTGCTAAGCTGTTTTCCAGATATTATAATATGGTTCTTTATTATGATTTATCATTCAAAAGTTATATTTTGATCATGTTCCACAAAATTATTTCACTATATTATTCTACATTTTGGTTCATTGATATTATCTATATTCTATTCAAAAGGTTTTGTGAAAAATTGGTTTAGAAATTTAAATTTAATATTTCTTAAGATTACCAAAGACAATTTAAGTATGCTTTGTGGTTGCAATTTGACCTAATCTTCCACATCAGAAAGATGTACTTTAATATCAAAGATGTAGTAGTTTTATAATTGTGGTCATTGTTGATTATTCATGGACTAGGAATTGGATTTGAGAATTTATATATATCTATTGAGGTCTTCTTGAGGATAATTTATGAATGATGATTGAAATATAAGTACTACATGAGTTGTGATTGTCAAGATTAGTGGCCTTAGAACTGTGATGAGATATTGTAAGATGAACTTAGTAAAGTTCTAGGTTCTTTGAGAGGGTTCATACAAGTACACGAGTGCCATGTTTAAGGACTTATAATTAGGAACACAATGAAATGAAAGCAAGGATCAAGATGGATCCTAAGATGGTTTTAGATGAATAAATATTCAGATTATCTATGTTAGCACTTGGGCTGATGATATTCACCAAGTAGGTGAATATTCAAGGTGGTCCATGTTGGAACTAGATGGGATATTCATAGATTTAGAACTTTCTATAAATGCCCAACATCTCAAAGTGATTAGAATATCTCATTTTGTAGGAATGCCCAATGGTGTTTGTGGTTAAGGAAATGTTCTTTATGATGGGTAGAAGGCCCGATTGTGATGGGTAGAAGGCCTAGTTGTGATGGGCAGGGTGCCTAATTGGTGGATAGCCAAAAGATTGTGATGAGTGGTTAGCTCAATTGACGAATAGCTAAAATATTGTTATGGGTGGTTAGCCCAATTGGCAAATAGCCAAAAGATTATGATGGGTTGTTAGCCTAATTGGTAGGTGGCCATAATATTGTTATGAGTTATTATCCTAATTGGTGGATAGCCAAAAGATTATGATAGGTGGTTAGTCCAATTGGTAGGTGGCCATAATATTGTTATAGATGGTTAGCCCAATTGGTGGATAGCAAAAGATTATGATGGGTGGTTAACCCAATTGGCGAATAGCCAAAAGATTGTGATGAGTGGTTAACCCGATTGGCAGATAGCCAAAATATTATGATGGGTGGTTAGCTCAATTAGTAGATGGCAATAATATTGTTATATGTGGTTAGCCAATTGGGAGGTGGCCATAATATTGTTATGGGTGGTTAGCCCAATTGGCAGGTAGCCAAAATTATGTGACCGGTCAGGGATCAGAGTGTTGTGAATAGCTAAGGGTCAAAAGTAGGGGACCAGAATGTGGGATTGAGTTCATTAGTTGAAATGAATGCGGTTGAGTCCATATATTGAGTTGTTTAAGAATGAGTTAGTACAGTTGGGTCTAGATATTGAGTTCTTTTGAAGTTAAGTCACAAGTAGAATCTTAGGCCTCAATTATTTGTTAAGTTTATTAAGATTAACGTTAATAATTTATAAAAATCTCACTCCTTTTGTGTAATTTATGTGTTCTTTTCATATATGTTAAGGGTACAAACAAAAGATGGACCTGATCAACAGGATGCGTAGAAAAATTTGAAGGATTCACTTTGAATATATGTATTCAGAATGAATTATGCTTTGATGTTGGAGTAACGTTAGATTCCTAAGAAGTCCACTGCTTTGACTTAAGATTATGTGAGAGAGGTAGTGGTAACCGTTAATGTACTTTATATTTTAAATATGTAACTCGTAAGGTTTGTAAGAAGATTATGGTTCTTTATGTAAGAACTAATTTTGAAAATTTATCTTGTATTTTATAAATACTTTTAGTTATGGGTAAATGGATTTGTAGAGGTGTTACAGTACTCCATAGAAGGAAAGTTTTAAATCGATGAGCTTGAAATCATATGAGGGTCATATTCTAAACCAAAAAATGGATAAACATCCATTAAAATTTATATGGCCCAAACTTTATAGATACGGTAAAGATTCCATCTTGTTGATTGATAGGTTAATTCCAAATTTGTGGATTTTTTCTAAAATCACAAACCAATGTATCAATATTGATTTTCGTTTGTCCAATATTTGAAGATTTGAAAGAAAGTGACTTATTATCAAGTTTCTACTATTTATACTTTTGGTTGTGTAGCTTTATTAACACCTTCATCATTAATATTTAAATCTAAAGTAGGTGCTTCAAATAAAGATTGTGCATCTTTATTTTGTCTCTCTTCTCTATTTAAAAATGAGTAAATAGTTTTCTTCATTTTCATTTTCCAGCCTAAAAGAAACTATGAAAATTATATAAAGTAGGTCTTTCAAATATAAGTATAGTTTAAAAATAACTTACACAACATAGGTAAACAACAATAATCTATGATAAAATAAAAAAATAATATAAGAATAACATTAAAAATAAGTAATATAAAAAATATATAAAATTGAGAATCAACCAATTAAACAAATATAAGAAGGAATTGAATAAATATGGTCAAACCTCTATACAGATTGTGATTTCTTAAATTTTGAACTTTGAAGACTTTGTGTAATTGTGTTCATGACCAAGTTTCAAATTGGAAAAAAACAAGTGGTAGCCCGCCATCATGCTTTCACAGCCCAAAACTTCAATAATATATAGCAAAATGGAAATAAAGCTAAGACCATAAATGGATGGGAACTGATGAAGAAAATCAAAATGGCTAAAAGAGAAAAATAAAATCTTGTGTGAAATAGAGTTGAGAGTGGGATAAAGAGAGTGAAGCGGTTGATGAGAGAGAAAATACATAACATATCTTAACCCACCTAAACAAACATGCATTAGAAGTGGATGTGTAGGGGGACCATCGCCCCTTCTAGTCCTTCGCCTTTGATCAAGACAAAAAAAAGGTTCATGAAGAGACATTATAAATATAGCGTACATTCCATTACCATAGGTGATTATTTATTGTGTACCAACCCTTAAACTCGTCTTCCTACATGTTAATTTCACGTTGAATAATTGTTTCTGGATCCAAAATTGATTTCAAATTATTTTTTATATGTTTGGTGTCGTGTTAGAGAAGAATTTAGAATCGATGATGTGACCATAATTGATTACGTGTTGAAGCAACTTGGATTGGATCAAGAATTTTACTCTCAACTTGTTTTAATAATTAAAATATCTAAACATGAATTATGTTATTTCAATCAATTTTACTAATGCTCATCCAAACACACGCTTCATTTTGCCTTAATGCTAACTTCCCGTTTTCTTCTTATTATGAATTTATCAACCTTATTTTAATTCTTGTTTGCTTAACTGGCTTCATTGGTGAGAAAAAACTATGGCAAAATTGAATTGTGGTTGCGGTGGGGCATAGGGAAGTTGGAGGCAAATAATAGAATACCAGCAACCATTTGCTCTACTATTTTTATTTTTTCTCTATTTTTTATTTGTTTATATTTTTTATATCATTCGAGGTGGTTTTTTATGTTAATTTTTCAAAATTATAAAAATAAAATACTATTTTTGGTTTTAAATTTTCAAATTTATAAAAACAACAAATTTTTGTTTCAAATTTTTAAAACAATTTGTCAAATTTCAACTCTATCAAAATCCCTTCTAAGTGGTGATCAACGATGGCAATTGGAGACCAATGTTGCCTATTAGAGATAACAGTTAGGGGTTATGGTTGGAGACCGATGAAGATAGTTGGAGATTAAAAGTTGATGGTGGTGGCCAATGAATGACGATTACTACCAAGATCAGAAAATAATAGTTGACAATGGCAGCTAGAGATTGATGACAACGATAGTAATTCAAGACCGACAATGATGGACAATGGTAATTGGAGATTGACAATAACAGATAAGAAAATTATCAATGACCGACGTAGGATGGTGGTGATAACAAACATTCGATGATCAACAATTAACGTTTGTAGCCGGCGGTGGTGATGGGTAGTGACGGTGGGTGGCGACTAGTGATGACAATTGATAAAGGTTAAGTGAAAACAAAAACAAAATCTCAAAACAATTTTAATGCTTTCAAATCATGTAGAAATTGTTTCAAAATGACTAAAAAGCTTTGTTCAGGGTGGTTTTGAGTTTTTGGTTTTGAAATATATTTTTAAAATAGAAACTTGTTCAATAAAAATAGTTCTTATTTGGTTTTTCAATTATTTTCAAAACAATTTTTACTTAATTTCAAAAACAATAAAATTTGTTTTTAGATTTCTGTTTATGTTTTTATTCAAATTCATCACTTGATATACTTGCATTTATTAACCACCACCTCTGACTGGTGATCACCGATCGTCATCTTCGATGATAGTGATTGCCACCTTTGACTAATGATCACCGACCATCACCTTCGACTGACGGTCATTGAGCACCACCTTCGAATGACGGTCATCAACCACCACCTCTGATTGATGGTCATCGAATGCCACTTCCAACTAACAGTCATCAGCTTCCACCTTTGATTGACTATTATAATCGCCACCTCCAATCAATTGTCATCGGCCACCAACTCTAACCAACGATCACTAGCTTCCACCTCCAACTGATGTTCATATTCGTGACATCCAATCAATCGTCATTGACTGCCGCATTCAACCAACAATCATTAGCAACCACCTTCAATTATCGATCATCAACCGTAACCTTCGATGAACGATCATTGATCACTACCTCTAACCAATATTCGTCGACTATTACTTGCGAATAACGATCATCGACTGTCACCTCCGACTGATTGTCATCGGTTGTCACCTCCAATTTTCGATCATCGACTGCCACCTTTGATCGGGAATCACTGACTACCACCTCCAAGAGATAGTTACTGGCCATCACTGTTGATTTATGGTCTTTAGGGAGGAAAAATTCTAGAATTATTAAGATTTGAAAACTAGCTTTTGTTTTTATAAATTTCAAAACTAGAAACCAAAAATAAAAAATTACACACCGTAAACCTAGCCTTAATTGTTGTTTTTATGTTTTTTTATGTAATTGAACTAGATTTGGAAGAATTTAAAGAGTCTAACTTGATTTTAATTGTTTTTCTTGTTCTTCTATTGAATCTTATAATTAAATTACAAATGTCCTAATCCTTTTTTCTCTTTAACAAAAGAAGAAAGATTAATTGAAATAAAAGATTTTGTATGAATAAAAACAGAAAGAAAACTAAACAACTATATAAATATAAATGTAAATAAAATTATCAAATTGGATGATCTAAGTGATAATTAATAGGGATAATGCACTTTAGGTAATAAAATATATTAATAATTATTGATTTGAAAATCAATAATTAATAATATAATAATTTTAAATTTTGTAATAAATATATTTAATTTAATCACATATGTTAATTATATACTTTTTAATTAATGTTATTATTACACTTTTTTTTCAAAAATACACTTTAGCAATTTAGAGAAGTCAAATTTTTTAATTTAACACTGAAAAAATACAAATTATTGATGCACAAAACTTAGATGCAATACATATAAATTGAAAATGTAAAATTGTGGTGTATATATATATATATGTGGTTAGTTTGGGTATAATGTTTAAACTATAAAAAATATACTTAATGTTTTGGGAATTTTATATCATTGTTTAATCACAATTTATTGTTGATATAATTTTTAAAATATTAATAAATTTATTATATATAAAAAGTTATGGTTAATTAACAGCACGTTAATGTATAAATATTTTTTCTTATTTTATTACTATTAGTTATGTTGATGAATGAACAAAAAGTGGATCTACTAATAATTTGATATTATTTTAGTTTTTAATTAAATTCATTGTATTATGTATTTGTCTCAGGAAGTTGTTGACGGTGGAAAAACATGCGAGAGATAATGGGGATCCCAAGTAAGAAGGAACGATAGGGTTCCATCTGAAGGAAGGCGTCCCATAAACATTGAAAAGAAATCAAATGAACAGTGAAATGTTTAAGGCGCAAAGAAAAACGAAAAACATGTGGAATGTCCTTATCCGTGGTGACACGTGATAGTTTTCTAATTAATATAAATATCCCCGAGGTGGGTCCTAATTAAGCGAGGAAGAGGATGGAAGAGGCGGCGGAAGCAGCAGCGAGGAGTCCGATGCAAAGGTGAGAAGCAGCGCTGGGTGCGGGTGCAGGTGCGAAAGCAGAAGGGGAGTGAGCAATGGAGGCAGATGAAGCAGTAGAGTCACTAATGCCAGGGGTAAAAATAGGCTTGTGTATCAGAAGAATGGAAAGGGTTTGGGGTTGGGCGGTGACGGTCCTGACCAGAAAGCCGAACTGCGACTCGTCGTTTGAACCGGCTGCAGAACCGAAGGCTAGCTCACCCTCGCCAATGAGTGACGCATAGATGTACCCCTGGTCGCCTTTTGCCGCACCCGAGGATTGGAGAAGTGTTTCCAACTTGGCGTGGCTTCCCACTGCGTCCATTACCAGCCTCTTGTCATCCCAGAAGCCGGTCAGCACGTGCGTGCTCAGGATAGCCTTAATCACCTCCACCGGCTTCCCGCTTAGCGAGGCCATTGCCCCGTCGTCTAGGGCCAAGATTGTCACCGCGTTAAGCTTGTTGATTTCCTCGGCCAGCTTGGTTTCGGTCAAGTATTTATTGAACTGGGCTAAGTCCGGGTATTGCCCTACCACGTTTGTGATGTCCAATCCGTTTATGTTCCAACATAATGCAAGGACAATAGCCACACACAGAAGAGAACATGATGTTGAGTAACCCATCTTAGTCTCTTCTGTGTTATTGATTTCCGAAACCAAGCTGGGTCGATAATCAAATGAATACGACTCTGCTGGGTTTTTATAGGATCATCGATTATCAATTCAAGGTCGTTTTAACTGGGAGACAAATACTCTCCATCATTACTATTTCTTGCAATTTTTGGGTGGTCGACCATGCTTTGTGTAACCATACGTGGAGGGGTATAATATTAAGTAAAATGTCTATGAATATACATGGATCATGTTTTTTCTTTTTATAGGTCGATCATGTACGTGTTGTTTTGATACATTCTTCATGCGATGCTCACTGTTCACCGTGCATGTGTTAACCAATCGATTAGCCAATTAATTAAATGCAAAAATTGCTAGCTCATCGTTTTCTTCTCAAAACATTTACAATAATATTTTATTTTCTTCCTAATCTTCTAATACAAGAAACTCTTACAGCATGTCAAAGCCCTAGCTAAATTCATTGTAAGAAAAAAAAAAGCCCTAAACTTCGATTAATAAAACTATGAAAAAACTGAAGCTATATGTATATAAATTACCGTCCTCCTAAATGTTGAAAACCTCCTAAACGTATGTATTACAATAAATTTCGTGCAACAAGAAATGCCTTCAACCACTAAGGATAGGACATTGATTAATGAATTAATTTTTTTATCAAAAATCAAATAACTATTTTTTTTTTCAAAATAATTAAGAGAATATTTTAAAAAATATAAAAATGAATTTTTATGTATCTTAATAAGATCTTTTTTATTTCTTTAACCTACATGTCCAAAGACTAATTCACTTGATGGACCACCTATCACATGGAATGAATGATGTAATTAGGTTATTGTCATTTAATCTTAAGTTTTTAAGTTTTTGATATGCAACTATGTTAATTATTTGGAAGAATAATTTTGTTGGTCATAGTAATCTATCCGACTTGAATAGAATTATTGTCTAGAGAAGATATATGTGCTAAAAATATATATAGATTGCCCTTATCATATATTACAATATATAAATTTCTTAAGAAAATGTATATACAATATAATAATAAATCTATATATAGCATGAATCTTATTCCTTTTTATAGATACTTTGTACACTTTCATATATTACAGATATTATTTTTATTCTTAAAATGGCTCAAAGGTCCTTAACATGCATGTATTTTGATCTTGATTCTAGAGACTACATCAGGGTCCAGAACCAATGCTGTATCGACCAATTTCTGTTCACGAGGATTTCAACATCACTGCTACAATAAGAACAAACGTTGAGTGCATCAATGTTTAGGCTTTTTATAATTTTATCTCAAGGCTACACTAGTTTTACGCGAGGAACAGATGTACATAGACTTTAGCTACCTTAGTTATCCAATGATAGGTGCAGGACCGAGCCTAGCTACGCGGTTATGTTTGAACTTATGTAGGACTGAAGCTATCTACATCAGTTATTTAGTAAATTGATGTAGGAGTGAGCCTCGGAACACCAGTTATATTTAAAATTATGTAAGACTGAAGCTGGCTACATCCGTTTGATCACTTAATCGATGTTGGATCTGTGATTCTTGCATGGGTTAATGTAAGAATTGATGTAGGAAATTCTATTTTTGTTGTTGATTTTGCTTAAGAAGGATCCTTTCTGCAATGAAAAATTATACAAACCCCAAAGCCAATAAAAGTTATAATTGCAATAACTAATTCATTTGAAACTTAAAATCAATATAATTAACTAAATAAATTCATGAAAAAAATACAAATATATTTATGATATCCAAAAAAAAAATTAATTATCCAAATAATAACTTAAACAATACAAGTCTTTAGGTACTAATTTTACCACTTAAGAAGGAATTTGTCCACTCATACAAATTTCCTTATTCTTTTTACATCTAAGGGTGAATTGTCCTAAATGTCTACGAATAGATATAACATTTTGTATCAGTGAATCACATTAAATACATAAATGATAATAAACAAATTAACACAAACAATGATATAGATTATTTGAATCCAATTATTTATAAATTTCACAATAATATAATTATATTCTACTTTCAAAGCATAACATAAAAATCATATTTTGTGTCTCTATCTTGTTAATTACATTATATAAATTATTTATTCTAGACTAATAAAAAAATTGGCTTATATAAGTTTTCTGTTTCTAAAATTTCACCAAAAATAATTTTTAGTCCTTAAAATTTAAAAACATTTTTTACCATTAAATAAATATAGATTTTTAACATTTTCATGTTCATAAGAAATAAAACATTTAATACTAATTTAAATGAGAAAAACATAGACACAAAAAAGCATTCAAATTAAAATTATTATATTAATAAGTTTCCCATAATAATTAAGACATCGCTGATACTTCACGAAATTCATCCCGTGAAATTAAGATAAAGTTTCTACTGGTTTTTATAAATATATATATAAAAAGTCTAATTAGTATACGCGATTATAACTAATCTTTAATCACAATCTTTCATTCATGATACTTTATTTATTATTATTATTATTTTAAAAATCACATAAATCAAAAGTCATGATTAACCATCAAACACTTACAGTATATACTAATTATATATATATATATATATACTAATTATATATATATATATATATATACTAATTATATATATATATATATATATATATATATATTTTGCTATTGTTATGTTTTCTGTATAACTTTCACACACACATTATTGTCTAAAAAATTAAAATTTTTCTAAATAAAAATAATGAATATTTTATTTAATTAAGAAAATAATAAATAAATAAAGAAAATTATTTACTTAAAGATTAAATTTAGATACTAACTCTGTGTGAAGAAAACAATACGATGATTATGTAATTAAATATACATAATTATATAAATAAGTTAATTTTGATAAAGAATAATCTTTAAAAAAAAATCATCTCGAGAATTCAGTATTTTCTTCTTATTTTCATAAAAAATGTTTATCGTGCGCGTTATAATTTTAATTTTATATGACAAGTGATGTAAAAATTTCTCTTGAAACTTTCATTAAAAAGATTCATTTTCTAATTTGTTAATTTTTTTATCCTTTTTATGTTCGAAAAATAATAATGAAGAAATTATTTAAGAGTCAATCAACCATAAAGATATAATTAAATTAAAATTATTATAATAAAATATATAATTTCAGCATAATAATTTAAATAGTAATGTTATTTAAGATATTATATTAAGAAATAGTTCAAATTATTTTAATTTCAAATCTCTAAAATATTAGAAGAGTTAATAGATTTTTCAAATATTTCATAAACTTATTATGGATATAAAGTGAATCATATTAAAAAAAAATCTGATATAATTAATTAATATAAACATGGATATAAACTATATTTAAAATAAAAGTATTGTTATCTTTCTTTTTAATTAAATGGTGTAAACCCGATTTCAATTAATAAAGAGAAAAATCATAAGAGGTGAAAATGTTGCTAAATGTCCACTATGTAGTTAAGAGACTCAGACATTTGGCTATTTTTTGTTCTTCACTTGCAGAGAATAGATCATATGAAATCTGACAAAGATGTTATATATGCTTGGATTGGTATCCACTTACCTATGCATAACAAAATTGATAGTCATTTCTCTCATCATGTTGGTCGGGTGGGTGGGGGTTTCCAAGCAAGAAATGTGTGGCGGTTGGTATGGTTTGCATACATTTGGTCTATATGGTTAATGCAGAATGAGATTGCCTCCAAAGGGCATTTTAGCGTAGTAATTCAGTTTTGGAGAAGATTAAATATAAGACTAGGAGTTTGGCAGTAATGGCTTTGTTTAATTAGCATCTGCTAATTATCAGACATATTTGAGGGCTAATTCACACGGGATTGAGTATTCAGTAGTAGGTGCATCCGCAGATGGAAGGGAGACAATTGTACGAAATTGATGTATATATGATTATGTGTGTCCTAAAATTTTATGCAGAATTGAAGAGTTTATTCTTCTTGAGTCTGCACCTAGCAGTATTAGTTTATTAAGGCTATGTAGGAGGACTGTTATGAGAATGGTGTTTCATAGCGGAAGTGCTTAGAGTTTGAAATTCAGGAGTGGTGTGATAAGACATGCGCCAATAAATTTAAAATATTTGTAATTAAGCACCAGCAAGATGAGTTTGTGGTATAATACAGGATTCACGACTTTGTAGGTTTGGTAGGAGGAGACTGTGCAATGGAATATTCAGCATCTTAGAGCTTGGTGAGGGTGAGAACTGATTGGTTGGTTGACTTTTGCTATTGATTTTCGGTGCTAATATATGGGTGGGGTATTATTTTGCAGGTTATTGAACTGATGTTATAAGTTATTGTGTGAGGTTGCCTTTTCAATAGGAATAAAATAATGATTGTATTTTTTTTCCCAACAAATTATTCATCCTTGTGAATTAAGTGAAATTTTTTTAGTTGCCTATACATATAAATTATTCATCCATATGCGGTTTCTTTTATACAATGCCATATATGTCACTATTATAATATCCAAAATAAATATATAGCTTGAACTTTTTATAAGATTTATTCTCGGGTAAAATACCTCAAAATAAAGTGTTACTTTAGTATCAATTTCTCATGGGATAGTTGTAATTGGTAGAATGGTTTGTGATTGCAACAATAATTTTGTCATTGGATTCTTATGTATGATTTTGTAATGTGTTGTGGAAAAGACATAATTTTTAGCAATTTTTCATGTTTTTGAGGTAGCTTATGACTATGGATTTTAGAAGCTCACAATTGAATCAGACTTCTTGATTATGATTAATTATGAGTATTTTTACATCGCAGACAAAATCTATAGGAGGAGTGGGAAAACCCAATAATGTAGTTTTGTTTTTGTTCCTCGCAAATCGAATACATTAGCTGGTTATGCGAAAATAGGTCTATCCAACTAACAAGATATTAGTATTTTCAATTATATTTCACATCTTGTGTTGAATTATTATACAAAAGACTTGAGATGTATTTTACATCCTAATAATTAATCCTTTTTTGGGGACTCTACCTCTACCATTCACAAAAAAAAAATTATTCTAAAATATATCATGATTTTTCATTAAAATGTTTCTCAGTTTTAAATTAATGTGAGAGAAGGTTGTCTCGTTAGCACCCTTTTCATTTGCTATTTTCACCCATATGGCGTTTAAATTTATCTAGGTAACCCCAACATACTTTCACCCTGGTATAACCTACACTTAGGGTGTGTATTCCAGATAACTTATCTATAATATAAATTTTAAGGTGTTCTGGATTGGTTGATCTAGAATGTCTTAAATGTATATTCCGGATAAGTTGATTTTGATCTAGAATACATCATATTAATTATGGATTAGGTGATTCGAAATACAACAGTCGAACATGATCAATTGTATTCCAAACAAACTGATCTAAAATTTACATAATGTATTCTGCATCAATTAATCAGGAATATACAATTAACATTTAGGATTGACTCATCTAGAAGTGTAATATCATATTCAATTCATGTTCTAAATTAACTAATACAAAACATTAATTATTTTTTTGTTCTGGATTGGTTGATCTAGCATACAATTGTCCATATCTTGCTATTGCATTCCAAATCACCTAATTTAGAATTAACATAATGTATTCTGAAACTTATTCAAAATATATATTTTAAGGTATTTTTTATCAACTAACTCAAAACATATTAAAATGTTTATTATGGATCAATTGATCCATAATATACACCTTAAACGTAAGTTAAAATATGGTAATAGTATATTAAAATTTTTCATATTATTATAAAGTTGTGGATGTGAATAGCAAATGAGAAGTACTAAAAAAGTTCACTTCCTCATAATTTGCAATATACTTCAAGATAATCCTTTTTTATTTTTAATTTTAAAACTAAAAGAAAACTATTTTTAAAAAACAAAATAAATATACCCATAATTTTTTATCAACTTTTGTTAGGAGAAAAGTTAATTTTAATACGAGGGTGGCAATTTTTTGCCGGGCCCTTTGTGTTTGATTACATACTTAATTGTGTTTAAGACATTAATGAAAAGAGTTTCTTGAATAAAAAAAAAACGCATCCAAATATAACCAATATATAACCAAAACATTTGAATATAATTAATATATAGTTGAAGAGTTGACAAAATGGTTTGACCTCTATTTTAGTGTATTCATCTTTGACATGTTGAAAACGGATTAAAATGGACTAGTCCACACCATTAGGTATATCTGTAAAAAATTTTATTTTTAAAAAAATAATATAAATTTTTTTAAAAAAATAAAGTTTTATTTTCTCAAAAAATTTATGATTTTAAAAAAATAAATAGAAAAATAAAAAAAAATCTTGCTTAATTAGCTTTATTTTTTTAATAATATTACAATTTTATAAAAATAAATAATAAATAAATTTATGACAAAATTTATTTTATTTTTTTAACAAGATTATTTTATAATTTTTATTTAATAACATTTTATAATTTAAATATTATAATTATTATATTAGTTTATATAATATTATAATTTTTAAAAAATAAAATATAATATTAAGGAGTTAATGAGTTGGTCTGGATTCAACTTTTGATCCATTAAATTGGTAGGTTAAATAGGAGGCAAAATGGACGACAGAATAACGTTACTCGAATCCGGCAAAATAAGAACAGACCAGCCCGCCATGACGACAGAACAACGTTTTGTGAAACATGTATTGGTTTTACGTTTAAAGTCAAGAAAATGCATTTTTGTGAAGGATATTTTTGGAATTCCATATAAAAAAACGTAAGGAGTAACCGAGTAAGTGGATCCATAGGTTAGCAATGGGATACGTCACACCAAACATGGGATGGCACGTGTCAGAGTTTAAACTGCTTGATTACTCCGACTCCCACCCAGCCGAGGGGAACGTTATACATGGCCAGATGGCCATTCTCCACTGCACGCCACTTCCATTTCTTTCTCTAAGAATCAGCAACACTTCCCTAACAAGAGCATCAGCAAGAATTGGCTTCGTGGCGATGACCACGCCCGTGTCTGCCTCTTCATCTTCATCAACATCAACGTACCAGTACCAGGTGCCAGAGCTAGATGCTAACCACATGGAACGCGTAGCAGACAACACTTTTCCAAGGTACACGTCCAACACAAACACCAAGAGGATTGGTAAAGGAACAGCCATTGTCTGGTTCAGGAACGATCTCAGGCTTTTGGATAATGAGGCTCTCTATAAGGCATACCTTTCTTCCCAATCCCTGTTACCTGTCTATTGTGTTGACCCTCGACTCTTTTCTTCTACTTACCATTTCGGCTTTCCAAAAACTTCTGGTACCCTTCTATCACTTTTTTCCCTTTTCTTCTCCAACAAATTTAACCTTATCGATCCACCACTCACATAACTTTTTTGCAGCATTGCGAGCGCAATTTCTCCTTCAATGCCTGGCCGACTTGAGGAAGAATTTGATGAAACAAGGACTTAACTTGCTTGTACGACATGGGAAGCCTGAGGATATTCTTCCTTCTCTCGCTAAAGCTTTTCGAGCTCACACAGTAAGTCGCTAAGTCTTTCCATTTAAAGACCACGCTAGTTCAAATTGGCCGAATTTCAAGTTGATGAATATAAATTTGTCAGGTGTATGCACAGAAAGAAACTTGCAGCGAGGAGGTCAATGTTGAAAGGTTAGTTGCCAGAGGTCTTCAACAAGTTGTGATCTCATTTGAGGAGTCCAGTGGTGTCACAGTTTCAAACAGCATCCCTACGTTGCAATTAGTTTGGGGTACCACCCTGTACCACCTTGATGACCTCCCTTTTGATGCCACTTGTTTGCCGGATGTGTATACTCAATTTCGTAAGGCATGATATTTTCAATTGAGCTTTGTTTTCAGTGATACTTATCCATGCTAATGAGGGTTGAAACTTGCAGCTTGTTGAAGCCAAATGTACCATACGCTCATGCATCAAACTACCAGCATCTCTTGGACCACCTCCCTTAGTTGAGGATTGGGGATGCCTTCCTTCATTGGAACAGCTGGGACTTTCCTCACAGAATGTAGGTTTGCCGTAACTATCGGTACACTTCTTTCAATATTAGTGCTTGCTTTTACAACAAGTTACCATGAGTCTTTTGAAGTCAAGAATGATAGCATAACCAATTTTGTTCTTTCCTTTATTTTACTACTCTTGATTTAGGTTACCAAAGGGATGAAGTTTGTGGGGGGTGAAACTGCGGCATTGAGCAGAGTATATGAGTACTTTTGGAAGAAGGTTGGTTATCTCAAATTGACAATTTAGATCCAATTTATGTTTCGTAACTGTTGCTGAACATGGCTATTCTGTAAATAATGAGTTTGAGCAGCATAAAAATATGACATGTTGGGGACATTAATCCCTTGTTTGGTTATCTAATGCATTCTTAAATTGTTCATATGTAGGATTTGCTCAAGGTATATAAAGAGACCCGGAATGGGATGTTAGGGCCTGATTATTCTACCAAATTCTCACCATGGCTTGCCTCAGGAAGTTTGTCTCCTCGTTTTATATACGAAGAGGTTAAATGTGGCAATGATCTCTGTTTTGTGCATTGTGTAACAGTTAAGAAATGTGACTGCGTGCATTGACAAAGTTCAATCTGTTCTTTATAGGTGAAGAGATATGAGAATGAAAGACTAGCAAATAGTTCAACCTACTGGTAAGTGTCTAACATTGCATCATTCTTAGTAATGTATGTCTGCATCATATTTCTTGGTGGTGTTCTGTCATTACCAATGTCTTAGTTATTCCTTACAAAATTTACTAGCCTGTCTCCACCCAGAAACGACTTTTGCAGAGTAGTTTTTCAATTTTTTTTTTTTTTGGGGGGGGAGGGGGAGTAGGTAAGGAGAAAACCTTAGGTATGTGTTTCACAACAGCTTTTCAATCCTCATGTGATTCATATTAGACGAAGTTTAACATTGACTGGTTTTACTTCTTCCCCTTCTCATTATGTTTTCTTCTGAACCTGTCTTTATTTTTACAGGGTTTTGTTCGAGTTGATATGGAGGGATTACTTTAGGTTTTTGTCAGTGAAATATGGGAATTCGCTTTTCCATTTAGGTATTGCTAGATTGAAGTATCTGATACCTCTGGTAATTTATAGAGCTATTGTGGTTTAAAAAAAAATCTGTTGGTTTTGTACCGGGGTGTTATCCATAGCTAGCAGTTATGAAGTGCTAAATAATATAGAAAACTCTTGTTAAAATCAATTTTGGCTGATTACATTTACATAGATATAATATGTTTTATTGTTTTGCTTTTCAGGTGGCCCTAGGAAAGTTCAACATAACTGGAGCCAAGACAAGAATTTGTTTGAAGCCTGGAGAGATGGTTGCACCGGGTACAATTTCTATCTGAGATTCAGAGTGTGTTGAATTTTCTTGTTTGTTTTGATACAATTACTGTTATTTGATACTATGTTGTTGTTGTCTTAAAACTTCAACCTAAAATTTGTCCCTCTACTTAGAATGTGTTTTGGGATAAGGGAGGCTATTTAAATAATCATTTTCTATTGTTTCTTATATAATCGTTGGATTGAATTTGAGGGTGAGAATAATAAAAAGATGTGGAAAAAAACATCAATGCGACATTTCAATTGGAGATTGTTTTTAAGTACTAATTTGATTTGTACTATAACTTCAACATCTTTAAATTGCGTGTAAGTTAAATCTACTTACTTCCTCACTTTGTTTTTATCAATAAGTTTAAACCTTTTTCTCATCTCTCAGTTGAAAGTTAACTGTACCAAAGAGTTACTTCAACACGTGTTCTTCCAAAGTGAATTCACATTTCTATTTACTCTATTTTTTTCTTTGGCGTAAACCTGTAGGTATCCTCTGATAGATGCCAATATGAAAGAATTATCAACCACAGGATTTATGTCAAATCGAGGACGGCAGGTGAACCAGAGCCCATTTTTTTGTGTTTCTATAGTATAATAAATGCTAGAAATTTATATAATACGATTCTTGGGCCAAAGTAGATACTAGATAGTATTATGAGATATTCTTACGCTTGGATTTTGCTGACACCTTTATAACTGAAGCATGAAACTTGATTACCTTTTTGACAGATTGTATGTTCCTTTCTTGTTCGTGATATGGGCATAGATTGGCGCATGGGAGCAGAATGGTTTGAGACATGCCTTTTGGATTACGATCCATGTTCTAATTACGGAAACTGGACCTATGGATCAGGTAACTAACTATATTTGGATAACCATGCTAATCAAATAAATAATGCATGACTTAGCAAATCGCAATACTGCATGGAGAAGCCATCCTGTACCAAATTCTTTATCTTCATTTTTTAATTTAGAAAATGTTTTTATTGATATCCAGTATAATTCTTCAACCCTTTACATTTAAGCAAGTGTGTGCCCTCTAAAGTCTAAACTACGTACCAGGCTGTAGCAGTACTTCATTGTAAAGTGAAGGAGTGGAAGCTTTGCATCATTTTTTTTTTTAATAAAACATTGCATCATTTGTTAGCTTGGCCATGTTGATGAATAGTATTATTTGGACCACTTACATTCTTTCGCTAGTTTGAGTTTTGGTTGTTTGCATTCGTGTATAATAAGCATACTCATATCCATAACGTGCCATACCCACATTACTATTCTGTTCATAATTTTTCAACAATGATAATTACAATCCGTATGCTCTCGGTTCTTCCTGTTTAGGAGTTGGGAATGATCCCAGAGAAGATCGTTATTTCAGCATCCCCAAACAAGTAAGTGGCTATTACGAGTTTAAACGTTTCACAATACATGGCATGATTTAATCAGAGTGTTCCTCGCCTACGTTAACAAATTCTATAACTATAAAAGTAGTTGTGATAATAAAATTCAGCTATTACTTGGAAGAATAGAAAGTGCAAAGATAAAAAAATTTGGCTCACTAGGTCATATAGCGGAGTCGCAGACTTGCTCTCCTGAAAGTTTAACAAAAGCTTGTAGCTGGGAAGGTGCTTCTTTGTGGTTAAGTGTATGATTTGAAAGGCTTGCAATCTAGGGATATTTTATAGGGATCATACAGTACATAGTAAAGGTTTAGGGATCATACAGTACATATTAAAGGTTCAACTGAAAAACAGCTTAGAAACAGCAATTAGAGTGAACTTAAATTTTAATTTTGAACTAATACAATACTATGATACTTGTTTTCAGGCACAAACATATGACCCTGAAGGTGAGTATGTTGCATACTGGTTGCCCCAGTTGCGAAAAATTCCAAAGGAGAAAAGAAACTTCCCTGGAAATTTATACATTCCTCAAATTGTGCCTCTCAAGTTTGGCACAGCTAGTGGATACAAATACAATAAAGACAAGTCCCTTGGTGCAGGAAGAACCAACGACAGAGGAAGTGAAAGAAGATGGAATAGGAGATGAATTTGAAGAAAGAAACGTGACAGATTTCATCATTCTAATTTCCACGGGTGTATGACATCCTCACAGGGTTATTGTGTTGCTTGGTTCCAGGGGCCTTGCTCTGTCTGTATCAAAAAATATGTAAAACTTTGCAATTTTAGGTTTGAGAAAATGTTTTTTTTTTTATTTTTATTATGTATATTTATTTTCTGATTTTTTTTTTAAAAAATAATATTATTAAATTTAATCAATTTTAACAAAAAATATTATAAATTATTTATATACAGTTTAAAATGCATTAATATATTAATTTTTATATAATTACAATATTATTATTAAGTTTTCATGTCGTGTTAATTTTTGAAAATAATAAAAATAATTTTTGGAAACAATCAAAACAAACTCTAAGTTTGAGAAAATAAAATGTTTTTGTGTTCATTTTTTATTTTATTTTTTGGAAATTATTTTTATTTTCTAGTTTTCAACATTCAAAAAATATATGTTTTTACTTAATTTTTTTTCCAAAAAATAATA
This sequence comes from Psophocarpus tetragonolobus, assembly GCA_037954015.1. Taxonomy (NCBI): domain Eukaryota; kingdom Viridiplantae; phylum Streptophyta; class Magnoliopsida; order Fabales; family Fabaceae; genus Psophocarpus; species Psophocarpus tetragonolobus. The sequence goes on along the minus strand of CM075688.1, from coordinate 19,907,439 downwards.
TGATAAATTTAATTAATTCTAACAAAAATATTATAAATTATTTATATATAGTTTAAAATGCATTTATATATATATATATATATATATTATTTTTATATAATTACAATATTATTATTAAGTTTTTATATGTTATTAACTTTTGAAAACACTGAAAATAATTTTTCTTTTCTGTTTACAGTTGTTATTTAAAAATGTTTTCAGTGAAAATATTTTTTAATTTGTAATCAAATATATTTTTTACTATTTTCTATTTTCGTTGAAAATGAAAACAGAAAGTATTTTTATTCTTATCATACTTTTTCTGTTATATACTTTTCTTTTTTTTAGCCAAAATGTGATTAGATTGTTTTTTAATTTTTAGACTTTTCCTTTCTGCTCTAAATAATGTCTTTTTAAGTCAATTCAAGTTAAAAAATAAAATAAAAAACAGAAAAACAATAACAACAAATATCTAGAAGTGAAGTTCAAATTGGTAAAAGGTTAAAGTATAAGAAGAAAGATACTAGAAGTGAAAATATTTAGACGTAAAGAAATTAAGTGGTATATTTAGTAAGCTTCATGCGTGTGTGGATAGCAGCTCTTAAAAATAAAATGCTTTGAGTTCTGATTGCAAAACAGGTGTGTATTTATTATTTAACGCCAAAACAAGGTGTAAACAAAAATACAGAACCCATATAAGTATTTGGAATTATAAGGTATATTTAGGAGACTGCAAAGTGAAAATAGAACAAGTGGCACAAATAAAAAAATAATTGAGTTTGGCCCTTCTTCCTAATGTAAAATAAAAAACAATAGCCAACAAATAAACATAGTGAAAAATGGAAATAAAAAATTATTAATAAAAAAATAACAGAGCATATATTCTCCTCTACTCAATGCCCATATTGCAAAAATTGTTTCAACCTGTCCTGCAGAGAGAAGCTAACCCTATCGTGTCACAACAATCTTCCTCCACTGTGAAGGAAGGAAATTACCTATAATAAAAATAGGGAGAGAACAGAAAATAAAGGACAGTAAAACGAGTTGAATCCCACAAAAGGAAGAGAAATTGATTACCGAAAAAGCTAAAAAGACAGAACCCAGTTAAGGAAAAAAATGAACGAAAGAAGCGTGTGGACCCATGGTTCGTGGCACTGCTGGAACAAGCGTGTTGCCGCCGTTGATGTGATAAACGCAATTATTGTGATCTCGCCGCAAGCATGGCCGCTGATGTGGGTTCACAAGGTGCCATTATCTTTCTAACTCACCCTCCTTTGTTAAATGCAAGCACTCGATCCATTCATCTTTTATTTATTTTATTTTTCTTTTCTTTTATAAAACATACTTCTTAGTTCAAACTATTTTTTTTCCTTTTTCTTCATAAAATATTAATAATAAATATAAAAATATCAATAATGATATAGAATATAAATCAGTTAGATGTAGTTTTTCTTTTTAACTATTACTTTGTGACTTTTTGTTGTTTTTCTTTTTATTTTATTTCTTCTTTCTTTTTTTTCTTTTTTTTTAAAAGTAGTCATGTTAAAATAAACCTTAATAGCACAAATACCATATAAAACTTTTGTAATAACTACTTTGAATGTAATTTCAATTTGGTTATGATAAAAGTTATCAAGATCAAAAGTAATCACTTTATATGTCTTCTACATTTAGTTATTATAAAAATATGATAAATAAAATTCTAAAGATTAAAATTTTATAGATTTAATATTAGTTTCACTATATCAATCATAGGATGACACCTAGACCACTTACATCTCCTCCTCAATCGTCATCTCACTTAGCTTAAGTGACTCATGCTATTGAGGTAATGACATTTGCAATCCAACAACAAAATGTCGTGTTAACACATCAATTCCAAACATCAAAAGTTGCACGTAATGCTACAGGCCTACACCACCAAAATATCAAGGACCGATGAAATTTATGAAGAATAATCCACTTAAGTTTCAAAGCAAATCCAATCCTGACTTAGCAAACAAATAGATCAAGGAAGTGGAGAAAATTTTCAAGGCAATGGCTTGTCTTGAAGACAAGAAAGTAACTTACACAAATTTTTTTCTGATTGAAGAGGCAAAATTCCGATAGCATAGAAGCCAACAAGCGATGTTAGCCAACGGAGAGTAGTTAACCTAAAGTAATTTCAAGGAGAGATATAAGGAGAAATATTTTTCAGATAGTGCCAGATATACAAAAAAGATTAAATTCATGAAATTGGAGCAGGTTAGTTTGCCTATTCACGAATATACGACTAGGTTTGAACACCTAGCCTGTTTCTATTCTCAAGCCACTTCAAAAGCTTGGAGGTGCAGAAAGTTTGAAAAAGGTCTAAAGCATGAAATTAAGCGGATGGTGGTTCCTATGTCTATTCACGAGTTTGCAATAATATTAGTTGAGAAAGAGAAAACCATGGAAAAACTTGAATGTGGGGGCAAGATTGTGAAGACTCAGGGCCTAAATGTTTCATTGGCCAAATGGATCTTCTAGAAACAGAGAAAGGTATTCCTAGAAGAAACCTTATTCCAAGCCCTAGTTTTCAAAATAAGGAACTTTAGGACAACAGCAACATACAATGTTGGCATTCAGTGTTATAGGTGTGGTGGTACACTACCCTAATCAGTGTACCCGTCCCTTGTTATGTTTTAATTGTGAGAAGCTGAGACATTTGGCCAAAAAAAGCCTTATGAAGTTTAGAGCAAGTTGAGAGTAGTAGGAAGAGTTTTTTCTTTGAGTGGAACTTAAGCAACAAAATCTTATGGTCTAATCCAAGGGGTGTGTGTGTGTGTGTTATAACTGATAAAATTGTGAGAGTGTTGTTTGATTCTGAAGTGACACACTTTTTTGTGTCTAATGTTTGTGTGAATGAGTTGGAACTACTTGTGCATGAATTATCGTGTGACTTGTTAATGTCCACTCCAATAGATAGGTATGTGTTATCTACAACGGTATGTGTGGGATGTTCATTAGTGATTAAGGGACAAGAATTTAAGATAGATTTGATTTGTTTACCTTTACAAGATATGAATGTAATCTTAGGAATAGATTGGTTATCTACTAAGCATATTCTTATTGATTGTTCTCATAAGGAATTGGTTTTCCTTGCTAAAGGAAATGTAGATTTGATATCTACAAAGGAGGTGAAGAAATCTTTAGAAGGTGCACAGTGTTTTATGATTTTATCTAATTTGTTAATAGAGAAGGAAGTGGGTATGAGAAGACTAGAAGTAGCGAAAGAATTTCCTGATGTGTTTCCAAATGAAGTTTGAATGTTACCTTTAAAGAGAAGTGAAGTTCTTTATTGATTTAATCCTCGGTGTGGGACCAATATCAATATCTCCTTACCGTATGGCGCCAGCATAATTGGTTGAATTGAAAAAGCAAGTGGAAGATTTATTAGAAATCCAATTTATCAGGCCAAGTGTGTCACCATAGGGTCCGTCGATATTGTGAATAAAGAAAAAGAATGGTAAATTGTGCATAAACTCTCGATAATTGAATAAGTTGATCATCAAGAACAAGTATCGATTGCCAAGGATTGATGACTTGATGGATCAGTTACATGGAGCTAAAGTATTTTCTAATATTGATCTGAGATCGAAGTATCATCAAATAGGATTAAAAGAGGAAAATGTTTAGAAAACAACATTCAGATCCAGATATGGACATTTTGAATTTATAGTGATGCCTTTTGGAGTAATGATTGTCCCCGCTATACTTATGGATTACATGAATAGGATCTTTCGTCCATTTCTTGATAAGTTTGTTGTTGTCTTCATAGATGACATATTAGCGTATTCTTGTACACATGAGGAACATTAGGGGCATCTGAAGATAGTTTTGAGAGAGAGATAATTATATGCAAAGTTGTCAAAGTGTGAATCTTGGTTGGACGAGATGAAATTTTTGGATCATGTAATTCTAGCCAAAAAGATTAAAATAGATCCAGCTAAAGTGGAAGCAATGTTACTTTGGAAAGTGCCAATAACTTTCACTGAAATAAGAAGTTTTGTTGGATTTGTTTGCTATCATAGAAGATTCAGAGAAGGGTTCGCCAAGATAGTTGTACCCTTAATGCAATTGATCTGAATGAATAAATGTGAAGAATGTTTTGAGGAACTGAATAAGAGATTGACTAGTTCACCAATACTAATAATTCCTGATCTGACTAAACCTTTTGAGGTATTTTGTGATGCTTCACATCAAGGATTAGGTTGTGTATTGAATCAATAGAAAAAGGTTATTGCTTATGCTTCGAGGCAGCTCAAATCCCATGAAAAGAATTATCCAACACATGATTTGGAATTAGCGGCAGTGGTTTATGCTCTAAAGATATGGAGGTACTATTTTTATGGTGCAAGGTTTGATGTGTTCACTGACACAAGAGTTTAAAGTATCTATTTGACTAGAAGAAGTTAAATGTGAGGCAAACTCATTGGATGAAATTCTTGAAAGATTATGATTTTCATTTGATGTATCATCCAGACAAAGTTAATGGAGTAACAAATGCTTTGACCAGGAAGTCAGTTCAAGCTTTAGCCTTGATGGTAAAAGAACTAGAGCTTGTGGAGAAATTTAGATATTTGAACCTATGTGTAGGACTATCCTCTTATCACATTACTTGTAGTACGCTTACTGTAACTAATGAATTCCTTGGGATGATTAAGGAAAAACAGTTCTTGGATCCCAATCTGAAGCATTCTATTGAACTGTTGGGATTAGATCAAGAAAAATATTTCGGTTTAGAAATTGACGGGATTTTGAGATTCAGGGGACAAGTTTGTGTATCAGATGATGCAGAATTAAAGAACATTATTTTAGAATAGGGTCACAAGAGCAAGCTCAATTTACATCTTGGTCATACCAAGATGTATCAAGATTTGAAAAATTCTTTCTAGTGGTCAAATATGAAGAAGGATGTAGTTTTGTTTGTGGCATCTTGCCTAACTTGTCAAAAAGCAAAAGTGGAACGTTAGAAACCTGGAGGTATATTGCAATCAATGAAGATACGTGAGTGGAAATGGGATACCATAACCAAGGATTTTGTCACTTACCACGTTTAGTGAGGGGGTGTGATGCAATATCATTGTAGACCGACTAAAAAAGTGTGCCCATTTTTTGCCAATTAACATGAAGTATTCTTTGGAGAAGTTGGCACAATTGTATATAAGAGAAATAGTTAGAATGCATGGTATTCCCTTTAGCATTATTTCATACCGAGATCCTAGATTTACATCAAGATTTTGGCAAAGCCTACAAGCATCTCTAGAGACTAAGTTGAGACTTAATTTAGTTTATCATCCTCAAACAGACGATCACTCTAAGAAGATGATCCAATCATTAGAAGATTTGATGAGAACTTATTTTCTATATCATTTAGGAAATTGGGAGAATGTGTTACCACTAGTGTAATTTACCTACAACAATAGTTTTCATACTAGTATAGGTATGACACCATTTGAGGCACTTTATTGTAAAAGATACAAGACTCTCATGTGTTGGTATCAAGATGGGGTAAATATGTTGGTTGGAGTGAAATTGCTGGAACAAACCATTGAGAACATAAAGTTGAAACAAGATAAAATGAAAACTTTTCAGAGCAAGCAAAAATCTTATACAAATAGAAGAAGGAAACATATAGAATTTAAGGCCAGAGACCACGTGTTCCTAAGAATTTCACCATTTATGGGAGTTGGAAGAACTATTAAGGAGAAGAAGTTGATTGCTATGTATATTGGGTTTTACCAAAGTAGCTTATGAATTAGCATTATTACCTTTGTTGCAAATCTTCACAATGTATTCCATGTGTCTCAACTGAGGAAGTATATAGATCCCAATCACATCATTGAGCTTGATGAAATTCAAACTCAAGAAGATTTATCCTATGAGGTTAGTCTTCTGAGAATTGAAGATAAGAGAATTAAGCAACTCAGGGGTAAGGACATTTTTCTAGTACGAGTGTTGTGAAGGAGTTTTACTGTGACACTAATTAGGAACTAGTGGATAAGATGCGGGAATTGTATTATGTACTCTCTCAAGGTAAGCACATTTTTTAGGATGAAAGTTGAGGAGTATTATAAGATCATGTTTTTATTTATGATTAAAGTGGGTCAAATAATTAAAAAGAGAAACTAAATTTAAATTAGTCGTGATAAATAAATTAATTACAAATGACTAGTTGTGGTATTTATATGATTATTTATGTGTTATTTTGATGAATATGATTGAATTTATATTAATGGGAGTTGGGAGAGTGATGATTAGCAAGATAAGTTGTGACTATAGTAGGTGTTCTTTTAAATAGAGGTTGTTGGGTTGGTTTTACAGGAACTTATTAAAAAATCTGTTTAAAAGAAGGGGGGATGCAAGTAGCAAACTAGAATTACTAAAAATACAATCCCCAATCCTAATGCTTTTATTTTTCTTCTTTCTCTTTTCTTTTTCTTCTCCATTTTTCTCAACCTCTTTCAATAGGGGAGTGTAAAAAAGTTGGTTCAAACCGAATTGGTTTTGAATCAAACAGAATTGATTTAAGTTGAATCAATTTAAGAAAAACTAACCGAATTGTTTTTTAAAATACAAATAAGTTCGAACCGATCTGGTTTCAAAACCAATTCGGTTCACTTTTTTTTGCCACTTAAAAAAGAAAACTTGACTTACACTCATTCCAAACACTCACGGTGGCTTAACACTTGGTCCTCACACTCTGAATTGTCCTTCATTTTTGTGTTGATTTGAAGCTTAAAAATTAAAAACAAGTTTTAATTTTCATTTGGGTGTCCATGACGGAACATAATTGCCTTTGAGTTTGTGATAAAAATGAGAAAATGTCATTTTGGTTTGGGGCATAGCAGATTGCAGAATATAGCAAGAGCATTATGACTTGTGGCTGTTTGGAACCAAATCTATAAAAGGAAGGGTGTGTATTACTATTTATCTATAGTGTGCGAGTGATTTTGGGGTTTAGTTTTGAGCGTTGAGTATATGGAATTGTTAGTGTTATTTGTTCAGAAATGGATTAGGACCTGTTACATAGAGACTCATCTTGTATTATTTACATGCCATTAATAAAATTCTTTTTTACTTTTAACAAAATATATATTTTGAGAAACAATTACTAACTGTTTTATTATGGTAAATTTTGATAAACAATTATTTTTTATTAGCTGGTGCATTTCACTTACCAAAAATTTGTAATGATTTTATTCACTTAAGGAGTTAACTATAAAATATTAAAGATTTTAATTATGCTTTGTTTTTATTTAGATACCTAATAAAAAACCTAATGATAGATTAAAATGTAGAGAAAGTTGACCGAGGACTGGGGAGAAGAGTTGTTCTCTGCCTTGAGCAGAGCCGGAGGCAAAGCTTTTAGTAACATGGCTGTTGGTTATAATAATGTGGATGTTGATGCTGCAAACAACTACGGTGTTGCTGTTGGAAATACTCCAGTAAGCTAATCTGTTTCCTCCTCCCTCTGCTATTATTGTTCCATTATATCTTAAAGGTGTGTTTTAATTTTTTAGTGTAGCAGAGTGACCATGTTTGATTGAAGAAGAATTTTGTTTCTAATAGAATCTATATGTACTGCAAAGATTACTAGTAATACCAGTAAGAATTTGATTCTGGAAACGAAATGTACTATCAGTAACAATTTACATATGATTATTCCAAATAATATGGTTTATCATGGATTATATGTTGGTAGTCTCACAGGTTAGGCATTATATGTTGACGGTATCAGTCTTTTCATTTTTCCTCGCTATGCATGACAGATATTTCATAATGTTAATTAATTATTGGTTCTTGAAATGCGGTGGCCGTGTTACTTAAAATACATTCCCTCAAGATTTCCACAATTGTTATGGTCTCATCGACGCGAATGTGAAAAATACATTGTTTAAAAAAAAAATTACTTCAACTTAAAACTATTTCAAATTAGTTCTAAATCAATTTAGAACCGATATTTTAAAAACTAATTCTCCAAAACAATTCAATTATTTTATTTAACAACTAAATTGTTTAAAACAATTTGGTTTAGGATTTTTTGGAAACCAGTTTTTGCAAACCCTTATCAATCTTTATTTCATCGAAAATCTTCTCTCTTCAGCATGTGACTCTATTTGCTAGTGGAATTCAAGGAAATCTTTTCCATTTCTCTTGATTTTGCTTGCTGATTAACGTAAGTCTAATCCTATTTCTTTGGGTCTTTTCTTGTTCTTTTCAGTTCAATTCTTCCCATCGAAGGAAAATTTTTCTTAAAATCCCAATTTTGTAGGTTCTTTCTTAGTTTTGGAGTTTTTACTAGATTCTTTTAGTTATTACTACAACTGGATTTTCCTTTCTCTTCAAGTTGAGCTTGAATAGGAAGAAATAGGTAAGAAAAGTCTTATCTTTGTTTTAATTTAGTAAAATCCTTAATCTAATGGTATGAAGGTATTTTTATGTGAGTGATTGATGTTTTTGATGTTGATTTGAATTTGGAATGTGTTTCATGGTTAAATGCATATTTGTTAAATGAATTATGTTTTGATTTGTGATTTGGGGTGTTTTGAATAATTGATGATATGTAGAGTTGATACTTCCTTTGAAATTGATTTGATTCATGTTGAGTTTGATGATAAATTGGGTTGTTGATTATGGGTTGTTGCTAGGAGGTAATAATATGTAAAATATGACTGTTTAAGGGCAAGTGTACCCTACGTAGTAGTAATAGTGAACTTAAGTCCAAATATCGTATTCAAAGGAATAGATCTAGTTCTCAAATAATTTAATTCAAAATATAAAAGAATAATATAAGAGAAACAATTATTTAATATATGTGTTTTCGATTGTTCAAATTGTGAATAGAATGCAAATAGATGAGAGTTATCAGTTCAGAATTCAATGAATATAATTTCTACTGCAATATTCTTACCCCTTATTTACAAAGCAATCTCTTTTTTTTTATTCATTTTTCACCAATAAATTAGCAAATTATTGTGATGTGTTTGGTCATTCACACTAGACTATAATCTTGACTTGTCTAGTTTGGTCATGCAAAATTCAAATTAGAATCAGTTTCTTTACTAATCAATTGGAAGTCTACCCAATAAATTTGGTCAATTCTGTTGGAGTGATCACCTACTTGCTTCCCAAATCAATTATCCAAATATCAATGATCATATGACTATTCAAATAATTAATATGTAACAAATATAATAGATAAAGAAATTAATCACTAAATAACATTAATGTAAAGTGCAAGAGGGAATCACAAATATTTTACATCACAACTCTAGAAAAATGGGTTTAGCCAGACATGGATAATGTATAGTCAAACATTTTAATAATTACATAGTACATTAAGTGGAGAAATAATTACTATAAGAACACTATGAATTGACTCAATCCAAAGTTTTCTTGTCGTTCCTTGTCTTCAGGTCACCAAACTAACTCTTCTTGCAAGCCAAAGTGAGTCCCATTTTTATCTCTCATCTTCTGGTATTTATATAAAGGGTTTGAGTTTTTTAGCATGATTGTGCTTCTTCAATAATTGCTCTAAAAAAATCCAATTTTTTTCCCATTTTTTTCTTCTCGTTTCTTAAGTATCTATCTAAAGTGGGAATAAATACTAAAAAGTGAGGTTTGCTAAGAAATATGCAATTCTTTTCTTACAAATAGATATAAAAAATACAGAAAAAAAACAATTTATCATATAACTTAGCCTGGTTTGAAGTATACTAAATTAGAGATACATATAAGATCATTATAATCTTATTGCTAAAGTCGATGAGGAGGAGTTAGTACCCTTAGTATATACTCAGATAGTAATTAATTGAGTGTCAATATTAGGTCACGTTGACGCTAGATAGTAGTTAACTATCTAATGAATATGTCCAGACTTCAATTGTTTGTCAATATTGGGTTGTGTAGACGCCAGACTCCAATTAGGAAAAAGTCATCACCTAGTATTCAAATTCAATGTGTCTTTTCGGAAAGCGTCATGTAACATCTCAAGAAATTCTAATACAATTAATATCATTCACAGGCTTAATACACTCATTTACAAATAAAATTATACCCAAAACACAAAAATTTACAAACGATATCAAAGATCATATACTGAACAACTCGCCTAGCGGGATATGCTGCCTAGCGAGAAACTGAGGTACCTCGTCTAGCGGCAAGTGTGGCCCAGCGAGAGGTCTTGGGTATGGTTTTCCAAAGAAAGGGTTTCGCTCAATAAGAAGTGTCGCTAGGTGAAAAAAAACCATACAAAAATGCTGGTAGAGAATACTTTGTGCTTAGCGAGACACATGGTTGGGCACAAAGCTATAAAATTACTTGGCAGAAGCAACTTTGTGTGGACAAGACTTGTCATCTAACGAGATCATGTAGACTGCTAAAACACCAATTGCATAATCCTTTACCATTTCAACCAATCCCATCTAAAATTCCAACTATATTCCAATAGATTATCCTCCAAGATTCTTATATCCTATAAAATAAAAAAGACTAGGTTGGCACTGCTGAGTCATTCCTTCTTCAACCCTGTTGACTTAATTCTCTCACCTCCTCACTGTTATCTACTCTCGTGCAAGACACGATCATCATAGCATACAGAAAACACATGCAAGCAAGGGTAAGCTCATAATAGCATAAAACACTTTAAGTATGAAAAACAAGTTAAATTAACATTAACATTCATCTGACAAACAATCACACTTATGTTCCTTTTAAGCATAAGTTTTCATAATTACAATATCACAAACAATCACACTTATGAATCATTTGTGTTGTATTTGAGGGATATCATGCTTTTATGTTTGAACTTACCTAATTTTTGGAAATCAGTGTATCTTTTTTTATTATGGGAAGGCATTCCTTATGATTTCTTTTTTAAGTAATAATACTTTTTTTAGTCGATAAAAAAATATCACATAACAAGTTTTTTCAAAAAGACTAACTACATTAATACCAAGGTGGTCCATCTAACTTCTCCCGCACTGGTGTCTACCTGACCCCTATGATAACCAATTGAAGTCTAGGCATAGTCATATGATATCTAACTGTTATTTGTCGTCCTCTTGAGCCAATTTGGAATTGTTATTTGAGTACGTCCTTTTGGTGTATTATCGCCCTCACAAGCCTTAACACTAATGCATTCTCGTCTTTACTAGGCCCTAGCATCAGGATCACTTAGATCTACTCGTATTCCTAACTCAATATACCATAAACAGGGTTTCGTTACCTCCTTGTAACAATCCATACCACAATGATTTTACTATTACTTCCAACAACTCACCAATCACAAAACATGCATCAATTCATCAAATCATCCTTTAATCTCAAATCAGTCAAATCACAAAACAAGCATAGTTCACTAAATACATATGCAATCGATATTTAAAAACATTCCAAGTTCAAACCATTATTAAAAATCTCAATCACTTATATAAAAGTTCACTCATTTCATAAAAAAATGTTTATAGCTTAAATTAAAGATAAGAATTGAGCTCTCCTTACCTATTTCTCCCTTTTGAGCTGAATTTGCAATATAAGGAAAATTCAACCACAGAAATCACTCAGAACCTATTAAAATCCCTAAAACCAAAAAGGAACCTAAGAAATTGAGATTATAAAGGAGGATTCCCTTTCAATGGAAACAATTGAACTAAAAAATAAACAAAAAAAGATTCAAAGAATTAGGATTAGACACACCTATAATGATTAACACTCAAAATCAAGAGCAAAGGAAGAGATTTTGTCAAATTCCATAGACCCGAAGGCTCACATGCAAGGAAAGTAAGTTTTTGGAGTTTGAGAGAAAATGAGAGAATTGGTGAGAATGGAGGGGAATAATGAAAAAGAGAAAGAATGGAAAGAAAAGGGTTTGGGGTCGAGGTCAAGGTCAAGGTGCACTTAGTAACTTCAAATTGCTATTTGCACCCCAGAAAGAAATTTTCGAATACTTCTTGAAAAGTCAATTTGAGTACCTAAATTCAAAAGAATACTAAATATCCTTAGTCCTCACCTTACTAACCATCATTCCACTAGATTTCAATATTTCAAATCCACTTAATCCTAATTACATTTATCAAAATAAAAGAAAATGATTAATATGAGGAACACAAGCAATTATTTCGAGATTAATTAATTTATCAATCATGACCAAACTTAAATTGAATTTCTCTTTCTATTTATTTCATACACTTATAATGTATAATTTTAAAACAAGACCTTAGACGTCATATTATGTGATTGTGTTATTCTAAGTACTTATGCTTAAAGAGAACATAAGTGTGATTGTTTGGTTGGTGATATGGTGAGTGAATGATTATGTTGATATGATTAGTTTCTCATATTGAAAGAGATTTATGTTATTATAAGCTTACTTTTTCTTGTATGTGTTTTATGTATGATTGTGATTATCGTATCTTGCACAATAGCAAATAACAATTATGAGATTGAAAGACAAGGTTCTTTTTTGGATTAGCATAGGATATGTCAATTATGATGTGATTATGTAATGTAAATTGACTTGTTAAACTTGATGTTTAGAACTTGTATCAGAATGTATTAATGTTTAATGATAGAACTATCATATATAGAGTTATCTAAGTATGTGTGATAAAACCTTGTATGTAGAAGTAGAACTTGTTTTGATTTTGGTTTGAATGACAGAGAGTTATGCAGTAGATGTTCTACAATTCTACAATGTCTTGCTGGGACACAAGTCTCACCCAGCACAAAGTTGCCACTATGAGGTAATTCCTTGGCTTTGCACCCAACGACATGTCTTACTCAGCGCAAAGCACATTTGTGGGGTTTTTCACCCAGCGACACCTCTTGCTAAGTGAGGTCCTTTTATTGGAACTTCATAACTCGGACCTCTTGTTGGGCCACATGTCGTTAGGTGAGGTGTCTCGGTTCCAAGTGGGCAACATATATCGTTGGGCAAGCTGTTCAGTATATGATCATCGAAATTGTTTGTAATTTTTTGTATTTTGAGTATAATTTTATATGTAAATGGATTTAATAGGTATGTGGATCATATTAACTATAGTAGAATTTCTTGGAATGTTACAATTTTTGTTTTAAAGGCTTTTTTTAATAAACATTTCTGTTACTCCTTTATTTTCTAGAATATTTTTCGCGTTGAGATCCACGTGTTAACAAAACTTATTTAAATTTATCTAAAATATGTTTTAAATTTCTACACCTATGACATTTTCTTGCAATTTTTTATTACTTTTAGATCTATGACATTTTTGAGTGTACTTTTTCGGTTTTTATCATTAACTCTAATTAATTTTATAATGGCATGTTAATAAAATGAAGAATATTAATTTGATAATTAAAATAATAAAATATTTTAAAGTAAGATAAATATATTATTTTTAAGTGTGTAATTTAACTGAATAAGGTATTTATTATTTTATTAAAATGTGGAAATTAGTATATTATTTTTTTATTTTTAATATTATTACTAATAATTATTATATTACTTTTATTAAATAATCATTGTCTTTTTGGTAACAAAATTTAAAGAATATAATTACGTTTATTTTTAATTTACATTACATAATAAATTATATTCATTTATCATTTTATATCTAAATAGTTTTCAATATATTATGAACAAAATTATTTTTGAACTAGAAAGATAGAAAAATAAAAGGGTAATGATTATTATTTTTATATTTCATATAATTTTTAATATGGTATTATTACTAAGTTATAAAAACAAAAAGAATTTTATAATTTTAAAGAAGTCCAATATTAAAAGCAAACCATTAAATTAAAAAATAAGAACGTAATAAAACTATTGTTCATATTATATTAAAATTAAAAAATTATAAAAATAAATTATATCTAACCACCTTACTAATCCTAACAAAAACATAATTGCGTCTATGCATTCACATTTCTATTTTGATATGTTATAACAATTTTAGAGTTTTAGTTTAATATGTATTGTAAATATAGAATATAAATAATTTACTATATTATTATTATTATCATTTTGCGTATAATAATTTTAGTTTAGTATGTTCTAAAACATATTTTGTTAAATTTTATATTTCTTTGTTTATGATAGCATGTAGAAACATGTCCTATCATCAATAAATAACAGATTTTCAATGAATTTGAGAAAATTGGAAGAGGAAAGAGTTTTGAATAAAATTCAAAATATTGTTGTATCTGTGTATTTGCACTTTTATTAAAATATTAATGATCAAAAGTATACATATATTAATGGTGAAGATCTCCATTTATTAGTGGTGAAGATCTCCATTTATTAATATCGTAAAACTTATATTTGTGTTAAGGGGGTTTACCTTAGTTGGTTGAGCAAAGTATGTGCATGAGTTATTGTAAACTTCCTAACACGGTATTCAATTCCTACAAGACAAAAAAAAAGTAAAACTTATATTTGTGAGAGTGAAGAAGTTATTAAATGTTTAGAAAGGTAAAATAGTCATAAAATGTAAACACCGAAAATCTTATTCCCATTATATAATACTAACAAAAACATCAGGTTCATAATTTAATCTGTTTGTAATAACATGATAAAATATAAATAATTTTCACTATGTAATTTTGCATATAATAATTTAGTTTAGTATGTTTTTTTGTTTATGTTAACATGATAGAAACATGTTAGATCATCAACAAATATGTAAGATTTGCAATGAATTTGAAAATAGAGAGAAAATAAAGTTTAAATAGAATTAAACATATTGTCGTTCATGTGTATTCACATTTATATTAAAAATATTTATGATCAAAGGTATATATTAATGATGTTTAAGGAAGGTTGATGTGTATTTGCATTTATTAATATGAGAGAAGTCATAAAATGTTTAGAAGGGTAAAATAGTTATAAAATGTGAACACCAAAATGTGTTATTTTCATTATATATTATGTAATATTGTATATATATATATATATATATATATATATATATATATATGTGTGTGTGTGTGATTATAAATTATAGATAGTAGAATAATTATGTATGTTGGATATAAATGTTTTAAAGTAATTTTTTTTTAAGGTTATAAGGTTGATCTAGTGACAAAGTTTATCTTTGGGAAAGAAGAGGTTCTGGGTTCAAGCCCTCCTTTGAGCTTTGAGAAAGCAATTTATTTTTTAATTTTCAAATAGGTATAAGGGTAGAATAAGTATTTTGAAAAGTGGACATTAAAAGAGAAATTCATTTTTATATATATAGTAAAACAATTATGTATGTTGGATATAAATGTTTTAAAGTAATTTTTTTCTTAAGGTTATAAGGTTGATCTAGTGACAAAGTTTATCTTTGGGGAGGGAAAGGTTAAGGATAGAATAGGTATTTCAAAAAGTGAACACGAAAATTCCCTTTATTAATATTATAGATTATTGATTATACTTATAAATTATAAATGATATGACAATTATGTACCTTGGATATAAATAATTTAAAGTAATTTTTTCTTAAGGTTATAAAATTGATCTAGTGACAAAGTTTAATTTTAAGAAAAGAGAAATTATATGTTTGAATCTCTCTTTTTTAACAAAGTAATTTATTTTTTAATTTTCAAATAGATAAAATAAGTATTTTAAAAAATAAACATTAAAAAAGGAATTTTCTTTATTAATAATATAGATAAATAATATAATATTATTAATTATACATATAAATCATAAATAATAAGACAATTATGTATCTTAAATATAAATAATTTAAAATAATTTTTTTGTTCTTTTGACAAAGTTGCCATGAGAGAGTAATAATTTGTCGCTGCCCAAAAGCTTAACTCAGGTGATTTATTTCTTCTTTTATCCCTTGATAACTGGCATCCTAGGCCCGTGAGATGTTCTAGCAGTTACAGCGAAGTTAGTTACTTAGGGATCATCAATGTCATTCAACTCGTTAACTGCCCACATCCAATCCAAAACTAAATAAATTAAATGCATTACTTAATTAATTTATGGTTTAAAGATCATTAAGTGTAAAACAATTTTACACTTAGATCACAATATGAGTCTTACGATAAATGATGTTTATGAATGAATGAAAATACAAAATACTTTACGCTCAGTCATTTACGTACATAAACTATCTTAATTTAAAGCATTTTTTAACCTCAATTATCTTGATGAATATTTTCATTTTGTTGCCTATTTTTTACAAATAAACTATATTAATTAAAAACACTATAAAGTATTAGGAATCTAAAAATAATAAAAAATTACAATAACTAAAATCATACAAAACAATATTTATAGGAAATTAAAGCATATGTATACCTTTAAAATATTTCAAATGGTTAGCAAAAGACTAGGGGAACCATATGGTTAGTAAAACGATGGGGGAACAATATACAAGTTTATTATATAAGCTTAGATTTAAATGTGTAGTCAAATTCAAATAAAAGAACACATTTTTACAAGCTTTACCAGGAATAATGTAAGTATGATATAATTTCAGACTCTTTGCATTTGTTTAATTATTAAAAAGCCTTGACTTGTATGTTAATTATTAATTTTAGTAATTAATTTTGGTGTAGGCTCGCTTTAAATAAAATTAAGTATGGTATAACATTACATTTGAATGTTGAAGTCAAACTCGAATAAAGGAATCAATTTTATTAGAATTAGAATCGAAGTTTGCGTCGTTGGTCGGCGTATTCACATTCACGAAGCCTCCAAGGAAGATTGTAAAATTACTACCCACAGAACTACGGCATTTCTTTTCCTTTTTCATAACACCATTTTCACGTTACCCCAATGATTAAGGTATCGGTTTTCATTTCATTGGTACCAATATAGAAACGTCACCCTTCATACGGTTTTCCAATTCCAATAGAAAATTTGCTACGATTGAGTGGCATCCAAGTATTCCTTTCCGTTCTGATAGATTGCAACCTTCGTATCGTACACGTACACCGTCGTGTGTGGAAAGTGGGAAAACATAACTCCGCAATTTCGAACCCCATAGCATCGCAATTCACACACTTGCGAGATCCGAAGGAAAAGCGTACGATAAGATCGTCCAGAGAAGAAGGTATATTTCTCCGATTCAGTTTCTTCCTTCGTCAATCTCATTCTCCAAAATCATCCATGAATTAATTAACAGTATATCTTTCGACCATTGGTTACGGAATCGTGGATTCTTTTAATTTTATGTTTTTGCAGGAGATGGCGGATTGTAAAGTAATTGATGAAGGTGGGAAGAAAGAGAAGAGTGGTACCAGTCCTGCTGGGAGTGAAAAGAAGAAACGCAGCGGTGTTTTGTCGCGAATTTGGAATGGGATATTTAGGTTACATGGTGATGATTTTGAGAAGAGACTTCAATACATTTCTAAGGAGGAAGCTCAGGTTATGACTAGAATGAGCAGGAGATCCCGATCCTTGAGGAGAATTTCCCGCCATCTTATTGTGTTTTCTGTCATATTTGAGGTGTGCTAATGGTTCATTATACTTTTCTTCACATTTTTTAACATTTGCTGTCAATCAATAATGCATGCTTTTCTGAGTTTCATTGTCAGATTCCTATGTGCTTCGGTTTTATCATATTTTGTCCTTTGAACATGATACCACAGCGGTTATTCTTTGCCAATGTAAATCAATATTTAAAGGAATTCAAATTGGGTAAATAGTTTATACACCGACCCTACAAAGAACTTTCATATTATCATCCGGTCACAAATTACAATTTATGAAATGTTCATTAATTTTTACAATAACTATCTTAAGAGTTATATCTACCTACCATGATTTCTGGTTGGTTGAAGGTGTGAAGAGTTCTATAGCAGTGTATAGAAATTAAACTCTCAAAATATTTAGCTTCTCAACAAGGCTCATTGATACTATTATATTGCTGAGGGTTTTTTTTTTTTTTTTCTGAGTTAAAGTTTAGGACACAGAGATAGGGAGGGAATATTTAATCAGGTTGGTCATTAGTTTTTACTGACATGCCAACTAAGTGGTTTGTTAGTTTCTCTGTTTCTAGATAAGTTGGTCTTGTTACCTGTTGCTCTTACTTTTAATATGCTAGTTAAAATGAAAGGAGGAATTTTGCTTAAAGTAGTTTCGACTTTCAGGTCATTGCTGTAGTTTATGCTATTATGACAACAAGATCACTCGATATGAATTGGAAAATGAGAGCAATCCGGGTTTTGCCAATGTTTCTTTTGCCTGCAATAGCCTCTGCTACCTATACAGCATTTGTCAGCTTCACAAAGATGTGTAAGTGTCATATGATTTACAATTAACATGCTCATCTTGCAGAAGCTAGTGTACATTTTTATTTCTATATAAAAATTGAAATTTTGGATGTATGTTGTGTATTCTCCTCTTCTACCGTGATTGAGAATGCTGAGACTTAATCTGCAATTGTCATCTATATTGATGGGGTCTTAACTTTTATGTAGTAATTCTCAAAAGTGAGTTTTAAGCCAATAATTGTTCATTAACTTCTTGAGCAGTGCCTTTAATTGGTAGAGCCAGTGGAAAAGTCTGTAGTTTAGTACTTTACTAGGTGAATGATTTTATGAAAGAATGTCTGATTTTCTTCATGATGTCATATTCATAGCTCCAGTTACCCTGCAAATGCTGATATCAATGCTTGATCTCAGTGGGTTTAAAATTCATTAGAAGGTAATGTAATCGTGTTCAAGTGGCTCTAATGAAACTTAAGTTTAGAGGAAGGTGCATGTAGGAGCAGCATTTGACACTATTAAGTAATTTCTTGCCATCAATAATTATTTATAAAAGATATTCTTCACAATTAGAGTGATTTAACATTAACAATTTCATGATGCAGTTGTCAGACAGGCAACTAGTGCTTCGAATTTTATAATTTATACTAAGTGAAAATAAAATTTCCTTACTTTTTGAATTTTTATTTATAATGTGTGATTTTATAGGCGATCGCAGGGACCAGAAAATTCTTGAAAGGCTTCGAGCTGAAAGGCAAGAAAAAATTGATGAGCTCAAAGAAAAGACAAATTATTACACTACACAACAGCTCATTCAGGTGATTGTTTGAAGCAAGTTTCAATATCACCTTTTTTTCATTATGTCGTCAGGAGTGGACGAAATAACTTAAGGTTTGTAGTCTGTCGGGGTTTATTGATATTGTGATTAAGTTTAAAGGCACAGTACTATTTAAATTTTAAGAATCCTATCAAGCTTGATTACACGGCTCCTAGTTCTAGGTTACGTTCAAAATTTTGATCCATGACATTCAAAATCTAGTGCTTTTATTTTCGAAAAGAATCAATAATATGAGCATGTGAAAAAAATCATATATAATTAAGGTTTTTATACATTTGATTTTAAAGGCTATGCCTATGTGTATGCTTTAAATTGCATTACCGAAGAGAAGCTCGATGGTATCTCTTTGCAACTGCTTTAATATTATTGTGTGTCATGCTTGTGGTCACTCAGAGATATGATCCAGACCCAGCCGCAAAAGCAGCTGCTGCAACTGTTTTAGCATCTAAGTTGGGTGCAGATTCTGGTTTGAAAGTGTTCCTTGGGGACGAATCCAACCTCGGTGCCACGGTAGGGAAGAGCAATGACGTTGAACTTGTGCAGTCCTCTGGACTTCGAAATCGGAGACAGGTTCAATCTAGATCCACTAGTCCAGGGACAACCCCACCTAATTTTGCTGATCAACAATTAGTTGGTCAAGAAAGTCAGACTCTTGAGCTCAATCAGACTGTTGTTGAACATCACCAACCTCAAAGTTCAACTGCACAAGATGGAGGATGGATTGCTCGGATTGCAGCTTTACTTGTGGGTGAGGATCCAACACAATCATATGCTCTCATATGCGGTAACTGCTATATGCATAATGGTAAGGGGGCTGGATTTGATGTTTTATGCTCATGTCCTTTTGCTTTTATTGCCGAATAAAGATGACTGTAGTATTGTACTAGTCCATTTTGTTTTTTGTATTAGACCATGTTAATATATATTAATACACTGGTCGGGAAATGTGTATTTTACCGACTTATTTTCTTTCAGGTCTAGCTCGGAAGGAGGATTTCCCATTTATCACATACTACTGCCCGCATTGTCATGCTTTGAATAAACCAAAGCAATTGGATGAGCGTATCTCTACTCTTACTTCTCCAAACACAGGGACTCCAGGAACTCCAAAAACAGACGATGGTGTCGTTTATGCAGTAAAGAAAGCTAGGGCTTCTGCAGCCGAGAGTGTAATCACAAGCAGTAGTCCAGGAAGTGCTTCTAGCTCTGAGATTGAGGAAGTATCAGAAAGGGTAAGTGTGGACGGTAAAGTTGATTAAAAGAACACCATTTTTTGAGGATTTCAGCTGTGGGGATGACATGTCTTGCCCTTTGTTCTGGACACAAACTGACTATATATAATGGGAGGAACTTTGCAATTGTTTTCCTTGATTGGCTTTGCAAACCCGAAGAGTGCTGAAATACTTTGATACGTCTAGTGATTTGTGCTACATAGATTACACGTATTGTTTGTTAAAGCAATTTTGGCTTTATTTTTACTTTTTTGTGAGATTATATCCGTCAGTGTTCTAGTTTGAAAACTCGAACTGCACCTCAGAAATTTTGAAGACTGGATTTGTATCCATTTTGTTTAATGGATTTCAATTTTATGTATCCTGGCATTTTGTATATACACGGCGACAATTATTGTTTATTTGTTTAAAACATTTATCATTGTACTTGATCATATGCATAGCACTTGGAATAGCAAAGGGACACGAGTGGTTTTGGCCGTATCCATTCTCAGTTTCCAAAAAGTGTGGGTGGTTTTGCTTTGGGTATGACATTTTAATTCTTATTTTTGTCCCTTAATGGTTATACTTGTAAGTACCTGTTATATTACTTTTTATAATTTAAATTTACTTACATATTATTAAATAAATTATATATTAAGTTATTAATTATATTTTAATTTAAAAAATATATAAAAAATAATAAATAACAATAAATTATAAATTAAGGTTAAAGAGTTAAAATTTTTAATTAAATATATAACTTTAAACTTATTATATAATGATTAAAATTATAACGGAGTGGGTACATGTTTCGAGTTCAGGTACAAAGTGGGTAGTACATACCCATATCTAGTCAAAGTAGGTAATATTCATTAAAATCAGGATGGATTCGAGACGGTACCCACAGCCAGGATATTTTTACCATCTTAACAACACTATTGATTTGCTTGGTCATTATTTTATTGGTTGTGTAAATTCTATGTAGTTTTCAACATAGAGAATGGTTTCTCTAGTTTCATATACTAAATGTTTTACTTAATCTGACTTTATCTTTACTATTACATTAGTGAGAAAACTATCTCTAGTTTCTCATACTAAATGCTTTACTAAATCTAACTTTATCTTTACTATTATATTAATGAGGAAAGTAGAGATGGTAAAATGGGTTAGGCCTATCAGTTAATTACAATTTTGGTGGGACAGGATAGGGAATTTGGTCTCCTAGTCCATTTTTGCCTGTCTCACCTAATTTGTCAACCTGCAAGATGAGATGCTGGTCTGCCACCCTAAATATATTAATAATAATAATTTTATATTAATTATATTATAAATATAAAATATAATTAATCAATTAAAATTAAAAATATGAGAATCAATATATTAAACAATCAAATTTTAGTATCGTTTTACTTTATAAATTAATTAAGTTATATTAAAATTTAATTTCGATTAGAAATAAATAGAAAATTGAAAATTTAGTTTAGACATTCAGTGAATTAAAACTAAAAACATAAAAGTGGTGAAATTGGCAAATTGAATTGAGAAACTTAAAAATAAAATTGATAATTTTTTTAATTTGAGAAAATTAGTAAATTAGAGTTAGAGAAAGTATGAAAGCGAGAAACTCACTAATTTACTAGTTTGATTTTTAGACTAGGTTGGTTAAAATATTTTTATTTTGATATTTGGCCTAAATAAAAATAACTTTGTTTAGGAAGAAATAAAAATTTGAAATTAAAAATTTGCACAAAACTAATGGAGTAGCCCGCTAGTTAATCAGCTCACCTACAGGCAAGGTAGACCTGACAGTTTAATTTGTCCTTAGTATGGTGGTCAGTCCACCCCACCCTGTTTTTAGCATGCTGTAACATCCCAAAATTATTGGCACTTTCTATGATGTTACGTACAAATAAAACCATATGTTTTCACATAATTTATTACTCAAAATATATAAGGGAAAAGATTATGCATTCAATCATTAACTTAGTATAATTCAAAACTTTAAAAAACTAATACACTGCCTCAGCTCGCTAAGCGAACCCAATCGCCCAATGAGACCCAGGGTAGCTCTCGTCTAGCAACAACTACCGCTTAGTGAGGACCTTATATCAGACTATCCTAGTAAAGGGATTTCGCTCAGCAAGACAAGTCGCTGGGTGAAAAATCCTGATCAATTCTAAACATAGAGTAATCTGCATTGAGTGAGACATCCCGTTGGGCACAAATCCAATCATATTTCAATTATGACAACTTTGTGTTGGGGAAGATATCCCGATGGGTGCAAAGCTGCAAAACTTCCTAATAAGGCTAAATTTCGCCCACAAGACCCTGCAGAATGCAGAACCTCAGCTGCATAATTTCCACATTTCTCTAACACATTCAGGACTCTGTACCTGCAACCTTGCATCATGCATACTCACATTCAAACCATACATACTCTACTAATATTACACATACAACCAATATACCACTTAGTTTCAAGATACATACATATGTACTCATGCTCAATATCATTTAAGTAATTCATAGCTCATACTTAAACACAACTATATAAGTTTAAATTATAGATTCAATATAACCTATGTACATAAACTATACAACACAAAATGGACTCTCTAGTCTCTATTAAGTCATCATCCTTCTCATTCCAAGCTCTATTGCTTCTGAGATCCACCACTCTTGTCTACTTTCGTGGAAAGCACGATCGTCATAATCAAACACAAGTACCTAAAAATAAGGGTAAACTTAAACATAATAAGTCAAATTTCATGAAACATATCATAACTATCAATTTAACATGATATAACTCAATCAACAAATATGTCATACATGTTAATATTCCCTTAAACATAAGCACACATCTCAATAAGACCATAAGACTCAACATTTTCTAGAAAACACACATTGAATTCGAGGCAGTCCTTTTCAGTATCCTTTTTCAACTGGTGTCTAACATCTATTTGACTCAACGTTCCACCAGTTAGGCCAGGGCAACACTCATTAGTACTTCTAACTGATGTATGACATCTATAGGACCCAATGAACATCCAATCTCTACCCGAGTACACCCTTTTGGTGTAGAACACCAGGATGACAATAATCATTCAGATATCTCTAATTCAATGCACACGACTCAGTTACCATATGTAACAACCCTCAAACAAATCATGAATAATCATAAAGATATTCACACAATCGACATACACATTATCTCAAATAGCTCATTCATACATTCAACATATAGTTTATCACACATAGCTCAATAATATAATTAACATGCAGGCTATCACAAATAGCTCAACCATGAAATTCACATATACATTATCTCAAATAGCTCAATCACAAATCAAAATACACATTATCTTAAATAAATCAAAATGCACATTATCTTAAATATTTCAAAATATAGTCAAAATACTCGTTATCTCAAATAGCTCAAACCTCTCGATTACCAAATCAACATTCCTTTAACTAAAATCAACAAAAGATCTTATCTTACCTATTTCTCCTTGAAAAAGCTGATTTTGAAGATAAAGAAGAATTCACCACAAAAACCACTCAAAACCTATAAGGATCAATTCTTAGAATTGGGAACGATGGAAGAGATCGTATTAGAATTCGACACTCCTAGGTGTCACATGCAAAGGGGGGAGATTTAGAGATATGGTAGAGATTGTCAAAAGAGAGGGAGAGTGAAAAGGAAAAGTGAGAAAGAAAAAAAGACTGAAGCTATATGTAGCTATTCTTATTTTCCAACCGAATTTTCCTTATAAATTTAATTCCAAAGTAAATTCTGTAACAACCCAATTTTCATAAATGAGGTATTTTAGTTATTTTAAATTAATTGAATTAGATAATAGAAATTTAGTCATTTATTATAATTAATTTTTCAAAGAAACTAAAGTGTATATATATATATATATATATATTAGAGGAAAAGAATAATAATAAATAGATTTATATTTATATTATATATTTTTAGTAGGAGTTTTCATATTATTAGTTAAGGGGTTAAGGGAGAAGGTAAGAGAGTTGGATAGGCTAGGCCCATTAGGGTTGTTATGTGACAAGGGAAGGAAGAGGTATGACCACTCTTGCCTTATTTTTACCCTATAGTTTCTTGAAGTTTAGGAAATGAAAAAGAGAAGTCATAGAGAGAAAAAGGAAGAGAGAAACTTATTCCCGCACAAACCTTGTGCAGTTTTTCTAATCTCATCATTGTGAATTCGTTAACCGTTGGATCGGGATTGAAATTGGACAATAGGTTCTACAAATGTGGCTCTCCATTCTGACCATTCAAATCGGCATTTGGGGCTCTATTTTGGAAGCAAATGGCAGTGCAATAGAAACTCTATTTTGGCAAGGAAAATATTCGTTTGTCTCTGTTTCTTCATTGAGGTAAGGGAGTACAAAATCATCTCTCATGTGGCCAGTGTAGATAAATGGGTATTTAAGCAATCCCTAAGCTTCGATAGGTTTCAATGTTGCATTATGCTATTGAAGGGTTATTAACACCCGCAGCGAGTGATGGTAACATGTTTTGTGCATGACTGTGCATGATTATGGATGACTGTCAAATTAGAATTTATATATGGTTGGTTTAATGTAATAATTTTTTTTATTAGAGATGTTTTTGAATGAGAAATATAAGAGAAATTGAGGTTCAGGTGTGGTTGACACTCATGAATAATTATTAGATGTGGATATTAATTTATTTTGTTGGATTATGGAAGTACGTGTACCCTATCGGATTATTTGGATGTAATAATTATGTTGACATTGAGGTTTTCCCTTTTTATACCTTATAGCTTAGTACCCTTGAACAAAGTAATGAATAGTATTGATTAGTCTCTTGTGTTAAAGTTGGGTTCTATATAAGAAATAGTGTAATGGAGGTGAACCCTAAGTCTTCCTAAGGATTAAAGTTTCATGTGTTTATGCAATTGATTAGTTTGTTTGTTTCAATGAATGTTATTGATTATGAAATGGTGAGGAACTTAATTATATTATTGATTAATGAGATAGTTAAGTAATTGCTTTATTATTTGAATGATTCTCCATACCTAAAGGATTAGATGTTAGGTGTTGGATGTTTTCTTCCATTGAAAGGATTGATAGAAAATTAATTATTATCCATTCAATTGTAGGTGTGTTGATAATAAACAAAAGAGATAGATAAGTAGCATACTTGAGGGTTTTGAGTTAGAATTATATTTTATGAACTTTATAAGTTGAATACTTATTATCTGAACATTTTCGTATGAACATACCTTGGTGGAGAACAGGAGTTTAGTTACCAGCTTAGCCCATAAAGTTCTCCAGAAATGGCTAAGGAACTTCACATCCCTATTAGGCACTATAATAGAGGGTATGTCATGCAAACGGACAACCTCTCTAAAGAAAAGTCTTGCGATGTTACTCCATCATCCACTTGGCAGGGTATAAAGTGGTCCATTTTAGAAAATCTGTCAACTATCAAAAGATGGAGTCTGCACCTTGTTGGGTATGAGGAAGGCCTAGGACAAAGTCCATACTAATAGCTAGCCAAGGTGCAGAAGAAGCAGGTAAAAATGTATAGAGTCCATGGGGCATTACCTTAGACTTAGCCTCAAGACAAGCTAAACATCTAGAATAATTCCTATAGACATCTTTTTCCATATGGGGCCAAAAGAATTTTTCTTTCAAAAACAATAAGGTTTTATTCATTCCAAAATTCCCCATGAGCCCACTTTCATGGCTCTCTTTTGTCAACAGATTTCTCATAAATCCTTGGGGTATACAAAGTCTGCCATCTTTGAAAAGATACCCCTCACTAGTGAATAACTCATCTTGGGTTTTAGATGCAGATGTAGAGGCAGCATAAATGGAGCCAAAGTCCTTATTAGATGGATTCATGGCCCTTATGTCATCAAAGCATATAATGTTAGCACTCAGAGTGGTATAAAGAGTGTGCCTCCTAGACAGGGCATCAACTACTACATTATTTTTTCATTTCTTGTATTTAATGATATGTGCAAAGGATTCAAGGAATTCAACCCATTTAGCATGCCTTTTATTCAGCTTACCTTGTCCCCTCATATATTTAAGTGACTCATGATCACTATGAATGAAAAACTCCTAAGGAGCAAGATAATGCTCCCAAGTCTGAAGGGTAATCAAAGCATAAAACTCTTTGTCATAGGTGGGGTAGTTGAGAGGGACTCCATTGAGTTTTTCACTTAAATAAGCAATAGGGTGCCAACCCTGCAACAACACATCTCCCACACCCACACCAGAGGCATCACACTTAAGTTCAAAAGTTTTAGAAAAATCTTGTAATGCTAAGACTGAAGCACGAATAAGCTTATGCTTGATTAGAGAAAAGGCTTTTTCCTGTTTGTCACCCCAAAGGAAAGGAGTATCCTTCTTCACCAACTCATTTATTGGTGAGAAAAGTGTGGAGAAGTTAGGCACAAAGCGCCTATAAAAACTAGTGAGACCATGAAAGTTCTTGATCTCTGTCACACTTTTTGGGGTGGGCCATTCTTGGATGGCTTTGATTTTTTTGGGATCCATATGAATCCCTTGAGAATTAACTACAAATCCTAAGAATACCACACTCTCAGCACAAAAAGTATATTTTTCAAGGTTCCCAAAGAGGTGGTTGGTCCTAAGTATGCAAAAAACTTGCCTGAGATGTCCTAAATGATCATCCAGGCTCCTACTATACACTAGTATATCATCAAAATAAACTACACAAAATTTTCCTAAACAATCCCTTAAGACATTATTCATTAGTCTCATGAAAATGCTAGGGGCATTTGTTAGGCCAAAAAGCATGACCAACGATTCATAAAGACCAAATTTGGTCTTAAAAGCGGTTTTCCATTCATCACCCTTTTTAATCCTTATCTGATGATAACCACTTCTAAGATCAATTTTTGAGAAAATTGTTGCCTTATGCAATTCATCCAGCATGTCATCAAGCCTAGGGATTGGGTTCTTGTATTTGATGGTGATGTTGTTGATTGCTCTACAACAATCCACACACATCCTCCATTGGCCATTTTTCTTGGGCACCAACAAGACTGGCACAACACAAGGACTGAGGCTCTTTTGAACCCAACCTTTCTCCAATAAATCTTGAACTTGAGACTCAATCTCCTTGGTCTCCATGAGGTTGATCCTATAGGCAGGCTTAGGCTAGCCCCAGGAACCAAATCAATTTGGTGTTCTATACCCCTAACAAGAGGAAGCCCTTTTGGAACTTTGCTAGGAAATATATCACCAAATTCCTTTAAAAGCTCTTGAACCCCAACAGGAAGGTTCTCGCTTTCAAGATCTATGGCAGTGCTAGAAGTAGAGGTAGAAGGGGAAACATAATGAGATGCCTATTTGCAAAGGATAAGATAGAAAGGTTTATCAATTAAGGGAGCCTCTTTTAAGTCCAATTTTGTTGCAAAATAGGCTCTCTTTACTCCAAACCTTCTTGGAAGGGGCATCACCTTCCAACTCTTTCTCTTTACCCCTTTCAAGCTTTAGGGGTAAAGTTTTTTCTTTTGACTTTTTTTTATGCTCTTCTTCTCTCTTATTCTTTATGAATAATTGATCCTAAGCCACCTGAGCAAGTGAAGAGGATACAACTTTATGCGTCTATCCATATAAGTGAGGATGATGTAGTGGGAATGACCATGATGGATGGCTTTCTTATCATACTATCATGGTCACAAAGTATTTCATCACTGTAAATCCTTATAGATATTGGAACCTTCACTTGCTCATTGACCTTTATTTCCCCATGCTCATTAAGCTATTGGAGTTTATAAGGTTTTGGATGGGGAATTGGGGTCAAGGCTGGCTTTTCAACCAACCTAGAGTTGCAGTAGTTACAACAGAACCCACTATCTACAATGAAAGAACACACTTTGTCATTACTTTGCACCTTGTGTGGAATATGTTCTCTTTTTTAGATTGGGTAAGCTCTAAAGGTTGGCTTCCAAGAAGCATTCTAATCATCAAGAGGTCTCCCTCATATGATAAGCATCTTCACAATCTGAGTATGATGCATGACCCCTTTCTTCCTCACTCTCACTAGAGGAGGCAGATAAGCTACTTTCACTACTGTAAATGTCTTTCCCCCTTATGATCATGGTTGTTTTGTTGGGGCATTGAGAGGCAATGTGACCTCTCCCAAGACACTTAAAGCATTTTATACTACTTTGTTTCTCATGAAAGTTAGTAGTAGGGGTTTTTTTGTTTATATGAGATGCTTTTTCATCTTTGATATGCTTGGATGGATCCTCCTTAGGGAGACTCTTGGAAGAATTTCCCTTGAATTGGTCCTTCCTTGCATAAGGTTGAGAATCTCTTTTAATTCCTTTTCTTTTGACTTGATTCTCAACCTTGATACAAAGTTGTACCAATTCATCTAGGCTCGAATATGAGAAAAGCTAAATTTTATCTCTTATTTCATTGCTCAACCCACATAAGAACCTAGCCATGGTGGCCTTGGGTTCCTTAATGATGTCCGCCCTTAAGATGAGGAGTTCCATCTTTTGTATATACTCTTCTATGCTTAGGTTTTGTTGCCTAAGCCTTTGGAGTCTATCCAAAAGGTCTCTCTTATAGTAAGAGGGAATATGTCTTTTTCTTAAATCACTTTTTAAATCATTCCAATATCTTATGGAAGGCATATGAGTTCGGGCTCTTTCATTAGTTACCCCAACCCATCAATGCATGACATGCCCTTGGAAGCTTAGGATTGCCAAGGAGACTTTCTTTTCTTCTCTTATTTCATGGCAATGAAATAATTATTCTACCTTGATTTCCCAATCAAGGTAGGCTTCCACATCTTCTTTTCCATAAAATGGAGGAAGATCAATTCTTGGCTCCCTTATTGGACCCACATGTTCATGTTCATGAGAATAGGGGTAGCCTCTCCTTCTAGGTCTTTCCTCATACTACTATTTTTCACTCTCACTAAATTTCCTAAAAAGAGAACCGTACTCTATGTTTTTTTCTTTCCTCCCACTCTCTTTGTCTTCTCTCTTCCTCCTCTCTTCTCTTTTCTTCCTCTCTTCTTCTTTCTTCCTCTCTTTTTTCTCTCCTTTTTCTTTCTTCTTTTTCTCTTTTCTCTAATTCTCTCTCCCTCTTTTTCTCTCTTATTTCTCTTTCTTTTCCTTTTCTTTTTCTTTTCTTATCCTTTCTTCTTTTTCTTCACGCCTCATCCTCTCCTCAATCATCCACTCACAAAAATCTATAGTGAGGTGCTCAAGAGAGTTAACCTTAGAATAATGTCTTTGATTAACACTCTTATTGCTAGAGATACTAGCATGTCAATGATTAGACATTGTGCTTGGATTCTAAATTTAAGAGGTAGGCCAACAAGATAAGAAAACACTCCTCTTTTTTTTTCTCCCTAAATAGGCAAACTAAGTCTTTAGAACTCAAGCCTTGAACTGAACAGTTTTGCAAGCAAAAATAAAAGCAAGAAAAGTAAAATTGCAGGGACTCTAAAATGTGCTCCTAGAAGGTGATGAAGGTGGTGTACCATTCCTCCTTCGCACCTTAATTGCGAGAAACTAAATGAAAGAATAAGCTAGTACACACTAGGGTATCAACACTCCTAAAAATGAATACAAAGAAATGAAAGAAAAATTTAGAAGCAAAATTCTCCAAGTCTTCCTCCTAGCTCTCACAAGTGTCTACTCTCAAGGCCTTGTTTTCCCCTTTGCTCAAGTCTTCTTAGGCTTTGTCAATACCTCCTAGAATGCTACCCTTGTAGTTTGCTCTTTCCAAAGCTTCTCTACACAAGAATAACACCACACCAAAGCAAAAACAAGAATGCAAGAGGACAAGCAATAAGGCAATAAAAGTATAAAGAAGCAATAGTAGACTTTCCAAGTGGAAGATGATATGAGACAACTTGAAGGATTATAAAATTCAAGACAAACTAAAAATTAAAGGATGAGAAAGAAGTAGGCACACAAATAGAACTCCTAGAATGGATCTAAAATAGAATAAGGACTAAAAGAGAAAATGACTCAAAATGTTTTCAAAAATTGCAAAAGAGCTAGTAACTATGGCCGAATAATGTAGAGGTTTAGGCAAGCATAATTAGATCAATCTAAACTCCTTTTTCACAATTTTACTTGTTTTACAATTAGGTACACCTATTTTCTTTTAACTTTTAGTATTTTTCTTTATAATTTTCCTTATTTTATTTTTTTTAATACTTGTTTTTTTAGATTTACCTAAATACTTGTTAGATTGCAAATTTTGTAAGAAAAGGATAGGTCCTAAACACTTACCAAACACTACAAGCTAAGACACATAAAATTTGAACTAGAAAATGCAATTGATGAAAACACAAGTAACTCTTGTGTACTATATTTTTTTAAGTGATTTAGGTAGTGTTTAATGAGTACTTGGTTCATGTTTTGGACACTTACTTGTTTGCACAAGGATTTCCTAACAACACACCAATTTGCTCTACACTCCAACAACAAATTCACTTCTCAACAAAGCACACACAAAAGCTACTAAATTGAAGGATTAAACAGAACATGATTGAAATTGAGCAAAACAATTTTTGAGATTTTATTTTAGAGAACATGCTTAGGTTATAAGTATGATAGACTTCTTTGGAAGACTTACACAAGAGGTAAGAACCTCTTAGATGCTCAATTTCAAAGAAGGTTTACACACTTAGCAAATTTTAGAAGCAAAAATAAAGAAGTGAAACCTAAAGAAATTGATATGACATACAATGACTAAACATGACTCTATTAAGACAAAACTTAAGAGCATAAAATTTTAAAATAAATTTGATGCATGCCTCCCTTGATCTTTTTCTAGAGGTTTTCTTCTTTGGTGAAATGTTTTATGGAGAGGTAAGAAGTGAGGGTGTTAGGCGCCACTTAAGGGTAAGATAAGCCTAACAGGGGAAGGTTTGCCACAAGGGATGGAACCCTTGATAAAAATCTAAGGAATTCTCAAAGAGAGGGAGAGGGACACTAAGAGAGAAATTCGGCCAACTAGGGTGTTTTTCATTCAACAAAGCGTAAAAAATACAAGAGTGTGAAGTAGCACCTTTTTATAGAGGGAGCTAACCTCTTGGACAAGTCATGAAGGAAAGGAAGTGCTAGGATTAAAAGAAGTCATCCAAGGGAGGAGGATTGAAGCCCAAAGTCCAATCAATCCCCTCCTTTAGATGAGAATTGGTGCCTAAGCTACCTCATCCAAGGGCTAAGATTACTCCTTATTAGTTTGGGGTTTTATTTAGGAAAAAAGGGTGTAGTTATCAAACTACCCCTTTATTTCCTAAATAAAGGCCCAAAAGCTAATCTTACCCCTTCTTATGACTAAGACACCTCCTAGAAAAATAAATGGAATAATACATGTCCAAAATAAAATCCTAGGTTCCTCAAAGAAAAATTATAAGTAAATAAGTCATGGCTTGCACAACTTGATGGTCATATGGAGGTGAGATCTTCCTCCATCTACTCTAGCCATATCTTCTTCTATTCTCCTAATCATGGCCCTAGTGATAGGGCCCTTGCTTGGGGAGCATGCATCAAAAGTCCTAAAATAGAAAACAACAATAGCACACAAGTTGAACCAAAGAAGTGTAAGATTTTGAGACCAAAACATTCGCCATAGTTGTGGATTTCGCCACGGTCTTGTGGATTTTTTGTAGAATGCTTCTTAGGTACCTCAAAATCATATAAATGAACATAAACTCAAATCTATGGTTGAATAAACGAATTCTAAACAGAAAAAATAGTTCAATGAATGGAACTAAAGGATCAAACTAAAAAATTAAAGGTAAACATAACAAGAAATGTGCTAGAATTAAAGAAAACAAACACAAGACAAACATTCAAGACATGCTAGAATTTATAAACAACAAGGAAGTAGGAAAATGAAAATAGAATGGAGATAAAGAGAAGTAGACCGAAAATTTAAAAGAGCAAAGGAAGAAGGTAAACCTCTAGAAGAAGACTCTAGATACTACTTGATGCATTCATGTTGATGTTTTTCCCAAGATCACCTTCTAGCTTGGTTCCTTTGAAGAAGTGAGTGATGGAAGGGGAAGAGGTGAAGGTGTAGGCGCCACCTATGGTGAGATAAGCCATAGAAGAAATTTGCCACAAGGGAAGGAGCCCTTGATAAAGCCATAGAAGCTCTTAATTTAGGAGAGAAATAAGACACTCAAAATGACTCACAAAATATGTTTGTATTCAAAATCAAGAGTAAAAATGAACAAGGAGGAGGAGGTGTCTATTTATAAGAAATAAAACGGGCTTTAGGAGGGGAAAGATTAGGGGCTAAGGAAAATATGTTTGTATTCAAAATCAAGAGTAAAAATGAACAAGGTGGACATACACCATTAGGGGCTAAGGAAAGATTAATCAAGTGTTAATTGCGCAAGAGCCAATTAGCACCCTTGTTAGGGAGGAATGCATCACGAGGTGTTATCCTAGCTGTGGTTTAGGGTGAAATGTAATGACATGATTAAATGTGAGTATTGTGATTTATGTTGTGAGTGAGATGATGCATGAATATGGCAGTCGAATAAGTTTTGTAAGGATCACCTATTGTGTGGTGCTCTGGACCAAACTTCTTGGGTTGTTTTGCATTACACGGTTGTACTTATGTGTTACTGGCATAGACTTTCGGTGGACCTATGGTGAAATGGATGTACCTACGTGTTACTGGCGTAGAAGAGGACCACTTCGGATGCATACCTGAGAGAGCATGCATGAGTGTGACAGTCGGAGGAGTTTTGTAAGATTGCCTATTGTGTTGTGCTCTGGATCAAACTTCTTAGGTTGTTTTGCATTGCACGGTTGTACCTACATGTTACTAGCATAGAAAATGATTCACTTTGGGTGAACCTATGGTGAGATTGTTGTACTTACGTTTTATTGGTGTAGAAGCGGATCGCTTCAGGCGTGCACCTAAGAGAGCATGCATGAGCATGAATGAATTTACGTCTGTGGATGTATAATTTATGTCATAGGTATGAAATGAATTTATATGTTTATTTATTGTACTTTAGTTGACTGTTCATTCTCTTTATATGTGCCTTAACATGCAGGAGACTATTCTCACCCCTTGATATTTATTGTTGCATATTGTTTGGGTTGAATGCCAGTTTCAGGTGTGCAAGATCATGATGATATTGTTGGTGATGAATGATTCAGTTTTTCTTTAACTTTCCATTGGGATGCTCTCATTGGGTGTGACCTCAGACTAAGGAGAATTATTTAATATATTTTTATTATGAAGATGAATTATTTAATATTTTAATGAGTTTTAGTAATTGAAAATCTTGTAAAGCTTAATGTATTTACTTGTATGATATGTTTTATTATATTATAATTTTCAAAAATAAGTGTATATTGGGAAATGTGAATCCTTTTACCTAAATGCAAAGTTTACTATTTTAATAATAACAATTTTTTTGTAATTAATGAATAAAGTGTTTGGGGGTAGAAGGGTGTCACAAATTACATATATAAGTTTCCCACCTTGGATTAATTCCTTTGAATTACTCTAACACAATTTACTTTCCCAATTAACTTAATAATCATAGTTGAAATTATATATAATTTCTCCTTTTATTAAATTCACACTTTTTTGTATATTATTTAAAAACTAAGATCTCACAATACTCCCAACAAAAAGGAATTTTCATCCTTGAAAATGGACTAACCTGAAAAGAGTGCAGGATCCAACTCCCATATTTTGTTCTTAAGTTCCCAAGTAGTATCACCAGATACTCTATTCTGTAAAACTTTAACCAACGAAATTACCTTGCCTTTGAGTTCCTTGACCTTTCTATCTTTAATCCTCAACTGGCCAACTTCATAAGACAAATCTTCTCGAACCTAAATATCATCAACCTCAATAACATGATCCAGATCAGGTACGTATATCCTTAAGTGGGACACATGAAACACATTGTGAAGATTCGCCAATGGAGGTGGCAATGCCAATTCATAGGGTATTGGACTTATACACCTAAGTATCTTATATGGTCCAATAAACTTCGCAATTAACTTTTTCGCCTTAATAGCTCTGCCTGCTCCGGTGACTAGTGAAACTCAAAGAAAAACATGATCCTCTACCTCAAATTCAAATGATTTCCTCCACCTATCCGTATAAGATTTCTGCTTGCTCTGAGAAGCTCGCATCCACTCTTGTATTAATTTAATCTTCTCAGTAGTCTACTCCAACAATTCCCACCAGTAAACCTATTTTATCCTGATACCAACACAAAAGAGTCATACATCTTTGACCATATAAGGCTTTAAAGGGTGTCATTCCAATACTAGTGTGTAAACTATTATTATAAGTAAACTCCACTAGTGGTAATACTTCTTCCCAACTTCCCAAATGGTCTAAAATACATGTCCTCGACAAATCTTCTAATGATCGAATAGTTCACTCAGACTGGCCATTGTCTTGGGATGGTAAGCTAAACTAAGCTTCAATCTGGTCCCCAACGTTACCTGCAAACTCTGCCAAAACCTTGATGTAAAATAAGGATCTTTATCTGAAATGCTGATGGAGGGAACTCTATAGAGTCTGACTATCTCTTTAATATACAATTGCACCAATCTCTTTAAGGAATACTTCATCTTAATAGGTAGAAAATGAGCAAACTTGGTCACTTGATGTACTATAACCTAGATTGCATCACACCCCTTCATTAAACGTGGCAAGTGAGTGACAAAATCCATGGTCACATTATCCCACTTCCATTATGGTATCTCCATCACTTACAACACACCTCCTGGTTTTTTATGTTCCACGTTAGCCTTCTAACAATTTAAACAAGAGGCTACAAATGAAATCACATCTTTTTTCATGTTCATCCACCAAAAAGACTTTTTCAAATTCTGGTTCATTTTAACAACATCAGGATGTAGATTGAGCTTGCTTTTTATGGCCATCTTCTATAATTATTTTCTTCAATTTAGCGTCATTTGGTACACACACATCCTCTGAATCACAATACTCCATCATTTGCCTCGATCTGATCCTACCAATTCCATAGAATTCTTCCAATTGTAATCCAATAATTGCCTTTCCTTAATCGTCTCAAGGAATTATTAGTCACAGTGAGCATACTGCAGCTAATGTGGTTGGGAAAATCATACCGAGGTTCAAATCTCTAAACTCCCCAATCAATTATAACTTTTTCACCATCAAAGCAAATACTTAAATTTATTTTCTACTCAAGGCACATGCTACCATATTCGCCTTGCTTAAATGATACATCAACCATAATCTTTTAAGAATTTCATTCAGCATCTCTACCTCATATTCAATTCTTTCTGATCAAATAGATATTCAAACTTTTATGATCATTAAATACGACAAATTTTGCATCGTATAAGTAGTGTCTCCAAATCTTCATAGCAAACACCACTGTAGCTAATTCCAGATCACGAGTTGGATAATTCTTTGCATGAGTCTTGGGTTGCCTCTAAGCATAAGTAACCACCTTTTTTTCTTACATCAAAATAGAACCTAATCCCTGATAAGATGCATCACAAAATACCTCAAAAGGCTTTGTTGGGCAGGAATGATCAAAATTGGAGAACTCATCAATCTTTTCTTTAATTCTTCAAAACTTTCCTTGCTCCTATCTATCTAAATAAATAGCTAATTTTTGCAAGTTAGTTGTGTTAATGGTACAACTATGTTAGAAAATCCCTTTATGAACCTTCTGTAATCCAACAAAACTTCTCACCTTAGTAACAGTCTTTGGTGCCTCCTAGAGTAGTATTGCTCAACTTTAATTGGATCCGCAACAATCTTTTTGGTTGAGATCACATGACCCAAGAACTTCACTTCCTCCAACCAAAACTCACACTTGGATAACTTTGCTTATAACTGCTTCTCTCTAAGAATTTCCAACACAATTCTTGTATGCTCTTCATGTTCCTCACATGTACTGGAATACAAAAGTATGTTGTCTATGAAAACCACAACAGACTTGTTAAGATAGGGACAAAAAATTCTATTCATGTAGTCTATGAACACTACAAGAGCATTAGTCACACCAAAAAGCATTACCAGAAATTCAAAATGTCCATATGTAGACTGGAAAACGTTTTTTATGCACATCCTCATCTTTTATCCTAATCTGATGGTACCTCGATCTCAAATCAATTTTGGAAAACACCATTGCACCATGTAACGGATGCAATCATCAATTATGGGCAGTGGATACTTATTCTTAATGGTCAATTTATTCAGTTGTCAGTAATTTATACACATCCTAGAATCGCCATCCTTCTTCTTCATTAATAACATAGGTGCACCACATGGTGACGCACTTGGTCTGATAAATTGTTTTCTAGCAGATCCTCTACTTGCTTTTTCAACTCAACCAACTCAGTCGGTGCCATACAGTAAGGAACAATTGATACTGGTCTCGCTTCAAGGATTAAATCAATGGAAAATTCAACTTCTCTCCTTGGAGGTAAGTTAAGGACCTTGTCTGGAAACACGTTAGGAAAATCACGTACCACTTCTAGACTTTTCACATCCACCTTATTCTCATTTATTACATTGGATAAGATCACAAAATATTTAGCACTTTCTTCAAATGCTCTCCTAACTTCTTTGGTAGATATCAATGGCATGCAAATCAGGTCTATCTTGAATTTGATTGGACATCCCATACAAACCCCTGTAGCTAATACTAACTTCTCTGTAGCAGTAGACACTAATAAATTATATGACAATTCACACATAGACAATTTCAATTCATTCACATAGTAAAGTAACCCAAAGGAATGTGTTGCTCCAGAATCAAACAACACTCTCACAATTCTACCTTGTATATAACACACACCTTGGATCAAGCTATCTAATTTGGAAGCTTCAACTTTATTAATTGCAAACACTCACATAATTCATTGACTGGTCAACCTTCTGACTGGTCGAGGACTTCATTTGACAATCTCTAACCATGTAACTTGGTCTTTGACAATTATAACATTTGGCAACAAAGGAACAATCTTTAACATAATGAGGTTCTCCACATATGTAACAATAGATGTTTGCTATCCTTTGTTTTTTATTGTGTTTTGAACCTCTTCGCTTGGTGAATTTCGGTCTATCATAAGGTTTCTTCTTAAAAGATTTCCCTTTATTTCTTGAAAATTATCCTCCCTAATTCTTCTCCATTCTAATTTTACTATCCAACCTCTCTACAATCTTTGCCTTTTCAACCAATACTGCAAATTCCCTAATAGTCATAGAGAGCACAATCTGTTTAATTTCTTGTGTCAAATCTTCCCCAAAGTTCTTGTACTCCAAGCCTCAGAAGTAGCCTGGGACTAGAAACAAGCTAGATGTTCAAATTTGGTTGCATACTTATGCACTAATAAATTGTTATGGTGAAGCCTCATAAACTCAATCTCCTTGGCATATCAGACATTATTTGAAAAATATTTCTCCAGATACCTTTCCTTGAAACTATCCCAAGTCAATTGCTCTCCATAGGCTAGAATCATCTATTGAGTCCCATGCTACCTGAACTTTGCCTCTTCTGACAACTGGAAAGTCATATATGTCACCTTCTTGTCTTTGGACAAGTCGTTGTCATGTCATTTCCCTCCAAAATTCAAATTCGAATTAAGAGGGAACATAGATCCACTTTCTTAAGGCCTTGTTTGGATCTTGGTTGATTTAATTTAGTGTTAATTAGACATGTGCTTAATTAACACTAAATTAAACAACTAATCCCCCCTAATTAGCATATTGATGTCCAACTTAGAGACTAGGCCCATAGATCTATGTTAAACTTTATAATTGAGCTCCCCTCCTCTTGTAAGCCTTTAACACTTATTTGAATGAAAATACCTTTTTCTAAATTTGAGAGCTCTTCTTCTAGAGAGTGTTTAGTGTTCTCTCTTTATTGAGAGCCATTCCTGCTGTTATTAAGGGTTCCTTCCCTTGTGGCTAATCTCCTTCAATAAGAGTGGTGCTAATTTTCACTTCCATCTCCTAGTCTTCCACCTCCATTTCTCAAACCTTGGAGCCTTTATGAGCAAGGATCTTGGGAGAGCATTCTTTGACCTCAACATTCTTCATGCATGCTTGGGGAGGATTGAATCATGTGGTATCAGGGCCTAGGCTTTGATAGAGGTTCTATTCTTATCCTTTAGCTTTTTCATTTTTAGTTTGATCATTATGTTGTTCATCTTTTTCTTCATCTCAATTCTCGTTTTAATTTTTAGTTTGGATTCCATGTTGTTCATCATATTTTTTATTGTCTTGATGTGCTTGTCTTGTAGTTCTTTTCCTCTAAATTCTATGCGCCTAAATCATATGATGTTGTTTCAAATTTTTTATTCAATTTTCTTGTTCATCCATTGAATCATGTGCTTGTTTTTAGATCTGAATTTTGCTGCCTACTCTTGCTGTTTTGTGTGTTGTTCATGCAATTTTGATCCTAAGAAGCACTAATCTAGTTATTCCACACCTTTATGGATGAAACCACACCTTTATGGCTAGTGCTTTAGAATTGAATTTTGCATTTCTTGTTGCGTTTTTGTTGATCTTGTTGTCTAATTTTCTAGTTTAGATTTTACGAATTTAATTTTCAGTTTTATGATCTAGTGTTATGTTATTAGTTTGTCATGTGTAGTTCTTAAAATGTCACATTATTTTCCATATGTTTTACCTTATTTTTTGTGTTGGTCTTGAAAAAAGTGTGGTGTTCACTTGTTGAAATTGAGCTTCTACGAGAGTTTTTCTCCCTCATTTAAGTCTCTTGAGAAGTCACACATGCGTTTAGATCAAACATGTCTTGAAAAAAGTGTGGTGTTCATTCTTGAAATTAAGCTTCTAAAAGAGTTTTTCTCCCTTGTTTAAGGATCTTGAGAAGTCACACATGCTTTTATATCAAGCATGTTTCCTTACTAAAATTTTCAAAACAAATTATAGCTCAATTTCTTCTTCAATTTTTTAGTGCCTTGTGTTAATTTTAATTGTGGCCATTTTGTGCCATTTTGTGAAGTGAACTTTTGGATTGGTGGTTGAACACTTGGACGTGACTTTGAGCCTAAACATGCAAAACAAGAAGCTCTAAAACACTACCAAAGTTTCCAAAAGACTTACCTAAATTCAATTCTAATTTTGGTGCATTTTGAGTTACTAAAATTTTCTTAGATTGCATGCTAGCCTTGGAGTTTTGAGCTCCTTTGCTTTAACTTTGCGTCAACAGATTACTCTCTTTGTGTTCCTCATTAAATTTGCAAATAAAAATTGGTATTAGATGTATATAAAATAAATTTAAAAAAAAAGTCAAAAGAAGTTTGAAAAAAAAAAAGAAACAACAAAAGTGTTAAGAACAAAAGAAGTCAAAAAATAATTGAGTAAAAATTGGTGTACCTAATAGAAAATTATTTTAGTTGCAAAAAAAGACTCCAAATTACTTGTAATTGCTCAGAAACATTACTTAAAGCATTCGGCCATTCATATCTCCATTGGTGCAATTTTTGAAAATTGTTGAGTCATTTTGCATTTTAGTCCTTCATCTACTCTAGAAGCATTCTAGGATTTTTTTCTCTGTGTACCTACTTCATTCTTTACTTATATTTTTGGTTTTTCTTCTTGTGATCTTAAGTCTTGTCCCTCTATTCTTTCCATTTGGAATTATTCCATTCAAACGGTGCTTTATTGCTTTTTTGCTTGTTCTATCTCTTTTGGTCTTACTTTGGTTGGTGCCACTTTGTGTGTAGGAAAACCTTTGAGAAAAGGAGTCTTCCACAAGGGTAGCTTCTTAAGGAAGGATTGAAATAGCCAAAAGGACTTGAAATAAATGAAGATCAAGTACTTAGAGTGAAACACTTTGGTGAGGATAGCTTGGGAAAAAACTTGAAGATTATATTTTCATTTTGTTGCATAATTCCTTGTAATATGGCCTCTTATTTTAGGGAGTGTTGGGTACCCCTAAGGGTCACTCCTTTTTTGTGTGTAATAGTATAACTTTCTTGGTTTTAAGGTGTGAGGGAGAAGTGGTACACTTCTTCACATCTTTAGGAGCACATTTAGTTCCATTCTCTTTTAGTTTTTGCTTTAGCTTTGCCTTTGCTTGTTTCATGCATTTTTTAGTAAGTGATTAGAGTTCCAAAGGCTCTTGCACTTGTAGGAATTCGTTTAGGTTAGCTCTTGCATTTTTTCTAGGTGGTGTTTGGGTTCCAAAGGCTCATACACTTTAGTAGAGAAACCAAAACAAAGGGGAAGAGGAGTGGTTTTAGTTCTAGCTCTTCAACTACCTTTTACTCCAAGCTATACTCCTTATCCTACTATGAGTGTGAGAAAAGAGCAAGTGAAGAAAGAAGACAGAGATAAAAAGAGGGAAAAGAAAGAAAAGAAAGAGAGGAAAAAGAAAGGAGAGATAGAGAGCACAAAGAGAGAAAAGAGAGGGAAGAAAGATGGGAAAGAGAAGAAAAAGAGAGAGAAAATTATTGGAGAAAGATAGATGAGATGAAAGAAAGAGAAAAGAAAAAGAGAAAGGAAAGGTGGAAGAGGTAGAAAAAGAAAGAGAGGAGTATTGGAAGATAAGAGAGGAATATTGGGAGAATGAGAGAAAGAGGAGAAAGTGGGAGAAAAGAGATAGAGAGCACACACCTGCCCTTGAAAATTTTAAAAATAAACATTTAGAAAAAGAGATTGGAGAGAAGAGTGACCCTAGCCAAAATTTAACTTTGAGTTCTAGCTTAAGTCAACCTTCTAACCAATCCTTAAAACCACAAGTGGATTTGAGATTGTGCCAAAATCTTTTGAGCACATTTACCCACAATCTCAAACTCACCTTGAGTATGGTTCTCCATCAAGCACTTTAACAAGTGTTGAACTTGTATCATTACCTTTTAAAAAACAAGTTTGTCAAGTCCAATGCTTGGAAGAGATTTTTTTAGAGGAAAGCGAAAGTAAAGTCCTACTTAACACTTCACCAAGTTTTGAACTTGAACCTACTTCTTTAAGGTTCAAACAAAATTCTCAAGTTCAAAACTTGGTCAAAAGTGAGAAAGAAGAAGGTCTTCAAGAAGATCACTCGTTAAGTCCTAAGGAGGATTCTATTAAAGAAACTTCTCTCTTTAGAACAAGTACAAATAGAGGTTTGTCTAATTCATTTGAGCATAACATTTGACAACCTCTAATTTCATGTAAAGAAAAGATTTCACCAAGTTGAACTTGAGCCTTTTTTCGTAAAAAACAAGCAAGAAACTCAAGTTCAACACTTGAAAGAAAAAGAAGTTTTTCTTCAATAAGACTTCTCTTTGTCATCCAAGGGGAATCCTATTGATGAGAACTTCCTCATAAAAGAAAAAAAAAGTTGTTCTTCAAGAAGATTTCTCCTTGCCATCTAAGGGGAATTATTGAAAACAATTTTCCCAATATACAAATGGAAGTTGAGGTTGTGCCAAAACCTTTTGAGCACAATGACCCATAACCTCAAGTTCTACTTAATGCCAACTTAGAATATTCTCCAAGGATTGGGCTTCACTCATTTTTATTTTAGCTCAAACAAAAGTCTCAAGACTTGGATGAAGGTGAGAAAGAGAACCATCTTTAAAGAGAGTACACTCTGGACCCCTAGGTTGTCCTTGATGAAGAGAAGTTTTTCCTTACACAAGTAAGTTTTGAGGTTGTGCCCATACTTTTTTAGCACCATGAAACACAATCTCAAATAATACTTGTGGATTAGGCCAAATTTTGTCAAGAGATTGGGCTACAAAATTTTTCTATCCATAGCCAATCTCAAGTCCAAATGAAAGAGACCATGCAAGAATGGTCTACCCCTAGGCCCACCATTATCTCTTAGGGTGAACAACAAGAAAAAGCCTACTTAGCTTTCTTGGAAACTTGCTCAATTACAACAAGTCTTGTCTCACCCCTTACTCGGATGAGACTAGCATTCAGTGCATATGGTGGCAATTGGGGAACTATTATGTAGTGGCCCATGCACAACAAACATTTTTCAAAACTTAGTGCACTTCCCCACCACCCCAATTCTATAAGGTCACACATTAGACCTCTTGTATAATCCTTGATTGTAAATATGCATATACTCATTCTTATGTTGGTGCTTTTTCAAGATTGGAAAAAGAGGAAGATAGACCTCAGGATTTGAGGTCAAATCCTCTCCAAAGGGGAAGAGATAATGCAATCCCACCTAGCAAGGATTTGAGCTACGACCAATAAAGGAGGAGCATGGCTTAAATGAAGCTTGAAGGATCTTAGTTTAGGACATGGTCCCTTTTTTTGTAAATAATTAGTCTATTTTGAAGCTTGTATATGCACCCTTATGCCATTAGTATTTTAGGGGTGTAGTTAGTTCTATTTTAGGCCTTGTATTTTGGCTTATAGGTGTATTTTCCATTAAGAGGTATAATTAGTCTCTTTGTGGAGTGTGTTAATTCGATTAGCTTTAGTTAACAGAGTTTAGAAGTGTGACATTTGATATCCACACCCCTAATTCATTATAACACCATTTTAACCAGCACATGAAGCATGTAGGAGACATGTAGGTTCCCTTCCTCCCTAGCGTTGACGCTACATATGCACTCTCTCCTACATGGCTTTTCTTGTTACTTCTTATTTAAATTTGAAGTTTGGAGACGTCATGTCATTTCCCTCCAAAATTCAAATT
Organism: Psophocarpus tetragonolobus; assembly: GCA_037954015.1. NCBI lineage: Eukaryota > Viridiplantae > Streptophyta > Magnoliopsida > Fabales > Fabaceae > Psophocarpus > Psophocarpus tetragonolobus. Next base: position 19,864,529 of record CM075688.1, on the reverse strand, counting down.
CAAATTAAGAGGGACATAGATCCACTTTCTTAGGGCCTTATTTGGATCTTGTTGATTTAATTTAGTGTTAATTAGACATGTGCTTAATTAACACTAATGCTAAACTCTATATATTGAGTTCCCTTCCTCTTGTAAGTCTTTAACACTCATTTGAATGAAAACATCTTTCTCTAAAATTGAGAGGTCTTCTTTTAGAGAGTGTTCAATGTTCTCTCCTTAGTGAGAGTCCTTCATGCTATCATGAAGGGTTCCTTCAATTGTGGTTAACCTCCTTCTTCATTAGCTTATCTCCTTCAACAAGAATGACGCCAATTTTCACTTTCATCTCCTAGTCTTCAACCTTTATTTCTCCAACCTTGGAACCTCTATGAGCAAGGATCTTAGGAAAGCATTCTTCTACCTCAACATTCTTCATGCATGCTTGAGAAGGATTGCATCAAGGTGGTCCATTCAACCTCCTTTTTCAACTGGTATCTAACATCTATTTGACCCAACGCTTTAGTAACTAGGCCAGGGCAACACTCATCAGTACTTTTTACTTATGTATGGCATTCGTAGGACCCAATGAACATCCAATATCTACCCGAGTACATCCTTTTGGTGTAGAACATCAGTATCACAATGATCATTTAGATATCTTTAATTCAATGCACACAGCTTAGTCACCACATGTAACAACCCCCAACCAAATCATAAATAATCATACAAATATTCATACATCAACATACACACTATCTCAAATAGTTCATTCATACATTCAACATATATATTATCACAGAAAGCTCAATAATATAATTAATATGCACATTATCTCAAATAGCTCAACCATGAAATTCACATATATGTTATCTCCAATAGCTTAAATCACAATCAAAATACACATTATCTTAAATAGCTTGAAATGCAATCAAAATGAATGATATCTTAAATAACTCAAAATATAGTCAAAATACTCGCTATCTCAAATATCTAAAACATCTCAATTACCAAATCACTGCCTTTAACTAAAATCAACAAAAGAGCTTATCTTACCTATTTCTCCTTGAAAATACTAATTTTGAGGATAGAGAAGAATCCATAGCAAAAATCACTCAAAACCTATGAGGATCAGCTCTTAGAATTAAGAACAATGGAAGATATCGCACTGGAATCCGACACTCCTATATGTCACATGCAAAGGAGGGAGATTTATAGATATGGGAGAGATTGTGAGGAGAGAGAGAGGAAGTAAGAAGGAAAAGTGAGAAAGAAAAAAAAATTGGATTTATATCTAGCTATTTTGATTTTCTAACTGAAATTATAACTTTAATTCCAAAGTAAATTCTAATCGATATATATATAGAGAGAGAGAAAGAGAGAGAGACATATCGTGTGAGAGTAAGGTATCTTATATGAGAGTGGGAGGAGCAAATCTCAATCATTGAAATAAAAATTAATGTTGAGATCAAATAGTACACATCTAGCATCCTTTCTCTTCTAATATTTATTATCTGTCACTATTTTTTCTCTCTCATCTCTCAATAGCTGAGATTTTTTTTATAATTTCTCTTTCCTCTCTTAATGACTGAGATTTGCTCATCTCACTCTCCTATAAATTTAGTTTTCTCACTAAATATGTCTTTTATATATATATATATATATATATATATATATAATTACATATATAAGTTTCCTATATCGAATTAATTCCTTTAAATTAATCCAACACAATTTACTTTCCTGGTTAACTTAATAATCACAACCAAAATTATATATAATTTCTCCTTTTATTCAGTTCACACTCTTTTTGCCTATTATTTAAAAACTATGATCTCATATGTGTCATAGATTGGGTGGGCATAAATAATGCAGACTGGCCCGTTTTTTTACCTCTAAAGAAAACCATAGTTTTCGTGGGTGTTCCATTAAAAGGATAATTAGGAATATGATTGTTTTTAAAGGCAATCAGGTACAAATCATTCAAGGGGACGAGGATAAGTGGAGATGTTTATGGTTTATTTGATTATGACAAGAGAAATAAAATAGAAAGAATAATTAGGATAAAGAAAAATAATATAAAATATTATGTTATTTTAGTATAAAAGATATAGAAAAGAGATAAGGAGAGAGACAACGAGAATAATAAAATGGAGTACATATAATTTCTATTTTTAAAAAAAAAATCTTCATCTCTCCCACTAAATATATAAAAAGTGGAGTGCTAATATAATATAATATTTTTAAATATATAAAAAGTATTAATATAATAAATAAAATAAATTTAAATGTTATTATAATTTACTTATCTCTCCCCTATTTTTATGATTCCAAACAAACACTAGAGTTAGGCTACTTAAGATATACATAGACAATGCCCTTTGAGTCTTTATGACCAGTTTTCCAATTTTTTAGTTAACACCAATAGTTTTTATTATTGTATCTTTAATAAAGATTTCTCTTTTTTTATAATTTTTACCGTATTTTTTGTGATCTCTATATTGTTAGGTTATTCTTAAAAAATTTATCTACAAATCTTCTTTGATGGTAATAAACCAAAAAAAATTCAAATTTTATATTTTAATATAACTTAATTATGATTAATGATGATCAATGAAAATTATATTTTAATGTTAAAAACAATTTCTTATGTAAAAAATACATCTTGTATCTAAAGAATTCAGTCCTTTTGTACCTTTAAAAATTGGTAGAGTACTAGTGTCTGAATGTGTCTCTTTCGATGGCTTCCAATCTTGGTAAAAGTCTGAGTTGGCAGGTCTGGTGGGCACAACAGGTAAGTACCTGCAATGACACTTCAACACTCAAGTTAGTGTAAGCACAACTTAGGGCAAATCAAAGACGTTATCAAGTATCAGTGAGAATATTATATAATGATGAGTAAGTCAAACTTGTGTCTGCATTTTACTATTTATAATGTTTACCTTTATAGCCTTGGGCCTACATAATTAAATATTTATCTTTTACCTGTAAAGCAATGTTATCAAACTTAGCTCGGCTAATGACTCGATCTATATTAATAAATATATATAATTTTTACCTGCACAATTTTATACTTATATAAATATAACTGTTTGCATATGATTTAGAAATGAAGAAATTGGTTTAGTGGTAAGTTAGTTTTTATTTTCATAACTGTTTGCATATAACTTGCAGTTGCTTTGGAAATTGATGACTTGTAGGACTGACTTTGCCACTTTGGAAACTGTGGAATGTAGAGGCGTGTAAGAGCTTTGAAGTGTGCAAAAACCGAGTTTATTAGTGGTCAATTCAAAGCAAAATTTATTGGTTTTTCACAGTTTTTACCTAGTCATTTTGAGTTAAATGGATATCCAATCTAATAAATGACTTCCAGGATCATATTACTAGTTTTCAATTTAACCGATTCAACAAGTCGGTCTAGACCAATTCTTGTAACATTATTGTAAAGCATGATTTGGATTTATCTTTATATATAAAAGATTATGAGGGTTATCTTTTATCTGTAAAGGATAGTTTGGATTTATATTTATCTATAAAAGATAATTAAGGTTTATCTTTTACCCTAAATGATTTTCGATTTATCTTTATTTGTAAAAGATAATTAGGATTTATTTTCGAGTAAAAGATAATTTGGACTTTTCCTTATAATAATAGAGGTTCTACCTTAGAGAAAATGTCAAACCATGTTAAAGGTAAACTCAATCTTGAAAGGAGATCCAACTCAGGGGTAGGTTTAGATATGTGGATTCCTCTTATACACCTTCACTTAGATTTTATTTTTTTTTTCTTCAAAACACAAATCTCTTGTTAAGAAGAAAAAGTAAGGCAAAACCTTAAATTTGATTAAATAATACCTAACTAGGTAGTTTTATGCGAAAACTTAAATTAAAGTTATATTTATAAACTGTAATAAGTGCAGAAAAGAAGTTAAGAAAAGAAACATATCATTAATTGACAATAGCAGAAAAGACTAACGTGTGCTACTGCAGAATAATGACCAGACCGAAACTTCAGGGTCCAAATGAATGGCGGAAGAAAATAAAAAAGGCGGGAAAGTAAACTAATAAATAACACGTGTCATCACAAAACATTTTTTAGTTAATAGTAAATAGAGAGAATTTTTTTTCAATTAATAGTAAATAGATTAATTTTGCTTGTGACGATATCATTAAAGCATTGGTCTTAGGCTTTATATTAGAAATGCAAGTATAAATGTACATCATAATCAAATAATTTGCATTATATATTTTTAATAATTAATTGTTGAAAAAAATTGATACTGAAGTTAAAATGTGTAAGGCTATTAATTAAAACCAACACACATGCAGAACACATGTACAGACCTGCATATATTATAAATTTTAATAATTATACTTCAAATTTACTTTAATGAAATATTTCTCGTGTTAAATAATTTTATATAATTAGATAAGTCAATTTCATGTATTAAGATTTGATTTGAGCAGGTTATAAGGTTAATGGAAGAAAAAATATAGGTTTAAATCTCTCAACTAATGAAATTAAAATATTAACAACTCATTTTTTTAATAAAAAAATGGTACTTATGCATTTTTTTCATATTATTTCAAAAATATGAACTCAGGGCAGCATATATCTGCTATATTAATAACAATGCTTTCTTTATTTTATTTTTTATATTATTTAATTTTTATTATATTGTGATTAGTTTCAATAATAAATAAAAAGTGAAATATAACGGCGTTTTTACTATTTTATCCTTTTCGCACGATTATATTTCATTTTTTATTTGTCATTAAAGTTAATTATAATATTATAAAGAAACAAATAATAATATAAAAAAATAAAATGAGAAAGACAATGTTATTAATATAATAGATATGTGTTGAGTTTATTCTTTTTAAAAAATAATATAAAAAGATGCATAAGTAATAATATAAAAAACTTAGTAGTAAAAATTAAAGGAGGATTGAACTATTGAAGTGAAAAAGACAAGGTTAAATTTGGAAGTAAATTAATATTAGAAAACATATTTAATGTTCTTTAATTATATTTACTTTCTTACATAATAAATACATAAAAAATTACACTAAAAATTGGATTCTAATAATTGTTAAGATATGTCTTAGGACCTACATTAAAAATTGATTTGAACATTTTTTTTTACAATATAAAGCATTTTTTTATTTAAAAACTAAAAGTTTAGATGAGGATAACACTTTTTAAATATTTTTACATTGAATTGTTGACATTGTTTACCTATAATTTGAATCAAAAGTACTAAGAAAAGTCTTAAAATAGTTTTTTTTTAAATGTTAAAATAAAAAATTAACACTCAAAAGAGAAATATTTAAGATAAAATTTTATACAACATGCATAAGATATTTTATAATCACAAGATATAACTAAGAGATGTCCACAAATTACATTACTAGGATAGCATAAATAGTATATCTAGCGTTCTCACCCTTAGAAAACAAAATCAAATACGAAGTCATGAATACCTCCACATGTTACTCTTTCAAAATCTAGTAAAACAAAATTCATGTTGTACTAACCACTACTAAAAGGAAATAGAAACTTTTTTTTTTTTTGCAATACCCTTTAATCCGTAGCTAAGATATTTGCAAAGACTCATGCTAGACTTTTTTCACACAGAAGGACTCACTTATAAACACCAGTACATTTTTACCCAATCAAATACCCACAACCTAACCAATTAAATTATGCTTTGGATACATTTATAATGTTTTCCTTTTGCTTTAGTAATTCCAAGGTGTTATCATAAGTTAGAGTCACACTAACAGTTGAACATTTAGATAACCTAACCAACAATAATAGCTCATTCAAACCTAATAAAGTAGTTTACAGGAAAATGATACATCTAAAAGAGTAACATTTCATTTTGTAAGTTCAACCTTAGTAAGGATTGAGCTACATTTTAAGCAAAAGTTTATAGTATAGTGACACTTTTTATTTCCATGTCTTTGAAAAAATAAGAATATATTCCCAAGATTCCCCATAAATTATATATAAGTCTCTTTTACAGAGTAACTTGCATTGTTCCCTAAGTTGCCTTCCAATGTTCAACTATCTTTCATATCATGCCTCAATTGTACCCCTTCCAAAGCCCTCTCTAACTCCCTCATTCACTCATTTTCTCAACTAAATAAATCTATCCTCCATTGAAATAACTATTCACATTTTTTATCAAACCAAACCCTAAGCTCAAAGAGAATGGTGTTTTTTTTATCAGAAAATGCACATAGTATAGGGAATAGTGATTTGAACCCCAGACTCCCTCCACCCTTTTTTCCAAATTTTTTAACACAGAACCATCGGCTACCAATGTCTTGACATTTCCATTGAACTAGTCTCCTACTCCCTCATCTAATGTCACCTTCCTAATATCCTTCCACCATTGAAAGCCCCGTTTCCAATGCTTCAAGAACAAATTTCTTCTTATGTCTTTCCTGTATGTAGCTTGCAATGACCCAGAGAGCATATTCCTCCTTAAGGATTCTTCATCACTACTTGTCAAGAAGTGTAAGAATTTGTAAATAATAATTATCATTAAGATTTTCATGCATGTATGAAATATTACAAAGAAACTCAAGTCCTAGATAGGTCGCTAGAACAATGTAAATATATTAATGGTAAATTCAACAAATTTACTATAAATGAAGAGTTGTGATTGAATGTCAATGTAAAATTTAAAATTTTATAAGCTAATTGTGCATACTAATTAAACTCTTAAACTAAGTAGTAACAATTTTGAAAAAATATCCTTTCAAAAGAGATTTTAATTTTATTTTGTTTTTAAATTTTTATTTATTAATTTAATTTTCTTAATTTTAAATATAAATTTCATTTGATACAACAATTAATTCAAAATTTTCTTTCTCAAAGTTCTTAAACTTTTATATCTTTATTTGTATATTTTATTTTCTTAACATTTTATCGATGATTTTTTATTTATCCTTTTTATCTTTTTATTTAAATTCGGTTACAATATATTTTGAAAGCACACCACTAGAAATCTCATTATTACGTGCAAATTTTCCTACAGATTTTTAATAGACATATGCAAGAAACTAGTTTCCTGCGAATTAGTTTCCTGCGGATTTATTTGCAGATTTAAATCCTCAGCTAAAACTTTCATGGGTAAATTCTTTTTACGAAAATAAAAATTGCAAGAAATACCTACGAATATTCCTATGAAGAATTTCTGTAGGAAATATTAAAATGGCAGCAAAAAACACAAGAAAATTTCCTGCCAAATTTAAAACAACAGAAAAGAAACTTCAGAAAAGTTCATTTAAAATTTAAAGATATATTTTATAATATTAAAACTGCTATTTGACCTCATTGACCTATTTTAAATACTGAAATTGTATTTTTAATGTGTTTCTTTTTTCAGTCTTTGTGCCTCCTCTCAGACTGCACCTTTGGTGGATGACATCCTCTCTAGATGACCTTTCTCGTTGCTCACCTTCTTTTGGCAGTCTTTGTGCCTCCTTTGAGAGGACCTTTGGTGGATGCCCCTAGAGTTCTCCAACTCGTCAAATACACCTTTCAAGGAAACTCTACAATTTCATTAAAGAATCATTTTAGTCCAAATCCCAAGACCTAATGCTAGAGTCACTTTCAGTTCTATGACATCAAACTCTACCAGGTTAGTTCTGTTTATAAACATCAAAATTGTGTCACCCTTCCTTAATGTAGGGCTTAGGCTTCATGCTTTATTCTATTTCTGAAACATTCCATGCAAGAAATTGAGTTAATTTGGTTAGTGACATCCACATGTTTATACTTTTACTCGTTTATTAGCGTTGTTCGCAACTTTACTCGTATTAATCTATCATTAGGTAAACCTTCCATGACGCCAACTTGTCCCAGTCTTTTTACTCCTTCCATTACTAGAACTAGTTTCTTTTTTTATACCAAGTTGAGTGAAGAAGACAACTTGTTAGTATATGAAATATGCCTTTCGATTACAACAGTTTATAGACACTATTGCTTTAATTTATTTGGAATTCTTTTCCTTGATTGATACTCAAGATGGTAAGGATAGGGATAATTACTTTGTTCTAATTGTTGATAAGTTCTTGCCAATGAGTTATGAAATTTGATTCCATTTCAAGCTGTATCATATGATCATATCCACCAAACACTTAAGTTATTGTTGTTCAAATTTTCATCCTCTTGTTGTAGTAATGAATATTTGTATCTGTTTATATTGACTTCCTTGTTTATTACTGAAGTTCTCAAGATTTGGCTGGTTTTGATCATAACTCTTATAAGAGTTTAGAAGATTTGGATATTTTTTTTCATTTCACTTAAGGACTAATAGTTAAGTTGTACAACCAAATAAAGGTTTTTTGACACACGGAGGGTAGTTTTTTTTTAAAATTACCATTTTGGGTGGTCAACTCCAAAATTATAATAATAATATATTATAAATAATAATTTTATAAATATTAATTTTATAAATAATAATATATTATAATAATAAAAATTTATAATATTCACATTTAAGTGTGTTCACGTTACACCCTATATCATAATGATCATTTACATATAAGTGACTTTTCTATTCTTCTTTAATACTCTAATATTCAAATTTAAGTGAGGTCAACTTACACCCTATATCATAATGATAATTTACATTTAGGTGACTTTTCGATTCTTCTTTAATACTCTAATATTTTCATTTAAGTGTAATCACACTAAACCCTATATCATAATTATCATTTAAGGAAGCATTTTATTGGTGGAGAGACATGTTTGTCTACTTCATGCTCATTTACGCTTCCTCACTTCACTCGAAAATGCATACCAAAATCAAAAGTTGCACACAAACAATCTCTCTTTCTATCTGTATATTATAATTTTTTATCATTATAATTTTGCGTCAAGCACTACAAACGATTAGGCGTGTTTGTGCCACATGGCAAAACATGCCTAACGGTCAGGCGTGTTTAGTGCAACATGCCTGATGGTTTAGCGTGTTTGGATCAAACTACATCATGACCGTAATTTTTGGGTTGACCACTCCAAAATAGTAATTCTTTTAAAAAACTACCCTATGTGAGTCAAAAAGCCCCAAATGAACGATAAATAGGAAGAGAAAAATGTCAGATGTGATGAAATAGGATAAGAAAAAACATGACTTGTAAAATGTGTTTGTAAATAACTAAATATTTGTTATAACTTATAAAATGACATGTCTGAATGAAAAATTTTCCTCTATTCCCTATATCGTATGAAACCACCTTAATTAATCCCTCAATATTTAAACTTGTTAGTTGCCATTAACTTGAAAAAGTGAAAGGTTTCAGCTAATCCAGGTAACTAATTAATAAAACATCATGATAAGAATTCAGAACAATATCTTCATGAAGAGATTGAGAATATAATTGATAAAAAAGAAACTCCCCGATTGAACAAAAGATTTATTGAGTTAAATTTTAATGAATGTTGGGGACCAAAAGAAATTAAGACAATTTTGGCATCATGTGATATTCTGCATCTAATATCATAATTATGAATTCTAAAATAAATGTGTCCCCTCGTTTATATGCACTTTGAACATTGAATAAAGGGACATGTATATTATATGCTAAGAGAAAAACTTTAGCTGTTTAGATATATAATTTTCATATTTCTTAATTTAATGACCATATGACTTTGTCACACATATTTGCTTAATTTAATGACCATATTTTCAAACTATAATGTTGATTTCGTCCCATATTTCAATTCAAAGAAACTAATTTCATTTGAATCATCATCTTCTTGTTTTGAAAAAAAAAAAATGAGGCATCTACTATACTATATTATATTATGCAGGTATGTGAGAATTAACACAGCCTTAAAACTATAATTGCAATTAATATAGTTTTTTAGCGTGCAAGCTCAAACACACATATTATACAAAGGAATTGTTATGTATAGGACTTGTGAGCTACTCTTAATTAGTCATTTCAAATATTTTAGGGATCTCATAACAGTTTAAGTTAAACTAGTGTCACCAATTATACTTAGAAATCACCTGTTAAATAGTTAACAGCTAAAATATATGCATATATGCTAAACTTTTAAAGTATGAACTATATATATTTTGTTGAATCAGGAGATTATGATTGTATAATCTAGTTATTACCTTTAGTTATTCCCTCAAAACTAAATTAGCCAGATAAATGCATATGTTTTGTACAACTATTATTAGTTGTGTAATTATTCAAAACATTTCACATTTTCAAGGCTGCATAATTTATACTGGTTTTTGTAATTTTGCAGGCATAACAACAAAGTCTTGGACGATTTTGACAATGATATGGAGAAGTTGACCATCCGGTTAATGGTGTTAATCAACATAGTCCTCATTTACTTAAAAAATAAGGGTTATATTAGAGATTATATTAATTTTTACTATGCATTGTTCAATTAAAAAAACTTGCTTTTTCTGTATATTTTTGGATGCAAAAAGAAAATACCATAATAAGGTTATGCTTAAAGCTCTTAATTGGCTAGATTCATTGTTCAAAAAATTAAACTCTAAAGTGAAAACTCTCAAGCATTTTTATTTTGAAAATTTAATTTGTAAAACAATGAAATCACTTGTGTACAAAAGTATTATAGGAATAAGTTTGAATATTATCAAAAGTGGGACTGTTAAGTTTTAATATTGACAAAACTCGACGTGATCTAAGGAGAAAAGCAAATGAATTGCCAAACTTACTAATTGTAAAGTATACCATACATATTGATTATAAAGTTTTAAATTTAAAAATTTTCTAACATATATGTATGGTTAACCAATATAAGTGTGGAAAGTGTGAACACAACAAATTTTAATTTTAATATATATTTGAAAAATAATTAATATACATTTATTATTAATTTTAATTTTAACATTAAATTTTCAATATTTAAAAATTACCTTTGGATTATAATTATAGGAAAATCAGCAAGTATTTTTTTGAGATTTTAAAATCTGCAGGAAAGTTTCCTACCGTTTTTAAACTGCAAGAAAGTTTCCTTTTGTTTTTAAATTCGTAGTGTGGAATTTAAAATCTGCAGAAAATTTCCTATAGATTTAAAAATGATAGGAAACTTACTTGCAAAATATACAATCTGCAGGAAATACTTACAAATTATTTTTTAACATGAAAATTCGCAAAAAAATCTTACAAATCATTTTTTTCAAAGAAAAATCATAGGAAATTTCTACAAAATTTTTCCCGCATGAAAAACCGCTGGAAATAAGTATTTTTTTAGTACTGACAAATTACCAAATTGCGTGAAAAAAATTAACCAACAGTTAAAATGGCCTATAAAAAAAATAGTTAACCATGTTAAATAGGGAGTTGACATATCCATAAATGAAAACAATAATTATCTTTGTTGTTATACTTTTGATTTTTAAAAATTGACAGTGTGGGAAGATCAACAATTCATATAGTTGCATTACATGAAAATGATATATTATTATAAATAAATGGTAATTAACAAGTGAAAATGTAGCTTTATTCACTGTCTTATATAAGTGTGAATATAGATTGGATTTTATTTATATCTATTTAAAAAAATCTAATCAACATCCAATATATATATAAATAGATATGATTCATATCTATTTAAATGAATTTTTATTTTAAAATAAATTTAGATTTTTTAAAAATAGATTTATATTTTTTTAAAAAAATATATTTGGATTTTTTAAAATGGATTTGAATTTTTTTAAAAAATGAATTTAGATTTTTTTAATGGATTTGAATTTTTTAAATGGATTGAAAATAATTTTAAAACCAATTTTAACTTTTAGAGCTTGAGTTTGAAGTTACTATAACAATGTTAAGTCTTCTTGAATTATTAAATTTCTCACTAAATACTAAAAAGTTACTTTTTCAAATAAAAAAATGACATTAATACTAACACTACAAAAATTTCAAACAATTGAACATAGTTTAGAGATAGACCCAAAGTAGCTTCATAAAAAATATTCAAGAATGATAGAATAAACTGAACATATACTCAATCATTATAAGAAGACACTTTCGTTCTCTTATGCAATACCACCTAGCATCATGACTAGGAGGATTCAAGAGAAGAAGACTAGCTTGGATAGGTGCTTACATGAAGACATGAAGTCATAGTCTTATGATTTTAATCTTGTAAATATTTTATACTGTCTTAGGAATAGGGGCATATTTTATTTCCTTTTAAGACCCTGTATTTTGGCCATTTTCCATGTAATTAGCTAAGTGATTCTTTAGTAAATTATGTGGAATGTGTTCAGAAAGAGGTGTAACCCATAAGTGGGAGTGTGAGTCATTTCCACACCTCCTAGCTCATTTTTGCCCTCCACCTTATAACACACAAAGCATGACCAACATAGGGACCCACCTTAGCATGATTCTAGCGCCACTTATAGGGTTTGTTCCCTAGTTAGTCAGCTTAATCCTACTTAGGGGATAGGCCTTGTTAGGAGGTCCATAATTAGGCCACTAACCCTAACCTCGCACACCCTATAAATAGGATCTTTCACTCATTGTAAATCTCACCTTTGAAGTTGAACAGAAATTGTCTCTTTTGAGCACATTCATGAGTGAAAGGTCTGAGGATCCTCTCTCTAGAAGAACCTCTTCATAGTTGGCTTTTATCAAGGGTTCTTTCCCTTGTGACAGGCCTAAACACTTGGCTTATCTCTCCAAGGAGAGTGACGCCCCAATTAATTATTTTTTCCTTCCTCTATCAATCCATTTCTTTGGTGCTTTGGAGCCTTTTAGAGGAAGATCAAGGGAGGCAAACTTGGGTTTGCATCAAGTGGTATCAAGAGCTACTTCCTTGAAGGTTCCTTTCTAGTCTTAATTCCTTTCATTTTATGTGTTTTGTTCTTGCTCTTGCAGTTCTCTTTATTTTTTTCCAGCTTTAATTTCATGTCATTTAATTTCCTTTTATGTCTAGTAGTTTATGTTTTAGTAGTTTAATTTCTTGCAATTTTATTTCCTAGTCTTTATTGTTTTCTAGATTAAATTTTTCTTGTTCATTTCTATTGAATCTTTGTGTATCTTTAGGCTTTATTTTCTTTAATTTATGCCTAACTTTTATTTTATTTTTATTCTAAGTGCAAATCCTAAGAATATCATGGTAATGACTTCACAAATTTTGTGAAGAAGCCACACTTTGTGGTTTGATCTTTGGATGCACTTTTGCTCCTTTTGAGTTCTTTGCATTTTAAATTTTGTTTTCCCAGCCCTCTTCTCCTGTTTATGCGTCTCGTGCTGGCTGTTTTTGCTTCATTTTATTTTCATTTTTACTCTTCCAAGTTGTGTTCTAGCATCGTCTTATTTAGTCCTTTAATTGTATTTCAATTCTATGTTATGTTGCCTTTTATTTTTCATCAAAATAAAGTGTGTTTTGCTTCTAAAATTATTGTGATAAATGTCTTTGGAATTGAGCATATGCTCTTGATTATAATGCCTAGAGTCCACATGTTTTAGACCATAGCATGTTTCAAAAAATATTCTCTCAATAATTATTCAATTCTTGTTTTTTCATAGAGTCCATGTTATTCTTGTTGTGTTGGTAGCTTAAACTTGTGCTAGTTCTTTTGGGTGAAATTGTGGTTAGCTGTTGGAAAACCATGTGGGCATGTTATTGGGCTAATCTTGAGCAGTCAAGCTTGTCCTAACTCCCATTATACTCTCCTTCGTGCCTATTAGTAAACACTATTTTACTAGTCATATTAGACTACTTTGTTTTCTTTGGATTGCACTTTTGTTTTCCATTTTTGGTGGCTGTTTTCTTTAATTTTAATTCAAGAGAATATATTTCTCATACTCCTTTTCTTTTCGCTTTCAAAATTGTTTAAGAAGTGTAGCAAAATAATTTTAAAAAAATAGAAATCAAAAGAGTTAAATATGTATAAAAAAACTGTTTGTAAAAGTGTTTAAAAGAATTATAGAAAAGAGTACAAAATTAGTGCACCTCAATTTGTTTAAGTCACTAAAAGGAGTGCTTAAATTGCATAGAACTTGCTTGAATTGTCTCCTTTAAAGGTCTGGCCATTGTGCTTTATTTTTTGTGCAATTCATTGAAATTTTTTTGAGTCTTTTATTTTTAGTCAATTCTATTCTAGTGCTAATCGAGGATCCTTTTGTGTCCCATCTTTTTTCTACACCCTTTTTACTTGCTTGTCTTTTTAGTTATTTTTGTGTTTGTCTAAATAATTCTTTCCACTTGAATGTTTACCTTTCTTTGTTAAGTGTTTTTCTTGCTTTTTTTTTTTTTTTTTTGCTTTCAATTCTTGTATCCCTTGGTCCTTTTTGCTTGGGCGTTTCTTTTACTTGGTTAGGTGGCCATTGTTGAACACTTCCACAAGGTAGCATCTTAGGGAGCATTGTTCTGAGCCAAGGAAGAGAAGACTTGAAGAGGATGCCAAAGCTTGAGTAAGACACTTATGAGGCAAACACTTGAAGAAGGATCATCATCCAACGTTTCTTTTACTTTTTGCTTTAATTGGTTGTATTTTTATAAAGCCATTTCAAATAGAGGTGTTGGATGCCCATAAAGGTCACTTCTTTTCTATGTAATAAATTTAGTTTCTTGATTAAGTGTGAGTAAGGATTTGGTACCACTAACTCATACTTTAGGAGCATGTGATTAGTCCTTTAACTTTGTTTTTAATTTCATTTCTTACTTTCACGTTGTAGCAATTGTTAGAGTTCCAAAGGCTCTTAACAGTTTAGGGAGAAAACAAAAAAGAAAGGAATGTTTTGGATATTAGTTCCCTAAATGACATGACTCCAAGAGAAAAAAAAAGATAAGAACACACAAATTGGGAGTTTATAGATTGTGGTTTGGAATCATTAGAATAAGGGGGATTTCTGAAAATTGAACGAAGAAAACAAAGAAGCAAGGGAAGAAGGTGTAGTAGTAAAAGAGCAAGTGGAGATTAGCTTCTCTACAGGGAAATATCAAGATAAAATTTTATGTGATGTAATCCCTATGAGAACTAGTCACATGTTGTTGGGAAGGTCATGACAACATGATATGACAACTTTGCACAATGGTCTCGCTAATAAAATCACTCTCTCTCATAAAGGGAAAAAGATTATCTTATGTCTTCTTACACCTTACGAGGTTATGAAGGATAGAAACATTATGAAAATTAAGAGAGAGAGGGATAACAATAAAATAAGGTTGTTGGTAGGAAAACCAAGCCTAAGGAAGTTCCACTTTTGCCTTCAAAGGAGGTTCTCTATATAGAAAAATCTTCCCGCCAACCCTTACAAAAAGAATTAGTTGAATTTAAGGGTGTGCATATACCATTTGAGAAATTTGATCCATGCCCTCAAAATCAACTTAATGAATGCTCCATTGTATCTAGACCAGTCTCACCTATTATTTCAAAATCTCTGAGACTAGCTTCTAGTATGATAGAAGAAGGATGGGAAACTATTGCGTGGAGGCAAAACCAACACTATTCAAAATTAGAAACCCACCTCCACTACCTCATTCCTAAGAGGTTTTCTTACTATTTCTATGTGAAGACCTTTTCCAAGGGTACAAAAGTGTATCTAATTGAATTAACTCCTACTTTCATGGTAGCTATGTTCAATTAAACTCATTAAGTTCCTTGCTAATTCATTGAATCCTCGAAAGATTAAACCTACTTTCGTGATTTAATTCCTAAGTTCCTTCCCTAGGGTTCCAATAATTAAGTTTACCTTTCTATCCCTCCTTAATTATCTATTACTACAAAAATGGTGATCATATTGTATTCGATAAAAGCAATAGAGAAGAAATAAAAAGAAACCACCATAAAGAACAATAAAAATGCTTAATTAATCATCAATGGAGTCAAGGGTTAAACCTCAACCCTAGAATAAAAAAAGTCCACTCACACGCATCCATGAGTATAAAAAAACAAGAAAATAAAACTATCAAACCCAAAAATAAAAAGTGAAAAAAAAAACTCAAAGTCTTGCTCTCTATGTCGTCTTGATCCAAAGTTACGAACCCTAGTTTCAAATAGAAACTTTCTATTTAACCTAGTGAGTTTTCTTTGTCTAAACCCAAAAGTACAATCTTTATTAATTAACTTATAATTTTTTTTTCTGAATTTCCTGTAAAGTTCTAAGTTTCACTCCAATGCTCCAAATCAGTCCAAAAGCACATCAAAATCTAACAAATTATATCCTAAAACACCAAAACATTAAAAGTGTAACAAATTCCAAATTATACTTAAAAAACACCTAAAATGAAAATATGAAATGTAAATGACATAAAAATAAATAAAATTCTAATTAAAACAAAACCTAAAAATAGATAAAAATACAACGCATCAGTGATCAATGATCGCCATCTCTAACCGGTAGTCACCAACCACCACCTTTAACTAAAAGTTACCAGCCACCTTCGATTAGTGGTCGCTGACTGCCACCTCTGACCAACATCCATTTTTTACGTCCATCATTGGTTGTCACCTTCAACTGTCAGCACCTCTGATTGCCAGCCATCGACAGTAATTGACCACCACCTTTGATTATCAGTCAACATTCTCTATCTCCAATCGTTAGTTGCCGACTGCCACCTCTGTGGTCAGTCACTGACTGCCACCTCTGTGGTTAGTCACCGACCACCACTCTAACCTTTACCTCCAGCACCAACTATCGGTCATCGGCCATCAATTTTCTATATCTAAGGAGAAAGTGTTATATTTGGTTAAGATTTGAAACAATGTTTTAAATTTGAAAATCAAAACAATGTTGTTTTTTAAAAATTTGAAAACTTAAAACCAAAACTAAGTTTATTATTATTATTATTACTATTATTATTATTATTATTATTAATTATTACTATTATTATTATTACTATTATTATTATTACTATTATTATTATTATTATTATTATTATTATTATTAGTACTATTATTATTATTAGTATTAGTATTATTATTATTATTACTATTATTATTATTACTATTATTATTATTACTATTATTATTATTATTATTATTATTATTACTATTATTATAATTATTATTAGTATTATTATTTTATTATTATTAGTATTATTATTATTACTATTATTATTATTACTATTATTATTATTAGTATTACTACTATTATTATTATTACTATTATTATTATTAATATTATTACTATTATTATTATTATTACTATTATTATTATTATTATTATTATTATTATTATTATTATTGTTGTTGTTATTATTATTATTATTATTATTATTATTATTATTATTATTATTATTATTATTATTGTTGTTGTTGTTGTTGTTGTTACTATTATTATTATTACTATTATTATTATTATTATTATTATTATTATTATTATTATTATTATTACTACTATTATTATTATTACTATTATTATTACTATTATTATTACTATTATTATTATTATTACTATTATTATTATTATTAGTATTATTATTATTATTAGTATTATTAGTATTATTATTATTATTATTACTATTATTACTATTATTATTATTATTATTATTATTACTATTATAATTATTATTATTATTATTATTATTATTATTATTATTATTATTATTATTATTATTATTATTATTATTATTATTATTATTATTATTATTATTATTATTATTATTATTATTATTATTATTATTATTATTATTACAGTTACTTTTGTGTAAATATACAGGGAGTTTGAAGAATAAATATTACATATAAAATAATATGTATAAGATAAAAAATACTATCAAATAGTCCAACATAAGGTCATTAATTACTAATTAGCACACATCCTTCTCATTCTAATTTTTTTTACAATTTTCGTACGTGCTTTTGATCTTTTATTCAACTTTTGTAGTTTAGTTGTAAGGTTGCAAAACAAAATACAAAAGACATTTTCTTTTAGCATTCCACATTTACTATTACTTGCATTCTGATAGCATTTAATGTAACCTAGAAAACTTCAACATCTCCTTATCTTGTTTTAATTTATGTTTAAGGTGTATATTTTTAATCAATTGATCTGGAATATGTATGGTGTTTCAAATAAGTTGATCCTAAATGACTTAAAATATATATTTTGAATCAATTGATTCGAAATATATTATGTTAATTCAAAATTAGGTGACTCAGAATGTAGTATCATGACATGAGCAAATGTATTTTGAATAAACCAATTTGGATTACAAAAATAATTAATGTTTCGGATCAGTTGATTTGGAACATGAATATGACATTATACTTCTATATAAGCAAATCCAAAATACTAATTGTGTACAATTCTAGATGCGTTTACCTGGTATAAAAACGGACAAATGTTGTTACCTTTTAGATCACCTAATCCAGAATACAATTGATCATATCTTATTATTGCATTCGAGATCACATAATCCAAAAATTAACATATTTATTCTGAATTAATTAATTTGAAATATACATTTTATGGTATCTTAGACCAACTAGATTTGAAAAAACATTAATATCCATCTTCTAAATCAGTTTATCTTAAATACATACACCCTAAATATAAATTAAAACAAGACGAAAGTATGTTGGAATTTTTTAAATAATTTTAAATAATGTGAGGTGGCGAATAGCAAATTATGAGTGCCAAAATAAATTGTCAATACAAATCGTCGCAATCAGGTTCTATTTTTCACCTATAAATAATTTTCAGTTGTTTGATAATGGAATATAGCTAAAAAAATAAAAATAAAAATAATAATAATAAATTATTTTAGACTTACTTCTAATATATACTCATTTGCTCCTATGTATCATATCCAACTTGGTATCCAAATATCATAGTCCATCCCGCATTTATAAAATGATCGTTTAACTCGAAGTCTAATTTTAATGGAGTTTATTTTTATAAGTAAACACAACAAAATAAAATTCATACTATTTGGACAACAAAATTTGACAAAAAAGGAAACCTTTTGACAAGAATTATCCTTACTTATCATATTCAACCCATCATTGAGTACAAAGCGTAAATATTGACAATTATTCTGTCAAATGACTTAAAGTTATACTTTCCTTTTATACCCTTAAATCCCACACCTTAAAAAGAGTTAGATACAATATATCTCTCAGCATTCCATACACACAACAGTCCCCTTACCAGATTATTTGCTAGAACTATTTTTTATTAGGTATTTGCCTCCTTTCCTAAGTGGAGCCAAATTGAGAAATTCACTTGATATCTTATTTAAGTTAAATGGAGAAGGTGTTTTGACATAAGAGAGTAGACACAGATAAAGAGAGATTGAAACCGTAAATTCCTATTCTTACACCTGTAATAGTAAATTCATCATTGCAGATTTTTTTACCGTTGGATCGAATTGATTTTTGGACAACACGTTCAGAATGTACGTTTCTTCATTCTGACCGTTCGGATCGTTGAAAAGATGTTTTAGTTGGGAGATATTAAGTTCATATAGCAACAGTATTTTTGGGGGTTTTCATCTTCCTGTTCTCTATTTGTAAGTTTATTGTTTTATTGTTTGAAATTGGTGTTGATATTGATATTGTTGTTGACACTTGATTGAGGCTCTTTTGTACTCTTTATTAATAATAGTTGAGCTATTTCTTTGGTCTGGACGACTTGTGATTTTTACCCTTGCTTTAAGGGTTTTTCACGTTAAAATCTTGGTGTCTTATTCCAAAAAGAGTGGTGATTGGTTAACATTATATTTTTTTCATTGCTTCTCATAGATTATTTCAAGATAAGGGGATTTCTTTCCGTTGTTTTGTTTACGTTTGTTACAAACTTATCTTATTGCCCCATTAGAGTGGCATCAGAGCTCTTTGGTTTTGGTTTAGGGACTATTTGACTTGCTTGAATAATGGAGGCAAATACAAAATGGTTGCTTTGAATGATACTAATTATCACTTGTGGAAGGGCAAGATGAAAGACTTGTTATTTGTGAAGAAAATGCATATTTCTGTTTTTGCTACTCAAAAAGCCAGATTCTATGTCTAAAGAATAGTCGATTTTGAACACCAACAGGTGTGTGGTTTTATTCATAAATTTATAGAAGATAATGTTTATAATAATATTGCTAATGAAACACATGTGAGAATGTTGTGGGAGAAGCTTAAGTCCTTGTATGCTTCTAAATCAAGGAGTAATAAATTGTATTTGTTGAACTGTTTGATGAATTTGAAGTATAGGGATGGTACTTCTATTTCATATCACTTGAGTGAATTTCAAGGGCTCCTAGATCAGTTATCTGATATAGGTATCAAATTTGATGATGAAGTTTTGGGACTATGGCTACTGAATACTTTACCTGAGTTTTGGGAGACATTTTGGGTTTCTATTACAAACTCAACCCCTAATGGTGTTGTTTCTTTGCAAGCAGCAAATAGTAGTGCTCTTAATGAAGAGATGAGAAGGAAGACACAGGGTTCTTCATCTTAGCCTAAAGTATTTGTCACTGAAAACAGGGGAGAAGTTAAAGAAAGGAACTGAAGGATGGTAGAGAAAATAGCAGGAGTAAGTTCAAGTCCAGATACAAGAATGTGAAGTGTCACTATTGTCATAAGATAGGGCACATACAAAAATATTGTTTTCTGTGGAAAAAGGATAACAAAGATACAAATGGTAAGCAAAAAGAGAATGATCATGATGATGATAATCATGTTGCTACTGTTACTTGTGGTGATCTTGTTAATCTCCATGACAATGAGTTAGTTAATCTTGTATCAAATGAAAGCATGTGGATTATTGATAGTGGTGCTACATTGTATGTTACACCAAGGAAGCAAATCTTCACATCTTACACTTCTAGTGATTTTGGAGTATTGAAGATGAGTAATGATGTTGTGTTTCAGGTGATTGGTGTTGGTGATGTTTGCCTGCAAACCAACATGGGAGTTCAGTTGTTTCTTAGAGGAGTCAAACATGCTCTTGATGTTTGTTTTAATTTGATCTCTATGCACATGCTTGATGATAGTGGTTATGATAATCACTTTGGTTCTGGAAAGTGGAAACTCATCAAAGATAACTTGGTTGTGGCTAGAGGGGAGAAGATTTCTAAACTGTATTGGACAAAAGCTTTGGTTACTAAAGATAGTGTGAATGTCGTAGATATGGAGGCATATTTTTGGCACCGAAGGCTTAGTCATATCAGTGAAAAAGGGTTGAACTGCTTAGTTAAAATAGATATTCTTCAAGGGCAAAAAAATGCAAAATTGGAGAGATGTTCTCATTGCATGGTTGGCAAGCAAACTAAAGTATACTTCAAGAAGCATCCTCCATCAAGGAAGTCAGAGTTGTTGCAATTGATGCATTCTTATGTTTGTTGTCCATTTAAGGTAAAATCCTTTACTGGTGCACTTTATTTTGTTACCTTTGTTGACGATTGTCCCAGGAAGCTATGGGTCTATGCCTTGCAGAGAAAAGACAAGTGCTAGAGAAATTTAAACAATTTCATGCTTCGATTGAAAGAGAGTTAGGCAAGAAGCTGAAATGCATTCGTACTGAAAATTATGGTGAGTATTGTGGATTAAAAGACTCCTCAGCTAAATGATTTAGCAAAGAGGATGAACAGGACATTGCTTGAGAAAGTGAGATGTATGCTCTAGCAAAGAGGATGAACAGGACATTGCTTGAGAAAGTGAGATGTATGCTTTCAGATGTTAAATTACCTAAGCATGTTTTAGGTGAGGCACTGTACACAGTGGTGTATATTATTAATCTCATTCTTACTATTATTCTAAACAATGAAGTTCCAAATAAAAATTGGTTTAGGAAATGTGAGCTATGATCATTTGTGTGTCTTCAGTTGCAAAACGTTTGTTCATATTCCAAAGGATGAAATATCCAAGTTGGATGCGAAGATAAGGCATTGCATCTTCATTGGTTGTGGTGAAGATGAATTTGACTACAAGTTTTATGATCCTATTGAGAAGAAGCTTGTTAGAAGTCGTGATGTACAGTTCATTGAAGACCAAACCATTAAGGACATTGATAAGGTGAAGAAGACTATACTCGAAAAGGATAAAAATCCGACAAATGTTGATCCTGTGCAATCGCCTATTCACGATCTAGATAATGTTAAAAGTAGTGTTGAACATGGTGAACAAAAAAGTGTTGTGTTGATCAAAAGCTTGGAGATGAATTAGATGTTCCTATTAATGATGACTAAAGGAACATGAGAGGTCACGTGATGAGAGTGCTTATGATGTACCTGAATCCTCTCAAGTCCAACTCAGGAGATCTAATAGACAGAGATAACCATCTACCAGATATTCTTCTAATGAATATGTGAATTTGACTCATGATGGAGAACTTGACTATTTTGAAGAGGCTTTGGAGAGTGAAGAAAAGCAACAGTGCCTGAATGCAATGCTAGATGAGATGAAATCCTTGCATGATAATCACACTTATGACTTGGTGAGATTGTCTAAGGGTAAGATGACATTACAAAACAGGTGGATATTCAGGGTGAAACATCAGAATAATTCTATGTCTCTAAGGTATAAAGCTAGATTAGTGGTGAAAGACTTTAAACAAAGAAAAAGTTGTGGCTATCACATGAATACTATAATGCAATGAAAGACTTGGGAGATGCTAAGCAGATTTTTGGTATAAGAATAATTTTTTGTGATATAGAGAAAAGGAAGTTGTGGCTATCACATGAATACTATATAAAAGGGTGTTACAGAGATTCTAGATGGAAAAAACTAAGGATGTGAGCACTCCTCTTGCGACTCATTTTAAATTGAGTATTAAATAGAGTCCTTTAAATGAAGCTGAAAATTAGACATGGAGATGGTTCCTTATGCTTCTGTAGTGGGTAGTTTGATGTATGCAATATTGTGTACAAGACCTAATATTGCTCATGTTGTTGGTACAGTTAGTAGGTTTTTGTCAAACTCAGTTAGAAAGCGTTGAAGAGCTTTGAAATGGATTTTGAGGTATCTTCATGGTACTATTGATAAAAAGCTTTGTTTGGGAGGTGATAAGTCTATTTTGGTGGGCTACTCAGATTCCAATATGGGTGGAAACATTAATTCCAGAAGGTTTATATCGGGTTATTTGATTAAGTTTGCAGGGGGAGTTGTGGCTTGACAATCTAAGTTGCAAAAGTGTGTGATCTTGTCTACTACTGAGGCGGAGTTCATTGCAATTACTGAAGCATACAAGAAGTTGCTATGGTTGAAGAAATTCTTGCGGGAGCTTGGTTTTATGCAAGACAACTATCCATTACTCGTTGACAATCACAGTGTTATCCATCTTGGTGAGAATTCAACTTTCCATTCTAAGTCCAAACATATTGATGTATGATATCATTAGATACATGATGTTTTAGATGCTAAGTTGTTAGAGTTGATTAAAGTTCATACTGATGATAATGGTGTTGATATGATGACTAAAGCACTGTTAAGAGGAAAGTTTGAAGTCTGTTGTGAGATCGCCAGTTTAGCAGTTCTCTCCACATAGTCGTGATGGAGAAATTTGTTGGGTATTGTTGGATATGATGACTAAAGCCCACTTGATATCTTATTTAAGTTAAGTGGAAAAGGTTCTTTGACACAAGAGAATAGACAAAGATAAAGAGAGACGACGTTCCTTAAACACATCAATTGTTTTGAGAGAAAATAAGAGAGAAAGTTATTCCCGTTTTCACCACTGCAGATTCGTCTACCGTTGGATCGAGTTGATTTTTGGACAGCACATTTAAAATGTATATTTCTTCATTATGACCGTTCAGATCATTGAAAAAGGTCTAAGTTGGGAGATATTCAATTTATATGGCAACAATATTTTTGGGGGGTTTTCATCTTCGTTGTTATCTATTTGTAAGCTTATTGCTTTATTGTTTAAAATTGATGTTGACATTGATATTGTTGTTGACACTTGATTGTGACTCTTTTGTACTTTTTAGTGATAATGGTGGAACTATTTCTTTGATCTGGATGACTCGTGGTTTTTATCCTTGCTTTAAGGGGTTTTCCACGTTAAAATCTTGGTGTTTTATTCCAAAAAGAGTGGTGATTGGTTAGCATTATATTTTTTTTATTGCTCCTCATAGATTCTTGCAAGATAAGGGGATTTCTTTCCGTTGCTTCGTTTACATCTGTTACAAACTTATCTTATTGCCCCCATCATTTTTCACATATTAGAGTCACCCCAAAATCGCACAACACAAGTTTCTATCTATATACTGGACCTTAGTCTCTTGAATGCAGAGAAAATTGATATAATTTTTTGAAGCTGCTTGCCTAACTGAAATCCATTTCTATTTCCCCCTAATAACTCTTATATTATATGACAAAATATTTAATATATTAATTATCATTCCCACTGGTAAAACCTAACCTGTTATAAGCACCTTTGGACAAAGTAAGTAATAGGCCAACATGCACTTGAGCTTCACCGTGCTCCAGCCCAGGTGAATTACCAAGTTGGGCTAGTTGTCAAAGTCCACAGCTTGCACGTCCTCTACCAACTGGGAATGAATAGAATCGAGACCTTCTTCAATTGAAGCTTGATAATCGAACTTGTTCACAAGTGGGTCGATACTTTCAACGTTACTAGCTGATTTTATGTCATCCTTTACTTTAGATTGGGCCAAGCAACAGAAGTCCACATGTTGCACATTCAATTGATTTTGCACTATCTTTAAGAGTTTCCAATGCATTGAATGTTGTGACTGTTTCCATTTCTGCACTACAACTCCCAAACTCTAAGGAATTAATTATTCCATTAGTCCTTTAGACTTTCCAGCCTCCTTTTGTCTCTCTCGAAGCCAGTCTTCTTCTTCCACTGCGATATCCAATGACTGATGGCTACTCTCTACCAGATGGGCAACTACATCTTCAAGCTCATTGCCATACTAAACATGTAAACCACCTTCCTATTTAGACTGCAAAGAACCTGCGAAATACTCATCATCAGAGACATATTCCTTATCCATCATACATGATGAACCTTGTTTATACCCGAACAATGCAAGCCTATCAGCGAGACATTGTTCTTCAGTTGCTGAAATGGTCACCAAATTCCCATCAATTCTTAAAGTCTAATCCAACCAATAGAGTCCATTAAGTTTGTTTTAATAATTTCTTGCAAACTCTAAATTTTTTGAGAGTTGGATCCCTCCAATATTGCGACTAGAGACCCCACTTCACCAACAATTTTTTAGAAACCTTCCAAATTCCAACAATTGAGCAGAAGACCATGACAACTTGGTACTATGTCTAGAGCCCATTTTTTAATCGAAATGAACATTTCGTTTCACCACTCCTCCTTAGATGCCTGAATGTCTTCAGAGTCTACCTTTTCTAACCTAACAGTAATACTAAGTCACCTCCAAGATGCATCACCATAACAAACACCAATCCTTGCATATAAAATCCTTCTTGAACCATGAACAAGTTTTTCAGATCTAAGTTGCCCAATAGCACATCGACAGAGTCATTTCATATTTGACTCCTCAACTTTCCAATCATGTTTTTCCTTCCATTGGCTACCATCTGCACCCAGCTTGACAATGACCTCCATTCTTTCTTTCAACTTGCTGGAAGAAGAATGCTCAGACAACACCTCCCTATGGCATTGAGGAGTTTTCTTGTTACCCATTATAGAATCTTTTCCATTGATCTTGGATTAGAATGGTGATAGGTTGACATACAACTTTTGTTTACCAGTAAGAATTTGATCTAGCTCCCTCTCCAACCGCCTAGGATTTTTCACATAAAAAAACCGCACAAAACCAAAATGGTCTCAATCTCTCCTTCTATGCCTTCTAATGAAAATATTACCCACCTTCCCCCACCTATCGAAGATCCTGCACAATGCCTTTTCATCAAAAGAATAAGGAAAGTGCAAGAAGTAGAAAGACATTAAGTTCTTTACATAACTTTTCCAAACAAACCTTATCATTCTTCATCCTAAGTTTGTAACCCTTTCTCTGTACCCATTAAGAATATCACTTTTTAGGTTGTATTATAAAAATATATAAGTTTATGAGAATGTACATTATTATATGCACAATAAATTATTTACCACATTGAGAATATAAAAAATGTCAATAAAGATACTAAATTAAAATTCATCTTATTCATTTTCAATCTGTATCTCATATTGCTTTGGTTCTAACAATGATTCAAATTAAAATAACTCACTTAAGGATGTTATGTATCTTTTTCACCATAACTCACCCCCACCCTTAACATCACCTCTATTGCCACCATCACTGTCGACGGTCACCATCATTGCCAACGATCACCATTGCCGTCGTCGATCACCACTGTTAGCGATCACCAATGATTTTGATCGCCACCACCGTTGATGACTACCATGACATCACTATTACCGCCACCAGCACTGCTACCACCACCACTGTCGCGATCACCACCGCTACCTCCCATCATCGCCGCTACCACCACCATCGTCAGTGGTAGTGGTGTTAGTGACAATGGGGTGGTGGTGCTAGTGACAATGGGGTGGTAGTGGTGGTGACTGTCAACAACGACCGACGACGATGGTGGTGGCGATGACGATGATGAGGTGATGTTGAGGGTGGGACTAAAGGGTGGGGGTGGGGGTGAGGTAGATGAGTTACGTTGAATGATGTATATATATGATATCTTTAAGTGAGTTATTTTAGTCTAACCCCTTTTTTTTAATCACATTTATTATAATTCTTCTCATATATCGTAATAAAACATTTTTTTATATGCTCTCCCTTACTCTCTCTATATATAACATCACAATTTTGACTTTCCATATTCACAAGGTGCATTAAAAAATGAAAAGAAAATAAAGAAAGTAAGAAATAATGTCTTTTTCTTTTAAAAAAATAGCTCAACCTCAACCCAGTTCGGGTTAACTCAGGTTGATTCATTGGTTAGTGACCAATCAATTCCAACAAAACTTGGTTTGGGCCAATTGATCAGACTGGTTTCTCAAACAAACTAAATATGCAATTGATCTATTTTGCATTGGCTAGAACCAACTCGTTATAACAAAAACTGGTGACCCAAACCAAGTTGATCGGACAAAGTTGAGTTTGAGTTTTCTTTTTTTTAATTGAAAACCACATCATTTCTTACTTTCTTTATTTTTTTTTTCATTTTTAATACCTGCAAAAGTGAAAAGTGAAAGTTATGATTATTAGATTTGTATTTTTATATATATTTTTTATTTTTTATATATAGACGAAGTTAAACTGACTTAACTGATCTGACCATTGATCCGTTGTATTGACTTAGTTAGTGACCTAACCAATTTTCACAACATTGGCTCTTGCTTTATCCAATGTTATGAAAAGTCGTCTCGGTCATTAACTCGAACAAGATAGTT
Source organism: Psophocarpus tetragonolobus (assembly GCA_037954015.1). NCBI lineage: Eukaryota > Viridiplantae > Streptophyta > Magnoliopsida > Fabales > Fabaceae > Psophocarpus > Psophocarpus tetragonolobus. Next base: position 19,837,239 of record CM075688.1, on the reverse strand, counting down.
GCTCAATGAGTCAATGGTTGAACTGGTTAGCTAGTTTAACTCATTTATATATATATATAAACATAACATCGCAACAATTTTTGCTTTCCATACTCCCAAGTCACATTAAAAAATGAAAAGAAGATGAGAAACAACGTCGTTTCAATTAAAAAAAAGCAGTCTAGGTTAACTTGGTCCGATTCACTATTTTTTGCTAGAGCCAACCAATTCGAAACCAATCAATTGCATATCCGGTCAGTTGGAGAAATCAACCTAATTATGTGATGGATCCCGGTCAAATCGAACAACTGACCAATCAAACTGATTTGACGAGCTGGTTTGACCTGATTTTCATAATTATGGTTTTAATTAAAAACATTAATGACTAAAATAACAAAAGAGCAAACATAGTTAAGCTAATTGATAAAATAAAAAGCTAGGAAGAGAGATATAAGAGAGTCAGAGAAAGGGGTCAATGGATCTTGTCTATTGGTGAAACAATAAAAGAGATAGAGAAAAGGGACACAGATTTGAATCCCTATCATGATAACCCTAACTTTGTTGGTAAAGACTGTTTGTTTGCTTCAAAAGCATCTTAGACTCAGTGCCAACACTAAAATCAATTAGTTCTCTGACATTTCTGTTAAAATAAATCCTCTCCAGACCTTTTGTCTGAACCAAAATCATAATTGAAAACAGAGATGTTTATTGACATAAATTTAATGAATAATTAATCAATTAAATATGTATTTCATAAACATAGAATCAATTAATTATTAAACATTCCTTTGACATTATAAACAAGAAAAGAATAATTTTAGTGTTTTGAAAAATTAGTAAACATATTTAATTTTTTAAAAATCTCTTTTATATTATTTTTTTATTAAAATTAATCTTTAAAATAAAAAAATATAATTTCAATTAAATAAAATATATTTTAAATTTAATTTATTTTTAAATAATAAAATAAAATTAGTTACAATTTTATCTATATTAAAAAGTAACATAAACGATTTTTTCTTATATTTAAAATCGAAGAGAGCAGACGTTATAGACGTAATAAATGATTTACTACATTGAGAATATAAAAAGTGTCAGATACTAAATTAAAGAGTTTTTTCATGACAGAAACTAATTAATTATTTATTGGAATTGTATAATTGTGATGAATACATTCCTATCATATTAATTATTTAAGTATCCAAGAAAATTATAAACATAGTGATAATGTAAAGAGCAAAAAAGTGACATGTAGGGGTAGCCTCTGGCACAGGAGCTGAGTCCTCTGACTCAAACTTGACCCATCCATTTCCTCCTCCTTAGTTCTGACATCACATCTCCATCCAAACCCAACAAAGCTCTGTCCTTTATCAATCCCTCCATCCCCTCACTCTCACCCTTTCCTACTCAAGGGTAATTCTGTACTTTTTTTTCACATTTACTCATTTTATTTTAGATACAAAGTAAAAAATAAAAAATTTCTTCTTCTTATTTTTGTCAGAATCCCAAGTGTATTTTGATCTTGCAGTTCATACCAACTTCGTATTTCTCATCTCAGGTAACATCCCAACATCAATCTTTCTCCCTTACTATCGTTCCTTTAACCAAGTTTGTATTAATTGTTTTTTTCGATTTTGATTAATTAATATAGAATACTATTTGAAATATTGGTTTCGTTTTTGGTTCGAGGAATTAGATTAAAAATTCTAGGGTTCTCTGCTGCTCGCACCTTGTTTTTATCGAAATTCTTTTATGCCTTTTCTGCGGGTAATAATCGCCAAAAACGCGTAATGTGTCTTGCATAGACGGAAGGAAAATAGCCAATACTCGGTAGAATTTTTTTATTAATGCGTTTTATCATATGCGAATAGTAACTCTTCAATTTTAAGTTACATTGCTTGCATGCATGCTTACAACTTATGCATTTGACATGAATATGATCTTGGTTAGATATGTTTGGCTTTTCTTTAGAAATTTAATCCGTATGGAATTGTTGAATTGAGATTTATTAGTTTTTTTTAAAAGAAAACTATGTTGTTAATTGTTATGTTATTGTCGGGGCCAGATTGTACTTACTATAGAATGAGTAGACCAACAACACGAAGTAAAAATAAAAGGCAGAAACAAGGGGATGATAGCAATGGCACTGGTGAAATTTGGAGGTACCAACAGATGTTCTGTTTATATTTGTGAAATGAAATTAATTTTACTATTCGTGGATTTTTAGCATGTTGATTGTTTTACTGCCTTTTGTATAGGAAAATTCATAATACAGGTGTGGTAACTGAGGATGATATGAATCAACTGTATATGATTTGGAAGCCAGTTTGTTCAGGATGTCGTGTTAATACCAAGGACAACCCAAATTGCTTCTGTGCGTTGGTTCCACCTCAAAATGGAGCCCGGAAGTCTGGCTTATGGCAAAAGTTGTCTGATTTTGTTGAAAGTCTTGGCCACGATCCAACCAAGGATCTTCGTGCTTCTGCTAATTCTCCTGCGGGTCTCACAAATCTTGGTGCAACATGCTATGCCAACAGTATACTCCAGTGCTTGTACATGAACAAATCTTTTCGAGAAGGCATATTTTCTGTAGAACAAGATGTTTTACAGCAACAGCCTGTGCTAGATCAGCTGGCTCGACTTTTTGTGCTGCTGCATATTAGCAAAATGGCTTTCATAGACTCTTCTCCGTTTGTAAAAACACTGGAATTAGATAATGGAGTTCAGCAGGATAGCCACGAGTTCCTTACTTTGCTTCTTTCTTTGCTTGAGCGCTGTTTGAGCCATTCTAAGGTGCCCAAGGCAAGAACAATAGTTCAAGATCTTTTCCGGGGAAGTGTTTCTCATGTGACAACGTATGAATCTTGAATCTGAGCAACTTGTTTACTATTTAACAATGATTTTTTTTCCATATATTTGCTGGATATTGGTGTTGTTATATGTGGGAGCCATGGTTGCCATGACAGAATGGCATTAGGATTCTTTGCCAACAGCTATAAGCAATTTGTGAAGGGAGACCTACTGTGGCAGCGCCATAGACAGTAACAATAACAGGACTAAATATCTTATAGTTTATATGGTGAAATTTTGGCCTTCGGCCATCCACCATTAATATCAGTAACAGGACTAAATGTCCTATAGTTTTCTCATTTAAATTTTGACCTCTCACTCCTTCCACCAAAAGTATTAAAAAATAAACTTAAAAAGCAACCATAAATGTTACTAATATGTCATGCAGTTGTTTGGTGAGTGCTGTTGAATCTTTCCACATAATGTGTATTTGAGATTGCTTTTCTCTGAAGGACTATTTTTTATTTTGTATTAACATGAATGTTACATACTTTATTTCATTGAGTACTGTTTGTTGTTTGTAATACTAATATACTTCATGACAATTTTTTTTCATATCTGGTCAAGCCTCAGAAGTAACTGCTGTCATTTATGTAATATGATCTCAAACATTCATCTTAAATTCATGTGTGACCGGCAGTGGCCATGTTTGTGAGTTATGAGTTATGACTATGACCCTTACAAAATTCTTATAATTTAATGATTTATAATGCAGGTGCTCACAGTGTGGAAGAGACTCTGAAGCTTCTTCCAAAATGGAGGATTTCTATGAATTGGAGTTGAATGTCAAGGGATTGAAAAGTTTAGATGAAAGCCTAGATGAATATCTCACTGTTGAAGAGCTTAATGGAGACAATCAATATTTTTGTGAGTCATGTAAAACAAGAGTTGATGCTACTCGCAGCATCAAGTTGCGTACATTACCCAAAGTACTTAATTTTCAACTTAAACGTTATGTCTTCCTTCCCAAGGTATTGTGATAGACTATATTGGTAATATCCATCTTTTTTATTATTATTGTGAGCATTGCTCAACTAAGTGGGTGTATTTTCATTCTTTATTTTTATTTTTCTTTTGTTTTATTATAGTTACTTTTAGGGTGAGTGTCTGGTACAACAATTGAGTTGTGCCTTGATGACCAGTTGGTCATGGGTTTGAATTTGGAAAGAGCCTCTTTGCATATGCAAGGATGAGGCTGCGTACAATGACCCTTCCTCATACCTTTGCTTTGCAAGGAGTCTTTGGCATTGGGATCTGCTAGTTTTTTTGTTTGTTTATTGTAGTTTTTTATGCATATAAGAAGACATTGATCTGATAAAAAAAGAAACTAAGTATCTGACCTATAATTATAAGGAATTTACAAAGATAAATACCTTGTAAAAAATTCATTATAATGAAAAATTTGCATGTCTTTATCAGCCTTGTAAAGGATGATGGTTCAGTAAAACCTTATGAATACAAGGTATGAGGTAATTTTAGAAAACTAGAGTTCCTATGTAACTAAGTGCATCTGTGTTCAAAAACACAATTTTCTAAAATATTTTGTCCTCATTGCAAAAAGACTCAGTTTAATTTAATTAAATAAAAAAACTCTAGAGTGTGGCTTACCATTTAAACCAAACATCTCCAAAATTTTTAAGAAAGAAGTGCTGCAAGTACCTTAATTTGTTTTTGTTGTGCATAATATGTCTTTTTGTTCTTGGTTTCTTCTGGTACAATATTTTATTCTTTTCTCTTGTACATCTCTCTTCTCTAATAAAATTACTTCTTTATTGAAAGAAAAAAGAAAAGAGAGAGAAATTCTTGAATGGTTTGTTATAAGTTTGATTTAGTTGCCAAATCTGTTTGGTTCTTTATAACTTTAATGGTTTCTTACTGTAAATTTTCAGTAATTTTTAATATTGATTATCTGAAGTGTGAATCTATATTAATAGTTACATTTTTTTCTTTTGGTAAATTACACTCTCATTCCTAGAGAGATGCTTAAATTACACTGTTTCCTCCTCTGTTTTGAAAAATTACACCTCATCTCTTGATTTGCTACATTAATGCATTTTAAGATGATCAAAACCTTCATTTTTTTCCTTCTCTTTGCAACTCTCTGTGATTGGCTTCTATTTTTTTTGAACCCTGTGACTTTAGAAGATGAGATGATGATCTTAAGTGAGGTTCCATAGCAAAAAAGGTGTTCAAAACCTATGAAGCGCATGAACTTTGACATAGACGCTGTACACATTCATTTTGGCATGACTAATATCTATATATATTAACAAAAATTCTAAGTTGATAATCAATAGTTGTAGTGACATTTAGAGTTGCATAGAGTTAAATGTCTTTGGGAGGGTCATTTGTAATGGCTCACAATTGCCAAGAGATTCATTTTTACATTCACATTCAGATGGAACATAACACATTTTCATCTCTCAAGGAAAGGGATTGTAGTTTACAATTTTTCTTTCTTAAAATAGCAGTTTTTCAAAGGTGTTCACTATATATGGTGTAAAGTTTATTTTCTTTACCACTTATTTCTATTCTGATAGTTTATTTCTTTTATTTATCTATTTGTGTTGACAGACTACAACAAAGAAGAAAATTACTTCTGCATTTTCATTTCCTGAAGAACTAGATATGCGGCATAGAATGTCTGAGTTGTCTCAGTTTGACTTAGTATATGACTTGTCGGCTGTACTGATTCACAAGGGAACTGGTGCTAATAGTGGGCATTACATTGCTCACATCAAGGACGTAAACACTGGACAGTGGTGGGAATTTGATGATGAGCATGTTACTAATTTGGGTTATCATCCATTTGGTGAAGGGTCTTCAAGTTCTAATATGAAATCCACCAAGACTGATGCAACTCATTCTGATAATTCTGAAGCAATGATAGTGGACAGTAATGGAAGCAGTTTAAATGCCACTCGTTCACAATCTTCGAATGTGGAGACATTTTTGTCTAGTGATGCATACATGTTGATGTATCATCTTAAACATACAAAAAATGTAGGTGAAAGTACGGGTGTAAGTTGTGGTGCTAACCATAAAGAAAGAGAGGGTAGTGTGGCTGCTGTGCAAAATGGTGCTCCTCTTCCATCTCATCTTTATGATGAGATTCAAAATTTCAACACCTCATACAGTGATGTTTGTCAGCAGTACAACAATAGGAAGGAGTTAGAATTGAGTCGTATTAGTGAGAGGAGACAGGAAATTCGATCTGTTTTAGCTGAAGCTCCTGTTCAACCTTCGGAGCAGCCATTTTATTGGATTTCAAGTGAATGGCTTCGTCATTGGGCCGACAACATTATTCCAACGTTAGTGCTTATTCCTTTCTGACAATTATCAGGGTAGGATTAATTGCTGTATTTTATAGGGTGCTTATTTTGCAATGTATATGCAGTCCTCTTGACAACACATCTGTCCAATGCTCACATGGGAAAGTCCCGGTTTCAAAGGTTAGCTCAATGAAGCGATTGTCTGCTAAAGCGTGGGATATGTTGTTCTCCAAGGTAACTTTTTGTTACTGGTTTGTTTGGACAACTAATTGTCTACTTGTGGTATAATGCCATTAGGGATCTTTTTGGTTAGTACATGATAGTTTATGAGTGAGATAGAATAAATATGATAAGAATATGATATAGAATAAGAATAAGATAAACCTTAAGTATATCAAATGTTTGGTTTGGTGCACATCATATAAAATAACTATATAATATAATTATGTTATCTTCTCTTGTATTTGACACGGACTAGATAATGATAAGATATGGATTATATAATTTATGTTCAAATGACTAAATTTCTCGTTGGATAAAATTACATATAATTTTCTAAAACATAACTTCTAATTTTATTTTTTATTTTTTACAAACTATGAAAGTTATAATTTTAACTGAATTATTCAAAAATATTTTTTATTTATCTAGTTACCTTTCTTAAAAAATATAATAAATATATAAGAATTAGATTCTTAAAATTATAATTAGTATTCAAATATTTTTCTTTCAAAATATTTGAATAATTATATAATTTTTAATATTTTAATTAATAATGTTTTAAATTTACATGTCAATGTTATTATAAATATTTTTATATCTTCAATTATTATTTTTACTATATATCATTCTATATTACATATAAATTTTATATCTATTAATGTACTATAAATGATATTGTACCTAACTTTATAGAAAAGAAGTGAGACTGCTATCTTGTTTGCTAACCCAATTCCTCTCCCTTGGGATAAGAAATTAATTGCACAGTTACCAATGATTATTTGTCTTGGGACTCTCTTTCAATTTTCAATCTATTTTACATAATGTTTTGGACAATACTGGTAGGAAATTCATTGTTTTCTAACCCAATTCCTCTCTCTTGGGATAAGTTGGACAATACTGGCAGGAAAGATGAAAAAAATAAAATTTATCAGATATAAGGGAGATAAATTTAGTCTTCTCAAAGTTAACTTTAGAATTTGAGGGAGTGATTATGACCGCATTTTTTCCTGGTGATTTCTGTAAGAAAACCAAGATCATTTAAGGGGCTGATGGAACAGAAACTTTCTGACAAATGTTTATATAAGCAGAATACTGTATACTTAATGATTAGTGTCTGTTATAATCAACAGGAAGTGTATATTCTGCTGAGAGATTTAGATAATGATGATGATTTTGTTTTTTTGTTTATTTGTATATCTCCCTCAAATTCTTGTTCCTATTGCTACTTCAAGTCTGACCATGGGCTGTTATAATCAATGACATGTTACCTTGACTTTTGAAATTCAGTATGGTGGAGGCCCAGCATTGTCTCATGATAACCACTGTTGGGATTGCCTGATTCATGGGGCTATGACAGTGGTATCCGCTGATACCTATCGGGATAGAAGAGAATCAATGAAGTCACTTGCACGGGATATTCTAGATGGAAACTGTCTAGATGGAAAGTATTACATATCCAGACCATGGTATGTTAACAAGGTTTTCTCTCATCTTGCATTTCATTCATGCTGCCATGGAAAGGGGATTGAAAGCGTGTGTTAGGGGGTGGAGTAATCTTCGATTTCTTGTATTATGGAACCTGTAAATTAGAGTTCAACAGTTTGTCTATCTATAGACATAATTTACAACAAAGCATTGTACCATCAGATAATCTATCTAGCCAATATCACTTAGTAGAAAAAGGCCTGGTGGTGATTTCTTTACTTTACTATACTGTTAAGGTGGTTTAAAAGCAAATGTATTAGATTATGTCATGTTCAGGAACATGCTTTTGTAGGTTGCAGCAGTGGTGGAAAAGAAAAGTCCTAGATTCTCCATCTGAAGCTGATGCTGGACCAACAGCAGCTATTAGTTGTCCACACGGTCAATTGATGCCTGAGCAAGCTCCTGGTGCTAAACGGGTGCTTATTCCTGAGAGCTTTTGGCTCTTCCTATATGAAGATGCTGTTTCTGTAAAGCCTGATGATCCATTGGGTGGCCCAACTTTTTCTTCAGATTTTGAAGAGTGTTCCCACTGCAGTGATGAATTATCTGAAGTAGCATGTTTGGAGGACTCCTTGAGGTTTTATCATTCATTGCTATGTGACTGATATAAAGCTTATGTAAACAAATTTTAAAGTGACTTCTACTTCATGCTGCAGATTAGTTAAACATAAACAACGTCAGAATCATGAAAAATTGTTCCAGGCTAAAAGTATGCCACTTTCTCTCCATTGCAAGTATTTCTTGGTGCCTTCTTCATGGATTTCAAAATGGAGAAATTACATTAGTCCAACCCTGAAGAGTTCTGATAAACCTGAAACTCTAGATGGGGTAATTTATTCGCTGTTGTGTGAAAAGGTACATTGTTACTTCACTTTAATAATGTCATATTTTGCATCTTTTCCACAGTATACATTTAGTTTGATTTAGTTACTACTTAATATGATATTTTGATCGGTGGTTGGTTAAATTTGAGAAAAATGTTTGTGTGCAACTGTTATGAGGAGAAGATTTATTGCTAAGGTAAGGTATCCTATTTAGCATGTGATAGGGACTTTAGTAGCAGAGATTACTTTCTCAATTGATGGAGTGATTGAGTCTGCACATTGATAACCTTTTCATTCTATTCTAATTTAATCCTTAGAAAATTGTAATGATGAATTTTGTATTTTTTGTTTTGCATCAGCACTTGCAGCTCATTGAAAGACCCCCTGAATTGGTTTTCAGACGTGGTGCTATAATACAGAAGGAGTCTTCTGTAAGTTAAAAAAACAGATTATTTTATGTAATTGTGTCAAGCAATCTTCTGTTATTCTTTATAGGCTTAATACTGTCTTCTTTATTTGTCCTCTAAAGATTGTTTTTTGAATTTGGTCATTTAAAAAATTATGTTGTTTGATTTTAGTCTCTACTTTTAAGAAACAATGTTAATTGATAGGTAACAGTGACGTTAGCAGTCCAATGACTTGTTACGTCATTAGGGGTATCAGGATAATCCTATAATTTTTTTAAGTAAACTATGTTTTTAATCACTTATAAATTTGTCTAATGTTATAAGCTGTTTTGAACTAATAAGATATTAAAAACACAATTTGTCTTAAAAAATTATATAAGACTATCCCTATAGATTCTATGATGATGTGTTAAGTCATTCAACTGCATAATTAGCATTGTTGCTTGAAACTAAGGACTAAAAGCAAAATTGTTTGACAATAAGGACTAAAACACAAAAAAAGTATTCAATGATGATGTGTTAAGTCATTCGACTGCATAATTAGCATTATTGCTTGAAACTAAGGACTAAAAGCAAAATTGTTTGACAATAGGGACTAAAACACAAAAAAAAAGTATTTAAAGGAGCAAAATTCAAAAAAATAAATTTAAAGGTTCAAAACCAAGAAGGGACATTATTTTTACGGACCAAAATGTTATGCAAGTCATTATCTGCTACAAGCAAAATTCACTTAGTTTAGTATGCTTTCAATCCCTTAAAAAATTTAAACTAGTAAATTATGAGTTGTCATCCATTTTCTCTTCCATTTTGTATCTTTCTTCTTTTTACATTTCAATGTGAGTAATTAGTTACTTAACTGTAATTTATTGACTCTATATTACATCAATTTTGTGGATTCTAGGCAGGTGGCTTAACTATTGTATCTGAGAATGATTGGAAATGCTTCTGTGAAGAATGGGGTGGTATTGAGACCAAAGGAATTTCTGCAACAATTGATCATGTTTGTGATTCCAAGAATGTTGTGACTGGATCCAGTGAAGAAATGCTAATGTGTAAGGATCAGTTGGGCATGGCAGATAAAATGAATTATGAAAATGGGACTGGACAAATTTTAATTAAGACTTGTCCTGAGGTAATCCAAAACTCTGGCTTGGTTATGCGATGTTGTTGGTCCCCATCCTCCATTTCTTGCACTGTAGTCTTTTAGAAAATAAATCTTAAAGTCACAGCTTTTCATATATATATTGCACACATTTCAAAGCTGTGTTCTTGGTTTTCATATTTTTTCTCTGTTAGCTCCTTTCATCACATTGATATCACAATAATCTGTCTGGGAACATTTTGGTTCTTTAGGTGTTGATGAATGAATGCATCATTTATGGAAAAAGTGGATTCTCACTATGCATATCTAATTTGACTGAAAATATTTTTTATTTTATAATATAATTGAAGTTTGAAAGATATCTATATTATATTTAGATGAATGATAATACATTATATCCCCTCTGCCACATTCTCTCCCACAACTCTATAATTCTTTGTCATTGCACTTTTGCGCTTACTTTAGTTCATGATATTCTTGTGCTAAATTATCTTTCTTTTAATGGATAATATATTTTTGTCCTAGTTTGAACTATAAATTTTTTCGTCTCAATATGCAGGTTTGTGAAAGTTGCATTGGAGAAAGAGAGAGTTGTGAGCTAATGCACAAACTCAACTATTGCAATGAGGACATATGTGTGATTCTTGTTCGTGGGAAGGAGGTGCCTCGGTCAATATTGGAGGCTTCGAAGGGATTTGTTGAAACAGATCGGCGAGTTTCCAAGCGTTCCCGCAAGACTAAAAATGGAAGTTCAATTAGTCTAAAAGTTTCTGCTTCAACATCTTTATATCAGCTTAAAATGATGATATGGGAATCCTTTGGGGTAAGTCTAGTATATGTTGTATGCATATGCTTTAATTCAGTTAAAAGCCATAACTAAGCTAGCGTTAAAAATGGCTAATGGTAGATTAGGCATAAACTTCTAGTGGCCATAAGATTGATAGCAAATGGCTAATAATAATAATAACAACAATAATAATAATGAGCATAAGATTATTAGCCATTTGCTATCAATCTTATGGCCATAACTAAATTCATCTTAAACAATCTTATGGCCAAGTTCAAGTGGCTAAAGTCTTGAGTCATGCATAAAGTTTCAGTACATGTTAGTATTGAGTTTTAGCAACGGAAATTAGAACACGGGTAAAATTTTAAGAGTAAAATATGCTTCTTGTCCATGGAAAATTAGGCAATTATGATTTGGCTCTATAATTATTTTTCATTTGATCATTGATTTTATAGAAATACTGGTCGTCTTTAGGCCATTCTAACATGAATTTTTGTAAGACTAGAATTCAAATGGGATTTTTTTTATCAGGAGTAAATCAAAATTGTCGTTTTTCTGGAAAGATAAACACATTTAAGCTAAATTTGTACAAGTTTGGGTCTCCAAATTTGTTCGGTTGATAAGCATTTTATTTCAATGTGAAGGAAAAACTGACTTAAATGCATTAAACATACTTAAAGATAATGGAATGCTAAATTGGCTGTGTTTGAATGTTTTAGAAGTAGTTTTAATAAACAAAAAAGCTCTTCTGCCCAGGACTGTAGTACAGTTTATATGTTAAAGGTTTTATATGGAGATTTACTCCTTATCTTTAGTCATCATTAGAGAGATCCTATGTGATCAATATTGGTCTTATTTGATCATATTTGTTCACTATAAGTAAAGACATTGTGTGGTTATCCAAAATTTTGACACACTTGAGTGCCTAAATTGTCTATCCGTAGCCTATGACCACCGGTGGACCAACCATTTAGTGACCCACGTATTGGCACAGTCGTCTTATGGTATAGTAGTGTAGGGCTAAAACCCTCCCAGTGCCACCGCTTTGCTCTATTGACCAAGATGACTAGCTGCTTTCGCCATCGCTGCTGCCTCCATACGTGCCCTCACATGCTGCTTCTCTGTCTGTTGTGTGACGCCGTTTTTCAGCGACCCATTCACCGGCAAGCCTCCCACCTTGCTCGTCTCACTCTGGCGCACCACCATGGACAGTGTTTGCCCCCTCTTGGCTACATTCTCAACCTGTTTGGCTCGCTGTCTCCACCTTAGGCTGCACCCTTCTCTAGCGACACTCCTGCTTTGCTCCACTACCCTGTGCGCCCTTGTTTGGGGACTATTTAGGGTTGTTGATAATGTTCATGTTCACGTTAGGCCTTTGACAACGTTAGTTTGATTGTGAGCTTCATTTGAAGCCAAGAACATAGGTAGGTGTGGATAATAAATTGTCTGCCTGATATGGTCACTTCCTCGCTATGAAAAAGACCTTGTCCAAAATAACGATATGCATGTCATCCCCATGCTAACTTGATATGTCAGATTCATGATCTTTTAGGACACAGAGGTTCTATCTACAGATGTCTTTGGTGAAGCAAATCAATCTGTAGATGGTTGGGCATGGTGTAAACTTAGATGGATAAGTAACCATATATGATGGCATTCACTCTCTGATCTCTCTTAGTGCAATGTGTCAACTGCAACGTGCTTGTGCTCCTCACTAAATCCAATGCCACTGAGGAGTTCCTCTACCTAGTGTTGTGACTACAACATGCTTGTCTTCCACCTAGTGTCATGTGCTGAACACAACGTGCTCGCCCTTCTTAGCAAGTTTGGGGCCACCAAGGATCTCCTCTGTCTAGTGTTGTGTGCCGACCACGACTACGTACTTGTCCTTCTCAAAAAGTTCGGCATCATTGAGGAGCTCCTCTACCTAATTTTGTGAACCTGGGCCAAAGATGCCCTCTTCGCCGCCCTCACCTCCGTCAAAGGCAGCGGGCTCGCCTCCTTGTGAGACACGGTCGTGCATTTGCCTCTCTAGAGTTCTGTCTGTTCATATCACACATCTATCCTTGCATTTTGTCTTTTATTTTTATTAGATTTATCACATATGTAACAAGCTTAGTTCATATCACACATGCTCTTCCTGCTATGATCAACATTGTATAGTGAAGTACATGCAAGTCATACTTTTTTGTGTCCTACGCAACGCAAGTGTAAAGTGACTTCTTTTATAAATTTTTTATTCAACCAAATACTCACAAATCTAGAGTAAAATAAGATGGAGAAAATAGTTATAGACTTATAGTGGTAGAAATAGTAATAATTCAGTCGAGCTTTTAACATCAAATGGGTGAACATTTTGGTTGCTTCCTTTTTTGTCGTAAGATTGTGAAGAGGAAACATCTTTAGGTAGGTGTTATAGTTGTAGTGTACACAAGAAATGACACAACGGGTGGATGTTTTCATTTCACTTTTATTGTAAAGGGAAACATCTTTAAGGCAGGTGTTATGGTTGTAGTGTACATAAGAAATGACACAATAGGTGGATGCTTTCATTTCACTTTTATTATATAACTACTAGTACTGTTATTTTCGGCTTTAATAATAATCTAAGTTTTATGTAGTCTAAATTTTGTTTCCCTTTTATTGTAATGGGAAACATATTTAAGGTAGGTGTTATGGTTGTAGTGTACACAAGAAATGACACAATAGGTGGATGTTTTCATTTCACTTTTATTATATAACTACTAGTAGTGTTATTTTCAGCCTTAATGATAATCTAAGCTTTATTTAGTCTAAATTTTGTTCATGAACCTTGTCATTGATAGTTCTCCTTTCAGGTTGTCAAGGAAAACCAGATACTACATAAAGGTGATAGGATCATTAACAGTGATAATGAATGCGCTACCCTAGCTGATGTGAACATATTTGCAGGAGATCAAATTATAGTGAGGGATTCTGAAATCCATGAAAATCGAGATATTGCTGGTAAGCCATTTAATTCTGTTATGTTATTGCAATATATGACATAGGGAACATGCAAATAATTTATTTATTTTTTATCTTTTTAAAAGTGGAAATTTAAGAAACATAAAATCTGAGATCAATTATATTCATCTTTTACAGATGAGCTTTGTGATGATAAAATGGATTTGCAGCATACCGAGGAAGGGTTCCGTGGTACGCTTCTCACAGCAGCAAATGTTTCATCCCAGGTTGTTTAAGAATTGCACTTTGCTGATATATTTCTGTAACATCTTTTTGTTAGTGTATATATATCCAAAAGACAGTTCAATGCAGTAGTTGGATATGTAAATCCGTGTGTCTTGTGCATTTTATCATCCAAAGCCAAGATAAAGGCAAATTTTGGAATGTATTTAATTATTTATCTACTAGTGACTAGTGGAACACACGAGTTCATTAAAAGATGATGAGTTCAAGTCTAGATTGTCTAGTATTAGAAGCGGAAAACAAGTTCTGAATATTTCTATGTGAAACGAACATTCTGAGAAAAAAAAAATCATCTTATTTATAGTTAATTGTCATGAGTACTTCTAAGCTACCATGAAATTTATTATTTTTCGGAAACTATAATTTAAGTTCTAAAAAAAATCAAACAAATAAAGGTTGACTACTCTAAAATTTTGTGGATGATTTAGTTATTTTTAGGGTTATCTCATTATTTTCATCATGAATTTTTATTTTTTTACCTTTAGCTTATATGTTAAAAAATCTCAGTTTTAATCTTGTTCACTGTCACATCAATTTATTATGTCAAAATGTCAATCTAAATAATGTTTTTTCCTTTCTGGTATTAATAGAATTGATTCCAGTAAACAATTTACTGCTAATTATAGATTATATGGTAAATTTGTTAGATTAATGGAATAACCTCAAGTAATCATTACATTTGTTATAAAATGTGTAAAAAAGGGCAGATCGATAATTTTACACACATGACATGTAATATATATATATAGAGAGAGATTATTTAAAAAAAATGGATATTTATTAATAGCTTTTATTTAAGCAATGAAAAAAAAACCAATAAAATAAAGAACGTGTAGAAGGGTTGATCAATAATTTTACACACATGTAAGAAGTAGATGTGTAAAATAATAATTTTGACCATCTAAGTTTTTTTTTTTAGAAGTGAAAATTTTACATGTGTAAAATAATAATTTTGACCATCTAAGTTTTTTTTTAGAAGTGAAAATAAATATAATTTAAGTCATTGATATTTTAAGAAAGGGTTTTGTCTTAGTGCCAAATAGAATTGAGTTTTGCAGATGATTATGATTATGATTAAATAATATAAAAAAAGAAAAAAACCAAAGGAATTTAGAAATTAGTAAATTAATAATTTATAAGTTTAATATAAAAGTATAAAGAAAAACAGCAAAAAAATAATGTACAAAGAAAAAGACTTCTATAAATTTTTTGTCTCAAAGTTTCATAAAAAAATTACTTTTGATCTTTGATATTCAATTTTT
This sequence comes from Psophocarpus tetragonolobus, assembly GCA_037954015.1. Classification (NCBI taxonomy): domain Eukaryota; kingdom Viridiplantae; phylum Streptophyta; class Magnoliopsida; order Fabales; family Fabaceae; genus Psophocarpus; species Psophocarpus tetragonolobus. The sequence continues at coordinate 19,821,821 of CM075688.1, read as the reverse complement.
TTTTTGTTTTTTCTATTATCATTGTTCATTTATAACTAGTGTATTTGATTGTGTTGGATGTTAAATTGAAGATTAAAGAGATTAGGGTTGAGGAGGAAAGCGATTCACGAATACAAAAAACATCTTCCTTGTTAGCAATTTTTTAAGGATGTTAACTGGAGGACTAAAAGTAAGTGAGAGACTAAAAATATTTTTTAATTTTAAGGACGAAAATTGATTTTTTGTGAAATTTAAAAGACAAATAAATATATATATATATATATATCCAAAAAAAGAAGAGAGACAGAATAGTAATTTCAATAGTCTAAATTTTGGCATAACATAAACTTATGTGGTTGTAGATCCATCTCTGATTGATTATTGATTCTTACTTGATTATTGATTCTTACCTTTGTTATGTGTTTGTGCTCGCCATTGTGTTATTTTCATATGTGCCAAAGAGTTCTTTGAAAAACTTTATTTATGGATCTTTGGACATGACACCTCCATTTTTTAAATAGCTTTTGGCCACATGTAAAGAACGTAGAAATGGAAGTGTCATTTCACAAAGTGAAAATAAACCTACATCATTAATAAAAAGTTTATAAGTTACACTTATAGAGAGTTTTTTACAATAAAAGAGCAAAACTCATTTTCATTAAAAGATATTCAAAAGTAGAAACATATGTAAAAGGAGGCAAGTTTACAAGTTACACTTATAGAGAGTTTTTGACAATAAAAGAGCAAAACTCATTTTCATTAAATGATATTCAAAAGTAAAAACATATGTAAAAAGAGGCTATTTATAGAGTTTTTAACTTAAAGATAAAAGCTAACTAAATCATGGTTGGATGAATCAAGGTTAACTTGACATGTGGGTCAAGTCCAAACAATGGTTGGACAACTCAAGTTAAGCTTCATTGGGTGTGAAGAGGAGTCATAGTGTGAATTTAGTTTCTCTAATCAAGTCTAAGATATATTAAACATGTTTGTGTGTAACCAGGGTCTAGTAGCAAAAGATTGTCATGAGGAGTCACATGAGATGTGTGATAACTGAAGTGGGAAGAAAAAGGCAAGTGTGGATACCAAATTTACACGCCACTATAGCTTCTCGAACCTCGAACCCACTTGTTGCACTTCCAGTCGGATGATCAAAATGCTCCTTAAAAAGAAAATTATAAAAATATCCTAAGTTACAAAAATCCTTAATGATAAATAAAAAGTCAACAAAATAAACCTTAAAAATTAATATTTATAACATTATTTTCTTAAGAAGAAATATTATGAATCCTTTAAGAGAAGTTCTTAACATAATTCCATCAAAAGTGTCAATGTGATATTAGACATTGTTGTCCGGAGTGAAGGTTTGTTAACAATTATGAAAGACTAATGATTATTTGCGGAGAAAACACAAAAAAGGAAAACAAAAAGTAATTTTTTTTTATTTTTAAATTTTGGCCTATTTTTTAAAATATTTTTTAATCTTTAATGAAACATATTTTTAGCTTCATTTTCTATTATCTTTGAAAATAAAAAGTCACTACTTTTTATTATAAATGTATAAAAAAAATTCACTTCATGGATGAAATTGATTAACTATCACGTGTAACATTAAGTCTTTAAAATAAATTTTAATTAATTGCAAATTTTATCATTAAACTTTTATGATTTTGTGAATTTGTATTGTATTATTCACCACAATTTTATCATTTGCAAATTTTATCACCAAATTTTTTCATGAATTTTTATTCTATTAATCAATTTATCAAATTTAAACTTTTCATTAAGTCTAACAATTGAATGAAAAAATTAATAGTAAAATTGAAAGAAATTGAATAATAGGATAGTAAATTTTGTAGAAAAAAATCCCAATGATAAATTTGATAGAGGCTTAATGAAAAGATAAAAATTAACTAATAGAATGATATAATCCAAAAAACATTCAATGAAAAATTCATAAAATTGTAATAATAAAATCTATAATTAAGCCATAAAAGAAAAAATACATTAGTAAAAATTGCTGCTGTTATTAAAGTACTAACAAATCATCATTGATTCTTTAATGGGTCAGTTGTCGGCGAGAGATTATTTGAATCTTATCTCATCAGCAACATTTTTCTCTAATGTATAGAAAATAATACACTAAGAAAATTAACACGGTTACTAAAGCATCAATAAATTATTATTGACTACACACCCCTTAATGGGTAGTTATTGGCGAGAGATTGTTTGAATTTTATTTCATCGGCGAAAATTTTCCCTACTTTATTTTTTAGAAAAAATGTCTGATAAGATTCAAATAATCTTTCATCGACAACTAACCCATTAAGGAGTCTGTAGGCGGTTATGATTTATTGGTAATGATAATAGTTTTTCCTAGTATATTTTGGAGTTAATTTTTTAATAAAATTGATTTAATGGTTGTTTTTTAGCTTCAAGATTGTAGATTGAGAAATATTGAGATGCCAAAGACAAATTACGTTTAGTTTAATCCCAAAGAGAATATTGGAGGAATGTACATTTTTTCATTGAAAAATTATCCAATTTTTACTAGAAAACATTGTTTGCATCCTTTCCTCGTTGCACTCCCACTTTATTTCTACATTTTATTCTCAACAAAATACAATAAATATTGGAAACACATTATCAGCTTTTGAAATAAATTTTCTTATTGAAATTTTAATTTGATCAGACTCATTTGATATTTAATGATTTTTTCTCTTAGTTTTATAGATTTAAATTAATTTTAATAAATGACAGTGTTAGAAAATAGTATCATTAAAGAATTGTCCAGTTTTTTTAATGGAAAAATTTGTTTGCGTCTTTTTTCTTCACCCCCTCTTTATTTTTACATTTCATGAGAATGTACAAAACAATTTTAGCATTTAACACTCACAATGCATTTATGGTTTAAAGTTTATTTACTTAGATTGGTTAGTTTTGGGGTTGAATATTTAGTACAAAAATAACTAAAACTATCATACATAGTTCATTGACTTTTACATCACAATATTATATATAAATATAAGTTTGCATTATTAATCAGTTACAAATTATTATATATAAATATTAAATTTATTAATTATTATATGCAATTTTTTTATTCACAAAAAAAATATAATTCATGTCATATTAACATGTAACTTTGATTAGGTAACTGTAAAAATTTAACTTCAATTCTTAAATTTGTTTTTAGTAAAAACTCATTATATTTAATTATTTCACCGCATATTAATATAGATATATGTCAAACCATACCCCCCATGTTTTATGGTCTAATACCAACTTAAATTTCACACATTTAAAGACTTGAAAGCTATTGCTTTTATTTGCAATGTTTCATAGTAAATAAATAATTTTTTTTTTGCAGTAAGATTATGTATTAAAGCTATAAAATTATTTTAGTACTCAATATTTAAATAAACTTATATTCTATCAAAGCAAAAAAGTAATATTTAAATTATTATATCTTTTAAAACCAAAAAGTTAGTCCAAGAAGAAAAGAGGGTTTGAAAACATCTCGGCTTTTTTTGTTGGAATAAAACATCTCAACCTTTTTAAAGGCAATTTTGTCGTAACAAAAAGCCTTTTTCTTCAAGCAACCCATTCTTTATTTCTCATAGAATGTAATTTTGTAAAAGGACAAAATACTCTTTATAACACATAAGAAATGGTCATTCCAGCCTCCATCAAAATCACCTCCAAAATAATCTGACACCCATTAAAATCACCTACAAAATGATTATTTCCATTGGATTACCCATTCCATCATCATCTTCCATTCCATTTTAACTTTAGTCGATGATAAAGTGAAAATAATAAAAAATATGAAAATGCACACCAAACAGTAATCAAAGTTATTTCACAGATACTCCGCAAATCATCTCAAGATTTAAGCAAGCAAACAAATGTAAAGCCACTTTCATACTTACAATATCCGTGACCATTCCTTTCCTTAATACGTTCCAATTGCAAACTGTGAGTATAAAATAAAATAAAGCTTTAAACAATCTAATCATAAACCATCAATAATGATACAATAAATTTATTAAATTTCAAAATAATTACATAGAAAAGAATACTAATTTCTGACAATTGATAAGATGAGCTCAAGATAATGCATGTTCCAAAAAAGACTGCATATGTTTTAAATGGAACTGACACCATACACTGGAAACGCTTGTGTTTAATGAAAAATATGTATAAAACCACCCACATTGAAACAGAAAAAAAATGGAATAATAACTTAAAAAGCGCATAGATGCTATAAAAATTTAATTACATTAAATGGATGGATTAAGAGCAATAATAACAAATGAAATATCTTATTGTACAACAAAATTTCCCAGAATGAATTGAAATGGAGAGATCCTGCGACAAGCTTGTTCAAAAAAAAAAAATTTGTATTCAGCTTTGCTTGAATCTCGAAATAACCACAATGAGTATTTTACTTTTTCACTCTGGTTTGCAGCAATATAAACACAACTACTCCAGACTCAATGTTAAGACTACCGATTAGTATTCTAAAATACAAGCCACTAGAGCCCAACCCAGTATGAACGTCCATTACTGTTGTGAATTGGGGACGACGAGGGTGAAGCAACACACCACTCATACCAAACCTGTTTCGGATTCCAAAAAAAGATATAAATCAATATTATTAAATATAAGTGAAGGCAAGAAATAATATAAAACGTCAGAAGTTGCATGTAAAATAAAATTAACCTTTGTAGAACCACAGTTGCGCCAGAAATGTACTTCAAGTGTAGAACCAGGTTCCACACAAATGGGTGTCCTTAATGGAAAAAATATTGCAAACCTGCATATCAAGGCCAAGAAATGAAAGGTTTGAGAAATAACCCGTGTTCACTAATCTAATATTTCAAAAGGATCCGGGCAAAAAGATAAAAGACTATTACTGCAACGCTTTCATTTTATGAAGAGTTCATTAGCAGTGTTTAGTAAAAGAAAACACCATAAATGTTAAGCATCATCCTAATATAGAGTTAAGACAAACTTAAATAATGTCTGAAATTTCGTCAGACTATATAATATCTAATATTCATGTAAGAAAATCCGTTGGCATAATATATAGAAGCCATACGGGATTCTGATCCTGAAATAAATTTAGTATTATCAAGTTGTCCCTGATATTTTCTTAAAACAAAGTCACAAGTCGAATTTACATATCTTCGCCCTCATACATTGCCGAATTATTCAAATACCAAATATACACTACACATGACATCAAACAATAACAAATCATTTTGAAAGACAAGCAACAGATGATATGTACAATGGATAAGAAAAACAGGTAAAATTTACTTAATTGATGTGTTTAGCTTTGTTTACATTGGTTGTTTCATGTTATTCCTTTAGGAAGATGTATTATCAATTGATATTTTACTTTCCTTTTTGCTATTCCAATAAAATCACTTCTCATATACCAAAATAGAGCAAAACAAGGAATAAATCTCAATACCAACTGAACATGTTTGGCGTTGCTGTTGAAGGTTCAATTCCAAGATGCACATCCTTGTAAAGAGTTGCATCAAAGTAACCAGCAAATCCTGTGATTAAGGAAAACACAAGGTTAATCTCAAAAAGATAACCAAAAATACTCAATGGATTCAGAAAATTTGCTAGAATGACACACCGTGTACCATTGCTGACCCAGTGTCATTAGGTATCACAAAATTCAACTTTTTATAGCGCTGATTGCTTTCATTATCAGAATGCTTTGGATGAGTAAACGTAAAAACCTACACCAATCAAAACAAAATAAACAGGAAATAATTAATAAAAAATTAATGAGGCAGAAATAATAAATAGTATAGCAAAATCTGAAACAAGGTAAAGACTTCAAATGGCATAGAGATCAGATGGGTGGATAGATTGAAGCGAAACTGAATGTGAAAGAAACTCACAGGTTGAGTTGGTGCAAGTCTGGCTACATTGTGTATTTTCACAACATACGCAGTTTCAAAATGTACAAGGTCTTTATGAGCCTTAACCTGAAATACAACCATAAGGAAATAATATGAAGTACTAAATTTAAAAAATGTGAATTTGACATGAGATTAGGAAGTACAAGATACATACATCATTATACAACTTAGAAGCTGTCACTGGTTGGAGGAAACTTGTGTACCTGAAAGTCAGTATTACACATTAAATATTAATGGAATAGAAATAGTAAGGAAAATAAAATTGAAAATACATAAATTAAATAATCATTAGGGGCCCCTTGAAACACCTAAATTCTACTTGGACACTCCGTGTCCATGAACAAAATTTTATGTTCCTATTGCTGTCTTAAATGACGTAGAAGATAAAAGTAATATTAGTTGCCAATTTATTAACCTCAACAAATAACAATGATTAGCAGAAAAAATTATCAAAATTTACATTAACCAAAAAATGCAAGAATTCTTATACAGAGAAGTTATTCATCTTCCTTCAATTAAAGGGACTTAACATACCAATGCGATATAATAAAATTGAATAGCCCTACACAAAAATACCCCACAAGATAAATCAGAAACAATCAACGGAGTGGAAGTAATTTACTTACGAAGATGGTATTGAAATTCCATCTTGCTTTAGAAACCTCTGGGCTCCATCCAGGCACTCTGGAGACAGTTCATTGTCACCAAAAGAACCTAGCAATTCACTAACCTAAATTCAAAATAACAACAATCAGACACTGGTGAATAAAAATATGAGAGTTAAACAATGGACTAGTGTGCATAGAAATATACCAATACGTCAGCCTTTTCAGGGGCATTCCAATAACGCATGTCACTTGAGACTATGGTGACGGTATCCTCCCATCCTTCTAGCTTGATTAATGCCTGCTCCAAGAATCAAGTGGTGTCTAAAACAAACGTAAACTAGTAGTAATGTTCAAAAGATAGAAGCCATGGTGCAAAAATATGAAATAATACATTCACAAAGATTACCTAAAACAACATGCAGAAAAGGGTGTTCATAATAAATGTAAGACAATTCCCGGGTTTTCATAACAAATGTAGGAGCAGGAATCCCCCCAGTCATACCAAGGCCAAATTCCTTATTGACTCAAGGCACCAAATAACCAACCATTAGACATAGTAAGTTAGTATGATGTTAACAAAAGGTGCACATCAAAGAGATAAGGCACACATTCAAGCATGTAATAAATATTTTTCCAAATCTATAATATTTTACAAAGATTAGGTCATGTATTTGAATTCAGTACATACACATGACATTAGTTGGCACACAAATTGGTGGAATCATCATAAATGTTAAAGAATCAGAACTTACATGTAAGGTAACAACTGCATTTGGATTCTTTTCAACGGCATAAACTTTGAGCTTTCGCCCAGTTTCTTCAGCAGCCTACATATGAACACGTAAAAAATACTAAGGAATAGGATATACCAAGATCCCCATTTGACAAGACATAATTTATATATTATACAAAATGTTAATTCATCAATTTTAGGAACAATATCACACCTGCAGTGATGCCCGCACAAGTGGCCCACGTCCTGCCCCAACAACCATCAATACCTAGCCCCAGGAGCAAAAATAAATGAAATTCAAATAAGCTCTAGTGCTTTTATCACAAAATTAAAAAAAAATAAAAAGAAAGAACTATCAAAAAGAAAACATGAGAAACAAATCTTACAATGGTTTTAACAGATGCCTCTTCATCAGGAACCCTGTCCAGCAATGCTTTACTAACTGCTCTTTGGTACTGTCAAAAGGAAAGCTAATGGTTAAATTACAAGAACACAAAGAAACCAAAAACGCACATTAAATGGTTCAATTCAAGACAAACAACTGTACAAAATAACAGTCACAAGGTAATAAAAAGGGATGTTTGCTGTTGCACAACTAAATATAGAGCCTTCAACAAACCCTAAACCAAAAATAAGTTTATACCCTAAACCTACCACGCAAAAGTCAACAGCCTAATACCACAAACAAAAGAGACAGACATTGTAGAGAGAAGGAGACAAGTTGTAGTGGAGACGCAAGCTCTGTTGCAGAGAAGGAGAGCTTCGAAGGAGAGAGAAGTGTGTTTCTCTCAAAGAAACTTGTTGGGCATTAGGGACAGAGATTTTTTGGCAATCCCCACCCCACCTTTCCAGACCCATTTTCGTCTAAAAAAGGAGCAAAATTAGGGTTATTTTGAATCCAGGTCACGCAACCCAACTCGGTTCGGAACACAGAAAACACTAGGTTTGAATCGCACGATTCTCCCAACACTTGTGATTCACATAATTCTCCATTGATTCGTGCGATTCGGAACCGATTCATACCCAAAAAAGATACAATCTCCGATTTGCATCGCTAGAGCTCCGACTCGTATCGGATCGCATGTATTGTATCGAGATACATGCGATTCTAACTACACTGCTATAACTAATCAACTTCAATCTTCAATCAGTATACTAGGCAGCTCAGTTGCTGAAAAATTGCATGCCATGGACATACTGTTTCACAATTATCAACTACAACAGTCTCATAAATTGGATTTGAGGGGATCCTGCCAAGGGAACAGAAAGGAAATATATTCACAATATGGATACATTAAGTATTGCCTTACCTGAATGTATTTTACTGCATCTCTTTCAAAAGTCTCATAGGTCTGAGCCTCTAAATTATCCATTAAAGGCTGCAAGAATTGAAAAATTTTCAAAATTATTTATCTGAAAGTACAGAATAATCAGATAGTAACACAGAAGTCACTGAACACGTAGAAAGAAGCAAGGCAAAGAATTCTTACTTGCAAGGGTGACTGTAAAAAATCCCTGTAACCAAGCTGGCATAAGATGCTGAGAGGGTCAAAAGAAATATAATTGCAAATAATGCTATGCCTATGTTTTCAAGAAAGGCCAAGATAGATACCTCAAAACGTTCTTGCTCAGGAAGCGGATCCATTCTTTGGTATAGATATCCAACATAGTCGAGATATGGCCGCAAGGGATGCCTTTGTGAATCTGACATGCAAAAATACCAACTATAAACAGAAGACTTGGCCAAGGGCAACATAATTGAAGAAACAATGGAACACCAAATCACAGCTTTCACATTCCATATAGAAAGGCACAAGCCCATGCATACAGGCACAAAAACAAGGAATGTAAGTGATCCTCGAACATTGTATTATGAAAGCAATAGTGATATTTCTTATACCCTTAATGCTAGATAAATAAATCTGGGTTCATAATAATTAGGAAAATGGTGAAAGAGAGCAATTTCATTTAAAATAGATATTTTAAAACTTCACTGACATCTTTTACTTTTCCCTTTTTATTTACAAATGAATTCCTCTTATGTTAAAAGATATATTCATAGACATTGCAGAGAGGAATTTTATTCTCTTTTTTTTTCATTTTTATTTTAACATATAACACCCCAATTTGAATTTCAATGCCCCCAACTTATATAAACCCATATTTTTAAATGAAAAGCACAATAAGATATTCTAACTGCTTAAAGGATGAACTTTAAGATATTCTGACACCATGATCTATAAACCAATAAAAGCTTACCTGTAACAGAATTGTCATCATTTGCATCCACATTAGCTTTTAAAACTTCACTGGCATCTTTTACTTTTCCCTTTTTATTTACAAATGAATTCCTCTTATGTTAAAAGATATATTCATAGACATTGCAGAGAGGAATTTTATTCTCTTTTTTTTTCATTTTTATTTTAACATATAACACCCCAATTTGAATTTCAATGCCCCCAACTTATATAAACCCATATTTTTAAATGAAAAGCACAATAAGATATTCTAACTGCTTAAAGGATGAACTTTAAAATATTCTAACACCATGATCTATAAACCAATAAAAGCTTACCTGTAACAGAAGTGTCATCATTTGCATCCACATTAGCTTTTGGATGAACTGAATTTCCAGATATAATGATCTACACAGATTTTTCAAATTAATTCAGCACCATTTTGAAAGAAAACAAAGAAATGAACTTAGATTCCATTTCTTATGTCAACCAAGTAGCAATGCAGCAGAAATCCTCACAAATTATTGCCTCTATTTAGAGTACAATATTCATAGAGCTAAATGGTTTACCTGAATAGAATGGTTAAAAAACCCAGTAATTAACCTCTGGTGGCGCTTGGAGAGGCATGGACAGCCATGAGAATTAGTTAGAAAGCACTGGCAATAATATTAGACAAAAATGAGAACCATCATAGAGGGGTTAAACAACTGGATTATATAGATCATAATTTATCCTTACATCAGTGTTTAATATAGCTGCTCTAACAGGCTCCCCAAACCAACGTCCTAAAGAATTTGCAGAAGGTAGAGTACTCCTAATGAATTAAGTTACCAAGAAAAATAGACATGATTCAGGAACTTATATTATAAATAAATTAACACAATTAAAAAACAAATTTGAGAATTAGGAATAACAATCAGGCAACAAAGTTCAAGATCACAGTAAAAAGTATAATGGATAAAATCACTAAAGTGTAGACATGATTCAGGAACTTATATTATAAATAAATTAACACAATTATAAAACAAATTTGAGAATTAGGAATAACAATCAAGCAACAAAGTTCAAGATCACAGTAAAAAGTATAATGGATAAAATCACTAAAGTGTAGACTACTCACAATATATCTAGTGCAACTGACAGTTGACTATGATGTTCACACAGCAGACGAAATGAATTCCAAGTTTCCCAGGAGTCGCCCTAAAATCAGGATCACAAAGTTCAGGAAAAAAAAATTCAGCATCCTAAATTTTTTGTCTAGATTGATCCTAACTTTCAAGACCCAACCATCCAATCCCCAATACTTTGACGGGCAAACATATGGACAAACATTACATAAATCTTGTACCATGTCTTGTTGCACGTAAGAACAGTTGACTGTCCAGCTGTTAAAATTTATGATAGTAATTGCACTTCCATTAAGAATAAAAAATTACGATATAGTTGTCAAACTCAGTTTTCAATAAAAAATACATTGAACTCTATCAAACACAAATAAAAAACTTTTACACAAGTTCACATGCTTCTAAAATAGTATTCAATAAATATATCAACATATTAAATAAAACTAACAAAGTAAAAACAAAGTTACATAATCCCCAAACCAGTATTATATTGAATTCATATTTACTACTTAGCAACCACTTGCACAATTTTGTAGTTTAGTTCAACAGAACAATATATTTTTCACAATAACATAAAATTGAATTCATAACATAATAGATATTGCAAAAGCAAAACATAGACCATCCAGCCCAAGTACCCAACAAAATCAACCAAAAAAATGCAATTTATAGCCAAAACATTTGTAAATCCAATTTCACAAACTTAATCAAAGAACTGATGACTCTTTTCAGAGCATGTAAGTTAAATCGTTTTTGTCCTAGCATCATAAACTTTCATATTGCAAAAGCATAACAGATACCATCCAACAACCCAACAAAAATAAACACAAAAAGGATGTATTTTATAGTCAACCAGGTGTCTAACCAGGATTATAAACTTACTAAGAGAACCGAGGTTAACAATCAGACCTTACATTTGAATTGGATCATAACTAGTAGGTCACAAGTTAACTAGAATTTGACATCTAAATCCCCATTTGTGAAAAAAAAAAAAATAAGACAACCACATGTATTGTAGTGCAAAAGTAGTGATTTAATACAGAACCCAACATAGCTATGCAGATTTGAAAACAGGATCTCCACAGCATCAGTCTACATATTTACTCACCAAAGCAACAGACTTTGCATCCATAGAATCATCATCTGGCTTCACCAACGGAATCCTAAGCCACAACTGTAATACAAAATTAAAGACAAATAAATATAACATTGGAGAAAATGGCATTCATGAAGTAAAGACAAATAAACCAGACATAAAACTTCAAAATAAAGAGGCACCTGCATATTATTTGAGCCTTGTAAGATTTGGTTCACACATCTAGCATAATTAGCACAAGAAGTTCCCTTGGGGGCAGGAAGCAGGCAGGCCTGCAGCATATTAAAAGGAATTAGAAAAAACATATACAACTTGGGCAGTAAAAGACTTTTTAATGAATTGGTTTGAAATTCGGAGATAAATTTATCTAATTTCATTTCAGCAAAAAGGTTGATATGGTAGTGTGTGTGTGTCTCTCTCTATATTTTATATAACTAAGCATTTTTTACATATTTAATTTAAAATAATGAATTGGAATATTACTTAGTAATAGAATTTATTAATGTATTAATATACAAAGTGCCACACACACTACACCGATACCCATTTCCTGATTTTTTTAGAAAAAAATTACAGCAACATCTTGAGCTTTTATCAAAATACACATAATCCCACTCTTTCATTTTCCTACCCTAGTCCATTTTAAGTTTAAAAAGACACTAACACCTCTTATATGTTTAAAAACATTACGCAATAACACCTCCATCAAACCTACCCTCTCTGGAAAGACAAAAATAATGGTTAAAAAATAAGAGGGTGCTTGTATAATTTGTAATTACACAAACCTGGGAGGTTGCTATACTATGCCCTTAAAAAAATTACTATACACCAAATCCATGCTCATAATAGTACCATAACCATATTCATGCAACCTAGAGTAAGAATAATATGAGCAAAACAACACAACCTGATTTTTTATCAAATTACACACAACCCCACTTTTTTTATTTTCATACACTAACCTTCATTTAAATTTAAAAACATTACAATAACACCTCTCTCAAACCTTACATTAACACTCCCTAAAAGGCAAAAGAAGTAATGGTAAATCAAATAAGTGCCCCGTGTAATTATACAAAACTGCATGGGTGTTATTGTAATTTTCTCTGATAATAGTAGTAGTGTCATAGATAATCAACCATATTAGTAAAAGCACAAAAAGAATGTTGATTTTTCTGAAGGAAAAGGAAGACAAGGCATTTCTGTAATCTGTAATTTAAAGTTAATAAGCAAAATTAGAAACTCAACCAGTTAACATGAGAAAAACTACTGATCTAAGGAACAAAGACCAATCAAAGAAACAAATTTTTATTTTTGATGTTTCTTCAATTTGATTATATACCAAAGCAAACCTGTAAAGAGAGATGAGAAGCCCAAGCTATTTCTTGTTTAAGAGTGGTTTCAGAATCCATCCTGAGGGTTTCATCTTCTGAATCCAAATCTATCCATGAGCTGATTTTTCCTGAATAAAATGCATAGCTACGTGAGAAATTTCACAGTTTAAAATACAATCAATAAAGAGTGTCAATTAACAACAATGCTATCAATTTAAAATTACGCAACCTCACCAAATTCACAAATAAATTAATGTACTTCACTTCAAGATGTGAAAATGGTTGAACATAAAACAGAGAGTAGATTTCATAATGAAATATGCAAAGGTCATAATATCCATTAAAAAGTACAAATGTTAATAATACTAAGAGGAGTGCTAGCAACACACTCCTCCAACTCTCTATCATTGGTTGAAATTTATTGAATGTAATCCTAGCATTTCTATAATAATAAAAAACTCATACCTACAACATGACTACTCCATTGGGATGGACTCAAGACCAAGTCTGACCCCGCAAATGGCAGAACACCACAACCCAAACCATCTTTTTGCACCAAACTTGGCCGATAAGAAGGATCCATCTGATTCCACCAAAAATCATATAAGCTAAACAGGCATTAGGAAACAACATATATAGACAAAGTATAAGAAAATTTTACCAGTAGTAAATAGACTACATATGCTAAAGAAACCATATGAAAGAAGAAAAAAGACTGCCCATTACCAGTTTGACAGGCATCAGGTTTTAGCAGGGAACTTCATTTCATTACATGCAACATTTCAACAATGTAGTCTAAAATGCTCTTGGAGTGAAACCACATTGAAACAGCTTCACAAGTAAAGCATCAGACATTGTTACTTTAGGTAAGCTTACTGACCAGACATGTATAAAATGGTAGCAGCAAGCTGCTATATGACTGGCTAATTAGCTACCTTAGGAGTAAACAAAATACACGTGACACAACACACAAGCACAACCCCTACTTGAGTACCCAAAAAGATTGAATATATATGTTAAGGCATGGGACATTATGGTAATATTTTATAGTTGTTGTGAAATGTAGTTCAGCAGAGGCGTACAATGAAGTCCCAAAAGGGTCGCTAGCAGAGCAGCTTCACTGTAGAAGGCCCCTTGGAGCAATTTCGTTTAGGTGAGCTTACTGACCAATCACACACAAAAGGAGCAACAATACAGTTGCAGTGTGAGTGGCTAATTGGCCACCATAACACAGAACGATCTTCATACAGTATAAAATATTGCAATGCATAATAGCGAAGGAAACGAACCAAAGGAGCAACAACGAAATCGAAGCTGCCAGAAAAGAGGTTGGAATGGAGGACGTGAGGCATGTCATCGTTGAACTCGGTCTCGACACCGCAGTAGCGAGACTCGCTCTTATCCCCTGCTCTTTCTCCAAGAGGCATTTTCGATGCTTCAACTCTCTGTAACGCCGATAAGTGTTTGGGGTGATATGTCTACGCTCTATAGTGAGCTCAAGCGATTAGGACCATGGTGTGTGTGCGGGTGGAACACCAGGGTTTTGGTAGGGTTTTGTACAAGAAGAAGCTGCTACGCCCACCAAGAACTAGGGTTTCCGGGTACACTGGGTGGGCCTTCTTGGAACTATACGCTGAGGGGGTTCCCTTTTTGCATCCCCTCAATTGCTATTTGCACATCCATATTTTCTACTTAAACTACCCCTCCCAGTTTATTATTTCTAAAAGCTTTTTCTTTCCTCTCACTTGTCTCAATCTCTCTCTTGTGCACCATCTCTCGCTTTCTCTTGTCTCAATTTTAGTGTTTCTCATGCAATAAGCTTATATGGTTGAATTTTTATTTCGCTTGTCTGTGTCTTTGGTTTAGTGTGGGTGAGATGTGGAGCTCTACATGTGTAAGATAGTGGGTATATTTGCGGATTAGGTTAGAACACGTTGCAAATCTCTTGATTCACAACATCTATTTGCAATATGTTGTATTTTTTTTTTTTCTTATTGTTATATATTGGTTGTTGTGTTAAATATAATTAAATTGTTGCTACATCTAAAACTATATGTGAACATATCCAAGCCCCACGACAAGAAGAACACATGCGACCTGCATTATCTACACGTAGGAATTATACTTCAGTTGCAACATGAAATGAGCAAGTTAGTGAAACCAACTACTGCCAGTACATTATTCCTTAGTGGACCTCAGGATGTGTAATTCCTAAGATCCTATGGAGATTATGTTGTAAATGCAATCTAGTTCAAAGAAATATGATAACATTCACAATAATTAAATTGATAACATGCATATGTTTAAATTCTAACTTAATTAAATGTTAATTGTCTAGGATCTTGGGGTGTTGAAATGCCTTTCGCAAGATCATAAAATGAGACAATTTGGGGAATCACACCTACCTATCGAGGACATTGTTGTGGATACTAAGTTGTATCTCTTGGTCAATTGTGTTATAGATAACATTGTTGGGGGTTAATTTGAGTTTTTAGTGTGTTACATGTATAATTTTATTACATAAAGTAGTATGTTATCTTTAAGAATTTAGTTATTAATTATATTTATTTTGTTTCCCTTTAATTGTACCTTTCACCCATTATAAATAAGAAATTCATGTGTGCTCTATACACATAATTATAGTCATATATTCTTACATGGTATTAAGAGCTTAGAGTTTTCATCTTTCTCTCCTTTTTTTCTTTTCTTCTGATGTCGTACATTATGAAGCCTGGTACAACCACTTCCGGTGAGACCATCCATTGTGCAACCTACTACCAGAATCATCTCTCTTTGGTGACCATTTCTGGCCCTAGATCGTGACTATTTGCTAATGCATGTACCACCACGCGTTACCTCTCTTTGGCGCGTAAGATTCATGCATGTCTCCCTTTGTCGTCACGCATTTGTTGTTGCTGGCGCCCTTCTTTGGCAAACCTTTCGTCATGATTCTTTGCCTCGTCCACTGTCATTTAGGGGTTGCTTAGCTCCTTTTTTAGTGAGTGCATGTATGGTTCTATTTTTTTACCTTTTTTTGTTTCTCTTCCTTTTGATGACTATTCATCCACCCTCTGACTCTGTTGTGACCTTTAGCAATGTTCCCCTAATTTTGCCTGAGAAACTCTCTATAAGTGTCAACTACAACATTTGGATCACTATGGTCAAATTATGGTTCCAAGGCCAAGGACGCGACTCTTTCTTGACCACTCAACTCTCTGATGTTCCAATTGTTACTCGACTTTGTTAGAAATAGGTTAACGTCTCCTTATGTAGTGTCTTTCGTTTCTCCCTTGCTTCTAACCTCCAGGCACAGTTTCAAGCTTTCACCACTTATTTTTATGTTTGGACAAAAGCCAAGAAGCTATACTTCAATGATGTTCATCATTTCCACAATGTCGTCACTAGTTTGATGACTACCAAATTAGAAAACATGGACATGTAGACATATCTTGGTAAGTTTGATCTCTTTATTGCCAAATATTCTATTCTTATGCCTTTCATTATTGATGTATAGACCTTTCACCAACAATGTGGTTAATTCTTCATGGTTATTGTCATTGTTGGACTCCCATTTTAACTGGTGACTATTCGTAATCAAATTTTATTGGTCCCACTACTCCCACTTATGACATAGTCCAAAAACAATTGTTGCAGCTTTTTACATCGTGTTTTTTTGGGCTTTATTCCACACTATTAGAGAATTCCTACCCTTGTCTCAAATTCCTATCATCATAGTGGTCGTGGAGGGAGACATGGTGGTTGTGGTGGACGTCATTGTAATTATTGTAACCAATCGGGACACATTGAATCAGAATGTCGCACCAAAGCTAAAGAGCAATCTTAGTCTCGATCAAACAATGTGGCTCAAGTCATCAATTTTTCCACCTTAGACATTATATCTTTGTCATTGAGTTTGATGAGCTCCTTCAGTTGTGCACTACCAATGAAGTTAAAGATGTTGCATCACTTGTTACTATTGTGGCTTAGTCAGGTAATCCTGTAGCTTTAATTTATTAGTTCTCTTCTTTTGGACCTTGGATCCTTGATTCTGATGCCTCTGATCACATGAGTAGTAACCAATCTCTTTTTTCTTCCATGATGTTTTTCAATCTGTTTCCCTTTATTACTCTTGTAGATAACTCTCATATTAAAGTCTAAGGTATTAGACAAACTCGTCCCTTTTCACATCTTTCCTTAAATTCTATCTTATTTGTTCTTGGTTGTCATTTTAATTTAGTTTCTATTAGTAAAATTACCCGGATCCTTAATATTTCTGTCTTGTTTAACTTTGTTCTTATACAGGATCAACGTATTGGACGGACGATTGGAGCAGGGCATGAGTCTGAAGGATTATACTTACTTACACATAAGGTGGCATGTGTTTCCTCTGCCTCTTTTGCTTTTAAACAACAACACCTTAGGCATCTGAGTGTAGAGAAAATGCATTTTCTTGTCCCTTGATTTTCAAATTTCTAGTCTTTTTAGTTTGAGTCGCCTTAGTTAGATAAACATGCTTGTACTAGTTACGGTCATAGTCTCAATAAACATGTCGCATCACCTTTTACTTTAGTACTATGATATTTGGGGTCTTAGTTGAGTCTTTTCAACTTTAGGTTATTTTTACTTTGATACCTTTATTGATGATTTTCCTCATTATACTTGAGTTTTTTCTGATGAAGAAACATTATGATATTTTCTCTATTTTTCAAAGTTTCTTTACTGAAATTCAAACTCAGTTTGCTTGCTTTATTTAAATTTTACGAACTAACAATGCAAAAGAATATTTGTCATCCTAGTTTTAGTCCTTTTTTACCTCACAAGAGATTCTTCATCAAACATCATGTGCTCACACACCACAACAAAATGGTGTAGTTAAACGCAAAAGCCATCATTTGATGGAGATAACCTATACCCTTCTCTTCCACTACAATGTCCTATAATGTTTTTGGGGTGATTTAATCCTTACAACTTGTCATCTGATTAACTGCTTGCTTTCATCAATTCTCAATAAGATTCTTTTTTCCATCTTACATCCTTCACAAGACGTTCATTTGCTTCCTCTACATGTCTCAAGAGTACTTGTTTTGTCCATGATCTCAACCCAAGTAAGAAGAAGCTCTCTACCAAGTCCCTAAAATGTCTCTTTCTTGGTTACTTTCGCCTTTAGAAAGGTTATTGGTGTTTCTATCCACAACTTCAAAGGTATTTTGTATTCACTAATGTTACTTTTTTTTAAAACACTCCCTTATTTTCTTCCACTATTACAAGTGTTCCTCTAGAGGTCTCATCTACTGTTTTAGTTACTTATACTCTGGCTCTCCTTGTTTCTCTTACTCCACCTTCATTACTCACCTATTATTGTTGGACACATACTCCACTACCACTGCCTGATCCTCCAGCATCATCTCTCGCTCTAATTGTTCTTCTAATGTCATCACATGCACATGAACTTCATGTTGTCATTCACAAAGGTATCCAATCCACTTGTAATCCTACTAGTCTATTCTCAAAGATTTAGAAATAATTTTTCTTTTCTCTAGGTGGATTTGGTGGGGAGTGTACACGCATTTTGCATATCCTAGAGAGGGTTCTATAATAGTACAATTATATCAAGGATATCTTTAGAGATCTTTCTTGCTTTATAGTTCAACCTACTTCACTTCATCAAATGGATGAGAGATGGACATTGTTTGTGCCACATATCATAAATCCTCAAATACTTATGATCACTATGGGAGACTGTGTGCCTCAATATATAAGCTAGTTTAGAAGGGTGTCTCATCCCTTCATATGTCCTCCAATTGAAGATGTTTAACCGATGAAAGCAAGTATCAGTCAATAACAAGTAGAATTGTATCATCATAGTGTTAGTGGTAAGTACTTAATTTCATTTGGCTACTTCTTCCAAATGAACATGACAATAGGCTTAAATGTTTTATAACTATAATTTATTTTATGTAAGGTACTTTGTCAGTGTATTGTCCACCAATTGTAGTGGATGATTAATTTACGTATGATGACTGAAGGAATACCAACATGGGATGAAACCAATGTCATTTTGCAGTTGACCTTATCGATTATCGATAAAAGAAATGTATATGTTCGCTGTAGAAAAGATCATAACAAACAATAGTACACATAAGTAATTTGTTTTGTATTGATTATTATATGCTATCATTATTGTTTTTCTTAATTTTTTTATTCAAATGTAACATTTTTTATGAATCATTAACATTGTTGTTATTTCGTTGTCTATATTTATTGATTTAACAACACAAGAAAATGCAACGTATCGAATAAGATCAAATATAGTAAGAGGTTTGTTAATTAGACAAATTGCATTTAATCTTCATCTAGATTTAAATAATGATGTATGAAGTGAAATAATTTCGTAAATTGTTGAATGCAACTAAAATGTGGCTTAAATCAATTTTTTACTACAAGATAACATTGTGTATTCTATAAAACATGGGTTTATTATTAGACATCCCTCTTTCAAATGAACCTATAACATGATTAAATAATTAAACATGATAAAGTTAAATTATAAAATAAAAATACATATAGGAATTATATAAATACAAAATTATGTGACCATGCCTAGCGAAGGACCTATCACTAGGGTCATGACTAGAAGGATTGAAGAAGACCTAGCCCTTGCAGACAAAGGAAAACTTCACCTCCTGTGAAGAGTGAAGATATTACGCTAGGGACTTTAGTTAGTAAAATGTAATTTTCCTTTATTTTAATTTTGAGGAGCATTAAGAATTTAATTTGGGACATGTATTTAGTCCATTTTTATTTTAGGAGGTGTCTTAGGAATTTAGAGGGTGAATTTAGCTTTTTGAGTCTTTATGAAGGAAATAAGGGGCAACCTTGATATCTACACCCCTTTTTTCCTTCATAAACCCCTAAGCTAATAAAAAGAAATCTTGACCCTTGGTTTGAGAAACTTTGGTACCAAGTTTGATGATCTAAGGAGGGGATTGTTTCTCAATCCTCCTCCCTTAGATCTCTCCTTTTAATCTTAGCCCTTCTTTTTTAGGTTATCTTGTTCAAGAGGTTAGCTACCTCTATAAATAGGAGTTCCTCCCCTCCCTTATATTTTTTACACTTGAATTTAATCCTAGAGACCATATTGGTTGTGAGGTTCTTACCTTTGAGTGTCCCCCCTTCTCCTTTGTGAAAGCTTCTAAGAGTTATTAAGGGACCCTTCCCTTGTGGCCTCTCCCCTTTGGCTTATCAAACCTAGTATTTGTGGCGCCTCACCCCATTCCTTTCCTCTCCTCATTTCCCTTCCAAGTGACCTTAGAAAGGATCATTTGGCCACGTGATCATCAAAGATCACATCACAAAAACTTGTCAATACCTATAAAAAATTATTTCCACCACGTGTCTCTATGTCATTTGGGAGACTATTTCTTAATGAAAAAAGGTTTTGCGTTGTATTAGAGATAAACCACTAACAGTACGTTACATTGTGATGCAAATACATAGTTCATATTATGTTATCCACTTATCTACGGATATTTGTATCAAAATGTTAGTATTAATATGTTACTAACACATAAATATGACATAAAGAGTTAAAACAATATGTCTACTTGTATATTTGTTTCCATGGATCGATAATTGACATGCAGTGATTTCTTTAATTAATCAAATCTTTCATGATTCCCAAATATAGCAACATATTCATAATCTCAGTATTTAATTATACGCAGACAATAACTTATGATTGTTCACCCATTCCAAGCAATGCAGCTATAACACAACGTCCAAAATTGTCATTAGCCTCCACGTTAACAATGTAATATATAAATGAATGCATTTGTCAAGGAATTGATCAAGTAGGAAAACTTTATTATTGTGGAAATAGAACTTTCCTCATGAATTGCATTATCGATGTTAAGACTTTGTTTGTCACTAACATTAAAAATTTGATAATTTCTTATGAATAAATGTTGTACTTCCCAAATACTTAAATAGAGTTTGTTTGATGTTTGACTTCTAGATGTGAAAAAATCACAAAAAATGTCAAGTTGGTAGATGTGACATCAACAATATCAAGTAACAATATCTTATACCTATTGGTTTCATAAGTATTGTTCATTATACAAACAATATGAAATGTATTCAACAACTTAATTGCATCAGGGTAGGTTTAGAAAAGATCATGAACAATATTTTATTCTTCATTTATTGTATGTTTGTGAATATACATGTTACGTTCAAGTAACATCATCAATTGTTGCATTTTCATTTTAGGCCTTATGTTAGAACTCTAGAATGTATATCTTGCATTGTATATTTATTTAATTAGTTTCATATTCTTCTTAGTGCGCTCCTTTAAAGTGACTAATTTTTTTTTCAGTTTGACCATGCTCTTGAGCATATCTACCAACAACATTTGTTCTTCACTAAGTAACAAGCCAACCTATGAATGCTCAACTAAAGTGTCAGCTAGTTCATAATTGTGAATGCCACAAATCATCTTCAATATTAACCCTTCATTATTTGTTAGTGGTTTCCCTCTTAGTCTAAATGGACATCCACACTTTCTACTTCCAATTGTATTTTGGACGAGTTCATTCTTGTACTTTTATATTTACCATCTATTTCACATCCCAAAACCACAAATATTTTCCTTCCAAATTACCTATTGATCATGTATGAGCTCATTATGATAATTAAAATCCCTGTTGGAAAACAAAATCATGAGTCCATTTAATCATTTCATTACATCTAGGAAACACCAGTACAAAATTAAAAAAAAAAACAACAAAATTTACAACAACTACTATAAAGTTTCATAAATTGTTAAACAAAAACAGTTTAATTATGTTATTTGTTGTAAATGTTTCATTATAGTCAACATTGTTGTTACTAATTTTACAATTGTTCATGTTATTTTTGTCTAATTACATGTTCATATCAATCTCATTTATACCTACTTCTTCATATCCAATGCTAAAATATTATTCTTCTATGTCTTAAGTTAGGGTAAATGATTAAAAAATATTAAATAAATATTAACAATAATAAAAATATTAATAAATGTATTAAAATTAAAAAAAATGTGTTACAAATCAATTAATCCACAATTGAAATTTTATCAATTATAAATTTGTAGATATCCAATTAAGAAACAAAACCATTTCCAAAGTTATGGATCATGTGATCTCAATTGCGGATCTACTCATCCGTCCTTGTGAAAACAAAAAACTTCAAAATAGTTCACTCATAGTGTAGTGTTGCATGGGAAAATAATACAAACTTCCTTTCAAGACAAATACCATACATTAAAACTTTTGAACACATAGTACAATAAAGGGACTGCAACGGATGATTTGAGCAAAGGAATGCGAAAATATGAATGAAAAAATAAGTGACAGAGAAAAGAGAGAGTACAGATTGATCATAAAGTGCAAAAGGCAACTTTGGTATTTAAGAAATTAGGATGCGAATAGGAAAAATATGAATGCAAAAAGCAAATGTCATATACTGAAAAAAAATTAAACAATACCTAAAATTGAAATATTTGCAATGTTAGGTATGTTCCTTTTTTTTATTTTAACGATTTTTATATTTTTAAATATACTCGTATGAAATGTGTACCTCCTTTTATATTCTACAATATTTTTTCCCTTTCTTCACTCTTTCCAAAATTACATGTCTCACCTTTTCCCAAAACTTCACCATACATCTCATTCTTTTGCAATCCTTTTTTTTACTACCTTTTTTGCAAATATCATATTTTTTTATCATTAATCCTTCATCATCGTGCACCCTTTTAATCTACTACAAATGTTGTCCACCATCATGCACACCTTTCACCAATCATAGGACACCAATATAACATCATCAATTTGAAACTGTCACTTTTGGGATGTTGATTATTGTTGAATGCTAGTTTTCTACACTACTCTTGGCAAATACACCAGTTGTATATAATATCTGATAAAAATATTAGGTCGATCCCATAAGGATTTTGATAATATCACAGAAATCTCAATACCTTTTAGTTGTATTAGAGAAAAGGAAGGATTTCTAGTAACTCTACTAAAACAATATTTAAATAAAAGCATCAGAAAATCAAGTAAGTAGTTACATAGATAGATAAGATTTGGTTGAGTTTTTATTTCACTAAATCATGACTCAAATGCATCCATGAACTCAAAATCCTCATTTCCTATTCATGTTTCCATCACCTATAAAAATACCATAACCTTAACTCCTTAAAAGCATGGACTAAGGAGATTTAGATTATCAATTTCTTGCATAATCTAAAGTTAAATAACTTGCATTAAGAAAATGAGATTAAGATGATCAATGAGTTTTACTCTATTCTTAGTAATAAACCCCATTTGGAGCTATTCTCATGTTACTAGTTAAAATTCTCTCGAGTTTATTTTGTTATTCAACAAGTAAAATCCGCGAAAGATAACAAAATAAAGCATAGGGTAAAGGAGAACACGGATATTGAATAATAAAACTTTGATTAAAGAATAAACATAAACAAGAGTTAAGGTTTAGTTACATCAAACCCTAACCAATGACAAGTCTAGCCAACCATAAGGATAGATGGAGATACAATAACGAAGGATGAAGATAGAGAATGGGTATGAAGCATGCCCTAGGTCAGCTAGATGTAACTTTTTTAAGACAAAAAACGCTTTTATGTAGATATCCAACACGAAACACCATCGCCTAGTAGTTACAAGATGACCGTTGGTCACCAGCTAATTATGAGCATTGGGCGCCAATTAATCATGAGCGTTAAGTACTCACAAACTTAGGGTCTAAGTCACACTTTAGCTAGTGTTGGGCACTTCGTATCTGACCATTAGGTGTTGGAACATTGCTACAAAAATCTAAATCCATTTGACATTTCTTCAGCTCTTCTCAAAACTTGTTTCTTAATAAAGAAAAATAGGAAAAAAATTGCATAAAGTTAAACCTATGACTAATTTCCTAAGTAATTTGAAAGTGAAATTAGAGGAAAACAAGATGATTCATTCCTCCCTAGTAAGGGTCCTATCACAAGGGTCATGACTAGGAGGATTGAGGAAGACATGGCAAGAGAGGAGGAAAGAAGACCTCACCTTCTCATGGAGATCAATATGATGGAAATTAGGCCATAGTCTTCTTTTTAGTCCTTCTTGTATATGTTTTTTCTTTAGGAGTTTGGAGGTATTTTTATTTTTATTTTTGGCCTTGTATTTTGGCCTTTATATCCTTTTTAATTTAGGGGGTGTAATTAGTCTCTTTTGTGGAATATGTTGAGTAGTTTGAGCTTTTTTGGAGAAGCTTAGGAGTGTGGTTTTTGTGAACCACACCCCCTAAGTTAGTTCCACACTTCTCCAACTCACACACGAAGCATGAGAGACATGTGGGACCTTTTGGTTCCCCTCCACTTAGACAAAACTTTCTCTCTCCTCCAAGGTGTGACGCATGCCTCCGTTGATTTTTTTCTAGAGGTTTTCTTCTTTGGTGAAATGGTTTGTGGAGAGGTAAGAAGTGAGGTGGTTTTAGGTGCCACTTAAGGTAAGATAAGCCTAAGAGGGAAAGTTTGCCACAAGGGATGGAACCCTTGATAGAAACCTAAGGAATTCTCAAAGAGAGAAGGGTGACATGCATCATTTGGTATCTAGAGCATTGGTTGTAGAGGTCTAAACTCTCTTCCTACCTCATTTATTTTTTCTTTCCATTTTCCTATATTATTTTATCTTTAATTTCTGCAATTTTTTCTAGCTTTCCATTGTTGTTTATCATTTCCATTTATGTCTTGAGTTTATTGTTTTGAGTTATAGTTTATTTGTGCCATTTATTTTTTGCTTGATGCAATTTATATTGTTCTTTTCTTTGCATTTACGTCTCTCCCATATTCATTAATTTCCGCTTTAAGCTTTGAGTTGGGTGCTTTCTTGCTTGAATTTTGGTTTTGAGAATTTCTTGCTAAAAATCCATGTCGTTGTGGTGAATTCCACAATGTTGTGGTCAAGAAATTTAGACCAAATTCTTGTGTTTCCTTGCACCTAGTTGCCTTATTTTTAGCTTTTATTTTTTACTTTTATACTCTTGTGTAGTTGTCTATAAGTCATGTTTATAGTTTCCCATTTTGTCTATTAATTCTTTTTAAGTTTAGCCTCTTTTGTTTTTACAAAAAAGCTTTTGAAACTTCTTAAATTGAGCAACATAGAGGGTCATACCTCATGTCTAAGTCTCTTTATAGGTTCATGTGCTTTTAGTTTCAAGCATATTCTTAAAAAAAAATCCAAAATAGTCGCTCAATTCCCTTTGTCTTTATTTTCCTTATACGCATAATTAGTAGCTTATTTGTGTAGTAAAAGTAGTTCTTGTTTGTGGGTGCTCTCACTTAAGCTATAAGTTTGGTATTTGTGTTGAACAAATTACTAAAAACTTAACAAAGCTTGAGTCCAGTGACACACCAAACTACTAAACCATTAACACATCTATAACTACTTTGCATTTTGAAGTCATTTCTAGTAGTACCTAAATTGTTGCTTTTAATTTTCTGTATTGTTCCAAGCACATAACTCTTGGTTATTAAGTAGTAAATTCACAATCAAGTTAGGTGCATCTAGTAAATATTCAAAAAAAAAAGAGAACAAAGTCTAAAATAAAATACAAAAAAAACAACGAAGGATTCAAAAAAAAAAAGAGAACAAACAAAAGAAAAGAAAGTTTGAAAAATTCATTTGATGTACCTAACCTAAAATTAGCAAGTACTTCAACTTTGAACATGGAACTTAAAAGAAATTTTATTACTTTTGGTACACTAGAACTTGATATTTGTGTCTTTCTACTCTTTAATCTAGTGTCATTCTTAAGTATTCCATTGTGTGCTCTCTTTCTTTTGTTTACCTTTTAGTTGTTGCTTGTCTTTTAAATCATCTTTCTAGTTTGTCTTATATACCCTTACCATTTGGTTAAGTGTCTTTTTTATTGTGTTATCTTTTATTGCTTTTTGAGTTTCTATTCGCACCTCCCCTTGCTACTTTTGGTTTCTTTGGTTTGTGTGTTAGTGCCACTTTTGGAGGAAAGCTTGAAGAAGGAGCTTACCACAAGGGTAACATATTTTGGAAGGTTGGACTAAGAGCCTAAGGGATCACCTCAAAAGGAAACACACCTAGCCGTGAGGACTTTGATTTGAGGGAGTATTTGGAGAATCATTTTTTGAAGACTTTACTTTTTCTTTAATTTGGGTGTATTAATTTTGTAGCTGGGAGTTTGAGTGCCCTTAAGGCCCTCCCTTTGGTTGTAATAAGATTTAGTCAATTTTTTAGTTTCTCAAAAATTAGGTGAAGAAGGAAGAAGTGGTACACTTCTTGCAACACCTTAGGAGCTTGCTTTAGATCCCTTCTCTTTTGAATTTTTGCTTTAAAATTCTTGCTTTATTTTTCTTATTCAAAGCGCTTAGAAGGATAAAAAGTTCCAAAGACTCATCAAGCCATTTTAGGCAAGAAAACACAAAAAGAGAGGAGTCTTTGTTTGTGAAAAGTTTTTTGCCACCTTTTTCCTCTTAGAAATTCAAGCACAATGACATCACACACCCATTCTAGTGCTCATAGTTATTCATCAAACAAGAGTGTAGACCAAAGAAATATTTCTGAAGATTACACTCTAGAAAACTTAAACATGGACTTTAGGGAGTGGATGGCAAAAGAACAAGAGAGAAGAGAAGAAAAAAGGAGAGAAAAAAAGTCCAAGGAGAAAAGAAAAATAAAAGAAAGAGAGGAAGAAAAGAGAGAAAAAAGAGAGAAGAATAAGAGAAAGGAGAGAAGATGAAGAAAGGAGAGAAAGAAAAGAAAGAGAAAGAAGAAAAGAGAAAGAAGAAGAAAAAAGAAAGCATAGGAATGGTGAGAATTACAAAATGAAAGGGATAGTCTTAGGTTCCCCATCTAGACATACCTATAGGAGTGAAAGTGAGGAAGAATGCTACAATCATCCTGGGAGAAACTCCTATTCATCCATGCATAATAATGAGGCCCCTCCAAGGGAGCCCAAAATTGATCTCCCCCCATTTCATGGGAGGGAAGATGTGGAAGCCTACCTTGATTGGGAAATCAACGTAGAACAACTCTTCACTTGCCATGAGGTAAGAGAAGAAAGAAAGGTTCCAATGGCAACCCTTAGCTTCCAAGGGCATGCCATGCATTGGTGGGTTGGGTTTACCAATGAGAGAATCCGCACCAATATGCCTTCCATAAGATATTGGAATGATCTTAGAAGTGCTCTAAGAAGAAGGCATATTCCCTATTGGTATGAAAAAGATCTTTTGGATAGACTGCAAAGACTAAGGCAAACCAACCTTAGTATAGAAGAGTATAGACAAAAGATGGAACTTCTTATCTTGAGGGCGGGTATCATTGAGGAACCCAAGGCCACTATGGCAAGGTTTTTGTGTGGGTTGAGCCCCGAAATTCGTGATAGGTTTTTGTGTGGGTTGAGCCCCGAAATTCGTGATAAGGTGGAGCTCTTCTCATACAATTCCCTTGATGAGTTAGTTCAACTTTGCATCAAGGTGGAAAATCAACTTAAAAGGAAAACTTTTAAAAAGGATAACTCACCTTATGTAAAGAGGGACCAACCTAAGGGGAACTCTTTCAAGAGTTAACCCAAAAAGGAACATCCCAAGCACTTCAAAGAGCATAAAACATCACATGTAGAGAGAAAAACCCCTACTACTAACTCTCATGAGAAAGTTAGTAGTATCAAATGCTTTAAATGTCTTGGGAGAGGCCACATTGCCTCTCAATGCCTTACTAAGAGAAACATCATCATGAGGGCCCAAGATGTTTATAGTAGTGAGTCTAGCTCACACTCCTCTAGTGGAAGTGAAGGAGAAGAGGTTTATGCATACCAATCTGATTGTGATGAAACCGCTTATGCATATGAGGGAGACCTCTTGATGATAAGAAGGCTTCTTGAAAACCAACCTTTGAAAGTGTCCTCATCTCAAAGGGAGAACATATTCCACACTCACTGTAAAGTGAATGACAAAATATGTTCTCTCATTGTAGATAGTGTGTCATGCTGTAATTGTTGTAGCTCAAGGTTGGTGGAAAATCTAGCCTTGACCCCACTTCCCTACCTTAAGCCTTACAAGCTTCAATGGCTCAATGAGCAAGGGGAAATGGAGGTCAATGAGCAAGTCAAGGTTCCAATTTCCATTGGTTTTTATAAAGATGAGATCCTGTGTGACATAGTCCCAATGGAAGCTGGCCATATCTTGCTAGGAAGACCATGGAAATTTGATAAGAAAGCCATACACCATGGTCATTCCAATAACATCATCCTCACTCATAAGGATAAACGCATTAAGTTGTGTCCTCTAACACCTTCACAAGTGGCGGAGGACCAACTCATCATGAAACATAAGAGAGATGAAGAGAAAAAAAAAGCAAAGCTTTACCCCTAAAGCTTGAAAGGGGTAAGGAGGTTGAGTTGGAAGTTGGGGCCCCTTCCAAGAAAGTCATTAGTAAAGGGAGTTTATTTGTGACAAAATTGGATTTAAAGGAAGCCCCCTTAACTAACAGACCTTTCTATCTCCTCCTTTGCAAAGAGGCATCCCCCATTTCTTCCCCTCCACTTCTTTCCCTTCTAGTTCTAGCACTGCCATAGAACTTGGACATGAGAACCTACCTCAAGTGGTTCAAGAGCTTTTAAAGGATTTTGGTGATATATTCCCTAATGAAGTTCCCAAAGGACATCCTCCAGTTAGGGGTATAGAACACCAAATAGACTTAGTACCTAGGGCTAGCCTTCCTAATAGACCTGCTTATAGGACTAATCCCATGGAGACCAAGGAGATTGAGTCTCAAGTCCAAGAACTATTAGAGAAGGGTTGGGATCAAGTGAGCCTAAGCCCTTGTGCAGTGCCAGTCTTGTTAGTGCCCAGGAAGAATGGCCAATGGAGGATGTGCATTGATTGTCGAGCAATCAATAACATCACCATCAAATATAGGCACCCTATCCCTAGGCTTGCTAACATGCTTGATGAATTGCATGGGGCCTAATTATTTTCAAAAATTGATCTTAGGAGTGGTTATCACCAAATCCGCATCAAGGAAGGTGATGAGTGGAAAACCGCTTTTAAGACCAAGTTTGGGCTTTATGAGTAGTTGGTAATGCCCTTTGGGCTTACCAATGCCCCAAGCACTTTCATGAGGCTTATGAATCATGTCCTTAGGGATTGCTTAGGAAAATTTTATGTAGTTTATTTTGATGATATTTTAGTGCATAGCAAGAGCCTAGATGAGCATGTAGGTCATCTTAGGCGCATCTTTTGCATCAATAGGTCACACCAACTCTATGGAAACCTTGAAAAGTGTAATTTTTGTGTAGAGAGTGTGGTGTTTTTAGGTTTTGTAGTCAATAAAGATGGGGTTCATGTGGACCCCGACAAAATCAAAGTCATCCAAGAATGGCCCACCCCAAAAAGTGTGACTGAGATCAAGAGCTTTCATGGTCTCGTGAGTTTCTATAAGCACTTTGTGCCTAATTTCTCCTCACTTTTCTCACCAATCAATGAGCTGGTGAAGAAGGAAGTTCCCTTCCTCTGGGGTGCTAAACAACAAAAATCCTTCGAGCTTATTAAGGAGAAACTCACCTATGCCTCTGTTCTAGCTCTACCTGACTTTTCAAAAACTTTTGAGGTAGATTGTCATGCATCAGGTGTTGGAATAGGTGTTGTGTTATTGCAAGGCGACCACCCCGTGGCTTATTTTAGTGAAAAACTAAATGGTGCCGCCCTCAATTACCCCACCTATGACAAAGAGTTTTACCTTAATAAGGGTCATTCAAACTTGGGAACATTACCTTATTCCTAAGGAGTTTGTCATTCATAGTGACCATGAGTCACTAAAATATTTGACGGGTCAAGGTAAGCTCAACAAAAGGCATGCAAAATGGGTTGAGTTTTTGGAAAATTTTCCCTATATAATCAAATACAAGAAAGGGAAGCACAATGTAGTGGCTGATGCCCTATCAAGAAGACATACTCTTCTTGCCACTTTGAGCTCCCAAATCTTAGGATTTGATTATATTAAGGACCAATATGCTTCTGACCAAGAGTTTGGCCCCATTTTTGCTACCTCCTTGTTCAAACCTACTGATGGGTTTCATGTGAGTAAGGGGTACTTATTCAAAGAAAGTAAACTTTGTGTACCCCAAGGATCTCTTAGAAAATTGCTTGTGAGAGAGAGCCATGAGGTCATTTTGGAATAAACAGAACTTTGCTCATTTTAAAAGAAAAATTCCATTGGCCCCATATGAAAAGAGATGTCCAAAGACATTGCTCTTGATGCATAGCTTGTTTACAAGCTAAATCTAAAGTAATGCCTCATGGACTTTACAAGCTAAATCTAAACAATGCATATATATTAGATCTCTCTGAGAAATATGGTGCCAGTACTACCTTTAATGTTTGTGATTTGATCTCTTTTGTAGGTACTGATGAAGAAAAGGAGGACCTATCAGATTTGAGGTCAAATCCTTCCCAAGGGGGAGGAGATGATGCATTTTTCCCAAATAAAGGCCTTATTACTAGAGTCATGGCTAGGAGAATAGAAGAAGAAATGGCTAAAGTAGAAGGAGGAAGATCTCACCTCCATGTGACCATCAAGTTATGCAAGCCATGACTTATTTACTTGTAATTTTTCTTTTAGGAACCTAGAATTTTATTTTAGACATGTATTAGTCCATTTAATTTTCTAAGATGTGTCTTAGTAATACGAAAGGGTAAGATTAGCCTTTGGGCCTTTATTTAGGAAATAAGGGGGTAGTTTGATAACTACACCATCTTTTCCTAAATAAAACCCAAAACTAATAAAGGAGTAATCTTGGCCCTTGGATGAGGTAGCTTGGGCACCAATTCTCATCTAAAGGAGGGGATTGGTTGGACTTTGGGCTTCAATCCTCTTCCCTTGGATGACTCCTTTTAATCCTAGCCCTTCTTTTCCTTCATGACATGTCCAAGAGGTTAGCTCCCTCTGTAAAAAGGTGTTTCTTCACACTCTTGTATTTTTCACACTTTATTGAATGGAAAAACCTTGAGTTGGCCAAAATTCTCTTAGTGTCCACCCGTCTCTCTTTGAGAATTCCTTAGGTTTTTATCAAGGGTTCCATCCCTTGTGACAAACTTTCCCTCTTAGGCTTATCTTACCTTAAGTGGCGCCTAAAACCACCTCACTTCTTACCTCTCCACAAACCATTTCACCAAAGAAGAAAACCTCTAGAAAAAGATCAAGGGAGGCATGCATCACCCTTTGAGTTGCATCAACCCACCCCAAGAATGCTACCCTTGTTTCCTCTTGTTTGGACTTGCCAAAATCTTATGTATGGCACCTTTCCCAAGCTTTACTTACCAAGGCTGAATATAACACAAGACAAAAAATAAAGGTGAATAACAAAACAAGATTCACAAATCCAAATGGATAGATTAAACAATGACAAACTCAAAGAAGTAAATAAGACAATCAAGAAAACATAAGGCCCACAAAGAAAGGTAGCACACAAATAACTTTCCTAGATTAGCTCTAAGAGTGGAGATGAAAAAAGACTCAAACAAAAAAAATGAAACCAATAGTTGCACACTTAATAAAATTTAAGTGACCAAAAGCTAAAAAGCTTACTCAAGTAATTTTTTTTTAATCACAAATGGTTCCTCATATCAAATGTTTCTACTATTAGGTACACAACTTCAAAATTGTCTTTCTTTTGAGTTGTTTATCTTCTTCTTTTTTATTAACTTGAAATTTTTTCTAATATATATTTTTTTTAACTTTTTCTAATAATTTTTGCTGCACCTAATAACTTGTTTAATTGAAATTTTAATGAGGATGCTTGAAATAATAACGCTTGAGTGAATAAGCACAAAGTAAGGTCACACAATTTTCAAGCAATGCATGCAACTAAAGGCAAAACAACTTAGTAGTTCCAAATACTATTGAACTAATGGTGCTTAAAGAATGATTTATGGTTGATTTTGAAGTAAATTGATTGCTCAAATTACTAACACAATTCACCCAAGCTAAAATTCCATAAAGAGGCATCAATAGTGAAGGTAAACGAAGTGGAAAACTACTAATAATTCAACATAAAAAAGAAGCATATAAAGATTGAATTGAGCAAATATTTAAGAACAACAAAGATATTACTATGCTTGAACTAAAAGCATAAAAGACTTAAGAGACTCAATAAGAGGTCCACCTCTTAGGAGCTTAATTCAAAATGTTTTTGAAGGCTTTTTGTAAAAATTTTAAGAGGCTAAAACCTAAGAAATTTAAATGAGACAAAATAGGTAACTAACATGACTAGTATTTGACAAAACACAATATTAAGAAAAAAATAACACACCTAAAAATAGAGCAAAAATTCCAGCAAGAGAGTCAAAATAAAAGGCGCAACAAAGTGGCCAAAGTTGATCACCACAATGGTGTGGAAAAATCCTCAACCATGTGGGTTTAATGGTCACAACTTATTAGGCACACTTTAAAATAAAAAACAATGGGAAACTAAGCAATTTGAACACAGAAATAAGATGCAAAGAAAGGGACAAATAAAATTGCATCAATTAAATGGAACATATGCGCATAGATAGGAAACAAAAGTGCATATAATAAAAAGAATAAAAAGCTATACTACTAGACAATAAAGAAAATAAAGATGACAAAAAATAAAGGACTTTAAAATAAAGAGATTAAAGAGATAAACAACAAAGCAAAAAAAAAATTGAGAAACAACGTGACCTTTAGAAAGTGGCTCTAGATACCACTTGATGTGATCTTTGATGATCACTTGCCCAAAGGATCCTTTCTAAGGTCACTTGGAAGGGAAATAGATTTATGGAGAGGAAAGGAATGGGGTGAGGCGCCACAAATACTAGGTTTGATAAGCCAAAGGGGAGATACCACAAGGAAGGGGTCACTTGATAAGTCTTAGAAGCTCTCACAAAGGAGAAGGGGGACACTCAAAGGTAAGAACCTCACAACCAATATGGTCTTTAGGATTAAATTCAAGTGTAAAAAATACAAGGGAGGGGAGGAGCTCCTATTTATAGAGGTAGCTAACCTCTTCAACAAGATAACCTAAAAAAGAAGGGCTAGGATTAAAAGGAGAGATCTAAGGGAGGAGGATTGCGAAACAATCCCCTCCTTAGATCATCAAACTTGGTGCCCAAGTTTCTCAAACCAAGGGATAAGATTCCTTCTTATTAGCTTAGGGGTTTATGAAGGAAAAGAGGGGTGTAGATATCAAGGCTACCCCTTATTTCCTTCATAAAGACCCAAAAAGCTAAATCCACCTTCTAAATTCCTAAGACACCTCCTAAAATAAAAATGGACTAAATACATGTCCCAAATTAAATTCCTAATGCTCTTCAAAATTAAAATAAAGGAAAATTATATTTTATTAACTAAAGTCCCTAGCATAATATTTTCACTCTCCACAGAGGTGAAGTTTTCCTTTGTCTGTTAGGCTAGGTCTTCTTCAATCCTTCTAGCCATGACCCTAGTGATAGGTCCCTGGCTAAGCATGATCACATCACCATCTATGATCCCTCCAACCCCCTACCTTAGAGATAGTTGCTTCTTTTTGGGTGGATAATGCATAGAGCCTAGGAAATCTAGATTTAAGACCTCCTGACACTTCCATTTCCCTTCCCAAAATTTAAAAAGTAACCTATTCCCAAAAAAAAGGCTTGACTGCACCAGAGAATCCCCCACAACAAAGGTTACCTTTAGAATATCATTCCACCACTAAGACCCTCCAAACCTGTCTCATTATCAAATTTCTTCTGATGCCTTCACCATATCTAGACTCCAGCACTTTGATCCAAAGAGAGTTCCCACTGAAGAAGCCTCCAATGCCATTTACAAAGAAGAGCTTTGTTGAATGTTACTACATTTTTTATACCTAATCCTTCACTGCTTTTTTCCTTACAAATTTGTGCCCAACTTATCCAAGCTACTTTGTTGCTTTCTTTTGAGCCCTCCCATGAAAATTGCTTTTTTTATAGATTGAATTATATTAGTCATCTTTTTCAGAACCTTGTAAAAAGACAAAAAATATAGAGGAATGAATGAGAGAGTGATTTGATTAGACAAATCCTCCCTTCTAAAGACATTTTTTTTGTTTCCACGGTGTACGTTTAGCTTTCATTCTATCTATTACTGGCCTCCACACACACTCACACCTCACTCCATTGGGACCCCGAGGTAGGAAAATGGCAACTACAATACCCCACAGTTAAGAATAGTTGTAAAGGACACAAACTCTTCCATCTTCACCCCTACACCCTTAGACTGCTCTTGTGAAAATTAATCTTTAAGCCAGATGCTAATTCATAGCACCTCAAATCACTTTTCAACGAGTATACATTTTGAATCTCCAGAACCACCATAAAAATGGTGTCATCCATATACTGTTGAATCACCACCCGAAGATCCTGTTTTCGTAGATTGATGCCAAATAGAAGATGGATCACTCCTCTTGATGCTAAGCCAAGGATCTCTTCAAGAGGTTGCTCCAAAGAAGAAGATGAAGGATGGAAGTCAAGGAGATGGAGGTTGGAGGTGCCACTTTAGAAGGATAAGCTAAAGAGGACTTGCCACAAAGGAAGGAACCTTTGATGATACAAAAGGAGAAGGAATAAAACACTAAAAAATGTAGAACTCTCAATTCTATTGAAAATTGAAGTGTAAAAATAATACAAAAGGAGGAGGTGCTTATTTATAAAAGAGGGAGCTTAAGGCTATGGGCCTTGAGTTGGACGTCCAACTCCAGGGTGATTAGGGGAAGGTTAGTTGAATTAATTAGGTGTTAATTGAGCACATGGCTTATTAACACTTAATTAATTCAACATGATCTAAACAAGGCCCTAAGATCAAGGATTTTTGTTCCCTCCAAATTTGAATTTGAATTTGGAGAGTGCCATGACATCTCCCTCCAAAATTCAAATCCAAACATGAAGCAATAAGAAAGGCCATGTAGGAAAGAGAGTGTGAATGGACGGAACACTAAGGAATAAGGGGGGACCTACTTGTCTCTCATGCTTCATGTGTGACTTAGGAGGGTGTTGGGATAAGCTACAGGGGTGTGGTTATCAAAACCACACGTCCATATGATCCCAAAAAGCCCACTAATGAACACACTCGACATAATAGACTAGTTACACCTCCCTTCAAATAAAAGAAATGAAAAGAGGGCCAAAATACAACACCAGAGAAATACTAAATACACCTCTAAATATATGAACTAAAAAGGCGCCAAATACAAGGCTAAAAAGTGAAGACTATGGCCTAATCTTGATGTCCAAAAGAAGGTGAGGTCTTCCTTCCTCTCTTCTAGCCATGTCTTCCTCAATCCTCCTAGTCATGACCCTTGTGATGGGACCCTTGCTAGGGAGGATTGCACCAGAAGATTATCTGACTGAGCTTTCTTTATCAACCCCCAAGTCCCTCAACAACGATAAAAAATAAGAATGGAGACATTTGATCTCCCTAACTTAAACCTCTTTGCATACAAAATTCCTGTGTGGCACTTTCATTCTCACGGACTACGACTGACGAAGACTAGAGGCACCCTTGAATCGAACCAACCCATCTGTATTCAAATCCAAAGCACTTAAGCATATAGAATAGAGAAGGCCAACTGACTGAGTCATATGATCTTTTGAAATCCGCTTTAAACACTACGTGGGGCCTCTTATGCTACTTTGCCTCATGAATAACTTCATTCGCTATCACAATATTGTCAAATAAGTGCCTTCTTTTGACCAAAGTTGTTCACATTTCTGCAATGATATTTAGTAACACCATTTGAAGTCGATAAGCTAGCACCTTTAATTTAATTTTATCAATTAAACCAATTAAAGAAATGGGCTTTTAGTCCCCAAGACTGATGGACAATCCTTCTTGGGAATGAAAGGAAGCATTCGAACCCTGAGGGAGTTTCTCATTTTAATCAAGATCTGACGGTACCTTAATCATATCTTCCTTCAACAAACCCTAGAAATGTTTCACGAACTTCATATTATAGCTATCTAGACTCGGTGTTTTTGAGTTGTCACACAACCAAATAGCATTTTTTATTTCTTCCTCGGAGAAATTCTCTTTACAATGCATTTTTCTAGGCTTCCTTCTTCCAACAACCTACTGAACCCTACTACATCTAATCTCACCCCCATCCCTTTGAAATTGGAATCTTTCCTAAAAAAATTGTTTGACCTCCTACTTCACTTGCCCTGGGTCCTCAACCCATTCCTCATTAGCGATCAGGCCAAAATTCCATTAGATCTCATCTTCTGGTTAATTGTAGCATGAAAGAATCGCAAGTTCACATCTCATTCTCTTAACCACTTAAGTTTTGCTCGTTGTGCCTATAATGTTTCTTGAAAGGAACTCCACCTTTTTAGTTTCCTAATAGCCTCCATTCTCACACAAACCTTGATGCAAAAAGCTTTTGTACTCTCCTTGATCTTTCTCCTTGAGGTTTCAAGCACCATGAAATGGATGATGGAGGGGAAAAAATGCAGGTGGGGCGCCACTCTCAAAGAGAGATTAGCCAAAGTGTTTAGGTTTACCACAAAGGAAGGAACCCTTAATAAAACCAACTAAGAAGAGGTTCCTCAAGACCTTTTACTAAGAATGTGCTCACAAAGAGACTATTTTCATTTAACTTCAAAGGTAAAATTTACAATGAGGGGGAATGAGTATATATAGCCTAATGGGAGAACTTGGCACACTTTTCAAGGCAATGTGGGACTTAAGTGAGGCACCTAAGTTCACCCTATGGGTGCAATTAGCATCTCCTAAATTGAATGGGCTAGCCTAAAATCATGTCTTGACTTATGCACACATTCTAAGCTTACTCCTTTTTTTTAACTAAAGACACCTATACCTTCTAAACTAAAAAGATAGCCAAATATACATGGCCTTAAAGAAATTAAAAATATTCTCTTATTTAGCTAATTAAAATAAAATATTTACAAGCTAAAAATGAAGACTATGACTTCCAATCTTTAATGAGCTTTCATACATGTCACGCCTTCATTGAATTCTCCTAGTCGTGATACATGCTAGGTGGGATTGCATCAAACCTCCTTTTCCCTAAGATTACCATCCTTCACTCTTTTATCAAAATCTGCAATTTTATTCTTCAACTCACTGATTGTCACTTCCACCTTACCAATATTTTGTTTACTACAACATTTTATATCAACTTTGAGAGCCTTTAGTTTTTCTTTGAGGACAAATATGCCTTACCTAAAAATCTCTATACTGCTATACTTTTGCTGTATAAATTCCTCAAATCCATCACATTCAAGCCAACTGTTAATAAACTTGAACGGGTTAGGTCCCCAACTGGAATTGGACTATTTTAGAATAATGGGGTAGTGATCTAAGAAATCTCTATTCAAGTTCAGTTCAAACCTATTTGGTGTAGAATCTAACCACTCTTAAGATATTAAGAACTTGTCTAGGACACTACACCCTTTACTTCTAGTGTTAAACCATGTATACCAGTGCCCCACAATAGATACCTCCAGCAACACCATGCTGCAGATAAAGTCAGAAAATTCACTAACACCACTAAGAGATGTCCCAACCATCCCATTTTCACCTATCGTTTCTTCCGAAGACGTAATTGCGTTAAAGTCGCCAGCTACGCACTAGAGACACCCACGAAACCATTGTCTATACTCCAGCAAAGCCTTCCATATTACCCTTTTCCCATACATATGACAGGACGCATATATGTTAAAAAAGATCATATCCACCAACTCCAATTTCAACCAGCATTTAACACCTAGAAACCCTACACGTTGGAACGATTCAACAATAGAGAACTCCCTAACATTCCATATACATAAGAGACCCCTAAACAATTAATTGCAGGGGTTGCATACCAATCCACATTAGAATCACCCAAAATCATTAAACATACATTTCAATCAATGTATTCTACCTTTGTCTCTTGAATACAGACAAAATTAGAGCCAAACTTGGAAACCAATTGCCTTAATTTGACTTCCCACAACCGAGTGGAGGCTTGATATAAGATGCCCTCCCTCTATCTCTAGCCTTAAACTCCATCTGACTTTGCATTATTACATCTTTTAGAACGATACAAGAAGCACCAATACTCTTCCCAATAGCCCACAAGAGTTGACCTCCACTTATTTTCCTACAAGAAAGCATT
The DNA here is from genome assembly GCA_037954015.1 of Psophocarpus tetragonolobus. Classification (NCBI taxonomy): domain Eukaryota; kingdom Viridiplantae; phylum Streptophyta; class Magnoliopsida; order Fabales; family Fabaceae; genus Psophocarpus; species Psophocarpus tetragonolobus. Next base: position 19,783,535 of record CM075688.1, on the reverse strand, counting down.
ATATTCCCATTCACATTGATCGAATCCCTTTCATCTTCACCTCGGTAGCCCCTCTTAGCCCACCCAACCCCTTCCCCTGCTTAGGCCACAAGGACATCATTCAGATGCTGACAAGACCTTGAAGATGATGGAGGCAAAGATGAGCACCCTAGCCTGTAAAGACCCATCCTATGATGGGGTGCAATCATGGTTGGAATAAAAAGACCCAGAATGAAACACACAGAGTAACTCACCGAAGGACTGAGGGGTGGTAACTTGATCACATCTCGTTGCGCGCCATGGTGAACAACAACCACGAGTAGCTGATTCTCTGGTTCACGCCCCACCAACTCACTTACAGCAGCATTCATAGCACCTCCATGAACGAAACTCAAAGCTTCATCCTAACAACAGCCACGGGTAGCTGATTCTCTAGTTCATGCCCCCGCCAAATCACTTACAGCAGCGCCCATAACACCTTCCTGATCGGAAGTCAAAGCTTCACCCTGAGCAATAGCCATGGGTAGTGGATCCTCTAGTTCACGCCCCATCAAATCACTCACAGCGTCATCCATGGCACCTCCCTGATTGAGTTTCAAAGCTTCACTCTGGACGGCACTCCTAAAACATGACCCACTCCATGTTTCCACCCTTCCGTAAGTAGTTCCTCTAGCAGACCTCATGGCGCAACCCTGTTGTGAGTCCGATACAGACTTGGGTCTGTCCTCCACTCCTAAGGAACACAATGTCAAGCATCCACGGGCGCCTGAGATGAGCTTCCACCCACCCCACTCGAGACGGAAAGGACACCTTTATGGTGCACTTTATCAAGCACGGATATATGGGAATTAGACACAGGGAGCTTCTAAAAAAATCTCCCAGCTGCACCATCTTCATGTTCATTGAACTCCCTTCCAAAAGACGCACCATATCATGCAAATTCCGTTTTGCGGCTCCAAGGGGACGTGGCTAAGCCTGATGAGAGTCACCTAACAAGCTCACCTCCTGGATTGCTATTACACCTCCCTTATTAGTTTCATGTTGGGCCATATGTTTTTCCAATTCCAGCTGCAATTCACGTCTAAACGGACCTATGACATGCATCTTCTTATTTCCAATTAGGCCCACATATACTAAATACTCTCTTCATGTCCCACTAATTGGAACTGCAAGCTACCCTACCGACCCATGATTCCATTCCCCATCCCATGCTTAAGACAATCCATCATTAATATTACTTATGCCATCATATTCATTAGTAATAATTAGGTCGACATCACCATCAAATTCCCCAACCTTGTGCTCGTCCTTAATGGCTCTTTCTCGGCAATGAAATAACTTTAATACCTTTGATAAATGATGAGTCCAATCACCTTCATCATTGTTTGGGACGAACTGTGCAACTTCTCCACTTCTCTCCGGTCGTTGTTACCATCCATCCTATGAGCCATCGAGGTTGTTGCCCAAAGTCTCCTATGACAAGGCTTCTGATTTTCCTTCTCAAAGAGACAGTATCGAGTTAAAAGACCGACCATCTCTATCTTCCATAATAATTTTGCATTGATTGCACATAACACTAGTGATGCAATCCTACCTACCCAGACCCTCTCACTAGGACAATGGCTAGGAGGATAGAAGAAGACTTGACCCGTAAAGACTCATCAAGACCCCACCTCCTGATGGAGATAGATATATTAGGTCACAATCTATAGATTTCTCCTTGTAAATATTAATTAACTCTTAATTTCCTTTTAGGTCATGTATTTCGGCCATTAATGCTAGTTTTTAGATTATAGGGTGTAATTAGCTTAGAAGGGGAGGTGAGGGGAGTAAAGGACCTAATAACCCAAAGGAGTGTTGGATCTCTTTCCACACCCCCTTGTTTAGGCTGTGAAACTCCCCATGCTTAAGTTAGGCATCACTTTTAGTGGGCTTAAGAGGGATTAGTGTTTCTAATCCTAATTAGGCCCAAAGTCCCACATTTCCTAACTTTAAGTGCTTAACTCTCTCATTGGGCTATAGATACACCTAGTCTCTCTTGTAAAAATTACACTTGAATGAATGAAGTAAGATTCCTTTGAGAAATTATTCGTGAGTGTCATTGAGATTTCTCTCTCTTCAGAAGTCTATTCCTAAAAAGTTTTTATCAAGGGTCCTCTCCCTTGTGGAAAGCCTTATAAAATTTTTTACTCATCTTTCTTCAAGGAGAAAGTGACGTCACCCTCCCTCATTTCCTAGCCTCTGTATCCTCCATCTTCTTAAAGGAAGGAACCTTGGTTGAAGAGATCAAGGGAGTGCATCAACTAGGAAAATTGGCCCCATAGCTCATATCCTCTACTATTGATAATGACACCATATTCCCATTAATTTCGACTGATTTACTCTAGTAGATTGTGGTGCACTCCTCCCTAGCAAAGGAGATTGGCTAGGAAGATTAGAGAGAGGACATGGCCATGAAGGAGCTTCATGAAGAGTTTAGGGTAATAGTCTCAAAACTATGTAAATAAATTGTGTAGTTTATGTAGTATTTTCAGTGAGTGTAATTTTCGTAATTTTAGGCTTGTATTTTGGCCTATAGGTTTTATTTTCTCTAGGAGGTGTTAGTCCCTTTAGAGGAGTGTGTTAATTAGATGGGCTTGGCCTAGAGGAGTGTGGACATGTGGTTCTCCTTTCCACACCCCTAATTGCTTCTAAAACCCATCTAACCAACACATGAAGCATGTAGGAGACATGTGGGGTCCCTTGGTTCCCTTGTTTCACTCCATATATGTTTTGTCTCTCCTACATGTCTGATCTTGTTGCTTCTTATTTGAATTTGAATTTTAGAAGTGCAATGTCACTCTATAGGTCCTGAATTCTAGGGACTTGTTTGGATCCTAAATTCAAAATTCAAATTCAAACTAGAGGGAACATAAATCCTAAATTCTAGGGACTTGTTTGGATCTTTCTCTTTTTTGCCTTGGCCTTGGACTTGAATGTCCAACACTCCCTCTCCCCTCTATAAATAGTTCCTCACTCACTCTTGTAAGAATCTTAGTTCACCTTATACAAGTTAGACTTTGTGAGACTCTTTTGAGAGTGTCTTCTTCTCTCTAACTTTGAGTGTTTCTATGGCTTTTATCAAGGGTTTCTTCCCTTGTGGCAAGCTTCTACAAACTAGGCTTATCTCTACCTAAAGTGGCTCCTCCATCTTCATCTTTTTCCTAATCATCCACACCTTCTTACACCATTGGAACCTCTTGAAGCAAGATCCTAGGGAGAGCATTCCAAGAATGCATTAGATTGTTCCTATGAAGGTCGTCTTTATCAACATCCAAGCATACTCTACATTATCCAATAAACAGGACTCCTCTGAGACCTCCACCAGCGAGCCCACTTCACACATAGCTTTAGAGAAACCCTCTCAATTCCAATGCTGCAGAGGTGTAAATTAGCCAAACCAAACGATTCATGGGAGACAATATCTCCTCCCATGGTTGAATTAAGATGAATGTTTCTTTCCACAAGTTGTCATCAAACGCCTAAACATATTCAAGATCTAGGTTCTCTAGTCCTGACAGTATTACCTTGTTGGCACCAAAAAGGGTTTTACTTTAACGGACACCAGCCCTAACATAAAAAAACCTTCCTCCACATTACGTAAGTGGTTTGAGTTCCTAAGTTGTCCAACTACACACCGACATAGCCACTCGACATTAGATTATAGACCATGCAACACAAAGCTCCCTTTACCCTGGGATGTCGAACCATTGACTTTGACCTTCGCAAATTCCATTGGTAATTGCTTAACAAAGCCAACATGACCCTATTGGCTAGACCCCACAAAGTTCCTTCGTCGAGGCTATTGAAAGTTCAATTGGACTCCTCTTTTAGAATGGTCCCTTCGAACTACAGCTGGTCTATAAGATAGGCAAATTTACACACAACTTATCTCTTCCTATGAATAGCTGATTTAGCTCATTCATGTCGAAGAAATGTACGAAACTGAACCAAGCATCATCCCTCCTTCGATGTCTACCCAAAAAGATATTCCCTACCTCACCCCACCTTTTGAAAATCTTGGTAAACCTCTCTCATTAAAGTTGTTAGGAAAATAAAAAAATTGATATGTTGTTAAGTCCTTTTAAGCATCCCTTCGAGCATGTGAAGCCACTTCCCACCCACCCTTCTCACCCTCCCCACTCTCTGTCTCTCATCCCTTGACAACAAGATAATGGTAATTGGGTTTGTCAATTTGATTAAGAATGCAATTATTTATAACCTTTAAAGAATACAAAATTATAAAAGGATAATATTGTTGAAAACAAAACCAAGTTATACTCAAATATTATCTAAAAGCAGTGAGGAACGTAATTATTTTTAAAAAAACTATATAAAAGTAAAATATTTGTTTAAAAATGAAATAATTATCTAAAAACTATATATCTATAAAGGTTTTATTTAAAAAACATGTGTAAATATTTCCAACAATAGTGATGACTAATCAAATAGATTTTTTTTTCATTTTTAGAAAATATGTTTCGTAAACCCTAAACCTTTATACGCAAATACAGTAATAAGATAATAAAACTTAATTACTAAGCAAAACTAATTTCAATCCTTAAAAAAATGTCAGCATCATGCAACATGTAAGAATCTAGATGTTTTTAGGTGGTATAAATATACTTAGGTAATGAAGAACTTTCTTATTTAATTTATTTTTTAATCAATATCCTGTAAGAATTTTTGGATTGCTAATTCAATAAATTAATGCTTATTTTAATTTATATTGTCTTAGGTATCTTCACAAAAAAATCTTTAGAGGTAAAGGTGATGAATAATTTTGTTGAATCTATGCTACGATAAAAATGGAAATAAGATAGTAATTTTATAATTATTAATAACAATAATGTTTATATTTTACATTAATACTGTATTAACATTATTTATTAGTTTTTGTAATTGTTATTAGAGGCGTATAAATTAAAAAATCAAATAGTACATTCTCAAGTGCCTGTGCAAATGTACAACAGAGATGTTTGGCAAATTCAATTGATTTGCTATTGAGAATTCTTCACTAGTTGTTTATTTTTATAAAAATTTATTTATGTTAAAAATAAAAGAAAAGATCACATTTTTTATCAAAAGAAGAAAATATAATTTTCAAAATAAAAGGAACACATATTTACCTTGAATCAAATGTTATATGTTGCTTCTTTAGTAGAACCAAGTGTTTGATTACAAATTAGTTTACAAAGGATTACAATGAATAATAATTAATTTGCAAATGATTACAAGAAACAATCATACTCTTCATTTTAAAATTGAAGATAAATTGTAACTAAAGATATTGTGGTTATTGGTTATTATGGGCTTGGTGATAACAAATTTAGTAGTAGACGTAATTTTCCTTGGTTATGACCTTATGGGTTTGACATTAGTAAGTTTGGTAGCTGCAATGATTCCATTAAATGTTAGATCTATATCACTGAGCACTATATCTTCACATGGTACACCGCTACTACAGTTCAGAACAACTCCTTCTTGAGTAGCGGAAGTTCCAATGATGTTTTTGAATGTAACTCTGCTTATTTTAATTTTTGATGGGCTCTGAAATCATATAACAAATGAGAAAAAAAGGAATAGTTAGTGTACTTTTTTAATAATAAATGATATATTATTTAGCTTTTTAGGTGAGTACTTTGTTATATAATTATTTAACTACTGAAATATCCATGTTCATCAACTTGTATTGAAATACTCAAGAATTATTTTAGATAAATACCTCTTTGGTGCATTGATTCCATGGACAGTACTCTTGATCTATAATTATAGGATTTTTGACATTAATCATTTTGATATCTTCAAAATGCATATCAGATATTGTAATAGTTGCTGGAGTACTAGGCCAAGTCTTAATTCTCACACCATTGTCTGTGTTGTTTAGTGTACAATTTTTCACTATGAAACCTTCAACTGGTTCTTCATTTGGATATTTTCCTAAACTTCCAACACTAATACCATGTCCAGGGCCACATGTAACATTTAAGACAGTGATTTGTTTGCTACCATCACCTAAAGAGATACAATCATCACCAGTGGCAATGTTTGTGTTAGTGATGTTTACATGAATTGATCTTCCAATGTGAATTCCATCGGTGTTGGGGCTAGTTGCAGGTGCAATAATGTTGAAGTTTGTAAATGTAATATTATTGCATCCCAAAACATTAACATGAAAATTTTTGCTATCCTTTGATGTTATGCCTTGAATAATCGTATTATTGAGGAAACCAAAACCAAAGTTCTGCAGAAAAATTTGCAAGAAACTCAATTTATTCATTAAAGCATTTGATTAAAATAATCATAACACTTATAATTTATTTTCTTTATCTTTCATTGTCCAATTAAAAATGACACTTCATGAAAATATCTAACATTCATAAAAGAAATCTTATTTTTAAGTAGAGTCATTTTTAATTGAAAGACAAAACAAAAGATAAAAAATGAGAATTATTAATTTGATATTCCTAATAATATATATACTAATTTTGATTGAAATATTAATAGACTCATTATTTACCATGGAAAGCTTGTTGCAATGTTTGTTTTTCGCACAATTATTTTGTTTCCACGCAATTGCACCTTGACCATCAAAAGTTCCATCACCAGACAAGGTAAATAAATTAATGTAGGTAAATTTAACCCATTGGGCATCTCCATTTAGTTCACTTGGGTCTTGTGTTGCTTGAATTGTTCCATCAACCTGAACCTCAATAGGCGATATGCAAGGCCCTTTAAGTTCTATTTGTTTTAACTTGTATATGCCTTTAGGAATCATCACTTTGCTCATAGTTGTTGATGCACATGCATCATGCCAAGCATTTGTCATGGCCTAGAAGAAAAAAAAAATTAACATAAAATAATGACAAAAATATTAATAGCTTAATGAATTATACATCTAATTTGATTAATTATAAACTTACAATTAATTTTTGTAGATATATTTTTTAAGTTTGTCAAAAATAATTTTAGATCTTGTAATTTTTTAATTCAATTTATACAATGATCACACATGCATGTAAGTTTTCATACAATCTTATAATGGTAAGTAAGTACTAAGTTATATTTAACAGTAATAAAATTATTCTTAGGAGTTATAAGGTTGGTATGGTGGCAAGGTTCAGATGTGAGAAGAATGCAAAGGGAGAGAGAAAGGTTGTAGGTTCGAATCCTTCCACTAACAAAAACTAACAAATTAACAATTTATAAAAAATATTCTTAAAAAATTTAAAATCATGGAGAATAAAATTACAGAGAATTAAAATGAAAATAACATTAAATCATATTTGCATGGCTAAAAATACATTTACCTATTTTTTTACACAAAGTAACATGTTATACGTTATGTAAACTCTATAAGGTTGCAATCACACACCAAAAAAAAAAAAAAAAAAAAAAACAAAAACAAAACTCTATAAGGTCTTACTTGAGTTATATCTCCATTAAGTGTTGCTCCATATTTTGATATATCAAAGACCTCAAATTGAGCTGTGACAAAAGAAGCTAGCCATGACAATAAAACGAATATAGTCATTTTCAATTGTGAATCCATTTTGATATTCGATGTTTTCTTAGTCTTTTCTCTCCAGGCTTAAGGAAATATATATATAATGGTTAAATGTTAGTTAGTATAACAATTCCGAAACTTTAGGAGTCCTATTAATACTATATAAAGATTTTTTTCTAATTATAAACTTGATTTAGTTTGAATAGACTTGTTTTAGGAGTTTACACCGTAAGGAATAATATTTTATCGAACTAAACAACCACTAACAATTACCTCTAGAAGCTTTTATTTCAATCTTGTGCAATTAAGTAACAAAGTTTGGATCTGGTTGAACTTTATTCTATTATTGAGTTAGTTTCCAATTTTAGTGTTTGTTAAAATTATCATTTTAGTTTCCTGTTTTAGTGTTTGTTAAAATTATCGATTCTTGATGGAAATAAATAAAATAGATTGAGATATGCATAATTTTTTCTGATATGATTTTTTTTTTGGTATTTTTCTATGGAAATAAAAAAAAGGTCACACGCTAGTAATCTGTTGCTGTAAAACTTATTACTTATTCTTTTGCCTAATGAATTATGATTCGTTTTCGTTGTGCTTAATTTTGTTACTCTATATTAAACTTATGATTATTTTGTTTTTTTTTTTTAAGTAGACAAGTCATGTACTCCATGCTTAGATTTTCTTAATAATATTCGTTTGACTTATAAAAAAATAAGTCATTTTTGTACTTTAGTTTTTTGTTTTATTGCTTTTTTCTTAAATAAAAGTTATTCTTGTGTATTATTTAATATTTCTTAATAGCTTGATTACAAATCAAAATACATATTTATTGGGTATTAATCTCAATAGTGTACTGTTTTTAATTTTGGTGTTCCATTACCCATGCATTTTTACTCTATTTTCATGCATTGTTTCATTTTGTTTCTATTGCATTCGTTTTCATATTATTCATCTTCCATTCTGTTTTCATGCATTATATTTTCATGGATATGTCATTCTGCATTTTTACTTTGTTTTTCTACAACATATGTCTCTTCATTTGTGTTAGTGCATTAGGTTTTTGTAAATATTTGTGCTATTTAACTACTTGTTATGCATTGTGTTTTGGAATTATTTTGCAAATACAACTCCTATAGACTTCATGGTTGACTGGTCCTCATTAGTCTAAGGACCATATTAACTTCAAAGAAGGGGAGGGGTCATTCGGAGTTAAATTGAAGATGCAGTAAGAGGAGGAGGAGCAGTTCATACACATTTGTAAAGACTCCAAAGCACGTTTTGTCAATTTTCATTTTTGTTTAGTTCTTGCACTGCATTCTGCTTGCATGTTAGAATTAGATTGTTTTTGAAATTTTAATGGATATGTGTTGTTTAGCATTTTGTTTCTGTCTTGATTCATTATTAGTAATAAATATCAATGCTCTTGTGCTATTTTTTATTCAATTTTAACTTGTGGTTGCCCTTGAGTAGGTCAAGTTAGCTTTGCTTAGTTGATTCTTTTGGTTAGTTTTTGTTGATCTATGAATGAGAGCATTAGTCATGTGAGGTTTGAGCCTAAATGATGATTGTTGTGTGAGTTATCATGCACTTCATGTTGTTAATTTTGATTGATTCTTACTTATTACGGCTTTACATGCATTATTAAGAAATGACCAAGGCCATGTTTCTTAAGTAGCCCCTTAGCCAAAAAGCTTACCTATAAATCACTTGACCCTGGATGTCCCCTTTGAGTGTTTGATTGTTATATTGTTGTTTATGAACCTTTGAACCACATTAGATTTATGCATGTGTTCCTTAACCCTAGGGTTGAAAGAGCATGTGAATTAGATTTGTTACACAGACACACACATAAAAGAAGAAGAGAAGAGAAAAAAGAAAAAGACAAACAAAAGAAAAACAAAGTGTCAATAAAATCTTGGAATTTGATTTGTGCCTATTGTAAATGTTTGAGTAAAATCAATTGTGTTAGTTGAACTTTGGGGGTTGGGATTGATGATTATGTAAGGGGTAAACTGATCTCATTGAATTATGCCTTCTTCAACCCTTCTTGATTGTTTCCCAGAAAAACCAATTTTTCTTCTAGCCTAGCCAAGCTACAGGCCTAAAAATGCCCTTGTGATCTCTTTGTGCATGCAATGGTTGTGATTTTGTTGAGATGAAAAGCAAAGTGGATTTTTGTGATTGCATTGCGTGACATGAGTGTATTATTTTACCCTTATACAACTTTGTGTAGAGAAACGCCTTACCGTGAGGTTGTTGGAATTATGTGATTTGTATAGCTTGCCACTTGATTTGAATTTTTCAGGGTGATCTTTCTTTCCTTTGTGGGCACCATAGCCAAATTGATATCATTTTGTGAGCATTTAATTTTCAATTGCTGATTAAGGGTAGATGTGAGTCCCGACTGTGTCCCTGTGATGTTGTATATATGTGTTTGTTATAGTGCATCCTGTCTTACAACATTTTGTCATTGTTTATTCTGTTTCAATGTTGTTTTAGCATGCATATTGTCTGTGTCGTTGTTTGTGTCATCACTAAATTGACTTTTACTTAAGGACAAACAAAGCTTTCAGTTTGGAGAAGTTTGATAACTGCCTAATTTACCTAATAGCTAAAATTGAGCAGTTATCATAATTATTTCTTATTTAAGGCCTTGTTTTCCTCTTATTTAACTTAAAATTAGATTTAGTTAGAAATTTAGGCTTAGAATTTAGTTTATGCATATTTTATGTCTATTTTATTGTTTTAGTTATTTTATGTTAGGTTTTAGGAAGGACCGAAGAAGTGAAGGAAAAGTCAGAAATTTTGGTTGGGTGTTTGCATATGAACACCTAGTGACTAAGTAGTGAGCACTCAATGCTCATCAATGAGAGTACCTACATCTAATGGCGAGTGTCGAACGACCATGTTCACTGCCGCCCAACGCCATCAGTCGAGGTGCCTGCGTCTACAAGCTGAGCGTCCAACGCCCACTTCTGCCGACGCCTAACGCTCAGAATACTTAGATCTTAAGGAGTCTTATGGTGTTCTACAGCCACTTTTTGACCACTAGGCACTGATATTTCAAAATGTAAAATAAAATGGTGAGTTTTCATTTCAGTAAGGGGTTCCGTTCAGGGGTTCTCCTTCTCTTGATCTAGGGTTGCATAATTTGCCGCTGCTTAACGCTCAGAATACTTAGCTCTTAAGGAGTCTTATGGTGTTCTACAACCACTTTTTGACCACTAGGCACTGATGTTTCAAAATGTAAAATAAAATGGTGAGTTTTCATTTCAGTAAGGGGTTCCGTTCAGGGGTTCTCCTTCTCTTGATCTGGGGTTGCATAATCTGCTGGCTTAGGGCACACGCCATACTATTCTTCATCCATCCTTATGTTTAGCTAGGTTTTATATTCAGTTAGTTACTCATGATGAGGGCCTTAGTGATGTAACCATGCCTAGTCAAGGCCTATCACTAGGGCCATGGCTAGAAGGATTGAAGAAGACCTAGCCCTTGCAGACAAAGGAAGACTTCACCTCCTATGGAGAGTGAATATATTAGGTTAGGGACTTTAGTTAATAAAATGTAATTTTCCTTTATTTTAATTTTGAGGAGCATTAAGAATTTAATTTGGGACATGTATTTAGTCCATTTTTTATTTTTAGGAGGTATCTCAGGAATTTAGAGGGTGGATTTAGCTTTTTGGGTCTTTATGAAGGAAATAAGGGGTAGCCTTGATATCTACACCCCTCTTTCCTTACATAAACCCCCTAAGCTAATAAGAAGGAATCTTGGCCCTTGGTTTGAGAAACTTGGCACCAAGTTTGATGATCTAAGGAGGGAATTGTTTCTCAATCCTCCTCCCTTAGATCTCTCCTTTTAATCCTAGCCCTTCTTTTTTAGGTTATCTTGTTCAAGAGGTTAGCTACCTCTATAAATAGGAGCTCCTCCCTCACTTGTATTTTTTACACTTGAATTTAATCATAGAGACCATATTGGTTGTGAGGTTCTTACTTTTGAGTGTCTCCTTTTCTCCTTTGTGAGAGCTTCTAAGAGTTATCAAGGGACCCCTCCCTTGTGGCCTCACCCATTTGGCTTATCAAACCTAGTATTTGTGGCGCCTCACCCTATTCCTTTCCTCTCCATAAATCCATTTCCCTTCCAAGTGACCTTAGAAAGGATCCTTTGGGCACGTGATCATCAAAGATCACATCAAGTGGTATCAGAGCCACTTTCTAAAGGTCACGTTCTTTCTCAATTTTTTTTGCTTTGTTGTTTATCTCTTTGATCTATTTATTTTAAAGTCCTTCATTTTTTTTCATCTTTATTTCCTTTATTGTCTAGTAGTATAGCTTTTTATTCTTGCTATTATATGCGCTTTTGTTTTCTATCTACGCATCTATGTTCCATTTAATTTGATGCGATTTTATTTGTCCCTTTCTTTGCATCTTATTTTCGTGTTCAAGTTGCTTAATTTTCCCTTGGTTTTTTATGTTAAAGTGTGCCTAAGAAGTTGTGACCATTAAACCCACATGGTTGAGGATTTTTCCACACCATTGTGGTGATAAACTTTGGCCACTTTGTTGTGCCTTTTGTTTTGAGTCTCTTGCTAAAATTTTTGCTCTATTTTTAGGTGTGTTATTTTTTCTTAATCTTGTGTTTTTTCAAATACTAGTCATGTTAGTTTCCTATTTTGTCTCATTTAAGTTCCATAGGTTTTAGCCTCTTAAAATTTTTACAAAAAAGCCTTAAAAAGACATTTTGAATTGAGCTCCTAAGAGGTAAACCTCTTGTTGAGTCTCTTAAGTCTTTTATGCTTTTAGTTCAAGCATATTAATCTCTTTGTTGTTCTTAAATATTTGCTCAATTCAATCTTTATATGTTTCTTGTTTTATGTTGAATTATTAGTAGTTTTCCACTTGGTTTACCTTCACTATTGGTTCCTCTTTATGAAATTTTATCTGGGTGAATTGTGTTAGTAATTTGAGCAATCAATTTACTTAAAAATCAACCCTAAATCATTCCTTAAGCACCATTAGTTCAGTGGTATTTGGAACTACTAAGTTGTTTTGCCTTTAGTTGCATGCATTGCTTGAAAATTATGTGACCTTATTTTGTGTTTATTCACTCAAGCGTTATTATTTCGAGCATCCTCATTAAAATTTCAATTCAACATGCTATTAGGTGCAACAAAATGATTAGAAAAAGTTTAAAAAAATAGAAAAAAAAAGTTCAAGTTAAAAAAAAAAAGGATAAAGAACTCAAAAGAAAGACAAATTTGAAGTTGTGTACCTAATAGTAGAAACATTTGATATGAGGAACCAATTGTGATTCAAAAAATAATTACTTGAGTAAGCTTTTTAGTTTTTGGTCACGTAAATTTTATTAAGTGTGCAACTATTGGTTTCATTTTTTTTGTTTGAGTCTTTTTTCATCTCTACTCTTAGAGCTAATCTAGGAAAGTTATTTGTGTGCTACCTTCCTTTGTGAGCCTTATGTTTTCTTGCTTGTCTTCTTTACTTCTTTGAGTTTGTCATTGTTTGATCTATCCACTTGGATTTGTGAACCTTGTTTTGTTATTCACCTTTGTTTGTTGTCTTGTGTTGTATTCAGCCTTGGTAAGGAAAGGTTGGGAAAGGTTCCATATATAAAATTTTGGCAAGTCCAAACAAGAGGAAACAAGGGTAGCATTCTTGGGGTGAGTTGATGCAACTCAAAGGGGTTTGATCAAAAGGAGACAAACACCAAAAAGCTTGGAGTGAAGACTTTGTTTTATTTTTTTTATTCTTTGCATTGTGTATACTTAATTTTAGATTGGGAGTTTCAGTGCCCTTAAGGCCCTCCCTTGGTTTGTAATAATTTTGGTTAATTTTAGTGTAGTTCCTCATTAATTAGGTCAAGAAGGGAGAAGTGGTACACTTTCTTCAACACCTTAGGAGCACGATTAGAGCCCTTTCTCTTTTACATTCTTGCACTTTTATTTTATTTTATGTTATTTTGAAAAAACGTGTAGAGGCTAAGAGTTCCAAAGACTCATCAAGCCACCTTAGGTGAGAAAAAAAAAAAGAGGAGTGTTGCTTGAAAAAAAAAGTTTTTGGCCTACCCTTTAGTTTTTAGCATCAGAGCACCATGACTTCCCACACACATTCTAGTGCACATAGTTGTTCATCAAGTAAGAGTGTCAACCAAAGAAAACCTTCTAAGGGAGACACTCTTGAAAACCTTAACTTAGAATTTAGGGAATGGATGACTAAAGAACAAGAAAGGAGAGAAGAAAAAGAGAGAAAAAAAGAAATAAAAGAAAAGGAAAAACAAAAAGAGAAGGAAGAGTTAAAAAAACAGATGTTGGAAATGAGAAAAGAGAAAAAAGAGCGAGAAGAAAGAAGGCAAAGAGAGAGAAGAGAGGATGAAGAAAGGAGAAGAAGAAAAGAACTAGAAAGAAAAAGAGAAAAAGAGGAAGAAGAGAGAAGGAGAGAAGAAGAGAGTAAGAGGAGAGATGGGAGGGAGAGTGATAGAAAAAATAAAGGAATTCTCATAAGATCCCCATCTAGGCATTTTAGCTCTAGTGAAGAAGAATACTATAGAAATCAACATAAGCATAACTCACATTCATCATACAATCATCATTCTCCTCAGGAGAACATAAATCATGCTAGGGACCAAAGGTAGACCTACCCCATTTTCATGGTAGGGAAGATGTTGAGACTTACCTAGATTGGGAAGTCAAAGTGGAACAACTCTTTCGATGCTATGAAATTAGGGAAGAAAGGAAAGTACCTTTGGCCTCCCTTAGTTTTCAAGGTTCTGCTTTGCATTGGTGGGATGGGTTAGTCAAGGATAGGGCTCGTAAACAAATGTCTGGCATTCGCTACTGGAATGATTTAAAAACTTGTTTGCGAAGAAGGCACATTCCTTCATATTATGAGAGGGATCTTTTGGATAGGCTCCAAAGACTTAGACAATATAACCTAAGTATTGAGGAGTATAGACAAAAGATGGAGCTTCTCATACTAAGGGCCAATATCATTGAGGAACCCAATTCCACCCTTGCTAGGTTTTTGTGTGGATTAAGCTCTGACATTAGAGATAAGGTAGAGCTTCTTTCATACTCAAACCTTGATGAGTTGGTAGAACTTTGTGTAAGAGCTGAGAATCAACTCAAGAGAAAAAACTTTAAAAAAGATTCTCCCTCTTACTCAAAGAGAGACCAACTTAAGGGAAACTCTTTCAAGGGTTTTCCCAAAGAGGAACCCAAGCATTTTCAAGATACAAAAGCACCTCATGTAAAGAGAAAACCCCCTACTGCTAAGCCTAATGAGAGGCAAAGTAGTATCAAATGCTTCAAATGTCTTGGGAGAGGCCACATTGTCTCTCAATGCCCTAACAAGAAAACAATGATCATGAGGGGACAAGACATTTGTAGTGAAAATAGCTCATCTTCCTCCTCAAGTGAAAGTGAGGAAGAAGGGGGACATACTTTTGAACAAGAGTGTGAGGAAGTTTTTCCTTATGCGGGGGACCTCCTTATGGTTCAAAGGCTTCTTGGAAACCAACCTCTAGAGCTTGGCCAGTCACAAAGAGAGAACATCTTCCATACAAGATATAAAGTAAATGACAAAGTATGTTCTCTCCTTGTTGATAGTGGCTCCTATTGTAACTGTTGTAGCTCTAGGTTGGTTGAAAAGCTAGCCTTGACTACCATGCCCCATCCCAAACCTTACAAATTGTAATGGCTCAATGAGCAAGGGGAGATGGTAGTCAATGAACAAGTTATGGTTCCAATTTCTATAGGATCTTATAATGATGAGATTTTTTGTGACATAGTTCCTATGGAGGCTGGTCATATCCTGTTGGGGAGACCATGACAATTTGACAAAAAAGCTATTCACCATGGTCACTCCAACCAAATAATTCTCACCCATAATGAAAAGCGCTTCAAATTGTATCCTTTGTCACCTTCTCAAGTGACTGAGGATCAATTTTCGATGAAAAAGAAAAGAGTTGAGGAAAAACAAAAACAAAAAAAAGCACAACAAGCTTTACCTTTAAAGCTTGAAAAGGGTAAAGAGAGAGAGTCGGAAGGTGATACCCCTTCGAAAGGGAATATTAGTAAAAAGAGCCTATTTGCTACTAAACGTAATTTAAAAGGAGCTCATTTGACTAACAAGCCCTTTTATCTCCTCTTTTGCAAAGAAGCATCAAATCTTTCTCCCATTTTGCATTCTTCTGCTGAGAGCACTACCATAGCTCATGCACATGAGCACCTTCCTCAAGGGGTTCAAGATATTTTAAAAGAATTTGATGACATATTCCCTAATGAGGTTCGGAAAGGACTTCCTCCCATTAGGGGTATAGAACATCAAATTGATTTGGTGCCTGGTACAATTCTACCTAATAGACCTGCCTATAGGACCAACCCCATGGAGATCCAAGAGATTGAGTCTCAAGTGAATGAGCTGTTGGAGAAGGGTTGGGTTCAAAAGAGCCTAAGCCCTTGTGCTATGCCAGTCTTGTTGGTGCCCAAGAAGAATGACCAATGGAGGATGTGTGTTGATTGTCGTGCAATCAACAACATCACCATCAAATATAGGTACCCAATCCCCTATCTTGATGACATGTTGGATGAATTGCATGGGGCAAAAATATTTTCAAAAATAGATCTTAGAAGTGGTTACCACCAAATAAGGATCAAAGAGGGTGATGAGTGGAAAACTGCTTTTAAGACTAAATTTGGTCTTTATGAGTGGTTGGTTATGCCTTTTGGGCTAACTAATGCCCCAAGCACATTCATGCACTTAATGAATCATGTACTAAGGGATTCCCTTGGTAAATTTTGTGTAGTTTACTTTGATGACATTTTAGTTTACTCTAGGAACCTAGATGATCATTTAGGACATCTAAGGCATGTTTTTTCTCTTCTTAGAAGTAATCATTTTTTTGGTAACTTAGAAAAATGTACCTTTTGTGTAGATAGTGTAGTTTTCCTAGGTTTTGTAGTTAGCACAAAAGGGGTCCATGTTGACCCCAAAAAGATAAACGCTATTCAAGAATGGCCACCCCAAAAAGTGTGACAAAGATCAAAAGCTTTCATGGTCTCGCTGGATTTTATAGGAGCTTTGTGCCTAATTTCTCCACGCTCTTCGCACCAATAATGATTTGGTGAAAAAGGAAGTTCCTTTCTTTTGGGGTGAAAAACAAGAGAAAGCCTTCCAGCTAATTAAGCATAAACTGACCCATGCACCAATCTTGGCATTACCTGACTTTTCTAAAACATTTGAACTTGAATGTGATGCCTCTGGTGTAGGTGTGGGGGCTGTCTTGTTGCAAGGAGGGCACCCCATTGCGTATTTCAGGGAAAAACTCAATGGTACCCCCCTCAACTACCTCACCTATGATAAGGAGTTTTATGCTCTAATTAGGGCCCTTCAAACTTGGGAGCATTACCTTGCTCCCAAGGAGTTTGTCATTCATAGTGACCATGAGTCACTAAAATATTTGAGGGGTCAAGGTAAATTGAACAAAAGACATGCAACATGGGTGGAATATCTTGAATCCTTCCCTTATGTCATCAAGTACAAGAAAGGAAAACAAAATATGGTGGCTGATGCTCTTTCTAGGCGTCATGCCCTTTATTCATCCTTGAGTGCAAAAATCTTGGGATTTGATGACATTTGGGTTATGTATCCGTCTGACAAGGATTTCGGCCCATATTTGCTACCTCTGCATCTGCATTCGCATTAAAGGCCCATGATGGGTACTTCATCAGTGAGGGGTATCTTCACAAAGGGAGTAAGCTTTGTATACCCCAAGGATCAATTAGGAACTTACTAACAAAAGAGAGCCATGAAGGTGGGCTCATGGGGCATTTTGGGATTTCAAAAACCCTCATGCTTTTACAAGAGAAATTCTTTTGGCCCCATATGCGTAGAGATGTCCATAGATATTGCTCTAAATGTATAGCTTGCTTGCAAGCAAAGTCTAAAGCAATGTCTCATGGACTATACACACCTTTACCTGCTCCTTCTGCACCTTGGGAGGATATTAGCATGGATTTCATCCTTGGGCTCCCAAGAACCCAACGAGGTACAGACTCCATATTTGCGGTGGTGGACCGATTTTCAAAAATGGCCATTTTATTCCCTGCCACAAAGTGGATGATGCGAGCAACATCGCAAGACTTTTCTTTAAAGAGGTTGTCCGATTGCATGGTATACCCTCTTCAATAGTGTCAGATAGGGATGTGAAGTTCCTTAGCCATTTTTGGAAAACTCTTTGGGCTAAGCTGGGAACTAAACTTCTTTTTTCCACTACCTGTCACCCTCAAACTGATGGGCAAACAAAAGTGGTGAATAGATTTTTATCCACTATGCTGAGGGCTCTCCTTAAAGGCAACCATAAGTCTTGGGATGAGTACCTTCCCCACATTGAATTTGCTTATAACCGGGTGGTTCATAGAACCACAAGCATTCTCCATTTGAGGTGGTCTATGGCTTTAATCCTCGTACTCCTTTAGATCTTTTACCTCTTCCTCTTTCTGTTGTTGTGCATAAAGAAGGAGAGGCAAAAGCCATTTTTGTAAAACAATTACATGAAAGAGTTAAAGCTAACATAGAGCGTCAATCCTTGAGAGATGTTACTTTCGCCAATAGGGGGAGGAAAGAGGTCATCTTTGAAAAGGGCGACTGGGTATGGCTTCACTTGAGAAAGAATAGATTTTCTTCTCAAAGGAAGTCCAAACTTAGCCCTAGATGAGATGGACCTTTCCAAATCCTTGAGCGGATCGGTAATAATGCCTATGTTTTATATCTGCCTGAGGATTATGGGGTAAGCACCAGTTTTAATGTTTCTGATTTGTCTTCATTTGTAGGTGCTGAAAATGACGAAGACCCCATGGATTTGAGGTCAAATCCTCTTCAAGGGGGAGGAGATGATGTGACCATGCCTAGCCAAGGACCTATCACTAGGGCCATGGCTAGAAGGATTGAAGAAGACCTAGCCCTTGCAGACAAAGGAAGACTTCACCTCCTATAGAGAGTAAAGATATTAGGTTAGGGACTTTAGTTAATAAAATGTAATTTTCCTTTATTTTAATTTTGAGGAGGATTAAGAATTTAATTTGGGACATGTATTTAGTCAGTTTTTTATTTTTAGGAGGTGTTTTAAGAATTTAGAGGGTGGACTTAGCTTTTTGGGTCTTTATGAAGGAAATAAGGGGTAACCTTGATATCTACACCCCTCTTTCCTTACATAAACCCCCTAAGCTAATAAGAAGGAATCTTGGCCCTTGGTTTGAGAAACTTGGCACCAAGTTTGATGATCTAAGGAGGGAATTGTTTCTCAATCCTCCTCCCTTAGATCTCTCCTTTTAATCCTAGCCCTTCTTTTTTAGGTTATCTTGTTCAAGAGGTTAGCTACCTCTATAAATAGGAGCTCCTCCCTCACTTGTATTTTTTACACTTGAATTTAATCATAGAGACCATATTGGTTGTGAGGTTCTTACCTTTGAGTGTCTCCTTTTCTCCTTTGTGAGAGCTTCTAAGAGTTATCAAGGGACCCCTCCCTTGTGGCCTCTCCCCTTTGGCTTATCAAACCTAGTATTTGTGGCGTCTCACCCCATTCTTTTCCTCTCCATAAATCCATTTCCCTTCCAAGTGACTTAGAAAGGATCCTTTAGGCACGTGATCATCACATCACTTAGCAAATACAAAATGTAAATTAATAAAAAGAATAAGTGAAGATGTTAATCCTCATTTTGCAAGCAATTTTTGGTTAACATCCTCTCAGTTCTTTGCTTTCTCTTGGTTTCTCTCTTTCACAGGTCCTCTCAGTTCTTTGCTTTCTCTTGCAATCGTGGTTCTAGTGCTACAACGGTGAAGGGTTCTTAATGATGAAGAAAGTTTTAGGGTTGCAGTCGTGATTCCATCTTTATGGCTACGTGTGCTTTATTCTTCAAGATGTTCTTATTCTCAGTGCTAGAACCTTGGTTCTAGTGTCGTGGCTACATAATTCTATTCAACATTCTTTTCTCTTTTTTCCATGGCTGCATCGGTGCTTCCACAACTCGAGCCATGAATACTTGACCATTTCTTTTTCCTACAAAACCAAGAGAAATTAATTAAAATTTAACTACATTCTCTTAAAATTCTTTTCTAATATATCAACTATTTTGGAAGAAATATAATTAAAATATAGATATATACTTAAAAAAGAAGTACAAATTGAGAGGATAAAACATTCAATTCTTTCGCTTGTCATAAATCAAATTTGCATACCATAAGATTCATCTCATCTAAATAACATATCATGTAGTGACTGAATATTTTTTCCATCATCTTCCACCTCTTATCTTGTCGTCATCTATAAAAAATTATTTTCTTTTTTTCTCTTGCCTGTACAATCTCCTAACAGAATTAGAACAATAGAAAATTTGTCGGTACCAAGAACGTCATTTCTTAAGCTTGTATATGGCAAAATGAATTAGAACAAAAAAACTGAAACAAGAAATCATAAAAAGAACACAAGCAATAACTATAATAAAGCATAACAAATTATAACTTCATCGGAAACCAAATCTAATAATGTGGTTAAGTTTTTAAATTGCATGTGTAAAGATAGAAAAATATTTGGTACAATTTTTATATTCGTAGAAATCATTTCCAATCCTCAAACACAAAGAAAAACTTTATAGCAAAAATAAATATAATTCAAATTTTCAAAAGGACCCTATAATTACATATGCAAAATCTAATATTGGGCAAAAACTTAAAATAATAATTCCATCCAGCCGAATTACCCTAGCTCTTTTCAGATACATATTTTGAAAGTGTGAGTCAAAATGTTGGTATTCCAAATATCACGAAACAAGAACGGTGTTCAGCCAACTTACTTAAAAACTTTGAATTTTATAAGAGTTTTATTCATAATGGATGTCTTTTCCTTATTTAGGAGACAACCTCTGTACATAATTAATAAACTACAAAGTACTACACTTGGTACAGGCCACCCATGACCATTCTGAAGCTTACAATAAAATTTGCATGAACTAAGTTATTCTATGGGTGCTATCGGATGGGCTATCATATATACAAATGATGACTATGTAAAGGGTTTTCCGGAGAAGTGATGGATAGTAGCAAGTAAAGGTGGATGTCAAAAAAAAAAAGTATGACTTTTGAGCAAGGGAGAAAGAAAAATAAAAAATACCATGACGTGAAGTTGAATGGATTATACTCTATCAATTTGACGTGATACTTTTATAGAAATACAAGATTATCATCCAAAACTGTACTTCTCATTTCCTCAATAAATCTTCGTAATGACAATAGGTCATCGAGTGTGTCCTTCAATGGTGTTTGAGGAGGATTTTCAATGTTGTTTTTATTCTTAAATCAAATGTTACGAACTATATTATAAACATTTTTATGTAATTTCATACAAGTGACTTGACGTAGACATCATAATTTTTTTAATAAGTCAAAAAATTTTATTAATATATTTAAGACAAATGCAAATAAACATCATCATTATCATAGCTATTCAATGTCAATGAAGGAGTTTGATAAAGTTATTTGGAGACCAAAATCAATTTAGTTTATATCTATCAAGAATAATTTGAAATATTTAATGATTAGTTAAATTTTAATCATTTTTATGATATTAGAACAAATTTAAATATTCACACACTATTTTGAATACATGTTAAAAATTTTAAAAATTATCAATCTTTTGTTATCTCATATGTAATGAATTTTAATATCATAATATGTATTAAAAAAATATTATTAATCTTTTTATATATTTTATTTGTTCCAAAGTACAAAATTATATTTATAATTTTTTAATTATACCCTTATTTTTTTTTGTTAATGCATTAAATTTTACATACATTTAATATATTTTAGTTAATGACTAGTCATCCATCAATGAAAATTATAAATCTTTACTTCAATAGCAAAACATATTTGAGTTCTTAACTCATTTTTATTTACCTCAAAATGAAACAATATTGATGCATGCACGCCTAGCATGGGCTTGAGCTAGGACTAATAAGGAAGGAGCATGACTTGGATGAAGCTTCAAGGAGCTTAGTTTAGGACATGTTCCATTTAATTGTATTAATTTGACCATTTTTTAGGCTTGTATAAACACCGTTAGGTCATTAGGATTTTAGGGGTGTAGTTAGTTTTATTT
The DNA here is from genome assembly GCA_037954015.1 of Psophocarpus tetragonolobus. NCBI lineage: Eukaryota > Viridiplantae > Streptophyta > Magnoliopsida > Fabales > Fabaceae > Psophocarpus > Psophocarpus tetragonolobus. Next base: position 19,761,838 of record CM075688.1, on the reverse strand, counting down.
TCGGCCTTGCATTTTGGCCTATAGGTTCTTTTTTATTTAGAGGTGTAATTAGTCTCTTTGTGGGGTGTGTTAATTAGTTTGGGTTGGTCCAAGAGAGTTTGGATGTGTAGGATCTTATTTCTACCCTAATTCCTCTTCACACCTTTCTAACCAACACATGAAGCATGTAGGAGACATGTGGGCCCCCTTGTCCCCTTATTACTCCACATGTGCTTTCTTACTTCTACTTAGCTGATTCTTTTTGCTTCTTATTTTAATTTAAATTTTAGAGGTGTCATGTCATTTCCCTAAAAAATTCAAATTCAAACAAGAGGGAACATAGATCCCCTTTTTCAGGGACATGTTCGGATCTTAGTTGAATTAATTTAGTGTTAAATTGAAATGTACTTAATTAACACTAAATTAACCAACTAATCCTCCTTAATTAGAGGATTTGGATGTTCATGTAGTGTAAGGCCTATAGATCTATGATAAGCTCTATATAAGTAGCTTCCCTCCTTTCATGTAGTTTTTAACACTTATTTGAATGAAAATAACCTTTCTCTAAATTTGAGAGCTCTTTGTTCTTAGAGAGTGTTCATGTTCTCTCCACTCTTATGAAGTCTTTCATGCTATTATCAAGGGTTCCTTCCCTTGTGGCTAGCTTCACTCATGACTTATCATCTACAAAGTAGAAGTGGTGCCAACCTCACCTTCATCTCCTAGTCTTCTACCTCTATGTCTTCAACCTTAGAACCTTTATGAGCAAGGATCTTGAGAGCATTATCTTCATCAAGGATTCTTCAAAGTTGCCTTGGGGAGGAATGCATCATTTGGTATCAAAGCTTAGGCTCTGATAGAGGTTCTTCTATTATCTCTAGCTTTTAAATTTTTTTGTCTTGTTCATTGTTTTGTCATCTTCTTCTTCTACTCCAATTCTATTTTAATTTCAGTCCATCCGTGTTGTTTGTTAATTTTCCTTTACTTGTCTTGAGGTGTATTGTCTTGAAGTTGTGTTTTCAATTTTTGCTTCCAAAATTTTAAAAAAATGCTAGGCGCAAGTTTTGTGCTAGATCTTGTAAAAAATTTGATTCAATTTTTGTGTTCTTTCATTGAATCATAATTCTGTTCTAGATCTTAATTTTTCCGCTGCCTACTCTTGCTATTTCTTATGTTGTTCATGCTTGGATCCATCCTAAGAAACACTAAATAGTGATTCCATAATTTTTGGGGATGAAACCACACATGTGTGGTTAGTGTTTTGGATTGAAACTAGCTTTCCATGTGGTGCTTTTTGTGTAGTTTTAATTCTCTATTTTCAGTTCTATTTTGAGCGTTTTGTGCAGTCCAATTTGTGCTTGTTTTAGTACTTGATTGCCTAAGCTTGGAGCCTAAGAGGAGTGGTTCATTAAATCCACACGGATGTGGCAAAAACCACAACGTTGTGGTCATCTCCTTGGCTAGCTTTGCATAAAGACTAGGTGCAGTTTTTGTGCTCTGTTTTGTTCTATTTTAGGTGCTTCATTTTTCAGTTTTTAATCTTCTTGTTATGTCATTCATGTTTAGTGCTTAATTTGTCACATAAATTCCTTAGGTTGTTATTTGAGAATCATGATTAAGAATACCCTAAAAATTAGCACTATAGATGCTCTTAAACAAATATAATTTTCAAATAAAAAGAATAATAAAAATATTATTACTATCAAATACAAATATAAATAATTTTCAATTAAGTATATATATAATAAAAATTGTAAAACATTTGAGGACTATGGCACTCCTTTCCCTCTTAATTAAGCTTTGTAATTCACTATCAGCCATGTATACTTTTTCATCATCAAAGTTCATTGTATTTATTTTTTCCTCCAAACTCAACTTGTGAGAGGAGATTTAAATTTCTCATATTATAAATTATCTCAAAGTAAGATTGTAAAAATGATATGGCATAAATAAGATTTTTGTCCCTAAAGTTTTATAAAAAATCACATTTAGTCCTTAAAATTTAAAAAAAAAAATTAGTTCTTGATTCATTTTTAGTCTTTCTTCTCCAGTTAATGTCGTTAAAAAATGGCTGACAAAGAGCACCTCTCTTCTTTAAACCTAACTCACTCAATCTTCAATTTCATATCTAGAATAGCTAAATACACAAGAACTTATAAACGAATAACATTAATAAAAATACAAATTAATTTCAAGAACTAAAAAATACTTCTTAAATTTCAAACACCAAAAGTGATTTTTGGTGAAATTTTAGAAAATAGATTTTATCATTTCCAGGATTCAAAAGAAAAAACATGAAACATAGTTTTAATCATAAGAAGTTTTGACAATATACTAAAGATATAAAATATATTTTAATGTTTCTCCCCTATAGTAAATTTGGTAAAGAATAATGACTAACATATTTATGATTATATTTTAAGTGTTAAAAGTTTTGCTTTCTACAATTTCATTCTAGTTGAGCTTGTTCAACATAATATATTACTAATTTTTCACTAATTGCAAAAAAGTGCAAAAGTTCTAAACATCACTTTCTCATCCATTATATTTACATCATAATATCCATCACGATGATGATATTTGATAATCTTAGTTTTATTTTCGAATTGAACTTTATGCCTCGGTATAGGTAATCATACATTGGGTAATCACCCATCAACATGATAAAATATTTTTTATATACTAAATATTAGTTGTTAATTTTTCTTAATGGAGGAATTCGATCTCACGACCTCTTTCTCTCTCATCTCTCCACTTTACGCAAGAGTATAATAACTTATTATAGAAAAGATCTAATTCAGTTAAACAAAATGTGCTAATTATTGTAAAACAGTTGGACATATAGAAATAAAAAAAATTATTTTCCATTCTAAAATGTTGTAAAGAAGGAAACACAAATATTTATACATATTAGTTTTAAGACGTCTTTAAGCTCTTTTGCCACTAATAATCTCATGTTTTTGTTTTCATAATATACACTAAAATTAGATAATTTGGTGATAATTACAAAACAAAAATTACTTTTTTTTTATTTGTTCAAAATTTAGGGATCCCATCCAAACTTACTTGGATAGTTGATACAAATAATTTATTTAAGAAATATGTAAGCCTAAGAATTTATACAAATATTTATAATTATGATTTTCAAACAATGCAAGATCATAAATTGAAAACATATCTATACAACCTAAAAGATGTAACTCGATGACAACCCACACTGAGTTTATGGAGGAGACCTAAGTTCAATCTCCAAAAAAATTATTTGTCAATAAAAAGATATATCTATACCGTACAAAATATAAATTACATATCTTTCTTGAAGACTTAATTCCATCATTAATTTCATATGTCACCAATAATGTTTACATATTTATTTTTAATTATCTTAACTTCATATTTTAAATGAATAATTTTCTATCTTAAAGTTTTTCACGGTAGAAATTTGATGTCCTCCTTAAAGTAGTTTTGCAAAAAATGGTTCTTATGATAAAGAACTATAGTTAAAGATGCTTTTAAATACCGTTTTTTTACATAAAAAAATCATATTAGTTATGATATAAAGACTCTAATTTAAAATAATCGTAGTGCTCATGTAATATCTTTTAAAGAACAATACAACTATTGAATATAAACTTACATTCAAATTATTCGAAAGTTAATTGGTAAATGTCTTATGTTATGTAATGATTATTGTCAAAGTAAATTTCAGCAAATTTTGCTTTGATTTGTTTTTATTTTTATTTTTATATTGAATATAAACTTACATTCAAATTAGACTCACATTTAACGTCAAAAGCAAGTTAGATTTAAGAAAGAATGGAAAAAAAAAACGAGATATATAAAACAAAAATAATATGCAAAGAATAATTAATAAAAAAATATTTAGCCGAGTATTTTAAAATGTCTTTTTAATAGTGTATTTTAAAGTTTACCTGTCAAATTCTTATTATTCTATTTGCAAAGGTTAATAATTATTAGTCTTATGTTACCAAATAATTATAATCAAATGAATATAAAAGACTAATAAAATAATTTGATTAAGTATTTTTTTTTAAAAAAAAGGCTAATTTTTACTAATTTAAACACAGGAACAAAACTCACATAAGTCACAAAACATGACCTAGGGAAGCTTACCAATTACAAATACATGATAAAAATAACAACATGCACAACAAAGTTAACATTATCTAACTAAATACCCCACAGACACCTGCTAACAATTTCTCCCCCCAAGTACAGAGAATAGATATATTTAAGAATATCAAGCTTTCCTATTACAAATTCTAGTGAAACACAGTTTCGGTTGAGTCGATTACTCGATAAAATGAAATAGATGAGATGTTAAAGAATCCTTTTAACCATACTCAAGCTCTTTGAAGGGACAACTATCAAACTTTCTCTGCAATAAACGTTTGATCATTAAATATAATTGCGCTCCTGGCTACCCAAATACCTCATAGAGTAGCCAACCATATCACACTCAGAATATCCCTGGTAGCTTTTCCATTTTTTCAGGGTATACTCAAATGATGGCACAAGCAAGACTTACTCTGCAGGCAGAGCAATCAGATAACCTAACCATTCGTAGCAATGCATCCAAGCAAGGTAACTAGACTTACAGGTAAATAGCAAATGACTTACAAATTCAAAATGCATACTGCAAATAAGGCACATTACATCCGAAGACATAATGATATTTCTCTTTAGCAATTTAACCTTTGTCGGAATCCTGTTATGAGCCACCTTTCATGTGAATGCCACAACTTTAGACGACACCTTTGATTTTCACAACCTTTTGAAAAATATGGTATTATTAATAGGAGGTCCTCCACTGACTAATTGATATGCTTCCTTCACAGAGTACTATTTAGAACATCCACGGCTATCGCCTCACCCCCAACCATCCATCACATCATCATGAATAGAAACCCCTTCCAAGATTGCCTCCAACTCCTTTACCCACTCCTCCTCCAACTAAACCTCCAAACCCATCTTTAATTCCTCCAACCCCCTACCTTAGAGATAGTTGCTTCTTTTTGGTGGATAATGCATAAAGCCTAGGAAATCTAGATTTAAGACCTCTTGGCACCTTCCATTTCCCTTCCCAAAATTTAAAAAGTAACTCATCCCCAACAAGAGGCTTGGCCACACCAGAGAATCCCCCACAACAAATGTTACCTTTATGAATATTTGATCCAAAGAGAGTTCCCACTCAAAAAGCCTCCAATGCCATTTACCAAGAAGAGTTTTGTTGAATACTACTACATCTTTGATTCCTAATCCTCCACTTCTTTTTTCCTTGCAAATTTGTTCCCAACTTATCCAAGCTACTTTGTTCCTTTCTTCTGAGCCCCCCATGAAAATTACTTTTTTATAGATTGAATGAATGAGAGAGTGATTTGATTAGACAAATCCTCCCTCTAGAGACAGATCTTTTTGTTTCCACAATGTAAGTTTAGCTTTCATTCTATCTATTACCAACCTCCACACACGCTTACACCTCACATTAGCCCCCATTGGGACCCCTAGGTAGGAATCTGGTAACCGTAATACTGCACAGTTAAGAATAGTTGTAAAGGACACCAACTCTTCCATCTTCACCCATACACCCTCAAACTACTCTTGTGAAAATTAATCTTGCCAGAGGCTAATTCATAGCACCTCAAATCACTTTTCAAGAAGTATACATTTTTAATCTCCAGAAATACCATAAAAATGGTGTCATCCATATACTGTTGAATCACCACCCGAAGATCTTGTTTTTGTAGATTGATGCCAGATAAAAGATAAACTGACTGAGCTTTCTTTATCAACCCCTAAGTCCCTCAACAATGATAAAAAATAAGAATGGATACATTGGATCTCCCTACCTTAAACGTATTTGCATACAAAATTTCTTTGTGGCACTTCCATTCACAAGGACTGAAACTGACGAACACCAGAGGCACCCTTGAATCCAACTAACCCATATGTATTCAAATCCAAAGCACCTAAGCATATAGAATAGAGAAGGCCAACTGACTAAGTCACATGAATTTTTTAAATCCGCTTTAAACACTACGAGGGGCCTTTTATGCTACTTTGCCTCATGAATAACTTCATTCGCTATCACAACACTATCAAGTAAGTGCCTTCCTTTTACGAAAGTTGTTTGCATTTCTACAATGATATTTAGTAACACCATTTGAAGCTGATAAGCTAGCACCTTTAATTTAATTTTATAAATTACACCAATTAAAGAAATGGGCTTGTAGTCCCCAAGACCGATGGACAATCCTTCTTGGGAATGAGCGAGATAAAGAAAGCATTCGAACCCTGAAGGAGTTTATCATTTTAATCAAAATACGATAGTACCTTAATGATATCCTCCTTCAAGAAACCCCAGAAATGTTTCACAAACTTCATATTATAGCTATCCAGACTCGGTGCTTTTGAGCTGTCACACTCCCAGATAGCATTTTTTATTTCTTCCTCAGAGAATTCTCTTTCAAACTCATTTTTCTAGGCTTCCTGCTTCCAACAGCCTACTAAACCCTACTACATCTAATCTTACCCCTATCCCCTTGAAATTGGAATCTATCCTAAAAAAATTGTTTGACCGTCCTCAACCCATTCCTCATTAGCCATCAGGCCAAATATTCCATTAGATATCCTCCTCTAGTTAATTGTAGGATGAAAGAATCGCAAGTTCACATCTCATTCTCTTAACCACTTAAGTTTTACTCGTTGTGCCTATAATGTTTCTTGAAAAGAACTCCACCTTTTTAGTTCCCTAATAGCCTCCATTCTCACACAAACCTTGATGCAAAAAGCTTTTGCACTTTCCTTGATCTTTCTCCTTGAAGTTCCAAGCACCATAAAATGGATGATGGAGGGGAAAGAAAATGGAGGTTGTGTGTCATTCTCAAAGAGAGATAAGCCAAAGTGTTTAAGTTTACCACAAGGGAAGGAACCCTTGATAAAAACCAACTAGGAAGAGGTTCCTCAAGAGAGAGGATCTTTAAGACCTTTTACTAAGAATGTGCTCACAAAGAGACTATTTTCATTCAACTTCAAAGGTTACCATCCTTCACTCTTTTATCAAAATCTACAATTTTATTCTTCAACTCACTGATTGTCACTTCCATCTTACCAATATTTTGTTTACTCTAGCGTTTGATATCAACTTTGAGAGCTTTTAGTTTTTCTTTGAGGACGAATATGCCTCACCCAACAATCTCTATACTGCTATACTTTTGTTGTATAAATTCCTCAAATCCATCACATTCAAGCCAACTGTTAATGAATTTGAATGGTTTAGGTCCCCAACTGGAATTGGACTGTTTCAGAATAATAGGGCAGTTGGACAAGATATAGTCTTTATAGTCTTCAAATCCATCACTTTCAATCCTTTAATTTTTTCAATTTATCCGTTTGGATAATTTTTTTATTATAGTCTTTTTATTTAAATAACAGTTTTACTTTTAGTTCTTCTTTTACAAAAATATTGATTAATTGACTTTTACAATATCTTACCATGTCATCATGTAGTATGAAAGGGGTTGGACAAGATATCCATTTCTAATAAATAGGCAAGACAAGATATCCAACCAATTAACATTTGTCATTAAAGTGCCAAATAATATGCTTTCACCTTCTTGTGTGCCTCCCAACAATGTATTTCCAAAATCTAAAAAGAAGGAAGAAATATGTTCATGAATGACAACTTCACTCCTATTCATATGAAGAGACCATGTATTATATTGTGAATTACAAAATTTACATGAGGTATAATAATTTTTAATGTAAATGTTACTATCAATCAGAGCATCTACAATCATAGTTCTTGAGATAGTTTTTTACCACAAGAATCATTCTTTACAAAAATAAGAACAAATATTGCAGTTACTTCTCTATAGTAAAATAATTGTTCTTATTAAAAAATAATTTTTTATTTAAAATGAAGGTTCATTTTGAAATAATTAAAAGCAACCTAAGAACCCTAATAAGTTCTATCTTTTGAGTAAAAATTTATAAGAACTTTTCAATCTATATGACACCAGATGATATAAAAAACTATTTTAAGAACTCATTGAATATTTTGTCACTATCGCATTGTGAACCTCTTAAATAACTTTTTTTTGTGTGCGTGAACTGAATGCCCTTAAATAACTCAATCACATTATTTTATAAAAAATTATTATCTTTTATTTTAAAATTTATTTTAAAGATATTACAATCATTTAATATTCAATTAAATCCAAATTAAAAATAATAGACAGTTAAAGATCAATATACTTAAAAATAAAATTTCATTAAATCTTTAAAAGATATAGTTTTTCACTATTTAAATATAAAAACAAAATTATAAATATATTGAATGTATTACATAATATAATGTTGTGATTGTGCTAATAAAAGTTAATTAATTAGATTAAATTTAATAATAAAAAAGAAAAATATGATACTGGCCCCTTCGGAGTGGTTTCAAGTTTCTAATTGTTTGTTTTGAAATGTACTTTAAAAAACAAATATGTTTGAAAAAAATGAATTTGATTTGCTTTTTTAGTTATTTTCAAAACAATTTTCACTAAATCTTAAAAATAATAAAATTTGGTTTTGAGATTTCCTTATGTTTTCTATTAAAACTCATTACTTACGTTACTCATCACCACCTCTGACCGATTGTCACCGGTCACTACCTCTAATCGGCAGGCATTAACTACTGCCTCTAACCGTCGGTCATCAAATGCCATCTCAGATGGCTGGTAACCGATCGCCACTTCTAATTGTCAGTCACCGGTTGTTGGTTACTGACTGTAACTTTCAACTGCCTGTCACTAGCTACCACCTCCAATCGGTGGTCCCTAATTGTGTTCTCTTATTGGTTGCCTCTTGCTGCCACTCCAACCTCTGACCGCTAGTCATTCGTCGTCACCGTCAACCTCCACCTTTGGCATCGCCTGCCACCTCTGATCATCGATCATAGGTTTTTTTGTAGCTAAAAAGGAAAAATAAATTCTAGTGAGTTAAGATTTGACATCAACATTTTAAATTTGAAAATCAAAACAACGTTATTGTTAAAAATTTAAAACCAAAAGTAGTTTTTACTTTTATAAATTTAAAATTAGAAATAAAAGACTACACCTAACATAGTTAGTTAACAAATGGATTATATTTGTTGATTAAATCGTAGCAAATGTAATCAGCTTTATCCACCATGCTCGGCAGCTTTGCTCCTGTGTATGTTCACTTTGTTGAATACCAGTTTGCTGGAGAATCATCTACATTCAAGAGTGCAGGTTAGGCATCTCATATACATCTAAGATCTTAAACATCAAACGAAATCCTTGATAAAAAGGAGACCTTAATAACATTAAAAACTAAAATAAATAATAATTTAAGGATATTTTTACTTCACAAAGAAAATGAGAATTAGCTATATTTTAAAAGTAGAGCTTAATTAACAATAAAAATAATTTTTTAAGAAATAAAGATTAAATTTGAAAACACGAGCACAGTAAATAAAACAAACGAAAAAGGAGGATTGAAGAAGACTTGGCCCAGAAAGACTTATCAAGACCCCAGCTCATGATGGAGATAAATATTTTAGGTCATAGTCCTTAGTTTTCTTCCTCTTGTAAACATTAATTAGCTTTTAATTGTCTTTTTGGCCTTGTATTTTGGTCATTTATTCTAATTTCTTTAGGATGTAATTGGCTTAGGAAGGGAGGTGAGGGGAGTAAAGGGCCTAATAACCCAAAGGAGTGTGGATCTCTTTCCACACCCCTTGATTAGGCTGTGGCACTCCCTAGCTTAAGGCTAGGCACGACTTTTAGTGGGCCTAAGAGGGATTAGTGTTCCTAATCCTAATTAGGCCCAAGTCCCACATTGCCTAGTTTTGAGTATCTTGCTCCCTCTTTATGCTATAAATACACCTAGTCTCTCTTGTACAAATCACACTTGATTGAATGAAGTAAGACTCTTTTTGAGCAATTTATTCTTGAGTGTTTTTGAGAATTCTCTCTCTTGAGGAATCTCTCCTTTAAAGCTTTTATCAAGGTACCTCTCCCTTGTGGCAAGCAACATAAAAATTTTGACTCATCTTTCTCCTAGAAAGTGGCGTCAACCCTCTCCCATTTCTAACCTCTCCATCCTCCATTTTCTTAGAGGAAGGAACCTTGGTTGAAGAGATCAAAGGAGTACATCAGGACATATATTTTTCAAACACTTTACATAGCTAATTTGATTGCTTTAATGAATTGCATTAAAAGCCCTCTTCACGTAGCTAATACACGTATCAAGAAAATATAATTATAAAGTCCATTGTTCTATTATCTTAGTCTTTAGGCTGAGAAGAGTTTGTTAAATCCTAGAGAATTTTTGTGCTACATAAATAAATCCTTAAGGATAGTGTGTCTAACACATATATCAGACTGATTGTTTATTTTTTTTAGGTGTTATTGTTCATACTTTTCCAAGAATCTTAAGGATATATTCAATTCCTTCTAAATTTTCATGAATTTTATTTGATATTGTGTATGACCATTCTTGTTTATTTATTTGACCATCCCTATTTTGTTTTATTTTTGGAACCCATGTTTGATCAAACTACTGCTTTCTAATTTTGCTTCCATCATGCTACCGTACTACTACCTGCAAAAATTAACTAATTAAACATTCATTTTGTCTCTCACTATTTATTCTTAATTGTCAATATTGTGTTGAACAATCATGCCACATCTATTTTATTCAAGCTATGCCTATGCCAGAATTTGCTTTTGAGATTATGGAGTATTTGTTTTTTTCCAAGCTATTAATATATAATTTAAATGTGATATTTCTTTCACTATATAATGACTAACAATTTGGAAAGTTAAATATATTTTTTCTATTGTTTTTTAGACACATTAAAGGATAAAATGCATTAGAATTCTCCCATGTGACCATGTTACCATCATAAAGGTGTGGAATAAGCAAAAAAAAATGATAGTGTTTTAGTTAAAAAAATAATTGATGAAAGATTATTTATTTGGATAATTTTATTGGTTTCTCAAGAGAGAGGTTCTTAGTTCATATATATTATGAGATCATTTTATTGATGTATTTTGATATATGAGTCTTCATATTTTGCTTTTAAATCAATTGTCATTTGTGACATAAGTTATGAGAACTATGTGAATTATTAAAAAGGAAATAGTGAGTTTTTTTTTTCGGCTATATGTCAAGTGTAATGTTATACATATTACAAATTTGTGTATCATAAATTACTTGAGAGATAATAGTTATAGATCATAATGGATTTTCCATTTATTAGTGAACATAAATGATATGTATTGAATTTTCAATCCACTAATAGTTGTATTATTACACTTAGATTGTGGTAAAGCTACTTAGAGATCAACCATACAAATGATAATTAAAATTGATTATTTTACTCTATAGATAGTTAATTAAGAGGCTTATTGGTTAAAAATAAACAACTTATGCAAATATTCCTTTGGAATATATACATTTATAATTTGAGAAATAACATATGATAGAGCAATTGTTTAAAAGATATAATTTTTGTGAAGTCAATATTAATGTATTCTGTCAATCTTTTTGACTTAAAACATTGAGAGGAATGAGACTTAAGCTAATTTGAAATTAACAGTAATGGTAACTCAACCTTTGTAATTGGAGATCCATGAAAGATGTTCATATGGATAAAAATAAGTTACTAGTTAATTCTACTAGCACAATTTATTTTTGTCTCTTCCTATGATGCGAGATGTGTTATACTACATTATTGATAGGGTAAACTTAAAAGCTTTTAATGAATTTCATATCCCTTATAGGTGGTGTATGAATTGTAGCATACACTTGATGAAATCACCTATACGAGTGTCAAGTGGGGTCACTTGTATAAGATTTGATATAATTTCTAAAGCACTCATGAATTATTAGGCACACGCATGGCCTATTAGCGCAAAACGGTGTTAACAATGGAAATTGTGGGGGTGTAATGTGATTAATAGATCGCTAATGTACACTAAAGTGAATTGGTTCATAAAAGTTTACTTCACTAACTCACGTATATATTATGTTCTATTATTCTAGGTTTGGTTCATAGTTCAAAAGACACCAAACAAATGCATTTACACTCATGATGAGTAAATCTAGGAATTTATTAATTTATTAATTTTAAAGTGTATTTTTTATAATACTTTTAAAAATATATGGGGGATTGTTAGATAATATTATTTATATTTTAAACAATTATATATAAAATGTTGGAAAAGTTTTCCAACATTATGGTGCAATCCTCCCTAGCAAGGGTCCCCTCACAAGGGTCATGGCTAGGAGGATTGAGGAAGACATGGCTAGAGGAGAGTAAGGAAGACCTCACCTTCTTTTGGACATCAAGATTAGGCCATAATCTTCACTTTTATCCTTGTATTTGGCACCTTAGTCTTCACTTTTAGTTCATGTATTTGGAGGTGTATTTAGTATTTCTTTGGCCTTTTATTTTAGCCCTTTTTTCGTTGCCTTTAGTTGAAGGGAGGTGTAACTAGTCTATTATGTGGAGTGTGTGCATTAGTGGGCTTTTTGGGACCATGTGGACGTGTGGTTTGATAACCACACCCCTCTAGCTTATCCCACACCCTCCTAAGTCACACATGAAGCATGAGAGACAAGTAGGCCCCCTCTTGTTCCCTAATATTCCGTCCATCTTCATTCTCTTTCCTACATGGCCTTTTTGTTGCTTCATGTTTAGATTTGAATTTTAGAGGGAGATGACATGGCACTCTCCAAATTCAAATTCAAATTTGGAGGGAACAAAGATCCTTGATCTTAGGGCCTTGTTTGGATCTTGTTGAGTTAATTAAGTGTTAATAAGCCATGAGCTCAATTAACACCTAATTAATCCAACTAACCTTTCCCTAATCACCCTTGAGTTGGACATCCAACTCAAGCCCATAGTCTTAAGCTCCATCTCCTATAAATAAGCACCTCTTCCTCTTGTATCATTTTTACACTTGAATTTTGAATAGACTTGAGAGTTCTACATTTTTTAGTGTCTTCTTCCTTCTCCTAATTGAGAGAACCTTCAATGGCTTTCCTCAAGGGCTCCTTTCCTTGTGGCAAGCCTTCCTTAGGCTTATCCTTCTAAGGTGGTGCCTCCGACCTCATCTCCTTTAACTTCCATCCTTCAACTTCTTGTTTGGAGCAATCTCATGAAGAGATCCTTGGCTTAGGATCATGAGGAGTGCACCACATTATGTACATTCATGATGTGTATATTCAATCTATGAATATTGGTAGGAAAAGTTGATAGTTCAAACTTTTCCATAGATATTTAACCTATGTGTATATTTAATATATGAATATTTAATCTCTTGAATAACTATTAAAGTGAGGAAAAGTAATATTATTTTTATAATACATTTTACAAGTAATAAAAGGTTATTAAAAATTAACATATGAACACTTCATATTATCGATATATTTTTATCATAATTCCAATATAAACATTTTATTAATTATATTAACAAATCAAAATATTTAAAAAAGTCATAAACAAAATTTATGTATATATTTAATCTATGAATATTGGTAGGAAGAGTTGATTGTATACACTTTATTATATTTATAGAGGTAAAATGTATACAAACAACTCTTCCTACCAATATTCATAGATAAAATATATACATACAATTCAGTCTGTGATTTTTTAAATATTTTGATTCCTAACATAATTAATAAGGCATTTATATTGGAATTATGATCTGAATATATCGATAATATCAAGTATGTCAATTTTTAATAACCTTTTATTACTTGTAATGGTTAGCAAAATTCATCTAAATTTTTTAAACACAAAAAAATAATTTTCATTTTAATTCAAATAAAAAGAAGTAAAACAATGGTGAGAAGTAAAATAATTTTTATTTCTCATAATCATCTTCCTTTAAATGCAATCCTATTTAAAACCAAGTCGGGGATCTGAAAGTAAAGGTTCTCTCTTGGGACGTTGTTCCACTTGATTTTAAGAAAAAAATTGCTCCCCTTTTAATATTAGTATTTCAGATTCTTTCTTCTATTCTATTTCAATCTTTAATTAATTAACTATAAATTTCAAGTTTTTTAAGGATTTAATATTTATTTTCCCAAAAATATTAAAGAAATTTCCTTCAAATTTTAAATCTCTAATAAAAAATATAAATTCTATCTATATAAGAAAAGGGGCCTATTTATTCTTATAAAAAATTCTTATTTATTGTATTCGACTGGTTTACAAAATCTCATAATCAATCATGTTTAAGACAAAGTTAAATATTTAATGTTAACACATTTTTCAATCAAAATAATAAAGAGAGTTTTTCTTTAGATGCTCACATTTCAAAATAGTTATTCCATCATTATACCTATTTGGAAATCAAAAAATAAACTACATTATTATAGAAGGAGTTCGAACACGTAACCTCTTCTCACAAAAAAAAATTGTCACTTGATTAACTTTATAACCTTAAAAAAAATTACTTTAAAATATTTATATCCAACATACTTAATTGTCATTTTATCTATAATTTATATGTATAATCAATAATATTATTTATAGTATATATATTATCTATACTATTAACAAAGATAATTCTCTGTTTTGATGTTCACTTTTTAAAATATTCTACCGTTTTTAAAAAGAAAAAGAAAAAAACTATTTTGTTAAAAAAGATATTCAAACCCATGACCTATTCATCTCTCATATAAACTTTGCCACTAAATCAACCTTATAAATTTAAGAAAAAAACTACTTAAAAACATTTATATTTAATATATAATTGTTCTACTATATCTATAATCTATAATATATAATATGATGTTATATACTATATATATACTATTAATAAAGAGAATTCTTCCTTTTTATGTCCACCTTTCAAAATATCAGTTCTACCCTTTTTAAAAAAGGGAAAATAAGAAATTATTATATTAAAAGAGATATTCGAACTCAACGTATTTACCACTTTCAAATGGATTTTGCCACTAGATCAACCTTATAACTTTCAGAAAAAAAATTTCTACCACTATCATAATTGTCGTACTATATCTATAATATATAATATGATATTATAAATTATTGATTATATATATATATATATATATATATATATATATATATATATATATTATACAACAGGAATTAGATCTTTTGATGTCTACATTTTATGGCTATTTTACCTTTCTAAACATTTTATGATTTTTCTCACTCATATATGTAACTTCTCTCATGTTAATATATGCACATTTTTAGAGGTTTTACATTACCACAAATCAATCTTCCTTAAACATCATTAATATATGTATATATATCTTTCATCATAAATATTTTTAATAAACATGCAAATACACAAGTATTACAATATTTTCAATTCTCAAACTTTTGCCTGTTTTCGTTTCTTCAAATTCATTGCAAATTTAACATATTCACGGATGATCTAACTATTTCTATCACGTTATCATAAAAAAATATAAAAATTAACAAAATATATTTGAAAATATACTAAACTAAAATTATTATACCCAAAATGACATAATAAATTATTTATATTCTATCATGTTATTACAAAATATATTAAATTAAAACCTTAAAATTACTATAACATATCATAATAGAAATGGAATATATGCAATATGTGTTTTCAGTAATTTACTATGAAGCAAAAGATTAACTCTTTCTACGGGAACAAGTTACCCCATGATGATCACAAATTTTAAAAATAAATAGTTATTTTCCTTCAAATAATAATGTGTAAAAAAAAATAGAATTTGTATTAATCTTGCTTAGATTCCTCTTCTACTTATCTTTAGTTTGTTTGCAACTCATCATCTACCTATCAAAAGTAGATCAATACCTAGGTCTCCTCTAACCTCTTAGTAAATTATACTGTACTTATTACGACAAAGAACATGATGACAAGCCGTTATCAAAGTTACAAATGCAAACCAACAGCTATCGTTAGGAAGGACGACCTATTTTTCTATAGTACTAACAGCATGCAGGCCTAATTAAGACTAATCCTTAAATACTCTTTTCACCCACCTAAATACTTATTTATACAAATTTTCCATTTAATTTACCCCTAGCACCATATATATTTGTTGTAATATTATGTTGTACGAACTAGGAATTATCAACATCAAACATATTTATATATTGAACAAGAATAACTAAATTTATCCAAAATAGAAATAGAAATCAAATTTTGTATAAACAAATGTGCATCACATGTCTCAAATAAATCTAAAGAAAAATCAATCTTCAATTGTATTCTAAAGGTTCTTATAGGCCCTATTACAATTTTATTATCATCTTCCACGTTTATACATCTTCAACATCAGCTGGCGTATAGCTCCAGAGATAACCCTACATAAACTTCCTTTCGTGAGTAATAACAAATGAGACACACCAAATATTTTCAAGTATACAAGTAACTGAAATGAAATATTCACCATTCTTTTCACGCTAGATGGCATATTTGGAGACACTTCTTCAACTTCAATATATCAACCAACCAAAATCAATTTCAATATAGCAACCATACAAAGAAAAAAGAAAGAAGAAAAATATTTTTTTATGAAAATGCATTATAGTCTGACTATTGTAAAACTTAGGCTCAACTGTTTGTGTTAAATAATTTCTCATCTTTTATATATATATATATATATATATATATATATATATATATATATATGTATATATAAATTTAAAAGAATAAAGCACTCCTGTAACATCACGACGCCTTGAAGTGAATTTATTTTTAATTCAAGGACAAAAACAAAGACATAAATAGATTGTTCGTGATCAGGAGGTCATTTCATAAACAGCCAATGTTCGTGTAATGAAAATATGTACAGGAGAACAACCAAAAAAAGTATTCACATTAACATTTCATCAACACATTTGAAAACAATGACAAAGCAACTAACTACGCAGTATGATGTTTCTATTTCTATTCTCAGTAACACAACTCAGGCACTTACATTGAGTATTATATGATCGCATGATTAGCATGTGAAGGAACTTCAACATCAACCTTATCATCCTTGTCATCATCCAAAAAATCCTCCCGAGCATTGTCAGCCAACATAAGTGCTACCAACCAAAGAAGAGATGAATCAAGGGATAAAAAGGCACCACCTCCAAGGAGACCTGTTTTAGCAGTGGGGCAAGTATATTTGAGATCATGATGGACATTGTGCTTAAGGTGAAGTTGTTCGGTGATTGTTGGCCATAACAACATTGTTGCAGCTAGTCCAGTTGAAAACCTAAGTAAATACATAATTATATAGAGAAAAAAATCATTTAGCAAGATATGAATATAGGAAAAAATTAATAATATGATATAAATTGGTAGGAAACATAAAAATACAAAGATTCCAGAGTACAGTCTATATAAGACATAATCTTTTACACTATACTTGACAGCTACTTGATATATTACTACCTTTAGGAGACACAAATATTTTCATATGAACAGCAATATGGGGCAATAAAATGTTGTCCAATTTGACAAGAAAAAAAATAAGTGACACACACATATATATAATTGTATCATATGACATGTGCTGTTAATTTTTTTAATGTCATATAATGAACTCCATTAGTTAATACCAATCGAAGTGGATGCATTCTACTAGCTCTTTAGCAGCAACCAACACGTATTTTACATTTACATTGATCAAAACAAACTCATTTTTAAAATATGCGTAATTTGGAGGGTACACAAATGAATCATGAGATGAAAACAAAGAAGGAAGAAGAATAATAAGAGATCCACACAAGTCTTCGAAAAAGAATCATTTACATTTTAACTAAAATTGCTCGTGGAATAGTTATAGTCTTTTACAGAGGAAAAGTTCATTTTTTTGCTCCATCTGTCGCTTTCATCTAGTTTCTTTTTCCTTTTCCATTACATCACTTATTATACTTATCACTTGCTTTCTCTAACTTTTTTCACTCTTCTTTTCACTGAAATCCACCCGGGAAATTCAAGTCTTTGTTTATTATTAATAGAGGAAAACAGGGTCCAACATTTTACTATCAAAAGGATAATACAACAAAAATCCATTCCTAAGTTAATCAAGGATCTATCTTTTATTTCTATGAACAAGGGAAAAAAGGGAGGGACACTACTAAACTTCAAAAATTAACTATAGGAAAAGGACAAAGAAACATTACTTACAATGCAATATTGAAGAACACGGAAAAAGTAATGCTTTTAAACAACACTCCTTGTGGAACAACCTTTCCTTTGTAAGGGTAGAACAGAGAAGCATACCCAGCCACTGTGGAAGCAATAAGAAACACTACAGAAAGATAACCCAATGCAATTGTTGGATCAGATGGGAACTTGCACGTGAGGCGATCCTTGTCGGGGATCGGTGTTCCAGCAGCAGGCTGTAATTATAAAATCAAAACAAATATGTAGAATTTTAGCTTTATTTTGTCAGAGATTTAGTAAATTTCATATTACCTTGTCCAATCAACAAATTTGATATACATATACATAATTGTCATATCACCCAATTCACACACACATATTTATATATTTGATGGGTCAAAATATTTTATTGGTACAATAAGGCACCAGACCAAGTTACAAAATAGTGTTCATATTGACAACATTAATGTATACTAGTTATATGTTAAGTTTCAGTCCCTTGGTTTATATTCCCTTTCCCTACTACCTTTTGTGTATGGTCAATTACCGAATCTTTAGATATGTATCCGATTAATGCATATACAAAGATACCAGGTATGCAGGCCGAGATGGTTATTCCCTTACTTGTCCTATTTGTACTTTCATTTTCCCATTATTTATATTCGTGTGGCAATCATCTTGGTTGCACATTTACCTTCCTTTATAGATCATTTAAGAAATAAAAGACTAATGCCTCAAAGGCAAACTATTTAAATTCATTTAAGGAACCAGTATCTTTTAACAAATATTTTTCTATACACATAACTGAAGATCAAAACCCTAATCATGTATTGAGTGAACAAGTTATCATTGACCACATAATACTGTAACTCCTTATATATTTGATCAAACATAAAAGACTAGCATTGAAATTCAAATAAATAATTACTGAAAATTAATTGATTACCTTTTTGTTTTCCGCTATGACTCCCAAAATGAAAGATAGGATACCGAAAAAGGAAATAGCAAAAGCCATTTGTTTCACAGTGACAGCCATGATGCCCTGCGTGGAGAGTAGAAAATGTGGCTTTCAAAGAAACTGAAGAGAAAGCGTAAATTAAGAGTGTGAAGAGCGAAAATTTGGCATAGGATAGGCTGGCAAAGATGAGTCAACACTTAAATAGTTAAATGTCAACTTGGATAGAATCACCCGGAACAACAACGGAATCTACATGATAGCAACGTATATTTATTTTTCCCATCAATTCATTTAAAAATTTAAGGCTTTCATTTAAAAGTATTTTTTTAATTTTTAAAATTAATTTGTTTTTTTATTAATATAAATTCTGGTATTTCACTTTTGTGAATTAAAAATTGAAACGATTAGGATTAACACGAATACAAAATTTTTTTTTTAACAGTGTTAAAAGAAAAAGAATATTAAAAGTAAATTAGGAATTAAAAAAATTTCTAATTTTAAAAATTAAAATATTTTTTTTTTAAAAACTTTAAAAATAAAAAATTTATTTAAGTTAAAATTTAAATTATTTATAGACATTCTAGTGTAAAACATTTAATTTTTTTATTGATAGATATTTTTAGTATTTGTTTTTTGTAAATGAAAATATTCATTTTTTAAAAAATAATCCACCGCGAATTAAAAGTATTTACAGTTAAGATATTTTGACTCACAAAATTATTAGATTAGATTCAATTTTCAAGTGGCTTCAATAAATATCAACATTCACCAAAAAAAAAAGGAAAATTGAATATAAAATTATATGATATATTTTTTCTACATCTAATGATTGCAAAATTAACTCTTATATAACTGAAGTGATAGAGTATAATTAATATATCATTGTGTTTTCTTGAAAATAATAATAGAGATGCAGAAAGTAGTTGTTATTTTAAGCAAACATCTCTTTAATTTTATTAATATATCTCAAAAATTAGTAAATATATACAAATAATATCCATTATAGATAGAATATTGATACTTAAATGAGTATTTGTAGATAATTAAAATAAATATTTCCGTTGATCATATTTTTCAATTTTGGTCTTGTATTTTTTTTAAAACATCCCTATTATATATTTTGCTTAAATTGCCCCTCATTAATCAATTTTGTTAAACACTAACATGACAAATAATTATTGATGTGCTTCAGCAAAAAATTTTATGCCAGGAATATTAACTCAATCGGGATTGATAAAATAAATAAACTATAGGGATTAAAGTGAAAAATATAGGGATGAAAATTAAACATAAATTATAAGGATGAAAATAAACAATTTATAAATACTAAAAATAAAAAAAAATATTTATATGAATAAAAAAATTTGAATATTGCATTAAAAGCTGACATAATATGTTCACAGGTGTAAATTTATTTATTCAACTTGGCCCATTTGAAGGACAAATACTAAATAATGTATAAATGTTGAATTTAGTTTGTCCTATCGCAAAACACAATGTTATGTCAAAGTTATACTGATAGAGAGCCTATTTTAAAAGGAAGACATAGCCTAAAAGGCTTTGTAATTTGACAAATTCAGTAAAACCATAATCTAATAGACCATTCTAAAGTATACTAAAGTAGATCAAAACAAAACAAACTAAACCTTAAATAAATATAACTTTTTCGTCATATAGTCTATCATATACTCTATCAAGAGTCAGACATTCAAAAATGTTAGGTCATTATTTAATATAAAATTTAAATATTTTTCACATATGTAAATATTTTCTATAAATATACTTTTTACATACTTATAAATTTATTTATTTTTTAGTCCTAATACATGTAAAATGATTCTTTTTTTGTTTTTTTATAGTTAAATGTTAGTTGTTAATTTTATTAATGGAAGAATTTAAACTTACAACTTCTTCATTCTCCCCATATAAATTTTGATATTGAATCAACCTTATAACTTTTAAGATATTTTTTTTTATGTGACATCTATAATATCACATTTTTTATTAATATTAACAAATATCATGTCAAAATATAATATACCTTTTTACCAACAAAATAAATTTAAAAAATATAATAGGAATGATTTAAAAAAATAGGGAGGGAATTGAAACTTTTTATATTTTATTTGATTATTAATGTGAATAATATTCAATTTATAATAATTATTTTAAATTTTACATTTAAAATAATTTCTAATTAATTTTTTGCTCTAAAAGTCCTGTTATGACTAACGTTTACATGCATGTATGTTGGTACGATATTGTGAATTTTGGACCATTTAAACTCTCATGATTTTGCTTTAGATAAACTTTTGGTATTATCTAAAAGACTTAGACGATCAAGGTAGTAAGGTCTCGTAAAAGAGTTTAGCAACAACCTATTTAAACTTATTTTAAGTTATAGGTACTTATGATAGTAATTGGGAAAGCTTAGGATTTTTTTAACTAGTTTATTTTCTTAAGCACTCCAAGATAGTTTATAGAAAATATAAATAGTTAAAATAGCTTCAGAGGAGCTTATAAAAACAAAATTATAAAACACCCTTCAAGTTTCACCGAGACAAAAAATATGAAACATCCTAATCTTTTATTTATTTTAGTTTCTTTTTGACCCTTCAAATTATATATTTTATCTTATTCATTTCATTTGTTCGCCTAATTAATATAAATATTAGTTTCTAAAAAATCAAATCATAATTATTTATTAGAATAAATTTATTTATTTATTATATGTTTCTTCCTTATTTTCATTACAATTATAATTTAATTTAATGAACTTATAATTTTATATGTTGTGAGTAATTTTTTTACAATGATGTATAGTTGTGAAACCTTTATTATAGTATTTTTTTTTACATATTTATATACGTGAATTGTAAATTTTTAAAGTTATATATATAATTTTAATCCCTTAATTTAAACATTTAATATTTATATAATTATATATGTTATATAATTTAATTTTCAAAGTTAATGATATGTGCATGGTTTTTTTAGTGTCTTTCACTTAAATTTTGGACATGACGAAGGATGCATCATGTCTACAAAATGGCCAATAAAGTATTCGTGATTTTGGACTAAAAATTGGGAGAAGAGTTGTGGAATAAAAAAGGTTGAAGCTATCAACCATTTCCAAATCAACAAAAACAGTGTGTATAAGCCTGATTAGGGTTAAGTTATTTCAATAACTTAATTATATCCATTAAATAATCTAAGTAGTTATCTTAATTATAACTAACTATTTTTTTATAATATGTTATCATTTATTATAGTCGGTTATTATTATAAATAGTTGGTTATATAACTGGTTATAACTAGTTACATAATTGGATATTTAGATAATCATTTATTTAATTAGTTATTTGTCCATATTTGATTAAATAAAGATTTTAAAAAATAAAATCATTCTCAATATTGATTCTTCTACTTAAAATCATACCAACATTTTTTTATTGAAAACAATAACTAAAAGAATTTAAAAATGATTACAAATAATTGGTTATACAAAAGTTTAACCATAATATTTTTTAATAAAATTAAGTTAATTGTATTAATTATATGGATAAAGCAAGGTATAGTTTTATAATTATATTAAAATAATTTTTTGTGAAATTCATTGGGATCATTTCGTTTTTATGGATATCCAGATTTAATGAGACGTTTTGTTTTATTTTTCTATTTAATATATATGGTTCACTCCTCTTAAAGAAAAAATAGTATTGAGGCTGGTGGGTGATATTTTTAATCTGTATTCTTTGAAATGAGTTCTTTATTATACAAAATCATCTCCAAATCTTACATATACCCTTATTCATAAACTAAACTATTGTGCTACTATAATGTATATTAATATCTAATTCCCTTCCACAAGTGACTTCTTTTGTTAGACATAGAAGTATTTTTAATCTTCTATTATTGTGTATTGTTAAAAAATATGGAATAGTCGTTAAAAGTGTTTACGCTAAAGTAATTTTTTTTTTCCAAAGGTTTAAGATCCAATGTACTTTGTTTGGGGAATTTGTTGATCAGCTAAACATGTCGTCCCTCTAAGCTGGAGATGTGCAAAATGCCATTTTTTGCGATATTTTACTAAAGTCAAAACTTTTAAAAGCAAATAAGGGGTCATTAATTAATTAAAATAACTTTAATGCTATTTTATAACATAGGATGATATGCTAATCAAAGGTTAGTTCTACTGATTAACGTGTTGATATCATGAAATTAAATATTTCTTTTTATATATATATAAACTCAATATCCAAAATTGTGTTAACTATACTAAAATTATCTTTTAATTTAGAAGATGAGGATGATTAAAAAAAGGTAAATCCTTTATAACTTTTAATAAATGATATGGATTATGGATTGATGATCATCTTAAAAATAAGATGACTGAGAACATAGAATTTCCTTCACAAATATTAACTCAGTTATCTAATAATGCATTTGAAGTGAACATTGTTGATTAGTTATTAAAATAACTCGGTAGACTTTATGCAAACTTTGTAAACTCTCAAGATTGCTACTAAGTCATTTAGTCAAAATGAGTTGTTTTGAACATATTTAGAGAGTTAACATCGAAGAACAATTATTTCTAAGAACATTAAACTTTCATTTTCTAATAATATCGAACATTGGTGAGAATGTTCTACTATTATTATCATCTTTGCAATTTAATATTATTTTATATGCATTGCTAGATTTAGTTATTTAAGTATTATGAAATTTATGATTTACTATTTTGATTTATTTTGTTATTGAAATGTTTAATTTTAGGTTATTTATAGATTTTTTATTATTTTTATATGCATTAAACTCTTATGAACGAGTAGAGTTCACAAGTCAAGTTCATAAGTTGAGGTTATCAAACTTTGACAAGTCTATATAAACTCTCGAATTTGATAACTTTAATGGATAATCCTTATAAAACTGTTTTATTGTCATACTTATGCATCATATCAACCACAACATAAATCATAATGTCAACATTTAATAATATCATTACACTCTACCCTCAACTGCAGGTGAGATGACATTTTGTCAAGCATACCCTAACCAACATATACATCCAATAGTAATCAATATCAATATCACACAGTGGGACAAATCCTTAATTCATGCATCTCAAAGAACTTTCAAACATTCAATTATTTACCAAACTCACAATTATAAGATATGTCACAATATTTGCACTATAACAACTAACACCACTACAACTCATAAACTATCTCTTCTTATCTTACTCTTTTATTATATGATGTAATATAAATACAATATTTATAGATTACTAATGACATGAGTGTGATACAAATTTTATTAGAAAGATAATACAAATATCTAAAACTTTTATGCTGATATCCAGAGTTAGTTTTATCATCTACTATTTTTAAAAATTACAAACCAACAACAATTAACCTCAAATTTGATAGTTTGACATTTACTCACTGTTTTATTAATAACTTGAGTTATATATATATATATATATATATATATATATATATATATATATATATATATCTTTTTAAGTAATTTCAACTATATTGGAAAAGATAACATCCATGACTACAACTTTTACGAAGAATATCAAACCTAATAAGGTCGAATAGGTCACCTCACAAGGCTTATAACACAATTATGTTTCACATACTAGATTATAGACTTAACTCCTAACTCACACAACTCGTCGTTCTTAACATTGTTATATGATTATTGAGCCTATATTGTAGCCCAAATGTATACTTTCTAAAATAATAGGCTAAATTAGAGGGGTAGCTCACTTTGTGCCCTCAAATTTTATTATTATTTTTTTTGCGCACCTTTTTCCCTCCAACTTTTTCAAAAGTTTAATTTTTGCTCTTCCATCAAATTTAGGGCATTAACTATTAAAAATAAACGTTGACTTATGTAATTAAGTGATGTGACATGGTTATATTGTAATTAAGAGTTAATTAAAGTTTAATTAATTATTTGGAAATGCTAATTTTAAAAATATCAAAAACATGTACCATATAGGAATCGAACTCAAATCTTGGGGGAAGAAAAGGTAGAACCAAACCACTAGACCAAAGGTCAAAAACTATTTTATTTTGCAATTCCAATGTATTTAAACTAATCAATAACAATGTTAATTTTAAAAATATAGAAAAGTTTAGCAAGGCTGAAATTGAACCGATGTCTAAAAGTTTAATTGCTAAAGTCATACCACTAGACCAAAAGCGAATATTAGTTTTTTTTATGAAATTCAAATTTAATTAAACTATTCATGTGAAAACATTAATTTTATATTAAAATTAGACAAAGTCAGATTTGAACGTAGGACCTATGAGAGTTTTAAGACGATACCACTAGATAGTAAGTCAACTTTGGTTTTATTGTCTCTTTTCCTTTGTTTTATTTTACTATTCTTGGTCCATTTATGTTATAAATTTTTTATTTTAAAGAAACTTTTTTAAATTCTAAAAACTACTTAGCTTAATTTTATGTTAAATATATTTGAATAAGTTTAATTGTTTTAATTTTTAATTTAGTATTTAAGTTTTAGTTGTTACTTTAATTTATAGTTTTTAACTTTTAATTTCTATCTTTTATTTTTAATTATATTTTATATTTTATTTGTATATTTTAATTTTAAATCTATTGTAGGTCATTTTATGTTATATATTTTATTTGTGATTTTGAAACTAAAATTAAGAATTAAAAGTTGAAATTAAAATTTAAGGATTAACAACTAAAACTAAAATTTAGTTATATTAACAATAATATAAAATTTAAAATCTAAGTAAAAATAAAGACATAAATTAAAATTGAGAATTAAAATTTAAAATTAAAATTTATCCATTTTAAAAAGTTGTAAATTTTAAAATATTTTTAAAATTAATCTTGCCACGATTAGTTTAATTAAATTTGAATCTCACAAGAAAAATAATATTGGCTTTTGGTCTACTGGTATGGCTTTAGCATTTAAACTTCTAAACCTGAGTTCAATTTCAACCTTGCTCAACTTTTTTATATTTTTAAAATTAACATTGCTATTGATTAGTTTAAATATATTCAGGACTTAAATCCTGCCATGGTACATGGTTTTGACATTTTTAAAATTAGCATTTTCAAATAATTATTTAAACTTTAATTAACTCTTAATTACAATATAACCATGTCACGTTACTTAATTATGTAAGTCAAATTAACATTTTCAAATAATTAATTAAACTTTAATTAACTCTTAATTACAATATAACCATGTCACGTCACTTAATTATGTAAGTCAACGTTCATTTTTAACAGTCAATGCCAATGAGAGGCATAAAGTGAGCTACCCCCTAAATAAAGGGGCACCGATGGTAAATTAGCCAAAATAATAAAAAGAACTTGATTTGGTTAAGCACAAAAAAAATGTATTACAGAAACACTAAGGTATGTTCATACAAAAGTTTTTAAATAACAAATATTCAACTTGTAAAAGGTTCTTAAAATCATCAATTCTTTCTTCAATCCCTCAATTGAAGAAAACCCCCAACACATAACACTTAATAATTTTTTATACATAAAACAGTTCAAATAACATAGCAGTCTCTCAAACATCACATTAATTTATTTATATAATTAAAGTTTTTCATTGTTTAACAATCCATAGTATTCATAGAAACAAACAAACTAATTAATCACAAAAAACACATGAAACTTTAATCTCTGGGGAGACTTAAGATTCACCCTCACAATCTAGCAATGTATCAACACAATCAACAATCCAACAATATATCAATAGTTCAATGAATTAATACACACACTCATTATTGTTGTTAGCTTCTAAGGTATAAAAAAAGAAAACCTTGATGTCAACATAATCATTATATCTAATTTATTTTATTTAGTAATTCAAGATCCCTAACAATCTAACAATACATCAAAACAATCCAACAACTCATCAACAGTCTAATAATTAATATAGAAACTCATTACTGTGTTCAGGGTACTAATCTCTAAGGTATAAAAATGAAAAACTTCAATGTCAACATAATCACTACAGTCAAATAATCTGATAATGCACATGATGATGGAAATAAAAAAAAAAACCTTAAATCAATAGATACAAGATTATAGTATGTATAGAGAATTAAATATAAAAAGATAGAGGAAAGACAATTTGTGTACCTCAAATATATTGAATTGAAGTTCTTGATCTTCAAGAACAAAAACCCTAGAATTGATTATTGTAGAGATATGAGTTCAATAAGAACTCTTGAGGATTTTACTACCTACTTTCTAGGGGATTATTTTAGAGAATGTGTATTGTTGTTGTAATTTGCTTAATGAGATGACAAATTTATAATCCCCAAGGTAGGCAGAGACCCCTCAAATGGGCTTTTTATGATTGACTCAACCCATCACAGAGTCAATCTTACTATAATCTCATTCAAATAATCATAAAGATATTATAAGATATGATTATCATCATATCTTAAATTGCCAGATAATGATAAAATATAATTTATTAATACCAATCCACTATTATTTCCAACACATGATCCCTGATAATACGACAAAATAAATACATACATCCAATAATTATTTATGGGTGTCAACCACACCTAAATCTCAATTTCTCTTATATATCATTTAAATAAAAAACCAATTAAATATTACATAAAATCTACACAATCATGCTTAAAACATGTTATCAACACTTATTCGGGTGTTCATAACTCTTCAATAGCATACATGCAACATCGAAACCTATTGAAGCTTAGGGGTCGTTTTACTACCCAATTTTCCTACACATGTCAAATGAGAGATAATTTCTCACACCTCTTACCTTGAATGATGACCTTGGTTACAAAGGGTGTACCCTCAGGTCCTTAAATGTCACTCCTCAAGCTTCGTCGACAAGGTTCCCTCTGTAGCTTTCTATAAAACCTCCAACATAAAAAACGTGAAACTGAAGCGCAATAACCTAACCTCTCTAAATTATTCTAGACTAACCATTGGATTGGGCTTTCTAGCTATAGACAACTTAACATTCAACTATCTTACTATTTACACTCATATTTATTTTATTTATTTATTTTATAAAATCAAATCGCAATTTATTCTAATAAACACAAATATTAAATTAATTTAAGCCTATAATATATAATTACACTGTTTTAAGAGATAAGAAATATTAAAAAAAGTTCTCCTAACATGTGGGGTTGTGTGGAATAAGAGATAAAAACCTTTCTTACTATGTAGGTAAAAAAATGAAACTTCTTTATATGTGAGTTGAATTAACTCACGAGATGAGGACTTATGTAATAGGTGTACCCTGTCGTCCTCAGAATTAGGCACAAGGTACTCGGCAAGAAGAACCGCAACCTGACCACCTAGCACATTGGGCTAGATTTTGACACATTGACATGAGATTCTACGACCCAACCACCAGACTTAAAAAGGTAACTCAGCCACTAGAAGTTCATTCTTAAAAAGGAAAATTGGGACATTCCCTACACTTAAAAAAGATAACTTAACGCTATAAAAAACAAGATACAATCCTCGAAAAAGGTACGTTTTCTATTTATTTTTTACCCTTGCTTACCACAACTTATACTGACTTGAGTGTGTGTAAAGGAGGTCACATTATTCTATCAAAACCTAGTAAAAACAATAGTTCTTAGAAAAATATATTTAAAATTTATTTTTTTATAAGCACTTTAGATTCCCTAGTAATGCAGAGAAAGATTATAATCAAATAAAATGAATCAAAAGTACATATATTGAGGAAAGGTATTCTTAACTACCGTTGTAACAATTTTTACGATGACCTTCAAATCACAACAAATTGATTTATATTTATACAATGCATCATTCATCTTTATATATATATATATATATATATATATATATATATATATATATATATATATATATATATATATATATATATATATATATATAATTTAAAGCAGATACTTGCGAGTAAGAACTTGGTCCGGCGGTTGGTGATGGGGCAAATGTTATTATTTGGCATACCATACTGCACACGCCATCACAAGACTCCGGAATGAAGGAAGGTACACATCTACAACACGACAACGATTCCTTAAGCACTTTCTTCACAATGTAAACTTTCGTTCTCCAAAAAAAACAAAAAATGAAATAAAACAAATAGTTATACCTCTTCAATGCTACAAAAGTCACTCATATAGAGTCACTTTATTTTAACTCATTTTATAAAATTAGGTTAAATAAATACATTAAAAAAATATAAATTACTTATTTTATTGAAAATATTTTTAAAAGTTATAAGAAATAGTCAAATAGACCCATAATTTTAAGTGTGTTTGTTAGATAACAAAATAAGTTGAATGGAAATAGTCGTTATGAAAGAGAGAATGTATTATATACTTGGTAAAGAATTTTATATTATTTTATTGCAATTCATCGTTTGTAATAAATTTATTAACTTTAATAATTTTTTTTAAAAAAATTATGTCAATAATAATTTTTTAAGAAATAGGATTAATAAAGTAAATTTTAGTAATGTTTGGTTGGAGAAAAATAAAAATAATAAAAAAATCCCTATTCACGTCTTCCAAATTATCTTCTCTCTCCCACTGTTCTTAACTTATACTCTCGATCTGTACAGGTGAATTTTATTCCTTTGTTTTCTCACCTTTATATTTTGTTGTTACAAACAGATTATTAGTATTTAGAAAAAAAAATATCAAATCATTTTAAAAATTATAAACGTGAGATAATTTATTTAATTTGTTGTTATATAGTAAGTGCACCTCCAGGAGCTAATTCAGTCGATCACGACAAGTACAAATCATTTTGTACACAAGATACTGTCACTCATGACTTTTTGGAATTGTCAATTATATACTCTCTGTACTGGCTCGCTCGTCACCGTCTAATCCAATTAACCCTGTTTATACCATTAATTCAATCATGCTACAAACTTTCGTTACAAGTACTATGAAGCACAAATATAATAATCTTGCTGGGTGGACCTTCTAACAGTTCATCCAATTTAAATTTCATTCCCATTTACAGATTAATTTTCTCTCTCCCATCATTACATTTATGGGATAAATGTAACTCTTGATAATTAATTTATGAGCAACACCCTAAAATAATAAACTCCTTATTTGCATGCAATTCCATTGTTTTCACAAAAGGAAATGTTAGACGGTTCCAAATAATTGTCTTTCGTCTCTTTGCCGTATACAGGTCTTAAGTCTTAACAATACTTTTTGGCTTTTTGGATAATTGAACAGTGCTTGAAAGTTGAATGTGAAATATCCCACAAGACATTTTCCTCATTATTGCAACTTAGCATGTGGTTTTCGAGGATTTTCAAAAAAGTCTGACACGGACACCACTGTGCTGTGTTGCTTTGTTTGTCTATTTGAGTTCAAATTAAAAATAAAACAAAAGAAAAAGATTCTCCACCACATAACTTGTTGCTCTTTCGCTCCTCTCATTCCTCCGTTTCTCTGTACTTAATGCACAAAGCAGCTTAACTAAAAAAGCAGACGCAATATGTCCTTAGGATCCCCTCTGCACTCACTGTAGTTAATGCCTCCTCTTTGTTGCCATTGCCCCAACGCGTGTTTTCTTCTTATTTTCTAACTCTTGACTTCACCCTCGCTTATTCTTCTTCGCTTTGCTTCTTAGATCAACAAGCTTTGAGCCTAGAGATTCGGCTCATACTTATAAACCAGTTTATGGAGTTGATGGGGGGTGCAAAGTTTAGTATGTGTTTTGTTGTTGTTGTTGTTTTGTTTGTGGGGTCAGTAGGTGGGATTGGTGTGAATTGGGGGACACAGTCAACACACCCTTTGTCACCATCCACGGTGGTGAAGATGCTGAAGGACAATGGCATTCAGAAGGTTAAGCTTTTTGATGCTGATCCTGGTATCTTGGATGCTCTCAAGAAGTCTGGGATACAGGTCATGGTGGGGATTCCAAATGACATGCTTTATTCCCTGGCTAACAGTGTTGAAGCAGCTGAAAAATGGGTTTCAAAGAATGTTTCCAAACATGTCTCTTCTGGAGGAGTGGATATCAGGTACACACGCCCCTTTTCTCTATGTTGGCTGATTCTACCTCTAGTCTTCTACCAACATAGCTTTGAGTTGAAGTTATGCTTTTAATTGTCACTGTTTGTGTTGCTTGGATTAGTTGCTAATTGATGAAATGGATGCGCATAAACCAAATGAATTTGTTTAGAAGTATAAATTGAAAACTTCTTTGTGATATAACAACTTTAAATTATGGTGTGTATGAGAATGCAAGTTAACTTGGAATTGAGAACTTCAGGAGAATATTAATTTCTAACTGTCTTATTGATTTTCATGTTATTCCTAATTTAAGAGAAGCATATTAGGGAACTCTGGTCTGCTTTGGTTTTTGAACTTTAAAAAATTATGCTGGTTATGAATTTGTTACTGTTTTCCACATATACTCTACAAGGACATCCTGTGACGTCTATAACTCAGCTTGCGTTCTGTTTGCTGTTGTGCTTGATTCAGTAATGTAAACGTCAGTTATTTTCTTCTTTTCTGGTGTATTCTAGGTACCTACAATTTTTGCTCCCTTAAAAATTAAATGTCTATCTATCATCATGGAAGATATACATGTCTGGTTGTTATACAACTCCATATGTGGTTCTCTTCTCAAATTAGCCTGATATTAGGAATAGAAAAGAGCAGATATAGAGATATAAAATCCGAAATTCAATATATTGTATAGTCTACCTCTGATTATAATATTTAGCACTACCAAGTTTCTGATTCTGTGACATTTACATGTTTCTCTTTGATGAGAAATGTGTTTGGCAAATTTATAATTATTTGTTGCATAGTTTTTTGGTTTTGGATATTTGTCCTGGACATTAGAGGACTGTGTAACTGTGTTATCACTGTTGCTATAAATGTTAGAAGGAAACATTCCAATTGCAGAACAAGAGACTTCTAATGAAAGGAAATTAATTGTCTTTCCTAGTTGAATTCGTAGTGAAATTTGCAATGAAATGCATGCAAATCAATGTTTTCAGATAGTGCTTTGTCATGGTCCATCGAGCCGGTCTACCTTTTATTTACTTGTTTGAAAGATTGTTCAATGTCATACTTCCACATTTTCTGCTGCCTAATATATATCCCTCTTAATTCTCATGTATGCTAATCTGGGAAAGCTCCACTCATTTATAACTACTTGTAATGAAATTATCCCCCTTGCTTGAGTTTTTTTAATCAATGTCCTCACTTTTTACATTCATCTATATATGTAAATGGTTCTAGATTCTTATGTCATAAAATAATGTGAACTCTTAGTCGTAGATGACCAATTTGGTCAGACTTCATTTCTGCCAAAAATTGAAATACATTATATTTTGTTATTCATGAGTCATATGCAATCCTTGTTCTCGTACGCAATTAAAGGGGAAGTTTCCCCAACATATTTAGATTTGGAAGGTTTTGTTTAGGTGCATCTATCTGGGTTGTCAGGGAACAGGCCATGCCCTTACAGCTATTAGCTGAATGCTTTTGCTTGTATTTTCTTCCTTCAATGTCAAAGCTCATTTGTGATTATTTTTCGTAAGAGGTTATTGTTTCACTGAGTGGCTCAAAATGAGAACTTAAAAGGTAAACATGGTTCAAAATACATACCAGTTTGAGACTCAACTGTTATCCCTATTTATTTGGAGGCAGTATACAGTTAAAGCTCGTAGGGAGATATATTCTAATATTTGTTTTTTTTTTTAAGGAAACAGTGTTGCAACTGTTGGGAGATCTAACTCACATGGATAATGCTGTGTGTTCTTACATTCCACAGACTGCAACTATATATGTATTCTTTTTCTGACACATCATATCTTGTGGTTTTTGTAAGGTACGTCGCAGTGGGGAATGAACCATTCTTGTCAACATACAATGGCACCTACGAAGCCACAACACTTCCAGCACTCCAAAACATTCAGGCAGCTCTCACCAAGTCTGGTTTGAGCAACCGTGTGAAAGTCACAGTCCCCTTAAACGCAGACGTATACCAAAGCTCCTCAGAAAAGCCATCAGACGGTGGTTTCAGAGCAGACATCAACAACGTCATGGTGCAGATTGTCAAGTTCCTAAATGAAAATGGAGCTCCCTTCACAGTCAACATCTACCCTTTCATCAGCCTCTACTCAGACCCCAATTTCCCCACTGACTACGCCTTCTTTAATGGCTACCAGCCCGCCATAAACGACAATGGAAGAACCTACGACAATGTGTTTGATGCCAACCATGACACTCTGGTATGGGCACTGCAGAAAAATGGCTTTGGAAACTTGCCCATAATTGTGGGGGAAATTGGTTGGCCCACAGATGGGAACAAAAATGCAAACCTTCAATATGCACAACGTTTTAACCAAGGTTTCATGTCACGTTACGTGTCTGGAAAGGGTACCCCAATGAGGCCTGGTCCTATAGATGCTTATTTGTTTAGTCTCATAGACGAAGATAACAAAAGCATTCAGCCAGGGAACTTTGAGCGTCATTGGGGCATGTTTTACTTTGATGGGCAACCCAAATACCAACTTAACCTTGGTTCAGCACGTGGTAATGGGTTGGTAGGTGCTAGTGGCGTTGATCATTTGGATAAAAAGTGGTGTGTTTTGAAACCCTCTGCGAACCTTAATGATGACCAAGTGGCCCCTAGTGTGGCCTATGCTTGTCAAAATGCTGATTGCACTAGTCTTGGGTATGGAACTTCTTGTGGCAATTTAGATGTGCATGGTAACATTTCTTACGCGTTTAATAGCTACTACCAGAAAAATGACCAGATGGAGACTGCATGCAAATTCCCAGGCCTTTCCATGATCACTGACAAGGATCCTTCTGTTGGAGATTGCAAGTTCAGAATCATGATCCAGACAGATTCTGCAGGATTACATGGAAAACTTGGATATCTAACAACAATGCTCTGTCTTTTCCTTCTTTTGCTATTCTGTAATATTTGGTTTTGATTTGCTTGCTTTTTTACTTGTTTTTTTAATGAAGTAAACTGTGTAGCAAGCGTAAGAAAGAGAAAAAAAAAAAAAAAAACTCGTTCAATTGTTTATTACGCAGTATGTCTGTCCCACTCGTTCCTGTCCCACATACTACCTGTACACTTTATATTTATATGTTATTACACGTCACTGAGAGAAAAAAAAAATAGAATATATAGTATAGAATGAGATATAGAAAGAAATAAGAAGTATATAAAATAAAGAGGTGTATGTGTGTAATTATGTTACTACTACCATCCACTAATAAATTATGATGGATGGTAACACTGTTAACTTTTAAAATAATTATTTTAAAACTATATTTAAACTGATTTTTTAGTTGATCATATATATGAAAACTTTTTTAGGGTTTTTACTTTTTCTATGATTGTTTCTTTCTTAGAATTTGAATTAAGATATAACTTAAACATAATTGGCCTATAAGGACACTTCAAGTTAAAAGTAGCTTGAATATTAGAATTGCCTAAGTTTTATAAGTTTTATGTAAATCATTTTTTTTATCTGACGTAGGATTAAACCATTATTCTTACTAATAACAATTTGACTTTTTCACTAGAGAATGGTTTAAGGTAACAATTACAAATTTAGGGTAGTCAATGAAAAATTTATCAAAATAATGTAATTTGACTATTTAATGGTAAAAAATGCCAAAGTAACTAACGTTTTAGAGAAGTTATCTAAGCACATGGCAAAAATGTCAATAAAAAAAATGTCAATCAAATGATGTTTTTGCTTAGTTGACTTGACAGGTACAAATAATGTAGTGGTTTCCGAAACCGCAGCCCAAAATACCACATGAAATGACATTTTAGGGATACTCCCAAGGGAGAAATAACACGTGTAGCGGCTCAGCCAAAAACTACTTCAAACTTTAAAGTTCAAGGCATAGCGAAAGAAAAAAAAGAATTTATTTAATTACCTTATGACGAATTGTAAGTATAAGGGAGCCAACAACGTCACAGGTGACCCTCTTTTTGTGTACGTCTAGGCTTGAGCCATCAACTTGAAGCAAGAGATTACTATTAACAACTAACACTTTGCATCTTTGGTTTAAGAAGAATCCATGGTATTTCTTCTTAACAGTTATTTCTAGTGTCTCACTCACATAGAAGCTATCCTCTATGACACTCATCATGGGGAAAGGGAACTATCTCCCACTTCCATTATTGTCAATTCACCATAATTGTCCTCCATTACAATTTACAAACAATACTTTGGATTTTCATTTTCTAGGGGATACCAAAAATGCTAGTTGCTTTGGCATTTTTAGTTAAGCCGCTCCATGTGTCATCTCCCCCTTGGGAACAACAACGGCGTGCTCCAACAAATGTCATTTTATTTGGCATTCTTGAGCTGCAATTTCGAAAACCGCGAGATTCCCTACACTTGTCAAGCCAACTCAACAAAAACGTCATTTGAATTGATGTTTTTGCTATGTGCTCACGTGACCTCTCCAAAAACACCAATTGCCTTGGCGTTTTTGGCCATTAACTAGTCAAATTACATCATTTTGATAAATTTTCTATTGATTATCCTAAATCTGTAATTTTTTCCTTAGACCACTCTGTTAGTGAAAAAAGCCAACAATTTAGATGACTTATGTAGAGGTTGCAACTAAGGTGGGTCTAAGATGACTTTAATTATGGTGATTTTCCAATGTCTAAGGTTACCCGTCTTGAGTGAAGCAAGTATAATTGGTTCAATAATAAATCTAGGCTATACTTATGACATGAAAGAATTTAGATTTGAATTTAGAGTTTAATTAGTATGCATTAACAATGTAAAACAGATTTATATTGTCATTCAATCATAACTCTTCATTTATATAACTTTTAAAGTATTAATTAGAAAAATCAACGAACTTATTATAAATAAAAAATTGTAATTGAACGTTAATATAAAACTTGTTACACTCACAATGCATATTAATTAAACTCTTCAATTTAACTCAATTTCAAAAACTAGTTTGTATGGTAAGCATTATCTTTAGATTATATACTTTGATACTTTGAGTATATTGTTAGTTTATATAAAGATTTTCAATGTTCTTTTCATGACAATTTAATTTTGATTTGTTTATGTAAATTATTTTATATCATTGGTTGTTTATTGTGTGTCTTATGAAACGAATGAAAGTATTAAATAAGTTTATTTAATATTTTTGGGACGTTTGGGAGGTAGAATTTCTTTTTTTTTACTTTTTTCATAAATGGTTGACTTGTTTATTTATAATTTTCAAATGCATTTTTCAAAACAAAACACAGCTAAATTGGAATTGAAATTGTGACACTCCAAATTTCTACCCAATTCATTTATTAATTTGCGGAAAATTTTATCAAATACATTTATCTAATTATGAGAGATTTTCAAAGCTTAAACTTACATAAAGAACTATCATCTTTAAAACAAAATGAATAATTATGAAACAACAGTATTTATTTTATAAACATAATTTTACAAAATAGTTTGGAGTACAACAATTAAATGTAACTACTACCCCAAATTAATCTAATTCAGAGCAACGAGTCCTTATAGAAACTAAACTTTAATACAAATGACATTTAATTCAAACATCATACATAAAAGAAAATTTTCATAAATCTTTACCGTAGCTATTTGAACAAGATCATCTTCATATCTCGAACATATATGCAAATAAATACATAAAAAACAAAACAGATGACTGAGATATCTATAAACCATAAGTGGTGATTTTAATAAACTAGACACACAAAGGGGTCTACAGTTCATCTTAGAACTCAATTTCACATTTCTATCTCACTCATCTCAATCTTAAACTCATTTCTATCCACAAAATGTATAACAAATCTAAATGATTCAATAATCATTTAAGAAATTGTTAACTATATATCATTTCTAATCATCATATTTCTATGCAAGAAATAATCTAAATAGTTTCATTATCAACATAGTATCCTGACCCACGGTCAATTTACAGATTTTAATTCCATATAGTCTTTGACCCTCAATCAATATCAAATTCTTATATAGAATTCATATATTGATTCCAAGCCATTTAGCCCACAACTAGCTATAATATTTTGATATAGACACATTCTAATAATCACCACATGTCATACACACACCGACATCATCACAATTCTCATCTTAAACAGAGATATAAACACATTTTTCGCAATACCAATACAGATCTCAGACTAGAATCAGTATATACAAACACACGACCAATTATTATGGTAATAACCCATTATCAATATAATCTCATACTTACATTGATCCACAACCCATATAGCTTATCTGAGTAAGTATTCTAGACCATTCTATAATAACTCTCCTTTAAACTGCAAATTAGAGATAGTATTCTAGCTCATAAGCTAGAACCATGCTATCTTCAGATAATTGACCCACTGCCAGACATATCATTCTAAATCTAGATAATTATTTTTCACAATTTCTCTCACAGAACATAACATATCAATTCCATTTTACCTAGTAAAGTGTCAACTCATAACTTTTACAAATTATATACCAATGTAAAACTTCTATTAGGAAACCTAGAACTTTTCACTAAGTTCATCTCATAATCTTTCACACCTTACTAATAAACTTATTAATCTCTCACATCTTACTAATTAGCCTTTCATATTCTACTAATAATCACTACTTCATCAATCTTCTGTATTTAAGTATCACCAACTTAAATACCACATACTATTATCCATATTCATATCTTAACAACTTTATCATTCCTCAAATAATATCAATCCATTACAATATCGAACATTACTCAAAATAATATCAATATATTAATAATATCAAACATCATCCAAAGACAACTTTTCTGATGTGGAAGATCAGGTCATAAACTGCAACCACAAAGCATACTTAGTTTACCTTTGAATACAAATTATATTTACTCATCACAATTATTAAATAACCTTTACATGTCAAGTAAACAATACTTAACATTCAACCACACAACAAAAATCAATTAAAAACAATAACACACATAGTCTATTAAGATTTATTACCTCACACAGCTTATAAAATTCCACCCTCCTTACCTTGATAAGAACCTTTAGCCTAAGAGTAGAGTAGAACTTCCAAAATCTCCAATTGTCTTTGAAATATTTTCTCCAGAACTTTCCTTCACAGAAACTTACTTTCTCTCTCTAAAAACCATAGCTCCTCTCTCTAAAAATCACTAAATGAAACAGTGAAATTTGATGAAGAAAATGGATTGTCTAAAGGTTATTTATAGCCAAAGGCCCAACCCAAATTTGCCAAGCAAATAGAAATTCTAGTTTCCTCCCATCGTTCTCTATTGCTTGCGTCGCACCAACTCAAAATTCATTGAGCGAATTTAAATTTCATTGAGTGGAATTTCCTGTACAAAGGGGTTCTAGCTCTTTCTGCACTGCTACAAGTTTCGCTGAGCGATTACTTATAGAACTCAATTCTACATCCATTTCTAACTTATAACTAGGTACATACAAAACTTATTTCTAACACTTGTCTACTAACTTTGAATTTAATTTTCTGATAAACTTTATCTATAATATTTTATCTTATTAACTTAGAAGTAAAATTACGGATGTTACAAAAATGATTTTTAATTCAATTTTAAAATAATTTTATATTAATTCTTAGAATAAAGAAAGAGGTTTTGTGTTAAGTTTTAAACAAATATTCATTCTCATTATCATTGTTCTCTCCTTGGCGCCACCACTTCCAATTACCATCATCATTGTCATTATTATTGTCACTTACTACCAATATCATTCCACTTTTTTCATCATTACTATTATCGTCACTACTACCACCTATCATTACTATAATTGCCACCCATCATCTTTAATATTGTTGTCATTTCAACTATTACTATAGTTGTTGTAACATGCTCAAAATTTTAAAATAAAAATTATCTCATAAAATAAGTTAATAAAATGACTATCTAGATGTATAATAATTTACCTACTTAGTAAATAATAATAATATTAATCTATTATTTGATTTAAATAAATAAATAATTATAATAAAGATTCATTTCTAAAAAAAAAAGATATGGTAGAATTTATATTCAATCTAAAGGATTAGAGTTTATTATTACAAATGATTATTATAATTTAGATAAAATATTTGTTATATTTTAATTGGTGATCTATAACAATGATATGAATATTTATCATATTTATATTTGAATGTGTGATCCTTAATTATAACGTAAATATTTATCATATTTCATTTCAATACATCTATAATATGAAATTTAGATAAGATTGTGTTATTTAGTCATATATCATATTTAAGATAATAAAATAAAAATAAAGATAAAATAATATATTAAATTCCTTAGATAGAAAAAAAGATAATAAATTGATGAAAATCAATCAAATAATTAAAATATTAGATGGTTATGAATCTTAAGTGAAAATAAATTGATTTAAGATAATATTAGTTTTAAAATAAAAGTAAGATAAAAAGATAAAAGAATATTCGATTTCATTTTAAATTTAAACCATAAACTAATCTTTTATAATAATAAAAAAAAGGATAGAGAGAGAAATCAATTTTTAAGTTATTATATAAGGTCAAATAGTTTTCTTCAAACAATTATAGACTAGTTAGTTATTCAAGGATCGAGAAGAAAGGAGAGAAGAATAAACCAAAGTTGCAGAATTATGCTTCAAAAGGTGAGTAAAAAATCTTTTGAAACCCCTCATGTATGATTTTAAAAATTGTTGTTTTGTGTTTAATGTTTGAAAGTTGTTTTTATAATTGTTTGAGATACCTCCATTTGGAATGGGATGAAATTTGAGATACATCCCTGAGGAAGAGGTTTTAGATACCTCCATTTGGGATGGAGAAGAGATTCAGGATATCTCTATAATAGTATGAGGAAGGCAATGAGATGTCATTGTATAGAATATGAGCTCATAAACTTTTTTACGAATCTATGAAAACCTGGTTTTGGCGGCGATGGTAAAGTGGGAGTGAGTGATCATGAGTATTACTATGTTGTGTTGTGAATTAGATAATAATTTTCATATCATGCATGTATTATTAATTAAATTTTTATGAGCATGAATATTTTTATTTTAATTGTTGGTAGCATGATTGATTTTTATGGTTACCGTGCCAGTTGAAAACAAAACTATTTGCGAATTTTTTTTTAATTTGTTTTGTTCGCTAGGATTA
Source organism: Psophocarpus tetragonolobus (assembly GCA_037954015.1). Lineage (NCBI taxonomy): Eukaryota > Viridiplantae > Streptophyta > Magnoliopsida > Fabales > Fabaceae > Psophocarpus > Psophocarpus tetragonolobus. The sequence continues at coordinate 19,721,502 of CM075688.1, read as the reverse complement.
TATATCTCATTAAGTGTTTTTTTTTCCAAATAACAAAGATAAGGTCACATTGGAGGAGGAAATGTAAAGATTTATTTTCATTATTATGTATTTTATCTTATTTTAAAATAAATGTCTTTATAATTATTTTTATTTTCTATTGTATTTTTAAAAGGTCAAAATTTGAGAATTATATTTTGTTTCTTATATAAGGATTCTTGTATTTGCTTACCTTGTTTCAAAACAAAATTTATTATTTTTTTTATAATTTTTTACTATTTTATTATGTGTTATTACTATAACGAAGGATATTACATTTGTCTCTACCAAAATCATTGTCTTACCACCACCACAACCATGAGCATCCACTATCACAAAAAATAAAATGAAAAGTATTAAAATATAATTAAACAAAATAAAATGGATAAAAAAATGTTATTTTTGTTTGGATAATTTATAATAGTGACATATATATTTCATTCTATAATTTGCAATAACAACAAAGTGTAGTGTAGTAAAAAATATTATTTTTAGAATTATCTTATTTTAAAGTTATAATTTTTTTATTAAACAAAACTTAATACCAACATCAAATTTAGTTAGATTTAACCACTCAACGGGTTTAATTGATACAAAAAATACTATTTATCATATAAATAGCAACTAAAGTCCTAATTGAAAATAAAGTTAAAAATTTATAACTAATATTTTATCGTTCACCATTGCAATTTGTAAAGGTGTGATTATGCTCCAAAAAATATGTGAAATGCACTATAAGATAAAATTCATTAATAACTGTCCCAAAACTTGTTCTCAATCCCACAGAAAATTCAAAAGACACCAATAAGTGTTCTCTTTGACCATATATCACACATCTATATGAGAATGATCATACCTATCTATGACAAATAATGAGCATGTGATATTTTAAATATATATATACACACACTTTATCTTCAAAATTACCATGATTAAACTTTTGTGTGATGCTAATTTTATCTTCAAAATTGTCATCTCTAAATTGCCATCTCTAAAAACAAGTGATGTTTAGAAAACTTTATTGATAATGATTCTATATAATTGCGAGCAGTTTAAATTTTAGATTTTTTAAAATTTAAATAAATATTTAATTAATTTATTTATATATCCAACTTTTTACACATCCCTATTTCAAACCCAAAAATCATTTTGAAATTTGGTATATAATTTGAAAAATAACATTCCTGAAAAATACAATATGTTGTGTGCTCGGATGACTGAGCAAAAATAATTAGAGAAATATGGATAAAAATAATTTTATTTTATTCAGTTGAAGAGAAAAAAAATTTAAAACAAATAATTTAGATAAATATATAAAAAAAAAGTTAAACCATTGCTTATTTTATTATTTTTTTAAAATACTTAAATAAACATACTCTTTTATCACTATCCTTTGTGTATCATGTTTATTTACCAAACAAGTCTAATATTAAATAAGTAGTTATTATTATTTTTTTGACTGCTAAGGGTAGTTTTCTTTTAGAAGACGGCTAATGTAGTTATTATATTAGTACGTACAATATTTGTTTATTACATAGAATATTTGTTTGTTACTGCTATATGTTTGTTACATAGAATATTATATGTTTGTTATGTAAAATTTTTATACGAACTCAACTAAGAAATACTTCCACCTTTTTAAGTGATCAGCAGCCAATTGTCAAAAGTGAATTGCTATTAATTAAGCACGAAAGTTAAAACATACGAATTACACGAAATATGGACAGTGTCTTTTCAACACTTTTTTTTTTTAAAACAACTATTAGATCGTAAAATTATATTAATACTTTTACCTAACTTAAAATATTTTTTTCTCACAGAACTCGTAGAAAATAGGTAATTTCTTTTAATATCTCTTCATTTTAGGTCATTTTCTATTCACATCCCACGAATGTACTCACTTTTTTTATCCTAGGTCCCTTTAAAGAGTCTTATCACTTGTATGCATTGTTACCATCTCTTCAAAACACAGAGCTTTACTTACCGGTTGCTCACACATGTGCAATCTCTTCAAAAGAGCACTTTGCCTTCTCAATTTGGTTTCATTTTTAAACATTTTTTTTATCTCTATTTTTAGAAACTTCTCTGTCATGTTTCCTCACCTACATGACAAAAAATAATTTTTTAATTCACATAAAACATTCAGAATCACTTAATCCAAAAGACAAACATAGAATTGACAATTTGCATTCCGGATCACTTGATCCGGAACAACTGATCTGGAACAACTGATATGCATTCTGAATCAATTGATCTATAATATATTATGTGCATTTCGGATCAAATGATCGAGAAGCAAACAAATTATGAATCAATTGATCTATAATATATTATGTGTATTTCAGATCAAATGATCGAGAAGCAAACAAGATTTAGCAAGTATATTCTAGACAGGATGATTCAGAATGTACATAATGTGATCAATTGATTTGAAATACATTATGTACATTTCGAATCAGTCAATTCGCAAGTGTATCAAATTTGTATTTAAAAAGAGGTGGTTTGGAAGGATAATTTTTGTAATTTTCGGATTGGTTAATCTGGAAAACTATAAAACTTCCATTATCTTTCAGCGAAATCACTTTAAACCGATTCTAATTAATAAAAAATGCTAAGAAACCATAAAACTTAAATCAAGAAAATCATTCCTCATCGGTCTCACAGCCAAAAGCACGTGTTTGGAAATAATCCCATTCTTCTTGCTGTCGCAGGTAGCATTCCCAACCAACTCAAGCACCTCAACCGCTAAGTATTCGAGAACAGAAACCAAGTAAATAGGAGCACCGGCAGCACCTACCTTCCTTTCTTCAAGAAAAATCCCTCCGAATCAACTTGTCTGCTGTAACCAACTGGTTCGTAGAAAATTCTTTTTTTTTTTTATCCTTACATATCAAATAATTCGTAGAACACATGGACCACTCTGTCCTAGCTCGTAAAAGAAAAAATAAAAAACGAGTGGGTTATATGAGGTAGAGGGAGAGAGACTGCGTCAGAATGAAAGAAAAAATTATAAAATTAAGTTATATGGAGTAAGGATATTGAGGTATTTTTGTTTTTAGTTTTAATTAGTAGATGTTTAAAGAAAGGAAGTAGATGAGATCTACCATTCAGTTTTTCACTTTAAATGTTAAGTAAAATCATTTAAATGTATAAAAAGAAATTAAATTAAAATAGTCGTTCAAATGTTATTTAAAAAAACTAATTCCCAACCTTCAACGTTTTTCATGGTAAAAATTCGGGTAGTTATTATCACTAAAAAAAATTAACTAATGAATACAATTCCGTCTGTGTCGTTTTCCTCAGATAATCCATCAAGTTATTTTTACAAATTATTAATGAAAATTAACTTGTTCTAAAATTATTTATAAGGTAAATCTGTTATTTGTGAAAAATTTGTACTAATTTGTCTTTACTTTCTGAAAAATTAAAAAATCACATTGTGTTTGTGGTGGTATTATTTTTCTATGGTAAAAAATTTATACATATCTATTTTACTTTCTGAAAGCTTCTATATCTTTAATCTCTTCAATATATTTTTTATTAGTTGTGTAGAATTATTATTAGTAAATTTTGTCTTTTATAAAAAAAGTGAATATGTCTTGAGTGAATAATAAATCAAACCACTTATTAAAATTACAGTTTGAATGTTCCGTCATTTTTTAATAAAATAAAATAAAATAATACATGACATACTAAGTCAACATGAAAATATATAACAGCATATTTTATGCACTCAAATCACATCAGAGCAAGGAGTGAGCTATGCTTGATTTAAAGTCGTAATTCGTTTTTATGATTTTATTACGTGTTTAAAATTTATTTCCATTCACTAATTATTTTATAATTTATGAATTTCTATTGTTTTGGTATGCAAACCTATGGCTATAAGTTCAATCCACAAACATAACCAGCATTTAGTCAATCAATTTAAACTTAAATCAAGTATAAGTTGCCATTTCTTTACCACTTGAATTGCACGAGATGAAAGTAATAGCTTCCACTCATTAGACATAGTACGGCTTTACAAACATTAACCATACTAATTAAGCTCGCTGAGATATTTATAATTTAGAAGAAGTCATAAATAAATAATACTGTAAACACAGAAACCAAAATACTGATCATACTGCTGCCACTCTCATACGAATTATCCCGAATGGAAAATTAAAATAAATATAAGAAAGCCTTTGTCAAACAAGTGCACTCTCACCAAGCAATACATAGTTTTTAGCGTACAAGAACGCCCTGCAAATTACAGTTTATCCGTGTATAAAACCACAGAAACCAACTACGACTTTGGTCAAGCACAACTGGCAAGCTGTTACTTAGATGTGACTTAAGCATAAAATCATAGGTTTGACATGCGATTTTATAGGTCCACATTGAGATGACAGTCTATTTGTTATTTTATTTTTCAATTTTTTATGATAAAAAAATGAGGTTATTGTCGTACCCTAATTATGATCCGTGCTTTCACTCATTTTCAATCAAAATAAAATCATTTTAATAAATAATTTTATAACGTATCAATTTTGATAAATAATTTATAAATTTGATCAAAATGGATCAATTAACCCTTTTCTGGTTGTTGTTTTTACATAAATATTGTCTTTTTCATTATTAATTATGGTACAATTTAGTCTTTTTCATTAAAAAACTAAAATCACTCATTTTATAATCTACATCACTAAATCACAATTAAGAAAGAAAAATAAAACTTAGGTTTAAGTTTTAATTGGTAAGTTAATTAATTTCAACTATTGAATTTCGTACTAGAAAATACATCTACTGGGTAATCTAATTATTTTAGTTGTTAAATTTAGTATTTAATTTTCTGAAAACTCCAATTTGGATACTTCGGTTTTTAAAATGATTCAATGTGATAAGGTTTGTTCACTAAAACTAACTCCGTTATAAATTTTAACAACTTTATTTTTATTTTAATAACAATATTTAGCATTCATCGTAATTAAAAATAAATTATAATAAAATATAACTTTGAAAAAAATAATAAAATAGTAGCAATTTTTACTCATCACTTTACTTATTTTGAAAAATAAAATTCATCCTATCATCTTCTCCTTGCACCCCTACCTTTGATCAAAGTGAAGAGATGTTTAAGGTCCAAGTTTTGTTTTAGCTAAATGTCCAACTCTAATTTATTTAGTACTCATACTTTGAGAAGTGAAGACAATGCAATAATTTCTTTAACTTGGAACTTGATGATAAAGCATAGGATGATGAAGTGTATCTAAATTTATGGGTATTTACAAGATATCTTCATACATATTGATAATTATTTATAAATTGAGTGTGAGTATGTGATAAGTTTAGACTCTCAAAATTATATGGAAAAGGTGGACATGAAAACTAAAATACTTACGCTTTTGTCCGCACATTATTATTATTTATTATATATAATGTTAATTGTTATAATTATATATAATACTATGTAATTATAATTTTGAGGAAAAATATTCTTAAAAATTTTATCTGCATTATTTTCTATCATAAATAATAGAATTATAAAAATAAAAAATAGATAAATAATATATTTATACAAAATTAATAAGATAAAAATAAACTTACAATATCAAGTTATTTATAATAAAGTTATAACACTTAATAATTGTTGTGTAAATTAAATCTTAATAAATTATAACCCTACAGAGGAGTTTATGGTGAGTAGGGGAATCACGCAAGGTGATTCACTCTCACCTTCATTGTTCCTTATTGCAGTCGAAGGGTTAAGCCAATTAGTGAAGTTTGTAATGGAAAGTGGTGGGTGGAAGACATACAACATAGGGAAGGAGAGGCTTGGTGTATTGTATCTCTAGTTTATAGATGATACACTGTTGTTGTCAAGGGTGGATCAAGAATCAGTAGTGATGATGAGGACAGTATTACAAAATTTTGAATTGGTATCAAGCCTTAAGGTTAATGTCAGGGATGAATGGTTAAACAAAGCAGTAGCATGACTGAATTGTAAGGTGGGAGGAATGCCTTTTAAGTACTTAGGCTTACCAATTGGAGCAACTCGTTATAAGCTTAAGGCCAGTGGTGGAGGTGGTACATAAGCGATTGTAGATATTTGGAAACAATCATATTACTCTAGCGAGGAGGGAGGTTATCATTAAGATGATCTTGTCAGCACTTCCAGTATATTCTCTCACATGTTTTAAAGCTCCTAAAGGTATTATTTCTCAGTTGCATGCTCTATTTTCTATGTTTTGTGGGGTGATAAAGAGGAAACCAGGAAGTGACTTGGGTTTTTTGGGATAAAGTATGCCAGAGAAAGAAGGAGTAGAGATTAAGGCTGAGAGACTTAGGGAAGTTTAACAAGGTGCTACTTGGGAAATGGAAATGACGCTTGAGGGTAGAACATAAAAGTCCATGGGTTAAATTGTTGAAAGCTAAGTATGGGCAGAATGATGGGAATTGGAAATGCAGGAGGTCACATTGCTCTAGATGGTGAATGTATTTGCATTCGGTAGAGACGGAGGGGTCAATGAATCAGAGGTGGTGGCTTAGTAATATTAGGTGCATGATTGGAGATAGGAGGACAATTGCGTTCTGAAGGATATATAGGTGGGGGGTCGTAGTTTACAAGAAGAGTATCAAAGGCTGTGTAGAGTTGCGATAATGAAAAATAGATCAGTGAAAGATATGTTGGATCCGGAAAGAAGCTGTTGGAAGTGGGAATGGCGAAAGCAGTTATTTGTTTGAGAGAATGACCTTCTTGCTTACTTACAAAGAAAAGTAGGCACGTTACACCAAAGTCATAGAGTATAGTCATAGAGTATAGTCTTGATCCGGAAAAGAAGCTGTTGGAAGGTAGAGGGATCAAGACTATACTCTATGACTTTGGTGTATAAGGTTTTAGCAGCCGAGACAAATCATGCTAAAGATGCTTTTTTCAAGAAGATGGAAAGAAGGGGTCCCTCCAAAGATGTTAGTGTGGATACTAGATGCAAATCAAGCTCTAACTAAAGATACTTTAGTCAAGCAAGGAATTATCCAATAGGAGGCGCCTATGTGTGAGATGTGCGGAGAGAGGATGGAATTAGTGTCACATGTTCTCCTATCATGTATTGTGGTAGGAAGAGTTTGGGGAGAATTGTTCCACTGGTGAGGGGTGAGTGCAATGCTATATAGCAATTCGAAGGGCTGGTTAGGGGAACTATGGAAAAAAAAATCATGGACTTTTATGTAGTACGCTGTAGTTTGGCATATGTGGAAAGCAATAAATGTTTCAGTGTTCAGATCAATAGTTTATGAGGTTGAACATATAGTTCTTAACACACAAGTAAGCACATGAGAGTGGTATAAAACAACACATCTATCAAACTATACCCTAGTAGAATGGGTCATGAATCCGTGTTATCGTGTTAAGCGAACTTATTAACTCTAATGTAGGTAGACTTTTTAATTATTTTTTGTTTGTGTTTTGAATGTTACTGTTATTGGCTTAAAGAGACATATCTTGTATTTATCCTTAATTAATAATTTTTTTTGGCTTACAAAAAAAAAATTATTGAATTGTTTTGTGTTACTTACAATTATGTTTGTGATAACCTAAATGTTTATTTTTATAAAATTATATTTTAACATTATTTATATTAATATTTTATTTCATCCATAATCAAAATTTAATATGTAAAATTTATGATTATAATTATTTTACAAAACTGAAAGCTTATTCACACATATAATTAAAATAAGAGTTTAATTGGTATATACTATCAGTATAAAAAAGTTTTTTACATTGACATTCAATCACAACCATGTATTCATTGTAAATTTATTGACTTTACTCAGTAATACTTTAAAAGTTACATAAATAAAAAATCATGATTAAATGTCAGTGTAAAAATTTAAAACAAATATACATAAAATTACAAATTTAATATTTACCTATAAAGAATATTATATATTATATTTAATTACACAAAATTTCAAAGATATATTTATAATTTACTTTATATTTAATGTTATGTTAATTTATTTTTGTATTATATTTATTTATGTCTAAATAATATTGATTTATTATTCTGTATATAAATAAAGCGTGGATTATAGGTACTGGTATGAGCATATAAATATTTAGCTAATAGAAATAAACATTAGGATATTATGAGAATATTTGGAAATTGCCTATTTTTTGGCAATTGGGTTTTGAGATGGATAGAGAATTATTTATTAAATAGAAATTAATATATTGTGATGTTTTTAAAAATTGAGGTACCCAATTAAAATTTTTAAAGATCCAATATGAAATTAAAAATCAAAATTAATTAGCAAAACATTTATCAAGTGCTGAATAGGTTATTGTTTGGGCCGGGTTTTCATGTTGGATCTGTTATTTTTTGGGCCTTGAGTGTCATGGGTAGGTTTTAACTAAGCGGGTCGAATATTTCCGGAAGCTTCCGATCCATCATTGCGTTGGTGTTGGTGTTTGTGTTTGTTTATGCGGTGCCCTTTCTTACACTCTCTCTCTCTCTCTCTCTCTCTTTCTTTCTTTCTTCTTCATTTATTATTCTCTCTTTCGCTCTCTCCTCTGCAACTCTACACAAGCCGCTTAGGCTCATAACCCTATTCTGTAATATAAACACATATTCATGTTAAACACACTCAAAAATTTAACCTAATCAAATCACATAATTTATTGTTATTATTATCATCATTATACGATTATAGCGTTTCACTGTCGCTGATGGAGGATCAAGCGAATCAAGTGCCACCGCCGCGGGACGAAGAGGAGGATTCTAAGAAGGAGGAAGAGGAATTGATTGCAAAGGTTAACAAACTCATGGAGAAGATCACTTCTGCGCCTGATAACCCTAACGCCACCGTCCTCCATGCCCTCGCCTCTATTCTGGAAACGCAAGAGTTACGGTATGGTTGTTATCTTTGTTTTTCTTTAAGGGATTGTATTAACGTACAATCGCACACGCCGGATTTTATTAATTTCTGAGGTGTGTGCACATGAATGTATTTGTAAATTAGTTTTTATCAATGTCAATTTTATGTCATCTACGCGCGCGGTTATTGTTTTGATTCTGAATAGTGTATCTATCACTTTTTTTCTAATATTTATAGTTTTTATGGATAATTTCTTTCTGGGATTGGAATGTAGGTACATGGAAGAGAATGGCCATTCTTCCTCCAGCACTGCCCGTGCGGCGCATAGCATTGGTCGCCTCGGCGGTTTAATCCGGGTATTTTCTTGTCCAGCCGCGATTCTTTTTGTTGTTAATTTTGGGTATAGAGCTTCTTCTTAAGATAATTTTATGTTTTGAATTATTGAGATTGTAATTTGGCTCTACTGTCATTTGCAGGAAAATGATGAGTTCTTTGAGTTGATATCTTCAAAGTTTCTCTTAGAAACAAGATACTCGACTTCCGTTCAAGCTGCTGCTGGCAGACTTCTCCTATGCTGCTCCCTAACTTGGATTGTAAGATTTCCTTTTCATTTGTGTCTTTCTGTCTGCTGTTGTTAATTCTTTTTGCTCTATATGTTGTTAAACTGATCTGTTGGAGTGTGAATGGACAGTATCCTCATGTTTTTGAAGAAAGCGTGATGGAAAACATTAAAAATTGGGTTATGGATGATAACACTGGGTTGCCTCCCGAAGAGCAGAATCTGAAGCATAATCCAAGGAGAAGGGAGGCATCGGACTCTGAAATGTTGAAAACCTATTCTACTGGACTCCTTGCTGTGTGTTTGGCCGGGTATGCCACGCTGCTTATTCTACAGGCAATTTTTAGATTACTTGCTTTGATGTTTGGCTTTATTTTGGGCTTTAATTTTTTTTATGGTCGTTGTTATCTTGCCTATCCCTGTTTTTTTATTTCTTATTTTTCTTTTAATTTTCTAATTAACTTTCAAATGATCTCAGTGGAGGTCAAATAGTGGAAGATGTATTGACATCTGGCTTGTCAGCTAAGCTTATGCGTTATCTTCGTTTACGCGTGCTGGGAGAGACAATTGGCAACCAGAAAGATGTTACTCTTATAACAGAGAATAGGCATACATCTGCGAATGCATCAGGGAGAGGTAGAGAGGATGGCCGTGGTAGATTTCGCCAGCTCCTTGAATCAAATCATTTGGATGATACTAGAATGATTGATGAGAGATCTATAGATGATGTAACTCTAGAAAGGCTTCCTGATAGAAGCATTAGTGGACAAACTTGCCAAGAAGGATCTTGGATAGATGGTGAACCACCTGATGGGCTAGGTGAAGGTGCTGATGTCCATGAGGTAGATTCTGATGGGGAGGATAGATGGCGCTGTAGAGATATACGTGATGGAAGGATAAAATATGGTGAGCATGATGACAATGCTAGAGATGATTCTTCAAGGCGGCGTGCTAACCGTGGGTGGGGAAGATCTAGAGGGAAAGGAAGGGTCAATGAAGGGACTCTAGAGACTGATTCCAATTTGTCATCTCCAGGTTCTGGTAGTCGATTAGGACAGGGGCGGAGTGTTAGGGATAGAAGTGCAATTAGGAATGCCGATGTTAGAAGGGTGACTGATTCAAAGAAGATTCTTGGCAGGAGCCCTTCTGAGTCGTCTGCTTTAGAAAGAGAGGATAATGATGATTGTTTCCAAGAGTGCCGAATTGGAAGTAAAGATATTACTGATCTTGTCCGGAAAGCAGTTCGAGCAGCTGAAGCTGAAGCTAGATCAGCCAATGCACCTGAAGAAGCTGTGAAAGCAGCTGGTGATGCTGCTGCTGACCTTGTTAAAACTGCAGCTTCAGAGGTATTCTCAGAGTCATTCTCAGAGTCATTCATGATTTTCTACCAAAATTGTACTTTGTGCTCAATACTACATTAGTTCAACTCAATACTAAAATAGTTTATTTGGCATCATATTCAGGAATATAAATCTAGTAATGATGAAGAAGCAGGTTTTTTGGCTGCTTCGAGAGCTGCATCAACTGTTATTGATGCCGCATCTGCAGTTGAAGTTTCAAGGTATGCCAGAATATAATTGACTAGTACCTTTTAAGATCTGATTAATTGAATGAACACATTTCAAGAATATTTTTTTAATAATGTTGTTCTTTGGCTCGTAGCAGGAGTTCTATCTGTGACAATACTGTAGCAGAGGACGTTGGTGGTAAAGAAACAGAAACTAATGAGGATATTGAAGAGTACTTCATCCCAGATACACAATCACTTGCACAATTGAGTGAAAAATATTGCATTCAGTGTCTTGAGTTACTTGGAGAATATGTAGAAGTTCTTGGCCCTGTGTTGCACGAGAAGGGGGTTGATGTGTGTCTGGCACTTCTGCAGCAGAATTCTAAACATCGGGAGGCATCCAAGGTTGCTTTGCTGTTGCCTGATGTCATGAAGCTAATCTGTGCTTTGACAGCACATAGGAAATTTGCTGCATTATTTGTGGACCGTGGGGGAATGCAAAAGCTGCTTGCTGTACCTAGAATGGCACAAACTTTTTTTGGCCTTTCTTCCTGTCTATTTACTATTGGTTCTCTTCAGGTATTCTTCTTGTTTAATAGTGTAGTTGTGATAATTGTGAATTGAGATGCCTATATGTTCTGTCTCTCTCACGCACACACTCATGCACAACACTGCTATATTTTCTGATACCAGATGATTATTTCAGGGGATAATGGAACGGGTTTGTGCTCTTCCATCACAAGTTGTTTATCATGTTGTTGAGTTAGCTCTCCAACTCCTTGAGTGCAATCAAGATCAAGCCCGGAAGAATGCAGCATTGTTTTTTGCCGCTGCATTTGTCTTCAGAGCAGTTCTTGATGCCTTTGATTCCCTGGATGGATTACAGAAATTACTGGGCCTTCTAAATGAAGCTGCATCCGTGAGATCAGGAGTAAATTCGGGAGCCTTGAGTCTATCTAACTCGGGATCACTTCGAAATGATAGATCTTCTGCAGAAGTGCTGACATCATCTGAGAAGCAGATAGCCTACCACACTTGTGTTGCCTTGCGACAATATTTCAGGGCACACCTCCTTGTATTGGTGGATTCCATTCGTCCAAACAAAAGCAATCGAAGTGCTGCTAGAAATATTTCAAGTGTAAGGGCTGTATACAAGCCACTTGATATTAGTAATGAGGCAATAGATGCAGTATTCCTACAATTACAAAAGGATCGGAAGTTAGGTCCTGCATTTGTGAGAACACGCTGGCTAGCAGTTGAGAAGTTCTTGGCATCTAATGGACATATTACTATGTTGGAATTGTGTCAGGTATGTCATAATTATTTTACATGTTACATGTATCTTGCATTTTCTTTCTTTGTTCACTTATTGTTCTTTTGGTTGTTTGTAGGCCCCACCTGTGGAGCGATATCTGCATGATTTGCTTCAGTATGCATTGGGTGTTCTGCACATTGTTACATTGGTACCTAACAGTCGTAAGATGATTGTAAATGTAACATTAAGCAATAATCGTGTTGGTATCGCTGTAATTTTGGATGCTGCAAATATAGCTAGTAATCATGTCGACCCTGAGGTAAGTTTCTTCTGGTAGAAATTCTAGTGATCACTGCCCTAATTTCTGCTGGTGGTAAAAGAAATTCTTTTAGGATTTTGACTTACACTCTGTATCCCAATATTTGATTTCTTAACTTCTTGTTTCCAACTACTTCTCCATTTCAGATAATTCAACCTGCATTAAATGTTTTAGTCAATCTTGTTTGCCCTCCTCCTTCAATCAGCAATAAACCAGCTATGGTTGCACAAGGTCAGCAGTTGGCGCCTTCCCAAACTTCCAATGGTCCTCCTTCTGAAGCTAGAGATAGAAATGCTGAACGTAATACCAGCCAGATTGATCCCAGGGAGAGGAATGGGGAGGGCAATGCTGTTGAGCGAGGCAGTGCTGCAGGACTAAATACACAGCCTTTTAATAGTACTCCACAAACTCCAGTTGCTTCTGCAACTTCTGGATTGGTTGGCGACAGAAGAATATCTTTGGGCGCAGGAGCTGGTTGTGCTGGCCTTGCTGCACAATTGGAACAGGGATATCGTCAGGCAAGAGAGGCCGTCCGCTCTAATAATGGTATAAAGGTTCTTCTGCATCTCCTCCAACCGCGCATATATTCACCTCCTGCTTCTCTGGACTGTCTTCGTGCTCTAGCATGCAGAGTCCTGCTCGGGTTAGCTAGAGATGATACTATTGCACACATATTGACAAAGCTTCAGGTAAATAGCTATACTGATTTTTATTGAATTCAGTCATCCTCAAACTGGATTCTATCCTTTGGACCATCGGATCCTGGTTTGATGGGTTTGGAATAGTCAGTATGAACTGTGGAAATTGAGATAACCGTGCTTCTACTTTTTTTCTTGTATACCAGCTTAAATTATTTTGGGAAGATGGCTTTGTAAAATAAAATATATATTGTAAGATGTATGAATTTAATATCCTTTTTTTTTTCTGTATGGGTCTTCTAGGTTGGGAAAAAGCTATCTGAACTGATTCGGGATTCAGGCAGCCAAACACCTGGAACAGAGCAGGGTAGGTGGCAAGCTGAACTTTCCCAGGCCGCAATTGAGCTTATTGGGGTGAGCAGCATTTCCATCCTTTGGTGAAGCTGAAGTTTGTGTTTCAGTGTATCATGTATTGGTTTCAGTAAACAGTTGTTTGGGAGTTATGTTTTTTGTTTACTGTTTTTAATGTGCATCTATTTAGTTGACTTGTTTTTTATCCTAGTTTAATTATACATTTGATCCTTATAGTTTCAAAAACTTTCCTTTTAAGTCCCTATACCTGAAGAAAACATCCCATTTTAGTTCCTTCACATACCATTTTTATTCCCTTTTAGTCCCTACACAATACAGTATTAAATCACTTTTAGTCTAGGGACTAGAAGAAAAATAAACATGTTATCTATCTAAATAAGTAGCTGCAGCAGAAAAGAATAAACCATGAATGTACAACATAAAAGTGTATCTGTGCAGAGCATGAGGATAAATTTTCAAACTTGTGCTATCTCATATATGTGCAATTATATGGTCAAAATTGTGTCTTAGAATCAATTCAAACAATCTTGACCATCTGTATATTGTTCTATCACTGAAATTGTGTATGTGTTCACTTGGGTGCCACCAATTTTTGTGTTTGTTCTGTCAAAATTGTGTTGCACAACCACACAAGTGCATGTATGTGTTTAATTGGGTATTGAGTATTTGCCATTATAGGGAAGTGTATGTAGGATCTCAGTTTTGAAAATTTAAAACTTGTACCATAATTCTGCCAAATACTATAGTGCTTAGTTTCTTAGTCTTCACCACCCATGTTTGCAAAATGCCATAAAAGTAATGCTTGAGGGTATTTGCTAGAGTATTGCTCTATTAGTTCAGGACACGAGATGAAGCCCATTAAATGACTTGAGGAGGATGAATGTGTTGGTTGCCATTGACTTATCAGTTTAATGTTTGGTTATATGCTATTTAGAAGAATATTAGATCACAAGTTGCTTCTTATATTTCCCTGTTTTCAATTCGCATTAAAACTTTATAATTTTAAGTTACAAGTTTGGTGGATATGTTTCTCAACATGTATTGATTACTGAATTTTGTGTTAGTTTCTATTTGTCACTTATGTTACACGTTTTAGTAATTTGTCTATGATTCATGACGGTTGTAAAATTTCTTTAAGAGGAGATAATCATAGTGATAAGAAACATCAGTTCAAAGTAATGCTGAATTGGGATATAATAGTATTTCTTTTATTTTTCTCATGAAAATTCAAATTTCTCCTAAAGGCTACAACTATTGTGCTTAAAGTTTCTTAGGGAGAGCATAATACGGGATTTTATAACTTGGCAGTAATAATGACTAATGATGGGCACTAGTATTTTTAGTATCACTTTCTGACTTTGGAATGGAAGCTGATTCAGTTGAATCTATTTCCAGCTTCATATTGATCACAGACTGGGTATCTACACTCATTAAGTAGACAAAACTATTGAACATAAGTACATTCAGACTTTAACAAATTAGCTCATTCAATTGCGTGCACTATGAAAACGAAGTTTCTTAATTAAAACATGGAAAATCAGGTCTACCATGGTGATCTTGCTTAAACTAAGAATAAGATAAACCGACTATGTCTCTTTTATGAAGACTGCTATTGATACTTCTGTTGAAATTGTATTTGTAGATTGTGACCAATTCTGGGCGTGCAAGTACATTAGCTGCTACTGACGCAGCTACTCCTACTTTAAGGCGCATAGAAAGAGCAGCTATAGCTGCTGCCACTCCTATTACATACCATTCAAGGTTTTTTTTTTCTCTAAATTTTACCATTCAGGATTCTCCTATACATGTGCTTCCCCTCACCCCCTTGGGGGCTCCCTTCTTATGGCTGATGGTTCTTCTGTGTTATGCTTTTTGTTTCAGGGAACTCTTGCTCCTTATTCATGAACACCTACAGGCTTCTGGATTGGGGCAAACTGCTTCTTTGTTGCTTAAAGAGGCTCAGTTGAATCCTTTGCCATCATTGGTTCCTCCCTCTTCTCTTGCACAACAGCCCACCACACAGGAAGCTTCCTCAACTCAAATTCAGTGGCCCTCTGGTCGTACTCCTTCTGGATTCCTCACTAACAAATTGAAGTTTAACGCAAAGGATGAGGATGCCAGCATGAAAACTGATTCTTACTCTGCAAAGAAAAAAGCGCTGACTTTCTCATCATCTTTTCATTCAAGACTTCAAATTCTTGACTCTCAGCATTCATCAGTTAGGAAATTGACAAATACTTGTAAAGAGTCTTTAGAAACTAGTGCGGTAGAGACTACAGCTGAATCTTCAGTCAAACATAACATTGATACTGGGTCTCAGTTTAAGACTCCAAGTACCTTGCCAACAAAACGAAAGTTTTGTGATTTAAAAGATATATCAATGTTTTCATCATCTGGAAAAAGATTAAATGTTGGTGATCAAGGACTTCGCTCTCCTATTTGTTCAAGTGCAATTCGTAAAAGCAGCCTGCAGACTGATGCTGTTGGGCTTTTCACACCAATTTGCAATCAGAGAAATCAACAAGGCCGATTTACAGGTGACATGGTGGACGAGAATCAGTACAGTAATTCAAATCTAGGTCAGATGACAACATCCTCCCAAGTATTAAATGACATTCAGCCCAACAACCCTGAGCGTGTAACATTAGATTCTCTGGTGGTTCAGTATTTGAAGCATCAGCATCGTCAGTGTCCAGCTCCTATTACTACTCTTCCTCCACTGTCTCTTCTGCACCCACATGTTTGTCCTGAACCAAAGCGAAGCCTTGATGCCCCTTCTAATGTGACAGCTCGGCTTGGTACACGCGAATTTAAATATATGTATGGGGGAGTGCATGGGAATCGCAGGGATCGTCAATTTGTTTACAGTCGGTTTAGGCCATGGCGCACTTGTCGGGATGATGCTGGTGCCTTGTTAACTTGCATTACATTTGTGGGAGACTCTTCTCACATTGCTGTTGGAAGCCATAATGGGGAGCTCAAATTTTTTGATTCCAACAACAGCAATGTGGTGGAGAGCTTCACAGGTCACCAAGCTCCTTTGACTCTTGTTCAGTCTTTTGTTTCTGGTGAAACCCAGTTATTACTTTCTTCAAGCGCCCAAGATGTTAGATTATGGGAAGCAACATCAATTTTAGGTGGTCCTACGCATTCATTTGAAGGATGCAAGGCTGCCAGGTTTAGCAATTCTGGTAATGTTTTTGCAGCCTTGTCAGCAGAATCTGCACGGCGGGAAATCCTCTTGTATGATGTCCAAACATGTCAGGTAGAGTCAAAGTTGTTGGATACATTTACAACTTCTACAGGGCGAGGTCATGTTTATTCTTTAATCCATTTTAATCCTTCCGACTCAATGCTGCTTTGGAATGGTGTCTTATGGGACCGGCGGGTTTCTGGGCCTGTTCATCGCTTTGATCAGTTTACAGACTATGGTGGTGGAGGCTTCCATCCTGCTGGCAACGAGGTATGCATAATGTTGCATCTATCCAAACCAAATAAACCTTTTCCTGCCGGTTAGCTACAATCAAAACCCCATATTGTTTATTATAAATCAGAGAAATAAGGAGTAAAATTATCTTAATTTGAAGTGGAGAAGTGTTGTTTATGGTTTTGTGATTTCCCTCCAAATTCTAGAATTATTAAATTTGACACCAAACAACATTGATAGCATTATAGTGACCATATAGTAATTTTTCAATTATTTTATTTGATTATATTTGTGTACAAGGCCATTTTCTGACCTTTATCTTTTGTGCTTGTAAAAAATTGTTTATTAACCAGGTTATTATAAATTCTGAAGTCTGGGATCTGCGCAAGTTTAGATTGTTACGTAGTGTACCTTCATTAGATCAAACCTCAATAACATTCAATGCACGTGGGGATGTAATGTATGCAATCTTAAGGAGAAATCTTGAGGATGTAATGTCAGCAGTCCACACTCGTCGTGTCAAGCATCCCCTTTTTTCAGCTTTCCGCACAGTGGATGCAATAAATTATTCTGATATTGCTACTATCCCTGTAGACCGCTGTGTTCTTGACTTTGCAACTGAGCCAACAGATTCATTTGTCGGGCTTATTACTATGGATGATCAAGATGAGATGTATGCTTCTGCTAGAATCTATGAAATTGGTCGTCGAAGGCCAACTGACGATGATTCTGATCCTGATGATGCTGAAAGTGAGGAGGAAGATGAGGATGATGATGATGATGATGCTGATGTGGATCCTCTTTTAGGCCCTGGTCTTGGTGGGGACAGTGGAAGTGATGCTGATGACATGAGCAATGATGAAGACGATGATGATGATAGTGTAAGTGAGCTGGATGAAGACGAAGATGGAGATTTTATTTTGGACGATGTAGACTTTGATGGAGGACCTGGCATATTGGAGATTGTGACAGAAGGTGATGAGGATGATGATGATAGTCAGGTACTTGAATCCTTAAGTAGCGATGATGAGGATTTTGTGGGTAATGGCTTTGGTTATTAATTTTTAATCGAGAAGCTGTAATTATTTCTTTCTTCATTATATTCATTTTTGAGCAATAGGTCATTTTTTTTTTGCTCAAAATTTTGCTGTTATCTTTCACCTTTATGTTCACTGCGAATTTATTACTATGCTGTAAGGTCTAGAAGCGCAGTTTGTATATAATGTTACAAAACCGCCGTTTTACCGGGAGCCACAATGTGGCCTATGATTTTTCTGCTTCTAGATATTCGGAGCAGAGATGTCCACGTTCGTAGTAATAAGGTAATAGAGGAAGAAAGATTGTATTCCTTAACTTGCTTCACGCAACATCTAGATTGTGTTCTAAATTTTTTAGTAGGACTATTATTCTGCTGACCGAAAAGATATTTGACAGTGTGCATAGAGCTTAACAGTAACCCAACCTTACTCTTGGAATACATTTTCTGTATTCATTTAACAAGACTTCTGTTGCCATCAAATTTGCTTCCGTTTACTACACCTCTTTGGTTTCCATGTTTTTTCTAGAAAAAAGGATAATGCTTTTGTCTGTTTAACGCTAGCACTATAATCATTCTCGAGTACTTATCATGATAACTGAGCAGAACATTCCACACCATCTCGCATTGTGATCCAAGTGTGTTTTGATGTGAAGAAAGAGAATGAAATTTAGAAAATTTGAATTAAATTATTTGATAAATAAAATGGTAAAAAATGTGGGATCAATATGGAAAGTAGATTTTTAAACAATTTCACCTTACACAATTTCACACAGATAAATACTAAATAAGGATTATAAGTGTAGACAGGTACTTGCCGCTTCCTTCTCAATTTTGGTTCTAACCGCCGATTATTGCAGCAAATGGACTTTCATATAAATACCCATATTTGCGTTAACACCTTTTAAATCCATTTTTGTAAGATTGGGTGTTAAAAATGTGATCATCATTTTTTTGGAAACATAAAAGATAGATGATTAGCTAAAAGCACGGATTAAAATAGAACTTTAATAATATCATCTGTGTAAAAATTTTTAGATTATTAATTATTTAAATATTATGATTAACATAATTTTTAAAAACTATTAGTAATTTATTATTAAAATAGATTTTTTTATACTATTAATATATAAGTTTTTTTATCCCTTTCTTTGAAGATTTTTTTAGAAGATTTATTTATTCATTCGAGTTTTGATCTTGTAAATAACGAAGACTTTGTCGACAGAAATAAAATAGATTTTGGTAATCTTCGTGCTAAATCTTTTATTGTCCATTCGAAAAATATCTTTGTTTATTTTTTAAAAAATAATTTATTGTTTTAGTATTTGAGATTACTATAATGCTAAGAGTGTAATTAGTATGCATTACACAACTATTCGTTTATATAACTTTTAAAGTGGATAAAGTTAACAAACTTACCATAAACAAAAGATTGAATGTCAATTTTTAAAAGTTTATACACTAATGATGTATATTAATTAAATTATAATATTAAATGGTAGATTATTTTGGTTAAAAAAATATTGCTTTCTGCAAAATAATCATGTTACTATCACATAAATCAACTAATGTGAAAATGTTTCAACTTAACTATCGGTCTTATGTTTGAGTTTGGTTAGTTACAACATCTTTCTACCAATTAGTTAATGGATTTGACAAGAAAAGAACTAACATGTTAAATAAACTAATTGAAATAAAAACATATCTAAAGATAAATTATTTTTTGTAATATAAAAATTTGTATTTTACAATTATTTTTTTATAATTTTTCTATTAAGTTCTTTTTATACTATTTTTTATGTAAAATTTATGTTTTAACATTAATTTTCAATAATTTTTTAAACAAAAAATTATTATTATTATTAACCCTACATATGGGAGTATGTTTAGATAAAGGATGCAGGAGTTTCTTCTAAATAATTCCTTCTCAATCTAATAAATTATGTTACAGAAGAAGATACATTATTACACATATACAAGTGTTTATAATAGTTTTTTTCTCTAAAATCTTAAGTTTAAAGAATTTATTTTAGATAAGTTAATTTAATATTTAGATGATATATAAATAAATAGTGTTTATCCAAAAAAGATTATAAATACATGAGTACTTTTATATTACTAAAACTTTGAATTTAAGAATGGATTCTATAGTCTAATTTTAAATAGCCAAAAATTTCTAAGTTGTAGTTTTTTTCAACAATTCATTTTTTCAGTTGTTTTTACATTTTTCAACTACGTTTTAAAAAAATTATTTAAATAAAAATTATTTAAATAATAATGAGTTATAAAAAATAAATATATTGAGAAGGGGTCAGGTTGTATCCATACATGATTGTATGTATAGCATCACATTTGGACTCAAAGGTAGTCTATGTGCAACATCACTTCAAATGGATCTTAAGAGGTGCAGTGTGTAGTGTAATAATAATGTGCAGTTCTGGTGTGCAAAACTCAGAACCTAGAAGCTTATATGCTTGGAGATCTCTGAATCCTAGTACCCTTAAGTTGAACTATGATGTTGCTGTTCTCCAATCTTAAAGGATGGTAGGTGTTGGATGTATGTTTAATAGAAAGTTTGTATTTGGATACTCACATTCAATCTCTTATTGTGATATGGTTCAGACTTAGCTTTAGTCATTTTGCATGCTTTGAGAGTGTCATATGAACATGGCTTTCGAAACTTGTCAATTGAATATGCTAGTAGATGATTTTGCCAAACTAGAATTAGAAAGCCACTGTGACAACGAGATTTTGTGAATTTGAATTGGTACAAACTAAATTTTCAATTTCCACCTACTCGTGGATAAATATCAATACACCCTTAATGATTTTACTATTCGGAAATGCATTGTCAGAGTAAAAAAATTCAACTTTTTTTACTCTCTGGTAATGCATTGCTGGAGAAATAAAAAAAAAATTGTAAATTTTTTTACTCTCCAGTGTTGCCCTGCCGGAGAAGTAAAGATTGCAATATATTCTGACATTTTTTTTACTTATATTGTTGATGAAACATTTTACACTACTAATAGTTCTTTTCTATTTTCTTCCTTCTTGCATGTCTAATAGGAAACTCATTTTTGGTAATGATGTCTGGTTTTCTTATCTTGATGCTCACACACTGGTTATGGGTCATCTGCTTAAATATGCATCACATCAACGTGTCCAATTCATTCCAAAAGAATTCAAGGCATCATTGTCACAAAAAATCTAATATACTCCTTTTGTGTTATATACTAATACTTTCCAGTTTGAGAGTAAGATTTTACAAGATATTTATTTTCATCCATTTTTTAGATAAATACTAAATACTACTAGTACCTTAAAATATTGGTTCGAAATAAAAGTAGATTTTTTATTAACATATTTTATTGTAATTTTCAACATATATCTAATGGTTTTTTGATAAAAAATATTACCATTTTAATTAATATTCTTAAAATACTACTATTTAACAAAAACTAACATGTTTATCCTAATTCACAAATAAAAATAGGAATTTAAATTCAATTTAGATAAAAGTGGTACATTTAGTTTGATCAATAGATGAAATTATTAGATAAAAATCAAATAGTTTAATTTACTAACTTTACCAAATGTTAGAAGTGTCAAGATGTGTTCGGTCCGGGGGTCAACTCAACCCACCACATGTTTGGGTCATGTCGGGCTAGAAAAATTTATGTTTCATGAAACGGTCTCACTTATGTAACCCGACCTACCCAACCCGTGAGTTTGATGAGTTGAGATCAGGTCGGACCGAGTTGGAACACTAGCCCATTTTTTCTAATTTCGTTTTTCCTTTTCAGTTTTCCTCCCAAATGTGAAACCCCTAATACTACCGAAGTCAAAGTCAAATTTTTCTTGAAATCTGAAAGTGAAACCTCTAATTTGCATGTTGTTTTAATATTATGTATATATATTGTTTTAATATTATTTATAATTTATATGTTGATAACATAAATTCATTATGTATATATGTTATTTTAATATTATTTATAATTTATATTTTTTTATAACTTAAAAAGAAAAAAAATAAAAAATTAAATTTAATAATTAATTTTTTTGCAAGTCTGATGGGCTAGCCTACCTAACCTACCAGCTTGTGGTGGGTCAGGCCAGACAGAAAATTCAGATATCTTTACTTTTTGTGAGTCAGACTAACTCAACCCGTCGTGATAGGTCAATCCGTTTAGAGTAGACTAACCTGTATTGACACTTGTGCCAGATCCAACAAATTGTTGTTAAGATGGAGAGAGAATCAAAATTAAAGAATGAGGGGGGGGGGGGGGGGGGGGGAAATGAGAAAGATACCGTGAAAAGAAAATCAAAGGTAAAGAATGAAAAAGAAAGAATTTAAGGTATGATAGGGGACAAAATTAGTATTTTAAAATATTAAAATAATATATTTTGTTATCATTTAAAAATAAGAAAAGAGAGAGTGGTGAGTGGTAATAATGAATGTATGAAAGCGTGGTGGAAGGCCGAAACCCTGGGTCTGCAGTGGTTGCTTGAAGTTGATACTGACAGTATCACACTCACTCTCTCCACAACACAATGATTATGGCAGGGGCAGCCAAAACCCTAACAAATCTTTCCCCATCTCTCCCATTCCCACTCAAACTCCATAACCCCTCCACCCGCCTTAGCCACCGCGCCATTTCCGCCGTGGCCAACCCGCCGCCCCTTACCGCTGACTCCACCACTCCGGGTCAGTACCGAGTCGACGTCCTCTCTGAATCCCTCCCCTTCATCCAGAAATTCCGCGGAAAAACCATCGTCGTCAAGTACGGCGGCGCCGCCATGAAGTCCCCGGAGCTCCAGGCCTCCGTCATCAACGATCTGGTCCTCCTCTCCTGCGTCGGCCTCCGCCCTGTCATGGTCCACGGCGGCGGCCCCGAGATCAACTCCTGGCTCGGCCGCCTCAACATCCCCGCCGTCTTCCGCGACGGCCTCCGCGTCACCGACGCTGACACCATGGAGATCGTCTCCATGGTCCTCGTCGGTAAGGTCAACAAAACCCTAGTTTCCCTCATTAACAAGGCCGGCGCTACCGCCGTCGGCCTCTCCGGCATGGACGGACGCCTCCTCACCGCCCGTCCCGCCCCCAATGCCGCCGACCTCGGCTTCGTTGGCGAGGTCGCTCGCGTGGACCCCACCGTCCTCCGCCCCCTCGTGGACTCCAACCACATCCCCGTTGTCACCTCCGTTGCCGCCGACGAGTTCGGACAGCCCTACAACATCAACGCCGACACTGTGGCCGGAGAATTGGCCGCCGCGCTAGGCGCCGAGAAGCTGATTCTTCTTACCGATGTGGCGGGGATTTTGGCGGATCGGAACGACCCTAACAGCCTTGTGCAGAAGATTGATATAAAAGGAGTGAAGAAAATGATGGAAGATGGAAAAGTTGGCGGTGGAATGATCCCTAAGGTTAATTGTTGCGTCAGATCCCTCGCCCAAGGGGTTACTACCGCCAGCATTATTGATGGTAGGGTTCCTCACTCTTTGTTGCTCGAGATTTTAACCGATGAAGGTGCTGGAACTATGATTACTGGCTGATCATTTCCCTTTTCTTTTCAATCATTTATTTGCTACCTTCCTTTCTTCTTGCATTGCATCACTTCTTATTCCTCCTTATTTAAGTGCATCTAATGTTTGAGATGCTTCAATTTAATTCAAACCAGCCTCTTCAAACTTCAAACTAATACCATAAACCTTCATTCATTTCCTCATATTATGTTCCAGAATCACACATTTCTTGGATTATATCCAAGAGCCATAAAACTGGGTTCCTTCACTTGTAGAAATGTTTGAGAAGCAACAAATTAATCGGAACATTGTTAAACAATCCAAACTTTTATTCGATTGCATCCACTATCCTCTCAGCGTCGGCATTTTTACTAAGCAAAAGAAACATTTTATTTTTGCCCCTTTTTTTGTGTCTTGATACAACAAATCACCGAAAGCTCCTTTTAATGATTAATTGTTGTCACCATGTACAAAGATGATCCTACAGTCAAACTCAACGTTTACTAATTACTAACTAGATAACACTGTTAGGACAAAAAAAATTTATATCTAAAGCTCCAATTGATATCTTGAAGAGGCAATAAAAGGAAAAAAATAATACCTCGCATACTCAAAGGATTATTTGCTAGATATTTTTGTTGTGAAAGGGTTGTTGAAACTTGACCCCTCTGAATTTTTTGAAATATGTCAAACGTATAAATTGGCTAATTGTTAAGGATGATGAGATTAAAAAAAATATATTGATTCTACTTAAGGGTTTCAGATAAAATTTGAAGAAATAAGCTTGTTTTGATAGCTTCTTGGAACGATTCATATTGCCATGATCAAATAAGTTTTTATCGAAAAATAACAAAAGTTTATATCTAAGTGTTCAGAAAACAGAACAAGTGGAACTCCTATGAAATGTTTTCACAAGGCATTAAAGGTACAATTTTTGTGAGAAGATTTCATCATTCATCGAGTTGTTTAGA
Source organism: Psophocarpus tetragonolobus (assembly GCA_037954015.1). NCBI lineage: Eukaryota > Viridiplantae > Streptophyta > Magnoliopsida > Fabales > Fabaceae > Psophocarpus > Psophocarpus tetragonolobus. The sequence goes on along the minus strand of CM075688.1, from coordinate 19,697,012 downwards.
AGATCTTCTAAGAAGAAATGTTCAAAAGATTTCATCATCGATATGTTTAGAATATCTTATCAGGAGATTTATTCTACAGACTATTAGAATACTCGCTATCAGAAGACTGCACTAGAATATGGCAAATCTATCTTACATATGGTGACAGAATCTTATGATAAGAATACTTCACTCTATTTCATAAGACTCAAAACAGAAGATTTCCAGATGATTTCATCTTCCTAGTTTTATTTAGAACAGTCCATCAAAAAATGTATCTCTTATAGAATACAACAGGGGTACAAGTTCTCCAAGTTGCACAGTCGTACTCATCAAGTCGCAGTCTTTTTCTCCTTATACTTCCTTATATTTCTTTGGGCACCTTCTTAATACATTAGAGATTAAAATACCTAATTTGAACTTGTATTATAAATATCATCTCTGTCATCCACCAAGTCATTATCAATGGTGTTCCTGCCATCGTCTCTTACTCTCAAAATCCCACAAATGTTGGAACATCACGTCCACCATAACTCACTGTCTCATCATAGAGCACCTACACTTCAAAATGTATAAGGGTAATTTAATCATTTAGAAAAATATAAAGTGCAAAGAGAAAAAGTTCATTGTAATTTGGAAAACTTCTAGTTGCACTCCGATAGGTTCTTTCTACACCTCCATAATTTCTCAAAATGTCAAAAAAATCTTTAATGAAACCGTAAAAATTTAATTACCATGCATATTTTTCTTTTCTCTTTCATCTACACGTCTCTCTCATTTCACATGTCTCTCGTTTTGCATCTCTTTCTTTAGCTTCTCTTGTACGACTTCATTTTTCTTTTCACAGTTTTCTCTTCTTCGTGTGTTGTTGTTCATTCCCTTTGCGTTTTCTTTGTTTTTCTTGGTTCAGCTTTGCATTTGCTTTGTTCTTTGTGGTTTAACTTTGCATTTATCTTCTCTCGGTACATTAGTAGTTTTTTTTATAAGTACAAGTTCGGACATCCTGTCCGAACTGAGTCTGAAACCCCTGTTTGGACTTGTAAAAGAAATTGCAAATTTTTTTTTACAAATTCAGACACCCCTAACCAGACTTGTAAAAAAACTACAAATTTTTTATAAGTCTGAACATCCCTGTCCGGACTGAGTCTGAAAACCCTTGTCTGAACTGGTAAAAAAATTTGCAAATTTTTTTTACAAATCCAGACACCCTTATTCTACCCTGTTGTGTTGGAAAAATTTTAATTGGGACTTATAAGTGGAATAAGTCTTTTTGCTTCTTTTAAAATACATTATTTTCGTTCAAGAATGTACTTCAAAGCAGCAAAATCCATAAAAATAGGGATTTGATTCCTTCACAAAATTACTTTTATTCCAAAAGTACTTTTCCAAAGATATACTAAAACCCACAGTATAAATACAGTAGTTTTTTTCTTGTATTTCATATATTTCTTCAACTTTTTCTTCCACACCTCCATACAAACATATAAGGACAAAAATGTCCAATTACATCCGTCTGGAATAGGTTTTTTGTAACATTTGGAGGGTGAGGAGTGTTCTCGGATTATGCAATACATAGACAATCTAAGAAGACTCCAAAATAGCTATTCCGAGAACTATTCTAGACTTCCATTTTATAGAATCCACACCATATTTTATTTATCTGCCTTCCACAATACTGGTTCTAGACCTTATTTTATTTATTTGAAGTAATCAATCCGTAAGAAAACAATTGAGGCCAAAGTTCTTTTAAGGAAATGATCATTTCCCACAAATGCAGGTTTTACAAGGCACTATCGTGCTCAATTTTACGTGTGTCGGTCACATTTTACCTAACCTCTCCTTTTTTTATGTAAGAAATTAATGTCTTATTCTGTTACAAATGTATGTAATTTAATAAATTAAATATAGAAAATTGATGATATTTTTCTTAATTTAAGGAGTATCGATATTTTCTTATTTAAGTTATTTTTTAATAAATTATAATAAGTTTTATTTATTTATTTATAAATAAGTAAATATGTTTAGGATTTACAGTAAAATGATTTTATTTAAAAAATTTATTTATAAAACTTATTTTAAATAATTTTATAAAATTATTTTATGATAAATCTTAGACTTATTTACTTATTTATAAATAAATAAAATTTATTTTAATTTATTAAAAAATAAATTGGATAAAATCTACAATTTGATTGGTTAAAAAAAGAGAAGTATAAATAACCCTCAAATTAAGAAAGGCACCATAGAAATTACCATTAAATATATTTGAATGAAATGATATGACTATTAGAAAAAAAATTATAGATATATTATTTAATATATTTGAATAAAAGGACGTAACTTTTGAAAAGGAAAACATATTTTTAAATAAAATGGTATATTGTTTGATGGAAACAATATATATGAGAAGGACATAATAATCTTTATCTCTGTCTATTATTCTATGTTTTTCACCATCTTTAATAAGCATAAGAAAGTTAAAGAAAAAGATAGAAAAAACTTTTTCTTCGAGTTCTTCAAGACTCAAGTTTTTCTTCAAGATTCAAAGACATCAATCTTATCATGGATTAGGGTTAGTGGTTTTATTTTTTTATTTTTTTTTTTTAAAAAAAAAACTATTTTCATTTTTAATGTTTCAACATTCAGAAAATATGGTTGTTTTTACCTAATATTTTTTTAAAAAAAATAATATTGTTAGATTTAATCAATTTTAGTAAAAATATTATAAAATATTTATATATAATTTAAAATACATTTATATATAATTTTTTTATAATTACAATATTGTTATTAAGTTTTTACATAGTTTTAATTTTTAGAAATATTGAAAACGAATTTGTTTCTGTTTTCAACTATTTTTTGAAAAATATTTTCAGAAAGCATGTTCTTTAAATAGTAAACAAACATATTTTTACTACTATTCTTTGTTTTCTCTGAAAATGAAAGTAGAAAACACCATAACAAACATCACCTAAGTTTGAGGGAAATTTCTTTCTGCATCTTAGGAATGTTTCCTGCACTCCATTCTGCAAATGTATGTTTTACTTTTGATGGGACTTTTTGGAGTTGTTATAGAAAGAAATTCCCTTGAGGGAAATTAAGGTATGAATGAGAAATATATGCGTACATGTAAGTAATTCTCATATCTGTTTTGAAATTGATAGGGAATCCTCAACTCAACTTAAATAGGCATGGGTACACGTACAAGAAATATCAATTTGTTTAATTATATATATATATATATAAACACTTGCTTTGTCCCACTCCATCTCATCCTTATTTTAATGACTAAAATACTTCAAATTCTTACCCTTAATTTATTAGAGCTAATTTTTAAATCCAATAGCCCATTATATTCTATTTTCTTCACAAATTACAATTACAATTTTAGATGTCAAGAAAGGTTTTATCTTTATCTTAAAAAAATGTAAGTTTGATATTTAATTCACAAATTACAAACTTTTCATTTAGTAGATAATTGTTGAGTTAAATATCATTATATTTGTTGAAAAATTATTATAATTTTTTTTGCAGATATAAGACAAAGATTGTATATCTGATACTTAACAAGGACGGGTATGACACATAAATCTCATACTCATTAGATAGTGTAAGTTTTAGGTTTGAAAATAGGATGAAAATGTCATAATCGTTCCTACCTTAATCCGTTGTCATACCTAATTAAAGGTGGTTTTACAAAGCACTCTCATTTTGATCCATCCATTCGCATTTTGTAGTGAGGAGCATGTGGTTTCTTTATTTCCACCTATGTGACCACTAAGGGTAGAGATTATTAAAATTGAACTAACCCAAGCTAAAAACCAAAGTCTAATCCAAAAAATTGAAAATCAATAAAAAGCCTAAATTGATTGAGTTTATTTGATTTATTAAACTCCTAAATCATACAGTTGGATTCAATTTGTGGTTTAAGATTTAAATATGAACACACGGCAAAGCAAACCAAACCAAACTGCATTATACAAAACTCCTATATTTTTTCTCCAAAAGAATACCTAATTAGAAAACATGACATTAATTGTTATCAATTAGTGATAGAGAAAATAAATAATGGACAATAGTAATACTCTAACTTTTACTAGTGAGTATGTGATAAGTTTTATTTTTTTAGTAGTATTGGAGTAAACTTTATTTCTAGTAAACTATCAATAGATATTTAAATAATTCTTAAAATAAAACAAATTACTTAAATATTATATTAAAAATTATAATAAATAATACTTAATAACATATTATCAAAATCGTAAAAGCTGAATACAGTCAAACCTCCAACGATTAATTTGTTTAGTTAATACTTTTGAAATGAATCACATTGTTTGGTTGTTTGGTTTGAATGATTTTTACTAACATGGAATTAATTCACATTTCTAACACCTTGGTTTACGATGCGGAATACACACATCGGATTTGGAAAAGGAGGGGTTATTTCTGGAGAGCATGTAGTTTCTAAAATGTTCGTTATGGAATTATACCTATTTGAAATGATACATAATATGGATATTTTTATAAAATGCAGGTAAGAGAACAGAACTATAAAACCCTATGCAGACTATATCAATTCATCTCTAAGCTCTAGTCACTGCATTTAGGACAGGTAACTCTTACTTTTGTGGTAGCTTTTTCTCTTTAGACAGTCACTTTTGATGTTGTCACCCACCACTACACTCCTTAATCAACCTTAGAAACTTAATATAAATTGTTTGCTAGCTTGAGACCATGCACATTTAATGATTGGTTTCTTCGAAACTATCGAACTAATCTATCTTCTTAAATGACAGCCCTGGAAATATAAGTGTTAAGTGTCTAGATTTTATTGCATTGCAATTTCTTATTACACTAAAAGAATGTTATGGTATGTTATCTTGCATGTCAATCATGTGCTGAGGTTGCTGCACTTGTGTCGTCATATCATATAAGAAATGGTTCAATGGAAGGTAGCTGATGCATCAAACTAACAGCGGAGAATGGTTCCCTGGCCAAATCTATATATTATATACTCAAATATTTCAGAAATTTCTCGGATCACATCCAAGAGTCAAAAAATGGGTTCATGGAATCCAAGACAAAATGGAGAAGCAAAAAAATAAGTTGACAAACATTCTATTTCTATGCTTTAGCCAAAATGCAGGTTAATACTCCAGGTCTAACTAATTAAGTAGACTCGGACATATCAGTGGTCTTCCCTTCATGTGCTTCATCCTCTGAATCTGATACGCAGAGAGGTTCTATAGCAGAATTGCGAGTGGGTCTTTGCCTCAATCTTTGCTTTGTGGTTAAGCCTCTGCTTTCTAAAATGGTGTGGCTAGGAACTCCAGCTAATCGCTTGCTACAGCGTACCCCCTTGGGATAAGAAACTGTATGGTTTGAGGGTGCTTCTGAGTTGCCAAACTCACCATCATCATCCTCACTGCCACCCTGATTCTCATTTTCATAACCAGTGTCGTCACTGTCAGTTATCGGGAACACATCCCTTTCTGAATCATCACTGTCTGTTGAAACATCTTTTGTGTTGGATTTATCTTCTGATCCTCTGGCTTTATCTTGTTCAGCAACCGGCGACTTTCTCCTTTTGCTAAACATTATTCAAAATGAAAATTAAAATTATAAATGCATAGAAATGAAGACATCTATTGGAGAATTTAAACAACAAAAGTAAATATTAGCATGTTAAAATTCTATAGAAATAAAAACATTAGGTAACTGTTGTTAAAATAGCCGGCTTATTATTTTCAATCTCAGCATGAGCATGTAGGAAAAGGAAATTATGCAAAGCAGCAAAGTACAAGTTAAAAGAAAATTTTTACTTTGCACCTTTTGTTTAAATCGAGTTTTGACTCATCGAAACCTAAATAACTCTACCTAATAATTGAAAAAATTATTATCCCATTCTTCAGGGATAATCCTACACTATAAGCAAGCAGAAATCTGTTGACAAGGTACTACTATATCGTGTAAAACATACTTTGTTAGTTGTATTGCCTCCTTCATTGTTCGATCATAAGCTTCTGCATTACACCAAAACATACTCATTAATATCTAGAATTCTAATTGATATCATGAAGAGGCATCAGAAAAGGAAAGAAATAAATACTACTTAATACTTATACTCAATTGATAATTTGTTAGAAGCGTCAAGCAACTTGTGATACTTGTCGCATTAAATTTGTTAGGCCATTAATGATTCACTCAATCTAATTAACACACACTATATATAGAGAGAGAGAGAATTAACAGCAAGTAAAGGGAAAATCCTGGATTAAAACAACCCTTTAACACTAAAATGTTTCACACGATTTATCTCTCCCTAAGACTACGAACTGAAACGAAATACAGAGACTAGTGAAAGTGAGATTGAATTCATTTGATCAGAGCAATTTCAAACAGTGAAATGCAGGACATCTCACAAGTGCACAAAGCACCTGCTCAATTGACAAGACTCACCCTCATTAACAAATCAAGCAATACATGAACATAAATAATAAAGTACAGGCTAATGTCAAAACCACTAAGGTTGGGTTTGTTTCAAGGTATCACAAATCATGTCCGAGAATGTAAGTATAGGAATATCACATTTTTATATTTGCTACAAGTTTTAAAAATATATTCTCAAGGCATTGTTAATTTGCAAGAATATGAAATACTCACTTGTTTAAATTTCTTATTCACATGGTAAAATGAAAGGTGAGTAAACTTTCCAAAAAATGTTTACTCCGTTTAAATTTTTTAACCAAACATCTAAAAATTAGCATAAGTAATTATTTCATTTAAATAATCGAAGGTTTAAATACCCAATATTCCAGAAAATGTAACAAATGCTCCTAACATACAGGATAACAATTGTCCTGTGCACTCATTGCATTGGAATCTATAGGTTCTAAAATGCAAGGTGTGTATTCCATGTAATTGCACATATTGCATGCTTCTTACCAAACGTATAACTAATAGGCCTTCGAGTGCGACAAGAGCGTGTATTTCCAGAACAATGAGAATTCTGAAAATCCTTCTTTAACAGCATATCCTGCCTTTGCTTTCTTTTTATTTCTCTTTCCTTCTTCTGCATAAATCAATGGTGATATTCCCTTCATCAACATCACAACCAAAGATGAGGGTGTTCCCTAGAATGTAACCCATCCATCAAAACAATAAACAAAAGGATGTCCATACCTTTCGAAGCTTTTCAAGAGCAGGAATAGCCTCACTTTGAAGCTCCATGCTAACAGCAACTTCCACAGAAGACTTGCTGAACGAAAATTTTTCCTGAAATTGACATTTAAATGCATAGTTAATAGAGGTTTCAAATCCAGAGGGAAAAGCAAGACAAAAGGCAATTAACTTGGTCTTACAGCTACTTTTGAAAAATCTTCAAGATTGGAAGCAAGTGTTTCCCATTGAGTGGTGGGGAGTGATAAAAGTCCATCATTCTTATCCTTTGGAATTGAGTCAGATGTGATAACTTCCCTGTACAATCTGTGACTCTGACCTTTTGAAGTTGCATCATACCTGTAAGAAAAGGTAAAAAATATACCCCCTAGCAATGACAATTTTAAGGTTTTGAGAATCTTAAAAAGATTCGAACATATTTAAAAAAAGAAAAATACCAGTAAGATGTACCGGTTCCATCTCTTGCCAGGGCATCTTTGCGGAAAGATGAAATTTGGGTTCCTTCTTTTATTGCGTCATTGATGTATGACACCACATCATGTTGCTGAAATAAACAAATATCCAAGCAAAATAATTTACATCAGAGAAAATTAAAACAGCAAAAGGGACTAATGGATTATGGAAACATCAAAGCTGATCAGTAACTAGACTAGGAGGATTATCTAGTAATGGGAATGAAAAAGTATCGATAGATTAATTGATTAAATAAACAAAAATTCGAAGAAACAAAACAAGAGATAATAATACATCAGCTCTAACTTCACATAGCGCTTTTAGCAGTAGTAAACGATCTGATGGATCAAGTTCCTTGTACTTGGAGATCTCCTCTCTGCACAAGCATTGATGCCAATAGCTTTTGTAAAAATGTCATTGTAAAATTAGTAACAATATAACGTTATCAGTGCATCTCCGTACCCTTTAGATGGTACAAGTGGAATCTCCCCCTCAGCAACCTGAAGCGCATATTCAAACAGCATGTGTAAGTAATAATAAACCCAAACAGGAATGGGAACAAAAAAATAAAAAAGCAAACTCAAGGTCAGTGAATTACCCATGGCCACCACATAGTCAGTTTCTTACATAGTGCAGTCACCCATTTATCAGAATCCTCCAGTGTTTTACTCACAGGCGGCATGCCCTGGCAGGAATACAAAAGATATTAAATAAATCCATAGACCAACTTAGTATATAATATAATAATGTGTAATTCTACTTAATAATAGGATGGTAAGCCACAACCGAAAAATAACCATGTCAAAAGTAGAAGAGTATGTATGATTTGAGGAAGTTAGCCAATTTACGGAATTAGTGTATTTAACTTGCTCTTTAAAATGCATTTCCCTTCCATATTTAGGGCCACCCTTACAAATTTATACGCAAAAGAAAAATTATCACTCCCCTGTATCCCATTGGACTTTATGCATTTTGAACAACGAATCTAACGCACTTTGAGAATTAATATTAAAATCCAATAACACATTTCATGAGAAGCTTAATTCAGCTAACGCCTCATCTGAGTTTCTGTTAAGTTTTTTTTAACAGAGAGTTTCTGTTAAGATATGAAAACAGAGTCATGGAAATGTTACTGGTAAAAGCTTATAAATTGGAGTATTGAACAAAATAATCTCAGGGTTCACCCACAGAATAATTACTTCAACCAAGCAACTTCCACATTCAATCACTTCTTACCGCACCAGACATGACACACAAAGAACAGGAAAAACACATGACCGTTTCTCCATCCCTTATCTAGACACCAGAATTCAAACTAGAAACATAGAAAGAATGTAAAAAAGGGCAAATTTTACGTTCGAACAAATGCCTCTCTGCCACTAGCAAGTGCCAACAGTCTCAAGTGATATCGCATGTGCATGCACGTACACGTCAATGAACAAGTTTTCTAATTGTTCCAACCAATTAAACATTTTTCACACAAATGCACATGGTCACAGAAGATAAGTTAGTTACCTTCAAAAGTTGAATATGAAGCCGGGCAAGTGAGGCATCAGGCTTAACAAGCCCAAACTCGATTTCTTCCGCAGAAAGCTTCAAATCTTTACCAAGTATCGGACCAAACACCTGAATCACACAATTACAATTACATAATAAACAAGTATTACTCACCGCTCCAGTCACTCTACTTTCACTGAAAATTAAAAAAAAAAAAAAACAAAAAAACCATAGAATCTCGTTAACGACGTAGCGACCTAACAGAAACCATTTGAACCTTGCAAAACACTGTTATGAAAGAAGGAAATTAAATTTTCAGATCTCGTACATCGAGAAAATTGAGAATAGAAGCGAGTTCCCATCGTCTACGAAGCTTGGAGATTTCCGACTCCAAATCGTTTTCCTGGAAAAGCGCGTTTGGGTCCTCGCCGCGAGCGCCACCTTTGTCAACGGCCTGCATTGTGGCTCCGCAACAGTAACTAACACGTTTTGACGGAGAAAGAAAGAATGTCAAAAAATTAAATTGAAGAGTTATTATTATATTGTGTGAGAAAGAAGATGTAGCAGTTTCCCGCTCAAATGGTTTTTTCACTTTTTATGAGTTGAGAGTTTAACATCACATCACACTGTTGTGTTGTGTTCGGTGTGTAGGCTTCTAGGGTTATTTTTCAGGATCGCGCCTTCCAATTTTCGTTCCCTCGCGAGTCGCAACGTTAAACGCACCGCTCAATCAACATTCAACAATACCATTACGTTGCCAGTGTCCAGTGGTAAAATGGCGCAGTAAAATGCGGGTGGGCTCATTTTGGATCTTCACTAACGTACTTCTTCACTCTTCTACAAAACAAAAATAGTAATATACTACTAACCATATCCCATTGCTTCCTGTTTAATCAAATTTTGCCTTTTTTTTAAGATAAATAATACACACACTAATGTCATTCAATATATATCATATATTAATTTATTCAATTTTACAGAAACTAATACTTTAATTTTTTTTTCTTTTTTCGTCCATGCAAGTTAACATAGGTATTAAAATAATTACAATAATTGAGAAACGTTAAATCAATTTAGCTGCTTGACACTCAAATCTTCTTTAATTTATATAAAATTATAATAATAATAATAATAACAACAACAATTAGAGTAGTAAGAACTCCTCTCACACTTGGATAAATTCAAAGTTTCACCAACATGATTGGTTTCACATGTTTTACTTTTATTAAAATAGACATGAAAATGAAGAAAATTGTAAAAAAATTTACCTTCCAAACTACCTTTACTCTCATTCGGAGAGTTTTTATGATGAACAATTTTGTAATTGTAATTATTTTACATTATAAGTTTTTTTTCTTTTTCATGACTTTCTAGACAACTGAACAACTTTTATTTTCACTTTATTCCATCTCTCTTTCTTTCCTTTTCTTTTTTTTTCTTTCCTCACATTTTCTTTGTTTTTTTTTCTCGTAACCGAAGAGAGCTTTAACATCAGTTGAAATTTTTACTATAAAACACTTAATTTGATATATTGTGATAGAAGAAAAACATCTTAAAATGTGTATGAATTTAATTATTACAAACTGTGTTTAACATGTTATACCATATAGATCAATTAAATTGAAAAACCAGTGAATTGGACCATTGTGGATCCATTTGGACCATTAAACTAGGCATGGACAGAATCAGCCACGAAATTAATTATGCAATGATTTTTTTCCAAGTAGAGAAACGATATCATTTTTTATAAGTCAAATATTAGTGTTATTAGTAATGTTAGTTTTTTGTAGTGGTAAAGATCAAACTCATAACCTTTCTCCTTCCTTAACCAACTGAGTCACTTTATATCTCCTTGAAATGACATCGTTTTTTACACGATTAAGTGAAAAATAAAGGCTTCATGTGATGTTGCAAAGAACAAGTTGAGTCTCACATCTCATCCATTCCTCAAACCAATTTTGAACCCTAATGCCTAAACTCAAATCTCTCTCAATCTTTACAGCTTAAATGTTTGTCATCACCATCTGAGACTAGCATATTTGATCTTGCCTTGTCATCGTCAAAGTCTCCTACAATCCCGCTTGTTTCCCCTTTTTCCATTGCAAGATTGAGGTTGCACAACAGGATGCAACTTTCATGCTCACTGCATCATATGTTCATCACCACAAGCTTCGTTCCTCACCATGCCATCGACTTTTCATCGCGCCCTTCATTGTGCCACTTGCAAATCATTTGAATGTTCAAAATATTGATTAACACTTCACCCTAATCAACCTAGGCACGTACTCTTGCTCCAAAATATTTTATTAGTTGTTAAAATGTGGGTTTTCACTTATGAGTGCAAAACTTTTTTACACTAGTCTTAGCAAGTGAACGAGTCATGTGTAGTATCTGATAAATATTGGGTCGATCCCACGGAGACTTGGATGATGCTATAGACATTCCAATACTTTTAACTTGTAAAACAAATGAAAAGTTTTCATCTTAACAGTTACTAAAACAAATTTAACTAAAAGCATAAAAAGTAAATAGTTACACAAATAATATAAACTTGGTTGAGTTTTGACTTCACCGTATCATCTCTCAAATGTATAAATGGACTAAATATCATTGTTTACTACTCACATTCTCGTCACTCATAGAAGTATCATTAACCTCAATTTCTTGCAAGCAAATGACTAAGTTATCTGAGATTCAAACTATCGATCTCTAGCATAATCTAAAGTCAAATAACTTGCATTGAGAAAGTGAGTTTAAGAGGGTCAATGAGTTTTACTTTATCCCGAGCAATAAACCCCATTAGAAGTTCTTCTCATTTTACAAATCAAAATACTCTTCTGAGTTCATTAAAAAATTTAATCCACAAAATATAATGAAATCAAACATAGGGTAAAGAAAAATACTAATAATGAGTAATAAATTTTCATTAATAGGACAAAATATACAAAAGAATTAAGTTATAGTTACATCAAATTCCAACAAATGATGCGCCTAGCCAGCCATGAGGGTGAAATACATGATTTATGGATGGAAGTACAAAATTTGATGAAAAATAATGACAAACATCTTTAAAGATTATTGTCTTTTTTTTTATAAGTCAAAGTATTATTAAGGAAACTGACAAAAACACAAGTCGTGATTTTGTCAATAAAAAGATTTTTTTTCTCATTACTCTTATTGACTCATCTTGCAAAACTCTTTTTTTTTTTAGTGAAGATGGACCATGGATAAAAAACACATGGTAGGGAAAGGAACGACAATTACATCTAGTGAATACATGAATATTCAATGATTTTATTAATAAATGTTCCTAGATATTGGTTACTCGTATGTTTTTTCTTTTAATTTCACCATTAAAGCAATCTAGCAAGTGTATCTATTGTTTGCACTAACCCATATATTTATCGACTCATCCACGGGACTTTAAAGATATTGTATGATTTAAACTATCATAATTAAAACATGTAATTATCAACGTACAATTTGTATGTTTGTTATTTAAATATTTTAAAAACAATTCTACAAATTTAAAATATAAAATCGCATAACCAAAAGTTAAATAGAGGTTAATGAGAATAAATATTAGGATCAAATTTCACTTATCTTATTCATATACAATTTTTTATTATCAACATATGATTTCCATTACGCTAATATCATTATATTCAACTAATCATTTCAAGTTAATTTATTAACAAAAAAATTCTACGAATTCTAATTAAATAATCAATACCTTTATTACTTAACTAGAAACCTTGTATTAAAATCACAAATTTAACCAATTAACAATTTCAAATCCATTAATAACATTTAGAATTGTTAGGTGAATTGATTCAAGTTGATTTTATAAAATATTTTCCATCTAAATTCTAAATATCAAATCATAAGATAAATTATTAATTCATCTCAGGCATTAAGAACAGAGTCAAATCACCAACACGAGATAATAGAAATACACATACACACACATATAAGATTACAAAAGAGTTTGATAGATTACATTGAAACCCAACAAATAATATTAGTTACTCATAGTGATGAGAGCAAACCTCTTTTACAAATAGAACATGAATCCCAACAAAGAACAGATAAAATCCACTATTTTCCAAGAGTTGACCTTTATTGCTTCCTCTTCATTTTTTGTTTTCTCTCTAGGTCTCTCATTTTTTTACTTTCCTTTTTGTTCCTTTTACGTTTTTAAAATAAAGCAAGCATAAGTGACCAATACACTTAGTGGATTTGAATTCAATGAGCGATATGAATCATTCAACGTGAAGAAAGTTCAATCCATTAAACAGTTCCAATTTTGCTTAGCGAATTTCTTCTCAATAATACATCCTCTAGAGAAAATCCGCTTAAGATATTCCTACTAGAGAACAATTTCTTCTTGATCTTTGTTAAAATTTCTTTGTCCATCGAAACCACTCATTGATTGCTTAAAAGTAGGATCCGATTTCTTTTGTCTTTAAAAAAAAATCAAGGATTAAATGTGCAAATCTATGACTTTTTTTAAACAAACCTATTTATAATTTTCTTTAATTCATAGTTAGATAAATGTCATAAATATAAAAAAATTTCAAATAAAATTGACACTTATCAAACTAACCCAAACTTAAAACTCTGTTTGTCCTTAAACAAATCCTAAAAATAACTAAAACTTATTTTGGGAAACTAAACAGGCAGTAGTTTAAATAAGAAAATTATACTATAGTATTATGAAACACACAATGAAGGTGTCATATGTACATAATGGACAATGAATTTGGAATAATAGAAAATAATGGTTTCTGCTGATTAGTAGGTATTCCTTGTCTTGCAAAACTATCAAATATCATATTAATTTCACATGAGGCAAAACTAAACGTGCAAGTTCAAGTCTTCCCACTTCTTTTGGAAATTTGCTCAACTAAGGAAAAGTGTCCATGATCAACATGACAATCATCCTTTAGTAGTTGCATCGCACTAATAAAGTTTGATTCAGTGACCAAGTTCCAAAACTCATTATTGTATGGAACTATTAATGCTTGCAGAATGGCTAAAAGTTTAGCCTTAACAATATCACAGTAAGAAATCATACGAGAGAAACAGGGACAAATTTACCCTTGCATCACGAAACATGTCTCCAATATTCGCCTTTCAATGGGACTAGAGCACAACGTCATCACAATTTAGTCTGAGGGAACCAGGGTGAGAAGACCTCTAAACATAAAAACATCTTGACTCAGGGTAATGTATCTTATAATTTTTCATAAAAGTGTATATACGATGGGTCTGCTTGAGGTCAAGCTCGAGGGACCTCACAACTTTAATGACTTTAAAAGGTGATCACTACTTACTATTGAAGGTGACCTCATTTCGGTTCCACCGTAGGCTGTCTAGAATGATAGCAAAGGTTTCAGCCCACCTATTAACACCACTCTCTTAGCACGATTTAGGTTATCATGCAACCAATCATCAACATTCTATTGAGAAAATAAGTTGGGTCAGTTGATAACACCCATTTGATTTCATATATTGTATGTGTAGATGCGATCTCGTAAGATATATATCATTGTTTCCCTGTCATTATCCCGTAAGGAACACACAAGATTATCAGTCATATGCCTATTGTACCATATATCATCACACAACCTTCCAAATAAGAAGTCGAATCCGCTTATGACCTTCCCATTTCCACACTAGGTTGGATAACAAATTTGCTGGAGAATTGTCTTGATTTAAGAGACTTTGATGAACATTTATGTCATGGAGAACTTACCACCCCTACTATTATCCCAACACGGGTTTGCATCACTCATGTCTCCTTTAGGTGGTTCGATTTGGCATATATCTACCACAACTATGCTATATATAAATATATTCATGGTGGAGAAAACATCAAAGAAAACAAAATTACGTCGAAACACGGTTTGTGATCAATGAATCCTGAATTTTCCATTATTGATGATATTACCAGCTTATAAAAAAGTGAACTTTTCATAAGTACGCAAATGATGCTCACAACAAAAAATATCACAAAATAGTATTTCCAATATAAGATTTCAATCACAACTCAGTGTCTTTCAATAAAGAACATTAATTCTCACACTAACCATTCAATTCTCATTCCAACAAACAAGGTGGATGTTTCTCTCATTCTATGCATTGAATCACAAAAAATCAACTTTGTTACTTGTCTCCATTCAAGTCTTAAACATGCATCCAACATGGATCATTAAGGGCTTTAAAAGAATGTAATGAGGCCTAACTTCAAAGAATTATGGTTTATGGAAAAAGAAAAGCCTCACTGAGCTAGACTTTTTTTTTTTATTTAATATGAATATTAAAAAAATCAATCACTTTCTCCCACTTTATTTATTTACAAAATTTTTTTTTCATTTGTTAAAGGATATATTCATCGACATATAAAGATAGATTTTCTTGTGCACATTATTTTGTTTTATTTTCTCTTGCTCATAACTCAACCTATTTTGAATCCCAATGCTGCCTCTAATTTGGACAAATCCCTCCTTTTTAAATGAAAACTTGTCATCTTACCTAATAGGTATGGGGATGTCATTATTTTCCCCCTTAATGAGTTTGAATTTATGTTTTGAAAATAACATTTTATTTAAGGCTCAAAAGGGGTTAGGTAGGAGAATTATGTTTTAAGGTTGATTTTATTTGGTTACTGATTTAATTTTCAAGAAAAATAGAGAATTGTCTTGATACTTTCCATGCATCCTACATAAAAGTGACTTTTAGGAGACCAAAACAAAATTGACTAATATGAACAATGATGATTCTCAAAATAAGTCTTTATTTATGTTCACTCATTCATATGTTTTATTTTAATATGTTATTAATTTCAAACAACTTTATGTTCATGACATCCCTTCTTAAATTTACAAAGTGTACACAATTTTTTTTTTTACGAGGATAACAACTTATTTCATTTTTTTTTAAATGGTACGTACTTATTTTGAAAAATATTCATTTTTCATTTTTCACAAAAACATGTCTTTACATAAATCAATAAATAAATTATAAAAATAATCCTAAAAAAAAGTGAGTATTAAAAACAATTAAAACC
Organism: Psophocarpus tetragonolobus; assembly: GCA_037954015.1. NCBI lineage: Eukaryota > Viridiplantae > Streptophyta > Magnoliopsida > Fabales > Fabaceae > Psophocarpus > Psophocarpus tetragonolobus. Next base: position 19,680,832 of record CM075688.1, on the reverse strand, counting down.
AAACTACTTTAGAAACGAATACATAAAATAACTAAAAGCATCAAGTTAAGTACTAAAATGTAAAAATTAAATTTGAAAAGTTGAAATTTAAAAAGTTTGCACTAGTTTAGCATAAAGTGAGTCATCACTTATTTTTACTCTCCTTTTAGTTTTAACATTTCATTTAGAAAATATTTTTTATCATCCTACTCTTGTTCATCTTCTCTCTATTAATCCTCAGTTGCTCTTGCTCCGTGTTGAGTTATTCCTCTTTGCAAAATAGGAATTTTACATATTAAGGAAATTGTTCTAAAGAGGTCATAGGAAAAGGTCAACTTAATTTGTATGCTAATAGATAGTGAATCTTTGAAAAAATATTTAATTATTATAAACATGATAGTTAACTAACAACTGTTATTATTAAGGATGTCTGGGAGAAAAAAATACAACACGTAATACAATCATATTATGTACCCTTAATAAAAATTTTCAACATAACTTATGAGTTCATGAATATAGTCAAACAAAGATATGAACTTAGCAATTATTTACCTTTGAGAAGGCAATGGAAGAGAGGAAAATGCTTAATGAGACTTTATATTCAATAAAGTGCCTAAAGATCGAAGAGAAAAGGAAACAATTCGAGAGAGAAATATGTTTTTGGGAAGAAAGTAGTTAGAGAGAACTAATTGAAAATAATTTGAAAAATCCAATTAAAAATAGAAAAATAACCAATCCGTCGAGCAGATTGACCCAATGCCAAATCGAATTTATCACAGTTTCAGATGCTCTAAATTTCTAAAAGAATTTGCTGAATAAATTTCAATCCACTGAGCGAAACCATGCAACTTTAAATTTTTGCAAAAATTTTCTACATAATTGACTAAGCTAAATCCATTATGATTAGCTTATTTATTTCCTCTCAATGGATTTAATTTCACTCAACCACATATTCCTATGTTCCAAACTTAAAAATTTACACTTAACGATCTTGCAAATTTCAGTGAGCAAAATTGGTCTAGAGACTTGCTCTATTTTCTACTACCTTCAATCTGCTGTGTAGATTTTTGCTAGTGATTACTCCTTCGTTCTCAACTCCTTGAATCCTTATTCATCCTATAAAACTTAAAAACAAACTACAAACAACACACAAAATTATAGTTAAATAAACATAAAAACGTTGGGTTGTTTTCCAATAAGGGTGTGATGTGAAGGGTATTAGATAATTTGAAGATTTATGTGGAAGACGTGCAAGACAAATGGAGGATAAGAAAATGATTAGGGGTGCATGAATCAGGTATATTAGGATTAGGTTTAAATTAAAACTTTTAATATTTTTTTATTAATTATTACCATAATAAGTATTTATTATTATTATTGTTATTGTTCAGTAAATACCTATTTGTGTTGTATTTTTTTCCAATAATCGTGGTATATGTTATTGTTCTTTATTATTTAATTGTTTTGGCCGCAAAAAAAATGTAGTTTCAGAATTTTAAATTAATAATAATAAATTTAAAACCACCTAAAGTTAATTTTCCAAACCAACCATGTCATCATTTTATCCCTTTCAATAAAAAATGTCATCATTTTAACGGATCTTTAATGATGGAGACAAATCAACAAAATTAAAATTTTATCAGAAATAAAAAATATTAAAAAAAATAAATAAAAAATTACTAGAGATAAAAAATTATTTATTATTATTTTTTATTTTAATTCCTTAATTTAAAAAAATATACTTTTAGTTTAATTCTCAATTTTGTATTTTTAATATATAATTAATTAAGTTATTTATACATAGGACTTTAAATGGATATTTACAGTTAAGGTTCAATTAGACTAAAATAAAAGAATTGATATATGTGTTAAATTTATATTTTAAATTAAATTTACATTTTTTTAAATAAAAAAACTTTAAATAGCTAAAAAATTTACACACTTAATGAGAGACTAAAATGATAATTTATCTTAAATTTATACTAATCAATAAGTTGAATTATATCAACCATTTTTTCTTATTTAAAATAATTTTAAAAATTCTTTCAGTTACTTTTGATAAGTGCGTTGTTTTTTCAAATATACCTGAATATATTTTAATAATTAACAACTTTTCCTTTTAATAATTTCAAAAATTTATTCTTAAAAACAACTTGGATAACATAAGATATATCATCTTATAGAAGACTAAACGCATAAATAAATAAAAGTGATAAAAGTACTTTACTTACTGGAAAATATACACTCTTCTATAAGCCATAACCCACTCGAAAAAACTAGAGAGGTTAACCATTTTTAATCATTCCAAGAACTCAATCGAAATACTAAGATCATGACCTCCTTTGGAAATTTTGTGTTAAATACAACAAGCGTGTGTTCGAAAGATGCCAACTACTAGCCAATCGACCAGATTTGACTAACTTTTTTGTTTTAAATGCCCAGACCATTAATTGAATGCCATGCATACGATGGTCAGTGTTATGCACAGCAGTAAATATGTCTTGCCACGCACATAACTTTCTATCCACACTCTCGCTCAAATAATTATTGTTTTGTTTTATATTTGATTAACTTTTCATTTTATTTTTGTTTATAATATAATAAAATTGTTTAGATAGAAAAAAATTAGTTTATACAATATTTTAAAGAAAAAATTAAAAAAATACAAAATAAAAAATTAATAAAATGAAATACTTTTTTTACGTATATGTAATACAATTTTATTAATTTAGGAAGGATAAAAACACATTTATTGTAATATAAAAACTAGGGTTACTTGTTAATTTATGTGAAATTTGATATGACACGGTGAGAGTCTCGTAAATCGTAATATTAATTTTATATGCGAAGTTTCTCAGCTACTTATTGAATGATTCTTTCCCTGCATAGCGATAAGAACAATAATACTTAAGAAGTAGGAGAAAATAAAACATTTCGAGGGACATCTCACAGTTTCAGGTTTCATAATTTCCAATCACCTCCATCTCTGAGCGAGCCACGTTAAAATGAACAAGTTTCCGATGCAGTGAAATCGCAAACATCATCGCAGCACAATGGGGAGGGAAACGGAAATTCTCTCTCGCCTCGCCGCCAACTACCTCCACCTCGCCGATTTCGAGCCTCTACGCGGCGTTCTCCTCGCCCTCCGAGCGCGAAACCGCGACCTCGCTCGCGATATCCTCCAAACCATCGTCGCGCGATCGGGTCGGGTCCCGAACACGGCGTGGTCCACTTCATGTCCCTCGCCCGCGCTCCTCACGTTCCTGTCCACGCTTGAGTTGCTGCAATTGGACAACGCTTCTTCCGCGTGGAGCTTCGACGACGAAACGCTGCGTTTGCGCGCCGAGTTTCTCTTATTAGTTCAGGATTTGATCGACGTGGTGGCAGAGGAAGGTGGTGAGTGGGGGAATTGTAGGAATGTTCTAGATAGGGTTTTGGAATTGGGCGTGAAGAGGCTGAGAGTGGACGCGGATGGTGAAATTGATAAGAGTGAGAGTAGTAGCGTGGCTTCGGTTGAAGAAGGAGAGTTTATGTGTTTGAGGAAGTTGATTTTAGAACACGCGCGTGTTTTTGACGCGTTTTGTGGGAATGCTCATTGTCAACTTAGGCAGTGGGAGTGTGAGTATTCGAGGGAGGGAAGTGAGGAGTTGGAAGATGAGGATGTTAGGGTGTTTCGTGGGATACTGAGGACGGTTCAGGTTGTTCATTTGGATGCTATGAGGGAGAGTCTTAATTCGGGTGATGCAGAAGGGGCTGTTTCTCATATACGGTTTCTCCATTTTGATTATGGAATTCGGGAGCAATCTGATTACCGGTATGCCCCCCTTTTCAAACACAAGCAACTTGTGTCGTTTTCGAGTCATGTGGTTTGTTTTATGTCTTTCTTGTCTAGTGAGTTGCCCTTGCTTTTTAGCTTCGAACCTGATGCATGCATGCCTTGGGAATTCGAACTATTTTTAATAAAAAAATTAGTTTCTCTTTCGACATTATAACAACAACTACAAAGTCTTATCGCTCTAGGTCAACCGCTTATGAAATTGAATGAATAAAATAAAATGGCTTATCATCAACTTCAGGAAGCCATAAGCCTATGTAGATTTTATTTGAACTAAGGAAACTTTACAGTTAGCAAATAATATTTAGTTAGATGTTCAGTGAATGGTAGACTTTTTTTTTTTTTTTTTTCAAAATCATCATTATTTACTATTCAGATAAAAGAAGAATGGATGATAGAATAAAAGGAGAGACCATATGTTTGAGAGGGAGGAGTTTAGGAAATCATACTAAAGAGAAAAGGAAAAGAAAAAAAAAAAGAAAACAGTGAGGCAGCATGGCTCAAGAAATCAGCCGCAAGGGTGCCAATATTTTTTGAGTGTTAGTAATTTAAATTCATGTAAAACAGTGTCTACTCATGAGTAAGTACCCTTTGAGGATTCAATAATTCAAACCCCGTTTAGAGGATTCATGGAAAGATTTAATTCCTATAAAAATTGCGTGTAAGTTTACAATATTCCTGTGTTTTCGTGCTTTTCCTCCTTTTTTCAAGGATATCATCAATGTCTTGAATGAATGATAAATCATGTGCTGTTTTTTTTTTTTAGTAGTTCCCTTGAACATATTCCTGTTCTAGATGTTCATACTTGCATGTTTTATAATTCTTTTGTAGCATAGTTTTGAAAGATCTCCTGAAGGTAGTTCTATCAATAAGTGAGAGGTTTGGGGACTCATGGCTTATCATGCGTAATCAATTGCTACAGATTTATAGTGAAGCCATTTCGTCAAGTTGTAGTGATGTTGTTCAAATGTTGCAGGTCCGTCTCTCTTCTTTCTCCCTAGGGTTTCACTTGTGTAATACTTTCTTTATTATGGGGGTTATTCCATCCCTTTATTTAAAAAGTGTGTCCAACCATTGATAATATGAGTTTACAACAGAGTTCCCTCTCAGCCATTTAATGTGAAAGAAAAATTTATTTTGTTTAAATATATTAAATATCAATGCTTCTCTTTAGAGCATTCACGACGAGCTATTGTCCGAAGAGGTTGAAATGGATAGAGTTCAAACCGAGAACTTCATTCCACATCCTCTTGTACGTCTTCAAAAATGTCTCGAAGAAATGAAGTCTGGCAAGAATTCAGATGATAAGGCATTATTCCTGAATGAAGTAATCAGATATTGTAAGACAGATATGTATCATTATGCTCGTGTTTCTGGACTACATGTTCTTGAGTGTATTATGGATACTGCCCTGTCTGCTGTGAAGAGGGAGCAGCTTGATGAAGCTAGCAATGTATGTACCTATTTTTGTTATCTCTATCAATCTTCATTTGTTAATAGTTGATATTGTATCAATTGTTATATGAACTTCCAACTTAAGTCTCCCCGTATAGCTTTACTACTCAGTTACTTCTTGCTTGTGGCAGGTCCTACAATTGTTTCCACTACTTCAGCCTTTGGTGGCGGCCATGGGTTGGGATTTATTGGCTGGTAAAATAGCAGCACGGAGGAAATTAATACAACTTCTCTGGACAAGTAAGTCACAAGTTATTCGGCTAGAAGAATCTTCTCTTTATGGTAATAAATCAGATGAGGTATTTTTCGTCTTTCATGTTTCAAAAATGTGCTTTATTGGTATAAATGAATGAAATAAGTGAAATTTACTGAAAGAAAATGATTGAATTTTCTGGCAGATGTCCTGTGTGGAGCATCTATGTGCTACCTTGTGTTATCAGCTTGATCTTGCCTCTTTTGTTGCTTGTGTGAATTCTGGCCAGTCTTGGAATTCAAAAATCTCATTAATGTTTTCTGGAAAAGAACAAGTGGCACTTAGAGATGAAGATGCTTATTCTGATCCTTTTGTTGAGAACTTTGTGTTGGAACGACTTTCGGTCCAGAGTCCTCTTCGGGTAAAATACTTTACGTCAAATACTTAGGATTATGATCAGTATGCTTGGAATTTGTGCCTATCTTTAGAAGGGTTACAATCAATAAGCTCCTCTTTATGGGAAGTGGTTGAGTATTCGAACTTTATGCTTTTTTAAATTATTTTTTTTTATACATGATATGTAGAGCTGCAGTGGCTGGGACTGCCTTTATTTAGATGATAGAGTTGATATGAATTGTAAACAGTAATGTGTTTTGTTGACCCCTATGATCTTGGATGGTAACATACATTCCTACTTTATTGGGTAACAATTAAACTATAATGTTACTGCAAATTCATTGATGTGATATGATGATATTGTACTTTTGACCTTTACATAATGGATATATATTCATTGATGAAAAGAGAATTGATTAGGAAATTATATCAAAAGTTAATTATAACAATTTCTTAATTAAATATTTTTCAGGATTTATCTGAGATTTATTATACTATGAAATTTGAAGGCTAAATATGATAGCATCATCTTCTCTGTAGGTGCTATTTGATGTTGTTCCAGGCATAAAATTCCAGGAAGCCATTGAATTGATCAGTATGCAGCCAATTTCTTCTACTATAGAAGCCAGGAAGAGGTGTGCTTATGATGTCTTTTCTCTCTGTGACAGCTTTAGAGTCATCTTGATATTAAGATAGATATTTCCCAAGTGGCTGGTTGTGCTGAGTTTGTTTGTTAATAGATAAGTAGCGGATTTAGACAGAGTAGTTTTCATTTTGGAAACAATCAATCACTCAATTGGTACTGAGCAGTGAGAATTCATTTTATTGTCTTGTGTGCATGTGTGCTTGCACTTAATAAACTTACATTTTGATTGGAAAATAAAGAAAGACGTCTATTTCCATCCTGGATGTTCCATTCATTTATTTTTTCTTATTGCAAAAGGAATATTTATAAAGAGCTTAACAAATAGTGAAATGAAGGAGGATGGAATATCTTCCAAATTCCAAAGCTGATAGAATAGGCATCTTTAGCAGTGAGAAAGATAAAATTTTATCGACGGAACAATAGAGAAGTCAGGGAAGAATTCCCCAATTTCTCTATTTCTCTAATTTTAACATGGTATCAAAGTTAGGTTCAGGGAATATTGAGAAAGCATCCCTCACCGGGGACCCACTGCCCCAGTGAGCTTTTTTGGCTTGTTGCTTCTCTTTTGAAACCTATTTTCCTTCTTCTGACAATCCTTTTTTATATATTTTCCTTCTCTGGTTCATTTTTTGTCTACTGCTAACTTGTTCAAACGAGGACTCTGTTTTGGCAACCTTTTTCGATGATCGTTGCTGCCACTGTTGTGCTGACCATCGCCTTCCGTTCGCCACTTATCTTTCGATGAAGAACTTTCCAATTGCCTACCTAACGTTGTCTTTGTCTAACATGTTTCTTAGTTTAAATGATTTCGAGTCTTCACAAATATTGGTTTGAAGCCTCCAAATGTTGGTTTTTAAGAAAGTTGGAACTTGCTCAACTTGCCATAAATTTTCTTAGGCTGATGGATGTTCCAGCTATCGGACAAGCTTTAGCTTGATGGGTAGTGTTGAGAATCTTAGATATTATGTTAGTTTGATTTTAAATAAAGTATGTAGACATATTATCTTAGATATGATAAAAAACCATATTTTCTAGATTCATGTGTATGTGTAATTTATGAAATAAGTCTATATAAACACTTAACACTTATTTGCTATGTATCCAGACACATGGTTTAATTCCATTATTTCTTTCTGTTTCTCTAATTTTAACACTCTCTGCCTTCCTTCTTATTTATAAGGGACATGCATTATTTCTTCAATCAACTATCCTAACTAACTAACTAATGTAACACTCAAATTTTGGTCTTAGAGTCTAACTTGACACTACAAAACTGACTTATAAAATGAAGATTGCTCAAGTTTTAAAAGGACTAGGCATATCTATATTTGGTAAGATATCAACATGTTCTTTCACACCCAAGATTGGACATTTGGAATGCGGGCTAACATGGGTGACCCAATAACACCACCAGTTCATGCATAGAATAGACATCTAGAGCATAGACAAATATGCGTAGAATTGACTCTGATACCATTTTAAAATTTGGGTGTAGAATCTAAACTCAACACCACAAAATTGGCTAGTAAGGTAAGTGTTAATCAGGCTTTATAAGGAGGATCACATAGGCCTTATTTATAGTCAATGTGAGATATCAAAGTAACGAATTAACTAATGGGTATCTTTCAAAAGTGGTAAAAAAGAATAAACAAATGGAAAATGAATGATCATGAATTCTGCAAGGTTACCAGTGTCTTTGCATGTGCTTTAAAGTGTAGCTATGCTTTATCAAATCTTTTATTACGTAATCTATTAATGCCCTTTCATCAGTTTAATTATCTTGTTATTCTTGCAGCAGTTAAAATCTGATATTTAATTATTATTTTTATGTTAGTGTGATATTTAATTGTTAGGTATGGGATTAATTGTACATGAATGATAAATTTTGTCGACTATGTAGTATATAGCCATTTGTTATTAAATAACTTGCATTGGGTTATTTTCGTACATTAAATTTAAGAGTAATGCTAGGCACAAACCTTTTGTTTTCTACACCATTTGATCTGCCCTTAGATTTGACCATCATCACTTTTTTGTACATTTTGACATGTAACCTGATGGCCCAGGATTGGGTGTAAGCCGCAACTGTGGTCTGACTTTCTTCAGATCAAGTGTTCAAATACATAATTTCTAGTGATTGCTATGTGCCGTGTTTATTTTTTTCTGAGCCTTATTTGCTTTTCTGAATCTCCTTCTTTTGGCATAGGAAGCAAGATATAGAACTCATGCATATGCGTTATGCTTTAGAATCAACTGTTATTGCTTTAGGAGCAATGGAACGGAGTATGTCTGGAGAAGAAGAAACTCAGCAAGATGTACCAATATTTCATTTAAAGGACTTGCAGAACCATTTGGATGCAATTAGTAATCTTCCACGCAAGGTTGGTACCTTTTTAGTTATTTTTTCAAATTTTTGTGTAATTTCTCTTTGCATATGATAACCAATGTAAGAAGTTTTCTTCATATAGTTTTATATAACAAAATTTTCTCATAATCTTATTCTCCTCATTCAACACATGTCTATATAATTTTTTCTATATTTTTCTTTTGTGATAATTTTTTCCCTTCTGACTAAGATGAAACATCTCAGTGGCAAGTTTTATGCATTGTATTAGGATGTATATTTAATTTCTTTTCTTTCTTTCTCTCTAATATTACTTCCATTTCTTTAAAATTGAAAAAATATGTTGTAACTTGCCATACATCAATTACTACTTGTAAAGATTATCTAGTGGTATTTATGTGGTATGACACATCTATGTGAAAAGGGTCCTTGTGACATGTTTTTTTTTTTTGCATTTTCAGTGATCTTTGACATTAGTTAAATTTTATTGTTTAAAGTGTTGATATCAATTGTTCAAAGACACTAATAATTTCCTTTCCCATTTATTATTATACTGTACTTACCTGATGCCAATTTTTTGATGATGTAGATTTTGATGGTGAATGTCATCATTTCACTGCTGCATATGGATAATATCTCTGTTAACTTGATGCATTGTGGATTACCTGGAAGCAGTTTTAAATTATCCAATGCATTGTCTTCAGAAGATTTTTCAACCAGGACTGAAGGGGGGAATAAAATGGTTATATCTTTTACTGGTTTGCTGCTTGATATATTGCGCCATAATATTCCATCCTCTATGATTGAGTTAGAAAACACACTAGATGATGATGTAAGCACAACCAGCAGACAGGCCCTCGAGTGGAGAATCTCAATCGCAAAGCGTTTCATTGAAGAGTGGGAATGGCGTTTGTCAATTTTGCAGCATCTCCTACCATTATCTGAACGCCAATGGAGATGGAAAGAGGCACTAACAGTGTTACGTGCAGCTCCCTCCAAGCTACTCAACCTGTGAGTTTTACCTATTTCTAATGCATGAAATACAATAAAGGTTCGAGTTCAAGTTTGTTTCTCTGAAATGAGTTACATGTGAAAGGTGCTAACTTTGATTAACTATTTTCTCTTCTTAATAAGACATTTAGAGCTAATTACAACGACACCTCATGACATATCCTGTAATTCCATAAACACTCCTTGCATTTTTAACATTTACTTTTGTCTCCTTGAAGAGGTGTTAGTGTAAGATTTGAGGGAAATGTTAGTATAATCTTTTCAAACTTAACAAGGAATATTATTGTAATATTTTTAAATTTCAAGAGAGGTTAGTGAAAGAAAATAAAATAGAATAAGGTTATATGTAATTTAATAAAAGTTCATGGAGTATTGTTGTAATTTATTCAAATATTTAATAGTCCCTCCAGCCCTTTTTACAAGAAATGATTTAAAATGTTTTATGCATTGATTATATTTTTACTAAAATACCCTTAACTTGAGAGTCATTTCTATAAATAGTAGGTTAGGAATGACGATGGGTCTGGCTAGGCAATGATTATCCCCAAACCGACTCGTCAAAGAAAACCCAACCATGACTTGTCGGGAACCTGTTTTAGAAAGACCTATAGGTTTCAAAGGATACTCGTGGATATTTTAGAAAAAAATTATTCTTTATATGACGATGAATATTTTAAATTGATTCATTTGACAAAAACATTATCTTCATCAAATTAAATAAGTGTAGCTTTTAATTTAGTGGGTATTTGTGGGTACGTATAGGATACTTGATACCTGTACCTATTAAAGAGGGGATAGAAAAAAAAAACTGTACTTGCAGGTGCAAGTATCCATTTAAATTATCCCTGTGAATATTTTCACGGGACGGATTTTTTTGCCATCCCTATAGTAGGTGGGGGATACATTAATTTCTTTAGGCTCTAAGAGTCTAATTTTGTCTTGTATGTAGAGAGTTTTGAGAACCTTACTTTGTCACACACGTAGTCAATAAGAATTACAACTATAAATATATTATCGATGAGAAAGATTAAAACAATTAAAGTCAATAAAAATATTTGAAAAAAAAGAATAAGACTATCTAATTTTGGAAAATATATGTAAGTTTTGGACAAATTTAATGGTAGTAACTAAACTAACTAATTTTCATAATCCTTGTGAATTAGTTAATTGAATTTTATAAAGAAGACCAGAGGGAGTAGTTTAGTATTATATGATGGGTTTCTTTTGTCCCGCATTTGCACTTTGTAGAGAGAGTGATTTACTCTTTTCTGTTGATGTAATTTATATTTTAGTTCTGTTTTCTTTTCTTTACTGCAATAGATTTTGCTAAGAGTATTAGATATCTATGTTGTAATTTTCTACTACTGGTTTTCTTTCTTTTATTGCTTTATTTGTTTTGAAAAATATATCATCATCCTTCTATGTATTTATTTGTCATGATTGGTCCTAATTGTTCTTGAAAATCTGATATTGTTTTTCTTCTGCAGTTGCATGCAGAAAGCAAAGTTTGATATAGGAGAAGAAGCAGTTCATCGGTTTTCATTATCTGCCGAAGATAAAGCTACTCTTGAGTTAGCTGAATGGGTTGATAGTGCCTGCAGAAAAACATCTGTATGTTCTTTATTGTGTTTGGACTTCCTATAACTCTTGTACTTATAGTTTTGATCCACTTTTCCAGTCATATCAATGTATTATTGGAACATTTGTGCAGGACATAGTTATCGATTTTCCAAATATTTACCTTAAATATTCCTTTCCTAGATGCTATTTACACATTTCTGAAAGTGATTTTCTTTCATGTTGCCATTCTCTGTGGCAAGAGCTGAAGGCCATTTAGAGAGAAAATGAAAATACAAGAGGGAAGGTGTTTAAGTTATTTTTAGAAGTAGGTAATAAAAAAAGGACCAATGAAACTAAAATATTCAATTGAACTTTTCATCTCTACATACGTAGTGATAAGGAAGCTTCCTAAAAAAAACATGGGTAGAGCTGCAATGGGATATCCTAATCACACTCCTACCCTATACCATTTTTTAGTGCAACAAGACAACCTTGTGAATTTGGGCTTCTTCCACTCAAGTACTACATTTTTGAATTATCAATTCTTTGTTTTTATGTAACAAAATATACTTTTTGATTCAGTATTAATGTTACATACACAGTTAACTAGTCATGGTTGCAATTCTTTGCATGGCTTTCTTTCTTCTACATTCTTAATGGTTTCTAAGTGATGAATGATGATGCATGTACTTTTGTTGTATATATGCAGGTTGAAGATGTAGTGTCTCGTGTACATGATTTAGATTTTTCCTCTTTATGCTCCCAATTGGGTCCCTTGGCCACTGTAAGCGCTTAAAATGATAAGGAAGCAATTCAGACATTATTATTTCAACTTAGAAAGACAAATTGTGTATGGTTGGTTTTGAGAACTTGCATTTCTTTCCAGATTCTTCTTTGTATTGATGTTGCTGCAACTTCTGCTAAGTCGGCAAAGATGTCTCAGCAATTACTTAAACAGGTGCTTCTACCTTTCTTCAATGGATTTCTTTGGTTAATTTTTTCCCCTTGACAAAAGAAATTAGATTACCTAAAGGGAATGGAGAGTAGCAAGATGAAATCAAGCAGCAGCAAAAGAAATTTTTACGATGCACCTAGTTATGGATTTGGTTGACATTGTTGAAGTTTACAAACTGTAGGTTTAGAGAAGTATTTTTACTAGTTGTTGAATCTGTTTCTCTTTGGGTTGTCCAAGCCTTTATAAGCTCTACTTTAGCGATATCCATAGTTGATGTGGGATCTCAACACGTCTGTCATACTTAGGATAGGACATCCCAAGTGTGCAAATTGTAGGACTGAATTTCTTTATATTTTGCATTGGGAAAGCCACTGCGGTAGATTTTTTTTTTTTTTTGGATATTTGAGGGTGGCCCAATATTAGATCTATGATAAACTCTAATACCATGTTGAGTTTAGATTGCATGTTGTCCTAGCTGTGACACCCTTCTAACTCAAAACTCTTTATTTTTTAATTACAAAATAATATAGAAATTTGTTCATTTAAATATTAGACTTGACACTTAAGTAAAAAGATTCACATAACGCAATATACATCTATTTCCAAAATTATGATATAACAAAATATAGACATACAAGAAAACACGCTAGGCTTTAAAAATTGTCTTCACAAGATTCTCAATTAATAAAGCTTATAATGAAACTTTAAATAATGCGTATACATGACGAAAAACTATTAATTAATACTCTCTAACCCAATATTACACCTAGTTAGAGCAGTCCAACAGAAAGAGGTAAAAAAAAAGTCTAAGTTTTATCACCTATGGTATCATCAAGATCTTGTTCACCTGAAAGTAACATTTAGCCCAAAATGCAACAACAAGCAATAAGGGGATGAGAATATGTCTCACACATGTTAAGACATATATAAAGAAAATGAGGAGTCAATAAAAGTACAACAAATAAACCTATAAATTCATTTCACACAATGACAAAGATTATACATCCACAAATATAAATTCGTTCATGCTAATAATGCTCATGCAATGCAAGCTCATGCATGCTCTCACATGCCTAAAGCGATTTTCTTTTACGCCAGTAACATGTAGTTCCATCTCACCATATGTCCACATGAAATGAATCCTCTTTCACACATATAGGTACAACTGTGTAATGCAAAATAACCCAAAAATATCTAGTGCAGAGCACTACACAATGAGCGATCATTACAAAACTTCTTCAACTGTGACACTTATGCATGTTCTCTCAGCTACATGTTTGAAACGATCTTCTTCTACGCCAGTAACATGTAAGTACAACCATCTCATTATAGGTCCACCAAAGTGAATCATCTTTTACGCCAATAACACATAGGTACAACTGTGTAATGCAAAACAACTCAAGAAGACCCTGTTCAAAGCATTACATAATGAGCGATCCTTACAAAATTTTTTCGATTGCCATATTCATGCATCATATCATCCACAATATGAATCCTAATGCCAACATTTAATAATGTCATAACACTCTACCCCAACCGTAGTTGAGATGACATTTTGTCAGCACCCTTTAAACATCATCATAAACATAAATCACAATATCAACATTTAATCATGTCATTACATTTTACTCCCAACTGCAGCTGGGATGAAACCTCGTCAGACACTCCCTGGTCACCATCATCAACATACTATACGTCTAGTTGAAATCAACATCATGCAATGAGGGAAATCCCCAAGTCACACACCTTAAATAACTCTCAAACATTCAATCATTCCCTATACACAATTATAAGATATATCACAATAATATATAACGTCATCACAGTCCACTCCTAATCGCAACTAAGATGACACCTTGTCAGGTACACCCTGACAATCATCGTCAACACATTATATGTCAATTGTAATCAACCATCAATGTCATACAGTAGCACAAACCCAATCTATGCTCCTCAAACAACTAACAAACATTCAATCATTCACCAAACTCACAATTATAAGATAAGATACATCATAGTATTTCATACCACAACAATCAACATCATTACAACTCACATTATCCCTTCTTATCTTACTCTTTTATTATTACATCGTGTAATCTAAATGTAATATCTATATTTTTATTGATGATGAGTGTGGTACAAATTTTATTAGAAAGATAATATAATTACTTAAAACTTTTATGTTGATGTCCAAAATTAGTTTTATTATTTACTATTTTTAAAAAATTACAAACTCACACTAAACTCAAATTTGACAGTTACTCACTATTTTATTTATAAATTGAGTTATATATATCTTTTTTAAGTGATTCTAACTCCCTTGCAAAGATAACATCCACGTCTAGGCATGGCAATGAGGCAGGACGGAGATAAGTATATTCGACAGGTATGAGATTTATGCTCCCATTCCCGTTGGGTATCGGGTGTACCCGTAAAAAAATTTATAATAATATTTTAGTAAAAAATAATTTGTTTAAATATAATGATATTAATTCAAAAGTTATCTAATAAATGAAAAATTTACAATTTGTTAATTAAATGTCAAACCTTTTTTTTTTGTAAGACAAATAAATATTTTAGTCATTGAAATAAGAATGCGGTGAAACGGGCACAAATATGGGGTGAGTATGTATATCCCTATCCCCGACTTAACAAATTGGGTATTCTCCATATCCATGCCCAGTCAAATTGGGGATTCCCCGTCAACTTTGGAACGGGTTCGGGATTACCTACAAGTACGAGTTTATTTGGTATCCATATCCACGACTACAACTTTTATGAAAAACACGAAACGTAATAAGGTTGTCTAGGTCACTTAGCAAGAATTACAACACACGAATTATGTTTCGTGCATTGGATCAAATACTAAACTTCTAACTCAAAACATAATTGGGTCAATTCTTAATGTATTTATATGATTCTTGAGCCTAAATTGTAACCTCTAATGTGTAGTTTCTAAAACAACAAATAGAAATTGATTTGGTTAACACAACAGAAAGATATTATAGAAACACTGAGGTACATTCATACAAAAGATTTTAGATAACAAGTATTCAACTTAAGTAAAGTTCTTAAAATATAATTCAAACTTCAAACCCTCAAACATACTTCTCTGTTTCTTTTGTTTATTATCATCACACTCTACAATTGCATTGATAATCATCAATTTTGCCATAAATCCCCTAAATAGAAGAAAACCCCAGCACATAATCTTAATATGTATAAAGAACGATTGAAATAACGGGGCATTCCATTAATCATTACATCAATTGATCATATAATTAAAGTTCTTCATTGTGTAATCATCAATAGCATCCATAGAAACAAACAATATATCAACACAATTAACAATCTAATAATATATCAATCGTTCAATGGATTAATACACACTCATTTATGTTGCTAGCTTCAAGGGTATAACAAGGAAAAATCTCAATGCCAACATAATTATTACATCCATATAATCTGATAGTGCACATGTTCCTCAACAATCTAACAAAATAAATTAATATAAATATCCAATAACTATTCATGGATACCAACCACACCTAATCCTAATTTCTCTTATATATTATTTAAATACAAAAATTCAATTAAATATTACATATATTCACACAACTTCTAGGGTATAAAAAAAGAAAACCTCAATACCAACACAATCATTGCATCCAAATAATCCGATAGTGCACATGATCCCCAACAATCCAACAAATTAAACTAATATAGACATCCAAGAATTATTCAAGCACATTGATTCCAGTTTGTCAATATTTCTCATCATTTAAATGCAAAATTCCTAGTAAATAAAACAATATATCCATACAATACACTTATTTTACGAGCACTCATTGCAAATATTCATAACACTTCAATGATATACATAAAACCTATTGAAGCTTAGGGATTGCTTCACTACTCATTTTTCCTACACATGTCACACGAGAGATAATTTTCCACCTCCCTTACTTCAAATGATGATCTAGGATGTGAAAAGTGTGTCCTGATGTTTCCAAATACAGTTCTCCTCAAGCTTCGCCAATGATGTTCCCTATGTAGTTTTCTCTCCCACCTTTACAGTCAGATACATGAAACTGCCACACAATATCCTAACTCTTCTGAATTGGATTGAACTTTCTAACACTAGATCCAAACTTAATTTTCAGATTATCTTATTATTTACACTCACATTTATTTAATAAAATCAATTCTTAATTTATTCTAATAAACACAAATAATAAATTAATTTAAACTTACTAATATAAATTACACATTTTTATTAATATTTTATTTTTCTAAAAAAATGGGATTAAATGTTTCTTTAGCCATATCTATTGTTGATATGGGATCTCAATATACATTAAAAAATAGGGTGGAGCCAATTCTTTTGATTAGTTTTATTCCTTCTCTTTATTGAAGAACTTGGATGTTTTAAACAAGGGACCGTTTTTTAGAGTAAAAAAGTAGTAAAGTTTGTTATATAAGTCAGAAACTTACCACTGTAGACATCTTCATTGTTCTATTAGGTAATTTTTACCAACAATGTCACCTAGTTGGCCAATTTTTTTTTCACGATATGCTGCTATGTTGAACGCTAACATTGATATCTAGTCCTCCTTTAGTCCTTTACTTTTAGCTTTTGTCCTGTTGACTATATATTTTTCTTATTATCTATACAATGTGCAGGCCGAAAATATGTTATCTGATATATATCCAGGAGGATCTCCCAAAGCTGGCTCCACTTATTGGGATCAGATCCTTGAGATGGGAGTCATCTCTGTGTCAGGGCGTCTTCTGAAGCGCTTACACAAGTTCTTGGAGCAGGTGAGGACTCGAATATTATTTAATTGTGCAAGAATCATTTTCAAGAAACCAGAATGTTCCTTTCAACTTGCTAGCTATAATTCCTTCTTATGATTTTAAGCATTAGCATAAACCAACTATATTACCATGTTAGATTTTTGTTATTTTCATTATGGTGATTGTATACGCACATACAGAACATTTTCTTTTTCCTTGGTTAACAGTATTACTTTTGAAGTTGTGATTGTTTGACATGGTATCATAATTCAAAGTTAAATACCATCTTTCTTGCTGAGCAATGCAATTTTTGCACAAGATGCTCTGCAAAAATCAGAACCTTCTTCCTAATAAATCTAGGATAACTAGCTCCGAATGAAAATACCAGCATTCTCAAGCAATGTAAGGAACAACATAAATAAACTGCCAAAAAAGTTTACCTTGCTACTGCAAAGTCTCTGAACTTGATCAAAAGAAGTTGTTCCATACACTGAAGCAAACCTTATCTTAAACCTCACTGAGTATAAATATTACTCCTCTTCTGTCCTTTTTATAAGGCACAATTTTGGAAGGAATTGTTGGTCCTTATAAGGCATTTAACAATCTTATAAAGTATTGTTTTTCATTTTCCTTATTTGCCCCTAATTATATTCTCTTTAGAGATAGCAGATTATGCTGCTGTGTGTACTACTTTACTACAGTGCATGATTCTGTATCCTGTCCTAGCTAGTCAGTTTTCTGTTACAGACATTTTGACTGTCAGTTTCAGTTAGTTATAGTTTCAGTTTCAGTTTCAGCTCCATAAATACTTTGTATCTGATTCAATCCTTATTAATGAAAAATATTCACTTCCAGAAATTTAGTTTTCTCTCATCAGTTTTTAACATTTTCTATTTTCTTTTAATTGTGGTTTCCCCCTTACGTTGTAACATTTTAAAAAATATTGCACCAAAGTTCCACCTATGCTTTTATGCTCCTATCCTATTAAGAGTATATAAAAAAGGCCATACCAAAAAATGTGGTACATGCCAATGCTCTGAAGCGGGTTGTAATCCTGGTAATGATTTTTTATGTTATCTGCTCCTTCAGGACAACCCTCCAGCACTTCAGGCAATCCTATCTGGGGAAATTGTCATTACATCACCAAAAGAGTCCCACCGGCAAGAGCAGAGGGAGCGTGCTCTTGCTTTGCTACATCTGATGATTGATAATGCTCATATGGGCAAGCGGCAGTTTTTGAGCGGTATCTCTTTCTTCTTTAAGCATATTAAATTAATGGTATTCTTATTCAGGGAAAAAAATGTATACTTATATCTATGTGCATTTTATACCTCTTTCTTAATATTGTTGCAATGATGAGGTAGAGTCTATCCTCATCAAGCACTACTTATATTATTATTATACATTTTTTTATACTTAAATCAGGTAAGCTTCATAACCTTGCAAGAGCTGTTGCTGATGAAGAAACTGAACCAAGTACCAGTAGAGGTGAAGGATTGTATGCTGATCAGGGTGTTATTGCCAACAGTGACAATGACATTGTACTTGGGCTTGGGTTAAGAGTTGTTAAACAAATACCTTTTAGTTCAACTGGAGGCGAGTCTGGTCTGCAGTCCACTGGTTATGACATTAAAGATTCTGGGAAGAGAATATTTGCTCCCTTGAGTGGCAAACCCATGACGTATCTGTCTCAATTCATTCTTCATGTTGCTGCAATTGGTGATATAGTTGATGGGACTGATACTACTCATGATTTTAACTTTTTCTCCATCATTTACGAGTGGCCTAAGGATGTAAGGTTCTCAAAATATTTAAATTATTTGACAGTGCTTTATTTTAGACATGAGAATTACTGTGATTATGAAGATCTTAAGAAAGTTTCTGTTTCACAATGATAGCATATCTATTTTCATAGCCCAAAGTTATTCTTATATCTCTTTTACCATATGAACCATAAACACTTCTATTGTTTAAAGTGTCAACCGACAACCCTCGACACTTGTCCGAAAAATGTCGGACACTTCTAATTAGTGTCCAATTAAAAAATTATTTTTGTTGGCTTGAATATTTAAACTAACATTTATCATACACAACTCATATACTTAAAATGTTACCTCCACATAAATGGATACACATTGATATTATTAAAAAATAATGTATCATGTTTCTTAACCTTGTTATCGTAGATAATTAGTTTAAATAGGTGAGTATATCTCCAATTTAGATAATCTGTAACGTTGCTCGTATTTTATTTCATTCGAGTCTCATTATTTATATGTATGTGTTAAATATAAGTTTGTATTTAATGTTAGTTGTTAGTTGAACTTCATTTTATCTTTTAGAGGTAGGTGGTTGTCGAAGCTCACCCTTCTGATTTCTTTTGTATTATGGTTTATCTCTATTAATAAGATGTTCTGAGCTGAGTGCAAGTGAATTCACTCAAGCTTTTCCTATATTCAAGTTGGTATCAGAGGAGGAACGATCCCGCTCTTTAAGTCTAAAGTCACAGTAGGTTGTTTGCGGTTGTTGTTGGCAACTTTTTGTCCGGCGAGTTCAGGGTTAGGTGCACTTTGATGTGTGCAGCCCAATCCAAGTGGTAGCTCCTCCAATGGACTCCTCATGCGCTGCCATACGCCTCGCCAAACAGGAGGAGCATGAGCTCACGCGCCAACCAAACGACCTCCGTTTGCCATCGTTCCGCCATCGTTTGGTTTGCCGGAGCATGAGTTCAATATCTGTTTCTCTCTCCTTAAATTTAATTTCTATTTTGTACATTTCTTCTTGTCCCAATTTACTTTCTCTGAGTTAATTAACTAAATCCTTAAATTATTCAGGCCATTTAATTCTGATTCATTTCTCATTCAGGAACGTGGTACGGGCCAACAACTTGGTGCAGGATATGAATCAAGGGGTCTCTATTACCTAGAATCTAGTCTTTCAGTGTCTTGCCTTGCATCTATCTCTCAAAAACAGTTGCATAATTGTTTTGGGCACCCAAGTTTAGCCAAATTAAAGATAATGGCTCCTAGTGTTAAAAAAATCCAAACTTTAGAATGTGAAGCTTGTCAACTAGGCAAATATGTTAGATCTTCTTTCTTTAGTCAAGATGAGTCAAAATGTAATTCAACCTTCTCTACTGTTCATTCAGATATTTGGGGACCTAGTCGGATTCCTTCTTTTGGATTTAAATATTTTGTAACTTTCATTGATGAATATTCCCATTGTACATGGCTTTATTTAATGAAAGAAAGATCTGAACTTTTGTCCATATTTGTGTCTTTTCATAAAATAAAAAATCAGTTTGGAAAATCAATTAAGATTTTTAGAAGTGTTAATGCAAAGAAATATTTTTTCTCTGAACTCTCTTCTTTTTTGTTTTCTTAAGAAATCTTACACTAATCCACTTGGCCCCCACATTCCTCAACTAAAAGGGATAGCAGAAAGAAAGAATTGTCACTTTGTTGAAATGAATCGTTTCTTAATGCTTAATGCAAAGGTTCCATTATGTCATTGGGGAGATGCAATCTTTCTGCTTGTTATCTTAGCAATAGAATGTCCTCTTCCTCCCTTGATAATCAAATTCCTCATACAATCCTGTTTCCCACTGAACCTCTGTATCATGTATCACCATGCATATTTCGGTGTGCGTGTTTTATTCATGATCTGTCTCCAGTTATCGATAAGTAGTCAGCTAAACCTATCAAGTGTGTCTTCCTAGGATACTCTCGTCTTAAAAAAAGTTACAACTGGTATTCTCCTAATACCAAGAGGTATTACATGTCTGCTAATGTTACCTTCTTTGAGGATACTCTCTTCAACTCCTCCATTTTAGACTCCATTTCCATATAAGAAGTACTGTCCACTTCTACCTCTCGTCCTGAAATTCTCATCTCTTCTGGCATCTCTTCTCAATCTGATCATGTAGATATTCGTCCAACTTCAATTATTACTGACATTGATCCTTCACCCTTTGGTACTATTCAAGGCATGACACCTGCAGCTAGTTCCATCGTACCTGATGACTCTCTTGGTCCATCTCCATATGCTTTTCGTACAAGGACTCCTAATTCTTCTTCTATGGCCGATGACAACTCAAGTTGGCCTATTGCTCTCCAGAAAAGTATTCGCTCCTCCCGAAACCCACACCCTATCTACAAGTTTTTAAGTTATCATTGTTTGTCTCCTTATTTTTCATTTGTCAATTCATTATCATCTATCACCATTCCCAAAAATGTTTGTGAAACATTTGATCATTTTGGATGGCGACAAACCATGATTAATGAAATGCAAACCCTTGATTATAATGGTACATGAAATTGATCGCCTTAAAGATTGTCGCCAAAGGTCACACGTAGATTTATGGACTTGATTATGGAGATACTTTCTTATCGGTGGCCAAGATCACTGCCATGATGGCTATTCGCCATTGACCCTTGTATCAGATGGATGTTAAAAATGTATTCCTTAATGGTGAGTTAGATGAGGAGATTTACATGGAGCAACCTTCTAGTTTTGTTGCTTAGGGGGAGTTTGGTCTAGTGTGTAAACTTTGGTGGTCTCTCTACGGTCTTAAATAGTCTCCAAGCTTGATTTGAAAAATTCAGTAAGGTTGTCCAAAGTTTTGGAATGAAAAAGAGTGAAGCTTATCACTCCGTCTTCTACTATCATAAATCTTTGTTAAAAGGTGTTTATTTGGTGTTTTATGTTAATGACATTGTCGTTACAGGAAATGATAAAGTCACAATATCTCAACTAAAGCAAAATTTATGCAATCACTTTCAAACAAAAGATCTCGGTCATCTGAAATATTTTCTTGGAATAGAAGTAGCTCAATCCAAAAAAGGCATTATAGTTTCCTAGAGGAAGTATGCCTTGGATCTTCTGAAGGAAACCAAAGTGTCAAATTGTAAGCTTGTAAATAGTCTTATGGACCCGTACAAGAAATTAGTGGTTGATATGAGAAACTTATACTTAGATCCAAAGAGGTATAAAAGGCTGGTCGGGAAGCTCATATATTTTACTATTACCAGGCTAGATATTTCCTTTGCAGTTGGAGTTGAGTCGGTTCATGAATTCACCTTGTAATGATCATTAAATGGAGTAATGCGTATTCTCAGATACATAAAGAAGACTCCAGTTCAAGGTCTGTTGTATGAGGATAAAGGAAATAGCCAAATGGTTGGATACTATGATGTTGATTGGGCAGAATCTGATATAAATCGATGGTTTACTACTGGTTCTTGTGTGTACCTTGGTGGTAACCTTATCTCATGCAAGAGCAAGAAACAAAATACTGTTTCTTGATCTAGTGCAAAATCTGAATATAGATTTATGGCTCTAGCTACATGTGAGTTGTTATGAGTTAAACAACTCATACAAGAAATGAAATTCTATGAAATTTCTTCAATGTAACTTTACTGTGATAATCAGACAACTTTTCATAGTGCCTCCAATCTGGTGTTTCATGAAAGGACTAAATACATTAAAATTGATTGTCACTTTGTAGTAGAAAAGGTGTTGTCCAAAAAGATTAGGATCGAGTTTGTTAGCTCATATAATTAGCTTACAGTTATATTAACCAAACGCTTGAAGGGTTCTCAGATTCAATACTTGATTTCCAAGCTTGGAACATGTGATTTATATACTTCAGCTTGAGGGGGAGGGGTAAATATAACTTTGTATTTAATGTTAGTTGTTAGTTGAGCTTTATTTTATCTTTCATTTATGATTGTATGTCAAACGTACGTGGCTGTTGAAGCTCACCCTTCTGATTTCTTTTGTATTTTGGTTTATCTCTATTAATAAGATGTTCTGAGCTGAGTACAAGTGAATTCACTCAAGCTTTTCCTATATTCAAGTGTATGTAAGTGGGGTCTTATGAAAATCCTATATTTTAGATGTTAGAGACATGTCAGAGTCGATGCTTTGTAGCTTTTGTAGAAACACACGGGAATTTTTCTAAAATTTAGGGGAAGTATCTATTAGAAATAATGAAATTAAGCCTAACTTGACCTCATCTAACCGGTTTGTAGGTGATCCAATAGCAGATGACACGATAGGTCCAACAACAACAAACCACTAGGATAGGCTCTGAAACCATAGTAGAAATGCTGATATTGGATTAGAATTAGAAATGGTGAAATCGAACCTAATTGGCTAACTTAACCTCACAAAATTGGTTTGTAAGGTGAGATTTGCACCTCATTATATACTCTTGTTTGGTCATATCACTAGTTAACGTGGGATCTCCAACAGTAGCTATTATTTTTAAATGTAGTATAGCATGATATATATTACATATGTTCAATATTGACAATATATTTGTATTTCCCTTTGCAACCATTGCAGTACTCTCACAAATAAATAGAGACTGTGTTTAATTTATTTTTCTTTATAAAGTCTAGTTTGGGTTTTGGAAATGGAGGTTGAGCCTTGATGCATTGGTAAGGCTGGTGTCTTGTAACTTTTTGGTCATGGATTCTTTTTGTAGAAATAGCCTTTCTGCTAATGAAGATATGGCTGAAGATATTTGATTCTTCCCGGACCTTACAATGATGGAGCCTCATGCACTTAGTCTTCTTTTATGTAGTCATTGTAGAAATTCAGTGTTGGGCATATTTGGCTTTCTTTTGATTGCTTATGTTTTACTACTGTTCTATGTTGCAGCTTTTGACCCGTCTTGTTTTTGAAAGAGGCAGTACTGATGCAGCTGGGAAAGTAGCTGAAATTATGTATGCTGATTTTGTACACGAGGTGATTTCTGCATGTGTGCCCCCAGTTTATCCTCCACGATCGGGACATGGATGGGCTTGCATTCCAGTTGTTCCTACATTCCCTAAGAGTAGCTCTGAAAATAAAGTGCTTTCTCCCTCATCTAAAGATGCAAAGCCTAATTGCTATTGTCGTTCTTCAGCAACCCCTGGTGTGGCTTTGTACCCTCTCCAATTGGATGTGGTGAAACATTTGGCAAAAATATCCACAGTGAGGGCTGTTTTGGCATGTGTATTTGGGAGTAGTATACTGTACAACAGCAGTAGCTCATCAATTTCGAGCTCCCTGAGTGATGGATTTCTGCAGGCTCCTGACACTGATCGGTTGTTTTATGAGTTTGCTCTTGATCAATCTGAAAGGTAGTAGTCCTATATGTGTGTATTGGTTGGCATGGCAGTTTCATATATACAATATTTAGACTGAATCTTAATCTTAGATACTTAATCATTAGTATAAATATTATAAATCTTATTCATTTTAATATTATCGACTTTGTTGATAGACTCTTCATCAAGTATTTTCTTATGTCTTCTCTTCCTTGTTCACAAACGCAGTCTCTTTTTTCCCCTTTCCAGATACAAATAACATTATACATCTACCCTTTCCTAAATAATATTTATATGATGAATGTATGAGTTAGGGCATGTCAATTAACAGTTGTTCTAGTAGGTCATATATTTTTTACTTTTTACAAAGCTTTCCAAGAAAAAGCCTTTCATAAAATCACATATAGATAAGACTGAAAGTGTTTACTTATAAGATGGAAGGTAGAAGGGAATTGGCATTTCGGATGAGCAATGGGTCTCGTAGAAGCACACATTTGGTAGAAGGAAATATTTAAGATCCTTTTTGTAATGTGACCTCTTAGTGGGTGGTTTTGGTGCTTATGGATGGAGCATAAAGCAAGAGATTTTCTCCTTACATCTCTTTGTTCACATCTCATATGGTATATGGTTTTGTGCTTTTTTTTGTTGTTTGGGATGGATTCTTTTTTCCTCTTTGGAAATTAAAAGGGATTGAAACTTTTACGTCAATCTTTTTTCAATGTACTCCTCATCTTTTATAAATTCTTCCACAGGGGTTGCATGCCATCAGTTGGTGTTATTGACTAATTAGTTTAACCTTTTCTCCTGATGTGCAGGTTCCCAACTCTTAACAGATGGATACAGATGCAAACCAACCTCCATCGAGTGTCAGAATTTGCCGTTACTGCCAATCAAACAGCCGATGACAGCAATCTTGAAGCAAGAACTTCTGTTAAGAGAGTTCGTGAACATGACACTGAGACTGAGTCAGAAGCTGATGACATAGTTAGTAGCAGTACAATACCTGTAGCTCTGACAGACCCAAACAGCCATGGGATTGAAGCTACAGATTTCTGGCTTGATTCCTCAAAATCTGAAGCTTCTCAACTTGATACCACAGTTTTCCTTTCTTTTGACTGGGATAATGAACAACCATATGAAAAGGCAGTGGAACGGTATTGTATTTCAAATTGTTGTTCAAACTATAGTTTTGTTTTTGTTTTTCTAAGTTGCATTACACTTGCATGAGAATGTTGCCAATTTGGTGTAGCAATGCACACAAGATGTACACGTCCACTATTCAATCAATGTTACTTCTTCCATATTAATAATTAGTGATGTTATTGTAATTGTAATTTAGCTTTCCTTCATAGTAATCAGAACTTTGCATTAACTTTAAATTAAAATGCCATTGTTGAACCTTTTCATTGAATGGTGTTGTTTGCGAAAGACAGTGGGGAAGAGTAGAGAACATGCATACTTTTGAACAATGTTCTGTTTCTATATCCATTTTCCGAATATTCTTATATTTTATTTGTTCGTAGTTTTAGGGCATTAAATAATTATGTCTTGCATTTCTTAGGAATTTACATGTTACATAGTGTCCTTTGTGCTTCTGTTTTAGACTAATTGATGAAGGAAAGCTAATGGATGCTCTGGCACTTTCGGATCGCTTTCTACGGAATGGGGCCTCTGATCAGCTTCTTCAGTTAGTCATTGAAAGAGCAGAAGAAGTCCATTCAAATTCTGCACGGCGTCAAGGATTTGGAGGACGAAATATTTGGAGCAATAGTTGGCAGTATTGCCTAAGGTTGAAAGACAAACAACTGGCTGCTAGATTAGCCCTAAGGTTTGTAAATAGTTTCCTTTTGATGAATTTGTGAGAAGCAAGTTTGTATATCTGATGAAGGATTTGTATAAAATGCTAGCAACACTATTTAAAATGCTCTTTTCAACAAATTATTATTGGTTAATGTCACGTGGATCCCACTAAAGAGAGTGACATTAAGGTTTTTTCATTATTTTTTTGGCAAGCAAATTTTTATATATCCGTTGAAGGATTTATAGGAAATGGTAGCTGTTAAAGATTAAATATTATTCCTTATATATTGTAAAAAGAGCTGAATATGCATGAATCCTTGTGTGTATCACAACCAAGGAGATATTATATATATATATATACTGTACAATAGGCAAAATACAAGGAAATGGGCTTAGGCCCATATACTAAATTGCATCTAACACTCCCCCTCAAGCTGATGCATATAAATCATATGCACCTAGCTTGTTACAAATATAATCAATTCTATGATTTCGTAATGATTTTGTGAAAACATTGGCTAACTGATCATAGGAATTAACAAACTGGGTAGAAATTGTTCCAGATACAATTTTCTCACGAATGAAGTGGCAGTCTACTTCAATGTGTTTGGTCCTTTCATGAAATACTGGATTTGAGGCAATATGCAGGGCATCTGTTTGAGCCAAATAATAGCTCTGTACTCTGCTTCTGCACTAGATCTTGCCACTACATCTTGCTTCTTACTTTTCCAAGAAATCAAGTTGTCACCAATAAAGACACAATATCCAGAAGTAGATCTCCTATCAATAAGAGAACCTGCATAATCTGTATGAGTATCCAACAACCTGAGTATGATTATTATGCCCATATAAAAAACCTTTTCCAGGGGCTCCTTTAATGTATTGCAGAATGTGGATGATAGCATCCCAGTGTCCAGTGCAAGGTGAATTAAGGAACTGACTTACCACACTGACAACAAAGGATATGTCAGGACGAGTGACTGTGAGGTAGTTCAGTTTTCTATACTTCTCAGGATCTAAAAGTGGCTCCTCCTGAATTGGTAGAAGTTTAACATATAGATCCATAGGTGTGTCATTGGGCTCGGAATTCATTAGCCCAGCCTCCTATAAAATGTCCAATGCGTACTTCCTCTGAGAAATCGTAATCCCATTGTTAGATTCTGCTACCTCAATGCCTAGAAAATATCTAAGTTTGCCAAGGTCTTTCGTCTCAAAATGATGACAGAGATGTTTTATCTGTGAAATTCCATGGGTATCACTACCTGTGATAACAATGTCATCAACATACACTATCATGTAGATGCACCCACCTCCTGAATTACGATAAAACACAGAATGGTCAGCTTCACTACGATTCATATCGAACTGTTGAACTACTTTACTGAATCTACCAAACCATGCCCTGGGAGACTGTTTGAGACCATATAAAGATTTGCGGAGATAACATAACAATCTAGAAGACTCCCCTTAAGCAACAAAACCAGGAGGTTGTTCCATATAAATCTCCTCATGCAAATCACCATGAAGGAAGACATTTTTTATATCCAACTGATAGAGGGGCCAATGACGTAGCGCAGCCATGACTAAAAACAGTCGAACAGAAGCCATCTTGGCAACAGGAGAGAAGGTGTCAGTATAGTCTAACCCGAATATCTGAGTATAACCTTTGGTAACTAAACGAGCTTTTAGGCGATCAATAATGGCATCAGGGCCCACTTTGATAGTAAAGATCCACCGGCAACCAACAACAGATTTTCTAGAAGGCAAAGGAGTAAGATCCCAAGTACCACTGTTCTGAAGAACACACAATTCATCAAGCATGGCTTGCCACCAACCCAGATGGGATAAAGCATAACTGACAGTTTTAGGAATGGACACAGTGTAAATGGAAGACAGACAAACATAGAAAGATGGAGACAACAGGTGATCAGTCAAATTAACATAATGAGGGAAGGGATTACGAGTGGAGTGTGTACCTTTACGAAGTGCAATAGGGAGATCAGGCGCACATGGAGGAGCCGGAGGAGACGGAGTAGCTGGCGACGGAGTAGAGTCAGTGGCTGGCCCAACGGGAAGTTGAACATGTTGGCGGCGATGTTAAACCTGGAGAGGAGGTGGAGCAGGTGGTGGGTACAACAACGGTATCTATGGGATGGAAGACAAAAGGGGAGGAGGGGGGCAGACATTAGACTCAAAAGAGGAGGAATTGGACGAAAAATAGAGATAACTCAAAGAAGGTGACATCAGCGGAAATCAAGTAGCGACGAAGGGAAGGTGAGAAACACTTATACCCTTTTTGAGACCTAGGATAGCCTAAAAAGACACACTTGTGAGATCGATGAGACAATTTATCCAAGACCTGGACTAAGGTTGTGAACAAAACAAGTGGAGCCAAAAACACTAGGGGGTAAAGGATGAAGGAAATCATGAGGAAACAAAATAGAGTGAGGGATTTGATTGTGGAGGACAAAGGAAGGCATGCGATTGATAAGATAACATGCAGTGAGAACAGCATCCCCCCAAAATATTGGAGGAACATGACCATGAAGTAAAAGAGTTCGAGTTGTTTCAAGAAGGTGTCTATTTTTACGCTCAACGACCCCATTTTGTTGAGGGGTATAGGGACAAGAAGTTTGATGAAGAATACCATGAGAAGACATGAAGGTTTGAAAAGATTGAGAAAGGTATTCACGAACATTATCACTACCAAAAGTACGAATAAATGCACCAAAGTGAGTTTTTATTTCATTATAAAAGGCCTGAAAGATGGAAAACAACTCAGAACGATTTTTCATTAAAAATAACCAAGTACATTGAGAATAGTCATCAATGAAAGTTACAAAATACTGAAAACCTAAACTAGACTTAACACGACTCGGACCCCAAATATCGGAGTGAACTAAAGCAAAAGGAGACACAGCTCGTTTGGGGACACTCTGAGGAAAAGAACTAAAACTATATTTTCCTAATTGACACGACTCACAAGACAAATTAGACAACTTAGATAGATGCGGTACAAGGCACTGAAGCTTGGCAAGACTAGGATGACCTAATTGAGAATGAATGAGAGCAGGGGGATCTACAACGAGCCAACATGAGCGAACGCCCCTAGGTGATAAAGGCCATTTGACTCACATCCGGTCCCAATTATCCGTCCCGAACTCCGGTCCTGTAAGAAAACAAAATCTTTAGTAAAGGAGACAAGGCAATCAAGAGAATGAGTGAGGTGACTAAGGGATAGTAAATTAAAGGGAGACTCAGGAACATAAAGTACATTATCAACAGAGAGAGAAGGGAAAATAGGGACAGTACCAACACCATGAGAGGGGTCCGAGCACCGTTAGCCATAGTGACAGAGGGTAAAAGACCATAAGTGACAAAAGAGGAGAAAAGAGAATTATTACCAGATATATGATTGGTGGCGCCAGAGTCAAGGACCCAAGGGCCAAAAGAGGCAGAATAAGTGAGACCAACAAAGGAAGAGCCCGTGTGTGCAACAGAAGCAGTGGAGTTGGAGACCTGTCGTTCCTCGTACCATTTCAGAAAGTCGTTGAACAAAGCCGGAGGTCCAGAGCTACCAGAAAGAGTGACACCAGAATCAACAAGAGCAGTGGGGGTAGTTTGAGCAGCAGCTGTAGTAGAAGCCGACCGGGGAGGACAACCATGCAATGCATAGCACCGGTCAATGGTGTGACCAAGTTTGTGACAATAGTCACATCGAGGGCGACTTCAGCTAAGTTTGTGCGAATGATTACGATCATCACGCTGAGAGATCAAGGCAGAGGAGTCACCATGAGAAACAGAAGGAGATACGTCCGGTGATAACTTGCATGGTACACGCAATAGGGTGGACCAAGCAGAGTTCAGAGTAGGCACAGTCGGAGACCCCAAAATCTGATCACGAGTAGAAGAATACTCATCGGGAAGCCCATATAAGGCCATCAACATAAAGAATGTCTGGCGTTGCTTTAGTTCTTAGACAGGAGGTGCAGCAGGAGGCAATAGTTCATTAAAGTCATGAAGAAGACCATGAACCTTACCCAAATATTTGGCCATGGGAGTGTCAAGGCGGCGGGGGCCAATGATGCTCAGTAGATTTTGGCACACGCCATAGAGGCGCTGAGTATCATTGGTGTACAACAACCGTGCATGTTCCCAAAAGCCAACGCAAGTGTCATGGGCCCGAAATATTTGCTTCAGAGAAGGATAAATAGTGGACTTTATAACATTACAAACTTGAGCATCCATTTTCGACCAGCGTGGGAGATCTTTCTCATCGATTGAGGCTGTCTGAGTGAGGTGATTAACATAGTCTTGGCCCTTAAGCCAGAGCTTGACGTCAGAGGCCCATGTATCATAATTTGTGCCATCTAACTTGTCAATGGAGAGAGGCACATTGACATAGTTCGTGAACAAAGACAAGTCAGACTTTACGGAAGCCATGAGAGACAAATCGGAGGGAAAAAGCAGCAGTAGAGAAGACAAAAAACACCCCAAAGGAGAGAGAAGACTGAAGACGAGGCCTGATAGAAGATCCGAGACCAGATCCAAGGAGAGGAGAGCATGGTGAGTCTAACGCTGGTAAGCGCCGCCAGAGAGGGCGCCGCCACGCGCGGCTGCCGGAGGCACGAGGGAGAAGACAAGCGAACCTTGTCTGCGCGCGTGGGGGCGCGTGGAGGCTCCGACGGAGGAGCGGCGGGTGGTGCTGGAGTCGTTGGAGGGAGACGAAGCCAATGGCAGGGTCGCCGGCCTGAACAGCGGCGGAGAACGGTGGAAAACAGCCGGAAATCGGAAAGAAACACGATTTCCGGAAAAAAACTTAGGCAAGGATTCACCTGGCTCTAGATACCATGTAGAAATATGCATGAATCCTTGTGTGTAACACAATCAAGGAGATATTATATATATATCTATATATACTGTACAATAGGCAAGGAAATGGGCTTAGGCCCATATACTAAACTGTATCTAACATATATGATTAGAAAGTAATTAATAGAATATTTACATTAGAAATATAAAATAATAAAAAAAAATGAATATTAAAACAATGAATAAGAACTTTGTTGTTTAAATTTTTTTAGCTTTGAATTAATATAGCTGTTAAAGATTAGATATTATTCCTTGTTATTAGCATTATACATAGTAGCAAATTGCCTTAATATTTGGTTATTCAAGTTGTTAGAGTTCTTTAACAACTAGTTAATTGAGCTGTCAAAATTCGGCTAGGATTCTGTTTTGTAAATAGCTCTATAAATACCTATCTTATAACTAATTTCATTTTCTCAAGTTAATAAGATTCAGTTCAGTTCTGTTCCATACTTTTCTCTCTCTCTCTCTCTATTATGGTATCTAGAGCCATTTTTTTCGAAGCTTTTCTTCCTTTGAAAATTCTAGGGTTCCTTCCTCTTGTTCCTTTCATGGCTTCCGCTTCTCAATCCTCCATTTCTCAATCTTTGCCGAAGTCCATTGCTGAAAAACTTGATGATTCAAATTATCTTCACCGGAGACATGTAGAACCAGTAATCAAATCACACAAGCTTCAACGGTTTGTGGTGAATTTGATCGTTCTGCCACGATATCTCACTGATGAGGATCACGAACTCGATCGTGTCAATCTTGAGTACGAAGTGTGGGAAGTTCAAGCTGAAAAGCTTGTTGTTTGACTTCAATCTACGCTCTGTAAATCTGTTCTCTCTCGTGTGCTTGGTTCAAATCATTCCTATCAAGTTTGGGAAAAGATTCACGAGTACTTTGGCCTTTAAATGAAGTCGCGTGCTTGTCAATTGCGTTGTGCTATGCATGTGGTTCGTCTCATGGAGGAATATCTCTGCAAGATCAAAAGCTTTGTTGATAAACTTGTTGGAGTCGGAGTTCCTGTTCGCCATGAAGAATATGTGGATGCGATTCTTGAAGGTCTTCCTTCTGATTCTGCACCGATGGTCTCGGTTATTGAAGGCAAGAAGCACACTCCCTACATTGCTGAAATTGAAGCACTTCTCTTTGGTCATGAAACTCGTCTAGTTCGCTATGTTCAAGAGATGCAAGGCTTAATGTCCCCTTTGTTGAATTATAGTCGTGGCGGCAATAGTGGTAGTGAATTTACTGATCATGGAGGTTCTAATGGTCGCTCGGGTCGCCGTGACAATAGCTCTGGTAGAGGTCGTGGCAGTGGTAGATTTTCGAATTTTCATTGTCAAATTTGTCTGAAATTTGGATACACTGCAAATATTTGCCACTTCAGGTCTGACTCATCCTATCAACCTCACGAGTCTCTCTATTTTGTTGATCCAGCCACTCAACAATCCATTCCTTTCCTTACTTCACTGGTTCTCTCAAATCCTCCAACACGTGGATTAATCCTAATGCTAAGTCTGGAAGCACCACTTAGCCTTGTGCAATGCTGCCAAATTTAAACTCTCAAGGAAATGGTAACACCTCTTGGATTGATTCAAGGGCCAACTTCCATGTGACTGGTGAACCACAAAATATTAAACAACTCAACCATTTTGATGGTCCTGATCAAATCTTCATAGGGAATGGTGAAGGTTTAAGTATTTATAGTGTTGGTTGTTCTTCTTTTGTGTCACTTAATGATTCACACATTACCTTTAAACTGAATAATTTGTTACATGTTCCTTCTATTACTAATAATCTGTTAAGTGTCAGCCAATTTGCTAAAGAAAATTAAGTTTTCTTTGAGTTTCATCCTCACTTGTGTCTTGTGAAATCTCAAGGGACAATAGAGTCCTTCTTCAAGGAGTTGTTGGTGCTGATACCTTTATATTCTTTCCACAACCTCAAGCTTCAAGATCATGGTGAATCAATAGTTGTTAGCTCTTTGTTTAGTGCTATTAGAGCTAGTACTAATAAAACTACTGCTGTAAATCCTGAGTTTGTAATGTAACTTTTCCATCCACCAATGTCAGATTGTGGCATGCTAGGTTGGGTCACCCTAATAGTCATGTTATGAAACTTGTCTTGAATTATTGTAAAATTTCTCCATCTAATAAAATCGACTCTGATTTTTGCTCTTCTTGTTGTTGTGTTGGCAAGTCTCATAGATTGCCCTCTCATGCTTCAGATTCGGTCTACTCTCTACTTGAATTAATTTTCACTGATTTGTGAGGTCATTCTCACATTACCTCCTATGTTGGTTATAAGTACTATGTTAGAAATTTACTTATTATCTATTATTAGATTGATCTTTACTCATTATTAGAGAGATCTGATGTAATCAATATTAATCCTATTTGATTATATTGACTCATCATAAATAAAGGCATCGTGTGATCATTCAACATATATTGACACATATTTACATGATATTAGATCTTAAACGAGATCATAGGAGCCCGAGTGTCTTAAGTGTCTAAATTGTCTGCCGGTGGCCTATGATCACTAGCAGACCCGCCGTCTAGTGACCCACTATTATATCGCTACCTTTCTCATCGATAGACCCACTGTCTAGTGAACTATACTATTATATTGCCACCTTCTGGGAGACTTTTCTAAGAGGCCTTTTTCGAAGACCATTTCTAGAGATCACGATGTCATCTCTATGTGCAGTCAACTCCAAATATCGCTGCACACGACCCCAAGAAGGGCACTGACATGTGAAGTTCATTCACATGATGCGAACATCTTTGGAGACTTTTCCAGAAACCATTCCCATTTCCCATTGACCATTATCATAAACCTTCTCGCAACCATTCTCGAAGACCCTTCTTGAAGATTGTTTTTAGAAATCCTTCCCGGAGACTCTTCTCGGTGACTCTTTCTGGTGCTTTTCTCTTGTTTTTCAATCTCATGGCATGCTTCTCCTTCCTCCTTAGGACGTGCTTTATTTACGGGTGAACAATACCGTTATCATTGCAAACCTTTGTTAGCTTTCACCAAACCATATTTATCCGGGACAACCACGCAATTGGAACTGTTTTTCATTTTTTTTATTAGTTTTATTAGATTTATCACATCTGTAACAAGCTTGGTTCACATCACACATATGTTCTAGCTTGAGGGGGAGTGTTAAAGATTAGATATTATTCCTTATTTATGGTTAGATAGTAACTAGAGATTTACTCCCACTATCTATTATTAGATTAATCTTTACTCATTATTAGAGAGATCTTATCTAATCTTTATTAATCATATTTGACCATATTGACTCATTATAAGTAAAAACATTGTGTGATCATCCTACACATATTGACACACATTTACAACATTTCTAATATGGTATCAGAATCTATCCTAGTGATTGTTGGGTCTATCTTGCCACTCACTATCAGGTTGTTATCGGATCACCCACAAATGTTAAACTTCACACTCGAGATGTCCAGTTCTCGACGTGAGGGGTGTGTGTTGGAGATCTCACATCGATTAGTGATATGTCAAACAATACCTTACAAGTTGGTTTTGCAAGGTTGAGCTAAACTCAATTTCACCATTTCTAATACTAGCACCACACTTCCAAATCCCCTTTTCAGAAACTATTATTGGTTGAATTTCATTATTTTCATGTGGATCCCACTAAAAAGAGATTAGCATTAAGGTTTTTTGCTGGGACCCATTTGGTATTCACCAATAATAGTTAATATGTTGGCAAGAGCGTGTGGCTTGCATTGTTCTAGGGTTTTTGCTTGTGATTGACAATTTCTTCTGTCAAGAGATATGTATGAAATCATTCCTAAGCCTCCACCTAACAGGTTGAGCTTTTAGGAGCTAATTCTTAACATGGTAGTGAAACCTCTATGATCAAATGGTGAGGAATCAAGTCCATTTTACCTCATTTTCATAAATAAATTAAATTTCAATACTAGGTTAAGTGAGTTTGTGCGTTGTCCATGCCCCAAGCGCAGGAGTCTTCCTTGAGTGGGGCATGTTGGAGATATGAAACACATTCCTGGTTATCCACCTAACACTTTCTAATGGTTTTTATGTATTTGTAGCATGTTTATAATTGTGATCTTTATTAAATTGCATTTCCAGTATATTTTTTTATCCTGTGATGTGAATTTTAAATATAAAAAATTTATAATAGGTATGTGCATTCATGGGAATTAGATGCTGCTTTGGATGTTCTCACAATGTGCAGCTGCCATCTTCCTGAGAATGATTCTGTAAGGAAGGAGGTGAACACTTATTCTTATTTTAATATTCTATTGTTATATCAATGTTTCTACTGTGGTATG
The DNA here is from genome assembly GCA_037954015.1 of Psophocarpus tetragonolobus. Lineage (NCBI taxonomy): Eukaryota > Viridiplantae > Streptophyta > Magnoliopsida > Fabales > Fabaceae > Psophocarpus > Psophocarpus tetragonolobus. The sequence continues at coordinate 19,645,567 of CM075688.1, read as the reverse complement.
ATGCTTGGATACTCTTAAATGGTTTCTGTATGCGCCTGATGTTGGCTGGAAGACTGTTGGGTGTGCATGGGTACATTTTTGCTATTGCATGTTAGAGAAATGTTTTAATGCCCTTAGAATTTGGATTTGAACTTAACCTTAGTACCTTACAAAATCCACTTGTAAGATGAGGGTTATCCCCACTTGTATACTTTATTTTGATTTTATTACTACTCGATATGCAATTTCTAATACACTCCCTCTTGCCAAGAACGAGACATCTTGAGGGTGAAGTTTTGTTAGACTGGACATTTACATGTGGTTAGATAATGGCTTAATATATCCAACATCATATGCTAGAATAGATTCTTATATCATCTTAGAATTTGGGTTTGAACTTTTCTTTTTATCAGCAAATGTTACTATGTTAGTTATTAGTTTGTTATTGGAAGGAATTTGAATCTGCGACCTCTCCCTTCATATGACCTTTGTCATTACTCATTAGGCTAACCTTATAACTCTACATAGGTTTGAATTTAACTCAATAATACAAAATCTTTTTGTAAAGTGAAAGATGCCCCCACATATATTTAATTTGACCATATTACTAGTCGATAGAGAGTGTGTTTGATTTTGTGTTCAAAAATTTATTTTGGACTCAATTGATTTCAAACAAATTTTGACATGGTTGGTTTCGCATTGGAGAAGAATTTATAATTAATTCTGCATCTAAAATTGATTTTGGGTTGAAGCAACTTAGGGTAACTTTTGCGTTGGATAAAAGATTATATGCTAGATTTTATTTTAAAGTTGCTTTTAATATATAAACTTCTAAACATAAATCACATCATCTTAAAATCAATTTTAATCATAATCAATTATGCAAAATCAAGTTTAATCATAATCAGTTATGCGAAATCAATTTTGTCAACTCCCATCCAAACACGCACAAAATATCCCAAGCAAATACCATCACAGTCTTACATTAAACAACTTTGGGAACATTTTGGACAAGCATTGCAATGAGTTTGACATCACTCAATTACACACCAGCCATGCTAAAGATCATTTTTTGCTCTAAATGAAACAAACTGCAACTTCATTCCTTCAAATCATGCACTGTCAACGGATTTTGCATCACTACATACAACCTTTGTCCCTAATTTTAAAATATGCTTGTTCTTTTTTATAAGGTTTTTTGCATTAATTGATTTTCTTACTAAAATATCCTTATTACTTTTTCTATGAAGAGCATTTTCTCTTTGACCATTAATGAATATTTTTTCCTCTAATATTGTAGAGGGTAAATTTGGAAAAGTATTACAAATTTAATACTAATACATAAATTTACTCTTTTTCTTAATTAGCATAATTTGGTCAACACTGTCTTACAATTAGGGACTGCGGTAGTATCTTATATGATTTAATGACTTAATTGTTTATTCATTTTTTATTTCTACATAATATACTCTTCCTACCATCCCTGTACCCTTTTTTAACTTCCTCTCATATCCCATACCCATTTTTTTTTGGTTTTAATTAACATTAATCACTATAATTCTCAGGTTTTGCAAATGAAACAAGCTTTGCTGAGGTACAGCCATATATTGAGTGCAGATGATCATTATGCAAGCTGGCAAGAGGTTTTCTCTTTGAATTGTTACTTGTTTGATGTAGCAATGCTATGCTAGTTTTATCATTTTTCTCCAGAAGTTTATGTTGTCTTGTCTGTGTACCTGGTAGTTAAATTACAAATGCTGTAAATATATGTCGATAATATATTAGCTTTTAAGGAAAATATTTCTCTTGTTCAGTTACTTATTTTCTTATGTACGCTGATAGCCTCTTTAAAATATGTTTTTTGTATTTCAGGTTGAAGCAGATTGCAAGGAAGATCCTGAGGGTTTGGCACTTAGGTTAGCTGGAAAAGGAGCTGTTTCTGCTGCACTTAAAGTGGCAGAAAGTGCTGGATTATCAATTGATTTACGGAGAGAATTGCAGGGCCGACAGCTTGTGAAGCTTCTCACAGCTGATCCTCTCAATGGAGGAGGACCAGCTGAAGCCTCACGATTTCTTTCTTCATTAAGGGACACAGATGATGCCTTGCCAGTTGCTATGGGTGCAATGCAGCTCTTACCCAATTTGCGGTCCAAGCAACTTCTTGTAATTAAGCATTTATCTAGCAACTTCTTGTAATTAAGCATTTATCTAGCATATCTTTCCCCGGTTCAATTATATAAGTTTCTTTAAACTGTTCTGATGGATTTTTGAATCTTAATCCTCATCTCGATTGACTGTTTCTCTGTGCATTATTTGAAGGTTCACTTCTTCCTGAAGCGAAGAGAAGGGAATCTGTCTGATGTTGAGATTTCTCGCCTTAATTCATGGGCTTTAGGGCTTCGTGTGCTGGCTATCTTGCCCTTGCCATGGCAGCAAAGGTGCTCTTCCTTGCATGAGCACCCTCATTTGATTTTGGAAGTGCTACTGATGAGAAAACAATTGCAATCTGCTACACTGGTAATAGAATTTTAACTGCAATTTGACACATCCATTAGCATGCACTATTTTCCATCTACTAATTTATTTGGAAGTATCTGATAGTAAGGTTGTCAAAATCAAGATTTTGAAATACATGCAACACAGGTTGTAGAATCCTATCTAAAATACAAAGTTACATCTAAATATATAGACATAAAATAACAAATTAAAAATAACCATTAAATCAGAACTCATAGCAACAACAGCAATAACATCCTCATCCCACTAAGTGAGGTTAGCTTATTAGCTAGATGGATCTTATGAAAATTAGATTTGATTAAAAGCCAAACTTTCAGGGATATTTTTCACCATGAGTTTCTCTTAACAACTTTCTATAATGTCCTTTTTGGTCTCCCTCTCCCCTCCTTCACAATGCTAAAAAGCTTACAATCTACTTTTTCCATTGGTGCTTCCAATGCTTCTTTGCACATGTCCAAGCCATCTTAATTGATTGTTTACTGTCTTTTCCTTAATCAGGGTCATACAAATATCTCCTCGTATACAAATATCTCCTCGTATACAATAATTTCATATCCTGTCTTTTTTATGTGATTACAATGTATCTTAACATTCTCGTTTACCACTTTCACCTTTTTCTCTTCTCCTTTTTTAACCCAACAAATCACAAATGACAATGTTTGAACATAATTTGAAATTATATAAGAGGTTTTATATAGGTTACCATTCAATTCACAAGCTAAATATATCCTAATAAAAATATATAATATTTTTAGAACACATGCCAAATTAGTCAGGGTCCAATGTGGCTTCTAGATACTGAGAATGTTGAACACAAAAGAAACTATCACACCCAACAAAAAAGGATGATGTGTATGTGAGAGATTGAGAAGACATTATGATTTAAAGATGCTGTCATGAGGCAGGCCTGAACCCTTTATCCTGCACCAGATAGGATACGAACCACTAACCCTGCAATAGAGAGCAATGACAAACATAAGCATAGATCACGGGTGAGTGTGGGTGAATAGGTCTGAAACTGAGAACCACTCGTGCTGTTATTCAAAGAAGGAAAGAACATAGGTGTAGAACGTAGATTGTATGTTTGAGAGTTTGATGATGTCAAGAGATCCATTAAAAGGATTGGAGACTGATGAAGAGCAATGAACCATGACAGACTGGTAGGCTTTGACAGAGACAAGGTACTTTGTGTTAGTTGCTGAATAGATTTCAGAGATGATAGAATAACAGAAGCACTATTTATAATAGTGCAAAGCCTAACTAACACTTAAGTGAACTCTAACTAATTAGAGAGGTTACAAATTTACAATATAACCCAAGGCCGCAGTTTTGTAATAGTGCAAAGCCTAACTAACACTTAACTGAACTCTAACCAATAGCTCCCTTAAACACAAGGTGGTTGAGACTTTGTAGAAGGCTGAAGGACATTAAGTTTGCTCTTTAAAAGAAGAATCTGGTGGGAGAGAGAGGCTTGGTTAGAACATCAGCCCATTGACCAATAGCTAGAATGTGGTACACAATAAGTTGCTTGCTGATCACCTTGTCTCTAACAAAGAAAATACTGATTTCCATGTGTTTGGTTCTAGCATGAAGAACATGATTATGACTTATGAAACAAAGCTACTGCACTCTGATGATCGAAGTAAACAATAGGTGTGGTGATAGGAACTCCCAACTCTGTTAGAAAAGCTTGTATCCATGAGATTTCAGCAAGACTCCTGCATTCTGCCTCTGTGCTGGACCTAGCAACAACTTGCTGCTTTCTAGACCATCAAGAGATTAGATTGGGCCCAAAAAAGATGGATGCTCCTGATGTAGACCTTCTTTCATCAATGTCTAGATGCCCAATCAGCATTAGAGTTCTTGTCGAAAAGAGTTGAGATGAGGTGATAGGTTTCTGCTGTATAGGACAAAGCATGATACCTGTATGGTTTGGCTGTAGGCCAAAGAGCATGACAGGTTTGTGCTGTAGGCTGAAAAGCATGATAGGTTTGTGCTGCTCAACTCTTCAAAGTAATCGGTCACAGAAGCTCATCAAGATTGGCTGCTCTATTGTCTCTATGGTCTTCCCTAAAAATTCCAGCAACTTTCAATCTTGTGTAGGAATGGAACTGGAAGCCTCATGAAAAGCATAGAATTGGATGATGCTATACTCAAGTGCACAATGTTGACAACTAGAACTATGATAGTGAAGGATTTAGGATACCCTTGTCTTATGTATGGCTAGTTTTTGTTTATAATTTTCACGCAACATTTTATTTACTCTTCTAGATTGCTTATCTCTGACTCAATGTAATGCTTGCCTGTATTTCTGTAGATATTAAAGGAATTTCCTTCTTTACGAGACAACCATGTAATTACTACATATGCCACTAAGGCTATTGCTGTCAGTATCAGCTTGCCTCCTAGGGAACATCGCATATCTGTTTCAGGATCCAGACCAAAGCAGAAGACAAGATCTGGTGCGCCACAGAGATCATCTTTCACAAGCAGTCTAAGTAACTTACAGAAAGAGGCTCGGAGAGCTTTTTCATGGGCTCCAAAAAATACTGTGGACAAAAATGCTCCAAAAGATGTTTATAGGAAAAGAAAAAGTTCTGGATTGTCTCCCTCTGATAGAGTTGCTTGGGAAGCGATGACTGGAATACAAGAGGACCGTATTTCATCTTTTTCAACAGATGGGCAAGAACGGCTTCCTTCTGTTTCAATTGCTGAGGAATGGATGCTTACAGGTGATCCACTAAAAGATGAAAACATTCGTTCATCTCACAGATATGAAAATGCCCCTGACATTACACTGTTCAAGGTATAGTAATGAGTTGATCTTCTAATAGGATATCATATTAGAGTATATTGCTTTTGCTTTGTGACTTAATAGAATATTTCTGCATGTCTAAGCTCTGATATAATTGAAACCATCCTAGTTAGAAGTCACTGGGTACCGATAGGTATAACTTGGGTAGTTCTAGCTGTCTAGTGTCTTCATAGGATGTATCTGTATTGTTCTTATAAATCTCATTTCGTTTCTGCTGAACGTTTGGGTTTTCATCTGTAGGCACTGCTTGCTCTTTGTTCTGATGAATCAGTCTCTGCCAAAATTGCCCTTGATTTGTGCATTAATCAAATGAAGAATGTCTTGAACTCTAAGCAGTTTCCTGAGAATGCATCTATGGAAACCATTGGACGAGCATATCATGCTACAGAAACATTTGTCCAGGTATTTAATGGGAATAGAGTAATTTATTGATTTTAGTTTTCGTAAATGGTTATTGGAAAGAAACCCAAGTCTCAGGTCTGTGAGATAGTGCCATAATACAATGTATAAGTGGGGGACAACCTCACTCCTTGAGCTAGCCTTTGGGGTTGCGTTAGACCCAAAACTGACATTCTAAGATGTTTATTTGCTGTGCAGTAAGATGACAGCATCATAGTCAATGTCCATCATTAGCTAGCATTTTGCTTCTAATGAAAAATGCAATACAATTATTCTAATGTTGAATTTGCAGGGTCTACTTTATGCCAAATCCCTGCTAAGAAAGCTCACGGGTGGTAGTGAATTGCCAAGTAATTGGGAAAGAAATAGGGATACTGATGACACATCATCTGATGCTGGTAGCTCGAGTGTGGGTAGCCAATCCACAGATGAGCTATCTGAAATCTTGTCACAGGCAGATGTCTGGCTGGGTCGTGCAGAGCTACTCCAAAGCCTTTTGGGATCAGGGATTGCTGCTTCTCTTGATGATATTGCTGATGGAGATTCTTCTGCCCGTCTTCGTGACAGGTTGGTTGCAGAGGAACGGTACAGCATGGCTGTGTATACCTGCAAAAAGTGTAAGGTAGATAAATCCCCTGCCTGTTAATCTTACCCTTTTATTTATTAGAGCTGCTACATTTAAGTTATTATGGGTTTTAAAGAAAGAATATTGCCCTTTAGATTGATGTCTTCCCGGTGTGGAGTGCATGGGGTCATGCATTGATTCGGATGGAGCGCTACGGACATGCTCGTGTGAAATTCAAGTATGTGAACCTTTTTTTGGTGATAATGTTTTCACTCAGTCATTATTAAACATATCAAACACAGTTAAATGCTTATATCTATTTCATTTCAGGCAAGCTCTTCAGTTGCACAAGGGTGATCCTGGACCTGTGATTCTGGAGATTATTAATACAATTGAAGGTGGCCCCCCAGTCGATGTTTCAGCTGTTCGTTCTATGTAAGATGATTATACATTTATAATAGTTGTATCTTTGCTGTAATGTACTAGAGCTTTTATTGTTGAATGTCAACATTTGTATTGCGTATTGGCATTGTTTTTTTCTATTCATATTTATATTCTTTTTTAGCTTTTGGTTGAAGGTGTTGTTCAGATAATTAGATAACAAGATGGTTGGATAACTGGATGTTGATGAAAGTGCTGCTTATTTTGCATCTAATTGTTGAGCAAGAAGTTATCTGATTCTGATGTCTAGTCATGCGCTTTCTTGTAGCCTACTAAAATCCTAAATATGTTTATGGTTTGACTTTGACTTTGTAAAGCTGGTTAATTTTTATATAGTATTGTTTGCAATTTTAGCTGGGACTTGGGGAAAAGGAAGGAAACTACTGGGGAAAAAAATAGGGAGTGAAGACTCCTTTAGATCCTGGTCATTGTGCAGAAATAAAATCTGATTATGTTTCTGCTTTAGGTATGAACATCTGGCGAAAAGTGCACCCACAATCTTGGATGATTCTCTTTCTGCTGATTCATATCTCAACATCTTATACATGCCATCAACATTTCCCCGTTCAGAGAGGTCAAGAAGATCACAAGTATCTGCAAATAATAATTCTGTGTATAGTCGAGACTTTGAAGATGGTCCTCGGAGTAACCTGGATAATGTTAGATATGCTGAATGTGTTAATTACTTAAAAGAGGTGAGCATAAAGCTTCCTTATCTGCAGATAAATGGATCATGAATGCTCTCATAATTTAGCAGTTTACTTAATGTGTGATAGATTTTGGACTTATGTAGTCGGTCTCTATTTTACTTTTTTTTATTAAACAAAATTTAAACAGTTCTGACTCCATTTTATGTTTTTGTTGTATATGATACATGTGTGTGTGTATTGTATAATCATAGTATATATTCAGGATGCTTCCTAACCTATTTACAATTTGCTTGCATCATTTGGATTTCTTAATGGTTGTTTCAAATTTTGCAGTATGCTCGCCAGCATTTGCTAAGTTTTATGTTTAGGCATGGCCACTACCATGATGCTTGCTTCTTGTTCTTTCCCCCTGATGATGTCCCGCCACCACCTCAACCATCAATCACGAGTGTAGTGTCTTCTTCATCACCCCAACGATTAGATTCTTTGGCAATTGATTATGGAACAATTGATGATCTGTGTGAGTTGTGCATTGGATATGGTGCCATGCCTATTTTGGAGGAAGTCCTTTCAACTAGAATGTCATCAACTAAATCTGAGGATGCTGCGGTGAATCAGTATACAATGACTGCCCTTGCCCGTATTTGCCTCTATTGTGAAATGCACAAGCTTTTCAATTATTTATACAGGTTTCAGGTAACACTCTACTTAATGAGTCATTATAAAATTGGAAGCAAGGTTTAAAATTTTATTGTGGAGTAAGCTACTTTATATATTTAGAGAGCATTGGGTCTTCAAGACTCTCTTGGGTCCAGTAACGAGTTTCTTTTTCTTTTCTTTTTTTTTTTTCAAATTCATCTTCCGAGTTTTGTATTAACCATGACATGTTCATTTTGGGATACTTTAGTTAATTTTAGGAGTGGTCCTTGTCAATGTTTGGTCCAAGAGCCTAGAACACGTTCAGTGATTTTTAGAAATGTACTAAGCATCAAAGCGATTTCTTGCCGATTCTGATCACTTTTTTCTAAACACTGTCTTGGACAGCCTGAGATTTGAGAACCTATAAATCTTTTTTAGTTTGACGGCTGGTCCATCCCTATGCCTGCAAAGATAAGAGACTTCTTAAAATGACTATTAAACACCAACTCAATTCTTGACAACATTTCACAAAATATGCATAAACACTTTATCTTCACAATAACTTCCCTTCCCTCATTAATCCCTGGATACACAACCTTACCAATGTGAGCAAAGAGGTTGTTTCCACAACTAGCATGGTTAATACAAAATTTCCTCCATGGAGCAAATTTTTCATAACAACAATGATTGGCTTGAATATAATGTGTTGTAAAATTTTTAAAATTTTTGTACGGGAGATTTTTTTTAGTTTTCTAATGATGTATAATATTCAGGTAATAAAAAAGGACCATGTTGCTGCTGGTCTCTGCTGCATTCAGTTGTTCGTGAATTCTTCTACACAAGAGGAAGCCATTAGACATTTGGAAAATGCCAAGGTATGTCCATAATTTGATTAAAAAAAAATAAGGAAAGTGTTAAAATAAGATGAATAATGGGATGAAAGCGTTTGTATGCATAGAGGAAGCATGTTAATATAAACTTATTTCATAAATTATACATGAATATAGAAGATATTGTTTTGCATAATATCTAAGATAATATGCCTACATACTATATTTAAAATAAAGATAAGATAATATCTAAGATTCTCAACGCTCCCCTTCACGCTGGAGCTTACTAAGCATTTAACTTGTTACTGGAAGCCAGTAACAAAATTAATAAACCAAAATTGAATTCCACCATAAACAATATTTGGAAAGACAACTCAGGGATGTTGGTGAAGTTGGGGAATAATTCTTGGAAAAATAACATTGCTAGATAGCTGAAATATCCATCTGTCTAAGAAAATTCATGGCAACCAGAGCAAGTGACAACTTTCATAAAACCGACATTTGGAGACTTCAAACCAATATTTGTGAAGACCCAAAATCATTTAAACTAAGAAACATGCCGAAAAAAGGACAATGTCAAGTAGGCAACCAAAAAGTTCTGTGTCGAAAGATGATTGGCAAGCAAAAGGAAGTGGTCGGAAAACATGCTGAAGAATGGCAGTAGGATAGATGGAGAAACAATTCTTTATCAGAAAATGAAGAAGCTAAAGGTGCCAATAAATTATTGGCAAAAATCCTCAAAGAACCTTGATGATGTTGGTCATGGCCGGATTAGTCATAACGGTTATCGGAAACTTCACTAGAAAAGGAAGATATACAAAAGCATTGTCGGAAGAAGGGGAAAGATTTTAGAAGAGGAAAAGGAGCTCACCAAGGGCAGTGAGCCCCCGTGAGGGACATTTTCTCAGTAATTCCCTCAAACGAGCTCTAGACACCATGTTAAAATCAGATGAATGATGGAATGAAACTGTGTCTGCATACACAACGGAAACATTTTTATATAAACTTATTTCATAAATTACATATGAATATAGAAGATATTGTTTCCTATAATATCTAAGATAATTTGCCTACATAGTATACTTAAATTAAAAATAAGATAATATTTAAGATTCTCAATAGAAAGGTAGCATGGTAGCTTTTGAGCATGCTCAAGACATTTATGCTTTTTATTGAATGTATCGCTATAATTGGCTTACTCTTCTAAAGTAACTTTTTTTTCTTCAAGTTGCATTCTTATAACTGCTGGAATATTGAATTATGAGTGTTTTTGTTCTCTAATGCTGTGTTTTGAACACCTTGTTATAAGAAAGGATATTAAATTTAAACAGTAGGAATGACTAATTTGATATGTGTTGAAGTGATTATGATTACGATGGCGAAGGGTATTGATTATGGGACATAATGTGAAATGTTAATTTATTGAAGATTAATTGATGGATGAGGCTTCGGTTAGCTGATCCAACTAGTTTTATCTGTAACTATTTTTTGCTAACATAAATGGAGATTGAGCTGATTTAATATACCAACATGGATGGATTCGTCCTGCATCTGAAGCAGATTTGTTCTTCTGGAAAGAAGGAAGGTGAATCAGTATGTTAATTTCTCACCCGTATCCATACACTTTTCCTAGGCAGAAAAAGCACAGCTAATTGCCCTACTTTAAGATTTAAAAGTAAATTTATTAGTGAAAGGTCCACTGAACCAATACACAGGAGCTTACCCCTCCCACGAGCTAATATTTTGTAGTAGCCTCATTAAACTGCAGTTCTTTCTTGGTATATCCTGTTAGTAGATAGTAACTTAAGTCAAAATATTCTCGAGCTACTAAGATAGTTATTAAATTGTTAGCGCTGCTAGATCACCAAGAGATGTTACATAGTGAACAATGGCCAAGAGGGACCTTTGACAGTTTCAGAAGGGCAATCTTTTTTTCTCTGTGATTGAGAACCTTCTTATTTGACCTACAAATTTAAAAAAGCCTTCAACTGACGTACTAAGATCCTTGTACTTGTAAATTTATTAAATAAAAATAATGCAATCGATCATAAAACCCAGATATTTAATTGATTAATTCACTTTATTATATATCAATTATCACAACAATCTTGTTTAACCTATATTGTTCATTGTTAATAATTATGCTTCTTTGCTTATTGATTTAGATGCACTTTGATGACGGATTGTCTGCAAGGCACAAAGGTGGGGAATCTACTAAGGTTGTCACAAAAGGTCTAAGAGGAAAAAGTGCCTCTGAAAAACTTACAGAAGAAGGTCTTGTAAAATTTTCTGCTCGGGTATCAATCCAGGTAATTGGATATACCCAAACCCAATACTGAAGTCTACGTGGCTTAATAACTAATTTCTGGGAACAAATTTGGCAAGCCAAAATTGTTCCTTAATGACATTAGAGACTTCCGTTGACGATATAGTAATAGATATTATTATGCCTTTGAAAAACATGCAAACACATGTGACTGCTTACTTGTAGATGTAATTTTGAGGGGAAGTATTCGGAAAGAAACCCAAGTCCCACATCAGCTAGAGATAGTATCAAAATAGAACACATAAGTGAGGGGCAACCCTTACCCCTTGAGAGCTAGTTTTTGGGATTGAGTTAAGCCTAAACCCACATTTCCAAGAGGAAGCTTTGATTTGTCAAGGGATTATCTGTTATTAATAGAAATTACAATGGAATGTGTGCTTTTTGTTTTAGACTTATAAAATAATTCACGTTAATTTTAATTTTTCTGCTGTTTAATATATTTACATTTAGAATTGTTTGTGAAATCATATGGTTATGCAGATTTGTTGTATTTTATAGGTTGAAGTTGTTAAATCCTTTAATGACTCAGAAGGACCGCAATGGAAGCATTCACTTTTTGGGAACCCAAATGATCCAGAAACTTTTAGGTTTATTTAATTTTTAAGCTTTACTTGGTAACTTTGACCATTCATTTCTCTTTCTTGGTGTTAGTTTAATATCCCCCGAAAATTCACAGTAACAGTTTTGTGGATGTGTTTTTTTTTTCCAACTTTTTAACATAAACCATGCTGAAATTTTCAAACTTTTTTTTATGTAGTATCATATAGAATTTTTAAGTCAGTTGATAATTTTAGGGTCAAAGTCAACTATTGGTGTAATGCTCTTAGTAGCTGCTAAGGTTATCTGTAGAATGTTATTTTGATTTGTCCATGCCCATATTGCCTGCATTCAAATGTGTTTCTGTTGTGACATGTATTTTTATTTCATGGTTTTACACAATGACAATTGCCACAAAAGCTCGTGATATTTTTAAAATTTCAGACGAAGGTGTAAAATTGCAGAGGTTCTTGTTGAGAAGAATTTTGATTTGGCATTCCAATTGGTCTATGAATTCAATCTTCCTGGTAACATTGATTTTCCACTTTACAATCCGGTTTCAGAAGAAAGTGCTGTCAGCACACTTAGTTTTTTCTTTAATCATATCATGCAGCTGTAGATATATATGCTGGTGTTGCTGCATCTCTTGCTGAGAGAAAAAGAGGCGGCCAATTGACTGAATTTTTTAGAAACATCAAGGGGACAATAGATGATGATGACTGGGATCAGGTAATCTAATTACATTTTCTTTTTCTCTGCTACTCGTAATTCTGTAAAGAGCTTTTTTAGTTTCAGTTGATTGATTTAATGCAGCTCGAAAGTTTAATGACTAGAACTCTTTTAAAATGTATTTCATTCTACAAGCTATATAGAGCTAAATATTCAAAATTCCACAAAGAAAAATGGTCAGCTCCTTACACTACAGTTCTTGTCTAACTAACAAACAAAATCCTAGAAGACCCAGCAAGACATAAAAGTGAAAACACAAACGAAAAGGAACATGGCAAATAGGAATTGACACTAGACACAGTACCACTCCTCCACTCTTTCCCAATTTTTTTTATGATTGCTTCCCTATATCATTCCTCTCATCATTCTACCCATGATTCTCCAATTCCCTCTTGTGAGCTTTCCAGACAGTTATTTCACTAATCCAACCAATTTCCCCATTCCTTCACTCCGTTTCATCCTGTTGAAACTTGAAAATATATGCCTACTTATATGTAATTTGAATTTGAATAGTTTAGGCCTTGTTTAGGATGGTTTTCAGATTCTAGGGATTTCTGATTCCTTTTTTACTCAAGCTCGTCACTTGCTACCACCTACCACCACTATCAACCACCACTTGTGACCGTTGATTATCCACCGCCACCTCCGACCACTAGTCATCAGGTACCACCTACGATTGTTGGTCATTGGGTACTACCTCCAATCGTGGTTCATCAGGTACCACCTCTGATCGTCGGTCCCCAGGCACCACCTTCGATTATCGGTCCCAGGCACCACTTTCGATCATCGATCCCCTGGCACCACCTTACCTCCGATCACCACCGCCAATCATTAATAACCTAAGAAGCACTAATACCTCTATTGTTTGAAGTGTTTCCTATGTTGGACACGTTTCGGAAACCAACACTTTACGCACATGTCGCATACTTTTAATTAGGTCTCCAATTAAAAAGTTATTAATTTTTTCTTAAAAACTTAAACTCGCATTTATATACAATTGAGATACTGAAACTGACACCTCAACCAAAACACTTAGAGAACAATTTGCATAATAGAATCAAACCAATTCATGTGAGAACTTTTTGATCTAAGTAGCAACACGCCTATATGTTGGGAAAGAAATTCAAGTTCCACATCAGCTAGATAGGGTCAAAATACAATACGTAAGTCAGGAGAAACCCTCATACTAGAGTTATCTTTTGGGTTTGAGTTAGACCCAATCCACATTCTAAGATGGTATCAAAACATATCCTAGATTCATTAAAAAAATGGACCACCCAATATTATCCACACATCAAGGCAATAGTACTAGGCATGAGGGAGTGTATCGAGATAGAAACCACACATCGACTAGATAGTGTTAAAATAAGAGGAATAAAGAAGAATAATGAAATGAAATGGTGTGTTTGAATACACAGAAACATGTTTATATAAAGCTAATAACAATAAATACGGATGATGAGGGAATATTTTGTTACCTCAATCAGATTATACTTTCCTAGAAATCCTACTTTCTTATTAATGATAAATGTATACTATTTTATTATGATTTTTAACACTCCACCTCAAGTTGAAGCTTACTAAGCATTCATCTTATCACAAGTAGTAAGTAGAAAAATAAACAAATCAAAATTGAGTTCCATTGTAAAGCAATATTTTAAAGGACAACTCAAGGTTGTTGGAGAAGCTCGGGAATATTGCTAGAAACCACTATTACTACTAGGACATAGTTGAGACGGGTGCAACAAGACAAATGGGGCTAGTGCATTTGGGACAAAGGTAGGGGTCAGTGCATTTGGGACAAAGACAGGGGTCAGTGCATCTGGGACAAAGATAGGAGCTAGTGCATCTGGGACAAAGACGAAGCCCGTGCATCTAGGACAAAGATGAGATCAATGCATAAGGGTAAAGCTGAGCCGTTTAGAAGCCATTATTGAAGAGGAAAATAGAGACAAGATAAATAATATAGAAACACCTGTTTTTAGAATAGGAGCAAGAAGCAAAAAGAGATCGGTCACCAAGGGCAATAGGCCTTTGTGAGAGACATTTTTTTAGTATTCATTCAACCTGGCTCTAGATAACATTAAAATTAGAGGGTTAGAGAGGAATAATGGAATGAAACTGTGTGTTTGAATATACAACAGAAACATGTTTATATAAGTTTATAACAATAAATATTAATAATGAGGAAATATTTTGTTACCTCAGAATTAGATTATATTTTCCTAGAAATCCTACTTTCCTATTAATAATAAATGTATATTATTTTATTTTGATTTTCAACGGATAGTATCAAAATACAATATATAATAGTGAGAGACAATCCTCACCTTTAGAGCTAGCTTTTGGGATTGTATTAGACCCAACTTGCATTCTAAGAATAACTTTTAAGCACTAAAATGATATTTCATTGAAAAAACCAACATCCACATTCTAATCTGATTTCAGAGTCTATCATAGATCTATTGAAAAATGGACGACCCACCATATTATCACACACCAAGCCCAATAGTGTTTGGCGTGAGAGTGTATTTAGATAGAAACTCAAGTTCCACATCAGCTATAGATAGTGTCAAAGTACAATATATAATAGTGAGGGACAACCCTCGCCTCTAGAGCAAGCTTTTGGGGTTGAGTTACATCCAATCCACATTTTAAGAATAACTTTCAAGGACTAAAATGATTTTTCATTAAAAAAAACCAACATCCTGTTTCCATCCTTGTCCCCCTTTTTTTTATCCTCTCTCTCTCTCTCTCTCTCTCATGACCAACACCCCTTTCCTACTCTGTTTCTTTCCTCCCCTGTAAATGTGTCAATGGCCCATCACACCACCAGTTTTCTAATATTTGCTTATTATTTCGTGAACCGTAAAACTTGAGACTACGTAAAGTAGCTTCATAGAGCTATGGCATATATAGACATGGGCTTTATATTATAAAACAAGTAAGGTTTATGATTTATTATTAGTGATTCTCAGCTCGTTAGCGGGAACAAGTGAACTTTAAGAAATATTTTCAACGTTTTGAATGATGCAGGTCTTGGGTGCTGCAATAAATGTATATGCCAATAAGCATAAAGAGCGTCCAGACCGCCTGATAGACATGTTAACTAGCAGCCACAGGTGAGGACTTGTATCTGTTTTCTTTGTGCACTTTCTATTTTGTTTTTTAGAATTTTTTAATAGAAAGTTTTTGATATATTTGTAAATCATTCTTCATTACTTAAAAATTTATGATACAAAAATTAGGATATCTTGTATCTAATGTCATTTTTTAGAAGAGAACTAGACAATCAATTTGTAGCTATCATGCTCTCAATACATGATCCCATGTGCCTTCCCTTTAGATGATGTTTGGTTTGAGAAAATGTTTTCTATTTTCATTTTTAATTTTCATTTTCTGAAAGTTGTTTTCATTTTTAAGTTTTCTATATTCAGATATGTTTGTTTTCACTTGATATTTTTTATTTTCAAAAGATAATATTGTTAAATTTAATCAATTTTAGCAAAAATATTGTAAATTATTTATATATATAGTTTAAAATACATTTATATATTATTTTTTATATAGTTATAATGGTTTTTGTTCGATAAACATTATATAATTATAATATTGTTATTAAGTTTTCAGATAGTGTTAACTTTTGAAAATATTGAAAATAATTTTTTTCTGTTTTCTATTTTCAGTTATTTTTTGAACATGTTTTCAGGGAACATATTTTCTAAATTGTAACAACATATTTTCACTACTGATTTTCTGTTTTCTCTGAAAATGAAAACAAAAAAGACCAAAACAAATGCCACCTTAGCTTTTTCTCAGTTATTCAGTGACCGCTATAACATGTGTATTTTTTAATTGGGCACGCAGGAAGGTTCTTGCTTGTGTAGTTTGTGGTCGTTTAAAAAGTGCATTTCAAATTGCTTCACGGAGTGGAAGTGTGGCTGACGTTCAATATGTTGCTCATCAGGTTAACTTTCTATCAATTTTAGTTTAGACATTTGTTTCATTTTCCATAACCTTTCAAATGGAAAATTAACTAATAAGCTCTATTCAGTATAACAGCCAATTGAGGTTTACACTTAATCCTAACCTTCAAATGCATAGCAGCTAGGATTGAAAATCCTACACTCCTACATATTTCTAAATGCTCTTCTTCAAACTAGGGGATCATATATCTGCTAATGATAAGAAATCTGGTATCACGGTTTGGGTTAATTATGTCTCATCGGAAATTGAATAGTTGGATATTCTGATTAACCTATTTTGTATCACCTAAAGACACCGCTTCATTCACCCTGCTAGTATCACATGGATTACCTAATATTGGGCCTTGTTTTCTTTTCCATCCGTAATTTCCTTCTAGCTGTATTACCCTGTTAACAAAAATAATGTTTTTTCATTTCTTAATAATTAAATAAGTTTTTAGTCCAAAAAAAATGCTCTTCTTTGGTTTTGGTCCTTTATAGATTTTATTTTGGTTTTTTGAAGAATTTATTTTTTTGCTTTTGTCCCCACTTTTAAGAAATAGCATCAGCTAAGATGTAAGAGTGATGTTAGCAACTGACTTATTATGTCATAAAGGACAAGGAGTCTGACAAGATAACTTAGTATTATTTTTTTTTGGATAAATTGTGTTTTTTAATCATTTATAAAATTGAGACATTAAGAACACTGTTTCTCCTAAACAATACATTATTATCCACGGGATATTCGCTGATGATGTAGTAAGTTACGAGACTGTCAAAATCTCTTGCTTAATATTGTTGGTTGAAAGTAGGGACTAAAACAAAAATTGTTGGCAGAATAGGGACTAAAATCAAAAAGTCTTCAAAGGACTTGCCCTAAGGGTGATCAATACCACTTGCACTTATCAAGAATTTCTTTTTCTCATTTGTGAGCTTGACAGTGCTTTACTATCACTACCACTTTCATGGTCTGTAGACGTATATTTTTGCTAATAAAAGGTTCAATTTCTGTTAGCTTACCATCATTCTTCTTTTAGGCTCTGCATGCAAATGCTCTTCCCGTGCTTGATATGTGTAAGCAATGGTTGGCTCAGTACATGTAACCCATTGCTAGAAGAATCTGATTGTCCAAATGCATCCTTTGGTCTATTAATTTGACATGTCTAGAGAGCTGGAGTTAGATCAGAGCCATTTCTCAAGAGAAGTGGAAAGAACGAAAGCAATGGGAATCAAATATTAATTGTTGAAGTGGGTTTGTTGATCCTGAGGTGTATACAAACATCCAAGTTGGTCCAACATATATTTGGTGCTGCTATCGTGTTGCCAGGTTTGAAAGATTGCAGGAGATAAGTCATAACGTGACCTACACAGAAATTGGTGCAATTTTATAGCTGAATCTCATGCAAGCACTGAACTTGGGACCATCTGAATGTCAGCGACGATGCATGAAGCTCTTAAGCACTCAATGGAATTGACTCTCTTTCCGCCAACGAAACGTTTACTCTTTTAATGAGGGCGAGAATGGAAAGAGTCTGCAATTTTTAGCAGCATATGGATGTTTCAGAATAGAAACATTTGTACATGAATTTTGAGCATTTCTCAATTTATCAAAGTTGGTTGTAGTAAACATGTTATTAATTTGATTTTACGAGTGTCACTTTGATAAATCATAATAAGGGGATAGATCAACAATACTAATCAGAAGGTAAGGTGGATCGTATTTACCTGATCTGCCTATTCTACTATAGGTGACTTTGTTTGAATTTATTTCGAGAAAACTATTTATTTAAACAGAATAAACATTTATTGTTATTTTTATATGATTGGTTAAACTTTTTTAAGGACGCATAAGTTAAAAAAAATTGAAAATAGTGAAGTTTTACAAAATAAACTATGCGGAAGTAGACCAGTGGAATTTTTGGACCAAAATGTCCTTTGAAAAATGGTCCTCTCATGATGTAGCTAGGTTTCTTCTTGTTATCGATTCCCTAGTCGAATGTGCTGGAAGAATTGTTGGAAGATTCTATGCTTGTCTTTCTTCTTGAGTTAGAGGACGAGTGGAACGTGGCCTCCGATGACGACATCGTTGGTCCAAGAGAATTGAGGTAACTAAAGATTTTCCTGTACACTTGATCCTTCATTATTTAATTAATACTTTCTTTTTATTAAATTCTATTATGATACTAATTTGTTCAGTGAACGATTGAGCTCAACAGTATTGGAACACGCTTGAAGTGGCCGAGATGTTAAACTCAATTTGAGTTTTAGCAGTGTTCTGTACTAGCATATTTGACTATTTCCATCTAATTCAAGAAATGGTTAAAGATTTATAATTTGACAAGGACACTAAAAAAATTTGCTTCAATTTATGACATGATTTGTAAGTGTTTGTAAGGTTTTTTTATTTTTTTTGTACTTTTGTAAAATAAAAAATACATATACATTTGTTATAGTAAAATAAGTTAATAATTACTTGTAATTAAAAAATAACTTTATAATTACATTTAAACTTAAAAAATATTTCTGTTTTTACAAAAAAATACTTATAAATAAGTCACCTATATATGTCTTTGTTATGTGGTTATTTAATCGTGAATTTTGGAAGAGCCAAATCACCCACTGAATCAAATTGTTGATCTCTTTCATAGTCCAAGATATAATGAAGTTTAATTGTTACGAACATATTTTTAGAAAACAACTTAATAAATATTACAAGTTAAAAAGATGTTTTTCTCAAACAAATAAATTATTTATTATAGACAAGGATACAATTGCGTTTCTCTTGCTTTTATAAACATATACACAGTTTTTAGTTTTATTTTCGCTTAATTACACATTTCCATCCCCAATTTTTGCCGAAAATTCTAACTTCCAAATTTTTATTTAAGATATTGTAACCCCAAGATTTTAAATATTTAAATTGATGACAATTTAATCGGTGCAGAGTAAATGTTAATATTTACTTCACGGTAATCACCATAAGATTTAAAAAATTTTCAATTAATTTCAAATTGGATGACAGATTAATCTATGTAGAGTGAATGTTAATATTGACTTTACAATAATCAATTATTTGCATAATATTTTATCATTAGCTTATAATAATAAATTAATTTTGTGTATCTCCAACACATATGATGATTGTTTGTTTACAATAATTGATTATTAGCTGTAATTCATGCCATGTCGGATGAGCAAGATGTGCGGAAGATGGGGGAATTTGCTTCCTCTTTCCCTTTTACCTATGCCATAATGCTCATGGACAACTTATCTCTAATTGGATTTTCTTTTCTAACTATATTTTATTTCAACGTGATATTAGAGCTTGCTTATCCTAGGTATACCATAAGTGGAAATTTTGCTTTCTGGTTGAGAAGTGCCTCTGTCCTTTCCACTTTTTTTGTTCACTTTGTCTAATATTTCTAGCACCAACTAATTTATTCAGGCAAGACATCTTACAATGTCATGATGCACCCATTCCTATCATTCCTTTAATATTTCTGGCTCTCGGGAGTCTCTTTGTAGGATACTTGACCTAAGTGTGATCCCGTTAACCATAAGTAAGTATTGTGACGAAGCGGCTGATGATTGTACGAGGTAACAATTAACCCAACACGATCATATGGGGTGAATAAGAATTGGGGATTGGATGCAGGCGAAATTCCCGCCAATGACTGAGATGTTCTCCAAGGTGTAGGATAATTGATTATTTACTAACAATCATCAATTATGGAGTTAATATTAATGTTGAGTTTGTCTCTATTAACCTTCTATCCAACCTTAGCATTAATTGAAAAATTTTAAAGTTGAGACTTACATCTTAAATTAAAAATTTGAAGTTAAAATTTTTAAATTGTAAAAATTGGGAGCCTAAATATACAATCAAGCCAAAATTTAACCACATTGTTTATTACAAGAACTTTTTTCAGATGGGGCAGGGGTTTCCATTTTTCATTTTCTCATAAGAAGGAATAATAATAGACAACTTGCATAGGACTAGCAAGACTTTTCTTTTTTCATCCTCTTATTTTTCTTTTTACACTCTCAAATGTTTAAAATTCCAAAATTACTCTAAACCATTTTAAGCTAATATCTTCTATTGTTGTGGATTAGCAGATCTACAATATATAATATTGTGTATCAACATATTTTCAATATTGCATATGTACACATATGATAGATCATAAGATATGAAATATACATATAAATTTTGCATATACATATTGAACTAATATATTATGAATCACGTAATCTACAATTTTGTAGGTCACAATATGGATCATAAGATTCACAATTATATAATTACATAATTGTAGATCTTGTAATTTATAATATATCATAGATTATGAAATTCGTAATATAATATGATACATTGCAATCATGAAAATCACATGATATGTAATTATATTATGTAACATAATTGCAAATTATGTGTTCACTTTTGCAGACTAGGACATCCATAATTAAAGAACTAGTGGATTAGGAGATCCACAAGTATACCACATCATTGTACCATTTTTTAATAAATGGATGGTGCAAACAAAAAATTAAGAGTTAAAAAAGAAAAGACCCATAACATATGCCACATTATAATAATATTAGGTCGTTTCTTTTAAATCGTCTTATTTTCTATTCACACCCCCACATCATTTTAAAATAATTTGAAAATCCTAATATACCCTTATTTTGTTTTAACCTACCAAAATATACATTTTAAGGTACTTTAGATCAATTGATCTAGAATATATTATTTTAGTTTTAGATTAGATGATCCAAAGGACATGACCAATTGTATTCTAGATCAACTAATCTAAAACGCAAAATATTAATATTCTAGATCAACTAATCTAAAGCGCAAAATATTAATATTCTAGATCAGTTGATCCAAAATATTAACACTTTCGGACGAATCAATTTGAAATACAATTGATCATGTTCTACTATTGCATTTCAGATAACCTGATTTAGAATTAACATAATGTATTCTGGATCAACGGATCTGAAATATTTTAGGCATTTTGAACAAACTGATTCAAAACATTTTAAAATTTATATTCTAGATTAATTGATCCAGAATACACACAAGAGTATGTTGTGAGTTTTCAAGTTATTTTAAATACTATAAGAATATGAATTGAGGGATAACTAAAATAACTAATACCATTACATTGTGAAGTGCCCACATCATCATTGTACAATTTTTTAGATAATTGAATTAATAATATAAAATCATTAAAATGACAGAGTTTAGATATATAGAGTAAAAAATCTGTTGACATGGTTTGTTTGGTTTTATGGACATTCTTAAATCGTGAATAATTATTACAAATGGTTAGTAGTTTGGAAATTGTTCTTGTTATGTTCTGTTTCAGCATGTGGACAAATCTTTGGATCCCCCGCATTGCTTCCCTCCATATACAAAGTTATCATTGTGCCTAATTATGTCGTTACCTGGCCGGGAAGTGTAAGTTTAAGGATTTACTTTCATCTCTTAACAATTATATTTAAAAAAATAAATGATTAGATGAGGAGTAACTTTTGAAAAAGTAAAATCTAAAAACAGATTACTTGACTTGTTAAAGAATATTTTTATCATAAAATTAAATATGTTATTAAGATAAATATATTTATAGTCAATCAAACTTTCTAAAATAATGAAAAGAGAGTGTTTGAAAGGTCGCTGAGAACTCCGTCATGTAATATTTATTCTAATGATGAGGGGGATTTAGAGTTTAGGGTTTATTCTAAATATGTTATTAAGTGCATATGTGCAGTACGCAACAACGTTGATAACAAGAAGTGTTGATCTGTCTCCGAGGAAGCCTAAGAATGGGCATGTCACCTCTGGTTAGAAGAAGAAGCTCAACTGTCGAAATAAAGAACTCGGCCCTCTTGCCAGCATTTGAATTTGCCACTCCCATCTGTCATATTGAAGGTTACTCCAACCTAAGAAAATATGTCATTGCTCCCCATGACCGTACATACCAGTACGTATTTAATTTCACAAAATTACTTGTTTCAATTATTCATATATATAAATATACGGCTTTGTGATTATATATATATATATATATATATATATATATATATATATATATGTAGATTGTGGCAAACGTTTCTGGTGGCATTGGTGGTGTATTCTTCGTGGGCATGTCCATTCGAGCTAGCTTTCAGAGGAATGTTATTTGGGTCGCTGTTGCCAGTTAATCTCCTTGTGGATGCCTTCTTTGCTGTTGATATAATCCTTACTTTCTTTGTGGCTTATTTAGATACATCAACTTATCTCCTTGTTCATGACCATAAGAAGATTGCTCTCAGGTGCGTGCGTATGCAAATCCACAAGCCAAAATTCTATTATTTTACTATCTTCACTCTTCATTTAATTACTTTAAATGCACAACTCCTTTTGTCCAAGTTTTTGCGATTTCACTTCAACAGGTACGTCAAGAAGTTGCACTTCACCATGGATCTAGTCTCCACTGTGCCGTTTGAGCAGATATACCAAATTCTGACGGCCAAACCAACCAATAGTCAGGTCTTTGGTTTCCTAATTATGCTTAGACTATGGCGATTAAGGCGTGTTAGCGAACTCTTCGCAAGGTATATTCACAAAAGAGAAATCAGAACGAAAGCAAAAGCTATGATCAAAACACATTTTAATAATATACTTTTTCCTTTGTTAAGGGTGTAAATTACCAAGATATAATAGGAGCTTGAGTGTGAGTGTGAGCGTGTTTAGGTTGTTACATACTCTTATATAGATGGAATTTGAAATTTCACTAAAGAGCAAGTCATGGTTTTTTTGTGGAAACTAATCATCAGCAAAACTGGTGAATATCTTTTACTACTAAAATTTAACAAATGGATTTAAACTTGCAAATCACCTGTTTAACATATGTGGTTTATAGAGTCGATTTTTAAGTTTATTTAAAATGTAAATTTTTTAGTCCAATCTATTTAGTCTGTTAACTAAGTGAATCTAATTCACCACCTTCACATTATTTAAAAAATAATATATATTTAATGTTTTAAACATTTTTAATGAATAGTAATTTAAAAATATTTAAAATACTAAAATAAAAATTATATTAGATTATTTATATGATTTTTTTAAAAAAATCCTAATTTAAATTAGTAAACACATATCTTAATTATATTAAAAAATCTTATTAGAAAAAAATTTACTTATATAATTTTTTTGGTTGTCGACCAACCTATTTAGTCCACACATTATGCAAGGTGAACAAATTAGAATTTATTAAAATTGTGGATTTTTCAAGTTAGGTTATACAAGTTGCAAACTTAAACCAGTAGATTATCAATTTGTCCAAGTCTTATCAGTGCTAATAAAATTACAAAATTGAAACATACCTACTTTAGGATAATTCCTTTTAGTAACCTCAATTTTTATTTTCATCCGAAAAACAAACCAAAAATATTCTTATTGATTATGTTTTTCAGATTATTTGATCCATAATAAAAAAGAATAAATTTTAGATAAACTAATCTAGAACTAAATGTTGATTATCTAAACAGAATCACTTGATTTAGAGTAAACTTATTATGTGTTTTGGATAAACTAATCTAAAAAACATAATTAATACTCAATTCTAAATTAGTTGTTTCAAAATATATATCAAAGCAAATTTCAAATCATGTGATCCGGATAATATAAATTGTATAGTCAAAAAATCAATTTCAAATCAACTAATACGAAAATCCCAACATAATAAAATGTGGATCAACTAATCCAAAATAATAAATGAAGAAAAAACAATGGAGTTTAGATGTTACTTATTGCATACCCTAGAAGGAACAAACTAAATAGTTCTTAAGATATATCTATGAGGTTGTGTGTTGTAGAGAAGGTTTTAAGTAGGTTGTGTGTTGTTGAAAGGGAAGTGACACAACGTGTGAGTTGGGTAAAAGTTTCATATAGGTTAAAGGTAATAAGATTATTAAGATTATTTTAGAATTTTTAAAAAATATTAATCCCAAGGTGAGTGAATAGAAATTGTGTAGTGTTAAAAGAAAATATCCTACTTTAACTTTATGCAAGATCAATACACTTAAAAACAAAATATGTGAAATATTTTAGAGTTTAATTGGTACACACTGTTAGTGTAAAGATTTTTACACTGATATTCAATCACAATATTTCATTATTTTAGAGTTTAATTGGTACACACTGTTAGTGTAAAGATTTTTACACTGATATTCAATCACAATATTTCATTCATGGCAAATTTGTTGACTTTACCTGTTACTACTTTAAAAGTCATATAAATAAAAAGTTATGATTGAATGTCAGTGTAAAAATATTTTATACTGACAGTGTATATCAGTTAAACTCAATATTTTATTTATTTGTTTTCATGTTTCATGAGTCTCTACTTACATATAATCCATTAATAGATTTAAATTACTTATCCATTTTTGTGTCTCATTTTTTATCCCATTAATTATATGATAACATGTATTTAAGTTACCATGTTAATTATAAGTATATTGTAAACTAAAAAAGAAAATACATAATTTTGATGGACATAGAAGTGAGACAAATGATTTAAATTCTTTACTAATAATGATATGAGTATTGCCCAATTTTTTATATATTTAATTGCTTATTATTTTTATTTGTCTCTCTCTTTCAATCACATTGATTATATCACTTATAATATTTATATTTTATCTTTTTTCTTTTTCTCACACGATGTCAGTTGACATTTTAATCGTTGAAGTATTGTTTTAGTATGATTAAAACCTATCTAAAAGTGAATTACAATAATATTTTAAGTAAACCCACTTCAAAGTAATAAATATAAGTTTTTATGTAAGTCAAAGCATACAAGTATGAAATAAACCTACCTCTGCAAATTACATTATTATTCTTGCATTACTGTTTTTACTCAAATTAATTAATTACTGTAAAAACTAAGGAGAAAAATCGGATATGCAATGTAATACTTTAACTCTTTCAAATATTAAAAAGCCTTCTAACACAACAAAACCTCCCAGTTATATAACAAAAAAAAACAGCAGAATTATGTTTGACTTTTATCCTATCATGCCCTTAGTTGTATTAATTAGTTCCATTGCCGTATCTATGCTAAAAGACATCCTTGAAAATAGCTTTGTTGCTTTGTAGATGTCCATTAAGTAGGACTGAACCAATTTATACATGACACAAAATTAAGTGTTATTAATTTTTTTTTTAAAATAGAAAACTTAAGTACGCATCATCTTGTAGAGGGATATGGATCCTTTTCAAATTTTTTTCATTTTTTTTTATTTTCTATACATTTCTTATATTTTGAAAAAAGTTAATTAAATATAAAAGATATAGCTTTTATAGAATGTAATTTTTATTTATTGAAAAGCTTAGTAATAGAAAGAAATAGAGAGAAAAAAAATGGAGAAAATTTTAACTCCTTGTAGAGACTCAATTATGGATCTAAACTATAATCAAATGGTGATTGATTTAAGATGTAATTAATAATTTTTCATTTAATTAAAATCACGTTATTATTTAACCAATTTGTAGATCACACATAATTAAGTATTATTAATTTTTTTTACAAATTAAAAACTAAAATACCTGTCATATAAATATTGATAACGACTATAAACTGGTTGTAATACAGAATTATTAATATTTTATCGTGCAAGATGTCAATTAGGTGGTCACTTAGTCCTGAACAAATGGGATTATTTATAAGGGAGTATCCATATGTGATTGATCAATGATTGTCAATTAAATTATCAAGAAATATCATTATCAATTAAAGGAATGCCTTTTACGATCAAGTTTTCCTGTTTGTAACTAAAAGTGCAAACTATTTTCCAGGCTAGAAAAAGACATAAGAATTAACTACTCAGTAACAAGATTTTGCAAACTTATAAGTGTAAGTACTAAATCTTTCTGTTAGAGCATGATTGAATTAAGATACAAATATCAAATTGCCTGATGTAAGTTTGTTCATGTCGTAGGTTACGCTATTTGTCGTGCACTTCGCAGGCTGCATGTATTTTTGGTTGGCTGTTCAGCACAAAACACCCAAAAACACATGGATCGGGAACAAAACAACGGATTTTAATGACTTGAGCATCGGTTTGGGTTACACTTATTCCATGTACTGGTCTGTTACAACCTTTACCACTGTTGGCTATGGAGATTTTTATGCAGTGAATTTAACGGAGAAGCTTTTCAGTAGTTTTTACATGCTGTTTAACATCGGCCTCACTGCGTATATAATCGGAAACATGACAAATCTGTTGGTCCATAACTCTGTCCGAACCTTTGCCAGGGTAAATTTTATAGGGATTTGCATGGTCGTTTAACCCTTAAGTAACGCTAGCTAGAAGGAATTATAACGATTAAGTTACAATTCCACATAACATATATATATATATATATATATATATATATATATATATATATATATATATATATATATAATAAAGGAAGGATGTAGTTGCTTTAGAATAAGTTTAAAGAAATTATTATTTGTTTTTATCATTATTTTTTTAATCTAATTATTATAATGAATAATTAATCATCATTAGATTTAAAAAAAATGAATGATTAAAATGAAAAATAATTATCTCAAACCTATTATGAGAATATAGTTATTTACATATAACATTCTCCTAACTCACATGACGCTTGTATTAAAAAAATCTAATTTAATAAGCTCTTATTTTTACCAATCTCTTACAAATATTTTCGAAAATAAAATGATTATTTCTTTAAATTTAAGTGGAACCAAATACTATAGTCTAGCAAAAGTAAAGAGAAAGTTGCCAAATCCTCAAAGTTTCACTTTGCAACAAACTATATAGTAGAAATTAGAAACTTAGGCATGTTTTATCATGAATGATTGTGGAAAGGCAGAAAGTACAAAGAAAAATGAATCAGAAATGCTTCTACATATGAATGGCACCTGTAAACAGCTTGCTCTCTTAACCCAGCCAAAATTGGACAAGAATTTATAAGAAAATACATGGATTAGGAAAATATACCCCTATCTGAGCACTTTTGGCCCTAAAAGAACTCATTATAGTGGCTATACCCAACTAATACGGTTTCCCTCCAGGCTTCACAGAGGGATGCCTTCCACAAAATATTACAATATGCAAACAAAAATAAACTCCCGGAAAGCTTAAAGGAGCAAATGTTGTCACACATGCAATTGAAGTTTATGACTACAGAGTTACAGAGAGAAGTGCCACAAGACCTACCTAAAACAATAAGATCCAATATTGCTCGGCATCTTTTCGGAAACATAGTTGAAACAGCATATTTATTTAAAGGAGTTTCTGATGATTTTATAACCTTGCTGGTAAAGCTTTTTCCTTTATTTTCTTTTTTTATTCTTTTAGGTAAATAAATAAAAATGTCATCATGACACTAAACAGGTTTCTGACACGAAAGCTGAATACTACCCGTCTAACGTTGACATTATCTTGGAAAATGAGATGCCAACGTATTTCTACATTTTGGTATCAGGATCCCTGGTAAACATCTATCATACTCAACTCCTACCCTTGCACAGGGCTTAACTAGCTAACTTACTGTACTATTCTAACCGCAGGATCTGTTGATATACAAGAATGGGGTTGAACAGGTAAGCTGAAATCTCCCAAGCAATTAATTTCAAGGTATAAGTAATATATTCAAAAGAAAATAATAAAGTGGTAATAACTGCTATATGCCTAGTCACTAGGAAAGAGTAATGCATAAACTACAACAAAGTATCATGCAGAAGAAAATGGTTTAAACTTTAAAGAGAAAATAAAGACAAAAATATTAATCTTGCTAGTCTGAAGATTGAAAATTGTTATTGATTCAGACATGAAATCAGGGAATTGTATTTATACTATTTAAGATTAGATCTTAAAACTTATGAACTATAGAGAATAAAAAAATCTCATAGACTGCACGACATTGACAACTAATGCCTTAACCTGAGGTAGAAGTTATTTTGGAAGATCAAGTTTTGTTTACCGAATGAGGTGTTTTTAAATCTTCTAGCTCTTTCCGGTACCTGCTGAAACAAACACATCCAATTAAGTACAAACTCATTATTGAGTTCAAAGAACATCTTCATCAGGCACTCGAACAGGTAGTTGAAATGGGAAATAAGACACTCAAGTGTGCATAGCAACAAGACATACTTTAGAGTACCAATAAAGAGAAGAAATAATAATGATTTAAAAGAAATATCTATCTTTCTACACTAACAACAATTTTCATTGGTTGATTGAGTTCGTAAAAGTTTTTCCAGATTTTGTTCAAACTTGAATCTGGAGGCATGGCAGGAGAAATAGGTGTGATGTTTAATATTCCACAACCTTTTACGGTGAGAAGTAGAGAACTTTCCAAGGTCATACGAATCAACCATCACTATTTCAGGCAGATGCTGCTGCAACCATTTAGTGAAGATGGGAAGGCAATCATCTACAATTTTATTCAGGTTTAAAGTCATGCCGTATGAAAATTAATTATATTAATTTACACACTTAAAAATTGAGCAAATATCATTGCAAGCCACAAATAATGACTGCACAATCTTGTGTGAATTCACTTTATCCAAATTTTGCATTGGTATCTCAATTCACATGTCATCAGGTCCATACATTTTCAAGCTAACGTCAGTTCTTCTATTCTCAGTATTTGAAGGGCCTCAAAGGCAAGGTGCTAGAAGAAATATCATATCTAATAGAATTGCCGGGGGATCTTCACGATGAGGTACTTCTTTTACAATTGAATTTCAAAGACAAGGTGCGTGTTTGTTGAAACGTTACCTTTAACATATACGTTCGTTTCTCCGGTAAAGCCCTCTTGATCCTTATACGTTGGTGAATAGAATAGTGGGATTGTCCGTTTGAAATTATTGAGAAGCATAAACAATTCATAAATGCGTAAACATAGGGTAAAAAAAGATGCACAAAACTCCACTTGGATGTTAATAGTTGCATTTTCCTAGCTAAAAACCTTGGGCCAACTTATATATAATTAGCGTACGATTTAGAGATTGATGGCTGCTGCATACAGAGTTCTGCCAGACAGTCCCAAAGATCTTCCATCATCCTGCTTTAAGCCTTGTTCTGAGAAAAGTGATAGTGGATAAATTAAGAACAAAAGAAAAACCTACTAAAAAGAAGAGAACTTCCCCTCGATTACCCTTTCTTTGAATTGAGCATATGTATTGTAAAGATACATGTTAACATCTCAAATGCTGAAAAAAAAATGTTAACATCGCTGATTTGATTATATTAGACATAATCGATGGGATAAACACCTTATGTATGTATTATTCAACTTCCCTCCTTGTTCTTAATGAAACAAATCCATTATCAACTAGTTTGATGATAATCATTAGCTTTGATACCACTTATTGGATCAAGGAGATGTATAACTATGGAATACCCATTTGTATGAGAAAAGATGACAACGTCAACTTGAACCTAATACTTTAATACATTAATTTTGTGAGTTTTTTTCACTTATATAATACTCACTTTTCAATTTCTAACAAATGTACGACTTCAACATAAATTAACTTAACAATTACCCAAAAGCTTAAACTAAAGAATTAATTTTATATTACATCTCTAGCATTATATTATGTATTTACACATAGTTTCCCATATAACTAAAGAAAGTAGGAGAAATATGAGCAAAAATCTTTCTAAGATGACTTAATAATTATGTCTCCTAATTTAAATGTGAAACTTACTCAAATTAAATAAATTTCAACTAATTAAATAGAGCACTGAAAAGAGTGTCAATAACTAGCCTCATAATTTATTATAATTTTGACAGTTTCATATGTACATAAGAAATAAGAAATGTGAATGATATGTTTTTCTTTCAAATACATTTTCAAACACATTATTGTTTGTGCTACAAGCATCTCTTGTGTACGTATACATGAATCACTTCATATTTGATGAACATTGATTTTTTCAGCATCTACCGCAAAATGAGAGTACACACGACGAAGTTTCAAGATACCAAGAAGATCCATACAAAGAAGTTAATCTTAATCAGTTAATCCTATGTCTAGTAAAAGCAATAAAACATTTTAATAGTCTAATCTATAGTGGATAGACACTGTAGAGGCATTAAAAGAAGAACATACACTCAGGGGTTCTGTAAAACAGCAACCTAGAAACATCATGTGCATGTGTGGGTGGACAGATATGAAAGCTGATTTGTTGACATATCTTCTCTCCTTATTTCTCTTTCACTATGACTCTGTTTTCGGCTAAAAACCTTCGGCGCTATTCAAAGTAAGACAATTTTAAAGGTTACAAATATCTGAACTTAGAAATGTTATAAATTGAGATTAAGATCACATTCATTTTACCTAAGAATATTCATAACTTTTATTAACATTATAATTTTTTAAAGTGAAGCAGGGAAAAAACTACACAAGAGTGACCCTTGTTAACCAATCTTGGGTCATGCACCAAAACAACACTCCTTGTGGCAAATTAGATAGGTCTTCATTACGAATAAACCAGCAAAGCAATATTAATTCAATTTGACAAACAACTCGAACTCTAGATGATAGGAACCTTATGATATGGAAAGGCTGCCTAGGTTGCTTTCTTCGGTTTCATTGCTTGATAACTGACTAACTGGGTCCAAAATTAAAAATGCTTATGGAATTCTTCAAGTTTTTTTTTTTTTTCAGATTTTCTGAGATAAATGACATCAATTACCTGCTTACCCGAAATACGGGCATATCTCGCGCTACTAATTGCAGGAAGAACAGGAAATTCCAAACCACTGTCAAGCCCAGTCCCCATTAGAGTTAAAATCAACGGACACCATCCCAATGAACACAAAAAGGCAACGAGAACAACAACAAAGCTCATACTTCTCCCAAATTCGGTAAAAGATCTTTTCAGAGTTGCAGGTATGATTGGCTACACTCAATATGCATGTTTGCCTCCAAAAGATTCTTAGTGGTTTCATAATTAAATGACATCAACAACAGAAAATAAACTAATCACAGTATAATCTCAAATCCCTCTCTGCCCGCATTACATGGACAGGGCTCGTTAGTTAAAAAGCCTTTTATGTTAAGCAATCGAAATCTATTGGACACCATTATTATTGTGATTTGGCTCTTGTATTCATAGATTTGAACATATTGAGGCATCCACAAATACAATGAGATAACTAAGATGAGGAGAATTGTGTACACAGAGAAAAAATTTGGAAAAAGAGGAAGCAAAATTCTAATGGCTGACGGGTCAGAAATAGAAGAACTAACGGCGATAAGGGAGAATGATGATTTATATATCCTTTAATGATCCAATGAAACAAAGATTAACTGGATGCTGGGACGTTTAAGATGATAATTTTCTTAACCAAACAGGATATAAAGAGATGCAATGTACAGAAATGAAATATGTAGAATGATACCTAAAGCATTTTACTCTCTGTTGAGCATGTCAAGAACAGCATAAGCAGCTTTTTGAAAGCTATCTTTCTCTTCATCTAAGGCTCTTTTCCTCTCAAGAGAAGAAACTTTGCATTTCTCTATATCCTCCTCTATGACTGCAGAATTTTGATTAATTTCGCTGTAATTGGCAAACAACGGTTTAAATTCGGGAGCACAAAGTAATCAGAGGTCTGATCTAAAATACTAACAAATAAATTGTAACTTTGTAACATGGAAAATATCTTGATATTAAATAAATAATGATGATTAGGTAGCTGACGTGATTGTCTTAAACAGATTCTCCATTATCTCTTGGACTTCATTTGATATCTCTGCATGTTTTAGCAAATAATCAGAAGTCGGAGCAAACAGAGAGCGAGGAAATTCGTTAATCAACTGAACCGAACATTGCTCAGAATTAGATTGCATTACGCACACACGAACATGAAAACACACTGAGAGGAAATTCGTT
Source organism: Psophocarpus tetragonolobus (assembly GCA_037954015.1). Taxonomy (NCBI): domain Eukaryota; kingdom Viridiplantae; phylum Streptophyta; class Magnoliopsida; order Fabales; family Fabaceae; genus Psophocarpus; species Psophocarpus tetragonolobus. Next base: position 19,613,242 of record CM075688.1, on the reverse strand, counting down.
AATCAATCGAACCATGCGTTGCTTAGAATTAGATTACAATAAGCATACACAAACAGATTATTCCATTACAAATGGAAGATCGCATTGCGTCACGCGTGGCTTGAATGAACAACTAGGTTTAACAAATGCATTTGAAGAGATGGTTAAAAGTCGAGTTTCATGATTGCGGATGAATTATTACAAATGGAAGATGGAAGGAGTGGTTATGGATCACCGTAGATGAGAGAAGAAAGGTGATTTTCGGGCTCTGCTTCTGGAGCTATTGGCTCTGAGGACGCCATGGATGCAAACCTTGCGTTGGAGCGAAATGACAAACACTAAGCGCCTTTTACCTCATTTTTGAATATCTGAAATATATATGGGGTGGGTTTACCTTTATACCCTGATTGGGTTTCTTATTTTTGAATTTCTCCTTGCATTTTCATAAAAGTTTAAAAATTAAAATATCTTAAATGAATCTAAAATATTTAATAACTAAATTTAGATCCTCCAATTCACATTCATTAAAATATTTTTTTTTTTCAATACAAACTTGTAATATATATATGAATTATATAATTCAAACTTATATAAAAACCTTCAAATTAAGTAATTTAAAGTAATTTTTTAAAAATTTGAATTGTCTAATACGGACTTGTAATACAAGTTTAGATTTATAGAAAACACAATCTAGTGTAAAAGAATAAACTTTTAAAAATTTGAATTTGTAAAAGAGAAAACCTCCGAATTAAGTGATTTGAATAAAAAAAAACAAATTTAATAAATTTGTATTAAGTTATCCATATTTAGTTAAATATAATATTCTACGGACCCACTTGAAAATATTTTTATGCTTGAATATATTAGAGGTATAAGGGTAAACTTATGTACGTGCAGAAAAAAAAAACCAGTTTTAACTTTTAACAATGTTCTTTCGGCCCATAATTACTTGCTATCATGATGACATAATCGGAAGAGGAGGAAATAAAAAATAAAAGGAAAAAGGCAGTATAAGATTAATATTTGTATAGAGCCGAGTTAAACTTATCGATAATATAAATTAAGTTTAATTGGTATATTAAATATTTTTATAATGATATTTAATAACAATTATTTATTTATGATAAATTTGTTGACATAAATGAAAAGTTATATTAAATGTTAGTGTAAAACTTTTTACACATTAAATTTATAAATTTAAGATTAATTGGTATATACTGTGAGTGTAAAGATTTTTACACTAACGTTCAATTACAATCTTTCCTTTATTCATGGTAAGTTTGTTTACTTTACTAATTAATATTTTAAAAGTCACGTAAATGAAAAATTATAATTGAACATAAAAGTTTTTTACGCTAAAAATATATATCAATTAAACTCTATAAGTTTTTCTATAAGAAGAGTATAAAAATTAAACTTGTTGTATTTTACTTCTCAATAAGTAATGAACTTTTTAGAAATTAATTTTAAAATGTTTGCTTTTTACTCTTTTGCCTTAACAAATAAGTTATTTCCACCTAATAGGCTTTAGTCTATAATATTTTACTTTCCTCCATATATATAATTGGAGACTTAAGTACCAAAAACAAAATTATATTTCTGCCAGACAAATCTGTGGCATTTGGAACAAAATCTTATAAAATACTATTAAACACCAAGATTACTTTAGTGGCATCCTTCCATTTTCACGTGTTTTTAAATAACTAAACCAAAGGCAGTGCCAACAAACAACACAAATTGGCTTAAAATAATACTGCGTTTCATAATCCCCTGAAAGAATTTTTGGGTTCTTGGGAACATAGGAAGCCTCACATAGACGTTAAAGAAAATTATAGCGCCAAAATAATAATTAACAAATAGAACATGATGACAGCAAAAAGTAAGTTTTTTTTTTTTTTAATGAAATGGACACTAATTAGATTAGGATTTATTTCATATCCCACCATAATTTGGGGAAAATCTCCAGCACGTTTAAGTTTGTTTTATAGATCGAATTTTGTAAAAAACAACAGAATCACAAGATATGTCCTTTCATGATGGTTCATAAAAAGGATCAAAATAGATAGCTAGTCATAAAACAATAAAACATAGGATCAAAACAGATAGGTAGTCATAAAACAATAAAACACAGAACCCTTGAAATAAACTTTTAGTCTCTCAACACAAAAAAAAAAAAATCATAATTCATTCTATTTTGAAATGTGTGGTTAATTTCACTATCACATACTATTTACATGAGCTCGGTTGCATAGCTTGAACATTGATTTAGATATGACATCATCCTTAAAAACAAAACTACTTATTATCTTCCAAACGTGTCAAAGACCCACAAATCATACAAAAGATTATTTAATCCTTTTATTATTTGCTCTCCTAACCAAATAGAGAAATTAATATTCATGGCTTCTAACCTTGTTTTTGAAATGTCGTATATATCCCCCACCAAGGGAGCATAATTGTGTCCATATCTTGACAAACACAACACATGTTAAAAATAGGTGTTATATTTTCACCGTCTCACCACAAATCCCACACAACTTTGTGCCACTTTGAATTATACTTTGCTTCTACAAATTCTCCTTTTTTGGCAATTTGTTTGCATTCCAGCTTCTATGCCAAAATTTGAACCTTTGGGGTACTTCTTTCGTCCATATTGGCTTAAAAAAATCACTCATCTCGCTACTTGTTGTCATTGTCAACATTATGTATGCTAATATAACACCCCGATCCATATACTTCCTAAGTCCACTTATCCTTTACTTCCTCTGTCAACATGAATGTGCCCGACCTATTCTTTAGCCCCTCTTCCTCCCAAACAAATAAACCCCCTTCATGGGGTCCATCCTCACCTCCCCTTCCTCTTTCATATCCCTAACACTCTAACTATTACATTCTTATTTAACATTAATCCAAACATACAGGTATATAATCCTAGAGACTTTATTCTCTAACCATTTCTCCTTCCAAACTGGAATTTTACCACTGTAAGGACTGATTTAATTAATAGATTATTAGTGGAAAAGAAATAAATTTTATGGGGAATTAAATGTTTAATCATCTTATATTAGTATGCAGTGGGATAATAACTGAGTTTAATTATAATGCCATTATTAGTTAATTATTATTTTTTTAATAGTTGGGAGGTGGGAAGTGAAATATAATAATTATTTCTTTTCAGAGAGTTTTAATTGAGTTTCGAGGATTTTTCGGAAATCTATTTAGGAGGGGATACCAATAGCAAGTCAAAACTTACTAAACTCACCCCACTCCCTTTTCTCTTTTTTTTTTCTTTTTCTTTCTTCCTTTTCTTTCCCTTTTTTTCCTCTCTTTTCTTTCCTTCTTCTTCAATTTTTTTCTACTTTGCTGCTTCCACTCTCCCCCTCACCATTTTTCTTACATCCTTTGCATGTGAAGCTTTTGGTTGAAGAATTTCAACTCAGTCTCTTCCATAACTCTTGTTGCTGAGTGATCGTTGTTATAAGTAAGTCTGATCTTGAATCAACGAACCTTTTTTTCAATTTTTTTCGATTATGTCGTTCCCGTTAAAAAGGGAATTTCTTTGAAAATCATGCCATACCTAAGAAGGCCAATACCTCTCCCGGTGTGGATAAAGCAAGGGAGTTCCAGTATCACAGAAACCACGACCACTCAATAAAAGAATGTACAACGTTACGGGACAAGATCGAGGACCTGATAAAAGCATGCCAATTGAGAAATTACATTCGGGAATACCCAAAACCCTCTCAAGGATGAAGGGACAAAAGAAGTCCAGACCGCAGGAGGGACAACAGAAGAAGCCGAAACTGAAACCGGAGAGGAAGGGACTGTGACAGGAATAAGGATGAAAAGAGGAGGAGCTGAAGTCGCTCCAAGGAGACACTGACAAAAGTCGGCTGAAATGAGGGGTAAAAAGAGTAATTAATACCATTTCAAGAGGCTTTGCCGTGGAGGAAGCACGCCCTCTTCCCAAAAAAGGCACTTTGCTAGATAGAATCATCAATACTATTTGTCAATTCGGGGGCCCCACATGTCGACCATCACCTTCACCAACAAGGACTTCAAAGTCATTGATCCGGCACAGGATGACCCTATGGTAATTAGTATTGAGATTGCAAACTGCATTGTCTGGAAGACATTAGTTGATCAAGGAAGCTTTGTCGATATACTATATTGGAAGACTTTCAAACAATTGGAAAATCCCGAAAGAAGAACTAATGTGTTACGATGAACGACTGGTAGGATTTGCTGGAGAAAGATTGAGCACTAGAGGGTGCATTGATTTGTTAACCAAATTTGGTTTAGAAGGAGAAAGGGAGTAAGTGATTAAGGTCTTGTACATATTTGTACATGCAAACACCTCGTACAACGTCCTATTGAGCTGACCCTCTTTAAACATGTTGGGGGCTATTATGTCAATCCTTCACCTAGCAATGAAATTTCCCTTCACCGAGGGAAGAGTTGTCATAATACACGTCGATTAGCACTAACCTGAGAATGTTACATGGCTAGTCTTAGGGTAACCTCGATAGTGGAAGAGTAAAGGCCCCAAGTCAACTTGGTAGCCATAGAGGGGAGCACATACCAGGATACAGTGGATCTAGACCCCAAACTAAATACTAAGTATCGTGTTGAGCCAATAATGCCCACCAAGTTGCTCCAAGTTAGCTTGCACCTTGGGCAAATCATAAACATAGGCTACAATCTGTCGGAGGTCGTAAGACAGACCATAGTGGAGGAAGTCCAATAAAACTCAAACCTTTTCACCTGGTTTGCAGCTAACATGTCGAGGATAAACCCTTAATTCCATTGTCACAAACTAGCGGTCAATCCTCATGTCAAACCAGTGTCACAAAAAAAGAGACAAATGAGATGAGACAAGAGCCAAGCCGTGCAAGAACAAACCACGAAGCTACTCAAAGTTGATTTTATTAGGGAGGTCCAATACTCTACCTGGTTAGCAAATGTAGTAATGGTGAAAAAGGCAAACGACAGGTGGAGGATGTGCAACGAATTCACAAATCTAAACAAAGCTTGCCCCAAAGACGCTTACCCCTTCCGCAACATAGACACATTGGTAGATGGTGCAACCAAACAACAACTATTAAGTTTCTTAGATGCATAATCAGGTTGCAACCAAATCCAAATGCATGTAGCTAATTAGGCTAAGACCAACTTCATTACAAACAAGTCTAATTTCTATTATCTAGTCATGCCTTTCAAACTAAAAAATGTTGGGGCCACCTATCAGAGCTTAATCACAAAATTTTCTACCCATTAATTGAGAAATGCTTGGAGGTGTACGTAGACGACATGGTGGTGAAGTCTGAAACACCAGAGGGCCACACCAAAAACCTAAGAGAAGTCTTCACCTTGATTAAATGATACAATATGAGGATGAATCCAAAGAAGTGTGTTTTCAGGGTACAACAAGGAAAATTTATAGGGTTCGTGATGCAATCTCATCTAGCATGCATCATGGCTAGGAGGACTCAAGGAAGGCATGGCATGGACAAAAGCTTATTGAAGATTCGAAGCCATAGTCTTCGTTATTTTTAGCTTGTAAATATTTTATTTTAATTAGATAAATAGGAAAGTATTTTTAATTCCCTTAAGGCCATGTATTTCCGGCCATCTTCTTAGTTTATAAGGTATAGGTGTCTTTAGTTAAAAAGGAGGAGTAAGCTTATAATGGGTGCATAAGTTAAGACATGATTTTGGGCTAGCCCATTCACATTAAGATATGCTAATTGCACCCATAGGGGGTGAACTTAGGTGTCTCACTTAAGGCCTAAGACTTGGGTTAATTAGTTTTAATCCTAATTAAGCCCAAGTCCCACATTGCCTAGAAAAGTGTGCCCAAGCTCTCCCATTGGGCTATATATACTCATTCCCCCTTATTGTAAAATTTCACCTTTGAAGTTGAATGAAAATAGTTTCTTTGTGAGCACATTCTTAGTAAAAGGTCTTGAGGATCCTCTCTCTTAAGGAACCTCTTCCTAGTTGGTTTTTATCAAGGGTTCCTTCCCTTGTGGCAAACCTAAACACTTTGGCTTATCTCTCTTTGAGAGTGGCGCCCCACCTCCATTTTCTTTCCCCTCCATCATCCATTTCATGGTGCTTGGAACCTCAAGGAAAAAGATCAAGGGAGGCATGCATCATTTGGTATCAGAGCCAACTCCATGAGACTTTGAAAAAAGCGGAAGAAAGACCTCAGGATTTGAGGTCAAATCCTCTCCAAGGGAGAGGAGATGATTCAATCTCACCTAGCATGCATCATGGCTAGGAGGACTCAAGGAAGGCATGGCATGGACAAAAGCTCATTGAAGATTCGAAGCCATAGTCTTCGTTATTTTTAGCTTGTAAATATTTTATTTTAATTAGATAAATAGGAAAGTATTTTTAATTCCCTTAAGGCCATGTATTTCTGGCCATCTTCTTAGTTTATAAGGTATAGGTGTCTTTAGTTAAAAAGGAGGAGTAAGCTTATAATGGGTGCATAAGTTAAGACATGATTTTGGGCTAGCCCATTCACATTAAGATATGCTAATTACACCCATAGGGGGTGAACTTAGGTGCCTCACTTTAGGCCTAAGACTTGGGTTAATTAGTTTTAATCCTAATTAAGCCCAAGTCCCACATTGCCTAGAAAAATGTGCCTAAGCTCTCCCATTGGGCTATATATACTCATTCCCCCTCATTGTAAAATTTCACCTTTGAAGTTGAATGAAAATAGTCTCTTTGTGAGCACATTCTTAGTAAAAGGTCTTGAGGATCCTCTCTCTTGAGGAACCTCTTCCTAGTTGGTTTTTATCAAGGGTTCCTTCCCTTGTGGCAAACCTAAACACTTTTGGCTTATCTCTCTTTGAGAGTAGCGCCCCACCTCCATTTTCTTTCCCCCTCCATCATCCATTTCATGGTGCTTGGAACCTCAAGGAAAAAGATCAAGGGAGGCATGCATCAGTTCGTGTTGACCAACCAGGGAATCGAAGTCAACCAAGATAAATGAAAGCCATACTAGACATGCAATCCACAAGGAACTCTAAATAAGTGTAGAGACTCACAGCCAACTAGTAGCTTTGGCTCGATTATTACCTTGTTTTGTTGAAGCCACTAGACCCATGTCACAACTATTGAAGAAGGTCACTCATTTTGCATGGACACTAGAATGTGAACTCTCTTTTCGAAAGTTCAAGCAGATATTTTCCACTCCGTCGATCTTGAGCAAGCTTGACCCGAACATTGGGTTGATACTATACATAACCATCACATAACACACCCTCAGTGTTGTCCTAGTCAAGGCTAGAGGAAGTGAGGATGTCCCCTATACTTCATCAGCAAAGCGATAAAAGATGTCGAAAAATGGTACCAAGTCATTGAAAAAGTGGCATTGGTAGTTATGACAGCAGTAAGGAGGCTCTACCCATATTTTTAGGGCCACTGAGTCATTATCCAAACATACTGCCCAATTGCAAAAATGCTACAGAAGCCAGAATTAGCTAAAAGGATGATCGAGTGGTCCATTGAACTGTAGTTCAATTTAGGATATAAGCCACAGGGATCAGTGAATGCACAAGGCTTAGCCAACTTCATTGGAACCTAGTAGACCCTTCGAGTTGACAGATCGTCAAACAAACAAGGTAGTGGAACCATAGTGATTTTAGGGGGACCTGGGGGACTAATGTTAGATCAAGCACTAAGGTTTGACTTTAAAGCATCAAATAACCAAGCAAAGTATGAAGCCTTGGTAGTCGGGTTACAACTAGCCCGGGACATAGGCGCAAAAAATGTTAAATGTCTTATAGACTCACAGATAACGTCCGAACAGATGGCACATTCCAGGTTAAGGAAGCCACTCTTCTGCAGCATTACCATATGGTTAAATAGTTGGGAGAATACTGTCTTAAGCTCAAGGTCCGATATATTCTCCGAGAGGAAAACAACATGGCTGACTAATTGGCCTGGCTAGCCAACACCAAGAAGAAGAGCCAACTAAAACCTCTTTATTCCTAGAATTAAGTCATCCCAACATAGTTCAGACCCAAATTCACCAAGTGTTTGAAGAAGAGTCTGATAACTAGAGAATTCCTATTAGAAAATACTTGCAATATGAGCAAATTCCCACCCTTATGATCCTATTGAGGCCCAAGTCGTAAAAACAAAAGTTGCTTAATACTCAATGGTAGGGCTAGAGTTGTTTAAGAAAAGTTTTGTCGGACCGATGCTGGAATGCTTAGGGCAGAGTAGACAGTTTATGTTCTACAAGAGAGATACATGAGGGAGTTTGTGGCATCCATTACGAGGGAAAAACAATGACATCAAAGTTATTAAAGGTCGGCTATTACTGGTTGGCCCTTCAAACTGACTGTACAGAATTTGTCAAGAAGTGTATTCCTTACCATAAATTTGGGAATTTGATACATCAACGAGAATGGGACCTCACTCTTATCCTAGCACCTTAGCCATTTGGAGTTTGAAGGATGGACATAATTGGCCCTTTCCCCATGAACACTGGAAAGAGAAAATTTTTGTTGATAGTCATATATCACTTTACTAAATGGATATGGTCGAACCACTTGCTACTATCACCGCCACAAATGTGCGGAAATTCTTGTGGAAAAATGTACTTACCTTGTTCAACATACAAGCAATACTAATTTATAATAATGGACCATAATTTAGAAACAAGAAGCTTAGTATCTCTTTGGTCTCCATATCAAATGTTGATTCTCTTCGGTCAAACACCCGCAAACTAATGGGTAAGCCAAAGCAGTAAATAAAATTATCCTAGGAGAACTTCAAAAAAGGCTAGGAAAAGCAAAGAGAGTTTGGGCAGATGAAGTTTGAAAAGTACTATGCATCTATCGGTGTACCCTCCAAACTTCCATATAGGAAACCCCTTACAGATTAACGTATGAGATTGACGTCATGTTACCAGTAGAGGTGGGAGAGCCAACATTTCGGAAAACCACCTTCGAAGAAACCACCAATGCAGAAGTCTTGATCACAGGATTAGAAATTATTGAAGAACTCCACCATAACGCCATTATCATTGCTAAAGCGTACAAGCAAAGGATGAAAAAAAGATATGAAACCAAGGTGAAGCCAAGAAACATTGTTGAAGGAGAATTGGTATAGAGGCACATCGGGGAAGCACATAGAGATAGCCGACATGGAAAACTAACCACAAACTAGGAAGGTCCATTCTGAGTCACCCAAAGTCTATAGTACGACACCTACAGATTGGTCAAGCTCAACGACAATACCTTACTGAGAACATGGAATGCAACACACTTAAAACATTACTTTAGCTAGATCTTATGTAACAGACAACCAATGTATTCTTTTCCTAAATTCAACATTTTTTCCTCTATAAAAGTGAGGTTTTTTTTCAAACAAGTTTTTAACGAGACACTTTTATTTCATCAATAATAAAGTTGTCCCAACATTCCTGTCACGACTTGATTTATTTTTCATGCAATAGAGCATCAACACAAAGGTACCCTCCCGGCCAAGCAGTATGAGCAAGGCAATACCTCACAATCAGACGCACAAAGGTACCCTCCCAGCTAAATAGTCCGAGTAAGGCAGTACCTCGCAATCAGATGAACAAAGGTACCCTCCCTGCCAAACAATCTGAGTAAGACAATTCCCCGCAATCAGATGAACAAAATTACCCTCCCGATCAAATAGTCTGGGCAAGGTAATACCTCATAATTGAACCGATAAAGGTACCTTCCCAGTCAAATAACATGGGCAAGATAGTACCTTAGACAATCAAAAGATACCTAGCTGGTCAAACATCTTTCCGGTCAATCAAACTCGGCAAGGAAACAACTCAAAAATAGACATACCTCAAACAAAAAACAATCTTGAGGTAAAATATACAACAACTAATAAGTAAAGTTATAGAGCAAACACAATAAAATTTTCATCCCTCTAACATCCCTGATCACGTCCACTTCAGCATTGTCCTTAGATCCTTTTGGCGTTTTTCCAGCATTGGTTTTCGCATCACTCGCCACCTTAGAAACCCCAACTGCTTCATCTTGAGCGTAATGACGAGGAGCATGCTTGTTTGGTTCCTACGATTTTGGCGCATCATTGAAGGAAAGAAACCTTCCATTGAAGAAGTCCTTTCCTCCATCAAATTCAAAGCCCTGTGGGATCTGACAAAATTCCTCGGCTTTACGAACAGCCTCGAGAAACTAATCATGATGCTCCTTGATGATGGCCTTCTTCCCCTTGTCCATCCACACCTTAAAGCGGAACTTGGACTTCTCCTTGTCTTGCATGACCTTATCTTACTCTTGGGTCACCTTAGAGAATTCGTCGATTAACTCTTTCACCTTCAGCTGCAGGAGGGCCTGGTCATCCTCAGTTTGATGCAATTTATTGTCAGTAGATTCCCTTTGTTTTTTCAGGTGCGCCATTTGTTGTTGCATGCTGGTATTGTTCGCAACCAACTTGGTGAACTCCTCAAAAGTGGCCTTCAAAGTAGCCTTCACCTCCTCTAATCTTTGCCTCAAACCCTCAGCTTCAGACTGAGGGGTTAACACAAGATGACGGACTAGAGCCTGGGTCTGAGCTGTTAGCTCACAGTAGTGCCTCCAAGCTATGGGATCACTTGTCTAACCCAATGCCTCATACACAAGGTTGGAAATGTTATTCTTGACTACAGAAAGGGAGAGGAATGGCCAAAAAGGAGGAAAAGTTAGTTTGGTGTCTTGGTCTCTTGGACGCACCACCCTCATCACGACGATGATGTCTCTTTGACCTTAACTTAGAATTTGCTTCTTTGGCTTTGGCGAGGCATCTTGGGAAGGAATAACATCGATAAGGAACTCTTGTGAGGTAGGGTCGAGATCTATCTGGAGCGGCTAGAGAGTCCTAAAATTGACCCCCACAGGAGATCTAGCCTGAATATCTGAAATGGATATCAAGTAGGATAGTCTCGTCGTCACTTAACATGCGGGCAATAATCCTTGTACCATAAAAACACGTGAAGCTTAACAAAACATAAACATGTAAAAGAAAGCAGACTTGACTCATACAATGTCACCCTTTAACTTCCAAGTCTCAAACCGGGTTGGGAGAGCGCTTCAAGCGGAGCACTCGAGAAGCAAGAAGGCACTTGGGCAGTAAACTCCTATGCCTGGGCAGGAGTGCCGGCCCACGCCTGCACGGGAGGGCTGACAACTAAGGAAGGGGGGCACTTACCTCATCGATGAACTAAACTTGGAAGCCATTGTAATTAAAAGAAATGAAGAGGATAAGAAAAATAGGAGTACTTGGACAGGAAGCTACAAACGAAAGACCGAAATTTCTGGAGCAAAAAGGGGGTAGAGTGAAATAGGAGAGTCACCCATCCTTATTTATAGGGAGAAAGCCTATAGAGGTGCAAGAGGTGAATTAAGGGATGCCATTAGATCAACCAAGATTTATGACCCAGGATGGTCGTTGCTTTGCATCCCTTTGACAAACCCTACCTAATCTAACATGAACATTCCTTAAACAGTGCAAAGCAGGAAAAAACCAGAAAACCTAGGATCCACACACCCACATGTTGCCCATACCGCGCCAGAGCATGTCTCCCGAAACAACAACACCTACCTTGGTTACACTCTAACGTCTTTATCACTTCGCTCTTCGACACTGGTAGGGTTGTGTACCAGAAAGACCCTTGTGACCGAACCTACACAAGGCCGAACCTATCTCGAGGGTCAAGCCTACCACATAGGCCATACCAGTATCATGGGCCTGAAATATGAAGCCCAGTATCCTGCTTAAGAGGAAGGGCCCACATCATTACTTGAAAAGATATAAAATATTCCCGATAAAGGTATAAGATAAAAACTTCAATTATCTCTTATCTCTAATTATATTTTATAGATAAAAGATGGATTCAAATCATCATTCAAAGGCCCGAGGTCAGAAAGGTACATGCTATAAATAATAGGGCACATGTACTAATTTGATTACTCAATCATTAAAATATATTGTATTTTCTAGTGCATTAGTCAAACTCTCTTTTGATTTGAGCATCAAAGTACTTTTACACGTACCCCACTTGTATTAACAAAGAGAAACTACCAAATTGGAAACGTGAAACAGGAAGGAAGACCCGTTTAACACATGCAAGAACAAAATCTAAATTAAAATATTTAAATATTCAGAATTTTGAACCCCACCCGAACTACTTTAACCGGTCTGTCCTTTAAAGAAAAAGCCCGTTCAGTTTCTGCACGTGCATACATAGATCAAATCTTATTGTAATTTTTCCCCGTGATATATAAATGAAAAAATTTAAAATGGATCAACTCTCAATGAGTAAATAACTTACAGGATAAGATATACAGGTTGAGCCTAAATAATTAACTAACATAATATGACATGGCTCAAATTGATTTAAATCCAACTGAAATAGCTAGCCTGTAAATTTTCAAATAAATGATTAACTATTTAAATATTTTGGTCTTTATTTTTTTAAGGTAGGAATCGAATACTTAAGGAGTTTACAATAATTTAGATGTCCTATTCAATCTTTTTTTAAAATTTATTCAACTAACTATTAATTTTTTATGGGTTTAATTTTGTTTTTTAGTTTTTGAAAAAAGTTTTCAAAAATAATTTTTAAAATTTTTTTTAGAAGAAGAGAAAAAAATAAACTTATTTAGTAAATGTTATTTAAAAACTATTTTGAAAATGTAAAAAAAACTTATTTATATCTAAAAAATGTCATTAATAAAAAGTGAAAAAGAATATATAAATTTATTATATTTTAAGTTTTTAAAAAAAATAAAAAACTAAAAAATAAAACTATGATGATTACTTTTTTTTAGTTTTTATATATTAAAATATTGAAAATAATTTTATATAATTATTTTGAAACAAGTACTAATGTCAGGTCAGTCTTTAATATTTTAAGGCAAATTAATTTAATTAATTTCCCATGCTACTTAATTAAGCAAATTTGAAAAAAAAAAATCTCTTTTAAGTGATGCAATTAATTGATGGCTTGGAAAGATTGTCAGCTGAAGCTATGGGCCTATAATTGATCCGTTGCCAGATTACTTGTTTTTTACCCATCCAATAATAGGCCGGCGTAAATAAGGCAAGTGGGGCTTAAATTGATACCCCGTAACTTAAAAGATGAGAGAAAAATATTCTGTCAGTTCTTAATTAAAACGATGTGTTTGAATTAAATTTTGCAAATTATGATTTGATTCATCAAGAAAAATGAAATCATCATTGTTTTGAGATTTAGAATCATACTCAATCCACCGATTATCTTTTCAAACCTGTCAGTGTGTAATTAAGTGAATAACGATAAATTTTACTTTAAATAATTTCAATTTTATCAAAAGTAATTTTCGTTTAGAGAAAGATTAGGCTTCATTAATTTTTTTCTCCAAAAAATATCTATTTTTTATTTTAATTATTTAAAATTTATCTTTAAAACTTGTTACTTTAGTTAGATGTTCAAGATCACTTACTAACGTTTTATTACCTTAGTCATTTCATGTAAAAAAATGATAATGCAATAATGATACATAACATTTTTAAAAATAATTAAAAATATTATTATTAATAGACTTAATTAACGTTTTATCTCTAAAAAATATCTTTTTTTATTTTAATTCTATAAAGTTTTTTATTTTATTTCTAGGATATGTTCTTATTTTGAAAGTCTATGTCGTTGTATGTTTATTGTCTAGTTAGTAAGAGCAATCTAAAAATTATTAATGTTTGGCTTAGTTTATAGTTTTTTTCCTTCTATTCTGAAATGCTAAATTAAACAAGCAAAATCTAAATTACTAGCACATATTACTCTTGAGAATGCGAGTTTTTGAGGAGATAAATAAGTTCATTTGCACTACAACAACCCATAAATTCTATTTTAAAAACATAAGACTTTTATCTTTTTTTTTTTATGAAATCTAAAAACTTAAGTACATTCAGCAAGTCAGACTCAATAGTCTATTTACAAAACCAAGTAAAAATTATATGTGTGATTCCACATTATTCTTCCCAGAAGCTTTTATCTGTTGCTAACCTTTTTTACTAAATTTAGTTAAAAAATATTAATATATATTCCTATAAAATAGCTATTTTATTTGAAGTTGTAATTGAATTGATTCTTCTTTAAAGAATCCATTCAATACATTTCTTATATAATCATTGGTGCTATATTGGATGTGAATTACATTTCGGATTAATTCATAGTGATTGACTATTTCTTCCATCATATTGTTGCTAGCAAATATCATTATTTTGAGTTTTGAGTCTTTCAATAATTTCTGCAAAAAGTTTAGAACCATTGTTTTTCTTATCCTTATAAAAAGAGTTATTCTCTTTATAAAAAAGAGGAGGTAGAGCCAATGTTTTTTTCGTTTCATCCGAGTGACTTTGGTTAATAATAGGCAAGTTTTGTATCACTATCTAATCATATGAAACTTTTGGGACACGTATAATCCAAACATGCACAAAGAAACGTAGGTTAACCAAACTCCAAGTAAAGGGTCAAGAACTCTCTACACACTAGTATTGTAATCTCTATTCTGATCGTCGAGCTTTCATCCTCAATTGTGTTAATTTTCTGTCATGGTCAATAGTTGTAGCTTATCGAGTGAACAAGAGTCAAGAACATAATGTCGTTGGAGACAAAATATACGGAATCGATCATAAAATATTCGTTATCCTCTTAATATTGTAGTACATACGTTCTGCATTAGACTGGACAGACGCAAGATATATAGCACAGGTCCTTTATTAGTAGCTTAGTTAGGCTTATAGCTAGTAGTTTAATAACTTTCATTGGTCCATTCATTGACCGCGCGTGCATGTGCAATGAGACGTTGAAGTTGAACCATGCATTGTTTGCATCGCTCTTGTATCAATTTCTAGCTCTACACCTTGCCAATTAATGGATACACATTTACGCCCTTCAAGATTGTTGTCATAGAATTAGAGGCATTTAAAAATATTATCATGCGTTTGTTTAAGTAAAAATAACGATGAATAAATAGAAGAAATAAAATGAAAATATTAAACTGTTTATGATTTATATGAGAATAATATAAAAAATTAATTGCAAGTCTCTTTTATAAAAAATACTTTGGTTTAATTACTCATTTGATCTCTATACTCGTATAATTTTTAATATTAGTTCCTATCATTAAAACTTAGTTGTTTTAGTTCTACATGTTATACACTTTTTTATTCATTATCCAAAATTATAAGAAATAAAATGGATTAAAAAGTTATGAGTAAGGATTAAAACGAGTTAAAAAAAATACGTGTAGAAATTAAATTGAGTAATTTCTATATGTAAGGACTAAAACTTGATACTAGTTTGTCCATATAGTAACTAATAGTGTATTTGGTAACGATGTAAAGCACGGTTGAAGCTTTGGTAGACGACGAAAGATTTAAAATATTATGTTTAATTCAATTGTAATAGGTGTTAAAAAGAGATAAAATTAAGAAACAACTCATACTATCATATTGAAATGAATCTGGCCATGATTTTTTTTTTTATATATATATATTTGTCCTTTATCTTTTAACCGGTTCATCTCATGGAAGAAAGACAATGGTGCATAATCAATTATAGTGGGGCATAAACAATTACGTTCTTTTCTTGTAGGTTTTTTTTTTCCTTAATTGAATATAATGAGGCATGTAATTGATTATAATGACTATAGAACAAGGCATATAATTGATTATTATATTTAATTTTGCCTATTATTTTTTTAAAAAAATTAATTGTGAATAAAAATGTCCTTCCAATAATTTTTACAAGGTCAAAAGCATTTGTTTTAGAAATTTAAGATTTGAAATTTATCCCATTAAATTCACTCACTTTATAAACTCATGGAAACTATTGATATTTGAACCAAATACAGATATAAATATACTTAAAGTCGAATAAGAAATGAGTTTCATAAGCAACAAAGAAAAAATTATATAAGATTTTTCAATTTTCTAGTCTCATTAGATTATTTTTTACACGATTCTAATATGCAATTAGTTTCGAATGTCAGTTGATTATTTAGTTTTCATATACATAAATGTAAAGAAACAAATTCGTGTCTTGAATCAATAAAAAAAATTCAAAATTATGTTCCAAAATTAGAAAAGGTTATCATCTTAAAATTATCATTTTGACTCAGTTTAAAAATATAAAATTCTAAATTAAATTTTGTAAAAGATAAAAATCACATAAATATAGTAAAATACATAAGGTGTGTATTTTAGCCTATAAAAAACAATATGTGTAACTTTCTTTTATGTGTTTCTTAATTATATCAAGAAATAATAATAGTATTCATACAAAAGTTTAATTCACTTTGAGTTATTTTTACTAATTAGTATAAAAAATATTTATAATATTTTTTTAAAATATGCAATTTATTTATTTGTTTATTTTTGTTTTCTATTTCACGATAATGAATAAATAGAGAATATGTTTCTCTATTACGAGTTGTACATGTAAGCTTCTTTCTCAAAGTGGAATAATGAGATCTTTGAAAAATTTGCTTTGTTACCCACTCAAATAGAAATTTCTTATTCTCAAATTGTGTCTCGTTTGTTTTCCATAAATCAAAAGATGTTATGTCATTTAATAAATTATATAAAAGATAAAAATATTTATATTAAGAAAATTAGTAAATAATATAATATTTCTGAATAGATAAAAACAAAATATAAAACACGATTTGGGGACAAATGATTTTCATTTGTGAACTTGTTATCATTTTGAGCATATGTAGTTGATTTTAGCACGATTTGGTTACAAATGATTTCCATATGTGAACGCTTTATCACTTTGAGCATACGCAATTGATTTTGACTAATGCAACCATGGGTTTGATTACCACATGCTTGTAATTTTATTTTCATTTTCTTTTCTTTTTCCTCAACATAAAAAAATGAATAAAAAGTGTGTCTCTAGTATTATATATATGTAATTGTATTAATATTTTAAAAAAATTTACCATACTTTAAAATAAATTATGATTCATAATCTTCAATATGATTATTTTTTATAAAAAAAAATTATGAGACAAGAAGTGGAGTGGCTATTTTATTTGATAACTTTGTTTAAATTAAAAAATAAGTAATTTATTTACAAGTGATTTTATTAATAAAAGTAAAGTTCTTTTATGTTTCAGTATAATTATAAAAAAGTATTTTTTTAATTAAAAATATCTTCATTATTTCTAAATTTCAATTTTCTCATAAGCTTATTTTGATAGGATGCTCTAAGTAGTTTTTTAAAATAAAATATTTTTAACTTTTTTAGTCTTTTAAAAAAATTATTTAAATATTTAAATTATTATATTTAAATACGAATTTATTCTTAAAAAGTTTAAACAAACCAACACATTAGAAAATTGTGAAAAAAGGCGATATTTTGTGAGTAAAAAAGCTAATTACACAAGAAATTAATGTAGTGCGGCAATAATTAACAAAAACGGGGAAAAAAATGAAAGAGTGGTATTGAAAAAGTTAGAGAACACGTAAGGGGACAAGTAATCGAGAGGCGGAAAGGAAAGAGGAAAAGAGAAGAAAGAATTAGCAAGTTTGAAGTCTTAACTAACATCCCACTCATATTATAACACGTGCGCCGGGTACTGGGCCCGGACTTGCATAATAAAGCAGGAGAATAAAAGAAAAAAAATGAGTAGGAAAAAATAAAAAGAAAAAAAACGGTATGATTGTAAAAGAATCTTTGGAGGAGGAGCGTTGGATTATATGGAGATGAGCGAGGAAACACACACGTGCCTTGTTACTGTTCACTCTCTTTCTTACTACTGAAAAGTAAAGTCACGGAAAACGACAACAAAGACTGTACTGAGCATCTTAAAGTAACAATAACAAAGGCCATATAAAACACAACTCACAAGCTATGTATTGCGCTTCCTCATTCCATGCCACTTTAATTGTCGAGGTGAATTTTCTCTCTCACCACTTCACTATAACCTGTGTTTATCAATCAACCAACTCTGTCTCCACTGTTCCAAAAATTAACTGCTATTAGCCCTCCCCGTGAAGTATCCTCATTTCCCTCTAAATTAATTTAAATGTCATTTTAAATTATTTTACATATATTAAAAATAATTATAATCTTATAAAATTAACTTTATGTTAGTATTATTATATTATAAAATCAATGAGATGTTTATTTTTTAGAACGGAAAGAGTAACATTTACGAAGATATCTTCCTAATAATTCACCGATTTCAAAATTATAATTGTTCTTAACTTTCTCTAAAATTATATGTATATAAAAATAATTAATTGGAATATTTAATTTATTAATTTAAAGAAATAATATAGTTATTTAAAAAAAAATACAGTACTTGATATCATAAAAAAGACATAATTATTATTAATGAAAAATATTGTATGAATAATAACATTAAATACAATAAAATTAGTTGAACTTAGCTTTTATATGAGTCTTGAGTGGATACTTTAGTTTTGATATAAACCGATAGTAGTTGTTTTATGACTAACACCACTATAAATGTTCAAATATTTGAGTGAATCACTAACATCCATAAATGAAAATATTTATGATAATTGATGGTTTCAACAACACAAGTTTCATTAAATAAAAGTATTTTAGTGTACAAATTTAACTAGAGTGGTGTTAGGAAAACTCTCATAATTTTTTTTTAAAAAAAAAATTTCTCTGTTTTTAGTTAAAATTGATTGAAAATCACAAATTTTAGTTGTACGAGGAAAAATTATTTAATATTTAGTGAAACTTCCAAAATTGATAATTTTTTAAAAAATTTAACCAATCATAAAAGTATTAACACTTCCTCCATAAAAAAATAAGTACTGTCTTAGTTTTTTTTACGTAAACAAAAAAACTATAAATAGATAAAAAATGATAATTTTACTAAACTAAATTCATTACTAATATTCTTTTTGTCTCAAAATATTTTTTTATAAGGTAAAAGATTTTATTAGAGAAAGTGCATGGGAGCACAAGAATTACATGTCCCACAAAAAATAATTCATACAAGACCCTTAAGTTCTAAAATTAAGAGAATTCAGGTCTCAAAATAAGTATCTTATATATTATTTTATCTAAAAAAAATATTTATAAATATGTGAAAGTAGTGATTTCATAAAATTAACCTTAATACTAATGTATTTAATTAGTGTAACTTAGTTGACAATACATATTAAGTTTTTGAGAAAGGACTTGAGTAAACTCAGAAGTAAGTGATTATAATGATCGATAATAAAAAAATTAATATTAATATTACATTAAAAAGTTAAAGTAACATTCGAGGGACATTAATAATAAGTAATAATACATTGAAAAACTTAAATCCAACACTTATTTTAGGATAAACATTTTTCAAATGTGTCACTTACTTTAGGATGAAAAGAGTATTAATTACACTAAAAAACTAAAGTAGTAATAATTAGAAAAATTACTAAAAAACATTAAATTTACATAAAAACTAATTATGACACTTATTTTAAAATATTTTTTTAAATACTTATTTATTTTGAATCACACTCATTTTAAAATGAAATATGAAATTCAAAATATATATCTTAAAGCTATCATTGATCAATTACTGCATGTACTAGGATGAACACGAGTTGGGTTGAGTCATGTTTAAGCGAACTCAATATCCAACCCAATCTCAACATATCAAGTTAGGTTAGGTTGTGTTTTTACTTCTTTTTTTTCATTAAACTCAACCTAATACAACCTGTCCTTGAATGAGTTAATTGAGTTGGGTTAATTGAGTCACAAATTGAAAAATATTTAAAAAAAAATGTTTAGAACATTTTACTGATATCTTTTTTAGGAGTTTTTTTTTTTAAAAAAAAGATTATATAATTGTTATAACATAAAAGTAAACAATAAATTATAGTTACAAATTACATATAAAAACTAAAACAAATTAAAATTAACATATAGCTAAATTCTCTAACAATAATAACTAAAGAAATATTTGTTCAAAATAAAAATAAACACAATTTGTCCAAATTAACAACGTCATATAAATAAATACAAAATACATAATTTGTGCAAACTAACAACAAAACACATAATATCAATATAAATTTATAATAATAAAATACATAATTTCAAATAATAATTTAATATTATGGTCAGGTTGAATTGAATCTCGGGTTCAACTCACTCAACCTTAGTGAATTGAGTTTGATTTAGTTTAGTTGTTTCCACTCCATCACAAAAAGAACCTTACCAACCTTTTTAAGTTGGATTAAGTCTTCAAGTTGTCTTATACAATAAACATTTTTACCATCTACTCCTTTTTAACATTTTATTTTAAAATATTTTTGTTCTATTTAAATGATATTTTTAGAAGCCGAGTAACATTAATGATACATTTATTATCTATTACACCGTAGGAGATTTTTTTTTTTTTTTGAGAAATGTTCCCACACTTATTTTAACCATGAAATTCTCTTTAATGAGAAATTAGAATGATTTGTTTGATTACTTTAATTTAACCTTAAATTACGTTTATATAGACTCTAATTTAACCAAAATTAATTTCATGTTAAAATTTTACATTTATTGAATACAAATGATAATGATTTATTGTTATTATTTCAATTAACAAGTTAATAGAATGCAATTTATATAGTGTTAGAAATTAGTATTTAATAATATGCATACTTGCTAACAAGTACATTCACCTGCAAGATCATGGACGTTAGGTATTTTCGCTGATTTTTCTAGTAAATGTGTGTTTAGTTGTACATACATGTTGTTATTGCTTCTATCGGTATAAAATAATCTTGCAACCATAGTTTGATTTACCTGTTCGTGCCGATGGTTTTGAAGGCTCAATCGGTTCAAATAAAAACTTGCATATTCTCCATCTTAAAGTGTAAAATCTTTACGGTATGTTTGGTTGAACTGAAATTCTAGAGATGTTAAAGTGAAGCAGCAGTGAAATGAATGAGGTGAAAATGAGATGGTCCAGTTGGCTGAGCTAAAAGTTAGTATGAAAATAGATGAAATTACATGGATTCTGGGATAAAACTTTCACTGCAAAAATAAAATGAAAAAGCCATGAAAGAAATAATACACATGTGGCAACAAGAATACCAACATTAAGAATATGTTAAAAACTAAGCCATTTTTAATCGATTATGTTAGAATATAATTTATTATAATAAAGTTATGTTGCTCCTTCTTTTGAACTATCAAACCTGTGACCGTAACTTTATTGGTTAGATATATAATTAATTATGCTTGACATAGTTTACTGTATGCTTTTTGACATAAATAAAAATAAACTCAACCACTCATTTTGATACATGGATAAAATGGAAATTTTTAAAAGTTGATTTTTTTATTTTATTACCAATCAAATTATTTTAATTTAACTAATAATAAAAAATAGATATGATTAAGAGTCTAATTCAATTTTATAAATTCAATTTTATAAAGTAAGATTTGTATCTTAATTTATATTATTGTTTAATCCTATCACTAGTTGAGATTTCCTAACAGTATCTCAAATAATTTTATTTTTTAAGTAGAATAAGATGCTTTAGTTGCTTAAAGACAAAATAAAAAAAGTATATTTAATTTTTACTGCTAAAAAAATTCAACATTATTAATAATTTGTTACATTGAAAAAATTTATTTTTTATTTCTTTTTTTCTCTTCCATATATTTTTTATCTCTTTTTGTTTCTCACTTTGACATAATCGGCTATATGCCTTTTGAGGTAAGTAAAACAAAATAAAAATCAATGACCACTTATTTTGGTACACGGATAAAATAGAAATTTAAAAATAATTAATTTTTTTATTTTTACCAATTAAAGTATTTTAATTTAGCCTATCATTAAAAGTAAATTTATTTTATTTTTACCAATTAAATTATTTTAATTTAGCCTATCATTAAAACTAAATTTAAATAATGACTTGAATTATTTACAAAACCGATTTGTAAGGAAATATTTTCACCTCATTTATATATTATAATTATTTAATCATTGGTAATATTAATGATAAATATCATAGGCGGATTTTCAACATTTATATAAGATGATTTTACTTTTTATTTTTTATTATTTTATTTTTTTCATTCATCTTTACTAAACACATTATAAATTAAAGTTGAAAACGAGGTTTTTGACACACAGTGTTATTGGCGTGAAAAATTACTATTTTTGTGTAGTCAACGAAATATTTACGAAAATGATGTATGATGTGTGAAAATCACAAATATGTTTAACAAAGAAATAATTGTTTATAACTTTAATTAATTTTAAAGGTAATTTAAATTAATAGAAAATGATTCATGTTCTATAATAATAAAAATAAAAATAAAAACAATAATAAAATTTATGTGAATTCTAAAATCAAAATAATGATAACAATTTCAAACAATATAAAATCTAAGATAAGAAAAATTGTAACTATATTTTTTAGATTTTGATATATTTGAAAAACTGCAAATATTTGATAAAATAAAGGAAAAAATAATTCAAAGATTTGAAATTCAAATTCTAGAAAACTTTCAGGATTGGGGCATCACACTATGACTACCTGTTGGTTCTCTATGAAGGTGAATTAACCTAAAATAACTTCCTCTTAGGTTATCAAATTCGAGAATGTACGTAAACTCGTGGGAGTTTGATAAAGATTCATGAACTTGACTCATAAACTTGTAAAAGTTTACTTTATATAAAAATAATAAAAACTATTTATAAAAACATACAATTAAACATTTCATCAACATAATAAGTCAAAATAGTAAATAATATATTCTACGATACTGAAATAACTAAGTCTAACAATGAGTTATTATCAAATAATAAATTTCATTTCAAAGGTAGAACATTCACATTGATGTTTCATATTGGTTGATATTGTTAAAAAATGAAGATGTGATGTTTTTAGAGACGTTTGTTCTTCGAATTAAGAATGTCATATTAGATAAAAGTATATTGAACTCTAAACACATACAAAATAAGTTGATTTGTTGACTCGTTAACTTAGTAAATTCAAGAGTTTATAGAATTTGCATAGAGTCTATCGAGTTTACTAAGAAAAGAGTTTACACACGAGTTAACTCGCAGAGAGAAATGGACTCGTAAACTCGAGTTTAAGAGTTAACTGAAGGGTTTGATAAGTAAGGGTGTATCTAATTGAATTAACTCTTCCTTCTGCGTGGTTATGTTCAATTAAATTCATTAAGGTCTTTGCAAATTCATGAGTCCTCAAAAAGTTAAACCTACTTTCATGAGTCTTCAAAGAGTTAAACCTACTCATAAACAAAATGTATATATTCCTCGATTGTTCCCTACACAACCTCTTTGTTTTGTATAGCATGGCACTGTTTATTGCTACTCAAAAACACTGAAGGAAAAGTCATTTTCCACGTGAATTTTGGAACAACATACAATAACTTAGACTCAGAGACTTTCTTTGAGTTGGCTGACTCGGCTGGTGTTGCTTCTCATGGTGCTGAGGATTGTCAAGCTACGTTCAAACCAAACCATCATTCCCCGCTTGACTTCATGAATTATGCCTTAAAGTGTCTTTGTGAAATTTGTGTAGTTGTTTCTCAATTGTTCACAGGGTCATAATCTCTAGCTAAAAAATATTTCACTTTTGCTATTATTACATGCATCGTTTATAGATAACAATAATTGGGTTTTGTTTTTCATTTTATGAATTTAGAATAATTGGGTCTTGCTTTTCATTTTATGAATTCAGATTAGTGCCGAAAACGCCAGCTATGGTGTTTTTGTCAAAAACCCTTAAAAACGATGCCAATTAAGTTGCTATGTTGCACAATATCTTGGTTTGAATCCTTGTACATGAAAGTTGGATCTTAATGTCACAGCAGAAAAAAAAAAAAGTCTAAAAAAGTGTTTACTATATATAATCATCATTATTACACATCAGTATTATTATATTATGGAGAAATAAGATTCACATGATAATTCAAATAGGGATTTAAGATAAAGGATGATGAAAGAAAGAGGAGACTTTTGTTTGAATCCTTATGATGATAAAAGCTAACATGAGATAACAAAATTAATATTAATAAATTAAATAATATTCTTTCAACTGTTATAAAATTATATATAATTTTATTTTTAATTTTTTTAAAAAAAATTAAGAATATTATACTAATATTTTTAAATATTTAAGAATATTACACTAGCACTTATTTTAAACTTTATACAATTACACTAATTTTCTTAAATATGTAAAAGTAATGGTTAAAATTAAAAAGCAAAAAATACACATGTAATTATACTAAATTTTAAGAGATATTATTATAATTTACTTAATTAATATTTGTTGATAAAAAAATTACTATTGGTAACAATTTGTTTTTTCAGATAAAAAATTACTTAATTGTTTTTTAAAATGTTTACTATTATATATTTAAATTCCATTCACCCCTGAACTATTATTTGTTTTTATAAGGTGGGACTCCACTGCTCGCTGAACATTTTTTTTTTTAATTTTCTAACCTGTGCAGTATTGCATAAGATACACTTTAATAAATTAATCACTTGACTAATACGTGCTAATTGATTTATCATGCATTATTTTTTATCTTTTCTCATTGATACTTTTTAATGGTAGTGTTAGTTTTATTAGTAAGGAGAGGTAATGTGCAATTTTTTTTTATTTTTCTTTTTTTTTAATTAACTAAATCGTTTTATATCTTCTTAGTTAAGTGTTATATTTACTAAAATTTATCTTAGGCATAGAAAACTTGTGACGATTAATAACATCATATTAAATATAAGGTCTTGTTTTTATCGATTGATATTTATCAAAGTGTGTGAAACGATTAAAAAGCAAAGACTAAATTTAATTTAAAGTGTAATTATTAAATTAATTATGGCATGATTGGTGTTGATAATTATATTGTTATTTATTTATTATTTTGACGAGTGTGATTGAATTTAAATGTTAGAATTTGAGACAATGATTGCTAGTAAGGTGTTGGGTAAGCAAATAAATATTTTTTTGAATAGAGGATAGTTGGATAGATTAATAACATCATATTAAATGTAAGGTCTTGTTTTTATTGACTGATATTGATCAAAGTGTGTGAAACGATTAAAAAGCAAAAAGACTTAATTTAATTTAAAGTGTAATTAATAAATTAATTATGGCATGATTGGTGTTGATAATTATATTGTTATTTATATGTTATTTTGATGAGTATGATTGAATTTAAATGTTAGAATTTGAGACAATGATGGTTACTAAGGTGTTGGGTGAGCAAATAAATATTTTTTTGAATAGAGAGTAGTTGGATAGATTTTACGGGAAGAATTCAAGACTCTGTTTATAGGGGATATAGATAGTAAACTGGAGTTACTAAATACACACCCTAGTCCTTTAACTTTCTTCTTTTTCCTCTTTCTTTTTTTCTCTCCTTTATTCTTCAATTTCTTTCTCGTGCAAATTCTTCTTCATTCATCTTAGCACTATCTCTCTCTCCTCTTACATACCCTCTGATTCTCTACAGATTCAAGAATAATTTTTACCGTTTCTCCTATTTTGACAGTTGATTATATATATATATATATATATATATATATATATATATATAAATAATATAAAACCGAAGAGATGTTGTAATCAAGGTAGGATTTGTAAGGGCTTATGTGATTATATAGTTCTTTAACATATTTGTGTAAGATTTTGTAATGAAAAATTGGTTTTTGTTAGGTTAGAGTGGTTGAAAATTATGGAGCTGAGGTTTTGCAATTTTGCAAAGTCTTGTTGCGCCACAGGTCTTGCTCAGCGCAACATATTTTCTGCTAAATTTTTATGTTGTTTTTTTGCCCAATGATACATCTTGCCGAGCGAAACTCCTTATATGAAAAACTATAGTTGAAATATCTCGTTGGGTCACACATGCTCACACATGCTGCTGGGAGAAATGTCTCAGTTCCTCGCTGCACAAGCTGCTTAGTATATAATATTTGATATTATTTTTAAATTTTCATTTTGAGTATAATTTTATATGTAAATTTATGAATAGATATGTGAATAATATTAATTATATTAGAATTTCTTAGATGTTAAAATAGATATGTTTGAAATATATATTTTCTCTCTAATATATATCTTCTTTTTTTTTTTGTTTTGTGATCTTATGAAAACAAAAATCCTTTTTCGCTGGTTTAACCGTTCATTTGGTAGTGGATAGAGAAATTAGAGGCTAATGATTTGAGAACATAAGAACAAATTTGGAAAAATTGAAAAAAATTAAACTATTGTTTATAATTAAATATTATTTTTATTTGGATAAATCTGTTGAAATTATAATTAAAATTATAATTTGTTGAGAAATATTGAATATAATTAAAATTATTTTTATTTGGATAAATTTGTTGAAAAATAATATAAAAATAATTAATCTTGTTTTGCCATGAAAAATCAATTTTTATATTATAAAAAGTGTGAAAACGGTTGAAAGAAAAAAAAAAGCAATTGAAGAATAATCATAAATTATAAACTTTCCAGTTTTAAAAAACAACTTTTTTTTAGAATTTTTAGATTTAAACTGCATTATTAATCATTCACCTTATTTCTCTAAACAATTTATAATTTAAAATCTTATTCTCAGAAGAATAAGAGAAAGCAGCAACATAAGAATGTGATAATAAGTGTTTAGGGTCTAATGATTTCAATTTTTGATTCTTAAAGGAATTTTGACATTTGATAAAGGAGAATTTTATGGATTCCTTTTTGAGTTTCGTACCAATAGCAAGTTGGTAAAGGGGTCCAATAGTTCCTTTATTACTCTAATTCCAAAATCATATTGGTCAATAATTTTTTTATTGACTATCAGCCTATCTAATTAATTGTGCGTTTATAAGGTTTTTGTTAAGGTACTGGCGATGAGACTAGGGGTATAGTTTAGTCGATGATTTTAAAGAACTAGACAACATTTATTAAAGGGAGGCAAATTCTTGGCAGGTGTTAATAGCTAACAAGGTGGTGGATAACACATGAAAAATGAACTAATACGTCTTAAGGTAGACTTTGAAAAGACATATGACTCTATGAGTTATTTTTGGCATGTTATGACTATGATGGGATTTAGGAAGAAATGGATACGATGGATAAAGGAATATGTGAGTTTGACAAGAATTTTAACGTTAATAAACAACTGTCCTATGGAAGAATTTAGGGTTGTCAGAGACTTAGATAAAGGGACCCATTATCACCCTTTCTATATTTCTCATTGCAACTGGGATATTAAGTCAAATGGTCAAATCAGTCGTTGATTGAGGACTTTGGAAGGGGTATATCATTGGAAGGGATGATCTTAGTGTCTCCTACTTACAATTTGTAGATGACACATTGCTACTGGCACAAATAGATTGGAAATCAATTGAGGTGATGAAAGCAATGCTGTTTAACTTTGAATTAGTTTTCAGGCATAGGGTAAACTTTCATAAAAGTAAATTAGTAGAGTCAATGTGCATTAAGCAATTTTGTTAAGGCATCAACTTTGCTAAACTACAAGGTGGAATCCATGCACTTCCAGTACTTGGATCTTTCTATTGGAGCTAATCCTATAAGATTAGATATGTGGAAGTCAATGGTAAACGCTGTACAAAATAGATTGGCATAGTGGAAGAATAAATATATGTATATGATAGGAGTGATGCTCATTAAAGTTGTAACATCCCAAATTTACTAATACAATCTATAGTATTACTTGTAAATAAAATGCATTTCCTGAATAATTTAAACTCAAAATATTGAAATTGAACAACTAATTACGATACATGCATTGCATACTCTCGTTAGGCGAGTAAGGTTGCCCAGCAAGAAATCAAAGTATCTCGCCCAATGACCGTGATCGCCAACGAGATACCTGAATTAAATTGTTCTAATGAAGGAACTTCGCTAAGCGAAATCCGTCATTGGGAGAAAACTTAATCTAATTTTTAACAAAGAAAAATTTGCGATGGAAGAGACTCTCGTTGGATGCAAAGCTGATAAATCCCCCAACAGAGATAACTTTGTGCTAGCCAAGACCTGCCGCCTAATGAGAGTCTGTAGAATTGCAAAACTTTTGCCACAATGTCTCTAACCATTCAACCAACTTAAATAGGATTCCATACCATCAATCTGTAAACTCAACTTAAGCAATTACATCATACCATATGTACTTCAATAGATTACATAAAATAGCAGTCAAATCTACACTATTCCTTACTATATAAATACATAGATTTCGAAAGATTACAACATCCAACTAAAACATAGTTTACTTCTAGTCAAATCTAGTCCTCCAACCTCTCAACACCACCACTACCATCTGCTCTCTGCAAAGCACGATCATTATAGTCATACAAAACAAACACATAGTGCAAAGGTAAGCATAGAATAAAAGAAATCCAATTATTCTAATGCAATTATTCAACCAATGAAAATAACAATCAATCAATCATCCATCCTTATGCTCCTTTTGAACATAAGCACTCAATATAATGTACTGACAAGACACTACATTTTCTAGAACACCTATTGAGTTCAAATACCAAGGCGACCAAATACTCCACTCAATTGGTGTTTGACATCCACTTGACCCATCTGATAACGAACCAAAGTCTCAGCATACTTGTCTAACAAATGTTTTCTAACATTTACCTGACCTTTATGACAAAATAGTTGTTGTCTAAGCATATCCCAAGGGTACCTCCACTTGCATATCTAGTACCGAGATTACAATGTAAAACCACCGATTACCCCAACTTTCATATCTAGTATCTAGGTTACATTGACCTTAGATAAAACCGCAACTAAATACACCTCACACACACACATATATGCACATCACCCAAGGCTAAGTTACCTCTTGTAATTGCTCACATTCATCAAATTCAATATAATACTCATCATCATGCATCTAGTTATCTCCAAAATCAATAATAAAATATCAATTTCTCCATATTTACAAGGATGAAGCTATTCAATTAAAGCTTATTTACAAAACAATACTCCATTCAACAATCACACAAAACCACCAATTTCACATAGTACTCAAATTAAGTTCAAAATTTAAATTAATCACAATCTATTAACTTTACAATCATTAAATCATAATTCATTAAATTAAAATCAATATTTAGTTTCTCTTACCTATTCCTCTTGATAACTGCCTAATTTACCTATTTTTACATAGGTAAAATAGATCAATTATCATAATTTTTTCTTGTTTAAGACCTTGTTTTTCTCTTATTTTTCTTAAAATTAGATTTAGTTAGAAATTTAGGTTTAGATTTACGTTTATGCATATTTTATGTTTATTTTTTTGTTTTAGTTGTTTTGAGAAAAAGCAGAAAATTTTGGTTGAGCATCTGCATATGAACACCTAACGACCGGGTAATGAGTTCTCAATGCTCATCAGTAAGAGCACCTACATTTAATGGAGAGCACCCAACTGCCATGCTTACTGTTGCCCATTGCCCATCAGTTGAGGTGTCTACATCTACAAGTTGAGTGCCTACTTCTGTTGCTGCCCAGCGTTCAAAATACTTAGCCTTAAGGAGTCTTATGGTGCCTAACGACCATTTTTTGACCGTTGGGCACTGGTGTTTCGAAATGTAAAAATAAAGGTTGAGTTTTCAGTTAGAAAGGGGTTTCACACTTTCTCCTGACTCAGGGTTGCACACCTATTGGCTTAGGGCCTGCTCAAAACAATCTTCATCTATCCTTAAGCTTATCCACCACTATGGTTAGCTAGGTTTTGTATTTAGTTGGGTTTTAGTGTAAGTTTACATGAACTCTTGTGTATATTTGTACTTTTAATCTAAGTTTACTTTCCAATGTTCTTGTTCTTCTTTACCTTACTTTTTATTTCTAAATATTTCATGGTTTTTACCTATTGAATGAGGTCAAAAGAGAATTTTAACTTGTAAAATGTGAAGAGCTATCGATGGGTGTTATTGCTCGAGAGTGAACATGGGAAGTGAACGAAGGTTTTGAGTCCATTTATGCACTTAAGGGATGTTTTAGTGAGTCAAACCCAATTGAACCACATACGTGTAACCGTTGTGTTTTTATTTATTTTCCTTTATTTACTTTATGTTTGGTAGTTTTAGTTTATTTCTATCTTTCATTTGTACAAGTAGAAAGTATTAACGTTTCTAAGTATCAATAAGTCCTTATGGATTGATATGATATATTTATTGGTTACTACATATGACTGATGCACTTGCTACGAGTGTTGTAGAAAAATTTGCGCTCATCACCTTCCTTTAAAAGTTGACTCCAAACAAGAGAGACAAATGTTACTGCAAAAATCACTCAACACCTACCAAAATTCTCAAAACCATAAAGAACCTAAGAAATTGGGATTTTAAAGAGAATCCCCTTTCAAAGAGAATGATTGAACTGAAAACGAATGAAAAAATTTCAAAGAAATAGGATAAAATATATCTATAATGACCAACAACCAAAAACAAAGGATTTAACAAGTACTTATCTGGAATTTGTGGGCCATAAGGTCATATGCAAGAAGAAGAAGACTTGGGTGAGAGGAAGAAAGAAAGAGGGTTTCTAACAGTGAAGAGAAAGAAGGAGGTTGGTAGTGAGAGTAAGAAAAGAAAAGGAGAAGGTGAAGAAAAGAAAAAGGGAGGAGAAAAGAAAGAACTACGAGTTGAACTCAGTAATTCTATTTTGCTACCTGCAACCCCCACTTTCAAGATAATTAGATTTGCATAAAATTGTCCTAAATACCTCAGCTTAAAAGAATATGAATATTTTTCATCTTTACTTAGCTAACCTCGATCACTTTTATATATATATATATATATATATATATATATATATATAATACTTCAACCACATATTATGTAATTAATTACTTACACTTAAATCAAATTTAGTTATCTCTTTTATTTATTTCACATACTTATATCATATTATTAAAAACAGGACCTTACAAAAGTTGTATTCTCTGCATTGCCAATCTATTTTCTTTTTTTCTTCAAGGCTGCTAAAGTTATCATTTCTCAACTTTAATCTTTTGTTTCTAATTTTTTTATGGACATGTAATGTTGGTGATGGGAGGCTTTGCTAGTTGTCTTAGGAGAAATTATGCCGTCCAAGGAGAACGGAGGTATAGGGTTGAGAGATGTGATGAAGTTCAATTTAGCACTATTAGGGAAATGTAAGTGGAAGTGAAGAATGAGGGTGAAACCTAAGAATTTACGTGTGAAAATCCTAAAGTCAAAGTATAAGCATGCAAATAGGTGTTTGGAAGGTAGGAAAAGTAAGTATTTTCGGTGACAGACTGACTCGGATTTTATTGAATTGGAGGGTGGGAGGGCATGTTGGCTAGTGATAAAGTAATATTAGGTGTCGCTTGGGGGATGAAGGGTGTTGCTTTCTAGAAGGATAATTGGTTAGGAGAAAAAAAATTTCAAAACAAGTACACTCATCTTTTTATGTTACTAGCAAATAAGAACATATATGTGAGAGACGTGAGATGAAGAAGGTAGAAGGTGGAAATAGGCATGACAAAGGGGATTATTTGAACGGAAGGAAAACTTGTTGACCAACTTACAAAACTAGGTGGGATTTGTAAGGACCGATTTAATTAATAGGTTATTAGTGGAAGGAAAATAAATAATAGGGAAATTAAATGTTAAGTTATATTTAGATTAACATAGTAATGAGAGAATAATTTGAGTTTATTAATAATATTGATATTAGTTAATTAATTTTGAGAGAATAGTTGGGATGTGGAAAGTGAGATATAATTATAATTCTTTGGTTTCAGAAAGTTTTGATAGAGCTTTGAGGATTTTTCAGAAATCTATTTAGGAGCAGGATGCAAATAGTAAGCTGAATTTACTAAGCACAACCCCATCGAGCCTTTTTCCGTTCATTTTCGATCCTATCATTTTTATTAAAAGGAAATTTCTATTAAAATCCTAATTTCTAAGATTCCTATTTAATCTAGAATTTGTACAGATTCCTGTATAATTTCTTCGGGTGGATTTTTCTATTCTGATATCTCTTTTGAGTTGGATTTTGAAGGGATAAATAGGTAAGGAAAACTCGTTCTTAGTTTTAACTTTGAAAATTTATTATTTTAAGAGTATTAATGTGATTAGTTATTTTGATTTAGCTTTTGATTTGATTTTAGATGTTAAGTGAAATTGGTTGTTTGTGGTGATTTATGGAGGGATTTGTTTGGATTAATTCTTTGTGATTGAAATTGGTGATTGTTAGAATGACAATGTTTTATTTGAAATTATGGTGTAATACATATTATTAGAATGCATGATGAGGAAGTATTTATAGATGTGGTTGTTTAAGGGCAATTACAGTTGAGTAACTTAGCCTTGGATAAAATATTTGGTGAGATAGATTGATGTTAGGGATATAACTGAGGTCAATGCAATCTAGAATATCATATATACAAGAGGATATTCATGTGATTTATATTGTGGTTTTCGTACCAGATATGCACGGAGGTGCCTATAAGGACACACTCGGACAACAACTGTGTGTCACAGGGTATTAGGTAGACATTAGACACCAGTTTGTGGTACTTAGATGAGTATTACTTAGACTTAAATTAGTCGTAATACATTATTGATTGGATGTCTATCGCAAATTAGAAGGAGTCTTAAGCCGCCTTGGTATCCAAACTCAATGTATATATTTCGGAATGTGTGGAATCTAAATATGTTGTTGTGTGAAATGCTTGCATTGAAGGGAATATAAGTGTGTTTGACTTGATTGATGTGATCGTGGTTGTAAGTTATCTATATTGTGAATTTTTTGTTTAATTATGCTTACCCAACAATGTTTGTGTATTTCTATATGACTATGATGATCGTGCTTTGCGCGAAAGCTGATATCAGTAATGATGGTGGAGGTTAGAACTAGCAAGGTCGGTGAATGATTCAAGGCAGCAACAAAATTACTTGTTTTCATGTTTTGTAATAGAAGTAGTTTTAAGTTTAATGTATGTATATATATACACAACTAGATATTTTTTAGAGTGTTGACATTATAGATTGAATGAGACTATAAGCTATGTTTTCAATATATTATGATGACTGGAGTTATGTTAGTGTAACTTATGTACTAACTAGGTTTTAATGGAGAAATGACATGTTATGCATCTATGTAGCATGAATTGTGTACTGATTATGTTTTGGCTATGAAAGGACATGTAATATATTTGTGCAGATAATTTGCTAAGAGTTGATTGAGTGAAGTGAAATATGTTTATGACTATTGGACTGTTTGAAGTAGGTTTGAGTAACTATGTAGCAAAGGTTCTGTTATCTGCAAGGTCTCACTGGGAGCCAAGTCTCGCTTGTCACCTTTAGGTTTTGTCAGGATTAAATTGCAACTTTGCATTTAACGAGAGGTCTCGTTCACAGTAAATTATACTCTATTTAAAATTAAACAGGGATTTCGCCTAGGGATGTGTCTCGTTGAGCGAAATCTTTATTATTAAGACATTTTAATGCATGGTTCTCGTTGGGCAATGACTATCACTCAGCGAGCTACCTTGGGTCTCACTAGGCAACATGGTTTGGTGGGCGAGATATTGTTGTATGTACTATATTGTATTTTTGTTTTAAACTTTGAAATTATTATAATGTATCTTGTAATATTGAATGTAATATAATGAGAATCTTATATCTCAATATTTTTACATTGTGTATCTTTTTTCGTTGTTTTCAAATCTTTTTTCGTTGTTTTACTTTTTGTTAAACAAGAAAAAAAGATACACAACATAAAAATAAAACACATAACAAAATAAAAAAAAATATAAATTAACTAAAATTTTAATTTTAAAATTCATGAGTTAAAACAATATAAATATATAAAAAATAAATTTTAAAAATTGACTAATCTTTTTCATATTTATTTTTTAAAATTTGTTTCAATTTTTATAATTTATTTTCTATGTATGTATGTTTTTTTGAAGTATGATTTTAAAAAAAATTAAGTTAATTTATATTTCATTTTTTTTCATATGTTTTATGTTTACATTGTATATTGTTTTTATTATTTTGATTTTTTTAAATGCTTTGTAATTTATTCTTCAGTTTAAAGTTTTTTAAATTAAGATTTTTAAGCTTAATATTTCAAATTATTTTTAAATTATTTTGGTAAAAACCGTTTAAAAAAAATTAACTTAAAAATATAAACTGAAAAATAAATTACAAAGCTTTTAAACATAATTAAACTAACAGAAAAAAATACACAACATAAAAATAAAACACATAATAAAATAAAATAAAATATAAATTAACTAAAAAACATTTAATTTTAAAATTCATGATTGAAAATAATATACATAAATAAAAAATAAATTGAATAAACCTTTTTTCAGATTTGTTTTTAGAAAAAAAATTTAATTAGTTTTTATGTACATATGTTTTTCTAAAGCATGATTTTAAAATTTTTTTTCTACCTAATTTGTATGTTTTTTATATGTTTTATTTTCATATTGTGTATCTTTTTTGGTTATGTTATTTTTTTTAAATGCTTTGTAATTTATTTTTTAGTTTAAAGTTTTTAAATTAAGATTTTTAAACCTAATATTTTAAATTCTTTTGTAAAAAGTGTTTTAAAAAATTAACTTAAAAAATATAAAATGGAAAATAAACTACAAAGCATTTTAAAAAATTAAAATAACCAAAAATGATACACAACAAAAAATGAAACACATAATAAATAAAATAGAAATTCAAGAAACAAATTTAAGTTTAAAATTCATGATTTAAAGCAATATACATAAATAAAAAATAAATTTAAAAAATTAAAGTATTGACTAAAAAAATAAATCTAGAAAAAAATGTCATATAAGAAATTGGTTGTCCATTCTTTTAGGCTTTTTACAGAAAAAAAAAAACATATTGAGAAATTGTTCCTCCGTCAATCGATTTCTCGACATGAATAGTAAAAGGGAGTATCTAGGTAAATAATGTTAGGAGTGAGTCATTTGGATAATTTTTTTTTATATAAAATAAAAAAAAGTCATTTGAATTATAATAAGGGAAAATAATGGTGTAAATAGTATAAATATTTTGGATGTTACAGGGTTGGTACTATTGTCATATGGGGTAATGAATATATGAATTTTGGCAAGCAAAGGATCAGGGGTCTACTCGGTCTCCTAAGCATATCAAGTGCTAGCAGCAAAGCAATGTCTACATTAGGATGCCTTCCTCAAACAGGTTCTAGTAAAAGGGGCATCTCTGAAGGCGCAATTACTGGCTTGACAATTAATAGCTGAGAGATTATCAACAAGGGATAATCTTGTAAAGTGTGGGATACTTCAAAGGGAAGTTGTAATGTGTTTGTTGTGTGATGCAACTATTGAAACAAATTCTCCTTTATTCTTGACTTGTCTAGTGTTTGCTAGAGTTTGGGTTCAACTATGCGCATTGTGAGGGTTTGTACGACGTTACATAATGAAAATATCTAACATGGTCCATAATTCATGGGGTTGTCCATGATAATAAATAGGTTGAGAATATTTGGCATTTTGTGTGGTTCGTGAGATACTGACACCTATAGAAGACACATAATGTCTTTGTCTTTACTAGCAAAGGGTCAAATGTCTATGCAATAGTGTTGACAACTTAACTTAATTCTTAGGAATGAAGTAGGATTGCCAAGTTAACAAATCATAGCTTTGCAGAATGGGTTATGAATTCATCATGTATAAAAAAAGAGGAGTAAGAATAAATGAGTTGACTAATGCTATGTCAGGAGATATCACAAGGTTTTTCATGGTTTACATATTATTTTTGTAAAACTACTTTGTATTTCATAGGATGAGATATCTTATGCTTTCCTATGTTATTATTTACCATATATTTCTTGATTTATACAAAAAACAAAACATATAATTTAAAAGTTATATTATTATCTAAAATTTAAGTCTTTATATCACACTATTATTTTGCGTCCCCGAGGCTGTTTTTGTGCGCTTGATTCAAGTGAGTCAAACAAAAAAGTAAGGGATCTCGTGCGAAAACAATGAGCTCTTTCCTAAAAGATTTGCGTAAAAATGGGCTGATGGAGAAAAAGAAATAAGAAATATTATAAATAGACGAATTTATCCATATAATTAAGTTTAATTTTAAATCAGATAATTTTTTTATAAAAAGTATTTTAATATGAGTAAATAATATGCTGATAATTATTATTTAATTTTGATGAAGTTTTAAATATTTTTTAGGGAAATTTGAAATATCTTAAAATATTATTATCTATTTATAATTTTTTTAAAAGAAGCGTCTCTGAGCAAGGAAAATAATTTTGCAGGTCCCTTGGATTTTTTTATCTTACTTCTTAATTATTTTATCACCTTTAATATCTCTCAAGCTCTTAAATCAATCAAAACGTAAGAAGAATGCATTTATTTAGAGATTACATCGGTTAGAGCACGCATAGGGTAGTATATTAGTTATTTATTTCTTCGGTCCCGTGGCCACATGGGTATAAATTTTAATTTTTATCCGTTGGGTATTTATGTACTCATATAATATTCGCACTTTACTTAGGCATAATGATAATAAATATTTTATATATAAATAAATATAATATAAAAATAAACTAATATACAATAAGCTAAAACAAATTATAAGATATTATTTAAAGTGTTATATGATTACACATAAACCTTTTCTTTTACTATAACATTAAATAAAGAGTTTAGGTATATACTGTCAGTGTAAATTTTACACATAAAACAAATTATTTATATGACTTTTAAAAGAGGAAT
This sequence comes from Psophocarpus tetragonolobus, assembly GCA_037954015.1. Taxonomy (NCBI): domain Eukaryota; kingdom Viridiplantae; phylum Streptophyta; class Magnoliopsida; order Fabales; family Fabaceae; genus Psophocarpus; species Psophocarpus tetragonolobus. The sequence goes on along the minus strand of CM075688.1, from coordinate 19,576,464 downwards.
GAGTGAGTATAGTCAATAAATTTAATATGAATGAAGAGTTGTGATTCAATATCAGTCAACAAACTTCTCATAGATTAAGGGATATAATTAAATGTTAGTATAAATTTTGTTTACATTGTCAGTGCATATCAGTGTAAATAACTTAATTTTTCTTAAAAATTATATTTTATCTTAATAAATTTGCGTAAAATGTATTGTCTCTTTTTTCTATAATTCATAGATTAAATAATATATTTAGCAATATTTTTCAATCAAAATTATAAGTATGTAATATTATATAATATAATTATATTAATATATATATACACACATACATAAAAAATGTTAGATGGATTGAGTATGATACCCATACTTATATATTTTTTGGATTCACACTTGCTTCATACCCAAACTTATTTTTGCAATTAATTACCACCTTGCATAAAAGTATTTCACACGTACCGATGTACGTACGTATAATCCATTTTGTTACCCTACATTTACTTCATTATTTATAATTTGCATTGTTTCATATAACAATTAACAACATTTTCGTATTTATCTTTTTCAATCACATAATTTATGGTTGAATAATTCTAAATTTTATCATAATATCTTATTAATCCTTCTACTTTCATGTACGTGGATTAATTACATTTTAAAACAATTTTTTAAGAAGAGAAAAAACTTTAATATTATTATGCTAAACAGTAATATACACATAAATATTATATTAGTCGATTAAAAAAAACATAATTTCAAATATTACTACAAAAGTTTCTTCCAAAAAAAAAAACACAAAAGTATCAAATTGTAGTTTTTAACAATCAAATTGATTCAAACAAATAGTTGCGTCCAACAAAATAAAATAAAGTGTTAGTTAAAATATACAAATTAAATTATGTTAATAATAAACATTTTCCATCAACCATTTTTTGTCTTAAATAGTAAATAGACTCTTTTTCTTAAAAAAATCAGAACAAAATTAGATGAATGGTAGAGAAAATAATTTTTATATAAAAGTTTCAACTAGAGAAAGAATATATTAAATAAAAATATTTAGTTGTAAAATATTTAAAATTATATTAATTATCTTGAGTATAATTTTTCTTGTAAATAGTATTTATAGTCTCTATACTAAATAAAATTATTTTAAATTTTATAATATTATTAAATAATTATAATTAAATTATTTTAGTATAAATATTTTAATAAAAATAAATTATAAATTGATGATATTTCAGATTTATTATGGCTATGTGATATTCATTGGGTATTGCTTTCAAATTTTGAAACTAGACATAAAATTTTGAAATGAGGAGAAATCTTATTTGTTTTCAGGTTTTGAAATAAGAAAAAAAATCCTTTTTTTTTATCATTTTTAAAATAATTGGTATACATTGTCGTGTAAAAGATTTTTACACTGAGTCAATCATGACTTTTTATTTATGAGACTTTTAAAGTAGTAATTAGTAAAGTCAACAAATTTACCATGAATGCAAGGTCATGATTGACTATTAGTGTAAAAATATTTACGCTAACAGTGTATACCAATTAAACTCTTTCAAAATTATTTTTTTTTTGCTTGTTTTAAAAGTTTTGAAATATGGGAGAAAAATAAAATCTATTATTATCAAATCTTTATATAATAAAACAATAGTTTAATTGGTATATACTATCAGTGTAAAAGATTTTTACACTTACATTCAATCATGACCCTTCATTTATAAAACTTTTAAAGTAGTAACTAGTAAAGTCAATAAATTTACCATAAACGAAGGGTGATGATTCACTGTCAGTGTAAAAATTTGTACACTGATCGTGTATACCAATTAAACTAAAACAATGGTCTACCAATATTACTCTTTTACTGTACATTAAAATTGAGACATGTGTGTAAAACTGTGGATAACTTTGTTATTTCATTTTAATTTAGATTAGTCTACATGTGTTTTATATCTTAAAGGTATTATATATGTTACTTTTAATTTAATATTTTAATGTGGGTTGGGATAACCGTAAAGTTATACTATTTTAATAGTCAATTATATGCCTAGCTTTAAAATAATTTATGAAAAATAGTAAAGATATCTATGTAAATTTACGAAAAAAGTAATTTTAAAATGATTTTAATAAAAAATAGTTTTTACAATAAAAAAGTATATAAATAACTTAAAAGAAAAATATTAAAAAATAATTATAAATTATGAATCTTCAATTATAAAAAATAACTTATTACATATCTAATTTTTATTATTTTTTTAGAAAGATAAAATATTTAATTAGCATTTGTTAAACATGTCCAAGTTACAATGTATGATTAGAAAATGTTTGAATATATACAAATGATAAGGAATAGTTCATATAAGAATAATTAATTTTACTGCACACTTATAAAAAGGTACGCAAGGAAGATGTTGCTACAAGTGAGAAGAGAATTATGATTGAAAAACCTTTAAACAATCAATCCAATGATAGCAGAGATCCAAACTTTATATGAAAAATTATAAGGAAACAAAACCACAAATGTCTTTGTTAAGCATTAGAATCCCCTGTTTAAAAGCTTCATATTTGTTGGGAGAGAGGAAAAACATTTAAACACCGTTAAAGTCTTTGTGTAAATTTTTTTATAATAATATATAATCACAATTTTTTATATATATTAAATTTATTGATTTTATTAGTTATTATTTTAAAAGTCACATAAATCAATAATAAATTTATTTATAAATTGTCTCTAACCCTTTCAAATTTTGAATAATAAGTTATTTCTTATCGTATCCCCACCAATCCTATATCTCTTAGGAAATATTTACAAGATCTTTTTTACTATTGTCCTAAATAAAATGTTTATTTATAAAAAACATTTGAATTATTGGAGATAATATTTTCTAAATTTACTAAAAGATGTATTTTGAATAATTTTTTTAACAAGTTTCTGATTTTTTAAAAATAATTAATTTTACTCCAACTAAACAACTTTAATTTATAGTTTATTTCTGCTCATATCTCTTTGTTTACATTCCCTTTCAATTCATTATATTCTCACTCTTTCTTTCTTATTGTAATTATTATAAAGTTATCACATTGGCTTTTTAATTTATACTTTCTTTCTACTGATCTCTCTTTGTTTACATTCTATTCCCATTCATTATATTCTCACTCTTTCTTTCTGACTGTAATTATTATGAAGTTATAACTTATAAAAAAATGATCACATTTATCATACATAATAATTTATTATTAGAATATAATATAAAATTATTTTATATTGTTACCGCATAATCTATCTTCTATTCTTCTCTACAAATATAAACAAGTTTCAAGCTTAAGTTACAAATATTTATTTTTTAAAATAAGTTTTGAATTTTAAATATATTTTAAAAAAGCTAAAATAATTATAATAATATTTCGTAAACTTGTATAAAATTACATATGAGTTAATTTTTATGGATGGACAATGTAAAAGAGTTTTTAATCATAATTTTTTCCATTCTAATAAAATCGTTATTTTTTATAAAGAATAACCGTAATTTAAAATGAAAAAAAGGAAATAATGAAGTTACCAAACTTGTTTGGTTGAGTTTTTCAAAACAGCACTCTTATGCAACTATTACAGAAAGGAAACATAAAGCCGAAATGAAAAGAGGGAAAAACATTTTTTTATTGATAAGAAAAAAATATTTATGAATGTAAAAGGAAACACTGAATTGAACTTGAAGGTCAGGAATGCGTACGATAGATAATTAAAAACGGTGCAGTAGAGCAGTTGCAAGTGTATTTTTTGCATTTGTTTTACTGTGTGAGCGTGTTGTGGGGCCCAGTTAGCTGAGTCAACTGACCAGGACCGTGACGCATTGTCAGTTCTAATTCAATCATCACACCACTGTTTTGTCGTTTTGTGATCACTCACTCTGCAAACCCTTTCAGACTGTTCCCTCCATCCTCTCTCTTACTTTTCCCCTTCTATGCTGCCAAATGCTTCATCATTATTTTGCCACGTAAACAACAACCCCATTTTTCATACCACATCACACCAAACCCACCTTTTAATATATCGTTTTTTTTTTAGGATTTTGTTTTGAAAGCGATAATGAATTGAATTGAAAAAGATGAAATAGAGTCTAAAGATAATGTTAAATTAAATTATTTATTTGAAATAAAAAAGTAAATAAAATAAAAATGTTAATTAAAGTATTATATAAATAATAAAATAATAAATTTAAAACCTAAAAAATAAAAAATTCATATTATATTATTTTTAATTATACACATTTTGTGGTACTACCCATGTAATACATTATTACATGAATTATAAATGATAAATGAATTAGATCTGAAATGCTCACAACCTAGTAACAATATGGGAGTTGTTCCTTTTGCATATCTTTAAGTATAAAGGTAAGATTTCTCATGTGTCACTATTAATATAATAAGGAGCATTTGAAAGTAACATGATTAGAATCTTAATCCGAAGCTTGTCCGTATGAGTGGTATGGGTAAACCCAAGTCTTATGTTTAGTACTTTTACCACAGTGGAATAAAGGGGAAAACGTAATGTGATCCACAATCTTGTGGACGATGCGGCAAGAGTAAAAATGCCATTTTGCCCAATAATCACAATCTTACTTACAAAACTCGAAGTTTGGGGTTGAGTATCCTTACTCAGTTCACAGTCAATCGAGAGATACTTGTTAGAAAGATCAACTCATAATACTCTCACTCATTAGACGAGCTCCCTACTCCCTACTCCCTACCAAACCTTGACATACACAATCATATGTGTGTGTGAAATGTTAGTTTTTAATAATAGAAAAAGAGTGATTATTAAATTAATTGAAAAAGTATTAATAGAGTTGTTACTTATGGTAATTGAGTTGTGTGCATTGAAATAGAAATATATAAATGATTATTATGATTCAGGTGTTTTATACAAAAAAATGTACTTGTATAGAGATAAGATGTTTATTGAGTTCTATGGATGTCATACATTAGTCAAAAGTATCGATGAGTATTGCCCCGACTTTAGCTGGTGGAATGTTGGGTCAAATAGATGTTACACACCTGTTGAAAAAGGAAGTCGATGGGTCATCTCAATATTCAAATTTAATGCGTGTTTTTTGGAAAACGTTGAGTCTTATGGTCTTATTGAGATGTGTGTCTATGTTCAAGGGAATATGAGTATCTATAACATGATTGTCGTGAATCGTGTCATGTTTAATGATTGACTATATCATGTAAATTGATAGTTTTGTTAAGTTTCATTGAATTGACTTACTTAGTTTGAACTTATCCTTGTTTGTTTGTGTTTGTATTTGATTATGATGATCATGTTTTGCACGAAAGTAGATGATAATGGTGGATCTCAAAAATAGTAGAACTAAGAACGAGAAGGATGATGGTTCAACGAGGATTAGAGAGTCCATTTTGTGTTGTATAGTTTATGTACATAGGTTATGTTGAATTTGTTATGTAAACTTATAGAGTTGTGTTTAAGTATGAGTTGTGATTTACTTAAATGAAAATGAGTATGAGTACATATGTTTATATGTTTAAACTAAGTAACCAGTACATTGGATGTATGTATAAAGTTAGTAGTGTATGTATGGTTTGAATGTGAGTATGCATGATGTAAAGCTGCAGGAAAATGCGTATTGAATGTATTAGAGAAAGGTGAAAAATTATACAGCTGAGGTTTTGTATTCTGCAGTAAGGAAATATGGGAGAATTCTATGTATTATCAACATATGATGAGCCTCTATATATACACGATACCCTGACATATTTGGTTATCAGAATTCCTAAACATATCTCTGCAATATCCCTAAGATTACGCCTATAATATTTCCTTGGATAGCTTGATAAAAGGTACAACAAATCATCATTAATATGGCTTACAAAATAAAAGAAAATAAGGTAAGTGAGTACAAAAGATATATGTAACATAACATTTATTCTCTATTATCCCCCTTCAAGGTGGTACATGTGGAGTCCAAATGCCCAACTTGCCAAGTAAATCATGAAATTGTGTGCATCTCAAAGCTTTTGTAAACGTATCTGCAAGTGGTGTTTGAGTGGGAACATAAGATGATTGTAAATTTTGACGTATAATCTCATCATGGATGAAGTGACAATCTATGTCAATATGTTTGGTACGCTCATGAAAGACAGGATTCTTGGTAATATGCAATGCAACGTGATTGTCACAATAGAGATGTATAGGCATGGAATAAGTGACCCTAAGGCTAGAAAGAATACCTTTGATCCATTTTCAATTCACAATGTGGTACTAGCCATTGAACGATACTCAGCTTCAGCAGACGAATGAGCCATTGTTTGTTGTTTTTTAGTTTTCCAAGAAATGGGATAATGCCCTAGAAAGACAACCCATCCAGAGAGACCTACGAGTAAGTGGGCATGCAACCGAGTCAGAGTCACACCAACCATAAAGTTGAAGATCAGATTGACTATCTAAGAGAATTCCTTGTCCAGGATTGCCTTTGAGATATTTAATCACTTGCAAGACGTCCGCCAACCTATGATAGCAATCGAAATTAGCAAGAAGCTCGTTATTGGCAAGAGCAAGATGATGATCATGTTTGATTGGAGTACTTGTCGGTTTCACACCAAGTAACCTAGCCTCGCCAATAATATCTAAAGCATATTTTCTCTGACAGAGAAGAATACTTGGAGGAGATCTGGCAACTTTCACTCTTAAAAAATATTTCAACTTGCCCAAATTTTTCTTATGAAAGCCTCTGCTCAAGTAATCCTTGAAACGTTGTATAGAATTGTGATCATTTCCACATATAATCAAATCATCAACATACGCTTATGCTAGAACCACCAATTGTATGCCTTTATCATGAATGGTGAACAAAGAATAATCAGAGTAAGACTGTTGAAACCCATATTCCGTGAGGGCCCATGACAGTTTGGCAAACCAGCAACGAGGGACTTGCTTTAACTCATATAGTGACTTGCGAACTTTACAAACTATACCTGAATCAGATGGGTGAAAGCAGGTGAGAATTTCATGCAGGCCTCTTCTTGTAAATCACCATGTAAGAAGGCATTGTGAACATCCATCAGGTGAAGTTCCTAGCTTTTTGCAGCAGCCACTACTAGAACAATTCACACAGTGACCATTTTTGCCATTGGAGCGAAAGTTTCATTGTAATCAATGCGTTCAATTTGGTGATTTCCAAGAGTAACCAATCGAGCTTTAAACCGATCTATGGTACCATTAGATTGATACTTAATTTTGTAGACCTACTTGCATCCCAGTGCCTTTTTATTTGTCGGTAGAGGGTATACCGTCCATGTATTATTATCCTCAAATGCTTGTATCTCATGTTGTATTACTGATCGCCATTTACTATCTTTACTGCTTTTGCAAATGTCATATGCTCTTTCTCAGTTGTCACACACGTAAAAAACCCGCGATGCTTCCATAAAAATTTGTCACAGTTAGCATAATTAGCAATAGGATATAGCACCTTTGATTGTTGCTGTGGAGTTGGTTAACAAAGAAATAAGCTCCTTGATGTGTGCACTGTATTGGTTATGTAATCTCGAAGCTTTACAAAGGGAACTTTAATGTGCTCACCCAAATTGCTCCTCATGTTCTTGTGGTGCATCAATTCCAACATTAATAATAGTATGTTGTGCATCCTCTAGGTTGTCATCTCCCCTTACGTTAACATGTGTTTTACTGCCTGTCACTTCAATGGGCACGAGCTGTTCATTATCAGCATTTTCAGTTTCAGAATCGATCTTTGCATCTAGCATGTTGATTGTTGTCTCATTATTGGTCTTGACAGTGTTTTCTCGAAAAGGGAATTCACCCTAAAAAAATTAGCATATCTTGATACAAAATAAGTATTGGTATCTAGGTCAAATAATTTCCATCCTTTCTTTTCATGTGGGTTGCCCACAAAAATACACTTCTTGCTTCTAATGGCAAATTTATCTCCCTTCCTTCCTTGATTATGAACATAATAGAGAGACCCAAAAACTCTAAGATGATAATAAAATGTTGGTTTCCCATTCAGCACCTCATAAGGAGTTTTTCCATTCAGCAATGGTGTTGGTGTCCTATTTATCAAATATCCTGCAGTCAAAATGCATTCACCTCAGAAGGAAATAAGAAAATTACCTTGAAATCTCAATGCTTGAGCCACATTGAGTATATGCCTATGCTTCTTTTCGAATCGTCCATTTTGTTGAGGTGTTCCTGTGCATGATATTTGAAACACAATTCCATGTTCAGGAAATTGTGTTCTTAAACATGTAAATTTTGTTCCATTATCACTTCGAATCATCTTAACCTGTTTTTCATATTGTCTTTCTATTTATGCAATAAAGTTCACCAAGGAGTTTTATCTAACAACAAAAATATCCAAACTGCTCGAGAATGATCATTCACTATAGTTAAAAAATATTAAGCACCACAAGACGAAGGAGTTTTATAGGGTCCCCATAAGTCACAATGAACCAATTCAAACACATTAGCAACTTTATGATTGCTTAAAGAAAAACTATGTCTAGTTTGCTTAGCCCTTTAACACACATCACAAGTCTTATTTCCATGGTCATTATTCTTACTACTAGTGTTTGAAACTAACTCAGTAATCTTCAAAGAGGGATACCTCATTCTCCTATGCCAAAGATCAAGTGACATCACACCATCAACCTTGAAAGCTTTCTCATGACAAATTCCTCAAAAATAGTAAAACCCATCTATTCGTTCACCCAATCCAATTAGCATTCTCGAAGTGCGGTTCTGTATCACACAAAATAAAATTAGTGAACTGCACTATGCAGTTTTGTCTCATCTATCAATTGGGTCACATATATTAGATTGCAACTTAATTTAGGCACATATAACACATTGTTTCTTTTTAGCGCTCCTTCAAGCATTGTCGTTCCCTCCTTAGTTGCAAAAATTTTCTATTCATCTTGGCAGTTCCACAGGACATCCTTGCATATTCTTCAATTCTAGAAGTGATTTCAAGCTTCCTGTTATGTGGTTGGAAGCCCCTGTATCAATGATCCAAGTTTACTTGTCATTCACTCGTTGGTATTTCCCTTTTGATTATTTAGGGTCTCCACTAATGTTTGCCATTGTTCTGTGCTCAACCCCGTCAAGCCTTCCTTGTCTATCTACATCGTTGACTCAGGTGCTCTTCGAACAGCTACTTGGGTAGTATTTGCTCGTACACCCATCCCTCTGCCAGGTCCAGGGTTTGCACCGCGTCCCTGTCGTCATGCACGTATCGAGGTTCTCACAGCCTTTGCCTATTCTTCATAATTTTCACCCCGCAGTTGAACTTGCGTGATTATGCTTCCTGCATTATCATTTGAATTCAGATCATATAGAGATGACATATTTCCCAACATCTTTGGTCTTTCCACAAATTTTTCTTTCTCAGAACTTGGTTGCTTTGATACCATAATGAAATATGGGAGAATTTGTGTATTATTAACATATAATGAGCCTCCATATATACACGATACCCTAACATATTTGGTTATTAGGATTCTTAAACATTTCTCTGCAATATCCCTAAGATTGTGCCTATAATATCTCCCTCTACAGCTTGATAAAAGGTACAACAAATCACCATTAATATGACTTACAGAATAAAAGGAAATATGGTAAGTGTGTACAAAAGATATAAGGTAAGTGCGTACAAAAGATATATGCAACATAATATTTATTCCCTATTATGCATGGTCTCATTGGGTGGCAGTTCTCACCGAGGGAATTCTAGTCTCTATTAGGTATATTTGCAACTTTGCATCCATCGAGATGTCTCACCCAATGCAATGTTATCTCAGGTTGAATTACAATTAGATTTGCACCCAACGAGAGCTTACACTCAGTGCAAATTACTTTCTATTTGAATTAAACAACATTTCGCCTAACGAACTGTGTCGCTAAGCGAAATCCCTTTTACTGAGATAGTCTGATATAGGATCTTCGTTGGACGATAATGATCACTGGGTGTCATTGGACGATAGGTTTCACTGGATAAAATGATGCATTTTGTACCATGACATAACTATTTAAAGTTTTAAAAACACTATCTTTAATTGTACTAAGTTGATGAATTTGTACATGACTGTTTATCTTATGTACTTCAACTAATAAATTATGTGAAAATGAAATGATTTGTTTATAAGTAACATTATAAAAAGTGATAGTATTTTTGGGATGGTACCCTATACATACCTCATATCCAAAGATCATTCCTTATCCAAATTCTACGACCTCTGCACTTCATTCTTTATTCAAATTTTGTAACTCTTTACCCATATCCCACGGCCCCAGGACACCAACACTAGAGGTGCTTATACAACTAGGCCCGATCTTAGAGAACGGGGGAGAAAAAATCCTAATGTTTGATGTTTCTGGTCTAGGTATCTGTTGTGAAGTACGCAATACAAGAATATATATCATATTATTTTTAATTTAATAAAAATTAAACTTATTACATTTTAGCCTATCACTATTTGTTTTTTAAAAAATAGTGGTTAATTTTCTATGAATTTGATATGTATTATTTCACTTGAGTAATTTTAATTTAATATTTAGTATTTAAAAAAGTAACGCGACATTTATTGCATTGTCGCACATAAACTTATTATGTTGATGACAGAACACTAAATTTTTACTGGACACTCTTTTACACAGTGTTACAACAACAATAGTTCCATTAACAACAATGCTAATTAGTACGAAAAGTAATTTACGAATTACGTACGGAAAATGCTAATTAACAGCAATGCTAATTATTATACATTTTTCGTGATTATGTTGGTGCCTATTTAATTGCGCCATCAAGGATTTTCCTTCTACTTAATATTTGGTTTGTCGTTTTTTAACGGTGAGATTTTTGAAATGTTTTTCTATTTAACTATAATTTTTAAATTTTAAAATAATATTAGTTTTGTAAGATATATTCATTGTTTATGGACTAATAGTAGATAATCAATTTTTAATTAAAAAATGTTCCAACTTTCAATAGAAGTTTTAGCAATGGAGTTCTTTTAAAATAAAAAATTTAATGAGATTTAACCTTAAACAGTACTTAAATAAGAATTGATGAAAATATTAATATTAAATTAACAAATAAACTAAGTTGTACAATTAGAATAATAAAAATAAATTTACAAATATAAGACGATGAATAGAGTAATAATAACAAAAGAGTGTATCTAATAACATTTAGTAAGATAAAGTATTTTTATTTGTATCTCGTAGACACATCTTAATCATATCTTATGATTGGATGATGTTTTATGATTTCTTACTAAAATTTTTTTATCTTTAAAAAAACATTAGTTAAGGATTATAAATATATGTATATTTTAAAAATTTAACATTTTCCAATAAAATACTTTCTCTTTATAAATCTTTAATTTGTGGTTAATCTTCTCCTAATACAAAAACTAAAATAAGAACCAGACCTTAAATTTATAATTTATTCCTATAATTTTGATTGTTAGAGTATACCTTGACAAATAACAATGAATCCTTAGCTTACTTGTGTAGAGATCTTACCCGTTTACATAATTTTTAATAATTTTATCTATTTTTTACTGCAATAGTTTTTTTTACTGCAATAGTGAACTCAAATTCAAATTCGAGCCCACAATTCAGGTTTTAATATGTTTCAAATCAATAATTCCTTTATTATTTTATAAGATACACATCTTAAATGATAAATCTTTCTGCCGTCACAGTTGTTCATTACTTTCAATTTTAAAATTTATAAAAGTAAAAAATAATTTTAATTTTAAATTTATAGAAACAATATTGTGAATTTAAAATATTATTTTTAAATCTTAATTATATATAAATTTTTTTCTATAAACACAAAAAATCAACCATTGATAATTGATAGTCACGCTGGAGATAAAAGTTAGAAGTGATGTTTAATGATCAATGATTGCCGATAATGGAGATCAAAGGTGGGGGTGATCATCGATAATGGAAAATCAGATATAACAACTGATAACCATTGATTGAAAGTAGTAGTTAATGGTGACAAATGATAGGAAATAATGAACTTAAATAAAAATAAAAACAAAAATCTTAAAAACTAAATTGCTTTTAAAATTTGATAAAAACTATTTAAAAAATAACTTAAAAAAACAAATCAAAACCGTTTTTGCCTAATACTTTGCAAAATAAAAAACTAGAACTTGAAAATCACCTACAAACAAACTTTAAAAATTCGCTATCCCGTCTCAGCGACACTTATGGAGACGGTCATGTAGACATTACATATATAGTAGCATTATTCTTTAATCTTTATTTATGTACTACAACAGATATTTTGGAAGCAATGTTCAATGAAAAACCCTACATTAAATTGGCAACATATATAAATGGAAGGTATCGACTATGTGTGTATTTCTGTATTAGAATTTATGGTTGATTCAGACACTTAAGAGTAGATTCGGCAAAAAAAAAATCTATTGTCCACAGAAAGTGAAAACAGTTGTCTTAACCATTGATCAGTTAATTTAATTAAAGACCATAACCCTTCACCACATCCACAAATTAGATTGGTAATTGAGTCACATTACCAATTGTGCAAAAATAGAAGCATGGTTTTGCAATGAACCATTGAGCAAAAATGGGGAAAGTACAAAACGGAAAACAATTCTGTGGGCAGATACAGTATTATTATTATTATTGCTCTTGCATAGTACATTTATTTAGAGAGAGAGAGTGGAGTATTTCAGAAGCTCACTGCTTCGCTGATTTTGAGGCATGCAACAAGAGAGAGGAATCGTACTACACAAGTTTCACACTTACTCTCATTTTTTTACCGCATTTGGGACTCTTCACTCTTCTCCACACCTTCATCTCTGTCAAGTTTTCATAGCACAGAGAGATAACCTGGTGGGTTAATGGCTTTGTTTTCCTTTCCCTCAGATTCTTCTTTTCACTCACTGCTTTTTCATGCTTCATATATCACCGATTGTGCCCTTTAGTTGTTTTCACTTTGGTTTTGTTACTGTGGGGCTGGCTTCACTTGTAGTTGGTAGACTCACTCATCTTTCAATGGCATAAAAAAGTTTTGGTTTTTGGACTTTTTTAAATTTACTTTTCGCATTTGGGGTTGATGGGGTGAAATGAAATAATGAATGGCTGTGGGATTCCATTTTTGGTTTCTTCATCCTCATGTTGTCTTTTCTGGGTTTCTGGAGAATCTTGCAGTTAGAGTGTGAGATGCATCAAAGTTGTGATTTTGATTTTTGTTTTTTCTGGGGTGTGACTAGTAGTGTAGCATTCACTGTCTGTGATTTGAATCTGGTTGTGTTTGCGTTGTGCAGGTGTTTTGTGATAATGCTGAGGAAGAGGAACAGGTCAGTGCAGAAGGATCAACACCACATGTGTGAAGCCAATTCGGAGCATTATTGTCAATCTCATCATGCTTTGGGGCACAACAACATCAAGGGCCACTCAATTTTGAATGTCCCTTGTCTGTTTGTGGGTCTAGGTCCAAAAGGGTTGTTGGATTCTGATTCAGTCAGGAGCCCCACTTCTCCACTTGATGCTAGAGGTCTTTCAAATCTAGGTAACCCTGTTAGGAAGCCAAGATCTTCACCTTATGAAGGGCACCAAAGGAGCTGGGATTGTTGCAAAGTAGGTCTAGGTATTGTGGAGTCTTTGGAAGACTGTTCTAGGTTTTCTGGGAAAATTCTTCAGTCACCAGAGAGCAAGAAAATTAGTCTCAGTCCCCAAATGATGATCAAAGCCCCAAATTGCCAACTCTACAGGGATTCTCTTGAGATATCCAAGTCTTTGCCCAAAGATTTTTGTAAGGCTCCTTATGTCCCCCAAAATAGATCTGTTACCCTCAAGGGTGAATCTGAGTCTACTGTTCTTTTTGAGATTGGGGGAAGTGGCCCAGAGCATGAGCTGTTTGGGAGAAGCAGGTCTTGTTCATTGGACTCATGCAGTCCACTGAAGTCTCTCTCTGCTTTAGCCACTTCCTTCACTGATTCAGACACCGATTATTTTGCTGTCAAAGATGTGAACATTCAAGTGAGCTCTCCTCCTCATTTTATTGGAGGAAGCCGGAACTCAGATACCTTCCCACCTACAAAGCTAAATTCAAACACTCTTTCCATTTGCTCTTCCAATGAATTCATTAAGTCTTTATCAGCTAGTGAGATTGAACTCTCAGAGGATTACACTTGTGTGATTTCCTATGGTCCCAATCCCAAAACTACTCACATTTTTGGGGATTGCGTTTTGGAAACTCATTCTAATGCATTTAAAAACCATTTTAAGAATGAAGAGGAGAAGGGAGGGAATCCATTGGGTAACAACAAGTCAGGGAGTCCAAACCCATATCCCTCAAGCGACTTCTTAAGTTTCTGCCACCATTGCAACAAGGAACTAGAAGAGGGGAAAGACATTTATATTTATGGGTGAGTTAGCATTGCAGCATCTCTTATACGGTTACATGGATATTGAATTTTGTTCTAAGATTGGTTTGGTTTGATATGTTGCAGGGGAGAAAAGGCATTTTGCAGTTTAACTTGCCGTGCCATGGAGATCATGATGGATGAGGAACTAGAGAAATCCAACACCAACCCTCCGTGTGAAACCTCTCCAAGGCCAAAACTTGGTGAGCTACTTTTTGAAACAGGCATTCTCACAGTTACATAAAGAGGCTTATCTGCCACATGCACCCATGTCCATGAATATGGTACACGCACGTGATCATCTGTTCACAATTGGAGCTGTTTTATGTGCATCTATTAGCAGCCATGGATGATCATTTTGTACATCGTTGCGTTTGCCTGGAATTGATGTTTCAGCTGTGTCATGCTCTTTGGTGGATTGTGGCTCTCATTAAGCTAGTTTTGTTTTTCCATATAAATAGAGATATATGTTATCAAACCATTGATGGCCTGCGGAAAATTAAAGGGTTGAGACCTATTTTTCTGGCTTCCCCTTTTGAATTTTTCCTGTATCATTATCTCTATATTGTGTCAATGTATACAACCCAAAAAAAAAGTTTTTGACTTCTGTCATATCTTATTATCCTTAGTTTATACAACCTCTTGCCTTACCGTGAGTTTTGGACTGAAACGTAAAACTGGACCGAGTGATGGTTCCTTTTGGCCTTGAATTTGCTTCATTTAGATAGTTCTTGTGAATCCTAGTTTGGTAAAAAGACAAAAAAATAAAAATAAAAATCATGGCCAAGTCCAAAGAAATGCATTTTGCTCTACTGAAGGATAATGGTGTGTAATTTCTTTCCAATCTTTTCATTTTTCATTTTCCTCAGATCTCAAAAGTGGTGTTCCTTGGTGACCCTCACATTCAAAATTACATTTTATGGACTTAATAAAACAAAACAAAATACGATTTCTTTGTTCTGGAATCCAAAGCGTATTATTCAGCAAAAAATAAAAAAATAAAAAAATAAAATACATAATGTCTTTATGTTTCAGATAGAACTTAAATGCTACAAACTGGACAGGGGTGCTTCACCCGAAGTGAGACTCTGGCTTGACATCAAACTTTGCTCCTCAGAAACAGATTAACATTAGTATATATTACGAAGTACAAATTTAGATGTAGTTGGTGCACTTCTTTAATTAGAATTGAAGTGAAGTTTTGTTTGTCATATATCTTGTAAAATAACTTTCTCCTTTTAAGGCAATATTTATCACATTTCTTATGAAGCATTAAAGCTAATAGAATTGAGTATGTTTTACTAATTTTTTCAGAGTTGGAAGAAAAATCAAATAAGAAAGAACTAAGGTAGTGTTTGATTAAGGATTTTAAACACAATAGTTACATATAATTTATGAAAAATAAAATGTGTTTTTTGTTTAACGTATTTCTTTTATTATTTTTAAGCTAATTTATTTAATGATCTAATCTAAATACCGAGTGTTTTCAACATGTTAATCAACATGGGTGTAGTATCAAATAAAATAGCAGTAGTTTGTTTTAACTGATAAAATGTATGAATTTTAAATAATTTGTTATTCTTAGATAATAAAAATTAATAACTTAGAGTACAAAATATTAATAATTTAAGTACAAAATGATCGATTGGAATTAATAATTTTAGCAGATTTTCTGGTATAATAAATTTTGTCTAAGCATAATTATTCCTTGCATTTAATTTTTTTAGAATAATAATGATATGATCATGTTTAAATAAGACTAAAAAATACTATTTTACAAAATAAATATAATTTTATTTATTATTATTATAATAATGTATTTATTTTTAAAATTTAAATATAAATATTTAATAATGATAACAGTTTGAAGAATAATGAAAGAGATTGTTATATAGTTGCACATTAAGTGTAAAAGAATGTATGACATTATTCACCTGACGGACACACCATTAGAATAGGTGAAATATAATATTATTTTATATACGCACTAACGCACACTGTGACATAGCTTGCTTGATTTCTGTTAAAGATTTAAATGTAACTGTTGTCCTTTTACTTCTTATTTCTGTAATTTTGGTCTTCGTACTTCTAATTGAGCGGCTTTGATAAATTTCACCACTTTTTAAATGTGAGATTAACCGTGGGGCTCTTAATTTTTAACCTGAGGTAAAATTTTGGGAGTAAAATTACTTAATTAGAAATATCAGAACTCCCGGTAAAAACAATAAAAAAAAAATGTAGAAACCAATATAATGAAAATTGTATTTGAGCTTTACTAACGTTGACTCTAATTACTTTTTTTAAAGACAAATTTATTTAACCAGCAATTGCACAACCGACACTCCTTCACAAGATATGATTAACGTTGTAAGCTTTCATTTTAGAGACTAATGATTTCATTAGTTTGATTTTGGTTTTTAAAAGAAATTTGTTTGATAAGTTTTATTTGAAGATTATTTTAAAGATGTAAAAATGAAAAAACTTGTTTATATTTATTAGAATTTCATTAATGAAAAAAAACATATATTTTTAGTTTTCAAAACAAAAATAAAAAATAAAAAAACAAAACTACCTTCACTTGTTCCAGTTTTTTAGTTTTTAAAAACTAAAAAATCAGAACTGTTTTCAGAAAACACTATCCAAACAAGTTTTTGAGTTTTTAAAAACTAAAATACTGAAAACAATTTTATAAAACTGTTGTCCGTGCTTGTTTGTCAACAATTTTATTAAATTGTTTTCAGTATTTTAGTATTTAAAAACTAAAAAACGTGTTTGGATAGTGTTTTTTGAAAACAGTTCTGGTATTTTATTTTTTAAAAACTAAAAAATAAGAATAACTAAAAGTAGTTTTGCTTTTCAATTTTCTATTTTTTTAAAAACTCAAAATACAATCAAAATATATTGTTTTTTGCTTTTTATTAATGAAATTTTAATAAATATGAATAAGTTTTTCCATTTTTACATCTTCAAAACAGTTTTCAAAATAACACTTATCAAACAAGTTTTTTTTTTCTCGAAAATAATTTTTGAAAACTATTTTTGAAAGCTATTTTCAAAAACTAAAAACTAAAATAAAACCAATCAAACCCTAAAACAATCCAATTCCATAGAAGTCATAGAGTTGCTATCTGTTGGAAAAGCTCATGTTGATAAAATACTTAGAGCATCCACAATGGAGTAACTCTATTTGAGTGCTTCCAATAGGACTTACATGTATACATCACTTATTTTCATTTTTTCCAATACAAGCAACTTTTAAGTACAAAAATTCTACAATGGTAGCAACTCTTCAAAATTGCTTTCAATGGGTTCCAATAAAAATCTTAAATCATTATATTTTTATCTTATTTATAAATTAATTAAAGTTTAAAAATTAAAAAAATATTTTAGACTATAATTGTGTAAAATATTTTTTGGTGTAGTAAAAAATAAAACTAAAAACATGATTAAATTATAATTTATTTTAAATGATAAAAATAGGTAACATCACACAAATACTTTTGTTAATTTTCAAATTCAAAACATTCCCAAATATGCTCCACGAGATCATTTTGAAGTTGGTTATGACATCTCGAATCATGTACTTCATGTCTCCTTTGCAAGCATGGTTTAAGGGTTGGATGAAGACCAATATGTATGTTGGCTGTTGATACATCATTGGTGGAATGTTCATAAGAGTGGTCAAAATCACCATTATACATGTGTCGTTTATAATATATGTTTGATTGTGTAAGAAGATACATGCATATAATATATGTTTGATTGTGCTCATCTTCCAAGCACGTGCAAGGCCACTAATAATTGTGAATCGAGATTGAAGCACTCCAGATGAGTCCTCCACAACCTTTCTTGTTGCTTCTTGATGTTGAGCAAACAATTTTCTTTTATCCCTTTGTGGCTTGGGTGGTTTTCACAATTGTTATCCATTTTGGATAAATACCATCTACTAGATAGTAACCCATGTTATGTTGAGTTCTATTAACTGTAAATTGTATCATAGGGGTTTCTCCCTCCATAATTTTGTTAAACACAGAAGTTTCATTGAGCACATTGATGTCGTTGTTCGAACCAGGAACCCCAAAATATACATGTCAAGTCCGTAAGTCTTGTGAAGCCACAACTTCAAGCACAATTGTAGGTGGGGCATTACCATGAAAAAATGGACCTTTTTCATGCAACTGGACAATTTTTTCATTCTCAATGCATACAATCAATGCTACCTAACATACTTGGAATACCACATTTCTCACCTATTTGCAGTATGTATTGAATGTCATTGTTGTTAGGTCTTAAGTATTCAGATCCAAATATATCATAAAAACCTTTCATAAACTTATCCAAGCATTATAATGATGTGGTTTCTCTAATTCGAACATAATCATTGACACTATCAGCAAGTGATCCATATGCCAATATGTGAATAGCAGCAATGCATTTCTGCAATGGAGAAAGACCACCCCTTCCAGTTGCATCAACCCTCATCTAAAAATATTCATCGTGATTGCCAAGTGCTTCTACCTTGAGAAGGAAGACATCTCATCGCATTCTAAATCTTTGACGAAATTGTTCATCTATGTATACTGCATTAATGGAGAAATAGTCATTGAACAAGCGATCATGCCCTTCCTCAGGATCTCTTTCAATGTGTTGTTTGCTATGCCTACTTCTCGTAATAACTTCTTGTTGTTGTTGTACCCTTTCCATAATTGACCTAATGTAGTGTTTTTTGTACTCATCATTTAGCAAATCTTCGATGAGTTCATCTTCAAGAGATGAGTAGTTAGAGTCCATCTTAAGTAACGTCAGAAAGTTTAGTAAATCTTACGAAAATTGAATGTGTGAGATGTGGGAAGATCTTCATACAATTAAAGAATATATAGAGTTATAATGGCTAGTTTTTAACAACTATTCTTATAACGAGTAGTTTTTATAATGACTAGTTTTTATCACAACTAATTTTTAACCACTAGTTTTGATTAAAAAAAACATAATTCAAATTTAACTAATGGATAAAAAATACATAATTAATAGAAGTTACATAATAAAAGTTGCATTAAATTAACTAGCATAATTACTAAAGTCCATATTTTCCTATAATTTTGTTACACAACTTTTTATGAATTTGTAGTTGTGCATTAAATATACTATTGGTATCCTTGTAAAGAATTTGCATGTCAAACTCTTTGTTCTTGAACTTGATCTCTTTGTCTCACAACCTGTTGCATTCAAGCTTAGCACATGTCATATATTCTAATGCTTTGTTTTGTTCTTTTGTACCTCTTCCATAGCTGGGAGCTCAACAACATTAGAAGATTTTTCTTTCGCAATTCTCTTCACTACCTTTGTCCCTATTGGACGATCCATGGTAGGTGATGTTGGCTCATAACTTGATAGTGTATTTGCATTAGAAGAGGATAAATATTCTCTAGAAGTACAAACTTTCGTTCTTTTACTTGATTCTTCAAATTGTGCCAACCATTTAAGTTGTTTCTTTACTATATCCAATATATTTTCAAATTTGAAACTTAACTTTTTGTCTTGCAAATAAATCACATGTGCATCTCGCATGATGTCACACTCTGAGCTATTGTTCTTCTTTCTTTGTCATGTTTGTTTGTAGCAAGTTGAAATTTTGGCACAACCTGCGTTGATATTTTGCTATCAATATTTTAGTTGTGACTAATGTTTCTTCTTCAAATGTTGTGCACAATATTTATTGTAATTATCTTTAATGTTTGCCCTAAAAGTTGACTTTTTTTTTTGTTTACCAACAATTGGGTTCTTTGAAACATTTAGCCATGAGTCAATGAGATATTAATCTTTCATTGTAGAGAAACATGATCTTTGTTGTCTTTCTTATACTTCTTCTTCTTCCTCTTCTCGTTCTTCATTGTCCACAATATTCTTCGACTCAAGTTGAGTAGAAAATGGTGGAATTTGAGACTCAGATGCAAAGTTGGATGGTGTGACGTGCTCTCTTTCATTATGTTGGCCGCCACCAGTACCTATTGAAGACCCTTGATGCATGGATGAGTTAATTGGTGGTGATTGATACATATGAAATTGATATGGATGAAATGAGAGGCTCGGATATTGAAAATTAGCCATATTGAAAATATTTTCTAGGTTAGGTAAATTAGGAGAATTTTGGTAATTTGGATTTGTGGGTTGTTGATAATTTGATATAAAATTAAACCATGGATGTTGGTTTGTATCCATTGAATGAAAAGAAGTTGGAATTTTTTTTTAGAGTGATAGAGAGAAGTTGAAATGCTTACATGTGTGATTTTTCATTTTTAACCATCCCTATTTATATACAAAATATAAAAAAAAAATACAAAAAGTTTAAAAAATACCGTTGTAGTAATAGTAACATAAAAAAGCTACCATTATATGAATTTTTTATTATAAATTTGTGGTTTTTGGGCGTTGTTATCTGAAACAACTTTCTTCATGACAACATCATTGAAAGATTTTATGCAATGGTATATTCCATGGAAGCAACGTGGGTTTGGGGATAAAGGTGCTTCCTTGACATTTGATGTGGATGCTCTTAGGTTGCATTGACCACTCATAGAAAAAAATAAATTTTTCCTACAATAAGCTTTTAGTCAATAAACAAGATTTTGGAGAGTCATATGCCACAAACTGATGATACACAAAATTGTACACCTTTAAATACTAAAACATTTTTTGCAAGCCAATTTGACTAAAGAATAGCTAGTCAAATGATAGTGTAAAAGCTTAAACAATCTCATTTGCATTACCGAGTTGCCATAAATAAGTGAACTTATCGATTGGAAGACATTTTGATACTCATAGTGTAACACAAACTCAGATTTGCCTCAATAAATCAAACATACATCATCATTTAGATATGTAATATTCCTTTCTGCAAGTTACACCATTTTTGGACTTTAAAAGGTGTACTAAAAGTTTAAGATGTCATTAAAAAATTTTAGATCATGTTTAAAGTTTCATTTATTATCATTACTTAATCCTTTTCTTTTCTTCACTTTTTTTTGTAATTGTCATCAATGTGAAACTTGTTTTTTCGATTGGGCTGGTGACTTTGCTTTCCAATTTCTCTACATAGCACTGCAACAACCATTTTTCAAATTTGGCATATGCTTTGTGTAGATGACTTTTATTTTAGCCCCATTCAGGTGGTATTTAGTTTCTAATTTTAAAATTTATAAAAATAAACATTAGTTTTAATATTTTTAAAAACAACATTGTTTTAGTTTCCAAAATTGAAACATTGTTTTCATATTTTAACAACACTAATCCTTCTTCTCAAGAAACCGAAAATTGACTATGGTGATTGGTGATTGCCAGTCATATATAAGGGTCAGTGACCGCCAATCGAAAGTGACGACCAATGATCGATAACTTGAAGAACAAATATGTATGGAATAGAGATATTTGAACCACCCAAGTAATGAACTGTTACAAATAAGGCAAGACCATCAATCAAAGGTGGTGATTGGTGATTGTTAGTCGCAGGTGGTGGTCGGTGACCGTTGGTCGAAGGTGGTAATCGGTGACCTTCAATTGGAGGTATCACTATGATGGTGATAAATGATGACAAGTATATCAAGTGATGAATTTGAATAAAAACAAACAAAAATTTAACAATCGAATTTTATTGTTTTTGAAATTAGATAAAAATTGTTTAAAAAAAACTAAAAAACTAAATCATAACTATATTTGTTGAACAAATTTTTGTTTTCAAAATACATTTAAAACCAAAAATTCAAAACCACCTCAAATGGAGTTGATTATGTATTTGATTTTTACATTATACTTTTTAAAATATCAACTAATATGATTGTAGATACATTTTCACAGATTTAATTTTATATTGAAAAAGTTATTTTAAGTTCAAAATTTCAATTAAATTGAAAAGACATCTAATAAGTAACTTCTACATCCCATGAAAACGTTGAGTTTGCTACTTTTAGATTAATAATAGAGTTTAATTGCTAAAGTCAACAATATTAGATCTTATATTTCCATTTATATGACTTTTAAAGTTTTAATTGATAAAGTCAACAAATTTATCATAAATTAAAGATTGTGATGCAACGTCAGTATAAAAAGTTTTACAATAATGTATATTAATTAAACTCTTAAAAATATCCAAAATAAATTATATTACATTGAATTAGTTTTATCAAAACTCACTCAAATAATCAACATGTGAAGTTATTTGACGCTCTTGCCTTCCTTACACCCCTAAAAAATGGGTTTTTTCTTTAGACCTCTTATTTCTTTTTCCACCCCCGTTTATCCCAAACTACACTCACAGTTTTTACTTTTTGTTTGGAGTATTTGGTACCTCGCATCCACTTGGTCGAATTTCCAATTGTAGATTTTTTTTTTAATAAATTAAATGTTAGTTATTAATATATTAATTTATTGATTTTCAATTATGTATTAAATTGAATTATTGAGGAAAAGGAATTAGTATGACTTATTGAACTACATCTCCAATTGAATTTCCGACTGCATATTAGAACAATACAGCGGATTGAATTCTCTAACTACGGATCAGTTGAGTGAATTTGCATAACTTCTCATAGGAGATTATGACATATAGTTCACAATGGGGTATTACCTAATTCACAATAATCTTTTTAAATTGCTAATGCCTTGCTCTGTAAAGGTAAAAATGCATAAAAAAATATATTGTAAATTATAAAATTCACAATTATGTATATTATATTATGGATTTCATGATTCATGCATATACCATATATTTTAAATCACATAATTCTTATGATCTGCAATATACCTTACAATTGCATATCGATTTGTAACATGTTAATTGTGTATGCATATACGATATTTGTATCCATACTGTGTGGATATTGTGATAAAAAATATGTGATACATATTATGAATTAGAAGATCCACAGCATGTGTAGACATAAGCATGCACATATTATGCAGATATTCTTCATCATCAACAATGTGTACATATGTGATATTTTAGATTTGTCGACTCACAACATTGCATATACATATTGCAGGACATTAAATAATTAAGGGTAAATTTAAAAAAAAAAAATTGGAGTGCAAAAAGATAAGACGCAAAAAGTCATTGTCACACTAAATTACATGGTATTTTATTTATGGTTTTTTCTTTTTTATCCCTCTTTTACTTTTTGCACCTTAAAATTTTGAAAATTCTCAAAATACCTATCGAGGATTAAGATATCCACAATGTATTTTTTAAGGTGTATTTTGGAATTTTATGATTCACATGTATTTTTTCAAGTAAATTTTGAATTAAAAATCTGTAATCCATTTTTTTTAACTGGATTGTAAATTTAGTATTCTGTAATGTATTTTTTGAACTACGTTATAAATTTTTTAAGGTGTATTTTGGAATTTTATGATTCACATATATTTTTTCAAGTAAATTGTGAATTTAAAATCTGTAATCCATTTTTTTTAACTGGATTGTAAATTTAGTATTCTGTGATGTATTTTTTGAACTACTTGATAAATTTCATAATCCTTAATGTAGTTATCAAATGTATAATTTTTGTATTGCAAGTAATCCGCAATTATATAATAATACATTACAAATTACATAATTTATAATTATGATTTGTAAAATAGCTAAACCGAAATTTAATTCACAAAGAAATTGGAGTTTCTTTTAGTACTTCATTTACTATTTGTACCAAAGCATTCAAATTAACATACGAAATCACAACACACTCTTACCCAATTTTTACCTACTTTTAAAGTGTATATTTCAAATTAATTAATTCAAAATATAAATTTAACATTCTAAATCGACTAATCTAAAACACTTTAATATTTCATATAAGTTGATCTAAAATTATAACGCATGTCTATTTTTATTTCGAATAGATACATCTAAAATTATACAAAATTAGCATTTTAAATTGACTCCTCTAAAAATATAATATTATATTTATATTTTGAATAAATTAATTTAAAATATTAATTATTTTATATTTTGAATTGATTGATTTAAAATTCAATTAATAATGCTAAAAGTATAATATTATATTTATATTTTGAATAAATTAATTTAAAATATTAATTATTTTATATTTTGAATTGATTGATTCAAAATTCAATTGATAATGTTTTCTACTATTAAATTTTATATCACATTTTATATCATATGATTCAAAATTATTATAATATTTTTGAATTAATTAATCCAGAATATATATTTTAAGAAATTATGAATCAACAAAACATTTTAAAAATGCATATTTCATCTTTAGAGATATATCTCATTATTTTTCTCTAGTTTTTATTGTCTATCATTAAACTCAAATTGAGTCCTGACGACATGAGGGTTACATTAAACGCAAATCTTAAGATTAGAGGACATCGTTCACTTGTGTCCTAGCACCACGATACAAATAAATCAAGTGACCCAGCAAACTTGAAAGGTGACATTATCCCAACACTGGAACACTAACAGATTAATATAAATTATTTAGTTAGCTAAAACCAGAAACAACCAACACAATAAACTAAACTACCCCATACCAAATCAACATGATAAACCGTTTTTCCCTTGGACGTGTTTCGACCTGCTTGCAGTTGAAATGAAAAGTCCTGCTTGCGTTTTCCTCAATGTAGGATACATTTAGGTTGCCACTACCTACATAGGCATCAAAAGCAGTCCTATAAATAATTATTGCAGCTCAGCCTCTTGTTTGTCGTGTGTTGTAGGATTTGCAGTTCAAGCACTTTTGAGCAACAAGATGGTACTGGACGTGAGAAGTTTTGCCACAATCATTGCAAAGGATCCAGACCTGTTAGAGACTATCACAGTTAGTTCTTAAGGGTCAGCAGGTAGGTAACTTCTCTATAGTACTTAGTTCCCAACAAAACCATTCCATCATTTGCTAAGTCTCAATAAAATCAAGGACTTGATGTTGCATGGTTAACTGATGACGTATAATATCCAACATCATCACATAGAAAGGGAAAAAAACAAACAAATTACTGACCATTTTGTTTTGATATGGCTCAGGCATCGGTGTAGCAGCAATCTCCATGTCAAATTTCTCCCAAACCTTTGACATATCACAAACTGACTTCGAGCAGAGAGGGCATGCATACCTGATGCAGAATCAAATATAGAAATCAGCTGCTGAGCAGATAGAATCCCACAAGTGAGGAGACAAGAAGAGCTCCAGGATACTCACTGGAAATGTTCCCTCATTTCTTTCAGGCAGCTCTTATGTATTGTATGTCCACAGAGCAAAACAGTGACATCATTCACAGATTCAAACAAATACTGTAATCACCATTGGTGGTGCACTTACGTCAACTTCCGCCAATTCAACAATTTTTTAAGAGGTGCTGAAATAAGAAGCATAATGCTTACCTCAAAACAAATAGGGCAATCGTGATGCATTGCTCCTTCCACACAAGGGTGACTGTTTTTCAGTTGAGTTGAGTAGCAACAACCTATGCAATGAAATCATAAAAACATGATTAAATAGGCGAAATGCAATTAAAAACATAGCGTTGATATTTAGCAATTATTAAAAAGCATACGAAGAGTGTTACTTACCACATTTGTAGCAATGGAAGAAATTTTCAGATCCTCCAGTTCTGTATCATAACATATCATAATCACTCAGTCTGAATCTTGATATAAAACCGCAGTCAATCTAACAAAGCAAAGTACACTATCGAGTCAAACTATATAGAGAACAGGCAACAAGGAGCAGAATCACTTTAACCCTGGATAGAAGCAATATAGCTGGCAAGTCGATATTTTAGATAATTTAATCAGATTACTTGGCTAATTAGCAGTTTATACCTGCAAATTCCGCAGCCACTGCAATGATATTGCTGCTTAGATACCTGTCAGAATTACAACAGTTCTTATAATCAATTCAGCATCCATCACCAAACTACTCGCCACAGTAGAGAGAGCAGACTCTGGCTTGTGCTAACCTCATTGACAGAATAAAATAAAAATACAAACACAGACAAAAAAGTCCCATGATTAACCACTTACGTCATCATCAAAGAGCTTACATGTCCCACAGAAGTACTTGCCCATACAAACACCACAGTTAATACAGTTTTGCTGAACCTGGAAGC
The DNA here is from genome assembly GCA_037954015.1 of Psophocarpus tetragonolobus. Classification (NCBI taxonomy): domain Eukaryota; kingdom Viridiplantae; phylum Streptophyta; class Magnoliopsida; order Fabales; family Fabaceae; genus Psophocarpus; species Psophocarpus tetragonolobus. The sequence continues at coordinate 19,549,911 of CM075688.1, read as the reverse complement.
AAAATATATCAACACAAGAAAAAACTGTTTTCAGGTAAGATTCTAAATGAGGCAATTTCAGAAGCATTCATAATGATCTGATGGGTGGCTTGACAAAAAACAAATGAATAATTCAGTTGTTTTAACTTTAAATGGCACAATGCCCAGTCAATATCATAAAAGAGCCTTCATAAAGTAATAAATTTTAAAATTCCTTTCAATAGTATGTATCAGTAAATGTGTGTCTATACAACGCATTTATTTATAATGAACAAATAGGGGATCACTGTTGATTACATAGGATTACTCTAATAATGACCAAGAATCAATTTAATAATAGATAATAAGAAGTAAGCCTCCAATTATTACCTAATGATAAATAAGAGAAGCGAATCATATTTAATGGGTATAGGGTATATGAGTGCTCTTGCATGCTTACAATTAACATATCATCATGGAAGATTACACAGAAAGATAGTGAAGAAAATCTAAACTCACCTCTTGTTCAGTCCCACAAAGTGAACATATCACCTGGACACATCAGACTTACTAATTAGCACTACCTCAACAGTGAAATAACAAAAGGGAAATGGATCAGAAAATTGGATATTCAAATAGGCCATTCTGTTAAAAACAAATGAGCATACCTGTTTAACTTGATGGCGGGGAATATCGTGTCTATGCTTCTGATCAATATCGATATTATTCTACTCAAAAAAGATAATAAAACACCAAAATTAAAAGGAATGCTAAACATAAAAATTAAAATAATGATGCCATTTCATTCTATATTCAAAGTCGAAAGTAATCATAGTAACACCAAAAAAAGAGTAATCTTAGCCTGCTTGCTCATAGCTTATGGAGACACTATTATGAAAGGATCACGCCTTAAAACAAGCAGCAAGTAGAATCAACTGACCTTTTCTGTTCTGGTTTAGACAGACTTTTCTCTAGGCAGGGCTACCCAAAAATGAAAGGCCAAGAAACAATCAAAATTAAAATCAGAATATTCATTTAATCCTCTCCTATGCATGTTGTCTCAATTACAAGGAATTAAAGAAAAAGAGAAGGATCTTCCTAGAACTGTCTTGAAATGTGAAATAAGATGGAATTCTATCAGTGTCAACAAGCCAACAGCCATAGATAAAGTATTCGAATAAAAAACAACTATGGCGAAATACTAAACTTAGAAATTAACTCACTTTTGCCTCATTGTGGCAATGACGGCAGTCAAAAATTTCATTGCAACAAGGGGCCCTAATGCGGCATCTTCTCCGGTAATGTTGACATCTGCAAGAGAAATCTATGGCTTTTACAAAAGAAAAGGGAAAGCAACAAACTTAAATAGCAAAATTTACTGCAGGAACATGGACTTTACCCATACTCCATAAATCCCTCCTCTCGCAAATTATTGACCTTTATGTGATTTGTTGATTGACTTGATTCTTCTCCAAGGATGGGCTCTTCATTTGATGGTAGGTTGTAAACATCTTTCTCAGTGACATGCTTCATATCATTGCACTCAAACTGCAGAGGCTCAGAGTGCATTACTGCCACTTCTCCCATGATGCTAGCTATCTTCAGAAAAATTATAGGCTATCTAGAAGAAGGCAGTAAGCCTGGTGACCTGCATGTAAGAAATATTTAGAAATAAGCCCAAAATTTCCCAAAAGCATATTGCTGTCAGTCTGTCACCCCCATCAAGCCAGGTAAACACCAAATGCACCGTTGCTTTCTTCTACAATTCTGAAGATCAATTGAAAGCAGCAACAAAAAAATTGAATCAAGGTTGGCCAGCTTCAATCAATAATACTCCAAGTGGGAACACACCAAAACAAGAGCATATACAATAATTCCACATAAACTACAATGTAGTACGCAGGTGCTTGACAGCCTCTAGCAGTAAATAAAAGCCAATAGCATTGAATGATCACTTGATTTCTTGAATAATTCCTAGAACCATGTCCCACTATACTGGAGCCGACCAATAGACACACCGACCTATGTTAAAAGCAATAAATCACTCAATCAAATGTCTTCAAAATAATATGTCGTGATTTTATTGTCCATGAAGGACAGACACAGAGCCCAACTTGATTCGCAGTTCTGCGTTGACTCCTCCAAGAACTGAAACTTACCAAAAACAATACTAAGGTTAATTTTCAATTGGTCCCTGTATTTTTATTAAATTTAAATAAGCCTTTATATTTTACAATTTTTTAACTGTTGATTTAGGTTAAAAAAACTTATTTTGATAAACTTGCTCATAAAACTTCTTTTGCAGGCCATTCTATATCAATGTGATTTGTTATTTATAGTGGACTTGATTATAAAATTTTACATACTACAAAAGACTACTTGAAAATTCAATAAAACTTAAGGACCAATAGTTTAACCTATTACTATAAATTTCATATAGTATGGTCCTTGATAGATTCATTTTGGTTAAATTATAATTTTTTTCTGCTTTTAGTTAGTTCACATAACAAAATAAGCGCACAATTTTTTTTTCCAAAAGGAACACGGACACTACCCCAAAGACTAATCAAGAAAATTAAGCATTTGTAGATACTGAAAATAGGCTTGTTTCTTGAAGCAACTAGACCATGCCATGGAGGAAAGGCAGAATGGAAGAAAAAAGATTTGAAGATTGGTATCTTGATAATAACAGACGGAACAACAGGTGAAGCATAGGTAAAGAAACAAATGCATAATGGTAATGAATTATGCAAAAGGAAATTCCATAATATGCTTCAATCCATACCAAATTCCAAATATAGATATGCATGTATTTTAGGCGCCAATAAATGGTATGATAGAGAAAGTAATAAAAGGAATTGTAGAATGTAGAGAGAAGGTAAGGATGAGGCAAGAAAAGATGTTGTTTGGGGGCCACTTTTTGGATACAAATTACGTGTTGATGCCAAACATTTCTACTCATAATAGTAAGAAGTAGTGGAATTGTTACCGTAATGTGGATCCAGAAACGGAGGGTTAGGGTTAGGGTTGTTGGAGATGAATAGCGGGAACAGAAGAAGTTATGGGTGTTTGAATGAAGAGAAAATGGAAGTTTATGGGTGTTTGAATGAAGAGAAAATGGAAGTAGGAAGCATTTGGGGAAAGAAGGAGAGAGAAGAGAGGTGGGCGACTCCAGAGGAGAAAGCAGCACAACTCAACTCACAACGGAATCAGAATCGGAATGGGAATGGAATTTATAGGCCTCAATGCCCTCCAAATGGGCACGTCGCTCATACATAGGGTACGTGTCACCGTCAGATATCTTGCTTCAGCGTCACCCATCACCCATCACCCATCACCCATATCATCAACGTCAACTCATTTTTGGAAAACCAAATATTTTCCTACCCATCTTACTCAATCTTTATTATTAAGACTTTTCTTGTAATTATATTAATTATTAACTATTTTAAAATAATTTTTCTACAAAGCAATAAAAAATAATTAAAATAAACTTGCTATACTCCCTCAATCCTAAACTGAATATTGTTTTTGAAAAAACAATATTTGTTTCAAAATAAGTGTTTTTTTTTAGTTTTTAATATAATATTAATTATTTTATTAATTTTTAATAATATCATTTTAATTTTTAATTCAATATTAATATTAGGTTAATTTTTTAAATACTTCATTTTCTTTAAATCTAATCGTTAAGTATTGCAAATGTAAGATGAGGAAAATAATAACTCCTTAAACTTATTATTGGAATAAATAGATTTATTTGATTATTCACACTATATATATATATAAATAATTAGTGTTAATGGTTAATGTAAAAAATTTTATACGAACATCTCTTTTATTTATAGTAAGTTTTTTTTATTTTATCAATTAATAATACTTAAAGTTATTATATAAATAAAAAGTTGTAATGAATCGTGAGTGTGAAATTCTTTACACTACCAGTTTATACTAATTAAACTCTTTTATATATATATATATATATATATATTACAACATAAAGCAAAAAATTCCAAACAATTATTATAATTTTATGTTTCAAAATATTAATCATGACAAGTTATTAAAACACCCAATGTATCAACTGTCTCAAAAATCATTTATAATTGAATCAACATTAAACTTTTAACAATTTTTTAGCAACACACACATTCTTTTGAATACATTAATTTATAAAAATACAAAATTATGGGAGTTTTACCTATCATTAAATTTTCTCCTACTTTTACGGCTTTTAACTAATAATAAAGAATGTATTTGATAACACTTTTTTTTTCTTCATGTGTAAGTAACTAATCTTTCAAAAATTTATCTACCATTTTGTTACAAAGTGTAGTTTTGATTATATTCATAGTTAAAAAATATCACCTATAGTAGCTATAGAAACAGAAGTGTTTCAACGTTTCTCACTTTCTAATGCATGTTGAACTCATATTCAAGCTAATTCATCTGGACACATACTTCTCCATTTTAGAGTTCATTGAAAGTTGAAAATTTTTAAAACAAACACACACTCAATCCTCCTTTCACATTGGATTAGTGTTCACATGATTTAACAAAATCAAATACAGTTTTTACCATGAACATCTTATTTAAAGAAGTCACCTATTATTTTATTTATATTAAAAAACATGTGATATTCTTACAATATTGTTATTCAAACACATCTCATCTTTTATGATAAATTTATTAATTTTTATAAAGTCTCAAATGATAGATTAATATCCACATAGATGAATTTAGAATATTTTTTTATGAAACTCTTACTAGATTCTTGTAAAGTATTTTTTTTTATAATTAATAATCATCCGAACAACAATTAAAGATGTTGTTAGATAGTGTATTTTAATGTAAGGTCTTTAAACCCCTGCGTTCTCTAACTAAACCATCTACATAGATGTTTGTTCATCATTAGTTGATTACTAGTGTCTTGCTCCGGCTGGTTTCAAGAGTTTTGAATATATATATATATTCACCTCTTAACCTACCAAGTATTTTTTAAGGATAAATTTGTAAGGTCGCAAATCAATATCAAAATGAATAATACGATGTTTTGATTGATAGTTACCGTAGTAAAAAAAGAAAAAACCAAATCCTTCTGATAGGATAAAATATAATTAAAATCATAAATTCTTTTATCATTTAGTATATAATAGATCATCTTATTATTGTATTCTTTGTTTCATGAAAGGGAAAATCAGCTTCTGCTTGTTTGAGAGAAAGAAAATAAGAAAAAAAAAATTGAAGAGAAACTTTTACTTTCTCATTCAATGAAAATTTGAACCAATTTTTTAATAAAAAATAATTTATGTTTTTAACTTTCTCTTCAATATGAGGTACTTTCCTCGGATATTAATCTTTCTTTTACAGTCTGAACATTTATTCAGTTTCATAGTTTATCTCTTAAGAACCAATTATCAACCAGAAAAAACGCATAAATATTTTTCGATGGAAGTGGACGTTTAGATGTCATACGTGGCAATGAAATATGTGCACCTGTGTTGTTGCATATTTATCTACTTCCGTAACTATCAGTTTAATAGGAACGAAGCTAAATCTAATTCGTGTTTAAGTATTTATAGTCAACATAGTTGTTTTCATTCCTTGATGAGGCCGAAAGAGGAAGTGCGTGCCTTCTCTATATGTGCCAAGTGGAAAGGTTTCGTTTATAATGTTCTCAATAATGCGTTTCGTGAAAAAGATAGCTTCTACGAGTGTCAATCATTGTAAGATATTTTGTATAAATTACTGATTCTGAACACAGTATTTGTAAACACAGATTACATAATAGTTTTAGGGTCTTAATTGTCACATTGATAAGCTTTAATTAGCTAGAAACACGTTAAAATTATATTAAAAACCATGATAAAAATGTATTACTTTATTTTTTAATAGTCTGCTCCGTTTGCTTGTCACAATTCTTTAAAATATCAGTAAACATTTGAAATAATTTTATGAGTACAGGCAATGCTACCAATTGGATAGATATGAAAATTTCCCAGATTAAAGGATTTTCTTTGATCTTTCTAGTATGTAACGAGTCGTTCACTTTGGTATCTTATTAAACAACAATAGTGATATTGTTTCACCATTTATCAAGGACCAACTTATAAACAACAGATTTCTCACAGAAAGAGTGGGCTCATGGACATGTGGAAGCGTAACATCAAACTAAACTTATTACTTCATTCATTCACTGTTATTGAATACATTTGATCCTACATCAGAGATACATGAAATATCTTAGTTTTAGTTTGCGCAAGAATTATTACTATTACGTCTAATTTTCTTTATATCAAGATAGTTTAAGTTGAGAAGACCTAATAAACTTTCTTGTTTTGGTGGTGTATTAATCATACTTATTGTATTTATCTCTTAGTATAACGACAAAAAGTACGTATGCAATATTATCTGGGTCTGATATATTTACTCTGGTCATACATGACAAGGATTATGATCTAGAAAAATTATTGGACGGCGTGATGTGCAATCATATAATTTCCTTTTATCATCACATCAGATTCAGGAAAAAAAAAAACATTCAAGATCATGTCAAAACTAAATGAGGATTTTTTTAATGATAAAAATGAGGACTTTATCCGTTTAGGGTAATATTTTAAATAATTTATAAAATATAAAATATATTTACCAATTTAAAGTAGTTTTTATCGCATGACTGATTGCTTCATTATTTACCAATTTAAAAGTAGTTTTTGTCTATTATATAAAACACACCAAAATTAAAAGACTCGTATTTGAATTATAATTCTTTAAAACATTACATTTTCGATGATTTGAAAAATATTACCTCAAACCGGTCGAAAAGCCCTAAATAAGCGTACCCCATATGGGTAGAAAGAAAAAATGTAACCTTGAAATTTCAACTGATCGAAATGCAGAAATAGTTTGATACTATTTTCGTTTTTGAGATAGTAATGTCTCTTCTAATGATGCTCTTGCTAAACATAAATGGGATGGATCAGCTCATTGCATTCGTCTTTGTTCACATTTCCTAGCACCTTTTATTATGTGACATCTAACGATTTATCACCTGTGTATCCTACACCGAGAGACATCATAACTGAAATTGCTGTATACCTTGGAACCACATGAATATCTCCTCCTTCAATAATCACCACCTGAAAATCATCAAATCAATTGAGACATATCAGATCCACATATTCTATGGAGGGAATCAAAGTTGAAAATTAATGAAAATACCTATTCAACTATTATTTCATATCGCTCTAGTGCACAAGTAGAATGGCCACATGCACAACCACCACATAACTCATGTTTTTGACAGACAAGCCAAATGTTTCCTTAAAGATATATAAGAAAATAACTAGGTAGATTTCAAAGCAACCCCAAGCTAAGAGAGAAAGGCATCTAGTCATAAAATATCTACAAAGCCCAATCAGCAATCATAAATAACTTGAATTCCTCTACTACCTTGAAGGTATGATTATATAAGAATAAAAGATTAAACTCCCTATTACAGCAGCCAGAAGATCAAGATCAATTAGCTTATAGCTAAAAGGAACACCAGCAAGGAAACATTTGCTAAATGGTATTAGGTATAGTGAATATAAAGCAAAGCCATAAGACAATTTTGTTATAATTTACTTACACTGACTGCATGGTGATTTGATCTGCAAAACACCTAGTCACAATGCATCTTATGAACCTCAACATGACCCAGACAGTTTTGTTCCTTTCCTTCTCATTTTTGTGGAGCTCTGAAATCGTCCCCCCTAAGTGGTGAAAGCTTCTGAAGGTAATATTGCACCTACCAAAGAGAGAAATGGCCTCAAACTTCTACTAACCCTGGGTCAAACTCCTTCTACACGGTATTTGGAAGGTCAAGAATCTTTTAGCTTACTATAGAGAACAATGCATAAGGAAAAAAGATAACATGCACATTCCTGAACAATTTTTTTTCAATTGTAAATATTACCCCCTCCCAGGCCCCAAAAAATAGTAAAATAAAAGAAAAGAAAGAAAAGAACATTTACGTACAAATAAAGGTTCAGACCATAGGTAGCACTTCAAGACAGTTACTTCTGCAAAAGGAGTTGTGGTTTAATGAACAGAATAGTTGTGAAACCTTCTTAAAAGCAAGATTATCCTTTTTTATCCCTGCAAATTGATTGCTTGACGATCACAACTCATGACACAGCCGCAAGTGGGTAAGCATAAAAATGCACTTTAACCTGAACATAGTTAATCTAAATGGGCCAGTCACAGGATGCGCTGAAAAAGCATAGGATTTTCAGCCATTTGAGAACTTAAATCAGGAACTATAGGGTGGAGTAATCCGCTGTTGGACAAGTCTTCCAAGGCCCTAATGTCTTGCTGCAAACGGGCCACGTGTAGAATGGTATGGTCCAGAACTAAAGGATCATCAGGAGGATTATGGAGAAGGTTGAGCAAAGCCTGTTTATAAACTTGAGCAGACAATGATGATCTAGCAACCTGTCGACTTCTACAGAAAGTTGCCACCTTTATGACATGTTTACAGAGGTTTCCCATCCTGGACCAGGAACAATCACAATGTGAAAATTCTGAACCAGGATTCCAGACTGTATACACCAAGGTTCTGTCAGTCTGGGATAAAACTTTGGCAAGATGGAGATTTTGTTCATCCAGTATCACATCAACATCTGGAATATGAAGAGCATCATACCAAGCATTAGAGGGGAAAGAATTGTCCCGAATATCCTCAAAATACCCAGTCTCTGAACTGTATTGATCTAGCCAGCATAACGAGTGAAATTCAGTAGTTAAAGTGTGGATTAACCAGTCAACTCTAAGCCAGAAATTAGCATAATTGTCCTTCAGAAGCACAGATTTTAATTTTAGGTGATAGGTTTCTATTGCAGCATGTGGCTCGGGAGTTGTTACAGGGAGGGATTTAACGGCATTAATCCACATATCTGCATGAGAAAGCATGATAATACAATTATTCAAGAAACAGTATTAATGCTCAGAATACTCATACTTACCATAAAAACAAAAAGCTCAGAATACTCAAATGGTTGGATACTCCATTAATTATAATGAAAATAACTAGCTAATTGTAGAAATGCTAGTGTGTATGTTGCCCAACAAAACTTAGGCACTCATCCAGAGGTGGGAGTGGGACTGAGAATGAAATGAATTTGGTATAAAATCCAAATCAGAGTGTTTCAGATCAGAACTGATTATGATCTGAGGCTAGCAAGAGGAGATATTTTTTCAATGAATACAAAATGAATAATCACTTAACAATACCTATACTAGCTAGCCAATGGCTCTTGAAATAGTCCATGAAGGCACACTGGTCAACAAATATTTGCAAAAGCTCTTCAACTGCATCCATAGCATTTCGTCCACATTTTGTACAGTACAGAATCCACCCCAAATGCCTAAACATCTCCCGTTGCACTTCAATGTTGCAGCATTTATTAAAAAGTTTTTTAATCCAAGCACGGCGAACATGCCAGGCACATAATAGAATGCGACACTGGAAACCCTCTCTGCAATGCGCAAGATCTCACTCCATTTGCTATTAAGATTAAATGAAACTAAACAAACCACACTAATCTCTTTACCTTATGATAGAATAGTCCAAAGAAGGATCATCGAAAAAAATAGCATTAGGTCTCCATCTGGGATCCTTGGTTCGTATTCTTTCATATAGCAATACAATCCATTTATGAATAGATTTACCAACAAAAGATGAGGTGATGATCCAGGCAACCGGAATTGCATTTTGAGATGAATTGAAAACGAGTAAAGAACATACAGGATACTGTCAGCGACAAGAAAGAAAAATATAAGCCATTTTAAAGTCCTGCAACATTCTGATGACAAATAATTTTTCATTATTATAAGAGGGATATATATTATTCAGGGTTATGTTGATGAAATTGATAATTACTGATATCTACACAACCTCTAGATGTACAATATATGTTTCTTCTAAGCATGTACAAAATTCAATGTAAATAAGCTAATAATTATACCCTTTGGCCAGTCCTGACTTCACATAACTAAATAATAAATAGTTTCCTTGCTTGAAAAGGTAGAAAATAAATGTGCATTACCTTGAGCTTCTTCAAGCCAAAACTTGAATGAAAAGAAATAAAACTATTATTTCCATAACGAAGCATTTGTTGCAGCTGCCAATCTGTCTGTATACCCAAAACAAATGGTTCTGAATCTGAGATATCTTGGAAATAGAAAACATGCTTCTGATGGCGCTGAACCCATATCCTTACACTGCATTCATCATTTTCATGTAGCTCATGTGAAGAATTACGTACAGTCCTTTCCATGTTACGCACATCATTTCGAGTGAGAAAATCATCACGGTTTTGGGGCCCACCTTGCTTCAGCTTCCCCTCTGCATGATGCTGAATTATCTTGTCCAAAGATATTCCAACATGGAGCATAGACATCACTTTCTGGCGTAACTCGTCTGAAATTCGTGGAGCATACATAGCTCTTGTCCCTACCGCATCCCTATCAAGCAAACCATGACACGGCGCCCCTGATTTATCTATATGCCTTCTTTGGTTATATATGATTAACGCAATGAGGGGCCGGGTGTACAATCTTTTAACAGTAAAATGGCAAAGACATCCTCTCATCATGTGACGCCTGCCTGGCCTGCTCCCCTTCCCTGAAGCAGGTTTGGTTCTTGTGCCATCCCCTACACCTGAGTCACTCTCTCGGTAATCTTCAGGACCATAAGAACACCAGTATCTAAATATCAAAGCATAATTTCATATTGCAATTAGCCAATTCTTTTCAGTTTTCAGGTCAACTAAATTTAAATCACATAAATTATATAAACAAAAGGAGTCCGTCATTGAAGGAGAGAAATGAATAAATAGTCTATATGTAATAGTGTAAATGGTTTTTATACTATCATTAAATCTCAAACAAACTATTAGGTCAGTTTATTTACTTTTACAATTACCACCTTATAAATCATATTTAAGCTAATAGTTATTATTGGTATCTTACAATTCCCGATTTGACTATCTTTCGATATTATTTTAAGATGTATCTAAATTGGTTTTGTATCTTACAATACATGGATGACTAGTATAAATCTTACTATTCACGTGATTCAACAATTCATGTGAATTTTATGATTCATTATTATTTTAGTTTTTTTTTTTTTACCAATTCTCGTAAAAAGATTTGAGAAGTCATATAACTGTACATCTTAAATGAAAAGAAATTAAAATAATCTTTCTAAACCTATCCTTTTATTATTTCATTATTTTATTTGTTGCTCGTTCATTTCATTCATGTACACTATTTAGCTATTAAGTTGTTTTGTTTCTATTCTTTTAAAATAAAAACTTCATAAACTTATGTAACAATTTTGTTATATAAGACTTATAGTTAACTTGTTTTATGATGTGTGTTACCTGTTAATATGCAATTTATAACTAATAATTTTGATGATGAACAATTTACGGTACGATTTGAGTCATGATTCAAAAAATAGGCTTTTGGATACACAATTTGTATCCTGATTTAACTACGTATTAGGCATGATTTGTGATTGTGACAGTTGACGGTGATAAATTTTGATATTTTGTTAGTTTGAATTGAAAGAAAACAAATCTCACAGTGTGTATTCAAGATAGCCATCAACCCTTGGTTTGGCAATGCTTCCTACAGGTCTCTTCCTTCTTGATTCTATGCGAAAACTGGCAGGGCATTCAGGAATGGAAGATTCCCCTTTGACAAAATCATGAACTCTAGAAAAAGGAATCAGAGCAATATCATCACCACCTTGGCGACCACCTTCCAATTTAACCCAATTTACATGAGCAGCAGAAAACTCGGGACAAGAAGGATCTTGCACTGGAAGGTTCAAAATGTCTTCCATTCTCGGCATCTAATTTCCAAAACAAAATTAACATAACACCCATTTTCAATTTCAATTCATGAACCTGAGCTACAACCCATTAACAAGTAACACTTTGAATTCAAGCAATACCTAGTACCTAAAATCTTTTGTTGCACTGGATTAGTAGAAAATGTTGATGAGGGAATTTAGTTTCGTTTACCTTGTGGCATGCGCGTCAACCAAGGAAAAACAATGTTTCGGGATTAACAAGAAGTAGAACTGGAACTGGCAGGGACTGAGAGAGACTGGAAACTGTCAAGTGGATCTCTTTGTGAAAATGGACACCATCTCGAACTCTCTCTACATGCTACATGCTTCACCACTTTTACTCCCAACACCTCTATTTTCTCTCCATACTTCCATATTTTTTTAAAAAAAGCAACAATACTCTTAAATAAATGCCCTTAAATTAAAAATATGTAATAAAAAAATTGTGAATCTAAATTAATTAATTCAAAATTTAAGAAAACAAATTTTTTTAAAGTTCAAATTAATTCATCTAAACTTCTAAAAAAATATTTTTTTTAATAAGTTTAAATTAACTAAAATCCAAACTTATTAAAAAAATTGCGACAACTACTACAAGCCCGGATAACACTATTGATCGTATATATCTCACAATCCCTTGCAGAAAGCTGTAAGACGTACAAAAGCAGTAAGAGTGCTTTCAAAACTTAATAAAACAACTCATGGTAGTGGATAACAAATCAATCCATTTGATTGTTTATGGTGTTTACGATATAGTTAGCACAACATGGGTACGCGATTCAATTAAATTGGGTGAATCTGATTGATATACAACACTCACTATCGAGTTCGGGAAAAATAATTACTTCATTGAGAGATGATGGCCAATTTTCTATACGATCAATAAAGTGCTATCCGGACTTGTTTAGTGATGGTATTTTTTTTTCTTCAAAAATCCAGATTAACTAATTTTAACTTATTAAAAAATTTGTTTTTTAAAATTCAGATTAATTAATCTGGACTTACAAGTTTTTAATGAGTTTAAATTAATTTGAACTCACAATAATTAATTAATTTAAACTTATTAGAAAAAATTGTAATTATAAATTAACTAATTCAAACTTATAGGTTTTTTACTACACATTTTCAACCTAATAGTTTTTTTCACCTACGGGTATTTTTGTTTTTTAAAAGAATATGGAGGTTCAAGAAGAAAATAGGGAAGTGCAAGAAGAAAAAACTCTGCTTTACATTGACATAATAACTTGTTTGTACACGTCCAGCTATATGTTGGGAATTTTTTCTCTATGCATCTCGCTATTTTTTCCATACACTTCATATTCTTTTAAAAAGATAAAAATGCTCTTACGTTAAAAATGTGCAGTAAAAAACTTGTGAATTCAGATTAATTAATCTAGACATTGAAAAACAAGATTTTTAATGAGTTTAGATTAATTAATCCGGACTCACAATTTTTTTAACAAGTCCATATTAGCTAATCCAGACTTTGAAAAAATGTAAGAAATACATAAGTTTTTTAACCTAAGTTGGAGTATGGAAGAATGAATATTGGCAACCATCCATTAAAATAAAAGCCAAGTGGAGGAATTGAATCACTCTGTGCAATCCCTTAGATCTTTGCTTGGACTTAGACAAGGTTTCATCTACCTGTATGGCTTGGCTTTGGGGTGACATTTAGGCATGTAATTGGGAAGGATCCAAAGAATCTCTAAATTCATCAAGATATGTATAACCAATGGCCTTTTTTTAGGGTCACCCTTGACCTGGTTGAGACGGTGTTTGCAAAAAGAAACCCTGAGATTGTAGTCGTTTATGAATAAGCTGCTAGTCTAAAAGGAAGTATGGCCATTTGGTGAGCGATTAAGATCTATGTTTGAAGAAACCAAGAACCTTCTCCTCTAGGTAATCTATTATTACTTCCATGGACTCCATTTCTATATTTTGATTTAGCATTTGTGTCACTATCATGCAATCATGATACCTTGACAAACTAACTATATTTTCATTATATTGTTTACCTTGATCCATGTACAAGAGTAAAAGAAAAAGAAATTCGAACTCAGAATCCTTTGACAAATCAAGAGTCTATATGTAAAAATTGTTAAAAAAGTCATTTGTATTAGGTCTTGATTAGCTAATCCAGACTCACAATTTTTTTAGCAAGTCAATATTAGCTAATCCAGACTTGTTAAAAAACTTTTTTTTTCAAAGTTCGGATTAACTAATCCAGACTCACAATTTGTTTAACAAGTTTGGATTAGCTAATCCCAACTTGTTAAAAAACTTGTTTTTTCAACATCTAGATTAACTAATTCAGACTTACAAGTTTTTTACTACATATTTTTAACCTAAGGACATTTTTGTCTTTTTAAAAGAATATGGAGGTGTAGGGAGAAAATAGGGAAATGCAAAGAGAAAAAGTCTCAATTTTTCTCTCAAAAAAATCACATTACCCCAAACAAAAATGTTACCAGGTCTTTTATTATACTTACTGCTGAAAAACAATCATAGTGTATGTATATTTGCATTTTTATTATTTAATAAAAATATTTAATATATTTATATATATATTACACCTCAAAATGCAAAAAAGAAAGGTAACACTATATAACTATTGTAATAAATCAACCAAATAGATATAGGAAATGATATTTAAATGGATGAGGCAAGTAAGATTCAAGAGAAGAGAATAGTGAAAGAGTGTTGTGTAAAATTGTAGAGTGAACAATGAAGAGTGTTGGAGTACAAATGTGAGTTGAAGTCTCAATTTGTGTAGAAATTGGAAAGTTGAGTAATATATAAGTGAAAAAAGACTCACAAATCTAATGCCTTAAGCTTTTAGGTTGAATGTGATGTTATGATCTCTTGTATGTTGGCTCATGTACTATTGTCCCCATCTCCCCAGTTCATCAAAGACAATATTCTATCCATGTATCACATAATCAAAACAACTCAATGTAACTTTAATCAACTTTTAATTTTCATGTCTATAATACATGCATATAACATAATATGAATAACAATGAAATGAACAAAAACATGACTTTAATTGAATTCACAAGTGTCATAGTAGTACAAGCAAAATAATCATGCGTATGCATACACATACACATAAATAACACCATCGCATTAACAATGACTTATCCATAATGCATATACTTTCAACATGGTGAATAAAAGTTTTGGGTGGTAGTCTCTTAGTTAACGAATTTTCTATCATTAAATCAATACCAATATGCTTAATTGACATTCTGTTTTTGCACTTCTTTGACTAACAAGTATTTCAAATTCCTGTGTTTTGCACCATTTGTGTATTTATCATTCTTAGACAATAAAACAACTGTACAATTATCACAGTAAATCCTCAATTACCCAACTATACTATCTATAATACCAAGCCTTGAAACAAAGTTTTGCAACCACAATGCATGAATAGTGACCTCAAAGCATGCGACAAATTCAACCTCCATTGTAGAAGTAGCATTGGCTAGTTGTTTTGCACATTTCCATGAAATTGCTCCTCCAACCAATAAATAAACATAAAAAAATGTAGAATTCTTTGAGTCCACACATCCAACATGGTCTCAATCCGAATATCCAATCACTTCAAGATTATCTAACCTTCTATAGGTGAACATGTAGTTCTTGGTGCATTTTAAGTACCTAAGAACTTTCTTTGCAACTTTCTAGTGGTCCATTCTAGGTTTACTTTAATATTGGCCTAACATTAACAAAACTTATATCCAACTAAGTGCATGTTTGAGCATACATCAAACTCCAAACCACTGATGCATAAGGAATAGACTTCATGAAGTTTCGTTCCAAAACATTCTTGGGACATTGCATTTGAATAAAATTATCCCTCTTCTGAATTAGAACTACTTCAACAGAGCATTTTTCCATTCTAAATCTCTCTAACACTTTATTGATATATCCATTTTGAGACAAACTTAACATTCCTTGTGATCTATCACAGAATATTTCTATTCCTATCACATAAGATGTCTCGCCCATATCTTTCATTTCAAAGTTGTTAGAGAGAAACTTCTTTATTTCATGTAACATGCCAATATCATTTTCAGCAAGAAAAATATCGTCAACATAAAGAACCAAAATAATCAACTTGCTCCTATTGATCTTCATGTAGTTACACCGATAAAAAATGTTCACTATAAAACCATATGATGTTATAATATCATTAAGTTTCAGATACCATTGTTAAGAAGTTTGTTTCAATTCATATATCAACTTCTTTAATTTACACACTAAGCTTTCTTTTTCTATGGTTAAGAAACCTTCCAATTGATCCATATAAACTTCCTCTTCTAAGTCATCATTCAGAAAGACGATCTTTATGTCCATTTGGTGAAGCTCTAGATCATAATGAGCTATCAAAGCCAAAACAATCCTTAAAGAGTCTTTCTTTGAAACCAGAGACAAGATCTCTTTATAGTTAATGTCATCCTTTTAAGTGTGTAACTTTTGGTGACAACTTTTGTCTTATACCTTTCAATATTTCCTTTTGAGTCTCGTTTGGTATTAAAGACACATTTACAAATGACTCGTTTAGAACTTTTTGGCAACTCAACTGAATCCTAAACTTTGTGTCATCCATTAATTTCAACTCTTCCTTCATAGTATTGAACCACTTTTCAGAATTTTTACTTTCCATGATTTGTTTGAACGATATTGGATCTCTATAAATGCTTAAGTCACATTCATGTTCAATAGATTAAACCACATGGTCGTTCGAAATAGTAGGTCTTTTCTGCCTTATAGACCTTCTTAATGCTACTTCTTGTGGTTTCTCTACCACTTGCTCATTTGTGACTTGAACATTGTCAACTGGTTCATCATCTATATCTTCATTTTGTGGGTTTGGAACATTAAATTATTGTCTTTACATGTTATAAGACTATGATATAACAAGAGGGGTAACAACTCGATAAGATAAATTAGGTGTATTAAGATCACTATAAGTCTTTTGAATGTACACCTTTTGTGATTCCTCACTTCCATTGAACTAATTATTCTCAATGAACCGATCATTACTAGACTTAACTATTCTCTTACTATGGCTAGGGTAATAGAACTTGAATCCCTTTGACTTTTCAAGATAAAAAATGAAGTAACCTCTAATGGTTTTTGCATCGAGCTTTTTTTTCATGTGGATTGCATATCCTTACATCTGGCAAGCAACCCTAAACATAAAGATGCCTTAAAAATTGAGTTTCCTTCCAGTTCAAAATTCATAAGGAGTAAGAACTACTTTACTAGGAACCTTATTAAGTAGATATATACAATAATATTTAATGAATGCATCAACAAAGATAAAGGAATGTTGTTATAACTTAACACACTCCTAACCATGTCCATAAGGGTACGATTCCACCTTTCTGCTACATTATTTTGTTGTGGTGTACCAGACATTGTATACTGTGAACATATGCCTTAATTTTCAAGAAACTTTGCAAATGGACTTGAACATTGTCTATTATCATTGGTTTTACCATAATATTCAACCATCTCTATCAAACTTCACCACTTTTACTTTTCTATTTAACCGTTTTTCCACCTTATTAATGAACACCTCAAAGACGTCTACTTCATATAATAAAATATACATAAGAAGAATGTTAGAAATCATCAATAAAAGTAATAGAATACTTTTCACTGCCCAAGGCAAAATGTCAAAAGAACAACAAATGTTAGTCTGTATTAACTCATGAAGTTGATTGCTTTGTTGAGATGACATGACTACATTGGTGAAGTATCTCAAATCTTATAGTTTTGGTTTTTTAGAATGTAGGTAATAGGTCTAGTCTTGATTATTTTGTGGTACCAAATAGGTTCATAGGTGTGATGCTTGTATTGTATGTTGTAGATAGGCTTGTGGATGTGATTGTGTAGTTTAAGCATGTATATCTTTATTTTTTTTTTCATGAGTGAATCTTGAATTATGGTTAAGTATTGTTTGGAAGGAAAAATGAATCAATTTACTAAGTTAAGAGTTGATTTTCCATAAGGATAATCAATTACTTAAGTTGGTAACAGATTACCTAAGTTGGAACAAGTAAGAAAGTCATAAAATCTAAGTTTGTTGTAAGTTAATCGATTAACATAATTAGATAATTGATTACCCTACATAAGAACTTAGAACTCTAATGTGCAACCTCTCTTGAATAATTGATTATCTGCAGAGATAATCAATTACCACAGAGAAAGTTTCTTGTACTGAGTTTGTTTTAAGTCATAAACCAGGTAATTGACTCCGTAATCGATTACCAAGGTCTGTGCAACATATACAAACTTTTTCTAAATAATTTTTAATAATTTTTTGAAAAGGAAAAAAAAAGTTCTTGAGAAAACCTTACGCATTATCTTTGAGAAACCCTTAAAGATTCAAAAGAAAACCCAAAAACTCGAACATGGAGATTCAAAATTTATGATTGATTGAAGATAGAGATTGATTGAAGGTTATTTGGCATTTGGTAAATCTTCACTTTTCAGGTGATATCATTCTTTACCCTTTCTTTGTGATTTTAGGGAATTGAATATATGTAATCTCTAAAGGGGTTCTTGGGATTATAGCATATCTTGTAACGAGGTATTGTAACGAGGTGTTGTAATCTCTAAAGGGGTGTCACAGGTGTAGCAAGCTTTTGTGGGGTGCAAGGGTTAGTCTCAAATTTTGTTGTATGTGTTGTTTGGTATTTTCCATGTAAAAAAGTATGAATGTGTGATTGTATATAGATTGATTTTTTAGTGGAAATCAAATTAGTGGAAGGCTAAGTCTGAAATTGGATGTAAGTCTCTTGATTGAACTAGTATAAAAAGAATTCTGCAATTTCTCTATTCCTTTCTATCATTGTACATTAGATTGAATTGAAAATTGTATGTTTACTGCTGAAAAAATTCTTAATATCTTGAATGATTGAAAAGTTGAAATTGAAAATTAAATTGTATGTGTAAATCTTTAATAAAAAGAATTGTTAAATAGATTGTAGAATATTGAATCTTGTGAATCAATTTGAAAAATGATAAAATATTGAATTGTAAAATCTTTATAGTTGGAATTGAGTTAAGTCAAGCTTGGTTTTTGAAATCTGAAAAAGAGTTTAATTTACTATGCATACTCAAAGTGTTAAATTCAAAATTGTTTTGGAACTCTTAGATAGATTTTGTAAATTTTAGAAAGGGGTGAATTTTTTTGAAAAACCTTGTTATTTTGAAAAAGAGAAAATTTTGTGAAAACATTTTGGAATCTATTCAACCCCCTTCTAGATTTCCCCTGGACCAACATGCTTCTTGTGGTAGGATTCTTTTATTGTAGTACACACACATACCAGTCATCAGATTGTAGTACACACACATACCAGTCATTAGAATCCAATTGAGGTAAAATCTCATTTTTCATTGACCTCAACATCCTTTCTTTGGATATGTGACCCAACCTTTGATGCTACAAGAAAGCAAAACATTCGCTACATGCACTACGTTTGCTACCAATAGTATGCTCAACATTAAACAAAGATTAAAAAAATAAACATCAAGATTGAAACGATATAAACATCCAATAAGGTACCACAACCATAATTGTAATCAAATTTATACAAATAAAAAATACCATTTCCAATCCTTTAAATTAAAACTTAAACAATCCATCTTTGTAACAAAAATTAAATTCTTAGCATAACCAGAAACATAAAGACATTTTTCAAGATCTAGACAACAACCAATATCTAGAATCAATCTATAAGTCCTAATTCCTTATATTTGTGCCTTCATTTTGTTTCCTATATACAAATATTTTTCAATTACTTTTGTGGGTTGGATTGAAAGGAATCCCTGCATAATATTAGAAATATGAGTGGTAGCACCAAAAGCCAACTACCAGGTATTACTACGTACTTCAATAAGATTTGATTCAAAACTTATAGAAACATAAAATGTACCTTTCTTTTCGAGCCAAGCTTTTATTCTTGAACAATCTTTCTTGAAGTGACCAACCTTCTTGTAAAAGAAGCATTTTTTTCCCTTCTGGATTTTCCCTTTATTCACTTTAATTAGGGCTTTGTCTTTCTTATTCTTCTTTCCTGGTTTGGTCCTGCTGCTATTAGCACCATCATGAGTCATAAGAGGGATAAACTTATCCTTTACTTTATTTAATCTCCCTTACTCTTGAACCAATATGACCTTAATTTCTTAAAAATTTCATTGTTCTTAATGGTGCTATAATTCATTTGGAACTGGTCAAATTCAAGAGAAAGAGAATTCATGATAAACTATACTAGAAATGATTCATTCACTTTCATTATCATTAACTTCAACCTTGCTGGAAAATTAGCCATTCCTGTCACGTGATCATGAATGGGCTATAATCAATCAAAATTTTTAGTTGTTAGCTTACTTATAAGAATCCCCACAATAGACTTGTCAGTTATGTCTAATTGTGAATTTAATGAAATTTAATGACGCAACGATAAAAACAATCCAACAACCACTTTGACTCTTTGTAATATATGTTGAATTTCACAATCATCCCCCACATATTAGATAATTCAAAGTAAGCTTTGAAAAGATGAAATCTTTGACTTGGTTCTCAAATGAGATGTATTGTATCAGGCTTGGTGTAGCTATGCTATATAAACCAAACCTAGACTGGTAGTACTTATCACACAATTCAGTTGGTGTAGTTATGATATATGAACAAAAAATATGTGGTGTATGATAATGGTCTACTAATCACAATACATTCCCACACAATCATTTGTTGTTTTTGCTGTATTATGCTTTTAGGCCATGTGTCTGCCCAGTATTCATGAGTGATTTAGAGATTTTCCAAGATCTCATGCAAGCAGCCCCACTTGACACATATATAGGTGATTTCATTAAGTGTATGCTGTAAATCACAACCACCTATAAAGGATATAAAATTTATTAAAAACTTTATAAAATGCTAAGCTTTCTCATAAACCTTAACTATAAAGTTTTACCTCTCACTAATGCATCATTTAGCACTTCCTCAAATCATAGGAAGAGACTAAAAAGGAAATTGATTGATATCAATTTTAGTGCTAGTAAAACTAACAAATGACTTGTTCTTATCCATATGAATCATCTTCACGGGATCCTAATCATAAAGGTTAGTTATCATCATTGTCTATTTTCAAGTGGCTTTAGTCTCATTCCCCTCTATGTTTCTAATATCATTTTTCTTCCCATGGGTTTCTTTAGAGGATATGCAAAGTTTCCTTCTAACTTCACAAAATCTATTGAAATCATTCCATCATTTAACAACTGTTTTATCACATTATGTTTCAATTGTATATGTCTATTCTTACCATTGTAAGTTTTATTTTTCATTATAGCTATTGCTCTTTGCGAATCATAATGCATCGACATTGATGGTGTTGGTTTCATTTCTAAAGGAACGTTGGCCAAGAAGTTTTTCAACCACTCAGCCTCAATGCCATCCATTTCTAGAGCAAGAAACTCGTATTCCATTGTTGATCTAGCTATAATGGTTTGTTTGGATGATCTTCATGTAATTGCACTACAACCAAGTGTAAATACATAGTCACTAGTGGATTTTGTCTCATGTGAATCAGAGATCCAGTTAGCATCATTGTACCCTTCTAGTATATTGGAAAATCCACTGTATTCAATACTCTCAAATATCTCATGAGTCTAGCAAGTATTTCCTAATGATCTTTATTAGGATTATAAATGTTCTACTCAATCTACTTATTGCATAGGCTATATATGGTCTTTAGAAATTCATTAAGTATAGTAAGCTACCAATAATCTGGGATATTGAGTTTGAGAAACTGGTTCTCTTTTATTTTTCATTAGTTGAGAGTTAGCGTCATAAGGGGTACACACATCTATCAACATCACAATAACAAAATAGAGTTAGTGTCATAAGGGGTACACGCGTCTTATGAGTTTGAGAAACGGGTTCTCCTCTGTATTAATGCTTTGTATCTTTACTTACATTTACTCCACTAATGGAAAAAAAATTAGTATTCACATTATCTAGTAAATTTAAGTAACGAGGGGTAGCTGTAAGCACCAATTTTTTATCTAGCTTTTTCCTTTTTGAATATAATTAAAAAATTAAAAACACACAATTTTGGCATGAATCATAACAATCTCAATAACCCAGAAGTTGAAAAAATACATATTACATTAAGAGAAAAAATAAATCATTTGATTATTACATCTCATTAAAAATGAAACAAAATCAATAAAGAAAAAGAGGAAGAACAGAGATGTTTGACTAGAGCTCAGACGGACAACAACTTCTCCATGATCTGCAGTAGACCTCTGGTGCCTTGAGCTATTTTGTTCCCTCAATGGCTTTTTACAAGTTGTTCCCAAACGTGAAATTTGTATTAAATGCCCTTTGATAATTTCAAATTGAAATCCTACAATGGACACAATGAACATTATAAAAGGGAGAATGGAGATTAAAAAAGGGATAAAAAAAAATTTGAAGGAGGGAAGAAAAATTTGGAAGAAAAAGAGGATGAAAGGCTGACTATAAACAAACAGGTATTAATTTACACTACTCTTTTTAAAACTTAGTCACAAAAATAATAAGAATAGAATAAAAAACAACATCACTACCATTACCACCACCGGAAGAGATTTTCGGTGGTGTAGGTGGCACTGAACGATCGCTGGAAGCAGCACCGATGGGAGACTTTCTCCCCTCTTCTCCTTCACGTCTACAACTTTCTTTCTTTTAAGGATTTGACTTTCTATTTTTGAGAGTTATGTACAGGGGACACACATATGCGCCCCCTTTTAATAAATCTTCTTTTTTTTGAAAAATTTTATATATTATTAAGTTCACCCCCCTATGGTGCTATTCACACCCCTTTTAGAGTTTCATGGCTACGCTACTGTTCCCACCTCCATTTTCCACTATTCGCACCCGTTTCACAGCTCATGGGCCAGTTTATGGTTCACACCTCCGTTTTCTGCTAGCGCACCCCCTAGCTCAAAGCATTAGTCTATTTTTTGTTCGCACCTCCTTTTCCTGCTAACGTACCCCTTAGCCAAAAGCATTATTCCATTTTCTTTTTGCACCATTGTTTCCGCTAAGCGTACCTCTTTCACTTTAAGGCATAAAATGTGTTATTTTTAGCTTTTTGTGAGTATAAATAATAAGTTTTTTTATTCTATTTATTCTATCTTTTTCTTTTATTTACTTTATTTTTCTTCTGGTTAACATATTGTGACGAATACATGAAATAGTAAATAGTAAAATTTTGATTAAATCAATAATAATAATAATGTTAATAGTATTAAATTAAAAAATTAAATTTAATAATAACTATTTTACATGTTTTTCGAACTTAAATATCATAAAACTTTTAACTGTTATAATTATTATTACGAAAGAAATATTTAATAATTATCACTTTATATGCACTTCTAATTTGGTTTATTTTATAAATTTTTAATTGTAATAATTATTATTACAACATTTTAAAGGAAAATTTAATAATGGTCACTTTAGATGCGTTTCTAATTTGACTATTACAGAAATTACAATAACCACTTTAGATGCACTTCTAATTTGGTTTCTTCTATAACATCTCGGTTATTATAATTACTATTATGTTATTTAAATTATTTAAAATAAATAACAGTCACTTTGGATGCACTTCTAATTTGACGATTGTAAATTATAAAAAGATTATAATAATCACTTTGGATGCACTTCCGATTTGATTATCGTGAAATCCTTTAATTTTTTTTTACGTAAAAACATAAAACATAAAGTTTTAATTATGACTACTTTAAATTTACTTTTAATTTAGTCAGTATAAAAGCTATCTTAATTTAGTAATTGTCACTTCGGATGCACTTCTGATTTAGTGGTTACGCTAAATAATTATGGTAACCACTTCGGATGCACTTTTAATTTGGTTGCGTTAATAATATTTCAAAATAAATCCAAAAATATTGAAAATTTTAATTACTAAAATTAATACACTAATCATTTCAAGAACTATGTATACTCTGATTGTCCATTATATACGGTGATACGTAGGAGCAAGAGTTTACTCTTGTTGAGCCCCAAAATATAAAAATAAAATAAGTCAGTAAAAATACTAATAATATTTTTACGAAAAATTAATAGTTTTTTTCATTAAAATGTTGAAACTAAAAATAAAATAAAAAGTAGTCTTTATCTTTTAAGGGTGAAATAAATAAAGTTATTTAACTTTTTACATTTAATTGGAGGTATGTCTTTAAGACGGATGTGTATGATGCTAATACCTTCCCTACGTGTAATAGATTCTTGAACTCAAAATTTGGTTTCGTAGACTACATTTCTCTAAAAGGTTTTTTCAATGATTTCCTAAATAAATATTGGTGGCGACTCCTCTGATTTTCAAAAAATTAACTCTCCGTTGTCCCGTTGAAACCCACGTGTCAACATATGGCGACTCTACTAGGAACTTTTGAGAGTCCAACCTAAATAATTAAATATGCAAAATTGATAAATTTTCTTTATGTTATTTTCACCCCTTATTTATTTATTTTATTCATTTGGTTATTTGCTCATATTTTTCTTATTTATTTGTGTATTGTTTTAATTGAACTATAAGTTAGATAATGTATGTTTCTATTATATATGAAGTAATTTAAGATTTGCCGCGTTACATACTACAATACACTTGTCACACACATGAGTGAGGTCCTACACTCGATCCTGAGAGTAAGTTAGGGAGTGAAAGACTATTAGTGGTACCGTTTTAGATGGACTTCTAATCTGGTCTTCACAAAAGTCTCATCTAAAGCGTGACTCTTTTTTGTGAATGCCCACACTTTGGATGCACTTCCAATTTGTGAATGTATTCTAAAATGAGTATAGAGCTCTAGAAAACATTTGGAAAGGTACAAAGAGCTATCAACCAGTGAGACTCACTCGTTAAAAAGTCATTAGTTCTATAAGGTAGTTGAACTCCTCTAGGTATACCAGTCTAGGACACTTGGGGCATATTTTCTTACTTGCCTTTTTGTTTTAGCATGTAACTTCCTTGTTCTTTCTTTTAAAAGAAAAGAGTGGTATGATAGTTTCTACATGCATAATCATTCATATACATTCTTCAATAAAGCAGGTTTTGGAGAATCATAAAATCTTGTTGATCGAGAATATCCTAAAAAAAGACATGGGATCAAATAGCAAGACAAAAGGAACAGTGCTAGTAAAGGTTATAATGCTTGATATGAAGTTCTTGGATCCCTTTAGTAGTTTGGTGAGAGGAACTAAATGTGTAGCCTTTGCAAGAAAGTATGGGAATATCTTGGATTTGTTGGAGTTAAGCGTGCAAATCAAATCCATTTCTGCATTAACTCAAGTTTATGATCACCTCTAAGATGTTTCACTATTCAAGATTTCTAGATAGCACCTATGTTGGAAGAATATGAGTGAATTTTGGGGATTTCATTAAAATATAGCAAGCCATACCAGTATTCAGGATATCTTCCTTCGATGAATACGATAACAGATCTGTTAAAGGTGCAAGAGAAAGACTTAAGAGAGAATAAAATGAATAAAAAGGTTTCCACAAAATTATTTGGCAGAAAGAATGAAGCAATTGTTAGAAGAAAATGATTAGGAGGGTTTTACAAATGTATTGGTTCTCACCATGTATGGGCTTGTACTCTTTCCACACCTTGATGATTACATAGATCTATTTGCCACTATGTGTTCCTAGCTCATCGGGATAGAGGAGAAAATCCAATATCAGTAGTACTCGTAGACACGTATTGTGCTTTAACTCTTTGTTATTAGAAAGGGATGAAAAGGTTAGCGTGTTGTTTACTGGCATTGTATATTTTGTCTAATACTGGGCCCACGAACGAAAGAATTAATCACACCTTTCTTTTATAAGATGAACCAACTGAACCCAACAATACTCAGAAAAATTAACCATGCTTGGGAGCAAGTTAATAGGAAAGGGAAAAAGACAAGAGGAAGAGACAATGGTGCAAATGAAAGCTATCGTTAGTGGCTAAAGGAAAAGTTTAAGAAGTCAAACTACCTTTTCTGCAAAATTAGCCCAATCATTGAAGAGATTCTTATACAACCACCAATTGACATGAATGAATTCAAAAAACTTCAAGAAGCCTTGGCAAAATTTGAAGAAGAAAAAAGAAAGTTGAAGAAAGAACTGGAAAATTCCTGGAAAATAATGAAAATAATGCAATAGAAGAATATTCAGAAAAATGTAGTCATTAACCAAAGCTAAAAAAGAGCAAGGGATGAAAAGGAACTCAAACTCAAGACTCGAGACTGCTTAAGAGCTGCCAACAAAGCGTTAGGACTAAGAAGGCACGAGAGAGACAAAACATTGGCAGATAATCAACAACTAAAAGAAGAAATAAAAACAACAAAAGTAGCTAAAAAATGGGCACAGAGAATGTTCAAAGACCTCTAACAACAACTAGAAAAAGGTGGTGCAAGAGTTTGAAAGTAGACTCCAAGATGAAAAGAAATGCAGGCAAGAAGCAGGACAAGTTGCAAGGTTGACTCTGACAGAATAGAAGAAAGAAGGACAAAAGACACTTGATTTGATGAGCCATGTTGAAGAGCAAATAATCCTCATTAAAGAGCTTGATGCAGAAATCATATTTTGGAAAAGGGAATTGGGGAAATCAATCAACAAGGAAGACATTAAGGTATTAAATGATGAGATAGTTTTTTTGGAAAGACCATACATGAAGCTGCATGATTGGTAAATTAGGCGATCTCGAAAATTCCAAGAAGTCTCAAAGAAGTTGAAGGGATGACAAATTCTCTTTCAAATCCTAAGGAGATTAATTTTTTCCTTGAATATTGTAAAGAGTTAATGGAGAATTTGACAAAGATGGTTATAGTTGATGAAAAAGTGAAAATTTGGATGCAATGTACTTCTAGTTGAATATTAATGAAAGATGTGTCACTTTTGATCCTATGAAACCACTTTTCTCTTATGTCTCAAATATTCATGATCAAACAAAGAAATGTATGATTCTCTAAAGAAGGGAAGAAAATAAAATAATATACAAGGATAAAAATAAATAAAACATGATCATTTCATTCAATTCTCATGTCATATCATTTATCTCAAACAAAAAAAATTGTTCAAGTAAAGAAAACAACCTACGACACCCTTAAGGGACGCGTGCCAAGACAAGAATCATGGAAGGTGTTGTAGATGATTTGAAACAACAACATGAAGGACTGAAGGAAGAAGTGAACTAGATGAAGGCACAAATGAATGAGATCTTGGAGAT
This sequence comes from Psophocarpus tetragonolobus, assembly GCA_037954015.1. NCBI lineage: Eukaryota > Viridiplantae > Streptophyta > Magnoliopsida > Fabales > Fabaceae > Psophocarpus > Psophocarpus tetragonolobus. The sequence goes on along the minus strand of CM075688.1, from coordinate 19,522,748 downwards.
GCTAAAATTGATTAAAGGCATGAATAGGAATCCTTTAGAAGAGCCTCAAGCTACACCATCTCATTCACTTGGATTTAACCCACCTCCACAATTTAATGTTCAGGCAACTTTCCCTCCTTATGTTCTTCCTCTTGGTTACACACTACCCGTGATTACTAATGTTGTAGAGTTTAACCATACCAATTTTGTTGTAAACCCTCTATATGGCTTTCCTCTGGTTATACTCTACCTACTGTTAGCAACCCTGAAAATAATTCTGTCACATTTGCCATCATACCTCCAAGTAAAAAACAAGCCCTATGATTGAACCATGAGATTAACGATTCCCATATTCTGATCCAACATCCCACTTATACATCTCTAAATAATACCATTCCTTTTAAAAACCTCCCAAACAACCAAAGAATCACCCTAAACTAATTGATGTGTTGCCAAAGAAGTCGAACCCCTAGGAAGTAGGAGATTATAGACCCATATCGCTGGTGAGATGTGATTATAAGGTGCTTGCAAAGGTGTTGGTGAGAAGGATGAGAGAAATCATGCCTAATATTACTTTTGAGACACAATCTGCTTTTGTGGGTGAATTTCAAATTTTGGATAGTTTTCTTGTTGTTAATAAGGTAGTGAATGATGCAAAAATACAAAAGAAAAGTGTGGTGGGTCTGAAGGTAGACGTTGAGAAGGTGTATGATTTAGTATGTTGGTAATACCTCTGGGATGTAATGGAAAATATGAAATTCGGGTGTGGTTGGATCGATTTGATTAAGAAATGTATAGGAACAACAATATTATTTATGTTGGTGAATGGTAGTCCAATAGGGGAATTCAACATTGGGAGAGGATTAAGAAAGGGCGATCCTTTATCCCCATTTCTTATTGTAGCAGAATTATTGAGTCAGTTGATTAGGGTAGCTGTCCAAAAGGAGCTATGGAAGGCGTACGTGGTGGGGAAGAATAATGTGAGTGTCTCTCATATCCACTTTGCAGATGATACTATTCTTTTTGTTTAGAAGGATTAGGAATCACTTGCTGTAAACAGTGATGCAAAACTTTGAATTATTATATGACTCAAAGGTAAATTTTCATAAGAGTCAACTGTTTGGGATCAATGTGGAAGATCAGTGGTGGCCAAGGCGTCTGTGTTGTTAAATTTCCAAAAGGGTGATATTCCATTCAAATATTTGGGATTACATATAGAAGGGAGAATGAGATCAAAAGCTATATGGAATCCTGTTTTGGATGTGATTTGGAGAAGACTATCAATGTGGGAACACAAGAACCTGTCATTGGCTGGAAAGGTTATACTTATAAACTCAGTATTGTTGGCACTACCCCACTACTACTCTTCCTTCTTTAAAGTCCTGTTAGGTATTGTTTCTTCTCTTGAAAAAAATTTCAAGCAATTTTTGTGGGGTGGAAATGATGAGTGTAGGAAAGTAAATTGGATGGCATGGGAAAAAGTCTGAACATCTAATAAGGAATGAGCATTGGAGCTTAGGAAAATACGAGAGTTTAATTTGGCTTTTTTGGGTAAATGGAAATGGAAGTTAAAGGTAGAAAGAGATGAGTTGTGGGCACAAGTGTTGCATTCTAAATACGAGTCTCAGGCAGGGCATGGGTTGTTAAAGGGTATGTTAGTGTAGGCGGTGGATATTCACTCTATAAAGGAGCATATTGAAAAAAGGTGGTGGTCACGCCATATTATAAGAAAGTTGGGTGATGGAGATAGGGTTATGTTTTGGCAGGATAAGTGGTTAAGGGAGCAATGTTTGAAAATTTCCTTTGAAATACTGTATACATTATTGGTGTCCAAAAATATTATGGTTAAGGAGATGAAGGGTAAATTGGTGGATTAACAGTGGAATTGGAGAAGGAAATTATTTGTGTGGGAGAAGGATTTGGTAGCAAGACTAGTTACTCATTTAGAAGGGGTAGTGTTAAGATAAGGACTAATATATGAGTGGTATTGGAATACAGATAGCTTTGGAAAGTATGGTGTTATTTGCATACAAGATATTAACCTCTGGAGTGGAAGTTAATCAGATGATGTTTTTTATGTTTGTTGGGTAGATGGGGTCCCTCCAAAGGTTCAATACTTGGTTTGGAGATTGTTAGTGGGTCGGTTACAAACCAAAGACAATCTGCATAGGTGGTAGATACTATCAAAGGAAAGAGTTGCCTATTCTTTTTGTGGAGTGGTAGTGGAAATAAAGTCCCATCTATTCTTTTCATGTCGGTGTGGTATAAGATATGTGCGTGGTAGGAATTGTGACGGTCTTGCAAAATCAATGCAGAGCCATTACTATCAAGTGCAAGGTCTAGTAAGTTCTAAAGAATTGTGAAAGACATGGTCTTTCGTGTGGTATGCCGAGATATAAGAACTATAGAAGACTCAAAATGCGATTATTTTTAAAGCTGAACTGTAGAGATAGATAATATTATTCAAGCGTCCAACTTAACGCTTGAGAGTAGTATCATGTAACAAGGTTAATGTCTCATTTCATGAATCCTTCATTTTGTACGTAATCTTGTTATCTGTGTTTGGTTTTTATTCTTATACCTTTTATGTACATTGCAAGTGGGTACATCTTGTGCTCGCATGTCTTTGTGATTGATATTTAATAAAAATTCTTTGCTTATAAAAGAAATACATTATGTCCTCCCTTACTTCTTTTTTAACCGTTCTTGTAAATCACATGTGGTTTACTTTAGTACTTTTTTTAATAGTTTTGTAATTGATCAATTTAATATTTTATATTTTAGTTCTTTGTTATCTGATCGTGCTTTCAACCATTTTCTCTTGCTAGTGTCATTAACCTCGTGTATTGGAAAAAAATTATCCCTAGCAATCCATTAGATTCTACTTTTAGTCCTTTTTATAAGTTATTGCTAGTGTCATTTTCTATCAGTACTGTTTTATTATTTTGCAATCCATCATGCTACTTTTAATCCATTTTTAACCCCTTTTTAAATTATTTAAGTTGATGTGTTTTGAAAGATTATCTTTTTTAATTACTATTCTTTTATTAGTTTTTTTTGTCAAATAATTTTTTATTAGTTAATCAGTATATATCTACACTTTTTTTTTTACGTTTAGCAATTTAGCTTAAAATCTATTTTTACAAATGTAAATGGATGTTTTTAGTATTTCTTTTATAAATTATTTAACCTAATATGTACTGGAAAAAATCTTTTAGTATTATCAATGCATTTACTCATGTTTTTAGTTCTTTTTAACAATTCTTATACATTATATGTGTTACATCTACTAGTAATCTTTTATCATTATGTAATTGATTGATGATTGGTTGTTTTTATTTCTCTTCTCATTTTCTCTCAATTTTTTTATTACTAACAATATGTCGTTTTTTAATACTCTTTTATCATTTTGCAATTGATCATGTTCATTTTAGTTTTTTTTAATCTCCTTTATAAATTATTGAAGCAGATGCATGTTAAAAGATGATATGTTTTTTACTACTTTTTTTATTAGTTAGTATACATCGTGTTGATTCGCACATTTTTAACATTTTACTTATGTTTTTTAAAACCATATTGGTAAATGTATTGGTTTATGGTGTATTGTTTTAATTATTATTGAATCAACGGTTAAATCAGTTTTAATAATATTTTTTATTATTAATGTACTATAACAATTAAGATAAAAAAATTGTATTAATGTTGTAATTATAAAAGAAAAAATAATTTAATACATCTTTATATTGCTAAGTTAAATTCCATTTTTAGTTATTTTTGAATTAAAAATTGGTTAATTTAGGAAAGTTAGGGATGTATTTAGCCGAATTTTTTTTTTAAAAAAAATACAAACTAGTTGAACCATTGGTTCTCACCAGTTTTACCATTTTTGATTGGTTTTTCGATTTTTAATACTAGTTTTTTGTTTCACCAATTTCAAGATTGACCAAACCAGTTACTAGATCGGTTCACCAATTTTTCGGTTGAACAGGTCTGTCCAGTTTTTAAAACATAGTATTTTACAATAAACTTCTATGCTTTTAAAATCAGAGCGGTGATTGAATCGATGAAAGTAGTGATTCATAGTTCATTGGTTCAATCGTTATTGTATCAGTGATTGAACCAGTCTTAGTAAAATAATACTTTTTTATTATAAATGTACTAAAACAATTAAAATTATAAAAGAAGAAAATATATTAAGAATGTAATTATGAAAGAAAAAAATAATTTTACTAAATATACCTCCACATTGCTAAGTTAACCTCTATTTTCATTACCTTTTAAATTAAAAAGAGTTAGCTTAGGAAAAGAAGGATTACATATAAAAAAAAATCCAAAAATTAAAAAAAAGAGTACCATTTGAGCCAGTTTTATTAGTTCTTGACTAGTTTTCCGACTTTTAAACCGTTTTTTTGCATTATGTTAACTAGTTCACCGATTTTTTGATTAAGTTGGCCAGTCCAGTTTTTAAAATATAGATTAACTTAAGTTCTATTTTTATGATGTAAAGCTTTAATCTTATTTTATAAATTATTTAACCTCATCTCTTTTAATCTTATGTTACAAACTAAAATCTTCTTCATTATAGGAACCAAATTTTCTAGAGTTCAAGTAAAAAAGTTCGAAGATTTTAATACATGATAAAATGAAAAAATCTCAATCACAAATGTGATCGTTAAAAAGGTTTTCCAAAACCTTTGGTGAATATAAAACACATAAATTTTATAAAATATATTTATCAAGTTGATGGTAATATTGTTTCTTTATTATGTAAAAATCAAGAAAAATTTAGCTTTTTTTTTTTGTATTTTTATGAATGAAGTAGATTTTCTACATCCTAAGGGAATGCATTTATCAAATCGTTGATAAGTTTATAAAAAGATATATGATTGTAGAAAATATTTGTCAATCTAATAATAATATTATTATTATTATTTCATCATGCAGACATGAAATAATACTAGCCGTGGGTAGGTACCATATATACCAGTTATTTCTAAGGTTATTTAATTTCTCTGTCTCAACATTCAAACACATGTGATACACATCTAACTGTAGAGAGATCACAATATACATTAGTACCTTCTTACTGAATAAATAGAAACTCGAGACAAGAGAGATCACAGATCAGTCCACCTTAATTATGCATAAGTTTGGTATGTTATATTCATTAACAAATTATTTTTGTTAAACGAGAAAAAATTAACATGTGTTTAGGATACTTGTTCTAAAACTATTTTAAGTCTTAATTATTTCAGTCAAATCAAGCAAACTTAAATAGACAATTTTTTATGTCTTTTTCTAATCTTCTCAAACTTAGATTTTTACTTTAAAAGTTGAAACGATGAATTTTCTTTGTCGCTCAAACAGTTGGAGCATTTTATAGATGATTGTTGTGACGAAAATTATGCTCAGCCTTTTTGTTGGTAAGACATAATTTAATAATTAAAATCCATCATTATACCCATGCTTTTAGAAATGCATTTGACTTTGTATGTCTTCATCCTTTATTTATTCCTCTTTGGTGTCAAATTGGAATCTTTCCTTTTAGTCTTTTACTGTATGTGTTTATTATATTTTTCGTACTTTAATATATGCGTGTGATAATTACTGTATCATGTTTTTACCTATGGTAGAACATTTAAAGTGTTTTTTTTAAGCAAGTGAGATATATTAATATGCACCAGAAGTATAAAAATAAATACAAGAATTAAGAGAAGTAAACATAAAGACAGAGAAGTGACCATAATACAGTTAAAAATTATTAAGATACCAAACAAGGATCTTAATATCCAATACCCCCAAAAGCCAGTAAAGTAGTCACCTTAAATGATCCTATCTAAATCCTGAGAGTATATTTATCCAACTTCAGAAAGGAGGACTTTCAATACATATGAGATAAATTAAGATGACATGGACAAATATGTCTAGACTACTCGAACCAATAGAACCATATTAGTTACCATATGTGCAGAAAGTTTCCTCCAGTAGAAGTCCCAGACAGGCAGCAGGGTTATCCGTCCACTCAGCATAAGAATAACCCCACTGCGGGTAAAAACCTCTAAACCAATTCCAAGCACAAGCTAACATTTGATGGGATAATACAGATAGATCAAATGTTATATTCTGAAAGATGCAGTTGTTTCTCATGATCCAGATGTTCCAAGCAATCACTAACCATGTAACCTCCCATAGAGGGTATGTGCTATATGGACCATGCCAGTAAAGGTATTGCCAGTAGTCTTCATAAATGCTCTCAGGAAGGGCAGTAAGGATACCACATTATCTATACCAAGATAGTCATACTTGAGATGAGAAAGCACATGTGAATGGAACATGGGAAGCAGTTTCCATGTGACTGTGGCAGAAAGGGCAAGACACTTCTTCATCTTGTAGAATTCCCTTGGCTTGCAAGTTGCTTCTTGTTGGTAGTCTGTCCCGAAGCAATCTCCAACGAAAGAATATGATCTTTGGAGGTGTCTTCATCTTCTAGAAGTGATTAGACAGACCAGAAGGAGAAGAATTCGATCTTTGTACTTGTGAAGCTGCAAAAGTAGATGAAATTGAATAAGATCCTAAGTGGTTTGGGATCCAAGACCATGTATCTAGAGTCTATCTGTATTGTGACACTCTCTAAATCCCTTTTTAATTGTCTCAACAACGTCTCTTCTCACACAAATAGTTCTCTCCTCCATTCTAACCCCCAAACCCACCTATCGTCCACCCAATTACCCACTTCACTAACTTTTGGTTCCTTCTGTATGGAGTTTAGGAACAACCTATTGTATTTTGTCTTCAAACAGTCATAACCCAACTACACATTATTCTAGAACACTTGAAGTGAGTTAATATCTTTATAATCTAGTGGCACCTATGCATTTTTTTAAATAACTTTAACTTCATTTCAAGCTCTAACCTTTTTTTTTTTAAAAAAAAAAAGCAAACAAAGCATTATATCAACTCAGTGAAACAAAGCGTTTCAGAAATTATGTAACATCCAAAAAATATAGCCACTACCTATACATGTCGACATGTGGGTCTCGACGGGACGACAAAAAAATGATTTTAAAATCTGAAGAGTCGTCACCATTGTTTATTAAGGAAAACATCAGAAAAACCTTTAAAATAAAAAATGGTCGACGAAACCAAATTTGAGTTTGAGAATCACTTATGCGTAAGGAAGATATTAACACCTTAAGGTAAAGATTTTTACAGTGACATTCAACCACAACCCTTCATTCATGGTAAATTTGTTGACTTTACTCATTACTACTTTAAAAGTCATATAAATGAAAAGTCATGATTGAATGTCAGTGTAAAAATCTTTTACATTAATAGTGTATGCCAATTAAACTCATCCTAAGATAACAAAAAATAAGATTTTATTATGAGCATCATTATTATTACTATTATTATTATTATTATAAAAATATTATATTATTGTTATTATTATTTTATTATTATTGTTGTTGTTATTATTATACGTAACATTATATTTTAGAAAAGAGATTATTATTATAATTTATTTATTTATCTCGACAGGAGTGATCTCTACTCTTACGTATCTTCTCGGGTGCAATTGAGAACCAGAGTTTACGTAGTTCTTCTTAAATACATATGTGGATATATTTTTATTTTTTATTTTACTTTATTAAGCTGGAGATTTCTAACTGTCGCAACTCTATTTAAACATTTTTATCTTTTTATATTATTTTTGTTATTTTTTTAGAAATATAATTTTGACTAGTAATTTATTTTTTAAAGATGAGATTTAAGACAAAAGTTATCACAACTTATGCTTTAGAATCACAAGATTAAAAAATGTCACATCTAATTAATCCTTTTATCTCTATTAAAGAAATATTACAAATAAAAATAGTAATAAGAAGGTTAAGATCTTTATTATAACTTATACTTGTGGAATAATTTTATTATAGCTAGAATTAATTAATGGAGAATTTTAAATACACAGAATTATTATAATTTATACAAATTTAATTTTTTCATATATGAGATTTAAGACAAAAAGTTGTCACAACTATACCTTAAAATCATAAGATTAAAAAGATGTCACATCTAATTAATTCTTTTATCGTCATTAAATAAATATTTTAAATAAAAATAGTAAAATGAAAGTTAATATTTTTATGCTTTTATTATAAACTATTATTAGAAAGAAAATATATTGTTAATAACTAGGATTAATTAAGAGAGAAATTTAAGTACACCAAACTGTCACAACTCATATCCTTAAAATTTCGAAAAGTAAAATATTATCAAATTTGATTAACCTTTTTTTTCCCAATAATATCATGTATCCAAGTTAACTACTTACTCTCTTTTTTTATTAGCTAAATTCATAATTATACCATTTTTTTAATTTATTACATGCCTAAGTAAAGTAAAAAGCTATTGTATATAAAGAAATAAAAAGAAAGAAAAACAAACAACTCAGCATGTGACTGTGTGTGTCTATATATATATATATATGAAATACCATTGACCAAGACTAGGAGTGGGCTACGCCCATGTTATGCTACAACCACACTTGGCAAGAAGAATAAGCAAGATAACAAAAAAAAATTGTCCATTCATTTAGTTGGAAGTGCAATGCAGGGAAAGTAAAAAAAAAAAAAAACTCAAATCCCTAATATATTTCATCACATGAATGCTTATGGAAAATGATAGAGTAAAAAGGGAAAGAGACCTTGAGTAGAGATGAGTTCTAACACTGTTCCGCCGTGGGAAATTGCTTGGTGCATGCCCCACCTTCAGGAAAATGTCTTTTTCTATCTGTTTATTGCTTTCCTCCCTCCTCCTTCCATCCGTCTTTTTTCTTACTGATTCAATCTTCCCCTTTTATAAGCTTAGTTTCTGAATAATAATTTCATGCTTTTGAGAACAAATTCTTTAGACCATGATTTAAGGGGACTTTTTTGTGGCTTCCTAATAAAAAGGCTACTAAGAGGGTGACTAAAGCTGAACCAAAGATTTTTTTGTGTTGCTTTCTTGCAGACTCAGGTATAGGGAGGGAAAGGTAGCAAATCTCATGTAGAGTAAAGGGGTCCTCTTTCTCTTCACTGTTTTCTTCTTCTTCTTTTTTTATTTACTTCTTTGTTTTTTATTTATTAATTAATTTATTTGCATTTTATTTTGTTATTGGATTTGGCTGTGATTTTATTTGCAATGAGTTATATTTGTAGTTTGTAATATGAAAATTTGGAATTGAGGTTAAAATGGGAAGAGTATATGTAAATCAAAGAATACAAGTTAAAAAGAATTCTATTAGGAAAGGGATGATTGTAGATGGTTGGAAAAAATTTGGTTACTAATAGTTATCCCTCTTTACTTAGATTTTACTAAGTAATATGAATAATTTCGATTTTCAAACTATTGTAGTAACATATAAGTAAAGATGTGATGGATGCACGCATAGCATAAGCTTGAGCTAGGACTAATAAGAAAGGAACATGACTTGGATGAAACTTCAAGGAGCTTAGTTTATGACATGTTCCATTTAATTGTATTAATTTGACCATTTTTAGGCTTGTCTAAGCACCCTTAAGTCATTAGGATTTTAGGGGTGTAGTTAGTTTTATTTTTGGCCTTGTATTTTGACCTATAGGTTTTATTTTCTTTAGGAGATGTAAATAATCTCTTTGTGGAGTGTGTTAATTTGTTGGGTCTATCTAGAATGCATTTGGACGTGTGGTTATTAATTTCCACACCCCTAATTGCTTCTAAAACCCTTCTAACCAACACATGAAGCATGTAGGAGACATGTGGGCCCCCTTGTCCCCTTGTTTCACTCCACATGTGCTTTCTCACTCCTACATGGAGGATTCTTATTCCTTCTTGTTTTAATTTGAATTTTGGAGGTTCCATGTCATTTCCCTCCAAAATTCAATTTCAAACTAGAGGGAACATAGATCCATATTTTTAGGGCCATGCTTGGATCTTTAGTTGATTAAATTAGTGTTAGTTGAGCACATGCTAAATTAACACTAAATTAAGCCAAGTAAACCTTGTTTAAGCATGTTGGACATTCAACTTGAGGATCCTAAGCTCATGGTTCATGCTCTGCTCTATAAATAGAGCATTCCCCCCTTCATGTAATTTTTAACACTCATTTGAATGAAAATAATATTTCTCTAAATTTGAGAGCTCTTTGTTCTTAGAGAGTGTTCATGTTCTCTCCATTCTTGTGAGAGTCCTTGATGCTATTATCAAGGGTTCCTTCCTTTGTGGCTAGCTTCACCATGGCTTATCTCCTTCATTGAAGAAGTGGCGCCAATCTTCATCTCCATCTCCCAGTCTTTCACCTCCATTTCTTCATCCTTGGAACCTCTATGAGCAAGGATTTTGGGAGCATTCTCTTCATCAAGGATTCTTGAATCTTACCTTGGTAGGGATGCATCCTTGATGAAGATTGAAGAATCCCTCCCCAAATATAGCTTTATTTCTGGTTATGGTTCTTATTTCATCTAGTTTGTTTCTAAACACCCATTTAGTTCCTATGACATTCATACAGCTCTTATATGGCACTAGTTCCCAAAAATCACTTCTTTTAAATTGATTCTGTTCATCTTGCATGACTAACAACCAAAATTCACTATTTAAAGTATCATCCACACAAGATGGTTCAATTTGAAAAACAAAATTCATATGTTCACAGAAAAGATTTAGAGAATGTCTAGTAGTAACTCCCTTCTTAATATCACCAAGTATGTTGTCAAGGGAGAGATCTCTGGGTGTCCTCCATTCTTTGGGTAGAGGTTGAGTTTCAACTTCATCTTCATTTGAGACTTCCTTTTCCTCCAAGTTAATGGTGTCTTTTGAATTTTTAGGAGGAATATCAGTTGTACATGTATCATCATCATCTACCAAGGAAACTCCTTTTTTCTGGGGGTTAGATTCATCAAATACAACATGAACTGATTCTTCAACACACAAGGATCTTTTATTGAATACTCTATATGTTTTAGTACATACGAAATATCCTAGAAATACTGCTTCATCCGCTTTTGCATCAAGCTTGCCAAGATTATCCTTATTGTTTAGAGCAAAACATTTACATCCAAATACCCTCAGATGAGAGATATTTGGGTTTCTACCCTTAACAATTCATATGGTCTTAATTTTAAAAAAGGACAGATAAGAATTTTGTTAAGGACATAACATGCAGTGCTCACAGCATCAACCCAAAAATACTTAGGCATAGAATTAAATTGAGCATTGATCTAGCTAATTCAATCGGAGATCTATTCTTCCTTTCCACCACCCCATTCTGTTGTGGTGTTTTGGAAGCAGGAAAGGTTTGATTAATGCCATGCTCTTCAAAGAATTTCTCAAACTCCTCATTCTTAAAGTCACCACCATTGTCACTTTTCAAGGACTTAATTTTCAAATCTTTTTCATTTTGGATCCTACTTGCAATTTTAAGAAAAGTACGGAATGCATTATTTTTGGCATATAATAAAGCTACCCATGTGAATCTAGAATAGTCATCAATTATAACCAACCATATAAGTTTCCACCTAGACTTACAATTATAGAAGGACCAAATAGATCTGTGTGCAAAAGTTCAAGTGGTTTAGTGGTAGAAACTGAATTAATGAATTTAAAAGATTTTATAGACTGCTTTCCCTTTTGACATGCATCACTAACGCCATCTATAGAGAACTTTAAGTTAGGTAGGCCTACTACAAGATTTTTAGATGCAAGTCTATTCAATTGACACAAATTAATGTGTGCAATGAATCTATGCCAAAGTGATTATAAATAATCTTTAGAAGATAAGCATGTTATGTTTGACGATGAATGATCAATGTCAAGCACATATATATTATTCATTCTCATGCCAACAAACAAAACATGATTTGATGCATCACTAATAGTGCAACACTCATGATCAAACTTTATTTTAAAATTCTTGTCACATAATTGACTTATACTAAGCATATTGAATTTGAGATCATCAACAAGTAAAACACCATCAATCTTAATAGAGCCTTTGTTACCAAAGCTTCCAATACCAAGGATTTGACCTTTATTGTTGTTTCCATAAGTGACAAAACCGCCTGTTTTTGGTTGTAGAGAAATGGACTTGCTTTTATCTTCTGTCATGTGCCTTGAGCATCCACTGTCCAGGTACCACACGGATTTCTTTGCTTTAAGGCACACCTAAAAAACAAGTTAATTTCTTATTTTGGTACCCAAATGGAGTTGGGTCCATTTGGATTAGTAACAATTTTGGATCCTTTGGGAATCCATACATATTTCCCACTTGGAACTTCAATCCTCCTAATAAGGCAATTATAGGTAGTATGTCCTTTTATGTAAACAATAATGACAAGAGAGATAAGGTTTATAAGATTTCCTAGAATTGAAAGTCTTTTTAAAGGCCTTTTTCTTAGTGGTATTATGATATCCAAGACCAGCTTTTGAAGATATTCCATGTTGCTTTCCCAAAAGAGCATCAAGGTTAGCATTCCCCATGTTGAACTTAGAAAGTACTTTTGTAAGATATTCCACTTTACCTTCAAGCACTTTATAGTTAGCACAACTGCAGGAAGAAACATGATTGCAATTAGAAATGATTTTTAATTTCAAATTTTCATCTTTTAAAACTTCTATTTCTTCTTTGCAAGTCTTTTATACTGGTTTCATAATCCTTGATTTGCTTTTGAAACCAATATTGAAACGACTTAATATTTTAGCCTCACTATGAAATTCAACAAAAGCTTCTTGGAGTTGGTGATAACCACAATCACAAGAAGGGTCAGAGTCATAATCACTTGCCTATTTTTCTGCTTTGGCTTTAGTCATCAAACAGATATTAGCTTTTTATTCAGTTTCACTCTCACTTGAGGATGTGGTGGAGGCATTTTCTTCCCAAGCAATGTAAGCCTTATTCTTCTTATTCTTTCTAAATTTTGATCTAGTCTCTTCACTGTTCTGCTTTCTGGAAGGACAATCAGTTTTCATATGACTTGTCTTACCAAATTCAAAGCAAGTGAACTTTGGAGGAGTTGTATTCCCCTTCTTTGATTGCTTTCTGCCACTTTAGAACTTTTCTTTTTCATTCTTCTTCTTGATGAATCTTTTAAATTTCCTTACCATGAGACTCATGTCCTCAAATTCTGAAGAGTGTTAAGCCTTTGCCTTTCTTTGTCACTCTTAGTGCATTCATCATCACTTGACTGATCATGAACTTTGAGTATTAAGCCTTTGCCTTTCTTTCCTTTTGTTCTTTTTCTACCCTTCTAGCCATATCCATTTCATACTCCCTGAGTTTTCCAAAGAGTTCAACATTTGTCATGGTAGCTAAGTTCTTTGATTCAGTGATTCTTGTCACAGTGGGTTGCCATTTGTAGTTGAGAGATTTTAGTATTTTCACATTCAACTCTTCTCCCTCAAATAGCTTTCCAATTCCCTTTAGATGATTAATTATGTGTATGAATCTTTTATGTACATCTATTATTATTTCACCTTGATTCATGCAGAACATTTCATATTCTTGGATCGAGGTATTTTTTTATCTCGTCTTACTTTAGGTGTACCTTCATGAGTGACTTTGATTAGATCTCACACTTCCTTAGTTGTATTGCATAATGATACCCTGAAAAACTCATAACTATTCAAGGCAAAATATATAATATTTAAGGCTTTTGAATCATTCTCGGCATGTTTTATTTCATTAGTGGTCCACAACTCATGTGGTTTTTCAACGATTTGATTTTCAACCACGTATGCATGAATTTTATAATCAGTTGCTACAGCTTGCCACATGCCTCTATTTATAGACTCCATAAAAATTCTCATTCTTACTTTCTAAAAAGCATAATTTTCACCAATGAATAATGGTGGTCTGTTAATAGATGCACTGTCACTAAAAAGGTAGTTGATGCCCTAACATTTTTAAAGAAAAAATATGGATCGATATAATCTTGAATATTTCTCAAGATCCCGCTCTAATACCAATTGTTGGTACCAGGGGGAATCTAGAAGGGAGGGTTGAATCACCAAATTATTTTTCAAAAACTTTTCTATTCAACAGTATCATAGTATTTTCAAAACACCTCCTTTTTTAAATTTTCAAAATCTACCTTCTTATACAAAAGCGGGTTTTCAAGAATTCAACCCTTAAGGCATAGTACCAATCAATTCAATTCCTCCAATAATGATTTCAAATGAAATAGAAGAGAAAATTAGCAAGAATGATAAATCAAGTAATTTTGAATCAAAAGGAAAAGGTAGGAAGAACAAAAATCGAACCACAAAATATGAGTCAAAACCTAAATTCAAACTCAAGCAAATGATTAACAAGAATATGATTCGCAGCAAGAAAACTTAAAGAATCAATTACTTCTGCGAAAACCCAGTTGTTAGTGCTCAAGAATTCAATAAAGACTGAAAATAAAGAGTATAAAGAAGAAAGAATTTGCACAGTAATTTATACTGGTTCGGTCCAACTAACCTACATCCAGTTTACAGACTTAGACTTTCGCTAACCTACTTTCTACTAAAATCTAAGTACATGCACACCACACATACATATTTTAATCCCAAAAAGATTTAAACCACAAAAGAAGAGGCTTCCTCTTGCACCCCACAAGAGTTTGCTACACCGTGACACCCCGCCACTCACACGTCTCACTTGCAACACTCCACTACAAGATTCCCAACAATCTCAAGAACACCTCAAGAGATTGTTAACCTTGTGCAAAAACACAAAATAAGGGCATGGAACAATATCACCTGAAGTAAAGAATGCCCAAACGGAAATATTAAAACTCAATAAAGCCTCTTTCTTGAATCTTGAAAATGAAACACCTTCAAACCATAAAAAATAGGTATGCATCTTGGAGACAATTCTGAGAATATGTTTGAGAGAAGCAAACACTTGATTAGATTGATCAAAAGTTGCAAAATTTGTTTTCAAAATGCTTTTATATCAATTTTAACATAGGGTAATCGATTACCTACTTGATTACCTTATATCCTGCACAAAACTGGTCCAAAGTGCTTATTCTTGGGTGTAATCGATTACTGAAATCAGGTAATCGATTACCACAGAGAGAATCAATTCCTATTCTAAAAAATCTGGCAGGATAATCGATTACCATTTTTAAGTAATCGATTACCTTACTTAAAAATCCATTTTTAAAGCTTTTCCAGCACAATTCAGCCTATGAAATCTATCCAAGACCATCTCCAACACATTCTCAAGCCTATCTAAAACACACGATACAAGTACCACACCTATAAACATGTTTGGTACCATAAAATTGATTTAAGAGCAAAAACAAAGAGAGAAAAGCAAAACCAAAACTTTACCAAACTTCAATGTTGTTCTTTTGGTTCCAACGTGAACAAATGAGTGGCGGTTTAATTTCCACACCCCTTTGTTTGATTTTCACACCTCTCTAGCATTCACATGTGGGCCCTTATGTTCCCTCCATGTGGCTCCATTTACTCTTTTTCTCCTAAGTGATATCTAGTAGTCTCTTAATTCAAATTCAAAATTGAATTATGGAAGCTAGATTCACAATATTAGGATCTCGTGCCACATGAGGGAATATATATCCACTAATATAGGGCCTTGTTTGGATTTAATTCTTAGAATAGCTATCCTAGCTCATGGTGGACATTTAAGCCTAGGGAAACCTCTATAAATAGGCACTCATGTCTCATTGTATCGTTTTAACACTTTAATGAATGAATGTTATACTCACATTGAAAGCTTTGTATCTTAGAGTATTCTTATTATATCCATCTTTGTGAGAGCTCTTACATGGATTTTATCAAGGGTTCCTTCCCTTGTGGCAAATTTCTACCAATCATAGGTTATCTTCATTCAAGTGGTGCCTATTGACCTCCATTTTCTAGCCTCTCCATCTTCAACCTTGGAATCTATTTGGAGCAAGATCATGGGAGGAGCAATGCAAGATCGCATAAAGTGGTATCAAGAGCCTAATTCTTAGAGGCTCTTCTCCTTTTCCTTATCTTCTAATTTGTGTGTTTTTCTTCTTGATATCTTCATCTCGTTCTTCAACTTTTCAGCTTAATTCATGTTGTCATATGTTCTCCTTAATTTTATTGTTGTTATTTCTTATGGTTTTGAGTTTTAAAATTCCATATGCTATGTTCTTGTAATTTTATTTCTTGATTCAAATTTTATTGTTCCTTAATTGAGTAAGTGCTTATTTCTCTATTTTAAGATTTCTAATTCTGTCCTTGTGCTTTTATTGTGAAATTCTCATTTGTGAACCAAAAAGGTGATGCCACACCTCTGTGGAAAATATCACAACGTTGTAGTCTGTGTGTTTTGCTTCATAATTGTATGTTTCTTGTACTGTGAATTTCCTTCTCTGTTTTTTGTGTCTTGGATCTGTTTTTCCAAGTCCGATTTGTTTTTTTTTTTTAATTTTGATTTTACTCTTCATGTCATCTTTTTTAGTAGTCATGTGTAGTTCTTAATTTTGTCTCTTAATTTCTTAGTTTTAGCCTCTTTTAATTTTACTAAAAAGTGCGTTGTTGTCTTCTTTGAAAAATAGCATCTAAGAGATTCTTACCTCTTCAGTGAGTTCATGAATCAAGGTGTCTCACATGCTTGTAGTCTAAGCATGTTCTATTAAAAAAAATTCAAAAAAATTTAGTGCTCAATTTCTTCCTATTTCATCTTATTGCTTGAATTTTTGTAGCTCTTTTTGTGCTACTTTTGAGGTGATTTTTGTTTGGTTGTTTGAGATATTTGGTAGTGTATTCTTCCAGCAAGGATCTTGTTCAAAATAAGCTAGCTAATGCACAAAACCAACACTCTTATTCATACCTTAAGTCACTTTCAGTTTTAGTGCATTTTGAGTTAATTTTTGGCATTTTCTTGACTTGCACTTTTAGTAAAATCTTGTGGCTATAATTTGAAATGGCTCAGGCATTTCTTTTCATTGATTTTCTCTCTAAATTTCAATTAAAAAAAGGAACTAGGTGCAGCTGAAAGTTTTTTTTTTTAAAAAAAAGAAGCAAAAGAAAAGGCAAAAATAGTGAAAATACAAAGTAAAATAGCAAAACAAAAAATTGGTGTACCTAATAGCAAAGTAAAATTCTAAAGAGAGTGCTTAAACTTGATTGAAAGTTCTTGAACTTGCATCTATAAGTCTCAGCCACAACTAGTTTAAATTGTGCAATTCTTGAAAAGTTCTGAGTCATTTTATATTTTAGTCCCTATTCTACTCTAGTTTAGGATTTTCCTTAGTTGTGTCTACTTCTTTCTTAGCCTTAATTTTAGTTTTTTTTTCATCTTGATCTTTGAGTTATGTCTCTACTCATCTCTTCACTTGGATAGTGTCCTTTCTTAATTGTGCATTTCTTGCTTTATTTGCTACTACTCCTTACATTCCTTAGTTGCTTTGGTGTTTCTGCCACTTTTTTGTAGGGAAGCCATTGATTTAGGAGCCTTCCACAAAGGTAGAATATTAAGGAAGAGTTGAAAAGCCAAGTAGGACTTGAACAAAAGGAGGATCAAGACACATAAAGCGTGAGACACTTGGTGAGGAAGGCTTGGAGAGAAGACTTAAAGAATTTTCTTTCATTTTTGTTGTTTAATTCTTTCATCTTTCTAGGAAGTGTTGGATGCCTCTAAGAGACACTTCCTTTTGTTTGTAATAGCTCTTAGTTTTCTCGTTTAGGTGTGAAGTAGGAAGTGGTACATCTCTTCATACCTTAGGTGCACATTTTAGGTCATTATTCTTTTAGTTTTTTCCTTTTATTTGCTTTAAGTGTTATAGTGGTGCATTGAGTTCCAAAGGATCTTGCGCTATTAGGTGAGAAACCAAAAGGGTGAGATGAGTAGGCCTTACACTTGGTATGATTATACCCCTAGTTCTTTCCACAATCCAAGCTCAACCTTGTGTTTCATATTCCTATGATAAGGAAAGAGTAGCAAAAGAAAGAGAGTCATGTAGGGAGAGAGAAAGAAAAATATAGAAGAGAAAGGAAGGAAATAGAAGAGAATAGAGATGAAAGTGAAACAAGAAAAGAAAAAAGAAAAGAGAGAAGAGAAACAAAAGAAAGGGAAAAAGAGAGGAGCGAAAGAGAATAAAAAGAAATAAAAGAAAGAGAAGAAAAAGAAAGAAAACAAAGCAAGGAAATATGGGAAAGAGAAGACAAAGAAAGGAAAAGATATTGGGAAAAAGAGGGAATATTGGGAGAATGAAAGGAAAAGAAGAGAGGAATATTGAAAGAAAGAAAGAGAGTGAGGAAGGAAAAGGAGAGAACACACACTTAAACTTCAAAAATTAAAAAAATAAAAAAAACAAAGAAAGAAAAAGAGATTGGGAGGAAGAATGGTCTTAAAGAAGATTTAACTTTGACTTCAAAGGAGGATCATAACATAGAACAATCTTTAAACTAATCCTTAAAAGCAAAGTTGAAATTGAGATTGTGGCAAAAACTTTTGAGTACATTGAACCACAATCTCAAGTTCAACTTGAGTATGAATCTCCATCAAGCACTTTAACATGTGTTAGACTTATGTCATTACCTATTGAGATACAAAAATAATCTCAAGTCCAATACTTGGAAAAAATTGAGAGGGAAGTGAATCTTCAAGAAGATTACTTCTTGAATTCCAAGGAGGATATTACTCAAGAAACTTCTCTCTTGGAGAAAGTTAAAAGTTAGGTTCCGCTAAATACTTCTCCAAGTGTAGAGTTTGAACCATCTACCTTTGAGCTCAAACATGAGTCTTAAGCTCAAAGCTTGGATGAAGTTGAGGAGGAAGGTAATCTTCAAATGGACTACACCTTGGAATCCAAGGAGGTTCTTGAAGACGAGAAATCTTTCCTTGAACAAGTGGAAATTGAGGTTATGCCCCGTATCCTTTTAGCACAATGAATCATAACCTCAAGTTCTACTTGATGATGAGGCCAAATTTGAGCAAGAGATTGAGCATCAACCTTTGAAAGACCATAGCCAATCTCAAGTTCAAATCAAAGAGACAATGCAAGAGTGGTCCACCACTGGGCCCATTATTCTTTCTTGGGGTGAACAATAAGACAAGGTACTTAGCCTTCTTGGATAGGTGCTCCAATGCACTAAGACTAGTCTCACCATCCACTTCTGTACGAATGAGACTACCACTTAGTGCATTTGGGGTTGATTGGGGAGTTGTTGTATGGAGGCAGATGCACAACAAACATTTTTCAAATCTTAGTGAAAACCTCCACTACCCCAATCCTAAAGGGTCACAAAAAAGACCTCTTACCTTCCCTATACTCATAGATATCCATTTGTTTATCCCCTTACTTATTATTTTGCAAGATTGGAAAAAGAGGAATAAAGGCCTCAGGATTTGATGTCAAATCCCCTCCAAGGGGGAAGAGTTGATGCAATCTTGCCTATCATAGAAATTAACTAGGAAGAATAAAGAGAAGACATGACAAGGAAAGAGCATAGTGAAGATATTTTACACCATAGTCTTAGAAATTAATTGTAAATATTGTTTTTTTTTTAGTAATTTTGGTGGGTGCATTTAATATTCTGTGGGCTTCTATTTTTGGCCATTTCCCTTTATTTTAGGAGCATGGGGTGTCATTAGTTATTCATGGGGAGTGTATGTTAGAAGGTAGGTTTTTTAGAACAAGTGAGTGGTGGTTTAATTTCCACACCCCTTGTTTGATTTCTACACCTCTCTAGCATCCACATGTGCATGAGTAACATGTGGGACCTTTATGTTCCCTCCTTGTGCCTCCATTTACTCTTTCTCCTAGGTGGCATCTAGTAATCTCTTAATTCAAATTCAAATTTGAATTAAGGGAGCTATATCCACAATATTAGGATCTAGTGTTACATGATGGAACATAGATCCACTAAAATAGGCCTTGTTTGGATTTAATTCTTAGGATAGTTATCCTAGCTCATAGTGGACGTCCAAGCCTAGGGAAACCTTTATAAATAGACACTCACCTCTCATTGTATCATTTTAACACTTTAATGAATGAATTCTAGACTCATATTGAGAGTTTTCTATCTTAGAGTGTTCTTGTTCTCTCTATCTTTGTGAGAGCTCTTCCATGGCTTTTATCAAGGGTTCCTTTCCTTGTGACAAGCTTTTACCGACCACGGCTTATCTTCATTGAAGTGGGCCTATTCACCTCCATTTTCTAGCCTTTCCATCTCCATCTTCAACATTGGAATCTCTTTGGAGCAAGATCATGGGAGCAACAATCCAAGATTACATCAAATTCCTTTTTTATGATGACCAAGCAAATCAAGCATATAGATATTTCCATTGATTCAAGTTTATTTTGATTCATGATCTGCAAAAAGAATATGAATGAATGATTTATGGTAGAACAATGATATTAGAGAACATGAAATTTGTTTAACATGAATTTTAATTAATTGAAATTTCATTAATGTTGAATAACATAGGTACAACTTGATTAATCAACAGACCAGCAACAATACTCATTCTGAAATCAAACATGACACATGAAACAAGCAAAATGAAATTAACAAACATTTAACAAAACAACTTAAACACCAATAACACGACACATATAATAGACTAATACACAATCCTAAGTGCCTAAGGTTAAGTGTGAAACTCCTAATCATCATTTTCTTCATCTTCCTCTTCATCAATATCACCAAAATTATGCTTGAGATGAGCTTCTATAGAGTCCAACTTTCACATACAACATGAACTAATTGACTCTAAAATTCCTAATTTGCAATATGCCACTCATATAGGCTATCCAGCTTGGATAACAAAGTTTTTTTTTCAAATGGAGTGAGTGGTCTTTCTTTTGTTTCTTCTTTCTAAATTTCTGAAAATTTGGTCGTGCAACAATTGTGTTTCCAATGTTTTCTGTGACATGTGATTCAATAGATGGAGTTCCAACTTCCACCTGTGGCAGTTCCAAATACAATTTTTGAAGCATTTTTCTCAAAAATTACTCCCTTCAACCTTTGTATAGGATCAATTGTATCATCCTCGTAGATCAATTTTTCATCTTTGAATTTCAATCCTATATGACGAAGTGCCTTAGTCATCACAACATGATAACATGTCATAGAATCCTTTCCTTACTTCCGTCATATGTACTTTGTATAGTCAAAGATTCTCAAAAGAAATACACCATAAGGTAAGTGGTAGTCAGGTAGCCTTTTTGTTTTCAGCATGTTCTCCACAATGATAACAACTCAGTCTATCATTTTTGTTGTGTCCTTCAATGCGTGTAGAACAACTAAATCATTTGTTATCGGTTGAGTGTGATTGAATCATTTAGGTATCAAAATCCACGCAATCGTATAGGCAAAAAAAAAGTCATTCATCTTCATGTCTCTAACACCAAAATATCTAAAGTATTTTGTCCTTGGAGGGTTCCTTAAATAATTTCTGTATACAGCACATTTCTTGAAATTTTTAACTCCCCTTATCACCTTGTGTCCTTCTTTGGGGAATCTTGCAATCTCCTTCCAGACTTAATCATTCAGCACAACATTCACCCCTTTGACCGAAGCAGAGATCTCACCATTTACAAACTTTGCATTACTGGAAAATACTTTTACCTAGTTTGGATAGTAGGGTCCTTGCATCCCGACAAATGAGTTCAGACCATGTCTATGTAACAGTTCTTGAAAGACGAATCCTTCTTCCTTAAACCACAACAAATCCATAAATTTGTGAAGGAAGAGCTTTCTCTCAGACCAAAAACGTTTTAAAGCTCTTCTGCATCCTCAATGAGAACAAAGTTTCCTTCATTCATTGATGTGTTTTCTTCTAGCTCTTGTGGGTGAAGATGAGTTTGACTCCTTGTGGACATCTTCCTTGGTCTCTTGACAGGATGTGGGAAAACCATGGATGAGGAAAAAGATAAAGATGACTAGAGTTTCAGTGTTTGAAATTAAGAGAGTGAGAATGAGAGAAATAGTGAACGTGAGTAGTGAAGTGGGTGGGTAGCTATTAATCGATTAGAGTTTGCTTAAAATGGAATAAGAACACAATACACACATAAAGTAATGCATACATGTTGTTTGAAGTGGCACGAAGATTTAAGATCACGAGTTTGCAACGTTCTAACACATTGGAACTGGTTTAATCGATTATTTACTTGCCGATTAAATTATGCAGAACAACACTCTTTCAGGTTTACTGGTGCATTTAATGTATCAGACCCTGTATTAATTCATTAACATAGAAGTTGTGCAAAACCAAGTTTAATTTATTATTTACTTGATTTAATCGATTAACACAGTGAGATTTAATTTTTCAAGCATGAAACTTATGAAACTTTTGATTTAATAGATTAAATTGAGTAATTAATAGATTAAATCTGCCAGGTATTTTTCAAAGCGTAAAATTTCATTTTGAAAATTCCATCTCATTAAGCAATTAATACATTCCATCACAACTTCAAAGTTCAGCACCAATCCGCACATGAACATATCATAGGCAAGAATTAGGAAAAAATCAAGTATCAGCCAACTTATCTTTCATCCAATATACCTAATTCACTTAGAATTGTGAAAAACTTATCCTTAACTAATGGTTTTGTAAAAATATCAACAATTGTTTTACTATATTAAAATCCTAAATTCATCATTTTCAATAAATATATTATTTTATAAAGGATCAAAATGAACTTTTAAAAGTATAAAGTACTTAAATAAAATTTTTAGAATTTAATTAATGTATAAAAATAAAACAAATACTGAAACATAATTTATCAAAATTAAGATCTACCCTTAAGTTTATTTTATGAAAATGCTTTTTAAGCATGAAATAAATTTAAAGGTATGATTTTTTGTATAGATGAACGTGTATAGTATTTAACAAAATTAATAAATCTATGATTATAATTACATATTGAAACTAATTTGATAGAGTAATAATATACTACCAAAAAAAGTAATATTTACTTACATAAGTTCGTTTATATTTAGCCTTTTTTTTTTTAAAATGATCTAAAGTCTGATCTTTTTAAATTTTAACCAGAAAAATTTGTTTATACAAAGTCTAGAATCTAATTTTTCAATTTATTTCCTTAAAAAACTTAGTTTTCCTTGTTGTACATGATTTATACAAATTTAATCGTTAAATAAAATTCTTTATTATGAAAATGTACTTGGATAAATTACTAACTTTAAAAATAATTTTTATTAATATGAAAAAAAATATGACAATTAATTTATTATTGAATGTCAATATTAAAAATTTATACTATCAATATATTTAATTAAGTTAATACTTATGTATATGTAAAAGTATTTTCAAATTTTCATAAGATGATATTTCTAAAAAGATATAAAAAATATATGCATTGTTTGGTTAAAAAAAATGGAAAAAGGGAAGGGAGAGGAAATACACTGGACATATTATGTTTGGTTATGAGGAATGCATAGGTCCAGAGGAGATATTTTAATGAAGACGGGGTAGCTATTTTTTTTTAAAAAAAAAAAAGTATATTTTAGATCCTTGAAAAAGTTTCAATAAATTGCACACTTCTAAAACAATTTATGTATGTTTTTTGTCTTTTTAATTTTAAATTATCAATGTTAGCCCTTTAAATATTATCTAAATTATTTTTTAATTTTCTAAAAAAATCATTAGTCAAATCAATTTAGAGATTAAAAACAGGAAATAAAATAAATCCTCTCCAGTACGGAGAGGAACTTGACTCCTAAAAACATACCAAAAAAAAAAAAAGAGTTAGAAAATGCATTTAATATTTTGAGATTTTTTAGTTACCCAAAATATATTTTACCCTATTATTCTCAAAAGGAGAAGATATTTTAAAAAATAATTTACCTTTGCATTTTTATGGATGCATTTGGGTAAGTTTTTTTTTTTTTAAAAAAAATACTTATTTTAATATAATAAGCAACATCCTGATTTTTTTGTGTATGTGGTTAATTTGTTTATAGTTCTCTTATTATTTTAATAAGCAAATCATATATTTTTTATTAAAAAACACCTATTCTGAAAAGTATTATTTTACAATTACTGTTTTAACTTTGTCCAAATGCATTCTATAATTTTAAAATTCAAAATATAATCAAGAATATTTTATTTATTACAACTTAAATATTTCAAATCATCTTCATTTCCCTCTAAAGTCCACTGTTAAAGGAAGCAAAATTAGATGAAAAAAAAAATTCTCGCTTTCATTTTCCTCCTTTGTTAGAAACTAATTTTTTTTTTTTTGTAAAATAAAGTTTTATTCAGCAATAAGGAGCTAACCAAATCATAAGATGATAAATTGACCTACATACCAAGAGACAGTACCGTTTTCTAAAAACAGTCAAAACCACCAAGAAAAAACAGAGACACAACTATAACTTCACCCAAATGAATCTTATTCTCATAAAATAAAATTAATAACGAATCTTTGTAACTAGTCTTTTGAAGTAACAAAATGTGGATGCGTTCATTTGAAAAAGAATTCATTTTGAGATAGGCAAATAGATTATATTGTAGCTATATATCCAAATTATCTTCAATTTTTCTTTTTTTTTTTTTCTAATGTGTTGTCAAAAGTGACATAAGAACGATAATAAAATGAGATAGATATGGATAATGGTTATACCAAAGCCAAGCCTGTATCTCTCACTTGCTCAAAAACCTGTCTGGTACTCTTTATTTTTTAAAACCTACGAGTATATAGGATACTTGCCAATATTTTAATTTTTTTAAAATATATTTTTACACAAAGTTTTATCAAATAAATCCTATATTTGTTAATTAGAAAGTTTAGAAATAAAACTATACTATTTTCTACGAGATTAATTGGATATAAAAATATATTAATATAATATATATATATATATATATATATATACAAAAAAAATATTTAATACCAAAAGATTTTCAGTTTATATTACCAACATTTTTATAATAAATAATTCTAATTATGTACTTTTTATACAAGAAAACATTGATAACAATGAAATTTGCCAATTAATATTTTAAGTTGGTTTATTTCACAAAAATATTTTTATTTTTTAAATTAAATATGTGTAATATTTTAGTTTAGCAAGTAGTGGTATTTGTGGTACAAGTATTATGATACTCGTATTCGTTAAGGAAAAAGAAGAAAAAATATATACTCATGGATGACAAGTACTCGTTTAAATTATCCACACAGATAAATATATGTAGGTATCCTCGGACATAGATTTTTTTGTCATCTATAAAGTGACATATACCATTAGCTGATAGTATCCTGAATCTGCAAGTTATCTGAAACAATTTTGCAATGGCTGATACACAAGTTGATGGAAATAAAAGAAACCTTAAATCAATAGATACAAGAGAGTATAGTATGTATAGAGAATTAAATATAAAAGGATAGAGGAAAGAGAATTTGTGTACCTCAAATATATTGAATTGAAGTTCTTGATTTTCAAGAACAAAAAAAAACACTAGGAATGATTATTGTAGATATATGAGTTCAATAAGAACTCTTGAGGATTTTACTACCTACTTTCTAGGGGATTATTTTAGAGAATGTGTATTGTTACTGTTGTTATAATTTGCTTAATGGGATGACAAATTTATAATCCCCCAGGGT
This sequence comes from Psophocarpus tetragonolobus, assembly GCA_037954015.1. Classification (NCBI taxonomy): domain Eukaryota; kingdom Viridiplantae; phylum Streptophyta; class Magnoliopsida; order Fabales; family Fabaceae; genus Psophocarpus; species Psophocarpus tetragonolobus. The sequence continues at coordinate 19,497,192 of CM075688.1, read as the reverse complement.
AGGCAGAGACCCCTCAAATGGGCTTTTTATGATTGACTCAACCCATCACAGAGTCAATCTTACTATAATCCCATTCAAATAATCATAAAGATATTATAAGATATGATTATCACCAAATCTTAAATTGCCAGATAATGATAAAATATAATTGATTAATACCAATCCACTATTATTTCCAACATTCTCCCACTTGGATGGTATTAATCAATAATACAAAGATAAATCATTAAGCTAGAATGACAATTATAGACAAATCTTATATTAGACAATGAGAAATTTGAGCTACAAAATAATATCCGATAGGGATATATATCATAAATATTTCTCATAAAGTATATAGAATAATGTAGTTCAATAAAATGATACTACATGGTCTCAAGCATCCAAAAATGCTAAGAGATATGTTACTAAAATGATATTACTTCACACATATCTCATAAGAAAGTTTTCAGACTCCCACTGATCTAAGACATCAAAACTTAATCAAACCATATGAGTTATAAAACTCCAAAGTTAAGTATTTGATCAGTGAATAAAAAAGTGTTTAATTAATATAATTTTTTTTACTTGAGTCCGAAAAATTATATAGGTGAGAAAGCATAATTTACATGCATCTAATTATTCATCATAGCCCAATAACATATGTAATTACATATAGGATACATAAATGCTCTATAATATTTGACATTTAACTAATCTGAGTTTAAAAAAAGAGTGACTATGTAAGAATCCAAAGATAAGTAGGAAATCCATAAATTCCCTACTAAAACCACATAGACACCTAGTTTATATAAAATGATACTCAGATTATTGTGGCCACAAAATGTCAATTGAGCAAACACTTAGATAATTGGTCTAAACAAAAAAATTCATAAGTACTTCAATAGTGCAAAATTGTACTCAATGGGAGTACTATCATAATAAGCACTTTTTTACAAAGTAGAAAATCATACTCGATAGGAGTATTGCATCTACAATATACTTATAGAATTTTGACCAAACAAAATGTGAAATTTTGGGTAAGGAAATGCACAATACTTAATTGCATACCAAAAGAATTAATGTGCAATACCCAACAAAATGCTCTTAACATCCATTAAAGATGTCTATTAAGATACAATGAATTATGTATCTCAATTAAAATAGGACAAAAATAAATAGTCAAGTCCTATAAAGTATGTCATATCACAATTAAATGTGCACAAGAATATATGACAATACAAATAGATAAGTCTCGAGACATGATACAAAATTATATACTTCTAAAATTTTGATCAATATTAAATTTGGGTAAAAGAGATGCACAATGCATAATTTTATGCCAAAAGGATTAATGTGCAGTACTCAACAGAATGACCTTAACATCAGTTAAAGATGTCTACAAAGATACAATGGATTTTATGTATCTCAATAAAAATAGGACAAAAATAAATAGAGAAGCCCTATAGAATATGTCATATCATAATTAAATGTGCACAAGATTATATGACAATAAAAAATATATAAGTTTCGAGAGATAATACAAGATTATATATACTCCCACTAATCCTTAATATACCAAAAAAATATTAGGATTATCATTAGGGTACACTAGTATTAAAAGTTCTAGTGATAGTGGGATGATGACTTTATAAGATAATAATAAAAGTGAATTAAAATTCACTATTATTCTACTTAAGGAATTAGAAAGTAGTAGAATAAGGAATGATTAATGAGAGAAGTGGTTAAAATAACAAGAATATGAAACCTACAAATTCATCCATAAGAATAAATAATTCTCACAAATGGTTTCATAATTAACCACATATTAATCAATCTTTACAAAAATATTGACCCCTATGAGGATCTTGAAAAAATAATTACATGAGTGAGAAAATAGATCACTTGATAATTTTACGTAGAATATGAGATCATAAGCAAATTCTCAAGTAATCATAAATAAAAATCAAGTGCTACAATAAACAATATTTACACACACTTGAGAATAAAACATGATTACATGCAGCGGAAGAATGAGACATATTCTTACATATATTAAGGATATAATAATAAATAGTCTCTAACTCTCATCACAATTTATAATGGACATAGGTTTATTTCTATATCCCAAAATAAAGCCTCTAGCTTTTACAAGAATACCATTAACAATATTATAAAATATGGTATGGAGAAATTAATCTCTTAAAATTTGGGATTCCTATATTGTCCTTACAAGAATTACATACTAATATTGCAAATCAACAGAGAGTTTGTTATACAAGAAAATATTTTACAAGAGACCAATATAAAATCCTTAATATAGATCCCAACAATGTGATCACAAATAATGTGATAGAATAATTTTATCAAGAACATTTGTTTTTGCACATGTATGATTAATTGGACATTTAAAGTAAAAAACCTTATATCACAACAATTTATTTTATAAGATATTAATTAAAATTCTAATATACAAAATCCTTCCACTTGATAAAGAAAAAATAAGTTGACATAACAAAAAAATACCCAGAGGGCTAAATAAAATTCAACTATTTCTTTATCAATATATATATATATATAGAAAATATGCACCACAAAAAATGCAACATTTTTTTTTGTTTTGAAGGAAAAATGTCCAATTAAAAGTTATAAGTCATTATGGAACAAAAAAAATGAGAGTGTAAATTTTGGTTCCATATAAATATAACTAAACATGATCAAATGAGGGAAATAAATTGAACATTACAAAAATAGGGAAACATTATGTAATTCTAAAAGTTCAGTTAAAAGAGAATCCCTAAAGAAATTACAATGTACTATAACTTATATCAATAAAATCCTAATACCGATAGGGTATAAAAAAATCATTAACATAAGCCAAGAAAAATACATTGTATAACACCAAATTACATTAATAACAATACACCGATAGAGTATAATTATCATCAATGTAATAAAAAAAATAATTATATCACAAAATTCACATAAATGCATCCAAAATAGTGAAATTATAATTATGTAAATGAAAAAAGAAATTATGCATATTGTCCAATAAATTTGCATAATTTTAATCATATATATTATATGACCAACATACAAAATTCACATTATTATACCCATGATAGACAAGTAATAATAATGCAAATTAATAAAGAAAATTATGCTCATAATAGAAGGACAATTAAGATTGTGCATAATTAATAAAATAACCTAAAATCAATTTATAAATGATAATTCAATATTAAAGAGAGTACAGTATAATTGGAGAATACAAATACTGTAAAGAATTATCACAATGAAAATAGGTTAAAAATTCAAGATTATAATAGTAAAAAAAAATTTAATTTAATCTTGAATTAATTAATTTTTTTTATACTAAAAAATACCAATAATATTAAAAATATTAAATAAATATGGTATTTGTGAAAAAAAAATAAGAATATAAAAAATTAGCAACAACATTCAATGCTTTTGAGAATGAATTTAACACACGAATCATCATACATGATCTATCAAAACGACAAAGTTCTCCCTTGACCAAATCACAAAAATATGGGTATAAAAATGAGTTCATGAACCACTTTAACACTTTTCAAAGTAAAGTTAACACAAATATATTATGTTGCCCACACAAATGACTCACATTGGTCAAACATAAAAAAGGAAAACCATTAAGTAATTTTGAAAACAATTTACCCCATAATTATTTAAAAGAAAACTAGGTTTTAAAGGGGTAGCACTTAAAAAAAAGTTTCAATATTAATTTACCCATGTAAGAGTAAGGGAATGAAACTTTAACATGTTATTTTAACAATAACAAGTAGCGTAAACCCTCATTTTTTTTGTGAAAAAGATAATAGTGAACTATATTATAAAATTTCACTAATAACACAAAAAATCTTCAATTCAAATTTAATTTTCTAATAGAAAACAACCATAATTCTCTAATAGAAAACAACCAATTGATGGAAATAAAAGAAACCTTAAATCAATAGATACAAGAGTATAGTATGTATAGAGAATTAAATATAAAAGGATAGAGGAAAGAGAATTTGTGTACCTCGAATATATTGAATTGAAGTTCTTGATTTTCAAGAACAAAAAAAAAACACTAGGAATGATTATTGTAGATATATGAGTTCAATAAGAACTCTTGAGGATTTTACTACCTACTTTCTAGGGGATTATTTTAGAGAATGTGTATTGTTACTGTTGTTATAATTTGCTTAATAGGATGACAAATTTATAATCCCCAGGGTAGGCAGAGACCCCTCAAATGGGCTTTTTATGATTGACTCAACCCATCACAGAGTCAATCTTACTATAATCCCATTCAAATAATCATAAAGATATTATAAGATATGATTATCACCAAATCTTAAATTGCCAGATAATGATAAAATATAATTGATTAATACTAATCCACTATTATTTCCAACACAAGTATCTTAGAAACTAAATTAAGTAATTAATATTTTAAAAAAATTCTCTTATTTATATTTTTGTCTGACCAGACTGTAGGTAAATGTCAATTATTCTAAAAGAAAACATCTAAAGAGAAGGTAAAAAAAAAAATGAAAAAAACTACCATACTAATAATGCAAAGTGGTGATGCCCGAGATAGATGTGACAAAAGGGTCAATGAAGAAGATAATTATTCAACTTAATCATGGATGCAAATACCATGGTCATGACATTAGATGCTCTTGTGACAGTCGAAATAAGCAATATTTTGTTCTTTGATTGGACAATAATGGTATTGCATATATACAATTCAATGGATCGTGATGTTGCAAATAATGTAGATGAACATCATACAATCGTAAGTGGTTGGGTTAGTTGGTGACGTTTATGCTTTGATTTGAAAGTGGCATGAAAGGGATAAAAAATATGTAAAAAAGAAAAGTAGATTAATTTATAAATTATTGATCGAGAAAATGATAAGAGTTTTGATTAAAAAATATATAATTAAATTATAATTTTATATGAGATTAATTGGTATAATAAATAAAGTCAACAAATGTATTATGAATGAATGGTTATAATTGAATGTCAACTGCACAATGTATATCAATTAAACTTGATGTATATTATATATATATATATATATATATATATTACTTAAAATTTGATAGTTTTTTACTTTTTTTTATAGGATAAAAAATTTAATAGTTTTTTACTTTTTTTTTATAGGATAAAATTCAATAGTTATATTTTATGCAACGAATTGACAAATGATTATAAACACTTGTTTCTCTGTTATCAGGTAATTCAATACCTGTGTTATAAGGTTATCAATTAGATTAGTTTGGTTTCTCCTTTGTTGATTTATTTCGAATGATTCAGCACGAAGGAACTTGGGTGGAGGATAAAAATAAAACTTTGAAGTTTTTAAATATTTTTTATTTTTTTATATTTTTAATTTTATTTAAATTATTTCTTAGAAATAGATAATATATTGGTTTGATTGTTTAAAGGGGATGTGGTTTTTTTTTTTTTTATTACTGTACTTGTTTGTGGTTATATTTAACAAGTACTTGAATTGGGTGGTTGAGAGGTGTTCTTTTGAAATATGGGTGGTGGATTCTTTGGAGATATGTTTTTGGTTTTCGTGTATAAGGGTTAGGAAGGAGTTATGTATAATTGGTTTGTGAGAGGATGGTTTCTTCAGAATAGAATAGCTTCTAAGAGAGGTGTTGTTTTGTGATTATTGATGTAGAAATGCTGAATCATTTTGTTTCACTGGAATATATATTGAGTTTGTTTTGTCTTTAAAAAAAAAAAAATGCCGACTGCTTATATAAAAAGAAGCACTTGATCTATAAAAAATAAAATAACAAATATTAATATTTTTATTATTTTTAGATGTCATAATTTTTTTTAAAATTAATTATTCACGAATTGTAATTGATAAAAATATCTCTTAATCGATGGAACAATGATTGATTTTTTTAATTATATTAATTTTAATTTTTATTCAAATTAATTTACTAAATTATTATTATTAATTTAAAATATCTCATTTTATATTTTTTTTAAAATTGACTTTATAATTTACTTTAGAGCTAAAAATAAGTTGGATTCACCTTCATTGTTTAATAGAAGTTAATTAATTGTGTGTTATTGAAAATAGCATCAAAATCTGATAATTAATTTAAACAAGAAATATAAATTAAAAATTTTTAAATGGTTAAAGATTAAAATAGCTATTGTTATCTTGTATCATTTCCATTTCCAGCAGCCATTAGCCATCTGATTGAAAGATAAAATGCAATGGCAGGCAAACTTTGGTCCTTGCTGTCATCCGCTCCCTGCACTAGATTGCAAACTTCTTCAACCGAGAGAAAGAAAGATGTTGGTCAGTTTTTAATTCAGGGAACCAATTTTACTATTTGAGAGTTTTTAATTTCAACAGTCATATTTTAATTTTTAATAACAATAGATTAAAATTTATTTTAGACATTATTATTTCTAATTTTTAATTTCTTGTAAGTCAAAATTAATTTTTTTATAAACAAATATTAATTATTAATATGTTAGCATTTTTTAATAGAGAGATTTAAATCTACACTTTTTTTTCCTTCTTTCTTTTCATATATAAACTTTGATACATGTAAACTAAAATTAATGTATTATTTTTTCTTTAATTTTTAAATATATGAATTGTGTTTCATAAATAAAAAATATAAAAATAAAAACATCATATGTGAGGTAATGTATGAGACCGTTCATAGTAAAAATTGTTAAAATAAAAAATTTGCTAAGATCTTGAAAGACAAGTGGGTGGGTTACTGAGTTCTATAAAAATTAAGTTAAGGTCTTGAAAGTTAGATTGTTATTAGAGATGCTTTTAGAGAATACTAATAAATATATGTGAAAGAATGTCATGATTTTATATTTTTTTTTTATAGATATGCACAATTTTGTTATCATGATTGAAAAAGAATATCATATTTTTATTTTTAATTTATTTAAATTAAAAACAAAATCATTAATATAATTAAATGGTTATCATTAAAAAATAAATTTAACTCTTAAAATTTGTATGTTACATATACGCATATTGTTTTAAAAAGAAACTCACATTGTTGTTATGTAGATCCGTTTCTAAAATAATTTTTTTATGATATCTTTGATTTAAACCGTCTGGAAAACGATCCCGCTAAAAATAGCTTCCGTAAGATAAAGTTACGTTTTAAAGTACAACATAAATGGCGAGAGAAATATGTCATTAGTATTGTTATTTTGATTTTAAAAATTCGTTAAATAAGTGTGTCCTAAGTCTGATTATTAGTCTAATAAAGCAACTCCTTAGGTAGGGTTGTCAAAGACCCGTAACCGACAAATTTAATAAAAAAAATTAATATTCAATCCATTTCAAACAAGTTGATTTAATGTATGATTTCGAATGGATTGTAATAGAGGAGTACAAATTTGATTTTTACGAGCTATTTATACTTCACCTAAACCGTTTATTTTATATATATATATATATATATATATATATATATTATTTTTTAGTTTTATAATGATAATAATTTTCTTGATTTTTATCTTTAAATAATTAATATAATTCATACTAATTATACTCATAAAAAAATACGTATTTGATATATTATTTTTTTAACCAATTGTAGAAACATTAATAATTTAACATTCATCTTCTTTAATTGAATATTTTTTCAGTGTAAAACATTTTTTAAGATTATGACATAACTTCTTTTTATTTTTATAAACTAATCGTTATTTGAAAGTTTATAATTTTTACAAAAATAATTGTGATGAATCAAAGTCTAAATGGCGCAAACTCGTCCAACCCGTAACTCACTCAACCCAAAAATTGTCCATATGCAAGAGTGAATAGTAAAAAATGAATAAAAAAATTTTAAAAGGGTGAGTTCGTTTGGGTTGAGCGAAATAGGTCTGAACCCAACTATCCCGACTCATTGCTCACCTCTATCTCTATGTATAAATTAGATTTATTTTTTAAGAATTTTATTGAATGAGAGTGTTTAGAATTATATTTGTAAAATTATTTTAAAATATTTTTATCCTTTTGTCTTTTTTTAATATATTATTTTTATCTATAATTTAAAATTAGATTTAAATATGATACTACATGATACATGATGAGGATCAAGGTTGTTTTATCAATTTTGGGTTCTGATTAGTGAAATAAAAGACTTGATTGGGACAAAGTTCTGTATTTGGTTTGCTTGTATTTGATACATGTGAAATGAGAGGAATGAGTTTATATTTAAAACGTACCCTGTTGATAATGAAAGTTAACTGTGTGCAATTGAATTCATAGAAATAATATTTTGCATCAACTATAACAAGTTAGTCTCAATCTCATAGCATGTTTAAGCGTATTCTGTTTATCAAACATCTTATAGCTGTCTTTATCAAACAAAAAATTAAATTTAAATATTTTAAAAATAATAACTAAAAAGCCTTGTATCATCATAAACCTAATTAATATATATGTATCAAACCATTATTTATTTTAAAATATATGTATAGTATAATTTATATATTAAGAATATTTTTGTTAAATATTATAGAATAAACGTTTTATACGATTTATGCTACAAAGTAAACTTTCACAAAAAAAAGTGCTACAAAATAAAAGAGTAAGATATTGATTAATTTGGTTTTATTTTTTAGTTTTTTAAAAGAGTTTTAAAAATAGTTTCTAAATTATTTTTTTTTGGAAGAAAAGAAAAAAAATTATTTAGTAAATGTTGTTTAAAATTTGATATGAAGATATGTAAATGAAAAAAATTGTTCATATTTATTGAAGTTTTATTAATAAAAAACAAAAAACAATTTTTTTTCTTGTGTTTAGAGTTTTTAAAAACTAAGAAAAACTAGTTATGATTTTTTAATTTTTAAAAATAAAAAAGTAAATTGTTTTTAAAAATTATTTTAAAAATCATAACTAAATAAATTTTTAATTTTTAAATACTAAAATACTAAAAATGATTATTTTTTCTTGAAGAAAATTCTAAAAACAATTTCACGCAAATTCCGCAAAACAAACACTAAGTACTTGTTTGGCAACAGTTTTATAAAACTGTTTTCAATATTTTAGTTTTTAAAAATTAAAAAACTTGTTTGGGTAATGTTTTCTGAAAACAGTTCTAGTTTTTTTCTTTTTAAAAACTAAAGAACAGAAATAGCTGAAAGTAGTTTTGTTTTTCAGTTTTCTATTTTTATTTTAAAAACTCAAAATACAATCTGAATATGTTGTTTTTTGCTTTTTTATTAATGAAATTCTAATAAATATGATTTTTATTTTATTTTTACATCTTTAAAATAGTTTTCAAATAAAACTTGACAAACAAGCTCTGAAAACCGTTTTTGAAAACTATTCTTAAAAACTTTTTTCAAAAATTAAAAAATAAAACCAAACCAATCAATTTTTATTCTATCTTTATTAATTTGAGAGATATTGATACTTCTCTTTTTTTAACCAATCAAATTGTAGATTTTATCCAAGTTATTTTGAATAAATTAAAATAAATTTTATTTATTTATAAATAAGTAAAAATTATTTAAATTTATTAAAAAATAAATTAAATAAAATTTATAATTTAATTGGGTAAAGAAAGAGAAATATCAATATCCTCAAATTAGGAAAGATAACCTAAACTCTCCCAAATAAATAAATATATATATTTACTGTATCTCGCTGATCCTAAATTTTTTTATCTTATCAAATTTTATTTTTCATCTTCCTCTGGTTCTAGTCCAATTGTACTGTATGTTGATGTTTTAGTTCCAAAAGTGCATAACATTTTTTAATTTTAAGCATCTCAGCACATTAAAATAATATTTTTAATATTAAAGTAGGTTATATAGGTTGTAAGTTGTAATAGGAGTGAATCCAGGGGCCTAACAAACAAAAGGATCGAGTGTGAGGAGCAGGTACGGGAATTAATGTAGGGATGGATGCAGCAGTATGATGAGAAATACTTGTGTTGTATAAGTAGTGTATTTGATGGGTTATTGAAAAATTAGGGTAGCGAAGGTAACAATGTGTGTGGAAAGTGGAAAGTGGAAAGTGGAAAGTGGAAAGTAATTTAAAAAGGAAAATAAGATGGTCCCCTATAAATAGAGAATGGTATTGTCCCATTTTGTGATGCCAGAGTTGGTTCATTCGAATTAGCAATGGCAGAAGCAAGGAACAGCCCTCCCACGGCAGAGGCCACGGCCGTACAGAAAGTGAAAAGCAACCTGGTGTTGCGTTCAACGTGGGCCGAACTGAACGGCGCTATGGGAGACTTAGGCACATACATCCCCATAGTCATGTCCCTTACTCTAGCGAGGGACCTCAACCTTGGCACCACGTTGATATTCACCGGCATGTACAACATCATCACCGGCGCCATCTACGGCGTCCCCATGCCCGTCCAGCCCATGAAGTCCATCGCCGCCCTCGCCCTCGCCGACCCCTCCTTCTCCATTCCCGACATCATGGCCTCCGGCATCCTCACCGGAGCCACCTTGCTCCTCCTCGGCCTCACCGGCCTCATGCAACTCGTCTACACCCTCATTCCCTTATCTGTTGTCAGGGGCATTCAGCTTGCTCAGGGTTTCTCCTTTGCACTCACCGCCGTCAAGTATGTCAGAAAAGTACAAGACTTGCCCAAGTCCAAGTCATTGGACCCACGACACTGGCTTGGCTTTGACGGCTTGCTTCTCTCCGTTCTCTGTGTCTGCTTTATCGTCATCGTAAATGGTGCTGGCGAGGATCATGATCATGACCATGACCATGACCATACCCATTCCCAACCCAGATCAATATTCATGAATAAAGTTAGAAAAATAAAAAGGGTTATTTTTGCACTTCCTTCAGCTTTCTTGGTGTTTGTGTTGGGTGTGGTGTTGGCTTTTATAAGAAGGCCTGAGGTGGTTCATGAGATTAAATTTGGACCCTCTTCAATAGAGGTGGTGAAAATGTCTAAACAAGCATGGAAGCAAGGGTTCATAAAAGGCACAATCCCTCAACTCCCGTTATCAATTTTGAACTCGGTCATAGCGGTATGCAAGCTCTCGTCAGATTTGTTCCCGGGTAAGGATTTTTCGGTGACATCACTTTCAGTAACAGTGGGGTTGATGAACCTTGTGGGAGGGTGGTTTGGGGCCATGCCGTGTTGCCATGGGGCAGGTGGGCTTGCGGGACAGTACAAGTTTGGAGGGAGAAGTGGAGGGTGTGTGGCACTTCTTGGAGCAGCAAAGTTGATTTTGGGGTTTGTTTTGGGAAGTTCTTTGGCTCACTTTTTCACCCAGTTTCCTGTGGGGATATTAGGGGTGTTGCTATTGTTTGCAGGGATTGAACTGGCCATGGCTTCTAGGGACATGAACACCAAGGAGGACTCCTTTGTTATGCTTATTTCTACTGCGGTTTCGTTGGTGGGGTCCAGTTCTGCTCTTGGATTTCTCTGTGGAATCATTGTTTTTGTGCTTCTTAAGCTAAGGGATTGGGCCAATGGTAAGCCGATTAATGCTATTTGGAAGCATCACCATCAAGGCCCCGACCATGTTTAAAAATAAACTATTAGGACTTAGGACAACATATATGATAACTATCATCATGCTGTTGCTTGTAATGCGTTCTTAATGTCTTCCAGTGTAAATAATTGTATGACTTAGAATAATTGCGTCGCATGCAAGTTTCTTTTTCTTGTCGATCTATTCTCTTCTGGGATTTGATAGTGAGATTAACTTTCACTCTTGTCTAGCTAGTTTGTCTTGCATTTTTAAGGTATGTATTATTTTTATCATCAAGCCATGGAATGAACTTCTTTAATTTTTGCCGGCTCTTCTTCTATCTTCGAATCCGTATACGTCTGCACGGTAACGTGTAAGTATGTCGCTGTCAACATTTTTTCACATTTGTTTCTCTACTCGATCTCATTTTTTATTTTCATTTGTCTCTTCATCTGTTGTGACATCACTTGTTAAGTTTGTTGTATTTCTTAATTTTTATGTTTCTTTTCCTTTAAACTATGTCTATATCTCCTTCTGCATGTCGAGCATGCGATTCATTAATTAAACCATATATAAAAGAAACTTTTTGTCGCAGAATCCCCTTTCCACATTGCATTGTTGGCTGACATTCTTCCCCTGATGCAGATTCTTCTCTCTCTTTTCTAATATTTTAAACTTGTTTTACAAAATAGTAATAAATCATAGAAAAGTTGAGTTAATTTTCTTCAGAATTTTATAGCAGATTTTTCAAATATATTTTTATTAGCAACAAAATAGTAGTGAATAAACATATATGAATACAAGTAGAAGCGTGTTCAAAACCCATGAATACAGGCATGATAAATAAATAAGAGAAAGATGAGCTGTAGTGATAAAAATATAAACCAACTTTGGATTTGACCCATATGCATTCAACTCGGATAAGCCAAACCAAATCCATATTTAACCACTTAGTATTTATTAATTTTTATTGTTTAACATCACATCACACTTTTCTGACTTACTTTACTGTCCATCCATCTCAATCATTCACACTATTAAATAACATAATTTTTATTTTATTCCGTAATCAATTTGTACTTTATATAACAAACACTGAACACAAAATTATGCTTAATTCAATTATAAATTTATACTCTATATAATAATTTTTGTATGTTAAACTATTATATTACATAATCAAATAGAAAATATTTTTTTTTAATTTTAAATAAATATTTAATTAAATAGTTAGTTTTAAAATTTTTTAAAAATCTAATTTTTAAAAAAATATTTTTTTATTTTTTGGTGTGATTTGTGGGCTAACCCATATAATCCACCAATCATGGTGAGTTGGTTCGAGATAATAAATTGAGCCAGAAAATTGAAATAAGTCATATTAGGTTGACCCAATTTTTTCTAGTGGTCAAAGTGAGTTAGTCCATATGGGTCAGATCAATCTGTTTTGACAGTTCTAACTACGTTACATGACTTTAGAGTCTGTATATCATCACTTACGGTCACACTTTCATAAGTTATGCGGCAGATAATTATAACTTTAACACAAATCGACTTTAAAATATAATATAAAATAAAATAAAAAAGTGTTCGCATATTGGGAAGGATCTAGCTGTACCTTAGCAAACTTAGACCTTCAATAATTTTAATTTTTTATAGAATGAAAATTTAATTAATAAAAAATATTAAATTTTATCATATTATCTTATAGAACATGTTTATTAAATTTAACATAATTTAGAATTTTGATATATTATTTAATAATTAATAAATATTTACATATTTTTAAATATCATATTATACGTTAAAATTAAGTGATGTAATGAGTTATCAAACAATTTTAAATTTGTGTAAAATTTTATATATTTGATCTAATTAATATGAAAATTTAATTAATAAAAAATATTAAATTTTATAATATTATCTTATAGAACATGTTTATTAAATTTAACATAATTTAGAATTTTTAGATATATTATTTAATAATTAATAAATATTTACATATTTTTTAATATTATATTATACGTTAAAGTTAAGTGATATAATGAGTTATCAAACAATTTTAAATTTGTGTAAAATTTTATATATTTGATCTAATTAATAAAAATATGAAACTCATCGATTAAATTAGTCAAATTTTTATTCTACACAAAATTATTGAATAGATAAGTTAACTAAGTTTAATACTTGATATGATCATGTCTCCCTCTCACCCCTCCTCTCTATGTATATGTACTATAATTATATAGTCATATATTTTTACTTTTTAAGATTACACTTTATTGTGTTGATGAAGTTGTTTTGAGAAATTTTAAGAGTTAATATTAATTTGTTATCGTTTATTTCTTAAAATTGATTAATGATTCTAGTAAGTAATTAATTTTACATAATTTTTTTAGAATTATGTCTATATTGACTATGTTTTAAAAAATACTTGTTGCAGATAGTTAAAATTTGTTAAACTGTTTTTTGAATTTAAATTATTGATTGAAGTAGTTGAAAATGGAGAATAACATAATTAAACAGAAACAACATATAATAAATTTTTACCTTTTATGAAAAATATTAAAAAGGATTGAATAAATATTCAAAGACAAAACATAAATACAAAAAGTTAGAAGCTAACATTTTTAAAAGTATTACTTGAAATAGTATTTTTAACTAACATTACAACCTTGTAAAAAAGTTCGTTCACATAATAGTCAAACAAATTTTTTAACTGGTAAAAAAATAAATAAAAGTCTTATCAAACGTAGTTTTATATACATATAATACGAGTAAATTATTGCTTTTATGATAGTAACTAATAGTATGGAAAAAAAAATGTAATCCGCTTATGTGCTATGGAATAAAATTTCAAGATTTGATGCTTGAATGATTATAGCTAGACAACCACTTTTGGACATGGCCCGCGGAAGTTTTTATATATCTAATCAAGAATTGCTTTCATGGGTTTTGCCTTTTTTTTCTTAAAAAAAAATAATTTAAATGTTAGTCCTTGATGTGTTATATTTTTCTTCTCTATTTTTGTATTATGTGTAGATTTTTTTACTAAATTAACATTATAACTTTGAGGTTTGTGCAGTTGTGGTGTATATATTATTTTTAATTATTTTATTTTCTATGATAAATATTATTAAAAATATTTTTTACATTTAATTCTATTATATATATAGTATAGAATATTATTGGATTTATTAATATGGTGTGATATGTTGGCAGCAAAAAATATGATGTGATATTTTTGTTAGAAATTTGATTTCAAAGTCACGTATAGTATTCTTAGAAACGTTATGTTTTAACTGCTTCTTATTTTTTATAATAGAATATATTTTTGTTGTTAAAAAAAAAAAAGTCACGTTGACGTGTAGTACTAAAAATAACATATATTAAATTACGTTACTCTCTTAAATAAATTTTAGTATTTTGAAAGATTAATTTTTCAATATCAACTAAAATATATTCCAATTTTACAAAAAATAAATCATTTACTTTTATAATATATATTTTTTTTCAAATATTCTATTAATCTGTTCTATATACCTTAGCTCAACATGTACGAGTACGTCTTCAAGAATGGTTTTCAAAGTTTTGTTGTTGTAGTTGTACGCTTTATTCTTATTCTATAGAATATTGTTTATTTCTAGAATATTTTTCTTTTTTATATTCTATTCTTTATAAGTACTATCTGTTGAGATAAATGTAAGCATTTATTAAGTTTGGAAATTTTCGTTGTACACCATTTTCTCTCGTTAAATTTTTATCTAGAAGAGAAGATTAAACTGGTACTTATGAATTATTTTTTTTTCAATCTTTAAATACTTTTTTTTTCAATATATGTTGTTGTTCCTAAAACCAACCCATATCTAGAATTTAGGAGACCTAGTTAGGAACGTTTAAATGTAAAGCGAATATATCTAGGATTTTTTTTGTCAGTTTTATAGAGTAGTTATAGCTCTTTGTCCTCCTTGAAGGTTGAGGTAGTTTTCCCAAGGGAGTTGCAAGCGCGAGATCTCTAGGGTTACTTTAGAAGTTGTTACTTTGTGATCTTTGGAATTGTTTCGGTGTTGGTATTCCTCGATCTTCGAGAGGTGGGGGTTAGGTTTTTCCTTGGTTGGAAATGGATCCTTCCATTATGGTCTTCATTCAATTTTATAATCCAATTAATATGTACATATTCCCTCAATCTCCAGTTAAAAATACCATATCGTGGTAGTGCTTCTAATGCGGTTCGATTTTGATAGATATGACTTGTTTTGTTTGAATATGGATATTATTTTATGTGAAGAACTGAGTATCGGTATGTAATTATCTGTCTCGTACTTGAATTTGTATTCATCTCATTATAATTTTAATAATTATATAATAGGTTTAAAGTTATATATTTAATTAAAAATGTTTATTCTTAAACTTAATTTATAATTTTTTGTTATTAATTATTCTTTATATACTTTTTAAATTAAAATATAATTAATAAATCAATATATGTAATTTATTTAATAATAAATAAGTAAATTTAAATTATAAAAAATAATATAATGGATACTTACATATATATCCAAATCCAAAAATACTCGACAGAGATTAAAATTTCATAATGTTATTATTTAAAAATGTAATTTATTTTCAAAAAATTACACATAATTTTATTATCACTTTTTTTATGTATGTCGTGACAAGTAATTCACATTATTTTTACATGACTAATTAATGATATAAGGTTTTGAATTGTGTATGTTGTTATCATAAGAGATTAAAAAAGAAATTCTCATTTAATGTTTCTATCAATAAAAAAATGTCATATCATTTAATAAGTTATGTAAGAGACAAAAAAAATACTATAAAAAAATATTATTAAATATCATACATTCCTTAGTAGAGACAAAAAAGTTAGACACAAATTAAGAAAAGAAGATTTTCCTCCCAATTGAATCTCCTTAAGCATCCGACCACATGCTAGCAACCGAGACTAGACTACCTTATTCCACAAGCATCCATCAAGCACTCCTTTTACTTAGTCAAGGTTGTAATAAACAGGACATAAACTCTGTTTTTTGTCATTTAAAACAAAATCATGACATCAAACTTTAAATTTAAGACTTTATATATTCTTAACCATCAAGTGTGCTTTGTACCTCTCAATAGACCCATCTGCATTATGCTTGATTTTAAAAATTCAACAGCAGTCAATGACTGTCTTATTAGGGGGAAGAGACGTGAGAACCCAAGTATGGTTGGCTTGAAGTGCAGTGAGCTCATCATTCATGGCCCTAATCCAACAATCACTTATAAAGGCTTTAACATAACTTTTTGGCTCAGCATTAGAATATATGGAAAGAGTAAAATGATGAAAGGAAGGAGACAATTTACTATAAGAAAGAAAAGACTCAAATGGATACCTAATTCCTTTGGAAGATGATGGTGAAGCTGATGTGAAGGTGCAATGGAAATCTTGAAGGTGGGAAGGAGGCAAGTTAGGTCCATTAGATTTGCAGGTTGCAAGAATTATAGGGACGGTGTTTTCAGGCAAAGGTGAGGAAGAAGAGTTAATAGGAGATGCTGGTGAAGGATTAGTTATGGAGTGATGAGGTGGTTGACTAGTTGGTGAGTCTTTTATGTATGTATAGTCATAGGTAAAAGGTATTGGCATAGGAAGGGAAGAAGAAGTACTTGTTATTGGATAGGGAAAATGATCCTCATAGAATATGACATTTCTAGAGGTTTCTAAGTTGTGAGTATGAAGGTTGAACATCAAATACCTTTTTGTATGAGGTTTGAAACCTAAGAAGATACATGGGTTAGCATGGGGTCCAATTTACTTTTGTGGGCAGTGAAAGTGCTAGCATAGTAAAGGCATCTGAAAACATGTAAGGTTGAAATGTCACATTGTTTACCATGCAACTTTTCAAAGGGTGATATATGTTTTAAAAATGGAGTTGGAATCCTATTTATGAGAAATGCAACATGTAACAATGCAAAACACCAAAATGAGGATGGCATATTACTTTGAAAAAGATGGGCCTTAGTCACATTCAAGAGGTGTTGATGCTTCTTTTCAACGATACCGTTTTGTTCAGGAGTCTCAACACAACTTGTTTGATGAACTATTTCCTTTTCTTGGTAAAATTTGGTCATTAAGAACTCATTCCCATTGTCACTATGAATTACTTTAATCTTAGTGTCAAATTGAGTTTCACATAGAAAACAAAATTAGTTATATGACTGTGAGTTTCAATTTTATTTTCCATAAGACTGATTCAAGTAAATCTAGTATGATCATCTACAATGGTCAAGAAGTATTTATATCTATGCATGGAAACTTTAGAACATGGACCCCAAATGTCAACATGAATTAGTTCAAATGGTCGAGATGCATAAGAATGACTCAAAGAGAAAGGAAGTTTCCTTTGTTTTGCATAATCGCAATTATTACAAGCAAGTATATTATTCTCATTTTGATTTGGAATACATGAGTAATATTACTTTGTAGCATGTAAGCGTTCATGTGATAAATGGCCTAGCCTAAAGTTCCAAAAGCTAATAGGTAAAACATTACATTGAGGGTGAGTAATGATAGACATAACAGATGTGTATTTAACAATTTTGGCTGAGAATGTGTAGAGACCCCCACTCACATCAATGGTATCAATCATCTTCTTGGTCTTCAAGTTCTAAATAATGCATGAAGAAAATGAAAAAAAAAATGAGTTGACAATTGAGGGAGTTAACAAGCTTAGAAATAGAAATTAAATTAAAAGTGAATTATGGTATATATAACACATTAATAAGGTAAAATTCTGCAATAAATTTGACAATTCCAGAGTGTATGGCAACAATATATTGCCATGTAGGCAACTTGACAGTGATGGTATTAATAGCTTGATATGTGAAGAAATGAGATAGGGAAGAGGACACGTGATTAGTGACCCCTGAATCCAAAATCCAGGGAGCATTTTTACTGCTGATAGTACAATTATCAACATTACCAGAGTATGAATGACTATTGACAAAGTAAGAATTTTGGCTGAGATTACCTGCAGAGAATGAAGTTTGAGCCTTACAAGATATTCATCCTACCTAGTTGACATGAGGTTGAATTTGTTGAGCTTTCAGTGTATTGTTGGATTAAACCCAATAGTGTCGAGTACTGTTGAGAGGATAACCAAACCTCCTATTTCTCACTCAAGTTTTATCATCTATGGACTTTCCATCACCTGTCACAATGTTATTAGCTGCAAATGATTTCCCATAGGCTTTATGTCTGGGAAGGAACTCATGCTAGCATTAACATACAACAGTGTGTCCCAATGTACCATAGTGAGTCATGTTTTACTGCCTTTACCGAAGTTGTTTTAGCTGCCTTTCCCATCATTATTATTAGGGAAACCATTTTTGCGATAGCAAATGTTTTCTATATGACCATTTTTCTCACAAAAATTACATGAGAGATTGGAACTAGTCGAGTTGACTATAGCACTTTTGTTTTCAGAATTTGCAGTAGCAACAATGAAATTCACCCCTTAAATTTGTCTCTCTTGGTGAACAACATAGGAGAATATTTTGGGGATTTGTCGTAGGGGTTCCATGAGCAGAATGTGAGATTTAACATTTGCATATTGTTCATTTAGACCTCGTAGAAATTGCACAACTCTATCTTTTAGTTTCCGTTTAGCTACAACAACCTCCACTCCACATGAACATTTTGTCGAATAGTTACACATTGGGTTTGGTCTGAAACTATCTAGTTCATCACAAATAATTTTAAGCTTGGTGAAATATTCAGTTATAGACAAGTCACCTTGCTTAATTGAAGGTGCTTCCGATTGAAGATCAGAGACACGGAGAAGACCGCCTTGCGTATAACGAGTCTTCAAATCCCTCCATATTTTGTATGCTTTACTCATCCACACAATACTTTATCGAATTGGAATGCTAACCAAATGAATTATCCATGATACCACCATGTTATTGCATATGGTCTAAGCTAAGTATAGTCTGTCTTCTTCAGCTGGTTTTTGCACTCTACCATTGATGAATTGAAGCTTGTTTTTCACACTTAGAGCAGTGACCATGACTTTGCTCCAGGACTGGTAATTGTACGATTCCTGAAGCAACAAAATGAGTCAAATTGCTGGATTTTCTCCTGATAAAGGTATAGGAAATTTTGAACTCTAATTGATGAATCGGTTTCTTCACTCATGTTCGATGATTCAAAAGACATAGCAGAAATGAAGCAAAGTGGCATAGCAGAGCTCTGATACCATAATGAAAAGATTGTAGAATGCAAACAAGCGAATAACAAAGAAAAAGAAAAAGAGAACACAACACTAATGATTAGTAAACTCTTTT
Source organism: Psophocarpus tetragonolobus (assembly GCA_037954015.1). Lineage (NCBI taxonomy): Eukaryota > Viridiplantae > Streptophyta > Magnoliopsida > Fabales > Fabaceae > Psophocarpus > Psophocarpus tetragonolobus. The sequence goes on along the minus strand of CM075688.1, from coordinate 19,477,371 downwards.
ATTTCATTAGAATGAAGGGTAAAAAGTTTATATACAAAAGAATGAAGTATATCAAGAAGTTAACGAGAAATAACAAAACCCAACACCCAGGGTACAAAAGCCCAACTGCCAAAAGATGAAAAACCAACAAAAAACAATGGTAGTTAAGACAGTTAGGGTGACTTGGCAGCCACATCAGCTTGTGAAGCATTTTGTGTTGCTTTCTCTTTGGATGGCTAAGATAAAACACTCCATTTACTTAGTCAAGATTATAATAAACAAGAAATTAGCTCTGTTTTGTCATTTTATATATTCCAACCTTCCACTGTTAATAGCATGTTTGGATATTTCCCTAAAAAAAAAGCATGTTTTGATATTGTTTTGACTATATTCACCGGAGAAAATATATTTTCCAAAGCAAAGAAGCTTAAGTAACTAGGTTATTATTTTGAAACAAACATTAAGTTATATTCAACATAACATTAAAGTAAACATGGTAGTTGATCCTAGTAGTTGTTGAATTATGTCAAATTAATTTATTTGATAATCTAGCTAGTGAATGTTTGGATTTAACGTTAAGTAAAAAATTATGAATTTATAGAAATATGTGTTTGTTCAACTTTTTTTTTTTTATATATAAGTTGTGTTTGTTCAACTTAACATTAAATTAAACAAGTACTTAGCGATTGACTAAAAGATGTGTTTTATATGCTAGAACCTTTTTGAAATTGGACTCTTTTTTTTTATATATAAAGGTGTGTTTTATATACTAGAAATGCTTCCATATTTAATTTGTTACATTGTTATTTTAAGGGTTAGAGTAAGCATGTCCCCTCTTCTAATATTTTTAATTTTATTACTAATAAAGGAAAATTAAGTTGACAAGCAGCTAAGAGACCATGACCATATCTAGCAATAATCCCTAATAAGGATGATAGGGCACTCCCTTAATTGTATGAATACCCTGTTGGGAACAAGACACTAAAGGAGAGAAGAGAGAAATAAACAACACTAAGAAGTATTTGTTTTGGTGCATTTATAAATCTTACATAAGTTTGCTTATATAGCAAAGTGAAGAACACCATCTCACAATACTAAGCAATGTGGGACTAAAAATCAAACTACAAAACTTAATCAAACTACAAAACTAATAATTCTCCCACTTGGAGTTTGATTATCACTTATTGTAGTTGCCTTCATCATCAATCATTCTTGAAGGCCAGTTGAGACACTACAAAGCCTCAACTTCTCTGTTGTGACAACCTTTGTCAACATATCCGCTGGGTTCTTACTTCCTAGTATCTTCTTCAACGTTAGTACTTCATTCTCAAGTAGAGATCTGATGAAGTGATAACGGAGATCAATGTGCTTCGTTCTGGAGTGAAATGTTGAATTCTTAGCCAGATGTATTGCACTCTAACTATCACTGTGCAAAACACTCTTTTCCTGGATGAATCCCAACTCTGTTAATAATCCTTGAAGCCATATCAATTCTTTGTTAGCTTCTGTTACTGCTACATACTCAGACTCTATAGTGGATAGAGTAACGATCTTTTGTATCTGTGACATCCAACTAACAGTTGTAGTTCCAACAGTAAATATGTAGTCTGTGGTACTTCTTCGATGATAAATTTCTCCAGCAAAGTCTGCATCTATGTAGCCTTGTACTTTTAATTCACCTTTACTAAAGCACAAACACTTCTCTTTAGTGCCTCGTAGATATCTCAAAATCCATTTCACAGCTTCCCAGTGAGCTTTACCTAGATTTGTCATAAACCTGCTTACAAATCCCACTGCATAACCAATGTCTGGTCTTGTGCATACCATCGCGTACATCAGACTTCCAATGGTTGAAGCATATGAATTTTAGCCATTAATTCTTTTTCTTCCTCCGTCTTACGAGATTGGTCTTTTGATAGACGAAAATGAGTAGCCAAAGGTGTGCTAACTGGTTTGGCATTGCCCATGTTGAATCTTTGCAAAACACGGTTGATGTACTTTGTCTAAGATAACTGCAAGGTTGCCTTTTGCTTATCTCGCATGATTTTCATTCCTAGGATCTTCTTTGGTAGTCCTAAATCTTTCATGTCAAATTCTTTTGACAGCTGAATCTTCAGATTTTTTATGTCTGTTATATCTGATCCTGCTACTAACATGTCATCAACATAAAGTAGCAAAATGACATAGTTGGACTTATACCTCTTAAAGAAACAACAATGATCAACATTGCACTTCTGGAAACCTTCCTTGTGCATGAAGCTTTCAAACTTTCTATACCACTGTCTTGGAGCTTATTTCAGGCCATACAGGCTTTTCTTCAATTTTCACACCATGTTTTTCTTTTTTCCTTCTGAAAAACCTTCAGGCTGGTGCATGTAGATCTCCTCATCTAGATCTCCATGAAGAAATGTAGTCTTCACATCTAATTGCACTAGGTAGAGCCCCTCACTAGCCACAATACTTAACACAGTCCTGATAGTATTGAGCTTGACAACTGGAGCAAAGATTTCAGTGTAGTCAACTCCTTTTTTTTGTTGAAATCCTTTGACAACCAGTTGGACCTTGTATCGCTTGGAACCATCATGGTCTTTTTTCACCCGATACACCCATTTATTGTGAAATGCTTTCTTTCCCATAGGTAACTCAACTAGTTCCCATGTCTGATTAGAGATCAAAGACTTCATCTCGTCTTTCATAGCAAGCTCCCATTTGTCGGCGTCCATGGTTTGACAAGCTTCTATATAATCTTCAGACTCCCTTCCATCAGTCAGCAACATGTAGTCTATATATCTCCTGTTCGGCACATGGGGCCGAAAGGATCTTCTCAATACAGGAGTTGGAGTAGGAGGTTCTGATTGCTCATTGTTCTCTTCATTTGATTTCTCTGGCTGAGGACTCCTCAATTTAGGACTTTCTGGGATATCTTCCACCTCTGCATAAACTGGTCCACTTGTTTCTGGTTGCTGGTGTCAGTATTATGCATATCCTTGTACATCACTTTTTCATTGAAGATTACATCTCTGCTGCAGATCATCTTTTTGTTTTCATCATCCCATATGCGGTAGCCAAACTCATCTTCACCATAACCAAGGAAAGTACACTTCTTTGATTTTGGGTCAAGTTTGTTTCAGCCTTGATCACTGATGTGCACATGTGCTACATAACCGAAAACTCTAAGATGTGAGAGTTTTACCTCTTTTCCGCTCCATACCTCTTCTGGTATCTTGTGCTCCAATGGTACCGATGGACTTCAGTTGATCAAATAAGCTGTTGTGTTGACTACTTCTGCCCAAAACTGTTTTGGTAAGCCTGACTACACACGCATGCTTCTGGTTCTTTCAGTCAATGTTCGATTCATACGCTCTGCTATACCATTGTGTTGAGGCGTACCTGGCACGGTTCTCTCCATTCTGATTCCGTGCTCATAGCAAAACTTCTTGAATCTGGTGACTATTTTCCAAATCTTGAAAGCTTCAAATACTTCAGACTTGTGTTTTAGAAAGTAAACCCATACCTTTCTGGAGTGATCATCAATAAAGGTTACGAAGTATTGCTTCCCACCAATGGAAGGGACAGTCATTGGTCCCCAAACATCAAAGTGGATGAGCTCAAGCCTCTCTTTCTTTGGGGTTTTTCTACTTGTCTAAAAGCTGACTCCCCTTTGCTTTCTAAGTATACAGTCTTCACACATGTCAATTTCTACTGACTGAAGACCTAATAATTTTCCTTTTGAGTGCATGACCTTCATCCCTTTCTCACTCATATGCTCAAGTCTTTGGTGCCATAGATTGGGACTTTCATTTGTTGCAACTGCAATCAAATGACATGCTCCTGCTATCTTGTAAAGAGTACCACTCTTTTTGTCTCAAGCAATTGTCATCGCACCCTTTGAAATCTTCCAATCATCACCGTGGAAGATTGCGTGTAGCCTTCACTGGCTAACTGGCCCACTGAGATTAAGTTCTTAGTCAGGTCGGGAATATGCCTGACATTTTTCAATTCCTATACAGACCCGTTTAACTTAATCTTTATTGCACCTTTACCTACAATCTCACATGACTGCTTATTACCAAGGTAAACCTTACCAAGGTTTCCAGGAACATAATTCTCGAATAGTTCTGTTTGTGAGGTAGCATGAAAAGATGCTCCAGAGTCTAATACCCAAGACTCCTCTTTATCTTCAAGAGAGCATATCAACACCTCATCTTTTCCTGAGGTGGAGGCAACGTTTGCTTCACCCTTTGCTTCTTGACTCTTCTGTGCACTTCTGCACTGATTTTTGTAGTGCCCGGTTTTCCCACAATTCCAAGACTCAATCGTCTTTGAGTTTTGGGAACTACGATGATTTCTAGACTTGGATCGTCTCTCCTTTGATTTTCTGCGTCAGCTTTCTTTGGTTGAACTTTTTCCTCTTGACTCTGTATGCAATACTGAAGAGGTTGATGGTTCACCCGACTCTCTCCGCCGGATCTCTTCACTGAGAACCAAATTTTGAACATCATCAAATCTTAACTTATTGCTTCCCGATGAGCTACTCACAGCCGTGACCGTAGCATTTCAAATTTCTGGTAGGGAAGACAAAAGTATTAAAGCCCTTACTTCCTGATCTAACTCAATCTCAACTGAACTCAACTGGGTTGTAACAGTGTTTAGTTCATTGAGATGATGTGCCACTGAAGCACCTTCAGACATCCACAGATTGAACAATCGTCTCATCAAGTGAACTTTGTTTGAGGTTGATGGTTTCTCGTACATGTTGGAAAGAGCCTTCATGACACCTGCTGTCGTCCTTTCTTTCGCAATGTTGAAAGCAACATTACAGGATAACGTTAGTCTAATGGCTCCAAGGGTTTGTCTATCAAGGAGACTCCAATCTTCCTCCTTCATACCCTCTGACTTTTTTCCTATGAGTGGTTGATACATATTCTTCTGATACAGATAATCTTCTATCTGCATTTTCCAAAAGCCAAAGTCCATACCATCGAACTTTTCAATCTTCATCTTGCCTTCGTCCATTGCCATTGCTCCTACTCTTTTGAAGAAAAGCCCCCACTAGTTCTCTAGACTAAGATACCCAAGAATAAGAGAAAAAATCTTTTCTGATGTGGAAGATCAGACACAGTTGCATCCATAGAGCATACTAAGAAAATTTACTCTAACCAAATCTTTTTTTATGCGGAAGATCAGACACTGCTGCAACCACAGAGCATACTAAGAAATGGGCTCTGATACCACTTGTTGGGAACAAGGCACTAAAGGAGAGAAGAGAGAAATAAACAACACTAAGAAGTATTTGTTTTGGTGCATTTGTAAACCTTACATAAGTTTGCTTATATAGCAAAGTGAAGAACATCATCTCACAATACTAAGCAATGTGGGACTAAAAATCAAACTACAAAACTTAATCAAACTACAAAACTAACATACCCAAATATGATATTTGAAATATGTCACACCATTGAGTTATGCTTTATTATTCTCGAAGGCTAATATATGTTACTAATTAACTTATGTAATATTACAAAGGCGATCATGATAATGGGTAAGGTTAGTGATTGTTCAATATTTCATTTTTTTTAGAAATACAAAAAAGTTGTGTAGTTTTATAAATATTAATATATGTATATAAAAAATTAAATTATATAAAAATTATTCTATAAAATAATCTTAATTATGAATAGATTATTGATGTTTTTTTGTTAAAATACAAAAACAATATTCAAATAATTATCACGACGTCATATTAGTTTGTCCGGGACGCCAAATTCTACGTTCTACACTACAATATTATTATATACATGTTTTGTTTAATTTATTTCAGAAAAACATTTTTTATCAATTTTTGAAAATGATTATTATTTAATATTAATATTTTTAAAACATGCACATAATTAATTAGCAGTTGACAATTGAATCCAATTTTTCCCATAATTTTCGTATCCGTAATAGTGTGAAAAGAAAATCTAACTCCAAGTTGTTTACGAATAGTGGCGTTGAGTTTCTCGACACTTTGTCTTAGGATTAGTTAGTTCTATTCTATTTCTTGATGGAGGCAAGGGAAGAGATATAACTCAGCAGTAGAGTGTCACCTTGATGTGGTAGAAGTTATCCGTTCAAGCCTGATTATCCCTAAACCCAATGTAAGTTTTTCTATTTGGATGCAATGATCGAATAATAATTGAGAATGGATAAGAGGCTCGTGGGATTGAACGAGGGGTGGGTGGGTTGTACACTCTATAGTTGCCTCGATCCATCCCTTTAGTATGTTGGAGCAAGTTTTCTTTAATCTGTTTTTCTTTTGCTATCTGATATTGAATGAGCTTAGTTGGCTTGTAGTGATTACTGTATACTTCAGTTGTTGCTTCTGTTCCTCTTGCCTGCTTACATGAGATGCTAACATGAACTTCGTAGTGCATGCTTCAGTCACATAATATTCAATCTTAAGATATCTATTTTGATTATTTTTAAAAATATTAAATAATTTGTTTAGTTTCTACAATTAATATTGTCAACTTTACTATTAAGGATACAATTTTGTTTCAATAAATTCGCATTTTCATATATATATATATATATATATATATATATATATATATATATATATATATATATTAAAAGTTTAATTAATATTTACTGTGTAAAAGAGCTGTTATTATAGTATTAATTACTATGATTTTTAAAATATTATTTAGTAAAATTAATAAATTTATCATTAATAAATAATTAAGAGTTTAATTAATATTTACCGTGTAAAAGAGTTGTTATTATAGTATTAATTACAATTCTTTTATAATGAGTGGAACCACAATTCATTATTTATATGATTTTAAAATATTATTTGGTAAAATTAACAAATTTATCATAAATAAATAATTGTGATTTAATAACAATGTAAAACTTTTCATACAGTGCATATTAATTAAAATCTATTTTTATTAATGAAATTTCAAATAAAATTATTAACACAATTATTAATTATTGCTAAAAATAAATATTTAATTTTAAAAAAATTATTTGTAGAAAATATTTAGCTTATTTTTAAAAAACTTTCTTTGTCAAATATGTCAGTCTTTTAATATAATATATGAACTTAAGTAACCTATAAAAAATTAAAAAAAAAAGTATCAATTTTTCAGTTACATAATTTTTTTACTTGATTAATTGTGTCTTGGTTGATACGTTTATGTAATTGATTGATATCGATGGCTCTCTGGCAAATTACTATACTTATTATTCACATTTTTCATTCTGAGTTAATGAGTTCACGTTTTCCATTAAAATATGAAGATCGATTTGATATGCTTGAATGATTATAGTTTGACAAGGGATAGCTAGTCCTTAATTAACTTGGCTACAGATTTATTTTTTTATCCTAGAAATGATGGCATGACGCCATTTCCAACTTTCAGGATTCCATCACCCCAACAAAAGGAATTTACCATTACTAACAGTGTTCTTTCCTTTCTCCTTTCTTATATATAATCAGTATTATCTCTTAACCATAAGTCAAAGATGATTAAAAATAATATTTTATATTGAGTGATATGGTATCCAATAACGTTGGAATTTTAATCTTTATTTAGCATTCTTATTTTTTATACGAAAATAAATATTAAATATATATATAGAGAGAGAGAATTTTAAAACATGTTTACCCAAAATCTTAAGATGTAATTAACATTAATTAAAATAAACAGTTGGATCTTCATAATTTAAGCATTATTTATCAATTGTTATATTTGTAGTAATCAATCACAAAGTTGTTTTATTATTTCAATAGGTTAGATCTTGACAAATCTTAACCTGACATTAAAAGTGTGATGAGAAAGTTTCACGTTAAATAAGAGTAGACTTTAACACTGTATAAGTGAAAAACAATACTTCAAGGTTTTGGATCGTAAATATTATGTGATTGATATCTTCCGTGAATGGTTAATATCTCATGGATCTGAACTTGCAGGTGTGAAAATCCAAGACTTAATAATGAGAGTAGATTAATTTAGATACAGTAGTAATGAACTTCTCTTGAATCTCTTAATCTAACTTCTTAATCACATCTTAATTTGCCAGAACAGCAAACGCATAAGAGAAAGAAAAGTAAGGCCCGTCCAAACCCACTTCCTTCAACCAATGCTTTCACTCTCATCATTCTCAATATCTCATAGCATATCTTTAAAATAAATATTTTTTTTCCCATAAACCCAAACCCTTTATAAATTAAATCACCGGCCCAGAGGAACAGAACCAGAGAGAGCAACAATATACCCCTCCTTCTAGCGTCAGATTTGTTTTTAAAAATAATTGTGTAAGTATAAAGAAATGTAAAACTTTAACATATAAATATATGTAAGTGCTTCAGTACATTAATTTTTGAACCAAAATCTGAATGAATTTAAAAAACACCAAAAATATCAAATAAATGAAGCAGCTTTAACAATAGAAATCCCAGTATCCCACTAAAATTAATTTAGTAGTACTAAAAGAATTAAATAGTATGCACGAGGATTTATAAAAGGAAATAATATACTTGAAATCATATTAATTCTAACTTCACTGGTATCTCTGTCAAAAAAAAGAAAGAAAAACAGTACTAAAATTCTTAAATTATTGTGGATAGCATAAAAATTCTGGTATATTAATTATTTAGATATGAATGGCCAAGAATAGGCCTTGTTGCTTTTATTACTAATTGTATGAGGGATAAAAATGCAAGCTAGCACGGTGAACAGGTGGTGAAGAATAAGAATAAATTATATAATATGTTTTGAGAGATATGGTCGGAATGAAAGATTAACCACTTAAAATGGCCATACTCATTTTAAAAAATTAATTCGGATAGTTTATCCCCAACTCAGCTAGCTAGATTACCCTAGAGCTCTGTTGATCATCCACTTTTTGTAAAAAGTTTCAAATTAAGATAAAAATATTAAGAGGATAAAACACAATATCTAACGGGAAGATAAAAGAAGAATTGTTAATGCTCAAACAAGTTATGCAATAGATCAACAATCAAAAGTTAGTCAAACAGGAGAATGCAGAAAGGTTCATAATGCGATTTTTAGTTGACAGGTAAAATATTATACACACTATATTGAGTTCTTCTTTTAACCCCTACAGAAAGAATGTTAGGAACGAATTCTTGGGCACATTGTAATTAATTAATCTATTTTTTTATTATTAATTAAAATTCAAGTAAACGTGTTTTTTATTATTGATTAAAATTCATGTATGACTTTCTAACTCATTAACTAAGGAATAAAACTACCTCTTTTATAGATCATATATGAATTTAATCAAATAATATTATATAAAAAGAATATAATTAAAAATGCATTGATAGAATTCTTAACTTCAAAATCATTTTCTGCCGGAGGGAATGGGTGTTATAGTCAATTTTACGTTTTGCAACTCACTTTTTATATTATCCATTAATTAATCTGGATCATTATTTCCTACTGCTACAGGTTTAATTACCAGTTTATAGAGTAGTTAACTTTTTCTTGTATTTCTATATTTTTTCTACATCTCATTTTATATTCGTTCGAAAGGTTTGGAAAATTTTCCGACTGTAAGTGAAAGCTAAAAAATGTGTTTTATCTAACGAAAATATATTTCGAGAAATTTAATAATTGTTATTGGATATTTGTTGAATTAAATTCGAAATATTGAAGAATGAGAGAGATTTAGAAGAGAAAAATATTAAGAAACTTGAAAATAAATAAGTGAGAAAAGAGTTGAGAAGTTTGAATATATTAATGAATTAATGGAAGGGAGAGAAAGAGGACGATAACTGAAAAATTTTCTGAAAATAAGAAAGAAATAGAAGGACCAAAAATTAAAATAAACGGAGATTAAAACTAATTTTTTCTTTTTAAAAAAAAATGAAAATTCTAAATTTGAGAATATTGAGCAGTTGTTCATGTTGTTCCTCATGAGAAAAAACAGATAAAAAGTTTGACTAAATTAATGAATTAATGGGAGAGAGAAAGATGATGAGAAGGGAAAAAATTTTAAAAAATAAAAAACCAAGAGAGATGCGAGAAATTAAAATAAATAGAGATTAAAACTTCTTTAAAAAAAAAAAAAAACCTTCAAATTTGAGAATATGAGCCTTCATGTTTTCGTTCATGTTGCTGCCCATGAAAAAAAGAGATGAGAAGTTAGAATATATTAAAGAATCAGAATAAAAATAAAAAATAAAAAAATAAAAATAAAAATAAAGATTAAAATTATTTTTTATTTTTCAAAAAAGAAACCTCCAAAATTGAGGATCTGAGCAGTCGTTTCATGTTGTTTCCCTATTAAAACGTCCTTAATATTTTTCATAATCGTAGTTAGAAATATAAATTATGCCTTCAAAATGTTTTTTTTTTTAACAGCAAAAATATATTCTATTATAGGAAATAAGAAGCAGTTGAAACACAACGTTTCAACTGATATACAGTAGTATAGTAATACCTTGATTGTGCTCCACCTAACCTATGAATCTATCTCATATTCATCAAATACAATCTAGGGTGGAAGCACCAATCAGAGAATACACACCCTACCTTAAAACCAAAGGAATACAGCAACCATTGCCACGATAACAATTTTATCGACATTAACATGTCAAGAGATTCCACCTCGGCCCTTTGAAAAATAATAGCATTCCTAGACAATCAAATGCACCAACATACAGTAATCCAAAACACATACCTGCACCTTTTCTTCCGCTTTCCCACCACCCAACCAGAGGATAACAGGAACAGTTGGTTCAGATCTCCCGGGAGTGGTGTCTCTACCCTTGCCCAGCTGATAACTTTATACCACAACGTTTGTATGGTTGGACATTGTAAACATAGGTGATTCTTGGTCTCTATCCCATTATTACAAAACACACAAACAGGATTGAGCACAGAATCCTGAATCCCTCTCATTAGCAGATTTTCAACAGTGAGTAATTTGTCCCTTAGCAGTCTCCAAGAGAACACCAATACCTTAGATGGCAGTTTTTCCTTCCACAACCGGCATAAATCCTGGGAAACCACAAAGTTCATTCCTAAATCAGATACTCCTTCATTCAACACCTTGTACCCTTCCGCCACCGAGTAACCCCCCCAACACCTGAATTCCATCCTCACTCATCTGAATCCCGCTCTACCAATACCACTTCACTTAACGCCTCCTGTAAAACAAGAAGCAGCTGCTCCTCCCATACAAACAACTCCCTTCGCCAGACCCACTTCTATGATGATAAGTGGCCTCCTGCGTCACATTTATCCTTAATAGTAATAAACTTATCATCTGTCAAAGCATACAATCTGGGAAAGAGTACACTGAAAGTTGTATCTCCCCTCCACCTCTGCTCCCAAAATAAAGTCCTCACTCCAGACCTTACTACCCTATTGACTCTAATTTTGAACCATTCTGGCAAGGCCACATTTGGTCCATCAATGGCCCATATGTCTTTCCACTAGTGAGAGGTGTGGACAAAAGACGTGGGCCTATCCATATATCCATCTACCTCCCCGTACCTACTCCTCAGCAGCGGACCCCAGATAGTCGTATCATCTGATAATATTCTCCATCTCCACTTTGCCAACAAGCTCAAATTAAATTTCTCCAAACACTTCACACCTAGACCTCCTTCGTCTTTTGGCCGACAGACTTTTTCCCATCTTACCCATGCAATTTTTTACTGACTCTCATTACCTCCCCATAAGAAAGTTTGTTGCAACCTCTTGAGAGACTTCAACACTGACTTGAGAGCCTTATAAAAGGAGAAAAAGTACAATGGAAGAGAAGCTAGCACAGAGTTCAGTAATACCAACCTCCCAGCAAAAGTCATATTCCTTGCCTTCCAACCTGACAATCGCTTTTTGAACTCATCAATAACTGGCTTTCAAACTTGTTCCCTCTTAGGGTTCACTCCCACTGGTACCCCCAAGAATTTGAATGGTAGTGTACCAACATTACAGTTTAGCATGCTGCTAGCCGCAAGTGTGAATGATTCTGACACATTCAAACTATAGAAACTGCTCTTGCTGAAATTTACCTTTAACCCTGACACCATTTCAAACCCCCGCAAAATTACCTTCAGATACCACACAGATTGCAGCTCCGCTTCACCCATCATAATGAATCATCTGCATACTGTAGCACTGAATACGTCACATCCTCTTGTACCTTTATTTCTTTGTACAAGCCTTTTTGGATGGTTGATCTGTACAATACTGGTAGTGCTTCCGCCACTATCAAAAACAGAAAAGACGACAGCGGATCTCCCTGCTTCAACCCTCTCGCTGGCTTAAACTCTGGAGTCGGACACCCATTTACTAGAATTGAGACATAACTACTCCTGACTATAGTACTCATCCATAGTCTCCATCTCCATCCAAACCCCATCCTACCCAGCATATAGTCCAAAAAATTCCAGCTCACCGAGTCATAAGCCTTCTCAAAATCCACCTTGAACAAAAAGCACGGATTTCGCCTTCTTTTTGCCCATTCGATAAGCTCATTTGCCACCACTACTCCATCCATAATTGATCTTCCAGACAAGAAAGTCGTCTGAGAGGACGATATTAGCCCAGTCAACACTTTTTTCAGCCTCACAGATAATATCTTTGAAATAATCTTATGCACGCTTGATATTAGGGAGATGGGCCTGTATTGGCTTAACCCTGAAGGTCTGGCCACCTTTGGGATGAGAGTAATGAAAGAAGAACTTACCCCTCTCGGTAATATGCCCGACCCATGAAACTCCTGTACAGCCTTGACCACATCTTGCCCAATTACTTCCCAACATGATTTGTAAAAATTCATTCCAAAACCGTCGGGCCCTGGGCTTTTACCTCCTTCACATGCCCACACTTCCGCCTTAATCTCCTCCTCTAAAAAAGGCTCCTCCAGCCCCTGCTTTTGCTGATTTGATATTTGAGGAATGGGAACTCCATCCATGGTGGGTCTATCCAACCATCTTTCCTGGAAATTGCCCGAAAAGTGTTCTAATATTTTGGCTCTAATATCAGACACACTCTCCAGCCACCCCGAATTCGACTGGACTGCAAAAATGGAATTTGCATAACATCTCGATTTAAAACAATTATGAAAGTACCTGGAATTATTGTCTCTATTGAGAGCCCATCGCACCCTTGATTTCTGTAACAGGGCATGTTCCATCACCTTTGCTTTGGCCCAGTATTCTGTCATGAGATCGTGCCTAGATCTATTAATCACCTGGACCCCTGCCACTAACTGTTGGTCAACCACTTCCATTTCCTGAACCCTATCAGCCAGAAAATTATCATCTTTTTTCCACACGTCTTCAGACCACTTTTTTATCTCTCCTTTAATAGCTTTTAGCTTCCTTGCCAGCTGGTACATCTTCCACCCTAAACCCTGAATTGAGTTCCACCTTGCTTTTATCAACTCTCCAAAGGAAGCCTCTTCCATCCAATAATCAAAAAACTTGAATGGCTTAGGTCCTCAATTCTGCTTATCATCTCTTGTGCTTATCCAGCAGTCATCAGAAAACTCCCTCGTACCTACCCTCTGTGTACTAATTCCCCATTCCTCCATCAGCGTTGGTGAAAAGAGGAACCTGTCTAATCTACTAGCGGACTGTCCATCTGGTGAAATCCATGTCACTCCTTTTCCAATGACTGGGATATCTACCAGGCCCATCTGTTGTATAAAAAATTCAAATTCGTCCATCTCCCTCCTCGAATGAAATGTCGATCTTCCTATAACTTCACTCCTTCCTCTAACCGCATTAAAATCTCCACCAACTACCCATCTTACATGTGAGACCCCTCTTCTAGTCATCATTAAGTCATTCCAGATCTTTCTCTTTCCTTCCAATGTACACGGGGCATAGACGTTGACAACACAGTTGACCTCATATGAATTCGTTCCTTTAAAAGCAACTCCTAAAAAACCCTGCCCTTGAATTTGCCATACCACCTCCAGCAACTCTTTCCTCCAGATTGTAATACAACCCCCACTCAAACCCGTTGATGGAAGTATTCTCCAATCACATTCGTCACTCCCCCAAACCTCCTTTATCTCTCACTCCTTCAAATTCGAACACTTTGTTTCCTGAAACAAACATATATCAATCTTGTTCCCCACTATCATCCTCTTAATGCGCCTCATTTTCACCCTCTCACTAAACCCCTTCACATTTAGTGATAGAAGCTTAATTTAAACTACCCTTTGATTCCTACTCCCCCTATTTTCCTTTTCCGCCTTATCTCTCTCTTCCATTTTTTGTAGTTCTGCTATATACACCTCGTCAGATTGCTCCCCAGTTATTCCTATCACCTTCATTGCTGACCACATTTGTCGCATGTCATTACCTCCTCCTTCTTTCTTTTGGCTTGCTTGCTCCGATTCTCCCTCCTGGTTAAACCTTTACAAGTCGCTTCCATCAACACTATGCCTTCGAACCTGCCTCCAGGTGTTAACCATCTTCCTTTTCCCCTTCCCTCCCCAAGACATTTCTTCCGCACCCACACACTCCCATTGCTTGCAATTATAAATCTTTGTAGAACTTGACTCCATCTTTTTACTATCGACTTCAAAGTTATTGAATTGTGATTCTACTTTGGCATTCTCCTCATTTTCGATACTTGCCTCGTCTCTTTCCATCCTCCTTGTTCCACCTAATTTTGCCCCGTTCTGCCACATCTGTGTTAGAACTGCTTCAGCTTGTGGTTGTTGAAAATCGGAATTTCTACTATGGTTGTCATGCCCAGCCATTCCGTTGCCCAAATATATATTCATTCTATTGATCTGTTTCATATTTCCATCAGTTTCCGTTTCCGTAAAAATATCACAGCCGATTTGCTGTTTGCACCGCTCACCCACGATTATGGGCCTTTGAACAGTCTGCGCCTCGGCCCAGGAGACCGTTCCGAGCCGGCCCAATCCTGATCTGCACGCGTGGACCGTGGGATACCGTTGACTGAGTTGGCGTGGGCCCACGACGTCAGCAATATCGTCTCGTTCCACGTGCCGCTTTATCCGGTTGCAGAGATTGCCTGGGCTCGCAGCGTCAGCCTTATCTCCTCGGTTTTCGCGAGTTTATAGCCGTTGGAGTGTGATGCCTGCACTATGTACACATGGCACGCTCTGATTGGTGGGACTGCCTGGGCGCAGAGGCGACAGAAACGCTGGCGACCTGTCCACTCGCGTATCACACTCCCCAAGGTCTGCTTCACCTCCTTTTTCCCCATCCGCTGTGCCATTTTCACGCCAGTTTTCTGTTTTCGGTTCACCTCTCCTCTGACCTCCAAATTCTTGCCTTTCCCAGCTTTCCTCTTCCGGCTTGTTGGTACAGTCGGTGTCGCCTTTCTCAGCCCCTGCTTTGGCGCTAGCGTGACAATTACCGGCACCTAGGCTTTGCTGACTCTACATCATAGATTTCCCCATATTGCCCTCCAAGTTCGTCCGTCGGAGCCACCTCCCACCGCCGACCAAACAGTTCCTCCTTCAACACCGCCAGTCGCTGCTTCGCTACAAAGGACTCATCGAACTCCCCTTCTCCCTAACACGAACTCATCTCGGAGTCGGACCCTGGGTATCACTTGTTACTCAGCACCTTGTGCCATTCATCACCTTCCTCCGCCACCTTTATATGAAAAATCTATCGTCTATCGCAACTCTCACCACCTCCTGTATGGGCTCGAAAGCCTTCTGGGAGATGAGCAGTCGCGCCACATCAAACCTCTCCTTTCTGGCTGTCCCGTTGCCTATTCGCACCAACTCACCGTAGGGTGCCGTCAAAGTCCGAAAAAAATTTTCCCCCCACACATGAAGCGGAACACCATAACAGTCCACCCATACCCTTCTCTCTGTTTCTACATTCCCAGGTTCCCACCTATTTATCAAGTAGAACCATTCATGAATCCATTCCTGGCTACTTTCTATCGCCTGCTTCAATGTTCGCGTATCACCTTCTTCCAGCAACACCTTATTCCCTCCCATCAGAGTTGCTTTAACATCATAGATGCCCTGCTCATCCAGAAATTGCTGCGTCCTCAAAGTTGTTCCTTTGCGTATCACTTCACCAACATAGGCTGTTTCCAGCCTCCTCAACTCCTCTGCCTCAGCTCTAAAAACCAAAAGCCTGTTTGTTTTTCCCCTAA
Source organism: Psophocarpus tetragonolobus (assembly GCA_037954015.1). Classification (NCBI taxonomy): domain Eukaryota; kingdom Viridiplantae; phylum Streptophyta; class Magnoliopsida; order Fabales; family Fabaceae; genus Psophocarpus; species Psophocarpus tetragonolobus. The sequence continues at coordinate 19,461,259 of CM075688.1, read as the reverse complement.
TCTTCCCCCTTTGTTCTGTAGGCTACCCTGGTTCATCCTGTCATTCCCCTGATTTTGCCTTTCCATAGATGCTTCCATTTTGAATGCTCCCAAGAGAGTCTAATGCTTCCATTCTGAATTCCTGTCATTGTTTCCTTAGGCTTTGGTTTCGTTTGGTTTAACTTCAGATACCCCATCTGCTCCATCTTTGCCGCAGTCGTGTTTTGAGTTATTCTTTTGTCAAACCTGGGCCAATTGACCCATATCTTCTCAGTTCCAATGAAGATATTGTCCAGTTTGATCCCTAACAGGTGCGCGTCCTCCACCCCTGTAAATCGCACAAAACCAAACCTCCTCCCATTTCTATCCATTTTTGTTGGAATGTATACCTCCTGAACATCCCCATATCTCCTAAAAATCTTCCACATCTCTCCCGCCTTGTATTCATCAGGAAAGTGTGTGAAGAAAAACGAAATTAGTCTTCCGTTGCCTTTTCCTTTCGTATCATTTACATGTAACCTCCCTCTCTGCCTAATTTCATCACCGCCACTATACATTCTCCTCCCCCGAACCTCTCTCCAACCTCCTTCATTCTCCATCACATAAGACTTTAATTGAAGGGTAATGATACCCTGCATGCCCTCAAAATGTGATGTGGGAAAAAAATGTTGGAAATGCAGAAAAAAGTTTACGGGTTAGAAAAAGTTAAAATCCTTGAAGCACTGGCTAGTAAAGTATAAAGTGCTAGCTATCTTCAACCAACACATTCTCTTTAGAATGATTACTTAAATTATGTATGTAGTTTTCAAGTAACCACTTACAAGACTCCATTATACTGTCCTGAAATGTGCATTCAGTTGACCCAAGACGGGATAGATGTTGGGTGCTAAGGTTGGTTTCGTCCCCCATCCAAGAATATATATAAAGAAAAATGTTTTCAGTACATACACTATAAAATTGGATCTATTTTTTATGTAAATTATATTAAAAATATTTAAAAGTCCACCTTTCAATAATGTGAAATTTGAACATGTATTCGCATCGAGAGATTATTTTTTATTATCAACTAACTACTTTGACAAGTAAAACAAATAAGCAAACAATCCTCAAAGCATTTTCCTTTGACTTGAAAAATAGAAAATGTTCACAATCTTTATCTCTTAGTTTCTCTTGTCATGATTCTGATCTCCAAGGCATGACATTATAGTGATAAAAAAAAAAATCTATCTTTCAACTATCATAAATTTTTAACTAGTGTTTCTTTCTATTGTATTCATTTTGTGGTGTAATATCTTGGATTTTAATAATATGTTATAAGTGTGTAAAATAAATGAAAGAGAGAAATAAATTTAATTTAAGTGTAATTAATAATTTAATTTTAAAATATTAGTTGAAGTGCTTATTTATATATATATATATATATATATATATATATATATATATATATTATTTTGTTGACATTTAATTGTGAATGTGATTGGACTACGTGATTTGTAAATAATGTAATAAAAGAAAGTAAGGTTTAATAAGAAAAGAAATTAGTAGAAATGATATGGTTATGTTAGATTTAGGGGATTATTATGAAAATCTTAAATTTGAAGTAGGGGTTGCGAGTAGCAAAACAAAATTATTGAATTCACATCTTGACTGTTTTCTTCTTCTTCCTTTCTCCTTCTTATTCATCTTCATTTTCCAAAATTCCTTCTCTCTCTCTCTTCTCCATCATTTGCTCTCTCTCACTGTTCTCTCTCTCCTTTGCATGGTGGCCTTTTAGCCCTCAAATTCTAGAGAAATTTCTGTCATATCTCATTTTTCAGGTGGTAATCATTATAGGTATGTTTGATCCTAATCTTTTGGGTCCTTTTCCAATTGTTTTCATTTCAATCATTCCCTTGAAAGGGAATCCTTCTAAAACTCTGAATTTCGTATGTTCTTTTTTGTTTTGGGGATTTTATAGGTTCTAAGTGATTTCTACGGTTGAACTCTCCTTATTCTGCAAATTCAACTCATAAGGGAGAAATGGATAAGGGAAACTCAAGTCTTGTTTTAGATTAGTTTGCATGTGAATGGTAGAGACTTTGTTCAGTGAATTGAATGTTAAATATGTTGTGTGACTTTTGTGAATGATTTTGCAATTTGAAATATTTTGATATATGAATGTATTAAGCCTGTGAATGATATTAACTATGTTAGAATTTCATGGGATGATACAATAATGATATAAAAGCAGTTCACGTCCTATACACGGACTTGTGGGGAATATGTTGACTATGCTTGTGAGTATGTATTTTAGTTTGTTATGTGTGTAATGTTGGGTTGTAGTGTGTTCCTCTAACTATAATGTAATTATGTTATAGGATGGCACCTAGACCACTTACTCCTCTTCCCCAAACGTCACTTGACTTAGCTTAAGTGGCTCACGCTATAGAAGTTATGGTTGTTGTGATCCAGTAGCAGAATATTACGATGACACATAAATTTCAAACATCATAGGACACCTACAATACTACACCCCCAAAATATGAACGGCTAACATAATTTATGAAGAATAACCCCCCAAAATTCCAAGGCAATTCCAATCTTGATTTGGAAAATAAATAGATTTAGGAAACGGAGAAAATTTTCAGGGCAATGACTTGTCTTGAGGATAAGAAGGTAATGTATGAAACTTTTCTTTTGAGTGAAGAAGTAGAATTCTGGTGGCATGGAACTCAACAAATGATATTGGCTAGGGAAGAATAGTTAACTTGGAACAATTTCAAGGAGAGATATCTAGAGAATTATTTTCCAGATAATGCAAGATACGCGAAGGAGATCAAGTTCATGAAATTGGAGCAGGGTAATTTGTCAGTTCATGAGTATATGACTAGGTTTGAACACCTAGTTCGTTTCTACTCTCAAGTCACATCTGAAGCTTAGAGATGCAAAAACTTTGAAGAAGGTTTGAAACATGAATTAAAATGAATGGTAGTCCTTATAGCCATATGAGAATTCACCATATTAATTGAAAAAGCAAAAACTACTGAGAGGTTGGGATGTGGAAGCAAGATAGTGATGACTCAAGGAGAGGAATTCTCAAGGAACAAAGAAAAGAATTTTTAGAAGAAACCTTATGACAAACCTCAGTTCTCTAAAGGAGGAGTGTTAGGACAACAACGACAACAAAAGAGACTTAATGTTCAATGTTTCCAGTGTGATGGTCCATACTACGTTAATCATTGTCTTTCTCGCATTGTGTGTTTTAACTGTCAGAAAACAAGACATAAAGTTATAAAATGTCTAGTGAAATTTAGAGTTGCATCAATGGGAGGCAGTCAACCAGGTCAAAGAAATGATAATAAGTCAAATATGGTAGGAAGAGTGTTTGCGATAAGTGGGGCTGAAGTAGCAAAAATTAGAGGGTTAATCCAAGGTGTGTGTGTGTGATATAGTTGGTAGATTGGTATGTATATTAATTGATCTTGGGGTGACACTCCTTTATGTCATATGCCTGTATAAATAAGTTACAACTACTTGTCTATGAGTTGTTGCTTGATCTGTTCATCTATACAAACATGAACATGATCCTAGGAATGGATTGGTTGTCTAACAATCACATTCTGATAAATTGTGCTTGGTGTTTTAATTTTTCCTCAACCTTAAATTAGTAGATTTTATACTTACTCAATCAACATATTTGACTTATGACAAAGAGAAAGAGCTCAGTGCTAGAATTGTAACAGAATAGAAAGTTGGGCTACTGAAGATTTGGTTCTAGATGTGAGACAAGGTATGTAATTAATTATTGCTTGGCAATACTTGAGTGGGTGGAGTTAAAGAAGTAGTTGGAGATTTCTTCAAAATAAGCATATGATAGAACCCAATAAATCATTGTGGAAGACAACGATATTACTAGTAAGAGAAAAGAGTAAAGTTGTGTATGAATTACCAACAACTGGACAAGTTTGCCACTAAGAACTAATGTGTTGTTTAAGATTGATGACATGATGCGTCAATTATGAGATTGGGATGTCACCATATCATGAGAGTAAAGAAGATGTGTTTAGGATAACTTTCAAGTTCAGGTTGGACATTATGCACATGTGATGATGTCATTCAGAGTGACAGAGAATTCAGTTACATCAATTATATTCAAGGATAAGTTTTAAGATCTTGAGAGATAAATAGTGAAATGTAGAGTTGACCAAGTAAGCTTAATGGGAAGAAATAAATTTCTTGAGTCAAGCAGTTTCGATTAAAGAGATGGTAGGAAATCCAACTAAGGTGAGAACAGCATATAAAGAGAGTGTTTGATGAGTTTATTGGAAATCAGGAAGTTTATCATTAGTCGTTTACTATTGGAGATTCAAAAAGGAATTCCAAATGGTACTAGCACCCTCGATTTAACTTACCAGTAAGGATTGACCTTTTCATTTGGATCGACTCTTGTGAGCAAGGTTTGGTAAAGCTAGGGCAAGGTAGGCGGGTTCTCTTGTTTAGTAATAATTGATTGTCATAAGCCTTTTTAAGGATTATTGTAAGGTATCTCCTTGGTTGGATAGTGTATTAATACAAGGGAAGAAATTTGGGACTAGAGCTATCAATCTTCTTCTTCTAAATCTTCTTATTTTTCTTCTTCTTCTTAATCTTCTTCTTATGAATCCTTCTAAAAATCTCAATCCTTAGGGGTTTTTTTGTTTTGGAAATTTTATAAGTCCTGAGTGATTTTTGCAGTTGAACTCTTATTATTCTGCAAATTTACCTCATAAGGTTGAAATAGGTAAAGGAAGCTCAAATTTTTTGTGGATTAGTTTGCATGTAAATGGTAGAGACTTTGATAAGTGAATAGGATTTTGGATATGCTGTGTAACTTTTGTGAATGATTTGTAATTTGGAATATTTTGATATATGAATGTATTAAATTTGTAAATGATATTAAATATGTTAGAATTTTGTGGGATGTTACATGTTGCACACTTTATATTGCATGTTTTATTTTACCGAATATTTAAATCATTTTTATTTGTATTCTTAATACTAACAAAGAATATAATAATATCTTACTTAAAAATTAATTCATCATATATATTAAATAATTTAATAATAAAATATAAAATATTTTGTTTAACATATAGTAGAACATTCATTTTTGTGTGACTTATATATTTGAAACTAAGTAAATAATATATTAATTAAAGTAGTATATAAGAATATTTTTTTTTATATAGAATGAAGTAAAGTTTTACTTTCAAGAACTATTAGAAGAATAAAATAATATATTTTCATTGATATAGCTCTTTAGCTAACTCTAAAGTATACTATAATTATCAAACTCTAATAAATTAGCTTTTTCTTTTATTTCATTACCTTGACTAACATGATCTTAATTATTTTATAGAGCTCAAACTCTTTATTTAGAGTTGATTGATAGGAATAATCATTAATTCTATAAATATTTTAATTATATTTGATGTTCATTTAACTAATGCCTAAAACATTGGGTGCTAGGAATTAAAATACAATAAATAATTTGTTTTTCGTTAAGCACAATAAGTAATTTATTAATTGTTATGATAATCTTAAATCAAAGAAAAAATTATATTTGTTCTTGAAAATTTCTTTTTATAGTCTAACGTCATATTCACAGTTAAAAAACCTCATTTCACTACTGATTACATGATACATACATAATCTATACATATAAATTAATAAATGAAATCAGCTATTAGTATTCATCAAATGAGTATTATCACATATATATTGATTCATCCTTATCATTGATATCTTATTTATAATAATCTTACATAGAGCAATATAGATTAGATTATAAGAGATATGATTTGTTATATAGGATTACGATAACAAATCTTTAATTTTAATAAAGAGCCTTTATCATATAAACTATTTTCCCAAAATAGTAAAAAATAAAAATATGATAAAAAATTATTGTTAAAGCTAAAATGAACTAGCTGATAATTTGGATCTTCAACATACACAATTTTCTTTATATTTTTTTTTTCTCGTGACTCATTTCTTATTTCTCAAATGCATAGCATTAGGTCCTTGGTTTCATTATATTCTTTTTGGGGTCAGAATGTAACGTTTCAATCATGGATGCAGCACATACAAAGAAAGTGACTTTGGAAAGTGAAGGTTAATTGTATGTTTGTTTTTCCGATGTCATGCCACCAAACAGACTTTGGAAAGCAATGATTTCTTACTTCTCATTGAACCGACTTTTGAAAGAAATATTCTTCAATGAACAAACTTGTATCAAATATGAAAAATTTGAGGTTAGGAACATATAAAATAATTACAAAAACCACTTTTCCATAACTTATCGTGGTATTGATGTCATCTCATCAATTTATCTTGAACCACTTGGGAATTAAACACTGTCTGGGACGTTATGCACTCACGTTGCTTCTCATTGAACCAAGTCTTTTGTTAAGGGTATGGAAATAAGTAAAATAAACCCATATTCAATTATTATTCAATCCATTTAAATTTACTTTAATAGATTAGTTTCATATTTAAATTACTTTTCTATTTTACTTTCAATTCAATTAATAGAATATTTAATTAAATTCTTAAAAATTCAAAATCTAAACCTATGAGCATATAGAGTCATAATAAATGTTTCAAAAGATATAAAAATTTTAAAAAATAAAAATTATATTATGTGAAAGTTTACTAATAGTTAAAAAAAATACAACTTAAAATATCATACATATTTAAAATAATAAAAAATCATTAATTGTTAAACAAAACATAAAAGAAAAATAAAGATGTAACTAGGTTACTTTATTTCTTAAATGAGGTTCAACAAATATTGTATTTTATAAAATTATCCTTACTTTATTTATTAATTGTATGCATCATTTATATTTTTTTTTGTTTTTTTCTTTGTGTGTTTTACTTATATAATATTTTTTCTCCGATAAGCTACTTATATAATAGTAAAATTTTGGATAAACTATGTTTTTGATAAATGAACCTTTTTAAATTTATGGTTTTGGTATAACATACAAATATTTTTTCGTTCAACATTTTAGTTATTTCATTTATTTTAGTTGTTAAGTAGTGACATGTCACTCTAATTATTATTATTTTATGGATAAAATATATTTTTGGTACATGAACTTTCTCAAATTTATGGTTTTCGTACACAAATATTTTGTTAACCGGTTAAGGTATACAAACATTTTTTTGGTTTGAAAAAAATTAAGAAAAAATATATATTTCATTAATCTTCAGAAAATATATTTGAAAGTTAATTAAAAAAATAACATTGTGTTTAAAAAAATATTATGAAAGAAAATTTTGAAAAATATTATGAAATAAAAATTAAAATTGAGAAATGAACTTTCATTTGTTGTCTAAAAAATATTATGAAACAGAGGTGTAGAGGCAAAGGGAGAGAGGTTGGGGATGGAAAGTGTGAAAAACAAGATGAATAATTTATTTATTTTAAGTTGGGATGACAAAAAACTACCACAAAATGTAATAAAAATTACAAAAACAATTAATTAATAAAATAATAATAAATAGAGTAATATATAATAGAAAAAATAAACAAAAAAAACTAAGATGTTTGACAAAAAAAATGTTTTTATATCTTGACCAGTTAATAAAAAGTTTGTGTACTAAAATTATAAGTTTGAAAAAGTTTATATAATAAAAATATAATTTATCGTATTTTATTAATGAAATTTTTTGTAACGTCATCACTTAACATCTAAAATAAACAAAAGGACTAAAACGTTCGTTGAAAAAAAAGTTTGTATACATTGACCAGTCAACAAAAACTTTATGTACCAATACCATAAATTTAAAAAAAAAATCATATACCAAAAACATAGTTTATCCTAAATATTTTTACTTTCTAAATCTTCCCACAACATATTCCATTGGAAAAGAAAATCAGAAAAATATTAGAGAATCACCCATATATATATGGCATATACCACAAAAATATGGAATATGCATTAGAAGAGAAAGCACATTTGTGTGTATCTCACTCCTTTGGGGGATGTACCACAAATATTTGGACATATCTTTGATGATTTTTAATTTTCTTATACACTTTATCATCTAGCCCCTCTTGTTTCCCACCATTGAGTATTGTTGCTTATTGGGTATAGAATAAATCTGTTTATTTTTATTTCTACAAATATGATTTTTCCATTATTACTAAAAAAACTACAACAAATTTTAATCTTTTTTCTGAGATAATCTACTAAAAGGCTAGAGTCCATAGTATAATTTTTTCTAGTTCAATAAAGTCACTCTCCACACATCTTTGTGGGATCCGAAAGGGTGGTTGAATTTCTTATGCACTTTATCATCTAGCGTGCTCTTCACATCTCTGTTCAATAGTTACATTGTTGCAATAGATGTTAAAATGATAATTACAAATTTTAACTTTCAATTAGACTTTCAACTACTATGAATATGATAAAAAGTATGTTTTTATAAATTAAATAAGTTGGGTGGTTAAGTATAAATAAAAATAGTTTTAATATTAATTATAGTTGTGATAAGAAAAAAATTAAATCAGATGTTTCAATTAAAATTTGCTATAAAATCATATTAAAATAAAATTGAATTTGAATTATAAATCGATTTTAAATTATTTTAAAAAGATTTAATCCAATTAAATGAATATCAATTAAATCTATCTATTTAATTTTATATATATATATATATATATATATATTTATATATATCAAATCCATCCGTTCGCACCCTATTTTTTTAGAGCACGTATTCGTTCAATTGTACATCTTAACAAGAACAAACATGTATCAGATCTGCAAAACATGAGATAGAAACACTTAAATAAATACAAAAATGGCTGCTCTATAGTTTCTTATGGCATTCATGTCAGATTGTTATTTGCTTGAACCACTTTTTGAATTAAACTCACACACATACGAGCATAAAACAAAAATAAAGAAAAATTTACCAATATCGAGTAATGTTCAAAAGAAGCTTCTTCACCACGAGGTTACAATTGCAACTTGCATCCAACGGTTGATAAATAATGTAGTCATACTTTTTTAACATTTTTTTAAATTTATAAATCAAACAATTTTGTGTAAAATGCATTTTATAAATTTTTGTTTGTAGTACAATATAAATCAGTCTTACTGCAATATTTTTCTCTGTATGTGTTGTTAGATAAATATATTAAGTTGATCGTTAAATTGTTTGTGTCAATAGTCATGTGTGAAATAATTAATTCTAAACATAATTCATTTTAAGTGTAAAGTGTGTTTTTTCCTTATTTAGTTAATTTACTCGATTATAAACTAACCCTGATTATCTAATAATGTATTTAACTACTCACATCATAACAATTTAAATTCAAATCTTAATTTAAGTTGTTATTAGTCTTACTTTCAAATTTCAAGTTTAAGTATTTGCTTCTTTATCTTTAGTTACTTTATTTACAACTTTATCTATAATTATTTTATCTACTTCTATGCCTATAGTTACTTTATCTTTTGTACTCTATAAATACTCTGTGTACTGCTACAGTTGAATATATGAAACCCAAATTCATTATCTCTCTATATACACCCTTGCAAGATGGTGGAGGTGAGATAACACCAATCTTGTCCATGAGAAATTTGTGACAAGCAAACCCAAGGACTTTATGAGAATATCAACAAGCTAATAGCTAGATGGAATGTGGAAACTCAACGATGTTTATTGGTAACTAGGTTACAAATGAAGTGATGAACAATGACATGATGCTTCTTTCGTGAGTGAAAGACAGAGTTTGCACATAGATAGGTGACATCTATATTATCATAGTGCATTATGAGATACGAATTTGGGTGAATGTGAATTTTCTTAAGTAGTTATTGGAGTTAGAGCACTTTAGGAATAGTGGTAGCTATAGTGCAGTACTCAACTTATGTTAAGGATTTTGTAACCACTTTCTCTTTCTTACAACTCCAAGAGATAACATTTGGACCAAAGTATATGACATAGACATCGGTTGATGCACCAAGGTATTGCATCAAATCAACAAGGTGACGATAAATGGTTTCATCGCATAAGGACACATCACTTGGAGCAAGGTTACATGAGGTGCATAATGATGTATTGATTGGGCAAGCATCATGCATGTTGTGAGCCTGAAGAAGATCACGAATGTAGTGATGATGACTGAGGAAGAGGCCACAGTGTGTATTGAATAATTTCAACTAGGGATGGCAGCGGGGCGGGGCGGGTGCAGGTTTGACCCTCCCCGTCCCCATCCGCACTTTGTGGGGCGAGTTCGAGTATAAAAAGAGCGGGTACGAAATTTTATCCTCATCCCCGTTCCCGTCGGGTATTTTTGGGTTTGGGTATACCTGCGGGTACTCGTCATATTATTTTTTATAATTTAAATTTACTTGTTTATTATTAAATAAATTATATATATTAAGTTATTAATTATATTTTAATTTAAAAAGTATATAAAAAATAATTAATAACAAGAAATTATAAATTAAAACTTAAGAATTAAAATTTTTAATTAAATATATAAATTTAAAATTATTATATAATCATTAAAATTATAATAGGGCGGGTATAGGTTCGGGTACGGGGCAGGTAGTCACATATCCATACCTGTACCCGGTTTAACACATCGGGTAATACCCGTATCCGTATCCATACCCGATCAAACCGGGTAATACCCGTCAAAATCGAGGCGGGTTCAAGCGGGTATCCACGGGTATGGGTATTTTTGCTATCCCTAATTTCAACGCCTACAAAATATGTAAGTGCACCAAGATCTTTCAACAAGAATTCGGAAGCTAATGCATATTGGAATTGCACAATGACAAACCTATCATTTCCTATAAGCAACAAATCGTTTACATAAATAAGGAAGCAGGCTAGAAACGAACCTCGACTGTAGACAAACAGAGAGGTGTCAAACTTAGATGGTGTAAAGCCATAATCAACAAGAAAACCTTTTAACACATGGTACTACCTTTCGTGGTGGTTGTTTGAGGTCATAAAGAGCCTTGCAATGTTTGCAAACATGATTTGGAAATTAAGGATTGATGAAACAAGGAGGTTGTGACACTTAGATGTCTTTATAGATTGTGTCATGCAAGAATGCATTGTTAACATCCATTTAACTAAGTAACCATCCTTTAGAGAGAGTAAGGTAGAGATCAAGTTTGACAATTTGTGACTTAATCACTGTGGTAATCAATTCCATCTTGTTGATATTTTTGGCAACTAAATGAGCTTTATACTAGGAGATGGAGCCATCAATGTTTTGTTTGATGTGAAATACTCATAGGTTTCCTATAAAATACTAACTTATCACGTCAATAAAATTATATACGTAACAAAACCCACACCATCACTTAACAGCCCAACAGACAAATCTAGCTAAAAACATAGATGGAAAAAATAATTTGTATTAAAACCAGCAAAATATTTTCTATTATACTAACCAAAAATTTGTAAAAATTGTTGTACCTAAAGCTTATTTTAATTTACAATTCAAATTAATCACACATTTTGACACAAATAACTTGACGGTCAACTTAATGGATGTCTTTTTTTTTTTTGGTGTATAACTTAATGGATATGTCTAAAAACACAGATGGAAAAAATTATACTAAAACTAGTAAAATATTGTATATTGTTCTAAAAACAAATAATAAATAAAATTTTTGTACAAAGCACATTTTACCCAACATTTTTTTACGGTTCACATATCTTTTGGTCGACTTTCAACTATAGAGGGTTGGATTAATCCCGTTACATTCTTATGCACAAACTGCCTCATGTAACTGTAATGTCATTCATCTTTCTGTTCTCTTCCTTTCATTCAATTTCAATTGTTTCTTTCTATTCGCTCCTTTTCGTTCAATTGTGCATAAAACTAGCCACATACAAGAGGGTCATAGATATACAGGAACCCAATAACCAATTCTAAAGGTTTAAATTGAATATAAACTAGTATGCCAGTACGAGTATTTTCTTTTATTGGTCTTTGTGGCGAGAAAAGGAGGAAATTGCGTTTCTATTTTCTTAACCACCAGTCATCTTGCGAATTAAGTTCACATCTACGACGTAAAATAAGACTATAAATTCTATTCTGGGTGGTGTTGTATTATTTGGTCGATTTCTATTTTCACATTTAACATTTGAAACTGAGGCCAAGGGGAGAGAAAAATCTGTACAAATATAGGCAGCCAAAATTCCATAGATCCATACCACGTAGATAAGGGCAACAACACAGCTGCACTAGACATATCTCAAGCTGGGGAACGTACTGGCAAACAGTGCAAAAGAGCTGCACATTCAAGCGACAAAATGTACTCCGCTTCACTGATTTCAGCTCTCATGTTAAAATATCAAGATAACGACAAGTATAGGCCCCCACAGCCCTTGACAAAGTCAAACCAAACTGGAAGTATTCATGAAGTTACCAGAGTTAGATATTCATGTAATATCTACCCATCATTTGAATCCTCAGAAGCTTTCATTGCTTCAGCAGTCACAAGAGCAACCACAGCCTTGTGAATTGCTAGATCTACTCTATAAAGCAATCTTTGAGCTTTCTCTCTTTTCAATTTGGCCAATTTAACCGCGTGTTGAGCAGCTCCCAAGGCATCACGCATTCTAAACTCATCAAGGTCAGGACCATCTAGTTGTTCAATCCCATGTCTTAAAGGGCCATCCAATAGGTATTGCCTGTGACCTGCCGAGTCATAATAGCCCACATTCCACCTACTATCCCCGTTTCTCTTCCCTGAATATGAAATTCTCTGACTATAGGAAGTCATCTGTGAATCATTACGAAACCCAAACGAGCCGTATTTCCTTGAATTGTGTCTGTTATATTTGGGAATATGATTTCTATCATAACTGTTGCTTATAGAATAATATCCCATGCTGCCAGCATCCCGTGGTGAGAATATCGGGGAGGTCTGAGGCAATGGGGAATCATCCACAGAATCATAATTATGCCCTGAGTAAGCAAACTTTTCGTCACCATATGTCAATCCATTAAATCTTCTTCCTGAGTACACAGCAATCAGAAGTAAGGAGGAGTACATGAATTATTTAGAATGTTATAATTATTTCATAAATCATATACTCACCATAAGGATGGAATCCATTCTGTTCATAAAGAATACTGTTTGAATGCCCTGAGACTGGAATTTTCTTTTGTGATCTATGTTTTGATCCTTTGTTTAGTACTTCCAAACCCCTTGGTTTCAGACAGAAAGCAAACATGGCTGGCTTCTCCAAAGTCACAACCTTGTTCGTGCACCCATTAGAAATGGGAATATTACTCTTCGTTGTAGCTACTTCCCATTCACTCAATTCATGTTGATATCTTTCCCATAGAGGTGGCTGAACAGAGCACAGAAGATTAGAGATGAATTTTCAACCACAATAACAAAGACTAAATATCAGGTGCCTAGAGGAAAATCTTGAAAACAAAAAACAAAAGGTAATTACACAACAACAACACACTTTAAGCCAATCAATTGCAAAATCACAATGTTGAATAAATCTCAATCAATAGTCAGAAAATAAGAGGCATGCAAGGTTTTCACAGAAACATTCAGACAATAGAAAACATTCACATCAACCATCATATTTAGAATAGTATCAAATGACATGAGACTTGATAATGGCTCAAAAAAACACTTATCATCGTATTTCACCAGCCTCCAATCCAAGGCTAGCTGATTGTTAGGTGTAACAAAGATAAACAAGTAAATATTAACCCACTGCCGCAACATTAACATCTCTTCCTCCTTGCTTCTCTATCTACCTTCCCAAATCCCAATCATGTGTGAAGTTAGTATACCACTTTATAATGTCATTAAAGTGATTAAACATTACCACAATGAGTGATTTATTCCTAAACTAATGTAGTATCATGAATTACATGTGGTATTCAGACAGTACCTGAAACTGCCGTATTAAAGCCATTCCTTTCTTCTGCCTTTTCTGCTGCCAATATTCATAAATCATTTTGGTTACACAGAAGGGCCCAACATCAACCATTAGTTCCTCTATTTCAGTAGGTGTAAATTGATCACGCTGCTGAGCATATGCAGCCTTCTCAAAGATGTCAAATGCTTTCTCAAACATCTCATCAGAGATCCCATCCAAGAAATTGTTATCTTTTTCAGAATTTCGGACAGTCGAAATCCATTGGTCATCATCGCTATCCATATCATACAAGATATGCAATGGATTAAGAGCCATCTCTATATCTGTTTCAACTTGTCGCAGATATTTAGAGTTACGAATAAAGGTAGATTCAGATTCATTGTCACAATTTTCTTCTATCAAGATAACACCAGGAATAGGTATATTTTTAACTGAAGCAGCACGGATATTCTGGTTGTAGCATTCTTCGTGCATCTCCTTGAAAAGTGCCCATTGAGTCCGATCAGGAAATTCTAGGATCCAATCCTTCCCTCCTTTCCACATCATAGCATGAGTATAACGATTTGTTGATCCGGCCTGCATAAACTGATGTGCTTTGTGTGAATACCTTGTAACACCTGCAAGTTTTACAGAAAGTTTCCACTCATTATGATCAAACAATTCTAGTACAACCCGGGGACCAGATTCTCTCCACCCCTTGTCACCGAGGGTAATCAACACATTTGCATCACAAGATAAGGACTTCAAGTTCTTTTCAGGACTTCTTGAAACATCCAATGACTTCTTCTCATTAGCCTTTTTAATTCGCTTGTGGGGCAACCCTCTCTGTTTCTGATATTGGCTTCTGTGCCTTGAATTATAATCATACCCCGAAACAGGCACGAAATAAGATACTTGAGTTCGTGGTTTCTTAGGTCCACTACTAGAACCATTGCAAATAGAATCAGCCTTCACATCAGACCACCCATGTGACTGGAATCCATATGACGAGGAATTATTTCTGCTCCGACGCCAAGAACTTCTGGGAGCAGTTGGATTGGGGCTGAGAGTGACACCTCCATTTGTATTCCAGGAAAAATCAGAAGAGTGTTGAGCATCATGCAAATCACCTTGACAAGGTTTTTCAAATTGATCAACAGAAGGAATTTGGACACTCAAATCACAAAGTAAAGAACAGGAACCACCATCAGTTTTAACCTTATCAGTTAAAGAATTTGAAGGAAAAGAGTGATCAGAATGACATGATTGCCACTCTGGTAACAGAACCGGAAGAGAGCTCTCAGAACCATCTAATACACAAGTTCTATCAGAACTATGATCAATATTTTGGTAAATTTGAGAGACGATTTGATCACTGCAGTTAGATGGACTAATTAACAAATCTGACTCAGAACAAATGAATCCATAGTGCACAGCATCGTTTGAAAAAGTCATCATATCTTTTTTCACATTAAATTCTGCATTCTTGTTAGAGGAATCATCAATGCTAGGGCAGTCATCTTGCATCAGACCAGAGTTTTCCTTATCATCTACCAATTCATGAACACAAAAGCTTATATGAACTACTGACCTTTCCATCAGCAACTTAAGATGCAAACTAAGAAAAAAAGTAGGTGCAGCAGCAAAAGAAAGTGAGAATGGAGGAATGTTCCCCTTGCCAGTGTAGGTCAATACACTCCTATGAGACTGATATAACTCTCTGGAAACTCCCATAGTGTTAATCCCTGGTCTAGTCCTCCTCTGTACGACCTGTTGCAAATGTGAACACAAGAAAAAACCATCACAAATCAATGCAGTGACTTGAAGCGTAGACAAGATACAATATTTTAACACAGCAAACAGATTCCAGAAACAAGATAAGGGATATGGAGTTACCAATCTGCAAACATAAATAAATTGGATAAAGTACCTTGACTAAGGGGTTGTGCCTGATGGAAGTAATTGGACACTCACTTGATTGATTTTGAAGCGCCTTGATCTTATCATATGTGCATTCAGAGAGATGGAGCTGCTTAGTGAATAAGCAATGTCTCTTAAGTTTTGAATCTAAATACATCCATTTTGAATTCTTTACTCTGGAGAAATTGTAAAATGCAAACACAAGAGGCTTCTTTGTGTAAAGACTTGAAAACCTGAATGTGATAGAAGTAACAGGCAACTGCAAGTCAATATACATCCCTTTGTCAGCAGGTTGATGAAATAACCTAAGAACACAAAAGACAAAGGCTGCAGCCATCATCAAGCAGCCTTCAAATAATAGGAATCTCAGCCCAACCACATTATCAACAAAAAGCATCTCCAAATGAACCCGTGGCCACAAGGCCATAACTGTACCATATTGAAGCAGCAGAATAGCACGGAGCAACCACAAATTCTCTGATCTAAATGAGTCATTCAGCACTAATTGTATTGGATAGCTTAGGTCAAACTTGAACGCCGCTGAACCTGTGTCCAAAAGAAAATTAAACACCCCAGCACTATGTGTGAACCACAATGCCCCCTCTGTATCAACCCTCCCATCATTTGCTTCTTTTACATCCATAAGCTCACCAACTACATGATCTAAGGAAATGGAACAAGAGGCAGTCGTGTTAACATATTTATCTTTAGGAATATGAGATGATATTGGAGTTAGCTTGTGAAACCGCCTTCTAAAATAGACAATGGGCTGTTTGTCATAGTTAGAGATATTAAAACTTTGCAACGAGGATTTCTTCCCAAAGTTATAACCTAATTTATCTTTTGATACAAAATCTCTTGAAAGGCTGCTTTTACCCTCCTCCCTAGGGGAATTCTCAGCTAAGCACCCCTTTAGTTTTATAGGTTCATCACACAACAATGATGAGGCTGTACTTGGAAGTGTAACAGAAGTCTTCTTTTTCTTAGCACCATGAAAAGCAGAAGATTTAAACCGAAGAGAAGATCGAGCCAACCAAGAGATTATAGGCTGTGTGTCAATACAGTTTTCACCATAGTCATCATCCTCAGTAATAACATGTCTCATTTTCCTTTCTTTGCTGTTGCTGGGCAAGGTCTCTTTTTGCTGACCAGAGCTTTTATTTTTCTTTCCTGCTCTTCTTTTCCCTGCTTTTCCTGGCACTTCACTTGGAAGTACTAGGAGTTTGAACCTCTCAGTTTCAAGATTAATCCATTCTTCTTCTCGATCATCATATTTGATATGATGACACTTTGTTTCTCTATTATAGTCATCGACAAGGCCATGGTACCAGCTTTGGTCCAAAGGCCAAAAAACCTTAATTCTCTGGTTCAGCATCCAACATTCATCTAATTCACCTAATGAAATTTCATAAAAATGTCGCCTCTTCCGGGAACTACCTTTTTCTTTATATTGGTTCCTCGGCCTCAAGATTCTACCATCAACTGATGCTGATTCTGAACCTGACTGAGACTTCAAACCAGAACAATCCATATTGGGACTAGAGGAGAGAGAAAAAGACAAACCATTTGCTGATGGCAACGTAGGAGGCTTACTGCTTGAACAAAATCCGGCATAATTTGGATCAAATCGTGAAGATAGCATCCTTGCTGCATTCTCTTCAAGATTCTCCTCTTCCTCTTCTTGCAAATAATCAGATGTTTTACTGTCAGCAATAAGAGGTTCAACTTCCTTGTCGACTCTATTTCTATAGGGAGCAAAAGCCTTTTGTTTTTTTCTGTCCTTCTTCCATGACTTCTTTAAAGAGGAATTGCCACTATTTAGGTCATAATTACTCCTACAATCTTCAAATTTTCTTTTCTGTTTAAACTTAGAATTCCTCCTGTCCAAAACATCACTACTTAACTTGAGCATCTGATCACCATGGCCACTTGTACCGATAGGCTCGCCAGCCAATTTTGGTGCTGGACCAACATTAAATTTCCTCCGTCCCATAAATCCCCTCTTTCGCTTTGGAATGCGAACATTTTCATCAAAACATAGTGAGCCTCTATTAAACCCATTATTGCTACTCAACCCCTGCTTTGGGTCCAGCTTTTGTTCGAACAAATCCTGCCTACCAGAACCAGGCCCTTTCTGACATTCTTCATCAGCAACCTTCTTGATGCCAACATTAGCATTCCCTAAGCTACTTAGAGACACTTCCTTTCTAGTCTTCTTTTTTTTATTTCTATTACCATCAACATCCCCAGGATGACTCCCTTTCCTTTTTAAGTCCTTCTCTTGATTCTCTTTAGTCACTTTTGGTTTATACAAACTCTTGAGATCCAAAGATCTCGATTTTTTGAGAATTGCAGTACCATGGGAGCTCTCTTCTCTATCTTCCATGTACAATGAGAAGAACAGACCGAGATTCTACAATGTTCACATTCCATCATACATGACTGCACGCTTTATACAGATCTGTAATAACAACAAGATGAAAAGCCTCAATACCAAAAACTAAGATGACAACCATTTCCACATGCACTGAACCAATTGCATTATAAACAACACCAAACATACCAGCTACAAAATTATAACAGAATCACACATATACCCCAACCAACACACCACAAAACAGTCGATTCCTCCCCAAAACACGGCGATGACGATCAAGAATCATGGACTACGGGTTTGAATCTGACCTACGCGATTTGAAACCCCAATGGAATCCTCGAATTTGAAATTAAATTCCCCACAATTTCGATTTCCTTGTCTATATTTTGTTTAAAAACCCGCGAGAGACGCACGAGATGTAGGGTTGCTTCTGGTTTGCAGAGGAAGGGTTTTTAGCTTGAATACTTGAATATAATAATGACAACTAATGGAAAAGGTGAAAAACTCCAAAATAACTAGGTGTGGATCTCCTGCTGTACCAGTAGTAGTATGACGTCTGAAAGAAATAAGATAAAAAAAAGTAAATAGTGACCATACGAGATGTGGAATGATGATGAATGTACAGATATTCCATGGCAACCATAACAATTTAAATTCGATTTATCAGATTAATATTTTTTAAAAAATTTAATTAATATACACAGTTTGACTAAAGATTTGATTTTTATGTTTGATGGGTCATTTCTGTGTATATTAATTAAATTTTTTAAAATATTATATAAATATTTATTGTGATAGAAATACAACATAAAATTTTTCTGCATGAATACTACTTTATTTATATATATATATATATATATGATAAGTGAATTAAGATCGAAGGAAAATATAAATAAAAAAGAGAAAAAAAATAAGTAATATGCATAATTCGTGTAAATAATTTTATATTATATTTAATCATATTTTTTATTTACAAAAATTAGTTGATTATATTAATTAATATTTTAAAAATTATATAAATAAAAAATTATAGTAAAACATATAACTATTGTGTATATTAATTAAACTAAAAAAAATAAAAAATAGAAGGTGAAATTGAAAAGCAAACAACATTACTCAAATGTTAACACGTGATTATAAAAGTGACAAAGATTGACATATTTTATATAGGGGTTACGGTTGATACTAAGTGTGAAACACTGATTACCAACAAATTTATTAACAAAAATATTGTAGTTGACCCTAAGGATAAAATTCAACCAACTGCATCTTGAACCTCCTAATTTTATATATTTATATATATATATATATATTAAAAAAAAAAAAGAAGTAGAATTTTTTCTGGTTTGCAGAGTCAGGGTTTTTAGATTGGGAATCATCATCATCATACATAATTGTAGAGAAAATTGAACTTTATTTGCAAAATCTATGTTAAACCTACAAGCTTATGAACTAAGTATGTAACTTATCTAAAAGGATAAATTTATTATTTAAAATATTAGTTTGTATTAAAATTATGATTTGTTTATTATGAATTGTAATATTTTATATTTTTAGAATTGAAAATATCAGTGTTTTAATTATTATTATTATTATTAATATAATTTTTAGTATGATATGATAGAGTTTAAGTAATTTAAAAAATAATCAAGTTGTTTTTTAGAGTTTAATATTTATACATTCACACTATAAAATATAAAAGAGTTTTACACTAATATTTTTATATATTTTTTAAAATATTAATAGATAAAGTTAATAACTTTTTATATATAAAAAAGTTATGATTTAATGTTATTATACAATTTTTTGCACAGTTAGTGCATAAGTATTTTTCTCAATCTTTTTAATTAATAAAATTTACAAATTTAATTATATACTATATTTATCGGAGTTAGGCATCCACCTTCCCATTTCTACGATCCGAGGGTGATTTTAGTCATGATATTGTAGAGAATTCGGGGATTGTAGGACTGAAGTACTTGAGATTTTATTGAGGGTTGCTTTCTATTACTTGTGTGTTTCAGGAAACTGGTTGTTGAAGTTGGCTTCGTCAGGGGGAGAATAGAGCCACACGACAATGGTAGGGACATGGCTCTGAAGTGCGAAGGGACTAAGTTTTAGACGTATGAGTCGGTCATGGTATCTCTGGACAAACATAACCTCCATTAGTCTTGAACACTGGAAGCGTGAAGGCATAGTTGAGTTCAATTGTAAAATAATAAAAAATTTACTGAAAATGAAAATATAGATAATAATTTTTATAAAATTAATATTTTAAAATAAAAATATTAGATTTGCTTATATGTAGAATATACTGTAAAATTAATACATGAATACTTCTGTACATGCAATAACATAATATTATACCTATTAAACTTATTAACATTCATAATAATTCACTTAAAAAATAATATCAACTATATTATTTATAATATTTAAAATTATACACAGTTATTCACTTAAAATAATTAAACCCAAATAAAATAATATAGTTGAAACTATAACATTATCAAATATTTTATTTAAATTCTTATTATAAATATTTTAAAAAAATTGTAAACTAATATAGAAATTAATTGTCTTTAGGATACTTTTTTCGTAAATAATATTGGTATATTTAAATTTATAATATTATTAAGTAATTATGTTTAACTTTTTAATATAAATATTTTTAAAAAATAAATTTTAAAGTATTATAAAAATTATTTGTCTTAGATAGAAATTTATTTCTCATAAATAATTTTGTATTTTATATTATAAAAAATTATTTAAATTTATAATATTATTCAATAATTATATTTAAATTAATATAAATTAAAAATAATATAGATACTAATGGTTTGGAGCTCAATTTACTTTTTCAAAAATAATATATATAGTCTTTTGTTATAACTAAAAATATTTAAATTTATAATATTATTAACGAACTAACATAAATTTTTTATTATAAATATTGTAAGATAAATTAATTTTAAAGTAATATAAAAATTAATGTCTTTAATAGAATTTTATTTTTTCGTAAACAATACTAGTAGTTTATATTATAATTAAATCTATTTAATTTATAATATTATTAAATAATTATATTTAAATTATTTTTAGTGTGAATATATCAATAAAATAAATTATAAAATTTTAATTGTCTCCGCTAGTTAAAATTTATAATCGCTTTCAATATTAGAAGAATCTAGAGGGGAGGGAAAGTTTGTTAAGTAACTTTTATTTTATGTTTTATTAAACTGTTCTTTTTTTTAAGCTTAAAAATATTGTTGGCTTCCAATAAATTGATAAATTTATATTTTATTTTTATTAAAAAAATTGTGTTTGATTATGATATTTTTTTATTTTATTTCCTGTCTTTAAAGTACTTTGTATAATATTGTAAGATATTTTACAAAGTTATTTAAATATTGTTTAAGATGAAAAACAAGATAAAAATTTTATTAGGAATCGTAGGTTAAGAAAACAATTAATAAAAACCAAAACCAAAAATTTATAATTTATTAAAGGTCAACAATTGTCGTTGGTTAAGCCGAATAAAGTCAAAAGTAAAAAAACAAAAAAAAAATGCATAAAGAGTTCACACAATATTGTGCCTATGATCACGTATTTTTTAGAGAAACTTTGAACAAAAGACTTTAGGGGTTAGTCAATAATCATGTGACTATTCCCACATCTATATAGAAAACAACACCTAAAAGCAAAAGATACAAGTGTTTGCTACAATAGTGTGGTTATTTCCATATATGTGGTTATTTCCATATATAAGTGGGGTCACATTGAGAAAAAGGCACTAACAGTTTGTCTATAATGTCACAACAGTTGCAAGAAGTACACTACAAAATAAAATGTATCAAAAGTTTGTTCATAACAGTATGACTATAACCACAAAGATGTGAAAAATATTATGAAAAAAAGTGCATACAGGGTTTGACTTCAGTGGTGAGTTTTAGTGACTCATCGAAGGATGCTCTAATACAATGAACTAAATTATGTCATTTCAAAATCAATTTTAACTGAAATCAAATCACAAAATTAATTAATTATATTCCAAGTCAATTTTACTCACATTCATCCAACACATGTACTAAGTTATTATTCACTTCTCCGGACAATTTTGCCTTTGTGCTTTAAACTAAAAATGATACATACAAAAAAAGAACACATGAAGATATATCATTATCAAAATTTAAGTTTTGACTAAGTAATTAATTACATTTTATATAATATTGTATTTATTTATTAGTTTAGCAGTAGTTTTTATTGGTTTTAATTCAATTCAATAAGTTAATTTATCAACATTTGATTTTTAACTTTTATCTTCTAAAATAACTACTTATCTAAAATAAAGATTTATTTCATGATAGTCTATTATTATATTAACATCTTCCATTAAACTTTTCTTAGTAATATTAAGTTTGAGTCATTTAAGTATGTGACTAGAGGTTTAAGAATCCTGATTAATGTGTATGAATAAGTCGTTAAGCCTTTTGTTACAAGGAAAGTGAAGAGTAAAAAATTACATTTGTAAATAAATGAGATGAAAAATGCTATTAAGAAAACAATAAAGAAAGTGACACCAATTTTATAGGTTACACATGTTTTACTTTCCCTCAACGACTATCTCTCCTTCTCTTGGGTATCTCTTGAGTATGCCTTGTGTTGAATTGAAGCCAACTCTTGCTTCTTCTGTTATAAAGAATGTTGAATATGTCTAAACGAGTATTTGTTCTAGAGTCGAAGATTAAGATTAGTATGACATGATTTAATCTTTTGACTAAGTCGATAAAGTCTGATCCATTATCTAGGTTATTCCAAGCTTTAGTGACAACCTCTTGTCTCTCATGGCCCTGCCACATCAACTCGAACCGAAATCAGGAAAGATTATAATAGAATTAAGACTTGAAAACAATGTTTTAAATTTGGAAACTGAAACAATACTATTATTAAAATTTAAAAAACTTAAAACCAAAACTAGTTTTTATTTTTATAAATGTCAAAACTAAAAATAAAAAGTCACCTAACATGACCTAAATTATACCAAACATGTATACCTAAGGACGTCACTTAAGGTCATCGCCAAGTGACCTCAAGGTCGCCCCCCTACTCCAAACCATCATAAGTGACCTAGAATCGCCTCTTATCAAAGAAACTCATTAACCTCTCCCAGGAAACTTAACCAACACGGATAAAGTAGTTTAAACTCCCTAAAAGGTCATTCAAGGAGACTTATTGCAATCGCCAACAGTTACAAGACTACTTAAAGAAGCAATTAATGAGCAATTAAATGTCATTAAAGTCACATTAACTATGTCTCAAGTATAAAAGGGAAAGAAATGTACAGTAAAACCTATCTAAAAATCAATACAAAAACACATTGACTAACTTGAGTGTCAGAGTGTCTCTTGCAGGTATCCCCAACGCCACACTCTCAAGGATTCATTTGGTAGATTTATAGAAAAGCTCATCATCCGTTTTCCAATTAGTACATTTGGCGCCCACTGTGAGGTCGCGGTAAAACTTTTCCTTGACTACCACCTCAGTAAAAGACAATGGTAGAAACGGAAGCACCAACCATCTCTTAGCTTCAGAGACAAAACGAGGAACTACGACACACCATTTTGAGGTTGCGTGCCAATAACAACAACCATGAGGGAGCTAGTCGCACAACCCTTACCCCTCACCATAGTTGGAACCGCACAAATTCCTTCCCTCGCTATTATCGCACTTTTACTCTCCCAAGGCAGCATGATAATATAACCACCACGCCATCCCGCACTAGTAGGCATTCTACCTTATTTAACCAAATAATGATGTACGCCCAAATTCTTGGGGTACAACCAAATAATGATGTACGCCCCAGACCAGGAGAAGACAACTTTTATCACAAACTACGCCAATTACTTTTACAAGGTAATTCCATTTGGATTGAAAACCCCAAAGGGAACATACTAGAGATTAATGGACAAGGTCTTCAAAGATCAAATAGGTCAGACAATGGAGGTCTACGTGGATGACATAGTGGTGAAATGAGAAGACCCATCACGCCATGCAGTTGACTTAGCAGAAGTGTTTGGGTAGCTATATAAGCACAACATGCGCCTCAACCTCGAAAATTGTGTTTTCAGAGTCAAAAGGGGCAGGTTTTTGGGTTTCATGCTTTTTAGTAAGGGCATAGAAGCCAACCAAACCAAGATAAATGTTGAGCTGTAATTGATAACGACACCTAACTTTAAAGAAAGAGGTGCAAAGACTGACAGGACACCTAACATCACTGTCAAGGTTACTTTACATAGAGAGCAAGGTCAAACCTTTCTTTCAACTAGTAAAAAAGACAAAAAACTTCACATGGATAGAAGAATGTAAAGCTTTTTTCCAAGAATTTAAGGCATTTCTGGCGAATCCACCTGTCTTGTCCCGTTCCCTCCCAGGAACGAACCTCCTCCTACACCTTTCGGTAGCCGAAGACACCATTAGTGTAACCTTAGTAAATGAGGAAGGAGCTCAACAACCCATCTGTTTTATAAGTAGAGTGTTATATGATGCGGAAAAGCGATACCAGTTAATTGAAAAGCTCACCCTTGCGCTTATCACCACAGCCCAGTGACTGCGTCCTTATTTTCAAAACAATCAGGTAATCATCAAGACAGACCACCCTATCTAGAAGATCCTTAGAAAGCCTGAGCTAGTAGGAAGAATGATCATGTGGTCTGTTGAACTGTCAAAATATTGCATACGTTATGAACCTCGGGGACTGATGAAATCTCAGTACCTCTCTAACTTCATTGACAAGCTTACACCAAGACCTGAAGACCTAAGGGAAAATGAATGGACCCTTTTTGTCGATGGGTCGTCTAAGAAAAAAGAAGGAGGAGCAGGAATCATTTTAGAAGGCCTAAGCAACCTTATTATCAAATAGTCACTATGACTAGAGTTCCTAACCTCGAACAATCAGGCCAAATACAAGACACTCATTGCAGTTTTGAAGTTAGCCCTATAGGTGGGAGCGGCAAAGCTAAAGTGAAAAAGTGACTCATAACTGGTCATAAGACAAATACGGTGAGAGTACCAGGCACGAGAAGACCAATTCCTTAATTGCTACCACGTGGTAAAAAACTTGATTGACGATTTCATGAATTCGAAATCACCCACGTTGACAGAGAAGATAACTCGTGTGCCGACCTCTTGTGAAAACTCACTAGCACTAAAAAAACTAGGGCAACATCGTACTATAGTTCAAGAAACTCTCAACCAACCGTGCTTTGAAGTATTACCAGTCCAATAGCAGGACCTTGCATAGATGACTCTCATCCATACTTACCTGTCACAAGACGTCCTACCTAACGACTTCACAGAGGCCAATAAGCTAAAGAGAAAAGAAAGTTGCTTCTTATTAGTTGCAAACAAACTCTTCCGAAGAAGTGCAACCCGACCTCTATTTAAGTGCCTGAACCCAACAAAGTCTGACTATGTCCTTCGAGAATTACATGAGGGAATATGCGAGTTCCATAGTGGAGCCCAATCTATAGCTACCAAGGTACTCAGCAGGATTTTACTGGCCTACTATACTTAATTACTACAAAAACTTCATTCGCAAGTGCATAAAATGCCAAGAATTTGGGAATCGACCTCACCAGCCTCCAAAGGCCATGCATATTTTAACTTCCCATGCCCTTTTTGACATGGGGGGTTGACATCATAGGACCCTCCCTCAAGCCCAAGGACAAGCCAAATTTTTGGTAGTTGCCATTGACTACTTCACCAAGTGGATAAAAG
The DNA here is from genome assembly GCA_037954015.1 of Psophocarpus tetragonolobus. Taxonomy (NCBI): domain Eukaryota; kingdom Viridiplantae; phylum Streptophyta; class Magnoliopsida; order Fabales; family Fabaceae; genus Psophocarpus; species Psophocarpus tetragonolobus. The sequence goes on along the minus strand of CM075688.1, from coordinate 19,435,314 downwards.
CAAAAGTAGTAGCTCACATAACAGGTCGATCCATTAAAAGTTTTATTTGGCAACAACTAATTCGTAGGTATGGAATCCGAACAAAGTAATCTATGATAACAAGAGGTAATTCATAGACTCCAACGTGCAAACGTTCCTATAGGAGCTTGACGTCAAACACGTTATGACATCAATCAAACACCCCCAAACCAATAACCAGGTTGAAGTAGCGAACAAAGTCATCCTAAACGAGCTCAAGAAGAGGTTGGGGATCGCCAAAACATTGTGGGTCAAAAAATTCCCAAGCATCATGTGGGCCTATCATTTCCCCCCAATCTGCCACACAAGAAACGCCGTACAAGCTCGTCTATGGCTCTGATGCCATGATCCCAGTTGAAATCGACGAGCCCACCCCATGATGAGTTCACTTTAACTAGCAAGCTAATGAGGTCGTACTACGAAAAGACCTTGACCTCGTTGAGGAAATCTGAGACATAACCAAGATCAAGGAAGCAGCATGCAAAGTCAAATAAAAAAGAAGGCATGAATGCAAACTTAACCCCAGATCTTTTCAACCTGGTGACCTAGTATGAAAAGTAATAGGAAAAGCAAGGAAAGACCTGACACATAGCAAACTCACAACACCGTGGGAAGGACCATTTTGAATCATTGAAAACCTGCATATTAGTGCTTATAAACTATAATAACTTAATCTCAAGAACATTCCTCACACTTGGAATGCTTCACACCTTAAGTTTTATTTCAGTTAAAACATTGTATAGGGTACTCTTTCCTACTCTAGTTCTTTTTTCCCCAAGAAGTGTTTTTGGACTGGAAAGGTTTTAATGAGACCCACTACATGAATAAAATACAGTTACATAGTGCCTTTGTACTTGATTTTTCATTTTCTTTTCATGAACACGAGTTGAATGTGAGCTTGGAAAGGCCGAACACGTGCCTCCTACTCACAAGCTGAATGCAAGCTCACAAAGGCTAAACACGAGCCTTTTATCCATCAACCGAATGCGAGCTTGGAAAGGTCAAACACGTGCCTTCTATCCACGAGTCGAACATGAGCTCGGAAAGGGCGAATGCGTGCCTTCTATCCACAAACACGATAAATGGTCATCCCTTCTGCAAATGCTACCACGACCTCTTGAAAGCGAGTTCGTAACTCAGCTAATTGGGCTCAAAGATCACCTAGCTCTTTCTCCTTGTTGGATGCCTCTAGAAAGGTGACCTGACCAACAATAATCTCCCATTTATGCCACCAATAACTTAAGACACACCGTGACCTCTCCAGCATCACCAAAGCTGAGTTAAAGCTCTCCATGACACCAACTCTCTCCAAGATTACCACATAGACTAGGGAAACATCCTCTGGTTTGAAACAGCTTGTGCCCTCTACCCCAACACTCCAGAGCGAGCTCAAATCCTTTTATGTTAACAGATGCTACAACTTATCCATCTGATTCTGATCTTTCTCCCTCATAAATTTCCTATACATGATTTTCTCTTGTGTTGTGTGAGAGAAAACCTCTATCACGTCCAAAGGGAAAGAAGGGGGAACCGTGACTTGAGTCACTTGCTTACGCACCAAAGATCCAGACAACCTGGAAGTAGGCGAGGATATGCTTGTGGGGGATGGCAGATTGGCGTCCTCTCGGGAAGGTGAGGTCACCCGCATATGAAAGTTGACCTCCTCGACCACCACGTGGCTTTCTAATGCAATAGTAGCAGTCACCTTACTCGCCCCACTGACAACCCTTGTAGCTAGCTCGTCGTGCTTCCTCTTACAACCTCCCCCAGTAGCCACGTCAGCCTTTCCCTAGTCCACATTGAACTTCGCATTCAACAATTTCTAGTTCTGCTTCCCCATTAACTCTACAAAACAACAAAAAATAAGCATAACATAAATATCACTTCAAATAAACAAGAGATAAGCACACATTCTCCAGCTTCTCCTTGTTGTCCTAAGGGGAATCTAGAAGGGGGGTTGAATATATTCCAAAATGTTTTTACAAAATTTTTTCTTTTTGAAAATAACAAGGTTTTAAAAAATTCACCCCTTTTTGAAATTTTCAAAATCTAAGAGTTCCGAAACAATTTTGAATTTGACACTTTGAGTATGCACAACAAATCAAACTCTTTTTCATATTTCAAAACCAAGCTTGACTTAACTCAATTCCAACTACAAATATTTCACAATTCAATATTTGGTCCTTTTTCAAATTGATTCACAAGATTCAATATTCCACAATCTATTTAACAATTCTTTTTATTAAAGATTTACATATATACAATTTAATTTTCAATTTTAACTTTTCAATTAATCAAGATATTAAGAATTTTTCCAGCAATAAGCATACAATTTTCAATTCAATATAATGTACAATAATATAGAGGAATAAAGAAATTGCATAGTTGTTTTTATATTGGTTCAGTCAAGAGACCTACATTCAGTTTCAGACTTAACCTTCCGCTAATCTGATTTCCACTAAAAATCAATCTACCTGCAATCACACATTCAAATTTTTACATGTAAAATACCAAACAACACATACAACAAAAATTGAGATTAACCCTTGCACCCCACAAGAGCTTGCTACACCTATGACATCCTGTCACTCACAAATGTCTCACCCTTACAACACCCCGTTGCAAAATATCCTATAATTCCAAGAACCCCTCTAGAGATTACATATTCAATTCCCTAAAATAAAAAAGAAAGGGTAAAGAACGACATTACCTGAAAAGTGAAGATTTACCTAATACCAAATAACCTTCAATCAATCTTTATCTTCAATCAATCACAAATCTTAAATCTCCATGTTCAAGTTTCTGGGTTTTCTATTGAATCTTTAAGGGGTTTTCAAATATAATGTGTAAGGTTTTCTCAAGAACCTTTTCCCCTTTTTTAAAAAGCTTGTTAAAAATGAGTTAGAAATTTTTTTATGTGTTGCACAAACCTAAGGATGCAATTGTGACGGAGCCATATTAGCATACCTAAGGAACTCACATTCAAACTTGGAAAAAGGTAAGATAACCCCAAGATTAAGAAAGAAGGTCTTGTACACACAAGTAGAAGGCACCTCGAAAATCCCCTCCCCCCCGAAACACAAACTCGTCTCTGGTGCACGACTGTAATAGGAACAAGTCAGCTTTATCAGGGAGCGACATGAAACCACCCTAAACAAGTGCATTAATCGCTGACTCATCGACCTTTCTCCTAAACTTAGCGACATTACTTCACACTCACTCATACCTCATAACATCTAAAGGCAACAATCCCGTTTTCTTACGATTACCCTCTCTCTTCTTAGGAACCTCTAACACTACCACCCTTTTCTTCTTCCCCCCTCCATTCTCTTTCACCACCTTAACCCTTAAAGACATCACACCCCCAGACACTGTGGCTATTGGCATAACGTCACCACCATCATACATTGAAGAAGATTCCTTTAGCATCATTGTATGAGAAGACGAATTAGACGTATCCACATCTTCTCCTATACCCATAACCTAGCGCGGAAACATATAACCCTTCCCTTTCTTACGCCTAACCCATTCATAGAATCAAAAGACATGGTTGGATAATAAAAAATTGACAAAACCAAACTCACTAGGGACATAACAAGAACAAAGCAACAAAAAGGATAGACCAACGAGAAGAAAAGAACTACACGAAGGAATGTACCTCATAGAAAGCACCACACACTTCACCCTTAAAAGCACAAGACCAAGCAAAGACAGACAAAAATGTTATAGAAGAGCGAGAAACCGGAACGTATTCCACAAGCTAGAATACGAACAATCTTATAACCATTCCCACTCAACCAACGCCAATCCAACGACCTCGATTTACTCCCTCAACACGTCATCCAACGGATGAAATCCTCTCCACGTCACTTCATGTGACAACTGATGGAGGTGGGTGACCACATGGTGAAACCCCGTTCACACGCTCGCACACTTCCCCGGGATTGTCTGCAACCTACTTTGTGACCTCTAACGCCTCGCTGCTCACAAGTCTTGGAGCTCGGGGGGCTTATGTACAGCCTAGATAGTCACTCATGGTCGCCTAACCCCTTTACCCACATCTACTTGACAACACTTCAGAACTTCAGCACCTCGTTGCTCACAAGTCTCAGAGTTCGGAGGCTTATGTACACTCGTGGACGTCACTTGAGGTCGTTGCCAAATGATCTCAAGGTCGTCCCCTCACTCTAAACTATCATAAATGACCTCCAGGTCGCCCCTTATCGAAGAAACTCATTATCTATCCGAGGAAACTTAACTAACACAGATGAAGCAGTTTAAACTCCCCAAAAAGCTATTCAAGGAAACTTATTGCAACCGCAAAAGTTACAAGACAACTTAAAGAAGCAATTAATGGGCAATTAAACGCCATTAAAACCATATTAACTACGTCTCAAGTATAAAAGGGAAAGAAAAGTACTGTAAAACCTATCTAAAAATCAATCCAGAAACACTTGACTGACTTGAGTGTCTTTTGCAGGTATCCCCAATGTCGCGCTCTCAAGGATTCATTTGGTTGATTTATTGGAAAGCTCACCATTCATTTTTCGGTAACTACAAAACTAATTTTTAGAAGGAGTAAGTTAGCGTTATTGTTAATATTTTTTTCTCTTTATTCTATTTTTTTTTTATGAATCTCTCTTGTTATGTTTGGTAGGGATGTTTATGAATATGGATCGATCCGTAAATCTGTGATTCCAAACCAGGACGTAATTGGATCAAACCCATCCAATCCAACCATTGACAGATCAAATTATGGATTTGAACTTTGAAAATCCGTAGATCCGTGAACTAATCTGTTCAATTTAAGGTTTAATATTTTTATTATATATATATATATAATAGTGTAAATAGAAATTTGAACATACAATTTAAAGTTTAAATATTATTTATAGATAGAAGATTTAAAGTTGAAAATTAAATGCACTAAATATTATGGCAATGAAGATTACAAGTTATTAAATTTTATTGTTGTTAGTTTTTTAGGATTTACATGTTATCATTTATAGACTATTTTTATATTTAATTTTATGTTATTTTGAAGAAACAATATATGTTTTAATATTTTGTTTACAATTTTTTTTTGTTTACTATTCTATTTCCTACTTTATAAAAAAAAAACAGCTCTTTAAAATGTTATTGTTATTAGTTTTTTAGGATTTACATGATATCATTTATAGACTACTTTTACATGTAACTTTATGTTATTTTGAAAAAATAATATATGTTCTAATATTTTGTTTACAAATTTTTTATGTTCAACATTCTATTTCCTATTTTTATAAAAAACAAAATAGCTTTAAAATTTTTTCTTTATAATTGATGGATCTAGTCCATTCTTAATTGAGTTGGATCGTTAATTTTATTTTTTATTTATTTTTTTAAATTCAATTTGATTTAATCTAATTTTGTTTTGAGTTTAATTGGTATACATTGTCAGTGTAAAAAGATATTTATCTTATAATTTAATTATAAATTTTTATTTATATAACTTTTTAAAGTGATAACAAGAAAAGTTAACAAATTTACTATCAAGTATTATGACTAAAGATTTTCACACTACGGTGTGTGTACCATTTAAATTCGTTTTATTTTACTCTAAATCCAATCGGATTAGAAAATACCTAACATTAACTTTGAATGTGTATTACATTCACCGAATTTTATTTTAATTTTGTATGTGGATTATAGATGCAGGAAAGTGATTATTTTAATTTTGATTTTAACATTACAATCAATAATTAATAAATAACTGTAATAACTGGAGGATGATTTAGATGGGAGATAAAGAGCTTAGCCCAAATTCGAGGATGTTAGAATTTTGAAGTCGAAAAAGGAAGCATATTCATTCATTCATTCATTCAATTGTAAATCAGTAGCCAATAGAGCAATTCCCCGAACCTGAATTGGTTTGTACACACAGCTCCTCCTACCCGAAGGATTGCAAAATATTCCTTAAGCCACACACAACCACAACCACAACCACCGCAAAGGCAATTCGAGTTGAACCTAAACCTGAACCTGAATCTAGGGTTGTTCCTATTGGATCTCGCATTCTCGGACCCAACAATCCGAAGCCGGAAAAGAAAATGCACGTGAAATCGGCGCAGTCATCGTTCCGGGATCGGACGCAGGAATTCCACAGCATCACAGAGAGGTTGAAGAAGTCTGGATCAGGGCCCAATGGGCCCAGTAGTAGCAGTTCTTCCAGATCGGAGGAACAGCAATCCGCGATCGCGAACCAATCAGAGTTCAATCGAAGGGCCTCAAAAATTGGCTACGGGATTCACCAAACGTCTCAGAAGCTCGCCAAGCTCGCCAAGTGTAAGCAAATAACATTAATTGATTTTAGAATCATGTGAATTATCAACCTATGAACCTTTCTATTCGTTTTGATCCGCAGTGGCAAAAAGGACTTCGGTTTTTGATGACCCCACCATGGAAATTCAAGAGATTACGGGTGTTATTAAGCAGGATATTACTGCTCTGAACTCTGCGGTGGTGGATCTTCAGTTGCTGTGTAACTCAAGAAATGGGAGTGGAAATGTTTCTGCCGACACGACCAGCCATTCGAGCACCGTGGTTGATGATTTGAAGACACGCTTGATGAGCACCACCAAAGAGTTTAAGGATGTTCTCACCATGAGAACTGAGGTACTTTCTTCTGTTGCTGCATTTTTTGTGTTTGTTTTAGTCCATTGAGTGATGTTGTGTCGTTGTTTTTGTGAAGAACATGAAAATGCACGAGAATAGAAGACAGTTGTTTTCGTCTTCTGCTACTAAGGATTCCGCCAATCCTTTTATCCGGCAGAGGCCATTGGCTGCAAGGGCGGCAGCTGGTACTTCTAATGCTCCTGCTCCTCCGTGGGCTAATGGATCACCATCTTCATCTCCAGTGTTTCCCAAGTAAGTTACCGTTTTAATTTCTATATTCTTTTGTTTGTAGTTAAGAATGAAGTTTTGCTAATTTTTCTGCAATGCAGCTGAACTAACTTGTGAGTTGATTTGAATTGATATGTTTCATCATCACATTGATGTATGTTATTGTGCTTGGTGAGATTATTAAATGCATGATTTTTGTTGAAAGGAACTGATGATTCTAAGACTAGTTGGTTTACTAATATTAATATATAGTAAAAGTGCGAAACTTAGATACCTTTTCTTTATTTTTTTTCCTTGAAATGTTATTGTCAGTGCAGCTCAATTTTACAACATTTAACAACCATGTGCCAATATTAATTTCAACAATTAATTTTGTATTTATTCCTATGTTGTGATTTCAGTTTGCATCAATTGAACATAAGTTCACAGCCTCTACTTTGCTGAATTAATTAAATTATATTTATTCACTTAATTTAACTTGTGGATTTCAATTGCTTGTTTGGTTACTATTATACATGTTAAATAGTATGGCTCTTTCACGCCTTGTTTTATTGGCCTAGTCTGACCCAACAAAACTCTAGGACTAATGAAACTTGGCCAGGTCAGGAGAACTTGGTGCCAACCTGCCATAAACAAGCTGGTTCAAAGTGCATGTAGAAAGGAAGGTTTGACTACTTAACCAGTTTTCCTTTGTTGGGTTGGGTTGGGTTGGCCCAACTAAAGGGATGGAAGTTGAAATGTTAGGTCTACCCTGCTAACAATGGGTATCTCAGTCTGTATTAAGTGCCAAATTATAAGGCATGATTTGGGGATACTTTCTGTTTAGAAATAAAAACTTTTGTTATGCTCTAATATTTTAAAGGTTGTTTCAGGTTGGGTCAAATTCTATCTGGAATTTTGGCTCCTTCCAAGTTTTGTTTTAAACTTTTCTTTATGGTTTTTAAATATATAGGAAGCAAGTGGATGGGGAGAGTCAACCATTGTTGCAACAACAACAGCAGCAGCAGCAGGAGGTAGTTCCATATCAAGACAGCTACATGCAAAGCAGAGCTGAGGCACTTCAGAATGTTGAGTCCACTATTCATGAGCTTAGCAACATTTTTAATCAGTTAGCGACACTTGTCTCCCAACAAGGAGAGATTGCGATCAGGTTTTTACATGTCTCACTTGTGTGCTATATATACACAATTATATATTGTTACAGTTTATTATTTCTGTATTTGAATATTTGATATATAATGTATCTTACCATTAGATCAAACCCTATTTGCTTTTCCCTTAATTCTATCACCAAATGAGCCTGTGCTGGTTTCTTGGAAACTGAGATGAGTTTGGCCCTGATTGCAATGAGCTTGTAGTATGTCTAGTCTAGCAAACCATTAGCAGAGTTTCTAGTGGTGTGTGGAAGTGATTTAGTTGTTTACTGAGCATTGACTACAAGGTTGTGATGCCTTACTGTTTGAATTGCTAATTTTGTTTCTTAGTTAGCAGGGAAATATCTTGCACAGGATTTTAGCTCCTATAAGTACTAGGCAAACTTTGGAGAGTAAAGCAAATGTGGATTAGGATAATTTTCTGTGTGAAGTGACTGGGTTGTTTGCTTCATGTTTACTATTGGGCTGTGGGTTCTATGTCGTATAAATTGCTTATTTTGCTACTTATTGAGTGGAGAAATGGCTTGCCTAAGAATTTGGCCACCTCTGTAATGTAAGGTGAAGTTTAGATACTAGAGTTTAGATGGATAACTGTTGTTGAAAAACTGAACAGATTATGTCATGATAACTATACAGACAAGTACCCTGTTGGTTGTGCTTGAAGGGTTCTCTACCTTTGTCATCTTCTAATGAGTGGTCATTCTTGCTCACATGCTATCAGCTGGTGGAAACACCAGAGACTGTGAAAGCTTGGTTTTTAATGCCTGTACGGCTATGCCAGTCAATGCATGTCATTCCTATTTTTATTTTTAAATTGATGGACTAAAAGTCTAAAAGTATAAGGGGAGAAAGTCATGCAAACATGTTGTTGAACCTGTGAATTTACATGTGAAACATGTAAAGTAAATTACACTGGCATTTTTAGATTTTGTGACATTGCACAAGCTTCTCCTGCTTTTTAACATTTACACCAATCTTATTCATAGGGGGACAATGTGTAATGCTTTTCAAACATTTTAAGAGGGGTTAGTGTAATGTATCAAGGGTGTCAGTATAATGTCTTTTAAACAATTAAGTGTGGTAGTGTTGTTGGTGTAGAAAAATAGGGAGATTTTGTGCAATTTCACAAAATTTCAAAGGATGGCAGTATAATTTACTCAAACATGGTCTAATTGGTAATGTGGGGAGAATGACTTTCATTCATCTTCTTCCTTTCAAAAAAATTGAAAATCCTGCTCAACTTGTTTGCTCTTGATGTCAAGATTTTCGACTATGATTATTCAATAAATTACAAATTTTATTGCTATCTGATATTATGGACTTATGGCTATTGTATATTATTTACAAATATGTCTTATTATTATAATAATTATTTTTTATTTTGATAGGGAAGTGTTAATTGTTAATGTGGGTTTTGGATCCGCATCCATGACCTTCCTTTTCTCTCTTTTCTCCACATATGGACTTTACCACGTGTTAGTTTTGTTAGTTGTCAATAATAATGTCTTATTATTATTTTTATATCATTATAGTAAATCTTTTGTCATCGATATAAATATATCCGTTGGTTATAACTAGAGTGCGAGTTTACTAGTTGAGTTTGCTTGCTCCTGGACGAGTTTAATGAAACTTGCTAGCTGGACAATCATTTAATTGGCCAATTGAGACATTGGTTGGGTTGATAGAGGTACTTAATTTGCAGGATTGATGAAAACATGGATGATACATTGGCTAACGTAGAGGGGGCACAAGGGGCTCTGTTGAAGTATCTGAGCAGCATATCTTCCAACAGGTGGTTGATGATCAAAATTTTCTTTGTACTAATATTTTTCCTTATGGTTTTCTTGTTCTTTGTGGCATAGTCATTCTGGTGAGAGAGATGAAAAAAATGACACTAGTGTCGGCGTTATGTATTTTATTAATATTTATTTCTCCAAATATATATTCATTCTTGTAGATTTTATGATCAAGTTTGTCAAATAATGTACGTATTGATGCATATAACGAGATTAAGAACCGAGTGCACGGTTATTATACTACAGTTTAGGCTTTCTGTAATTTTTTGTGCATATCAATATTCGGAGCATTGAAACGATAATGCCTTGAGGAGCTGATCACAGAAGAAGGTAGTATGAAGGAATTTTTATTCAGAATATTGCTCAAGTTTTAGCGTTGGCATACACTTAAATTTAAGAACAAATTTAAAGAGAAAAGAAGGATACAAAATATCAATGGTTTAAGCCTTACTTTTCACTATATTGATATTTTCTGCACAATAAAAAATTGAGTTATTATATGGATAATGGATAGCAATGGAAAATGTAGAAGTTCGTGAAAGTTGAAGAACGCAGAAATTAAAGTCTTGAAATGTCCAATGAAACAGAAAGAATAAAATTTGTTTTAAAGATAGGAAAAATTCATTTTAACAAAATTAATTTTGAACTCTTAAAATGAAAATAATCTTGATTCCTTTAACTATAAATTTTATACTGAATTTCGAGCCACGATAAAAAGAAAGAATTTATTATGGGTAATAGTATAATATGGTTTAGTAATTAAAAGTAAAAAAAATTATTGAAAAAGAAAATATTTATATAGTTAAAATAAGTAAAACCTCATTTTGGTTGTTAAAGAAATTGAGATTGGTCATAGTAGTCTTGAATATTAAAAATTTAAGCTTATTTTTTTCCCACTATTTTTAAAATATTTAATTTTGTTTCACAATTTTTAAAATAGTTTTTATCTTATTATTTTTTTAGATTTAATTATGTATAACATTCCTTAAATAACTTTGATGTCTTCTTTTTGTCAAATTGAAGTATGATAACATATTTAATGTCAACAATTTTTTAAATAACTTCATTGTCATATGAAAATATAACCATTAACAATATTAATTTGACATACATTAAAATTATTTAAAGAATAGTATGATAAAATTGGATCTCAAATAACATTGAAATTATTTAAGAAATTGTGGAGCGAAATTGAATTTAAAAATAACATTTAGATAAATTAAAAAAATTTAAAATATTATAGGCGAAAAAGATGATTAAGTTTAAAAACTACCATTTTATTTTTAAAAGATAAAAAATGTATTAAGTTAATTTTTTACATCAATTTATTTTCTAAAAAACTAAATCAATTATATTTTATTTTAAAAAGATAAACGCAATTTTTACATTATATATAATTCAAAAACAGAAAATTCTTTTTAAATATTTTTAATTTTTAAATTTTAATTGTTTAAAATGAAAAATTGGTTATAAATGGAAGTCAGGACAAGTGTAATGGGATGGATTAAACTTTCATCTTTTTAACAACATTGAGATTATAAATGGAAGTTGGCACATTATTAGGATAAAGTGTTAGCTAGAGTTCAGTTGCGATTTTAACAAAACTAGGAGTTAGCTCTTTACCGAGGGTGCAAACAATGCATCAACTATTAATAACAACCACATATATAACTGCTGAACAAGATGTAGCGTGGTGAAAGAATCAATCATCTATGAAAGCTAAGCAGCACATTGGTAGGCTTCCTATACATAAAATAAGTTGCCATGACTTCTGTTGAAATGTACATATCTTCTTGATAATAGTTGCAACGCCAATAAATAATCTGATTCACATTCAACTTTTGAATAACCTTAATTCCGTGCTAGAGATAAGTCCATGAAAAATAGCATGTAAATCTGCGTTAAAACTTGTTGCAAAACCACAAGAACCTGTGAACCCCACAAACCATTGATCCAATGCATCATGAATTGTGCCTCCAAAGCTAGCTAAACCAGGATTCCCATTTGAACCACCGTCCACGTTAAACTTCACTAAATTATCTGCAATGAGTGTCCAAGAAACATGAATTGATTGTCTTTTGGTTGTTGAAAAAGGCCAGTTCGGAGGACAATGTCAAACATCGTCCTTGTTTGATTAATAGTTGTCAGTAGACCAAGGCTGCGAAACTTTGTCTTAAAAAATTCTAGAGTTGTGTGCTCGCCAAATGAACCAACAGTTGGAAGCAAAAAGGTTGGCCATCGGTGATCGTAGCTGAGTAGAAAACCAGCCAGCTGCATCATTATTAGCAAAGCCTCAAATGGATGAAAATTGAAGCATATTGCAATCCGGAAACAAGTGGAGAAGATCTTCTTCCAGCATGCCACACCGAGAAAAATCTAAACAGTTTTGCCGCTGATTGAGGACTTGATTAGTGGGGAGTTTGTTTTGTGGTGAAAGAAAAAAATGTTTGATTGTTTCCAGTAATTGACTCTTCCAAATCAAGTTCTAATCTCTCATTAGAGCATTATGAAAGGTGGGCTAAGAATTAATCCGTGTATGAGATGAAGTAGTGGTATAGGATCCTGTGGGAGAGTGGCTACTCAGTATAAATATTGAACCCCTCGATATTTTATTTACAGTTTCTCTTTAATGATTTTTTAACACTCAAAAACACTTAAAGTAATAGCAATCAAGTTTAATTACTTCTAATTTTGACATACTCACTAATTTTTTGGATTAACCTCTTGATATTTACCATTTTTTGTATACAATACTATTGCTTACAATATCCATTTTACTACTTATACAACAAGTATAAATTATACATGTACCTATGCCTTATTGTCTTTGAGAATTTATTTGAACATGTAAAAATTAAACTATCAATCTTATATTATCACATAATTAATTTTGTAATAATCATTTTAACAATTACATGTAGAGAATTATTTAATCTATCCATATATATATATATATAATACACTCTGTAAAAATTAATCTCAAATACGGTAAATTTATTAATTTTACCAATTAATATTTTAAAAGTCATATAAATGATAATATGTGGTTAAATGATAGTGTGTTCTTGCATATTAATTAATCTCTCTTTTTATATATTTTGATACGTGAAAATAATTTAAAAAAAAAAACTCTCAATTGAAAAATAACAATTTTGATCTCTTAAGTGAGTTTAGCAATTTTTTGTAAAATGAAGTACCTATTTAATCCTTAAAAATTATAAACATTAGTACTTAGTTATGTGAAAGAAATTTTCAAATAAATTAACTCTGAATAAACTTTAATTAAAAAGTGATTTATATAACACTTTAGGAAGTAATTTGTAAAAAAAGGAAAACATTGGAACTAATTTCTTTTGAAATTTCTTTCCAGCATGTGTTATCTATCAGCTGTAACTTTCCAATGAATAAAAACTAAAATGATATTTTACTTAAACTTTTTATGTTAAAAAAAAAAGTTAGTGTATAAAACAGTTTTACACGTTTATTTATCACAGTTTTTAATAATAAAACTGTTGAATAAGTATTAAACTTTTATATTAAAGTACGTATAAAAATAAAATTTATATTTAAGAATAAATTTAACTAAAATATATTAGTTAAATCTAACAAAATATTACGAATGTTAAGTTTGCTGATTTTTAAAATAATTATTTAAATTCGTACTGTTCAATATAACTTTTAATTAATAAATAAACAATGTAAAACTCTACACTGATGAGACAGTAATGCAAAGAAAATCAAACTATCATAAAGTTAAATTTTAACGTATTTATTTATTTGAATAAAAGTTATATATCTCATAAAAAAAAAACCATGATCTGTCTCTTACAGTGGGATAAAATGTCCAACTAGCATCACGGTGCTGCTGTTGCAGATGCTGCAATGCAGTGCACCGAGTTCATTCCGTAACTCCTTACTTCTTTCTCTACAGTATATACCTATTCCTTCCTTCCTAAGAAACACCGCTATTGCTATTGTTATTGCTACTGAGATCCCGTTCCAATTTGATTTAGGGTTTTTCCCTTTCCCTCTTTCCGGCTTCCGCTTCACGGATCTCGCATCGGTGTCTCATACATTCGCAAAATGCACACCAAATCGGCGCAGTTGTCATTTCGGGATCGGACGCACGAATTCTGGAGCATTGCCGAGAGGTTGAAGAAGACTGTATCAGCTCCGAATGGACAAAACAGTAGTTCCTCCAGATCGGAGGAACAGCGATCCGCGATTGCAAATCAATCGGATTTCAATAGAAGAGCTTCCAAAATTGGCTTCGGAATTCACCAAACGTCTCAGAAATTGGCCAAGCTCGCCAAGTGTAGGCAGTTACACCAACTATTTTAATTAATTTTAGAGCGATAACGATATGATATCTGTGTTTCTATTCGTTTTGGTTTGCAGTGGCCAAGAGAACTTCGGTTTTCGATGACCCTACCATGGAAATTCAAGAGCTTACGGGGGTTATTAAGCAAGATATCACTGCTCTAAACTCTGCGGTTGTGGATCTTCAGTTACTGTGCAACTCTCGGAGCGAGAGTGGGAACGCTTCTACCGACACCGCTAGCCATTCAACCACGGTTGTTGATGACCTAAAGACGCGGTTGATGAGCACCACTAAAGAGTTTAAAGATGTTCTCACCATCAGAACTGAGGTACTTTGTTGTGTTGCTGTGCTTATGTGTATTTTTCTTAACTCATTGCCGTTGCTGATGTCGTGTTATTGTTTTTGTGAAGAACTTGAAAGTGCATGAGAATAGAAGACAGATGTTTTCCTCCACTGCTTCTAAGGATTCTGCAAATCCTTTTGTCCGGCAACGGCCGTTGGCTACAAGGTCGGCTGCTAGTACTTCCAATGCTCCCGCTCCACCATGGGCTACCGGGTCATCTTCATCTCAGTTGTTTCCTAAGTAAGTTGTGCTATTTTATTTATCCCACCAATGTTACTTGTAAAATAGGCTAGTAGGTGGCATAAATCAGATATAAATGTTCTAGAACAATGAAAATAATTAATCTAAATGGGATCAATGAAATTGTGCACGAGGAAGAAGCAGTGTTATCGATAGCAGAGCTTGGTGTGGTAGGAAGCGAAAAATCCACTATATAATCACATTAAATCATATCATCTAATTAGGGGGAATTCCATTTAACTGATGAGCCTCTCTTCAAATATATAATTTGGTGTATCTAGGCCATTACTCCCACGGCCTCACTAACAGCTAGGATTCTAACATGGATCCCTCAAAAGTGTTATTTATAAAATCATTTCTGATTCATAGCATATCCCTTTTAAATAATAAATTTCTCAATCTCATACTTTTCAATTTCAACTGAGTAATTGAATGTTGTTTAACATTACTGATAATTTTCTCAGATCCCATATATATATATATATATATATATATATATATATATTTTGCCATTATTTAAACATCTACAATATCATATGAGTATTTTTTATGTAAACCATAAAAGACTTGCTTCCCCATGCATAAGATATTAAACAATAATGTTATGACAGATAAACAAATATTATAATCAGTTAATTACAAGTAAAAAAATCTTTCCATTGTGATTATTTAATGTGAAGAACTACTTAATCACTTCCAAAAGACTACGGACAAGCAAACAGGATAGTATGATGAGAGGTAAAGAACCTTGGGAGAAGCACACCATAAAAGCTAGTCATCGTAGTTGGAGAGCCCAAGACCTTATAAACCCAAACAACTAGAATCCCATACCCTGTGATTGGATCCTAACATCCACCACATTCTGCAGCCTTGACACTTATTGGGAAAGAAACCTAAGTCCCACATCAGCAAGAAATAGTGTCAATGGTCAAAATACAATATAGAAGTGGGGGTGCAATATCACCTCTCAAACTAACTTTCAGGGTTGAGTTAGTGTTGTTAAATAATCACCATGGTGGCACAATAGCGCCATGGCATGGCAGTTTTTTTGCCAACTGCTATACACTATTTATGAAGGAATGTCCAGTCTGCTATGGCGGCATCATAAGGCTCAATGAAATGTTTTTACAGTGGAATTTTGGCCTTTTGTTATGTTCCGCCATTGATAACAATTTTGGGCTAAACCCACATTCTAAGATGGTATTAAAACCTATCCGAGATCCATTAAAATGGGTCACCCACTATTTCATATTATCCACGAATCAAACCCAATAGTGTTGAGTGACCCTCACCCCGTGAGCTAGTTGAGGTTCAGTTAAGCCTAAATTCACATTTTATGATCATTTACATGGTTTGATACTTCCAATGGGACTCAAGTTTCATACCTTGCAATTGGATTTGAACATAGTATTCCACATATTTGTACACATTGAAGGATAAAATTTGTAAATTATACTTAAAGCTATAGAATACACCTCCTAAAATGAAAAGGTGCTAAAATTTCATTTCCTTAAATTTTCAAGTTGTTAGTATACCTCAAAGAACCCTAATAAGCAAATTCCAAGGAATGGGTAGTGTCCCCTTTCTCTTTAGAGTACCTTCTCTGACTCTAGACAGTTATCCCAAAAGTAAATTGTACGAGAAAGGTAATGGATGGGATATTAGGAGTTTAGGACCTTATGGTTTCATTGAAATTTCAAAAGGATGGTTGGTGTTAAGAGAAAAAAGGAGAAAGGATGCAACACATTGGAGGAATACAAAAATGGAACTGAAGTGAAGGAGAGTGAAATGCTTTTATGGTTAGGGAGATTTAAAATCTCAAAATTTAGCAAAATTTACAAAAATGCCTTTTGTTGTTTTTTCCCTCCCTATTAATAAAACAACACCTTTTCAATTGGAAGTTGAAACGTAAGGTATGGCCACAAGAATCACCAAGTCTGGGCCCTAGCTGAGAAGTGAGAACTCTAGTTCTAAGGCATGATTTGGTTCCCTTTCTATTGGAATTTTTCTGAATGATGTAATCATGGCAGCCAAAACTGCACTTCTGTTACATTGCTTTATTGTTTTGTCTGTTAGTAGTTAGTTGTTCTGCTATCTTAGTTTGCTGTGTGCACATGTATTTTCTCTCTGTTCAGTTAGTTATTTACTCGTTAGCTTCCTCAAGAAGTCTCTCTGTTAAGACTTCTTTCTCTCTATAAATAGAGAGGTGTATCCTAATTTTAAATGAGTTGCAATAATAGAAATATCATTTCCTTTTCTTTCTCTGCCTACTCTAACATGGTATATGAGATCCATGACTTCAGTTAATTTTCCCTCTTCTTCTGCAACCCAAACCTTCTCTCAGCCCATAATAGAGAAGCTTAATGATTTGAGCTTTTTGCTATGGAAGCAGGTTGAGCCAGTAATCAAGTCGCATCGTTTGCACGGCTTTGTAGCGAATCCTGAAATTCCTCTCCGTTTTCTCTTTGAGGAAGATCGTAATGCAGGTTTCGAGAATCCTGCCTATACAGTGTGGGAATAGCAAGATCAATTGTTGAGTTAACTTGGCTTCAATCCACCCTCTCTTCATCGATTCTATCTTGTGTGCTTGGCTCTGTCCATTCTTACCAAGTTTAGGAGAAAATCCATGACTATATTCATCTCCAAATTCATGCTCGTGCTAGGCAACTCCGAACTGAATTATGTGCCGCAGACTTGATGACAAGTCCATGTGTGAGTTTCTCCAGCATGTGAAATCGCTCGCAGATTCTCTGGCATCGGTTGGTGACCCAATCTCTCATCAAGAACATGTTGATGTCATTCTTGAAGGTCTTCGACAAGAATACAACTCTATGGTTACAGTTATTGAGAGCCAATTTATGCCTGCGGCAATTGAAGAAATTGAAGCCTTATTACTCGTTCAAGAATCGCGCAACAAGAAGTATCGTAAGCATGTTCTTGCTGATTTTCTTTCCGTCAATCTTAGTCATAGTGTTAGTACCAACCCTAATTCCTCTCCCACTCATAGTTCAAACAATACCATCCCTTCACAGCCTGGTCCTGATAACTCTGTGGTGAATTCTTGTGGCGGTTACAATTGCACGAACCAGTACTCTCGTGGTGGCCATCGCGGTGGCAGTCGTGGCCGCTGTGGATGGTTCTCGAATTATCAGTGCCAAGTGTGTCTCAAGTATGGACACATTGCCTCATTTTGCTACTACAGGTTTGATCAACATTATCAACTGAGTCCTTCTCTCATTGCAAGAACCCATAGGCCAACACTTCTCTGAGCAGAATTCCTTTCCTGCACAGAATGGGTATAATGGAGGTTTTCAACAAACCACTGCCTATAGGCCGAATGCTAACACCCTCAGCCATATAGACTCATGTAGTTTCACCAGCATTCCTCATATCCAAGTGCTATGCTAGCCAGCACAAGCACTCAATCATGCCCTCCCTCTACGTGGGTTCTAGATTCAGGTGCCTCCTTTCATGTGACTGGAGAATCTCAAAACATTTAGCAGCTAAGTCCCTTTGAGGGACAGGATCAAATCTACATTGGCAATGGTCAAGGTTGCCTATTAATCTCTTGGGTTCCTCTGTCTTTTCCTCTCCTTGCAATCCAAATATTTCTCACTCTTAATCATTTGTTACATGTTCCCACCATAACCAAAAACTTAATCAATGTGAGTAAGTTTGCTAAAGTCAACAATGTCTTCTTTGAGTTTTACCCTAATATCTGTGTTGTTAAATCACAGGTCACCAATGAAGTCTTGCTTCAAGGTTGTGTTGGTGCTGATGGTCTATATTCCTTTCCAAGTTTCCAATTGCAAAGTTCTACAAGTTCCCTTCCTTCTTGTTTGGTCTCTAATTCAGAACAAATTGTTAAACCTACTGAAATTCCTTGTAATAGTTCTAAATCTCAAATTCTATGGCATGCAAGATTGGGTCATGCGAACTCACATGTCTTGAGACTTGTTCTGAAACATTGTAATATACCCATGATTAAGCCCTGTTGAATTTTGTTCTGTCTATTGTGTTGGAAAATCTCACAGACTTCCCTCTTCTACTTCTACTACTTTTTACAGTTGTCCTCTAGAATTGGTTTACAATGACTTGTGGGGCCCTTCACATATTCCTTCTAAATCTGGCTTTCTTTACTACATTACCTTTGTTGATGCATTCTCCAAATTCACTTGGATATACCTTCTAAAAATAAATAAATCAGATACCTACAATGTCTTTTTACAATTTAAGGTCATGGCTGAACTTTAGTTTAATACTAAGCCTTCAAACTAAGGGGGGGGGGGGGGGGGGGATTCAGATCCTTAACATCCTATCTTAATCATCATGGCATCATTCATAGAGTCATTTTCCCTCATACACATCATCAGAATGGTGTTGTTGAAAGGAAACATAGGCATATTATTAACTCGACCTTACCTTGTTAAGCCATGCCTCTCTTCCTCTGAAATTTTGGGATTTTGCGTTTATTACAGCTGTGTATCTCATTAATAGATTACCACCACAACTTCTCCTAATTTTGCTGTTCCCTACACTTTCTTGTTCAAGCAGTCACCAAACTATAATTTTCTAAAAACCTTTGGTTGCTCCTGTTGTTCTTCTCTTAGACCCTATAATAAACACAAACTTGAGTTTAGGTCTCATGAGTGTGTTTTCTTGGGCTATTCCACCTCTTATAAAGGTTACAAATGTCTCTCACCTACGGGTAAACTATTTGTCTCAAAAGATGTGGTCTTTAATGAAATTAAGTTTTCCTATGCTGAACTATTTTCTCCTTCTCCCTGTCAGTCACCTGTTGTCAGCCCATCCCCCTTCCCTCCCTCCTGCCTCTATGCCTCTGATTTTCTCTGAACAAAACCCTGCTGTTCCCTCCTCACAAGTCACTACACATAATTTTAACTCACCCAATACCTCTACTTAAAATTCCAGTTCTGCAAATACAAACTCTCCCTCTAATGTTGATTCTCCTGTAGTTATTGTCTCTCCAAACAGGTCATCTAACTATGCAGGTCACCCCTCTGACTCTGCAACCATTACCTCTGGATCTATCAACACCCACCCTATGCAAATCAATCTGGCATTCCCTCAAATAGAATCCATCCTTCCTTATTTCTAACACACTGAGAACCGAGAAGTGTTAAACAGACCTTGAATGATCCTAAATGGCTGCTTGCTATGCAAGAAGAATATGATGCTTTATTAAAAAATCAGACATGGGACTTGGTTCCTTTACCTCCCAACAGACAACCAGGGGGTTGTAAGTGGGTTTTTAGAGTCAAAGAAAATGTTGATGACATTGTTAACAAGTACAAAACAAGACTTGTTACTAAGGGTTTCCATCAACAACCTGACACTGATTTTCATGAGACCTTTTCTCCTGTCATCAAACCTGTAACTATTCGGCTTGTTCTGACTTTGGCATTAACTAAGCATTGGCCTCTCTTTTAGTTGGATGTTAACAATGTCTTTCTAATTGACTTTCTTGAAGAAACAATTTACATGTAGCAACCCCCAGGTTTTGAGAATTCCAACTCCTCTCTTGACTGCAAATTGAATAGAGCCTTGTATGGGCTAAAACAGGCCCCTCACCAATGGTTTGAGCGCCTTAAAACTACTCTTGTTCAATTTGGATTTATAGCCACCTTTTCATCTACAATCAGAATTCCTACACAGTTTATTGCCTAGTCTATGTAGATAACATAATTCTCGCTGGCAGCTCAGCACAACTAATCCAGGTCCTTACCTCAAAGCTTAATTCTAGTTTTTCTCTCAAACAACTAGGAAAATTAGATTTCTTTCTGGGATTGAAGTTAAATACATGGCAGATGACTCCATTCTCCTTACTCAAAGCAAGTACATCCGAGACCTGCTGCAAAAGACCAAAATGGAAGAGGCCCAACCTATCTCTTTCTCCAATGGCATCTTCTTGCAAACTCACTAAAGGTGGGTCAAATCTCTTTTTAAGATCCCAAGCTGTATAGGTCTGTTGTTGGGGCACTCTAGTACACTCTTTATTACTAGACCTGACATCAGCTTCGCAGTCAACAAAACTAGTCAGTTTATGGCCCATCCTCTTGAAACTCATTGAACTACAGTCAAGCGTATTCTCCGGTACCTCAAAGGCACTTTACAACATAGTCTCCATCTGAAACTAGCTGCTGGGAATCTGCCCTTGTCCATTTGGGCTCTCTATGATGCTGATTGGGCCTCAGACCCTAATGATAGGAGATCCACATCAGGTGCTATTATCTTCCTTGGACCTAATCTCATCTATTGGTGGTCTCGCAAACAACAAGTTGTTGCTAGATCAAGTACTGAAGCAGAGTACTGTAGTCTTGCTCAAGCCTCTGCTGAGATTTTGTGGGTCCAAACATTACTGACTGAACTTGGCATTCCCTTCATGCTCCTGCAATTTTCTGTGATAATGAGAGTAAAGTAGCTTTGGCTCACAATCTTGTTCTGCACAAACGGCCTAAGCATATGGAAATTGATGTCTTCTTTATCAGAGACGAGTTTTGGCTAAGTAACTGTGTATACCATGTTCCTGCTCTGGATCAATGGGCCGATGCCCTCACTAAGCCCGTATCTCCCTCTCGCTTTCTCCTTCTTTGTTACAAACTCAATGTGGTTGATCCTTTACTGCAGTCTCACCCACCTTGAGTTTGTGGGGGGGAAGGGTATTGGAGTATTTCTGAATGATGTAATCATGGCAGTCAAAACTGCACTTCTGTTACATTGCTTTGTTGTTTTGTCTGTTAGTAGTTAGTTATTCTGCTACCTTGGTTTGCTGTGTGCACAGCTATTTTCTCTCTCTGTTCAGTTAGTTAGTTACTCATTAGCTTCCTCAAGAAGTCTCTCTGTTAAGACTTCTTTCTCTCTATAAATAGAGAGGTGTATCCTAATAGTAAATGGGTTGCAATAATAGAAAGATCATTTCCTTCTTTTCTTTCTCTGCCTACTCTAACACTTTCTAAACAATACTTATGAAATTATATATGAAATTATGCTCTGATGCAAAAATTAAATAAAAAAATAAAATTGGCCTTTTAAATCCACAGGAAGCAGGTGGATGGGGAGAGTCAACCGTTGCTGCAACAACAGCAGCAGCAACAGGAGATGGTTCCGTTACAAGACAGTTACATGCAAAGCAGAGCTGAAGCTCTTCAGAATGTTGAGTCCACTATTCATGAGCTTAGCAACATCTTTAATCAACTAGCAACACTTGTTTCTCAACAAGGAGAGATTGCCATCAGGTTTTTATTTTTCTAACTTGTGCACTACACAGATACATCCTTGTTGTGTCCTTTATTGCTTTATTTAAATGGATATATGAATATGTTACTATAAGATACATGCTTACTGGATTTGCTCATATTTCTGTTATGATAAAATGAGTCTATGTCAGTTACATACTTATATTGACATGGATAAATTTAGGTTTTGACTTTAAGTAACTTATATTATTTGTAGCAAAAATTAGTGTTTTTCCTCATTGAACCTTTGACAAGGATTGATTTGATGATACTTTCTGGCGAAAGTAAGGCAGTGAAAACTTGTTTTTCTTTTTTGTGCTTGTGCCATCTAATGCTTGGATTTGTCTTGATTTCATTCTCTTGATTTTAAATTCTGCCGTTTTATTAAATTCTTAATTTATGTGTTTTCCATTAGCGAAAAAATTATGAACAGAAAAGTAGGAATGGGGAAAGTCCTGTAATCCAATCTGTCAAACCTGAGGGGAGGTGTTTGTTTTTAAGTTAGGTAGAATTAATTCTGAACTGCTAAACAGAATTGGGAGGCATGTCCAAATTAATTTCAACCATAAATCTTACATTGGAATGCATATCACGGTGGGAGGAATTAAGTAATTGCTAAGGGAGTACTGATATAACTGATTTAACTTGTGAGCTTAACTGTTAAATGTGTTAACTTGTTAGCAAAAGGAAAGGTCATGGTCAAAATCAAGGTAAAAGTTGTAAAATGTCGAGAATGCTGAATATTTTCAATTTTGAATATCTTGCCTAACCTTTGCAGTTAAGGAGTCGGTAATTGTTTTCTTATTTATGATTGTGAATCTATTGCTAACTATTATTTTGTAATTATGGATTTATGACGATTAGATATTATGATTTATGCATAAGTATAAGTTTTTTCCCCTTCAAATCTTTGTAATGATTTTTTGTGATGGATAATGTACTAGACACTAGTTCGGCATGTCAATGGGCTCATAGGAGTGCTGAGTGGGTTATGTTATGGCTCAAGCTGACTCTAACTCCACCCTAGCCCTTAGGGCTTTAAAATTGAATTCCGGCAGAAACATGTTAGTAGAACCCTTACTATATACCTATTTTGTCCCTTAATTGTGAATATTTTGAATTAAATTTATACAATAGTTGAACTCATAATCTTAAAATTAATCCACTCTTAAAATTAGGTGTCTGTTTACTATCAGTGTTAAACTAGTAAAGATGAGTTAATATGATTGATTTTATTGGTAACTGAGATAAGCATGATGCTGATGTTAACAACGGCTGTAGGGCAGATTGACCCTAAGCCTACACCTGCCCTATCCCATAGCAGAGCAGGTTTTAAACTCTCACCATATACCCACCCCATGCATGGTGGGCAGGTTGAGTACTCACATGTCAGGGTTTGTTAGCCATTAACTAAAGTAGGGGGTGTATGAGTTGAGTCATGAGTGTGCCCCTCCATGAGCCCGTATGCTTTGCAACCTTGCTGCAATAGTTTGAAACTTGTACTTTGGCATGAACAAGTGCTTACCTGTACTTTGATTGCTGATGAGGTAAATTGAGTTTTTCTTGGATTTTGTTTTTATATTGAGACATTGGTAGGGTTGATAGAGGTACTCCATTTGCAGAATTGATGAAAATATGGATGATACATTGGCAAACGTAGAGGGGGCGCAAGGGGCTCTATTGAAGTATCTGAACAGCATATCTTCTAATAGGTGGCTGATGATCAAGATTTTCTTTGTATTAATATTTTTTCTTATGGTTTTCTTATTTTTTGTTGCATAGTCTAATGACAGAAATGAAAACGAGGACACAGATGATGCCCTATCTTGTGACAAGTCTTTTGTATTTCATTAATATTTCTTTTTCCAAATCTATGTTCACTCCAAGGTTTAACTTAGGACCAAGTTTGTCAAATTTTATAGTTGTAGGTATCGATACATGTAGCAAGTTTAAGAACTGTCTACGTTGCATAGTGCCCATTTATCCGTCTGTGACTGATTATTTTTAACCAGTGGAGGCTTCTGCTACATTTGTGGTTATATGTATATTGGAAGCAAAGAAAGCCAGTGATTATGTAGATTTGTTTGTTCAAACCAAGTGAAAATAACCATACCTCAAATCTACATAATCACTCTAGTACTGTGGATCTACTCACCTAGAACTATTTTTGCAAACAATTTATAAAGTAAAAGCAAATTATAATGTTCTCTAAACATACTTCCGTAAGCAACATAAAAGTTCTAAAAAATTAGCTTAATGCTTCTAAATAATCCTTCACTATAACTTATCTACATCTCTACTGATGTAATCTTACCTAGAATGCATTATGACTAGGAGGATTAGAGGAAAACATGACACGAATGATAGCTCATTGGAGACATAGGCCATTGTCTTAGGATATTTTACTTGTAAAAATTTTTAGTTGTATTGGGAAAATAGGGACGTGAGTTTGACATATTTTTAGACTTGTATTTTGGCCATTTTTTCTTGTAAGAGATAGTGGTTCCTTGAGTAATTGTGTGGAGTATGTCTAGGTGCGACCCATATTTGGGAGTGTGGGTCATTTCCACATCTCCTAGCTCATTTTTGCATCTCACTTTCTAACACACAAAGTATGACAAACACAAGGGCCTACCTCTCTATGTTTATAGGCACTAGTTTCGTTGTTTGTTCTTAGTTAGCTAATCATGCTTAGGATATGGGCCTTGCTTGGACGTCCATGTTTAGGCTCCTAATCCTAACCTTTCACTCCCTATAAATAGCCCCTCTCACTCTATGTATTTTTCACCTTTGAATTGAATAAAAAAATGTCTCTCTTTGAACATATTCATTAGTAAAATGTCTTGAGAATCCTCTCCCATGAGAAACCTCTTCCTAGTTGGCTTTTATCAAGGATTCATTCCCTTGTAGTAAGTCTCCAAATATTTTTACTTATCTCTTTTCCAAGAGTGGTGCCATACCATCTTCATTTCTTTCCCTTCTATCCATAATTTTCATGGTGCTTCTCAAGGAGAAAAATCAAAGGAGTGCAAACTTGGTTTGCATCACCTACCCCACCACCATCGTTACCATCGCCACTGCTATCATCGCTGA
The DNA here is from genome assembly GCA_037954015.1 of Psophocarpus tetragonolobus. Classification (NCBI taxonomy): domain Eukaryota; kingdom Viridiplantae; phylum Streptophyta; class Magnoliopsida; order Fabales; family Fabaceae; genus Psophocarpus; species Psophocarpus tetragonolobus. The sequence goes on along the minus strand of CM075688.1, from coordinate 19,410,211 downwards.
TGGTGGGGGAGGTGCAGTGGGGGTAAGTTACATTTAAGAAGATACTTAATATCTTTAAGTGAGTTTTTTTAATTTGAGTCATTATTTTTAATCAAACGGTTGTTATTATTTGTTCTGATTTCTCATTATAACAATGTTTTCTTTGATTTTGTTCTTCCCTTTCATTTGTTATTTTCATGCTTCCTGTTCTACTTGTGTTCTTAGATTATAGAACCAATGACAAGATTTTGATTGTAGGCTATATAACTTGTTTTCCTTCATATGGTATTGCATCTTTTTAAGTAGCTTTGAGTTTGTTCTTCCTTTTCATATCTTATTTTTGTGCTTCCTCTTCTCCTACTTGTGTTCTTAGATGATATAATCAATGACAAGGTGTTGGTCCTAGGCTATGGAACTTGTTTTCCATCATATGGTATTATCTTGAGCCTAAACCTTGAGGTTCTTGAATTCATAATCTATTTTTGTGTTGTGTTACTGTTTTCTTCATTTAACTTTCATATTAATCTCTGTACATTGTGTTTGTTTTGTTTTCTTTCTTCTTTATTCTCTCCCGTCCACCCTCATCCTTTTCCAATACAACATAATATTAAAAGAATAATTATCAATATCCAAAGGAAAATGGTGAAATTTGACCTTGCTAGAAAAATATTCATTACCCCTTATAATACCACATGCTTCTATAATAGAAATTGGATCATACTCGATGTACTTCTAAAAACACCTATTATTTTCAAAATGATAAAGAAAGTGTGATGTTATATGTTAATGGATCTTGAACATGCTTCTTTTTAACTATTTTGTTGTTAACTTCCTAATATGTCAAGAAAGGATAATAATATATTTAAAATTTTTCATTATAAGTAAATCATATGGTGCGAGGATGCCTCACTAACATTTACCTTATATTTGGATAGAGAATTTTACAAATACAAAAAATTTGAAATACATTGAATTTGAAATGTTTTCAATTCAAATGATTTTATTTTCAATTTTTTTTTTTAGATAAGATAATTCAAAGTTATTGAATTTTATTTTTTTTTTTTGGTAGGGTATTCCAATTCTAATTAAAAATAAAAATTTATTTTAGTATTAAACAATATTTAAGAACTTAAAAATATTGATCAATGATACTTTTCAACTAATTTTATTTTACTTTCATAAAATTTTTTTCAGTTAACATTAATCAATATTTTTTTCAACTAATGTTAGTCAAAGTTTTTTTCAGTCAATGTCAGTCAAAGTTGTTTTATTTAATAAAAGTCAAATTTATTTTTTAACCAACATTGGTCATGAATACTTTTCAACCAACGTTAGCAAAAAAAAATGCTTCAATTATGTATTATAGCAGTTTGGAATAGCTCACAATATTATGAAGAATGCACTAGAACTTTGTATACTTCACATGCAACTCCCACAACAAGGTGAAATCAACCACAGTACTGTGAACCCAGATCAGGTCATCAATGCACCACCCATAATAATACTATAGAACAGGCCACAACTCTGTGACTAATACTTCATAGCTCTGCATGCCACATTGATTGTTTCAATGATCTTCCATGGAGTTGTGAAATATTCCATAGTGTTATGAATGACTCTTGAAACTCCATATACCTAACATACAATTCTCATAACAAGTTGGGATCAACTACAAAAGTTTGGACCCAAATGTGCTCCACCTCCTACAATACTATTTTTGGTATAGGCCAAAATTATGTATCTAATGCTCTAGAGCTCTGCATGTCGTATTAGGGTTTCAGTGCATCTCCCATAGGTGTGTGGAATAAGCCGTATTGTTGTGGTTGGGGCAATGGAGTTTGATATACCTCACACGCACCTCCGATAGCATGTTGGGCACATGAGCATGAATTTAGATTTGGTAATCAACACACTTACCATAGTACCATGGAGTAAGAGAAAGTATTGTAGCTAATGCTATGGAACTCTGCATGTTTAAAAATAACTTCAACAAATATTAGCAAAAAATCTTATCAACATGTCCTAAGAAGTTGTTGTAAAAAATTGGCTGAAAAATAACTTGGCCAACATCAACTGAAAAATAATTCTGGTATATGTCAATAAAATATTTTAGCCGATATTAAGTAGAAAATAATATCTCTGGATTTCAGTAAAAGAAAGGTAGACTTCAAGAATTTAAAATTCTTACATTTTTTAAGGAATTTAAAATTTTTCAAATTTTAACTAATCATAATGCTTTTAAAAATGAGTAAAATTTCAAATTCTATCAAAATACCTCATCCAAACAATGTATTTCATCACAAAGCATTTGAAATTCCCAGATAAAATGAATTTTCTTCTTGAATTCTCCATTCAAACACACTCTTAGGTCCATTACATCAATAACATTGTGGCACTTCCTTACCCATTGTGTTTATTGCTACATATTTGTATCATGAAATTCTCCTATAACATCGAGGGAGGAGGGGTTGGCATAGTGAAAGTATTAATAAATCAAAGGCAAACCTCAATAATTTTGTTAACATTGATGGAAGTTTTTAAGTTTAGAATGTCCATACGATCAAACAATTTCATGTATACCCTAATAGTTTTGATGATCACAAATAAGATTAAGTTTAAATATTTAATTATTTAATTTGGAAAATGAACATAGATGATAAACATATATGATACAAGGTTTATAAGGCATAAAAGATCAATTATATAACATAAGTAAGATGTACATATATAACAAACAAGAAACTCTACATCAATTGTAAGAAGTGCTTAATCAATAAGAAGTACATGATCTAAATCAGATTTTATCAATAACAAATCTTCTTATAAAGCACTACTAACATATATCTATGTAAGAAACATCTCATAAAAGTGTAAGACCATATGACCAATCAGTGATTAGAAGCTTCCTTATGTAAAAAAACAAGAGAAGCTTCCACGTGGTATACATCTTTTGATGGAAATAAAGAAGATTTTTGTCCTTATATAAATCAATATACAAAATCTTTTGTATGCACTAGCTTCTTTATAGAGATCACAATCATAATGAAGAAAAGGAACGTTCTATCAAAATGAAGCATCTCACATTTCTAAGATGATATGATCTTTTGGTATATCAAGTTTAAACTCATTCACAAATACATTATTAGCACTAGAGCAATTTGAAAGAATGTCAGATACGCCAAGAAAACTAAAATAAGCAATCTAGTATGTGCATGAAAACACACTTTAAGGAAAAAGTAGTATAAAATACTCGTCGTAAGCCAAAAGTGACAGTTAGAATACTTGTTTATATTTCATTTGAAATAGTGAAACCTTCCAAGAGGTGCTTGGAAGAGAACTGACAGTAGATAAGTTAAGTTTGACTCAATATAAAAACAAATCTTCTTACTACCTTCTATTATAATGTCTTTCTTTACTGTTTTATTAACAAAAGTTTTATAAGAAGGTTCTTTATAAAATTTTGTTTTAGTCAGTAGGTTGTCCACCAAACCATCTACCTTCCCAGGATTCTCATTAAGCTTGTTAAGAAAATATTTTAAAAAAAGGTTACAAAAAATTCTTATAACTTTATTCAACCCCTTTTTCTAAAGCTGAATTGTTATTTCGAATTTTATTTGAGGGTGACGCATCACCTCTTACAAACTTGGTTGTGCAAGGGTGGTATTGCTTCCACCCATAATAGATGGTTCCTTGTTATTAGTTTGGTTTACCGCCAATGCAAGCAAATTATTAAAGACTTTTTCATCCAATGATGACATTATTGACTAGAACCTACTTGACCTGATAGAATTACAAGAAGCATCATGATGCTTTTTCCTTTTGCTAATCCAAATTTTTATATCTTGACCATCAATGTGTTGAGGCACTAGTGTTAGACACATTAAGATTCTGTGTTAAGTAAAGTACCATTTTAGTCATTGAAAAATAAATGGATCCTTGTTATTCTTTTCTACGCAGACACACATATCATTTGCATTAAAAATGTTCTATTTTTTCTTAACAATGATTTGACAATCCTCTTCAAATCTAATTCCACCAAATTTGGCTTGTGTTAGTGTTAATATTTGATTTATCCCCTCATTTATTGTATGAAAATTAATATTACATTAATAGTGAGAACCTCTATTGGGACTCTCATAAACTTGTGTAAGGTGTTGTCTACTACATTTTAAAGTTAAGTAGGCATCATGCTCAATACAAATTAAGTGAAGAGCTTTTTATATTTGACTTTCTAAATGTAAAGAAGCCATATTTTTTCTAGAACAAATTGAGTAGGTTGATTTCTACACAAATATGTGCATAATGTCGTTTCTATACCCTAATAATATTGTTATTAACTTTATAATGGATCCATTAATCGCATCAACTACCATAAGTCAAAAACTCTTATCTATAATACATTTAATTCATGGAAACATATTCATATTATGATTCTTTCCATTTTAGTACAGCAAAGCAGATTTCAAATTCCATTCAATTATTGCAAAATAATGGTAAAAAAATCACCCATGACCTTATAGATATAATATTTTCCTCCATCTCAAACATATCCTCCTTAATGATGCAATAACCATTATCAACATCCACAATGATAAAACCACAATTGAGTTTTCAAATTCTCAATAGTTTTTTCCTCTTTTATTATTATGAAACTAATAAATTTTCCTATTATTTTAACAATGGTAACGTGTTACAATGGGTAACATAACTTGTGGAACACGGTTCATCTAGGTGTAATTTTGATAACAAATTATTATCATTTTTATTTTATGTGAACAAAATTTTGAGCAAGTAATTTTTTTAAAAAAAAATTAAAGTTATTTTTTCTCACATATATGAGTTGTTTGTTTTCTTTCAAAGACTTTGGCATAATAAAGTAACAAGTATTGGTAATAGTGTTGTCATCTCATTAACACTACTTTTATCAAATGGTTTACATGATGAGGAGAAAACTTCATTACAATTTTTTTATACAATAGTATTAGTGACAATGAGAATTCAACCCAGGTTCAGGTGCATTTACTTCAATCACTACAACTAGACTAACACTAATAAGTTTAAAATGTTGAATTGTCATTGTTGAAAGAGTAAAACTTTTTATGAGCAAATAATCCGTTTTAATCATGTATCATCTTTAGTGATATTTTTGTATTGGACCAATCATTGAACTAATCAAGATATTATTTTAAGGTTTAATAGTTCAACCACACACAATTTATATTAATAAAATAATAAATAATTAATAATATATAAAATGATATTAAAGAAACAAAATGTCATCATTTCATAATACTAAAAACTAAAACTAAAATAAAGTTTTATAGATTGTTAGAACGTAAAATACATATAAAAGTTAAAAACAAATATATAATGAAACATAAGTTGAGGTTCCCACGATATGCACAGATGTTTAATAATAATAATAATAATAATAATAATAATAATAATAATAATAATAATAATAATAATAATAATAATAATAATAATAATAATAATAATAATAATATAGCTTTGCCTTTGTAATAAAAAGGAAAATTACAAATATTTTATGTAAATTTTTAACAAAATAGTCCAATTAAAGTGGTGTTTTATTAATGATGCATCCCTTGAATGCTAGTTTCGTGATCACTTCAAGAGGCTCTTCTAACTTTGAAGATGGAGGATGGTGAGGTAGGAGATGATGTAAGGAGGCGCCACTTCTAGGAAGATAAGCCTAGACTAAGAAGCTTGCTACAAATGAAGAAACCTTTGATAAAAACCATTAAAGGTTTCTCACTTTTGGAGAAGAAGACACTCAAAGAATTTTAGCTCATAAAGAGGTTTTTCTATTCATTCAAGTGTTAATTGAGTTAGAGCCAATTAACACTTGATTAATTTTAGGAAGATCCAAACATGACCCTAGATACTTGGATCTTGGTTCCCTCTAAATATGAATTTGAATTTTGGAGGAAGTTCACATGGCACCTCAAAATTCAAATTCAAATTCAAAAACAAGAGCAACAAGAAATGTCAAGTTGGCGCCACATGGAGAAAAGAGAAGAAAATGGTGCCACTTGAGGGAACCAAGGAGATTCACATGTCTCTCATGCTTCATGTGTGAGTTAGAGGGGTGTGGTTGACAAAAACCACACTCATCCTAAGCTTCTCCAAAAATATCTAAACTACTCAACACACTCCACAAAAAAGGCTAGCTACACCTTCTAAATTAAAATAGAAATAATGACCAAAATAAGGCAAAAAAAAGAGCTAAATGCACCTCCAAATCCCAAATTAAAATGCAAACTACAAGGACTAAAAAAAAAAGACTATGACCTATATTTTTTATATCTGATGTCTATGAGGAGATGAAGTTTTCTTCCCTCCTCTCTTTTCATATCCTCTTCAATTTTCCTAACCATAACCCTTGTGATACGACTATTGTTAGGGAGGAATGCATCAATTAAGAACATTTTTTGTTTCTACAAATAAAATTTTTGGCTGAATTTTCATTGGTTTTTGGGATTTTTGACTATTTTTCCGATTCTTTACTCTGTTTTTCCTTAAGGGGTGATTTATTTGAATAAAATTACTATGTTTTTGTCCAACCAAAAAATATGATTCAATTTTCAAAATATAACCCTCCAGTCTTAAATATAACAGTGAATGTTTTAAAATGGCGGTTATATGTAACTGCTATTTTGGCCGTTTAAAATTGTATTATTTGTAAAATTATGGCGTTTCAATCGGCGTTATTAACATTATTTTTTAATTTAATTAAACAATCCCATCGTTTCGCAAGCGCGGCTATTATTTGGTTTCCCGCTCCCATAATCCCTAACAAAAGAAAAGTTAGGTCTTGTTTGTCCACACTCTACTTTCCCTCTCAGCCTCTTGTCGATCTAGTTTCCCTTTCCTCATTCCTGCTTTCAAGCCTGCATTGGCTCACAGCTACGGCAAAGGCAACAAGAGTAAGCGTAATAGCCCTAAATCCTAAACCCTAAACCCCTAACAACCTTTTCTTTTGCTTTCGCTCCCACCGCCATCAAACACTCCCTGCCTTCTGCTACGGACTCCGTTGCACTTCACGAAGGAGAGCAAGTGGCTCACTCTCGACGCCATGCTTCAAGCACAGTTTGATGATATCATATTTTGCGTTTAGAGATGGTTACATTAGATGAGTTTTCACCTCACTTTCTCTATCTTAAAAGTACGAGTATCATCACTTAATTAGCTCTTTTTTTTATTGTATAAGGACAACACACTCACTAATTTCTCAAGTGGTTCGTGAATCGCAGAAAACTGCATAAGCTGCTTATCATCGTGTTGGTAGGTTGAATCCATTTCTTTTATGTCATTATTATACTTCTATCTTAACTCGTTCAAATTTATTGTTTTTTGGTCATTTTTGGGTTTCTTCTAAGCAATTTACTTTTTGTTTTGCATTTTTAACCAATATTAATCAAGGTAATGCAAAATATTGAATCGATTGGTATCATTTTAAAGAATATCATTACTCAACAATTCTCCAAAGTCCAAACTGAAGTACTTTTAATTTTGTGAACCATATAATATAATATAATATAATATAATATAATATATATATATATATATTATATTATATTATATTATAGTGTATATTTGTTGAGATGTCAATCCATATGCCAAACGTCACAATATTGTTAATTTTTAATTAATGGTTAATTTTATGATATTTTATTTCACTGAAAAATAGGTTCTGTGTTGTTGTAGTTAATTGTTATGTAAATTGGTTTTATGTTCTATTATTTTACTGTGTCTAGAAAATAAAGTATGTGCTTCAATTTCCAATTTTTAAAATAGATATGTAACAATATTGTTTGTGTATTTTCATTTATCCTTTTCCTAATATTTTGTTTTCAAAAAAGCTAAGATGAAAAACACTCTTATATAAATTATATTGTCCTTTTTATTGTATTCAAGTTGTTGAAAATAAATAGCTTAAGAAATTTATGCATCTTTTTTATTAATATAATAATGTTATTTATTTAATCCAGTGGTAGATATTGGAAGTAGAGTTCCATCACCTAATAAGTTAAGGAGATCATGAGGGGAAACAATATTAATTTAGAGATGATCTAAATGCCTCTATGTAGGCATATGATTAGTTTAGGACTTGATAGAGTTTGGTTTATGTAAGTTTTTAATACTTATGCTACTAACTTTTAGCATGAAATTGAATTGTAGAATGAAATTTGCATTTCACATTTTATTTTTTAAAGTCTTACATACATTTTTACTGCAAATTAAAGTGGTATTTATTTTTTAAAAAGCTTAATTATCGAATGGACTTATAAAATCTTAAATTTGTGGATGATATAAATATTACTATTTAAAATGCCAATTTAAAATTAATTCAAGTATTTTAGATTGTCATATTAAAAATATTAAAAATAATAACGACATTTTGAACTATCATATTTTACATTGATATTTTAAATTAATGATTATTAATTTTACAAATTATGGTAGTTAATATGGTCATTTTTTTCACAAATATGTAAATAATGGTGATTATAAATGTGTTATTTACATACAACATTATTTTCATCTTTAAAATAACGACAATTATAACTGTCATTATTTATAAGTGAAAACCATTGTTTTAATACATGTATAAGGTGGTGGATGTTGTGGTGGTTAACTGTGGAATTATGGTAGTATCAACCACAGCCACACATGTAAATAATGGTGTTATAACTGCCTTATTTACCATAATAACGATTATTTACATGTTTTTTTGTAGTTAAGAAGTATATTTAGTTATCAACATCAAATAAGTAAATCTCAATTAAATTTTATCTAATTTAATGAGAAAATTTTTAAATATTTTATTTATGATATTTTAGTTTTTATTCTTGATATAAAGTGTGGAGAATAAATATATACATGCAAGTTTATTTTAAAATAAAATAATACTTCCTCCATAAATGTCAAATTTTTGGATATTTTATCTATTTAACTATTGTTTTTATATTTCAAGTTAATTTTATTTTATGTTAATGACATTTATTTCCTAATGACCAATAGCATGTTATTTTTTCATTGAAAAATGTTCCAATACCAATTTTAACAATGAAATGTTTCTTAAGAATCCTAATTCTTAACTGGAGGAGACACCAAAGGTCTCAACTCTTCCATCTCTTGGATAGACACTGATAAGGGACAAAGTTTGTTGCTTGTGGCTTAATAACATATAATGTGTGCTTATTTTACAATTGACCCCAACTTTTAAAATCATATGATTTACCCCTTTTCCCATATTCTGAAATCGTAAATTGATATTGAATTATTAATTTAAACATGTTGATTGTTACAATAAAAATGTTGACTTACACGTGTCAACAATTTAATGACTTGATATCACTTAATTAATTAGTTAGAAAAAGATTAGGATAATTATGAACAAACTAAAAAAAAAAGAAAAATTAAACACTTTTCCCCTTCCTCTATAATTGTTGTAGACCTCATAAAAATCTTCTCCGAATTTTATAGAAATTTAGGAGAAAATCAATAGTCAATCATGTAACTAGGAACAAGAGAAAATTGAACAAAACAATTCTACCTTCACACAATAATTTTGTTCACAAACAAGAGAAAATGGACAAGAAAAATAACAAAAAATTTAACAAGAAGAACAATCTCTTATGCCATCATCAACACCCCTTTACACACTGCTTCCAACATCGAGTTCTACCTTTGACACCCAGTTTTTTACCATCGTCCCTTTCCTAGATCAATTCCTTATGTTTGTCAAAAGGTGCACATCCAATCGCCTAAGGTTGAATAGAGCTAATAGAAATATTTTTGCATTCCTTTTGAAAATATTTTCTTAAGAAACTTTATTGAGTTTCTTAAGTAAGTAAATGATCTAACAAGTAATCTACTATTTAAAACAGTTCAAAAAATCTTTTTTTATAAAAACATTTTATAATAAAGCTAAATGGTAAATATAAATATTGTAATAGACAGTGCACATGAATATTTTATATTAGTTTACTCAAATTGAGTTACGCCAAATTCTCTTCCAAATCCTTCTTGGACAATTCCACTATGTAATCACTATTATACAATTACAAGTATTCTTTGTCACTTATGGTATAGAACAAGTACATAAATCATTCTTGGTTTTACACTTAAACTCCCTCTGACTTTCAACTCGAGTACAGAAAGCCACTCTTGGCTAGCACTAAGTATTCTTTGAATAATAAATTACTCCTCTCTTAGATGCAAAATAAGATGATCGTGTGTAGTATAGGTTTACTCTCATAGAGAGGATATGCAATTCATTTAGAATTAGAATGAATAACTTCACTACGTGAAGGATATGTAATTTACACTCGGTAACATGTTGATAAGAAGTTGTTTATAACTCAAAATAAGTGTATTATACTTGGTTGTTTAAGAGCTTTAGATAGTTGACTATTTACAATATGGTTCATTGTATATACATTTTTGTATGTGTTCGCTAATTGATTTGTCAACTTCTCTTCGTGCTCGATCTCTCCTTGTATAGGCAATAGGTCTCACAGTCATTAAGACATTTTCATTGAGCTATCGTTTTCTCATAGGAAGTTTTTCATGAAATTTTCCAAATGCTCAGAGTGAGACTTTGTAATCTTTGACTTCTTATTCTAACTAGCTTTAATGTCTATGTTGACATTGGGTGCATTGACAAATGATATGATTGTTGGGCTTATACATCATTGTCTTGTTGTTCGAATGATCTTCGAACAAGGAGTTTATGTTTAGTCATAAGAAAGTTATACCAATTGATGCTTCTTATGCTGTCATTAATAATGAAACATCCAACTAATACATGAGACCTCCTTATCTAACTAATAGATCATTTTATTATACACATTTTATACTTTTTTTTAGTCATTCTAGCTTTGTAATTGTTTTTTAGTTTTTTTGTTTTAGTTTATTTTCATATTTGAGCCATGTTTGAGCCTTTTTCATATTTCCCCTCTTATTTTGCAAGTTAATAGATTTTCTTGGATTGTACTTAGCAATTGGGCTAGCTATTTTTTATTTTTGTATTTTTTCTATATATTTGTATAAATAGTCTCTCTTAACCAAATGTAACAACTTTAACCCATTTTTAGAATTAGTTTTGGATTTGGGTTAGCTTCCTCCACAAGTTTTCTCTCATTTATCTTCTTCCTTCTTATGCAACCTTTCATGGAGCTCTCCATAAAAGACTAATTTCTGAATCGATTTGAGGTCTCTAATGTAATTGTGTTGTAAGAGTATGAATTTCAATCTCTTGTGCGTTTTTTTGCTTACAAATTTTTCATTTTATTGCTCTTTTCTCCTTTTCAATTTGTGTAGAATTTTGATTGTTTTGATACAAATTGGTTAGGGATCGAGTCAGATCGATCGATTTTGTTGGAACCAAAGACATTAAAGTATGAGTATAAGGAACTTTGAAGTTTTGCTTTTGCTTTTTTCTCTCTTTGTTTTTGTTCTTAAATCAATTTTATGGTACCAAACACGTTTATAGGTGTGGTACTTGTATTATATATCTAGATAGGCTTGAGAATGTGTTTGCAATGATTTTGGATAGATTACATAAGTTAGGTTGTGTTAAAAAGCTTCAAAAATGGAATTTTGAGTGTAGTAACTGATTACAATCGATTACTCTTCGAGAATTTTGTGTTCTAGAATTATAGGTCTCTATGGTAATCGATTACTTAAAAAAGTAATCGATTATCTTAGATAACAAACACTTTGGATCAGTTTTGAACAGGATATTAAGTAATCAAGTGGGTAATTGATTATGCTGCATCAAAATTGATATAAAAACATTTTGAAAACTGATTTTAACAACTTTTGAGAGATCTATTAAGTGTTTGCTTCTCTTGTACGAATTAAAAAATTCTCTCGAAGATTCATACTCATGTTTTATGGTTTGAAGGTGTTTCAATTTCAAGATTCAAGGAAGAGACTGTATTGAGTTTTGATATTTCTGTTTGGGTATTCTTCACTTCAGGTGATATTGTTCTATACCCTTCTTTGTTTTTTTTTTCTCAAATTTGACAATCTCTTGAGGTGTTCTTGAGATTGTTGGAAAATCTTGCAGCGGATGTTGCAAGTGAAACGTTGTGAGTGACGTGTCACGGTTTAGCAAACTCTTGTGGAGTGCAAGAGGAAACCTTTTTTTGTGTGGTTTAAATCTTTGAGATTAAAATCTATATATGTGGTGTGCATGTGCCGAGATTTTAGTGTAAAGCAAATTAGCGGAAGACTAAGTCTGTAGACTTAATGTAGGTCAGGTTGACCAAATCAATATAAATCATTGTGCAAATTTTCTCTTCCTTATACTCTTTAAATTTAAGTTTTATTGAATTCTTGAAGCTCTAATAACTGGGTTTTATGCAGCTGTAATAGATTTATAAAGTTTTCTTGCAGTAGATCTAATTCTTTCTCATCATTTATTTGATATTAAATTTGGGTTTTGACCCAAAATTTGTGGGTTTGGTTTTTCACTCTTTCTACCTTTTCTTTTTTATTTTGAATAACTTGTAATAGCATTTTTGCTAAGTTTTTCTTCAATTACCCTTGAAATCATTATTGGAGGAATTGAGTTAATTGACCCTTTGCCTAAAGGGTTGAATTTTTGAAAAAACTCATTTTTACAAAACAAGGTAGACTTTGGAAATTTTTGAAAGGGGACATTTTTTAACTACTCTAATGCTATTGAATAGAAAATTTTGAAAAATATTTTTTGTGAATATATTCAACTCCCTTCTAGGACCAATAGATTTGAATTGCAAAAGGTTAGGCGATCGATTGAGAATCTATTTCAACTTATTAGATTTCTAAAAATTCTTGAGAATCTTGAGATTGTGATCCGGTTCAATAGAATTACTTGAGAGTGTTAATGCAATTTTGCATGAGTCTTAGAATTGTGATTACTAAAGTGCATCGCTAAGAACCTCAAATCAATGTTTTCTTTCTTTGTTTTTGTTTCCAAATTTGCTTCTTGGTTTGGACGTTTCTTATTTTAATTTCGCACAAAACCCCCTCTATATTCTCTAACATTCTTGATAAAATCTAAATCATATATATCTTGCATCTTTGATAAATGACTTAGGTTGTGTCCTATATTGCAAAATTTGGGGAAATGTAGTTTTTGTTTTATGTTAAGCTCAACAACCTTTATCACTAACATAAGATGCTATTTAGCTCTATATTGGTTAAAGCACTTGGACACTTATAATTAGGTAGCCTGGTAGGCTTATAACTTCTAATGTCTTCTGTAGATGGTTAACAAATAATAATATCGTCTTATGACATGATGGTTATATAGTGCATTTACGCATGTAATGAGATTGTCTTATAGTCATTGTGTGTATATATATGATTATATTTTGATACTTATTATTGCATGTGATCTTTTTATGATGTTTTCTTATTAGCATGTCTTCACATGTAGTGTTTTTAATGCTCATTTGATTATACGAGTCTTCTAATATAAACCTTTTTGTGAGTGTGTATGTATGTCCTTCTTATGCTTATGACTTCAAATCTTCTTATCAATGCGCCTTGACTTCCTAATGCATTTAGTGTTTTCCTTGAGCTTCTTATAGTCTAATATTTATTGCCTTTCCTATCTTTTGAAACATGTTATCCTTTTTAATTCTTGATGTGTATTGACTTTCTTATAGTGTGACGTGTTATATACTTTATCTAAATAAGTGCTGCTTGTGTAGACCTTCTTATCGTATGTTGTCTTTTACTTAAGTTAATGTTATGTGGGTTTATTTAACTGTCTTAATGTTATTCTTCCTAATCTATTATATATCTCCCAATGTAAATGTTAGAAGAGTCATCTTAATACTGTTTATTATTATCAAAGCCACTAAGGATATTTGTAGGAACTTCTAGTTATTCAAACCTGATGAACTTAACATCACCGATCTATTAAAAAGAAATCAAACCCAAACATAAATTTCAAAACTTTAACATGAAAATACAAAAAGGGTACTCCCAAAATCATATAAACAAAATAGAATTGAAATAATGCACTCTTATTGAAAAGAAGAAGAAATATGCATATCTGTGAAGTAAAATTAAAGAAAAAAATATATATGAAATGATAGGTTAGCTTTAGAAAGGGAATTGAATAAAGCCATAAGAAGTTTTTTGCAAATTTTTTAAAATACTTCCTTGAGAAGCTTTGGACATATCTAACAATAGTTTTTTAAGAGGTTTTCTTAACTCAACAAAAGTTACTTTTTGTTTACTTTGCAGTGACACATTACCTTTAAGAAATTGATACATAATTTTGCTTCAATACTAAGAAACTTTAAGAAACACATTTTTTTTTATTTTTTTTATTTCCACGTAATAATGGTTGAAATAGAAATTATTAATTCACTAATTTTTATATAATGGGTAATGGGAAAATAATGATTTTTTATTATTAAGAAACAATTCTATATATAAGAAACCTAGAAATAAGGATAAGAAACTTTTGTGCCATAGAGATTCATAATAGAGAATTTTATTATACACACTTTATATCCTTTTTAGTCTTCTTGTGCTGTAATTGCTTTTTAATTTTTGTTTTAGTTCATTTTTATATTTGGATCATGTTTGGACCTTTTTTCCATATATTTTTCTTTTATTTTGTAGGTTAGTAGACTTTATTGGGTTGGATTTTGCATTGGCTAATTATCTTTGTATTTCTATATTTTCATATTTTTCTATATTTTCCATATTATGTATTGTTTGTAATTTTTAGTTTTATTTGCTAGTAGTTTTTATTGGACTTTTTTAGGCTAATTTTGTTTTACCAAAGCCCAATTTAGTGTCAGACCTTAGAGTCATGCTTAGAGACCCATTTAGTGGGATAATATAAATAATCTTTCATAACTACTTGTACAACTTTTGGTTAATTGGTTAGAGTTAGTTTTCATATTTTTCTCTCTTTCTTCTTCAACAAGCTTCATCATTCTCCATCTTTTTCTTTCTTTTCACGCAAACTTTGATGAAGATCTTCATGGAAGGCTACAGTATAAATTGATTTGATTCTACGATGTGATCACACGGTAGAGTATGAATTATGATTTCTCTTGTGCGATGTTCTTCATGTGAATTGTGTTTTATTTTTCTCGTCTCGTCTGAAATTTGTGTAGAATTCTTATTGAGTTTTGGTACGAATTGATTTGGAATCAATTTAGATTTATTGATTTAAATTGCAAGAGGCTGGTTGATTGATTGAGAACCTATTTTAACTTATTAGATTTCTAAAAGATTATGAGAATTTATGAATTGTGATTGTGATTTAATTCAATTGAATTATGTGAGTGTTGATGCAATTTTGCATAAATCTTAGAATTATGATTACTCAAACATATCATTAAAAACCTCGAATCAATGTTTTCTTTCTCTAGTTTTATATGAATTTGTTTCTTATTGTTTTAAATTCCTCTTTTCAATTTTGAATTCAAAACCTCTCATATTCTTTAACTATTTGATAAAATCTAAACCATATATGACTTGTATCTTTGAAAAATGACCTAGGTCGTTCCCTATATTTCAAAATTGGGAAAAATTAGTTTTGTTTGATATTAATTCTTGCTAGTCTTTATCAATTCACTTCAATAAAAATTTCTTATAAAAAATTAATTCTTTAACTTAGACACTTCTAAAGAAAACCCCATTGGAGTTGCTCTTATAATGAGAGATTTAAGAAGATATTTTATAAAACATCACCTTCTTATAAATTGTAAGGTAAAAGCAGATAACATGAAACACATTATAGTAGAAGGTAGTATCAGTAAGAAGATAGTTTTTACACTGGTTTATTCTTAACTAGGTATTCTTACTACCACTTATTTATGACCTACAACGAATATCTTATACCATTCCTAATTTACCCTTAAACTCCTATGAGTTTAATAAACAAGTATTCTTGTTTACTAAGCCACTTCTGCTTTCATTATAGATAAAAGAGTTCTACAAATAAATCCTCTCAAAAAGGGGATTTACAAATATAGATTTTGAAAGAAAAAACTTACAAAAGTGAAGAATATACAAAGAGAACTTAAAACAGTTTTTTTAACGCTAGAAGATGTTGATCAGAAGGTTGATGAACACAAATAGCTTTTGCACATATATATGTATATTATTAACACTTTGTTGTTTTTTGCCTTTGAACATGAGCTTCCTTTATATAGGGGGGATGATTGCATGTAGCCATTGAAACGTGTCTTCTAGAGTCAATTTTCCATTGATTGTTTTTTGTTATAGACTTATACTAGGTACAGTAACACTGATACAATCGTGTTTGTTGTCTTTTGATAGGCTTATACAAGCTACACTAACACTAATATGAATAAGAAATTTAAATGTTGACTTTTCACAATATATTCCAAAAGGTAAGATCGTCTTTGAGATGTAAGAAGCTTTTCCTTGATACGACATTACTTTTCGAATTATCCAAGGAATGTGACTTTGCACAATGTTGTTAATGGATACAATAGATTCTTATAAACTATAGCATGGGGACAAAAATCATTTTTATTACCATTAGAAGTTATTTACCATATGGAAGCTTCTTATGTATTACACATAAGAAAACTTCTTATTATTGAAGTATTAGATAGTCTATGCATAACATAAAATGCTTCTTATGTAACTCTATGTCAAAGGTCAATAGCAAGACATAAAACAATCTATTACAATCATAAAAAGTCTTTGATATTTTACCTCTTATCAACATGTACCTTCTTGTATTCAAAATTAATCTTATTATACATTTATGTGGGCATTCAACTTATGTTAAACAATTTATTTTTACCCTTTGTAATCTTTGTTAAACACCTGTTTATAAGCTACATGCATCTTTCAACATATGACGTTATATAATTAAACTTAATTTTATTTGTTATCAGCAAAACTAATAATGGTGTTTATAGGAGGTTTTGGTCATACAAACCTTCTAAACGTAACAACAATACACATAAGTATGCTTACTAGTTGGACACTAGCTTCATATATCATCAACATTTGAAGTGGGAATTGGTTGACACATAGCTCAAAGTTGATTGAGTTGCTTGAGTTGATGGTTGGGGGAGAAAGGTACAAGGGAGAGGATAAAGGTGCAAAGTTTCATGAGGTTGATGTAAAACAGGAAAGCATGACAATATGTCATCTCAGTCAAAGAACAAAGAGGTGGCGATGGTGAAATCATAACCATTGGTTGGGTTTGGAGTCTATCAAAAGGCACGAGCACACCTTGTTGTTTGAGTTCGTCTTTAAAGCCAAGTATTCCTTTCACTTCTCTGGAAAAAATCAACATTTAACTCTTTTTTATGTGTTGTTGTCATAGGCAGAGACATGGAGCTTTTCGATGTTGTCAAGGTAACAACATTCAACTAGAAGGGTTGTAGAAGGAAGGAAAACATGTGTAACTCAGAGGGCTCGAAAAGGGGGAAGGAATAGATTAACACAAAATTATTAGAAAAGGGAGAAGGGAGAGAGAAAAGGGTGTGCTAATTTGTTTAACTATTGTTAAGTTATTAAATAATTGGCATGTGTAAGTCAACATTTTTATTATAACAATCAACATGTTTAAATTAATTATTCGGTATCAATTCACAATTTTAAAAAATTAGGGGTCGGGAATGTCATGATTTGAAAATTAGGGAAAAATGTCAAAAAAATATAAAATAGAGGGCACAAAGTGTAATTAAGTCATTTGTTGTTTTTCATGTTATCAAAGAATTGAACAATGAAAATGGTGGCTAGTGCCTTATTAGATAATGTAGAAACAAGGTTCAAGTCTATTAATTTGTTAGGATGCACTGGCTATATACATAACTACACTTCCATTTGACACTTATTGTTAATCAGAAATGAGTCTTTAATGACTTATTTTCTACTCAACCTTTAATCTTAAGTGATACTTAATTAGTAACACGAGGAGTATTAACTAAATTTTTAATATGCATAAATGATTTTTCATATAATCCACTTTGAAGGTGTAATGTTTTTCATATAATGTTTTTTAATATGCAAAAAAATATGTTTTTTATTTCTAAGCAAATCGAACTAATTTTGATATTTGAAGGAAAGTGGATGGAACACAAACTTATTTGTGGGAAAGCTATCACTAGAAGTCAACATATCACGAACATGACTCAATACTCAATAGTGATTACTCATCACCTTACCGAGAGACATCAAATGGCGATGACCCAATAAGGGATGGGTAAAGGTGAACACAAACGTGACGGTGCACCAAACACTCAGAACAATATGTAGTGAACACAAACTGAATTTCTCTCCAGGTTTTCAAAATTCATTGATATTTCTCTATCACATATGTGGAGCTTTGAGGAGCGGTGAACGGGATGAGACTAGTAGTAGTTAAAGGTACACAAAAATCAAGGTTGAGAACGACTCAATGATGACTATAAACCTTGTCTAAAACAACATTCATGCATGTCACACCCATGGTAACCTAGTATGCCAGATACACAACCTTTGTAGGATACAAGAAGTTCTATTTACACATGTATTTGGTGAAGCAAATTAGCATGTAGATGCACTAGATGGACACAATATAAACTTTGATGGCAACATACTATGTATGATGACATTTCTACTTTTCTTTCCTTGTAGTTGGTAGCTAGACACGGTATAAACACAGAAACTATCGCACTTGTATGGTCCTAAATCATTACAAGGGAACCTAGAACTTTGTTAAGTTCGTCTCACAATATTTCAACATAGATCCAAAAGTCACTAGACTTGGTGATTAGAAAGGTACATAGTAATTCTTATTTCAATCATTACTCATAAAATAATTTATGAATCAATCTCCAGGAATTAAAAGATCATAAAATAATTTTAATCACAATATAAATATACAAATTAATTTCTCAGCTCAAGATTTTTATTCCGTGGATAATAATCAATAATAATAAATATCAATATAAAATTAGTTCATTTTTAATTCTAAAAGACATATTTTTTTATGTGTAAGATCATATTAGACTGTAACCATAGATCATACTTAAATTATCTTTTGTAAATTTAAAATATGATTAATAATTAATAATATACTTATTTCTATTTATTTTATTTTACCATGCACATTCAACATATAATTAAAATGTTATAGAAACATTTTGAATGAAATATAATGCACATATGCTTAAGAATATGAGATAGTTATTAATGATTTAAAGAGTAATACATCTTATAAAATAGAAATGCCTAAACTAAAATTAATCAAAATTTAATTTATGATGGAAAGTAATAAAAAAATTTAAAGCAAAATCTAAATAAATAATAATGAAGAACCTCAATGTATCATATGAAAATAATATGATAAAAGATCAGTTATAGAAAAAGAACCAAAATATGACTTTTGAAAAATAAGTTAAATGATAGAAAAATGATAAATAATAATAGAGGACCAAGTTATAATATTTGGATAATAACTTAAATAATAAATAATAACAAAGGATCAAACTGTAATATTTGTAGGATAGTAAAATATTAAATAACAACGGATCAGATGGTAATATCCGGAGAATAAATTAGGAATTAATAGATAAAGGACTCGACATCAATATCTAGAGAATAATAATAATAATAATAATAATAATAATAATAATAATAATAATAATAATAATAATAATAATAAAGGATCAAACTATAATATCTGGAGAAAAAATAAAAGTTAGAATAGTTAGGTATTATTGAACGATTAATTAGATATCTGAAAATGAAGGTTAAAATAATTAGCATATTAAAAAACAATTAAACTTAATATCAGAAATAAAAATTAGGTATTATAAGTAATAAAAGTAATGATAATTATAATAATAAAAATAATAAGCGTACAAAAAACATATAAGTTTATTAAGATTAACACCACAAAAGTTTATGAATTTCACGCTCCCTTACCTTAATAAAAGTTTGATGATGAATGGTGCAACACCTTGAATTTTTAATCCAATGTTTGAAAATTTTAAATTTATCTTCCATTTCATTCATGGTTTCCCCCTATTTATAGTCTAAGTGCGAACTCGTTCACTAAGCAAAATTTTGGTCACGAAGCGAAAATAATTACAAAAATAATTTAAATTAGCGATGGAAGTTTCACTAAGTGTTTCTGGGTTTGGATGGTTTCTCTGAGCGAACATCCATTGGTTAGCAAAAAAGAATTAAATTTTGCTCAACGAATTTTGTTTTTTCAAAAGATTTTTTTTAAAAAAAATAATTATTCAATAAGGCAAAACACCCACATGTCACAAAATGTATTTGTTTCAGAAAATAATTAAAATTGTAATAAGTTATGTAGTTTCTATTTTATAATTAAAAAAATTATCCTTTACACTGACATTCAATCATGACTTTTCATTTAAGTGACTTTTAAAATAGTAATGAGTAAAGTCAACAAATCCACCATGAATGAAGGGTTGTGATTTACTGTCAGTGTAAAAATCATTACACTGACCGTGTATACCAATTAAACTCTTTTAATAATATATTACTAAAAATCTAAGAATGATAGAACTTCATAATATCTATTTCTAACTTCTAAATTAAAATTTAAAAAGATTATCTAATAATTTATTTATCAAAAAATGGGAACATTACACTCAACATTTTTATTGTAGCAATAAACATGTTTAGATTAAGGATGGATACGTTTATTAATTTGTTAAGATGCTTTAGCTACATACATCACTCCACTTCCATTCGAAACATTGTTAATAAAAAATGAGTCTTTAATAACTTCTTTTCTACTCAATCTTAATCTTAAATAACACTTAATTAATTATAGAAGGAGTATTAACTAAATTTTAATATGCATAAATGTATTTTCTTATAATCCACTTTGAAGGTGTAATGTTTTTTATTTCTGTGTCAAATACATATAGGCTATAGCACTAACTCATCTAAAGCCAATAAACTGGATGTTTAGTAGATTCATATATAAGAAAATCGAACTATATTTAATATTTGAAGAAAAGTGGATGGAACACAAACTTCTTTGTGGGAAAAATCTATTACCAGAAACCAACGTATCACAGACATGATCCAATACTCATTAGTGACTACTCATCACTCTTTCCTAGAGACGATCAAATGGCAATACCCAATAAGGGATGGGTAAAGGTGGATGTGAACGTGTGACAGTTCACCAACCAGTTAGAACAATGTGTGGTGGAGTCTTGTGGGGATGACAAACTGAATTTCTTTTCAAGTTTGCAAAATTGTGTGGAGCTTTGAGGAGTGGTGAAGGGGCTGAGACTAGCAGTAACTAAAGAGTACACAAAAATCAAGGTTGAGAGTGACTCAATAATGATTATAAACATTGTCCAGAACAACATTCATGCATGCCAACCGCATGGTAACTTGCTATGCCAAATACATAACATTTGTAAGACACAAGATGTTCTATTTAGGCATGCTCTTTGGTGAAACAAATTAATATGTAGATGCACTAGCTGGGCACGGTATAAACTTAGATGACAATAGAGAATATATGATGACATTTACTTTTCTTTCCTTGTAGTTGGCAGCTGATTTAATTGGAATTGCTTTCTTTAGAAGTTTTTTAATTCAATTTTTTTGGTACCACAGTCTTGATTTCTCACAAAAATTAATATTATTATTTTTAAAACACTGTTGATTTAGTCACAATTACAATTTTTTTTATTTGTAACATCAAGTTTAGAAGGATAATTTAACAATTGTTTCATAGTAAAATAATATATTTATCATAAGGACTATTGAATGAACATACTTTTTCATTAACATAATATAATATATTTAATATGGGGATTACTTAACACAATTATTCAAATTTATGTTTTATTTGCTTCATAATATATTACTAAAATTCTAAGATGGATAGAACTTCATAATATCTATTTCTAATTTCTAAATTAAAATTTAAAAAGATTATGTAATAATTTAGTCATTAAAAAACAAGGAATTTATAATCAACATTTTTATTGTAGCAATAAACATGTTTAGATTAAGGACAGGTAAGTTTATTAATATGTTAGGATGTTTTAGCTACATACATCACTCCACTTCCATACAACACTTATTGGTAATAAAAAATGAGTCTTCAATGACTTCTTTTATACTCAATCTTAATCTTAAATAACACTTAATTAATTATAGAAGGAGTATTAACTAAATTTTAGTATGCATAAATGAATTTTCTTGTAATCCACTTTGAAGGTGTAATGTTTTTTATTTCTATGAAAAATACTTATAGGCTATAGCATTAACTCATATAAATCCAATAAACTGAATGTTTGGTAGATTCATGTATAAGAAAATTGAACTATATTTGATATTTGAAGAAAAGTGGATGGAACACAAACTTATTTGTGGGAAGAAGCTGTTACTAGAAGCCAACATATCACGGACATGATCCAATACTCATTAGTGACTACTCACTACTCTTTTCTAGAGACGATCAAATGGCAATGAACTAATAAGGGATGGGTAAAGGTGAATACGAACGTGACAGTATTATGGGGACCACAAACTGAATTTCTCTTCACGTTTGGAAAATTCAATGATATTTCTCTATCACATATGTGGAGCCTTGAGAAGTAGTGAATGGATTGAGACTAGCAGTAGCTAAAGAGTATACAAAAATCAAGATTGAGAGTGATTTAATAATAACTATAAACTTGTCCAGAACAACGTTCATACATGCCAACCCATAGTAACCTGCTATGCTAGATATATAACTTTTGTAGGACACAAGATGTTCTATTTACGCACATCTTTGGTAAAGCAAATTAATATGTAGATGCACTAGCTAGATACATCATAAACTTATATGACAAAAAAATAGAGAATATATGATGACATTTACTTTTCTTTCCTTGTAGTTGGCAACTGATTTAATTGGAATTGCTTTTTTTAGAAGGTTTTTTAATTCAATTTTTTTGGGGTCATAGCCTGATTTCTCACAAAAAATAATATTATTTCTAAAACACAGTTTAACTGAAAGAACATACTTTTTCATTTATGAAATAGGTTGATTATAATTTTTTTTATACTTGCAGAAATAAAGGTTGCATGCATTAGAAATAAGTGAAATTAAATAATAATAAATAATTTTTTAAAAAATTTAATTATTATGCAATGTGAATCTAATAAGAAATTTTTATACTGGGATGAGATAATAATTAAACTGTTTTATTAATCATATAAAATTCGATTTATGTTTTTAAGCAATTGAGAGAATTAATTGTGAATTTATTTTGAGGTGCAAAATTCCCTTAAAAAATGAAAAAGAATGATATTGGTAATTTAGAAGCTGGATAAAAAGAAGAAGAAAGTAAAATAAATAAATAAAAAAAAAAGCCTATAAAAGGTGTGTTCTGGGCGAGTTCCATTCATTTCGTTATCTTCTCCGTTTTGTTATAACCCTAGCTGGGAAGAACTCGCATCTTTCGTCCATTGTCTGAGTCTCACACACACTCTTACATTATTAATCCCTCTTTTTCCCCAAACCCTAATCTGGATTCCGCTCTCTCCCGATTTCAATCCCACCAGATCTCTAAGTGCCGCTCTCCTTTTAATTTCTGTTTTAACATCTAACGTTTTCACCCTATTTTAACATTCCAGAGAGGAGTTAGTACCCTGTTTAATTTGTTTTTTCTTTCGATTAAGTTACTATTTTATTTGAGTCGATTAACGGTGAGGTCGAGCGTTAGAATTCGGAATTCGGAATTCGGAGCGCGTGAGAGAAATTACAGGTAATAGGGGGAATCGCGTGGAAGCGTCAAGGAGTGTGTGATCTGAGGAAAGGAGGAAAAAATGGTGGGAGGTGGAAGCAGGAGGGAGGAAGGGTCGTTGGTGTTGAACAACACGAACGTGTTTGCGGCGCTCGATACTCTGAAGAAGAAGAAGAAGTCTGATAAGGAGAAGAAGAGCAAGGGTTCCTCGACCAAATCGCTGGGCCAGTCTGCCAAAACTGAGGCCCAAGTCTTTTGGGCCCCGGCCCCATTGAACGCTAGGTCTTGGGCCGATGTCGATGATGAGGACGATGACGATTACTACGCCACCACCGCACCGCCTCAATCGGTCTGGAGCGTTCCCGAACCTCATCACACTAAGGACGACAAACATGCCAATTTAGAGGTGCGGGGATTTGTTTCTTTATCTGTTTTTTTACTGTCTGCATTTGTGGATGCGGATGCGGATGCTATCCAGAGTGGCTTAAATAAAGTTTCAACATTCTCTTTTATTATTATAATAATATATTATTAGGAGGTGGGTCTATGAATCTTGTTTATTACATGTGTTTGGAAAATCGGTTGAAAAGCTCGAATAGTAAACAATCATGTCTCTGTTGTGGTAGTTATTACTGCTTCTTTAACAGTGTTTGGTTCTGCATTTTGGATGTGATTTTCCACATCTAATGGTTATAGCTTTTGTATCCCAATCATTATTTCTTACTTGCCAAATGTTGAAAACCAAACACATATGTCACTTTGAACACACTTCTCTTTCTTCAATGTAATGTTTTGTCTTTTCGATGAATACATGGTTTTGTCTGTCATTTATTTTGTAGCACACTGCTGGTTTTATTTTGTATTGGCCAACTAGAATACAATTATGTTATCACATTTTTATTTTGAGGCTAATGTTATCCTGCTAGCGTATAATTATGTGTTTGCCTGGTATTGTTTTTGCACAATCGGATGGCTAGAACAGCCTTGTGCTGTTCCAGATTTGGTGCTATGTAGATGATAACGTTTCTGATTACAGGACAGTGAGAGTGAGGAAGATATTTTGGATGAAGGGGATGATGAGCTGGAGGAAGAGCATGATCATGAACCGGAAGAATCTGTGAAACCTGAACTTGAGGTTAAGAAGCATACTGAAGTTTCTGTGCAACCACCAAAAGAGACCCAACGGCAACTCTCTAAAAAAGAGAGGAAGAAGAAGGAACTTGCAGAGCTTGAGGCTCTTCTGGCTGATTTTGGAGTAGCACCAAAACAAAGTAATGATGGTCAAGATGAGTCACAAGGTAGAACTGTGTGCCACATTCTTTTTGAGATTATTGTGTCTTTTTTGCGAGTTTAGGTTATTGTTTGGCCATGGCATGCCTTATCTTCATTCTTCATTTGCATTTCTTGCTCTGCAATTCTTTTGGCTTTTGCTAAAAGATTTATCCTCACTTTCTCCTTCTTTCTTGCATCTACAGACTTTTTTCTATTTAACTACGAAAGACAGACCTTTTTATAACTTTTATTACTACCTCTGTTTTTAATATAATTTTTATTTTTCTGAGAAAAGTTAAATTTTGCGGCGGCTTATTGTTTTTCAATCTTGCTCAAATAAGATGTGAAATTGCATTTGCAGGTGCTGCTCAGGATAAGAAAAGTGTTGAGACTGATGGAGACGGAGAGAAGAAAGAAAATGTCCCTGCAGAGTCCAAAACTTCCAAGAAGAAGAAAAAGAAGGATAAAGCTTCCAAGGAGGTGAAAGAATCTCAAGATCAGCCCAACAGTTCAGACCCAAACAATGGGCCTGATTCAGCCACAGGTACCGAAAATGTGGAGGAGGACACATCTACTTTTGATGTGAAAGAGCGCCTTAAGAAAGTTGTTTCTAATAAGAAGAAGAAATCTAGTAAAGAGATGGATGCTGCTGCTAGAGCTGCTGCTCAGGAGGCTGCTGCAAGGAGTGCCAGACTTGCTGCAGCAAAGAAAAAAGAGAAGAACCATTATAATCAGCAGCCCGTCCGGTAAAAGAACCTTGCCCCTTAACATCAATACAGGAATTTGTATTTCTTGTTCATATGATGATGCCGAATAAACAGCGGGCCTCGGGCTCTGAGGAGACTGGTGATGACTCTAGTCGTATTCTAGTGGACCTGGAAAATTTTCATCTAGTTTTTTGGGAAATTACTGTTGTTCAATTGTTCTGGACTTGCTATTTTGGCACAGGAAATTTTAGCTTTAATATTACCTGAACTACATAGTTGTGTATTGTAGTTCTTATATGTCCTTTTGGCTGATCAGTGATGAATTAGTTATTACTGAGAGAAGTTTATCTTTATTCTATTGAAATTAGAAAGTGCTGTCTTGCTTTTTAACTTAGAGGTTATTGTATATTGTGTGAAAACTGTTTGACGTCGTTGTTTTCAGTTTAATCGTTATTATAATAGGAGAGAATGACATACAAATATTAATCTAGCTTGGGTGTTGTAGTGTATAATATAGGTGTTTTTTGTTGGAATGACAGATAATCGTGTATCTGTTCCGATTTTGATTAGGAATACCAGGTTTAACTAGGTAATAGGTATGGGTAATACCCGTCCTCGTCTAAATCCGTGTTTCAAGTTATTAAAACACCCTTAGCTTGCTTTAGAGAATATTTGTTCAATGGTTTTGGTGGAGCTAAAGTGCTTCTAGTTTCTCTAGAGAATCGTATTTTGAAAAATATATTTTTTTAAAAGTTTATGGAACGGGTATCTGAATATTCACGGATGAGATATCAAGTATTGGGTATAATGAGTTAACGAAAAACATTAGAATAGAATTACTAAGAAGATATGTGCATACGAATGAATCGGTTTCTGTGGTTTATATTATCATAGACAACTAAAGAATAAGATACAAAATAAGATAATATTATACATAGTTAGAGTTTAGTGAAACATAAAATAGAAAGCTTGATAATATTTCAATATTTAGAGTTTTATATATGAAAAATGCTAACATCATAGTCTCTAAGATAATCTAATTTCTAACATTGGTTGAAATAACTATAAATTTATGTGTATTCTATTTATCTTGAAATGTTTCTCTCTTAATTTTGTAGTTTTAAATAAATTTTAATCAATAATAGAGACTATATTAGGAGAAATATGTTGTTAACACGGTTAATGTAAGTGTAAGTTTTATACTGATGGTCAATCACAATTTTTACTTTTTATATATAAGAAATTTGTTGATTTTACTAATTAATGATTTAAAAGTCATATAATGGTTGTAATTAATTACAACGGTAAAACTTGTTTGAATTGTTAGTGCATAGGTGTTAAAACTCTATATAATATTGGTAAGAGATCTACTTATTTCAAGTGTGTAAGTATGAGAAACTTTCATTTTCATCGTTCATTTTATAGAAATTTAATAGTTGTAAGAAAAACTAATTTCATCCATTAGATTTCTAAAAGATGAATAGTAAAAATGATAAGTAGTCTTTTAAATTTAATCTTTGAGTAAGTAAATTCATTTATACATATTACTAGTTTTGTTGAGGTAGATAGTTGATTGGGGATATGTGTATATATACAAATGTAAGACAAATAATTTTGTTTTTATACATGGTTGAGAACAATTTGAATAAGTATTTTAATTATGTTTTTTATATTTTAGTTAAAATAAAACAATCATACTTTGTATTAAGAAGCATTCTAAAATAGTAGTTGTACGAAAATTTGAATTTTAAATTTTGTTATAACTACTAATATTATATCATAAAAAAACTTGATGGATGTAATTTAGTGGGCAACACAGATTGAGATTGTGGGAGAGAGAATTTAAGTTTGATCTTTACATAATACACTATGAGGAAGAATAAAGACTTCAAGTATGCCTAACTCCTTTAAAACTAGAGTTGCTATTTGTATCTTTTCTTTCTATTGATATAATCCCTTTAATTATTTTTCAAAATTATCTTTAAGAAATTAATTTCCAACAAATTATTTTTCAAAAATAATCTTACCATCGATTGAGGCACTAACCACACTATCTAAATCATGATTGCATCATTGCATACTTACGAAAATGTGTATTTCTTTAACACCTCCTTATTTTTTATTTGCACCCCAAAAGTGTTTAAAATAATATGAAAAATATCAACATACTATCACCATATTTTAACCTACTTTTAGAATGGATATTTCGAATCAATTAATTTAGAATATATTATGTTAATTTCGGATTAGGTGATCAGAATGTAGTAATAGGTAATGACCAATTGTATTTCGGATCACTTGATCTGAAATATAAATAATATATTCCAAATTCTTCGATTTGAATACATTATGTAAATTCTGGATCAAGTGATACAATTAGCATTCCTGATTGGCTTGTCCAGAAGTGCAATACCATATTTATGTTTTGGATCAATTGATCTAAAATATTAATTATTTTGTGTTCTAAACTGATTTATTCGAAATAGAATTGGTTTTGTCTTCTTATTGCATTCCAGATCACCTGGTCTAGAATTTAATCGAAAACATACACTCTAAAAGTAAGTTAAAACATGGTAAATGTATATTGTGGTTTTTCAGAAAGATTTAAACTTAGTGGGGTTGCAAATAGTAAATATGGGTATTAAAAGAAACTACCAATAATGTCTGAGAAGCAACATGCAAACAAAATGTACCCCACGTTTAATGTGTTACTTGTTTGGAGGGTTTTTTTTCTTTTAGACCATGTTTTTCTCTTTACACCTTTACAATAAATTCAAGGGACAAAAATATGTTTGAGTTTTCATTCAAAATTGTTGATTCTCACACCTTTATGAACACATCTAAATGACTAATATAGAGGAGAATAGGTTGGTTATGAGTGGAGAGGGGGGTGGGTTGCAAGTTTTGGGGCTTGTAGGAATTGAAGACTTAGAGGTTTTCTATGGAAGGAGTGAAATGAACATGTACAGGGAAAGTTTGTTGGTAAGAGATTGCAAAGACTAAGAAACAACGTTGTTTGAAGAAGAAAAGGGTTGTGTAAAGTGGTGGAAAATGGGAGGGGCAATGAGTTGGACCATGGCATGCCAACATTCAATAATGCCATTATTATCTTTTGCTTCAGACAAGGAATATGCGAGGATTACTTTGGATTAAGCAATTTGGACTTGTCAAAAAATAACATACAAATTGCACATTTTTGACACCTTAAAATTAGCATAAGGTGCTTTGAAATATGTAATTCAAATTTTTTAAAAGACAAAATCTGAATTACACATTTCAAATGCATTTAAATTATCTTGAAGTGCTCTCAAATAGGTAATTCAGATAAGATCCATTTACATATTCTGAATGGTTACCATTTGAAATGGAGGTGCTTTGGAGTTAGTAATCTAAACTTGTCAAAAGAAAACATGAGGATTATACTTATTGAATAATTTAGAATGGCAATTCAAATAAAATAGTTTGGGTTTTATCTTTGGTTTTAAAAACATGCATAACATCGATTATTGAAATTTACACCTCTTGTTACATGTATTAAGAAGCTAAGGACATATGATAATTTTAAAAAGTATGGAGGTGCAGAAAGAAAAACATGGAATGCTAGCAAAAAGCTTTGCTTGAATTCATCATACCCTGTTTTCTAGAGCTGACAATTTGGGCGGCCCAGTCTGGCCTATCGAGTTTTTCAAACAAAATGTGTTGGGTCGACTCATATTTTGTTCGGGTACATATTTCTAATATGTTCTCTAAAGTTGGCAATTCGGGCGGCCAAGTCCGAGCTTTTCAAACAAAATAGGTTGGTTGACCTATATTTTGATCAGAGTACATATTTCTAAGCCCAATATGACCCTATATTGGGCCATCGGGCCAAAACAAGTCTTTTTAAAAAAGTCAAAATTCAATTTTTTATTAAATAAAACTTATTTTATAATAAAAGTCCAAACCAATTCAAAACAACACACTATATTAATAAAAAATACATTATAAATAAGTCTAAAATAACATCAAATATATGTATATGTATATTTTAATTTAATATACATGTTAGAACAACATAATTTTTATTTGTTAAAAATATATTATTAAATAACTTCAAATGTACTTTTATATCTAATTTTTATATGTATATTAACAATATGTATAAATTGACTTTACATCAAACATATTTTTTATGTGTATATTTTTTATTTAATATATTTTTAACAATATATTATATATTATTAATATATATTTTTAAAATTTATTTTTTTATATTTATATTAGGGCCGATCTATGGCCCATTAATCCAAATCTATTTATATAGTTGAGTCAAATGGACCGGGTAAAAAAGACTCGCTTCTATTTAAGCCTCCTTTGTTAGAGTCCAACATGACCCATTTTATAGGCCTGCATACTGACCCAACAGGGCAGAGCCATTTTGACAACTTTATTGTTCACTGATTACTTGCATCTTTAATTAAAAAAAAAAATTGTAATCACGTCATACCAAAATACAATCAACATTATGATGCAATCCTACCTACCAAGGGCTCTTTCACTAGGGTAATGGCTAGGGGGATTGAAGAGGACTTGACTCGAAAAGACTCATCAAGACCCCAGCTCATGATGGAGATAGATATTTTAGGTCATAGTCCTTAGTTTTCCTCTTGTAAATATTAATTAGCTTTTATTTCCCTTTTAGGTCATGTATTTCAGCCACTTATGTTAGTTTTTAGAGTATAGGGTGTAATTAGCTCATGAAGAGAGGTAAGGGGAGTGGAGAACCTAATAACCCAAAGGAGTGTGGATATCTTTCCACACCCCCTTAATTAGGTCGTGCCACTTCCATGCCTTAAGGCTAGGCACCACTTTTAGTGGGCTTAAGAGGGATTAGTGTTCCTAATCCTAATTAGGCTCAAGTCCCACATTGTCTAGTTTTGAGTGCCTTGCTCTCTCTTTGGGCTATAAATACACCTAGTCTCTATTGTACAAATTACACTTGATTGAATGAAGCAAGACTCCTTTGAGTTATTATTCTTGAGTGTCATTTTTTAGAAACCTCTCTCTTAAGGATTCTCTTCCTTAAAGCTTTTATCAAAGGACCTCTCCCTTATGGCAAGCAACATAAAATTTTTGACTCATCTTTCTCCTAGAAAATGACATCAACCCTCCCCCATTTCTAGCCTCTCCATCCTCCATTTTATTAGAGGATGAAACCTTGGTTGAAGAGATCAAGGGAGTGCATCATTTGGTATTATGAGCCATATTCATGAAGGTTCATTTCCGGCTCCTTTCCTTTAATTTTATGTGTCATTCTTAGCCATTTTCTGCAGTTTTTTATGCTTTAATTCTTGCTCCTTTATTGTCATTTTATTCTCCTTTCATGTATTGTTAGTAGTAGATTTATTTCTTGTCTTTTAATTCCTTGCACTTTTATTTCTTTGGTTCAATTTTTTGTTCTTTCATTGAATCACTTTTTCATGCTTTAGATTTCCTTTCTTGCCATTTTATCTCCTTATTCTTCTTTGTGTGATTTCCTAAGAAAGCTTATGTTAATGATTTCACAATCTTTGTGAAAGAAGCCACCAAAATGTGGTCTAAGTTTTTGGAATCACATCCTTTGCTTTCCTTATCCTTCCATTTTTTGCTTTGGGCGTTTTTAATTCTTATTGTGAGTGAGTTTTTTTTTCTGCACTTTATTTTTCAGCTTTTATTCTCCCTTGTTTTTTCATTTAGATTGTCTTGTTTAGTCCTTAATTGTCACATTAAATTCCTACTTGTACTACTTTTTATTATCTCCATAAAAAAAAGTGTGTTACTTGTTGAAATTAAGCATCTAAGAGGAGTATTCCTCTTGAGTAAGTCTTATAAGAAGTCTACATGCTATTAGTTCTAGCATGATCCCCAAAAAACTTTTTCAAAATTGTGCTCAATTTCTTCCTTTAATTCTTATTCATTTTGAGTAGTTTATTTTTTAACTAGTTCCTTGGTAGGTTATTTTACTTTTGCTGAATATTGAGGGTGAATTGAGCATATGATTTTGGCTTTAAAATTAAACAATCAGGCTTACCTTCACACCCCTTAAACTCTCTTTGTTACCTAAAAGTAATACCTTAAATACTAGTTCAATTTATGCTACCTAATTTGCCTTTTATTTGCATTATTTTTAAAATTGTGTGGCTGTCTTCTTTTCCTTTTTAAGCAAACATTTAAGACCTTTACACTCCTTGTTAATTTTGTTCCCATAAACATTCAAGAGGTGTAGCAAAATCTTTTTAAAAATAAAAATAAAAATATAGCAATCAAAAGAATAAGAAAAACTAAAGTAATTCAAAAGTGGTTTAGTATAAAAAAAAAGAGATGAAGTAAAAGAGACAAAGAGAAAAATAAAAAAATTATAAGTGAACCTCATTTTGTTTCAAACAAAGGAGTATTCAATTGTAAGAATTTGCTTATTTTGGGACATAAAATTTTCGGCCATTTACAAAAAAAAGAAGAAGAGAATAGTGCAAATCTTAGACATTTTGTGAGTCTTTTAGTCCATACACATACTCTAATCTAGCACCATTCTAGGTTCCCTTTGATGTACTAATTTATTTTCCAACCCTTTAATTTTTTGCTTGTCTTGTTCTTATTCTATGTTTGTCTACTTATAATCTATCCACTTGAATGTATGCCCTCCTTTGGTTTCGAGCTTTTCTTGTTTTTCTTTACTTTTGCACTCTCTTGATCTTGATGCGCCACTTTTGAGAAAGGAAAAGAGAGGTCAAACCAAGCTTTCCACAAGGGAAGCATCTTGAGGTGTGTTGAAGCAAGCTAAGGAAAAGGTTCATTCAAGGGAGCAACACCAATTTGAGAAAGGCAAATGCTTAGAGTGGTGAAGCAACATCAAAACTTCAAGTCTTTTACTTTTTTGTTTTTTTTTGGGTGTAAATTTTTACGGCCATTTTAATTGAGGTTTTGGATGCCCATAAGCGTCATCTCTTTGATTGTAATAGCTTTTAGTTTCTCATTTAGGTGGGAGAAGGAATTGGTACCCCATCTCTCCAACTTAGGTGCACACCTTTAGATCTTTACCTTTGCTTTAAATTTCTTTTATTTGCTTTGCATCTTAGTGTGAAAGGCTTTTGAGTTCCAAAGACTGTTAAGTAATTCACTTAGGGAGAAAAAAAAAACAAAAGAGTGAGGAATATTTCCTATAGGTTCTCTCCAATCACTTTCAAAATGAGCTCACACACATCTAGTAAAGGTAGTGTAAATAAAAAAGGTTCTAAAAAAACAACCAACATGGATAAGTTTGAGAGTGAATTTAGGGAGTGGAGGGTAGAAGAAAGAAAAGAAAGAAAGGAAAAGGAGAAGAGAGAAGAAAAAAGGCATGAAGAGAAAGAAAAAGAAAAGAGAGAAAGAGAGTTACGAGAAGAACAATGGAGAGAAGAGAAAGAACATGAGAAAAGAGAAAAAGAAAGAGGAGAAAAGAAGAGAAAAGAACGAGAGGAGAGAGAAGAAATACAGAGAGAAGAAAAAGAAAGAGAATGAAGAGAAAGAGAAGAAAGAAGGGAAAGAGAAGAGAGAGAAGGGGAAGAGATAAGAGAGAGAGAAGAGCAAAAAAGAGAAGAAAAAAAAGAAAGAGAAGTCAAAGAGAGGCATAGGTATAGGTCCGCCTCTAGTGAGGTAAGTAGAAGTGAGGCATATGAAAGACCTAGGGTGAGGAGAATGCAACAACATCATAACCAACCCCAAGCCCAACCTAGGGAACAAAGAGTAAACCTCCCTCATTTTCATGGCAAAGAGGATGTGGAAGTCTACCTTGATTGGGAAATGAAGGTAGAGAAACTCTTTGTTTGTTATAATATAAGTGAAGAAAGAAAAGTTCTACTGGCAACCCTTGGCTTCCAAGGGCATACCATGTATTGGTGGACTTCCTTGGTCAATGAGAGGCGCCACCTTCATAACCCTCATGTGGAATATTGGAATGATCTCAAGGGGGCTATGAGGCGGAGACACGTCCCTTCTTATTATGAAAGAGAGCTCTTGGATAAACTCCAAAGATTAAAACAGTACAACTCAAGTGTTGAGGAGTATAGACAAACCATGTAGCTTTTCATGATGACAGTGGGTGTCACCGAAGAACCAAGGGCCACCGAAGCTAGATTCTTAAGTGGTTTAAGCTCTGACATAAGAGACAAAGTTGAGCTCTTACCGTATAATAATCTAGATGACCTAGTCCAACTTTGCATAAAAGTGAAAAATCAATTAAAAATAAAAGGTGGAGCAAAAAGAGAATTTCCATCCTACAATTATGCAAAGAGGGACCTAGGTAAGGGAAGCTCTTCCAAGAGCTCTCCCAAAGAGAAACCATCCAAGCATGTGCATAAAGAATATAAACCTATGCATTATATAGACAACCCCCCTGCAAGTTCTAGCAGAACTAGTAGTATTAAATGATTTAAATGTTTTAGGAGAGGCCACATTGTCTCTCATTGCCCCAATAAGAAAACCATGATCATGGGGGGCCAATATATTTTTAGTGAAAGTAGCTCATCTTCCTCCTCTAGTGAGAGTGAGGAAGAAAGGGGTCATAAGTATCATGTTCATGACATTGTTGAAAACCCTTGTGATGGAGACCTCTTAATGGTTAGGTGCCTTCTTGGAAGCCAACCCCTTAAGCTTAACTACTCCCAAAGAGAGAACATTTTTCATACACAGTGTAAAGTTTTAGATAAAATCTGTTCTCTCATTGTGGATAGTGAGTTCCGCTGCAATTTTTGTAGCTCAAGGTTGGTAGAGAAGCTAACCTTACAACCAATTACTCATCCTAAACCTTACAAGCTCCAATGGCTTAGTGATTAAGGGAAAATGGTTGTAAACCAACAAGTGAAGGTGTCATTCTCTATTGGAAAGTATCAAGATGAGATTTTATGTGATATAGTTCCAATGGAGGCTGGTCATATCTTGTTAGGGAGGCCTTGGCAGTTTGACAAACAAGTCTTTCACCATGGCTACTCTAATGAGATAATCCTTACTCATAAGGGCAAAAAAATAAAGTTGCTCCTCTAACACCTTCTCAAGTGGCTCAGGATCAACTTATCATGAAACATAAAAGAGATGAGGAAAAAAAAGTTCAAAGTAAAAAAAAAAAAAGCTTCCTCCTCTAAAGCTTGAAAGGGTTAAACAGGGAGAGTTGGAAGGAGGTACCCCTTCCAAAAAGGTAATTAAGAAAGATAACCATTTTGGAACAAAAATGGATATTAAAGGAGCTCCCTTGCTTGATCGACCTTTTTATCTTCTTCTTTGTAAAGAGGTACCTTCTAGCACTGCCACAAGTCATGAAATTGAGTCTCTTCCAAAAGGGGTTCAAAATCTTTTAAAAGAATTTGATGATCTCTTCCCTCAAGAGGTTTCAAGGGGATTACCACCTTTAAGGGGAATAGAACACCAAATTAACCTTGTTCCTGGTGCGAGTCTACCTAATATACCTGCGTATAGGACAAACCCATTGAGACCAAAGAGATTGAGTCTCAAGTTCAAGACTTGTTAGAGAAGGGTTAGGTTCAAAAGAGCCTTAACCCTTGTGCGGTTCCTGTTTTGTTGGTGCCCAAAAATGATGGAAAATGGTGGATGTGAATGGACTGTCATGCCATCAACAACATCTCCATTAAGTATAGGCACCCAATCCCTAGGCTAGATGATATGCTTGATGAATTGCATGGAGCCCAAATATTTTAAAAAATTGATCTTAAAAGTGGTTACCATCAAATTAGAATCAAAGAAGGAGATGAATGGAAAACTGCTTTTAAGACCAAATTCGGTCTTTATGAATGGTTGGTGATGCCTTTTGGGCTCACCAATGTTCCAAGCACTTTCATGCGCCTTATGAATCATGTACTTAGGGATTGTATTGGTAGATTTTTAGTTGTTTATTTTGATGATATTTTAGTCTTTAATAGGTCCTTAGAAGAACATATAGGACACCTTAGGGAAGTCTTATCTATCCTTAGAATTAATAAACTTTTTGCAAACTTAGAAAAATGCACTTTTTGTGTTCCTAGTGTAGTTTCTTGGGATTTGTCATTAGCGCCCAAGGGGTTCAAGTGGACCCCCAAAAAATCAAGGTCATTTAAGAGTGGCTCACCCCTACTAGTGTGATTGAGATAAAGAGTTTTCATAGTCTCGCGAGATTTTATAGGCGCTTTGTGCCTAACTTCTCCACACTAGCTTCACCACTCAATGACTTGGTGAAGAAGGAAGCTCCTTTTTTGTGGGGTGAAAAACAAGAAGAAGCTTTTCAACTACTCAAGGATAAACTCAATAATGCACCTATTCTAGCTCTCCCCGACTTTTCAAAAACTTTCGAGCTAGAATGGGATGTATCAGGAGTAGGTGTGGGAGTTGTGCTGTTGCAAAGGGGGCGCCACATTACTTATTTTAGTGAAAAACTTAATGGTGCCACCTCAACTACCCCACCTTGTTGGTCCTAGGGGGGAATCTAGAAGGGGGGTTGAATAGATTCTCCAAATTATTTTTCAAAAATCACTATTCAACAGTATTAGAGTATTTTAAAAAACAACCCATTTTTGAAAATTTCAAAATCTACCTTCTTTTACAAAAATGGGTTTTCAAGAATTCAACCCTTCAAGCAAAGCACCAATTAATACAATTCTTTCGATAATGATTTCAAATAAAGTAGCTGAGGATCTTGACAATTATTATATTTAAAGCAATTCAAGATCAAAAGAAAGAGTAGAAGTAATAAAAATCAAACCACCCAAAATATGGGTTGAAGACCCAAATGTAAATTCAAGTAATTATATATCAAGATTTAGATAAGCTACAAGAAATCATAATGAATCAAACTCAGCTGCAAACACCCAGATGTTAGTGCTCCAAGAATTCAATAAAGACTGAATTTAATGAGTGTAAGGAAGAGAGAATTTGCACAGTGATTTATATTGCTTCGGTCCAACTGACATACATCCAGTTTACATACTTAGTCTTCCGCTAATCTGCTTTCCAGTAAAATCTCAGTACATGCACACCACACATACAAATTTTAATTTTGGAAAGATTTAAATCACACAAAAGGAGGTTTCCTCTTGCACACCATAAGAGTTTGCTACACCGTGACACCCTGTCACTCACAACTCTCACTTGCAACACCCCACTGTAAGATTTTCCCACAATCTCAAGAACACCTCAAGAGATTGTAAACCTAGTGCAAAAACACAGATAGGGCACATAATAATATCACCTTATGTGAAGAATACCCAAAAATAAAGATTAGAACTCAATGGAGTCTCTTCGTTGAATCTTCAATGTGAGAAGCAAACACTTGATTAGACTGTTCCAAAAGTTGTTACATCTATTTTGAAAATGCTTTTATATAAGTTTTTATGCAGGGTAATCGATTACCCACTTGATTACCTGATATCCTGCACAAAACTGAACCAAAGTGCTTATTCTCGGGAGTAATCGATTACTGAAATCAGGTAATCGAGTACCACAGAGAGCATCAATTTCAGTTCTAAAAAATTCTCGCAGGGTAATCGATTACCATTTTTAGGTTAGGTGATCGATTGCCTTACCTAAAAATCCATTTTTGAAGTTTTTTCCAACACAACCCAACCTATGTAATCTATCCAAAACTATTCTAAACACATTCTCAAACCTATCTAAAATACACAATACAAGTACTGCACCTATAAACGTATTTGGTACCATAAAATTGATTTAAGAGCAAAACAAAGAGAGAAAAGCAAAACCAAAAATTCACAACTCTTCAATTAGTTCCTTTGGTTCCAACACACCTACAACAAGGAGTTTTATGCCTTGATCTGTGCCCTCCAAACTTGGGAACATTATCTTGTTTCCAAAGAGTTTGTCATTCATAGTAACCATGAGTCACTTAAGTATTTGAGGGGGCAAGTAAAGTTGAACAAGAGGCATGCTAAATGGGTTAAATTTCTTGAGAATTTTCCTTATGTCATTAAATATAAAAAGAGAAAAACAAATGTTATGGTCGATGCTCTTTCAAGGAGGCATTCTCTCCTTGCCACCCTTAGTGCTCAAATTTTGGGATTTGATGACATAAAGGAAATGTATCCTTCTGACAAAGACTTTGGAACCGTTTATGTTGTCTCATCTTCCAAAGCCAAAGATGGCTTCTACCTATATGAGGGGTACTTGTACAAAAAGGGAAAACTT
The DNA here is from genome assembly GCA_037954015.1 of Psophocarpus tetragonolobus. Classification (NCBI taxonomy): domain Eukaryota; kingdom Viridiplantae; phylum Streptophyta; class Magnoliopsida; order Fabales; family Fabaceae; genus Psophocarpus; species Psophocarpus tetragonolobus. The sequence continues at coordinate 19,372,314 of CM075688.1, read as the reverse complement.
TGTGTACCCCAAGGATCCATTAGGAAATTACTGACAAAAGAGAGCCATGAAAGTGGGCTCATGGGGCATTTTGGAATTGATAAAACCTTAATGCTTTTGAAGAAAAATTCTTTTGGCCCCATATGAAGAAAGATGTCCAAAGACATTGTTTGCGATGCATAGCTTGTTTACAAGCTAAGTCCCGAGTAATGCCTCATGGACCATACGTACCTTTGCCCACTCCTTCTACACCTTGGGTAGATATTAGTATGGATTTTATCCTTAGGCTCCCAAGAACTCCATGAGGTGTAGACTCCATCTTTGTGGTAGTGCATCGCTTTAGTAAAATAGTCCATTTCATTCCCTGCCACAAAGTGGATGACGCGAGTCACATCGCAAGACTTTTCTTTCGCGAGGTTGCCTGCTTGCATGGAATACCCTTAACCATCGTCTCTGATAGGGATGCTAAGTTCCTTGGCCATTTTTGAAAAACTCTTTGGGCAAGGCTTAGAACTAAGATCTTATTTTCTACCACTTGTCATCCTCAAACGGATGGACAAGCTGAGGTAGTCAATAGATCTCTATCCACTATGTTGAGGGCACTCTTGAAAGGCAACCACAAGTCTTGGGATGAATATCTCCCCTACATTGAATTCGCATATAATAGGGTGGTCCATCGGACCACTAAGCACTCCCTTTTTGAGTTTGTATATGGTTTTAATCCTCTCACTCCTTTGGACTTATTGCCACTCCCTAACACCCGACTTTTTCATAAAGAAGGGGAAGTTAGGGCTGATTTTGTCAAAAAATTACATGAGAGGGTCAAAACTAATATTAAAAACCAATCTAAGGGGTATGCTTCATCTAGCAACAAGGGGAGGAAGGAAGTCATCTTCGAAAAGGGCGATTGGGTTGAAAGGATCGTTTTCCTTCTAAAAGGAAGCTCAAACTTAGCTCCCGAGGAGATGGTCCCTTCCAAATCCTTTAGAAGGTAAATAATAATGCATATAAGTTAGACCTTCCTGAGGATTATGGAGTTAACACTACTTTTAATGTTTGTGATCTTACCACCTTTTTAGGTGCTGACATGGAAGAGGACAACCCTTCAGTTTCGACAGGGGAGGAGATGGTGCAATCCTACCTACCAAGGGCCCTCTCACTAGGGCAATGGCTAGGAGGATTGAAGAGGACTTGGTCCGGAAAGACTCATTAAGATCCCAGCTCATGATGGAGATAGATATTTTTTGCCATAGTCCTTAGGTTTCCTCTGGTAAATATTAATTAGCTTTTATTTCCCTTTTGGGCCATGTATTTCGGCCACTTATGTTAGTTTTTATAGTATAGGATGTAATTAGCTTAGGAAGAGAGGTGGGTGGAGTAGAGGGCTTAATAACCCAAAGGAGTGTGGATTTCTTTCCACACCCCCTTGATTAGGTCGTTCCATTGCCATGGCTTAAGGCTAGGCACCACTTTTAGTGGGCCTAAGAGGGATTAGTGCTTCAAATCCTAATTAGGCTCAAGTGCCACATTGCCTAGTTTTGAGTGTCTTGCTCTCTTGTTGAGCTATAGATACACCTAGTCTCCCTTGTACAAATTACACTTGATTGAATGAAGTAAGACTCCTTTGAGTTATTATTCTTTAGTGTCATTTTTGAGAAACCTCTTTCTTGAAAATTCTCTTCCTTAAAGCTTTTATCAAGGGACATCTCCCTTGTGGCAAGCAACATAAAATTTTTTACTCATCGTTTTTCTAGAAACTGGCGTCATTTTAGCCTCTTTATCCTTCATTTTCTTAGAAAAAGAAACCTTGATTGAAGAGATCAAACGAATGCATTACACTAATTTTAACAATTATATAAAAATAGTTAGAGTCAGAGGGATGAAATAGATCATAAGCATCTCAAATATATTGGGCAAGTTTTGGCTATTGGAAATAATAGTATTCTTCCTACTGTTACTGCTCATTGGTAATTACCGTAAAATTTTCGGATAATTCTCTTTCTTCTTTCCAACCTTTTGGGCAATTCTGGGCTGAATGTAGAGAGGATCAGAGAGTCGGAGACTTGTAGTTAGAGATTTTGGGTACCCCCACATATTGTGTACGGGTAATTACTTTCTGGAAGTTTTTCAATACCAAAAATTATTTTATGAATAAGAGAATGATGGTATGTTAGAAAAGGTAGGAGGTGTAAGTATCAACAACCTAAGAAAGCTTAATAGTTGTTTAGAGAATAAAAAATTGAAGTGAAATGTAGATATAAAAGGTTCATTACTTTTTTCCAACTTCTGTATATATAAATGTTTTTTGAATTAAAGTTTATATTTAAGATTAAATGCCTTTAAAGAACTAGTAAGTGTCGGTACCAAACATGACTTTAAATTAATAATTATTATAAATGAAATTATTTTCACAAATCTAAAACATTTTTATATGGCATAAAATTAAAACCAATTGTATATCCCAAAAAATTATTTTTTGTTTTCTTAGGTTGTTGATAATTCTTTCTAAACTGGACAAATATCAAGGTTTATACATTCTAATCATTTAAACAAATAAAAGGGACACATATTTAAATTTAAGATAAAAATCGTACAACAATCCTACTAAATATTTTAAATATAATAAAGTTCATAATATCTGTTTTACTTAGTCTACATTGCTAAGAATTATCTAATATAAGTATGTGTTATGAAAACAGAATCTGCAAATTTAAAATATTGAGAAATTGAAAGAATGAAAATTGAGAATTTAAGGTGATGTTTGGTTTGAGAAAATGTTTTCTATTTTCAGTTTCTAAAAATTATTTTTATTTTCAAGTTTTCAACATTCAGAAAATACGTTTGTTTTTGTTTGATATTTTTTATTTTAAAAAATAATATTGTTAAATTTAATCAATTTTAGTAAAAAATATTATTAATTATCTATATATATTTTAAAATACCTTTTTATATTATTTGTTTAATAATTATAATATTGTTATTAAGTTTTCACATAGTATTAACTTTTGAAAATACTGAAAGCAATTTTTTTCCTGTTTTGTTTTCAAGTTTTTTGGGAAATGTTTTTAGTGAAAATGTTTTCAAAATTGTAAAAACATGTTTTCATTACTGTTTTCTATTTCCTTTGAAAATGAAAACAAAAAACCCCAAAACAAACGTTACCTAAGAGAGAGTAATTGAGAGGAATCAGAATTACACCACTCAATGGCAAAGTTGTTTTGTAAACCTTAGAGACTAACTGAATTCTATTACAAGGTAATAACAAAAAACATAACTAACTAGCCTTATCCCCTATAATGACCATAAAGTGTTTAGTCACTCCACTAACAATTCTCCACTTTGGATAGACTTTATGCTACATAAATTGCATGATCCTCACACATAATTTGAACTTAGGTCCTGGAAGACCCTTTGTTAAAGCATATGTTGGTTTGTCATTGATGCGTAAAATATCACCGCTTAAGGGCAAGCATAGCCTATGTAGTAGTAACAATGAACCTAAGTCTGGATATCTATCCAAGGGACCAGATCTTGTTCTCAATTAATTTAATTTAAAGGTAAAAGAACAATTAAACATAGCGAGAGGTGTTCAATGAGTGGGTCACAAAGATTCAAATTTGGACTAACAGTCAAATTAGAGAGAGAATTTGGTTTTAGAAGGCAATGGATTAAGACCTAGGGTTGTGATTTCACTACAATGCTTTTGTCCCCTATTACTAAATAATCTTATTCTTTATCATTCAATGATTACATATAACTTACATGATTTGTTGTAGTGAGTTTGATCATGCACACTACGCTATAATCCTAATTTGTCATCCAGTTAGATCATGCAAGATTCCAATAAGCTTGGTGTTATTTTTCAAATCATGTAACAAGCAATGATTATAAGAAAATAGATATCATAGCCTTTGTCACATAATTAACTAATACTTAGTAGGTTATGCTTAAGACCTTCTACATACTTAGTTAGGATTACCTATTTTTTCTGCTCCAAGTATTTTTCCTTTGTTGTTGTCACCATATGAGACATAACCTCCACTTTTTGCTTTGAATGAGACAAACTTTGTTTTGTCTCCAGTCATGTGCTTTGAGAGACCATAAGATACCATTTTTCAGCTTTGGTTGTCCGGTATACATACAAAACACAATTAATGAGTGGATTGAGGTACCCAAACTATCTTGGATCCTAAGGTGTTAGTAACAACATTCTTCACTTTCACAATCCATTTATATCAACTGGAAGGTACACCAAATTTTCTGATTTTGCATGCATTTATTTTGTGCCCTTTATGCAAACAATAATGACATGTAACAAGGTGTGACTTGGGGTTTCTATTGTAAGAGAAAAACTGGTTTAAATTTTTCTTAACCTTTGAATTTTGGAATTCCAAACCAACCTTATTCATGAAATTTTTTTTGTGAACTTAACATAGCATCCAAACTAGTTTTCCCACTTGTAAATTTAGTTAACAAATTTTGACAATTAGGAAACTTTGTTTTCTAAGTTTTTACAATTTTCGCAAACATGATTTTTCCAAGTTTCCTTTTCCTTTAAAAGAGAGTTAACTTCTTGTTGAACACTTGTTAATTTCTCAATATACCATTTTAATTGGCTTTTTAATCTCTTATTAGCAAAGGATAATTTTTTTGCTTCTTCATGCATCTCATTGAAAACTTCTACTAATGTACCATAATTTTCACTAGATTCATTAGAGGAAACACTTACAAAACTTGTTGTGTCATCTGAATCTGAATCAACCTCGTTTGCCATAAGACACAAATCACAATTTTGCTTCATCTTTTTCACTAAAAGATTAAGTAGATGAAGTGTTTTCATTATCTTCCATCTGATATAAGCTTTCTTTTTCTTGAATCCCGATTTTCCTTCTTTCACTAGATTTTTTCTTCTTTTGATAGATGGGAAAATTAGATTTTATGTGGCCTTGCTTTCCACATTCAAAACATGTGTATGTTATTCATGCAACCTTACTTTTCTTTGCAAACTTTTTCAAATTTTTGCCTTTACCCTTTTGTTTCTTTTTCATGAATTTTGAGAACCTTTTCACAAGTAAATTTATTTGTTCACCGTTAGATTTTTCAGTGGATTCAGCATCACTCTCTTCTTGTTGTGAGGTTTTTAGAGTTACACCTTTTTTCTTCTTGTGAAAGTCTTCTTCCTCTTGGAGACATTTCAGCTCAAGCTCGTATTCTCTTAGCTTGCTAAATAAGGTTGCTACGTTCATCTCTACAAGGTTGTTGGATTCGAATATGGTGGCGCTCTTTGCTTGCCATGTTCTATTTAGACTCTTTAGTACTTTGACGTTCGTTTATTCTCTTTCAAAGACTTTTCCTAGTCTAATGAGGTGGATCTCTTTTGCACTTCTGAGATCGATTCACCGAGCAACATCTTGAACATTTCATATTCTTATATTAAGGTGTTTTTCCTTGCTCTCTTCACATCATTAGTTCCTTCATGAGTGACCTGGAAAATCTCCCATATCTCTTTAGTAGTTTTCCATTGTGAAACTCTAAAAAATCATCAAGAGTTAAAGCAGATACAAGTATATTTTTAACTCTAATATCATATTATGCTCTCCTATTTTCTTCTACAGTTTAATTAAGAAAATCTTTTTCAATATCTCTATCATTCATTCTAATCATTGGAATAAAAAGGCCATTTTCAATTCAAATCACAACAAAGGTTGAAGAAGCCACGATGACTTGAACAAAAATTTAAGGAAGTGTTAAGAAGCCACGAGGACTTGAAAAAAAAGGAGGAGCAAGACACTTGGAGCGACACACTTAATGAGGAGAGCTTGGGAAAGAAAACTTGAAGAATTTTTCTTTCTTTTTTTTGCATAATTCTTTGTATAAAATGCCTCTTTCTAGGAAATGTTGGATGCCCCTAAGGGCCACTTCCTTTTATGTGTAATAGTTAGTAGTTTCTCATTTTTAGGTGTGAAGAAGAATTGGTAGACTTCTTCATACTTTAGTTGCACGTTTTAGGTCCCTTCTTTTTTAGTTTTTGCCTTTTTATTTTGCTTTAAGTGTTTCTAGTAGTGCATGGAGTTCCAAAGACTTTTGCACTTGTAGGATCACATTTAAGTTAGTCCTTTGTGTTTGTATGTTTTCTTAGTTGGTGTTTTTGTTCCAAAGACTCTTACAATCTTAGGTGAGAAGCCAAAAACAAAGGGTGATATGAGTTAGCTCTATTCTTGGTACAAATATCCCCATAGTTTTTTCCACAACCCAAATTCACCTTTATTTTCCTACTCCTATAATCTTGAGAGATTAGAGAAATAAAGAGAGGAGTGTAGGGAGAGAGAAAGAAAAATAAAAGAGAGGTATAGAAAAGAGAGAAAAGAAATAGAAAGGGAAATGAGAAGAGAAAAAGAGAGGAAAGAAAAAGAGAAACAAGAAAAAGAGAAGATAGAAAGAAAAGAGAAAAGAGAAGGAGAAGAAAAAGAGAGGAAAGAAAGAGAGGAAAAAGAAAGAAAAGAGTGGGAAGAACATTGGAAAAGAAAGGAGGAAAGGAGAGAAAGAAAAAGAAAGAAAGAGAAGAGAGATGGGAGAGAGAGGAAAGCAAAAGGAAAGAGTGTTGGAAAGAAAAGAAAAAGTGTGGGAGGAAAGGGAGAGAGAACGCACACTTGCCCTTAAAAACTTAGAAAAAGAAATAAAAGGAGAAAAAGATATTGGTAGGAAGACAAGTCTTAGTGAAGATTCTACTTTGGCATCAAAGGAGAATCTTAACATAGAACAATCTTCCAACCAATGACCAAAAACACAAGTTGGAATAGAGATTGTGCCAAAAACTTTGGAGCATATTGAATCACAATCTCAAGTTTAACTTAAGGATGGTTTTCCAACAAGCACTTTAACAAGTGTTGGACTTGGGTCATTACATTTTGAGATTGAAGAATCTCGAGATCAACACTTGGAAAAAGTTGAGAGGGAAGAAAAGCTTCAAGAGGGTTACTCCTTGGATTCCAAGGGGGACCTTACTCAAGAAAATCCTATTAAACATATTAACCAAGTTTTGAACTTGAGCCTACATCAATAAGGTTTAAACAAGAGCCTCAAGTTCAAAACTTGGACAAAAGTGAGAAAAAAGAAGGTCTTAAAGAAGATCACTCCTTAAATCCTAAGAAGGATCTTATTAAAGAAACTTCTCTATTAGGACAAGTGAAAATTAAGGTAGTGTCAAAAGTATTTGAACATATTAACCCATAACCCACAACCTCTAATTGTACTTAAAGATGAGATTCCATCAAGTGTTGAACTTAAGCCATCATTCATAGAGCTCAAGCAAGAATCTCAAGTTCAACACTTGAATGAAAAACAAACAGAAGTTGTTCTTCCTTGCTGATGGAGGACCATCCTTGGGGCATCAAATAGGACCCATCACAAGGTCCATGGCAAGAAGAATAGAAGAAGAGGAAGGTCATACCACACCAAGAGAATTGATGATCACAAGTGCGGACTTTGGTGCATCTACCTGATCTTTTGCTTGTTTTCCTTAGTTTTCCCTTGTATTTTGGGGAACCTTAATCACTTAGGATTTCATTGTGTATTTTTATTTAGCCTTTGTATTATGGGGAAAATTATTTTAGGTATAATTTTGGGACTTAAACCTTGACTTGTGAGGTCAAAAGTCCATTTCTTTCATTTTCTAGACACAAGGGTATTTTAGTCATTTAGGGGGGAGGGACCTACATTTCATTTGAGGTCCATTTAGGGTTCATTTGAGAGGCATTTAGCTCTCAAAGTTTCGTGCAAATGGCCTAGAGTCCTTCCACCCTCTCTTTAAATACCTTAGATTAGACTACATGTAGTCACTTTGGATATATTGGATATTTGAAAGAGTTTTCCTCATCATTCCTCTTCCTTAGTCATTTAGGGATCTCTTGGCCCCTTCCTCTCCTCTCTACCTTATAAGGAGCTTATGTCTCCCTAGGATTGGCATTCACCTTCTCCAAGTGAAGCGAGTTAGTCAAAGAGACATCATCCAACCACCACCGTCCAAAACACCATTCTTTTGTCTCCATTTTTCATGAACCACTTTCACCCTTCATAAGCCCTATTTTCACACCTATTTCAGCCCTTGAAGAAGATCCATTTCAACATCTTATCTTGGAGAAGAGTTGGTGACAACATGGAGAAGGTGAAGCCATCACTTACCATCCAAGGAGAATCTTATTGAAGATAACTCTCTCATGAAGCAAGTGGAAGTTGAGGTTGTGCCTACACCTTTAAGCATAATGAACCACAACCTCAAATTCAACTTGAAGTTACATTATACACTTCTTCAAGTATTGAGTTTAACATATTTCCTTTGAGCTCAAACAAAAGTCTTAAGACTTGGATGAAGTTAAGAAGGAGGACAATCTTCAAAGGGATTGTATCTTGGACTCTAAGGATGTCTTTGATGAAAAGAAGTCTTCCTTTGCACAAGGGGGAATTGAGGTTGTGCTCATACCCTTTGAGCAGAATGAATCACAACCTCAAGTACTACTTGTGGATGAGGCCAAGTTTGGACAAGAGATTGAGCCACAACCTTTGCAAAACCATAACCAATCTCAAGTTCAAATCAAAGAGATCATGCAAAAGTGGTCCACCCCTAGGCCCATCATTATCTTTTGGGGTGAAAAAAAAGATAAGGCTTATCTAGCCTTCTTAGATAAGTGCTCCATTGCACCAAGACTAGTTTCACCATCCTCTTTCATGCAAAACAAGCTCCAAGGAAATGGATTAATGGAGGGGGAAAGAAATGGTTATGGGTCGTCACTCTCCTTAGAGAGATAAGCCAAGTGTTTAAGCTTGCCACAAGGGAATGAACCTTTGATAAAAGCCAACTAGGAAAAGTTCCTCTAGAGGGAGGATCCTCAATACCTTTTACTCATGAATGTGCTCGAGACAATTTTCATTCAGCTTAAAGGTGACGATACAAGAGGATGAAAAGAAGTATATATAGCCCAAAGGAGGAGCTTGGGCACATAAACCAAAGTAATGTGAGACTTGGGCCTAATTAGGATTAAGCCTAATTAACCCAAGCTTAATGGCCTTAAGTTGGCGCCTAGAACTAATCCAAGGGGTGTAAATAGTAGCCCTTATTTTAGGTGGATGGACAAGCCCAACACTCCTAAAATAAGGGCCTATTCTAAGTTTATTCCTTCCTTCTTACTTCCTACACCCAAAACATCCTAACTAAGGGAAAATGACCAAAATACAAGGCCCTCAAGGTAATTAAATTACACCCTTAAGGAAAATTAAATATTTATAAGACAAATTTTTAAGACTATGGCTCCATTTCTTCATGTAAGCACTCATCCAAACCTAGTCTTCTTCCCTTGAAGCCTTCTAGCCATGATGCTAGGTGGGATTGCATTATCTCCTCCTCCTTGGAGAGGATTTGACCTTAAATCCTAAGGTCTTTATTCCTCTTTTCCAATCTTGCAAGAAGATGTTTAAAGTAATAAGCAAGGGTATATAAGCAAGAATGGGGGGAAGTAAGAGGCCTAAGGTAGAGCCTCTTAGGATTAGGGTAGTGGAGGTTGACATTAAAAATTTGTAGAAAAATATTTTCTTGGTGCTTGTGCCTCCACAAAGAAGCTCTCAATAGACTTAGTGCATTGGAGCACTCATTTATAAAGGCTAAGTAAGACTTATCCTTTTTTTCACCCCGAGAGACAATGATGAGCCTAGGGGTGGACCAAGTAGGAATCGTCTCTTTCAGTTGAACTTGGGAATATGTAGTATTGGAGTCCAAAGTTTGTTACACATTCCCACTTTCAACTTTTGTGGCCTCATCTTCAAGTAAAACTTGAGGTTGTGGATCATTGTGCTCAAAGATTTTTGGTACAACCTTAAATTTTACTTGTTACAAGAGAGAAGTTTCTTTAGTAAGATCCACCTTGGAATCTAAGGGGCAATCTTCTTGAAGATTTACTTCTCTCTCAACTTCTTCTAAGTCTTGGACTTGAGATTCTTCTTTGATCTTAATAGGTAATAACTCAAGTCCAACACTTGTGGAAGTTTTTAATAGAGCTTCATGCTCAAGTTGAACTTAAGATTGTGGTTTAATGTGCTTAAAATTCCTTGACACAACCTCAATTTCAACTTGTGCTTTTAAGGATTGGTTGCAAGACTTTTCTATACTAAGATCCTCCTTCAAATTTGAATCTTCTTTAAGATCTTTCTTCCTACCAATCTCCCTTTTTATCTTATTCTTTTTTTCTTCTTTCATAAGGTTCTTTATTTGAAGCTCAAATTTCTTCTCTCTTTCCTTCCATAATTCTTACTTTTTCTTCCAATACTCTTCTCTCTCTTTTATTTCCTCATCTCTTCTCTCTTTGAGCTCTTTTTCCATTTGTTTTCTGTCTAACTCCCTATCTCTTTTTCTTTCCTTCTCTATCTCTCTCTTCTATTTCTCTCTCTTTTTCATCCCTCTCTTTCTTTTCTTTTACTTTTCTCCTTTTTCTCTCATTCTCTCTTTTCTCTTTTCCTTTCTTCTCTTTCTTTTTCATAGCTTTGTCTTTGATGTCCTCTTTTCATCTCTTCTTTTGCTCTCTTTTCTTCTTGTCTTTCCCACTCATATTCTTTTCCCTCTTTTTCTCTTTGTCACTCATACTCTTCTTTTTCTTCTTTTCTTCTCATTTCATATTCTTCTCTTTCTCTTTTTCTTTTTCTCTCATATTCTTCTCTTTTACATTCTCTTTTCCAATCTCTTGCTCCTCTCTCTTTTTTTTAGTTCTTCTTTTTCTTCTGTCTTTTGATCTTCTCTTCACCTTATTCTCTCTTCAAATTTCCACTGTCTAAACTTATCCCATAACTTCACTAAGGTTTCTATCTTAGATGTGTGTGAAGACATGATTAAGTGCAAGATAGGTAGCCTAGAGAAGATGTCACTCTCTTACCCATTTTTGTTTTCTTCTCTCACTAGAAGTATTGAGAACCTTTGGAACTCCACAACACTCAAACTACATGTTAAAGAAAAGAAACGGAGAAGGAAAATAAAAGCAAAAGCCAAAGGATCTAAAAACATGCTCTTAAGGTAGAAGGATGATGTACCAATTCCTTCCTCCACCTAAAGCGAGAAACTGTGCTGTAAATAAACAAGTGACCCTTATAGGCATCCAACACCTCAATTAAAATGGCATTATTAAAATTACAACCAAGTAAAGCAAAAGTAAAAGAAACTTTGGATGATGATCCTTCTTCAAGTGTTTGCCTCACAAGTGTCTCACTCAAGCCTTGACCTCCTCTTCAAGTTTCCTCTTCCTTGGCTTAGATCAACACTCCAAAAGATGCTACCCTTGTGGAAGTGTTCAATAATGACCACCTAACCAAGAAAAGAAGCACCCAAGCAAAAGAACCAAGGGAAGAAAGGATTGAAAGCAAAAAGCAAGAAAAGCACTTAATAAAGAAAGGAAAACATCCAAGTTGAAATAATTTATTTAGACAAACACAAGGATAACCAAAGAAGACAAGCAAGTAAAAATGGTGTAGAAAGAAAGCAAGGACACAAAATAGAACCTAGAATGGGTGTAGATTAGAGTGGACTAAAATAATAAAAGACTCAACAAAAATTTTCAATGACTTGCACTATTTTAAATGTTTATGGCTGAAACTTAATAAAATTATTTCAAGAAAATTTCAACAAGTTTTAGCACTTCTTTGAATGATTTAATAGTGTTGAGGTGCAATAAAATTTTTCACTCTTTTTACTTGTTCTTCTTTTTTTGTTTTAATATTTTTACTAAATCTTATCTTGATTTGATTTTTGTTTTTACTCTATTTTTTTTTTTTACTACACCTCTCAAAAATTTTGAAAGCAATAAATCTCAAGGAGTAAGGAGAAAAAATTTTCTTGAATTATAGAAAATAAAACAGCCACAAAAATTGAGCCAAAAGTGCAAACCAAAAAAATCAAAATAATTCAAGTGCACTAGTAAATTTAGGTGAACAAAGAAGACACTAAATGAGATACTTAATGAGCTTAGACCAACTTAATTTCTCAAGGATTACAGCTAAAATACATGTCCAAATGATCTCAAAACAACCCAGCAAAAGCAATTCACTAAAGACTAGCACAAAACTTTAAATACTAATACAATAACAACAAAAAAGACTATAGGAAGAATTGAGCAAATTTTGAGAAAATATTTTTGAAACATGATATGATCTAAAGCATGTGGACTCTAGGAATTATGATCAAGAGCAAATGCTCAATTCCAAAGAGATTTATCACAAGATATTTAGAAGCACAACACACTTTGTTTTGGTGAAAAAATAAAAGGCAACACAACATAGAATTGAAAGACAATTAAAGGACTAAACAAGTTGGGCGCCATTTTTTAGTGTATTTTCCACATGGCATATTTGAATTCAAATTGGAATTAGAGGGAGTCTACATGGCACACTCAAATTCAAATTTGAATTCTAGAGGGAATATGGATCCATAATATTAGGGTCTTGTTTGGATTTAGTTAAATTAACTAAGTGTTAATTGGCTCTTAGTCTAACTAATATTTAGTTAATTTAGCTCATCCCTCTCTAATGATCTATAAGTTGGACATCCACTTCATAAAGTCCATAGCCAAGGATTTGCTTCTATAAATAGGCAACACAATTACTTGTACAAGTTTAACACTTTTATGAATAGATTTTACCTTCTCTAAATTGAGAGCTTCTTTCTATGAGTGCTCATGTTCCCTCCTAAATGTTAGAGTTCTTCTATGACTTTCATCAAGGATTCCTGCCCTTGTGGCAAGCTTCCTCTTTAATGACTTATCTCTTCATGAGTGGCACCTAAGCATCTCTATTCTCTTATCTCCTACCTTCCATCTTCACCTCAAGAACCTCTTTGGAGCAAGATCAAGGGAGAGTAATCTCAAGTTTGCTTGGAGCATTTTTGAGGTTACATCAGGACTTACCACCAATATTTATTTAGGAAACCATTGAAAAAACCTTTAAAAAGAGGTGGCTACGAAACCAAATTTTGGGTTCAGGAGTCTATTACGCGTAGGGAAGGTATTAGTACCCTACACGTCCATCTTAAGAACAATTACCTCTAATTAAATGTACAAAATTAGATGACCTTAAAAATATTTATTTCACCGTCAAAACACAAATACTACTTTCATTTTATTTTTGGTTTTAACATTTTAATGAGAAAAATATTATTGGAAAATTTCTTTTTCACAAAAAATATCATTAATATTTTATTTTCTTAATTGACTTATTTTATTTTTTATTTTTCAGGGCTCAACTAGAGTGGACTCTTTCTCCTACGTATCTCCATGTGTAATGGAGAATTAGAGTGTACGCAGTTCTTGAAATGATTTATGTGTTGATTATTTAATTTTGGTAGTTAATTTTTTAATATTCTTGGGTTATTTTGAAATATTATTACTGCAACCAAATTAGAAGTGTATCCAAAGTGTCACGATGATTATTTAATGTAACCGTCAAATCAGAAGTGCATCTAAAGTGACAATTATTAAATTAGGATAGCTAAATCAAAAGTGCATTTGAAGTAGTCATAATTAACTATAGGTTTCATGTTTTGTATTTTCTAAAATTAATTTTAAAGGAGTTCATGATAATCAAATTGGAAGTACATTCAAAGTGATTGTCATGGACCTTTTTATTGTTTGCAATAGTCAAATTAGAAGTTCATCCATGACCATTATTAAAATTTAAATAACATAATAATATTAATTATAACAACCAAGATTCTATAAAATAAATCAAATTAGAAGTGCATCTAAAGTGGTTATTTTGGTTTTCGTAATAGTCAAATTAGAATTGCACCAAAGTGATAATTCTTGAATCAAATAATTTAAATGACATAATAATTATAACAACTAAAAACTTTATGATATTTAAATTAGAAAATCATGTAAAGTAGTTATTATTAAATTTTCATTCTTAATTTAATATTATTATCATTATTATTATTGCTAGATTTAATTTTAATTTTATTATTTACTATTTCACTATTTGTAACAATATTTTAACTAGATGAAAAAATAAAGTAAATAAAAGAAAATGATAGAATAAATAAAATAAAAAAATTTACTATTTACACTCACAAAAAGCTAAAAAAAACATTTTGGGCCGTAAAACGAAAGAGGTACGCTTCGCAGATATGGGGTGCAAATAGAAAAATGCTAAGGCCAAGGGAGTGCACTTAGCAAGAAACAAAGGTGTGGATAGTGAAATTCATTATTTGGTTCATGGGGGTACGAATAGCAGGAGACGAAGGTTTGGATAGATAAACTCATTATTTAGGTCATGGGTGTGAATAGCATTTATAGAGGGTAGACTTAGTAAAATATAAAATTAAAAAAAAATGAAAAAGCAAAATCTCACCTAATCCTACACATGCATCCTTGCACGTTAAAAGAAAGAAAAGGAATTTCTAGTCCCTAAAGTACGAATGCAAAAATAAATAAAAGAGAAAGGGGCGAACCAGCATGGAGAAGAAAAAGAAAAGGCCACCGTGCACGCATCACTTCCGCCTCCACGGTCACTTTGGCGCCACCTCTACCACTGAAAATCACTATTGTAACCTTCAAATCTCTTATCCTTTGTTCTCAATCTTCTCTTTTCTCTCTTTCTCCTCTTCTTGGAAATTTTTCTTAACCTTGGAAATTTTTTCTCCCCCCTATTCTATGGCAGTCCCTCCCTTTTTATTGTGTTTTTGTGCCTATTTTTAGGACCATTTTTTAAATGATGTAGTGACATTTAATGAAGGTTTCATATTTTGGGAGTAAGCTTTCAAAAGCAAGGGCTTGGGGTGTGTTGTTGGCTGGCAAAGAAGGAGCAGAGTGGTTACAGATACTCAGTGAACAGAGGTGCAGTGGGAGTTTGATGCAATAGGTACAGTGAGAGATGGGTAAAGCAAAACAACATTGTCAAGCCAAAAGTAATAGTTTTAGATTCACTAAAATAGCTTTGAGTAGCAGATATTAGTAACAACATTGTCTTTCTCTTTTCTAATTTTTATTTTTGGTTAGTTGTATTGCCATGTTATTGTAATAAGATTCAAAGAAAAAGCTGTCATGTTTTTTTATCATTTTTTTTATTGATTGCGTTAAAAAAAATAAACCTTATGTTAGGCAAAAAATGTGAAAGCCAGGTATTAGTAGAAAGTATAAAAAGGTGGACAAAATTGGGTGTTTACAGTTTCCCCTCTTTATTTAGATTTTACCAAATAATATGAAAACCTAAGTTTTTATATTATTTTAGTAAAATATAAATAAAGATATAGAACTTAATTTTTGCCAAATGCTGAGAACATGAAAATCTTTAGTGTAGAGGTAAAAAAAATGAGTAGCACATCGGATTCTGAAACAAATAAAAACAATGGACATCAAAGTTTGGAACATAAAATAAAGTGAACATAGGGTCTGAAATAAATAAAAGGCATGGACATCAAGGTCTAAAACATAAAATAAAGTAGACATTGGGGTCTGAAACAAATAAAAGTAATGGACATAAAATAAAGTGAACATTGGGGTCCGAAACAAAATACACAATGGACATAAGGGTCAAAAACATAAAGTAAAGAAAACATCAAGGTCCAAAACAAATAAAAACAATGGACATCGAGGTCCAAAAATGTAAAATGTGGTGGGCATGGGGACCTAAATGAATGTAATGGGCATGAGGACCCAAATGTAAATGTATTGGGCTAGTGGAGCCAAAATGAATGCAAGGGGTGCGGGAACTCAAATGTAAAATATAGTGGGCATGTGGACCAAAACTAAATATGGTGGGCATGGAGCCCTGAAATGTAACATCTAATGGGCGTGGCCACCCGAAATGCAAAATGCAATGGGCATCAGGACCTGAAATGTAAAATGGAATGGGCGTGGGGACCCGAAATGTAATATGTAATGGGCATGGGGACCCAAAATGAAATGTAATGGGCACAGGGACCCAAAATGTAAAATGGAGTTGGCACGAGGATCTGAAATGTAACATGTAATGAGCATAGGAATCCGAAATGCAAAATGTAATGGGCACAAGGACCTGAAATGTAAAATAAAGTGGCAAGGGGACCCAAAATATAAATTAGAGTGGGCACAGGGACCCAAAATGTAAAATAGAGTGGACATGAGGACCTGGGATACAAATATAATGGGCACAAGGATCCGAAATGGAGATATACTAGACATGGGGAGCCGAAACGTAAATATGGTGGGCACGGGGACCTGAAATGGAAATATAATGGGCACAGGGAGCCAAAATGTAAATATCGAATGGGCGCGAGGACCCAAATGCATCATGTAATAGGCATAGGGAACCAAAATGCAAAATGTACTTAGTACAAAGACCCGAAATGTAAAATAGAGCGGACGCAGAGACCCAATATGATGAGATAGGTGTAGGACCCAAAAAGCTTAGATATGGGTATGAATACCTGATGCGTTGAAAGTGGGTAAGAATACCCGAAAGACTTGAAATTGGGTGTGAATACCGAAATGTTGAAATGGGTACAAAGACCTGAAATACTTGAAAGTGGATGTGAATACCCAAAATGATGAAATGGGTAACCAGACTTGAAAAACTTGAAAGTGGGTGTGAATACTCGAAATGCTAAAATGGGTATGAAGACCTGAAAGGCTTAAAGTGGGTGATGAGTGTATGGACTCATACATATTGATGTGATGAGTAGCAAATGCAAGAATACGTTGATGTTAGAAGAATGTCAGACAAGTACATGATTTGATACGAAATGCAAGACAGACATTTGACTCAATGCAATGTGCCAATGAAACAAAAAAAAGAACTTGATGCAGGGCATCAAGAAGGTATTGATATAGACATAAGGTGCAAAGTGTTGGACACAGAGGCTAGTAATGCAAGTATTGGACTTGACAGAAATGATGTTAATTGTGGCAAGGTGTCGATGTTGATGCAAAATGTTGTTGATGTTAGACAAGGATTGAACTTTATGTAAATGGTATGATGCATGATGTGAATATAGACCATCATATGATGCACACACTAGACAAATATTGGAAATAGATACAAACGAATTTGATTAATGCAAGTGTTGGAAATGATGTTGCTACAAGCTAGGTGGCAATGATGTGAATGATGTCGATGTCAGTCGTGCAATCAATTTTTATGCTGATATGGATGAGGATTGATTGAAAATGTGAGGTGCATATAAATGATGCACAAATGGATGTGTATGTTAGTTACCATAACTCGGATGTAGAATAGTGCAAATGCATGTTAGTGGGGTATATGAGAAAACATGGATGTGATTGACTGAATGACTGGTATGCACAACTATAAATGTGAGATCCAAGCAAAAAATTTGAAACAAGATGTGATTCCAAAGCAATAAGTTGGACCATATGGATGAAACACAGTGCGATGTTATGCCATGTTACAATGATGGTGAAAAATGTCTTTTTTTTTCAAAGAAAAAGTTTGATTTTTTATTTTTTTAAAGAGAAATTCTTTGAATTGATCATTATTTGTAAAAACAAATTTATGCAAATCTTTCTCGCGAGATTATTGTCACTTGACCCTTATTCTTATAAAGTTTCTTTCAAAGTGCACAACTTGAAGTCATTTTAGACCCTAAATGCCTTGCTAATTGAAAGATTATTCTCAAGTAGTTATTTTTTTGTTTGAAACATTAGTTAGGTGATGTGCATCACTGTTCAAAAGAGTTTTTGAAAATAATTGAGCCATTAAAGAAGATAGTTTGGGAAAAAAATGAGGATCGACCAGTAAACAATCTCAACCCATGAATTTTGGTTTGACCTAGCGTGAAAAGTACATGAATTACCCCCATCTCTAAAATTAAGATGAAAGTTTTGGCAATTTCCCCATTTGAAGCTCCAATGAAGTGATAATGAAATTACCAACTTGGGACATAAGGATGGAATGGACTTGAGAAGTGATTTCACATTTTAGGCATGAAAGATGAAACCCGAGATGATGGTAGGGATTGCCCAGTTTGGACTCAAAAGTGAAGTCATGCCAAAATTGTTCAATTGCCCCAATTTAGAAAATTCATCTCTGAGGCATGAACTGAATTTGATATGTCATTTAAGTTGCTGCTCTTGTTTAATTTTTGGGAGTTGGAATTGGAAAATGAAGTGAAGATGAATGAGTGTTCCCAGAATTAGACTTCGAGATAGAATTAAAGCATGAAGTTATAATAAACATGTTTTGCCTTTGATGACCAGTTTTATGAGCCATTTTCCTTTTCTTTTTTTTTTTGTTTTTTCTCTTTTTTCTTGTCATCTTTTTTCTATTTTTTAAGCTAGCAAACATGTTATTTTGTCCTAGCATCAAAACTCATGAGAAACATAGCAATCAATCTTTGATCAGTGTGGAATTTATTTGGCTTGTAACTTGGTCAGGGATTAATAAGGTATGAAAGGAATGGTGTAAAGGCCCAAATGAGTGTCTAGAGGCTATTTTCAACAAGGATCTTAATCGTTGTACCAAGATTATTTTTCCTTTTTCCACTTTCACTTCTTTCTACCCCCATTTTTTTTCTCTTCGTTCTTTTACCGAATGTTCACTTATTTGGATTTCATTTTATATATTTCTTTCTTTTTGTCCATTTTCCTTTTTTTTGGAGATTTTTTTTTCTCTTTTTCTTTGTGAGGTCGTGAATGAGGTGTCTTGATATGATCTTTTTCCCTAGTGTAAGGGTGATCCTTGTTTTGGGTATTTCAAAAAATGATTTTTTGGGCTCAAAATCGGTAACAAGAGTGTTTTGTTTTGTACTTTTCGGACAAGAAACACAATCACACATCATTTCAAGTCCTCATTGCTTTTTCAAGAAGTTTTGACCTTAAAACAAAATTTAGAACATTGCTTATAACTTTATTTTCTTTCATTTTCGTTGGTTTCTTTTTTTATCTCACTTAGACTGCTTTTACATGTTTTTCAGGCTAGCGAACTTATTCATTTTTTTTCTTATTTTTCCTTTTATTTCCTTTTTATTCTCAAAATACTTGCCTTCAATTGAACAAATACATGGGCGAACAACCAAGACATCTTAAAATTGCCCTGGTATGAAACTTCACCCCATTTTTGCAAAATTGGGACTAGGTTGGGAGCAATCACTTTTATTTCGGAGTAATTTTTACGTGGATTGTGGAGGGTGAGGATGAGTTAAGACAAGATGTGGAGATATAAGCAGAATGACCATTCATGCAAGTTGTTTTAAATAAATACTTCAAACCTAAGTTGACATCTTTATTAACTGAGAAAAATCTTATCAACTGCAAGGTGAGATCTTTGGGGGACCTCAAGTTTTGCAACAAAATGAGTTCTCTTTTTTAGAAATGAGTAAAGCATGTCAACAATCTCTCATTATTTCTCAATTTTATAATTTGACACAAAAGACAATCAATTCAAATGTTAAAAAAATTTATGAAACATGAGTTCGTGAATCTAACAACAACAATTACATGTATGGTAATGATGAAAGACTAACAAAAGGAAGATTGTGTCTTAATTTTTGTTGTAGAATGCGTGATGTGTGACATTGTATGAAATGCATGATGTATTCTTATGCATGAAATTCCAAAGGCTTCCTCTTTTGTGATGAGGTTTGCATGAAATTTTTTCATGGTGTATGATGTATGCCTATACATGAAATTTCACATGCATGATGCATGTTTATGCATGAAATTCCAAATATTTTCTTCTCTTTTTTTATTATTATTTTTTATCTTTTTTATGTGAATATGAGAACCTATACCTCAACAAATTGGAATCCTCATATCTTTATTCTGTGTATGATGTTATTAGGACCTATTTACAGGATAACTATTCATTTTTGTTTTTCTCTCTTTTTTTTAATTTTTTTCTTCTTTTTCTTTAAAAAAATCAACAATTTGAAACTTAGAATCATATGAATGAAATGTGTAAAGCTACGGATGAGGATGATGAAACTCTCTACATGTGATGTAGACATATGCTTGCAAAAGAAAATTTGTTTATGATGCTGAACTATCTTTTTAATCATGAATTTTTATGTTATGCTAGCATGAAGCATGAAAGTCAAAATGATACTTGAAAATGTTTCGAGAGCGAGATGCATAAATTTGTATGCTAATGGTATGAATTGGGATGATTATTTAGATGATATGAAGTGCCAAAAATGTTTGATATGCACAATGAGAATGCATGAATGCAAAAATGTGTGACTGTTTTTCTTTTCCTATATTTTTTTACTTAATATAAGAAAATATGAGATTAATACATTGCATTTTTATCTATTTTTAGGTTTTATTTTAATTAAAATTTTATCTATTTTATGTTATTTAGGTTTAATATTTGCATTTGAGGATATAATTTGCTAGATATTGACGCACTTTTGGATTGATTTGGAGCATTGAAGTGAATGGAGCTTTGGAGGAGAATTCAGAAGAAAAAAATGAATTATGAGTTAATTAATGAAATATTGTACTCCCGTGCAAAAATATGCACTCCCTTGTGTAATAATTTTAATTGCTCTATTGTTATGACCATTTTGGGTTTAGACATTAGTTTAAATAGAGGTTTCTATTCAAAACTGAGGGTCTTGAATTTTCTTATCAAAGATGTCATAGAGAGCAAGACTTGGAGTTTCTCCTTTCTTTTTTTCACTTTTTATTCTGGGTTTGATGAATTTTATTTCTTTGTTTTTTTATAGTCATGAACATGTGTGAGTAGACTTTTTATTCTGGGATTGAGATTTAACCCTTGACTCTATTCATGATGAATTAAGTATTTATATTGTTCTTATATTGGTTTCTCTTGATTTCTTCTCTGTTGATTTTATCGATGCAATATGCTTGATCATTGTTTTTGTAGTAATAGATAACTAGAGAAGGACTGAAAGGTGAACTTAATTGTCAGAACCGTAGGGAAGGAACTTAGGAATTAAATCATGAACGTAGGTTTAATCCTTTGAGGACTCAATGAATTAGCATGGAACTTAATGGGTTTAATTGAACATAGCTACCACGAAAGTTGGGTTAATTCAATTAGATACACCTTTGTACCTTGAAAGAGGATGAAGGTTATCTTAGGTTAATTCACCTTCATGGCGTGATATCCTTAATCTTGGAAATTTGCTAATATTCAAATTTTCAATCATTGAATTATTCTTCCTTTATTTTATAAATTATTTACTATCTTTCCAATATATTAAAAATCTAATAAAAATCTACATTTGATTTTAGTTACTGTTTTCCAATCTTTGATATTATTTTATTTAAAACTGTCATCTTTTTTTAATTTTAGAATTCACTTATAAGCAATTATTCTTTTCCAAATGCACAATCCCTGTGGAAGAACGATTATTTTTATTACTTGACGACACCGTACACTTGCAGACTTCACACATTAAAGATGAATCAACAAGATGACCATTCTAAGATACAATTTTTCATGTTGGATGGTATTATTCTAATTTGAGAGGATGAGTGGGAAAATGATGAGTGAAATAAGAATAACATATTGCTTATTACACTGTGTGAGAATGGATGAAGATGCAAGGGCTGACAATGACGGTGATTGGTGTGATGTAATTTTTGGGTGAGAAAAGTTACAGAAGTGAATGTTATGTATGATACAGATGTGAATGCCCTTTCCCTCTTTTTTCATTTATCATTGGATGAACATGAAGATGCACTTTTTTTTATGGATGACAAATGTCAATGCATGTCATGAGACGATGAACTATTCCAGGAATGAAACAATATAGACCTTTTTGTGACAAATGTATGATAAATGAATCCTATTTATATTTGGGATCCATGAATGAAAAAGAGGGCTTTCTCCCTCCCCCCTGATTTATGCATGATGACGGTTTAAAGACCTATATGTCAGTAAAATGAGATTTTCCTTTTTGTGACATTTTATGCATGATGTATAACGCAATAAATGGAGATGATGAAATTCACTACGTGACCCTCTTTTTTTATGGGAGTGTTAGATTTATTTTTCTTTTTTATCTTTTTTTATGGGAATGCATGGACTATATGATGATGCATGATGAGATGTGATGCCAATGTGACCTTCTCTTTTTTATTATATATTTTTGTTTTCGTTGATGAACATGAGACGAATATGTGAATTGATTTACTTTTCATGGATGACAGATGTTAATGCATGTCATGAGGTGAATTTATTGATGCTTACAAAGAAATGTTTTTTTTTTCATCTTTTTAATGTAAAGACACCACCATTTTTATGACGCAAATATGAGATAGAAGAGAGATGAATGCAATTTGGCCTAATCATACTTTGAGTCCTTTGAAATTTGTGCTCTTATTCCCTCATCTGACAGAAAAATATGCATTTTAATCCTTTAAATGAACAAAATGTTTTTTTAGCCCTTTGACTATTTCCCCTTTTTTTCTTTGTTATGTACAATGCAATAAGGACTAAAAAAACACTTTGTTTCCAGTTTTCCATAATTGGAGGACTAAAGGTAATTTTAAGTGTTGAAATTTTTGAAATGTTTTTTTTTTATTTTTTTAACATAAATGATTCTCTCTTTTTTTTTAAAAAAAATGATTTTTCTCTCAAATGATAAAACAAAAAGACGCGTAAAAATGAATGTGTCTCCAAAGTGTCCTAAACGGGTATACCTAGAGGCGTTCAACTATCTTATGGGACTAATAGATTTTCGAATGAGTCTCATTGGTTGGTAGTTATTTGTAACTTCCAAAGGTCTTCTAGAACTCTATACTCATTTCAGAATACGTTCACAAATTGGAAGTGCATCCAAAGTGTGGGAATTCACAAAAAAAAAAAGGTCATACTCTAGATGAGACTTTCGTGATAACCAGATTAGAAGTGCATCTAAAATGGTACCACCAATCATCTCTCACTCCCTAGGTTACTCTCAAACCTGGGTATAAGACCTCACTCATGTGTGTGAAAAAGTGTATGTGTAAAATAGTGTATGTGTGGTATGTGAATTATGAGGAAACGCTAAAATGTCTGATATGCAAAATAGACATGAATATATATGTACACTAGAAACATATCATCTAACCTATGGTTTAAATTCAAAAATTCATATTCACGATAGAATAATCAAACAAAAGAGATAACAAAATAACTTTGAACAACGGTTAAAAAACAACTAAAAAAAAGAAAAAGACTTAGAAAAATTTATCAATTTTGCACATTTAATTATGTCAGGCTTAACTCTTGAAAATCCCCTATGGAGTTGCCATCTGTAGACATGTGAGTTTTGACGAGACATTAAAAAATAATTTGAAAAAATCAGAGGAGTCGCCACCAATATTTATTTAGGAAAACATAAAAAGAGGTGGTCTACGAAACAAAATTAATTTTGAGTTTGAGAGTCTATTACGTGTAAAGAAGGTATTAGCACCCTACACGTTCATCTTAAGGACAATTACCTCTAATTAAATGTACAAAATTAGATAACTTTTAAACATAAATACTACTTTTCATTTTATTTTTAGTTTTAACATTTTAATGAGAAAAATATTATTGGAAAATTTCTTTTTCAAAAAAATATTATTAATATTTTATTTTTCTTAATTGACTTATTTTACTTTTTATTTTTCAGGGTTCAAAAAGAGTGGACTCTTGTTCCTACGTATCTCTACGTGTAATGAAGAATCAGAGTATAAGTAGTTATTGAAATGATTTATGTGTTGAGTTTTTAATTCTGGTAATTCAATTTTTAATATTCTTAGGTTTATTTTGAAATATTATTACTGCAACTAAATTAGAATTGCATTCAAAGTGGTCACGATGATTATTTAATGTAACCGTCAAATAAAAAATCATCTGAAGTGACAATTATTAACTTAAGATAGTTAAATAAAAAGAGCATTCAAAGTGGTCATAATTAACTTTAGGTTTCATATTTTGTATTTTTTAAAATTAATTTTAAAGGAGATCATGATAATCAAATTGGAAGTGAATCCAAAGTGATTGTCATGAACTTTTTTATTATTTGCAATAGTCAAATTAGAAGTGCATCCAAAGTTGTCATTATTAAATTAAAATAATTTAAATAACATAATAATATTAATTATAACAACCAAGATTCTACAAAAGAAACCAAATTAGAAGTGCATCTAAAGTTATTATTTTGGTTTTCGAAATAGTCAAATTAGAAGTGCATCCAAAGTTATCATTATTGCATCAAATAATTTAAATGACATAATAATTATAACAACTAAAAACTTTATGATATTTAAATTAGAAAAGCATGTAAAGTAAATATTATTAAATTTTCATTCTTAATTTAATATTCTTAACATTATTATTGTTGCTAGATTTAATTGTAATTTTATTATTTACTATTTAATATCTAAAAAATTTGTTTTTATATTAGTAAAATTTTCTTATTTTAAATTTTATCTCATTTGAAATTGTTATCTTTATTTTGATTCTAGAATTCACTTTGATTTATTTTTTTTTTATTTTTAAATTATAGAACTTTGATATTTTTATATTAATATAAATCATCTATAAATTAATTAAAATTAAAAACAATTATTTCTTTATCAAACGCACGGTCCGTGTGAAAGAATGATTTTAATTATTACTTGACGACTTCGTACACTTGTGATTTTCTCGCATCATTATTCTAGATAGGTGCATCCAGAATTGTACACAATTAGAATTCAAGATTATTGTAATGTCATATTCATGTTCATGACCAATTGATCTAGAACATTATTTTGTGTTCCGGATTGTTGATCCGAAACACTACAAACCAATCTTAATAAACAACAAACAACACCGAGAAAGTCATACTTAGATGAAATTGGATTTTTCCTTTCTAAATGATGCTCAAATCAATGAACAATACTTAAAGACTTGAAAGAACATCCAATGATTTGGGATATACAATAGGACACAATGTGGTAGTTGGTGTTTGACACACAATAGGAGCAACTGAGCAAAATCATGCAAATGCAAAGACACAACAACACAATGCAAGAAAAGATAAATCTCAGGGTTTAAAAATCAAATAAGGGTATTCTTGATATTTTATGTTTTGGGGGATGTTAATGGTAAATGAGAGGTGTTAAAAGAAACTATCACTCGGTCAAGGCATTGGGTCACTGGTTTAACCATTGGGTCACTAATTAACCCATATGACCTAGTCTATTTTATGAAATATATAAAATAAAACCTATATTGAAATTAATAAAAAAAACACTACTTATAAACAAAATTTTAAGTATTTAAAGTCATTAAGTATATAACACCTCAAACACAATAAATTGAATACATAATATTGAAACCAAATCAACAATCACATGGTAACTACAAAACTAAGTTTGCAATATGAAGAGAGAACATAAAATAATGAAAAATATAATTAAAAAATATTAATAAAAAAACACTAATTAATAAAAGTGAAATTTTTTATTCATTAAAAAAGAAATTGAATGACCCACCAATTCAATTAGATTGAGACATTGATTTGACCACATTGGATCATCAAGTCAACCTTTGTCAAGTCAACCTTTGTCAGGTCAGGTCAATTTGGGTTATGCCAATTGATGGCGTGCTCAGTCTACTCATTAACTTGACCAATCAAACCATCGGTTCTTGGTTAATTGCTCGGTCCAAGTTGTTAAACTATGTATGCGAATTTTGGACCCCTTTTTTTTCCAATAAGCATAAGCATAGGAAAAAATTGAGTATTATAAGGTGAAAAAATTCCAATCCACTCAAAACCTAACTTTAAAAAATGGCCTATTTTAAACTGTTTGGACATCAATCTAAATTGGGTTCAGTTTGGGTTGGTGAGTTATTTCAGATATGGGTAATATTAGACCAACTTTTTTCTCTATTACATTTTTACATTTTTTTTATTCTTGATTGCTTAAAATAGATCATAATTATATTATTAGATTCAACTATTTTACTTTTTCTTAAAGATTTGTTAAACAATATATTAATTATTAATAATTATATTTTATTACAAATTTACAATATCAGGCTTTAAACTTAGCAACATAATGATTATATTTTATTATAAATTTTGTTTGTTCTTTTGAAATTATTAAAAAAAATAACTTACTCGTGATTTACACATGGACAGAGAGTAAAATCTCGAACTATTTTAAACATAACAAAGAATCATATTGGTGCATGGTAGCATCACAAAGAATCATATACCTAAATCATTGATAACAAAGTTACGTAGTCAAAATAATATGAATACTGCATATGAGGTTAGTGCTTGGAAAAGAAATTTTGCAAACCCCAATTCTGCGACATGTGTTTTGACTTTTATTTTAAAAAGTCTTTGAAACTAATCAAATAAAACATTATATATTGTTGTAAATACCATAATGTTTTTGTAAAAAAACATAATTGTGTAGCATGCTACTTCTTCATAAGAAAATATCTCAAAAATTAATACAACTTAAAGCACAATATCCATTATTGATAACCCATTACGAAAGACCATTTAGTATAAAAGGATGAAGAGAAGATTTGTTAAGTGAAGATTAGAGTTGGGAGATTGGAAGATTTTAGAATAGGTGAGAAATGGATAACAAGCAATATTAGGGTTTGAGATGGAAAGGAGTGGCATTGGGGAATTTCTGTGTGTTAAAAGTAAGAAGTAGCTTGGATAGGAAAGAGAGATGTTGGGGTGGAGATGGAAAAAAGCAGTGTTAGGTTTCTATTATATAAAGTGAGAAGTAGTACTATCAGAAGAAAACGTAATATGAATTAAAATATAAGTCTTGATCAGGTTACCGACGAAAACACGAACTTGTCTGATGAAACTCATCATAAAATTGTTCTTTAAACTTGTTAAATCTGCTAATCCGCACGAATCCATCCAGTTGCCTTTTTCTGGTTCGAGTTGCGTCATTTTGGGGCAAGTCCGATACAGGATTTTGGCTTGAAACCTATTTTAAAATATAGAGTATTAGTTTGTTTTAATGAAGGGTATATTTTAAATTTTTAGTATTGAAATATTTAGTTTTAAATTATTATAAATGATATAATTTTAAATATGATATAATAGAATTAGTCAAAGTCAATACATTAATTAATTAAGGGAAAAATTGTAAAAGAAAATTTGCGAGTATATGTTCAGCAAAACTGCCGAGAGCTAAGAGTGTGTTGGGTAGTTAAAATGATTTGAATTCTGTTTAAATAATAGCAATCAATCTAGGAGTTTTTTTAGGAGTGATTAGTTTTTTTAAAAAAGTTACTCAAAGTAGTTCTTCAAAAGATCTTCTATTTTTAGTTACTAGCTGATTTTAGTTTTTATTATTTACCCTTCATCAATTAATGCATTATCTACCACTATTCTCTCCCATCACGTTATACAACATTTCTCTCCTTTATTAATGTAATTATAATAATTTATAATATAATACATAATTATAAAAAATTATAATTTAAATATGTAATTTAAAAGTAATATATTTAATTATAGAAATTATCATTTAAACATTAATTATATTAATTTATTATTTAAATATGTAATTACATAAATTTATAATTTAAATATGTAATTATAATTTAAATATGTTATTATAAAAATTAATAATTTAAATATATAATTATAATAATTTATAATTTAAATATATAATTAATTTATGTTATTAAAATATGTTATAATTATTTAACCATTGATATAGTGATTAATTATGCTCTTATTTGTCATTTTACAACTAGCTTAAAACTGAACAATGGTTATCCATTGTTCAGTTTTAAGCTAGTTTTTCAACTTTCAGCTAGCTTTTAGATTAGTTTTGTCAAACACACTATAAAAGTTAACTGAAAGCTAGGTTAAGTGGTTGGTAAAACTAACTAATTAACTTGCTAAAATTTATAAAATGACAAATAAGGGTAACATTGATAATTAGATCCATAATAAGGTATTTAAAATAATTATAACATATTTTAATAATATAAATTAATTATATATTTAAATTATAAATTATTATATTTATATATTTAATTATATTTTGTATAATTAATATTTAAATTTTAAGTTGTATATTTAAATTATATTTTTATAACTATATATTTAAATTTATAATTTACTATAATTATATTAATGATGGGAGAGAAATGAAAGAGAGAGGTTGTACCATGAAAGGAGAGAGAATGAGTGAGGGGGGAAGGGGGGACTATACATTGATAAAGTTGTAAAAGAAAATCAGCTAGTAATTAAAATATGAGATATTTTTTAAAAATTACTTAAGTAGCTTTTTTAAAAAAGCTAGTAGCTCCTAAAAGAACTCCTAGATTTTTGTTATCCAAATGGAGTTGAAATCATTTCAACTACCATCTCAATTAACTTTTCAACTTTCAGTTAGTTGAAATGGTAAACCAAACATACTTCTAATCTATGTTATGAAAATCGGACCGGTCGGTTCGACTGGAAAACCAGTGAACTGGTCTGGTAATTGGTATGATCAACCCTGAAAACTGGTGGAACAAAAAACCAATATGAAAACTAGAAAACTAGTCAAGAACCAGTAAAACTAGTGGTTCAACCAGTTTGTATTTTTTCTTTTTGAATTTTTTTTTTATTTTGCTAAATACACCCTTCATTACCAATTTTTAATTAAAAATTAATAAAAAAGGGTTTAACTTAGCAATATGAAGGTGTATTTAGTAAAATTACGTTTATCCTTTTATAATTAAACCTTAATACATCTTTTGTTTTATAATCGTAATTGTTGTAGTACATTAATAATAAAAAATTATTATTTTATTAAGACCAGTTCAACAGCTGGTTCAATAACAGTTGAGTCAATGAATCGTGAATCAGTGCCTTCACTGGTTCAATCACCGGTCCAGTTTTAAAAACATAACTTCTAATACCTGAAAGTAGAAGATATTTTGAAAAGTTACTTGGAGTATTTTTTTTAAAAAGTTAATAGCTCCTAAAAATACTATAAACTTTTTGCTACTCAAACGGAGCTGAAACCATTTTAAGTATCTTAACTAGCTAAAATGGAAAACTAAACATACTCTTATGCATCTTCTTTTTCTTGATATTATTTGAATTTAATCTTTATTAATAATTATGTGCAACCATTCAATGGCCAAAGCATGCAAAATCCCACAATCATCTCATTTATGTGCAACCAAAATATAAGAGTAAATCTTGTATAGATACACACTTAACACATCACTCTTACACACAACCAATCACAATTTAACAATTTATGGACATTAATGATGTTTGATCACTTTCATACAAAATAAAAATTCACCAAGATGGAACTTTGTGTTTCTTGTATCATAATATTGAAGAGCTCATTGCATTGGAAAATGAAAAAATTTTCCTTCATTCTACAAGGTTATCATTATGATTAATATCAACCCTAAATAATACATTATTGTATAAAAATTAGTGAGTGGAGGTTCATGTTTAAATTACACATCTATTTTCATGCAACAATGATAATTGATAAATTTTATATGTTTAGATTTGTAGAAAACAAAACTAGAATTGATATCGGGTTCAATTATGAATTGAAATAACATAAAATAATTTTTACAATAGATTACTAATTTTATGTTATATTTTATTTATATTTTGCAATAAAAACATTCTAAGATAAATCATATCATCTCAAAATCAATTTTAACCAAAATCTATTTAAATCAAAATAAATTTTATTAACGTTTATCTAAACATGTACTTAATCTATTGTAAATACTTCATTTGTTTCTTTTTTATATATTTAAGGTTATTGTATATAAATTAAAAATATTTAATAAAACTTAAATATTATATTTTATTAAAATATTCTTATTTAATATTTAAATTTTTAATGTATATACCACTAATAGTGGATTGTATACTCCTTAAGA
This sequence comes from Psophocarpus tetragonolobus, assembly GCA_037954015.1. NCBI lineage: Eukaryota > Viridiplantae > Streptophyta > Magnoliopsida > Fabales > Fabaceae > Psophocarpus > Psophocarpus tetragonolobus. The sequence continues at coordinate 19,342,488 of CM075688.1, read as the reverse complement.
CTAAAACATTGAGAGAAATGAAATTGATGAATTATTCAATTATTTAAAATTAGTATTTTTAAAATATTTCCATAAACAAATATTCACTCCGATACTTTTTATAAGACATTATTTTAAAATAAATATTGATATTTTTTATAAGACATTTTACAATATTATTAAGTGAAAATACAATTATTATATTAATAATTTTTATTGAATAATTCACCGATTCCATTTCTCTCAATATTTTAGTCTCAAGAAGTATTCTCTATTAGCAGTATGTACATTAAAAATTTTAATATTAAATGAGAGTATTTTAAAAGTTTAATATTTAAGTTTTATTAAATATTTTTAATTTATATACAATAACCTTAAATATATTAAAAACAAAAGAAAGTCTAAAAAAAGTAAAGAAAGTATTTGCAATTAGATTAAGTATTGTTTAAATGAATGTTAATAAAATTGATTTGATTTTAAATTTATTTTTGTTAAAAATGATTTTGAGATTATATGATTTATGTTAAAATGTTTTTACTATAAATATAAAAATTTAATATAAAATTATTAATCTAATGCAAAAATTATTTTATATTATTTCAATTCATAGTCAAACTCACCATCAATTCTAATTTATTTTTTTTTATAAAACTAAACATGTAAAAATTTATCAATTGTCAAATGAAAATAATCATTTCCGTCCATAGATATTTTTCTATAATAACAATGTAATTTTTTAAAATTTAGTTAATTACTAACTGTCATTAGCTTTATGTAAGAGTGACATGTTAATTACTTGCCTATCTAATATTTACTCACATCATAATATTCAAATTGTTAAAAAGCCCTTTTTATTGCATATAGGAAGAGCCAAATTTTGCACAACACTAAAACCCTCATAGAAACTAAAAGATAATAAAAGCTCTGATGGGCATCACTGAATCCTGGAAAGACAACGAAACTTTCAAACTGTCACCAATCATAAATAAATTGATTCCAAAATAAATTGGCAAAATCAATATTCACACACTAACACAGAAATGCAATCCAATCCAAAGATAACACAGAAAATTGTTAAGTTTTATAAAAAATCCAAGAAACTATGAAAAAAAAATATTTCACTAAAAGAGCCACCCAATAATAAATAAAAGAAAGCTATGCAATTTTTTTCTCCCATGAACCAAATCCTTTAACAGAAAGAAGAAGGAATCATTCAGCGAAACACAAAATGATGGGAAGTAATTGATGTTGGTTCAGAATAATAACAAAAAAAGAGGGTTTTGAAGTGTGGCATAGGCAGAGGCAGAGTGATCAACAGAATATTGATGAAGAAAGCTGAGACTTTAGCGACAATCGTTATCTGACGGAGATGAGTTCTGGAGGAACATCCAAAAATGTGTTTCCGAAAATGAATCTATATAGGCCAAAAGTCAAATAACTATTCTAGTTTCTTTTTTTACTTGAGAGAGTCTGCAATTTTTTTTTTTTTTTTTTTGTTTTCTTTTGACTGAATGTATAATTATTTTTAGTCACTTGTTTTTGGTATTATTATATTTATTTGAATTTATTAGTTTTAATTTGTTTTACAGATGCCATTATATTTCAACAATTAGCTTTAGAAAAAATTTGAACGTGACTATATAATTATTGTAGTTAACTATTATAATTAGTTTTTAAAAAATTTTGAACGTGACTATAGCTTCAACCATCAATTGAAAACTAGAAAAGAATAGATATGATACTTTACTATCACAATTTTTAAATTTAAAAAAATTAACAATTTCAAAATTTAAAAATTGATAGTTTTAAATTTAAAAAATGAATAATTTATAATTTATTAGAGTTTTTTTTATAAAAATTAATTAAAATTTAAACTTGAATGTATATAGAATTAAAAATTAATGTTTCTCACATTCTTAAAAATGTACCAAATTTTAAAAAAAAGTGGGTATATCAGTATATGGTAATCGACATAAGTATCTTTCCGACAGTTTACAATATGCAGTTTTATATCTTAAAAAATGAGCAATTTTAAAAAATTTTCATTTTTTTTTAATTTACAGATGGATATTTTTATAATTTGTTAGGATAAAAATTTAAATTTAAATTTAAGAATGGATATATATATATATATATATATATATATATATAGTTAAAAAAAATCTTTCTTACATTCCTAAAAACTGCGTATACAATTTGAAATTAAAGAATTGTCATATGGGTAGTTTACAAATAATTAACTTTTGTGACAATTTATAATAATGAGCAGTTTTAAATTCTAAAAAATAGCAATTTCAAACTTTAAAATTTCAGTTTCTTAATTTAGAAATGCATAGTTTTAAAATTAAATAAGTATATTATTATTTGTATACATCAATAATTAAATTAAAAAATAAAAATAGTAAGATTGAAAAATATATTTGAAAGTTTCAGAACAGATGTAACCATTAAACAAAGATCAATGAGTATAAAAAAAATTGTAGACATGAGTGATTTTTGAAAATTCAAAAAGAGGAATGAGAGAGAAGACAAAAAATTTAAAAGAAAATAAGAAATTACAAATAAAAATTAGAAATAATCGTTTGCAAAATAGTTGCAAATCTTAGATGATGAGAAAAAAAGAATTATCCAAATTAAGAAGATGGAATTAATTTTTTTGTGCCTCCGATCTAAAAGAGAGTGGTATGTTTTTCAGCTTAATAGATGATGCTTTCTTTTTCCTTTTTAATATTGATTTTCTTGCTTTCTTTTGGCTAACACAAAATTCACATAGAAGAAAACATATAAAAGAAGAAAGATAAAAGATGAGATTTGCTAGAGAAAACGACAATCCTCGATTAAGATTGGCAACGAGATAGAGCGGGAGCGAGTTTGACCCTTCTTATTCCTATTCTCGAAAAGTGCAGGAGTTCAAGGTTTAGGGTATCCAACCTAGATAATTACTTTATTACTAAACCAACATTATAACTTTAAACAAAAAATTACTTTAAAATATTGATATCCAACATAGATAATTGTCCAACTATATCTATAATTTATAATATATGATATTATTATATACTATATATTATATAATGGGAATATGACCTTTTGGTGTCCACATTTTATATACTATATATTATATATTTTTAGTTCTATTCAGACTCTCTTTTCTTTTCATTTTTTCATGTTCATTGCATATTTGACACATCTATTGATGATACATATTTTTATCATATAAATTAACAAAATATACTTCAAAACATGTCACATAATAATGTATATTTCAAAATATAGAAATTTACAAAAAAAATTAAATTAAAACCCTAAAATCGTTATAACATATTAAAATAAAAATGCAGACACACAGGCACAGCAGCACCTGTATTTTTACTAGTTTTTATAATTTAAATTTACTTAATCAATTATGTGTAAGATATTAGTTATATTTTAATTTAAAAAATATATCACTACTCACAATACATCTTTCACAACATTGTGGTCTCAGTTACAGTGTTGTGATTCTTATGTAATCATGTCTTAATAGTTCACAGGTGTGTGAATATGTACATACACATGTGAGATTAAAAATTTATATATAAAATTTAGTTTAACATAGAAGCGGAGCGAGAGCGGAGACAAGACAGAACCAACAAACCAAATCTCGTTCTCGATTTTCTTAGGTGGGGGTGAAGATAGGAACAGGATAAAGTCCACAACACAGATTTTTTAGCTATAATTTTAAAGGGAGTCAACCTGTGAATAGACCGATTTTCCCTATTTTTTTTTTTTTTGTTTAGCCAGTTTTAAAAGTCTTTGATTTTTAGAAAACAACAAACTGGATACTAATCTGATTCCCTGTTGAACTGATTGGTCCAGTTTTTAAAACCTAGGTTTATTAACATGTTAGTTACTATGATAATAAAGAGGCATAAGTGTCTAAAAAAATATAAACACCAAAAGTGGGAATTCTCTTTATAAATAATATAAATTATTATTATTATTTATTCAAATATTCATCTTATATTTTTAATAATTATAAAAAATAAAGCATGAAAATATGTAATTAATCCTTATAAAAATAATTAAATTATATAAAAATATATAAATAATAATTAAATATACGAATGACAAGACTGATATGAAATCAAAGGTTTACATAGCTTAACCTTCTTTTGCAAGAAAAAAATTGAATATTCTTTATTACAATTACATAGTTCAAGTGACATACATACTTATGAACTGCCAAACTAAGTAATTTAGAAAGCTCATATTAATTATTGAATTAAATAAATTCAAAAAATACGTGATCCAAATTACATAATTAAAATGAATACTTCATTCTAAATGAACCTCGGAACCAAGTAATCTAAAAAGATAAACACAAATTATCTACCTAATATGATTTCCTAAATAACCTTCCAAACTAAGTAATCTAAAAGCATAAGAAGTCATTATAATTATCTAAACAAGAGTAGTTAAAATATAAAAATAAAGTACATTAGAGAAAATTCTTCATATGATAAGTCTATGAAAAAAATGACATTGTAGGAAAAAACACCCATTAATGATATCTAATATTCATTTTCTTTTGCCATGCCCATTTACAATGTATAAATTTTTTAATTTAATTGATACTATGCACTGGGTGTAAAAAATTATAATAAGTTTATTTATTTTACCTATTAATACTTTAAAAGTTATAAATTAAAAAATATGATTAAACATAAGTGTAAAAATCATTTATTTATCATTTATTCAGTATATACTAATTAAATTCTAATTTTTGTTACTCTATTATAATTTTAAATTCATTTCTCATTTTTTTAATTTTATAAAATATTTTTTTAAATATATGAAAACAAGACTTACAAACGCGTGTTAATAGCATGATTTGTCACTTATAAGAGATTTTGTCGAGAAGAAAATACAATTTTCTTTTATCTAATCCAAACGTGCTGCAAAAAAACCCATGGAGGACGATCCCTAGATGAAAGAAATCAAATTTTACTCTATCCAAACTTAATGAGGTGTCTCAGTGGGATGAGATTATCAGTTTTCAATCAGGGCAGGAAGAGAAAGATAAGATATTCTCATATCCGTCCCGGATCTCCAAACCCATCCTCATTTACATCCCTATACCTGACTGTTATTTAATATAATGAAACTGATTAATATTTTACTAACAAAGATGCAAATAGAATTTCTTAACAATTTATTGCTCAGCACCATGCAAATAGACTTTATTAACAGAGAAATGCTTTTTTATAAGAAGCACAATGAACAATGGAGCACCATGGATGTAATAGGGGAAATTTTTTACTCAGCATACTGATTTTGGCAGTGTAATTTCTTAATGACAACTTCCAAATTATAATACAAATGTGCCTCCTTGTAATATTACATTACAGAAGGTAAAAAAAAACTACAAATCTCAGAAAATTCCTAATTTCAGAAGTTATTATTGGAAATAGAGACATTTTATTGTGTTCCATTTTTATTTTCATATATAAACATTTAAAAATAAAAAACAAAATATAAACAGAAAATGTAAACAGAGAACAAAACCAGTTTTCTCAACATTCTAATAACATCAATTGAAAATACACAAAATATGTATAACATTAAGTGACTAACATAATAAGCTAGATAGATCAACATTATTTATTTCAAGAAATCTTGAGAGCGTATCTTAATAACATTAATGTTTTGTATATTGTAAATTTGTTTGCCGTACATTAACAGGATAGAAGCAAAGAACAGAACATCAAAACACAGAAAGGAGCAAAGGTTAGGTGTCAGTGTGTCACCAAGAAAACCATCAGAGATAGGCCGACAACCCCAGGGCGGGGATGGGGAGGATCGAGTGTGGTGTATATCCCCATTCCCAATTTCCCATCAACTTCAGAGCAGGTTAAGCAATTACCATCGCTAGTTTACTACTACACACATATCACCTACTTGTAGCTTTCACCAGCAAATGAGAAGTGACTTGTTTATTGCACATCTACAATCAATTCTAATTTTGACAACTAGGATTGAGAAGTAATTTAATTGATTGCCCCATGCCAATTATTCGTTTAAATTGATCATAACCGGCTAACAGCTGAAAACACCTATATTATACAACACTATAACCCGCTTACCCAAACTAGATTCACATTGATATTGGTATTCTCTACTTCTATACATAACTATTGAACATAAAACAAGGACGTCAAACAATTTTCACAAGATTTATAATAACCTCTTAAAAGTTAAAAAAGATAAAATTCTCAGTCATAACTACAATTTCACAACTATGTAGTTCAGGTAATATTTAAAGCTAAAATTTCCTATAACAAATAACAAATTCAGAGCAATTGAACAACACTAATTTCCCAAAAACAAGATGAAAACTTTCCACGTCCACTGGAATATGACTAGAGTCATCACCAGTCTCCTCAGAGCCCAAGGCCCGCTGTTTATTCGGCATCATCATATGAACAAGAAATACAAATTCCTGTATTGATGTTAAGGGGCAAGGTTCTTTTACCGGACGGGCTGCTGATTATAATGGTTCTTCTCTTTTTTCTTTGCTGCAGCAAGTCTGGCACTCCTTGCAGCAGCCTCCTGAGCAGCAGCTCTAGCAGCAGCATCCATCTCTTTACTAGATTTCTTCTTCTTATTAGAAACAACTTTCTTAAGGCGCTCTTTCACATCAAAAGTAGATGTGTCCTCCTCCACATTTTCGGTACCTGTGGCTGAATCAGGCCCATTGTTTGGGTCTGAACTGTTGGGCTGATCTTGAGATTCTTTCACCTCCTTGGAAGCTTTATCCTTCTTTTTCTTCTTCTTGGAAGTTTTGGACTCTGCAGGGACATTTTCTTTCTTCTCTCCGTCTCCATCAGTCTCAACACTTTTCTTATCCTGAGCAGCACCTGCAAATGCAATTTCACATCTTATTTGAGCAAGATTGAAAAACAATAAGCCGCCGCAAAATTTAACTTTTCTCAGAAAAATAAAAATTATATTAAAAACAGAGGTAGTAATAAAAGTTATAAAAAGGTCTGTCTTTCGTAGTTAAATAGAAAAAAGTCTGTAGATGCAAGAAAGAAGGAGAAAGTGAGGATAAATCTTTTAGCAAAAGCCAAAAGAATTGCAGAGCAAGAAATGCAAATGAAGAATGAAGATAAGGCATGCCATGGCCAAACAATAACCTAAACTCGCAAAAAAGACACAATAATCTCAAAAAGAATGTGGCACACAGTTCTACCTTGTGACTCATCTTGACCATCATTACTTTGTTTTGGTGCTACTCCAAAATCAGCCAGAAGAGCCTCAAGCTCTGCAAGTTCCTTCTTCTTCCTCTCTTTTTTAGAGAGTTGCCGTTGGGTCTCTTTTGGTGGTTGCACAGAAACTTCAGTATGCTTCTTAACCTCAAGTTCAGGTTTCACAGATTCTTCCGGTTCATGATCATGCTCTTCCTCCAGCTCATCATCCCCTTCATCCAAAATATCTTCCTCACTCTCACTGTCCTGTAATCAGAAACGTTATCATCTACATAGCACCAAATCTGGAACAGCACAAGGCTGTTCTAGCCATCCGATTGTGCAAAAACAATACCAGGCAAACACATAATTATACGCTAGCAGGATAACATTAGCCTCAAAATAAAAATGTGATAACATAATTGTATTCTAGTTGGCCAATACAAAATAAAACCAGCAGTGTGCTACAAAATAAATGACAGACAAAACCATGTATTCATCGAAAAGACAAAACATTACATTGAAGAAAGAGAAGTGTGTTCAAAGTGACATATGTGTTTGGTTTTCAACATTTGGCAAGTAAGAAATAATGATTGGGATACAAAAGCTATAACCATTAGATGTGGAAAATCACATCCAAAATGCAGAACCAAGCACTGTTAAAGAAGCAGTAATAACTACCACAACAGAGACATGATTGTTTACTATTCTAGCTTTTCAACCGATTTTCCAAACACATGTATAAACAAGATTCATAGACCCACCTCCTAATAATATATTATTATAATAATAAAAGAGAATGTTGAAACTTTATTTAAGCCACTCTGGATAGCATCCGCATCCGCATCCGCATCCACAAATGCAGACAGTAAAAAAACAGATAAAGAAACAAATCCCCGCACCTCTAAATTGGCATGTTTGTCGTCCTTAGTGTGATGAGGTTCGGGAACGCTCCAGACCGATTGAGGCGGTGCGGTGGTGGCGTAGTAATCGTCATCGTCCTCATCATCGACATCGGCCCAAGACCTAGCGTTCAATGGGGCCGGGGCCCAAAAGACTTGGGCCTCAGTTTTGGCAGACTGGCCCAGCGATTTGGTCGAGGAACCCTTGCTCTTCTTCTCCTTATCAGACTTCTTCTTCTTCTTCAGAGTATCGAGCGCCGCAAACACGTTCGTGTTGTTCAACACCAACGACCCTTCCTCCCTCCTGCTTCCACCTCCCACCATTTTTTCCTCCTTTCCTCAGATCACACACTCCTTGACGCTTCCACGCGATTCCCCCTATTACCTGTAATTTCTCTCACGCGCTCCGAATTCCGAATTCCGAATTCTAACGCTCGACCTCACCGTTAATCGACTCAAATAAAATAGTAACTTAATCGAAAGAAAAAACAAATTAAACAGGGTACTAACTCCTCTCTGGAATGTTAAAATAGGGTGAAAACGTTAGATGTTAAAACAGAAATTAAAAGGAGAGCGGCACTTAGAGATCTGGTGGGATTGAAATCGGGAGAGAGCGGAATCCAGATTAGGGTTTGGGGAAAAAGAGGGATTAATAATGTAAGAGTGTGTGTGAGACTCAGACAATGGACGAAAGATGCGAGTTCTTCCCAGCTAGGGTTATAACAAAACGGAGAAGATAACGAAATGAATGGAACTCGCCCAGAACACACCTTTTATAGGCTTTTTTTTATTTATTTATTTATTTTACTTTCTTCTTCTTTTTATCCAGCTTCTAAATTACCAATATCATTCTTTTTCATTTTTTAAGGGAATTTTGCACCTCAAAATAAATTCACAATTAATTCTCTCAATTGCTTAAAAACATAAATCGAATTTTATATGATTAATAAAACAGTTTAATTAATATCTCATCCCAGTATAAAAATTTCTTATTAGATTCACATTGCATAATAATTAAATTTTTTAAAAAATTATTTATTATTATTTAATTTCACTAATTTCTAATGCATGCAACTTTTATTTCTGCAAGTATAAAAAAAATTATAATCAACCTATTTCATAAATGAAAAAGTATGTTCTTTCAGTTAAACTGTGTTTTAGGAATAATATTATTTTTTGTGAGAAATCAAGGCTATGGTCCCAAAAAAATTGAATTAAAAAACCTTCTAAAGAAACCAATTCCAATTAAATCAGTTGTCAACTACAAGGAAAGAAAAGTAAATGTCATCATATATTCTTTATTTTTTTGTCATATAAGTTTATGCTGTATCTAGCTAGTGCATTTACATATTAATTTGCTTCACCAAAGATGTGCGTAAATAAAACATTTTGTGTCCTACAAAAGTTATATATCTAGCATAGCAGGTTACTATGGGTTGGCATGTATGAACGTTGTTCTGGACAAGTTTATAGTTATTATTAAATCACTCTCAATCTTGATATTTGTGTACTCTTTAGCTACTGCTAGTCTCAATCCATTCACTACTTCTCAAGGCTCCACATATGTGATAGAGAAATATCATTGAATTTTCCAAACGTGAAGAGAAATTCAGTTTGTGGTCCCCATAATACTGTCACTTTCGTATTCACTTTTACCCATCCCTTATTAGGTCATTGTCATTTGATCGTTTCTAGGAAAGAGTGGTGAGTAGTCACTAATGAGTATTGGATCATGTCTGTGATATGTTGGCTTCTGGTAACAGCTTCTTCCCACAAATAAGTTTGTGTTCCATCCACTTTTCTTCAAATATCAAATATAGTTCGATTTTCTTATACATGAATCTACCAAACATCCAGTTTATTGGATTTATATGAGTTAGTGCTGTAGCCTATAAGTATTTTTCATAGAAATAAAAAACATTACACCTTCAAAGTGGATTACAAAAAAATTCATTTATGCATACTAAAATTTAGTTAATACTCCTTCTATAATTAATTAAGTGTTATTTAAGATTAAGATTGAGTATAAATGAAGTCATTGAAGACTCATTTTTTATTACCAATAAGTGTCGAATGGAAGTGGAGTGATATATGTAGCTAAAACATCCTAACATATTAATAAACTTACCTGCCCTTAATCTAAACATGTTTATTGCTACAATAAAAATGTTGATTATAAATTCCCTGTTTTTTAATAACTAAATTATTACATAATCTTTTTAAATTTTAATTTAGAAATTAGAAATAGATATTATGAAGTTCTATCCATCTTAAAATTTTAATAATATATTATGAAGCAAATAAAACATAAATTTGAATAATTGTGTTAAGTAATCCCCATATTAAATATATTATATTATGTTAATGAAAAAGTATGTTCGTTCAATAGTCCTTATGATAAATATATTATTTTAATATGAAACAGTTGTTAAATTATCCTTCTAAACTTGATGTTACAAATAAAAAAAATTGTAATCGTGACTAAATCAACAGTGTTTTAGAAATAATAATATTAATTTTTGTGAGAAATCAAGGCTATGGTACCAAAAAAATTGAATTAAAAAACTTCTAAAGAGAGCAATTCCAATTAAATCAACTGCCAACTACAAGGAAAGAAAAGTAAATGTCATCATATATTCTCTATTGTCATCTAAGTTTATACCGTGTCCAGCTAGTGCATCTACATATTAATTTGCTTCACCAAAGACGTGCCTAAATAGAACATCTTATGTCTTACAAATGTTATGTATTTGGCATAGCAAGTTACCATGCGGACGTTATTCTGGACAAGGTTTATAATCATTATTGAGTCACTCTCAACCTTGATTTTTATGTACTCTTTAGTTACTGTTAGTCTCAGCCCCTTCACCACTCCTCAAAGCTCCACATATGTGATAGAGAAATATCAATGAATTTTGCAAACCTGAAAAGAAATTCAGTTTGTGATCCCCACAAGACTCCACCACACATTGTTCTAACTGGTTGGTGAACTGTCACACGTTCGCATTCACCTTTACCCATCCCTTATTGGGTATTGCCATTTGATCGTCTCTAGGAAAGAGTGATGAGTAGTCACTAATGAATATTGGATCATGTCTGTGATACGTTGGTTTCTGGTAATAGATTTTTCCCACAAAGAAGTTTGTGTTCCATCCACTTTTCTTCAAATATTAAATATAGTTCGATTTTCTTATATATGAATCTACCAAACATCCAGTTTATTGGCTTTAGATGAGTTAGTGTTATAGCCTATATGTATTTGACACAGAAATAAAAAACATTACACTTTCAAAGTGGATTATAAGAAAATACATTTATGCATATTAAAATTTAGTTAATACTCCTTCTATAATTAATTAAGTGTTATTTAAGATTAAGATTGAGTAGAAAAGAAGTCATTAAAGACTCATTTTTTATTAACAATGTTTCGAATGGAAGTGGAGTGAGGTATGTAGCTAAAGCATCTTAACAAATTAATAAACTTACCCATCCTTAATCTAAACATGTTTATTGCTACAATAAAAATGTTGAGTGTAACGTTCCCATTTTTTGATAACTAAATTATTAGATAATCTTTTTAAATTTTAATTTAGAAGTTAGAAATAGATATTATGAAGTTCTATCCTTCTTAGATTTTTAGTAATATATTATTAAAAGAGTTTAATTGGTATACATTGTCAGTGTAAAGATTTTTACACTGACAGTAAATCACAACCCTTCATTCATGGTGAATTTGTTGACTTTACTCATTACTATTTTAAAAGTCACATAAATGAAAAGTCATTTTTTGAATATCAGTGTAAAAATCCTTTACACTGACAGTATATACCAATTAAACTCTTATTAAAAAATAGTATAATGTGGTAAAATAAAATGTGATAATTTTTTTAATTATAAAATAGAAACTACATAACTTATTACAATTTTAATTATTTTCTGAAACAAATACATTTTGTGACATGTGGGTGTTTTGCCTTATTGAATAATTTTTTTTTTGTTTTAAAATAATATTTTGAAAAAACAAAATTCGCTGAGCAAAATTTAATTCTTTTTTGCTAACCAATGGATGTTCGCTCAGAGAAACCATCCAGACCCAGAAACACTTAGTGAAACTTCCATCGCTAATTTAAATGATTTTTGTAATTATTTTCGCTTCGTGACCAAAATTTTGCTTAGTGAACAAGTTCGCACTCAGACTATAAATAGGGGGAAACCATGAATGAAATGGAAGATAAATCTAAAATTTTCAAACATTGGATTAAAATTTCAAGGTGTTGCACCATTCATCATCAAACTTTTATTAAGGTAAGGGAGAGTGAAATTCATAAACTTTTGTGGTGTTAATCTTAATAAACTTATATGTCTTTTGTACGCTTATTATTTTTATTATTATAATTATCATTACTTTTATTACTTATAATACCTAATTTTTATTTCTGATATTAAGTTTAATTGTTTTTTAATATGCTAATTATTTTAACCTTCATTTTCAGATATCTAATTAATCGTTCAATAATACCTAACTATTCTAACTTTTATTTTTTCTCCAGATATTATAGTTTGATCCTTTATTATTATTATTATTATTATTATTATTATTATTATTATTATTATTATTATTATTATTATTATTATTATTCTCTAGATATTGATGTCTAGTCCTTTATCTATTAATTCCTAATTTATTCTCCGGATATTACCATCTGATCCGTTGTTATTTAATATTTTATTATCCTACAGATATTACAGTTTGATCCTTTGTTATTATTTATTATTTAAGTTATTATCCAAATATTATAACTTGGTCCTCTATTATTATTTATCATTTTTCTATCATTTAACTTATTTGTCAAAAGTCATATTTTGGTTTTTTTCTATAACTTATCTTTTATCATATTATTTTCATATGATACATTGAGGTTCTTTATTATTATTTATTTAGATTTTGCTTTAAATTTTTTTATTGCTTTCCATCATAAATTAAATTTTGATTAATTTTAGTTTAGGCATTTCTATTTTATAAGATATATTACTCTTTAAATCATTAATAACTATCTCATATTCTTAAGCATATGTGCATTATATTTCATTCAAAATATTTCTATAACATTTTAATTATATGTTGAATGTGCATGGTAAAATAAAATAAATAGAAATAAGTATATTATTAATTATTAATCATATTTTAAATTTACAAAAGATAATTTAAGTATGCTCTATGGTTACAGTCTAATATGATCTTACACATAAGAAAATATGTCTTTTAGAATTAAAAATGAACTAATTTTATATTGATATTTATTATTACTGGTTATTATCCACGGAATAAAAATCTTGAGCTGAGAAATTAATTTGTATATTTATATTGTGATTAAAATTATTTTATGATCTTTTAATTCCTTGAGATTGATTCATAAATTATTTTGTGAGTAATGATTGAAATAAGAATTACTATGTACCTTTCTAATTACCAAGTCTAGTGACTTTTGGATCTATGTTGAAATATTGTGAGACGAACTTAACAAAGTTCTAGGTTCGCTTGTAATGATTTAGGACCATACAAGTGCAATAGTGTTTGTGTTTATACCGTGTCTAGCTACCAACTACAAGGAAAGAAAAGTAGAAATGTCATCATACATGGTATGTTGCCATCAAAGTCTATATTGTGTCCATCTAGTGCATCTACATGCTAATTTGCTTCACCAAATACATGTGTAAATAGAACTTCTTGTATCCTACAAAGGTTGTGTATCTGGCATACTAGGTTACCATGGGTGTGGCATGCATGAATGTTGTTTTAGACAAGGTTTATAGTCATCATTGAGTCATTCTCAACCTTGATTTTGTGTACCTTTAACTACTACTAGTCTCATCCCGTTCACCGCTCCTCAAAGTTCCACATATGTGATAGAGAAATATCAATGAATTTTGAAAACCTGGAGAGAAATTCAGTTTGTGTTCACTACATATTGTTCTGAGTGTTTGGTGCACCGTCACGTTTGTGTTCACCTTTACCCATCCCTTATTGGGTCATCGCCATTTGATGTCTATGTTGACTTCTAGTGATAGCTTTCCCACAAATAAGTTTGTGTTCCATCCACTTTCCTTCAAATATCAAAATTAGTTCGATTTGCTTAGAAATAAAAAACATATTTTTTTGCATAGTAAAAAACATTATATGAAAAACATTACACCTTCAAAGTGGATTATATGAAAAATCATTTATGCATATTAAAAATTTAGTTAATACTCCTCGTGTTACTAATTAAGTATCACTTAAGATTAAAAGTTGAGTAAAAAATAAGTCATTAAAGACTCATTTCTGATTAACAATAAGTGTCAAATGGAAGTGTAGTTATGTATATAGCCAATGCATCCTAACAAATTAATAGACTTGAACCTTGTTTCTACATTATCTAATAAGGCACTAGCCACCATTTTCATTGTTCAATTCTTTGATAACATGAAAAACAACAAATGACTTAATTACACTTTGTGCCCTTTATTTTATATTTTTTTGACATTTTTCCCTAATTTTCAAATCATGACATTCCCGACCCCTAATTTTTTAAAATTGTGAATTGATACCGAATAATTAATTTAAACATGTTGATTGTTATAATAAAAATGTTGACTTACACATGCCAATTATTTAATAACTTAACAGTAGTTAAACAAATTAGCACACCCTTTTCTCTCTCCCTTCTCCCTTTTCTAATAATTTTGTGTTAATCTATTCCTTCCCCCTTTTCGAGCCCTCTGAGTTACACATGTTTTCCTTCCTTCTACAACCCTTCTAGTTGAATGTTGTTACCTTGACAACATCGAAAAGCTCCATGTCTCTGGCTATGACAACAACACATAAAAAAGAGTTAAATGTTGATTTTTTCCAGAGAAGTGAAAGGAATACTTGGCTTTAAAGACGAACTCAAACAACAAGGTGTGCTCGTGCCTTTTGATAGACTCCAAACCCAACCAATGGTTATGATTTCACCATCGCCACCTCTTTGCTCTTTGACTGAGATGACATGTTGTCATGCTTTCCTGTTTTACGTCAACCTCATGAAACTTTGCACCTTTATCCTCTCCCTTGTACCTTTCTCCCCCAACCATCAACTCAAGCAACTCAATCAACTTTGAGCTATGTGTCGACCAATTCCCACTTCAAATGTTGATGATATATGAAGCTAGTGTCCAACTAGTAAGCATACTTATGTGTATTGTTTGTTAGGTTTAGAAGGTTTGTATGACCAGAACCTCCTATAAACACCATTATTAGTTTTGCTGATAACAAATGAAATTAAGTTTAATTATATAACGTCTTATGTTGAAAGATGCATGTAGCTTATAAACAGGTGTTTAACAAAGATTACAAAGGGTAAAAATAAATTGTTTAACATAAGTTGAATGCCCACATAAATGTATAATAAGATTAATTTTGAATACAAGAAGGTACATGTTGATAAAAGGTAAAATATCAAAGACTTTTTATGATTGTAATAGATTGTTTTATGTCTTGCTATTGACCTTCGACATAGAGTTACATAAGAAGCATCTTATGTTATGCATAAACTATCTAATACTTCAATAATAAGAAGTTTCCTTATGTGTAATACATAAGAAGCTTCCATATGGTAAATAACTTATAATGGTAATAAAAAAGATTTTTGTCCCTATGCTATACTTTATAAGAATCTATTGTATCCATTAACAACATTGTGCAAAGTCACATTCCTTGGATAATTCAAAAAGTAATGTCATATCAAGGAAAAACTTCTTACATCTCAAAGACGATCTTACCTTTTGGAATATATTGTGAAAAGTCAACATTTAAATTTCTTATTCATATTAGTGTTAGTGTAGCTAGTATAAGCCTATCAAAAGACAACAAACACGATTGTATTAGTGTTACTGTACCTAGTATAAGTCTATAACAAAAAACAATCAATGAAAAAGTAACTCTAGAAGACACGTTTCAATGGCTACATGCAATCATCCCCCCTATATAAAGGAAGCTCATGTTCAAAGACAAAAAACAACAAAGTGTTAATAATATGCATATATATGTGCAAAAGCTATTTGTGTTCATCAACCTTCTGATCAACATCTTCTAGCGTTAAAAAAACTGTTTTAAGTTCCCTTTGTATATTCTTCACTTTTGTAAGTTTTTTCTTTCAAAATCTATATTTGTAAATCCCCTTTTTGAAAGGATTTATTTGTAGAACTCTTTTATCTATAATGAAAGCAGAAGTGGCTTAGTAAACAAGAATACTTGTTTATTAAACTCGTGGGAGTTTAAGGGTAAATTAGGAATGGTATAAGATATTCGTTGTAGGTCATAAATAAGTGGTAGTAAGAATACCTAGTTAAGAATAAACCAGTGTAAAAACTATCTTCTTACTGATACTACCTTCTACTATAATATGTTCCATGTTATCTGCTTTTACCTTACAATTTATAAGAAGGTTATGTTTTATAAAATATCTTCTTAAATCTCTCATTATAAGAGCAACTCCAATGGGGTTTTCTTCAGAAGTGTCTAAGTTAAAGAATTAATTTTTTATAAGAAATTTTTATTGAAGTGAATTGATAAAGACTAGCAAGAATTAATATCAAACAAAACTAATTTTTCCCAATTTTGAAATATAGGGAACAACCTAGATCATTTTTCAAAGATACAAGTCATATATGATTTAGATTTTATCAAATAGTTAAAGAATATGAGAGGTTTTGAATTCAAAATTGAAAAGAGGAATTTAAAACAATAAGAAACAAATTCATATAAAACTAGAGAAAGAAAACATTGATTCGAGGTTTTTAATGATATGTTTGAGTAATCATAATTCTAAGATTTATGCAAAATTGCATCAACACTCACATAATTCAATTGAATTAAATCACAATCACAATTCATAAATTCTCATAATCTTTTAGAAATCTAATAAGTTAAAATAAGTTCCTAATCAATCAACCAGCCTCTTGCAATTTAAATCAATAAATCTAAATTGATTCCAAATCAATTCGTACCAAAACTCAATAAGAATTCTACACAAATTTCAGACGAGACGAGAAAAATAAAACACAATTCACATGAAGAACATCGCACAAGAGAAATCATAATTCATACTCTACTGTGTGATCACATCGTAGAATCAAATCAATTTATACTTTAGCCTTCCATGAAGATCTTCATCGAAGTTTGCGTGAAAAGAAAGAAAAAGATGGAGAATGATGAAGCTTGTTGAAGAAGAAAGAGAGAAAACTATGAAAACTAACTGTAACCAATTAACCCAAAGTTGTACAAGTAGTTATGAAAGACTATTTATATTATCCCACTAAATGGGTCTCTAAGCATGACTCTAAGGTCTGACACTAAATTGGGCTTTGGTAAAACGAAATTAGCCTAAAAAAGTCCAATAAAAACTACTAGCAAATAAAACTAAAAATTACAAACAATACATAATATGGAAAATATAGAAAAATATGAAAATATAGAAATACAAAGATAATTAGCCAATGCAAAACCCAACCCAATAAAGTCTACTAACCTCTGCAAAATAAAAGAAAAATATATGAAAAAAAGGTCCAAACATGACCCAAATATAAAAATGAACTAAAACAAAAATTAAAAAGCAATTACAGCACAAGAAGACTAAAAAGGATATAAAGTGTGTATAATAAAATTCTCTATTATGAATCTCTATGGCACAAAAGTTTCTTATCCTTATTTCTAGGTTTCTTATATATAGAATTGTTTCTTAATAATAAAAAATCATTATTTTCCCATTACCCATTATATAAAAATTAGTGAATTAATAATTTCTATTTCAACCATTATTACGTGGAAATAAAAAAAATAAAAAAAAATGTGTTTCTTAAAGTTTCTTAGTATTGAAGCAAAATTATGTATCAATTTCTTAAAGGTAATGTGTCACTGCAAAGTAAACAAAAAGTAACTTTTGTTGAGTTAAGAAAACCTCTTAAAAAACTAATGTTAGATATGTCCAAAGCTTCTCAAGGAAGTATTTTAAAAAATTTGCAAAAAACTTCTTATGGCTTTATTCAATTCTCTTTCTAAAGCTAACCTATAATTTCATATTTTTTTTTCTTTAATTTTACTTCACAGATATGCATATTTCTTCTTCTTTTCAATAAGAGTGCATTATTTCGATTCTATTTTGTTTATATGATTTTGGGAGTACCCTTTTTGTAATTTCATGTTAAAGTTTTGAAATTGATGTTTGGGTTTGATTTCTTTTTAATGGATCGGTGATGTTAAGTTCATCAGGTTTGAATAACTAGAAGTTCCTACAAATATCTTTAGTGGCTTTGATAATAATAAACATTATTAAGATGACTCTTCTAACATTTACATTGGGAGATATATAATAGATTAGGAAGAATAACATTAAGACAGTCAAATGAACCCACATAACATTAACTTAAGTAAAAGAAATCAAGGCTATGGTCCCAAAAAAATTGAATTAAAAAACCTTTTAAAGAAAGCAATTCCAATTAAATCAGCTGCCAACTACAAGGAAAGAAAAGTAAATGTCATCATATATTCTCTATTGTCATATAAGTTTATATTGTGTCCAGCTAGTGTATCTACATATTAATTTGCTTTACCAAAGATGTGCGTAAATAGAACATCTTGTGTCCTACAAAAGTTATATATTTAGCATAGCAGGTTACTATGGGGTTGGCATGCATGAACGTTGTTCTGGACAAGGTTTATAGTTATTATTAAGTCACTCTCAATCTTGATTTTTGTGTACTCTTTAGCTACGGCTAGTCTCAACCTGTTCATTACTCCTCAAGGCTCCACATATGTGATAGAGAAATATCATTGAATTTTCCAAACTTGAAGAGAAATTCAGTTTGTGGTCCCCACAATACTCCACCACACATTGTTCTAACTGGTTGGTGAACTGTCATGTTCATATTCACCTTACCTATCCCTTATTGGGTCATTGCCATTTGATCGTCTCTAGAAAAGAGTGATAAGAGTGATGAGTAGTCACTATTGAGTATTGGATCACGTTCATGATAGGTTGACTTCTGGTAACAGCTTTCCCACAAATAAGTTTGTGTTTCATCCATTTTCCTTCAAATATCAAATATAGTTGGATTTGCTTATATATGAATCTACCAAACATCTAACTTATTGGCTTTAGATGAGTTAGTGCATAGCCTATAAGTATTTAACATAGAAATAAAAAACATTACACCTTCACAGTGGATTATAAAAAAATTCATTTATGCATATTAAAATTTAGTTAATACTCATTTTATAATTAATTAAGTGTTATTTAAGATTAAATTTGAGTACAAAAGAAGTCATTAAAGACTCATTTTTTATTAGCAATAAGTGTCAAATGGAAGTGGAGTGATGTATGTAGCTAAAACATCCTAATATATTAATAAACTTACGCGTCCTTAATCTAAACATGTCTATTGCTACAATAAAAATGTTGATTGTAACATCTCTGTTTTTTAATAAATAAATTATTACATAATCTTTTTAAATTTTAATTTAGAAGTTAGAAATATATTATTAAAAAACAGTATAATATGGTAAAATAAAATGTGATAATTTTTTTAATTATAAAATAAAAGCTACATAACTTATTACAATTTTAAGTATTTTCTAAAACAAATACACCTTTTGAAAAAACGAAATTCGCTAAGCAAAATTTGATTCGCTCAGAGAAATGAGTTTTCTTCTTTATTAAGGATTCTTTTTTATTAAGCAACGACTGTTCGTTCAACGAAACCATCCAGATCCAAAAATTCACTTAGTAAGGCTCTCATTGCTAAGCGAAAGGCAAAAAGGAGGTTGAATTACATTGAGCATCGCTCAAGAATTGTCCATCACTAAGCGAAATTATTTTTGTAATTATTTTCACAATGACCGAAATTTTGCTCAGTGAATGAGTTTAGACTCAAGCTATAATTAGGGGAAAACCATGAATGAAATGGAAGGAAAAAACTAAAATTTTCAAACATTGTGATTAAAATTCCAAGGTGTTTCACCACTCACTTGTGTTGTAAAAATCGAACCGACCAGCCGGTTTAACTAGAAAACCGGTGAACCAATCTGGTAACCGATTCGGTCAACCCTCAAAACCATGGAACCAAAAACCAGTCAAGAACCGGTGAAAACCCGGTGGTTCACTGGTTCAACTGGTTTGTATTTTTTTTTGAAATATTTTTTATTTTGCTAAATACACCCCTCATTTTTCTAAATCAACCAATTTTTAATTAAAAATTAATAAAATAGGGTTTAACTTACCAATATGAAGGTGTATTTAATAAAATCACTTTTATCCTTTTATAATTACAACCTTAATACATTTTTTCTTTTATAATTTTAATTATTATAGTACATTAGTAATAAAAAAATACTATTTTATTAAGACTGGTTCAACCGCTGGTTTAATAACGGTTGAATCAATGAACCGTGAACTAGTGCCTTCACTGGTTCAATCACCAGTCCGGTTTTAAAAGCATAGCCACTCACCATCAAATTTTATTAAGGTAAGGAGAAGTGAGATTTATAGACCTTTGTGGTGTTAATCTTAATAGACTTATTGCTACTCTTGTTATTTTTATTATTATAATTATCATTACTTCTATTACTTATAATACCTAATTTTTATTTTTGATTATAAGTTTAATTTTTTATTAATATGCTAATTATTCTAACCTTCATTTTTAGATATCTAATTAATCAGTCAATAATACCTAATTATTGTAACTTTTATTTTTCTCCAAAGATTATAGTTTGATCATTTATTATTGTTATTATCCAGATATTGACGCCCAACCCTTATCTATTAATTTCTAATTTAAATCTCTAGATATTATCATTTGGTCCATTGTTATTTATTATTTTATTATCATCTAGATATTAAAATCTGGTCTTTTTTTATTATTTATTATTTAAGTTATTTTCCAGATATTATAGTTTGGTCTTCTATTATTATTTATCATTTAACTTATTTTTCAAAAGTTATATTTTAGTTTTTTTCTATAACTGACCTTTTATCATATTATTTTCAAACGATACATTTATTATTTATTTAGATGTTTCTTTAATTTTTTTTATTTCTTTCCATCATAAATTAAATTATGATTAATTTTAGTTTGCAAATTTCTATTTTATAAGATCTATTATTCTTTAAATCATTAATAACTATCTCATATTTTTAATCATATGTGCATTATATTTCATTAAAATCTTGCTATAAAATTATTAATGATAGGTTGAATGTTCATGGTAAAATAAAATAAATAGAAATAAGTATATATTTTTAGAAACCAACCTAAAATATTTGAGAAATTGTCTGCAAAGTTAAATCATGAAAATTTCATGATAAATGAGATATTTCTTAAAATCATACTTTAAATTTATAAAATATAATCTAAGTATGTTTTGTGGTTGCAGTCTAATTTGATCTTCCACGTAAGAAAAGATATCTTTTAGTATTAAAAATGAATTAATTTTATATCGATATTTATTATTATCCCCAAAGTAAAAATCTTGAGCTTAGAAATTAATTTGTATATTTATCTTGTCATTAAAATTTATTTTATGACCTTTTAATTCCTTGAGATTGATTCATAAATTATTTTGTGAGTGATGATTGAAATAAGAAGTACTACGTACATTTGTAATTACCAAGTCTAGTGACTTTTGGATCTCTGTTGAAATGTTGTGAGACGAACTTAACAAAGTTTTAGGTTCTCTTGTAATTATTTGGGACCATGCAAGTGCATGAATGCCCGTGTTTGGGAAGTCACAATTTGATATACTACGAGAGATGAAAAGTGAGGACCAGGTAAGGTCTTAAGAGGGTTTTTATTAGGTAGGTGAATATTCGAATAGTTCAGATTAGCACCCTAGGGTAGGATATTCATAAACCAAACTTGAAAACCTTCCATACCTACTCAATATCATCAAGATTGAGTAGTGTATATCTTTCTTATGGCCTAAAAGATTGCCAAATTCTTTTATAGGTTGAAAGATTGCTAAATTTTCTTATGGGCTGAAAGATTGTCGAATTTTCTTATGGTTGAAAATTGTCGGATTTATCGAGAAAATTATAGTTTTGTGATAAAGATATACAACTACCAATCACTTCTCAAAAGAGATTTTTGATGATTAAAGTGAATAATCAAATATAAGATATGGATTCATATATTGAGTAGTAAGTCAAACCTTAGACCCCATTATTTGTTAAGTTTGTTAAGATTAATGTTAATGATTTATAAAAATCTAGTTCTTTCATGTATTTCTTTTTATATATGCTCGTGATAGATAAATCTATTTAGCTAACTTAGGACTTTTTGATGTTAAAGTAATTTTAGGTTTGTAAAAAGTTCACTACTCTGACTTGGGATTTTTTTTACAAGGATAATTTTAACAATTAATGTGTTCATGTTTTAAGTATTTTATACGACAATGTTTTATAATAAATATATTTTGGCTAAAAAATTTACAATATGATTATGGTTTTTTACATAAGATTTTTTAAAATCTCCCACAATTTTTTAGAAAATTTCAATTATGATTAAGGTCGTTACATTGATTGTTACAACAAAGTGTGAATAATATACATACATATTTGTAAAAGCTATTTATGGTCATCAAGCTTTTGATGAGCATCTTTGTCTTTGTGTTAGAAAAACTATTTTAAGTTCTCTTTATATATTCTTTACTTTTGTAAGTTATTTCTTTCGAAATTTATATCTATAAATCCCCTCTTTGAAAAAATTTATTTGTAAAACTCTTTTTATCTGTATTGAAAGTCAGAATTGGTTTAATGTCATGTCTTTCATCTTGATAAAATTAAACTTAGGTAACGGTATTACAATTACCATTCATACAAGTTATTTAAAATTTTGTCTCTTAGAACTTTTATCTTTTAAATTTAATATTCAGTTTCGATAACTTTTACACAAATCTAATAATATAAGAATGAAATTCCCTAAAATTCATCTAATTATTGCATAATTTTCTTCTAAGACAAGTCATACTACTTGATTGTACTACAATAAATATAAATTTTTTTTATTGTAATTTTTTCTTCAACAATATATTTTTGTATTGATTTAAAACATCTTGCATGTTTGGATTCTTCCCGTCCGTTGTTGAATATTGTTCACGATATTTTTTGATATGTTTTTACTATTGTCTAATGTTGATAATGTTTGTTATATGACACAATGGTGCAGTGTAAGTTTCTGTTTAGTCCTTAAGAATATATTCAACAAAGCAACATCTGTGTCTATGTGAATATAATTAATATATATATATATATATATTAATTAATTAATTAATTAAAGAACTCTTAAATTTTAGTATGTGTAACAATATAAAAGAATTTTACACAAACATTTAAATACAACTTTGTATTTTGATGAACTATTATTCAATAAAGTCAACAATAATAAAATATTGTGATTTATATATATATATATATATATATATATATATATAAAATAAGTTTTTAAAAAATATTAAATTTTAAAGTTTAATTAATATGTATTGATAATATATACAAAATAGTTTTATACTAACATTTAATTGCATCTCTTCATTCTTATAAAGTATTAATTAATAAAAAAAAAAAACTATATCATAAATAAAAGGAGGGCTATGATCAAATACAAGAATAAACTTTTTTTACCCTTATAACGAACAATCCATTTTCTCTAAATTTTAATTGTATATCCATGTTGAAATTTAGTCTTTTAAGAGTATATATATATATGCATCGTAAGGACCAATAAGCTCTTGCTTTTGTTGTCTTATATTGCCATATAGTGAACACCCAATATATTGTTTGCACCCGTCCTTATTTTTTTCTTATTTTATTCTTTTAAGTAAATATATGCATGATAAATACTTGTATGATGTTGCCGCCGTTCACATGTATTGAATTGCATAGAATTTATTATATTCGTGAAAGTTGTCAATAGTTAAGTTTTTGGTATATATGATAATGAATGATTCAGTTTAAATAAGTATTTTTTTCTTTAAAGTTTCATAAATATTTACTTTTTAATTCTTAAAATTTAAAAATTCTTTTTAATCTTTGATTTATTTTTAGTTTTTTTTCGTTAATATTATTAAAAAATGTTGATAAAAAATACATTGTACTTATTATTTTTATTTTGAATTTTACATTTGACATGATGAAATATAGTGAAACTTATAAATAAATAATATTAATACAAAAAATAAATTAATTTTAAAATAATTTTAAAAAAGAAAAATAATTTTTTACAAAACTTTAAAAATAAAAAACTTGTATAAGTCTAATTTGAACAAAATATTGACGTCACACTTTAGCAACCACTTCTTGAAAGAGGCGCGTAATCCGTTTTAGTCTCCCGTAGAGGCATTTTACAACTTTCCACGAGACACAGCAAAAAAGAAAAACATCGGGAGATTGATTCTACAAAACATAACTACGACAATTTCATATAAAAGCTTTGATTCTTTTGATGCTGAAAATAACAGTGAAAAAAAATAAACTGAATCACTTTAAAAATGTAATGGATGGATTAATATGAAATTAGGTCCTTTTTTTAAAAAACTTATTCAAACAAAAGTTTCATTTATAAAAGCTTAACTGATATTTATTTTTTCTGTCTTTATTTTTATTTTTAGAGAAAACAAACAACTGTAATAAAAATATATTTAGTTACAATTTAAAAAATATTTTTACTGAAAATATTTTTAGAAAATAATGTATAACAGAAAATAAAAATGGTTTTCAATGTTTTTAAAAAATTGACCGTATATAAAAACTTAATAACAATATAATTATATAAAAAAAAATATAAATATATTTTAAACTATATATGAAAATAATTTATAATATTTTTATTAAAATTGATTAAATTTAACAATATTATTTTTTGAAAATAAAAATATTAAGTGAAAAAATATATTTTAAACTATATATACAAATAATTTATAATATTTTTGTTAAAATTGATTAAATTTAAAAATATTATTTTTTGAAAATAAAAATATCAAGTTAAAAAAAACATATTTTCTAAATGTTAAAATTTTAAAAATGAAAACAATTTTTAGAAAATAAAAAGATAAATAGAGAAAAAAGAAAGAAGGGGAGAGGAAGGAAGAGGGAAAGAGGAAAGGAGCAACTTAATAATAAATTATAATCATTAAAAAAGAAAAAATATGAGAAAAGATAGTCGTAAAATTTTAATAAATCTAAAATAACTTTTTTCAGAAAAACTATTTTCAGCTTATATAATTGTTTTTATAAATTTATTAAAACATTTTCCGGTAAGACAAGCAACGTTATATTCCCTGTCTCGGTCGTTGGTTACACACTGCAACGTAGGATCTCACTCTCGTTTTAGCCAAGAAACAAAATGACAAATGACATTGATTGCTGTCAACTTCACTCCTTCGTTTCTCAGTTCCTATGTCTTCTGAATCGTTAAGGGCCAAATAATAACGGATTGTTGGTTCCTCCCCTGTCGCAGGTTTACGAGAGAAGGAGACAATGAACACTTCGTTTTTCGGGATTAAGATTGGTGCTTCTTTGGAAGCTACCAACACCATCAAAAAGGTTTTCCCCCGAAGCAAGAGGTGCACCGTTTCTGCAAAACATGGTTGTTACCCATTGAGTCTAGCTTTTAGGTTTTATGGACAAAATGTAGACTTGTTGAGGAAACACCACGTTTCCGCAAGTGGGTTGCAGTTGAAATGTTTCAAGGAAAATGAACCACAAGCACCCTTTTCTCCCAATGTGAATTATTTCACCGCACTGTGTAAAGATGGGCTTCTTTTGATGAGGGCCTCTGTTTACACTGTTGTTATCTCTGGTTTGTGTCTATTGCTTTGGTTTGGAAGGAACAAAGCCAAGGGTTTTGTTGAAACCAATATTTTACCTTCTGTTTGTTCAGTGATCAGAGAGCGTATTCAGCGCGATGTTTGTTTAGGCAAGGTTGTAACAATGTCGCCCTTGAGTGTAACGTTGGAGTCATGTTCATTTGGACCACATGAAGAGGAATTTTCTTGTGGTGAGGCTCCCATTGTGAAGGTTCGTTTTCACCCTCTTGCGAGCCTGTGGAGAGGGAAGTTTGTGTTTGATGCAGTTTTGTCACATCCGTGTGTTTTGGTAGTGCAGAAGAAGGACTATAGTTGGTTAGGGATACCATGGTCTCAAGAGGGGATTCAGAGGCGCTTGTCGACTGCAGAAGGACTTGATCATCGCACTCGAGTGAGGAGGGTTGCACGAGAGGAGGTGGCTGCTAGACATGTGAGAGAAAGGGATGATGCAGCTGGGGAAGCTGCAGAGATGGGTTACTTTGTTTCTGAGAAAAACTGTGGTCCATCCAAGGGTGATGATGATTTAAAGGAAACTGCAAGTCATTCAGTGAGAGGAACAAACTCCAAGGGTTTTTTCTGCACGAAGGAGGCAGAGCAGCATGGTCATCGTTGTGTGGACACAGGTGTTGATTATGATATGAAACATGCTGATTTGGAGAAGCCATTTAGGGTGAAGTTTCCTGGACAAGGATTTAAGTTTTGGTCCAGAGTCACAAAAGGGCATAGAAAACACAAAGTTAAGAGGAAGGCTAAAAGGAGTGACATCAGTGCATCTGGTATTGCTCTTAGAAAAAGAATACTTGAACGTGGTGCATTTGCAGCAAATGCATACTTTCGCAGTCAATCACATGGGAAGTTTGGGAAGCCTTTGTCTTCTTCTGGATGTCTTCATTCTAGAGATCATGACATGCAGTTGGTAAAAAGTGATGTTGACAAAAACGTTGTGTCTGTTGCCAGTGGTGATGATAATAAAAATGATGATAACCAAAATGGAACACATTTCAGAGATGTGGGAATCTGGCCTCAACCGACAACTGAAAATATTAATGGTCATTCAAATGATTTAAAATTTTCCAGTGATCTGCCTTCACAGACAAGGGAGAGTAAACAAGAAAATTTACAATCTAGAAAGGATGTTGTAGAACATGCCAATGCTAATATTAGAACAGAGAAAAAGGAGGAGTTGGGATTTATTGCTGCACACAGTGCAATTGATGTTGAGGCTACTAAGGGCAAAAGAGATTTAGTTTTGGTGAAGCCCAGGTCTCAGTTGGCAACATATTTTCATGTTCTGTTTGAGACCTTGATTAGGAAATTTGGCCTAACCTCCTTTTTTAGAAACATTGAGGGGTTGAAATCTTTCTTCCTTTCTGGTCCCATTGAAAAGTTAAAGTCTGAAATGGGTCTTAAAGTTGAAGATATTGTTTCAGAAAGTGTAGGTGGACTAGATGTTCTGCATCAAGAAGGTCTAACTACGATTCTTCCAGTTACATTGGATTCTGTTCATTTTAAAGGTGCAACTGTGATGCTACTTACATATGGTGACAGGGAAGTTAGGTGAGAGCTATTATCAATTTTGTTATAGAAATGAAATTATGAGCTCACCTGTTTACCAGCTTATCATTTTAATACGATACAGGAGTGTAGAGAGGTTCTGTTAACTGGCTAAATGCTATTTACTCTGTTCTTTAACAGTATGATTGTTGACTGATATTCTAAAAGTTTGGCTTTTTTTTTATGAGCCATATTCATAAGAAGTTAACCCAGATATTAGAAGAAAGCTAGGAGTTCAGATGACTTACTATATTGTAACCGATTGAAACTCTCTGAATCCCTGAGATCGGATGCTCAAAACCCCTTAATCAATCTATTGTAGGTCTTTACTTCTGACTTCTCCTATGTCTCTCTTTCAGGAAGTAATTAATTTAGATTTGCCTTTTCCTTGTGTCTTATTCTGTGTGTGTATTTTGTGTATGCAGGTTATGCCTGTGCTTATTCTATAGATGCATGTGACTGAATATAACACTATTCAACTTTTTCTTATCCTACTGTATGAAATACTCAAGCTGTAATTGAACAATTATACACTATTTGAAACTTAGTATTTAGCATGATAACATCTGTCAAGTAATGAAGGCCCAAGCTTGTTCTCAAAACAACTTTTTGTGGGTAAATTTTATCTCATGTTGCTTCTTCTGTTTTGGCATAGTTGCGATGGAAGTATTTTATGGATTTCAGAATCTTTTGATTTCAGATCTAAAATCTTGAAACAGTAGATGTGGCTGGGTTTCTTTTTATTTAACTGCAAATTATCGTAGATTGGACAAAGCTTTTCCAATATTAGAAAGATTGTAAAATTTGATGACTTGTTATGTTGGTATAACAGATTGTTTGATCATTTAACTTGTTATGTCACTTGTATCTTGAATTGGCTTCATTGAAATGATGCTGAACTTTTAAATTTGTTAGAACTGTAGTTAATCTTTATATTGTAGGATAATCAGATGTGGACTGTTTTTTAAATAAAATACTTTTTGTTATTGGTTATAAGTTTGTGGTTGGTAGGTGAAGTCATAGTGGTTGTTAATATTGAAGAAGTGGTTTATATTGGAAACTGAAGTCATTTTGAAAGTTTTAATCTGCATCAATTTAAGTGTTATCTATGTTTTGTTTTCAGGATGATTGAGAATGTCAATGGCCATGTGAAGTTTCATAACCACTACAACTGTATAAATGTAAAACTAAGTGGAGATTGTAAGACTTGGAGATCAGATGATATGTGTGAAGGTGATGGCTGGTTGTCTGTTGATGTTTTTGTTGACACTGTTGAGCAGAAATGGCATGCTAACTTGAACATTGACCATATTTTTGCCTCGGTAAGGTATATAGTAACTTGGAGTTTCAATATTTTGTCATCTTCCTATGTTTCCATTGCATGACTATGTAGTTTATGTCTGGGTTATGTTTTATGCAGCTGTTTGAAAGGATCGTAGACATTCCAATTACATGGTATAAAGGGAGAGCCAGCGGTGAGGTGTTTCTCTAACCTAAGTTTAGTCACGTTGAAATTCTATTTGGAAGTGTTATGAAGTTGTTTTTATTTTCCTTTGTGATTATATTTTATTTGCTAAGTAATACTTGTTGCTGATTTTCAGTGGAACTATAAACCTAAGTTCTGCTCCTAAACTAGAATAAAGGCTTTGTTGGCTGTTCTTCTTTCCCTCAAAGAAATTAGAGGAAAAGAGAGAAAAAACTGAATAGGTGAAACAAATTTTTATTATGATTGATTAGTTACTGAGATACAAAGTTTCCCATTTACACTTACAGTTAGTTTAGTTAGAAGGCGAACTTACTCAACAACAAACTAGCTGACTGCTGCAAACTTAACTAACTTGATACAACAACAGACTTGCCAACTCAGAATAGCTGAGCCTGGCACTGAACTAACCATGAATACAATATACTCAAACATTCTCCTTGCCTTCTTAGCATGGTTGAGGGGAGCTGACCACTCCTCTTAGTTTGTCCCTTAACCTTAAGGTAGGAAATATGAGTTGAGAGATAGAGGCTTTGTGATAGCACCAACAATCTGATCCAGCGCTGGGACACGGTTAACAGTGAGAGAATTGGAAAGAATAACAGAAAATATCCAATTCCATATGTTTGGTGCAGGAGTGCAAAATAGGATTGTGATTGAGTGCAACTATAATCTGATTGTCACCGTAAATGTGTCTTGGATGACCACACAATGTTTTTATTTATAATGAATCAATATGATCAAATAAGGTCAATTATTGATTACATATGATTTTTCTAATAATGACTAAAGATCAATGTAATAATAGGTAATAAGGAGTAAATCTCCAATTATTATCTAATCATAAATGAGGAAATAATATATAATCTTTAACAATCACAATGTATGAGGAGTAGGCGGGGAAGTTGAAGTTCACTCAGAAGAAACTGGATTCATAGTATTTTAGAGGCAGCAGCTGCAGGACTTCTGTATTCAGCTCCTACACTGGACTTCATTCAGGTTTGGACCTAGCAAGCACCAGATGTAGAACGTCAATCATCAATATCTGATGTCCAATAAGCATTGCCGTAATCATAATCAAGGGATAGGATGTTAATAGATTTTGTTTGTTTCTCCAAAGAAAAGTAAAACGTGTTGGTTTCAATGACATTTTGGTTTGCTTAGATCCTAAAAGATATGTTCCTTGGCATTAGATTGGAATTATGATATATCATTGGTGAGGCAACCGAAGCTTGTATGTCCCTAGTTATTACTCTGATTATATGGTTGTTTAAAATTGTTAGGAAGTTCCAGATTGCCTACCTCAATTCTTGGGATGTAACTAATATATTTGTTGGGTAATTTCACTTAATGCCAATTGGTTTTAAGATGAAATCTAACATAGTATTAGAGCCTATTCTGGTAGGTTTGATTGTGCTGGTAGGTATCTGTGGAGGGGGTCTTGGGTAGTTCCACATCACCCCCCTCAATTCTTGGTTTGTAGCTTATATATTTGTTGGGAAACTTTACTTTAATTCCAATTGGTTTTAAGATGAAATCTAACAAAAATAACTTTCTTTTGGTTATAATTTCTTTCATGTGTATTTAATGCTTAACACTTAAAAGTTTAAGGAGTGTTATGCCTATTTTCAGCCTTCTTTGAACAAACATATGCCCATATGTGAAGGTCCTTTGTAATTTTTACTTGGATATGCCAGTGGAAGGTCCTTCCCTCATTAGCTTTACAGATTCAACTACATAGTAGATTGTTCAATATTGAACTTGTTTCATAAATATAGAAGTGCTATATCTTTGGGCTTAGGTTGTGGAACTTTATGGATCTGATGTTACATCAAGTTCTTCCCACTTTTATAAT
This sequence comes from Psophocarpus tetragonolobus, assembly GCA_037954015.1. Lineage (NCBI taxonomy): Eukaryota > Viridiplantae > Streptophyta > Magnoliopsida > Fabales > Fabaceae > Psophocarpus > Psophocarpus tetragonolobus. The sequence continues at coordinate 19,311,608 of CM075688.1, read as the reverse complement.
TATCTTGGCAATGGCATGCTTGTGCTTTCTAATAATTGGATATAAACTTCACATGTTTGATATATTGTTTCTCTATTTTTAGGTTCACCTGTGTATGTCAAAGGGTGAAGCTTTTCCAAGTCTTTATGGACAGCTTGACGTAAGAGGATTGAACTTCCAACTATCAGATGCTCCATCTTGTTTTACTGTATGTATCCCTTTCAACTGTATTAGGAATTTAGGATGTCTAGTTCAATTCCTTTTTTACGCTTGGAATTTTGTTTGTGATATATTTTTATCCCTTTTGAAAGGAAACTGAGCTATTATACAATCATTGTAATTTTTATGCTCAACAAAAATATACTTTATATATTTATTAGGGATATGCATGTAATATTCAGTTATTCAACAAGAGTTAGTTTGTTATCTTTTTTGTTATGATTGTCAGAAGTTAGTTAATTAGTCTTTGCTCTAACTAATTGTAGTTAGCTTCTGTTTTGTAATCACTTCCTGAGCCTATATAAACTTTCTTGTACCTATTCTCTCTTTTGGTGAAATAAGAATTCTCAGCCCTCATTTTTGTCTGTCAATTCTCTCAACTTTTCTCTCTTCTCTCAAACTCTACTAATATTCAAGAATTCCTAATGATTTTTATTTCGGAGGAGGGAATATGTTGGCACAACCCCCTGCTGTGTAGTCTTCTCTTTTAGTTGTTGTTTCTGCTGATGAGTAATATTTGTGTTGCTGAAACACTTGAAATCAAGGGATGTTCTCCTCTGTTGTGCTTGTACTTGCAGAACATATGGGGAAGTTTATGTTTCCGGGGTCAAAGTATATTTTTACACAATGCAAGTGGCTGGTTCGGCAGCATTCCTCTAGAAGCATCAGGAGATTTTGGTATTCATCCTGAGGAAGGAGAGTTTCATCTTATGTGTCAGGTACTTATTTATGTGTTCGTGCTTGTGTACAGAAATAACTAACTATTGTTACTAGATAGTGGGGTTACTAATAGTGGACTTGGGATTGTACTATGTCTTGACTGGATTAGTAGTACAAGTAGTTGCATTAGGTTATTGCATAAATGTAAGTAACATCTAATAATACATAGTTGACTTTCATTCTTTCATTTTTTCTGTCTAAAATTTTAAGGTTTTAACATGGTATCTGTTGAAATCAGAATATAATATTCTAATTTAGCAATACTAGTAGTTTATAAGCACATTATCTTTTTATTTTGAGGACACAAAATATTCTTTATTTGTGTATGTTGAAGTCAGAGAAAAATAGAGGTATAATAGATTGAAACTGGGTATGAATACATAGCGGAAACATGTTTATATAGACTTATTTCATAAATACATGAATATAAAAGATATTGTTTCCTATAATCTCAAAGATATTATATCACTGATTTGTTGAAAGAGACTGGTAAGACAACATGCAAGCCTGCAAGTACACCAATTGATCCAAACCTGAAATTGGGAAACGCAGAAGAAGATACTGCAGTTGACAAGGAAGTGTATCAAAGGTTAGTTGGTAGACTGATATATTTATCTCACACTAGACCTGATGTTGCATTCGCAGTGAGTCTAGTCAGCCAGTTCATGCTCCAGCTGAAGGAGCTTCACTTACAAGCTGCACTAAGAATTGTGCAGTATTTGAAAGGGACCTCAGGCAGGGGAATTTTGTTTAAACGAAATGGGAATGTAAATCTTGAAGAATATACGGATGCAGACTATGCAAGGTCAATTGTGGATAGGAGGTCAACTACGGGATATTGCACTTTCCTTGGAGGGAATCTAGGGACTTGGAAGAGTAAAAAACAAAGTGTGGTAGCCAGATCCAATGCTGAAGCAGAGTTCAGGGCAATGGCACAAGGGATATGTGAACTACTCTGGCTGAAGATTATCTTGAAAAACCTAAGGATAAAATCGGAGGAACCAATGAGACTTTATTGTGATAACAAATATGCTATTAGCATAGGTCATAATCCGGTGCAACATGATAGAACCTGAAGAAAGAGCTGAATATGCATGAATCCTTGTGTTTATTACAACCAAGGAGATATTATATATATACACTATACAATAGGTAAATACAAGGAAATGGGCTTAGACCCATATACTAAACTGTATCTAACACTCCCTCTCAAGCTGGTGCATATAAATCATATACACCAAGCTTGTTACAAATATAATCAATTCTAGGACTTCGTAATGATTTTGTGAAAACATCGGCTAACTGATCATAGGAATTAACAAACTGGGTAGAAATGGTTCCAGATACAATCTTCTCGCGAATAAAGCAGCAGTCTACTTCAATGTGTTTGGTCCTCTCATGAAATACTGAATTTGAGGCAATATGCAGGGCAGCTTGGTTATCATAGATTAGAGTCATTTGTGTAACCTCTCCAAATCTTAATTCATCAAGGAGCTGTTTGAGCCAAATAAGTTCACAAGTTGCTAAAACCATAGCTCTGTACTCGGCTTCTGCACTAGATCTTGCCACTACATCTTGCTTCTTACTTTTCCAAGAAATCAAGTTGTCACCAATAAAGACACAATATCCAGAAGTAGATTTCTTATCAATGAGAGAACCTGCATAATCTGCATCTGAGTATCCAACAACCTGAGTATGATTATTATGCCCATATAACAAACCTTTTATCGGGGCTCCTTTAATATACTTCAGAATGCGGATGACAGCATCCCAATGTCCAGTGCAAGGTGAATTAAGGAACTGACTTACCACACTAACAGCAAAGGATATGTCAGGACGAGTGACTGTGAGGTGGTTCAGTTTTCCAACCAGTCTCCTATACTTCTCAGGATCTAAAAGTGGCTCCCCCTGACTTGTTAGAAGTTTAACATATGGATCCATAGGTGTGTCATTGGGCTTGGAGTTCATTAGCCCAACCTCCTCTAAAATGTCCAATGCGTACTTCTTCTGAGAAATCACAATCCCATTATTAGATTTTGCTACCTCAATGCCCAGAAAATATCTAAGTTTGCCAAGGTCTTTCCTCTCAAAATGATGACAGCGATGTTGTTTTATCTGTGAAATTCCATGGGTATCACTACCTGTGATAACAATGTCATCAACATACACTATCATGTAGATGCAGCCACCTCCTGAATTACGATAGAACACAGAATGATTAGCTTCACTATGATTTATATCGAATTGTTGAACTACTTCACTGGATCTACCAAACCATGCCCTGGGAGACTGTTTAAGACCATATAAAGATTTGTGGAGACGACATACCAATCTAGAAGACTCCTCCTGAGCAACAAAACCAGGAGGTTGCTCCATATAAATCTCCTCATGCAAATCACCATGAAGGAAGACATTTTTTATATCCAACTGATAGAGGGCCCAATGACGTAGCGCAACTATGGCTAAAAAAAGTCGAACAGAAGCCATCTTTGCAACCGGAGACAAGGTGTCAGTATAGTCTAACTTGAATATCTGAGTGTAACCTTTGGCAACTAAACGAGCTTTTAGGCGATCAATAGTGCCATCAGGGCCCACTTTGATAGTAAAGATCCACCGGCAACCAACAACAGATTTTCCAGAAAGCAAAGAAGTAAGATCCCAAGTACCACTGTTCTAAAGAGCACACAATTCATCAAGCATGGCTTGCCGCCAACCTGGATGGGATAAAGCATCACTGACAGTTTTAGGAATGGACACAGTGGAAATAGAAGACAGACAACTATAGAAAGATAGAGACAACTGGTGATAACTCAAATTAACATAATGAAGGGAAGGATTACGAGTGGAGCGTGTACCTTTACGAAGAGCAATAGGGAGATCAGGCGCACATGGAGGAGCCAGAGTAGTTGGCGGCGGAGTAGAGTCAGTGGCTGGCCCAACGGGAAGTTGAACATGTTGGCGGCGATGATAAACCTGGAGAGGAGGTGGAGCAGGTGTCGGGTTGGTGGGTACAGCAACGGTATCTATGGGATGGAAGACAAAAGGAGAGGGGGGAGACATCAGACTCAGAAGAGGAGGAATTGGACGAAAAATAGAGAGAAGACTCAAAGAAGGTGACATCAGCGGAAATCAAGTAGCGACGAAGGGAAGGTGAGAAACACTTATATCCTTTTTGAGACCTAGGATAGCCTAAAAAGACACACTTGTGAGATCGAGGAGACAATTTATCAAAGACCTGGACTAAGTTTGTGAACAAAACAAGTGGAGCCAAAAACTCTAGGGGGTAAAGGATAAAGGGAATCATGAGGAAACAAAATAGAGTGAGGGATTTGATTGTGGAGGACAGAAGAAGGCATGCGATTGATAAGGTAACACGCAGTGAGAACAGCATCCCCCAAAAATATTGGAGGAACATGACCATGAAGTAAAAGAGTTCGAGTTGTTTCAAGAAGGTGACTATTCTTATGCTCGGTAACCCTATTTTGTTGAGGGGTATAGGGACAGGAAGTTTGATGAAGATTACCATGAGAAGACATGAAAGTCTGAAAAGATTGAGAAAGGTATTCACGAGCATTATCACTACGAAAAGTACAAATAGATGCACCAAAGTAAGTTTTTATTTCATTATAAAAAGCCTGAAAGATGGAAAACAACTCAGAATGATTTTTCATTAAAAATAACCAAGTACATCGAGAATAATCATCAATGAAAGTTACAAAATACTGAAAACCTAAACTAGACTTAACATGACTCAGACCCCAAACATCTGAGTGAACTAAAGCAAAAGGAGACACAACTCGTTTGGGGACACTCTGAGGAAAAGAACTACGACTATGTTTGCCTAATTGACACGACTCACAGGACAAATTAGACAACTTCGATAGACGCGGTACAAGGCACTGAAACTTGGTAAGACTAGGATGACCTAATTGAGAATGAACGAGAGCAGGGGAATCTACAACCGAGCCAACATAAGCAGACGTCCGTAGGTGATAAAGGCCATTTGGCTCACATCCGGTCCCAATTATCCGTCTTGAACTCCGGTCCTCTAAGAAAACAGAATCTTTAGTAAAGGAGACAAGACCCAGGAACATAAAGTACATTATCAACAGAGGGAGAAGGGAAAATAGGGACAGTACCAACACCATAAGAGGGGGCCCGAGAGCCGTTAGCCATAATGACAGAGGGTAAAAGACCAGAAGTTACAAGAGAAGAGAAAAGAGACTTATTACCAGATATATGATCGGTGGCGCCAGAGTCAAGGACCCAAGGGCCAAAAGAGGCAGAATGAGTGAGACCAGCAAAGGAAGAGCCCGTGTGTGCAACAAAAGCAGTGGAGTTAGAGACCTGACGTTCCTCGTACCATTTCAGAAAGTCGTTGAACAGAGCCGGAGGTCTAGAGCTACCAGAAGGGGTGACACAAGAATCAAAAAGAGCATTGGGGGTAGTTTGAGTAGCAGCAGTAGAAGCCGACTGGGGAGGACGACCATGCAGTGCATAACACCGGTCAATGGTATGACCAAGTTTGTGACAATGGTCACATCGAGAGCGACTTCGGCTAAGTTTGCGCGAACGATTACGATCATCACGCTGAGAGATCAAGGCAGAGGAGTCACCATGAAAAACAGAAGGAGATACGTCCGGTGATAACTTGCATGGTACACGCAACAGGGTGGACCAAGCAGAGTTCAGAGTAGGCACAGTCGGAGACCCCAAAATCTGATCACGAACAGAAGAATACTCATCAGGAAGTCCATATAAGGCCATCAACATAAAGAATGTCTGACGTTGCTCTAGTTCTTGAGCAGGAGTGGCAGCAGGAGGCAATAGTTCATTAAAGTCATGAAGAAGACCATGAACCTTACCCAAATATGGCCATGGGAGTGTCAAGGCGGCAGGGGCCAATGATGCTCAATATATTTTGGCACACGCCATAGAGGCACTGAGTATCATTGGTGTATGACAACCGAGTCTGTTCCCAAATGTCAGCGCAAGTGTTATGGGCCCGAAATATTTGCTTCAGAGAAGGATGAATAGTGGACTTTATAACACTACAAACTTGAGCATCCACTTTCGACCAGCGTGGGCGATCTTTCTCATCGATTGAGGCAACTGTCTGAGTGAGGTGATCAAACATAGTCTTGGCCCTTAAGCCAGAGCTTGATGTTAGAGGCCCAGGTATCATAGTTTGTGCCATCTAACTTGTCAATGGAGAGAGGCACATTGACATAGTTCGTGAACAAAGACGAGTCAGACCTTACGGAAGCCATGAGAGATAGATCGGAGGGAAAAAAGACAAAAAAAAAACACCCCAAAGGAGAGAGAAGACTGAAGACGAGGCCCGATGGAAGATCTGAGACCAAATCCAAGGAGAGGAGATCACGGCGAGTCTAATGCCGGCAAGCGCCGCCGGAGAGGGCGTTGGACGCGTGGCTGCCGAAGGCGCGAGGGAGAAGACAAGCGAAGCTTGTCTGTGCGCGTGGGGGCTCCGACAGAGGAGCGACGGGTGGCGCTAGAGTTGCCGGAGGGAGACGAAGCCGATGGCAGGGTCGCCGGCCTGAATAGCGGCGGTGGACGGCAACGGCGGCAGCGACGGAAAACAGCCAGAAATCAGAAAGAAACACGATTTCCGGAAAAAAAACTTAGGCAAGGATCCACCTGCCTCTAGATACCATGAAGAAAGAGCTGAATATGCATGAATCCTTGTGTTTATTACAACCAAGGAGATATTATATATATACACTATACAATAGGTAAATACAAGAAAATGGGCTTAGGCCCATATACTAAACTGAATCTAACAGAACCAAACATATTGAGGTTGACAGACATTTTATCAATGAAAAATTAGATAGTGGTCTGATATGCACTCCATATGTCTCCTCACAAGACAGCCTTGCAGATATTCTAACAAAGGGGCTGAACAGCAACATCTTTGAGAAGATTGTTTCCAAGCTGGGAATGGAGAATGCCTATTCACCAGCTTGATGGGGAGAATTTGTTTTATTGGCTGTTTTATTCCTGTCAGGATATATATTTTATTAGTTGTATTGTTTCCTTATTTAGCAGATTACAATTATTGTTTATGATGGGAATATCCCTGAATTATAGGGATTTGGTTGTCTAGGTGTTATTATTATTCTTCCTAAAATAGCTTCAGTCTTGTATATATGAATTGTATTCTCAGCATAATTCAATAAGAAAAATTATTCTACCTTAAATTCTGAGAATTTCCAATTGGAAGAGAGACCACTTATTAGTGATAGCTGGAGTCAAAATGATCTTGATGGTGACAGGTTTAATCACCGGAGAAAAGGTTTCATTAAAATCAAACCCAACAACTTCATGAAAACCTTTTGCTGCACGACAGGCTTTATGTTTGTTAATGGTAGCATCAACATTTTCTTTTATGCTAAAGACCCATTTACAATCAACAGGATGTCTGTTGGGTGGTAGGGGCACTAAATCCCATGTATTATTTTTCTGTGAAGCTTCATATTCTTGTTGCATGGCCTACCATTTAGGATTGTGTTAGCATGTTTGACAGATTTAGGTTCGTAGTGAGTTATAAGAATAGAAGGATGAATTTTGTATTGGTGTATTGATGTATTCCAGATTTTGGTTAACAATTAAAGTGGTTTTCCAACACTTGTACTGATGCGGATTGGGTTGGATCTCTTGAGACATGAGGTCCTCTTTCATGGGAACTCTTTGGAGGAAATCTCATTTCATGTTAAAGCAAGAACTAGAATGTTGTTGCAAAGATCAAGTTCCAAAGCTGAATACTAAGCTATGATTCTCACTGCTTGCAAACTCATGGTTGAAACAACTTTTATAAGTTACAATTGTGTGAGCTGAAACTATGAAGTTAATTTGTGACTATTAGATGACTCTCCACATTTCATCTTGTCAGAAGAATTGGCTTTGATGCCTTTCTGATTTCATTCTCCCAAATAAATAGTACAAGGCTATTTTGAGTAATTTAGGACAGAATAATTCTAATTCCTAATACACTCTAAATTAGGAAGCCTAACTATATGTAATAAATAAATTGATTCCTATTCCTAAAATATATAATATATGATAGGAAACAGTAACAGTAATTTATTCCCTCATTAATACATCTAACTCAATCTTCCATGAACAAATCAAACATGTAGAAATTAACTATCACTCCTTTCATGATTGCTTTTGGAGAAATTAAAACATACTTAATTCAAATGATCAAGAATTAGCTGATTTGTTCTCACGGAGGGGGACCAAAAATATCTTATATGTGCCGTAAGCCGGATGCTTTTGATTTTTACTCTTCAGCTTGAGGGGGAGTGTTGGAACTTGGAATTACTATCCCACTTTCCAATTAGCTTTAGTTCATTGTAACCTAGGAAATTGAGATAGTTTAATTACCTTTCGTTATGAACTGCTTTCTGTATTAATTATTTCCATGTATATATCATTTAACTGAATGTGAATTGTGCTCTCAGTAATATTCACTTCTAATCAGTCTTCTCCTATTTTTATCTTCAACTATTTTTACCTCATTAAATTTCATGAAGTATAGTTGTAATTCCTTTCATCTGCCCTAATACTTTGTACCAATTTTCCAGGTTCCCAGTGTTGAAGTGAATGCTTTGATGAGAACTTTCAATATGAGATCTCTCTTGTTCCCAGTATGTTCCCTTGAGTTCAATGCAATAACTTGACACTTAAAGCTTTTGAATAGATTTGATCATTTTCATCTTTTTTCTTGAGTTCAATGAGTTAGTATTAGCTTATCCAATACTAACCTTGTCTGTCTAATCTTTTTCATAATTAAAGCTTATTGATCACAGTTAGCAGGATCAATAACTGCTCTATTTAATTGTCAAGGCCCACTGGATACTCCTATATTTGTGGGAACTGCAATGGTTTCTAGGACACTCTCTTGTCATGTTGACAGTCCTACAACTGTAGCATCAGAAGCACTTGCCAAAAGTAAGGAGGCTGAAGCATTAGCAGCATTTGATTGCATACCATTTTCACATGTATCTGCCAATTTCACTTTCAACACTGATAACTGCGTAAGTTGAAAGTGGTAATAATTTTGCACAGTAGTTCAGAGCTGTGATTCGTTGTTTATGTTTTGTAACATTTCCTCTGCATAGCACAGATTGCTGATTTGTATGGAATTAGGGTGAGCCTTGTGGATGGTGGTGAAATTCGAGGGGCTGGGACTGTATGGATATGCTCTGAGGTATATTGCTAACTTTGAACTATTAAAAAACATGTATTTCTTTTCTTCTTTTCTAAAGCATGAGATAGCATGCTTTTATTAAGCAAATAGTTAGCCCTTAGCATTTTCTTTATCCATTCCTCTTGAATACATAAATGATAGATGCGTTACCATGTCCATGAAATGGTGGATCACCATTGTATTTGCCCACTTTATGAGTCTCTAATTATTATGTGGGGGGAGGAAGGATTTCTTGTAAGTTTTGGCACAGCCATGTAATATTGCCACTATTATACACACTCATTCTATGACTGTTTTCCAGGTAGGGGAGGAATTTTATCGATAAATTATTTGCTTTTTCTGTCACCTGTTTGCTAAGGATACTAATTTATTCTTTCCCACTCACTTTAAATGTCTTCCATAATCCATATGACAGAGTCAAGTGATAATATTACACCTAAAGGTGATGATTCTCACCGACAAAAATCAGGATATTAGTAGGTTTCTTTGATTTGACTAAAACAAAAATTCAGATTGTGAATATCTTTTCCTATGTGTATGCCTTCACATTATTTTTTTCCTACAATTTGCGCCTCATCCGTATTCCCTGCTAATATATACTATTTTGTTCTCAGGCAGAGGATGATGAGACAGCAATAGATGCAAACTTCTCTGGAAGTTTGGCTCTTGAAAAAATTATGCTTCGCTATATTCCAAGTTATCAGCAGTTGATGCCACTCAAATTTGGGGTTTTAAATGAAAACACAAAACTTTCAGGATCTCTATCAAGACCGTAAGATTATTCCTTTTTCAGTTTCAATTAGTTTATATTGGTTAAGATTCAGTAATATTGTTTCTTATTATATATTTATAAAAGGTTTAAAATTGCGGTTGCGGGTATCATGGCTGTGCCCATTACGGTTGTTGTGATGCGGATTGTGGCTGTTGCAACATGAATTTATTATATGTTTACGCTGAATGTAAAAAAGAATTTTAGGATTATTCTAATTATTGTGATATATTTTTTTATTGGTAAGATAACATATGACTATAACTATTTAATTATGTACATTAAGAAGTTTAAAATAGAAGATTATAATCTAAATTTATTATTATTTTGAAAAAAAAAAAGAATAGAACAGTGTTATGTTTCCGTTGCGGCTCCATTGTAGTTCCGTCGCAGATATATTGTGGATACATTGCAGAATTTGGTGTGATTCAAAATCACACCACAATTGTGGGTTGATGCGGTTGTGGAGCAGACCGCAACAACAATATTGCGGCTGCAATTGCAGACCACAATTTAAAACCAATTATATATATATATATATAGCAATCATTTCTCCACTGACTGATCATGGATATCTCTAGTACTTTGAGCTGGTTTGTCCCGACCATTTAATATTTCTTTCCTGTCTCAATGAGTTGTTTTATCAATTTTTTATTTTAATTGCAGGAGGTTTGATATAAAATGGACTGCATTGACTGCAGAAGGTTCCTTTAGTGATACTAGAGGAGATATCATAATCTCACATGATTTTGTTAGTGTTAATTCTACTTCAGCTGCATTTGATTTGTATATGAAAGTTCAAACATCTCATTCTGATAATTTTTCTCTTAAAAGAGAAGAGTTTTATGCACCCAGAGCCATTCCATTTGATGAAGTTGAGTTTGATTTGTGCATGCGTGGATTTGAATTTCTTAGTTTGGTTACTCCTTATACATTGGATTTTCCAAGACCATTGAATTTGAAAGCAACTGGAAGAGTCAAGTTTCAGGGAAAGGTTTTAAAACCTTGTTCCACTAGTATTGAACAAAGTTTTGACGAGAACAAGAAGCATGTGCAGATGTTGAAGAAAGGAAGCGCAGATAGTCTTGTTGGTGAGGTTTCAATCTCTGATCTCAAACTGAATCAATTGATGCTTGCGCCTCAGTTGTTTGGGTCATTGAGTGTTTCTCCTGAGTATATCAAGGTGATGGATCAAATTTTCTCTTCCCAAAAAATGTTTCATTTTGAGATTATTATGAATTTAATAAGCTTTTTTATAGTGTCACGTTGTGGTACAATCATGTACAAGGATTCTGATAGTAACTAGAATACGAATGTAAAACTAAGGGTGTGTTTGATATCTACCAAGGTATATGGCAATAAAACATGACAGGACAAATTTTTAAGTTACATGATAACTTTTTATCTTGTACATTGTTGGTTGAATAATAAACAACACGAGGAAACATGCTTTGCTTATGATTGTTTCACTTAGTAAAAAAAGTTTTAGCTATTCTTAAAATAAGAGAAACAGAGGAATAATTGACTAAAACTATGTATTTGAATATACAGGGGAAACATGTTTATATAGGTTGATAACATTGATTATACATAAATAGAGAGTATTGTTTCCTTTAAATAAATGATAATGTGCCTATAAACTAAGATTATTACTAAATGAACATATTATATTCTGATTTTCAACACTCACCCTCAAGGTAAAGCTTACTAATCATTTTTAGCTTGTTACAAAATTTATTCCAAAACAAAAAACATAAAACTTGAGCTCAACTAAAAAGGATAATAGTTTTGAAGGACAAAAGGATGTTGGTGAAGTTAGGGAATATTGCCAAAAAGGATTGTTGGAATATCCATTAGCTTAAGAAAGTCAAAGCCAACATTTGGAAGCTTCAAATAAATATTAGTGAACATCCAAAATTATTTGAATTGAAAACATGCAGAAAAAAGACCGTGTTAGGATAGGCGACAAGAAAGATTTTTGTCAAAAGATGAGTGGCGAGGATAAGGCGGTGACTAGAAAACACACTGATAAGAACGACAATAAGATAGACAGCAAGACAATTGTTCAAAATGTTGCAAAAGTGAGAGAAATAGCATTTTTAAGTAAACACAAGACAAATGGTTGTTGGATACATAGGTGAGCCTATGAGGAGAGGCACGACATGAGACGTTGCTCCATGCACTGCCACATGCTAAAATGGTTGTTGTTTGGCTGGGTTCGTGCATCACAAAAAAACCGCGGAAGGGTGAGTCTGTAAGTTTGTGGGGTCTCGGTGGCTGGATTTGTATAGATCTGCCTCCGAAGATTTTGTTAGTGGTGATCTTGGTTGGAATGGTGTTGGCCGGAGCATGGGACATCGAACACGCTTGAACAAGTTGGTAGCAGACAAAAGCGAAGCAGAAAAGGAAAATATATAAAAAGGATTGTTGGAAGATGGAGAAAAGGTTTCATGTTCAGAAGAGGAGCAGGAGCAACAAGCAAAACGAACTCATCGGGCATTGCTCCTGACAAGGGATGTTTTTTCAGTATTCTTTCTACCCGGTTCTGATACCATGTATGCTAAAATGAGAGAAATGTAATAATTGATTAAAACTGGTGTTTGAATACACAGCGCGGAAACATGTGTATATAAATTAATAACATTAATGGTAAATAAATAGAGAATATTTATTACTTCTAAATAAAAGATAATGTGCCTATAAACTACTATTATTACTAAATCAGAATATTATATTATGATTTTTAACAGCTATCAACATAGAGTTTTAAGTCTAGGTCAATTCATCCAGACGTGAATTATCTTACGTGTTCATATTTCTCCTTTGTACAACATATAATATAATTTATATTTATATTTTATTCCAAAAGGAAATTTACCCCATAATCTCCATATTTCAAAAATTTATGGAAGGTAGATATCTTTATGTCTGCAAGTTTTGGATATCCTTATGGGAAACAATTTCAGATTGTCTGGCTTTATTTTTCTGACTTCCATTTAATTCTTTATTGAGTGTAGTTGAATGCCTCTGGTAGACCTGCTGAAAGTCTTGTGTTGGATTTTGTTGGGCCACTACAGCTCAGTGGTGAAAGTCGTCTGAAAAGTGGACAACAGTTGTGCATTTCCCTTAATAACGGGCAGTTGAGGGCTAAGGTAGATTTTCGGCCGTGTCATTCAGCTAGTTTGGAGGTACTTATATTTAAATATTAGGTCCAATGTTTAAAAATAGATATTTTTGTTTCTATGCTGGCATATTTTTTGGCACTCAATATTAACTCAAGTTAATATTGAAAATCATTCTTTTCACTGGTCTTGCTTTTTGTGGGCCGTAATTGTAGGTATGGCATTTTCCACTTGATGAGCTGGAGCTTGCTTCTTTCAAGGGAACTATACGGAGGGTAAGCTATAATATTACCTCTTTGCCTTCATAATTATATCATCCTTATTCTTTCCAGTACCCTTTTATGCACCATTTTGATCATAATGATGTTGACGTGGTTTAGTCAGGCAGATAACACAGTTCAATATTCTGTTCTGCAGGAGTTATTTATCTTGAGGTTTGACCCTAAATTGTTGATAGAGTAAATGTGAAAGGGCTTTATGGATAAGAAATGATTATTAGTAGTTGATAACCATCTCTAAATCTTAAACTGCTAGAAGATCAAGCAATGGTTATTTTGTAGTTAGTATCTCTAACACACTAGGACTTAAAGAATGTACAGAAAACAGTAGGTTCTAGTCATTGTTAAGGACCAGCATCCCAAAAGCTCAAGTAATTAGGAGAAAGTTTCGAATATTTTTATTAATGAGGAGATACCTGTTATAGTGATAAAAAAGAATATAATTTTATTTTAATTATATTAAAGGTATGACAGTTTTTCTTTTTATATTTGAAAATTGGCACATAAACCATAATTTATAAAAATAGTTTTAAAATAAAATTCTTTAAAAGTAGACTGTATCTAAGATGGACTGTGTGGTTTCTCTATAATGTTGATTTTTTTTTTTTTGGTTTTCAATTACAACGAAAATCAAACTTTGGATTTTTGGGAAAAGAAAAGTGGACATAAAATGGAGGAACCCTTTCTATAGCAGTATAGATATTTCTAAGTTAGAACTCAGAAAAGATGCACAGAGATGAAAGATTAACACAATGCACAAAATATTGAGGAAAGTTATTCTAATATGAAACTTTTGATGTTTCTATCAGATTCATTGTTCTTTTTTTACCTCTTCACTACTCCCTTTTTATATGCAGTCCTGCCTGAACGGTGCCTTGGTCAAGGCATTATTTAATGAAAATAATGTGGTGTTTTTTGTTGGAAATCCTACATCAACTAGTGTTATAGCCAAATAATAGTATATAAGTAAGCTGCAAACCTTACTTTACATGCCGGTTTTGTGAGATTGAATTAGGCTCGATTTCACCATTTCTAATATGGTATAAGAGTCTATCCTAGTGATTTGTTGTTGTTGGACCTATTGTGCCACTCACTATTGAATTGCTGTTAGAACATTTATAAATGTTAAACTTCACGCTCGAGATATCTCGTCCTCGGTGTGGGATGTGTGTTAGAGATCCTGCATTGTCTAGAGATATACCAAATAATAGTATATAAATAAGGCGCAAATGTCACCTTACAGACCGATTTTGTAAGGTTGAGTTACGTCTAATTTCACCATTTCTAATATTTTTCAATTGATTGCCTTTTTTTTTGTCAGGCAGAAATCCAACTTAATCTTCAAAAAAGAAGAGGACATGGAATCATATCTGTACTTCGGCCAAAATTCAATGGAGTGCTTGGTGAAGCCCTAGATGTGGCAGCTAGGTGGAGTGGAGATGTTGTGAGTTCCTAAGCTCATTCTCTTATGTTGAGAAGTGAAAGCAAGAATTGAATTTGTGTGTCCATGTCCCAACGTAGTGTATTATTACCATGTGGGTAATAATTACAAAGAGAATAATTGCCTATTATTATAGTTATGTGAATCTATAATTTCTTAATGACCTTAATTAAGGATATAAAAATATAGGAATTGTGTGTAGTAGGTAGCCTACACATTGATATATTTATAATCATCTGTACAAGATAATTAAGGAAACAATAAAATAAAATCTCTACATATTTATACTCTTTCCCTATTCACATATAATTAAATCATATTTGTAATATTCTCCCTTAAGTTGGAGCATATATGTCATATGTTGCAAGCTTGTTACAAATATAATCAATACAAGACTCCTAGAGAGATTTTGTGAGCATATCTCCCCAGTCCCAGTTGATCACCGGAGTTGACAAAATTAGTAATGATTTCTCATAAGAGTACTCTCTCTCTCACAAAGTGACAATATATCTTTGTTGTATTAGAGTCTACTCTAGATCCATTAAACAAGTCGCCCATCATATTATTCATGCACCAAGCCCAATAATGTTGGGAATAAAGGGATGTATTAGAAAAAACCCAAGTCCTACTTCGACTAGAGATGCAAGACTTGAACATAATAAATGTAGGGATTCCCTTTGGTCTTTAGGGATTTGAATATAATTGACACATACAAATAGAGATAATTAATATTATTGATTTTATTGACTTTTTAAACAAATGTTACTAATTTGCCAATTTTATCCTTATTAATGCACTACTATTAATAAAAACACAAATATTTAGAGCATCTAATAAGGAAAACTAGTAAAAATATAAATTAAATACTACGTAGAAATTGGGATATGCTTTATGAAAAAGAGTACCAATTCTTTTAAAATGGTGCCTTGGACCACAGGAAATATTATTCTATTTTGATTTTCAACAATCTCCATTATTCAATGACTTCTACTGTGTTGAATCTTAGGCTTGTCAATATTTTGTGTCAATTTTTGTATTATATTTTAAGAGTAAATGAGATTATGTTGTGGTTATGTTGCACTAGTAAAAACTGCTTTGGAACGCACATTATGTTATAGTTGTTACTGATTGTCAGTTGATGTTCTATTCAGATTACTATTGAAAAAACTATTTTGGAACAAAGCCACAGTTATTATGAAATGCAAGGTGAATATGTATTACCTGGTACTCGAGATCGTAACCCTGTTGACGTAAAAGGGGACGGCTTCTTAAAAAGGTTCTTGTCTGGGCATCTTGGTAGTGTTATATCATCAATGGGCAGGTGGAGAATGAAACTTGAAGTTCCAAGAGCTGAGGTTGCTGAGATGCTTCCTCTTGCAAGGCTTCTTTCACGAAGCATGGATCCTGCTGTTCTTTCAAGATCAAAGGTTGTATTATGCTTTATATATCATTAATTAATTGTTATATTCTAAATCAGTTGATTTAAATACTTGCTAATGATTTTATCTTTGTAACATGAGTGTATTTGGAAAAGCTGAAAAATTAGATTATTTTATAATCGATTATAATCAGAATAAATTTGAAAAGTGGTTTGAAAATAATTAATCTTGTTTGAATGCAAAAAAAATAAAAATAAATTATAGAGTGAAGGAATGTGAAAATAACTGAATGAAAAATAAGCTGTTAAAAAATAATCATAAACTACAAATTTCCAGCTTCTTAAAAACAACTTATTTTTCAAAGAATATCTTTTTCTAAATTTAAATTGGATTCCCAAGCATCCACTTTATTTTTCAAAACTGCTTATAATAAAAAGATATATTATAATCTAAATTATAAGCTTACCCAAAGATGCGAGTTTGTCTATTTGGTGCTATTGAAAACCATAAATATCACCTTTTTACTCTTTAAGGTTTCAAATTTAATTGAATGTACTTTGGACTCGTTGCCTTCCCTGCTCCAACCCACACCAAAAGCATTTTTTCCCCCAAAAAAATGTAGATATAGTGCTGGAGGACAGCCAAATTCTTTCAGGTTCTTCATGATGGTGGCTTTTATTGTTTTGGTGGATTGAGTTTGATTCAAGTACAAGTTTGGTAGTGATATTTATCTTTTTCTTGTTAAAAACTTTAAATGCTACCATTGAACTCTTGAATCTTAATATTCTTCTTTGTTAGATAACATGAATATTTGCGTCCTATGAAGATGGAATGAGACTTCTTTATCCTTGATTTTGTATCAATTTTAAGCATTAAATATTAAAAATGTAGTTATCAAACTCTAGCATCTAAATGGCTTGAGGACAGAGAAACCCAGGTAAATGAGAGCTGAACTCTATTAGGGGGGTTAGTTCATTTCCATTCTTATTCAAGGAGTTGTATGATATGATCATTTTCTTAAATAAGACATAAAAGTCTAGGAGAGGTTTACTTGTGTCATACTGTAATTCTCAGAGTTTAGGGTAGAATAGTTTTTCTTATTGAATTATGCTGAGAATACAATTCATATATACAAGACTGAAGCTAATAGGGAAGAATAACAATAACCACCATATCCCTATGATTCAGGGATATTCCTATCATACACTATAATTTTAATCTCCTAAATAAGGAAACAATACAACTAATAAAACATAGACCCTGACAGGAATAAAACAGGTAATAAAACAGATTCTAATAAAACAGATTCTAACACTCCCCCTCAAGCTGGTGAATAGGTATTCTCAATTCCCAGTTTGGAAACAATCTTCTCAAAGATGTTGCTGTTCAACCCCTTTGTTAGAATATCTGCAAAGTTGTCTTGTAAGGAGACATATGGAGTGCATATCAGACACTATCTAATTTTTCTTTAATAAAATGTTGTCAACCTCAATATGTTTGGTTATATCATTTTGCACTAGATTATGAGCTATGCTAATAGCAAATTTTTTATCACAATAAAATCTCATTGGTTCATCTGATTTTATACTTAGGTCTTCCAAGATAATCTTCAGCCAGAGTAGTTCACATATCCCTTGTGCCATTGCCGTTCAGCACTGGATCTGGCTATCACACTTTGTTTTTTACTCTTGCAAGTCACTAGATTCCCTCCAAGGAAAGTGCAATATTCCGTAGTTGACCTTCTATCCACAATTGACCCTGCATAGTCTGCATCTGTCTATGCTTCCAGATTTACATTCCCATTTCGTTTGAACAAAATTACCCTGCCTAGGGTCCCTTTCAAATACTGCACAATTCTTAGTGCAGCTTGTAAGTGAACCTCCTTCGACTGGTGCATGAACTGGCTGACTAGACTCACAGCGAATGCAACATCAGGTCTAGTGTGAGATACATATATCAGTCTACCAACTAGCCTTTGATACACTTCCTTGTCAACTGCAGTATCTTCTTCTACGTTTCCCAATTTCAGGTTTGGATCAATTGGTGTACTTGCACGCTTGCATGTTGTCTTACCAGTCTCTTTCAACAAATCAGTAATGTATTTCTGTTGAGATATGAATATCCCCTTTTTAGAATGGGCCACTTCAATTCCCAAAAAATACTTCAATTTTCCCAAGGTCTTAATTTCAAATTCCTTGGCTAGATGTTGGCCTAACAATCGTTGCTCTTCCTCATCATCACCTGTCACTATAATATCATCCACATAAACCAGTAACATTGTTACTCCCCTTGACTTAGACTGTTTAATGAACAGAGTGTGGTCTCCTTGACTTTGTTTAAAGCCTAAACTTATCATAACTTTAGTAAACCTTCCAAACCACGCTCGTGGTGATTATTTCAGCCCATACAATGCCTTTTTTAGCTTGCAAACAGTGTTGACAGCTGTTTTTTTTACCATATCCAGGGGGCAATTCTATGTAAATCTCCTCTTCAATTTCTCCATGGAGGAAGACATTTTTAACATCAAATTGTTGTAAGTTCCAACCATAATTAGCCGCCAGGGACAATATCACCCTAACTGTATTCATTTTTGCAACTGGAGCAAATGTTTCCATGTAATCCACTCCATAGATTTGAGTGAATCCCTTAGCTACTAACCTTGCTTTGTACCTCTCAGTGGATCCATCAGCCTTGTATTTTATAGTATATACCCACTTGCACCCCTACTGGTTTTTCCCCATTTGGGAGAGCAACCAAATCCTAGGTACTATTCTTCTCTAATGCTTCCATTTCCACATCCATGACTTGTTTCCATTTTTTATCACTCAATGCCTCAGATAAAGAGGTAGGTGTTGTTGTAGTGTTTAGGCTTGTGAGGAAGGCTTTATGGGTAGGTGAAAAGTTTCTAAAGGATAGATAATTGGCTAGAGGGTACAGTGGTTTGGTGGTACATTTCCTGGTTTCTTTCCTAAGGACAATTGAAATACCTAGATTCTCATAAAGTAGTGCTGGACTGGTTTCAAGTTCTTGTACAATTGGGAAATCAAAGGTTGATTTAGTGGAGATTAAAGGATCAGGGGTAGTTACCTCATGTAATGTTGGGTTGGATTGTTGGACATGGATAGATTCTGGAATGGCCTTTGTCTTCCTTGTATAAACCAATCCTTTTCCAAATCTTACATCAGTTCCATGTTGAATGGATTTAGTGGGTTCCTTCTCAGTTGTTACACCTTTAGTCCCTATTTCTGATCCCAAGTTTAAGTCAAGGAGCATAAGAAGATCCTCTTCCTTTCTTGTAGTCTCCCCCTGAGGATGATCTTGGTGGAAGTAGCTTTTGTACTAAAAAAAGGTGACATCTCTAGACAAGAAAATTTTTTGTCATGGTGGGTGATAGCATTTATATCCTTTTGTGTGGATGAGTATCCTATGAAAACACATTTTAAGGCTCTAGGATCAAGTTTACCTCTATTACTACTATGGACATGGACAAAAGACACACACCCAAATATTCTTGGAACAAGTTGATTGGATGTGGAAACATTAGGATAAAAGGAGGGCAAAACCTCCATAGGGCTTTTTGAGGCTAGAATACTAGAAGGTAGTCTATTAATTAGATAACATGCAGTAAGAACAGTCTCCCCCCAAAACCTTTTAGGAACCTTATGTTGAAAAAGAAGAGCCCGAGTTTGATCTAGTAGGTGACCATTTTTCCTCTCAGCAATCCCGTTTTGACACAGGATGACTCATGAATGATACCTTCCTTTTGACAAAAGGAAATAAGCCCATGATTAAAGTAATTTTTGACATTATCGGATATAATCCTCTTAATGCTAACTCCAAACTGATTTTTTACCATGGAGAAAAAACACTGAACCACATAGCTGGTTTCAAATTTTTGTTTTAGTAAGAAAACCCATGTGACACGAGTACAATCATCTATAAAGGTGAGGAACCAATAGGCACCAGAAACATTTGGAACAATTGAGGGACCCCACACATCAGTATGAATTAAATAGAAGGGAAAAATGCTCATATTATTACTAACTGGAAAAAGTACACGCTTGTGATTAGCAAACTCACACACTTCACAATGGAGACTTTCCACATCTAATTTGCTAAAAAGGGAAGGGAATAACAATTTTATGACTCTAAAGGAAGGATGTCCAAGACGACAATGATGTATTCTCCCTGTTGGTCTTTATTGACTCAGAATTTAGGGTAGAATAATTTTTTCTTATTGAATTATGCTGATAATACAATTCATATATACAAGACTGAAGCTAATGGGGAAGAATAACAGTAACCACCATATCCCTGTGATTCAGGGATATTCCTATCATACACTATAATTGTAATCTCCTAAAGAAGGAAACAATACAAATACAACTAATAAACTAATAAAATAGATTCTAATAAAACAGATTCTAACAATAATTAATTATTATTCTTAGAACAAACATCTATCTCCTAAGTTATTGTTTCTGCTACAGATTATTCTTTGAGAAGTCAAGTGTTGGAAGCCGTGATTAAATTTATTAACCTTACTTGATTTAAAGAAAGTAATCCCATAAATAAGAAAATGACAAGAATATACTATAGGCTTGAAAAATCTGAATTTATAAACATCATATCACCATGCTTCTGTTTCTAATCAGACAAATTAATAGATCATTCAAGTTTCAGTAACATTTGAAATAATTTTTTCCCTGTGATTGTCTGTAATATGTTTGCACATATATATCTGCTGAACATTTTTAATGGTTGTCAGTTGTTTATTACATATATAGAGCTTGAGGAAAGATAATGGTTTAATGATCGTCACCTTCAAACCTGTGGTTCATCCTGTATACTTGGATTTTTAAGAAATACACTACTGATTATGCATGTTACCATGCCATTTGTAGGATCTTTTTATTCAAAGTTTGCAGTCAATGGGATTATATTCTATGAGCACTCAACAACTGCTCGAGGTATCATCAAGCAATCATATTTTATTTTCCTTTCAAAAGCCACAATATACTTGATGCATCTGAGTTTGTGCTCCCAACATGAAGTAGGCATGTAAAGCTTATTTTATTAAGGAAAAAGCTTAGATTTAATTTTTTAGGTTTTTTGTATATTCCAATAATAATTGGAGTTTCACCATGATAAGCTATGTAATAAAGATTTGCATTAAATGTCAACAAAGATTACCAAAATAAAACTCAAATTCTGATAGGAGAACTACACCAAAAGTACCTATCAAATTGTATCTACACATTTATTATTATGTATTAATTCATAAAATTCACAATCCAAATGATATCACTGCAAAAATTGAAGTTTCTTTATAAGTCATTAATGATATTTAATTTCCAGTTAATAAGGGGGCTTCATGCTCTGTCAAATGATGTTCTTGAAGATTTGAGCCTTCCTGGTTTACTTGAACTCAAAGGTCACTGGCATGGTTCTCTCAATGCCAGTGGTGGAGGGAATGCGGACACCCTGGTAAAAGTTTATTGTTTGCATTAATGGAAGTTAGTGTAAATCATCTACTTGTTTAAGATAGACTTTCTATTCAATTACATTTCAGGCAGAATTTGACTTTCAAGGGGAGAATTGGGAGTGGGGAGAATACAAAACTCAGTGTGTCTTGGCAGTTGGTACATATAGTAATGATGATGGCCTGCACCTTGAGAAAATATTTATCCAGAAGGATAATGCCACAATTCATGCTGATGGAACTTTGTTAGGACCTAAATCCAACCTTCATTTTGCAGTCTTAAATTTTCCTGTTAACCTGATACCAACAGTAGTTCAGATCATTGACTCTACAGCAACACATGTTCATCCTCTTTGGCAATTGTTAGCACCCATTAGCGGGATCTTGCATATGGAAGGAGATCTTAGAGGAAGTTTAGCAAAACCAGAATGTGACGCTCAAATTAGGCTCCTTGATGGTGCCATTGGTGGAATTGTTCTTGAACGAGCAGAAATTGTGGCCTCTCTAACCTCAAATGGTCGTTTTGTATTCAATGCTAAATTTGAACCTTTGGTCCAGAATGGTCATATACTAATACAAGGAGCTATTCCTGTTACTTTTTTTCAAAGTAACATGTTGCAGCAAGATGTAGAATTGGATAAGAGAAAGGCTACTTGGGTTCCTGAATGGGTGAAAAAGAAGACCACAGGAACCACCAATGATGCCATTGTTTCTAGACACAGAAATGAAGAAGGCTGGAAGACTGAATTAGCTGAAAGCCTTAAAGGTTTAAATTGGCAAATTTTAGATGTTAGAGAAGTCAGGGTTGATGTTGATATAAAAGACGGCGGAATGATGCTTGTAACGGCTTTAACTCCTTATGCCAACTGGCTTCATGGCAGTGCTGATATCATGCTTGAGGTGGGTGAGGTCAATAATTTTTGTTAAATAATTATTTTTACTTCTCTGAAGTATTGTCATGTGGATTGACTTAACAGGCCAGAGGTACAGTTGACCAACCAGTGCTTAATGGATATGCATCATTCCGTAGGGCATCTATATCTTCACCCATGCTACGAAATTCACTAATCAACTTTGGTGGAATTGTGCACATGAAATCAAACAGGTTATCCATCACCTCACTGGAGAGTAGGATAGGCAGAAAAGGAAAGCTGCATGTGAAGGGGAACCTTCCCCTCCGAACTAAGGAAGCTGCCCTCAATGACAAGATTGAATTTAAATGTGAAGTTCTAGAAGTGCAGGCAAAAAATATTTTAAGGTTGTTTTTCTAACTTGTAGCACAAGGGATCTAACTTATGTCTCGACTTATTGATGGATGGATGTAGCTGATGTGATAACTAAATCCCAAATACTATTGAATTTTGACTATGTAACTTTTATTTTATTATTTTTCTTAAATGATACTTATTTAAAAAAACCAACTTTTGTCAGTGGCCAGGTCAACTCCCAGCTGCAGATAACGGGTTCCATATTGCAACCTAACATTTCTGGAAATATAATACTTAGTCATGGAGAAGTATATTTGCCACATGATAAGGGTGGTGCTGCTTCTAATAAGTTCCCATTATATCAGTCTGAACTTCCTGGAGGTGGTGATGATAAATCATCTGTTTCAAGATATATTTCACAGTATGTCGGCTCAGAGTTTGCTTCTCCGATGGCTAAAATTTCTCAATCCTCTGGCTCTGGTACTACTTTACATGTTCATTGGTTTAGTGTGTGTGGTCTTCTCCCATTTCCTTAGAACAATGCTATATAAATGGAATTGACTTGCTTATTATTGTACATGTATCCATAGTAGTCAAAAGCGTGCTATAGCGATGGAGCAGACCCTCACTGCTCTGGAGGTGGCTGTCGCGGCGTGGATGGAAGCAGCGGCGATAGCGCTGCCTTTTGCGGGCGGAGTCGCGAAGAATAGCAGCAAAATTGAAGTCCGTGCGGCGCTCAGAGAAGATGATGGAGAACGAACCAGCTTTTGCATGTTTTACTGTTTTTTTTTTTTTTTAAAAACATAAAACTGAAAACGACGTCATTTTCCCTTTTTACCCGTGAGCAACGTCTCTTCGTTTGGTCTTTCTTGTGCTGTTTCTTCTTGGTTCATCCTCCAGCACTGTTTCTTCTCCAACAAGCACGTCACCGCCGTTGCTTCCTCGACAAGCCTTGTTGCCACTGCTTCTCCGGCGAGCCTCGCCACTGTCGATTCTTTGGCGAGCCTCGCCACTTCTTTGTTACCATCCTCTAGTTCTCCTTCTTCACTAAGTGCTTCTTCAACTCCTCTTTTTTATTCAGTTTTTCTCCCTTTTAATATGGCTTCACAGTCAACTTCTTCAATAATATATATATATATATATATATATATATATATTATACTTCCTTCCAATTAATTTTTTTTCAGCACATATATGTTATATGCATTTACAAATATATATTTATGTAGGTATCTAAATGGCAGTCATCCCGTTCCCACTATACTGCTATAGCGTTTTTGGAGGGTGATGGCTCCATTCCTCTATCCATTATTAACTACTATGCATGTATCACTCTCATGCCCCTTTCTATAACATTAGAGTTGACTTTGGATGTCTGCTATCCCACAATCTGATGATTCTGCATGTATTTGACCTAAATCATGCATATTTGATGAAGAGTAAAGAGCAGAATAAAGATTAAATAAAAATAAATCATAATAAATATTACAGATATGATTTGATTATATTAAGCAGTATATTACATATATTATTTGATTACATTAAGTAGTATATTATTGTTAAGGATTTAGTCATTATTTACATTTATTTTGTTTCCCTTTTATTGTACCTATCACTCATTATAAATAAGATTTCTATGTGTGCTCCATACACACAATTATAGTAATAAACTCTTTTATGGTATTAAGAGCTTAGGGTTTTGATCTCTCTCTCCTTTTTATTATTTTTTTTTCCAGTGCCGTACACTGCGAAGTCCGAAACAACCACTTCTGGTGAGACACACCCGCTGTGCAACCTACCGTTAGAACCACCTCTCTCCGACAACCATTTCCAACACCAGATCGCCACCTCTCGCTGCCATTCTCCATGTCGTCCGCCATCGTTTAGGGGATGTTTGACTCCTCTTTGAGTGAGTGCCTGTTTGGTTCTTGTTTTTTGACCTTTTTTCCCCTGGTTTCTCCTTCTGGTGGTTACTCCTCCGCCCTCTGACTCTGCTGTGACCTTCACCAATGTTCCTCTAATTCCTTGTGAGAAACTGTCTGAAAGTGCCAACTATAGTATTGAGGCCGCTACAGTCCAGTTGTGGTTCCAAGGCCAAGGATGTGACTCCCACTTGACCACTCAACTCTTTGATGTTCCAGCTGCCACTCGGCTTCGTTGGAAACAAGTTGATGCTTCCTTATATAGTGTCCTTTGGTTCTCCCTTGCTCCTAACCTCCAGACATAGTTTCAAGCCTTCACCACTTGTTTTGATGTCTGGACAAAAGCCAAGAAGCTATATTCCAATTATATTCATTGTTTCTACAACATTGTAGCTAGTTTGATGACTACTATATTAGAGAATAAGGATATGCAAACATATCTTGGTAAGCTTGATCGCCTTATTGCTAAATATTCTAGTCTTATGCCCTTTACTACTGATGCAGAAATCTTTCACCAACAACGCAGTAAATTCTTTATGGTTGTTGCCCTTGCTGGACTTCCATCTGAACTTGCGGTGGTTTGTAATTAGATTATATGAGCCCCCATCCCTCCCACCTATGACATAGTCCAAGAACAGTTGCTGCGACTTTTATGTCGTGTTCTTTTGGGTCCTCTTCCACACCTACCGAAGAATCCTCTACCCTTTTCTTAGATTCCCCTCATTGTAATAGCTGTGGAGGAGGACATGGTGGATGTCGGTGTAATTATCATAATCGATGGGGACACATTGAATCAGACTATCGCACCAAAGATAAAGAGCAGCCTCAGTTTCGGTCAGCTAATGTGGCTCAAGTCACCAATTCTTCCACCTTAGATATTACTATCTCTGACATTGAGTTTAATGAGCTCCTTCAATTGCGCTCTGCCAATGAAGCTAAGGACGTTGCATCACCTGTTACTACTGTGGCTCAGTCGGGTAATCCTGTAGCTTTCATTTCTTAGTCCCTTTCTCTTGGATCCTTGATTCCGGTGTCTCTGATCACATGAATGTTAACCAACCCCTTTTTTCTTCCTTGGCCCTTTCCGATTTGTTGCCCTTTGTTACTCTTGCAGATGACTCCCAGATTAAAGTACGGGGCATTGAACAAACCCGTCTACTTCCACATCTTTCCTTAAATTATGTATTATTTGTTCCTGATTGTCCTTTTAATTTAGTTTCTATTATTAAACTCACCCACACCTTTGATATTTCTGTCTTATTTGTTAATAACTCTATTCTTGTACAGGATCAACAAACTGGACAGACTATTGGAACAGAACATGAGTCTGGAAGATTATATTTACTTACACCGCCGGTGGCCTGTGCTTCCTCTACTTCTCTTGCTCTTGAACATCAATGTGTTGGGCATCCGAGTATGGAGAAAATGCGTTTGCTTGTTTCTCGTTTTTTAAATTTTCAATATTTTCCAGTGAGTCGTGTCAGTTAGGAAAGCATACCCGTACTAGTTATGTTCCTAGTCTCAATAAACGTGTTGCGTCACCTTTTACTTTTAGTTCACTCCGATATTTGGGGTCCTAGTCGAGTTGGTTCAACTTTAGGATATTTTTACTATTACCTTTATCAATAATTTTTTCGGTTGTGCTTGGGTTTTTCTAATAAAGAAACATTTTGATATTTTCGCTATTTTCAAAGTTTTTTTTACTGAAATTCAAACTCAATTTGTTTGCTATATTAAAATTTTATGAACTGACAATGCAAAAGAATATTTGTCATCTTCGTTGTAGTCTTTTTTGACCTCGCAAGAGATTCTTCATCAAACCTTATGTGCTCACACCCTTCTTTTAATGGAGACAAAATGGTCAAGCTGAACGCAAAAACCGTCATTTAACGGAGATAGCTCATACCCTTCTTCTCTATTGTAATGTCCCATCTCGTTTTTGGTGTGATGCAGTCCTTATAGCTTGTCATCTGATTAACTGCATGCCTTCATCAATTCTTAATAATTAGATTCCTTTTTCCATTTTACATCCTACATAGGACATTCGTCCACTTCCTCTGCGTGTCTTTGACAGTACTTGTTTTGTTCATGATCTCACCCCAGGTAAGAACAAGCTCTTTGCCAAGTCCCTAAATCGTCGCTTTCTAGGTTATTCCCGCCTCCATAAAGGTTACCAATGTTTCTATCCACAACTTCAAAGGTACCTTGTCTACGTTGATGTTATTTTTTTTTTTAAAACACTCCCTTTTTTTCTTCCACTATTACAAGTGTTCCTTTGGAGGTCCTACCTACTGTTCCAGTTGCCCCTACTCCAGCTCCTCTTGTTTCTCCTATCCCACCTCCGCTACTCACCTATCATTGTCGAACACAAGCTCCACCACCTCCATCTGATCCTCCAACATCATCTCCCACTCCAACTATTCTTCCATCACCTGCACATGAATTTCCTGTTGCCATTCGCAAAGGTATTCGGTCAACTCGTAATCTAATCCTAAATATGCCTTTATTATTAATTATGACCGTTTATCTCCATTCTATTACTCCTTCATTTCCTTTTTGGATTCTGTCTCTATTCCTAAGTCTACAAGAGAAGGCATGGCTGACCACAATTAGCAACAAGGAAAGTTGACAAAAATGGCTGCACTGGAAGCTAGTAACACAAGGGAACTCGTTCCCTTACCTCTTGACAAGTCTACCGTTAGCTACCAGTGGGTCTATACAATGAAGTTAGTTTGCACCTGATGGTGACTTGCAGGAAGAGATTTACATAGATCAACCATTTGGTTTTACCGTTTTTGGTGATTGTTCCCTTGTCTGTAAACTTTGCCGATCATTTTATGGTTTGAAGCAATTTCTGTGTGCCTGGTTTAGTCGGTTTAGCTCTGCTTTACTTGAATTTGGTATGACTCGTACTGAAGTTGATCATACCGTTTTCTCCCTTCACTCTTCCTTTGGCCTATGCATCTACTTGGTTGTCTATATTGATGACATCGTCATAACTGACAATGAATTGGAGGGGATCCTTCATCTCAAGTCTCATCTTCATAATCACTTTCGAACTAAGGACTTGGGACTACTTTGATACTTTCTTGGCATTGAAGTTGTTCAATCCTCCACTAACATTGTTATTTTTCAGTGCAAGTATGCCTTACATATCTTGACAGAGACGAGTATGCTTAATTGTCGCCCCAGTGATTCACTTATAGATCCACATGTAAAGTTCATTCCAGGTCATAGGGAGCCTTTGAATGGCCCTGGAAGAGGCTATTGTCTACTGGGCAGACTTAGTTACCTCACAGCCACTAGACCAGACATCACATTCACAGTTAGTGCTTAGCCGGTTCTTGCAGAAGCCTTGTGACGGTTATTAGACAACAGCCATGCGTATTCTTCGATACCTCAAGAATGCACCAAGTCGGATTGATATATGAAGATAAAGGAAATTCCAAAATTGTCTATTACTCTGATGTTGATTGCAGGTCCACTTCTGGGTATTGTATTTTTATTGGAAGAAACTTGATCTCATGGAAGGCTAAGAAGCAGAAAATAGTTTCAAAATCCAGTGCTGAAGTAGAATATCGTGCCATGGCAATGACTACGAGAGAGATCATATGGCTTAGACAACTTCTCCAACAATTAAAATTTGGAGATCTTGGTGGTACTAAGCTGATATGTGATAATTAGGCTGTCATGCATATTGCATCAAATCCAGTCTTCCATGAACAAACTAAACGCATAGAGATTGACTGTCCATTTGTTAAAAAGAAAGTGCTCTCCGTAAAAATTACTATTGAATTTACTAGTTCAATTGACCAACTTGAAGACATGCTCACTAAACCCCTCAAGGGTTCTTGTATTGATAGTATATTTAACAAGCTTGGCTCATATGACATATATGCTCCAGCTTGAGAAGGAGTATTATAGATATGATTTGATTACATTAAGTAGTATATTACAGATATGATTTGATTTCTTTAAGTAGTATATTGCAGATATGATTTGAACACATTAAGTAGTATATTATCTTTAGGGATTTAGTTATTATTTACATTTATTTTGTTTTCTTTTTATTGTACTTATCACTCATTATAAATAAGAATTCCATGTGTGTTCCATACACACAATTACAATTACAGTCATAAACCCTTACAGTAAACACCCTATCTCCTATAATCTAATCTATATCCTAAGACTATCTATAAATAAACTTGTGATAAATTTGATTGCTTTATCTATACATGTGCTTATGATATTTAAACAATTAGTGGAGTTCATTGTTATATTTTTGAGCATGGCTATTTTTTTGGTATATGATGATATTTTTCTTTAAAAAAACACATTGCAGTCAATGGCTCAATTCAGGTGGAAAAGGATATGGAGGAAGTGCAGATAAAACCAAATATAGGAATCTGCCTTAGTGATTTGCAGCTTGTGCTTGGACCAGAGTTGAAGATAGTTTATCCTTTGATTCTTAATTTTGGCATTAGTGGAGAGCTTGAGTTGAATGGTATTGCCCATCCCAAATATATAAAACCTAGGGGCATACTGGCATTTGAGAATGGTGAAGTTGGTCTATTTGCAACGCAGGTTTGATTGATGTTCTACTCTGCAAACCTTATGAACAGTAACCTGCAGTTTGTTCTTGGCTAGTTTTTTTCCCTAACTTTAGGAAGTCATTGCTTAGGTTGATAAAATTCATTTTGAATGCAGTTGAGATTAAAACGGGAACATGTCAATATTGCAAGGTTTGAGCCTGATTATGGACTAGATCCAATGCTGGATTTAACCTTTGTTGGATTTGAGAGGCAATACAGAATTCATCGTCGAGCTAGCAATTGGCAGGACTTTGTAGAACAGGATAAACTGACACCAATTGAGGTAATGACACTGCTGTCTGATATCTTGCTTGAGCAATCAGAAGCTCAAACATAGTGTTATATTACTTGTAATGTGTCATTGTCAAACACAACACAAATAAGATGCATACTTATGCTGATATTGTTGAGAAGTTAAACTTACCATGCAAGTTTCAATGTCATTTTGATCTCTACCAAAAAAAAAAGAAAACCATGCAAGGGGAAAATATAAAGTTCAATACTTTGATGGCCTTTATTTGCACTTGCAATTATTTAGATGTGTCAGATTTCTTGCTCTTTCTGTTCAAGGAGATTTCTACCTCTTTCTCTGACTGCCAAACTTGATTGTTTTTTATGTTTAGCTTTGTAAATTTTGTTCTGTATTAACTATTAACACATGAAATAACTCAATTATAACTCGTAAGCATTCTCAATGGAAGACAACTTCACTCATCTCACGACATTTAGTAAAAGAATGAAAAATCATAAGTGTATGAGCCAATTTAGTTATTTTTGTGAACTATTCACTAAGCATGATCACATAAGGGTTGCAAATTGTAATCATATTTGAAACTTGAGGTACCATATGGTTTTAGGATCAACTGTTCCAGTTTTGTTAGACAGAACTGTTCCTTGAGCTGATTATTTCAAATTGTTAAATATTAAATCATACAGGTTGCCAGAAGACTTGATAGTCAGTTAGCAGAATCCATTTTGGGAAACAATGGTCAACTTAAATTTGAAAAGCTTGCAACTGCTACTCTTGCAAAACTAATGCCACGAATAGAAGGAAAGGGAGAGTTTGGCCTGGCCAAGTGGAAGTTGGTTTACGCCCCTCAGATTCCTAGTTTAGTTTCCTCAGGTGCTACTGTAGATCCTTTCACGTTACTTGCTGCTAATTTATCATTTGGTACAGACGTTGAAGTCCAGCTTGGGAAACGTATTCAGGTAATTATAATCAAAGTAGTTCATATTTTAAAGCTTACATTAATCTGAACGGACTTCTCTTTTCTATCAATCTGGTAGAGGGAAATTATTAGTTGTAATATTTCTTTCTAAATAAAGCAACAAAGGACAAAACTCTATTTAAATCATGGTAGATAACATGTTTTTTTTTTATATCAGCTTAGTTAAAATTAAAATGTAATGGAGAAAGTTAGAAGAGATACTTGGTGACTCTGAATGCTTGAGGAATAAGGATTCCTCAGCTCTTTGTTTATAATGATTATAATAAATTACAAATAAATGTAGAATCAAATATAATGTAAAAAGAGTAACTAAGCAACATATAAAAAGAGTAACTAAGCAAGATATAAAAGACAATCAAATCTTCAATACTCCCTCTCAAGCTAGAGCGTATAGATCATAGGCATCCAGCTTGGAACAAATGTAGGATATTCTTGATTGCTTAGAGACTTGGTGAAGATATCCGCTAGGTGATTTTTGGATTCAACAAAGGCAGTGGTAATTTCTCCAGAAACAATTTTCTGCTGTATGAAATGGCTATCAATTTCAATATGTTTAGTCCGTTCATAGAAAACCAGATTGGATGCTATATATAAGGCAAATTCATTGTCACAAATGAGTTTCATGAATTCAACTTTGCAAAACTTGATCTCATTAAGGATTTGCTTTAGCCAAATCAACTCGCATGTAATAAAGGTCATAGCTAGGTATTTCGCTTCTGCATTAGACTTGGACATAGTGCTATGCTTTTTGCCCTTCCAAGAGATAAAATTCCCTCCAATTAGGACACAGTACCCTGAGGTTGACCGACAATCACTTTCATCTCCAGCATAATCAGTATTTGACTATGTAACAGTATAATATTACATCTGTCCTTATAAACTAGCCCTTTGCTAAGAGCCCCTTTTATGTATCTCAGCAATCAAGTCACAACCTCCCAATGACTCGAGTGTGGAGAGTTGCTAAATTGACTAAGAAAGTCGATTGCAAAAGATATGTCTGACGTAGTCATTGTTAGATAATTCAACCTCCCATCCTGTCTTCGATATCTACCTAGATCCGTGAGGAGTTCTCCTTCATCATGCGAAAGTTTGGCATTTGGGTCCACAAGAGTGTTGATGGGCTTGCAATCTAACATTCCAACATCTGCCAAGATATCACGAGCATACTTCCTTTGGGAAATGGCAACACCAACTTTGATTGAGCAATTTCAATCCCCGGAAAATATTTTAGTTGTTCCAAATCTTTGGTTTGAAAATTTTGAAACAAATGATTTTTAAGATCTTGAATACCTCTATGGTCATCTCATGTAATAACAATATCATCTACATACACCACAAGGTAAATGCATTGATTAGTAGAGGAGGAAATTTTGTAAAAGACAGAATGATCAAACTCACTACAAGTCATGCCAAAATTCTGTAAAACAAGACTGAATCGCCCAAACCATGCTCTCACACTCTATTTGAGGCTGTACAACACTTTATGTAACCTGCAAACAAAACCTCTAGACTCCCTCTAAGCAATAAAAACTAGGTGGTTGCTCCATATAGACTTCTTCTGTCAAGTCACCATGTAAGAAGGTATTCTTAATGTCCAATTGATAGCGGGGCTAATGATAGGAGGAGACGAACATAGGTCATCTTAGAGAGAAGGTGTCATTGTAGTCAAGACCAAAGATCTGTGTGTAATCCTTAGCTACAAGTTGAGCTTTTAATTGGTCAATCTGTTCGTTTGCACCAACCTTAATTGTAAACACCCATTGGAAACTAACAACGGTCTTCCCAGGTGAAGGAACAATAACTCAGGTTTGGTTGGATTCTAAGGCTTGCATTTCATCAATCATAGCTTGTTGCCATCTTGGATGGAAAAGTAATTCTTGTACGGTTTTGAGAATAGACACAGTGGAAATGGCAGATACAAAGGCATAATGGGAAGCGGAAAGATGATGATAGCTCAAGAAATTATAAATGGGAAAAGGATTACGAGTAGTACGATTACCTTTACATGTGACAATGAGTAAGTTTTACTGGGTCGGAGCTGATGGAGGAAGAGGAGCAGGAGATGAAGCAATGGTCTTTATAACAGGAACTACTTTGACTGATGGGGGGTGTGGTTGACGCTGATAAGTAAGGAGAGGAGGGATAAGGAGGACATGTGGAACAAACAGTGTAGGAATGTCAAAGAGCATTAGGAATACCTGGGAAATAGATTCGGGTGAGGTAAACTGAGAAAAAAAGAAAGTACTTTTAAAGGTGACATTAGCAGATGTGTAGAAGCGATTGGTGAGGGATAAGTAACACTGATAACCCTTTTGTGTCCGAAAATACCTAAGAAAAATGCATTCGATAGCATGTGCTGACGACTTGTCAAGACTTGGAGTAAGATCATGAAAAAAAAAAAAAACAGGTAGAACAAAAAATACAGGGAGGAATGGAAAACAATGATGCATTAGGAAATAAAATAGAATGCAGGACTTTGTTATTAAGGGTGAGGATGACATCTATTAATAAGGTATCTTGTAGTAAGAACAACATCTCCCCAAAATTTTAAAGATGCATTAGAATAAAGTAACATGGTACGTGCGGTATCAACAATATGACGATGCTTACTTTCAGCAACACCATTTGTTGTGGTGTGAGAGGGTAAGATGATTGGTGGATTGATGCGTAAATATGACCGCTTAAGGGTAAGCATACCCTACATGGTAGTAACAGTAGACCTAAGTCCAGATATCGTATCCAAGAGACTTGATCTAATTCTCAATTAGTTTAATTCAAGAGATAAAAGAACAACTAAACAAATCAATGAGTTACAACAATTCAAATTTGGAGTAATAAGTAAAATAAGAGAGAAAATTGGTTTTTGAGTGCAACGAAGACCTAAGGTTATGATTTTCACTACAATATTCTTAACCCTTATTACTAACCAATCTCATTCTCTATCCTTTAATAATTGCTGATAAATTACTATGTTGTTGTAGTGTGTTTGATCATTCACACCACAATATAATCCTAATTTGTTATCCAGTTTGATCATGCAAGATTCCAAATTAAGACCGGTTTCTTTTTATCCAATCGGAGGTTTGTTTGATAAATTTGGTCATTCCACCGACTACCAAAGCAATAACCCACTTACTCTCTGGATCAATTTTCAAACATTAATGATCATAACTGTTTAAACAATTAAGATGTAAATAATAAAATAGAGAAGTAATTAATCATTGAACGACATTGAATAATCATGCAAGGTACAGGAGAATCACAAAGAGTTACATCACAACCCTAGAAAAAAGAGTTTAGCCAAACATGAGTAATGCATAACCAAACATCTTTCTAATAGTAGAGTACATAAAATAAATGAATAGTTACTGTACGAGGCATTTTAAATCATAGTAGTCAAAAGTGCACTATAGCGGCGAAGCAGACCTTCCCGCTCCAAAGGTGGCCATCGTGGCATGGATTAGAGTAGTGACAGTTGCACTGCCTTTCGTGGGCGAAATCGCAATGATTAGTGATGGAAAACAGTCAGGCACGACACTATTTGGTTTGTCGAAGAAGACAAAAAGACGAAGTCATCTCCTTGTTTTAATTTTTTTTTTAAAAAAAAAAAACCCGAAAACGACGTCGTTTTGGTTAGTTGTAAGTTTATTTAAAATGAAGGGTAAAAAGGGAAAATGGAATTTTCCTTTTTTTCCCTTGAGTCTCCGTCTTTTTCACGACTTCTTTTCTTCCCCTGCATGTAACGTCGTCTTTCGTGAACAAGTGTGTCTTTCATTTTGGCAAGCTTCCTTTCTGGTTAGCAACATTTGGGCAAGCAGTGTTCGTCGAGTTATGTTGCAACCAGCTATGCGTCTCCAGCGAGCATATTGCGTCTTCAACTTTTCTCTTTTCTAGTATGGCTTCCGAGCCCACTCTTTCTAATGGGTTAGTAAAACCCACGGGTCCTAACATTGACATGGCTTTAGCTTTCTCCTACTATGTTCTAAATTGTCTCGATACTAAAGCTTCTTTATCTTTTCTTGCCTCTTAAGTCACAGAACTGAGTTTCTTCTTTTGTGAGGTCATCTTTAAATTCTTTTTCACTTTTGTCATTAATTTTTCCTTTTTAGAGGTTGCTCCATGATGATGATAATGGGTCACTCATTAAATATATGTGATAGAAAATTGAGTGACAAATAAATACTTTCATAGGCTCAATTTGAGCACCTAAGGGAAATTATATTTAATTAGGTAGTTACTTGAAAAAAGACTTGCAAAATACCTAAAAAATTAGCAAGCAAAGAAATGAATTCATAAGACACAAACTTCAACACAATAGTCAAAGGCAATCAGATTTAGAGATATTTATACATAGAAATAAAAATCAAGAGATTGTTTGTAATGTAACCCTGTTATGGCGTAAACCTTACTATTTTTGTGGTTAATATGACAGGAAATACATCTTGAGCTATGCTAATTACTCAGTTTCTTCAGAAAAAGACTCATAATTTACTAATCAATTTTTTTATTTCATCATAAGAATGTTTATTATCAGCTAAATGCGGTATTTCAGACACATTCATACCCATTGTGAGGAGACATTCTTTTTTATATATATAACCCTCGGCTTCACTCCCCACACTTAAGCTAGCAATGTCCCCAATGCATGAAGAATACCATAATAACACTAAAATTATGTAAGGAAAAAAAAATGCACAAAAAATAAAATAAAATAAAGGATTGCAATGAGAATTAAAAGAAAAAATTAAAAAGAAGCAGAAGAAAAGAAAAACCATAAAATGACAGGTTGTCTTCTAAATAAGCGTTTGATTAACGTCCCAAACCTGACAATTAAGATGCGGTTTTACTAAGGTGACCTATTTCTGAGCCCAAAACTGTTTGCCAATGCCTCCCTTGCTGGTGTCTTAAATGTGCCAATTTTATCCCTTTTATAATTCCCAAGGGTGCTCATTATGGAGTCAATTCCCTTCGTGCCATGAATGGTCCATCCAAGGGCTTCTCTAGCTATCATCGCCATAGTTAATGTCTTACTTTTCCCCCTCCCTGTGAGACCTATGGAATTGATAAATTGACAAAGGAGGATTAACAATAACAGAATTCAAGTTGGATATAAGAGATTTTCACTCCATAACAGGATGTTCTTCTATTAAGGGTTGAGTTTTGATGCACAACTTATATCCAACTTTTCAAAATTAATTGTACAATCAATCTTGTCATTTTTGGCCTATATGAAATTGCAAGCAGCAAAGGGGACAAACTTTTTCTTTGAGTTGAATATTGCAAAAGTAGCTTTTTCTTCCCCCAAATTAAGGGTAAACCTGTCCTACCTCACTTGAGAAAAGAACGCCTCAGTATGATTGAAACTTCGTTATCTTTTTTCATGTTTAACACCACAAAGTTTGCAAGAAAAATAAAATTATCCACTTTGACTAAAACATTATCTACTATGCCCTTAGGATGGATTAGAGACCTATCAGCGAGCTGTAAGGTGATATTTGTGGGTTGTGGTTCCCTCGTGCTTAATTTTTTGAAAACAGAGTATGACATCAAATTTATGCTTGCATTTAGATCACATAAGCATTTTTAAAAAAAATAAGGTTCTCATGGTGTAAGGAAGCGTAAAACTTCCAGGATCCTTCGATATATGAGGCAATTTTTTTGAAACCACAGTAGAACATTCCTCAGTAAGGTCTATTGTTTCAAAATCATCTAATTTTTTCTTATGAGAGAGAATCTCTTTTAAGAACTTTGCATATTTTGACATTTGAGCTAATGGCCTCTGCGAAATGAAGGTTGATATGCAAGTTATTAAACATCTCTAAGAATTTAAGAAATTGCTTACCATGTTGACTTTTTTAACCTTTGATGGAATAGAATTCTTACCTAAAGAAGTATTTGTACCTCCTTACTTTTATCTTTTTCTACATTTTGATCTCCTTCAGTAGGGACCTCTAATAATGGTTGTGTGGTGTCGGTTAATTGTGGTCTTGGGTCTTCTAGTTTTGCTTCACTCTTTGTGGTAATTGCCTTTACCTCTTCCTTGGGATTTGGTTCTGTTTGAGAGGGTAGAACACCTTGTATCTTTTGAGACATGAGATTTACCAAGGTGACCTTCTATGTCTTTAATGCCTTTGTTGTTTCATCATTTTGGATTATGCATTGCATCATTGTATCTTGTAATGTTGGTGTCTTCTCCTCTTGCCTTGGCCTTTGATCTTGAATATGAGGGGCTTGCGTGTGTTTCGTTTGGGAAATTCTAGTCTCTCTATGCTAGATTGGGATGATCTCTCCACCTAGATTGTATATTTTTTAATACAGATCATATTCCTGGTTTTTTCCTTTGGCACAATTCACATCCTCTTTGGCAAATATGTAGTTCATTTGATAATCTTCAATTGTGTGACCTATTTCTAAAGTCTCAATAAGTGAAAGGAGGAGAAGGAAGATGTGGTTGTAACATGTGTTTGTTCTCTTATCAGGGTCTCCATTTGATTTGCTAGTGCATTAAGCTTTTTATTTATCCCTGAACTTATTGCTTCAATCTCTACTTGATGGATCCTAATTGGCCTTTTCATAATTCTTCTATCAGTTGTTTAGTAGTAGGCTGACGAACTAGGTCTGTGATTATTTCTCGAGTTGCGGTTGGTGATTTTTTCATTATGGTCCCTCTACTGGCAGCATCAATACATGCTCTGTTTGAATTTGACAAACCACTCTAGAAGATATGAATTATTCTTTCCAATGGCAACCCATGGTGACAGCAACTATTCTGCATATCTTGAAATCTATCTTAGGCTTTAGCTAGTGATTCTTGTTCATATTGGGCAAGATTTGCAATATCTCTCTGCAACTTATCATATTTGGTGGCAGAGAAATACTTTTTCAAGAATTTATGAGAGCACTCTTCCTAAATATGGATATTGTGCTCTAGTAATGACCACAACCAATCCAAAACCCTCCCGTTCAATGAGAATGAGAAAGTCGCAAGTCTCATTATGTCTTGGGTCACTCTTAAGTAACGGACGGTGTTAGTTATCCTTAGGAAACTCTTTATGTGAGCAACTAGATCTTCTAATGGCAGACCACTGAATTGTTTATTGATGCAATCTTGGATTGCTCTCATAGGATTTTCTTTCTCGTGGTTCTTTGAGATGAAAAAGATGAAGAGTAGAGAAGCTGGAAATGGTGGATGGAGGTGCCACTCTAGGGAGAGATAAGTATAGGTTTGTAGAAGCTTGTCACAAGGGAAGAAACTCTTGATAAAAGTCATAGGCTCTCTCAAAGTTAGAGAGAAAAGAGACTCACAAAGAGCTCACTCAAAAGAGAATTCTATTCAAAATTATCAAAGTTGTCTAAAAGAAAGTGTGAGGTGCTATTTATAGAGTGGGGAAGGGGTCTTGAACGTCCATCTATATAGCCAAGGGGAAGAAGAATAAAAGCTCCAAACGAACCTCTAAAAATATGATTTATGTTTCCTCTAAATTCAAATTTGAATTTGAAAGTGCCATGTGACTCCCTCCAAAATTCAATTTTGAATTTGAAGATGTCACCTAAGAGAGAGATAATAAGTGACACCTAAATGGGAGAACAAGGGGATCCCACTTGTCTTTCATGTATATCTGTATGTTAGGAGGTATGGAAAACAAACAAGGGGGTGTGGGAGTTAAAAATCCACATCTTCTTGCTTCAAAAAGGCTCACCTTCTACCATACACCCCTCATAAATGACTAATGGCACCCAAGCTAAAAATAAGGAAAAATAAGGGGGAAATGGCAGAAATACACAAGGCCCAAAAATACTAAGAGCACTCATGCAAGACTATGGCCCTAATGGTCTTCATAAAGCTTTTTCCTAGCCTTGTTTTCTCTCTAATCTTCCTAGCCAAGAGACCTTGCAAGGTGGGATTGCACCATTTATTCTCAATCATCTGCAATAGTTTCAATTCAAACATATTCTATCCAAAGTCAGGGAGCAGGATGCTACTGGCTACCCCTACCATAAAGGTGAAGAAATCTTGTAAGGTTTGTTCGAAAATAGCACCCTCTTCTCCCTCGTGATTATTCTCACGTGTTGTCATTCTTCTCTATCTATCTCTGTTTCTGTAAGTAGTTCTTTCAATCTCATATTTATATTTTAGGGTAGCCTCTAAGATCGAGTGTACATAAACTATTCACACAAAGAGAAAAATTAAACCGCAATTGCATGATAAAATAAATATAAAAAAATACTTAATAAATAAAAAAAGATAAAATAAGATGAAGATAAAGAAAAATTAGAAAAATAAAATAACAAGATAGAGAAAAAAAGATAAAATAAGAAAAAGATAAACATAAATAAGGTAATAAGATAAAGATAAAATAAACAGGAACAAAAAAGATAAAAATAAGATATAAATAAGATAAAAAAAAACTTGTTCAATTATTATAAATTAATTTAATTAAAAATTGGAGACAATCTAGTCTCCGACAATCCACCAAAAACTTGATGTGTAAAATATGACTGCTCATAGGCAAGCGTACTCTACGCAGTAGTAACAGTGAACCTAAGTTCAGATATCATATCCAAGGGATTAGATCTAGTTTGCAATTAAGTTAATTCAAGAGATAAAAGAACAACTAAAAGAATCAACAATTTAGTGAGTGAGTCTCAACAATTCAGGTTTGGAGTAATAAGTAAAATAAGAGAAAAAATTGGTTTTATAGTGCAATGGGTTAAGACCTAAAGTTGTGATTTTTACTACAACGTTCTTAACCCCTATTACTAAGCAATCTAATTCATTGTCATTTAATAATTATCGATAAATTACTATGTTGTTGTAGTGCGTTTGATCATTCACAGTATACTATAATCCTAATTTGTTATCCAGTTTGATCATGCAAGATTTTAAATTAAGACTAGTTTCTTTTTTACCCAATCGAAAATTTGCTGATAAATTTGGTCAATTCTAACAAAGCAATAACTCACTTACTCTTAGATCAATTGTTTAAACATCAATGATCATAACTATTTAAACAATTAAGATGCAACTAATAAAATAAAGAAGTAAATTAATCATTGAATGACATTGAGTAATCATGCAAAATGCAAGGAGGAATTACAAAGGGTTACATCATAACCCTAGAAAAAAGGGTTTAGCCAGACATGAGTAATGCACAGCTAAACATCTTTCTAATAGCAGAGTACATAAAATACTGTATGGAACACTCTGAGTTTCCTAAATCCCAAAACTTCTTTGCATTTCCTCGCGTCTAAGGTCACAAATCTATTTCCTCTTCTAAGCCAAAGCGAGTCCCCTTTTGTTTCTCTTATTTATAAGAAGGGTT
This sequence comes from Psophocarpus tetragonolobus, assembly GCA_037954015.1. Taxonomy (NCBI): domain Eukaryota; kingdom Viridiplantae; phylum Streptophyta; class Magnoliopsida; order Fabales; family Fabaceae; genus Psophocarpus; species Psophocarpus tetragonolobus. Next base: position 19,271,709 of record CM075688.1, on the reverse strand, counting down.
TGAGCTTTTTTAATGTCTTAAGACTTGAGTAGCACGACCATGCTAGAATTTGTTCTGGAAAAGATGTGGTTGGGAGAAGAGCTTGTTTGTGCGGGAAAAGATGATACATTTTAAGTTGGTTTTTTTTAGAAAAAATAAATAAATCCCAAAACGACGTCATTTGGGTTAGGGCTTTAGTTTTTTAATGAAGGGTAAAAAGGGAAAATGGAATTTTCCCTTTTTACCCGTGAATAATGTTACATTCTTGCGCGAGAGTCTCTTCTTCTTCTTTGATGGGTCAGAAACTGTCTTCTTCTTCTTCTTCTTCTCTAACAACAACCAACTTCGTCTTTGTCTTTGGCCAACTTTATCTCCAACAAGATGCATTCCAATGAGACACGTTCTAGCTTCGTTTTTCTTTATAATGCTTTTCTTGGTTCCATTTTTTTGGTTCAACTTTTCTCCTTTTAGAGTGGTTTCACAACCCACACCTTCTAATGGGTTAATACATATATTATATATTTCCTTGCAATCAATTCTTTATTTTCTTGCACATATACATTATATGCATTAGTAATATACAGGGATCTAAATAACAGTCATCTCGCTCCCACTATCCTACTATAGTGTTTTTGGAGGATGACTGCTCCAGACCGCTATCCGTTATTAACTACTATGATGTTGATGTTGGCCAAGATAAATTGAAAACAAGAGAGGGATTACCAATTATGTGATCGAAAGCACCAAAGTCCAAAATCCAAGACCCAACAAGTGATGATTGTGAGAGACAAGCTGTAGAATTACCAGACTAAGCAATTGTAGTAGAGACTTGGAGGGATGCCTTGTGTTAGAGAAACATTGATATTCATCATTAGTCAAAATATGGCGAGGGGTGTTGCTTGCAATTGATCAGGGGTGTAATTCTGATATGAGGCGATGGCAACAAACTTTTCAAGGAAGCTAATCAGATGGTAACATTTATCTCGAGTATGCCTCATGCGATGACAGTAGGAACATTGGCGACTACCTCTCCCACTACGACCATGTCTTCGATTTTCATGACTTGAGAAAACAAAGGAGGCAGCACTAGCAGTGGAGGAGGAGGCCATTGGGCACGTGTGAACAATGCGTAAAGGGAAGGAAAGAGGTTTAGACGTTGTTAAAGACTTCGAAAAAGCTAAACAACCCTTGAAATGAGACAGGGAGACGATGGTGAGGCAGACAGTACAAATCGCTCCATGAATGAAGGTCAGGAGGGCGATGCATGGGCTTCATGCGCTGACAAGACAGAGCCCATGTGGCAACACGTGAGAAGGTTTTTCTGGCGACGCTTCTGGGGTGTGTAGATCGGCGTCTTCCGCTTCAACTGTCGGTGGTTGGACCTTGAATGGAGGTACCGTTAGGACAACCACGAAGGGTACCCTTGATGCACTGTTTTAGGGGTTTTTTTATTTTTAAAGGCTCACAGAGGGTGGTGCCCTTCTGATACCAAGTTAGAAGTGATACTTGGTGATTTTCAATGTTTGAGGAATAAGGGTTCCTTAGCTCTTTATTATAATTATTATAATAAATGACAAGTAAATGTAGAATCAAATATAATGTAAAAAGGGTAACTAAGCAACATATGAAAAAAGTAACTATGCAAGATATAAAAAGACATAATCAAATATTCAAAAGAGAACATAGAAGGGATTGTCGTAGATAGTATATTAAGAATAACTGGATGTAGTTATTATATAGTTAAAATTATAACTATATAATTCTAAGAGTTAATTATAATAACGTTTTTTAGGTTTGTAGTAATTAGGCAAAAAGACGTACATGAGGTGGTTTTTAGCAATATATACAAAAATGAGAATTTTTTTGCAAAAAATTACCAAAATGGTGTGGTCCACAAAAGGATGTGCCAAGTGAGTTGGGGGAAACTGTATGGATTCACATGCTATGAAGCCGATGCGCCAAGCAAAGAGGGACAACCTTGATTTGTTTTTTCCCTGTCTTGTGAATGCACCAAGTCAGTTGGGAGATCCTTCTAGCATACCTTCTTGGCTTCCAATTTGGTATGCGTTCCTGACCCTACCTCACCCCTCCCCTATCTTCTTTGGCGCCGCTCCACCACCCTTCGCTGCTCCTTTCCTCCTCTCTCCTCACCATAATTGCCTTCCCCTCCCCCTCCCATAACTACTCCAAGAGCGCCTTCACCTCTGATGATGCCTCCTTCAACTCCTCCATCTATGCCTTGGCCTCACATGTGACAACAATCGAGCACACGATGCCTTCAACTCCTCCATCTATGCCTCCTTCGACTCCTTAAGTCACTTGGAGCATACTAGCGGTAGAGCACAAGGAATCGCCAAATGACTTGGGGCATCTTACAGGTCTATGTATAACGGAAAGAAGACATATAAAAGATGCACCTCTCTGCTTGGTGCATCCGCTTTGTAGCACGTGAAACCATGCGGTTTCTCCCAACTCACTTGGTGCATGCTTCTGTGGACCAGTCAAAGCACATCATTTTGGTAATTTTTTGCAAAAGAACTCCATTTTTGTAAATATTGCCAAAAACCACCTGTGTATATAAGATTCTAGTAATTAAACACGTATCTCCTTTATTGGTGCATCCTTTCGTGGACCACGTTTTTTACATCCCTGCAAGAACAATGTTTAAACTAATGGTTGTATGTTTAAGGGAACCTTTTATCTTCATCCATTTTCTTAAAATCTAATAGTTGTAATAAACAACTAATCTTAACCATTAGATTTTAAAAAAATAAATGTTTATAATGAAAAGTAAGTCTGTTAAACTATGAACCCCTCCTCTCTCTATAATGATAATGATGGTGATGGTGATGATAGTAATATTAATGTTAATCTTAATATTAATATTAAATCACATGGAGACTTATTAATGTTAATATTAATATTAAATCACATGTAGAAGTCTCCATTAGTTTCTAACTCCTTTCAATGTTGGAACTGTAGAATTTACTGTTTGTCACTAGTAAGTTTACTATTAGTATTATCATCCAAAGCAACTGTTTTTCTTGCAGGCCAGAATCGTTAGGCATGTGAAGGAGTCACAGATGGCAATGGAATGTGCCTTGACTTACCAACTAACAAGTCGTTTGAATCTGTGCCTAAAGTACGGTTCATCCAACTGTGTACTTTTTGAATATTCTGCTACATCCCAGGATTAATCGACATCCGAATAACATCTGCACCTTCCTTAGGAAAATTAGTATTACCTTGGTAAATGACCTTAAATGGATTCTCTTTGTACATGTAGTAATGAAGATGCATATCATTCTTTGGCTCAGGTTGAGCTTGTAAATAAGATGCTAAATTCTGAAATAATCTCACCTTAGTTTTACATAGAAAAAAAGTATAGCACAATTAGAATGAGGGATGTTTCTTTCAGCCTCAGAAGTAAGAACCATAGAACCCTTTGGCTAGAGATGCAATAATTCATGTATAAAATTGTTCTTGTCTAAGGTCGATTCTTGTCAGAGACGTGGTGCAAGTGCAAGTTTTTTTTTTTTTTTTTGGTGTGAGGAAAATGATACAATCAATAGAATTAGTTTTATTATTTTTTGACAGAATCTTAAAAGTAAGAGTTACAAAATTATTCAAGTTTAAGTTAGATTTCTTTTTCACATATTTCAGTAACCGATTTAGGCATATATACAAAATTCGGTTCATCCTTGATCTTTTTTTAGGTTCTTTGGTTCCAGAGAATGGTACTCAAGGATATCCTGTAAATAGATATTTTAGAAATTAATGTTATAATTGATTTTTAAATTGTATTACTTTTACAAATCTTCAAGTTAAATCGAAAAGTATTTTTAATTATTTATTTATCTTTAATTTGAACTATTCATTTATTTTTGTTATATTAATTTTAAAAAATTAAAATGTAATCAAAATTCTAAACTAAAAATATCTCACGGTTGCTTGTTTCGATTTATTTTATTATACTTTTTTATGTTCAGAATTTTTTTATTATGGTTTAACATCTGAAAAATAATTATGAAAATAGTGTTAACTATTGATATTTAAGGTAAAATAAAGATTAAATCACTTATCTAATGACTACAATTAAAAATTTAAAATTTGAGATATATCTATAAAACATCAAATTTTAAAGGAGTTGAATGCTTTATTGCTTTTATTCAAAGTTCAAAGAGTATTGTAAAAAAAAAAATTATAAAATGGAAAATGAAATCTTATTCAAAATAAATTAGACAAATTCTGATAAAATTTAAATGAAGCATAATAAAATATAAAACTCAAAGTAGTCAAGTAAAACAAGACAGTCATGCTTTTTATAGGTTACAAATTTAAACTTTACCAGGCTCTGATACCAGAGACCCACGGATCTACAAACTAGGAGAGAATAGGAAAGATGCTATGCCTTTTTTTTTTTTTTAATACAAAAGATAAACTTACCGAATTACAAAATTTACATAACATTATCTCTTTCAGAATTACTTCATCAATGAAATAACTATCCATGGTAGAGACATCCGGCAAAGGCACATAGGCAACATGGACTTACCGCCTCCCTCGGGCCTTACTGCCAATCCAGCCCCAGGCCAAACCGTTGACACCATGAACCATTACTCAATGAAGTCATAATAACAAAAGAGATAAACAAAACTTTACAACAAAAAATATTAACAGAGAAGAAAACACAAAAAAAGAAAAAGACAGAAAAGAGCTGGATTTACAAGGCGGTAATCCGCGCAGTACCAGTTATCTGCGTCACACCTCATGAGTTTTTCAACCCGACAAGGCTTACAAAACTGCAGTTTTCGAAAATCAAGGGCAAGTACCCAGGTTTTCAGAAGAAAGAACAACAGATTAAGAGTCTGCATCCCCAGAACAGAATAACATTAAATCATAATTTGAATGATAAATTAAACTTAGATCCAGAGCAATAAATTCCTATTTCCCCATCAGACTCTGATACCAAAGACCCACAGATCTACAAACTAGGAGAGAATAGGAAAGATGCTATGCTTTTTTTTTTAATACAAAAGATAAACTTACCGAATTACAAAATTTACAGAACATTATCTCTTTCAGAATTACTTCATCAATGAAATAACCATCCATGGTAGAGACATCCGGCAAAGGCACATAGGCAACATGGACTTACCGCCTCCCTCGGACCTTACTGCCAATCCAGCCCCAGGCCAAACCGTTGACACCATGAACCATTACTCAATGAAGTCATAATAACAAAAGAGATAAACAAAACTTTACAACAAAAAATATTAACAGAGAAGAAAACAGAAAAGAGAAAGACAGAAAAAAGCTGGATTTACAAGACGGTAATCCGTGCAGTACCAGTTATCCATGCAGTACCCATATAACCTATATAGGGTATATGGTTACTATGAAAAACAAAACTATTATAGTCCCTTCAGTTAAACTCAATTAGTCAACCTATAAGACAAGATAGACTACAAAAGTACAAATTGAACTCCCACTATTTGGAAAACTGATTTTTATTATCGACGTTGGATTTGTTTTCATGATCCTAACATACATTTAGCAAAGCAGAATTACAAGGCATATAAGTTCTGATCTCATCTCTTTGCAAGAATCTAAATACTATAGTTTGGGAGATAACCCAAAGAAAATGGATGCTATTTCAATATGCCTTCTTCGAAGAACAATTAAATGATTACATAAAATCACGCTTCAAAAATTATCACGAGTAGAATAAATAATAATTCGAGTTTTCACCAAAATCTCCATGGATCTTTGTACGGAGGAACATAATTTTCTGTTGGGCTAAGAAGACGAAACGAATTCACAGCTTTTTCAAGGAGAGGCCCCAGCTGCATCAAATATATTGCAACAAAAAAAATTCTACTCAGAATTGCAGTAATACTTGGAGCCATTTTGGAAAACAAGTCTTAAAAAGGAAATTTAAAATAAAATGAATCGTAAAGTAACACAAATCAAATCTTTTCCTTCTTATATATAAGTCGTAGTCAACTAATAGTCCTAAGCTTTTTAAAAGTTCTCATTTCACTCATCCATAAAAACATATTAAGAAAACTCCAATGAGTTAAAAACTAATCCAAATGGGCGTAAGTTTAGGTGAATTTTAAATATGGTACCGAAGATTTCATATACGATTGTAGGTCTTCAACATTTCAACTCAAGAATTTTTTGGCATAAATCAAACCTTTTACTTTTGCTACCTCTAATAAACGTAGCACACTGTTTCTTTTTATCAAAAAGTAGAAAGGAAAAATCCACCTTTACACTGATTTCAGGTTCTACAATCCCCTTTTCTAGATGAATAACTTTCTTTTATTATTTTCTAGAAATTTAAAATGAGGTGACATGTTCTTGGTCAGCGTTTATATGGATGACCAAACTACTGTCAACTTAGAACTAGACACTTGAGTACAGATTGATATTCCTTATAACTCTTATCAATGAATATCTTTTTTGGCTGACAAAAAAAAAAAAACTAAGACACTTATGATCACTGGCTTTGGAAGTGCTACATATTTTGAAGTTCATTAGTTAACTATGTTTTTATGCTGCTTCTAGTGGTTCTCTTAAATAATCATTTCAACGAATGGAAATGAACACACATGCAGACAACATGAGAGAGTGAGAAAGAGTACTTTTTCCCACCGCTGGTTGACTGTTGAAGCATTGATAGAGTACAAATAACCTGCAATCAAGTGCTTAGTAATAGAAGAAGATAATTTCTAAAATGTAACACCAAAAACAAATATAACTTAAAACCTCAGAAATAGCATAAAGAGAACCGATTGGCATGTGAATTAGTTGTGATTTCATAAAAATATAACAAGAAGAAATAGAATTTTGTCTTGTTTTGTTTTTCTTCCCAGTGTTCTTTTGTATGTCTGAAACAAGTGTGTTTCTCATTGAATGAGAAATGGAACAGAGAACAAAATCATTATCATTTCCAGCAGAAGCTTTCAGTCTCATAGTCATATTAGATGCACAAAGGTAGAAATAATCTATACCAACTAAATAACGTAGAAGATATACCATCTCTTTCAGCTGTTGAAGCAAGATAATGCCGGTAAGTGCCTGATTCATCGGTCTGTATGATCATGATTTAGAAATCAAAAGTAATCATTACATATACCATATCTTTCAATGAAAAAAATGTACCAAAAGTACTTACAAGTCTCAAAGGTGCTTTACGAACAAGGTATTCATAATACCAGTACATCTCACCATCAATCTGTGAGGAAACAGATAAGTTACACTATGCATAAACTTAAACTTAAATATGTAATATGCACGTGTAGTAACAATTTGAGTCTCTAGAATATTCGTCATCATTAATAAACAAATACATGTTCAGAAATCTTCCTGTTCTTTTTTGAAGATGTCCATTTATATTAAATGCCTTTAATCAGCAGATGTTTAATTATTTATATTTGATCTAACATGTTATATTATACACACTAGTTGTTTAATATAACATTTTAAAAAGCTACAACTTTAATGTATTTTAAGAAAATCGAACTTATGACTTGCTAAAGTACTCCAAAAAACGGGAATGTACATTAACAAACCATATAAACAGGTTTGTCAATGTACACGCCCCTACCTATGTTTTAGGAGTCTTTTAACAAGCTATATACATTGGATACATTTAAGAAAACTCAATATATAACTTACTAAAATATTGTTTCTAAAAAATAAGTGAATGTTGAATGTACTTTAGCAAATCTCATAATAATATAGGAGTCAATGAAGCATATTAGGTGAGAGATGATATTGTGACCAGAGTTAATCTCAACCATATAATGCAAATAGATGGATAATATTAAAACTAGTTAAAACAATCTTGAACATCCATCTATAGTTGTATGACCAAGAGCAACTACAGTTATACTCTCACTAGATGTCTCCTCACCCATCCACATGCACACAAATATAGAGACAGAGATCGATTAAATATTGGAATCCAAGAAATAAGGATAGTTTTATAAGTCTTACTTCACTAGAATGGGTATTAAGAACTGAACTCTCTTCTAAGCGCTGACTTGAAGTAATTCGCTGCAAAATGTTGTCATCAGAAATAAATGTGAAGGATTGAAATTATTCCAAAGAGTACAAATTTTGTTTTCCAACAAGAATAGCATAGAACAAAAACAATGAGTAATAAAGGAGTGACCTACCAGTGAAGACCTGTCAGCTAAAACTGAATCAGCAACTTCTTTTGCATTCCATTTACTCTTATCCTTTGATTTTATATAGCTTGAATTTGGCGGACCTATCTGAATTTAGTACAAAAAACTTGAATAGATAACTAAATTCCATCAAAGAAGCATGAGGCTGAGAAAATACCGTGACAGAAATTATGGCATTATCAATAAAGTCAACACGCTCAGACACAATGCGCAGGCGTGCATCAGCTGCATGAAATTTACAGAGCAATCTTTATCCAGAAAAGTAAAATTACAAAACACGCATCCAGTATCTTTTAGCAAAAGATTAGTATTGATTAGTGAAAACTTTCTATCGCTCAAACAGTTTAACCTATTAGCAAAAGATTAGTATATACAGATAGCTATTAAATCTAAATTGCAGTTCTAACAAGTTCAAAATGAAACATAACCTCTATTCTAAAATTATTTGATAAGATAGAATTTTGCCTTGCAAAGGGAAACAACAAAACTTACGAGAAAGCGGTGCAGCTGATGAATACCGTTCTGGCTTTCTGGATTCTACCCTTTAAAATATATGGAAAGAGTTAGGTTCCTATAATAACCAAGGAAATTTTCTAGACAACAATTGGAGTTGTAAACCAAATATAGCTATGATAAATCTAGCACTTGCAATAAATATTACAGACTTTGTTCAAAGAATAAAAACTAAAAAACATTAGATGAGGTTGAAAGTTGAAACTGTTGAGGATTTACGCACACCTCTTCGCTATGCACAATGATAAATAGGAAACACCAAAAAGAAAATAGGAAAGAATAATGTACTTCGGACCGTCATCCCTACATACAAAACCTAACAACAAGGTTTTAGAACAAGCTGTAAATAGTCATAAAATCTCCCTTCACATTTATCTCTTATCTCACTCAGGGTCTCGAACCCTGTTCAAGCTATTTTCATCTCAACAATCTCTAGACATAAAATCTTAATCTTAAATGAGGACACAAAACCTTCATTTTATAGATAAATAAATAATATCATTAAATCTTAACAAATTCTAGCATAAGAGAATATCTTTTAAAATCTAATCAATATCTTATAAATTTGAATAATTCTAACATAAATAAAATGTATTTACTTGGCATACCATTTGAAGGAAAAATTATCAGAAGGCAACTCGAGAGGGTACAGATAATTATAGGCATTTATTTCATCAAAAAATGATGCCATTTTGGGCTCTTCTTCAGCAAGAGTCACTGCAAGACAGAAAGAATAATGATAACTTGATACGGCAAATGTGTCTCAATTGCATCAAATAATAAAACACATAGTCAGAGGGTGCGGTGCAGTGCACACCCCACACATTATCTCAACATAAACATAAATTGTTATAATCTCATATTTTCTTAACAAGCACCAAAATCGTACGAAGAATGTAAGAGATACCTGAGAGTGGCCATGTTAGAGATACCGAGGTGAGGCCCAACAGCATCAAATCCCTTCTAAAAATCGTGTTTTGTGAAGTGGGTTTTAGAGCATAACATGAAAGACGCGGTCTTTCCTCAGATAAAGGGCATTTGTGTTGGCTAAGGATTGTCCCGGTATTGTTTCTGATGAACATAAGCACATGGGTTTATAAAAAAGAGAGTTAAATATAAAAATAATTAAATAAAAATTATTGAAAGGGTTGAGTAGGAGTACCTGAAGATAAGGTTATTAGGTAGCAGAGTAGAAGTGGGGAAGAAGAAGGAGAGGGAGAGGGAGGAAGAAGGTAAAACCATTGGTAGCTCTCAGTTGTGTCATCCACCACAACACTGTAACATTATCTCACTTTCAACACTTCCTTTTTATTATTCTTCCATTCTAATGCTAACATCATCTCATGTGTCTCTTAACAGTTAACTTGTTCGCAACAACATTGGATGGAATACATTCAGACTTCAGAGTAAGATTTACCAGTTGTTTTTTCTTTCTTTTTTTTTTGTTTCTAAAGTAATATTTATCAGTTATTACTATGGCTTTTTATATATATATAAAAAAAAAAAATCTACCATCACGTTGTTTATCTAAATTTTTCACATTTGTTTTTTTAATCATTTTTCAAAATTTATTTTTTATTTATGCATATGTTTTAAATTATGAATTTTAAAATTAAATTTTTTTAGTTAATTTATATTTTATTTTATTTTATTATGTGTTTTATTTTTATATTGTGTATCTTTTCTCATTATATTAATTTTTCAATTTATATTTTTTAAGTTAAATTTTTAAAATTTTTTTACCAAAATAATTTAAAATATTAAATTTAAAAATCTCAACTTAAAAACATTAAACTGAAATATAAATTAGAAAGTATTTTAAAAAATTAAAATAATAAAAAAATACACAACATAAAAATAAAACACATAAAAAAACAAAATAAAATATAAAGTATTTCATACGGAAAATATACACATTTTAAACAAATTATGTATTTTATTTTTATGTTGTGTATCTTTAAAGTTTTTATGTGTTTTAATAATTTAAATTTTTTAAATTAAAATTTTTAAATCTAATATTTTAAATTATTTTGGTAAAAAGCGTTTAAAAAATATAAACTAAAAAGTAAATTACAAGCATTTTAAAAAATTATAACAACAAAAAAATATACACAACGTAAAAATAAAACACACAATAAAATATAAATCTTTTAATTTTAAAATTTATGATTTAAAAAAATAATCATAAATAAAAAATAAATTTAAAAAATTTTAAAAATGACCAAGAAAACAAATATAAAAAAAATGTCCTATAAAAAATTGGTTGCCCAACAACCAATTTATTATAGGTTTTTTACATTTAAAAAAAATCACATGAGAAATTGGTTCCTGGTAACCAATTTCTAAACATGAATAGGAAAAAATGTTATTTAGGTAAATAATGGGGTTAAGTCATTTTGGTAAATTTATTTTTGATATATAAAAAAAGGCTTTTACTATTATTTAAGATAAAATAAAATTGAATTGATGATTTTTTTTAAATATAGCATATATAAAAAGTCTTTAATGCTAAGGAAACCACATCCCATGGTATAGTTGAAGGCACACAATTGTCTACTTGAAAATTGTATGGTATAGCCAAACTCACAACACACTCTTTGCAAAATGACTAATAAATGTATTCATCGGTCATGACGGTGATCTATTTGTTCATATGTGACTTAGGTTTTTCCTATCATATTTTGTAATTTGTTGGGAAGACATTTATTGTGTTTTTCCACTTTTATTAAGACATTTCTTTTGCCTATAAAAAAGATATAGTGCATTTAAAATAAATTTAATTTATAGCAAATTATATAAATACTTCTTCAACTTTTATTCAATTACATATAATTAGGGGTATTCAAAAGTGAATCAGCCCAAACAAAAAATCGAAACTTGATTCGTAAAGCTGAAAACCGATAAAAAATCAAAATGATTTCTAAATCAAACAATTCAGTTTGGTTTGTGGTTTAAGATTTGAAACCAACCCAAACTGCAATATACATCATTTCTATATTTTTTTTTCTCCTAAATCATGTATAATTTAGAAGACATGACACAATCCATATTATAAACATAGTTAAATATGTGATGAAATTTTATTTTCTATGTAGTTTTAGAATTTAATTGATTTTCATTAAACTACCAATTCATATTTAAGTACTCTTATAAGTATTAGAGATCATACTAAATAATACTTAATAATATATTTTTAAAACAAAAAACCAAACAAAACCAAACGGCTAATAATTGATTTGCTTTGGTTCGAATTTTATAATATTTTCAAACCAAACCAGATCACACATAAATTTCTTGTTTGGTTTGGGTAATATTTACAATAAAAACCAAACTAAATCGCATGGTAAACACCCATATATGTAACTCTCATATCTTTTGTTCTTGTACATTATCGTTCATTTAAGTTTAGAAATATTACATTAATACGTTTGAAAATATTATAATAACACCTAGTAACCTTTTTGAACCTTAAATTAACATTCTATTACTTTCTTAGGATGCAAAAATAATAGATAAAAAAAAATATAACTATAATTACACTAAATTTTAAAGGGTGTTTCTATTTTTATTGTTTTGTTTATATCAATTAATATAAAATATATTTTTATTACAAATATTTAAATAATAATATAATAGTTTTATTATGTCAGATTTAAGTGATCTACCGACAGAGTACAAAAATCCACAGTCTAATTTTGTTTTTGTTTTTCCTGTGAGTTAAACTTAAGAGCTAATGAATTTACTATATATTAAGAACGTGGTATTTAATTTTGTCCCACGATCGACTTTTGTTTTTTATACGAAAGACTTGAATTGTATTTTGTTATCTAATAATTAATATGATTTTTGGTTATTTTGTCCTTATCATTGAAAAAAAAAGTAATTATTAAACAGATTTTAGAAGTTTTTATGAAGTAGCTTTTGCTAAAAAGGTGTGAAAATTGTAGAAGGTTAATTGATTAAATTAAAATTTTAATTTCGAATATTAACTTTTTTTTAATTAGAACTTAGAAGTAGCATCAATTATAACATATAATTTAAATCCTTTTCAAATACTATATTATGTAATTTATAAATATGAAATTATGCAAAAAAAATAAACATACAATATTTTTTTTAATAGGAATGAGGGGTGATTATAATATTACAAATGTTTTAACTCGAGAACTTTAATTAAGCTGAATGACCTTCTACCGATTTATTAACGTGGTCAGTTGTAATATATTAGTAAATATAAATATAGAATTGGAAAAAAATAAAAAAATTAAAAAAGGAAAAGAGAAAAAAGTTTTAAAAGATAATTTATTAAAGAGTAAAATCTGAAAAGTGTGACATTCTTTTATAATTATAAATATATATATATATATATATGTTTTATTTAATTACAGGAATTAAGAGACATACCATGACTTAAATTCGAAATAACACGTGCTCAATGATAAATATATTTTTATAAATAATAAATAGAAATATAATATGTAGCATTTTATTTATATTTATATATATATATATATATATATAAATAATAATTTTTTAGCTTAACCAATAATATTGAGTTTCAGTTGTGGGTATGGAATTTTTTAAATATTCAAAGGAAAAATTTTCGTCTATAATATTTTCACTAGGCTTAATAATAATATTTTTTTTACTAATGGAATGATAAAGATTTTTGTTATAAATATAAATATGAAGTGGAAAAAAGATAAAAGAAAAGAAATTAATAAAGAGGAGAAAAGTTAGAAAAAAAAAAGTTTAGAAGAATAATTTTTGTGAGAGAATGACATGTGACAAATGTATATATATATATATACATACATATATATATATATATATGTGTATGTATGTATATATACCATTAATTTTTATTTTAATAATTGAGATTTGCTGCTTTCATTTTCATATATACTTGGTTTTCTTACTAGATATATCACACACACATATATATATATATATATATATATATATATATATATGTGTGTGTGTGTGTGCACGCGCGCGTATATGTATGTATAGGCGGCATATCTAGTAAGAAAAATGTTTATTATGAGAGATGAAATGAATAGATAATAAGCATAAGATTAAAATAACTCACTTAAAGATATTGTATATCTCTTTCACTATAACTCACTCCCTTCTCCACCCTCGACATCACTCCTATTGTCGTCATCAACATCGTCGTCGCTGCCACCACCCCGCTGCCGCCGCCATTGTCGACGGTCACCACCGCCACTGCCACCACCACAACACCACCGTTGCCACCACCACCATGATAGTGATGGCATGATGGTGGCAGTGATGACCATGACGATGGTAGTGGCGACAGCGGTGGCGTCATGATGGTGACAATGGTGATGGTCGACAGGGTGGTAGTAATGGTAACTGTCGGCAGTGGTTATAAACTCCTCAAATTTTTAAAATAAAAATTATCTCATAAAATAAATTAATAAATAATGATTATCCAAATAATTTAGCTACTTAGTAAATAATGATGTTTAAATAAAGAAATTATTAAAATAAAGATTCATTAGAATTACTTTTTTAAAAAAAAAATAAAGAATTAATTCAAATATTAAAAATAATATAAAAAATCTCTATTCAAATTAAAAGATTACAAATTTATTATTATGAAATGATTATTGTAGTTTAGATAAAATATTTGTTACATTTTGAATTGGTAATCCTTAACAAAGATATAAATATTTATCATATTTGTTATATATATTAATTTATATTTATAGAAAAATATTTGATAAGAAAATATAATGTAGAATTTAGATGATCTTATATTTTATTTATTTTTGTATATCATATTTAAGATAATGAAAGAATAATATATTAAATTTTGTTAGATAAGATTAAACTGTTAGGATTTTTAAATAAAAAATATCTTAATAATGTTACTTTTAAAATAGAGTTTAATTGTGTAAAATAATTTAACACTAACATTCAATCACGACTTTTTATTTATATAACTTTTAAAATATTAATTGGTAAAATCAACAAATTTACCATAAATGAAGGATTGTAATTAAACGTCACTGTAAAATTCTTTTATACAATTAAACTCTATCTTAAAAGTAACATTACCTTAACTTAAAATATTTTTATTTTAAAAATCCTAACAACACTTATATAACAAAATTTAATATATTATTTTATCTATATTTTTCTTTCATTATCTTAAATATGATATATAAGACCAAATAAAATATAAGACCATCTTATCTAAATTCTATGTTATATTTTCATATCAAATATTTTTTTATAAATATAGAATTATTATATATAACAAATATGATAAATATTTATATAATTGTTAATGATCACCTATTCAAAATATAACAAATATTTTATCCACACTAAAATAACAATTTCATAATAATAAACTCTTAATCTTTTAATTTGAATATAGATTTGTCATATTTTATTTTTTTTAATATTCAAACTAATTATTTCTTTATAAATTCTAATGAACCTTTATTTTAATAATTTCAGTATTTAAACTAGATAATAAATTAATATTATTATTTACTAAGTAGCTAAATTATTTTATATCTAGATAATCATTATTTATTAATTTATTTTATGAGATAATTTTTATTTTAAAATTTTGAGGATGTTACCACTACTGTCGATAGTCACCACCACCATGTCGCCACCACTACCACTGACAGTCACCATCACTACCACCACAATGTCATTGCTACCACCACTACCATCATCGTGGTCACCATCCCCACCATCACCCCATCACCGTTGACGGTAGCGGTGGTGGCAATAGTGGTAACTGTCGACAATAATGGTGGCAGCGATAGGGATGATGTTAAGGGTGGGTTGGAATGAGTTACAATGAAGAATGTATATGATATTTTTAAGTTAGTTATTTTAATTTAAGCCTTATATATATATATATATATATAGAGAGAGAGAGAGAGAAAAGAAAGGAGGATCCGTTTACTCCAAGTGTAAGTTTAAGAGACTTACTTTCATCTTAACATTTTCATTTTCTTGAAATCTAATAGTAAAGATTAGTTATTCATTACAACTATTAGATTTCAATAAAATGAATGGTGAGGATGGAAAGTAACTCCCTTAAATTTACTCTTGGAGTAAGTGAATCCTCTCTCCACACACACACACACACACACACATATATATATATATATATATATATATATATATATATATATATATATATATATATGGGGGATGCATATCTAGTAAGAAGTCAAATTTATATGAAAGTGGGAAGAGCAAATCTCATCCATTGAGAGAGGGGAGAGAATAATACTCGAAAAATCTCAACCATTAATAAAGGAGAGAAAGAAAATTGTGACAAATAATAAATATTAAAAGAGAGAGAATGAGTGGATGTGTGCGATTTGATCTCAACCATTAATTTTTATTTCAATGGCTAAGATTTTCTCCTCTCACTCATATAAGATATCTTACTCCCATATGATATGTCATCTTTGTATATATAGATATATTGGGTAAGGTTTGGGTAAGTTACTATAGTATTAGTCCCATATCTGTGTTTAAAAAATGTAGATGTACCGAGTCTTATACTCACACAGGTGGCAATTTTGAGGGATTTTCAATTGTCACTTACTTAAATTTGAAATGACATCTATTTTGAAGAAAATGAAGGATATGCCTTTATTAAAATTGTTATAAAAATTAGTGTTTTTTTTTTATTTTAGCTTCTCAGTAATATTTATCTGAAACAACTTTCTAGAAAAGTAAATTAGTAGGTGCTCTCCAAAAGTGGGTCTCCGGAAAGTTAAATTGAGTTTTTTCGTTGGAAAAGGTGTTTCAAAATGGAAAAAAAAATTTACCTCTTTGGAAAGCCCTTTTCCAAAAAAGTTTCCCAAGGGAGGCTCAAATGATAACATTCTCGGTGTCACAAGCAGGCATCAACGACCATCACAAAGGAAAAACATTTCAAATTCTTGCAGCATCAATGATTGTTTTCTTAATTGAAACATTCTCTGAACCACCCCTTTTAGGATTGTTTCATTGTTCCAGTGGCAAGGAAAGTGCTAAAGAACCCACTTGGAGTTGGTTGAGTACTCTCAATGGTGTCCATTGTGTTAGGAGCACTAATAGAAATAAAGAGACTAATTTTTTGCCTTTTTCGAAGAAGTACAAAAATTGTTTTTCTGGAGAAATAGTTTTTTTTGCTTTTACGGAGACTTTTTTTTCCATAAAAGAGAGAAAAAACTCGTCCTTCTACACATAAGTGTCTTTAGAGAATAAAATATCAACATAACAACGAGAAAAAGGTAGGTGAGTGGGTGAGGGAAGAATTAGGGTTAAAGGTATTTCAGGAATAATGAATTTTTTTTTAAAAAAAGAAGGTAGGTGGGGCTTCAAATTTAAGTAGGTAACAATTGAAAATTCCCAATTTTGATCTCATCCTTGCACCCTGTTGGGTACCTATATACATAAACTCACAGATTATAAATCAATATCTTTTACACGCAAATACATATTATGAAAAGCAATAAACTTAACATTAAATATAGAGCAAATTATAAAAATACTTTCTAAAATTTTATATGATTACACATAAATCTCTTCTCTTTTTTCACCATAACATGAAATAATATTGTAAATTTATTAAGAGTTACTCTATAAATAACTCAATTTTTTCTTATAATTTTATTTTTATGTTATTAAATTTGCATAAAATGTATTATATGTTATTTTCTGTTCAATAATTATATTACCTATCATAAACTATAATGCAAATTAATAATATTTTTAGGAATATTTTTTTTTACTGAAAATTATAATTATATAGCATTATATAATATAATTATATTAATTAATAGAGCATATTACAAAAACACCCTCAACTTTTATCAAATTACACATAACTCCATTTATTTTTATTTTCTTTTACTAATCTGTCTTTAAGTTAAAATATATTACACTAACACCCCATATATGTTTGAAATCATTACACTTACACCTCTCTCAAGTCTTACACTAAAACCTGATTAGGAGTGCGAAAGTAATGGTAAGAAAGCAAAAGGTGCATGTGTAATTACACTAAATTTCAGGAAATTTTAATTATAATATTATATATGTATAAGGAGGGGTGGGGTAAGTAGGATATTATAGTACCTATACCCTTCCCCTATACCTACATAATTTTTATGAGTTCAAAGTCACCTTATATCTAGACATAATTTGCGGCTAATTTTTTGTCCTGTGTGAAGGTATTTTTGCGGATACCCATAAGATCTGAATCCATTTTTTCATCCCTATACATATATAGAGAAGAGAGATTCACTTACTTCAAGAGTAAATTTAAGGAAGTTATTCTCTATCATCACCATTTATTTAACCATTAGATTTCAAGAAAATAAATTTTTACAGCATCTCTAAGGGTAGATAAATTACTTTGATCTTATCTCACTTTTTGGTGAACCCTACAATGCTATATCATCTTTTTACTCCAACAAAATATCACATTTTTTTATCTTAGAACACTTTTGGTGGATCTCACAAAGCCACGTCATCGTATTTAATATTTATTTATAATTTATTTTAAAATAATTAAAATTAAATAATTATATAGTTTAAACCCTCCCAACTTTTTTTATGGAAAATTTTAAACCTCATTGCTCAATTTATAGGAAAAGAATAGTTCAATTTTAAATTAAAATGATAAATTTTAAACATTCCCACCCCACTCCAATGTTAAAATTTTTCCCAACGTTCACTTCCACAACGACTCCTTTCCATTTTAAACTTTTTTTCCCCTTTATTCCTTTCTCTTACCCGCTTCCCCTCCATTTTCACTTTCACCTTTTTTCTCTCTCCCTAGCGCTTCCCCCCAGCTTTTCACTCTTCTCCATGCCCCTTCTCTCCATCTTTTTTCTCTTCCCCCACACCCCTAGCTCCCTTCTCTTCCTTCTCCCTTATCTTCCTCTTCCTTCCCCCTTCCCCCCACCAGCCCTTCACTGCCACCGTCGCGAGCTCACAGATCTCTCCTTTCCACTCCCTAGCCGCGAGCCCCTATCACCATTGTGAGTTCCCTCCCGTTGTGAGTTCTCTCTTCCATCGCGAGACCCCTCTCTGTCACGAGCCCCTCCTCACTGTGAGACTCCCCCTGCCCTTCGTGAGCTCCTTCAGGATGTGAGCTCCCCTTGTATTTTTTTTATTTTCTTTAGGGGCTTTTTTCATGTATGGGTTGAATCTATTTTTGTTGAATCTGTAATACATTTTTCACTTCTTTCTTCTTCTCCATTTTTCATTTCTCATTTGCTAGTTGGTATATCTATTGATGCGTACCTTATTTTTTAAGAGAAAGTGAATAAAAATTATTTTTTGGATATTGTGCTAATCTTTGGTGTTTTTCTTCAATAACAAATCTCCACATGGATATTTAACCACTTTTGCTTCAATAGGTGTTCTTGCCGAGATCAAATTTTCGCTTCAAGATTAGTGCTCAAGAATGCTCTTAGGAGAAAGACTAAATCTCTTATACTTACTCTAAGATTTGGTATAAGATACTCACTCTTCATCTTCATCATTCATTTTCTTAAAATCTAAGGGTTATAATAAGTAATTAATCTCAACCATTAGATTTCAAGAAAATAAATAGCAATGATTAAAAGTAGGTCTCTTATATTTACTTTTGGAGTAAGTGAATTTCTTCCGTATATATAAAAAAGAGAAACAGGAGAGATCCACTTATGGTTTAAAAGAGTTATTTTTCGTCCTTAGCATTTATTTTTTTTTAAATCTAATAAATAATTAATCTTAATCATTAGATTTCAAGAAAAAAAAACCCGATCAAAATACAGAATAAGTATCTTAAATTTGGAAGAAAAAATTATCAAAAATTGACATGCGTTGTCGATAATGATGATGATAAATATATTTTGTCTTCTTAATTTTTAAAAATAATGTTATAAATTGAAATAAGTATATATATATATATATATATATATATATATATATATATATGAATGAGAGAGAGAGAATTAGATGAAGAAGATAAAAAATATTTTTAAAAAAGAAAAAAAATGGAAATAAAAAAATTCACCAAAATTTTTTATATTGGTGATTACTTTAATTTTTATATTTTCAATAATTAAAAAATAATAATAATTTGAATGTAAAAAAATTTTAAATTATTGAAAATTTACTGTTATTTTTATATCATAATACAAGAATTTCATGATAAAGTACAATTTGTATAAAATAATATATCTAAACAAAATTACATAAAAATAATAGACTAAATCACTAGTGCTTAAATTGTTTATATGAATTCATAAATTTAAATTTCATTCTCATGTATATTTTTTTTTTAAAATAAAACTAATTATTCATATATGTAACACACAAAAAATTCATTTATTTGAGACCGTTCCATACAATTTATGTAGATATATATGTAATAATATTGGTGGAAGGATTCGCGTACATGAAACTCAAAATTTTTTGAGAATTGAATTCAGTCGCCAATCAGTAACGGCTTTTAACTGGTTTGTTCCCTCTCTCATTTCCATCTCCTATCTGTCTTGCTTCCACGTCCAACTCAATATTTCACTTTAATGAATCCATCATCTTCTTTTTCATAACTTACTTTTGGAAAAAATAAGATCAAATTAAATTAAAGTTCATTTAAGAATTCTTTAATAACAACTAGCTGAAATTACTAATGATAAAAAAACGATTGAAATGACTAACTTTGTTGTATAATTCTTTGTTTTGTGCACATGGAGTTCCAAGAATCAAGTCCAAGATGGCAAGAAAGCGAAGGTCTTCATCTAATAAACATGCAAGGAATAGCATGGCAGAGCGGGATATTGAATATCTAAAGTTGGGATTTCCTCATATTTCTGAACACTTCCTTAAAGATATATACTTGACAGCCAATTTTTGTCTCTGTAATGCAACTAGCATTCTCTACTTCATTGAGGTAATGTTCTATATTTCAAGATTTTATTTGGGCTTTGTCAACTATATGTAAATATACGTTGAAATGAATCGCTTCATATACGATGAGTGAAAATAGTTATGCACTCCCTTTAATTCCCATTTCTGTTTCAATTCCGGAATTATGTTTTCCCTCTAAATATTGAATATCCATTCTGGTTCCTTTCTTTAGTGGAGATGGCTACATATAACTCTGTTCTCATGCATTGTGATTTCGTGATCTTTGGTGTTTTCTTACACTATTATGCGTGCCTTTTAACTTCTCGATCGAGTCTTTTTATTACTTGGATTTATTATGTTTTAAGTGATTGAAGTATACATATTAGTATCACTGCTTAGAACCTGATGCAAGGAAAGAATATCTGCTATGTTGTCTGCCATATATGCAAATGATGCATGATTACGAGGAGAGTTAAAATATTAAGAATATCCCCTAAAATTTGAATTACCTATCCACGCATGTAGGGGTAATGTGTTTCCTGCGGATACAATGAGTTGAAATATCATATCGGTTAATTTGTGTATGCAATGTATTCACCTTACAGTGTAATGCCGACGACGATGGGTTGCATGAGTACTATTCTAACTTACACCGCACAGAATTTCCTCATCTGCACATAGACGGATCTATACAGCATCTGAAGGCTAAAGCTAGTGCTTCGTCATCATCAAATTCTCAGCCAGCTAATCACTGAATAAATTTGTACACAAACTCAGATTGTTGCAGAAGTGTAAAAATAGGCAAGTTTACCTCGGACACCACACTTAACATTTGTTCCGTTTTTTGCAGTTTCTATAGTTCTGGTTGTGGTCTCAAGTGTTAATTCATTGTGATGGATAAATACTTGTGCCGTGTTTGGCCCATTAATTGTGCAGCTTTCGCTTGTATGAAATGGAAGACCAAAAAGGAAAACATAAAACCAAATGATGATGGAAATAAAATATTAATATGTATAGAAAATAAATATATGAAGAATAAGGAAAAAGAATTGGATTTTTTGCTCTTCACGCGTGGTGTTTCTCTAGAATTATTTTAGATATATATAAGTTAAACAAAAAATTTTGAAGATTTTACTAAATTTTTTCTATAAGAGACTATTATAAATAGAGAATGTGTGTAAATTTGATTAATGGATGATAAATTTATAATCTCTCATAAATAGGATCTTTCAAATAAATTTTTTATGATTGATTTAATTAATAGTCAATTTTATTATAATTTTATTTAAATTATCATAAAAATATAATAAGATATGATAATTAATGTATCTAAAATTTTTAGATAATGATAAATGATTGATATTTAGCCACAATTATATCTACGTTTGAGATGCATATGTAATAGTATACTTTTGTAAAAAACTGTCGAGGTTTTTTTGCGGTGGAGAGTGAATGCCTACAACAAATTTCATCTTCTTAGATATCATGCTCAACAAAAGTGGTAATTAGAAAAGCAATAATTCGGTGATGTAACGAAGTTAGATCTAATAAATAAAAATTATCAAAATTTTTATTCTGTACTTAAAATTTTTATATTATTTAATGTAAAGATCACTTATCATAAAAAGATGTTTTAGATCGAGATAAAAAATAATATGAATTAGTTGAATACTTTTCTGTAAAAATATTACTATCTGTTAATGATAATGTTATTTATAAAATATAAATACTAAATTTGATGAGTTATATTACATTAAAATAATTTTAAATTTTTTGCTTTAAATTTAAAAATAAAAAAAATTGTCTTAGGTAAACATTCTCATCACCCTAAATACGGTCCAATAAATGAAGATTCTCATCACCCGTCTCAATACCTTTTATCTGCAAAAACGATAATACGGTTATGTGACGGAGTTTACAAATAAAAATCTTATAGAGTAGATGAATACAGTACTTAAATTGTTTATAAATATTAGTGGGAAGAGGCATTCCACGACTTTTTACATAATTATTTAAATGAAAAAGAGTGACTTATAGAGAATAGTTAAGAGTTAAATAGGACCTATAAATACTTCATTCTTTATTTCTCTTGCATATACAAGGAAGAATTCCTGTCTCTGGGAACTTGTTTTAAAAATAAAATAAAAACATGGGTGTGTGGGAGTATTAATTCCTCTAAGCAAGAGAAATAGGACTAATTTTTGGTGAATTTTGTGCTACTACTTTTTATTTCTATCACTGGTAAATATTGAAAAAAACATTTAAGTTTCACATAGGTTAAAAATAATGTTAGTACAATATATAAGTAAGGGATAATCTTCACTTTTAAAATTAACTTTGGGTATTGAGTTTGGCCTAAACTCGTATTTTAAAAGTGTGTTTGATTTGTCATTTTAATTAGTTGAAAAGCTATCTAAAATAGTAGTCGAAATGGTTTCAGCTCTATTTAGATAACAAAAAGTTTATAGTTTTTTTAGGAGTTACTAGTTTTCTAAAAAAAAACAGATTCGAGTGTGTTTGATTTGTCATTTTTTAGGCTAAAAAACTAGCTTTCTAAATGGTTTAAGCTCCTTTTGAATAGAAAAAATATAGGAGCTTTTTTAGGAGCTAACGACCGTTCTTTCAAAAGAGTTACTTCAAATAGTTTTTTCAAAAGATCTTTTATTTTCAACTACTAGCTTATTTTACTTTTATATATTTACCCTTAATTAATTAATATATTGTCACCCACTAATTCTCTCTCATCACATTATACAATTTCTCTCTCCTTCATTTTTTTTTTGTGAATGGTAAGGCCACAGGCCACAAAAAAAATTAATTATTAGAAAGTGACATACAAGTAAGGTCCTTATCATACATAGTAAGAACAAACTCAGGAATAAAGTTAAAAACATATATATCATGAGGCATAGCTAAGTCTACCTTTGCAAAGCCTTCGGCTACCATGTTTGACTCACAGGGGACAAAAGCAAAATTACCCTTATAGGTTTTCCTACTTTGCTTGTAAATTTTATCCAATACGGGACATGATCAATAGTGCATCTCTCATCCAGGAGATTGACTATAAAGAGAGTCAGATTCTATAATAATGTTCCAGAAGTCGTTGTTATAGCAGTTTCTAGGGGTTTAAGGATGACCAAGAGTTCTGTCTTTTCCACTTCACACTAAGATATTTTGCTAGAGAAGCCAAAACAAATGTACCTCTCTTGGGAACCTCTGAACACTATCACACAATTTATCTTGAGCATATCACCAGTCAGGGGTATCCACACTAAACTGGAAAAAAAATCAGAACATTGCATCCTTCAACAGGACCCATAGTGCAAAGCTTTGTTGTAAGTCATATAGCAAGGATTTTATACCATTGACCATTTTTTTATCTGTCTAGATTTTTTCGTTGAAAACAACATTTCACCTATGCCACAACCCGTCTAAGGTAACACTGAACAACTGGCTTCACTTGTTATCTTCGTGAAGTTTCCCACAGGATAAATTATTTGACATCCAGGTTTCTTGCAACTAGTAAAAGAAAAAATTAGAAATACTTGTAGCACCTATTTGTATCCAAACATTGACAGCTTCAAGCAGTCTTGTAATGCATGCAATGAGGTATCCCTATGATGGCCACAAAGAAAGCATGAAGATTCAGTTGTCATATGCCTACTATGTCTCAATTCATTTGTGGGAAGATCTCCCTTGCCAATAGTACCCAAATCCGCTCCAGCCCCTCCCATTTCTAAAGTTATTTAAATATGGGCTTTTCTAAGTTATGTTCTTAACATATTAGGGCTTTGTACACCTTTTTTGTGGTGAATTCATCATCCACTTTTTTTCTCCAACTGCATGTCGTCTTTTGCATCTCCTCAAGGAGGTTGGATTTTACAAATGTCTTTTACTAAATCTACAGGCAACATCCCCCTCCCCTAACTTGGAGACATCTCACGTCCTGTCAAGAGAAAAAAAAAAGGGTTTAGATCCAAGTTGGATTTTATTGGCATCAGTACACCATCTAGCAAGAGGCTCTCACCTCTACACTCAATTATCTGATCAAAAGTCTATTCTTCTCCCATTCCTAACCTGCCACCCAAGATCATTGCAAGGCTCATCTCTTTATCCTCTCGGCTACTATAGAGACCTTCCTTCTCAGAGTTCTCCTTCTCTGATTGCTTCTATAGATTATTGCATAAAATGTTTTGGTTTTCCACATGCTTCTGGTTCCTGCCCATTCCCTGGGGAATTGTTGAAGTTCCCCCAATACCAAAACATGTGACCTTCTGGCCTCTATCACGTGCCCTCATGGAGGGAGGTGCTTGCTCAGTTTGTCGTGGTGGGGTCTGCAAGTGGATCAGGTGTTAGGGAAGCCTAAAGATGACCTTCTCACCTATTCTTTTATATAGTCAAATGATATCAAGTTCCTCGTGAGCATTCATGCATTGTGTATCTTGGCTAGTCGTCTTGTTGACTTTTTGTTCTACAAGGCTCGACGTTGTGATATTTGTGACTAGTTTCATGTAGTTCCTGTTTGCTCTTGTGTCTGGATTCACACTGCCCCGCATATGGTTTTCAAACTCTGTGTTGGCTTTTCTAGATTGAGGCATGTGTTTATTCCATGGACCATTGGCCTATCCCATGCGAGATTTGCGTGTATTTCCTTGCAGTTTTGCGTGTCTCCTTGTTCTTGGCATAGCAAACACGTTGGTTGATACTATGTCTTGATAAGCTTTCAGCTAGTTTTGTTAAACACAAGTCTTATCTTAGCCCTTCTTACATAAGGTAAAAATGGATCACCCACCATCCATAATTTCATATTATCTACTCGTTAAGTTTGATAGGCTTGGACGTGAAGAGTGCAAGATCAAAGTCTAATAGGTAAAAAATATTATTATAATTATTTTTATAAAATTGCAAGCTTATTCATATACAATTAAAATAAAATATATACATTGAAAAAATTTAATATTTTATTACAAACTAACATTAAATATATCAAAATATCATCTAAAATAATTTTATTTGTTAAATAATTACATTAATTTTATGAATTATTAGGTAGGTTTGTTATGGTAATATTTGAAGTAGTGCAAATTTTATGTTTGTTTAATGTTATGTAAAATCAAATTACAACAATACTTCCTAAATTTTTATTCAAATTATACCTAACCTAATTCTTTTTCATTTTCCTAAACTAAACCCATTTTAATTTTAAATTAAATATTACAATAACACCATTTTATATGTTTGAAAATACTACAGTAACACTCTGCATAGGGTGCAAAAGTAATAATTAGAAAATAAGGAATACATGTGTAATTATACAAAACTTTAGTTTTGTTGTAATTTGATTTATGTTTAATATTAAATTATATTTATTTTATATTATTTTAATTATTTATAAATAATATTGATTTATGATTCCTATACATAAGTAAAGTTTGGGTCTTGTATGTAAGTATGAGCTATGTTTTTAAAATCGGACCGGTGATCAAATCAGTGAAGATACTGGTTCACAGTTCATTGGTTTAACCATTATTGAATCGGTGGTTGAACTAATCTTAATAAAATAGTATTTTTTTATTATTAATGTACTATAACAATTAAGATTATAAAAAAAATGTACTAAGATGTAACTATAAAAGGAAAAAAGTAATTTTACTCAATACACCTTCATGTTGCTAAGTTAAATCCCGTTTTTATTACTTTTTTGTTGATTTAGGAAAGCAAAGAGTGTATTTAACAAAATCTAAAAATTAAAAAAAAAACAAACTAGTTAAACCACCAATTTATTGGTTCTGGAACGGTTTTCTGGTTTTAATACTGGTTTTTTGTCGTGCTAATTTTCATAATTGACTGAACCAATCATTAGACCAGTTCATTGATTTTTCAGTGCAATTGACCGGTCCAATCCAGTTTTTAAAATATAGAATATGAGTATAAAAGTATCAAACAAATACAAACATAAAGATAAAAATTGTTATATGTGTAAATATGAAATCAAGTGCTAAATTTTTTAACCACTGGTATGAACACGAGTACTTAATACCATTTCCGTTATTATCCCTATCATATATTGATGTCCTTCTTTTATCCCTCATAATAACTAGGTAAAAAAAGTAATTAGTTTAAGTGATTCTATCAATGTCAGAATCTATATTTTCAAATTTATCTGTGTTCTCTTTTTCTATTTAATTATTCTCATATAATTAATTAATGTATGGAGAGAGAGAAATTTAAATTTTGGGAACTTCTTAAAAGTTTAAATAATTACTATTAAAATGAATTATTGATAAATACTTTCTGAAAATAGGATTAAATTTTACAGAGATTAAATTAACACAAAAAATTTGAAAGATAAAATTAATATTTGTATATTTTAGAAGACTTAAATCATAGTTTACTCAAATTATATTATCATCTAAAAAAACCTTTAAAAAAATTAGGAACTAAAAATATTGTAAATCAATTTTTAGTTAATAATTTTTAAAAAATTAAATAAAAGAAAGTAATCAAATAGGAAACATACTTGAGCATATTTTGGTCTCGCATAATCAAATAAAAAAAATGACAATACACTAATTGAGATCTAATTTACATTCAAAATTTCAAGTACTCAATTAATTAATCCAAATACTAAAATGATAAAATCATAATATTTTGAGTTTTTTTAATCAATGTCATTAAGAAATAAGTTTAAGTTTTTATTAAAAACTATATTAACAATATTTAAAGTATGACTCGATTTAGCCACATTTAAAGTTTTTTACTCTTCTCTAAAAGTCTATTTTATAGGAAACCTACTTAGAACCCACAAACTCAGCATATATTTTCCACTAAGTTACACTAGTTTGAATTTATAGAAAACGCAATCATAATTCAAAAGGAAACATATACATTAAATAAAAAAAAAAAATCTTCTTCTTAAGTTTCTTAATGAGCATTATTAGGATACCGGTTAATATATCGTACTTTAAGGATGAAAAATATAATTTATTCTTCGTTATATAAAAATTAAGTTGGACAAAGAAATTATTAAAAACAATCTTTTTGTTTTAAAAAATTAAATTTAGGGAATAATAAACTTCTTAATATTCAGCATATATTTATCCAAAATTGATTAAAAAATACACATTTAATGAAATAATTTTTTGATTAATGAATTTCACACTTAAGGTTTTATAATTTTTAATAAATTTTAACTAATAATTAAAAGATTAAAACATTGATAAAGCATGCTATTTGTCCTATAATTTAAATTAAAATTTAAATAAATACTAGAACCTATGACTTTAATTTCAAATAAATTAAATTTATTTTACAAATAATTTTACTTTATTATGTATATTTGTAAGATACAAAGCATTTTTATTTTAATAAGGGTTATTAATGTTTTGGTCCTTCGTGTTTTAAGAATTTTTGTTTAGTTTTTTCGTAAAAGTTTTTCATTTTTACATTTTTAAGAATGTTTTTATTCTATTTTTAGTATTTTTGTTATGAGTTATAAGATTAATCTTGTGGTAAAGTAGAGATATAAGGGAAGGAAAAACCATGGGTTCGAATTCCTTCACTAGCATATTAACAACTAACATTTGACCTATAAAAAAATAAAAATATTTCTATCCATTTTTAATTAGTACTTTAAAAGTTCTTCATCAAAGATAAAAAAAATTGGACAAGAAAATTTTTTAGGACTAAACTAACAAAAAAATTTATAAGAATTAAAAAAATAAAAATTAAAAAATATCCATGAAAAATGAAGAATTCAAAAGATACTAAACTCTTCCAATAATATATAATAAAAGAATGAGAGACCTCAAGTCGCCGCGTTAAATGCAATCTCATTCAAACGAGTAATCTTATTGTTGTTATTTATATTATGTGCTATATTTTTATTTTAATTTAGAGTTTAACACCTATACACGACTAGTGTAGAAGAGTTTTATATTATCGGTTAATCACAATTCTTAGTTAAAGTAATAATTGGTAAAGTTAACAAATTTACCATATATAAAAGGCTATGATTAACTATCTGTGTAAAATTTCTTATACTGATAATGTATAAATATTTTCTTCTTTAATTTGATATATATAATAATTTTAATTTAATATATTATGTAGTTTTTTTCCAATTAGAGAAGACCCTCTAAAAGAAAAAGTGCATTAATTCTTAGAAAAAAAGGAAGTAAGGCTATAAAAAAAAAAAAATGAAAGTGAATTCAATGAGAAGTCGAGGATCACGCATACAATAAAATTAAGTGACAAATGATTGTTGCAAAGTATATTACACTAAATTAAGTGATTATATTTATATGAAGATTTCATTTATTTATTTAGAATTGATTTTTGAAAATGTTACAAATGTCCTTACGAAACTAGCTCAGAAAGTAAAAAAAAAGAAAAATGATTAAGACAAAAAGAAAGGAGCGCGATTTGAAAAGCCATATCGTTATTTTGAAATTTATAATAAAATATATTGTTAAAGAATATATATAAAAATAACAAATGTAGACTATTTGGTTTAAAAAAAATAAATCAAAACCCACAAAATTACTTTCTTATTCTTTTATATATCGTTATAAATTATATATAAATATTCATTGATGGATTCACTAACAACTAACAAGTAACTCCAAATGATATAAAACCATCTTCCAAATTTCTTGAGAATTCAATCTGTCAGTAGTCTTTCGCTTTCAACTGGTTTGTTCCCTCTCTCTCATTTCCCATTTCCTTCTCTGCATTCACATACCAAAACTAAATATATTTGACTTTCTGGAATACATCATTTTCTTTTTCATGACTTTCTTGGAAAAAAATGATTAAATTAAATTGCAGTTTATTCAAGAATCCTTTAGTAACGACTGCATTTACTAACTTGGTTGTTAATTCTTTGATTTGTGCACATGGGTATCCAAGAATCAAGTCCAAGATGACAGGAATGTCTTCTTTGAATTCAAATGCAGAGCCATATGTTCCACCCTCTAAAAGGGATTCCAAGAATGATGAGAATCAAAACCTTGTTCAATCTGAGAGTGAAAACTTGCCTGATTCCGAGTCTTGGCAAGTGCGGAACAACTTCATTAGAGATGAGACAGTAGTGGTAGTGGACATAGCTGACGTGGATATTGAATATATAAAGTTGGCATTTCCTGATCTTGTTGAACACTTCATTAGAGATGTGTACTTGGCAAACGATTCTGATCTCAATGATACAATTGACATGCTCTACCAGCTTGAGGTAATGTTTTCTATTTCAAGATTTTATATATTTATGCTAGCTGTGTATTTGCTGAATGAGTCGCTGGATATGGTATGATGCTGATGAGTGGAAATAGTTTTACAGTGCCTTAGTTTTGCCATCTTAAGGTTGCAATATTGTATGGAAGCAAAGATTTTCATCTTACTGTTGTTAAACCCTACAATGAATCCAATCACCATAATCTTTAAAATTTCTCTTACCTATTCATGTAAGGGTAATCTGTTTCCTGATAAACGAATTGAATATATATTTTGTTTATGTGATACATTTTTTGACCAGTAATTGTATTGACCTTTCAGTTTAATGTGGGTACTGAGAGACAGTTGAGAATGTTTCAGTGTCAGTTTCAACGGCAGGTTCTGCTTCACCACAATCGAATAGTGCAAGAGTTAGTGCTTCGTCAACTGTTAAGGTACCATGCACTGATGCACAGCAAACAAGTGAATAAATTTGTACAGTAACTCGTATTGGGGCAAAATAGTTTACATCAGACAGCACGCCCACATGGTTCTTTTTTTTGTGGTTTGTGTAGTTCTAAGCTGTAGCTTGCGCCTTAATTTGGTTATGGTCTCAAGTGTTTCATTTTGATGGGTAACTTTGTGCTGTCTACGTATAGCCTTTAATTGTGCAGTTTTCATTTGTATGAAATGGACGAACAACAAAGATTAAAGTACAACATGAAAAGTCAATGTCCATAAAATTCTAACTACAATAATAAATTATTTGGTTGCGGCTCATCGATGGTTGAAAGGAGATCATAGCTGAAGCCGGGTATAAATTGTATAATAAAAAAAATATAACGTTAAAAATTTTAGCTATTGGATCATGGCTGCAAGGTCCTCAGTTACTTTGTGACTATAGAAAATCTGCTTCTATGCTCTTGGGATTTGTAATGATAATTATCATGTCCAAAAAGGGATTTGTAATTTTATGAAATCTGGCAGCACACAAGGTGAGTACTATATTTCCAATAAGGTTTGTTAGCCCCAAAAGTGATATGAATAAGACTTCAACTTTAGAAAATTTGGTTGGTTAATAGACATAAGTCATTATTATATGAGTTGCAGCGACTTATGTTTTCGTATTTTTTTACTTTATTTATATATATATATATATATATATATGTTAAAAAAATAATTTAGTTTTTTATGTTTTTAGAATGAGTTAAAATGGTTCTTTAATAACAATGATTCATTTCAATTTTGAGATATAATTTCGAATACTTTTTTATTGCTCCAATATATGAATCTTGTTTTATTATATTTAGTATAAGAAACTATAGAACATGTATTTATATAGAGTTGTCAAAACTTGTCTAGTTAATTGATGGGTAACCAACCCACCACAAGTTTAGAATGGGTTAGGCAACAAAATTAAAATAAAGAGAATTTTTCCTTGCATTCAAAAAGTTCTTCCTACACTTCCATAATTTTTCAAAATGCTAAAAAAAAAAATCCTTAATAAAAACAGTAAAAATTTAATTAACACGCACCTATTTCTTTTCTCTTTCATCTATACCTCTCTCTCGTTTCGTGCATCTCTCATTAACTTATCTTGCATGACTTCGTTTTTCTTCTCACTGAATTAGTGGTTTTCACAATTCCAAACACTCCTATAAAAAATTTGCAAATTTTTTTTACAAGTCTGGATACCCTTGTCCGGACTTGTAAAAAATTTTGCAAATTTTTTTTTTTTTACAAATCCAGACACCCCTATCCGGACTTGTAAAAAGATTTTCAATTTTTTTTACAAGTCTGGACTGAGTTCGAAATCTCTGTCCGGACTTGTAAAAGAATTTGCCATTTTTTTTTACAAATCCGGACATCCCTATCTGGACTTGTAAAAATTTGCAATTTTTTTTACAAGTCCGGACACCCCTGTCTGGGTTGAGTTCGGAAAGCCCTATCCGGACTTGTAAAAAAAATTGCAAATTTTTTACTAGGATTAAATTTATTTTTTTACCTAGGGTATTTGAGACTTTTCCTACCTTTATAGAGGTGTAGGGAGAAATTATGGAGGTGCAGGGAGAAATTCTCTAAAATAAATTGCCAATTGAATTAAATTGGTAGCCCAACCCATTTAACCCACGAGTTACCTGAGTTTGAACTAACTAACTCGTGAAATTATTGACTCATTTGCACATTTTTATAAAAAAATCACTTAAAAAAAATAATTATTCATGACTCATTTGTATGTTTCTAATATTATTATTTAAATAATTTTCATGATTTTTATAAAAAATGTCACTTAAAAAGAAAAAGTAATTTCTTAATTGTTTTTTGTATTTTTAAAATATAGTGACCCAAAACCCTAAACCCTAAACTCACTAACTTGAGATGAATCGAGCAAGATTTTTTATCCTTATGAAGGTGGGGTTAGGTTTACTCATGTAGGTCGAGCTAATATGTTTTGACAGTGTAACACCTCTAATTTTTTACC
Organism: Psophocarpus tetragonolobus; assembly: GCA_037954015.1. Taxonomy (NCBI): domain Eukaryota; kingdom Viridiplantae; phylum Streptophyta; class Magnoliopsida; order Fabales; family Fabaceae; genus Psophocarpus; species Psophocarpus tetragonolobus. The sequence continues at coordinate 19,239,423 of CM075688.1, read as the reverse complement.
TATTATTAAAAGTATTTATAAAAATATAAGGAATTTTTTCAAAATTAGTTCTTACATAAACAATCATAATAAACATTGCGAATCAAAAGTAATTATCATAAAACCTCTTTATAAAATGCTAAAAATATAAAATACAACATTTGTTACAATTACTTTCCTTACGCAGTCCTAAGTCAAAGCAGTGAACTTCTTACGAATCTAACATTACTCAAACATCAAAGAGTAATTTGTTTCACACATTCATAGTAAATTCTCTGAATTCTTATCTTGCTGATCAGTTTCATCTTCTAATCATACCACGAACGTAAATGGAAAGAACACAAGAAAACACACAAAAGGAGTGAAATTTTTATAAACCATAAATATTAATCTTCAAAAAATTAACAAACAATAGGGGTCTAAGATTTGACATATGACTCGGTCTCACATGACTCAACTTATAGGCTTAATCGTACTCATTTCAATGACTGAACTCAATCTCGCTTAATTATAAGTATGGACCCATAACTAATCCATGATGATTCACCTCAATCATCAAGGATCTGTTTGGGAAATGATTGGTATTTGTATATCTTTCACTAGTTTGGTACAATAATTTTCTCGAGAAATTAGGCCATCAGTCCATAACAATATATTGGCTACCTGGAAATTGGGCTAACTGCCCTTAACAACCGAGCCTTTTGCTCATCATAAACACAAAATAAATGGGCATTATGTAAGTTCGAGAATGATATATTCTACCAATCATGAGATGTTGAGCATTTATGGAAAGTTCTAAATCTATGAATGACCTATGATTTGGTCTCACATGACTCAACTTATAGGCTTAATCGTACTCATTTCAATGACTAAACTCAATCTCACTTAATTATAGGTATGGATCCATAACTAATCCATGATGATTCACCTCAATCATCAAGGATCTGTTTGGGAAATAATTGGTATTTGTATATCTTTCCCTAATTTGGTACAATAATTTTCTCGAGAAATTAGGTCATAAGTCCATAACAATATATTAGCTACCTCCCAATTGGGCTAACTGACCATAACAATCGGGCCTTTTGTTCATCATAAACACAAAACAGATGGGCACTATATTAGTCCGAGAAGGATATATCCTACCAATCATGAGATGCTGAACATTTATAGAAAGTTCTAAATCTATGAACATTTCATCTAAGTGTCAACATGGACTGCCTTGAATATTCATCTACCAGATGAATTATCTTCAGCCTAAGTGTCAACATGAATAATCCTGATATTCATTTAAAACCATTTAAGGATCCATCCTGGTCATGTTTTTCATCTTGCAGTGTAGCAAGTTGTGACTTTCCAAACATGGCACTCATGCAACTGCATAGTGTCCTTACCAAGGAACTTAGGACTTTGCTAAGCTCACCTCACAACATCTCAACATAGTCCCGAAGGTTACTAGACTTGACAATCACAATTCACATAGTACTTATATTTCAATCATCATCCACAGAATTTATTTATGAATCATCCTCAAAGAATTAAAAGATCATAGTACCTGTTAAATCATGACTATATAAGTTATTCTAATATTTTATTAATTTTCTTCTTGTTAATGAAAGTTTCTTAGAAATTAGGAGTGACAACAGATCAGGGCAGATATAAGTGTGCCTACTTGCTACAATTCTCACCATAAACTACTCGTACTTGTTATCTGCTTAAAATTCGTTGGGTACTCATTATAAAAATATTTGTGATTTTTTACAATACCTGCGTTGTCCACGGGTACCTAGGAATATTTATTAAAAATAGTTTTTTAAAAAGATATCTTTTTACCCGAAGTTTTATAAAATATATAATTTATTTGTTAAAAAACTTTAGAAATAAAATTATACTAATAAGTTTCTAAAAGATTAATTGATCTAAAAATAGATAATTAATATTATATATATATATGTGTGTGTGTGTGTAAAATATTTAATATAAATAGAATATTCGTTTTACATTATCGACATTTTTATAAAAATTAATTCTATGAATTATTTATTTTTTATAAAAAAAAAGTAACACTGATAACAATATAATTTTCAAAATTAATATTTTAAGTTGATTTATATATTATCTTTTTTAAATTAAATATGTGTAGTATTTTTAGTTCAGTAGGTAGCGGGTACCTGTAGGTACGAATACTATGATACTCGTGTCCGCTAAGGAATGAATAAAAAAAATTATACCCACAAGTGACGGGTACCCATTTAAATTACCCACACGGATCTTTAATCCATGGTTATTCTTTTCTTCCACCACTTTTTTCAAAATAAATTAATCTTTCTAGATAAAACTTGACATAAATAAACTTTATAAAGTATTATTTTATGAATTTAATTAGTATACACTGACTTTTAAATTTTAAAGTATTAATTGGTAAAGTTAACAAACTTACCTTAAATTAAGGATTGTGAGTGGATGCTAGTGTAAAATTTTTTATATTGGCAGTGCATATCAATTAAACTCTTATTTTATTCATATTCACATACTTGATTTTAGAAAAATCAAATTATTCATTTAAAAATATATTCTTGCTTTTATAAAAAAAATATGAGTTATTAAAATGCAATTATTAAAATAGTCATAAATAATAATGTTAATGGCAACAACCAAGAATTCAAACTCAGCGGTGAAAACAAAATTCCAGATCTCAAAATAACAATTTAAGAGGTCTATCTCCACATTGAAATAAGGGAGTGTTTTTGTGACAATAAAACTCGTGAAATACAAAGAGTAAAAAAATTATAAATGCAAAATCATAAATAAGGAAAGTGTGCAAGTAAGTAAGCCCATGAGCAGAAGTAAACTTGAAAAAAAAAAAAAATCCACGTTCACAGTATTTTATTATTTCACTTATATTTTACTTGCATACATAGAGATTGATTATCTAACAATAAGATTCTTCACCAAAACAAATAGATATTTGCAAGTATCGTGAAAGCGTGAGTTGTGATGCTTCAATTCCATAAAATTGTAGAGAAATGAAAGTTCACTTGTTTTATTTTAATTTTTTATATTAAAAAAGAAATGCAATATAGTAGCAGACACTGACACAAAGATGTTTAAAATGAAAAAAAATTACCAGAATAGGGTGGCAGAAATTGGACTTGAGAAGTTCCTTGATATCTTCTCTAGCGCTTTTCAACTGATCATGATCAGACGTGAAAGACTTGGGTGTGGACAACGTACTGAATTCTCCAGTCAAAACACGAACCTTTGCTCTCCGCTAATTGATGCAGAAAAGATGAAATTAAAGAAAGAAGCAGAAAAGGATGTAATGAGAGAGAAAGAAGGAGAGAGGAAAGAAAACTTGGTTGAGAAAGAGGTGAGAAATGTGACGAGAGGAGTGGAAGCAGTCAAGCCAGGAGGAGGAGAAAGAAGATAAGAAGAAGGGTTCGGACGTGAAAGAAAGAAAATAAGGGTTTATGTGGAAGAAAAGGAGGAAACTAAAAAATTTTAGGGAAACAGAAAATAACAAATTAGATATTTGTTCAATTTTTAAAAATCAATTTTTTGTCTTCCGTCTGAACAGAAAATGTTGGTAATTAATTGGGGTTTCCAAAACCCTTGCTACATGTGTATTTTATCCACGGTCTTTACAACCCTATTAAAAAACCTTGTAAAATGCTTCTTTTTTTTGTAGTGTAAGAATTCCATAACCTAATATTAAGAATTTGTCCACTTCAATTAAAAGACCTGAATTAGCAAAAGATTAGGTAAAAAAACACTTGATGAGTTTATTGCGTTTAAATAGTAATTTATGTTTTTTAAGTAAAGAATCATATAAAAATTAAAAAAACCCCTTAAAAATACAGAAATAAATACTGCAAACTTCAAATATTATTTAAATAAGTTGAAATAATTTATTTTATAATTAATAATTAAATAAGTTCAATATTTTATTAATTTATTCATTAAACTAGGATCTTTTCATCACCGAAGTAAACTTGTTTTATTATAAAACTAACCTAAAACTCGTGTATAAGTACAAGTTAGTTAATTTATTGGATATTTTTGTTAACTAAAACTTATTTGAAAGATCTTACTTGATGCATTTTAAAATTTAAAGAAAAATAAAAATATATAAGAGATTCAAATAAATTTTATAAAGACTAAAAACATATTTTACTGTAAATAAATCTATAGATTGTATTTAAGATAATAAAAAAAAGTTAAACCATAATTTTTTATCCTAATATGCATGCATATGTATATTTTGTTGATTAGTTACCCATTTTATTAATATTTTAATAGTATAATATTGCATAAGAATGCAAATTGGAATTTAAATTTGTTTCTAAATAAGCATGAAAATAATAATACAAATAGATAAAATTAATTTGATATCTAATGCACATAGGTGAAAAAATATAATATGATAAAAAATACAGAGTTCATTATTAAGTATAAAATTCGTAATATGTTTCACTTTTATATCTTAAATATTAATGTAGAAGAATCTGTTGTATTTTTAATAATTAAAATTATGAGTTAATAGATATTATATAAAATTTTATATTAAAAAATAATATAAATATTTAATATCTTCATAGTTGTTCACAAGTTTAGTTATCTTTACATTTGAACCTATAACATATTTTATTTGATGTCAAATTTATATATAGTGTCAAGTAAAAATATTTCATGCAAATAATTGGAATGTTTGCCATAAAAGAATTAAAATAAATTTATTTTATAGTATTATTTATCATACATTAAGTTATTTATATAAAAAATATTAACATTATCTATAAAATTTAATAAAAAAATTATTATCATTTTTTAATATATAAAGCAAGAAATATTTGTAATAAATATAAGAGTTTAATTAGTATACACTATCAGTTTAAAGATTTTTAAACTAACATTCAATCACAACCTTTCATTCATCGTAAATGAAAAATGATGATTGAATGTCAGTGTAAAAATATTTTACATTGACAGTGTATACCAATTAAATTCTAAATATATTACCTACTTATATTTTAATTATTTTTCTGTATAAAAATTTTAATCATATAATTGAATATTATTTAAAAAATATGCATATATAAACATATTTTATATATTTTTTTAGTAAAATTTATTTTTATTAAAATAAAATAATTTCATAGGATTAAAACTAATATATATATATATATATATATATATATATATATATATATATCTTTTATTTAGTAGCACCTATACCTACATGAGATTTAAAAAAAAAATCAAATAGATGTATAATAATTTGATTAGTAATATTTTATTAGAACCTAAATGAGATTTTTAATATACATATTTAATTTTAAATAATACTTGAAGAAGGATATTTAACCAAATATAAGTTTTTATTTAAAAAATTAAAATGATTTTTTAGGATTTCAAAGTATTGTCAATTATATGTTTAATGAAAACTTTAACATTTATAATGATTTTGCTTATAATAGTATCAAGTAAAATTTTTTTTCATAAATAATAGTTGAAATGTTTATCATTGAATAAATTAAAACTAACTTTATTATGAGATTGTTTAGTAACTACTTTAAAATTATTTTATGAATATTTCATTAAAATTATTTTTTAATAACATTCGTGGAATTATTAAACATAAAATCTATATATTATTTTGTAATAATTCATCAATTATTTGTTCTAATTCATCAACATCAATAAAAGTGATTAGTTGAAACAATTTATAAGACTCAATTGTATGAACCTATTTATAAAATTTATTTGAATCAACATATTTATTATCATTGTTCAAACCTATTTATAAGACTCAATTGTATAATTCATCAACATCAATAAAAGCGATTAGTTGAAACAATGATAATAAATATGTTCTAAATATAATTTTTTCAAAACTACCATTTTCTTTAATATTTATTTTTTCTCTCTTCTAATATGTCTCTATAATATTTTTTCTATCAAATAAGGGGTATTTAAGTCTAAAAGTAATAAAATTAATAATTAATACAATATATATTATGGATATTATATATTATAAAAAAGGAAAGAATACTTCTTTTATCTCCCAAGACTTAAAATATTATTGAGTAAGTAATTTAACATTATTTTGTAATAAATATATCTAATAAAATTTTATAATATATTTATTATATTTTATATATTTTTGTTTTGAATAAAATATTATGGTATATGTCTCGCAATCCATAAAATCAAAGACTAATTTATCTCATGACATAATTGTTGTTGGTTAAAGAAAATTTTACATATGGAAGGAATCAAATATGACTTATTCCACTAGTAGTATTTGACAAACACAATTTCTTTCGTTGATGATTTTGTAGTATATATCGCAAGTTAGTTAAGATAAATTTAATTTAAGATACTTTTTTTAAAATAATTTAAATTTATTTTATGAAATATATTTGATAAATTATTTTTAATATATTAGATATATAAATATAAATATTAAAATTAAAATAAAAACAAGAAAGAAGAAACCCTAAATAAATAAATAAAATTTAATTTAAGATACTTTTGTAAATACAACTATATTAAATAATCACAAAAAAATTAAATCTATCAATCATAATAATATCGAACAAAGGTTTCTTAATAAAAAGTTAAAATAAATTTAAGGTATGATATTATTGAGTAAATAATTAAAATAAAATAATTTTACATTTATGTTGTAAAATATTAAAATACATTTATTAAACTAATTTTTCCATATCTATAATATATATATATAATATAATATAAATTTTAAAATCATTTTATAAATATTCAAATATATTTAAAATAATAAAGGTGTAATAAGGAAAATAATGAATATATTAAGAATAAAAATGAAAAGAAGAAAGGAAAACATAAAATAAAATTTAAATTTGTGTTATAAGATATTAAAATATATTTACTAAACTTTTTTGTTGGAATTTACTAAACTAATTGTTCATATATATTTAAAATCATTTTTAAATATTAAAATATATTTAATAAATTATTTATAACATATTAAATATAATATATAATATAAAAAGAATAAAAAAGATAATAAATTAAAATTAAATAACATAAAATAGAATTGTCGCTAATTGACTTGCATTATATCTCCACGGCAAAAACTTCAAAGTATTTCACAGAAAAAGTCTATTCAATTGGTTTTCGTTTTTGCTTTTAACTGTTTGGGTCTTCCGTTTCACACAAATGGAAACAATTGACACTCCCATGTGCAAAATAAGACACAGCTAGCTAGCTAGCTTATTAGAACTATACAAACCACCAAAAACGAACCTTGTATGTATGGTCCAAGGTAAAACGATCCTATTTATTCGACTTTGGCGAATCGATCAGAATCATCAGCAGCTGGTGCAGATTTTGAAGCATTATCATTATTATCCAGGGTCTCACAATACTCGTCTTCATCAAACTGTCAGGTGACAACAATTACTGGTAAATATAGTATATCATAAAATTGAATAGTGCATAGTGCGTGACTTTAACTCCAAAAGAACTCGCTCTTAAGCTGTTGTTTGACACCAATATAAGATAATTCTAGCAATTATTATATCAAGAAGCAGGTTGTGCCCCTACATTATAGATTTATAGTATTTAGCATAAAACATAGCAAGTGTTCCTTGCATCAGGTTCTAAGTAGTGAGGTGTGTATAATAGGGAGCACAACAGATCACACGAACAGGACAGTACCAAAGACTACATGAAATGGACAGGCGTCTTTAAGAAAAGAAGACTAAGAACTAAAACAAATGGACCATTAAGACATGAAATATGAAGAATGGGGATCTCAAATCACTTTGTAGGGTTTAACCACCATAAGATGACAATCTTTGCTTCCATTCAATGCAACCAGAAAATGACAATCTTTAAGAAAAAAAGAGAGTATTAAAACTGAAGGGCATTTCCATTCATCAACATCATACCATATATCCAGCAATTCATTCAACACTTAAACAACCTTAACAAAAAATACTGCAAAAAGGCACAGAACAACAACCTTAACAAAAAATACTGCAAAAAGGCACAGAACTTATAGATGACAAAAGCCTAGATAAAATATTGTCGAAATATTAAACATTACCTCCTCAAGGTCGTTGAGCATGAAAATGGCTTCATACAGATCGGTACAGTTTAAAAAGTATACATCTTTAATGGATTGTTCACCATAATCAGGAAACATCATCTGCAGAAACTCAACAGCCACGTGCACATCTTCCTCTATCAACTCTGTCAGATCCAGCGGTGATGAAGTGCAAGAAGCCGGGTTAGTCTTCACTTGCAAAGACTCAGACACGGTTTTAGTCTTAGATTCAAGAAGGTATTGATAATGCTGAGGTGGGGCCTCATCATGATTCTTGGAAGCTTTTTTTGCATCTCTTTCAGGGATTGGAATATATGAAGCTTCATTTGAATTCAAAGAAGACTTTCTTGCCATGGTGGACTTGAATTGATTCTTGGAAACCCAAATGCACAAAACAAAACAAAGGATCAATAACAGACGTTACTAATGGATTCTTGAAAAACTTTAATTAAATTTCATTGTTATGTTCTTTCATCAAGTTAAGTTAACTAACAAGTTTGAAAATTTCAGTACTAAAATTTATGAAAAAGAAAGGGGGTTAACTTCCATCGTTACGAGGGCAATCCAAGAAAACGACGATGGATTTAGGAAAATGAAAGGGTGAAGTAAATGCAGAGAAGGAGATGGGAAATGAAAGAGGGAACAAACCAGTTGAAAGCGAAACCCTGATTGAGTGATCGAGGAATGAATTGAATTCTGAAGAAATTTGGAGAAGGGGATTGGACTTGATTTAGATTTCAGTGTTAATTGTTCCCTAATCCATAAATGAATATTATTTATACGTTAAATTAGCATCGGTATTCCTCTATTTAGGGAGTACTTATTTTGTACTTCTTAATTTTTTTTTCACACTGTCCTTCCGTCAAATTTAGGAATCGAACACAGGTTTTGGAGGAAGAAAAACTAAAGTCAATCATTAGACTAAAGGTAATAGTCTATTTTATTTTGGAAAATTAATTATTTAAACTAATCAATAGCAATGTTAATTTGAAAAATATAGAAAATTTGAGAAAGGGTAGAATTGAACTCAGGTCTAAAAGTTTAAATGCTAAAGTCATACCACAAGACCCAAAGTTAATATTAATTTTCTTGTGAGATTCAAATTTGATTAAACTAATCGTGGTAAGATTAATTTTAAAAATATATTAAAATTTACAACTTTTTTAAATGGAGAAATTTTAATTTTAAATTTTAATTCTCAATTTTAATTTATGTCTTTATTTTTAACTAGATTTTAAATTTTATATTGTTGTTAATATAACTAAATTTTAGTTTTAGTTGTTAACCCTTAAATTTTAATTTCAACTTTTAATTGTTAATTTTAGTTTCAAAATCACAAATAAAATATATAACATAAAATTACCTACAATAGATTTAAAATTAAAATATACAAATAAAATATAAAATCTAATTAAAAATAAAAGATAGAAATTAAAATTTAAATTAAAAGTTAAAAAATATAAATTAAAATAACAACTAAAACTTAAATATAAAATTAAAAATAAAAAAAATAAACTTATTCAAATAGATTTAAAAAAGTTTTTTTATTTAAAAAATTTACAACATAAATGACCAAGAATAGTAAAACAAAACAAAGCAAAAGAGACAATAAAACCAAAATTGGCTTACTATCTAGTGGTATCGTCTTAAAACTCTCACAGATCCTAGGTTCAAATCTTACTTTGTCCAATTTTAATATAAAATTAATGTTTTCACATGATTAGTTTAATTAAATTTGAATCTCACAAAAAACTAATATTGGTTTTTGGTCTAGTGGTATGACTTTAGCAATTAAACTTCTAGACCTGTGTTCAATTCCAGTCTTGCTCAACTTTTCTATATTTTTAAAATTAATATTGCTATTGATTAGTTTAAATACATTGGAATTGCAAAATAAAATAGGCTTTGACCTTTGGTCTAGTGGATTAGCTTTAGCTTTCTTTCCCCAGGGCCTGGGTTTGATTCTTGCGTACATGTTTTTTATATTTTTAAAATTAATATTTTTAAATAATTAATTAAACTTTAATTAACTCTTAATTACAATATAACCATGCTACGTCACTTAATTACGTAAGTCAACGTTCATTTTTAACTTAAACAGAGGGGCACAAAGTGAGTTACCCCCTAAATAGAGGGGCACCAGTGGTAATTTAACCTAAATAATAATACTAAATTTATCCTATTAATAAGGGTAATACCTCTTCACTTTTCAAAATACTTATTCTACCCTTACACTTATTTTAAAATTAAAAAAATAAATTAATTTTTCATAAGAGGGACTTAAACTCATAACCTCTTATTTTCCAAAGATATATTTTACCACTAGACCAACTTATAACCTTTAGAAAAAAAATTACTTTAAAATATTAATATCCAACATACATAATTGTCCATTTATATCTATAATTTATAATATATGATATTATATTATATGTTATATATTACATAATGAGAATATGACCTTTTAGTGTTCACATTTTATGACTATCTTACCTTCTAAACATTTTATGATTGTTCCCATTTTCACAAACATAACTTCTCCCTACTAATATATATATATATATATATATATATATATATATATATATATATATATATATATATATATATATATATATATATATATACACTAGCGAAAACACTGGCACTGCCGCGCTTGTGTATTCGCATTTCTATTTTAATATCTTTCGTAAAATTTTATATTTTGAAATATAAATTGTTATGTGACATGTTTTGAAATATATTTTGTTAATTTTATATTTTTTGTTTATGATAACATGATAAAAACATTTCAGATCATCAATGGATATGTCAAATGTGTAATGAATATGAAAAAATGGAAAGAGGAGACTTGGAATAGAACTCAAAATATTGTTGAACCTGTGTATTTGCATGTTTCTTAAAAATATTTATCATGAAATGTAAACATATATTAATAGGGAGAAGTTAATAATAGGTATTCTGAAAAGTGAACATAAAAAAGGGGTATTGCCTTTATTAATAGTATAGATATAGAAATATCGATATAGTATATAATATAATATCATATATTATACATTGTAGATATACTTGGACAATTATATATGTTGCATATGAATATTTTAAAATAATATTTTGCTTAAAGTTATAAGGTTGGTTTACTGGTAAAGTATATGTTTAGGAAATAAGAAGTTATGAGTTCAAGTTTCCATTATGATAAATTAGTTTATTTTTTTAATTTTAAAATAGGTGTAGGGGTAGAATAGGTATTTTGAAAAGTAGACATCAAAATGAGGTATTCCCTTTATTAATATTAATAGTATAGATATATGCGTATATTTCATGATAAATATTTTTAATAAATATGCAAATACACAGGTGCGACAATGTTTTGAGTTCTATTCAAACTATTGTCTTTCCATTTTTTCATATTCATTGTATATTTGTGATATCTATTGATTATCTAACATGTTTTTATCATGTTATCATAAACAAAAAATATAAATTAACAAAATATATTTCAAAATATGTCACAAAACAATTTATATTTCAAAATATAAAATTTATAAAAGATATTAAATTAAAATCCTAAAATTGTTATTACATATTAAAATAGAAATGCGAGTACACAGTGACGAGTCACGCTTTTGTTTTTTGCTAGTACTAATAAAATAAATTAAGTTGAAGGTCTGTCAATGTCACACAGTTTACTTTTTTTTTTTTAATTATTCTTTCATCTCTTTCTCTTTGTACTTTTTTGTTAGTTTAATTAAAACTTCTACATATTGGTCGTCCACAGCTTTCTCGAGGGTCATCCTATAACCCTCTTGACTTTTTTCACTTTGAGTCACCAGCGCTTTCAAGCTACGCACCTCCTCTTCGGCCTCCTCCAGCTTTTTATTCCTTTCTGCCACCGCCTTGGCATGTTCGGCATCTCTCGCTGCAAGAGCTTCCTCCAGCATTTCTTGGGAAATCATTGTTTTTTCTTTTTCTTCCATCTCCCGTAACCTGTCTGAAATGGCCAAGAAGCTGTCTTCGGTATTTCTTTTGCTTTGCTTTGCTGCCACCAACTCATCAGCAAACAGATGTTTCCCTAGCGCCTATGCTCGCTCTAGGAACTCACAATAATTTTTCCATTTTAAGTTGAGCTCCATTTGTTCTATTGATTTTCGGCCATCCGCCGAAATAGAATCTCCAAACCTGCTTGAAGCCACCACAGGATCCAAATCCTCATAAAAAAATGAAGATGGCAGCAAAACAGTGCTGATGGCAGAGGTTTTTAGCATCAAAGACTCCGACTTAGCTTTCTTGGATTTACTAGAGGATGATTTCTTCTTCCTTTTTCTTTTTTTATCATCCTCTTTGCCGCTAACAGGCATCTTTTCTTTCCCCTTTTGTTTTTGCTTCTTTTTCTCATACTCAGAAATGGGAAAAAGGGTATCCACTGGCGAAGACTTTGGAGGCGGACGTTTTTCAATTTGGATGGTAGGGATGCTCGCTTCGCCTTTTGGATCTCGGTTTTGCCGAATCTTCCAAAAACCAACCACTTTTCCACCCGCTTTCACCATGATTTCTACAAACATTACACACCAATATGTTATCAACAAATACAGCTCAATATCAGTAAATACTTCATTGACAAATATACTCACCCTCAAGATCAGGGAAGTCTGTGTACCTCCTCGGTACGGTTCCCAATAAAAAGGAAAAAGGCGACCTCCTTGGTCATCATAAAAGTGATTTCAGCCACCCACCGGATTTGTCATTACCTTAAAATACCCAGATTTGAAACCCTTGAAAGAATTTGTATATGACACGAATAAAGGGTTATTGGTTTGGCGAAAGAGGGAAACCCACTTACACTTTTCATGAGGTCGCGTCGAAAAATGACGCAGGAAAAGATTGGGCGTAGCCCGTGTATGTGTAAACAATCAGAGAGCTCAGAACGTTTGAATATAACCCCATGCATTCGGATGTAATTGACTGGGGCATAATTTAACACTCTAAGTATCCCGGTAACATAGTCATCAAAAGGTAACCTTACATGAAAGACCGAAAACATACAGTCGTAAACATAGAAAAAATCTGTTTTTCCTTCGGGAGTTCGGCCCAGGAAGACAAAATCTGGGTTTGAAACAGAAAAATCCTTACAACGACGCGCAAGGCAAAGATACTCCTCACACTCTTCGAAATAGCACACTTGCACTTTACTACAAAATTGCTTAAGATTTGCCTATTGCAATATCTAGAAGCAAAAGCTCCTACTTCTCCATCCACCCACTGATAGGAGGGAATCAGAATGGGGGGTATTCCTTTTTCAGATTACTCTTGAATTTGCCTTCCATAGCCGCTTTGGCTAAAATGCTTGCCTTCCAATGAGGTAGCAATTTTAGCCCCGCAAGACCAATATCAGCTACTTGCACCTCTAGGTATGTCGCAGATTCATCATTACTACCTGACGCGGATGCCGACATTTCGGCGGATTCAGTAGGCACCCCCTCCCTCGAAGGGATTTCAAATTCAGCAGCACTAGACATTTAGGCTGAAAAATAAACAAAATGGACAACGTACCTCACAAAAACGCATACAACCCAGGAGCGCAGAAAACTTGACAGAGATTTCGGCCTAGGAAGAACACACAAATGCAAAGTGAATCTGAACTTCCCTCCCTTTCACCCTATATATATACACCCAAAAACTTCCACAATTCCTCTCAGCCATTGATGTGATCCAAATCAACAGCCCACGATCCACGACTATTCATCTTCTTTTTCCGCTACAGTAATAATACGATGCGATTCTTCACTTTCCCTCCTTTAACGCCACTTGGCGGGAACCCTTGCCAAAACCTAGCACCACATCTCCTCCAAACCCTAGGGATTTTGGTTTTAGGGTCCAAACTAGCAGACAAACCTCATCTAGTCCTTTTTACGTTAAAGACTTGTTCCACATTTCGGTAGGAGCCTGGGGCCAAATATATAACCATAAAGTAGATTGCATTCAATATCAACATATTTCGAATCTCGGTATAACCGGAATCCGAAATATATAAAATACCACATGGAAAAATCAGAACTTCCTGGCAGACTTCGGATTTCGACACAACTGAAATTCGAAATATATAAGAACATACATGCTACACTACCAACTTGAACCCTCCTAAGAGACTTCGGATTTCGGTATAACCGAAAACTGAAGCACATAAATCAAATAACAAAGGCTAGCCGGACTTCAACATATAAGACTTCGGATTTTGGCCAAACTGAAATCTGAAATTCCCTCAAGAAATAAATTGAGAATAAAATCAGAAGATAAGATTAGTATAATCACCCATTAGCACGACTCCCCATAAAGCAGAGAATGACCTGCCAAATACCTATCAGACAAAAGGAAGGCCCACTAGATAAAAGAAGTACAACCTTGGTAAAAAGTATTTACCATCAGGTAATAATCACATTTTTTACTATAAATACAACATCAGAGATACGTGTCCACAACCTATTCAGGAAAGAACACATACCTCTTTCTGACCTCTCTCTATCTATCTTGCTCTCTCTCTTATTTTCTCTCTCTTCCTCTTTATCCCCATATTTTAGCTTATCTACTAACTTGAACGTCGGAGTCTTCTCTTGCAGGTTCTCCCCCTTACCGCCGTTCATACCAAAAGATATTTGAATACTTCTTCAACCCTATCTAGTGCAGTTCAGAAGATTTGAAGTGATCTGTCTCTAGAACAGATGGTTAAAAGATGTAAAAAGTATATCACAGTTTTATTTAATCGCGAACAAGTGGTTCCCAGTCATATAAAAACCATTTTCCTGAGAATTCAATCGGTTGGTCAATTGAATCAATCGGTACTGTTTCGCTTTGAACTGGTTTGTTCAAAGCGAAATAGTACCAAGAATACTTCTTCAGCCCTATCCAGTGCAGTTCAGAAGATTTAAAGCAATATGTATCCAGAACAGATGCTTAAAAGATGTAAAAAGTATATCATAGTTTTATTTAATCGCAAACAAGTGGTTCCACTTGTTTTATTTTTCTATTCAAAGTGGTTAATGAATTCCGTGTAAAAGGGATTATATAAGTTTCATGAGTATGAAAGTGATTTACATAGATAATAGCATGCTTCTTTTGTATAATATGGCTAATTTATGAGAGTATAATGGAGATAGTTTAAAAGAATGCAAATTTTTAACGAAAGATTAAATACTTGATAAGACCTTTAAAATTTTTTATAAGAATTACAATACTTTTTTTTTATTTACCTTAATTTCAATACCCATTCTATGTAATGCATTGTCTTTTCTTATTACAAAAAATTGAGACGATATTAAAGCAAATTAAACACGATGACACGATCGAGGTTTTGCATAATTATATAAGCATCATCTAATTTTCTAATTATTATATTCACCTTTCTTGTAAAGATATTAATGTAATGTAAAAATTTGTGGCTTCTCGAACATATAAAAGAAATATTAATTTAATATTGTTAAATTTAAAAATAAAATAAAAAATAAAATTATATGTATTTTGATTAAAGCTTAGGGACTATAATTTGACAAATTGTAAATGATATTTCATTTTTTATTAAACTATTAAAAATATATATATAAAATCATCTTGTTAGATTATTTGACAATGTAACACGTCACTATATGTTGATTATTGTTAGAAAATCTCACATGACTTCGTGAATTTTAAAGGTGCAATTTATATATTTATTTATTTATTGACAACTTCATTCAATGTTAATTAATTTTAACATTAATTTAATATGAATAAAAATTTAATTAGTATGCATGAATGTAAATTACATATCTTTATTTATATGAATTTTAATATATTAACAAATAAAATTAACAAAATTATTATAAATAAAATATTGTGATTAAATTTCAGTGTAAAATTTTTTAAATGGATAATGCAAGTTAATTAAATTCATTTAATATTTATTATATTATCAATTAACATTGTATTTGACATAGAAAAAAAAACTCTTTAAAACATAAAAATAAAATAAGGGATTTGTTAATGTAATTGGGTATAAAGTTACTCTATTAACAATTACCGAGTAATTTGTGATTGGTAAAATTTGTATGATTGGAGAAAATACAAGCTTAATTCTTAAAAACATATAATTTGTAAAGTTGATGTATTGAATAGGAATTTTATTTGTCAAAAATAGGGTAATTGTGATGAGTGATGAAATCACTGGATCATTGTTGTGGGTATGAAAATGAAAGACTAAACCATAAAGAAAATAAGGGGTAGGTTGCTATGAATATGGAGGTTTCCACCATTGCGAGTTACTATAACATGTAATTGACCTGGGAACTGTGCCTGGTACCTTTGGAGTTGACGGAGCATTAGCCTCTGCACTATTCGGCTGTAGTTTAGCACTATCCGGCACAGGAGCAGATGTTGAAATATTCTCCTCTGTGTCGCGCCCTCATTATACTGCAAGGTCAAAGTCAAACACCAAGAAAACAATTAATGAGATGAAATAGAATACATTGATTACCTCAAGATCGTAGAGAATGTTAATTGTTTGATCAATATCACGATTGTTTGCCAAGTATATTTCTCTAATGAAGCCTTCATCAAGATTACAAAATCCCAACTTTATAGCTTCAACATGCGCGTCCTCTCGTTCCACTAACACTACTAACCCATCAAATGCCTCTGCATTTGGATTCAAACAAGACCTTCCTGCCATCTTTCACTTGATTCTTGGATTCATATAATCAATTATATAACAGACTTAGTATGTTAAATCATTATTAAAGAATTCTTGAATCAAAAAGATTGATCGAGAGAGATAGAGAGTGAACAAACCACTTCAAAGCGATTGATTCAATTGACCAACCGATTGAATTCTCGGGAAAATGGTTTTTATATGAGTGGGAATCACTTGCTTGTTCGCGAATCCATTAAATCCATTCTCTTTCCAAAACTCACCACCGCAACATCTTAATTGAAAAATACATAAATTTTTACATGTAAAATCAAAAGTGTAAAAATAGATATAGGATTATTTCCTTATTGGGAGACTTAAAGTAAATTATCAACTTGTTTCCCTACATAGTAAGATTAAAAGGATGTAAAACCATTTGAATCCCATTCCACCATCTTTTTTCATTGGCAATTTATCCCATGTAGGCAATGATTTGTTTCTTTATTTTATTTTTTTCACATTTTTTAAGATAAACAAATGTTAACGGTTAAAGCATAACAAAAACATTTAAATCTACAATCTTTTTCTCTTTTTCTTCTTCTTTTAAAAATTTTATTAGTATAACAACTTTATAACTCTAAATTATAATATATATTATAATTATTTCTTTCCACATAAAAATATTAGACAAAATTTATTAAAATTACATTTTTTTAAATAGTAGTAATTTTTTATTAATAAATTTTTCTCATGAAATATTTTAATTTAATAAATTAAGTAATAATTAAAATATATTAACAAACAAATAATTGTTAATGTTAACTCAAAACCTTCTTAAGATTAAGTATTTTGTAATTTGTGAGCCAATCAAGTAAAAACTCTCCTAATAAATAAGTTGAAAATGCATTTTGGAAAAAAAGGTTAAAGAAGTAATGGAAATATCAACCATGTCATATTTTTAAAAAATGTGATATATTTTTTACTTATTGGAACCACTTCTTATTAAAAGCATTTATTTCAACTTGTGTATTACAAAGAGAAAGAGATGAGATAATAATGAAAAAACAGTAATCTCAGTAACATTGTACATCTTTTTTTGTTTGGTGAAGTAATCTTTTTTTGGTGAAGTTAACATTCACCATCTTCATCTTTATTTATTTATATTAATATTAACACTAATAAGCATTGATGGATTAGCGAACAAGTAACCAGGAAACATATAAAGCCGAATGCGCTTCTCCAAATTTTTTAAGAATTCAATTCATTGGTTAATCATTCAATCAGGGTCTCCCGTTCAACTGGTTTGTTTAATTTCCTCTCTCATTTCCCATTTGCCATTTCCTTCTCTGCATTTACTTCACCTTTTCATTTTCATCAATCCATCATTGTTTTCTTGGATCGCCCTCGTACTAATGGAAGTTAACTCCCTTTCTTTTTCATAAATTTTAGTACTGATGAAATTTTTAAACTTGTTATTTAACTTAACTTGTGGAAAGACCATCACAAAGAAATGAAATTATAGTTGTTTCAAGAATCCATAAGTAGCGTGTTAGTTTGATTGAATTTACTAACTTTGTTTTTTACATTTGGGGTTCCAAGAATCAATCCAAGTCCACCATGGCAGGAAAGTCTTCTTTGAGTTCCAAGAATCAATTCAAGTCCACCATGGCAGGAAAGTCTTGTTTAAGTTCCAAGAATCATGATGATGCCCCGCCTCAGCATGATCAGCACCTTCTTGAATCCAAGACTACTAAAACCGTGTCTGATTCTTTGCAAGTGAAGAATAATCCTTCTTCTTCCACTTCATCGCCGCCGGATGACAACCTTGCTCTTGAATTTCTGCACATGATATTTCCTGATTATGATGAACAATCTATTAGAGAAGTATACTTTGTAAACTATGCAGATCTGTTTGATGCC
Source organism: Psophocarpus tetragonolobus (assembly GCA_037954015.1). Classification (NCBI taxonomy): domain Eukaryota; kingdom Viridiplantae; phylum Streptophyta; class Magnoliopsida; order Fabales; family Fabaceae; genus Psophocarpus; species Psophocarpus tetragonolobus. The sequence continues at coordinate 19,220,776 of CM075688.1, read as the reverse complement.
GTTGACATGCTCAACGAGCTTGAGGTAATGTTTAATATTTCGACAATATTTTATGTAGGTTTTGTCATCTATAAGTTTTGTGCCTTTTTGCTGTATTTTTTGTTTAGGTTGTTTAAGTGTTGAATGAATTGCTGGATATGGTATGATGCTGATGAATGAAAATGCCCTTTCTGTTTTAATAATCTCTTCTCTTTTTCTTTTCCATTGTCATCTTCTGGTTGCATTGCATGGAATCAAATTTATCATTCTTCATATTTCATTCTTCGCCAAAAAGAAGAAGAAGAAAATCTTCATATTTCATGTCTTCTTGGTTCCATTGTTTTCGTGTGGTCTTTGGTGCAGTGTTATGTGTGTTTAAGTTGTTTATTCGAGAGGATTTCGTTTCCATATTAAGTACTTATTTAATTTGTATGCAATATGCGTTCTACTTCTTTATAATATACTATTATCAGTAATTGTTTTCGTCTTAGGCCTTACAGTTTGATGAACAGGAGTATTCTGAGACACTGGATAATATTGACAATGCTTCAGAATCTGCACCGGCCAGCAGCTGATTCTGCTTCATCCGAAACCGAATAAATTTGTAACTCACATAGTCACATTGGTGTAAAAATAGGAAGTTTACCTTGGATAGCATATACATACAGGGTTCATTTTTTTTTTGTGGTTGTTCTTAGCTAGCAGTGCCTTATTTTGCTTATGGTGTCAATTGATTGCTCCTTGTGTGGGCCATTAATTGTGTAGCTTTCATTTTTTTTTTTTTTTTGAAATAGAAGACCAAAACAGTTCAAACTTAAAAGCAAAGAAGAAGACCTATTCAAGGTGTTTTTGGTGAAATTTGGAGTTTTTGCAATGGAGATATAATACAAGTCAATTAGGGACAATTTTTTTTTTACTGGAATTAGGGACGATTTTTTTTTTCTGGAATTAGGGACAATTCTATTCACCTCACTTAATTCCTTTTACGTGAAATAACACCAATTATTTATATCTTACTTTTTCATATCATTTTATTTATAGGCATCGAGAAAGGAAATCAGTAAAAATTTTATACATTCGATTACAAATCCTTCATTTAATTTATAATAATTTTGAGACCGATTACATGTAAAATTAAACTCTCCGAAAAATATTCTTAAAATCAAATGTTAATTATTTGGTATTTTTGTTTTTGTGAATAATTATTTAGTAGTTTCCCGTATAAAAAAACAAACTATTTGGTAGTTTCTAACATACTAAAATACACAAAATGTACGTTCATTAGACTTTTGCAAACTCTTTTTTTTTTTTTAATTTCTGTAGGGAGATCATGGTGTTGATCGGGTATTATTAAAATAAGGATAATTTTAAATTCTTTTAGATCATCCTCCAATTAATTATCCTACTTCATTTGTATTTTTTGGTTTCCACAAACTAATATCTTTCTTTATATTTTCAAATTTCAATAAATTAAATATATTTATTTTTTTCATTTGATACTTTTTTTTATAAAGTGATAGGAAAATTATAGGAAGATATAAAAGTATTCATAAAATAAAAACTAAATTGACTAAACAAATGGTTAGGATTATAATAAGTGTAATTTTTTTAATGAATGTCGTAAAGCACCCATCAAGGTTGTAAAATAAAATTGTCGAATAATTGTATTTATTAAATGACCAAATTGTCTAATAAAAAATTTAACATATGAAATACGAGTTTTTATTTATTTATTTTGGTTACTTTATGATATGCTTTATAGTTAATAATAAATTAATAATTTTTTCTCTTTTTGACATATTTAATACTTTCTTGTTTAGTTATATTTTACGTATGAAGTAAATTATGCATATGAAGGGTAGTGGTTCCTCCCCTTCTTAAATCCCAGTGTTTTAGAGACAAGTTCTGGACCTAAATGGTAAACCAGTTTTGGCACACGTTAAGCTTCATTGAATTGAATAGATTTTGAACACCGTACACCTTCCTGCACCCAACAACGGCGAGGAACTGTTTCTGCACTTCTCTCCCTTTACGCCTTCAATATTTTAAAACATTTACTGTGTCACAAAAATGGACAAATATATCACAACTATGCACATACACAATGACCATTGTTAGTTAACAGCTTCATGTAAGAGAGCCGAAAGCAATGTAAATTGTAAAATAATAATGGAAATTTGAGTGTAATCAAGTCTAGCTAAGAGAGATGTGAGCGTAATTTTTTATAGAGCTAGTTATATTATTTACTCATAGAAATAGGTATAGCTTTAAATAAGGCTTTGTTGTATAATACCAGCAGTCAAGATAGCAGTCTGTAGTACCTGTTGAAGTCAAATTACTATTAGTCAGACATTGATGGTAGTAACCACCAGTCAAATGTGATGGTCAGTAACTGTTAACTGAAAGTGACGATCTCAGGTGGTGGTCAACAGTGTTACCTGTAATCAAATTATGAATTTAAAATAAAAATAAAAAAGTTAAATTTGAAACCAAATTTTATTGTGTTTGAATGGGTGAAAAATATTTTAAAAATAACTAAAAAATTAAATTAAAATTTGTTTAACCAAATATGTTTCTGTTTCAAAATAAATTTCAAAACTAAAAACTTGAAATCACCCCAAACATTTTGTAAGCATTTTTTAAAAATATATTATCAGCTATCTATGTTTTTTAAGAATGCTTTTATGTCACTTTCTCACAAAAATATTTCTATAAGAAAAATAATTTAAAATTAAAAAATCGTCATCAATATTTATTTTTAAAAACATTGGAAACACTTTGAAAAAAAGTAGTCTATGAGAACAAATTAAGTTTGAGACGGATTACACATAGGAAAAGTCCTTCAACATGGTCATGATATAATTTACTTCTAATTAAATGTGTAATATTATATTACTTTTAAAATGTTTATTTCACCCACAAAACAAACAAGAATATTTTTTGTATTTTGATTTATTATTTACATATTTTATTATTAAAAATTATTTTTTTATTTTTTATTTTTATTTTTTTTAGGTCAACAAGAGTGATCATCTTCTCCTATGGAGGTAATAAAAAAATAAAAGTTTTCGTCATTCTTTAAAAAAAACTGTTTGTTTGTGCTTTTTTCATTTTTAAATTTTATTAATTGTTAGGATTTTCAAATTCTCTCATTTCATATGTTCTAAAATATAGAATTAACAATTAATCTCAATTTTTCTATTTTAATTTAGTTAAAATTATTATTTTATTTTGTAAATATGTAAGTTTTATTTAATTTAATGCTCTAGTATAGATTTGAGTTTTAGTAAGTTGTTATAACTCATTTCTAAACTAAAAATTAAGATAATGTAACATTCAATTAATATTTATATATTAAAAAAGGGTTATTATTAGTAATTTTAAATTTGTTAGAAAATTATTATATTAAATATTATTTTATTATTAATTTATAATTTTGATTTATAGAAAAATGTAAGAATGATAAATTGTCATTGTTTATATCTTAAATTCTATAAATGAAATGATGTTACATCTAATTTTATGTAATATTTATATTTTTTACTTTATTATGTTATAACTATTAATATTAGAGTTTAATTTATATATATTGTCAATGTAAAAGACTTTTACATTTATAGTCAATCATAACTTTTCATGTATCTGACTTTTAAACTACTAATCAATAACGTCAACAAACTTATCATGAATGAAGGGTTGTGATTGAACGTCAATGTAAAAATATTTACACTGACCGTGTATACCAATTCAACTCTTAATATTATTATTATTATTCATTGAAAGAAACGAATTCAATATAAAATCACTAAACTAATATATTTTTATTATTTTCTTTACCAAATCAAAAATCACGTTGAGGAGTTTTTCTCCCTGCACTTCTATGTTTTCTTCTTGCACCTTTATAATTTTAAAAATGACATAAATAACCTTAGAGAAAAAAGTTAAAATTTTTTTCTCACGCCTCTTGTCTTTTGCAGTTCAGATTGTGTAATTTGGACTTGTAATAGAATTTTTTTTAAAGTTAGGATAGGTCAATCCTGACTTGCAAAAACATTTTTTTTTACAAATTTGGATTGGCCAATAAGGACTTGCTAAAAAATTTGCGATAACAAACGAAGGTGGAGGAGAGTGCTCCAATGGAGGGTGTGCGAGACTGCAATGGAGGTCTTTGGATGTCGCGATGAGATGCACAGACAACTCGACAGGGTGCATGGAGGTCGCCGATGGAGGAACGTCAGAATAGAGTGAAGGAAAGGCGCGAGAGAGAATGTTTTAACTTTTTTTACAAGGCTATTTTGGATTTTTCATAGGATTATAGAGATGTAGGGAGAAAACATGGAGGTGTAGATAGAAAAACTCCACGTTGAAATATACCAATGTTATCATTTGCAAAAGTCAAGATAAGGAAAGAAAATAGGTTGGCCCGAGTACTCCAATGCACAATAATTTTTTTCCTTACACCTCTCCATTTTTTTCCTTGTACATCCATATTCTTTTAAAAAGGTAAAAATGCTCTTAGGTTAAAATTTTCATAACTGTGACACCTCTGTTTTCCCCTTCACACATTCTCTATCTCCTACCTCTAAGTATGCGTTTCTCACTTAATCTTTGTCTTTGTCTTCACTGAAACAAGCAATCTAAATTGGTGTAGGTTTCAATTCAAATTCAATATTTGATGCAATTTAATAGTCTAGATTAGGTTCTGACAAGTGATTTGTGCACTTTAGGAATCCAGATGACTAAAGTATTGTAGTCTAAACTATGAAATCTGCAATAAACACTAATTCTGAACTGCTCATTCTGAACTGAGTCCAAATTGCTTGTTCCAGACTGGGTCTGAATTACTTGTTCCAGACTAGGTTCTGATTGCTTGTTTCAGACTTCATCTGGATTAGCTAATCCAGACTTGTTAAACAACTTTTTTTCAACATCCAGATTAGTTAATTAGGACTAGAATTTTTTACAAGTCTAGATTAGCTAATCCAAACTCACAATTTTTAACCTAAAGGCATTGTTGTCTTTTTCAAAAGACTATGAAGGTGCAAAGAGAAAATAGGGAGGTGCAAAAAGAAAAATTCAATGCACAAATGGCTTTTTTGTCCAACTTTTTCTTCTTGCACCTCCCTATTCTTTGAAAAATGCCCTTAGGTTATTCCTTTTCACACATTCTCCATTTCTTTCTTTCCTCAGCCTACTGCTAAAATCTAGAGCTGAAGAAATTGATTCCACCCTCAAGCGTGTTTGCTTCTTCAATCTCCTATCACCAGGTATGTGCTTCTTACTTAATCTTTGTCTTTGTGTTCATTGAAACAAGTAATCTGGATTAGAGGAGGTGTCAATTCAGATTGAATATTTGATTAAGTGGTTTTTGCTCTTGATTGGGTTCTTATTTGTGCAATTTAGTAGTCCAGATTAGGTTCTAATTTGTACACTTTAGGAATCCGGATGAACAAAGTCTTGTGAATCCAAATTGTGAAATTCAAACCATTTCTTAATGCAATAAACACTAAGTATGGTCTGCCCATTCTAGATAGAGTCTGGATTGCTTACTTCAGACTAGGTCTGAATTGCTTATTGTTTGTAGTTTATGTGATGGACATATAAGTTAAAAAATGTCAATTAGTTTTCTAATTCAATTTTATATTATTCTAAAATTTTAAATGTTAATATTTGTAATTTAACTTTATGTAGGATTTGGAGAGTTGAAATTTGTATTGAAGTGTCCCCATTAATGACTTTTATCTATGAGACCATTAACAGCGGATTGTTATCCGCTTTTCTTGAAAGGTGACATGAAGATACTAATAGCTTCCATTTACTAGTGGGTGAATTGACCATCACACTTGATTATGTGTCTCCTTTGTTGCATATTCCCATCATTGGTAGATTTGTTAGCTATTCCCACATAATGAAGTTGTTCCCATTCTTATGGAATTATTAGGTGTTAGTTAGGATGAAGCAATTGATGAAATAAGGCACATGTGTGGACCAAATGTTCGCTTGCAATTCCTTAGAGACACGTATGACACATGTGTCAAGTAAGAGTTGTGGGTATTTTCTACTAGCACATACTTGCTACATTTGGTGGGATGCACAATTTTTACTAATAAAAGTGTCACAGTTGTGTACGTGGGTTATTTAACAATTTTTCATCACCTGAACAACTGAGGTTGTTATTCATGGGATGCATCAGCTCTAACTCATATGTATGAACATTTAGCTAAGGCTTGCTTGGCTAAAACGAAGCAAATAGGTGCATGCAACACTAATATAGGTACAACTAACACATAAATAACTAGATTTATGATATTGATCTTAATATGTCATAAACCTTAAACACTGAACATATATCTTTCTTCTCTTTTTTTTTGGTATTCATGTTGTAGGGTTGGATTTATAAGCATTTTTTCAAAGTTGGTTTAAAGGAGTCAGTGCCAACCTATGAGGAGATTGCGCCTTGTTGTGCTCTTTGGGGTGTTCCAAGAACACTATTATTAATTTCTGCATATCGTAGGCAACTAGATCAGCTAACACTAGATTTAATATGTTGGACATTGTATGATGCACATCAAGCTCAGAGGTAATTTCACTTGCTATATATCACTTTTCTCTAGGTATATAAAGATTTGTCCATACAAACACCCACCTTTACCTGAGAGTGTTTTACGCCAATTTGGATATGCCTAGGACATTTCTAAATACCCAACTGAAGTTACTAGTGTTGTTGTTACCACTGACAACATTGATCTTATGTGGCATTAATATTCGAATAACTTAGCTATATTTATGCATTAAGCAATCAATCCTTCTAATTGTGTCACTGGTTACATGAAGTGGTTTTTTAGGATATCACATTCATACATTTGTCCTGTATAAGAAGGAAACCCTCTAAGACTGCCAATGCAGGTGGCAATGGTGACTAATGAGGGAGAGCCTAATGACCCACAACAACATCAAACAGTTGTAAGTTTTAAATATTTTACTATCTTTAAATTCGTAACAACTACGCTATGATGTTGACTAATTTGAATTTAAATGTAAGGAATATTTCATACGATTGTTATGACTCTACAATGACTATTGATCTTAGGCAAGTTATTGAAAAGCCAAATGCATATAAAGGAGTTCAAGTTGCCCTAACTTTAGCATGTTGAGTGACAGCTGAAGGAAATGTTTACGCAAGGAGTATGCACAAGGCAACTAGACACAGAAGAGGAAATAGGGAAGTTGGTTGTAGTAGTAGAATGTTGATGAGTGCAAAATTTTCTACACTACTACTGGAAAGTACACTATTTGTATGTAGTATCCGATAAATATATCGGGTCGATCACATAAGGACTTGGATGATACCACAGAAATCTCAATATTTTTCTACTTGTACAAACGAAAAGGACAGAAATTTATACTAACAACTAGTATAATAGAAAGTAAATAAAAGCATAAATAAATAAAGTAAACGATTACATAAATGAGATTTAGTATGGTCTTGATTTCACTAAATCATCCCTCAAATGCATAAATAAACTCAAAATCATCATTCACTACCCATATTTTCCTCACCCATAAAAGTATCTTTAACCTCAAGCTCTTGCAAATAAGGAACTAAGTTATTTAAGATTTAAACTATCGATCTCTCACATTATCTAAAATCAAATAACTTTCATTAAGAAAAGGAGCTCAAGATAGCCAATGAGTTTTACTCTCTTTCGAGCAATAAACCCTATTTGGAGTTCTTCTCATTTTACAAGTCAAAATACTCTTTCGATCTCATTCAACAAGTAAAATCCATAAAAGATAAAGAAATAAAACAAAGGGTAAAGAAGCACAACATTGAATAATAAACTTTGATTAAAAGAACAAAAATACACAAGAGTTCATGTTCAGTTACATCAAACCCTAACAAATGAAAAGTCTAACCAAACATAAGGGGGAATAAAGATGGACAATGCACGAAGAATGGGTTTGGAGCATACCCCTGGTCAATAAGGTGTGTAACATTATTTTCCAGACAAAAATCTCCTTTTTGTAGCCATTCAGCGCAAAACACCACCGCTCCACAGTGACAAGTTGACTGTTGATGCCAAAATTAATTTGGCCCAAATTAATCGTGAGCAATGATTGCTTACAAACTTAGGTACCAAGTCACCCAAGCATTGGCCGATAATGTAACCAAATAATAGCTCTTTGTCAATTTTGGTTTAGCACTCTAAATGTCACCATTGGGAGCTAAAACACCGCCATAATACCAAAAAGCTCAATTCATTTGACATTTCTTCAGTCATTCTCAAAACATGTCTTAGAATACAAAAAAACAAGAAAACAAAGATAAAATATTCATAAATGTAAACCTTAAACTAATTTCCTAATTAAATCTAATTTTAATTGAAAAGTGGGGAAAACAAAACCTTAAATGAAAAGGAATTAGGATAACTATTCTATTTTACCTATATAAAAATAGGTAATTTAGGCAATTATCAAACATGTGAATGACTTTACTTATTTGTTTTAATATGATTGTAAATGGTGACTCTTTAATTTTGTTTATGGTATGTCATTGTATGTGACAATTGACCTATTTTATGAAATACTTTAATTCTATAAATGTTTAGTTGCATTGAAAAAAACTTAGGTAATTTATATGAAAGTATGAACTGAAAAAAATCATATGGAAGTACGAAATAAAAAAATCATATTAAAGCACGAAATGAAAATTTCATATAACATTAGAAATTATAATAAAAGTTACGATCATATTAATCGTCAATTACAACAAAAGTTACAATGACTTGTCATTGAGAAAAGTTACAATTACAATGTGTGATAATAAATCTACAGTTAAATCTATATATTGGCATCTAACCCCAATTAATTGTAAAAAATTTTGTATATGTTCAATGTAAGACATTAACAAAACTTTTGCTTCAAGCTACGAATATGTTGACCAATGTGTATCACTATCTGATATCAAAAAATGATACTTCAAGTAAACCTATCAAAAAAACTTTTTTATTCACATAAACCATTATAGCAATGCAAAATAAATCAATAAAATAATTAATTATAACCTGAACAAAATGGTTGTCATAAACATGCCTTAAACAAATCATACGATGCATGCTCAAATCTATAAAAGGTTCAGATTTAAGTGGGAAAATTTTGATATTTTGCTTTAGTGATACAACCAAAAGAATGAGATTATGTTTACATGCAATCATATATCTCATGTCAAGTATGGTCATTCACTTTCATAGTAACCTGTCAAAGGTGAAATAACCACATTAGATCGTAAAACATATTTACTGATCTATAATAGCATAAATATATTTATTGAATGTATACCATATCAAATCCATCAATCAAATGAGAATTCTCTAGTTGTTCAACACATTCATACCCTCCAAATAAGCATATTCATCATGTCATTCACCAAGCTCTTTGTGCAAACTCATACATACCAAAGACTATGAATTTTCACTCATGCCCAATATTATGAATGCTTCTTTCAAAAGAAGATTTGATTTCATTATGTTGTAAAGTCATCAAATTGTTCACTACATCCTAACAACTACACAAGTCTTTGATGTTATTTTCAAGTTGTCTCTTCAAGATCCAATGAGCCGACTAAACCCTACACACAAAAACGTGTCATTTTTATATATAATATCATTTTAGTAACATATCTCTTAGCATTTTTGGATGCTTGAGACCATGTAGTATCATTTTATTGAACTACATTATTCTATATACTTTATGAGAAATATTTATGATATATATCCCTATCGGATATTATTTTGTAGCTCAAATTTCTCATTGTCTAATATAAGATTTGTCTATAATTGTCATTCTAGCTTAATGATTTATCTTTGTATTATTGATTAATACCATCCAAGTGGGAGAATGTTGGAAATAATAGTGGATTGGTATTAATCAATTATATTTTATCATTATCTGGCAATTTAAGATTTGGTGATAATCATATCTTATAATATCTTTATGATTATTTGAATGGGATTATAGTAAGATTGACTCTGTGATGGGTTGAGTCAATCATAAAAAGCCCATTTGAGGGGTCTCTGCCTACGCTGGGGGATTATAAATTTGCCATCCCATTAAGCAAATTATAACAACAGCAACAATACACATTCTCTAGAATAATCCCCTAGAAAGTAGGTAGTAAAACCCTCAAGAGTTCTTATTGAACTCATATCTCTACAATAATCATTCCTAGAGTTTTTTTTGCTCTTGAAGATCAAGAACTTCAATTCAATATATATGAGGTACACAGATTCTCTTTCCTTTATCTTTTTATATTTAATTCTCTATACATACTATAATCTTGTATCTACTCATTTAAGGTTTCCTTTTATTTCCATCAATTGGTATCAGAGCCAAATTAGATACATATTATAGTTGTTTTCTATTAGAGAATTATGGTTGTTTTCTATTAGAAAATTAAATTTGAATTGAAGATTTTTTGTGTTATTAGTGAAATTTTATAATATAGTTCACTATTATCTTTTTCACAAAAAAAAAAAAATGAGGGTTTACGCTACTTGTTATTATTAAAATAACATGTTAAAGTTTCATTCCCTTACTCTTACATGGGTAAATTAATATTGAAACTTTTTTTTAAGTGCTACCCCTTTTAAAACCTAGTTTTCTTTTTTAAATAATTATGGGGTAAATTGTTTTTAAAATTACTTAATAGTTTTCCTTTTTTTTTATGTTTGACCAATATGAGTCATTTGTGTGGGCAACATAATATATTTGTGTTAACTTTTACTTTGGAAAGTATTAATGGGGTTGCATGGACTCATTTTTATACCCATATTTTTGTGATTTGGTCAAGGGAGAACTTTGTGGTTTTGATACGATCATGTATGATGATTCGTGTGTTAAATTCATTCTCAAAAGCATTGAATGTTGTTGCTAATTTTTTATATTCTTATTTTTTCAAAAATACCATATTTATTTAATATTTTTATATTATTGGTATTTTTTAGTATAAAAAAAAATTTGATTAATTCAAGATTAAATTAAATTTTTTTTTACTATTATAATCTTGAATTTTTTACCTATTTTCATTGTGATAATTCTTTACAGTATTTGTATTCTCCAATTATACTGTACTCTCTCTAATATTGAATTATCATTTATAAATTCATTTTAGGTTATTTTATTAATTATGCACAATCTTAATTGTCCTTCTCTTATGAGCATAATTTTCTTTATTAATTTGCATTATTATTACTTGTCTATCATGGGTATAATAATGTGAATTTTGTATGTTGGTCATATAATATATATGATTAAAATTATGCAAATTCATTGGACAATATGCATAATTTCCTTTTTCATTTACATAATTATAATTTCACTATTTTGGATGCATTTATGTGAATTTTGTGATGTAATTATTTTTTTTTATTGCATTGATGATAACTATACTCTATCGGTGTATTGTTATTAATGTAATTTGGTGTTATACAATGTATTTTTCTTGGCTTATGTTAATGATTTTTTAATACCCTATCGGTATTAGGATTTTATTGATATAAGTTATAGTACATTGTAATTTCTTTAGGGATTCTCTTTTAACTGAACTTTTAGAATTACATAATGTTTCCCTATTTTTGTAATGTTCAGTTTATTTCCCTCATTTGATCATGTTTAGTTATATTTATATGGAACCAAAATTTACACTCTCATTTTTTTTGTTCCATAATGAATCATAATTTTTAATTGGACATTTTTCCTTCAAAAAAAAAAAAATGTTGCATTTTTTGTGGTGCAAATTTTCTCTCTCTCTCTCTATATATATATATTGATAAAGAAATAGTTGAATTTTATTTAGCCCTCTGGGTATTTTTTTGTTATGTCAACTTATTTTTTCTTTATCAAGTGGAAGGATTTTGTATATTAGAATTTTAATTAATATCTTATAAAATAAATTGTTGTGATATAAGGTTTTTTACTTTAAATGTCCAATTAATCATACATGTGCAAAAACAAATGTTCTTGATAAAATTATTTTTTTTCTTATCTCATTATTTGTGATCACATTGTTGGGATCTATATTAAGGATTTTATATTGGTCCCTTGTAAAATATTTTCTTGTATAACAAACTCTCTATTGATTTGCAATATTAGTATGCAATTCTTGTAAGGACAATATATGAATCCCAAATTTTAAGAGATTAATTTCTCCATACCATATTTTATAATATTGTTAATGGTATTCTTGTAAAAGCTAGAGGCTTTATTTTGGGATATATAAATAAACCTATGTCCATTATAAATTGGGATGAGAGTTAGAGACTATTTATTATTATATCCTTAATATATGCAAGAATATGTCCCATTCTTCTGCTGCGTGTAATCATGTTTTATTCTCAAGTGTGTGTAAATATTGTTTATTGTAGCACTTGATTTTTGTTTATGATTACTTGAGAACTTGCTTATGATCTCATATTCTACATAAAATTATCAAGTGATCTATTTTCTCACTCATGTAATTATTTTTTCAAGATCCTCATAGGGGTCAATATTTTTGTAAAGATTGATTAATATGTGGTTAATTATGAAACCATTTGTGAGAATTATTTATTCTTATGGATGAATTTGTAGGTTTCATATTCTTGTTATTTTAACCACTTCTCTCATTAATCATTCGTTATTCTACTACTTTCTAATTCCTTAAGTAGAATAATAGTGAATTTTAATTCACTTTTATTATTATCTTATAAAGTCATCATCCCACTATCACTAGAACTTTTAATACTAGTGTGCCCTAATTATAATCCTAATATTTTTTTGGTATATTGAGGATTAGTGGGAGTATATATAATATTGTATTATCTCTCCAAACTTATATATTTTTTATTGTCATATAATTTGTGTGCACATTTAATTATGATATGACATATTCTATAGGGCTTCTCTATTTATTTTTGTCCTATTTTTATTGAGATACATAAAATCTATTGTATCTTTGTAGACATCTTTAACAGATGTTAAGGTCATTCTGTTGGGTACTGCACATTAATCCTTTTGGCATACAATTATGCATTGTGCATATCTTTTACCCAATTTTCATATTTTAATTGATCAAAATTTTAGAAGTATATAATTTTGTATCATGTCTCGAGACTTATCTATCTGTATTGTCATATATTCTTGTGCACATTTAATTATGATATGACATACTTTATAGGACTTGACTATTTATTTTTGTCCTATTTTAATTGAGATACATAATTCATTGTATCTTAATAGACATCTTTAATGGATGTTAAGAGCATTTTGTTGGGCATTGCACATTAATTCTTTTGGTATGCAATTAAGTATTGTGCATTTCTTTACCCAAAATTTCACATTTTGTTTGGTCAAAATTCTATAAGTATATTGTAGATGCAATACTCCTATCGAGTATTATTTTCTACTTTGTAAAAAAGTGCTTATTATGATAGTACTCCTATTGAGTACAGTACTTATGAATTTTTTTTGTTTGGACCAATTATCTAAGTGTTTGCTCAATTGACATTTTGTGGCCACAATAATCTGAGTATCATTTTATATAAACTAGGTGTCTATGTGGTTTTAGTAGGGAATTTATGGATTTCCTACTTATCTTTGGATTCTTACATAGTCACTCTTTTTTGAAACTCAGATTAGTTAAATGTCAAATATTATAGAGCATTTATGTAGCCTATATGTAATTACATATGTTATTAGGCTATGATGAATAATTAGATGCATGTAAATTATGCTTTCTCACCTATATAATTTTTCGGACTCAAGTAAAAAAAATTATATTAATTAAACATTTTTTTATTCACTGATCAAATACTTAACTTTGGAGTTTTATAACTCATATGGTTTGGTTAAGTTTTGATGTCTTAGATCAGTGGGAGTCTGAAAACTTTCTTATGAGATATGTGTGAAGTAATATCATTTTAGTAACATATCTCTTAGCATTTTTGGATGCTTGAGACTATGTATTATCATTTTATTGAACTACATTATTCTATATACTTTATGAGAAATATTTATGATATATATCCCTATCGGATATTATTTTGTAGCTCAAATTTCTCATTGTCTAATATAAGATTTGTCTATAATTGCCATTCTAGCTTAATGATTTATCTTTGTATTATTGATTAATACCATCCAAGTGGGAGAATGTTGGAAATAATAGTGGATTGGTATTAATCAATTATATTTTATCATTATCTGGCAATTTAAGATTTGGTAACAATCATATCTTATAATATCTTTATGATTATTTGAATGGGATTATAGTAAGATTGACTCTGTGATGGGTTGAGTCAATCATAAAAAAAAGCCCATTTGAGGGGTCTCTGCCTACCCTGGGGGATTATAAATTTGCCATCCCATTAAGCAAATTATAACAACAACAACAATACACATTCTCTAGAATAATCCCCTAGAAAGTAGGTAGTAAAACTTTCAAGAGTTCTTATTGAACTCATATCTCTACAATAATCATTCCTAGGGTTTTTTTGTTCTTGAAAATCAAGAACTTCAATTCAATATATTTGAGGTACACAAATTCTCTTTCCTCTATCCTTTTATATTTAATTCTCTATACATACTATAATCTTGTATCTATTGATTTAACGTTTCTTTTTATTTCCATCAAGGTGAAATAACCACATTAGATCGTAAAACATATTTACTGATCTATAATAGCATAAATATATTTATTGAATGTATACCATATCAAATCCATCAATCAAATGAGAATTCTCTAGTTGTTCAACACATTCATACCCTCCAAATAAGCATATTCATCATGTCATTCACCAAGCTCTTTGTGCAAACTCATACATACCAAAGACTATGAATTTTCACTCATTCCCAATATTATGAATGCTTCTTTCAAAAGAAGATTTGATTTCATTATGTTGTAAAGTCATCAAATTGTTCACTACATCCTAACAACTACACAAGTCTTTGATGTTATTTTCAAGTTGTCTCTTCAAGATCCAATGAGCCGACTAAACCCTACACACAAAAACGTGTCATTTTTAGCATATGAATACAATTTCAGCATTTTACAGTAATAATATTATATAAGTGTTTAGGAATAACAAACTTGTTATTTGTTGTATTCTTTAAATGCATTACCGTATTTCTCCATGCCTTCATGAATCTCTCTTAGTTAAGGATTAACCATGTGCCTTTCACATAATCCACAAAAATAGGTCATGGTGAACACACAATTTCTAACATTGTCACATGTTTTTCATTACAATCAATTATAAGACAATCCATAACACTGCACCAAGCTTCCATGAATTGGTCTGATACCTCTTTATGATGCACACACCGCATTACATTTTGCCTTAACATTTTCTAAATATGGAAATGAAGTAGCAAGTTAGTAGCCTCAAGAAAGATAATTTTAATTGCATTCATTAATACTAAATCTTTATCAATAACACATACTTGAGGAAATTACTTGCATTTAAAAAAAAAAAAGACCTCTTAGTCTTTCAAGTGCTAAAACAAAGTTATTTTCAGGCTCAGATTCCAATAACACAAAAGTAGTAGAAAATATTAACCTTTTAGACGTCACACCAATAATTTCAAGTAAAGGGAGTCGATACCTATTTGTTTTATGTGTAGTATCCATCATCAATACTATATTAAAAGCATTCAACAACTTCACTATATCAAAATGTGTCAAAAAAATATCATGCACAACTTCAGTTCTATTGTTCATTCTATGCTAATGAATATACTTGTCACACCCAAGTAAATGATAAAATATTACAATTTCTTCACTGTGTTCTTTAAATGTGAGTAGAATACTTCTTAGTTTAAATTCTTTGTCATCTCAACAAGAAAGTCATTTTTAATAGTCGTTAGTTAGCTGGCATAAGGATGACCTACTAAGGTCTCTGATAACTCATGATTATGAGTCTCACACAACAATTGAACTATCCAACCTTGATGGTTCTCCGTAGGTTTACCACGTAACCTAAAGGGGCAACTGCATTTTCTGGTTCGACCCATTGTATGTTGTAATAATTTTTGTATTTTATTTATTTTCCACCTCTCTTACAACCTAAAAAAAATGTCTTCATTCCTTGTCGATCGTTAGTTGTGTCTGACCTAAGGATGATAATTACAAATCCTAACTTAAAGGCAATAACTTAAGCCCATTTTAATGATTCATCTCGACTTACAAACACCTACATAAAAGACATCTTAATAAGCACAAATTTGTTAAGTTAATTGAAGATAACTGTAAAAACTACCTCAGTGGTTATGAAAATATGACTATAATCTTCATTCATTAAACTATCTTATTATTTCTTCTTTTTGTCAATATGATTAATACTTATGTCAAGTTCCATATAGGACTCCACATCCACTTTTATCTGACTTATTGCTAATAAAATCATCATCCATTGCAATGATGAACCGTATATATACATGTTTAGAACAGTGATACATAAATTATTATAATGGAGTAAAGACAGAAATTTTTCATTTTTTAAAGAATTTGTATTAGCTAATCCGGACTTGTTATGGGTTTTTTTGTGAATCTAAAAGTATTTTAACAAATTTGAATTACCTCATGGATTCATTAATAACTTACTTTTTACAAGCCCATATTAGGTAATCCGAATTTGTAAAAACTACCTCTAGATGCACAATGTGCTTTCAAATTCCACCTCCAAATTAACTGTAGAAATCAAAATAAAACTAGGCAAGCACTTACCAGCTATATCGATTGTAGGGAGATAGAGGGAGATGTAGAAGGAATTATGATTAAGCAATGAAGAAGATAAAATACAAAAAGGAAGAGATGAAGAATAACCATGAGCATCACTATGTTGTAGTCATATGAAAGTAGGAAGAATGAGGAGAGATTTACTACACTTTTTTAACCTAATGGGCATTTTTAACCTAAGGATTTTTTTTGTCTTTTTAAAAGACTATGGAGGTGCAAGGAGAAAATAGGGAGGTGTAAAGAAAAAAAAGTATACTTTTATAAATGTCTACATTGTCCTTAGCTCAATATATGAAAAGAGATACATGTTTGTGTTGTCGAAGATTGTTTATTTCCTCCATTATCTACTTTCCCTCCACCATCAGTGCAACTACATTGGTTGGGTTCTTGAATCAGAGTAGTAAACCATCATAGGTAAGTATAGCAACTATTTTTGTCATTAATATCTATTACATAAAGTTTTTAAAAAAGGTGTGTGGGTAAAGTTGTTAAAAAGGTGTGTGGGTGTTCGAAATTGATGTTCCAAACGTTATTATTATAATCAATCTGTAGACAAGCCCAAAATATCTTATCTGTATTGGTCATTCTAGACAAGCCCAAAATTCTTTTGAGAAGTCTAGATTACTAACTCTAGTGCACTCTAGTTATGAAATGTATGGTATCTAAGGGTATTTTTATTCTATGGAGGTGCAAAAGAAAAGCATGAGTGCAGGAAGAATAACCCTTCACAACCAAGGGCGTTGAAAATGCACATAGGATACCAAAAGAAACCAAAGACGACATGAAATTTGAATCTCTAAGTTACATTAGAAACACAAGGCACCCACAAAGAGAGAAAGTGGATGGTCCTACCAACACAAATAATTATCTCATGTATGCCAACCTTTATGCCTTAAGTATAAAGTTAAATACCAATTTGGTCTTAAAAAATTAACATGATAGCATTTAGGTCTTCAAAAAAAAATTTAGAAGGATAAATGTTGGTTAATTATGTTTAGTAAGTACATACACAGCAACTGTTAATTCATGTATTAAGAATCTCTCTCGTAGGTTGGAATCCAAGTTATTCATATATCAAAGAAGTAAAAATGCTTGTGTTGTTTTAACAACTAATAATAATATAATATTGAACAATACAACTAATTAAAGAAAAAATAACAAAGACTTCTTCATTTCTTTCTCCACATTCCATCCTTCACCATCTCCTCCTCCTCCACCTCGCCATCCTCCCTCATAATCGTTATCACATTTGCCACTTCCCTTCTTTTTCCCTCTTATTTAAAATTCATTTTTTTGTTGATTGATACACAAATGAAACCTTCACTGCCTTCACTTGCAACACCATAGCCAAATACTTCTCAGTTGTCATTATCACACTGTTGAAAAAATAATTGAAATTATTTTATTTTCAAATATCTAGATATTATTTAGGAAAAGATATTGTTTTATCTTTAGGATTTGTTTATATTTTAAAGATATTATTTGTAAAATAAAGATTTATTTCCTCATTTAAGATTAGAATGTTAGGTCTATAAATAGAGTTTGTGAGATAAGAAAAGAGGGGGATACCACCGTAAGTGAAAGAAGGGGTTATGATGTGGAGAAAGAATTTGTAAGTTTTCCAATAGTCCCTAAAAACTTGATGTGGATGTAGGTATAAGGTATGAACCACCTAAACAAAATAATTTTGTTATTTTCCTTTTTGTTTAGATGATGTTGTTTATTTTATGGTGTATTTTTCGTATCAATATGAATAAAAAGAAATTCGTTGGCTATGTATTTTTTGTCCAAACAAGTGGTCTTAAAGCATATTAATCTTGCAGTCTGATGATGACCAAAGAAAAAGAGATTATTGAAAAAGTCCTACGAAGGTAAATTAAAGTCAAGCGACATATTCTAGTGGTGATATCATGAAGAGCATGAAAAAAAAACATATTCCAAATTTACAATGGACCATATTGTGACGAGTATCCATTGAAGATGAAAATTTTAATTGAGGGATAGATTATTAGAAAAACAATTGAAATTATTTTAATTTCAAATATCTAGATATTATTTAGGAAAATATATTGTTTTATCTTCAGGATTTGTTTAGATTTTAAATATATTATTTGTAAAATAGAAATTTATTTTCTCATTTAAGATTAAGATATTAGGTCAATAAATAAGGTTTGTGAGATAAGAAAAATAATGGGAGTGATCGTCTTAAGTGAAAGAAATAGGAATAGCAATGGGTCGGGGCAGGCACGGGTAGTGGTTACTTACCACCTGACCCGCTACAAAAACCTGTCACCTATTACCCACAAAAAACCTGTCGGGTACCCGTTATAGAAATATCGGCGGATTTTTTTATTATTCGCGGGTATCCACAGGTACCCATGGAGATTTTTAAAAAAAAATTATCTTTTTAAAATTAAATATTTTTTATAAGAATTTTTATCAATAAATCATTTATTTTTTTAGAAAATTTAGAAATAAAATTATAATAGGTTCTACAAGATTAATTACATCTAAAAGTAGATTAATATAATATATTATAAAAAAATATTTAATACAAATAAAAGTTTTATTTTATATTATCGGCATTTTTATAATAAATAATTTTATTAACTATGAAGTTTTCATAAAAAAATAAGATCGATATCAATGAATTTTGATAATTAATATTTTAATTTGATTTATTTTCTAAAAATATTATCTTTTTTAACTTATATATATGTATATATGTATTATGCTAGTTTAACGGGTAGTGAGTACTCGCGGGTACGAGTACTATGATACCCGTACTCGTGTAGGTTAAGAAGCGGGTAGAAAAAAATCCTTACCTGCAGGTGGCAGGTACCTATTTATACTATTCGTGCGGATATTTTTGCTTATAGATTTTATCCACGGGTATCTGCTAGTAGGGATGGCAACGGGGTGGGGCGGGTGTGAGTTTGACTCTCCCCGTCCCCATCCCCAAAAATTGCGGGACAGTTTTGGGTTCGGGTATAAAAGGAGAGGATATGAAATTTTAATCTTCATCTCTGTCCCATCGGGTATTTTCGGGTTCGGGTATATCTGCGGGTACCCATCATATTATTTTTTATAACTTAAATTTACTTATTTATTATTAAATAAATTATATATTAAGTTATTAATTATATTTTAATTTAAAAATATATAAAAGGATAATTAATAACAAGAAATTATAAATTAAAGTTTAAGAATTAAAAATTTTAATTATATATATAAATTTACACTTATTATATAATCATTAAAATTATAACAGGGCGTGTACGAGTTCGAATACTATGTGTGTAGTCACATATCATACCTGTATCCGTACCCGGTTTAACACATCGAATAATACTCATACTCATACCTATACCTGGTCAAACCGAGTAATACACGTCAAAATTAAGGTGGGTACCCACAGATATGAGTATTTTTGTCATCCTATCTGCGAGGATAAATTATTTTACCATAAGTGAAAAGAAAGAGTTATGATATGAACATATATTATTTATAAGTTATCCAATATCATTTAAAACTTGACGTTAATGCAAACATTATATGCGAAAGGAAAATGATTTATGTACCGCCGGAGAAAGAAATACCACCGGTAATCATTCTGCCATGTGAAATGCGTTGGCTATGTGTTTTTTCGCGCCAAAAACCACTTCCTCCATCACTTTTTGTGGCATCCCTCGTATCTTAGCACCCTAAAATTGAGAGAGATTATTATTAGGTTGGAGAAGAGCAATCAAAGGTTCTTGGGTTGTGAGGAGTGAGTTTGAAGATGGTAACTAAGTGCAGCCACCAAGTATGGAGGAATTGATGTTAGAGAGGTTTCTAGTATTGAAGGGGAAGGGAATAGTGGTGAGGGACTGAGCCCTATAGGTTGCGATCCTAAGTCATGACTCACTGGACGAGTTTGTGACTCGCTGTGGGTGGAACTCGATGTTGGAAGTGGTTTGTGAAGAGGTGCATATGTTGGCGTGGCCTTTGTACGCAGACCAAAATCTGAAGGTGATTTTGGTTTAGTGAGTTCGACCGAGTTTGGTGACTGAGTCAAGGAGCTCATGGACTGGGAATCTATGTCATTTACCATCAATTTAGTTTCTATATATCTTTTCATGTTTGCCATTTCGTTTTTCAATCTTTCAGAATGGGTGATTCTCGAGTTTTAATTACTGGTTTCACACTAATAGATTTGTAAGGTTGCCTTTTAAAAACTTTGGTTGTGATATAGTAATTTTTGTTCCAATTTTGTAAATGTTTAGGGATCAAAGACTCATAAGAGATTATAACGGCTTATAACAGTGTCTAGGTGGAACAATTCATGATAATTGGTAGATGGCATGGTTGGTATTGCTTAGCTGCTAATTGGTAAAAGCTTTTATTACCTAGAAAGTTGTAATGTGGTAATTTTGTTGTTCTAGATTCATGTTCAGTGGATTGCCATCCAGATATGCATAAAGATTGGACCACCACTTTGCATTGTTGTTCTTTAGTTTTGGGTTTACTAGTTTTTTGTTATATTTTTTTAATTAATTAGCAGTCTTGCTTAGGATTATATTGTTATTTTTAATTTTAATTTTATTATTTTTAGTGATTAAAAATTATTTTAAATATTTTTACTTTTTAATGACTAGAATGCTAGTTATAAAAAAAAAATATCATGAGAGTAATTAACTACTAACTATGTACTTATTACATAACGGAAAAACTAACATGCAAAAAGCACAAAAATTTAAGAACGGTAATGTTTCTAAAAAATTTCAAGGATAAAATTATCATCATTTTAATATTTTGAGAATCAAACTGGTATTTTAGTCCTTAAGTATATGAATCAGTGTAATTAATAGATTAGTTACTTCAGTTAATCCAAATCCAGTGGAATTTAAAAACAATTAGGCATTTAACAAGTCTATATTAGTTAATCCAAACGTTGAAAAAATAAGTTTTTAACAAGTTCAGATTAGTAAATCTGAAAAATTTTTACAGGTCCATATCAGCTAATTTGAATTCACAAATTTTTTTACAAGTTCAGATCAGCTAATCCAAAATAAATAAAAAATGTGTTGAACTTGTAAACAAGATTGTAATTATAAGTCCAAATCAGCTATTCCAGACTCAAATTTTTTTATAAGTTTGGATTAGCTAATTCAGACTCACAAATTTTTTTACAAGTCCGAATTAGCTAATCCAGACTTGTGAAACAAATTGTGAGTCTAGATTAGCTAATCCGAACTTATAAAAAAAATCCTTACATATTTGGATTAGCTAATCAAGATAATCTAGACTCACATTTTTTTTACAAGTTTGAATTGACTAATCTGGACTTGTAAACACAATATTTTTACACACATGACAAAGGAAGGAGTCGTAGTCCAGATTGGTGTGGGCAAGGGAACAATAAAGAAGAAGATGAGCGAAGAAGGAAAACAACTGCAGAGTGGAAGAAGAATTACATGAAAGGAAGAAGAACTACACGAGAGGGAATAAGTTTTTAACCTTTTTCACCCAAGGATCCTTTTGTTTTTCTGCAAGAGTATGGATGTGCAATGAGGTGCAGAAAGAAAAACTCATCAGTTTAAAGTGCTCAATTTATTTTTTTATATTTTTTATCCTTATTTTTTTTATTGAACTTGTAAAATGGACTTTTATTAAAATTGGCCCAAGAAGCAATTAATTCTCATTTTCGCAATCTTTCAAGTTATGCCCTATTTCTACCAACACACCATTTCACTCAGGCCCGATAAACTTCATTTCTTAGTTCTTTTTATCTACACCTCTCAAATATGCTAAATATACCCATGTACCTATTTTTTGACAACCCATTGTACCCTTTCTTTAAAAAGGGTAAGGATGTACCAGCAAAAATGTGGATATAAATAATAATTATTGACGAGCCATCGGACTTTGCCAAGTCGTAAGAAGTTTAACTCAAAGAATATGAGAAGTTTTTTTCCTTGTATCTCCATATGTTTAAAAATTTTTAAAAATAACCTTAAGTAAAAAAAGTGAAAATTTATCCTATGATTTATTTTACGAGTCTGAATAGGTGAATACAGACTCGTAATTGTAATTTTATTTTACAAATCTAGATTGCTCTGTTTGAACTTGTTTTATAATTGCATTGATGATTAGTAATAGTAGGCTAGGCGGGTTGTTTTGCAATTGTAGGATTGTTTTTGTTGAGGTGATTGCTAGCAAGTTAAAGAATGGTTGCGAGTGACCGGATAGAAATGAGTGAGGCATTAAGTGTGTGCTCTTCCTTCAACTCATACTCTATTGTACATTTGATTATACTTGACTCTTTACTTTCTGTCACAGATAAGTATATCTTGAGTCAAAGAAAATAAACTCGAAGGAGTGAAGAGAAAAGTACGAGAAAAAGAAGTTTTTTACCTTTTTTTTTTTTTACCTAAAACTATTTTAATCATTTCATACAGTTATGGAGTACAACAGAACATATATAATACACGGAGAAAATTCCAAATATGAGGGGGTTGGAATGAGTCCATTCATTTTCACATATCATTGAATAAAAAAATATTTAATAATATATTTTGATGATTTTTTTAAGAATATCTTGGTATACCCAATATTATTATTGTAACCAAATAAAGAAGCATTCAATTTTCAAAAAAAAAATATTAATATCAATCACTTGTTTTTTATGTATTTCGAGAAATCATAACATCGAGGATTTCTAATTCTCTATAATCATGATTTTCAAATATAAAAAAATTGCTTTCCTACCAGAGGCCCCTTAAAAATTAAAATAATTCAACATTTTTTTCGAAAAAACATTTTTTGACATAATAAAAAAACATTTTTATACGCAGATCTAGAATAAAATTCAATCAACACATTTAAGAAAGTAAAGTGGTATTTTTCAGCTGTCATAGACATTGTTCGCTTACAAGAACTGATATAAATATTAATCAATTATATTAATATTTGAAGTATTAAACATATTAATTTTTTAATAAGAACGATTTTTGTTCTCATTAGATATAACCATTAATTATAATTTAAAGATTTCAGAGTTGTGCATTTTCGACGATTAATACACGTATATGCTGTTGGGCAAATTTGAGAATTTACTTACGTATAATATTTCCCGTCGCTCTCGGTTGAGTTTTTATCATCCAAAATTTTCTTCTTAATTTCAACGACTTCTTGGTCTGTTGAAAAAGACAAGAAAGAATATGCATGCACTTCCAACCGTTGTGCTGCATTCAATTTTTTTCCACACAAAAGCAAACCGTTGAACACCACAATCCAAAACATCAAATTTTTTTTTATCTGGATTTCTGAATTGTTATTTGATTTGCTCCAGGAATTCTTGTTCTCTTTTCATGTCACCTCACATAATGGACCCTCCAAGAAAGTTTTAAACTTTGGTGGAAAAAGGGTTGTATTCGTAATCGGGTGTCCATGAAAAGAGTCCAAATTTGAAGATTTGGTATTTCGGAATTTGGTATACTTTTGTAACAATTGAAGGTTCAATCTTTTGTGAAAAAAAGAAAGAAAGAAAGGAAACATGGGTGTGGATTACTACAATGTATTGAAGGTTGACAGAAATGCTACGGAGGATGATCTGAAGAAAGCATATAGAAAGTTGGCCATGAAATGGCACCCAGACAAGAACCCCACCGACAAGAAAGAAGCTGAAGCCAAATTCAAACAGATTTCTGAAGCTTACGAGGAAAGAAACCTTTCTTATCGTTTTTTTTTTTTTTAATTTTTTTTAGCCATTAGAATTTTAAGAACACGTGAAAGAATAAGGAAGAGAAACAAAGAAATAAAGAATAAGAATTTTTCATGTCATCGATTGTTGTTAAACGTCGTTATTTCTTTTTTTTTTTTTTAAAGATATTTCATAGTCATGGTAGAAATATGGAATGAGAGTTATTAAGGGTTGTTCTGTTTGGATTTTGCAATCAAAGTGTGGTCATAAATTACAAGATTATATGTGAATTCTTTCTAAAGAAATGGAAATGATATGACACTCAGTTGTCTCAGTTTGAGAAAGAGTTCCATTATCCACATTCATGCTATAAGAAAAAAGAAAACTATCTTGTGGTTTTGTAATATAGTTTTAGAGGAAGGGGGCTTTTATTTGCTCTAGTTTGATGCAAGTGTTTGTTCTTACTGTAGGCGTCTACAATTTTGATAGTTTGTTATCGACAGTGCAAGTTTGAGATTTAATTGGGTTGGGTAGAAATTATGAGAAAATTTATGGTGAATGCAGGTACTGAGCGATCCTCAAAAAAGGGTGGTTTATGATCAGTATGGAGAGGAAGGGTTGAAAGATAAGCCTCCACCATCAGGTAATGAAGCATCATCAAATGGGTTTAATCCGAGAAATGCAGAGGATATTTTTGCAGAATTCTTTGGAAGTAGCCCTTTTGGATTTGGATCATCTGGGCATGGGAGGGCCAAGAGATTCGCATCTGATGGAGGATCAACAACATTTGGTGGATTTGGTGTCCATGACAATAATTTTCGAGCGTATAGTACAGGACGAAGGACAATGCCAAAGAAGCCACTAGCTGTGGAGACCAAACTAAATTGTAGTTTGGAAGAGTTATACACTGGATCTACAAGGAAAATGAAGATCTCAAGGAAAGTCGTCGATGCCAGCGGGTAAGTATAATCATCTTAACCAGTTTTTTGCTTTTGAAACCATTGAGTTCAAAGAAATTAATCTTGCATTCATAATTATTATCTTAAATGCCATCCAAAAGGAGAGTTTAGATTTGCTAAGATGATTTGTGATTATGCATTATTGTGCTGCAGAAGGGCAAATCCAGAATCGGAGATAGTAACAATAGATGTGAAGCCGGGTTGGAAGAAAGGGACAAAGATAACATTCCAAGAAAAAGGAAACCAGGAAGCAAATGAACTGGCAGCAGACGTTATATTTGTTATTGATGAGAAGCCTCATTGTTTGTTCAAGAGAGATGGCAATGACCTCATTGTGAACACAACGGTGTCACTGGCAGAGGCCATTGGAGGAACCACAATACATCTCACAGCACTTGATGGACGTAGTTTAAGTATCCCAGTCAGTGACATAGTGAGCCCTGGTTACGAGCTTAGTGTTGCAAATGAAGGGATGCCAATAACAAAGGAGCCTGGTCATAGGGGTGATTTGAGGATCAAATTTGAGGTTAAGTTTCCAACAAGGTTGACCCCGGACCAGCGGGCAGGACTCAGGCGAGCTCTCGCAGGTTGACTCACTCTTCATATTCGCCTCTTGCTTTTCTTTTTATCATTTCTTTGTTTTTCACAACCATCTGTAATGTTTTTTTCGCTGTTTCGGCCTGTAGTATATCTATATGCCTCCTTCATCTTCTTGTAATTCTTGCTTAATACCAAAATACAATAGGTTCTAAATTGCACATGACAGTTCAAAGCAAGTGTGGGCAGGGCCACCACGTGTGGATTCAGACACATGGAATCATACGGAAAAAATTAGACAAAATACGATCCATTTTCCTTTGTTTTCAGAAACCACGAGTATACAATTCTCCCTGACTTCAAAACGCCAACATATCCACTCGCAAATAATATATGCGATTCTTTTCACATCATAACTCTTATTGCATTCCATTTCCATCAAAATTATGCAAGATTCCCAAAGATCAAGCAATGTACGTGGACTTGGGAATGAGGCAACAATCCGCACGTTGTTGCGTCGTATATTATAAAACAGACATGACGAAAGCACCATGGAAATTTAAAACTAACGTAAAAAGTAAAGCATGCAAAATTGTCTTGTCCCTCGTATTTATTCGACGGAACACCTAACGTTTGCAAACTAAAACAGGAGAAATGGTCATTTGCTTAATCTACGAGGTATTGATGCTACAGTGAAAAAAAAAATAGCTCGACACCTTACAATAAGCTTACATACTACAGATATGAAAGGCATAAAAAAATTAAGGGAACTAAACTTTATACTGAAAGGCACAACTAATAACCCCTATTTCTAGACACATGTTGAGGCCAGGTAGTGCCTTGCGCAGGCGCTCCATAGGGCAGTGGTCCACCTCTTTGCCGTAGGTTGCTACCCTGAGGCTGGGGAGAAGGGACCCATTGAGGGTCGAGATTTCGTTGGCCATGCGTCACATTCATTGGGGGTTGCTGATATTGTTGCGTCATAATTGGCTGTTGTGAAACCGGAAATGATTGATTCAAAATGTGAGGTCGAATATGATAGTTGTGCATTGTATGATGAGGAATAAACTGATTCTGAGAGTTTTGGGGCTGCCATTCAGGTATATCATCATCATCATCATTCCACGGTTGAATTGTCCCCCCATATTTATCCTGCCAATTTACCGAAGGCGCATTTGATTTGTTTTGCCCATATTTGTGTACAAGTTGCCTCATTTGTTCTACAGGACGAGGTGTGGCTGGGTTAACCGAGTGTAATGGAACCATATTTGGTAGTCCCATTGGTTTTTGGCTCAATTGTGTTGGGTTTGAACTGCCAGAGAAGTTAAACTCTGGCAAGTCATCCTCAACTCGAGCCACTGGTGGCCCAAATCCGGGAGGGACATCATCATCATCATCATTTTCGGTATTCTTAAGGCCCGTAGAGGGCACCGCTTTATGGGTGGAATTGGCATTCACATTTATATCTTGCTGTCTCCTACTGAAGAATTGTCTTTTAGAGCTATGTTTGTGATGTGATGAAGTGGTGGGTGATATAGACGAAGTTAAATTAGTTTTTCTCCATACAATAATACCAATTAGGCCATTATCAATAGAAATAACTGCCTCAATTTGTTCCTTTGGAAGTATGTTGCTGAGCATTTCAACTGTTTTCTTATGAGGTGGGCAGAAGTAAAGTTCAACTCCATGCGCAGGCTCGGCAAATCCAACTCTCTCGTCCAAAATGTACGAGTCAGCCACCTGCATGCAAAAGTATCTTAAATATAAAAAACAATCCGCCGCTAAAAGGTAGACATGAGAACAAAACTAACATTGTAATCATTACCTCACGGAGAGTAGATTGCTCATCCGGCTCTTTGGAAACGAAATGTGAAACCTGCAATATAAAGAAACTTCTTAATTCTCGTAGAAAGTTTCTCAACAGTGACAGATTTCTCTCAGAAAAGGTACGACTAAACAAAAGAGAATAAAAACAGCAAGTGGCCTCAGTCATACTGGGTATTTAAATCAGTTTAGACCACGCTCGTCTATATTCCACTGTTACAACACCTTACGGTATCCCAGTTAAAATATGATAGTTGTGCATTGTCTGATGTATCTTATCGTAACAAAGTTCGGTATCCCACTTAAAATAGGAGAGAATTTTTGGGAGATTTTACTCATTATTTTTAATTTAATACAAATTCATTATTGAGCTTCTCACCCCCATTTTTCATTTTATCAACACTAACATTTATAAATCAAGATTTTTGTAGCAGGGGCGACCATCATCCAAAAGATGAGAAGCTTTTAGTTCCAGTCACCAATACTTATCTAAATCAATTCAATATCGTAAGAGATTCTAACAGCGCCAATTTTATGCAAGCTACACAATTATTCAATTTCTACGACCATATAAGAACACATTTAAATGGTTTCACAACTTGTAACTCCAAAGAATGCCTTATCCTACTAGTCTTAAAAACTATACGTCATTTCTCATGTACAACCCCCAACCACTTCCCTGCCTCCTTAATCTCATCAGCAAGGGAAAAGAACCAAAAACACAATGTAACTCAAAATACTTTAAACATGTGGTTAGAAGAATGAAATAACATCAATCTGCAACATTTTCACAATTTTTAATCATTGCGCTGTACTGCCAATTTAACAGTAACAATTCACCGACAAGATTTCAGTCTAGCTCTAGCACAACAAAAGAAAACTTGAGATACCATGATTGCACGACTTCTAGACATTCGAAGATCTTGCAGAAATTTCTCGAAAGCATCAAGTCGAACCCTTCCCTTGATCTCAAGAAACCCAGGCCAGTCTTTAGCCGTAGCTTTCTCACCACTTCACAAAGAATGTAATGTAAGATCAGAAAAAATCATGGAAAAATACTGAGTCTCTTCAAACAGCACATATAAAAAGACTACATTTTTTCAATATAAATAAAGAAAAAAATAATGGTAATAGGCCCACCACAGTAACCCATCCAAACAAAATGGGGTGATCATAAAATTGAACTAATACAAACCAAAAAATTTATTGAACGAAAAACTTCACAAAACTACTATTATAATGTTTTTTCATAATTTTCTTTGGCCAATTACATCTCATTAAGATTCGTTAGTTTTATTTTGATTTTTTTTTTTAAGAAAACTTGCCACTTTTTTATGAATATTTAAAATTACCATATGATAGTTGATATTTAAATTAATTTCGATTATGATTATTGTGTATTTTGATGTTTGTATAATATTCCCTACATGTTTAAACTGCAAAAGAAAAAAAACTACATCTATAACAAAAAAAAAACAATTTTAATTTTATTGTTGGGGGAATTTAATACTATATTCAACCATATATCACAAATCATTTTTATGATAAAATCAGATGATTATTTACCCAAAAAGCAAACTGCAAATACCCCTACTAGACAATCAGAAAGGTAATTACATAATGGGACAAGGTTATCAAACTCAAGAGTTTATGTAGAGTCGTAGACTCATGAAAGTTCAATAAACTTCACTCGTGAACTTGTAAGAGTTTACTTTATATAAAAATAATAAAAAATATATATAAATAACATACAATTAAACATCTCAACAATATAATAAATAAAAACAAAAAACCACAAATTACACAATACTTAAATAACTAAATCTATCAATGTATCACTATTACAAAATAAATTGCAAAGATGATAATAATAATAGAGCATTATCATTGATGTTTGATATTGTTGAAAAATGAAGGTTTGATGTTCTTTGAGACAATTGTTCTTCGATTTAAGAAGACATCAAATGAAAATATGTTGAACTCTAAATGTATATAAAACAACTCAATTTGTTGACTTGATGACTCGATAGTAAACTCAAGAGTTTAGAGTTTGCATAATGTTTATCCAGAGTTTACTAAAACAAGAGTTCGTCCATGAGTTAACTCATGGAGGATAAATGGACTCGTAAACTCGTAAGAGTTAAAGAGTTAACTCGAAAGTTTGATAACCATGTAATGGGATAGCGTTTGGTTGTTTGTCTCCTTTTTTGTATTTTGTTTGTATTTCATATTATTGCATATAGATATACTTATATAGTAATCAGTCAAGCAGTTCATTTGATAGTTTCCTTATATTCAACCAGATCCAAACAAACTCACAATTCATTTTTATGATAAAATCAGATGATTATTTACCCAAAAATCAAACTGTGAACACCCCTACAAGACAATCAGAAAGGAATATTAAAACATATTTGCATAACAATCAATCAAAAAGCACAGAATAATGATATATACTCTGTGCACTTAACATGTCTACTTATCATAGCAACAATTAGGAAAGAAATAGCCAGCAATTACAATACCAAAATTTTCTAGAAGTGTGTGGCTATAAAAAATATAACTGAACCTAGCCAGTTAAAAGAAACGGGAAAAAAAAATGTATAACTATTACTACCTCTGTCCTTATTATAAAGTCTAAATAAACTTACCATGATCATGGACATTTTAGATTAGACCATATAATAAGGACCAGGCCACACTTACCTTGTAATAAGGACCGAAGGGAGTATTTCTTAATTACTAGCAAATGCTTAACAACCACACCACAACCCTATTCACGAACAGCAATTGTCATTTCAAAATTACATTAAGAAAAACCCCAATCAACAAAAATGCTATACAAAAGTACATGAAGTAAAAATAATGGTACTTAGAAAAAGGGAAATAATTATTAGACTTGAGAAATCACCAAACTTATTTTCATAAATATATACACAAGACTAAATTATACTGCACAGCACAATTGACCTTGAGTTCAATTTGAATATAATATATTGATCTAGGGAACACAACATACCAAAATGACATAAAAGGACAAAATACTTAATGCATGACTACATCCAGGCTTAAACAAAATCATAACACAAGTCAGTATTAAACAACTTACAAAATTAAAAACAGTGGAAGCAACAATGAATGAGGAAGGCATAGATAGTTCCAAATTCAAAATATCAATTGGGAAGCAGGATATACAAATATACAATTATACATGACAGAGAAAGTGCCATGCTTGGTCAAATAATCCCATCCCAAGTCGACTCACAAAATTGCACAGCTCTCTCCTTTACTGCCGTCATATCTATGTTCAATGAAATTAGGCTTGTTTATTAAGCTTTAAAAAAAGTAGTTTTAAGATAAACTTTAGAAAAATCAAAAACAATTAACTTTAACTCTGAAAACAGCACTTTGTAGATTATTGTTTTCATAAAACATAAAATTAATTATAAATTATAAATTTTATTTAAAACGTATTTTAATTAAAAAATTGTTACCTCCAAAAAAATCACATGTGGGTTCATTATTGATTTTTCATCTCTTTTCTACACAGTTTAAAAATATTTGCTTCAGATGCTAGATTAAAAGAATTTGACACAGCCCAGTCCATGATTCACAGCACAACATGCATATCATGGATGAAAACAAGGAAAAATCGAACAATCAAAAGCCATGTTAATAATCCATGAACAAAAGTTCACAGCTAAGTAGCAACTTATTGTATAGATGGACCCAAACAATTAGTATACTACCTCTTAAAGATGCCTACGACTGATTGAGTCGTAGAGATATTTGGTTGAAGCATTCCCTCCCAGAGGCAGTCACCTTTGGTGACTGCATCCTTTAAATAACTATTATTATTGCCATATCTCTCTTCCCCATGAAACTGATTGCCTCTCCACTCAGCATCACTAGAAGCGGACTTCACATCATCAGTTGACCTTTCCTTGGTATGACCATCAGTTGACTTCATGCCAGCTTGACTCCCACTGTATCTCGTATTAGAGGAAATGGCCCCAGATTCAGCATTATCCTTTTTCTCCTTTTCAGAATTTGAATTTAGACAAGCACTTTGATACTTCTCAGACTTATCTGTAGTGACATCAGCTTGCTCATTTGGAGTTAAATCAGAAGGTTTCAATTTAGATCCACTCCCAGAATCATCCTTGTCTGAGGGAGGTGTCCCTTTCCCAGATTCTACTGGTAGATTTTCAAATGGTGGTTCAGAATTAAGAGATTCCATGAATTCATCAAGAGAGACAATTGGTGGAAGAAAGTCAGGGTCCTTCAATGCATCGTCTGTCATAAGCCCTTGCATGGGATCCGTCCCATCGCTGGAAGAAATGGTAATGGAAAATGTTTCATCCTTCTGTAGATTTCCCTTCTGAATATCAGTGTTCACATCAGGGTCGGAAGGAGAAGAGCCTCCCACATCCTTTTTCATTGTTTGGCTTCGAGAACCTGAGGTTGTGCCACCTGAAACCTCCCCTACAGAGACATTGTCTTCATATTCAACTTCCACTTGAAATTCACCTTTATGTGTCTTCTTGACCAAACGTCTAAAATCAACATCTAAATCAGGTAAAACCACCATTTGAGCAAGTTCCTCTGCCTTGGCTATCCTCCACTGGGAGAGCTCCTTTGAAGCAAGTTCCTCTGCAGTCATGGAACATAGTTGTTCTGCAGGAATTTCACCAAACATAACCCTTTCTCTAAGTTCAGGATTATTGCGATCTTTTAAATTGAATAAAAGAGACCTCCCTTTCTCTTTGTACTTCTTATTGACACCTCCAAACAGTTTAAAGAGTTCTGCTTCTATTCTTGATGCCAAAAGTTCAGGCAAAGGGGCCTCCTCCCTACAGCCTCCACCTGTTTCCTCAGGTTCTGATCTCTGCTCTATATTAGTTTGACTTTCCCTTTGATTTCCCACATCCACCATATCAGATAATACCCACGAAAGACCATTTCCCTGCAAAAGATCATCTTTCATAAAGAAACTATCACTGAAAGGAACATCATCAGTAGTTAATGTGTAACTTGACTGGAAATCTTGCTTATCACAGTTCAAAACTTGCATAGAACTCAGTATGCTTTCATTGTTTGATGCATTTGTGGATCCTGCTTCATAGTCCTTGTATTTCTCTGGAAAATCTTCAGTAAATGTAGTACTTTGCATGTGCTCTCCTGCTACATGGCCAATTGTATCAGCCTCAGAAAAAGAGGAATTAATCGATTGAGAAATATCCTGCCTTTGGTCCAGTGAAGAATCAGTGGTAGCAGCTGCAGATCCAGTACATTGAGAGCTGTTCTCTAATTTACCCTGAGTATTGGCAGCATCATTTGATGTATTATTGTTTGAGAGCTGAGTTTTGCCTTGCTTGGAAACCAAGGCCAGAGCAGCAGCTAGAGACTCTCTCATCTTGGACCTAACACTATCAGATGATTCACTTTGAACCTTGGAGGATGGCTTTGTCTGCATATTCTGAGTTTTAGAATTCATGGACCGAGGTGTCCCTGCTTTAGTGGAAGTGTTATCCGAATGCGTTTTTCTCTTAGTAGAAGCCACTGAATGCTGAGTCCTGGAGGTATTTGATGGGGATTGCATCTGCAGAGAACCTTTATTTGATGAATTAGGTCCTTGCTGCAACCAAGGCCTATTTCCCATTTGTGCAACCCGCTTGTTAAAGGAACCGCTGGAAGATAGTTCCATTGCTGCCTTACGCTTGGGAGTTGTTGGCTGCTGCTGCTGCCCAGTGCTATTCAGAGGCATCCCCATTTGCATGGACTGTCTGTTAGGGGAAAGTATCTGATTCATTCCCTGATTATTTGCCTGTGCTTCTACCCGCCCACTCTGCACACTTGAAAGGGGAAATCCCTGAGGCCTAGGTTCACCGGGCACAGCTCTCAATAATCCAACATGTTCATTTGAGGTTCTGTGCGACTGTGACACGATATCACTGGATACAGGACCCAAGAGCCCCATTTCCATGTGTCTCCCTGATGAATCAACTTTGCTCATAAGGGGCTCCAATTGAGCCATCTGCATGCTTGGTATCGGCTCTGAAACCAGATTGTTGGACATTCCAGACCAGTATCATTAAGCATAAAGTATACAAAAGCACCTGAAACAGTTCATAAAACGTCACCCATTAATTCATCAGAGACACTTAATTAGCCAAACAAGTTACACAACAAATAAACAACGGATATCTCGTAGCATCCACAATAACTGTCTCGTCCAACATAAAACAAAAGACTATCCCGAGTGTTTAATCTAACAACTACATAGCAGAACCCAGTACACTACACCAACAATTAATTAATTGATAAAATGAATAAAAGCATAAACGAAGAACATATGCCAAGAGACACTCACACAAATTTTACACACGCACCTGAAACAGCTCATAACATGTTACAAACCCTTAATCAAGAGACACTGAAACAAAGTCACACAACAATCAAACAACAGACATCTAATCTCACAGTAACCACTATAAGAGCCTCGTCCGAGTGTTTAATCTAACGATTAAAAGAGGAACACAGACTCAGGGCACCGATGAAACCAAATTATACCAACAATTAATTAATTAATTGAATAAAAGACAAAAAGAAGAACGAAACATGCCAATTTTTTCATAAATAAATCCCTGTGATCCAATTGAATCTCTTACGAGTTGAATAAGTATTGTCAATGGCAAGAACAAGTGTTAACCGAGAAAAGTTGAAAAGCAATCGATAGAAGGGAATGAATAGAGAATTACTAGGCACCTTGACGGGGGAATGTTGTGCAGAAGTGAATGAGAGTGCTATGTGTGTGCGGCGCTGAGAGCAGAGTGCAAACCCTAACAGGATCT
This sequence comes from Psophocarpus tetragonolobus, assembly GCA_037954015.1. NCBI lineage: Eukaryota > Viridiplantae > Streptophyta > Magnoliopsida > Fabales > Fabaceae > Psophocarpus > Psophocarpus tetragonolobus. The sequence goes on along the minus strand of CM075688.1, from coordinate 19,186,171 downwards.
TCGACGGAGAAATGAAGAAGAAAGACGATAACGATAGCGAAAGAAATAAACAGGTCACACGATATTAACCGCATCTCAATTTCCTGATTCTTCTAAAGTTTATCGTTAAACGCATCGTTCCACTGCCTTATTTTCCTTTTACCATATTTAATTACTATAGAATAAAAATATTTATTTATTTTAATATTAAAAAAAATAATTAATATAAGCCAATAATATAAAAATAATTTATATTAACGTTGAATTGTATAATTTTTTATTTATATAATTTTAAAATATTAATCGATAAAATTAATAAGATTAAAAATGATATAATTTTTTTTACGTACAGAAATTTTTTCTCTTTATAAAATCTTTTTATTTTTTTATTATCTTTTTATTTTTTTATTTTCAAGAAATTTATAATTCTTAGTAAAACAACTTATGTCTTGCATGAATATTAAGTTTAAACTTGAAAATATATATTTTAGTATATCCCTCAATTATTATTTAATTATATATGTGAACAATTATATGTATATGAACAAATTACATTTTAAAATTTTGTCAAATTACATAAAACATCCCACTTAAAAATAAGTTTAATAGTGATGGTTTAAAATTATCATTTGATGTTTGAGTATGAGTAAAAAATAAATAAATAAATGTGTATTTACATTTTTAAATAGGTAAGATGATAGTGACAACACGAGACACGTACGTCATCCCGATTCCATGTGGTGGGTGGCACTATTGCTTTTAGCATACCTATAATTACTATTTGCACCCGAAAACAACAAAATTTAAAATATTTTTATTTTTTAAATTAGTTATCTCAAACATATAAAAGAATGAATTTTAAATTAATTGATATAGAAATAGGTAGTAATTATGTTTTTTAATTGATCTAGAATATATGTTTTATGTGCTTCGAATCAATTAATTCGGAAAAACATTATCAATATTTAACTCTTGATCAATTAATTTAAAATATATGTCAAAATAATTTTTCAATTATATGATTCAAAGTTGAAATTTAATTTTAGATCACCTAATTCAGAAATCAGACAAAGAATAAAATTCAGACCGATTGCTCTGAAATAACAAACTAAGAGAAGATAAAAATATCAATTTAAGTATACCTATTATGTGTCATGAAATTAATATTATAAATGGAAGTTGAGATATCGTGGAAAGTTGTGTCACCACAAAGGGACGCTTTATAATTAATTAGTTAATTAATTACAAAATAAATCGTATTGATATCTATCTTATTATTTTATGTGTTTTTCTAATGAGTAAGATTGAATTTAAGTGATGGAATAGGAGAAATTTATATTTAGTAAGGTGAGAAGTGAGTATAATCAATATTCATTTGTAATCAATACAAAAATAGAAAATTAAAAAGCAAAACTACTTTCAGTTGTTATTGTTTTTTAGTTTTTAAAAACTAAAAAATCAAAACTGTTTTCAGAAAACATTGTCCAAACAAGTTTTTTAGTTTTTAAATACTAAAATACTTAAAATAGTTTTATAAAACTGTTGTCAAATAAGCACTAAATTTCTTCTTATCTTTTTCCTTTATTCTTTTGACCTCTTCATTCTCTCAAACTCTCTCATTCTCTCTTTCACTGAAACTTTCTCCTTTGTGTATGCCCATTTATTCGTTAGGGAAATTCAACAAAATCTTGTTCATTTCCCCTTATTTCGATTGCTAATCGTAGTGAGTAATTCTGGTCTTATTTCTTTGGGTTTTTTTCTTTCTCTTTTCTGTTCAATTGTTCCCATTGAAGGGAAATTCTTCTTGAAATCCCAGTTTCTTATGTTCTCTTTGGTTTTTGGGATTTTACTATGTTTTAATTGATTTCTACAACTAGATTGTCTTTTCTCGTCAAATTCAAATTTAAAGGGATAAATAGGTAAGCGGAGTTTAGTCTTTGTTTTAATTTAGAAAAACTCTTATTTGATGATCTAGATTACTTTGCATGTAAGCGATTATGGCTTTGAATAGTGTTTTTGGACTTTGAATGTGTTGTGTGACTTTTGTGATTGATATGTCATATTTTGACTATGAAGGAATTATGTTTGTTTTGTGATTTTGGGGAATTTTGAAATATTGATGATATGTTAAGTTGATGAATGTTCTAAAATTAATGAACAATTGAAATAATTATTAATGGAATGTGTTATGGGTTGTTACAAGGAGGTACCAAAGTATTGATTGTGGTACATTGAATTAAGAATGCATAGTGGTAAAATTGATCTTGGTATTAAGGTCGATGAGAACAGGATAATACTAGTACCAAGATCGATGAGGATGAGCGTGTACCTAAAAGACTATGCTTTAAAATTGGACTAGTGATTGAATTGGTAAAAGTACTAGTTCATGGTTAATTGATTCAACCGTTGTTGAACCAATAGTTGCACCGATCATGCTATAATAGTATTTTTATTATTAATGTATTATAACAATTAAGATTATAAAATAAAAAATTATTAAGATGTTATTATAAAAGAAAAAAAAGTATTTTTAATAACTACATCTTAATATTGCTAAGTTAACCCCTATTTTTATTAATTTTTTTTAAAAAAGAGGTGAACTTAGGAAAAAGAGGGGTGCATTTTCAAAATCTGAAAAAATTCCAAAAAAAATTATGAACCAGTTGTACCATCGATTTTATTGGTTCATGAACGGTTTTCCAATTTTAAGACCGATTCTTTGCTTGACCGGTTTTCTACATTGACCGAACTAATGCCAGACTGATTCACTAGTTTTTCGATTGAACCAGTTAGTCCAGTTTTCTAAACATAGCTAAAGGATGTACTCAAATAGCAACTAGTTGTCAGATTAGGTCAAAAGGACACCAAACAACAATTCAATATCATATGAGTATGCTAGACTTCAACTAATTATCACATGGGTTAAGTAAACTCCAGATACTAGTGTGGAGGAAGTCAGATAGGTCTTCAAGTATCCGAATTCAATTAGTTTTCTGAAAAGCATCAAGTTTTATGGTTAGGTGATTTTGATTACTTATGTTTATGTTTAGGAAAAACATAAGTGTGTTTGTTAGATGATATTATTGATGATTTGATTGATTGAAAATTATTTACTAACTATGATGTATCTACTTTGATTGAATTAAATTGTTGTCTAGTAAGTTTACCCTTGCTTGTATGTATTTTCTGTATGACTGTGATGATTGTACTTTGTAAGGAGCAGATATCAACGGTAAGGATGAAGGGTAAGGTCAACAAAATTGTCGATGGCAGTGAAACAGTGACAAAAGCGATTTTTTTTTACTTGTATACGATATGTGAATAGTTGATTTGTATAAGTAATATAGGTGTGTTTGGCAAAACTAGCTGAAAAGCTAGTTAAAAGCTGAAAAACTGGCTGAAAGCTGAAACTGCAAGTTGTAAAATGACAAATAAGGACATCATTAATCATTAGATCAATAATGAGGTGTTTAAAATAATTATAATATATTTAATGATATAAATAATTATATGGTTAAATTATAAGTTAGTATAAGTATATATTCAAATTATAAATTTCTACGATAACATATTTAAATTATAATTACATATTTAAATAATAAATTACTATAGTTAAATATATAAATTTTAAATTATGTATTTAAATTATAATTTTCTATATTATATATTTATATTATAAATTTAGTATAATTACATTAATGAATGACAGAGAAATAAAGGAAAAAGAGGCTATATAATGTGATGAGAGAGAATTGATGGGGGACAATGCATTGATTAATGAAGGGTAAACATGTAAAAATAAAATTGGCTAGTACCTAAAAATAGGAGATTTTTTGGAAAAACTACTTGGAGTAGTTTTTTTGAAAAAGTTAGTAGCTCATAAAAAAACTCCTAGAATTTTGCCATCCAAATGGATCTGAAATCATTTCAGTTACCATTTCAGCTAGCTTTTCAACTTTTAGCTATCTAAAATGGCAAACCAAACACACTCATAAATTAACTTGTAAAACTTGGTGTTTTAAGTATGTATAAGTATGTATATAATGATAGAACTATAATATAATTGAGTATGTAAGATGTTGATGTGAACATGCATGATAGAACCTTGTATGTAGTTGTTAAACCTATTTTTTAGTTTGTTAAATGACAGGGATTATGTAGCAGAGGTTCTACAATTCTGCAAAGTCTCGCTAGGTGAGAGTTCTTGCCTAGTGTAAAGTTGCCACTATGAGACAATTTCTTGGCTTTATGCCTAGCAACATGTCTCACTTAATGCAAAGTATTCTCTATCAAGTTTTTGTGAGGCTTTTCACCCAATGACACCTCTCGCGGAGCGAAATCCCTTATCTAGAAAATCATAGCTCAAACTTTTCACTAGGTAAACCTTGTTGTCAGACAAGGTGTCCTAGTTCCTAGTTGGACACCAATGCTCGTTGGACGAGTTGTTCAATATATGTTTTGTTTGATTATTGGAAGTTTTAATATTCTAAGCATAAATTATCTTGCTATTAGACTTGTTAGTTGATGAACAGTGTTATTCGTATTATTAATTTCGTGGGATGTTACAAAGAGAATGAATAGGAAAACAAGAAAAGAAGTGGAGTTGAGATATAAGTAAAAGTTATGAAATTGTGTGATCTTTAAAAAAATGTGTGGGGCATAATGTAGGATTAAGAGAAATTTCTTTTAGCATCCTTCATTTCCTATTCACACCCGCAAAACATAAAGCACTATGACTATCCTTAGTTGATTTTTAAACCCTAAAATTTATCTTTTCGTTTACTACAAATCGATGTCTCTACATGATCTTGCTTAATTTCTCCTCTTGTGTGTCAAACATCAACTATCACATTGTTCACTATTGTGTATCCCAAATTATTGAATGTTTTTCCAAGTATTTAGAGTATTTTTTTTATTTAAGCATTATTTATGGAGCGAAAACACAATTTCATTCACATATACTTTCTTGGCATAGTGCGCATGTTGTCGAGAAGAAAGATAATAGGGAAGAAGGAAAGGAACTGTACTTAAAGTATGGGTAAATGTTATGAAATTTTATGTTAAAAGGTAATTGGGGTGCAAATATAAATTGTGGGGTCTTAAAAGAAAACTTGTGGGGCAAAATGTAAGATTAAGAGCAGTTTTTTTTACCATCCTTTCATTTCCTATTCACACCCCTAAAACATAAAACACCAAAAATATCCTTATTTGATTTTTAAATCCTAAAATTTATCTTTTCATTTACTATATTGTTATGTATTTATATGATCTTGCTCTATTACTCCTCTTGCGTGCCAAACATCTATTATTACATTATAGCCTATTGTGTACCTTAACTTATTGAATGTTTTTCAAGTATTGTTTGTTGATTTAAGCGTTATTTAGAAAGGAAAACATAATTTCATTTGGCTATGGCTTTCTTCACATCATTCTTGTTGATTAAGATTGATTTGCAATGTTCTGGATCAATCAATTTAGAACACAAAATAAATATATCATATTATCTCCTCAAAGACTTAGAAGATGGTTTAGAATTTCAATCATTCCTTATTAAAAACCTTTTATGAGATTTGAAACAAAGAAACCTAAATAACAAAATTGAGCTTGCAAATAAATTATATTTTTGTGTTTTTTTATAAATATTGATAATAATGCAAAATGATAACGAATTTAATTTATTTCACAATACATGTAATTATTAACTATTACCTAAGTTCATTCATCTAGTTTTGGAATTGTTAGAGGTTTCTCTATCTCAATTCCATAGCAATGGAAAACTAAATTATTGAAATCTTCTCTTAATTCCTTAGCAAGAATAATCTCAATAATCTGATTAGCACAAAACAATCATTAAATTAGACATACAAATCCTACCTTAGTCCTAAGCATGGTATTATACGATGAACTTACTGGTTCTTTAATTTCATGAAATCTTCTGATATCATAAATTACATAGATCACATTGTAAATCGATCAGACAAATAATGAGCATTAAACATAAAGAAGATTCAAAATGGCTAAATGAAACTCAAATAAATATAAATTACAGAATATTGATCAGTTCCTCAACCCATGATAATATTGCTTAGCTAGATCCATCATGGAGTATTTACAAGGGTAGGAAGAAATGGTGAGAAAAGAAGAGAATAAGTGAATATAGAATATTTGGGGGATGCTTTCTCTCCTTCATTCACAACCTATTTATAGCCTTCACTTAGGAAAATTCGCTCAATGAATGGTTCGTCGCTCAGCAAAAGCAACAATTGTTAGGGTTTCATTGAGCGATAGTTGGTTTGCTCAGCGAAGTTCACTGATTTCCAAATATTCTTGGGAGGCTTCGTTAAGTGACATCTGAAGCCTGATTCTCCTTGTGGCATATCAATTTTTTTTCTTTAATCAATCACTTATTTTGGGATTGTTGGCTGGTGTTTAGCCTATTACCCTGCAATTCTCATGGAACAATGTTGTACTTCGTTTGTTAGCATCATATAATTCCTTTCTGTTCCTTTTTTCCTACTTGTTCTAAGGGGAGACTCAATCTTTTCATCAACACAGTAAATCAAGGGTTAAATGCACAATTTTAACACTTTTTCAAAACAAACTTGTTTATCAAATATTTTTGGATTTTTTATGATAAATTTGGGTTGAACCAAATACTTTCTTTAATTTATTCTTAGAAAGTGTCATAAAAATATATATTTTCATATAAAATGGACACTTATCACTATTCTATTTCTACACTTTGAGATTGGATTTAAAGGTGTTTAACCCTTGGCAACTTGATTGTATGTAATTATTGGAATGTGTAAATCTACAACCATTATGTTGTCCATTTATCATGTGAATTTTTTCTCTTCATTAATTTTCATGAGTGTTAGTGTTAAACAATTATTTGTGTTTGTTTTCAAAATGGCTTACTGAGTGCTTATGAAATGGAAAAATTTTAGATTACCGTATGAGTAGTACCTATGATAAAAGAAAATTATTAAGTTTTGGTGTTATTGCAATTGGTGAGGTAATCATTTGGTTGATGTGTGGATTAGTGTATGATTACATATATACTGGGGTATAGGAAAGACAAGGTCTAGTGACCAACATTTGATGTACACAATTGACATGTTAGAAATCACAAATCACATTCCTCTCCTAATGCTTATGCAAATTTGTACTTTTAGTCAATGGGTTGTATGCACTAACATTGTATCTATTAGAAGTGTGGAGCACTCAAAAATCATATGCACGTGACATAAGACTATCATGACTAGGGAGGTTTGGTGGCAGTGTTAGGGCCCAAGAATAAAGTTCAATATATTAGTGATATGTTTAATATATGCGAGAGAATTTAGTAGAAAACCACACACAACCGTTAGGTGATTGTGTAACTATATAATCTATGAAATATTACTTAATGTTTGTAAGTTTGATGTTATTTGAGGGGTTTGAGGAGTTGGGGATGCTCACCCTTATAACCAACATTTTTCATGTTCAAGTGATTTTCGCCCGATATTCTATGAGAATATGGATGATTGATTCACAGTGTTTAGGTAGATGATTTAATATGAAATTTATTTTTTCCTTTTTGATGTATAAATTATGAGTAAATTTGATATTTTAATATTTTGTAATTATTTAGTCATCTCAACTTTTCATTAAATATTGAGATTTATGTTGTCTTGACATTATAAATACCCCACAACTTGTTTTATCGCTTGCTTTAATCCATTTAATACGTAAAACACCGAGAATAATCATTCACTCTCTTGTCAAAGTAGGAAAATATTTATAAAATTCCTCAAACTTAGCAACATATTCACCAAAAGTCATTCCTTCTTGCTTCAAGTTAAAAGTTTATACCTCTTTTCACTTTCTCATATCTTATAGAGAATATTTCTCAAGAAATTTTTGTTTGAAGACTTCCCATGTAATTAGTCTTCCTTTAGCTATTGGTGATTGCCTAGTATAACACCACCAATTTTCAGCTTCTCCAACTAACATAAATGCAGATAATCTTGTATATATAGAAGGTTCAGCTTCTCTTTGGCGATCTTGTTGTAGTTGTTATAGTACATTAATAATTTTTTCCAAAAGATGTTGAGTAAAAGGATAAAAGAGTTTGTAGTCTTTTAGCCATCTTTTCCTGGAATAAATAACTATTTAAAGTTGTTTTAATAAAATAATTTTCTTAACAATTATTCTAATATGGTTACTCAAGAAAGTAACAGATTAAGATAATTTTTTTACTTGTATTCTAAATTTACAAGATATCATAAAAGTATGATTACCATATTGTAGCCAACTACTACATGTGACATTATCATATGTTTATTACTTCAAAGTATAAAATATAAAAAAAAACTTGACTACTAACTGACTATAATATATACATTAAAAAAGGTTTGATCCTACTTTTCCTATTTGTAATGTAGTCAAAAAAGAAAAAGGTCTTGAACATTGCAGTTGGTTTATGTCATCATATATTTATTTACTCGCTATCCCTCCTATTGTGATCCCTCGGACGGATCACTCCTTATGACTTTGTTATCAACCTCATAATCATTATTTTCCAATCCTATGCGATTTAGAAGGTCCAGTTACAGATCTGAGACATTAGTAGGAGACGATGACTCAAAATACTAATCCACAAATGGAAATAGTACATCATCCATAACATCACCAGAAGGGGGTAGAGGCATCCACACATAGTCAAGGGGTAGGAGGAAAAGTCAATATCATATGTAAATCTATAGAGGAAGGTAGTACCATACTAATATGGTCTACATGCATAAAGTAAATAATAATTATTCCCATGAAAGTATCTAAACCAGAGTCAATATCATGGATCCAGAATCCCTCATTATTGTAATCCAAGGAGACTCTCAACATAGTCGCAAACTCGGGAAGAGTCATCTACCAATATTCATACAAAATTGTACCAAACAAACAAAACAAAACAAAATAAAGGAGTGAGACATTTATGATTTTTAACATTTGAAATCACAAAGTGTAGTGCATAGCTTCAAATAAATAAACATACATTATTTAAGATCACTTATATTATGGAATGAAATGAAATAGAATTTAAGGTCTTTTTCTAAATGTATACATGCATGCATGACTTATAAGTGTCTATTTTGTGTAAAAATCAATATCTTTCAGAACACTTATCTGATCAGAAATTAAATAAAAGTTTTGTATAAACCAATCTTTTAACACAAATCTAAAAATATTTTATGAACAAGTTTTCCAAAAGAGTGTTGAAATTGAGCAAATAGCCTTGGATTTGTTAAAAATCTCACTTTAATATAAGCTTGGAACAAGGAGTAGAAAGCAACTATGTAATGCTAATGACAGAGTTATAGTATTAATTCATGAGATTTACAGGACAGAAGGCCCAAGCTTGACCAACAAAAGCCTAAGGACGACAAAGAACCATCGACTAAGCTTAAATTCTCTTAGCGAAAGGAAGAATTAGACTACAGAGGTCGTTTAGCGAACAAACTTTCGCTGAGTGAAGACTCTCAGAATAATTGCAAGGATCAAGCATTCGCAAAGCGAATCAATTTTTACTCAACAAAATTATGACCAAAGGTGTTTTGCTTAATGAAATTGATTCTGCTGAGAAAATTTCCCTTGGCTGAAGACTATAAATAGGAGAATGAGAGGAAGAGAGAACGATCCCAATTTTCAATATCCCACAATTTCTCTTAAAATTCTCTTATCCTCCATCTCTTACCCTTGTAAATATTCCATGGTGGGATCTATCTAGGCAAGATTGTTAGAGGCTAAGGCATTGATTAATACTCTGTAATTTATTTTTTACTTTTATTTGAAGTTTTATTTATTTATTTTGAGTCTTCCTTGTACTTAATGCTCGTTATCTATTTGATCAACTTATAACATGACTTATTTAACTTCTATTATCGGGGTATACATGAAATTAAAGAAGTAGAAAGTTCATCATATAGTGACTACTCTTAAGAATAAGGTAGAATTTGTATGTCTGACTTGATAATTGTTCTGCGCTTATCAAATTATTGGAATTATTCTTACTAAGAAATAAGGGGAAACTCCAGTAATTTAGTTTTCTATTGCTAAGGAATTAGGATAGAGAAACCTTTAACAATTCAATAATAGATAATTGAAATTAGATAAGAGTTAGTAATTTAGAGGTATTGTGAAGTAAATCAAAACCCTGATAATTTTGCATTGTTATTAATATTTATAAAAAATCACAAAGATATCATTTGCGTTCCAATTCAGCATTAAATTTTCTTTATCTAAATTTTCACAAAAGGTTTGTATGAAGGAATGATTGAACTCCTAAATAATCTCGGAGGAGACAACCTAGATTTTATGCGTTCTATACTATAATACAACTCGTCCACTTGCTAAAAGTAGAGTAATTTTTAAAACTCTCAACAATGATTATTACTAATCTCATATATTTAGGGAAGATAATTGAGAACTTATAATTTCATAATATAGTATCAGTCTCTATGTTTGTAACTAGGAGCTTTTATGCTCAACTGTTCATGAGAATAATTGTTAACCAAATTATCAATTTGAATCAATACTCATACTAACAATCTCATAATAGTATATATTCACAAATATAATATAAATATGTATTTATAAGATGCACATGATGCATGTATCTAAACAAATAATTTATTTTAATACAAGTTTTTATTCTATTTTTATATACTATAAAGTTTTTTATATTTAATTTTTTTATTATTTCCCTACATGCCCTTTCTCTAAAGGTACAAAAATTTATCATAATAAAACCTATTTACAATTTAGAACATAATATAAATTTCAATATCATCCATATAGATGTTCTAAATTTCAATTAAAATTTTACCATCTATTAATTAATGATCTTTGTCAAGAATAATAATTCAAAACTTTTATTAAAAAATTATTTATCAATCATTTTAAATATTATTCTATTTTTATTTAAATTTTATAAAAGATTTAATTTATCCTTATTTTCACTTGTATTATTATTATTATTATTATTATTATTATTATTATTATTATTTACCAGTGAAAACACAGGCGCTAATATGCCTGTGTATTGACATTTCCATCTTAATATCTTTTGTAAAATTTTATATTTTGAAATATAAATTGTTATGTGACATGTTTTGAAATATATTTTGTTAATTTTATATTTTTTGTTATGATAACATAATAAAAACATGTCAGATCATCAATGGATATGTCAAATGTGTAATGAATATGAAAAAATGGAAAGAGGAGAGGTGGAATAGAACTCAAAATATTGTCGCACCTGTGTATTTACATGTTTCTTAAAAATATTTATCATGAAATATAAGCATATATTAATATGGAGAAGTTAATAATAGGTATTTTGAAAGGGAACATCAAAATGGGGTATTGCCTTTATTAATAGTGTAGATATAGAAGTATAGATATAATATATAATATAATATCATATATTATACATTATAGATATAATTGAGCAATTATATATGTTGTATATCAATATTTTAAAGTAATATTTTGGTTGAAGTTATAAGGTTGGTCTAATAGTAAAATATATCTTTGAGAAATAATAGGTTATGGGTTTAAGTCTCTCTTATGACAAATTAATTTATTTTTTTATTTTTAAAATAGGTGTAGGGGTAGAATATGTATTTTGAATAGTAGACATCAAAAGGGGTTATTCCCTTTATTAATAGTATAAAAGTATAGATTAAAGTATAGAAGTATAGATATAATATCATATATTATACATTTAGATATAATTGGACAATTATGTATGTTTGATATCAATATTTTAAGGTAATTTTTTGCTTAAAGTTATAAGGTTGGTTTAGTGGTAAAGTATATATTTGAAAAACAAGAGGTTATGGGTTCAAGTCAGAGTATAGATAAATATAGTATATAATATAATATCATATATTGTACATTATAGATATAATTGAACAATTATCTATTTTGGATATCAACATTTTAAAGTAATTTTTTGCTTAAAGTTATAAGGTTGATCTAGTGGGAAAGTATATTTTTGGGAAATAAGAGATTATGGGTTCAAGTCTCACTTATGACAAATTAGTTAATTTTCTTTATTTTAAAATAAGTGTAAGGATAGAATAAGTATTTTGAAGAGTAGACATAAAAAGGGGGTATTCCATTTATTAATAGTATAAAAGTATAGATAAATATAATATCATATATTATACATTATAGCTTAAAGTCATAAGGTTTGTTCAGTGGTAAAGTATATCTTTCAGAAATAAAAGGTTATGCGTTCAAGTTACTCGTATGACAAATTAATTTATTTTTTTAATTTTAAAATAGGTGTAGGGATAAAATAAATATTTTGAAAAGTAGATATCAAAAGGGGTCCTTTTATTAATAGTATAAATTAAGGAGAAACTAATTGATAATTTCATCAAAATATCCCAACTGGACATGTAATTTTTCTTGATTACTTACACCAATTATTTTCATTATTTTTTTTCTAAAACTAAATTTATAGATTTTTTTGGTTCACTTCAAAATTTGTTAAATATGCAGGTACCGATTTTAATCCTATTTTTATATATATCAGAATGTTTTATTACATTCAAATGCCTGTCTTTAATAAATAGTTCATTGACCAAAGAATGAACTATTGAAAGAAGATTATGAGGCAAAATTGTTTCACGAAGCCTTTCAAGATCACCCCAAAGTGTCATTCAAAATTATAGCAAATGTTATTCTTCTATTTGATTAGTGCAGGGTTTGAAAGCATGTAATTCTATAGATTCAGTAAAAGGCCAATTGATCCCAAAGATTTGATATCACATAGAGAATTCTAAAACACTCATACTGTCTTGTTGGAGAGTTAGAATGTCAATCTTCAATTGATATTGTTTTGCACAATTACACTAAACATACAATTTATTCAAATGGTCAATCTTCAATTCTAAAATGGTCTCAAACCATAATCTAATTCAATTTCATATTTTCTTATTTTGCTCATCCTTTGGTCCTTTTGCTAATTGTGTCCAACCAAAATCGGTTCAGCATGTTGATCCTTTAAAGTGAAAGTGGGATAAACTTCGTGGCTCACCCATGTAAGGAGTGGATTGCTAGACTAGTCCGCTTCATTTTTTTTTTTCTTCTTATCAACCATTTTTTTTTTTAGAATGTGATATTTTATTTTAAGTAAATAAAATGAAATCAAACTTGCTTTTAAATTTACTACACCTCTTGTGAGATATAACAAATTCTAAACTTGAATGTCATTGTTCTACAAAATAAATGAAAAAATATAAAATTAAAAAAGTAATATTTTAATAACTCAGTAAAACAAAAAAAAAATGAGACACCTAATCTTATTTTTTATATTATTTTTAATTTTTAATATTATTATTTTGACTATTATTTAAACAAAATAAGTAAAGATGGATTGGTAAGCCAACTAGTTTAGTTCTTACCCATCCATAACTTGACAAGGTGATGAATAGGTGGGATGAAACATAGTTAGTTATCGGAACAAATATTTTATATAGCGGGTTGTATTGTCTAGTTCAACCTACTATTGTCACATATCTTAAATGTTAATGTAATCTCACATTCATTTTTTTTAGAATTGAATTAGTATGCATTGTTAGTGTAAATTTTTTTTACTAATTCATAATCTCCTTAATTTAAGTTTAGTTTGTTAACTTTACCAATTAATATTTTAAAATTTATATTAATGAAAAAATATAATTAAATGTCAGTCTAATATTCTTTCCGTATATACTAATTAAACTCTTTCTTTTAACATATAAATTTAATAAAAATAATTTTACACATTAAATTACACACTAATAGATTAAAGACCATAATCTCTTTCCCCAACCATTATTGCAATAAGAAAAGAAGATAATAAAGAGAGAATTTACAAGAAAAGAAACTCACAAAATCCACAAATGGACCCCATATAATCCTAAGTACAATGCAAGAAAACTTCTAGCGAATCATTAGGTAGAAAAGAAAAGTCTCTAACAAGAGCATAAAATGTTCTTACGATCGTACAACCACAAATGTTTACAAATGATAAACAAAAAGATGAAAAGAGAACACGCAAAACCTTTTTCTATGCAAATAAAATATCTTTCAAAAAAAGAAGAATTCCCTTAATAGATGTTTTTTTATCGATAAATATTAATTGTTAATTAGTTTTTGTTAATAAAAGATATTTAACTTACAACATTTTTGTATGTATTCATCTTTCACTTTATATGTCATTAGATGAATTTCGTAATTCCATTTTCTACCAATTTGTCTATTAAAAATAAAGAATCTAAATATCTGAACGTATATATAGTAAAAAAGTTCAGCTCAATACAATATTAAACAGATGTGGAGTGACAATTTTTCATAATAAACTTTGTATATCATTTTAATAATATAAATGCAAAAATAAAAAAGAAAAAGAAGAAGAGGCAAATAACATAAATAACATTAAATCATCTTTAAAAAAAAGTAAAAGTAATTCATAACAGAGTATAAATATAATAATATGTTCGTCTCCTCCTCCTCTTATCTAGCATAACCAAAGATCTCTTTTATTTTAAAAGCATAATAAAAAAAACCGTATAAGAATAAAACAAGGATCCCTCTTATTTTAAAAGCATTATCAAAACAGCCGTGTAAGGATCTCTCTTATGAATTTTAAACTTAATTTTTTTAGTTAATTAATATTTTATTTTATCTTATTACGTGTCTCATTTTGATGTTGTGTATTTTTTTTGTTGTTTTAATTTTTTTAAACACTTTGTAATTTATTTTTCAGTTAATATTTTTTAAGTTAAAACAGTTTTTACTAAAATAATTTAAATTAATAGGTTTAGAAATCTTAATTTAAAAATTTTAAACTGAAAATAAATTACAAAAATATTTAAAAAAATTTAAACTAACAAAAAATATACAAAAATAAAAAATAAACATATAAAAAAATACAAAGTAATTTAATTTTTTTTTTAAAATCATGCTTTCGAAAAGGATACGTACATAAAAAATAAATTAAAAAAATAAATATGAGAAATTTAGTCAATTTTTTAATTTTTTTAAATTATATTTTATTATGTATATTTTTTAAATCATAAATTTTAAAATTAATTTTTTTTAGTTAATTTATATTTTATTTTATTTTATTATATATTTTATTTTTATGTTTTGTAATTTTTTCATCGTTTTAATTTTTTAAACATTTTGTAATTTATTTTTCATTTTATATTTTTTAAGTTAAATTTTTAAACATTTTTTACCAAAATAATTTAAAAATAATTTGAAATATTAGGTTTAAAAATCTTAATTTAAAAACGTTAAAATAATTAAAAAAATAAAAAAAAATATACATAACATAAAAATAAAACACATAAAAAAATAAAAGAAAATACACATTAACTAAATTTTTTTTTAAAATAATACTTTAGAAAAACATATGTACATAAAATTAAATTAAAAATAAATTAAAACAAATTTTAAAAAATCAATTTGAAAAAAATTAGAAAGATTTTTAATTTATTTTTTATTAATTTATATTATTTTAAATAATAAATTTTAAAATTGAAAATTTTTTAGTTAATTTATATTTTATTATATATTGTAATTTTATGTTGTGTATCTTTTTTGTTCTTTTAAATATTTAAAATACTTTTAATTTATTTTTCAGTTTATATTTTTTAAATTAAATTTTTTAAAAAGTTTTTAACAAAATAATTTGAAATATTAGATTAAAAAATTTAAAATAAAAAATAAATTACAAAGCATTTAAAAATATTTAAATTAAAAAAATGCACAACAAAAAACAAAATAAAATATAAATTAAATTATTTTTTTTAAAATATGTATCTTTTACGTGTTTTATTAACTTTAAAAAAAATTTAATCAACCTAAAAAAATTTAACTTAAAATATATAAATTGAAAAATAAATTAAAAAGCATTTAAAAAAATTAAAACAATGAAAAAAGATACACAATATAATAAAAAATATAATAAAATAAATTAAATATTAATTAAATATTTTTTTTTAACAATTTTAATTTGAAAATTCATGATTTACAATAATATACTTAAATAAAAAATAAATTTGAAAAATTAGAAAAATTGACTAGTTTTTTTCAGATTTTTCAAATTTTTTTTTAATTTCTTTTTAATTTTTTATGTACGTATGTTTCTCTAAAGTATGTTTTTAAAAGTTTTTAAAGTTAATTTATATTTTATTTTGATTTTTTGTGTTTTATTTTTATGTTTTGTTTGTGTTTTTTTTTATTTTTAATTTTTTAAAAAATTCTTTATAATTTATATTTCATTTTAAAATTTTTAAATTAATATTTTAAATTATTTTGATAAAAACCATTTAAAAAATTTAACTTAAAAAATATAAACTGAAAAATAAATTACAAAACATTTAAAAAAATAAAAACAATAAAAAAATATACAGAATATAAAAATAAAACTTAAATTAACTAAAAAAATTTCATTTCAAAATTCATAATTTAAAATGATATATATAAATAAAAAATAAAATTTAAAAAATTGATTAAAAAATAAATTTAAAAAAAACGTCAATAACCAATTTCTTATATTATTTTACATATAAAAAAAGTCATCTTACGAAATTGGCTCTAAACAACCAATTTTTCAATATTAATAATACAAGAAAGTATTTAGGTGAATAATATGAAAAACAAATCATTTAAATAATTTTTTTTCTCTTTTTAGTATATAAAAGATAAAAACCTTCTGATTATTTTGGTGTTGAAACGAATAATTTGTATATATATATATATGCACATACCAGAGAACGAAAAGAGTTGAGCGGAGTTAAAAATAGTAGTCATCATTGATCGGATCGAGTGAAATAATGGTTAACAAATATAATCAATGCACATAATACTTCCATAGTATTAGACACTCCAATTTACTTTTCTTTCACTCAAATAAGCTGCAATTATTACTTTAACTCATGACATATATTTAATTTTACCTTCGTTCTTAATTACTACCTTACGGAGAGGTTTATCTCTTACATAGTAGTAATTTTATTCAACTTAGTTTGAATTACTTAAAATTTAAAATGACCTATAAATATTGAGATTTCAGTAAAAAAAATCTTTGATTCACATTTAAGTAAACATCATGCATGTTAAAGTCATTGATTTTAAACATTAACAGTTTTTATTTAAATGTTAAAGTAAAATTATTTTAAAAAATGTAATAAACCTCACATTTAAATTTAAAACGAGTTATTCGTACATATGACAGGTAAATAGGGATATTTTCTTAAAATACTATAATCTAAAAAGCTAAGCATGATTATTTTGATTGCAGCAAGTGTAATTTGAAAGCTAGTTGTTGGTTATAAAAAGTGAGGGTGCATGATAAAAGACTATATAGTACCTGAAAAATAGTTAGGAAAAACATAGTAGTCATGTGTAATTTTCACATCTGTAGAGACACGGACACGAAACCATGTCATGTCCCTAGTTTTACAGCTTACTTTCCCGACTTTTCCCTTTTCCTTACATACGATTACATAGGGTTACACGTGTTTGTGTCCAAAATCTACCCATGCTTCTTATCTTTTTCCCTTCCTTCAATTATTATATCAATACAAATATTCACCACTTCTAAAACCCAAAAATCATTTTTCCAATCCAAATGCAATACAGTTAGAAATTGCCATTATTTGTTATTCTCATTTTAATTAAACTAGAGAAAATAAGTTAAAACCAGCCACTGCCTCATTGTACTTTTTCTTTTTTTGTTTATTTCTGAGTTCCATGGCGGTGGATCACATTATTCATCATCAACAACAGCTCAGGGGGTTTCATTGTCCAAAAAAATCACAGCACAAAGCTTCGTGATCTGCATCACATTCCCTCTTTCAATTTCTGCCCTAGAATCTAGATACAAACCCCCCTCTCTTTCTCTTTTCCACGTTCAACCTTAACAAGTTTCCTTTCTCTTTTTTCTCATATTCCCGAGAAGAAATAAATAAATAAATAATTCAGAAATGGTGAGTTTCTATTTGTAACGTCATTTTGTTAATTATTCCTCACCCTTGTGTAACATTTCCTTTCCCCTTCTTCTTCCACAATCGTAAAATTCGACCCTCACCGAATGCATGCTGCAGAATCTTAAATTTTCCTCAACCCGTTTAAATTTAGGGTCTCAATTTCATGCACCCCTCTCACATTGCTTGCATTTCCCCTCATTTTCCATGACCGAGATCTAGGGTTTCTTCCTCTGTTCTTCCCTCATTCTTCCCCGTAGGAAGAACCCAGTAATTTTCGTGCCACATTGATTTTCTTTCCTTAATGGGTTTCCTCTAAAGCTTCGAAATTTACCGTTTTCACCTACTGTGTCGCCATGCTGAAGCAATTCCTCAGCAAGCTCCCTCGCAAGACACAAAAACCCGACCCGGACGAGTCATGCCGAGTCGACTCGTCGCGCTCGGACGATTCCCCACGCGCCGCCGGCAGAAATAACCGCACGCCAGGCGCCGGAGCATCGGCCGCGGCAAAGAAAACATCCTCTTCGGCGGTTTTTCCGGCGAGCACTGTGTCGTTGATTGAACCTTTGGTGCCGTTTAAGGATGTTCCGAGTTCGGAAAAGATGAACCTTTTCGTGAGCAAGCTTAGCCTCTGTTGCGTTACGTTTGATTTCACGGACCCGGGTAAGAACACGGTGGAGAAAGAGGTGAAAAGAAGAACCTTGGTTGAACTAGTAGATTTTGTGTCCTCTTGTGGGTCCTCGAGGTTTGGTGAACCTGCTATTCTTGCTGTCTGTCGAATGTGTGCTATTAATCTCTTTCGCGTTTTCCCGCCAAATTATAGGTCTAATCGTGGTGGTGAGAACGACGACGATGAGCCAGCTTTTGATCCCGCTTGGCCTCATTTGCAGCTTGTGTATGAGTTGCTGCTTAAGTTTATAATCTCAAATTGTCTTGATGCTAAGGTGGCTAAGAAGTACATTGACCATTCCTTTATTTTAAGGTTGTTGGAGTTGTTTGATTCGGAGGATCCTAGGGAGAGGGACTGCTTGAAGACGATTCTGCATAGGGTTTATGGCAAGTTCATGGTGCATAGGCCCTACATAAGGAAATCCATTAACAACTTGTTTTATAGGTTTGTGTTTGAGACTGAGAGGCACAACGGGATTGCGGAGTTGTTGGAGATATTTGGGAGCATAATCAGCGGGTTCGCTTTGCCTTTGAAGGAGGAGCACAAGATCTTCTTGTGGAGGGTTTTGATCCCCTTGCACAAGCCCAAGTCTATGGGGGTGTACTTCCAGCAGTTGTCTTACTGTGTTACGCAGTTTATTGAGAAAGAGCCCAAATTGGCAAGCATTGTGATAAGAGGGATGTTGAAGTATTGGCCAATAACAAATAGTCAGAAAGAGGTGATGTTCCTGGGTGAACTGGAAGAAATTTTGGAAACAATTAACATGGTAGAGTTCCAGAGGGTCATGGTTCCTTTGTTTTGGAGGATTGGATGCTGCATTAACAGTTTGCACTTCCAGGTACTATTGTTATTCACTTCAAGTAAAATCCATTTGGTGAACCCTCATTATATGTATGCATTTATATTGGGGAGTAAAGAGGATTTTTAACCATTGCTTATGTAGTGTGTTGCTATATATTCTGTCATTATTTTATAAAGCACATTAGCAAAGACTCTCTTGTAGTCTCTTTAAGATGTAGATTGCAGAGTAGAGCCCCAGCTATATAATATGGGGTTCTGTTTCTCACCAGCCAATATGGTACTCGTGCATCTGTGTTGTTGTTGTTGGGTTGGAATGGGCAACCCATGAACACTGGGAGGATTTAAGTGTGTATCCCCTATTTGACACTGAACTCTGTTAAATTAATGAAACATGTTTTACGGCCTGACTTTTAGTCTCTACCTCAACTGGTATCAAAGCCTGCTTTATCCATCTTTAATGGGATTAATGCAGGAGCATGAATCTTGTATTTGTAGATGTGAGTCACTAAACTCTCATTAAGTAGAGGCTTTCTTCTACATCACAGAGTAGAGACTAATAATGCTTAACTTCATGTTCAAAGTCAAAATGTAGTGCAATTTTTGTGGGAGATTTCTCTGCAAAGGTGACTCCTTTGACTGCGTTAATTTTGGGACATTTTGGGCGAGAGGTCACTCATGGAATGTATAACTGAAAGTAGTTTGTGTTTTATTTTGATCATCAGAGCTCTCCATGTTATCCTGGAGTATATATCTAAGTTTTGTTGAACCTCCTTTTGGGAATGGCAGCTGTTGCTTTTTTGAATTAATGATTTAATTGCTGCAGTTTGTCTCCATCTTCATCATTTGTGTATCTTATTTGTTTCTTTTAACATGATTGTTAATTGCTAAAATTTTAACCATTTTTCATTCAACACGGATTGTTCCAGGTAGCTGAAAGAGCCCTCTTCTTATGGAATAACGACCATATTGTCAACTTGATTGCTCACAACCGTCAAGTGATCCTGCCTATCATATTTCCGGCCCTAGAGAAGAATTCTCAGAGCCACTGGAGCCAGGCAGTGCACAACCTAACTCATAATGTTAGAAAAATGTTTATGGAGATGGATGAGAAGCTGTTCCTGGCTTGTCACGCTCAGTTTAAGGAAGAAGAAGCAATGCTAAACACAGTGGCGGAGAAGCGGAAGGAAGCGTGGAAACAGCTAGAGTATGCAGCTAGTCTCCAGCCTGTGATTGGAAATACCCCAGTTTTAGTGTCTCCAATTTGATAAGCTGTAACCTATGAATGCATATATGTATGTATGTGAGACCTGTAATCCTTATTATCTCTTTCCTCCTGTAATGGTGGAAAACCACCAGAAAAGTGGTAAATGGCTGTTATTGGGAGTAAGGTTTTTCTTTTTTGGTTCCTACATGCTTTTGATGCTTTTGGCAGCCAGATGTTGTACCTTGTATTGTAACATGCTTTTGACTGCCACTGTATGGTAGTAGCAACTTAATTGCCTTCTTCTGATAAATGATGAGAAGGACCACGCAGCGGATCAAACCATTTTTCTTTATAAGCCTATTTCCAAATTCTGCTCTGACCCTCCCTTTGTAACAAGCTACCAGGATGGATTTGCAATACATGCATTCATTACAGATTAAGATACTATCAAACTATTAATGAATTATAAACATGAAGGTTGTACTTTATTAGTTTCCAGAACTAGTTCCAACGTCACGGCCATCTCTAACAATGGTTCATTTTTTATATTAAAATGGAATGAACTCTACGTGTGATTACGATTTAAATTAAGATATTAGTTTTTTCCCCCAAAAAGTTCTTAGGCAAAATTTTAAAATAATCTATTTTCATAAAATGAGTCAATTCAATCATATAATTGAGCTCATTTTTACATTTGAGTTTTTTTAAGTTCATTTGATTCTTATAAACAATTTTTGTAAGTTTATAATTTCTTAAATGCATGCTCTTTTATAATTATGACATGGTTTTGTAAGGTTGCGTCTTCTGTTTTAACTGTTTTAAATAAAAATTAAGTTACTAAATTCATAATGTTTATTAAAAAAAAAATATTGCAAAAGCATAAAAATTAATCGATTTGTGATTAATTAAAACACTAATATTGTAAATATAACTTGATTGAAATTGTCAAAGAGTATTTGTTGATTTAATAGCATAAAAATTTCTGTTTGATTTATATAGACTAAAAAGAATACTTGGCTGAAATCACAACTGACTTTTACTGTGATTGTGATGTTAACCAATTGTTCTTCCAAACTTTAGTTCCAATCAAATGTTCGTCTTTAGTAATTTTGGAGCCCTACCAGTGAAAAGCTTCTTTTTCTTTCACGTCAAAAGGAAATTCTGGACTTCATTACAGTAGCTAGCAAATTGGGTCCAGTATATATTTATTTATTAGGCCCCCACCAGAAAGAGGGTAGGTCTCAATTCCCTCAACGATTTATCATTATTATTATTTTCAACAAAGGTTTCCTCACAGCAGTCCACATGTCTTAATGTGGCTCTTGCTTTTTCTGTTGTGTTGGTTGGAATGCTTTGATAGGCATCTCAATATGGTGGAATTCACATAACTAGGAGACAGCTGAATACCTATGGCAAAATTTCCCGAAGATATCTATCTAGAATATAAATCGTATGTAATGTAATTTTTATTACATACAAATGTTTCGGTACAAAATGTTGAGAAGAGCTACACGGATATGTTGCATAACAACAACCACCTTAAAAAGAAGCCTACTACTTGGTGTTAGTACATCAACTCACTCTTTGAACTGTATCATCCCGGAACGATTTGGTTTACAAGGAGATCTGGAAAAGCCAGAATTTGACACCACCTTACAATGCTACAGTTACTGAACAGACATTAATTGGGGGATTCTGATGATAAAAAGAATGGTAAAATATATAACTGATGATAAATTCAACCATCACTGTGCCAGAAATTTTGAAGGCATCCTTTAGTCTTTAGGGAACAGCCAAAAACATTTACACTTGGTCCTGGAAGAGTGACTGCACTGGTTTTGGAGACAAGTTTGCCACACAATTGAACTGTCATAGGAAGCAAAAGTCACTGTCATTTAATTATCTCAAGAACTTTTTCAGCAAGGATAAGGACGTGCATATTATTTTGCCGGTTCAAATACTTTACTCAAATGGGGAATAATAAGGAACATAAGTTAAATAAAGCACAAATAAAAACCTCTTAAAGTCTTAAGCACCTCTTTTCCCCAATAATTACATAAATTGACATAGATTAAATCAAAACTTTAGTCTGTGTAACCCCTTTACGTAAAAAAAATACGAATTGATCCTGCCATTTCCCTAAGCAGCAACAGTACTAGATTTAATCCTTATAGTTGAAAAAATAGATATTTCATTTTTTTTTATGAAAAAAAAATTCTATATTTTGATCTCTACAATGAAAATATCGTTTTCCGTTTTGATCCCGATGTGAAAACAATTCTAACACTGCTATAACCTTAATAATAAATGATAATGCAAATAAATTTTCAATTTTCATGTACAAACCAAAATAAATGTAGGGACTGAAAAGAATATTGTATATATATATATATATATATATATATATATCAATTCTTGGTGTGTGATTAACTACTGGACTTAAAAACATTAGTCAACTGAAAAAGGATTGGATGTACTTTTTAGTAGAAAAGTAAGATAAATCGACTTTTTTCGTTAGTTAAAATTAATTTATGTACTTAAATTTTTTATTCTCATTTCATTTCTCCAACTACGCTCTAGTTGATTTTGGATTTTAGTTTATGAAAAAAGTTTTTTTTTTTTTTTTTCTATAAATGGTTGCAGAATTTATCTAAACAGAATCAATACGCAGAATTCTAACCTTGTGTTGTTTATACTTCTCGCGGACAGCATTCAGGGGACAGCCTTTGGAATTAAGTTGCAGATCTTGCAGCGCAAGAACAACAGTTTTGAGCTCTGAAGCTATATAGTTTGTATAGTACTCCAAAGTTGGATTCTGCAAATAAATGCATGACATTCTTAAAATTTAATTACTTATACAGAAAGGTTAAGGGTCAACAGTCAAATTGCAATTAAGCAGTCAATAGTTCATACCCATGGATGTTCTGACTCGTTCAGGGTCCATCTGGCAAGGAACACAGCAGATGCAGCTATAAGGGAAGGTAGAAACTGGAAGAAGCTGTATTCAACAAGAGCAAGCTCTGCTAAATAATTTGCCAGGAATTCCAGTTCAACACAAGGAGACTGTAAAGAAAGATGGAATTATCAAGTTAATTTGCATTTTTCTTTTCTGCATTAAAATATCACCTTCTCAAAGTTTAAAAAGTGGGGATAGATAGTGGATAACTGTTGTACCTTGTACGAAGATTGTGCTGCTTGGATGAATCTCCTGAAAGCCAAGAAAAGACGATCATAATTCAAGAAGTTATAACAAAGTGATGATTTCCGACAAAAACATGGATGGATATACGGAATGTGTATTAATTGAGAACGCTGAACATAGTAAGAAATAAGTATAAGTATAATAAAATATGGATAATTATCACATTTGAATAGTCAAGATTAAAAGGTGCCCACCAAAAAAATTTAAAAGATAAATATACATATGACTGCTAATTAGCCTTTAATTTTGACTATTCATATACGTATTTGTATGGTCTAAAATCATGTTTTCACATTATTAGAATGAGAACTGTTTTACTAGATGCATATGACATACCTGAGAAATGTTTTGATTGTGGGAACAGATAGCTGAAAGTGCACAAGATTTAGTACTTCTCTCTCCATCTTCAATACCTGTCAAATGATATTGATCAGGTGTTTTATATATCAATCAGGACTACTACTTGAAAAAAGAGGGAATTTCCAGCTGTACTACTAAATAAACAGTACCTCTTCCTTTGTGTATGTATTATCTGTGATGAAGCAAAATTCTTCCACTCGGGGTGCACACATCTCTTCGTATTTTCTTTAAGCCATGACAGAAAAGAACCACACGTAAGACCGAATGGTATTAATAAAAAGATCGATAAATCTTACATTGCCACTAATCAGTACCCCAAATGCATCCAATCAAAATCAAGCGTTTTATGAAAAAAATTAAAAGTTTATTATATATTACAGATGTCCAAACAAAGTTTCATCACCAGCTTATTATCAAAACTATAGAGAAAATAAGGAGAACAAATTACAAGAAATCTGCAAAATTATCTACACATACAGTTCCAAGATCATCAAGTAATAATTGTGTGAGACTAAGAACAAATAATAATTGTCACCACCATACTAAACAGAGGATTAATAACTGATTGCCCTCATCAATTTTATCATTCTAAAAACCTTAATGTCCTCGTACTAAGCTCAAAGAGGAGCATTAGGAAGTATAAATTTTAGATTGGGAAACTTCCATATTAATGAGGACAATTACAAAGTTTGTAACTTACGATGCAATCAACATGCAAGTAACACCGAGCAACTGGAGCCTTTGCTTTTGAATGAACCTTGTTGAGAGATACCGATCAATGAGGTTCACGGTCAGATAAAGAGTGTCTGGGACCAACTTGTATTCCTCAGAAACCTGAAAGGACATATAGGAAACCTTCAGCAAACCCACAAAGCTTGACCTACTCAGATAGCAATTACAGATTGTGTATTTCAAATGTAGATTAGTAGTTATACATCCATCTTATTGTCAATATCCTATAATTCAACTAGGTTTTGATTGAAATTTCATCGTATGTACTCAAGTATAGGAATCTACATAATGCTGCAGCCATGAGATGAGACTAACCTCCACAAGCCAATCGACCAGAATTCCGCGCATGCTTGGATTAATATCTTTCTGCAACTTATCCATGTAGTTGGTCAATGGTTTCCTTTGAAGCTGGAGTAATTTCACCAAAACTCTATCAATATTTTTTGTTGTGAAAGAATCCTCTTTTCAAAATAATAAGAGTATTACTTTGTATAGTACTTTTATGTAGTGTTATTATTATAGCAATACAGTTATGTTACTAAAGAAAATTGGTTGGCTCTCTGCTATCCAAGAATACTTGCTAACAGTGGATGTTATACTCCGAAAGAACTTTGTATAAATGCAGTCAGACTGAGACAATAGAAGAGAAAACAGCAGTTAAGGTTTATATAATAAGCAGACCTTTTGTGAGATTTATACTTATTACACTTAACACCCGTCCATTTTTGAATCCTACAAACATCTCCCTTAATTTTTTGACTTTCATTATAGCAACCCCTTTAGGTTTTACTTTTGTTACATCAACTCCTTCTTAGACAAAAAATAATACTACACCAACTTTCCCTTAGGAAGTTAAAAATAAAGTAAAAATATGAAAAAGTAGTAAGGGTAATAAGACAAACAAAATTTACTCTTATATAATTATATTTATATCTTAACATTGTTGAACAGAAGATTTTGAAATGATGACCAGTTACATTACATAAAGTAATAGTTTAATAGCAACACATTAAGGGTAACAAGAACTATTTCACTACATCACAAACCTCTGTTACTCGAATAGTGTTGTAAATGTCAGGAGCGTAAGAACTCCAAACTTGAGGATCCTTTATCTCTGAGTCAATGTCCAAAATAGTCAGGGAGTCTGAGGCTCCTAGCTTCTCACAAATCACATCTATGCCTGCACAATCCAATCAAGAAAACAAAACTGTAATTAGGGGGT
Source organism: Psophocarpus tetragonolobus (assembly GCA_037954015.1). Lineage (NCBI taxonomy): Eukaryota > Viridiplantae > Streptophyta > Magnoliopsida > Fabales > Fabaceae > Psophocarpus > Psophocarpus tetragonolobus. The sequence goes on along the minus strand of CM075688.1, from coordinate 19,159,972 downwards.
TCTAACTTCCAAGATAACTTTTTTTTTGTGTTATCAAAACAGCAATAATGTAACACTGTAACTCCTTGAACTTGAAAATTCCTTGCATAACAATCCTGTTATTTTGCATTCTCCAACTATCTATCATAAGATATTTGGTTCAACTATTTAATAAAAACACAAGCAACAAATATATTTTGGAGAAAGTAGAGTCTGTCAGCTAAAAAGTTCAATAAACCTCATGTAAAGCCTATTTATTGAGCAGCATTTAGTGCTTTGCATGTTCAATCGGATAGTTCCATGAATTTCATTTGTACAATTAGTATTTTAGCATGTCATATTATATACCTAAAGTCTGTAGCATACTAGTAAATAGTAATATGAGATTGTTGAAAAACCTTTGTTTCGAGAGCTCTGGAGTTCATCACATGTTACAGAGTTTTGCATTGAAAGTGTGGTGTCCGCTGTAACACCTCCTCTTATGCTGTCATTTGACTCTACCATCCATGTTGCAGATAATTCTCCAGCTAACTTTGCTCCTCTAACATCCTCTTGTGATGAAGAAACTTCACTAGAAACACCTGAGGCTAGCTTTGTGCTTTTCTTTGTCAAAACTCCTTTGGCCTACATAATAGATAGTCAACCAGCATCACCAACTGAGTACTGACACACGATTTTTCAGACTTGCATGTAGATGAACTTAACACAACTTTGCAAAATCATAAAAACAATTTTCTGGTGAGAAAATACATGACACCGGATTAAATATTTTTGTATTTTCAAATGAGAATAACTCACAGAAACAAATGTTTACTTCTCTTATCACTATAATTATTAAAATTGATGATTTGAAATCCGTCGTTAATGACAAAGTGAGTGTTCCATGCTTACCTGAAATTTTGATGCCTTAGTGAACTTATCTTGTGAGGGTGCACACTTGTTTGTTACATCTGTAAGCACCGTCCTTCCCTTACACTGGATTACAGCAGGAACAACCACAGAAGTCTTGTTTTCAGAAATTGCTGTTCTTTTGGCATTTGCTCGAAGCACGTTTTTTGGATCATTTTTTGGTCTTGCATAGGGAGGAATCCCTCTCAAGGCTCTAGCTCTTGCTCTGGTGATTCGCAGTGGACGCTCTTCATCTTTGGCACAAACTTTATTTGTTTTGTCCATTATATATGCGTGCCTCGAAGAAGAGCAACCCAATTGTTTCAAATGAAAACCTTGCTCATACCTGTTCTTCAAACACCAAATCAACATTCATAAGATAAAAGCAATCAAACCACAAGGCCTAGGAATGGCCTAATGCTACAGCATGATGCTCAATTAAGGACTTAATCTTTTTTAACGTTCTAGATTATGTTTGAAACCATAAAAGATTGTGAATTGATAATTGGTTCCACCATGATTGCATTTTTCGGCTTGGTCAAAAGTCAAAACCACGAAAATTTTGCAAGGTATGGCCCAGATCTTGTTACTTATTTACTTTTCCCTTTTCTTGTGTTAATATTTTTTTGATTGGTTGAATAAACAAAATGCTGAAACTGACAAAAAGGTGTATGGCCACATTCACTCAACCCTAACACAAATACAATAACAACCACTCAAGAAGAATTCCCAAACCAAAACAGAATCAAAATTGTGGCATCATTTCCCTTCCGTTCATGATTTCACTCTAAACTGAAATGGGAGAAATCATGAGCCAGCTTGAAAAACCCACGTGCGTAAAATTTCAGTCTCCAGACCCAAATGAAAAAGACGGAAAATTTACGTAAAATTGAAGAAGTAACGGAGCTGAAAGCAAGATCCATAGACAAAGAGAAAACATCCTTAACAGAATGAAAAAATCTCAAGAAAAACAAAATGCAGTACTGAGAAAGAGCGCAGAGGTTGGAGAAAGAGAGAAAAAGAAAAGGAATAAGAGCGTGTTTGCGTGTTATGTGGAGCTAACCTTTGAATGGTATGAGAAAAGCGAAGTGTGTTGGGTTTGAGAGTGAGAGTGAGTAGAGAGATATAAGAATAAGAAGAGAGGAGCGTGAGTGAGTATTCAGCGGGCGGGATAGGGACACAGTTCAAAACTTCAAAAGTCGTAACCTTACACCTTTTCCATTATGCCTAATAATTTATCATGAGAAAGACAGGTTTTGTTTGTGTCAAAATATTGTAAACATTTATTACTAACATTAAGTTTTTTGTAATAAACGTTTTCATAACACTTTTATAATTTATTTTTCTATTATCCTTCCATCCTATGCATGTGATCATTATCTCAAAATCGTATTTAAAATTATTTCTAATGAATTTAAAGTATACAAAATTAAATATTTATTTATTTAATTAATTTTATTATATATTTATCTATTTCTTTTCTTCTTAATTATATTAGGAAAAATATAACTTAATACCTTTTAAAAAAATACAAAATAAAGTTACACAAATACTATCATAAATTTATTAATTTAAATAACGTAACATAGACTTGTGTTAAAATTTAATAATTATATAAATAAATTTTATTTATTTATAGAAACATTTAGATATATCTGGTTTGACCAAACTCATTCCAATTTATTTTTAAGTAAAGTTGTATTTTATATATGGAAAATGCTCTCACAAACATTTTATTTTTAATTGGAATGTATTATCAACATATACTAAAATATTTAGAACGTAAAAATTAATATTTTTTATTTTAAATAATTTATATAAGGATATTATAATCTTTTAATACTCAATTACAAAAATTAAAAATATATTTTTCTTAACTATTTTCTTTTTTATTAACTGTATATCACTGCAATCTTAAATTTTCTATTATATTTCATCTTCTTCTTTCTTTAGGTTTTATTATTTCATTATCTATTAAAAGAATTAATATTTTACTAAATAGCATGAAATTCATTGTTTATATCTGTTTGATGAAAAGTTATTTAAACTTCTATGTGAGATCCAAAATGAGTATTTCTCCTTAGTAAAAAGTATTTACAAAAGTAATAAAAAAACTTTATATTGTAATTTTTCTTATGCTTCCCACGAAGCAAATTTGATGCTCATGATTTTGTTAAGATGAGGTTGTCAAGCTATCACAAGATCTCCATTTTTAATAATGTGCCAAAAATGTTGATCATGGTTTAGCATAATGACTTACATTTATGTTGATTAGTTATTCTCATAGATTTGGGAGCTTGTTGTTTCCCTTTAAAAAAAAAGAAGTTATTTAAACTGATTCATACATTTTTTTTAATTTTATAATTTTTAAAATAATTTTATGCATGTATATGACCATAAGAGTGCATAAATTTAACAAATTCAATAACATATTATATTTTTTTAATCTTTAATTTAAATTATGATACATATAATTGCCACTCTTTTATTGAAATTGCTTTTAACACGGTTATCTTTATATGTCGGTAATTTTTTTTTAAAAAAATATTCATTTTACTTTAATTATTAATATTATATTATATTATATATTAACTAATTTTTCATTATAGTTTTATAATTACTATTTTCTTTTGTGAATGGTAAGGGCAAAGCCCCACCACAGAAACTTTAATTATTGAAAAACAAAATACAAACATGTCTTTTACATAAGCGGTCACAACAAGTTATGGAATAGAGTTAAAAATACTATTATCTTGGATGTTGGACATGCATAATTTTGCCAAACCATCTGCCACGGAGTTTGTCTCTCTAGGGGATAGTACTCATGTCAATGACACAATCCTTATCTAATAAGTTAATCATAAGCAGGGGATCAGACTCTGAGAATAGCCAGAAGTTTTATCTTATCAACTTCACAATAAGAGATCTTACATGCAAATCTCATGCGGAAAGTACTTCTGCATTTATAATCCACACCACCCATAGTCACAATCCCCTTAGAGCATCTCACATTTGCACCATAATTGATCTTGAGAGTATCCCATGTTGGAGGCTTCCAAGCTGACTTGCAAAAAAAAATCATAGCAATTTACATTTGTATCCTTCAACATGACTCTCAAGTCATGGATATGTTGGAGCTCACAAAGCATTGCTTTTACACTCATGGCAACTTGATGCTTAGATTGAGTTTTGCTATTGAAAACAAAATCATTTCACCAAAATCATGCCCTTTTAAGAGCAACACCAAAAAGTTGTTTCCAAATGTTATATCGTTCTGGTCCTTCCCACTTCCACAACTGTTTAAAGATAGGTCTCCCTTGGTTGTAACGTTGATCTAGAATGTCCTCATAAGCGGACAAAGTGGAAAACTCACCATCCAAATGCTTTCCCCAACAGGGCATATCTTCCTCCATATCACCTCTAGGTGAAGTCAGTTGATAAATATCCTTGATGACATCTTTGGTAAGCATCCTTCCAACCACTGGACATTCCAAGATCCATCTAGTGTAACAAAGAAGCACGGTTTGGCTTTAGCTAGAATTCTGTTGGTGTTAATGCACTAGTTTGCAAGCAGAGCTCACCCAAGCACCCAATTCATGCCAAAAGTCTATCCTTCTGTCATTCCCAATTTTTTAGGCTAGATTAATACAAACATTAGGCCATGAAACAATAATTCCTTTCCAGAAGTTGGTGCCCTCTCTTGTTGCATCAATAGAAGGTTTGACTGTCTCATCACACGTGTATTTGTATAGAATAAGACACACCTACGTGATGTCTTTTGGTTATTAAGTGTCATCCTAATTTCATGATAAGGGTTTGGTTTTGCTTGTCTAGATGCTCGGAGCCCAAGGCCACCCCATTGTTTTGGAGTGCACAATCTCCTCTATTAAAGCAGTGCACTTTCCTAGATTCATCAATGTCACCCTAGAGGAAATCCCTACACTTTTTATCTATTACTTGACACCCAAATGTTGGCAATAGATTTTTTTGCATGACATACATGGGCAATGCTTGAGCAATTGACTTGACCAAAGTAAGACGACCTACAAAAGAAAGGGTGTTTCTTTTCCAATTACTCAAGCATTGTTGGCCTTTATCAATTAGAAATTGATATGATTGCTTGGAAAGACGATTATGATACAGTGGAATCCCCAGGTATTTTCCTAGATTGCTCGTTTTCTCAAACCCTAATGCACTTGATATCTGCTCTTGGTGGTGTCAGTTAACATTTGCAGAAAAAAATGGGTTTTGTCTTGGTTAACATTTTGCTCTAAGCACTCGAAAATGAGGTGCAAAATCTGTTTGATGATAACCACTTGTTCAAGGGATACTGCTTCGAAGATAAGAAGGTCATTCGCAAATGCCAAATAAGATAGTTGTGGTCCTCTTCTTGAAACTTTGATTAACTTCCATAAGTTATAGTCCACTACCAGATTTATCATGTGAAAGAGACGTTCTACGCACAACACAAAAATATATGACGAGATGGAATCCCCCTGTAGAACACCCCTAGATGGTTGAATGGGGTCCAATGCTTCCCTATTCCATAATAAATGCAGTATTGGGCAAGATATATTGCCAAATAACATTAATGAATGAGATAAAAAAAGCCAATATAATTTAGGGTATCCTTTACAAAGTTCTAATTAAGCTTATCATAGATATTTTCTAAATCAACTTTAATAACTATAAAACCCTTATAACATATATTCCTTTTCATAGAATGAATTACTTCCTGTGTAATAATTATGTTGCCATTTCTACTCTTTTGGGGGATGAAACTGCTCTGGCATGGGTTGATCAATTTTATCATTATTGTACACAGTCTTTTGGCAAGGACCTTTGTGATCATCTTATAGGAAACATTACATAGATTGATTAGTTTAAGCTACTTCATGGATGTGACTACCTTTATTTTAGGGATAAGTGTTATAGGTGTAACATTTATATCTCTTATCTTGCTTGGATCAATAAAGACTTCTTCAATCATCTTTGTCAAAGATTCACCCACAATGCTCCAGTTAGCTTTGTAAAAGACAGCTTGTAAGGTCTCTTCCCATGGTGCCTTGAGGTTACCCATGGAGAATAAGGGTTTTCTAATTTCGATGTAGGATACATGTGTGTTGAACACATTCCCTTCTTTCTTTGATAATTGAGGAAAAGCTCCTTGAATGACTGGGTGAACATAATGATTTTCTTCCTCATATAACTTTATAAAAAATCGATTGACTAACCTTTCTAGCATGTTAGAGTTATTGAACCAGTTGCCTTCTTCGTCTTATAAGGCCTCAATTTTGTCTTTTCGTCTACAAATAATAGTAACTCCATGAAAATATTTGGAGTTCTTATCTCCATAAGTTATCCATTTGTCTCTAGCATAGGAGCTCTTCTTCCTTAAGGACTTGTTGATATTGTTGCCAGATGCAGTCTTGTCTTTCCTCCAAGTAGATTGATGGTGATGCATTCAGTTGTTGATTTATCCTATCCAGTTGATTGCCACTATCGGCACCAGTGGTGGGGGTGAGAGTAGGTTATGGGAAAGGAGGCACATGATGTTAAGTGAATTGTTTACTCCAAGTTGTTATTTTTAATCAAATAGTTATTATTTTCTTTTTTTGTATTGATAAATAAATCTATGAGAAATTCTCCAACTATGTTCATTGTTTCTTTCATTTTTCTATGTGAAAACTCTTTTAATAAATGTACATATATATATATATATGTGTGTACATTTATATATATATATATATATATATATATATATATATAGAGAGAGAGAGAGAGAGAGAGAGATAGATAGATAGATAGATAGATAGATAGATGACAACTCAAGTGAGAAAAAAAGGTTACCGTGAGAAATGAAAAAACATAATAATAATTGTAAAATTTCTATAAGTGGGTTGTGTACTAAACTTTCTTCAACTTCTAGTTTAGAAAACCTATAATTTGAAATCTTTTGGTTTATGAATTTTTTAGCTCTTTTTTTTCAGAGATCCTCTACAAGGTCGTCACCACCCTCACCCCTACCCCCACTCTACCGTCACCATCACCACCACCTTTGGCGAGGGTGGTGGTACTAACGAATGCAATGGTGGTTAAGGTAGCAATGGTAGTAGGCGACGATGGTGATGGTGCCGCCACCACTGTTGATGGTTGTGGTGGCAGTACCGATGACACAATGAAGTGGGGTGATAACAACCTTGTGGAGGATTTTCGAAAAAATCTTTATTAATAGAATAATTAACTCATGTAACGAGGAGCTAAAAAAATTCATAAACCAAAGATTTCAAATAATGAATTTTATAAATAACAAGTTGAAAGAAGTTTAGTACATAATTGAACATCATTTTTTTCACATCTGAGTTTGTGGGAGAGGTCTTTATGTAAGAGAACTATATAAGCTTGTTTAATTAACAACTCAATTTGAATCATTTATTGAAATCTGTTATTATTATGTTTTCTTATTTTTCACTGTAACTCTTTTTCTCACCTAAATTGTTTTCTCTCTCATATATACATACATATGTGCATGCATACATACATATAATACACATGCATGCATACACACACATATATATATATATATATATATATATATATATATATATTATGTATGTATATATATAACCCATATATGCTTGCATAGGCAATACTTGTTGAATCTGATACTTCAACAACAAAACCTACTTAAATGTAATAAAGAAATACCAAAATGTCTATAGTTTTTCTTTTATGCTTTACGTAGATAAAAATGAAACTCATGACGGAATAAGTTGCCATCCTTTTTATGTTTATGGAACAAAGTTGTATATCCTATATATAATAATGTTAAATAATAAATTAGAGAAATTATTTTAATTTTTAACAAGAAGATATAAATTAACAATAATAGAAATATCAACTATATACTCTTTTTTAAACATTTTGTAATTAATTGAAATTTATAGAAGAACAAAATTATTTGGATCTCACTTATCTTTAAAATATTTGGTATTCTAATTTATAATTTTTAATAAATACTAATAAATGATAAAGTATATAGTGCAAAGTATAATATAAGGTATCCTTTTTATACGGGACAAAGTATAATAAAGTATATAGTCCAAAGTATAATGTTAATTAATTAATTAAGTAGGAAAATTGTCTCTAAGAAAGATATAGATTTACATAAAAAGAAATGTTAGCAATATAATCTTTTATAGATACTTGATTGAAATTTATATAAAAAAATCATTTGGATCTCTCTAATCTTTAAAAGACTCTTTTAACTTATGATTTTCAATAAATATTAATAAATGATAGAGTATATATGTTTGGGAGATCAGAGAAAATATTTTGGTAACACTCATCTAGTTATCTTAACACCAAAGTCTAACTAGTACTCTATGTAAATTCAAAATAAATAGTATTCAAATAACATTTTAACTTGAAGGGAAACAAAATATGTAAACAAGAATTTTTGGTAGTGAGATGAGGTAATATTCCTTACATATTCATTTATACGTCATGTCTCCACGGAACGACAATGATAAAAAAAAAAAAAAAGAGAAGAAAAACACGTGCAAAAGAATCACTTAGGAAAGTAAAAGAAAATACCTGAGATAGATGAATCAAATTCACCACCCACAGTTTGAAATTTGAAATCTTAGGGTCTAGTTCCAACCCGGATCGTAGCTTCCATGCACGTGCACATACAACACAACCGGGATCCAACACCATCACTTGCAACCCTGTAGCACATCTAAGGGTGTTCTCCAACTCCAACATCAAGAACACATACATGAAAAGTTCTTCAACATGTTTTTGCAAGCTTTCATAAACTTAATTTCAATGTGTTAATTTTACCATTTTGGGACATTAATTTTACATTTGTTATAAAAAAATTAGTTTATGAAAATTATACCTATGTTAGGATTAAAGTTGAAAAAAATATTTTTAAGAATTTTAATGCATAAGATAAGAAAAGAAAGAATTTATTGTTTTAGAAGTAAAAATATTTTTGAGTTTTCCTAAACATGTACTATATCAACAAGAAAACATATATTCTATATACTAATTTATGGAAAGAATTAAAAAATAAAAAAAAATGTAGAAACAAAAAAGGAAATGTGAAAGTAATTGCCTAATTTAAACCCATGTACAAATCAAGCTTAAGACAACCATAATTGACAAAAATGCTTTATAATGACCATTAACAATGACATCTACATTGTTCCTCATTGTTGGAACTTGGTAAACAGGAGTCATATTGGGCCAGAAGAGGCCAAAGTTCCTGTCACATGTTGGACCAGGCTTTAAATTTTCATCAAACAAAGCAAAAATGTAGGTATCAAAAGTCCTGTTTGGCATTAGAGGTGTTCCAACCCCAGAAGTAACATGTCTTATGAGGTTTCCATTGTACTCAGACGCAGTTTTTGGGTCAACAGAAAATTGGGCCGGGTGACCCACAGAAGACCAACCCGTTTCAGCAATAACAATCTCAACATCCTCAAAGCCCAAAACTTTCAAGGCAGAATAAACAGCATCAAGTTGTGCATCCAACATATTTGTGTATTGGAGCTTAGTGTTGTCGTCAAACACACCTGGAATGGTCCTGAAAAGTGCATAATCAAGTGTGGTGGCAGAGTATCCAAAGAAAGGGTAGGGGTTAGTCATGATGGGTGCATTCGCATCTTTGAGAAAAGAAAGCATTGGTTTGATCACATGTGTGTCATAGCCTTGTCTAAACTTAGCAGTGGAAGGTGGACTTGAGTTTGACTAAATGCCTAAAGAGTGTGGTGCGGACACTTTTATAAGGCTTTCTAGTGATGCTGTCACGAGGGCTGTGTGAAGGGTTTGCATGGCGGGTACTAGGTTGCTGATGAGAAGGTTGTTGGTTGTGGACAACAATTCGTTGCCTACTAGGATTCTTATTAGTTTTATTGCGGGGATGAATTGTTGGACGTTGGTTTTGACCCATTGTTGTGCCAAGGTTAAGTTTGTGATGCCAGGGATTTGGTCGTTGGGAACTGTTATGGTTACTTCTATGCCAGTGTTGCCAAAGGCGTGTAAGATTTCGAGGTTGGCATCAAAGAGTCTCACCCTGTTGATTATGGTGGACTTTGCTATGAACTTTGCAACCTCAGAAGGTGGAGGAAGATTGCTTGCCACTGTTCCATAATTCACACCAATTCTAATTCCTGCATGTTAAACTAAAGATGTTATGAATGCCAACAAATTAATAAACTAAAATAGTTCTTTAGGCTGTTTTGTTAGTATTTTTCTCATCAGAATTTGAAACAACTGTATCTATATATCTATGTTTTGTCTTGAAATGATAAACGTTGTGATCTTGGTACAATGGAAAACTAGTCTTACCTTGGATAAGAGGTAATGCAACAAGCACCGAAGTTGCAATGAGTATTGAAGCCACAAGAGGCGTTTGCTCCATGGCTTGGGTAGTTGTGATAAAAAGTAGCCAGTCCATAATGGTTAATTGAGTCCATGATGAAGTAAATTAACTTGAGATGCTTTGCTTCTTCTATTGCATCTTCTCTTTTTCCTTTGAATCTTCTCTCTTTTCCCCCCTCGTCAGCGACATTTAGTATAAGAAAATAAAATGTGATAGAAATTAAAGTACAGTTAGCATCTGAGACCGAAACTTATTGAAGAATTCATTGTGTGTATTATTATATATTAAGCAATGAGTGTAACAAAAGTAAACAGGGAGACATGAATAATCTTTCCTTGAGAAGATGGAGAAGATTTATTCAAATTGTAGAAAGGCACTCCTAAAAAGCAATCCTCGTCTCTTAACAAATATAAACAAATTAAGGAGAAAGAAAGTCATATAGAAAGAAGGTAGAGTTATAGCTTGTGTTTCATATCAGTTAGTACGATTTGTATTACATTAATTTGGTTGCCGAACACCCAAACCTGAAAAGGTTCAAAACGAGCAGAAGAATAAATAGCAGGAGCAATAGGATTTCTTTTATGGGCTAAACATCAAAAAACAATTTATACATGTTCCAATAGCCCTCTTAACTTAATAATAAACTAGAATATGAACCTTCATGAAAATTCAACTGGGGTTTTTCATTTAAAATTAAGGGTTTTACTAATTTTTACATGTTCAATTAATTTGAACAATCATTTGATGAGATGATTGTGTTGGAAATAATAGTAGATTGATATTAATCAATTATATTTTATCATTATCTGACAATTTAAGATATGATGATAATCATATCTTATAATATCTTTATGATTATGTGAATGAGATTATAGTAAGATTGACTCTGTGATGGGTTGAGTCAATCATAAAGAGCCCATTTGAGGGGTCTCTGCCTACCCTGGGGATTATAAATTTGTCATCTCATTAAGCAAATTAAAACAACAATACACATTCTCTAAAATAATCCGCCTAGAAAGTAGGTAGTAAAATCCTCAAGAGTTCTTATTGAACTCATATCTCTACAATAATCATTCCTAGGGTTTTTGTTCTTGAAGATCAAGAACTTCAATTCAAGATATTTGAGGTACACAAATTCTCTTTCCTCTATCTTTTTATATTTAACTCTTTATACATACTATAATCTTGTATCTATTGATTTAAGGTTTCCTTTTATTTCCATCAATTGGTATTAGAGCTAAATTAGATACATATTATGGTTGTTTTCTATTACAGAATTATGGTTGTTTTCTATTAGAAAATTAAATTTGAATTGAAGATTTTTTGTGTTATTAGTGAAATTTTATAATATAGTTCACTATTATCTTTTTCACAAAAAAAAAAAAATTAAAAAAATGAGGGTTTACGCTACTTGTTATTGTTAAAATAACATGTTAAAGTTTCATTCCCTTACTCTTACATTGGTAAATTATATATTGAAACTTCTTTTTAAGTGCTATCCCTTTAAAACCTAGTTTTCTTTTAAATAATTATAGGGTAAATTGTTTTTAAAATTACTTAATGGTTTTCCTTTTTTTTATGTTTGACCAATATGAGTCATTTGTGTTGGCAACATAATATATTTGTGTTAACTTTACTTTGGAAAGTGTTAATGGGGTTGCATGGACTCATTTTTATATGCATATTTTTGTGACTTGGTCAAGGGAGAACTTTGTCGTTTTGATACGATCATGTATGATGATTCGTGTGTTAAATTCATTCTCAGAAGCACTGAATGTGGTTGATAATTTTTTATATTCTTATTTTTTCAAAAATACCATATTTATTTAATATTTTTATATTATTGGTATTTTTGAGTATAAAAAAAATTTGATTAATTCAAGATTAAATTAAAATTTTTTTACTATTATAATCTTGAATTTTTGACCTATTTTCATTGTGATAATTCTTTACAGTATTTGTATTCTCCAATTATACTGTACTCTCTTTAATATTGAATTATCATTTATAAATTGATTTTAGGTTATTTTATTAATTATGCACAATCTTAATTATCCTTCTCTTATGAGCATAATTTTCTTTATTAATTTGCATTATTATTACTTGTCTATCATGGGTATAATAATGTGAATTTTGTATGTTGGTCATATAATATATATGATTAAAATTATGCAAATTTATTGGAAAATATGCATAATTTCTTTTTTTCATTTACATAATTATAATTTCACTATTTTGGATGCATTTATGTGAATTTTATCATATAATTATTTTTTTATTGCATTGATGATAACTATACTTTATCGGTGTATTGTTATTAATGTAATTTGGTGTTATACAATGTACTTTTCTTGGCTTATGTTAATGATTTTTTTTATACCCTATCGGTATTAGGATTTTATTGACATAAGTTATAGTGCATTGTAATTTTCTTAAGGATTCTCTTTTAACTGAACTTTTAGAATTACATAATGTTTCCCTATTTTTGTAATGTTCAGTTTATTTCCCTCATTTGATCATGTTTAGTTATATTTATATGGAACCAAAATTTACACTCTTATTTTCTTTTTGTTCCATAATGACTTATAACCTTTAATTGGACATTTTTTCCTTCAAAAAAAAAATGTTGCATTTTTTGTGGTGCAAATTTTCTCTCTCTCTCTCTCTCTATATATATATATATATATATATATATATATTTGATAAAGAAATAGTTGAATTTTATTTAGCCTTGTGGGTATTTTTTTGTTATGTCAACTTATTTTTTCTTTATCAAGTGGAAGGATTTTGTATATTATAATTTTAATTAATATCTTACAAAATAAATTGTCGTGATATAAGATTTTTACCTTAAATGTCCAATTAATCATACATGTGCAAAAAAAAAAACAAATGTTCTTGATAAAATTATTTTTTTCTTATCACATTATTTGTGATCACATTGTTGGGATCTATATTAAGGATTTTATATTGGTCTCTTGTAAAATATTTTCTTGTATAACAAACTCTCTATTGATTTGCAATATTAGTATGCAATTCTTGTAAGGACAATATAGGAATCCCAAATTTTAAGAGATTAATTTCTCCATATCATATTTTATAATATTGTTAATGGTATTCTTGTAAAAGCTAGAGACTTTATTTTGGGATATATAAATAAACCTATGTTCATTATAAATTGTGATGAGAGTCAGAGACTATTTATTATTATATCCTTAATATATGCAAGAATAGGTCTCATTCTTCCGCTGCGTGTAATCATGTTTTATTCTCAAGTATGTGTAAATAGTGTTTACTGTAGCACTTGATTTTTGTTTATGATTACTTGAGAACTTGCTTATGATCTCATATTCTACGTAAAATTATCAAGTGATCCATTTTCTCACTCATGTAATTATTTTTTCAAGATCCTCATAGGGGTCAATATTTTTGTAAAGATTGATTAATATGTGGTTAATTATGAAACCATTTGTGAGAATTATTTATTCTTATGGATGAATTTGTATGTTTCATATTCTTGTTATTTTAACCACTTCTCTCATTAATCATTTGTTATTCTACTACTTTCTAATTCCTTAAGTAGAATAATAGTGAATTTTAATTCACTTTTATTATTATCTTATAAAGTCATCATCTCACTATCACTAGAACTTTTAATACTAGTGTACCCTAATGATAATCCTAATATTTTTGGTATATTAAGGATTAGTGGGAGTATATATAATCTTGTATTATCTCTCGAAACTTATATATTTTTTATTGTCATATAATCGTGTGCACATTTAATTATGATATGACATATTCTATAGGGTTTCTCTATTTATTTTTGTCTTATTTTTATTGAGATACATAAAATCCATTGTATCTTTGTAGACATCTTTAACTGATGTTAAGGTCATTCTGTTGGGTACTGCACATCAATCTTTTTGGCATACAATTATGCATTGTGCATCTCTTTTACCCAAATTTTATATTTTAATTGATCAAAATTTTAGAAGTATATAATTTTGTATCATTGCTCGAGACTTTTCTATCTGTATTGTCATATATTCTTGTGCACATTTAATTATGATATGACTTACTTTATAGGACTCGATTATTTATTTTTGTCCTATTTTAATTGAGATACATATAATTCATTGTATCTTAATAGACATCTTTAATGGATGTTAAGAGCATTTTGTTGGGTATTGCACATTAATTCTTTTGGTATGCAATTAAGTATTGTGCATTTCTTTACCCAAAATTTCACATTTTGTTTGGTCAAAATTCTATAAGTATATTGTAGATGCAATACCCCTATCGAGTATGATTTTCTACTTTGTAAAAAAGTGCTTATTATGATAGTACTCCTATTGAGTACAATTTTACACTATTGAAGTACTTATGATTTTTTTTTTGTTTGGACCAATTATCTAAGTGTTTGCTCAATTGACATTTTGTGGCCATAATAATCTGAGTATCGTTTTATATAAACTAGGTGTCTATGTGGTTTTAGTAGGGAATTTATGGATTTCCTACTTATCTTTGGATTCTTACATAGTCACTCTTTTTTGAAACTCAGATTAGTTAAATGTCAAATATTATAGAGCATTTATGTAGCCTATATGTAATTACATATGTTATTAGGCTATGATGAATAATTAGATGCATGTAAATTATGTTTTCTCACCTATATAATTTTTCGGACTCAAGTAAAAAAAAAATTATATTAATTAAACATTTTTTTTTATTCATTGATCAAATACTTAACTTTGGAGTTTTATAACTCATATGGTTTGGTTAAGTTTTGATGTCTTAGATCAGTGAGAGTCTGAAAACTCTCCTATGAGATATGTGTGAAGTAATATCATTTTAGTAACATATCTTTTAGCATTTTTGGATGCTTGAGACCATGTAGTATCATTTTATTGAACTACATTATTCTATATACTTTATGAGAAATATTTATGATATATATCCCTATCGGATATTATTTTGTAGCTCAAATTTCTTATTGTCTAATATAAGATTTGTCTATAATTGTCATTCTAGCTTAATGATTTATCTTTGTATTATTGATTAATACCATCCAAGTGGGAGAATGTTGGAAATAATAGTAGATTGGTATTAATCAATTATATTTTATCATTATCTGGCAATTTAAGATATGATGATAATCATATCTTATAATATCTTTATGATTATTTGAATGAGATTATAATAAGATTGACTCTGTGATGGGTTGAGTCAATCATAAAAAGCTCATTTGAGGGGTCTCTGCCTACCCTGGGGATTATAAATTTGTCATCCCATTAAGCAAATTAAAACAACAATACACATTCTCTAAAATAATCCCCTAGAAAGTAGGTAGTAAAATCCTCAAGAGTTCTTATTGAACTCATATCTCTACAATAATCATTCATAGGGTTTTTGTTCTTGAAGATCAAGAACTTCAATTCAATATATTTGAGGTACACAAATTCTCTTTCCTCTATCTTTTTATATTTAACTCTCTATACATACTATAATCTTGTATCTATTGATTAAAGATTTTTGGACATCCAACAGTAGCAAGAGGTGACACTAATTTTCTTTTGAATCCAAAAGAAAAGAATAAGCAAGTAGATTACTTTACTCTTTTGGTTTCTTATATTAATTTCTTTATTCAAATTTTACCTCTTGTCTCGCACGGACCACGTTTCTTGCATAGGCTGAAATCTTGGAGGCTTGGAGCGCTATTCTTGTTCTCTTCAGATTTTCACATGCATGTGTTCCTATGTTATTCCTTTCCTCCCTCTGGCTTCAAATTCTTTTGGTCTCTCTTTTATGAAGCTGGATATATGGCTAGCTAGTCAAGGTAAAAATCCTTTGATATTAAGAATAGTTTCATCATGGAGCAGAATCTCTTGTAAGAAAAAAAGCTTTGTAATGTAGCAGAGAGACAAAATGTCACATTCTAATTGTTTATCTATATTTTTGTTACTATCGCGTGATTAAATTCAATTTATACATAACATTTACAGGTACTTTAGTGTTGTGCAACCAAAGTATCATGTATAATATTTCTAGTTTTCATTATTAGACATACGAACACAACTCACTTCTTTCTCCTATTTTTTTCTTGGTTTTGGTAACCTATTAGTTCTGTTGTTTTAGCACATAATCATGTTTGCTCTGGAAAAATTTCAACAATCTAGAAAAGACATATATCTTATTTGGAGCATGGTCAACGAAATCGTGGCAAGAACCGGATATATATATATACATATACATATATATATATATATATATATGTTGAATTAAAGTTTTGAGAATGACTAATGTTCAGTTGATTAGCTTACATGTCTTTAATGGGCTATGAGTTTTGAATCATAGTCATCTGTAAGTAATTTGACAGGTTAAGTTATTCATATTTGTATAACTCTTGAGGATGCGCGCCATAGTGGTGTGACAAATATCACATGAGTGTGGGAGATGTGCATAATGAGAATATACGTTAGGATTCTCTCACAAAGTTGTGTTAAATACCACATGAGTGTATAAAACATGTAAAAGGAGAAGATGCATTAGTATTATCCCAAGAGATGTATAAAATACCACATGGGTGTGGGAAACACATGGGGAAGGAGAAGATGCATTAGAGGTCCCGCACATAGATGTGTGAAATAGCATATAGGTGTGGAAAACATGCAGAAGGAGAAGATGTACGACGGGTTCTCCTATAGAGCTATGTCAAATACCACTAGGTTGTGGGATATGCGTAGAAGAAGAAAATGCATGAGTTTCTCCCACAAGAGTTGTGTTAAATCCGACATTGGTGTGAGAGACACACAAAAGGAGAGATGCATCAAGAGTTTTTCCACAAAGTTTTGAGAAATCCTACGTGGATGTGAGAGACATGCTGAATTTGGTGTACAAGTCAATATATCCTTTCGTGGGAACCCGTACCCTAGAGAATCCTACGGGGGGCTCATTGTAAGGGAACAATTGGTCTTTGGATAGTCCTAGCTCCTTGAAAGTTCACCAATACAGAACGTCTGCTGAACTCCCTTGATCCACCAGTGTTTTCTGAACAATGCAATTAGCAATCTTGACACTAATTACCATAGGATCATCTTGTTTAGGATCTACAACGTGGAAGTCTTCATTTGTAAAAGTGATCTTTGACATTCTTGGTCGTGCATATGGGCAACCGAATTGATGGATCTGACTGTTTGGACGTGTCTCTTTCTCGCCAAGGAGGTGGATCCTCTTCCTACAAAGCCACCAACAATTGTGTTGATGATCTTCTTATCTTTATTTTGGCTATCTCTTCTTTCTCTTGACCAATTTCGGCTTCAACTTCTACGCATGTCTGTGCCGAGAATAGTTCCCTTGGTAGTGACTTTGTCTTGCTGGTGGTAGGTGACTATTGGTCCTGTAGACAAAGTCTTTGAGGTATCCCTACTTGATTAGGCCTTCTATCTTATCTCATAAGGTTGTGCATTCTTCGGTTGAATTCCCTTTGTTCCTATGATACCTACAGTGTTTAGTAGGATCAACCCCTCTAGGTGTATGTGCCCTTTTCAGCATGGTTAACAATTCGATTGCTAATGCTTGTTCTAATACTTTGGCCTTAGTGGTGTTGAGTGAATTGTACTAGGTGTACCTTGGTCCTCTAGATGGTCTGTCTAAATACAGATCCTTCTTGTTGCTGGGGTTGCCTTTTTCCTTATCTTTTCGTGAACTACTTGGGGCTTCAGTCTGGGCTTTTTGCTGAAAAATGATTAGTTTGTCTACTTCAATGAAAAGAGTGACTCTTTTTCGGAGTTCATATATGTCCATCGGGGGGAAGTTGATTAGGCCAGTAGCAAATTCTCCGGGTTGTAGATTAACCAAGAATGTGTGAAGTGATACATCAGGGGGTAAGTTCTTTATGGTCAGGGTGGCTCGGCCAAATTGATCTATGAAATCTCGGAGATGCTCATTTTTTTCTTATCGAATAGTGGCCAAGGCTGTTGACGTGAACTTGTGCGGCTGAGATGTAACGAATTGGGTTTCGAATCTCATGGACAACGTCTGGAAGTTATTGAAGGAATTCGACGGGGGCTAGATGAACCAACTCAGAGTTTGACCCTTAAGTGATATAGGGAAGATCTTGCATAAGGCTGTTTGATCCTTTGTGTACATCCTTACCTGCATCATGAAAGCAGCTAAATGGACATCTGGGTCTACAGTTCCATCATATTTTTCTAAGGCAACATGCTTCCAAATTTCTAGTAAAGGAATGCCCATGATTTTTGTCATGAAAGGGTGATGTGGTCGAACTTCTGATATCCTACTCATGCTTGGGGCATAAGGGGGCATAGTTTGGACTAGGGTGGGGATAGGGTGTATAGAGGGAGGTGTGAAGGGTGGGATGGTTTCAAATGGTATGGGAACTCTTTTAGAATTGATGGGGGATTTGGTTGAATGGGTTGGTTGTGGGATGGTTCCGTGGAGTGTCTTATAGATGGGCCGCTACAGGATGGGGTAGCAGATCCACCCTTATTGGACTCCCATTGCTTTTTCTTCCTACTGACTTTATCTTTCCAAAAGCTACCATTTCGGAATTGAACGTTCTCACGCCAAAATTCCTCAATCTCTTCTCTGAGTAACCTGAGGACTTTGGTTAAACTGTTTGAATCTATAACCTTGGGCTGCCAAGGTGTGTCTTCATTGTTTTGAGGTTGGTTGTGGGGTGCAACTCCATGACTCCTAGTGATGACCATTTCTTTGGAGTCTTGATTGTGGGATCTAATTTTACTTCGTGCCCCCACGGAAGGTGCCAAAATGTTCTTACCGAAAAGTACTTGAGTACGAATCACTATGAACTTTTCGAAATGTCCTTGATGAGCTTTGTCAAAATATCCTAGCACCTTCTGAAATAGAGAAAGGGGGAGAACCTGCAAGAGAGGACTCCGACGCTTAAGTCAGTAAATGAGCAAGATAGAGAAGGTGAAAAGAGGGTGAAGTGTAATAAATTTTCCTGAATGAGTAAATGACACGTGCCTCCTACCTTGTATTTATAGTAAAAAATGTACTTGTTACGTGACAATCATTACCTACTCACTTTGGTGTATTTCTTTTACCCCGTGTGTTTAGTTTTTATCCAGCAGGTACTTTCTTGACTCTGCTTAGCTTTATTGGGTATAATACTAATTAGTGATTATGCTAATTTATCCCCTTAGTTAATTTGGTCAACTGATTGATTATTTGCAGGAGTTCGGACTTCGGTGGGGCTGAAATCCTTTATTGAGACTTCTTTCCTCTTCTGGGAAAGGTTATACTATATTTCAAATTGCAGTTGTGCTGAAATCTGAAATCTCTTTATTGATGCTTTTATTCTGATCTGAAATCTTTCTATTCTTTTGTTTATGTATTTTTCGGTTTTTGACCATGCAAAATCCGAAATCTCTTGAAGGTATTTAAGTCTTGTTACCTGCTGATTATACAAGATGAAAATATAAAATTGTTTCACGTTGTTAATTTGCGCACAACATATTTTCTTAATCAATTATGAAACTATAATGCATATATTATTAAATAATTACCATGCGAAATTATTCTATACGGTATTTTCAATCGCAAATTAATATATAAAAATAGTTGATTGCAAATAAAATGTCATCAGACTCCTGTATTCAACTTTTTTTTTTTTTTTAACTTTTCTATCACACAAGTCATCTATCTAGCATTTTTTCTATTTCTATTTCTATTTTTTTATATTATATATGTAATGGAGGTTTTATATGAATACCATTAAACAAATTGTCACCATGTGCAAAGGAGGTGTGGTAATTGAAGCCAATGAAGTAAGCAACTGAAGAAATCATAACATTATGAAAGTACGTAGATTAAATATATATCGTAAATTGTGAAAATCATCTCTAATTAAATTGTTGCAAAAAAAAAAAACTGTAATTAAATCATAAAGATTATTATTAATCAGAATCATATAACGTGATCCAACATGTGTAAATTTTTTTCCTACCGGATTATGTGATATATAAGGACTTGGCTAATGGCTACCATCAGCATTTAGTATTTATAATTCGTGGTCCAAATTTTATTAAATCGTAACACTTTTCCCTCAAGAAAAAAATAATTACATTTTATCTTATTAATTTTAAAATCTATCAATTGATGTCCCTCCGTCAATACATAGCGTTGACTGTTATGTATGAAGTTTTTGACTGTCACGTTTAAGGTTTAGGATGACGATGTGACAGTTAATTAAGGTTAATTTTCATTTACTGTTGGAACTTCTTAGAATTGAATTTATCGCGACCTTGCGAACGTGAGGTGAGAAAAATTTGTTCTTACAATGCTGCTATGCGACGCTGCAAATGTGAGGTGAACATATTTCATTCTTGCGAAGCTGCGGGGAGGTTAGGGTTCTTCTTCTTCAAAGGTTGCTTCTTCTTCATTCTGGACTTCAAAGTTGAAGCTGAGAGTGTGAAGCTACACAGAGGTTAGATTCTTCTTCTTTGAAGGTTGCTTCTTCTTTGTTCTGGACTTCGAAGTTGAAGCTGAGAGTGCGAAGCTGTGCAAAGATTAGGGTTCTTCTTCAAAGGTTGATTCTTTCTGGACTTCGAAGCTGAGAGTGTGAAGCTAAGAGTGCAAAATAGTGACAAAGGTTGGCGACAAATGAAGGGAACACCTGATATTGGGTAAGGTAGGGCTGACGCACGTGGAAAAGATGGCTCGACAAATGTATCTAGGTAATCTTCTTTTGCTGACATCTTTGTTATAACATGTTTAGGGTTTAGGAGAAGTGGTCCCCATGCTTGTTTGGTGACACTTTTAAAAGAGTAAATTTTGTGGAAACATTTTTTAATTGCAATGACAGATGTAGTCTGCCATTTAGGGATTTTTCAGCAAAAAATTAAGAAAGTGACTTTTTAAAGAAACTAAATTTGTTTGTTTGACTTTCAGGCCAACCCAATTTCAGAAAATTCGTTTTAATATACATCATGGGGAGATTTTAATTCATGAACCAAATACCATGTATATGAATGAGTCATCTCACTAGAAGAATGGGGTTGAGATGTTGATGACATATCATTTATTGACATATGTAAGTTGATTAAAAATTTTGGTTATGTTGAATTTAGCAATTTGTGGTATAGACATCCTGAACTGCGTATTGCATATGGATTGTTCCCCTTAAAATGTGATGCTTATGTACTTAAGTTAGTTGAAGATGCTAAGAGATTTGTCATAATTGATTTGTATGTGAAACATGTTGTTGATGTGCCTATTCTATTTGAGGGGAAAGAAAAAGGAAGAGATGATCAATTTAATGGCTTTCAGAATGTGGAAGTGATTGACGTTGATGAGGTTGAAATGTAAGAGAGTGATCAAAATAGGAATCAATGTGCAGAAGCTGTAAAGAAGGGTAAAATTGGAGAAGATGAAGGAGATGATGAAAGTTTAAGGATGACTAAGAATGAAGATTGTGAATCTGAATCCAGTTTCAATGACAGTGAATGAGGAAGGTTGGGATTGGAGTAGCGTGTTACCTAAGGAATCATTTGTCAATAGCATTGACAACGAAGAGGGTAATGACAATCCTCTTAAAATTGTGGAGAAAGATATCTTATCAGAACTTGAAGATGAGGATGAAGACTCTGATGAGCTTGAAACTCTTTTGTATAGTGATGAAGAAAATGTGCGCAACAAAAAAAGTATCCAAAGTTTAAGCAAAGTGAAAATAATAATGATATTTATTTTGAGTTAGGTATGATATTCAATAAGAAGGAAAATGTTAGTCAAGCTGTCAAGACATTTGCAATAATTAGTAAAAAAAATTTGTCTTTTAAAAAATAATGTTCTAAAAGAGTAGTTGTGACTATACAAAGGGTTGCCCGTTTTACCTAAAGATGACTAAATCTCAACAAAATTCTTAATAGCAAGTTGTGATATTTGTCAACACTCACACTTGTGTTAGGACTTCTCTTAATAAGTAAGCCAAAATTGAATGGTTGTCTACAAGGTTTGTGCATTTGTTGAGAGATACTCCAGAAATAAAGACAAAATCACTGATTTCTTATGCCTTTGAGAAATGAGGGTGAAACTGAAACATCATGAAGCTTATATGACTAAACGTAGGGCATTGAAGAAGATGCACGAAAAGCTTCAAGAGATGAATATATATATTTGATGAGTTATGTAGAAGAACTGCTTAGAAGCAACCCTAATAATATAATTAAGATCAAATGTGGCTCAACAAATACAAGTTCTGAGTTTGAAAGAATGTACATTTGCCTAGAGGCATGTAAGGCTGCATTTGCTATCACATGTAGACCGTTGATTAAACTGGATGGGTGTTTTCTTAAGGGAAAATATGGAAGACACTTACTCACTACTATAGGAAAAGATGGTAATAATAAAATGTTACCAATTGCATGGTTCTTAGAGTTGTTACTTGCTGACCTTGATGGTATTCAGAAAAACAATTGAGCGTATATATCAAACCAACAAGAGGTATAAAAAAGAATTAGTTTATGTTTTTAGTCACTTATTTAATGTGTTTAATGCATTGTATTGTTGTTGATATACATTCTTTTTATAGGGATTGCATCAAGCATTAAGGGGATTACATGGAAGCAAAGTCAACCACAGGGTGTGTGTTAATCACTTATATGGAAATTGGAGGAAAATTCCTTGGTGTTGAATTGAAAGAGTTATTCTAGCAAGTTGCAAGAGCTACAACTGAGATTGATTTTAAGAGGCATATGAAACGTCTAAAAGAGAAGAATCATGATACGTGGCTCAGTTTCCAAAATGTTGACCATCCTATTTGGTCTAGGTATGTCTTTGACACATACACCAAGTGTGACCTACAAGTCAATAACATGTGTGAAAATTTTAATAGGTCCATCTTAGAATATAGGGACAAACCTATCATTATGTTGCTTGAGGGGATCAAGTTCTATATAACTAAGAGGATTGTTTGGTTAAGAGAGTGTATGTTAAGATATCCTAGTGTAATTTGTCCAAAAATCCAGTCAATTTTAGAGGAAAACAAGAAAGACGCCCAATATTGGACCCCAAACTGGGCAAGGGATTATTTGATGACATTGTTTGAGGTTTCTAGAAACTGGTCAAAGTATATTGTCAACTTGAGCCAGAGAAGTTGCTCTTGTAGAAAGTGGGATCTTAGTGGAATCTCGTGTTACCACACCATATTTTGTTTGTGGTCTATGAACCACAAGACAGAAGATTATATTACTGACTATTATAAGTAAGACATTTTGATTGGTCTAATTTAGTTTTAATGTCACTCACTCACCATTGTTAACTATTGTTGCTTGTCTATACTTGCAGGAAGATACATTTTTGGCTACATATTCTTACATTGTGAAACCATGTAATTGACCTAACCTTTGTCCATGTGATAGCAATGAACCCATTCTGCCACCTGTACTGAGAAGAGCACCTGGGAGGCCAAAAAAGAATAGGAACAAAGCCTAGTGATGAGCCCAAAAGCAGCACAATTTTGGGAAGGCAGTCAACAACTGTAGTGTACAATAGATGTGGGGCAGTTGGACATAATGTGAGAACTTGCAAAGCCACAACAATTGCAAACAAATTATTCCAAAAGGAGGCAATAAGGTATTTATTAACAAAGGAATTTGAACAGCTAAAATATTAAGTAATGGATAATTGTTCATGTTAGCTTTGATTTGAATTTGCAGGGAATTAAAAGTAAAAAATCAAAGGGTAAATCTGATGCAGTTAAGACTTCATTGATAGAAGCATGTGAAAGCAACTCATGTACACAACGGTCTATGTCACCAACATCTGCAACTCAATATGTGCCAATAACACCTCCATCAAGCCAACAATCAATGGTAGAAACTCAGTCAATGGTTGCAACTCAGTGAATGACACCAAGACATCTGCAAAGCCAAAAATCAAACACATATACTGCATGATCGATTAATAAAAAATGAAGATTTAGATAGTTAGTGTAGGATTTATTATGTACTGAATTTATGACAGATTTGGCATGTGGTGTATTGTTGGTCAAATTTGTATTCTGTACTAAACTTATGAGCACATTTGGTCAAATTTGACACTATGGTTGGAATGTGAGGTTGAATTTGGGCAAATTTCGAGTGGTGTATTCATGTTTTATATTGTCACTATGGCTGATTTAGATTTGACAGAATTTATGAGCACATTTGTTAAAATTTGACTTTTACTGGTTTGGCATGTTATGTATTACCGTGGTTTTTGGTTTGACATCTTGTGTATTTACTGTGACTTTTTTTATTGTCATTATGGCTGATTTGTAGCACCTAAAAGCAAAGTTCTAAAGTGTAGAACCTTGTTTGTAGCTTCCATAGCCTCAATGTTGTTTTAGTGTTAATATTTGTTGTTATTCACCTTCAATGCATATATGAAAAACTTGCTTATGACTACTAAACATGAAAAGCAGAAGCACTAACAATTTCAATATCATTATTTTGAAAATAAACTGAACTAAACAAATTAATCTAGTATCCTTTCTTTTTTTCTTTATTTTTCGCTGAGTGAACACAGTCTCGCTTGAGCGAAAATATTCCAAAGGCACCTCTTTGTTTTGCTCTTGATTCTCGCTCAAGCAACCTCAATCTCGCTCAAGCAAAAATATCAGAAGAAATTAATCTCATTTTTGTTGCATATTTCTCTCAAGCTAGCTTATTCTCGCTTGGGTGAAAATTTTCCAGAGACTCTTTTCTTTTTGCTTCAATTCTCACTTGAGTGTAAATATTCCAGAGACACCTATCTTTTTTGCTCTGATTCTCGCCCAGGAGAGCTAATCTTGCTTAAGCGAAAATATCAAAACAAATTGATCTCATTTTTTCAGCATATTTTGCTCAAACGAGCTTATTCTCGCTTGGGCAAAAATTTTCTAGAGACTCCTTTCTTTCTGCTTTGATTCTTGCCCAAACGAGCACTGTCTCACTTGAGTGAAAATGTTCTAGAGGCACCTATGTTTTTTGCCTTAATTCTTGCCCAAGTGAGCTCAATCTCACTTAAGCAAAAATATTAGAACAAATTGATATTGGTATTCCAAAAAGTGAGCTTTCATTTTCTCTTATGGCAATGCGAGGATATTGGTATGATGACAATCTGATCAAATTAAGTAGCATCATAGATTGTTTAAACTTTGTTGTCCATAATGGTTTGAAAGATTTATTAGGACATTTTCATGGCACAATATCTTATCTAACATTTATACTAATAGCTCCCATGATTCCACAATGTCCTATATAGTGGAAGTATATCTTTTAAATAAGCATATTTTTAAGCATGAGCGAAGTCTTTTACACATCAACGTAAGAACTTAGGATAGCAGGAGTCAACTACCTTTACAATAACTAAATTATGCACACTAAACCACATTTCAGTAGATTATGCTAGTCCATTTCATCAGCTTATGCACACTAAACCACATTCAGCAGATTACATGCTGGTCTATATAGACAAATCCTTGAACACTAAACCACATTATATAAAAAAAAGAAGTAAAAATCAATATCAAACAGAACCAAAAGAGTTGTGATCAACATTAATTTCATCCACCAAAAAATGGGTATACATTATCAACTTAGATTCCATAATATAACCTTCATCTACTAACTTAAAATAAACCCTAAAGCTATCAATTTCCCTTCCTAACAATTACAATGGCCAACCCACACAAGCAAACCAACCCATGTGTTCATGATCGTGTCTCCGAAGTACTTGATAATTCACTCACTTCTATTCCACTTTCGTAGTAAAAAACATTACTTTTTTAATCTCTCTTCTTGTTCGTCTCTTTGAGCATCAATATTTTACCCTGGACAATGAAGATTGAAGGATAGGGTAAATAGAGCTCTACGGGAGAATGTGAAGTTACTGTGAAAGAAATGGTAATTGATAATGTTGCTTGCAAACGTGGTAGTCAAAGGCTTCATACATAACATTCAACGTTATGCATTGACGGAGGGGCATCAATTGATAGATTTTAAAATTAGTGGGACAAAATGTGATTGTTTTATTCCTTGGACAAAAATGTCACGATTTGATAAAATTCGGAGACACAAATTATATTTAAGCCATAGTATTTATAGTTAGCTTGCTTCGCATGCTCATGCCTAAAGTGCATAGTTTCCTGAGAGTAAAACTTATTTTAGTATATAAAAACTAAAAAAATTATTTAATTACTGTTTTCTTAAAACAATTTCTGAAAACAATTCTAGTTTTTTAGTTTTTAAAAGCTAAAAAACAAGAACTTTCTAAATTAGTTTTACTTTTTAGTTTTTTATTTTTATTTTAAAAACTCGAAATACAATTAGAATATGCTGCTTTTTGTTTTTTATTAATAATATTTCCCTAAATATAAACAAACATTTTCATTTTTAGATTTTCAAAATAGTTTTTAAATAACATTTGCCAAATAAGTTTTCTTTTTTTCTTCTTCCAAAAAACAATTTTTAAAAATTATTTTTAAAAACCCCTTTCAAAAACTAAAAAATAAAATCAAACTAATTAAACCCTAAATTACTTTCTTGAAAATGCACGCATGTTGAGTTATAGAGACTAGAGGCATAACTTGTGGCTTGAAAGTTTGAAACTTGGGGCTTGATTGATTTAATTTTGTTTTTTAGTTTTTGAAAAAAAATTTTAAAAATATTTTTCAAAAACTGTTTTTGGAAAAAAAAGAAAAAAAACATGTTTGATAAATGTTATTTGAAAACTGTTTTGAAAATATAAAGATGGAAAACTTGTTCATATTTATTAAGTTTCATTAATAAAAAATAAACAAAAATATAATTTGATTTTATTTTGAGTTTTCAAAATATAAATACTAAAATACTAAAAATAATTTTATAAAACTTGTTAATTTATCTTGTATAATTCATGTAACACTTCGCGGATATAACATAGGTGAAGTAGAAGATCCAAAATTCAGAAAGCAAAAGCATTTTTTGATTTATTTTCTGAACAACTGTAAGGACCCAAGAGAAATGCAGAGAGCAAAAAAAGTTTCATAAAAAAAATGTGTTTGGTACTAACAAGAAGCAATAATTAATTGACAATTTGAA
Source organism: Psophocarpus tetragonolobus (assembly GCA_037954015.1). NCBI lineage: Eukaryota > Viridiplantae > Streptophyta > Magnoliopsida > Fabales > Fabaceae > Psophocarpus > Psophocarpus tetragonolobus. The sequence goes on along the minus strand of CM075688.1, from coordinate 19,132,627 downwards.
CCCATGGGAATCGCTTCACATATTTATTCACAACAGTCAATAAAAAAACAAAACATTTTAGTTTTTGGTAAAAGTACCTGGCTGCTACCCTCTATCTAAGTTGATTAATTGTGGAGACTGCGACAACTGAAGTTGAATACAAAGTTTGAATGATTCATCCGTCTTGCACAAAATCTATGTGTAAAGCTTTGGCGGGAGATGAAATTTGTAACTAGACATGTGGCCATTATTTCAAATTATATAAGGAAAGTGAAGTTAACATTCGAGAAAATATGTTTTCTTTTTATTAAACTGTTTTTATTTTTAAGTTTAGAAAATATATTTGTTTTTACTTTATATTTTTTATTTTAAAAAAATAATATTATTAAATTTAATAATTTTAAAACATTATAAATTATTTATATATAATTTAAAAATATATTTTTATATAATTACAATATTATTATTAAGTTATTATATAGTGTTAATTTTTGAAAATATTAAAAATAATTTTTTTCTAATTTTTTTTTTCAGTTGTTTTTTTTAAATGTTTTTAACGAAAATATTTTTAAATTATAACAAAATATATTTTTATTACTGATTTTTGTGTTTTCTAAAAATAAAAACAAAAAATGCCATAACAAACGCGAACTAAAGTTTTCAGATTCATGGTTTTTGTATGCAGTATAGGGTTATAACAAAGCTCAAAAGCTGTGTTTAGTTTCAAAAGAATAAATATAAGATATTTTTGGTAAAAGAAAAAAAAGTGAAAGATAAAGAAAAATATTTTTTTCTTATCTAAATTTATATTTATAATATGAGATAAATACTCGCGACAATGACAAAAAAATATTGTTAATTTAAACTTTCTAAGAGAAAAACTAATTAAAATTATTGGGAGATCAAACAATACCTTTCCTTCGTCTCTATTGATATAACTGTAACAAACTATATGTATAAGAAATGGCTCATCTTCATTTCTTTTTATTGATTTCTTCTATTTTCTATATATTTCTTATACTTTAAAAAAAGTTAATTAAATATATATGATATAATTTTTATAAAATTTACATTTATTTATTAAAAAACATAATAATAGAAGGATATAGAAAAAGAAAAGATAGAGAAGATGTTAACTCCTATATAGGAGTAAGTTTGATAATTGCTTATCTTGATTTAAAAAAAATAATTTAATTAAACAACACCTATATTTCATTAATTTTGTAATTAATTATCTATTTTTTTAATTAGGAACCTTTTTCTTTTCTATTTTTGCAGTTAGGTAGTTGAATTTCATATACAATAGCAATAAAAATAAAACTACAAGAGAAAAAAGTTCAGGTATCTTATTAAGAAAAAATTGAATATAATTACCAATATGAAACTTGTGCTACTTTCATTCTCCTTTTTATTTTTAAGTTTTTATTATAATAAATATTTTTATACCAATACTATTATCTATAAAAAGTAAGTAAAGAGTGAACTTTTTTCTATGATTTGAAAATTACTTTTTAAAATAATGTTTAAAGTTTTAATATTCTAGAATAATAATTTGTATTTGGAAAAGTAGTTTTCATAATATAATATCTCAAAATTATTTCGAAAAATATTTTTTGAAATACTGAAATGTTTTTTTTTAAAAAAAAATACTTTCTAAACCATATTTCTAAAACTTGAGATTTATATTTAAAAAAAATTCTTTTCGAAATATGAACTATCATTTCGAAAAGTACTCTATAATTATTCTTTTTTTTTCATTTCAAATGTATTCTTTGAAGTTCAAATTAGTTTAATTTATTAAAATATAATACAATTATTTATTACTTAATTTTAAAGATAACAAAATAGGTAATCTAATTCAGTCCAGCAAACAACTGTGAAAATAGATTGGGCAGCTTGGAAAGAAAGTTTACACAAGTTGGATTTTTCTAGTTTAGTTAGGCTTGGTAGCATATTATTATTAATGCAGGTCAAATTGATCGTTTTGCTTTATATCGTCTAAACTTAAATAAATTAAAAAATATAGATAATTTTGATTATAGACAGACAAGTTTCTTTATGTCTAACTTGATTCGATCTATCAAACCATGAATTAGTCATCAAATCCTACCATTTACTAGTTCTTCTTATTTAGTTACAAAAAATTAATAAACAAATATAAATAGTACAACAAAAAATAAATAATAAAAAATTATTAATAAATATTAACATGAATACTTTATTTTAAATACAAAAGTTAAAAAGTACCAAAAAAAAAAACCCACCACATTTCCATCCATTCAAATTGTGATAAACTCCAGTTAGTTAACTTCTCCAAATCACCAATATGGCTATTCATTATCTATCAAATAATATATTGGGCAAAAAATATTGTAGTAAAAATTAATTTTTTGAGATTATTTGATTTTAAAAAAACTATATCTCTTCTTTTATGTAATTTACAAGTTTTTCCACACAATTTTTGAAAAATTGCTTACTTTAATTTTATTTTTATATTTTGTCGACAAACTTTTTAAGTTTTTGTTCATTTTTCTTAGTTTTTAAAATAAAATACTTAAAATTATAGTAATAGGGGCAACATGCATATAAATTATTTTGAAATTTGGATGCGAAAATGCACAAAAATTTGAAAAATTGGTAATAATCTGAAAAAAAACTTGACTGATATAACATGCATGAAATTTATAGGTAGATGACAAAATTAAATATGTAAATTTTATAATTTGATAAAAAAATTCAGAAAAATGTGAGGAAAAAATGTAACTAATAGAGTGTTTTATATATTCTTGTTTATTTAACTTCAATTAATATAAAATAAAATAATTTTGATTCTTTTAAATAACAAAATTTAGAATTGCAATTGAGCTAGCGTTGATTTTTAAAGACTCAACTAAATAAATTATAATAAGATACCTAATTATCTTTTTCATTAATTCTGTTGCCATTTCTCCCTATTACACGCTCAACTCAGAGTGTCTAAAGATAATATTCCACAGTAGATTTATTTGAAATTATCATCAAAGTATCCCATTAATCATAAGTGTAAAGAAAAAGTATATAAATATTTATTTTTGCTATCCGTGGAGATTTTTTAATAGCAGGCTCCTTACTTGTTATTGGCCTCCTATCATTATCTCATTATCGCGTCCTTCGTGTGCGCGCAATAAATTGTGTTATTAGTGATGTCACTTATAAACCTTGACTTTTTAGTGACACATTTCAATAATTATATTTTTATATTTAATAGCTATTATTATTAATTGCGAATACTATAATATCTTCCTTTTCATCTGAGCTCAGGCTGATGTAAGTACAATGCAATAAATTAAGAGTGGGTGAATATCTATCTATACAATTTTATTAAATGGGTACATATAGAGTTCACATGCACATCAATTTTTATATCTCTCGTTTTACTGGTATTTATTTGAAGTATGTCAAAAACTGTTGCACTGGTGGAACACTATATTTTACCTACTTAAGTATATTTTACTTATTTGAAGTATGTCAATTAATAGCTATGTTAATTTGCAAATAAGAGCTTATGCAAATATCAGAACTGAACCTTTATAACCATAAAATTCTTAAAAGAGGGTTATTTGCGCACGTTAATATTTTTTCTCCAAAATATTATATCATTAGTAAATTTTTTACTTAATTTAGTTCCCTTTAATATTGTAATAATAATTCTCTTTTAAACTTAAAAGAAAATTATATAAATGAGTTCAATACATGCCTAATTCATTTCCGTGGCTAATAGTTTTACTTTATATCTGCAGCTACTATCTAATGTGCACGATGCATTTCCATACTGAAGAGCAGACATTGAAATTTTCAGATGTTTGTATTTTTTTTTTTATAAACTAAATGTATTGTTAAATTGATAAATTTTTTATTAGTGAAAGATTAGAACCTACAAGTTTTCTCTCCTAATTATTTACTTTGTGACCAACTTTATTGTTGTACACAATAATAATGTAATGTTTGAGATTGAATTATTATCTTTGGTTAAACTATGATCTACTTATATTATAATTCATAGTGTATTCTGTATTGATCTAAAGTACATTTATACATAATTATGTCAAGGCATAAAGTTTCGAAATTTAAAAGATACTTCAATGTTAAAGTCAATAACAAATTTTTTTAATGTCAGTATGTAATACATATTTATCTAATAATGTGACATCTGTATACTAACAAGGTTTAGGAAAATTATATTTCTCAACACGAGGTCCAACGCCTTACACAGAAAATATTATTTGTTTTGGTGTAGCAACAAGATAACTTTACTCAAGTTGACCCTTTGCTTCACTTTTAGGAATCTATACTTAAAGTGAAAGAGTTGATTCAGTTTAATAAATCAATGTTATTAAGGTCTATTTGGATTGAATGTCAGTCTATCTTTACTTTTAAAATACATTTTGAAAATAGAAATATATTTGATTAAAAGGTTAAAATTTTTATTTTTTAAGTTAATATTCTATTTATGATTTTAAATACATAGAATACTTTTAGGAAACTTTCTCTTATTACACTGAACACGTATGTGTTTTGGAATATTACAAAAATTCTCTTTAATTTTTTTTACTTTCATTTACACAAAAAATGTTGTTATACCAAAAGTGCTGAGACTAAAAGTAATGTAGAAAAAAAGGAATGATATATATAAAACGAAGACTAACCTCAAGGAGTTTGAGTAATTTACTCATTTATATTTAGCTGATAAAATAAAGTTTTCTACTTACAGTAAGTTTAATTTTTATTTTATTTTATAAGTCTTATATGTAAATAAAATATTATATCAAAATCAATAAAATGATTTAAAATATCAATAATAAAATGAATTCAGAGAACATCTTCTCTTCTTCCTTATGATATTAATTATTAAAAAGAGTAAATAACATTTATTTCTTCATTCATTACTTTATTTGTTTTTCTTCCTTTTGCTATGCTCCTTCTTTTCTATTTTATCTTTGACGACAAAATTGAATGATCTTTTTTATCTAATATGCGTTGTTTTTAATTTGATATGTAAATATGGGCTTTTATAAAAGATTAAATATAACTATTCAAGAAAAGTTAGTACTGTTGAAAGCATGTGAAGAGTTTAATTAACATATATCAACAAGATAAGTATTTTTATATTATTATTTAATTATGAAGTATTCTATATAACAAAAGAAACATTTTTATATGATTATATTATTAATTAATTATGTATTATAAGAAGATAAACATTTTTTGAAAAACTTTTTGTATTCCTCTAAAGAAATGTACTTGACCTTTTAACTAAGCTCACCCCTGAGGTGAATTGAATAGGTTACAGGTCGGGAAAGAAAGAAATGAAGGAGTAACTATTTTGATTAGGCGACATAAATTGCATGATTGGTTAGATAAGAACTAGAGTTAGGTGATTTTAAACTGATCCATGTTCCGAAATTGGACCATCTTAATTATTTATCTCTCTCCAATGTAAGAGGGGAAGAACAATATCTGACAAAAGTCACAACAAGTTTATCATTACACTAACACAAAACATTACTCACAACCGAGGAAGGACAGCATAACAGAGACAGACATGCGCCCATTAAAATGAACAGAGCACACTAACGAGTAAGACCTCAATTGTTTTGTTGCCAACAAAGAAAGAACCTTTTGCTTTTCTCTCTCTCTCTCTCCGAAAACGACAGATTCTCTCTCCGTTTCTGCCTTTTTACCTTCTTTCTTTCAAGAGAGATCGTGCTTCGTGTTCTTGGGGTTGTTCTTTGCACTCGCACTCGCACTCTCAGTGTTGGTGAGATGGGTATGTCGTCATGGCGGTGCTGCTGACAATGGCTCAGCCTCACAATGGCAACACCAACAACACTGCCGACCACCAATTCGTACTTCATGACTTTCTGGGTATGAAGCCCGCCGCCGATTCCCCCAAAACCGCCGCCGATGTCAGGTTATCGGAGCCCTCCGCCTCCACCTCCTCCGCCGGAGCACGTGGCCCCTTCTCCGCCACCTCCGACATCGCTTCCGGTGAGTGCCACTTTCTTCTTTCACTTTTTCTCTTTTTTTCTAATCAAAACAATAAAAGCCATAAAATTAAAAAAAAAAAAAGAAGTTTTTTTACAACGGGCATTACCCTTTGTTTAGAAAGAGATGGTTGTTCTGTTCTCTACTATCTCTTTCTCTTAGTGGGGTACCTTTCTGATGGATTGGTTTAGTGAGGTCAGTGTTGAGTTAGGTTAGTTCTGTTCTCTTTGTTTTCTTATACTTCCGAGTAACTGGATCCTCTCTCTCTCTCTATATTTTTTTAATTTCTTTTTCTTTTTAGCTTTTGTTTCTTCATGAATTCTATACTGTCTTAAATTTTTGTCAGCTGAAGGTTTTTCTTTTTTCTTCTGGCGTGTGAATATATTGTCTCGGTTTTTTCTGTATGGTGTTTGATTTGACTCTTGGTTTCTCTCTTCTATAAGTATGGTTTCATGTATTTTTGGTATGTTCTGTCTGATGTTTTCAAGAGAAAACTTTGGTATGTTGCGTCAACATTTGTGCATTGTGCGATAATGATGATACGGGGTTAGGTTTTTATCACAATTATTGCTATTATATGGTATCCCTATTCGTTTCTTGACCTTTTTTATCTAATGGCTGTTCTTAGTTTTTTTATTTTTAATTGTTGAAAATACAAAATATTTATGGAAGTTTCTATTATCTGGTAAGGGTTTTAGTTTCTATGATGTAATGTTTTCCACCTCGTCAATTTGGTAGAGAAACAGGTTGGAAATCATCTTGAGGGAGTTCCATTCTATGGCCCGAGGAGTGATTTTTCTGGCACGGAGATAAGTAACAGATTAGTGGGAAACAAGAGAAGTAATTCTGATTCCGCTTTTATGGGTTCCTCCCGAGATGCCTTTCAAATGGTCCCTGATTCCTTTCAAAATTCACATTTGATGAAGGTGGCTTTGAGTTATTGCTTAATTATTCTTCTTCAACGTTGACAATGACCAAAATGGAAAAATACACTTGTTTTTGTCTTCTTTGCTTTGGTATATTGAGTTCTCATTTTATACAGGTCCTCCGGAATGTGACTGGAGGAGAGAGGTCTAGAAGATCCAATGATGATGAAGTGTTACTCGGTATGCAGTCAATGAAGCCTTCTTCTTCTCAGATATTTCAGCCTCCCACCAGCAATAAGATTGAGGCCAATAAGTGGGAACGATCTATTCTCATGAATGTTGGCCCTTCCATGCAGCATCCACCACGTGGAGGGCAATTAGCACCGTTTATGCACCAAATGGCTTCAAGCAAGATTAGGGATACCAATACTGGCCCTTCATTCATTTCTCAGTCAGCTGCTGATGAAGGATCTAGAACTGGAATCAAGGGCCCTGGAATTTTAAGTTCTATAAATGCAGCTGCTACAGCCACTGAGAAAACTCCATCTGCAGTGATGCTTGGTGGCATCAGGCAAAAGCCTGGAACTAATATAATAGAATCATCCACACCTCCTAGGTAAATCTTTCTTATAAATACAGTTTCTCAATTCACTGTGGTTCTTTTTTATTTTCTTGCTCCCTTTTACCTCAAAAAAGGGAGAAATTGCTTGACGTCATGCACTTGGTATTGACAGCAGTCAACATGGACTAACTTCTGCCAGCGGCCAGATGACTATTTTTTACGGAGGCCAAGCTCATGTTTTTGATGATGTCCACCCTCATAAGGTTTTGACTTTTACTTGTTAGCATGACATATTTGTTTATTCCGTTCAGTGAAATAACAACAACAATGACAATAACATTATCCCCCCGTGTGATGTTAGTTACATAGATCAACTGATGCCATTGGCCTTGGTTAGAAACCAAATTCTCAGGAGATATTATTTACCATGGGATCTCTTTTAATAATTTCCTCCAATGTCTTTTTTGGTTTCCTTCTACCCCTTTTCAAGGCTAAAATCCATGCAATTTGACTTTGTTCTCCTCACTAATGTCTTTAGTGGCCTTCTTTGCTTGTGTTTATACTTTATACCATCTTAACCAATTTTCTTTTATCTTCTCCTTGGTAGGTGCCACACCAATATATTTTCCTATTCAACCATTTTTGTATCCTATCTTTTCATGGTGACAACAAATCCTTCTTTACTTTTGCATTTATGTTAGTCTAATATTTTCCTCTTGTTGTCCCTTTAAAGCCCAATACTCACTACCAGAGCATCTTTGATTGCATAATAGTATGATAAAACTTCCCTTTGAGGTTGAGAATTATTTTATGGTCACAATTTTTTTTCTGTTTTAATCACCCAAGTTGTATACTATGTGTGACATCTTCATTAATTTCCCTATCATTTTGTAATATTGAAGCTTTTATTTTTTGACTAGGACAGCTTAAGCTTTTGGGTTTGTTAGTTCATGACATGATATTGGTGCCCAAATGACTTAGTGGTTTAGAGTTTGATCCTTGCTGCAATACTCTTCTAATAAAAAGGTTGACTTTCAGGACAAGTTTGGTAGGTTTGTGCATTCCATGCTTTGCGGTCAAAGGGTTCTTGTTGGCTTATGTGTATTATAGATGTCTTATAAAACCAGTCATCTGTCCTCACTTTCTAGTTACTGCTTTAAGCTTTTGGGATTTAGTTTATGATGATGGTTTCCTCATTGACGTGATTCAACAATAACTTCTGGTAAGAGTGAGACCATTTCAAATCCATATTTAAGCACTCATTGGAACTTATACTATCATTCTGATCTAGCTGAGAAGCATGTGTTGACATTTAAGAGTTGATTTCCTTACAACATTTATGTGTTAGTTTCTAAAACCTATTTTACCTAGACAATTGCAAAATCTAGTGTTATTTTTGAACCCATAATTGCTGATAGATAGGACTTAATAGCTACAAATAATGCTGTGGAGCATATAATTCTGGTCTGAGCAGCTCTGTCCACTATCCAAGATTGATAACTATGTATTAAGAGTTTATTTACAAGAATAAATAGGGTTTATTGTTTTGTCATTTGTAAGATATCCAGCACACTTCAAGTAATGTTAATATATCCTTCCTCAACTAAATCCATGAAGTTCATCATGGTATCTTTTGAATTTGAAAAAGTTTTAGTTCTTTGCTAGGAAAATTCTGCTGATGATTATTACATCAGTCTTGTTTTCCTTGGTTACCAACTTTTTAAGCTTCTTTTAAGTTTTAAATATTACACTAATAACCCCTATATGTATTTTAAAATGTTACATTAATACCCCTCTCAAACCTCAGTGAAAGTAATGGTAAAAAAAGGAGGTATATATGTGTAATTACACAAAACTTTAAGGGGTGTTACTGTAATTTTGTCTAAAAATAATGTAGATAGACCTCTGCATTGTCCACCCTTGAGGTCTGAATGGCTCTTGGATGAGAGGGTGTGTTAATGATTAAATATAGTATGAAACCATTCATGTGCCTTCGCATAATAGCTTAAGCTTTGCCTTTTGGGACACTTAATTTATAACAATATACTCTGTCCTGAAATTATATTTTAGCAACAATGGAATGCAGTTATGGGATCCCTTAATTGCCTTGAGTTCCAAATTTGTTTTGCATTTACTGCAGCTGCGCATCAATTTTTTTCTGTGACCTGCTTATAATGTGGATTAATTTTATTGAGCTAATCTGTTTGCTTCTATAAATCTCTTTTCATTTATACTTTTATAGAAGTATGTTATGAACATTTATCAGAAAAGTAACCTTAACTGTGGTCACCCTTAGCCCACCTTAGCTGTGGTGGTGGTAGATGTAGGCAAAGGGGGGTGTGTTGAAGTCCTAAATTGACTAAAGACAAATAGTGCCAAGATAGAGTATATAAGTGAGGAGCATCCTCGCCTTAAAAATAAGTTTTGTAAGGTCAAGTTAGACCGAAAACTCACATTTTACATAGTATAATCCAACCCAATGTGGCTTGTTGAATATGGTCCAACCCAACTTTTTTTTAATTGGAAAGAGTTTGGTTGATTGGGTTAGTTTGGTTAGTCTGAACTGTGGGCGACCCTAATCAAAATACAGTGAGAATCTGTTAATTGTTCTACCCTTAATTCTAACTTGGTTTGCTTTTCTGTGGAGTTATTATTCTTCTCTATATCTGTGACAAACTTGTAGATAATGTATACAACGGCAGCAAATCACCATCAAGCCTTTTCCTACTGTGTCAAGTTGACTAACATAACCACATGGATCAATTGATGAAAAACCATTTTTTCAGTAGAAGGGCAAAATCTGTTTCTCTCCTAACGTTTTCCTTCCTAGGTCTTCCTATGTCAGTTTGCGTAATAGCTAGATATGCATATCAAGTATGAGCAAGCTATGATGTTCTTGCAAATTTCCAAGTGCATATAGGTTGGCTTGGCATCCAATGCCTCAAGATAAAATAGGATTTGTTTTATTTTTCACTCTGTTGGGTCATTCCACTGATCTGAAATTTATATGCGTGCTAAATTAAGCAGTATGGTTGTGTTTTATCATGACGTCTGCGTGCTCTCTGATGCATGCAGGCAGATGTCATAATGGCGTTGGCTGGGTCAAATGGTGGATCTTGGTCCACTGCATTCTCACCTAAATCTGTTGTAAAGATGGTTAATGAAGGTAACTTTCACAGTGGAGAAAATGAAACAGGTGGAGTGAGTAATGTGGCATTCCCACAGGAGCTTCATGGGAAATTGTCTATTACTGGCAGTTCTAGCCATGCCATTGGGCCTGGTGATCGAGTAATTACTCCAGCAGGTAATCCTCCAACACAGTACCTGGTTTGATTTGGCTACATTCTATTGTCATAGCTCTCAATAGCGTTGTTTATAAAAATAACGGTACTTTTACCTCATAACAGTAGAATGCTGAACACTCCAATGTCATCTTTCTGTTGACCTTATAGCCACAGGTCTTGCACTCTAAATTTTCTAGAACATCTTTCATATTCTTGCTTATAAACCTTGCATAAACCAACTCAAAATGTTTTCATGATTTTGGTTGTGACATGATCCTTAGGATTATGCTTCCCTTCTTTAGTTCGAAGTTTCATATCCTATAAGGAAGTATATGTAGGGGTTCACTCGTTTTTAGCCATTGGATATGGTGTGAAATTTTGAAAACTAAGCGGCGTAACAATTTTATGGGATGATCTTAAAATCTTATTGTATCTTTTTATAATTGATAGTTTTATTTAATTTTCTGTAATATTAGATTTTTTTTTGTTGATCCTCCTAATAGGAGTTGAAGACAGTGTCGGGAGGGGGGTTATAACAAGTTACGCACGTTGTTCAACCAACTGAGCTAAACTCCCTTAACTTCTGTAATATTAGACGATGACACTTGTAGGATCATTATTCAGTTGTGAGCATCTTTTAAGTTGTATTAATGTTTCCGGCTTACCTATTATCATGATATCATCAATGAAAAATATAGAAGTTGTTATTTTTATCTTCTTTGTAGCTTTTTAATGGTAGATTCTATGAGTAGTGGTAGAATAATTACTTTGAGCCTAACAAATGTTTCTTTCATTAGCTTAGTTTGCTCCCTCACCAACTTCCACCTTCATGGAACATAACCTTCAAGTTATTTTTCAAAAATTAAATGCCTTCCAAACCCAACTCAACCAAGAAGAAATACAAAATGGTCACCTCACTATTCATGCAAATCATGAATAACCATATTTTTATAGACAAATGTTAGTTGTTAGTGTATTAGTTTTGTTAGTGTATTAGTTTTGTTAGTGGAGGGATTCGAACGCACAACCTTTTCCTTCCCATCTCTTTACATATAGACTTTTGCCACCGTGAATACCCATTTGATGTCTCACATCCACCATTTCTAGTATAATGACACATATCTCCTCTCTTAAACTTCAACATCAGGCACCGCAACTGCTGCTGCCACCCCTGCCACTGCACTTGCGGCAACAACAGCAATTGCTATCTCCCCTACCACCCCTACTGTCATCGCACACAACAAATCCCTATCACCAATCTCAATCGTCTCCCCTTCCCTATCACCACCGCCTGACCCCAACTTATTTTTCAATTTTACATCAGGATTGTTACTTCTCGAGACCCAAAACCCTCAATCTCTTCCCTCCACAAAAGCTTCAATATGTAGGCCACAAAACCATTTTCAAAAATTACTTGCACAGCCACCCAGATGCATCAATCTCCATTTTACATCTGCATCATGTATTTCAAATCCACCCTTATCAACGGTGCCATGTGTCTCTTCCATAGTAAGCCATATGTCTTCCTTTGCCTCGGAATCCCGTACCTCTGCACTCCCTGGCCATTCATATTTTTTGGTGACTTTTCCTAACAAACCTCATCACATAGCTTCTAAACCATTGGATTCTCCCTTTTACAATAACATGCAATCCCAACCCTCCATTCAAAATACTAATTACACTTTTTCACAAAGGGTGCGCGTTCCCGGTATCCCCACAACTACGTCACCCATTTCATTTATAACCCGTTACAAAAAAATCTCAATCATCAAAACTTAAAGACAATTAACATACCTTTTCTTTTCTCACTTGCAACAAAACATGATAGCAGTTCACTTTGGCCATCAGCTTGGTACAATTCTTGTATTTCCCCTCCAAATAGTTCTTTCATCAACAATTTTAATACCTCACGACCTAACTTCCAAAACAATGCCAATTTCGTGATCTCACTCTTCATTTCCAAACATTTTCCTGATATCAAATACCAACCATTTAAAATTAATACAGTGTATCTTGCATTTCTTCTTAGTATCTTGAGGACAAGGTTCTCACCCAACTCGACTATGAGCCTTGAGAGGTCCAAAAGAAGGAAAATTAAATGACTTAAAAATGTTATAGGATGGTCTTAAAATATTATTGTTAGTTTTATTTTAATTTCCTATGATACTAAAATATTATAGCATTGTTTTTAATTTTGTTCCTCAATCTCTTTATGCTGCCTATGCTAAGGACTTGAGTTGTATTTTGCATTCTAATAGTAATTAATTTTCTGGTTGGGCATCACCTATACCATTCACAAAAAAAAAAAAAAAGATGATAATACTTACAGGATTATTATTTAGTAGTTGGTATTTTAAGGTTATAGATGTGTACTCTTCCTTACCTATCACAATGAAAAAATTATCAAGTTGTCATTTTTTATCTTTGAAGAAATATTGGTAGAATAACCACTTTGCTTCCTATCATAAGCACTCTAACAGCCCATCTTTTCAACTAGTCAATTTGTTTCTGAATGACATTACTGAATAACTGGTAATAGGAGCACATCAAGGAAGCGTTTTTGCTAAAGATACAAGAAATTCGGTCCAACAAGCAGATCCTAGTTCTGAAGACAAAAGAGCACAGTGATAGAGTTTGAGGCTGAAAAGTTTTGTGTTCCTAATCCTATTTATTGGAAGGCTTATCCTGATTCCCGTTCGGATATATATGATTCACTTTGTCAAATTTTCTTCAGATCTTTCAACTTCATCCCCTTCCCAATTCGGTCTTTTCTTCCCCCTTTTTCAATGTATGTATGGAGCAAGAGTAGGATGATTGTTTTAAAAGCCTAATAGATAATTTATAAAGTGCTTTCAACGTTAGAAATATCTTTATTGCAGTTTCTAAACAGTTTACTTGTTAGAAGTAGTTCTTTTATGATATATTAGTTATGCGATTAATGGGGTATTCTTGTGCATCCATTCAAACACTATTAAAAGATAACCGAAGACGACGAAAAGAGGTGAAAATTTGGTTTTGGTTTGACTTGTAATCATTGTACACTGGACTGCTATCTATGTACACATGCACAGATCAAAACTGAAGATTTAACTTTATCTAACTGTAAGGTCTAGGGTGAGATAATTAGTAACCTAACTCATGTCTTAATTCTCTAATCCGTATCCGCTGACAGCCACCTTTCGTTAAAAGACTATGAATTGGTAATGGGTAAAGTACAAAAGGTATAATTTTTTCATATAGTATTTTGTGATATAGGCTTCTTTCAATTATTGGTTCTCAACTATTTGTTCACAAGCTAGATGAAAATTTTGCATCTATTTCCGATCACATTGGTTTCACATTTTTTTTATTTTAATTATTAAAAATGTTTATCAAAATGTTATTTTTTATTTTCAAATGTGTTATTAAAAATGTTTATCAAAATGTTATTTTTTATTTTCAAATGTTTATATTTTTTTATACAAATATTTGAAAATGAAAATAAGGTAGCGTTTTTATAATCTGCATAAAAAATTAGAAATAAAAAACTTTATCTCTTTTCTCTTTCTTCAACTAAAAAAGGCTAAAAAACACATGTAGGGAATTTTTACAAAGTATATATGAAAGTAGAAAGTTTTAAAAAATATTTGTTAAAGTATGCTTTATTTTTCTGCTATTTTTTTAAAAATCTTTTTTCTTGCTTGAGTGGAGCGAGTTGGCGTAGCTAATGATGTATTTGTTCTATATTGGTGAAGCCAATTTACTTGCGTCAACCACTTTATTTTTTCTTTTTTTGTTTCTTGTACAGACGTAACTCTGGTTAGGCAATTTATGCTGAATTATTTTTTCACAATTAAACTAGTTGTGGTAAGTCAATGTTTATTTAATTTTTTCTTTTACATGCAGAAGTGATGTAAACTCAAATTAGGATACTTGTGCAGTATTTTTTTATACAATTAAATTAGTTGTGTTAACACAACATGGACAAGTAATTTTTTTTTCTTTTATTTGTATAAAAGGTGCCAAAGGGAAATCTAGAGAGAAAAAAGAATTCAGATGTGTGTTTAATAGTGAAACTAGAGACCTTTTATACAGTGGTATGAGTTTGCACCTCATAATGAATATAGTGGTTGCAAATATAAATTATAATAAAAAAGATTAAATATAATAAATTGTGTGATTACAAATTAATTATATTTAATACATAATAAAGACTATAATTAATATGTAATAAAATTGACCAATAACTATAAACATTTTAATGCGTTTTTAAAATCACACGTTACAAATTAATTTGTCCATTGTAATACTCAAATTTCCAACATTCCCCCACATATTAACAAAGGCAAATAAAACTATTGAAAAGAACAAATCTCTGGTCAGGTTCTCAAATGAGATATTGTATAAACCTAGTGTAACTATGCTATATGAACCAGACCTAGACTAGTAGTACTTATCACACAGTGCAATTAGTATAGCGATACTATATGAACAAAAAACATGTGACATATGATAATGGTTTACTGATCATAATATACCTCCACAATCTTTTGCTGTTTTAGCTGTGTTGCACGTTTAGGCCATGCACCTTGCTCGGTATTCATGAGTGCTCTAGAGATTTGCCAAGATCTCATACAAGAGCCTCCCTATTTGACACTTATTTAGGTAATTTCATCAAGTGTATGCTGCAAATCATACACCACCTATAAGGGATATGTAATTCACTAAAAACTTTATAAAATGGCAAACTTTCTCATAAAACTTGACTATAAAGTTTAACCTCTCATTAATGCAATGTCTACCTAGCACTTTCTCACATCATACGAAGGGACTAAAAAACGAATTAATTGATATCAATTTTAGTGCTAACAGAACTGAAAAATGACTTGTTCTTACCCATATGAACCTTCTTCATGGGATCTTTAATCACAAATGTTGGCTTACCATCATTGTATGTTTTCAAGTGGCTTAAGTCTCATTCATCTCGATGTTTCTAATATCATTTTTCTTCTTAGGAGTTTTGTTAGAGGATATGCTAAGTTTCCTTTTTGACTTTACAAAATCCATGGAAATTATTCCATCCTTTAACAACTGCTTTATCATGTTATGTCTCAATTGTATATGTCTATTCTTACCATTGTAAGTTTTATTTTTGCTACATCTATTGCTGATTATGAATCAAAGTTTATAAACAGTGATGACGTAGGTTTCATTCCTAAATGAATGTTAGCCAAGAATTTTTTCAACCACTTAGCCTCAGTGCCAACCATTTCTAGAGCAACACACTTGTATTCCATTGTTGATCTAGATATAATGGTTTGTCTGACTGATCTCCATGTACTTGCACCACCACCAAGTGTAAATACATAGCCATTAGTGATTTGTCTCATGTGAATCAAAGATTCAGTTAGTGTCCTCGTGCCCTTCCAATACAGAGGGAAATCCAATGTATTCAATACCATATAGTTCATGGTACCTCTCAAATACCTCATGAGTCTAGCAAGTGCTTCCCAGTGATCCTAATCACGATTATGAGTGTATATACTCAATTTCCCTCCCTAAACCCTAAACCATATAGTTCATGGTACCTCTCAAATGCCTCATGAGTCTAGCAAGTGCTTCCCAGTGATCCTAATCACGATTATAAGTGTATATGCTCAATTTACCTTTTGCATAGGTTATATCCGGTATTGAAAAATTCATCAAGTGTAGTAAGCTCCCAATAATATGGGCATATTGCGTTTGAGAAACCGGTTATCCTCTATTTTTCATTCGTTAAGGGTTAGCGCATAAGGGGTACTCACAGATTTACAATCATAATAGTCAAACTTCCTAAGAAGTTTCTCCATATATTATTCTCAGGATAAAATTATATTATCTCACTTTCTTATGACTTTAGCTCCTAAAATAACACTTGGTTTACCCATATCTTTCATATCAAACTTGAATGCTAAAAAAGATTTAGTTTCAAAAACTATATCATTGCATGTACCAAAACACATGTCATATTCAACATTCACAAGTTTTGTGTACAGACATCTATTAACATCACTAGAACAAAAACCATCAGCAAGTACATCACTAATGTGTAAAATCATATTAGGTCCTATTTTCTTTCTCTTAGTATCAGGTATCATAACCTTAGGTAGGCACCCCCACACTTTAAGATATCTCACATTTTCTACTTTGTTTATCATGCAAGTTGATTAGGCCTAGTCGATATAATTTAATAACATATGAGGAATTAACATGTTTTAATATAACATGTCAAATATCATATGAATCAATCATATAAGCATAATAAGCAAATGTCTTATTATCATTAATAAATTAAAATATTAAGTACAAAGAGACCCTGATCACAATAACACTTTCCTACAAACACATTGTTTTTTGTGATGAAAATTTGATCATACTCAAAAGTCATTTTTATCCCAACATTTCCTAACAGTGTCATAGAGATTAAGTTTACTCTAATGGTAGGCACATGAAGAACATCACCTAGAGCCAGTGTTTTTTCAGATATGAGTTTTAAAAGAGTTTTTCCTTTCCCCAAACTGGAGTAGATCCAAAATCACCAAGTAAAAATTGTTCTTCTTCATCTTCCACTGGAGTGTAGGAGGAAAATACATTTATATTATTAGCACATATGTGTCTGGTAGCCCAAAGTGTAGCACCCATTTACTCACATTTGTCACAATATTTATCAAAGAATGACCGCAACAAAATTATCATCTCTTTCAACCAACTTAACCTTAGGCTTAAGATGATTGAAATTTCTCACAGGTATTTTTGTCTCTTCAAAAAAATAATTATTTTTATTAAATGTGAGGTTCAAAACTGCATATGAGATATGAGAATTATTAGTGTGATAAGTTTTATAAGCGTACCTTTTTTACGCATAATTTGACCTTGCTCTTTTCTGTGTAAATTTTTGTAGATGTCCAACAATGATCTGACATCAATGTGTTCCTACAAGCACCGAAAATTCTACCCAGCAAAAACCTCAATTTTGGAGACATCGGACAAAGGTGCATTGGACCTCAAGTGCAAGATTGACAGTCTAGTAGGCAGCAACAAAGTTGAATTTGTCAGCGATAGATCTTTTAGATTGTTGATAACTCTAGTGTAAAAGTGATCTTCTTGGCAAGTGCTGAGCACTGTCCTAAAAGACTTATCCGAGTAAACTTGAAAGTGTCCGGGAATACAACATGAACCTTTCACTAATATTTTGAGGCTACAGAACAAAAAAATAAACATGAGAAACAAAGGGAAAACCAAAGAGAAAAGAGCACAGCGTTTTGAGTTTGCACCTTATAATAAAGATCAAAATCAAATTTTTATATAAAACTTAATATACAAAAATTAAAAAAAAAACACTAAAATATAATGAAGGAAAACTAACATTTAACTATTTTTTAACTCACTTCACTTAAGGAAACGTGTTTCGTGTTTAAATATCTAAGTGGTATGTCAATTTTCTTGATTGGTGTGTTGAAGTAATCGAGTTTTATCAACTAAAATCAATTCATGAGACTTGACTATACTTTTTGACACATCGACAGGTTCATGTTCTAGTTTATTTTTAATATATATTATTGTTAACTATAAAATAATGATGTTTTTATTACATTTAAATAACAATGGCTTATAAATGAATATTTGATATTTCACATAATTTTAACATAATTCAAAATGATGTATCAAAATTTTCCTTTTAATTTACTCTTTGCTATAGTTTATTATTGGCAAAACATCTTTTCTGAGTAAATCACCTACAAAAAAATACATAAATTATTATCATTAAAAATGCTTCCTTCAAACTTTTAGTGTTGAAAAATTACAAACTATAAGTGTATTGTGTATAACATAATATTAATTTATAAAAAGACTTTTTTTATTATTAAATGTGTACCTTATATTTTATTTTATTTATCATAATAAGACTTTTTTTATTAAATGTGTACCTTATATTTTATTTTATTTATCATAATATCTTTTATCTTTAAATATGAAAAAATATTATGACAAATAAAAATGGCATGTGTATGTTATGAAGAGACCTAAGATGGTCCTTTTGTCCAACCCTTTTTGTTTGGTATGCTGATCGAAGGAGGAGCTTCTCTAATAGTCGTCCACTTTACCATTCTCGTCTTGCTTTATATATTAATATTAGAGTTTAATTTATATATATATATATATATATATATATATATATATATATTTATTTTGACAGTATAAATTTTTTTATACTATCCATGTATACCAATTAAACTCTTAATATTATTCTCTCTTCAACCTTTTATGAAACTAGCAATCTTAATGGAAAATTCACAATTTTTTTTTTCACTAAAATGTTTTATTTTTTCTAAACTATATTTTTAATTAACCATAAACTAATTTGACATTATCAATTGGTATAAAACAGATGAAGGATTACAATCATACTTATTACACATGATTATTTTATTTAACTCTTTGATAACGTATAACTTGGTTATTAACATGATTATTATTTTATCAATTGATTTTTTAATCAGAGATATAGAAAAAATTAAAAAGTACATGAATAATTTTATCAACGCTAAAATTTTTGTTTATGTACTAAAATTAAACTAGAGTTTAATTGATATACACTGTCAGTGTAAAGATCTTTATACTGACGTTCAATCACAACTCTTCATTCATACTATTAGTATTTTAAAAATCATATAATTAAACTAAAGTTATGATTGAACGTTAGTGTAAAAAATATTTTATACTAAAAATATATACCAGTTAAACTCATTAAATTATATGTGGGAGTTATGACTTAGGTCACTCTTTAATATGAATATCACATTCAATCACACAATTTGATGGTTTGGAAAGGTATATAAATCACAAAGTCATAAGCGGAGATAGAGGAAAAATCAAGATGATCATTGACTAAATGAAATTTGTTTCCTTTCAAAATTGTCCAATTTTCTTTTAACCCATTAGCCTTCGAAGCCTTGGTTATCATCTCTTCAACCCAGGACTGACCATATTTATATAATAAATAAACTTAAACATATGCATTTAGTTCTTAATTTAGACTGTTTATGATATTTTTAACATAATTGTTTACATAAAATTTTAAAATTATAAAAATTTACGTTTAATCTTCCGAAAACAAAATACATTAATTTTATTGAATACATCCAGTACAGATGAATAAAATTTGAAATTAATATTTAAAATTTAGAGTTAAAAAGTGATTTAGATGGTTAGAAAAGAAATGATGATAAGAAAGATCACAACTTCCATATCAAAATTAACATTCTAACATTTACTAATACATGGACCGATAAAAAGATATTTTAAATCTTAAAATATATTTTAGTTTAATATTTTGAGAGATGTTTAAACTCAACATATATAATATAATATAATATAATATAATATAACATAATATAATATAATATAATATAATATAATATAATATAATATAATATAATATAATATAATATAATATAATATAATATAATATAATATAATATAATATAATATAATATAATATAATATAATATAATATAATATAAATCACCTATCAAATAAATTTTAAAACATGTCTTGTTTAGAGAAGCTTTAACTAGGAAAAGAAAATTAGTACCCTAGTGGGTGCTAATAGCTAAAAAGGCATTAATTATGTTATACAATATGTGATTAATTAGAATTTTTACAGAAAAGAAAAAAGCCTATATACTATATATTTATTTTCAACCCTAAACGTCAGCTATCCTCCGTTTATGCTATTCTTCCATTAAAATTTTAAATACAGATAAGTAATAAATTCTTTTATTTTATATATTACCAAGATAAAATTTTAAATTTGATAAGAGAACAACACTAACAAGATAAGGTATTGTATATAAATTTTGTTCATAGTCAAATTATTTTTTATAAGCTCAATATAATTATATAAGTAGAATAAATATTTTTCGTTTTAAGTTTTTTATATCTCGTCTAATATGTTTCCTTTCCTGATCTGTATATTTTATATAAAGAGAATATCACTTACACACTATCAATGTAAAAAAGTTTTACACTGACACTTAATCACAACCCACCCTTTATGTATGTTAAGTTTGTTCACTGTATCAATTAATACTTTAAAGGTCATTTAAATAAAAGATTGTGATTAACCGCCAGTGTAAAACTCTTCTACACTGGTAGTGTATAGGTGTTAAACTCTTATATAAATTGATTATAAAAGAGAAAAAATCAGTACAATAATAATAAGATAATTATCTTTATATAATATTATTCAATCATATTTCTTTTATGTGACTTTTAAAGTACGAATAAGTAAACTCAAAAAATTTATTATGAATAAAGGATTGTGATTCAATGTCAGTGTAAAAGTCTTTTGTACTGAAAGTGTATACCAATTAAACTCATATATATATATATATATATATATATATTTATTGAAAATATTCATAGAGAGATTATAAAATGCCTCTTAATTAATGTTTTGGATTGCTTGTATTTATGGAAAATAATTAATTATATATATTGAAATTGGATAAGAGTACTATAAATTATAATTAAAACTTGATTTTAGAGTATTTAATAAAATTATATACTTAAAATTGAAATTTAAAGTAGTTTACTATGTAAATTAAAAAATTCATAAGAATTGATTTAGGTATTGTTTGGAAGAACTTATTTGACTTTATCTTATCGTATAAAAAGTTATATAAGTGTTTAATTAAATTTAAAAAAATACTTATATAGGATTTGCAAACTATTTTAAGCTTATTTAAATAAGTTATCTATAGTAGCTTTCTTCAAAAAATTTTTTTTTTAAGCTTTTTTAAAATCTGCACTTCCTTAACTCTCACTTCTCACTTTTTTGTTTCTATCATAATTAAAACTTTTTACTAGTCTCTCTCTCCTTCTCTGTCTGTTTCTCCCCCTTCTCTCTCTATCTATATATATTCAAACACTTTATTTTTATATAAGTACTTATAAATTTGTAGATGCAAATGCAAATAACTTACTGAATTTAAGAGTTTATACTATCAGCTCTATGAAAGAAGCTCTAAGCTTATGTAGTAGAGTTTTTTTAAAAGTTCTAATACCAAAAACACCTAAAAAAAAGTTTAATTAGTATTTGGATGATGCATATGTAACAACTTATTTAGAAGAGCTTATAGAAAAGATGGTGTTTGAACCAAATTATATAAGTTCTTTGATATTAGTAAAATTACTAAATCCAACACTGTTTTTATTTCCAAATTTAAAACACTGATTTTAAATCTTAACAAAAAAGAATATTTTCTCCTTAGAAATCGAAAACTAATAATCGATAATCGACCGACGATTAGTGTCAGAGGTAAAGATTGGAGGTAGCGTTCGGTGACTTCCAGTAGGTAGTAACAATCAATTATTGACGACTGGAGGTAGCGGTCAGTGATCATCGACTAGAGGTGGCGGCAGGTAACTGTCAGTCAGAGTCGGTATCTCACTCATCAAAGGTGACAAGTGATGAGTTTGAATAAAAATAAAAAACTCACAAACTTGGATAAAATTGAAAAAACTTTGAAAATTAACTTTTTTATAAACTCTATTAAAACTTTTAAAAAAGTAAAAAATAATTAAAAGTTATATATTTAAACACTAATTTTAAATAAAATAGAAGTTATGAAAATATAAAAGCGGCTGATATAACTTTCAAACAAGTTCTTTACGGGACCTGAATGTATATTAATTCTGATAAGAGAGTAGTGGAATATTGACCTAAATTACGAAAAGGAAAAAAAAGAATAAAAATTCCATTGTGCTGACTCTTTCTGAATGGAAACAAAGAAAAGGTCAACGTACTATATATTATTATTGTTTGCTCACGGATACATAGTGTCTATGACGATAAACAGTTAACATAACATGAATATTATTATTATTATTATTTATTTCATTCTCTTCATCATCATGTAACACATAACATGAGTCCACTATTTAATTTCCATCAAATCACACCCATCATTCAACCAATTTGGCTTTCCTTCTTTGAGAGCTGCTTCAATTCGCATAAAACAAACTCAATTAAATAAATATGTGTCTCTATTGTACATACACACTGTGACAAGATGCAAGCACTCCCATCCCAACTTTTGAACTTTAACCTTATCTCAATCATCATCCTTTTTTTATTCATTTATGCATATCACACTTCTCAATATGCATGCTGTCACCCTTCAATAATATATCATGGGCCATGCAAGAAGCTTTGTCCCCATCAATAACATCTCTGTCATTCCTGCCACATAAAAACTTAATGAGACAAATTCAATCAATATTAAGACTCTCTTATATATATATATATATATATATATATATATATATATATATATATATATATATATATATATATATATATATTAGTGTTACCAGGCTGAGTCATGGCCTTTTTTACATGTTTCGAGACCACTGGCAAAATATTATAGTATTTTAGGAATATATATCTCCGACGATAAGACAAATATTTTTATCAAAACCAGACAAGCTAAAAAATTATACCAAAACCATAAAAAGCATGAATTAGAAACTCTATAAAGGCATGAAAACAAACACAACTAGTTGTTGCTAAAATCTTTTAATTTTTTAATGCAACTGCCATTTTTTTCATCCGACATTCTGTATGTGAATGTTAACATTGTAAAATACATATTTGACCATCTATTTATCTGCATCTCTTTTCTGATTACTTTTATATTATTTATTATTTTTCTCTCTTCTATTATCTCTTTATTCTAGATGTCGATGAGATTGAGAATGTTCACACAATATTTTCCTTTTCAATCAGGAGATCCCGCGGCCCCATCTTTTGCACATTTTTTTTTTTAACAGCAAAATTATATAGTATTATAGATAGTTGAAACACAATGTTTCAACATGATATACAATAATATAGTATTGCACTGACTATGCCCCACATGACCTATAACTCTATTTCATTTTCAACATACACAATCTGGGGTGGAGGCACCAGTCAGAGAATACACACCCCGCCTTAAAACCAAAAGAATACAACAGCCATTGCCAAGACAACATTTTTGTCATCATTAACATATCAAGGGAATCAACATTGATCCTTTGGAAAATCACCTCATTCCTTGATAACCAAATACTCCAACATACAGAGATCCAAAAGACATACCTGCATTTTTTCTTCCGCGTTCCCACCACCTAGGCCGGGGATAATAGAAACAATTGGTTCAGATCTTCCGGGAGTGGTGTCTCTACCCCAACCCAACTGATAACTTTATACCACAGTCTTTGTACTCTGGGGCATTGTAAAAATAAGTGGTCCTTGGTCTCTATCCCACTACTGCAAAACACACAGACTGGATTGAGCGCCGGATCCTGAATCCCTCTCCTTAGCAGATTATAAACCGTCGGCAGTCGGTCCCTTAGCAGTCTCCAAGAGAACACCAGAACCTTTGACGGCAATTTTTCCTTCCACAACCTTCGTAAATCCTGGGAGTCCACAGAGTTGATTCCTAGGCCAGATACTCCTTCATTCAACACCTTATATCCTTCCGCCACTGCATATCCCCCCCCACCCCTGAGTTCCACCCCCACTCGTCGGCATCCCGCTCGACCAATACCACTTCACTTACCACCTCCTGTAAAGCCAGAAGCAAGTGCTCTTCCCAGACGAACAAATCTCTCCTCCAGGCCCACTTCCATGATGATAAATGGTGACCTGTGTCATGCTTGTCCTTAATGCATATAAACTTATCCTCTGCCAAAGTATACAATCTAGGGAAGAGTTCACTGAAAGCTGTATCTCCCAACCACCTTTGCTCCCAAAATAAAGTCCCCCCTCCGGACCTTACTATCCTGTTAATTCGAATTTTGAACCAACCAGGCAAGGTCGCATTTGGTCCATCAATGGCCCATATATCTTTCCACCACTGTGATGCTTGAGCAAAAGACGTGGGCCGCTCCACAAACCCATCTACCTTCCTGTACCGGCTTCTCAACAACGGTCCCCAAATAGCCGTTTCATCTGATAGTAGTCTCCACCTCCACTTTGCCAGCAAGCTCAAGTTAAATTTTTCCAGACACTTCACTCCTAGCCCCCCCTCATCTTTTGGTCTACATACTTTTTCCCATTTCACCCATGCAATTTTGGAATGGCTTTCATTACCTCCCCATAAGAACGTACGTTGCATCCTCTTGAGGGACCTCAACACTGACTTAGGAGCCTTGTAAAAAGAGAAAAGGTACAGAGGAAGTGCACTTAACACAGAATTCAGTAATACCAACCTCCCAGCAAAAGTCATATTCCTTGCCTTCCAACCTGTCAACCGCCTTTTGAACTGATCAATAACTGGCTTCCACAGTTGTTCCAGTTTAGGGTTTACTTCCACTGGTATCCCCAAGAATTTGAATGGTATTGAGCCAACAGTACAGCTTAGCATGCCAGTAGCCGCCAATATGAACGATTCAGACATATTTAGACCATGGAAACTGCTTTTACTAAAATTTACCTTTAACCCTGACACCATTTCAAACCCCCGTAGAATTACCTTCATATACCATACCGATTGTAAGTCCGCTTCACCCATCATGATGACATCATCAGCATACTGTAACACTGAATATTTCACATCCTCTTGTACCTTGAGTTCTTTGTACAAGCCTTTTTGAATGGTTGTTGTAAACAATGCTGGTAATGCTTCCGCCACTATAAAAAATAGAAAAGGTGACAACGGATCTCCCTGCTTCAACCCTCTTGCTGGTTTAAACTCTGGGGTCGGACTTCCGTTTACTAGGATTGATACATAGCTATTTCGGACTATCGCCCTAATCCACAACCTCCATCTCCAACCAAACCCCATCCTTCCCAGCATATAATCCAGAAAGTTCCAACTGACCGAGTCGTAAGCCTTCTCAAAATCCACCTTGAAAAAGAAACACGGGTGTCGCCTTCTTTTTGCCCAGTCCATAAGCTCATTTGCCACGACTACGCCATCCAAAATTGATCTACCAGACAAGAAAGCCGTCTGAGAGGACGATATTAGCCCGACCAACACTTTTTTCAACCTCTCAGCCAGTATCTTCGAGATAATCTTCTGCACACTTGATATTAGGGAGATAGGCCTGTACTGGCTTAAACCTGCAGGTCTAGCCACCTTTGGAATGAGAGCAATAAAAGAAGAACTTACCCCTCTGGATTAAAAATCCCAGTCCCATGAAACTCCTGTACTGCCTTGACCACATCTGCCCCCAGTACTTCCCAACATGATCTGTAAAAATTCATTCCAAAACCGTCAGGCCCTGGGCTTTTCCCACCTTCACAGGCCCACACAGCAGCCTTAATCTCCTCCTCTAGAAAAGGCTCCTCCAGCCCCTGCTTTTGCTATTCTGATATTTGAGCAATAGTCACACCATCGATCGTCGGTCGATCCATCCATCTTTCCTGGAAGTTCCCAGTAAAATGTTCTAATATTTTGTCTCTAATATCAGACACGCTCTCCAACCACCCTGAATCCGATTGGACTGTCACAATGGAATTTTCATGACACCTCGACTTAAAACAATTATGAAAGTATCTGGAATTATTGTCTCCATTAAGTGCCCATTTCACCCTTGATTTTTGTGCCAATGCATGTTCCATTACCCTTGCTTTGGACCAGTATTCTATCAGGAGGTCATGTCTAGCTTTATTATCCACCTGGACGCCAGCCACTAACTGTTGGTCAACCACCTCCATCTCCCGGACCCTTTCGGCCAGAAATTTGTCATCTTTTTTCCACACATCTTCAGACCACTTTTTTATGTCTCCTTTAATCGCCTTTAACTTCCTTGCCAGCTGATACATCTTCCACCCCGAGACCTGTAATAGGTTCCACCTTGTGGCTATCAACTTACTAAAGGAGGCATGTTCCAACCAGTAATCAAAGAATTTGAATGGCTTAGGTCCCCAATTCTGCTTACTATCGTTGGTACTTATCCAACAATGATCAGAGAACTCCCTCGAGCCTACCTTCTGTGCAGTAATTCCCCACTCATCCATCAGCGCGGGGGAGAAGAGGAACCTGTCTAGTCTACTCGCTGACTGCCCATCTGGTGAAATCCATGTCACCCCTTTGCCAATGACTGGAATGTCTACCAGTCCCATCTGATGGATGAAGAATTCAAATTCATCCATCTCCCTCCTCGAATGATACGAAGATCTTCCTATAACTTCACTCCTTCCTGTGACCGCATTAAAATCTCCACCAACTACCCATCTCACATTTGGAACCCCTTTTCTAGTCATCATTAGGTCGGTCTACATCTTTCTCTTTCCTTCTAAAGTGCAGGGAGCATACACGTTGACGACACAGTTGACCTCATCTGAATTCTTCCCTTTAAAGGCTACTCCTAGAAAACCGTGCCCCTGAATTTGCCATACCATCTCTAACAGCTCTTTCCTCCAAATTGTGACGCAACCCCCACTCAACCTCGTTGATGGGAGCATTCTCCATCAGATTAGAACATTTTGTTTCCTGGAACAAACATATGTCTATTTGGTTTCCTACTACCATCCTCTTAATGCGCCGCCTTTTCACCTGATCCCTTAGACCCCTCACATTCAATGATAGTAGCTTCATTTAAACTACCCCTTGCTCCCTCCTCTCCCTTTTGTCCTTTTCCGCCTTGGCTATATCTTCCATTTTTTGTAACTCTGCTATATACACCTCATCAGAATTGTCCCCAGTTATTCCTATCGCCTTCATTGCTGACCACATGTTCCGCATATCATTACCTCCTCCTTCCTTCTTTTGACTTATTTGCTCCTCTTCTCCCTCCCAATTAGCCCTATGCCAATCACTTCCGTCAACACTATACCTTCGAACCTGCCTCCAGGTACTGACCAACTACCTGTTCCCTTTCCCTCCCCATGACATTTCCTCCTCCCCCACCCACTCCCATTGCTTGCAATTGTAAATCTTTGTAGCACTTGACTCGGCCTTGTTACTGTCAACTGCAACATTATTGAATTGTGACTCATATTTGACGGTATCATCCCTTCCGAGACTTTCCTTGTCTGTCTCCAACCTTCTTTCTCACCCTAATTTGGCCCCATTCCACCACCCTTCTGTTATCTCCGGGAGATGTTGTGTTTTTTGAAAATTGGAACTGCTTATATTACTGTCATATCCAGCCATTCCATTGCCCGAAAGTGTGTTTTTTCCGTTGATACGAGTTCTATTTCCTTCCGATTCTGGTTTTGAAACAGTTTCACCTGCGTTTTGCTGTTTGCACCTCTCTACCTCCGGACAGAGCCTTTGAACAGAGCCCATTTTGGCCCAGCAATCCTGACCCGCTTCAGAGGCAGACACGTGTCCCGGACTCAACCGTTGGCTGTGCGGACACGTGTCCCCTGCGTCACGTCGGTCAACTCGTGCGACGTGCTTGACATGCGCGGACCTGGAGTCTGGGCCCACGGCGTCAGAATGGTCGCCTCGGCTGTCGTGCGGAGGTAGCCGTTGGAGCGGGCCGTCTGCTGTGAGGACACGTGGCGCCTTCTGATTGGATACGCAGAGAACCGCGGGACCCACGGCGTCAGCGTACTTGCCTCGGTTCGCATGCTATTCTGTCCGCTGGCTTTGACCCTGTGCGTCGTGGCCACGTGTCGCCTTCTGGTTGGCCGGGATGGCTGCTGACGGTGGGGACAGGCTGTCTGTCCACCGGTCACTCTGCCGTTCACGGTTCACGATGTCAGCGTCAGTGTACACACGGTCGGCCGCACGGTCTTCGAGGACGGCTGCACGGTCTGCTGTACAGTCCACATGAAACTCCCTTTTACCGCCCGCTCTTCCATTTTCACTCCAAATTTCCATTTCCGGTACTTCTCTCGCCTGTCCTCTGCCTTCCTGGTTGTCCTGCCTTTCCTCTTCCGACCTAACCTCCCATTCGGCGTGTATTCTAGTCGCCCCGGCGCAGCAACTTCCGGTACCAGGCCAGCCAGTTGCTGACTGTTCATCAACAATTTTCCGATTTTGTCCTCCGATTCCGTCTTCCGTATCCATCCCCCTTCCTCGGCCAAACAATTCCTCTTTCAGCTCCGCCAGCCGCTGTTCCGCCACAAAAGACTCATCGAACTCCCCTTCACCCATACAGGAGCTTATGTCGGAACCGGACTCCATATACCGGTCATTCCTCAATACCTTGTGCCATTCATCACCTTCCTCCGCCACCTTTATATGGAAAAGGTGATCGTTCACCACAACTCGCACCACCTCCTGTATTGGCTCGAAAGCCTTCCAGGAGATAAGCAGCCGCGCTACATCGAACCTCTCCTTCATGGCCGTCCCGGCGCCAGTCCGCACTAACTCCCCGTAGGGAGCCATCAGACTCCGAAAGAACATTTCCCCCCACACATGAAGCGGGACTCCATAACAACCCACCCAGACCCTTCTTTCTGTTTCTACACTCCCCGGTTCCCCCTTGTGTATCAGATGAAACCACACTTTTATCCATTCTTGACCAGTTACTATTGCCTGTGTCAACCTTTGCACGTCGCCTTCTTCCAGCAGCACCTTATTCCCTCCCATCGGTGTGGCTTTCACATCATATATTCCTTGTTCAGCCAGGACCTGCTGTGTCCTAAACGCTGTTCCTTGGCAGTTCACCTCACCCACATATGCTGTCTTTAGCCTCGTCAACGCCTCCTCTTCAGCTTTAAACACCAAAAGCCTGCCTATTTTTTCCAGTCGGCCTCCCCTTTTGTTCTGTTGACAACCGTGCTTCATCCCCTCCTTCCCCTTGTTCTGCGGTTCCGCAAAAGAACCTACTACCTTTGCGTAGGACGGTCTATTATTTGCATTCTGAGTTTCTATGATTGTATTTTTAGGTTTTGATTCTGTTTGGTCTGCGCTCATCCTCCCCATCTGCCCCTTGTTTGTCCCGGGCATGATTTGAGTCGTTCGTCTTTCGAATCTTGGTTGATTGACCCATATCTTCTCATTACCAATGAATATATTATCCAATTTAATCCCTAAGATGTGCGCATCCTCCACCCCATGAAATCTCACAAAACCAAACTTCCTGCCATTTCTGTCCATTTTGTTTGGAATGTAGACCTCCTTAGCATCCCCATACCTCCTAAAAATCTTCCACATTTCCCCCGCATTGTATTCATCAGGGAAATGCGTGAAGAAAAACGAAATTAATCCTCCTTTGCCTTGCCATTTCGTCCCATTTTCACTTACCCGACTTGTCTGCCCCATTCCATCACCTCCACTATACCTTCTCCTCCCCCTAACCTCTCTCTCCACTCTCCCTCACTCATGTCTGTCCACTTGCGGATTTCAAATTACTATTTAGTTCTTGGTGAAGTATCCATCTTTTGCACTTGCATGTTAGTATTTGCTTTTTGAAATTGGTCCTTTGAATTAATTAATAGATAATTTAGATTTACTCAAAATGATTTTTGGCGCATACGTAAATATTTTAATCATCCATTTTTTCTGTGATTTTCTTACATAACTTTGCACAAGAAGCAGTCATTTCTCAACTTTTTCATAAAAATCATACCCAAAATTAGAAAACGTCATAAATGCGTGCGCCACTTTTTAGTTCACAATTGTTCTTTTTTACTTTAATTTATTTTTATGAGTTGATTTTGTTTTATGGGTGATAATCAACTTACATGTTAGTTATGTATGGCTGGCTGAACAAGTGAAAGCTTATTATGACTTCAGATCTGGACCTAAATTCAGATTTCAAGGCCAATCATCAAAACAAATTTTCACATTTTTATTTGGTGATATATAAAGAGTTCACGAAGTGCTAATATTTATATTTTAAAATTTTTTTTAGAGATATTTAGTTCTTTAATTTTTTTATTTATATATTAGTTTATACATTATTAACCTCATTTAATAAATATATAATCAACTGTTAAGTGTTACGATGACAGTATTTTTTTCTTTTAAATAATAATTCCTATTATTCATATTAAACACCTAAAAAATAAAAGCATTTGTAACATATTTTAACTAGTGAAATTAATAAAAATTAAAATTAAAAATAAGAAATACTTTCTTCCTCTCTACTTCTTTCTGTCTTTCTTTTTCCTCTTTACTATCATGCAAATGATAGAAAAATAAAAACCACAAATAAAACCAAACGGTCAGTTAAACAACACCACACACAGCCACCATTTCTTTCTCTCTCTTGCGGTCGCTTCTGCCACCGTCTCCTCTGGAAAAGTCACCATCTCTGGTCAAAGTTCTCCAAGATTTGATCTCATTTGAACATAGAGTCACACATTAAAGGTATTCAAAATCGAAAAAACTCTTTATAAAACTGCTCTAAAAAATCTAAAAACAGCAAAAACAAATTTTTCTTAAAACCGTATATTTTTTGTCAAGGTCGGTCCAAGTCTGAGGCAAACAAAATCCTTATTTTAAATCTATTTAATTATTAAAAATATCTATTTTATTTAAATTACTTTAATAAAAATATTATTATTTTAAAAGCTTTTATTAAAATTTATTTTAAACCTAAAAATATGTTGAGTCAACATTTTTGTGATTTGGTTCAATTTTCGAATCTTGATATAAAAATCAAGAAAACCAAACTAAACTGCGCGCATATTATAAGCATATTAATTTTATTTTATAATATAAATTTTTGTTATGCTAACTAATAATAAATATTAAATTTTCCTCAAAACAATAAGTATTATATAATTTATGGTATTTTTATATTATAATAAAAATATAAGTTTAATTAGTATATATTGTCAGTGGAAAATTCTTTACACTAATCTTCAATCACAACTCTTTATTTATAGTAAGTTTATCAATTAATATTTTCAAATTTATATAAATAAAGAGATATAATTAAACATAAATATAAGAGTCTTTTACACTGCATAATAATTAAACTCTATATATATATATATATTACTTTCAAATTATAAAAAATTACTAATATAGTTAAAAATAGTATTCAATATTAAGTAATAGATAATTTACTATTATGTTACGAAAAAAACTAATATTATAAATTTATAAATAAAAAATGTTCAACTAAAATACGTTTTACAAAATTTAATATATTAAAATTAATTTTTAAAATAATATAAAAAAATTTAATTAATAAATTTTAAATAAAATATTAATTAAAAAATAAAAAGGAAATCGTTAAATTGAAATAAATCAAACAAAAAATATAATTTAATTTTGTTCAAATTGAACATCTAATATCTAATTTAACCTAATATATAAGAAAATAAGGGGTTAGGGAAATTATAAATTTTCCCTTCTCTTTTATGGACAATTCTCTATTTTTTTTTTACTTTTTTTTTCGTTTCAAAATTTTTAATTTTTAATTTTTTATTTTTCATATTTTTAGTTTTAGTTTTTATGTTTTTGTTTACAATTTTAATTTATTAAATATATTTTAATATTTATAAAATAAATTTTAAAATTATATATATATTAGATATGTAAAAAGTAAGTTCTCTATTTGTTATTTTATATTTATAAAATGATTTTAAAATTTTATATATATTAGATACTTTTTAAAAAATTTCTTATATACATGTAAAAAATAATTTCATAAAATTTTATGCCTTATTAGTTATTTCACAAGTGTATTGTTTTAAGTTTTTTGTCTTTTAAGTTTTACTTTACTTTTTTAATTTCTTTTTTTTTTTCTATTTGTTTTGCCTTTTAATTTTTCTTGTTTAATTAAATTTTGTTATTTGTTTATTTTTATTATTTTCATATTATTTTTTATATTTTGATGTTTCTATATTTTTATGTTTTTATATTTGTATTTATTTTATTTTATGAATTTTATTTTTTTATCATTTAATTTTTTTATGTTAAAAAATATATTTTAAATATATTTTAATATTAAAAATAATTTTGAATTAATTTGGTAAAATATGTTAAATATTTTTATTTTTTAAAAAAATTATCATATTAAATATATTTATATAACAATAAATTTAAATTATTTTAATAAAAGTATATTGAATTAATTTTTTAATTTATTTATAGTATAAAAGATAGTATCATTTATAGGATCGAGAAATTAATTTTAATTAATATTTATAAATTTTAATCTATATGCAAATTTTATATGATAAAAAAGAAATTATGCATCAAGTGTGGATTAGTATACAACTTGATATAATGAGGGGACATTACATTTAGTCTTTAATTCAAGAAAAATAAATATAACACACATATATATATATATATATTAATAAAATATAAATTATATGTAATATATATAAAAATTATTAATTAAATATTTAATTACATGAAAAATAATTTTAGTGTATCTTAAAAAATATTTTAAAATAAATTTTAATGTATTTCAAAATAATTTTCAATTAATTTAATAAAAATATGTTAAATATTTTTAATTTTTCAAAAATTATCTTATTTAGTATATTTAATATAAAAATGATTTTAAATTAATTATATTGAATTAAATTTTTACTTATTTACAGTATAAAAGATAGTATCATTTACGACATTAAGAAATTGTATTTGATTGATATTTATAGATTTAGATATATGTATAAATTTTATTTGACAAAAAATCATGCATTGTATGTGAGATTAATATAATATATATAGATATTGAGAGATATTAATTTTAGTCTTTGATCCAAGACAGAAAGAAATATAATATATAGATATTGATTAATAAAATATAAATTTTATACTTAGTACAATTATATTTTAATGATTTAAAAATTTTCAATAAAATATTTTTTAATATATAGATGTTGATTAATAAAATAGTTTTCAAATATATTTTAATATATTAAAAATAATTTGTAAATATTTTAATAAAATATGTTAAATATTTTTAATTTAAAAAAATTATCCTATTAAATATATTTAATAAAAATAAATTTAAATTAATTTAATAAAATTACTTCAAATATTTTAAACTTTTAAAAAAGAATAATGTAGTTACATTAGTCCAGCACTGGATAGGTAGAAAGACATTACCTTTTAGTCTCTAATCCAAGATAAAAGAATATAACATATTAATGTTAATTAATAAAATTTAAATTTATGCTTATATATAGATATATTTAATATATTTGAAATAAATTATTAAATATTTGATTATATGACAAAATAATTTTAGTATACGTTAAAAAATATAAATATATTTTAATATATTAAAAAATAATTTTAAATTAGTTTAACAAAAATATGTTATATTTTTTTAATTTTTTTCAAAAAACTATCTTATTAAATATATTTAATACAAAAATAAATTTAAATTACTTTAATAAAAATATGTTAATTCAATTTTTTATGTATTAATAATATAAAAAATAGTATCAATCACGACATGAAGAAATTGTATTTGATTACTATATATAGATTTACATCTATGTGCAAATTTTATTTGACAAAAAAAAAATATATATATATATATGGATGGTATGTAAGATTTGTATACAACTTGATAGGTTGAGACACATTACTTTTAGTCTCTAATCTAAGATAAAAAATATAACATATAGATGTTGATTAATAAAATATAAATTTTATACTTGATAAATTACATTTTAAAGATTTAAATTTTTTAATAAAATATTTTTTAACATATAGATGTTAATTAATAAAATATTTTTTTAAATATATTACATAATAATTTAAAATTATTTTAACAAAAAAGTATATTAATTAGTTTTATTTTGTCAAAATGTATCTCATTAAATATATTTACTTTAAATTACTTTAACAAAATATCTCCCTATAAAAGAAAACTTTAACAAAATATCTTGAATTAAATTTTTAATTTTTTTAAAGGATAAAATATTGTATCATTGACAGAATAAAAAAAATTGTGTTTTATTAATATTTATAGATTTTCATCTTTGTGTAAATTTTGTTTGACAAAAAAAAATTATACATTGTAAGTGAGATTATTACTTATTTTTAGTATCTGATCTAAGACAAGAAAAAACATATTTATGTTAATTAATAAAATATAAATTTTATACTTATTTTTATGTATTTAATATATTAAAAGTAAATATTAAAGATTATATTTTATCATACAAAAAATAATTTTAGTATATGTTAAAAAAATATTTTTTAAATATATTTTAGTGTATTACAAAATAATTATAAAAATATGTTAAATATTTTTAATTTTTTAAAATTATCTTATTTAATATAAAAATAAATTTAAATTACTTAAGAAAAGTATCTTGAATTAAGTTTCTAAAATTATTTATAGTGTAAATGATAGTATTATTTACAGGATTGAGAAATTGTGTTTGACTTATATTTATAGATTTTTATCTATGTGCAAATTTTATTTGATAAAAAATTCATGCATGCATTGTAAGTGAGAATTAGCATACGACTTTGGGAGACATTGCTATTAGTCTCTAATCCAAGACAAAAAAATATAACATATAGATATTAATTAAAATATAAATTTAATACTTAATACAATTATATTTTACACAATTAAAAATATTTATTTCTACTTTGTTTTTTTATAGGCAAAATAAATGTATTAATAAATGTTGAAAAACACAAGCAATGCCTTCCTAACATAAGTAAAGAAGTTTATAGAAGGAATAAAGTCACACATAACCAACAAGATCAAAGTCATGACTCATGAATACAAAAATAAGGACTCATTAGCCATTATATAAAGGAGTGTGTTGTGTGTTTAGCTATAAGACACTACTCCCAAGCAGAAAATTGTGATTTCAACGATCCTCAACTATTACTTCCTTTTAATTAAAAAATGTTGTATAAAAGCTTTCCAAACTTGTCATATACATGAAAATCACACATAAGACATGCTTTCCTCTTATTCTGAGAGCTCTAGACTAAACCCAAGAATTGAAGATACTGAGATTTGACGTCACTTGAAAGGATGGTGGAAAGACCCCATCGATAACATAATTGAACCCAAATTGAGTAAGACAAAACAAATCGTAGGTAAGGAACAAATGAGCACTAGACATTCCTAAATATCACAACATTCATCTCCCATCAGTAGAATATTCTGCTATAGTAGATTCCTTCTTATTGGCAATCTATCAGCTTCGAATTGCCAAGCCAAAAATTGCACATTTGGAGGTACTCCTTGCGTCCATAGTTGCTTTTCAAATTCATTTGCATCGATGTCCGACTACCGAGACAGGAACTTGTAGGCTGAGGAAACATTATACAATCCTATTTGCTCTAAAATCCATACCTACCCATCAGGAAGCTCTTGAGACGCTAACCCCACACCCACTTTGTTCTCTAACTTTACCAATAACTCCTTTTCCCAGGAAAATAACCTTCTACGCCACTTGCAATTCCACCCTAGTCCTTTTACCTTCTTCTCTACAACTGATATATTCTTGTCTCTGGCAATCCCATACAACCTAGGAAACTCCACCTTGAAACTATAATCACCCAGCTCACCCCTCCTCTCAAAACGCAATACCCTTCCCTGCACCTAAACGACACTGCATATTCAAAGACCACCACTTTTCACTCCCTTGTCTTGCACTCTTTATTAAATTCAGATGTTTCCACCAAGTAGAGCACAACACAAGGTGCCTTCCAACTTCCATCTCCCATCTACGCGCCTATATTTAGGCTGAAGAATTCTAGCCCATAAACTTTCTTGATATCGACTTTGTTTCTACAACATTATTTTAGTTTTTATGAAAAAAATTACATAAAAACATATAAAATATCTTTATAGATAGATATTTGTTAAATAATATTCAATTATGCGATTTTTTATGTGAATTATTTTTCTAGAAAATATAATTTTAGTCTCCCAATTATTTTTATTTTTTAAATTTAATTTAAAATATATTAATTTTAATTTTATAAAAAAATTTTAACAAAAATATTCGAACAATGTTGTAACCGTGTGTATACATGTGTTCTATCCTTATATATATTTAAATCCATCCAAACTTATGCTTGATTCAAATTATTTTGGCTAAAAATAAAACAAAACTACGCAGGTCCATTATGAGTATACTTAAAAAATGGACTCCGCCCTAGAAAGACATTGTTTATACCTTTGAAAAAAAAAAAGAAATCCACAATTTAACATACCGCACGAGTGTGTTGACCAATAAAGACAGTGAATTTCGGAAATCTAGGAACATGTGTCAGAACTCTTCTTGTTGATACTGCATATTTGCTAACAACACCTTGTAAGCGGAAGAGACAGTGTAGACCTCAAATTTCTCAGGTTTCCAAATCCACTTATCCTGGAGCTCATCATCTACTACTAGATTTGTCAATCTACTCCTCAAATCCTCTAACAACTTTGTTAACCATTTAAATAGCTCTCTCCTTTATACCCATTTCCACCTCTGATCTCCCTCATCCCAGATGCCTCCCTATTTAGGCTTATCTTAAACAATCTGCTATAGTCATGCCGTAAGCTATGCTCTCTTGACAACCTATCCTTCCAAAACGCAGTGTCTTTCCTGTCACCAATATGCCTCCTAACCTGACTTGACCGCTGTTTTGTCTCCTCCCTTTACTTCAATACCAGCCAAATCTGACCACCACCGAGAGCATTGACTACCCTTCCCCTTCCATACCCCCTACCCCCTCGTATTTGGACCTTAATATTTTCACCAACAAACTCGTCGGTTCTAACCTCATCCCCCACCTCCACTTTCCTAGCATGGCTAAATTAAATTTACGCACATCACTTAGCTCTAAACCCCTTCCTCCTTTGGGCGACACAAAGACTCCCAAGATATCTAACAAAGTTTTCGTCCTTCCTCAGTCTCTGCCCATTAAAATTTACAGAACAATGAGTGAAGTTGAGAAATGATACCTTTAGGAGTCTTGAAGAGTGAGAGGTAGTAGATAGGTATCGTAGACAATACAACCTTAATAAGCACCACCTCTCAAATAATGACGCATATTTATTCTCCTACCTTGATAG
Source organism: Psophocarpus tetragonolobus (assembly GCA_037954015.1). Lineage (NCBI taxonomy): Eukaryota > Viridiplantae > Streptophyta > Magnoliopsida > Fabales > Fabaceae > Psophocarpus > Psophocarpus tetragonolobus. Next base: position 19,094,978 of record CM075688.1, on the reverse strand, counting down.
TTGCTTCTTTACCCCTTCCACCACTGGCTTCCACATTGCCATCCTAGATGGATTAGCCTCCACCGACAAGCCTAGATACTTAAAAGGGAAGGCTTCCTCCTTACAAGTTAAAAGTTTTAAGATTGTGGCCAAAGTTGCCCCATGCACATTCACTCCAAAGACTTGACTCTTATAAAAATTGACCTTGAGCCCAGATATTAATTCAAGATTGTATAAGACCACTTTTAGTACCTCAAGTGACTCCCTATTCGATTGAGCTATTAAAAGCGTGTGCCACTACTAACTGAAGATGTAATACACCAATCTTATCTATCCTCACAATATAACCCTTCCATAGACCTTTTGCCAGTACTAACTGCACGACTTGACTTAAGCCTTCAGTTGCAATAAGAAATAGAAAAGAAGATAAAGGATCATTTTGTCAAAGTCCTCTTTCGATACCAAATTCTTTTGTGGGATTGCCATTTAGAAGCACTGAGATTTTTTCCGAACTGATACATTCCTTTACCCAATGGATCGAAGTTACTCCAAAACCCATGATTCTCATAACATTCCACAAATAATCCCAACTCATAGAGTCATATGCCTTTTTAAAATCTACCTTTAGACCTACCACCTCTTTTCTATTCTATCCTCCATCACTTCATTAACTACTAACATCCCATCAAGGATCTGCCTACCTTGAATAAAGGCCATTTGGTTATCTGAAATGACTTTATGCATGACCCTTTTCAACCGTATTGCCAATACTTTTGCAAGAACTTTATAAATGCACCAGATTAATGATATAGGTCGATAGTAACTAATAGTACTGGGTAAAGAGTTTTTTGGAATAAAAGTTGTAAAGGATTTATTTAATCCCTTCACGAGTTTACTATTTGAATGAAACTCATAAAAGAAATTTAAGAAATCATCATTTACCAAATACCAAAATTCCTTGAGGAACCAGAAATTCAAACCATCTAGATCGAGACTCTTATTACTCTCACATTCCCATATTGTCGCTTTAACTTCTTCTTTAGCAAAAGATTTTTCAAGTCCTGATCGTTCCTCTACTAATAAAGACCTGAAAGGTAAAGTATTATCTAGCTTCAGGCAATTCCAATCCTGACTTTGGAAATGTTGCTGAAAATGATTTTTAACCCTTTGTTTTAAGTTGGCCACCCCCACCACTTCTTCCCTTCCAAAATTTAGACTCAGAATCTCATTGTATTTTCTCCTGCTTATCAATGCTTTGTGAAAGAATTTCGAGTTAACACCACTTTCCTTTAACCATTGAAACTGTGACTTTTGATGCATCAAAGAACACTTCCTTGCTAACCACTTATTTAGGTTTACCATGCTTTCAACTTGCTCTCGATACCCCTCCTTATCTCAAACCCCGCTTCTATATTTAAGTCACACTCATTCACCCTCGCTCTGCCTTTAGTAATTTCCTTATCAATGTCCCCAAAAATGCTCTTGTTCCATATATGCAACTTGAGTTTCAATAACTTTAGTTTATCTTTCAAGATAAACGCCTTCCTTCCTCCTACCTCTAGTCGTTTCCACTAATCCTCAATAAATGGCCTAAATCGGTTATCATCAAACCAACAATTCCTAACACGAAAAGGTTTGGGGCCCTAATCCACCTCCCCCTCTTGCAACATTACAGGACAGTGATAAGAGACATACTACGGGCTAATCCCTACTGCTTCACCTTCCCCCATGCCTGTAAAAAATCAATGGAGATTGAAAAACGGTTCAATCTACTCATAGCCTTCCCATTTGACTGATACCATGTGTACTTTCTGCCCCCCATAGGTAGATCGAACAACTCACCCTCCTTTATGAATCCATTAAATAGGTTCATGTCCTCTGACCTCTGGTTAGTCTTTGCTCCCTTCCGTTTCTCAAAAAGAGTAATTGAGTTAAAATCTCCCATTAAGCACCAACATGTCTCTACTCTATCGACCTAAATACCTACTAACTCCTTCCAGCAACGTCGTTTCCCCATTATGTCACATGGGGCATAAACATTCACCATTCCCATTACTTTCTCTTTACCATTCCACCTCCCAACCACCCCTACAAAAGCACTTCCTTCAACAGTTCCTTCCTGTTTGAACTTGGTGACATTCCACATGATCAACAACCCCCTAGTTCCCAACTGACAGTTTATAGACCATCCAACATCCACATTCCCCCATAAAAATTCACAAAGTGAATCTTCCACCTTCTCTAATTTAATTTCCTGGATGCATACCATCTCAGGTTTCTGTTCCTGAACTAATTTTTTTATTTCAAATTTTTTCACCATCCCCTCCAAACCCCTAACATTCAAAGATATAATCTTCATAAATAACCACTTAAATGTCCCATCCCCTCTTTTCATGACCCCGTGCCTCCATTTGTGTCAGGCGTGATAGTGTCTCCCTTTCATTTGCACAAGGCTCATCTTTGTTTAGTAGGGCAAACTCAAAATAATAGGTCCGGTTGGACCACTCTATAATCAATACATATTTTTTTTCCCAACTAAGTCGATTTTAAATATGGTTCTAGATTTTTTAAATATAACTTGACTATACAAACTCATCAAATTGCTGTATTTATGTTCCATTTTGTAGAGGTCTTAATTTTTTGAGTCCAAGCTAATTATTGCACCTTACTGAATTAGACAATTTTACTTAAAACAAAGTCTTAAAATTATAAAAATAATTTTTTATTTTCAATTTTTTTTGTTAAATTATTGTCTCAAAATTATGTTCACAAATCACAATATATACACGATTCACAATAATAAAGTATTTTGTATTTTTTTAAAAAAATTGGTGGATAAAGGGAGAGAACTCCAAATCATCAAGTGTTTTGCTTACGTTCTAATAATAAAAATAAAATAAATTTATTAATTTCTCTCAGATTCGAATAAATTGAAATTTAATGCATATTTTAAATACTGATTATACATATATACATATACATTCATTCACATTCATATATATATATATATATATATATGAATGAGAGTTTAATTAGTATACACGGTTAGTATAAAGATTTTTATACTTACATTCAATCACAACTCTTCAATCATAATAAATTTGTTGACTTTACTTATTACTATTTTATTTTTTTAATGATATTGATACTTATTAGTCACTTCAAATATAATTACTAAACTCTGAGATGTTGGGGTTATTTTTAACTTTTATTGTATTTTAATTTGGTTAAACAGCTAAAGGGCTTGTCTTCTGAAGAAGTGGCAGATAAATGTGAATGTACCTTAAATGTATCAAAGCAATTTTGATTACTTGTATTTATAAGGTAATGTGATACAAGATCAGACAAACTGTAGTAAGGTTAATTTTAAACATTTTAGGTGGTGTAGAGCTCCAAAGGTGTTAGGCTTGACATGGAAGTTTTTTTGTAGAAGACTTCCTAGCTGAGAGAAGCCTTGGTGGATACTGGAGTGGTTCTGTCTAATACATATTGTGTGTGGTGTGGGCATCAACAAGAAGAAATAGACCACCTTTTTTTCAACTATGACTTCTCTTTTCACTAGTGGTACTGTGAGGTGTATAAGTAGTTAGGGATAAGTTATATATGTGCAACACTGCAAAGTAGAATCCCACCACTTGCACCATGATTTTTTTGCTAAATGAAAGACATGGATCAAATAAGTTAGACCTTTTGTTGTAGCACTCAACATGTTGGTGTGTTTGGCTTCATCGAAATAGAAGGATTTTTCATGATGCGCTACCGACATAATTGTTGTGTCTTGTTTAAAAGGGTTGTCTTGGTTTTGGTTTAGACTTTAGATATAAAGGAAGCCTACATTTGGTTTGTACCTGTGTTGTGCGGTTTAATAATCCTCTATCTTGCTTGATACAGAATGTTGTTAATAATAGACATTTTGCTCTTTAGAAGTATTGTATAACTATGTTTTGGCTTCAAGCTTCACTCGAGTTTCTGCTACTACTAATATGGTAGTTTAGTAATTTTTTGAAGCTTTGTTGTTCGGTGGAATGAGGTGGTCTCTCAGGGGAATAATTGTGGGTGGGATCTGTGTTTGTGCAGACAATTCAATGAGCTAGAAAGGCATTGAGGAATAGGTAAATGGAAAATTGCAAAAATGTTTTTTGTTTTTATTTTTTATTTTTATTTTTTAATTTTTTTTTCATTTTTAAGTTTTTAACATTAAAAAAATATGTTTATTTTTATTTTAATATTTTTTATTTTTAAAAAAAGTTATTAAGTTTAATTAATTTCAATAAAAATATTATAAATTATTTATATATAGTTTAAAATACATTTATGTATCATATTTTATATAATTATAATGTTATTATTAAGTTTTCACATTATATTAATTTTTGAAAATATAAAAGTTAACAATTTTTTTAATTATTTTTTAAAAATATTTTCAATAAAAATATTTTCTAACTTTTAATCAAATATATTTTTATTATTATTTTCTATTTTCTACAAAAATAAAAATAAAACAGAAAAAATAAACGTCATCTAAGATGGCTGAGTGCATAGGTATAGTTTTGAGTTGCAAATAAAGGTTTAAATTAATGAGTAGTCAAATCTGTGACGCTGCCAATATGAGATTGTCAATACATTGAGATGCTGGATATAGGGAGTAAAGGGCATATCACTAGTAGTAAGTTTGAGTAGATTGTTTAGAAAACTTGTTAGCAGCTAAGGGACATTCCTGCTGTTAATTTGTAGGTTTTTATTATTTTGCTTTATGTGATACTCTTTGATAATATCATTTCTAGCGAAATTTGTGTACCAGGTTGAATAAAATTATCCTTAGTTTTTTTTTAAAAAAATGTTCGTAACTTATCTGTTTATTTTTTTAAAAAACAAACTTACCTACTTTGTAGATATATAGGCTATATTTAATAAAGTTGTTAACTAGTTTCTAATATCTTTTTTATGAGTTTAATTAGTATACACTGTCAACCTAAAATGTTTTACATTAACATTCAATTACAATATTTCATTTATGGTAACTTTGTTGGTTTTACTAATTAATACTTTAAAAATCATATAAATAAAGAAGTATGATCTTAGTCAACTTAAGAACTTTTTTTTTTTAAAAAAAAAAACTAAGGATAATTTTATTTAACTTGGTAGACAAATTTCACTAAAAATGATGTTGTCAAAGAGTATTATAATTATTTTAAAAAACTATTTTATACTATCAATGCATATTAATTAAATTATTTTTTTATTAGGTTAAAAACTTGTTTGATAAAAAAAAAGTTTTTAGTGTCTTTTGAAAAGTATAAGTTTTTTTAAAGTTAGCTTCTAACTTTTCATGTTTATTTATTTCTTATCATTTAATATTTTTATATAAGATACGAATTTATTATATTTTTATTTATATAATTTTAGATTGTTAGTTACTTGATAGATCATTTCACCAAACATTTATGATTTTCAATAAGTTAATTTAATAATTTTCAGGTATCAACTTCCAACTATAGGCTAAGAGTGTATTTAAAAAAGCTGAAAAATTGTATTAAAATCAATATGTATAATTATTATTTTATAATCGATATAATCAAAATTAATTTTTGTTTGATTAAGATGGTTAGAAAGTGATTTGAAAATAATTAATCTTGTTTGAATGTAAAAAAAAAAAAAGACTTTATAAAGTAAGAGTGTGAAAAACAACTAAAAAAATATTAAAAAATAATTCCTAAGCTATAAATTTTCATCTTCTGAAAATAAAATATTTTTCTAAATTTGATTACATTTCAAACCTCTAACTTTTTTTTCAAAACAACTTATGATTAATTAAAAAAAAAACACATTATAATCTTTCCAAACATACTATTAAAACGTGTTTGGAAAATATCATAATCCAAACTATAATCTATTTTTAGATTAAGTTGTTTAATAGGCGGTAGCTTTGAGAATCCAACTTAAATTTTGAAAATTTTTTTCTTTTAAAAATGAAGTAGTTTTTAAGTTAAAAATTTGTAGTTTATGATTATTTTTTTCAACAATTTATTCTTTCTTTAAATTATTTTCAAACTTTTTTACTCTATAAAAGCTTATTTTATCTTGTGTATAAACAAGATTAATTATTTTTAAACCACTTTTCAACAAATTTATCTGAAAAAATTGATTCTGGTTATAATAAATTATTAAAATAATCTAATTTTTCATATTTTCAAAATCATACTCTAACTTGCTAAATTTTAGATAGCTTCCGGTTAATTTTTTCAACCATGACCATTATATTAATAGAGAAAAAGGATTATGGGTTATTGGTATAAAAAGTTTTTCATTAACATTCAATCATAATCTTTCATTTATAGTAAGTTTATTGATTTAGCATTAATTCATACTTTAAAAGTCATATAAATAAAAATTAATTATGATTGAATGTTAATATAAAATTTAGTGTATAGTAATTAGTGTCGTATAAATTTAAGAAAAAGTTTGCAAATTGCAACCTGTCATTCCAAAAGAATAAGCCAGGGGAATAATGACCCTTACACTTGTCATTGTCGGCTTTGTGTATTTGGGTGATAAGAAAACTATAGTGGGAGTGACAAATTCAGTAATTTCTCTATTTGTAAGTGTTCAAATGTTAGGAGAAGAAAGATAAGGATTGATGAGTCTCATTTAAGCATTGATGGGCTTCAACTTTTAAGTTTTTAAATTTATAAAATTAAAAATTAATTTTAATGTTAAATTTTAAAATTTATAAAAAAATAATATCATTTTATATTTTAAAATTTAAATTATTGATGTCAAATCTTGATTCTATCCTTTTTTTTATGTGAAATAGTTGAATTGAAAATCAACGACTGATGTGATGGTTGAAGGCTAAATTTTTTTACTGAAAACTAAAGAAAATAGTTGGTCAATGTGGTGGCAGCGATTAATGGTTGATAAAGACTACCAAAGACTTGAGTTGCTTGTTGGTAACCAATGATCAAAGACAATCAGACTACTAAAGGCTAATTTTTGTACAAGCGCTGGGCGGTCGTTACCTAGGTGCTGGGCGCCCATAACCACCATATTGCCCCTTTTAGGCAGGCAGTGCTAGGTGCTCCAGTCCTGGGTTCTTGGATGTTGCCACAACACCAATAAGTTCAAAACTTCTACTATTTCTTAATCTTTCTCACAACCTGTCCTAGAATAACTAAAAATATGAAAATAAAAGTCAAATATGCATAAATTAAATCCTATGACTAATTTCCTAACTAATTATAATTTTAAGTGAAATATAAGAAAAACAAAGTCTTAAATAAAAAATAATTAGGATAACTACTCTATTTTAATTATGTAAAAATAGGTAATTTATGTAGTTTAAAAAAGGATAAAAAAACAGCTATTCACTCGATTTAGAAAACAATAAAATTAGTTTTACTTAAAAAAATTATAAAAAATATATTACTATATTAATAATTCCTAATGTTTAGAGGATATGAATAATATAAATCGTAAAAGAACCTTTACATCCTATACTAATCCCCCATAATTGACCGTGAATTTTTGGTGTCAGTTTATAGGAATGATGCATGGTTCTCAGTTAATTAATAATGGATAAGAATTTGGGAAACAGATGTTGTAATTGATTACATTTATTTCAGTTACGTGCATTGGTTCTCATTCTGTGGTCGGCACACAGAAGCAAACCCTGGCCTCCGGATCTTGGATTTGTACCATATATCCAAATGTGCCATTTTATATTTTTTAATACTTTGATTTGCTGTAACCTCTTCTCAATACTAAACTTAAGTTTAATTGTTTAGTAAATAATTTTTCTAGTATCTTTTGAAAAGTAGTGTTGTTTTTTTTGTTAAAGTTAAGCTTTATAATTTGTGTTAATTTTTTTAATATTTGTTTTTTAACATTTTCTATAAAAAATTATTATACTTTTTATTTGTATTATTTTACTTATTAAACATTTACAATTTAATAAATTAATTTAATAACTTTCAACTATATATTTTTATTAATTAATTAACTTTTCAATTTTTAGCTTATTAATTTCTCGATTATATTAATAAAGGGTAAATGAAAAATCCTTCAAGTAACATAAAATAATTAAGTTAGGGAATATAAATGATAAGTTTAAGAATCTAATTTACCATGGCGGTCACCAAGTATAAGGTTGGTTGACGTGAATTTAATTTTTTTTATTATAAAAAATTAAGCATTAATATTTCGCATATAAAAGAAATTGTTACTGTTCTTCGTTCTTTTCTTCTCCCTCCTTTTCATATTAATCTTGTATTGAACATTTTTTTTAAAGAATTAGTGGTATAAATAAATATAATTAATATTAGAAATTTGCATATTATATTTATTTTTTATAAAATGAATATAGTTCTCCCGCCAAAAGAAATATAAATAAAATTTTTAAAATTATTTTTAATTTGTATAAATTTTTTTAATATGATTTATTTCAGTCCCTATTATTCATATTTAAATTAAGAGAAATTTTTTCTATGACTGTTTCATTTTTACCTTCCTCTATATAAATAATAGATTTTTAATGTTATTTTTTATTATATCTCTTATTTTTCCCTTTTATTTGGTTTTGACTCTTTTCTATGTTTGCTCCATTCCCGAATCAAAGAGGCGTGAAATAAATTAAGCTTTTCTTACAAAGTAAATGCACCTTATAGATGAATTAAATTAATCTAGGGATCAGTTAAAAAGTGAAATGAATTTTAATTTCAGAGCTGAGTTACATGCAGTGGGTTCTCATTCTGAAGTGAGCAGAGGAAAGCAACCCCTCCAGCCAACCTGATCTTAGGTGTTCCTTTTTATATGGTTTAATACTTTGGAATGCTACAACCTCTTCTGAACACCTTTGTCTTTTCCAATCCCTATTGAAAAACCCACACACCTCATCAATATATACCATTTTAACCTAATCTTTATACATATCCCTAAATATTATATAGACCCTTCATTCACTTCTCATACACATACTTTTACCACCTCAATCAAAATGAGCCCTCTCTCTGATAACTACAAAACACAGTCTCTCCCACTTGATCAAATTGTCCCCTTAGACTTTTCTTCTATCCCTGGCTTACCTGATTCCCACGCATGGTCTCCCAATGATGATGATGATGGTGGATCATCAACCATACCCCTCATAGACCTCATGGATCCCAATGCCATGGAACAAATAGGCCTTGCATGTGAGAAGTGGGGTGCCTTCCAATTGAAGAACCATGGCATACCCTTTAGTGACATTCTAGATGTTGAAGAAGAGAGTAAAAGGCTCTTCTCTCTTCCCACTGAACACAAGTTGAAGGCTCTTAGATCCGCCGATGGTGCCACTGGATATGGCCGAGCCAGGATTTCACCCTTCTTCTCCAAGTTCATGTGGCATGAAGGATATACCATCATTGGTTCTCCTTCTCATGATGCCAAAAAGATTTGGCCTAATGATTATGCACGCTTTTGGTAAGTACCATACACTTTCATGCAACGTGGACACCAGTATCTTCACAAACACTTTGCTTTGCAAATTAATCAAGCTATACTTCCAATTTCCAACAACAATTTGAATTTTAAACCAAGGTTATACTATACTACATGTTAAGTGCCAAAAATAATAAATGAAAGGAAAACAAAGATAGACTCCTTATATTGTCCTCATATAAGATATGCGTGTGATTAAATTAAACTAATCCAACTACCACATGGAATACAATAAACTTGTGAAAACTAAAGTTAGAGGTCGTTATCCAGAAAAATCATCTAGTTAATACAAGTCTTGGAAACTTCAACCCTGCATGTCAACTTATCATTTCAAGAATGCACAAAGGCTAATAAAGACAAAAGTTGAATAAATTTAGGCTGTCAGAGAAAATGTAGAACATGCCAGGTAGCAATTTTCTTTACTTGGAAAATAATAATAATATTTGAATGGTGATTATTGTACAGTGAAGTGATGGAGAATTATGAGAAGCAAATGAAGAGTGTAGCAGAGAGATTAACAGAGATGACGATGAAATGGTTGGAGGTAAGTGAGGAAAAAAGAAAGTGGGTAGGAGGAAGCAACATAACGGGAGCGGTTCAGTTGAATTGCTACCCAAATTGTCCGGAGCCGGAGAGAGCAATGGGTTTAGCCCCTCACACCGACACCTCATTCTTCACAATCCTCCAAAGCCAAACCAGCGGTCTCCAAATAAAGACAGATCATGAAGAAAAAGGCTGGACTACGGTGCACCCTCTCCCAAACACCCTCATCATTTTCGCAGGAGATTTCTTACACATCCTCTCCAACGCAAGGTTCCGTGCTGCCCTTCACCGCGTAACGGTCAATAGGAACCAGAAACGTTACTCTGGGGCTTATTTCTACTCTCCACCCTTAGATTATCTTGTTTCTCCTGTGCTTCATAACTCTGTTCCTCGTTTCCGTGACGTCACTGTCAAGGAGTATGTTCAGATTAGGGCCAAAAACTTCGAAGATGCATTGTCTTTCATCACTCTTCCAAACTAGATACATATTCCACTTTCTACCTAATAAACTTGTTCCTATCTTTCCATTTCCGTTAATAAAATCTTCCATATCACTGTTACTCCCTTCTACCAAAATCACCTGCTTTTCTTTCTTTTTCTATAAATAAACAACTCTTTTTATTCATATTTCATACAATATCTTCTAAGAAGCTTTACAATAAATCATCTGCTATATTTAACTATTGCACCTAATATAACCTCTCCTACATTCTTCTTTATATATCAATTCGTTTACTAATTTCATGTATACACACACGTGGAATGTTGCATATACAACTCTATTTATAGTTTGAAACATCAGCAACCAACATCAAATTTATTATTTTTAATTCAAATAATTTGTTTTAAGGATAATATAGTCATTTAATATTTAAATAACTTTTAGATAAAAATTAAAAATAATAGACCAGTTAAAGATTGAAATACTTAAAATTTAAATTGAAATTTTATTTAACTATAAAATGTTTTAAAAATATTTATATGTGAAATATTTTAATTATCACATAAAAAATATATTAATTATCATCACTACCATTAACATTACAACTACCACTATAATTGTCACCATCCCTGAACCATATCACTTCTATGAATGTTTCTCTTACTATTGTTATTGTTGTCAGAATCACCATTGTTACTAATGTCATTGCAAAGATATGTGTTATCCTCATTTCTACTACCACCACCAATATGACCATTAATGATAGGAAGACAGCGGTAGTGGTGACAACATAGATTGTCACAATAACATTAGTAAACATAGTGATGATAGCAATGATGATAATGGTGGTGGTAATGACAATAATTAAGATATTTTATGATGTGGTAATTAAAATATTTCATATAAATACTTTTAAAGATTTTAATTTGAATTTTAAGCATTCTAATATGTATATCCATTTTTATCTTAAAATATAATATACTTAAGAAAATTATTTAAAATAAAAGATAATAGTTTTTTGTCAAATAAATTTAGGTATTTTTTTTAATACACTTAACTAAAAATAGAATCTACCTACGTTAACATTCCACACACACGCCCGTGTGTGTGCGTGTGCATACGTGTGCATTGCGTGTGTGTGTAAAAACATAATAATAGCTGTAACATTTTAAGGAACACTCAAGTGACAAATGAGAAAACATAATACTAACCGTGACATTTTAATAAACGATTTAGATTAACTTATTAATTGAATAAGTTCACATGGTTCTCTCATACAAACTTTCCTACAAACACCCCGCTACCACCACCCCCACTGTCTTCCTCATTGATGTGCCACCACATGCTAACTTGATGTGTCATATACATGACCTTTGTACGACATGATAGGTGCTATTTACACATATCTTCGGTGAACTTAAATGGGCAATGAACCATGATGACATTCACTCTCTTCTCTCCTCTCTTCTCAGCAAGTCTAGCACCATCGAGGAAGTCATCTTCCTATTGTCGTGCACCTAGTACCAGTAATGGTGGTGGTGATGCTACCCCTTATCGTCATTGCCATAACCATCACCACTATCGCTGCCACCACCACCACTTACATGCTTAGTAAACTTTTTAGTTTTGAAAATAATGTTTTCATTATTTTGATCTTTTAATTTTTTTTTAATTTTTAGTCCTTTAAAGAATTTTTTGATTCACTTTAGTTCATGTTTTTAAGAAACTATAACATTAATGGTCTAATGACTTATCAGATCATTAAAAAGTCTAACAGGGTAGTCCAATGTTTTTTGTCCATGTAAACTATTTTAAATTTTTAATCACTTACAAGTAATGTTATAAACAATACAATACTATATAAGATTATTCCTTCCAGACCTCCTTGTAAGATTCTAGTTTTCAATAGTATGTAAAAAACATATGAATTAAATAGTAAGAAAAATTAAATTTAAGTTTTTCCTTAAATTATTGAATGAAATTGAGGTGTGATGAGTTTATTAGTTGTGTTAATGCTATGCGTTTATATTTTGAAGATGGTTAGACGAGTGAAGAGGTGAGAATGATTATTATCATTTTATTTCGAGATGTTTATACTGAATTTCAAAAAATTTTCGGAAATCTATATAGGAGGGGGGTACATATAGCAAGTAAAACTTACTGGATACACCCCGATTCCTTTTTCTTCTTCTTTTTCTTAATTCTCTTTCTCCCTCATTGTTTCTCTCTCTCTCTCACTCACAGCCAAACATTTTTTGCCTCGCACGGTTAAGAAAACCCTGGCGGAATTTGACCTAATCTCTTCCATTGCTCCTGATTTTTAAGGTTGATCAGTATAGGTGAGTCTGATAATAATTCTTCTAACCTTTTTCCATTTGTTTTCGATCCTATTATTCTCCTTATGAAAGGAATTTCTTTTAAATCCCAAATTTTTGGATTCTTGGTTGGTTTTGGGATTTTTGTAGGTTCTAAATGGTCTTTACAGTTGATTTTTCAAAAAATTCAGCTTTCACAAGGAGAAATAGCTAAGGGAAGTCGACACATTGCTCTTATTTTGAATAATTGTATTGTGGTAGAGGTGAAATTAATTGGAGGTAATTAATTGAGTCATTGAATTGAATTTGATTATTTTGTGAAATTGGTTATGCTATTGAGTATAATGATTATAGTGTTGCAATTATAATGGAAAAGAGTTTTGGTGTTTTGCCTATTAACTTTGATGATGATTATAATTACACTAAAATGCATGTTGGTGTAATGCATGATAATGAGGTGTTACATTAAATGTATGATGATGGGTTGAGCTGATGCCTGTTTTGAGAATTGTTAAACGATTGTTAATAGATTATGTTGTGATCCATGCTGTGGTGATGCTTATGAAATGTGATACATGCTTATGAGATGTTATGTTGATTTGATGAGTCGTTAAAATTATATTTTTGGATGATCGGAGATTGTAATTCATTGATAAAGAGTATTAATGAATTGTGTTTTGGGTTGTTACGAAGAGGTAACAAAGTCCTTGAGGTGATACATTGAATTAAGTGATCCTGGTACTAAGACCTTGTTTTGAGTGGTGATGCAATGTTATGATCTCATGTCGAACAATGATAATAATGTGAAGAAAAGTTGGTCAAGTAGATCGAGCATCAATTGATTATCTAATAAGTATGCTCAAACTTTAACTGGTTATTGGATGGGTCAAATAGATATCAGATACCAGTGTGGGAGAAGTCAGATGAGCCACTACCTTGGTATCTGAATTTGATGTAGTGAGTCTTTCCAAAAAAATGTCTGGTTATGTGATCATGCAACTGTGTGTTTCGAAGCACTTATATTCTGTGGGAATATAACTTTGAATGTGGTGGTTTGATTTAAATGTTAATGGAATTATGAAATGGATATATGATTGATGATTTACACTATCCTTGTTTCATATGATGTTTCATGCTATATTGAACTTACCCTTGCTTGTGTGAGTTTTATGTATGACTGTGATAATCATGCTTTATATGAGAGCAGATAACAGTGACAATGACAAAGGATAAGATAAACAAGATAAGAAATGACTTTAGGACAGGAATAAGAGAATACTTTTTGGATTGTAAAAAGAATGTAAATAGTAGATGTATAAGATTTATGTAAATTAACTTGGGGTTTTGAGTTTTTGGACTTGTATGTAAGAGATAGAACTATGCCATATCCAAACATGTTATGTAAGGAATATAATATATATAATTATAGACTAGTGTGATCATAGGAGGATTGATGTATGAATGTTAGTAGAGATAGAATTTGATAGTTGATATGTATAATATGATTGTGTAAGATGTTTCTAGGCTCGTTTAGCAATTTTTGTTGATTTCTACTTTCTATAGAGGCTCGTTAGGTAACAGGTTTCACCAAGCGCAAAGTTGTCATTATTAGGCAATTCTTTGGCTTTTCGCCTAGCGACAAATCTCGCTTAGTGTGAAGTTTTCTCTGCAAGAATTTTTCTATGTTTTTTTTCCCAACAACACCTCTCATTGAGTGAAAATCCTTCTCTAAAAAACCATTGCTGAGACCTTTCGCTGAGCAAGGTACCTCATGTCTCACTAGACGAGCTGTCCAATATATGCTTTTTGTTATTGTTTAGATATTTTTGTGTTTTGAGTATAAATTTATATGCAAATGTATGTATTAAGTCATTGTATGACAAAAAGAGATTTTGGTTGTATTGTATTTATTAGGATGTCACAATCCTCAAAGACGTGTTAAGTCATAATTTACAAAAGTCACTTAATTAATATTGCTGCTTAAAACAAAGGATTAAAAAATACTTTTTAGATAAATTATGTTTTTAATTACTTAAATATTATTGTCTAACTCCAAATAAACATATCTAATTTAATTAATATTAAAATATCATATAAATTAAAAATCATAAAAAATATATTATTGATTTTAAAACAAAACAAGAAAGTTAGGGCCAAAAGGTCCCAAATCATAAAGTTGATCCATCGTCCTGTATTAACTTAAAAAAATACCTTAAAATTTATTCTTTTAATGATTTTTATTAATTAAAATTTATAGTTTAATTCCTTAAAAAAATAATAATATAAGTGTTCTTGGATGGTATTCTTCGGATGCCTCTTTCACTACTTCTTAAGCTTGAGTACCACGTGTGGTGGCTAAACAGGTGGGGGTACTTGCAAAAGACACTCCGACGCTCAAGTTAGAGAGGTATTCAATTTCGAGTGTCAGACAGTAAATATGTATTTTTTTTATCTATATCATTTACCTTGGGTATTGTTATCTATTTATAGGGATGGACTAGACCTCTATTTATTGGGCCTTGTTTAAGTAGCCTGAACTTAGGTAATGTGAGCTTAATCAAGTTAATGACTAGTAATTGAGATTTGTACTGATTAATCCTAACTCGCCGTTGGTCGAGTGTGCTTGGCCCTGGTAACGTGTCAAGGCTGAAGTCTATCTCACGGTCTTCAGTGTCGAGGTCGAGATCTTCGGCCTTGACCGAGGTCTATCTTGTTCACTTGCCCCCAACTTCGGTCGTAGCGCAGTAAGAATCGAAGTTAAAAAGAAGCCATGAAAATCGAGGAAAGAAAAATGGAATATGAAGGGTCTCGGCTAAGATGGAAGCCTTGGGATGGTCGATGTGAAAAGGCGGGAAACCAGAGGATGAAAGATCTGGGCCATTGATGATATTATGGAGGTGGGGATCTAAGGGGTCGCCGAATTTGGACCGTTGATTAGGAAAGACTTGAACAGTCACGATCTATTGTCTCGCCTAGGTTTTTGGCACTATATATAGAGGGTGTTCCTCGTCCAGTCTTCACCAGATTTTCTACCCTCTGAGCCGAGATCTCTAAATCCCGACTTGTTAACCCATCTTGCAAAAGAAATCTGACAAGGTACGTTGTTCCGAAAAATGTCTTCGTCTTCCTTTGCTAGTTCTGTTCCCTCTTCTTCTTCCTCTTCATGGGTGACGCCTCAGATTCAACCGAAGTCACCCTTTCCCGAGAGGGTAGCAATATTTGTTCTGCTACCCACCTCTCTCTGTCCCTGTCGTAGCCACCGAAGCCGAGGTTGGGGTTGCTTTTCCTGAGGGGTCACTGAAAGAGGATGCTCCTAATTGTAAGGCAGTGGGAAACCCTAAAAGGGAGTTTCCTCTTATTAAAGACCTTAGTACGACTGGGTAGACGGCGAGGTCGTTGTACTAGTCCTGTTATAATACGAAGAAAGTTTTATTAGCCTTCGTAAGGAGCGTGGAGTTTTGTCTTTTCGAAAACGCTCTAGATTTTCCCTTCTTCATTTGTCGTTGTCGAAATGGCAGTTTCGACGTGCCCCATTTTGTTTATCATCATAAGAGTTCCGAGGATAAGTTTGATTTCTTCTATGTCCATGATTGCATGTTTCGAGACCTCGGTGTCCAAGTTTCCTTCGATGACTTCACTATGGGAATTTTTTGTATTCTCAACACTGCTCTCACACAAATGCATCCGAACGCTTGTTCCTACCTCCAGGCGTTTGAGGCCTTGTGTTTATTTACGCATGTCAAGGCCAATCCTGGCTTATTCTTGCGTTGCTTCACCACTCGTCCGCATGAGAAATGTAAGTGGGTGTCCTTATACCGAAACCCTAAAAAACCTCTTCTCCAACTATATACCACCTCCTATAAAAATTTCAAAACCAGATTTTTCAAACTCTTGGTTGACCCAGAGACTGGTCCAAAGCATTTTTGTGACCGAGACGGGGAGTGGTTGTTCCCTTTCTACTGGGGCAGCGAGCGCCAATAAGGTATGATTCCTATTTTGCGGAGTTGCTCACGGCCGAGGAAGTGACAACAACTGCCTTTTTGGATTCACTTCCTCGGCGCCTCCCCGTCAGAAAATTGATAAAGTTGTTCCAGTCTCCTACATTCCTCGAGGACTTAGAGAGTGAGTAGCCAAGTTAATGTCTTGTCTGTTTATTTGTTATGTATGTATTTTGGTTTAATGGGTGTGTTGTTTTATGCAAGTAAAATCATGGACGGCAGAGGAAATGTGATGGATTTCCATAAGAGCTGGCACATCCTGGCCGACCTCTCTTTGAACGATGAGGAGGAGGTCCCCCAAGAGATTTTTGAGTTGGATCCGGAGCCGAAAAACCCTCCTACCGACATCCTCCGTCCCGCCCCTGAAGGATCAAAAGGGAAGTCCAAGCCGAAAGGGAAAGACGCCGAGAAGGAGAGGGAAAAGGGGAAAAAGAAAAGTCGAGAGGGGAAGAAGCTCTCCTCCAACAAGTCCAAGAAAACGAGAACTAAAGATCCCTCTCCCAGTTTCGTTGTCCCTGTCGCCATGGTCGTGTCATCCTTTTTTCATGAGGATTTTGACCCCCTTGCCGTCATGTGCCAAGTTGGGGAAAATTTGTTTGAGGAGGGCCAAAACTACATGACCAACATAGACCCCACCCTCCACTGGGTTCACTACTGTGAGCTCTCGGCCCGTATGCAGGCTCTAGGTCGTCATCTATTTGCCACCAAGACTACAAATTGTGAGAACAACTAAAGCGTTTAGAGGAATCGTTGGAAGCAACCATTAAGGCTATGGACTCCTTGAATGCTGAAATCAATGAGTTGAAAGAGGAAAACAATTATATGGTCTCGGTTGAGGAGCATGAAACGACTCTGAAGGAAAAGGATATGAGGGTCGAGGAGGTGCTAGATATGTACAGAGAAGCCGACGCCGCCCTGAAGAGAGTGAGAGGGTCTATGAGTTGTTGAGCCGTGATCTCAAAACAACCAAAATTGGGTTCTCAAAGTATAAGAAACAAGCGATGAAGGACATATGTGCAGAGCACGAGGCCGGGTTTTGTCACAGTGTTCGTCAGGCCTACCAGTTCGGCTCCTTCCCTTGAGACTTCAAGTTTGACTCAAACTGGGAATTCTTCAGCAGGGAGTTCAAGCACTTTGATGAGGTGCCAGAAGATCTGCCCCCAAACACCCATGCCCCATGTATGACGGTTGCTCCTTCTCGTATTGAACGCATTAACATAGAGGATGAGGACACCGAAGAAGTGGATGGGGGGAACATAGGCACCTAGGCTAGGGGTTTCTTGCATAGGGGATTCTTTTGGTGTATTCTTTTTTTTGTATAGGCTAGGTGTGGGGCTTCTGACTTTTTGTGATATTGGCCTGCCACATATGAAAGCTTTTTGTATTTACAAGAGCATTTTGTACTAGATCCCTGTTTAATGAAACTTTCCTTATTTCTATTTTATCTCCTTGTATACTTTAATCAACGTTTTCGATTTTCCTAGATAATCTTCGCACATCCCGCGTATTTTGAGAGTTACCATAGTCCGCGCTTAGTTGATAGAACACTTTAGTTTTAAGTGTTTCCTTGACTAAACACTATTTCGAGTTGGCACGACACTTTAATCGTGAGTGCTGTATGGATCGAACTTTGTGTCGAGTTGGTAGGACACTTTAAATCGTGAGTGCTGCCTGGACCAAACTCTGCGTCGAGTTGGTAGGGCATTTTAATTGCGAGTGCAGCCTGGACCGAACTCTGTGCCGAGTTGGTAGGGCACTTTAAATTATACAAGGTTATTCTTGGACGAAAAAATAGTGAAAGTAGTGGGACGAATGATCATGTTATTAGATTGAACTCAAGCCTCGTTAAAAACCTCTTTAGCCAAAACCCTCCTTAGGGATAAAAGACCAGGTGAGGAAAAGAGTGCTTGTATTACACTATACTAGCTGTAGTAATTTTTCAAGTGAGTGGAGTTTCAAGTCCTCGGGATGAGCTTCCCAGATAGTTCTTCTAGTTTGTAGGTGCCGTTGTCGAGGCTTTGGTGGATCCAAATGGTCCATCCCAATTGGGAGCGAGTTTTCCTTCTCTTCGATCTCTCTTGGCATCCTAGTTGCTCTCCATACTAAGTCACCTTGTGTGAACTCTCGTACCCTTACTTTGTTGTTGAACCTTCTGGCCATCCTTTGCTTACATGCCTCCACAGTTATTGTTGCTTTGTCCCGCTCTTCATCGATGCAACCTAGCATGGCTAGTAAGGCTTCTTGGTTACCTTGTGCATCGAAATGGGCCCTTCAGAATGATTGCTCTCCTATTTTGACGGGAATCATGGCATTCGTTCCATACACGAGTCAAAAGGATGTTTCTTTTGTAGAGGACTGAGGAGTGCATCGATACGCCCATAGGATCTCGGGGATCATTTCAGCTTATTCTCCCTTTGCCCCCATCATCCTTTTCTTCAACTCTCCTAAGATTACCTTATTGGAAGCCTCGACCTGTCCATTTGACTGTGGATGGTCTACTGAGGTCACCCTGTGTTTGATATGTAGGTCCCTTAGAAAGGAGTTCAGTTTTTTGTCCGTGAACTACAGCCCGTTATCGGTGACGATGGCCTGGGGGATCCCAAACTTGGTGACTATGTTTTTCCATAAAAACTTATGGATGCTCTGAGTCGATATGGTGGCCAAAGGTTCGGCCTCGATCCACTTTGTGAAGTAGTCGATGGCCACAAGTAAGAATTTCACCTATCCTTTCTCCATAGGGAATGGTCCAAGAATGTCCATGCCCCATATGCAGAATGGCCAGGGGCGGTTATTGGCATAAGGTCGTCTGCTGGTTGGTGAATAAGGTTGTCGTGCCTTTGACATTGTACACATCTTTTCACAAAAGTCGAACAATCTTGTTGGAGGGTAGGCCAATAGTATATAGCCCTTAGTACCTTGGTAGCTAAAGTTCTTCCCCCAGTGTGCATACCACAGATGCCGAGATGTATCTCTCTGAGAACATAGTCAACCTCATCGATGGTGATGCATTTTAGCAACGGGGTTCAGAACCCTCTCTTGTATAGGCGTTTGTGATCATGGTAAATCGGGCTGCTTTCATTCTGATGGTCTTGGCCTCAGCCAGGTTTGCAGGTAGCTTTCCTTGTCTTATGTAACTTGTGATTTCTTGTCACCAGTCATTAGTAGCCGAGACAATATACACTCCTATGCTTGGTGATGTAAGCTCTTGTTGAATGATCGTTTTCAACTACCTTTCATTCTGCTTTCGTGGTATATAAGCTACTTCGACTTTATCAAATTTGGGCAACATTTCCTTGTAAGCATGGTAGTATTGTAGTAGCCTGGGCTCATTGACCTGAAAAGTATCATTGACCTGCTCGGCCACTATCTTGGAATCTGTCAACTCTTCGGCTAACTTCCGGTCGACTAACAAGGCTTCATATTCTAGTTGTTGTTAGAGGCCTTGAAGCCGAAACATAGTGATTGTTCAACAATAAGCCTATTAGGTCTTTCTACGAGTACT
This sequence comes from Psophocarpus tetragonolobus, assembly GCA_037954015.1. Classification (NCBI taxonomy): domain Eukaryota; kingdom Viridiplantae; phylum Streptophyta; class Magnoliopsida; order Fabales; family Fabaceae; genus Psophocarpus; species Psophocarpus tetragonolobus. The sequence continues at coordinate 19,074,725 of CM075688.1, read as the reverse complement.
CCTGCCTCACTTCCACTGCTTCCCGTCGACCCATCTACACGTATGGTCCATGAGGCAAGCGGGTTACCCTCTGGCTCGGTCAGGGGGTGGAGCTCGTTCACAAAATCAGCCAAGAATTGGGACTTTATGGGGCCTTTGGGTTCGTATTGGATGTCAAACTCGGAGAGTTCTGTAGACCATGCTACCATCCTTCCTGGACCATGCTACCATCCTGGGACTTTATGGGGCCTTTGGCTTTCTTAAGACCCTCGTGATGGGACAGTTGGTCCAAACAACGATTTGGTGGCTTTGAAAGTACGGTCTCAAGCGCCTGGTTATGCTTATCAGGGCCAAGGCCGTTTTTTCCACGGCTTGGTACCCGACTTTGGCATCACGTAGAATGTGGCTGGTAAAGTACACAAGGCATTGACTCCCTTCAACTTCCTGGACTATGACGGTGCTTATAGCCGAAGGGAAGACAGAGAGATACACTATCAGCATTGCCGAGGTTGGCTTGACCAACACTAGAGGGGAAGCCAAGGTTCTTTTGAGGGTAGAAAATGCCTCCTCACATTCTTCAGTCCATTTGAATGGTTGCGCCTTCCGAAGTAACATTATAATGGGCTTGGTTTTCTCGGCCATGCAAGGCAAGAACCGAGCTAAGGCCATTAACCTGCCCATTAGGCGCTATACTTCTTTCTGGTTAGCCAGGCTCCTCATCTCGAGAACGGTCATTTTTCAGGGTTGGCTTCTATCCCTCGTCTTATTACCCCCTTGCACCCCGAAGACACATTTTTCCGGGTTTAATCTCATTGAATGCCTCCTTAGGGTTTGGAAGACTTCTTCCAGATCTTACACATGTTCTGCAACCTTTTCGGACTTGACTACCATGTCATCGACGTATACTTCCATGTTTCTCCCTATTTGCTGGTGAAAGACCTTGTCTATGAGCCTCTGATAAGTGGCCCTGGCGTTTTTTAGGCCGAAAGGCATAACCCTATAACAGTAGTGACTTCTTCTGTGATGAACGCCATATTCTCCTCATCCAGGGGGTGTATTCGAATTTGATTATACCCAGAGAAAGCGTCTAGGAAACTAAGGGCGACATGTCCTGAAGCCCCATCTACCAACTTGTCAATATTAGGCAAATGATATGCGTCTTTGGGACATGCTTTGTTAAGATCTGTGTAGTTAGTAAACATCCTTAACTTTCCATTATGCTTCTTCACCATGACCACATTCGCCAACCATGTGGTGTACTTGACTTCCCTTATGAATTCGGTTGCCTTGAGCTTGTTAACCTCTTTCTTTGTAGCTTTTGACCTTTCGACCCCCATCTTCCGTCTCCTCTAGGCCATTGGTTTGGCCAGAGGGCACACCGCCAATTTATGGGATAAGAAGTATGGATCGATTCCAGGCATATTGGCGGGTGTCCAGGCAAATAGGTTGACATTCTCTCGTATCACGGTCGTTATCTCTTTTCGGTTCTTTTTGGGAAGGGAGGAGCCGATATAAGTGACTTGAGTGTCTATTTTTCCAATTCGGACGGGTTGAATTTCTCCTCTGGGTTCGGCTTTCTCTGCCTTGTCGGGCCTAGGGTCTAGGTCCAGACTCGTAAGGTGGTGGTGTGCAAGCATGTTGATGGCACGAACTAGTTACTTTTCTTCCCATGGTTGAATCTTGAGGCTGGCCAAGTAACACTCTCTGGCCGCCCTTTGGTCAGCATGGACGGTGATGATCTTCCCTTCTTCGGACGGCAATTTCATGGCCAGATGAGGTGTAGACATTGCGGCTCCTAATTTGTTAAGGGAGGGTCTCCCAAGGAGTATATTGTAAGAATTGTTTGCCTTGACCACAATATACCTAATTTTTATGGTACAGTTCGACCCATTTTCGCCTCCAAAGCTAGTATATAGGTAAACACAACCTTTAGTCGCCACTCTTTCCCCAGTGAAATCAATAAGTGGTTCGTCGAAAGGCATAAGTTGTTCAGGCGATAGGCCGAGTTCTTGGAATGTCTTCCAATAAAGCACATCGGTCGAACTCCCTTTGTCTATCAAGGTTTTCTTGACAATACACTTAGATATTTCGATGCTGATGACCATGGGTTCATCTTGTGTGGGGTCTACGGCTAGAAAATCCTTATCTGTAAAAGTGATAGGTGGTATTCTGGGTTTGAGGTGAGGAGTTATCGAGTTAACAGATCGCAGGGTTCGCATGTGCCTTTTCCTCGAGGATGAGGTGGCCCCTCTGCCGGCAAATCCTCCTGCAATGGTATTGATCATCTTCTTCGGGGGGCCAAGTTGGTAAGCCACCCTTCTCTCCTGAGACCTGCTTCGGTATCTGCTTGTATTCTTGTACCCCCTATGGTGATAACGTTCACGTGGGTCCTCCCGACGCTCCTACCTTGTTTCCTTGGGTAGATTCTGGTGGTAGGGACATCAGAGCGATAGCTTGGCTGGTAAACACAGTTTTTTAAGTGGCCCTGCTGAATGAGGTCTTCGATCTTGTCTCTTAACGCCGAACACTCTTCAGTGGAGTGTCCTTTGTTCTGATGGTACCGATAATGTTTAGAGGCGTCAGCCCCTGGAGGAGTGTTGGCCCTCCTTGACATGACTAAAAGGTCAATCAACAACGCTTGTTCCAGCACTTTCGATCTCGAGGTGTTGAGGGAGGTGTATTGGTGATATCTCGGTCCCTTGGGTGGCCTCTCATTGAATTGCTCCTTTCTTTTGCCTTTGTCTCCTCAGTCCCCCTCCTTGGGTCGTAAATTGGGGATGATCTCATGTTCCCTTTTTTGGAATGCCTGCAATTCTTCAATTTCAATGAAGGATATAACTCGACTCCTCATTTCCTCCATACTCCTCGGGGGAACATGAATCATGCTTTTGACGAAGTCTACTAGCTGCAGGTTAGTCAGGAACGTGTGAATGGTGACTTCTGGCTGTAATTTTTTAATGCTCAATGCGGCTTTTCCAAAACGGTCTATGAACGACCTTAGGAGTTCCCTTTTTTCCTACCTTACAGTTGTCAGCGCTTAAGAAGTAAACCGATAGGGCTTGGACGTGGTGAACTGATTTCCAAACTTGGTGGCTAGAGTTTGAAAGCTCTCAACCGAACTCGGGGGAAGTTGAATAAACTAATCCAGGGCCAGTCCCTAGAGGGACATTGGAAATATCTTGCACAAGGCAGTTTGGTCCTTTGTGTACATTCCCACCTGGATCATGAAAGCAGCCAAGTGACTGTCGGGGTCTGTGGTCCCATCATATTTCTTGAGAGAAACATGCTTCCAATTTTCGGGCAGTGGAGTTTCCATTATTTTGGGTGTGAACGGGTGGTGAGGTCTGACTATAGAAGGCGCTGGCTCGACCTGCTGAGGTACATGGCTCGAAGACCCCGATAGGGCACTATCCATCGGTCTACGCCCATGATGAGGTTGGGATTCGGCAAGAGTTGTTGGCAAGCCGTGAGGGTGTCGGCTTCGCGTAGGCGCTGCCGATTCTCCCCATGTGATTCGTCTCTTGCCTGGTCCGAATCGTCATCTTTTGTCTGGTGTCTCCCTCTGATCTTGGCTGTTTCTCGACGCAACTCCACTACTTCTTCTCTCAGCTGCCTAATGACTTCTGTCAGGCTGGATTCGTTCACCACCTCGGGATTACCCGCCGTGGTTCTGGTCTCTGCTCCCTCATTGGTTTGGTTCTTGGGTCCTGCTCCATTGCTTCTTGTCCTCGCCATGGTCAATCAGTAGTTATTAGTGGGGTCTGATGTTTTACTTCGAGCCCCATAGTGGGCACCAAAATGTTCCTGGATGGTATTCTTCGGATACCTCTTTCACTACTCCTTGAGCTTGAGTACCACGTGTGGTGGCCGAATAGGTGAGGGTACCTACAAAAGACACTCCGACGCTCAAGTTAGAGAGGTATTCGGTTTCGAGTGTCAGACAGTAAATATGTCTTTTTTTTATCTATATAATTTACCTTGGGTACTGTTACTTATTTATAGGGATGGACTGAACCTCTGTCTATTGGGCCTTGTTTAAGTAGCCTGAACTTATGTAATGTGACCTTAATCAAGTTAATGACTAATAATTAAGATTTGTACTGATTAATCCCGACTCACTGTTGGTCGAGTGTGCTTGACCCTGGTAACGTGTCAACACAGTCTTCGATGTTAAAACCAAGGTCTTCAACTATGATCAAGGTCTTGAGCCTTCACTGAAGTCTATCGTGTTCAATAAGTATTGCTTGCCAATTGGAAAGCACAAGAAACGAAAATTAATAAGGTTTCAATCCTTAATTATCTAAAAGCCGCAGAAAGGGGAGCAGTGTAGTATTCAGCAAACACGAAAGTGAAAACTGTTGATAACAGTCAACGATTTATACATAACATACGACTACATAAAATAAAAATAGAAATGACAAAATATACTTTATTAGTTATCAACTTATCATCATAATTTTTGTATTTAACTTTCTATATCCATTAAACTAGTTTCAATACAAAAATTCTGTTCAAAATATTCAATTCAGGGCGTAATACAAAGTTTAAAAGCAATGTTCTGCCAAACCAAATTAACTTTTTGTTAGCAAACATTAAAAAACTATGATACAAAAAAATTACAAATATTAATATAAATGCACGTATTTATTTTATAAAAAATAACTTTTTGTTTTATGCTTTTCTCCGTTTTTATTTTATATTTTTTAACAATTATATGGATTTTATATTATTATTATTATTATTATTGCTAATTAATTAAATTTGTTGTCTGTTGCCTTATTTATTTATTTATTTTGGTCTCCTTGTGTCATAATATAATCAATAATAGATAGCTACTGAAATTAATAGAGAAGAAGTAAGCAAATCCTAACCATGAACCAAATCTAAGTGAGTGCTTAATAGTTTTTAAAATTTAAGAACGACAACTTGGTTTGATATTGGTTATTATATTAAGAATTTAATTAGTATTTAGTATAAAAAATTTTAATGACAACCCGATAAGTTTATTAGATTTAGTAATTAATATTTAAAAGTAATATAAATAAAAAATGTATGATTGAGATAGTGTCTACTAAAACTTTTATATTAAAATCAAAGTTGGCCATGAACACCTATAATTTTTTATGCAATTAATTATTTAAAAAATATTTTGTGTAATATATGGAAACGATGTAGAAATATAAAAAATATAGATTTAGAAGTATATAATAAAAATGCATGACTGGTATAATTAAAATATAATTTTAAAAAACACACGTATGTTTAAAATTATTTTAATTAATATAAATATTTTTTCAATGATGATTTTAAACTTCTCATTAATTACATTGATTAAAAAAATTAAGTATTAGTTAAAATAATTAAAGAATCTAAAACCTCATTTAATTGAATACTGAAGAAAAAAAAACTTGATTTGATTTACTGCTTGCTGGGGAATGATTGAATTTTAAGAAATAATGATTAAGTAATTATTATTTTTTAAAAATAAAATAAACTAAAATAAATATGAATTTAATAAAAAAAGTTGTTAAATATGTGTTGTAAAAAAAGTTACGGTAAAATATATTTTATATTTCTAAATAATTTTTTAAAATACTAAACACGTCTTCTAAATTTTTTACATATTTATTTAATCTCTAATTTTAAAGTATATTATTTTTAATCTTTCAAATTTTTTAGATAAAACATTTTAAATAGATAAAAAATTATTTAAATAGCATTTAGATAAAAAATTGATATGTTTTAAAAATAGAAAAATTAAAATAGTATATTTTTTAAGATGTATGTTATATATTAAAAAACTTTAGTTACCTAAAAGATATTTGAGTAAAAGTTATTATGTTTTGAAAAATGAGACCATTAATTTATAATATAATAATAACTTCAAAGAAAATGGTATGAACATATATATCTGTACAATTTTCGGCGTTGAATTAGTTTGGCACGCACGCACGCATGTGAAAAACTTCTAAAGTTGTAATTCGTTGGTATCTAATAAAAAGTAGCATGATTCATGCATGTTGTAATGCAAGACTCGGTCATTACCTTTATAACGTTTTCTGTGGTTCCACAAACACGTGTATTTGAGGTTTGTCAAAACACTTAGTTCATATCCCATTTTTGTAATCTAATAATTCTTTCACTTCCAAACAATTCGAGAATATGTAAAAGAAAATCAATAAATGACAGGCCAAAATGATCCGGAAAAAAACTAGTTTACTTTAATTTATCTAAAAAAGCAGTAAATAATGTAAAAAAAAAAATTTAAAATAACTTTTTTATATCCTAGTATATATAACAATAATATTAAAATATTAAAATTTTAATCTTTCATCTCTCGTATTCTACCGCACCTCACACCACTTCTTTTCCTCTCTACTTTTGTTATAAATATTAAAATTTATTTATAATATTTTATATTTTTAAAATTTTATGTTTTAATAATATAATTTGTTTATAATATAATGTTTTAAAATTTTATATTTTAAAAAATTTTATACTACGGACCAAATGGTTTGTAAGTAAATTTTTTTGTTTTATTAGTTTTATAATAATTTATATTTTAATAATATAATTTTTTATAATAGTATTTTAATTTTTTTAAAATTTATACTTTAAAAATCTTTATACTACAAATCTGTAAGTACGTAGGCTTAAACAATTTGTACACCTACGGACCAGTGGTTCGTAGGTGCGCAATTTTTTTTTAAACTTATGGATCAGGTAGTCTGTAGGTGTGTAAATTTTCTAAGCTACGGATCAATTGACCTGTAAGTGTGCAATTTTTTTAAGCCTACAAACCAGTTGGTTCATATAGTTATAAAAACAAAGACATTTTAGGAATTTCAATGTCTAAGTAGGTGGTAAGAAATCACAATATTTTATTTATGGTAAGTTTGTTGGTTTTACACTAATGTTTAATTACAACTCTTCATTTATATAACTTTTAAAGTATTAATTGGTAAAGTCAATAAACTTACTATAGTACATACTAATTAAACACTAAAAAATTTCCCTAATATTTTTAATAAGGATATTTGTTGGGCTAAAATTTAACAAAAAATTAAAAGGTCCATGGAGAGGAGTAAAACTAGCTAACAAATGAAAAATTGGCATTTGGTTGCTGTTAGATTTTTCAAAAAGAAGTGGAATTAGGGGTATCATTGGCAACACTAATGTTGTGAGTAACATGCATCACTTGCTATGATGCCTTAAGAACATTCTCTTCCCAAGTTTTATGCATCCGTAGAGCTTACAATGCTGTCAATTTTAGTTTTGGAGGGTTGTCATGACTGGTGCAGGGACGAATCAGAATGCTGTCTGCATTGACTTCGTTTTAATCAATCATTATTTGTGGACTGATTTTGCATAACAGATGTCATTTTGGTCCTTTTGGCTGTTGTAAGTGAAGACCTATAAGGTGCTTCTATGTGTGATAGTTGCATATTTGAAAAGGGAACAAGGATTACACTATGCGATGTAGGTTTTGTAGGAGGAAACTGTGAGTGCTCTTTAATAGTAGAATTGATAGAGGTGGTGGCTACCGTTGTGATGGCAACAATGAAGGGTAGTAAAAATGATATTGTGATAGCAGTTGATACCATTAAAATGGAGGAGAAGAGTCATATGGAGGGTGACACCGGTGGGGAGAGTAAAAAATTTGTACCTTTTCATTGAAAGTAGTCATATCGGAATCCAATGAGTGTTGGAGGAGAATGTAATGAAAAAGTTCTCTTTTTGTTGATTTTTCAATTGCTCATTCATGGAGTCTAGTTGGTTTAAAATGACATGAAGTTTATGAAAGTAGTGTTCTTCCATAGGGAGGGGGGTAGGTACTATGAAAGCATCAACGATTGAGAGTTAAAAACTACTCTAGTTTACCTAAAATCAATAAAAAAGAAATAAAGACTAAAATATTTCATTAATTTAATGTCTAGTTTCTTAAAAAAGGAATACAAATATATAGTCATTTCACACAAAAAAAACACAAATATATAGTCATAATGATATAATAGATAATAATTGTCCATGGATCAACATCATATACCATGAATAAAATAAATATTTAATATTTAACTCAATGAAAACACCAATGATAGAAAGTAAAAAACTAGGTTGCTCTAATTTACCTAAAAATGTAGTAAAAAACATAAAAGAACAATATTGCATAAAATAATTCATTTTTCCATATCCCAAAATATATCACAATAATACTTTTAAATAGACACAACTAGACCTAATTTAATTACCACCATACATGTATCATTGTCTTAAAAAATTAAATAAAAAATAAAAATACAAATATAAAAATCTTATTATTTTAAGATCAACAATCCAACTTATATAATCTTTCAACCATTTAATTTTATTTCTTTTGAGCCTATAATTATTTCTAATATTCCTTGTGTGAGTGTAGGATGATTTTGTATATACAACTTATTTTAATTAAGTAATAACTCCTTTAATAATAAGCTTAAATGTTAAATTATATATATAAGCACTTTTATATACATAAATATTAATTATTTTGTTTAATTACATTTTTTATTATGAGAAGTAATATTCTGACTACAAACTCTTATATTTAGCGCGGTTGCATATTTAAATATTTAACTATTTTGTTTGTTACATACGCGGAAACTCTAAGAATTTGTTTTTTAAATAGCAACTGTACATTTTTGACCTAGCATATAATCTTGTTAACTAATGATAACATTGTGATAATCATTTGTTAGAACATTAATGTATTGATCAAACAAGGCGTCCTTTCCAGGACCAAGACAAGACTTCTACAGCCGAAACACGGTCAGGTACGCATTTTTTATAAACTTTACCGCCAAATCTTATAACATAGCCGCAAAACATTTTCACTCATTAATGATTAGGCTGATAATTTATGCATTACCGGTTCTGTAAATAATAAATCTATTTATTGATATCCCTATATTATTTAAACTTAAATATTTTTCTTCGTGCATCTTAGTCAACACTTATCGATAAAATCATAACTTAAATATTTAGTATTTGTTTGATAATTTTTTATAAAATTTAGTATTTAAAAAATAAAAAATTTATTTAGATAGTATTTTTTAAAAATAGTTTTTGATTTTTTAGTTTTTAAAATTAAAAAATAGAAAAAACTGAACGTAATTTTGTTTTTCAGTTATTTTTTGCTTTTTATTAATAAAATTTTAATAATTATAAGCAAATTTTTTTATTTTTATATTTTCAAAACAGTTTTTAAATAACACTTACCTAATAAGTGTATTTTTTTTCTTTTCTTTCTGAAAAAATATTTAAAGACTACTTTTAAAAACTCTTTTCAAAAATTAAGAAATAAAACTAAACCAACTAAACTACTAATAACACGTTATCTAAAAATACTACATTTGCGTTAAAGTAAGTTGGATACACCATATTTATTCCCATTCAAAAGTGGTGTTATATTGTTTTGTACAAATAAAAAAATAATAAATATATAAAATAATAATATTATTAAACTAACCTTTATATTAATAAAAATTAACTAATATTATTAAAAATATAAATGAAAAAAAATGCTACATTAATTGAAAAGCCAAATACAACACTTATTTTCAGATTTTTTTTTAAAATGCAACACTCATACTCATTTTGAAAGAGGAGTAAGAAATTATTAAAATTTCTTATTTTAAATGAATTTCATAATTAATTTTGGAACATTTTAATTAAAAAAATCACTTAGCTATTATTAGTCAATAGATAATAAATATATATTTTTTAAAAAATTAATATCACCTTCAACCTTGAGAGCCACAATTAACTAGAAAGTAGAAAAAATGTTATTTTATCATTTTTAAAAAACTATCTATAACTATTAAAATATTTTTAAATTGGAAATAAATTTTAAAAAAAAATACTACTATGAATTTAAGATATTTATTGTTTTGAACTTTTTTCTTTTTATGAATTAGTTATTGGGATCCTAAGATATATTTTATCTCCCTTAGAAAAAAGACATCAATTCCCTATAAAGTATTTTCTTTTTATAAACTATCGTTGAAATAAAAAATCTCAATAAAAGAAATATCTAATATGTCATGAAAGATATTTGACAGATAATAGATAATTTTATTAGATAAATTTAAATTAATTAAAATTTGTATATTTGTGATATCGGAAGAGTACTAAACTCATAGCATCAAGCTTTCGCAGTTTCGTAGCATCAAGCTTTCGCAGTTTCTTACACTCTGATTTCCCTTGTCAAATCCTTAAAAAACACAAAGAATAGTCTTTTCCCGTATTAAACACTTAAAAGAAAAACTTCAACTATAATGCTAGGGCCTTCGCGTAAATGGCTATTTCAAATTTGAAATTAATCACTTCTAATTATTTAAGGAATAACTAGCACATTATCTACATATTTAAGCAATGGAAAGAATTTTGAGTTCTTAGAAAAGAGTTGCATATCAACTGGAGAATTCTGTATCTTTACTGGGATCGTCTAAAGTTACAGAAAAACCTGTACAAAAATTAGCATACAAAAAGAATGCAGTGTAAAATAAAATTGTAAATAGCAATCAACGAATGGGAATAATCATAATAGCAACTCACGCATCAGCTTTTGAACTGCATATAATTATGTTCTATCCATCCACCATCATGGTAAACATATAAGCTCAACCCTGGAAGTGCATGTTAGTGGTTGCGTTTGCATTCAGCTCAACGCAGAAGCATGACACCCATTGCTTTTGAAATTGTTCCGTTTATCTGTTTAAGACGTTGAAGGAGTTTCTACCACAAAACCAAACATACTCATAGTTATAGCCAATTTTCACTTGGAACTTTGACACCCAAACCTCTCATTCTTTACACATTGGGCCTGTCCATTATACAAAACTATTTAATAAGTCCCAAAAAACCAAAACCACGCCTAAGAATTATACTTACCAACCAATTTTATATGTACAATTAATCAAGATTTCATCCATTAAGCACGACTAATCAAAATTTATTAATGCCCTCATGCATCGAAAAATGTATTTGTATACTTAGTTACGTTTCATAATTTGTTTTTACTATTTTTAATTTTTTACTAATAATTAAATGATGATGACATTTTATTGCGACTGATTGACTATAATAACTCATTATTTTACAGGCAATAGTTCATGTTAAATTCTCTCTAAAAAAAAATTCATGTTAAATTTCTTTTTTACAAATTAAGACATGTATCATTATATTAATTTTGTATAAATTTAATATGCTGTAATATAGTTAGATCATGCCGTGCAAGTTTTCAAATTTTCCATATTTTTGTATTGGTGCGGTATTATGGTTATATTTGGCAAAATAGTTGATAAATTAGCAAGTTAAAAATTTGAAACTAAACAACTTAATTTTAATTGGAAGTTATTAAGCTTTAGCTTCTTTTTTTTTTTTTTTTTTGATGAAATTTAAGCTTTAGCTAATTACGTTCAAAATATTTAATAAAATTAGCTGCTAAACCATCTCATATAAAATAATATAGAAAAGTGTGCTTAAATATATTTTATATAATTTTATTATCATTTTTTGGGATATTTTTTTAAATATTGTAGTTTTACAATTTTCTATTTTTGACTATTATTATTTTTTAATTAAGTATTAAATAAAAGCAACATTTTCCAAAAAAAAAAAACACGAAAAAGCCGCACCACCCACGCTGCCATCGGATTGTTAGAAAAGTTTACCTGGAAAGCTTTCAACAGAGAATAGCAGCGCCTCTGCTCACCGATTGCTGCAGCATACCTATCCTTCAGATCATTACGAATTCTCTCTTCTTCTTTAAGTCCTACATCAACCTTTTCTAGCTTCTGCAAACAGGTGCAGCAGTTAAAAATCTTACTCGTCGAAAGCACATTAAGTTAACAAACATAAACACGAGAAGGAATGAAGGAAACATCACAGTACAGTCTACTAAAATGTTAATATCCAAACCAAACGGAAAATATAAGGACTTTTTTTAATAAAAAGTATTCGGATTTTCTCTACAAATTATTTATGAAACTGAACATTGATTCAAATAGATTTATAATCCAAGTCATAATTGTATTACCAACGTAATTAGTCAATGCTGAAAGGAACAAATGTGACTTAATTCTGCACTTCACGTATTTTTTTAAACTGATTTTAGAAGTTGCTTATAGAAGTTATAATAATTAAATATATCAAGTGTTTTAATGAGACGCAATGACAAAACATTTGAAAAGGGACAAAAAACATGTGTTCAGACAAGCAATTTATCCCCTACCAGATAGTTCAAACATCAAGTTAAAATCAACACAACACCTGAAGGGCTGTAGTTAACGCTATCAAATTTATCATTTATGAAGGCTAGAAAAATAGAATTACCTGTTGACTTCCCTTGACAATTCCTTCCATGGATTGAACAAGTTTTATACGTCCATCAGTGCTACTAAAGGCATCTTGAAACTGCAACCAAGAAAAAAGAAACATGACAACAGCTAATACGGTCTAGGTAACATAAAAGAAAGACTTTCCCTATAAACAACAATACGCTAGATCAGACAGTTTTATTTTCCACTGGATGGAAACAGGGTGGGGTGGTGGCAAGCACCCAGTGAAAATAAAATTAATACCTAACCCCACCTTCACCTTTTCCTGTGTAATTCCATATTTTGTTTTAAATAAATTTCATAAAAAGCAAACTTTAGATCAAATAATGTAGAAACACAAATGTTAAGAACATTTAAGAAATTTAAGCACCAAGTCATGTTAGACAAAAACAGACCCTCAAACTAGGTTCGTGGTGGGTCTTGAGGAAAACCTGAATCCACCCTCAAACCCAATTAAATCGGGTTTCTTCTCATCAAACTCAGGACAGGGCAGGCATCCATAGGTTCTTTTTGGTCATGCACAACACTAAGAATTTTGAGGTCAAGCAAAGCCTCAGACCAGAATATTCTGTAGTATCTGTGATAAACCTTGGAGAACCACAGCAAAAAAGCTAGCTATTGTTGTGAGATCGTCCCCGACTTATCAGAAATTGCAAAAACTAAACAACACAGAATTGGTTTCCAACCATTAAGCAAAGTTGCACCAGTAATGCAGTGAAACCCGATTAAATCGGGTTTCTTCTCATCAAACTCAGGACAGGGCAGGCATCCATAGGTTCTTTTTGGTCATGCACAACACTAAGAATTTTGAGGTCAAGAAAAGCCTCAGACCAGAATATTCTGTAGTATCTCTGATAAACCTTGGAGAACCACAGCAAAAAAGCTAGCTATTGTTGTGAGATCGTCCCCGACTTATCAGAAATTGCAAAAACTAAACTACACAGAATTGGTTTCCAACCATTAAGCAAAGTTGCACCAGTAATGCAGTGAACGTGGATGCAAGCACTGCTTCAGGTGTGACAGTGAGCTGCAATGCAATGAGCCAATGACAGAGCAGCCCATAGCAGCAACGTGACACAATGTTGCTATAGCATGCAATTGACAATTGTAGGTTCCTATAACATAGTATTGGACCTCCTTGACCAAGAAGTCATGAACTCAACTTGCCATCCTTATTCTTTAGTCTATTACCACGCTTTAAGCCAAAAGGACTCTTGGATGAAGTGTTAAGAGATGTAACAAAACCATTCATAGTGTTATGTTTTTGAGTTGCACTCGCACCCATAACCACAAGCACTGCTGCTATACTGAAACAGGAGCAACATGACTGTGCAGAAAATATGAAATGCCAAGTTGTTGAAAATTAATCACCAAAGATAAATTAAGAAAAACCAAAAAGATAAATTAAAAACTCACCAAACATTTAGTGGAAGAATAATCTCAAATAGGTGCAAAGATTGCATAGTTTACTTTTAAAAGAAAATATAAAAAAAAAAAAATTTAAAAAATCACCAAACTGAATGCTAAAGAAAAATTTACAGCATGTTTCCAATTCACAGTGAATACCTGGGAAATGATCGAATTCAATAAAGATGTTTCCTTTAACATCAATTCTTTTATTTCCAAGAGAGCATTGTAGGTAGCATAGTATTTACGAGTTTGTCGATATTTTCCCTGTACATATGCAGAACAAGGGACATGTAACAATTACAAGTTAGAACTAGCATGAAATAATTTGATAAACAATAGAAAAAATATTATCCTCAAGCTAACTTAACTTTTCTCTTTTCTTAATAAAAAAACTCTTTTTCATCAAAACAATTCATGAACCTGGATTTGTGCATAAAGTTCTGAGAGTCGGTGTTCGTACCTGCAGGCACAAATGAAGAAATATCCAGTAAACAATATATTGAATACTGACAATTAGGTCCCATAGTATTAATGAACTAACTCTTTCATATATGCATGGCATTCCTTTCCTCTCTTTCAGGCATCAAATAGTCCAAATCTAGTTATTTTTTTATGAACCTCTTTTTCATATGACATATTCTACTTCATCCCTTAAAAGGATACATTTGTAGCAGGTAGATAACACCCACATGAATTAGTATATAAAGAGATTTGTAATCTTATGTAAAAGTAATTGACAAGGAAGCTTCGTACCCATTACCCAATAAGAATGGAATAGAAAAATTAAACAGGGATCAGGGATTTGGTATCTTTGTATCAAATTTTGTATCCAATTTAAGCCTTATCAGTCTCTCCCTAACCTGTAATCAAACCCTTCCCAAATGTTTAGAAACAAAATTGTTGTGAAAATTACATGTTTAAACATAAAAAATTGAGATACAAATTGCACAAAATTGAAAACAAGTAATGCACATGTTTTGAGGATGAGGGCATTGGAAAACATATGCAAATGAAATTGAAAGAAAATATCCTGCATTAGTTTAGTAGCACATAATTGGAACTAGGTAAGAACATATCCAACTTCATCCATCATAGAGTTAAAAGGAGTATATTGGAAATTATGTACAAGTGAAAGGAAAAAGGGACAGACATACTGGATGACTTCTGATTGGCATGGTAGGTCATCAATCTGTCTTCTTACCTCCACAATATCCCTCAGTCTAGCAGCTAGTTGCTGACACAAAGGGAAAAGGCATGAGGTTTATAGTAATTGAAACAATGAAATAAGCAACAATTAAGAACTAGTCATGAAGGGTATATTTTTAAATAGCGTTTTCAAATGCAATTGCAGCTACAGCCTACAGTATTACAGATTTACAGTTTAGGAGTTTTTTTGCAATTATATCATGACCACATGCAACAAACCACTTTAGCCCACATTTTGTAATTTAAGTAATTGCAGTGCATCTTCACCAAAAAAAAAAAAAAAATTCACACAAAAAAAAACGTAATTGCAGCGCAACCACAACAACAATTTAAACTATCAAGTGCCACAAAATGAGAATAAAAGGAATACAAAACAAGCCCACTTATTAAAATGGGTTTACCTTTTTCATCAAATTGATTTTTTCAACTAATTCACTAAAAGAATGATGTAGTCCATCAGAGAGGATGTTGTTATCACTGTCCTTTGTTATTTTCCTCTCTAATCCACTAATATCAGCTAGAAGGTCTGAGTGTTTAGAATCACGATTGGACTGAAAATATTTTTCCTTCTTTTCAAGATCCTGAACCAAAACTGAATAACATAAGTGATACATAATATTATATTTGAATAATAGTTAAATCCTGTGCACGAGACAGGAGGTTTGAAAATTTCAATATTACAGAAATTGAAAGAAATAATTCACCTTCAAAGAAGTCATTAAAGAAACCAACTTCTGTACTGCAGAATCAGCACCCTCCTTATTGATTCTCTCTTTTAGAAAATATAATTGCTTCACAACATTCATCTTCTGTTCATTCTTTAGACAAAAAATGAGAAAAATCAATGGCAAAGCCAAATAAATCCATACAGAGAATAGGTTTAAATATTGCTAGGATGGCACTTAGAAATAAAGCAAAGAAAATTATTATCCAATTAGGCAGAAGCACAAAAACTACGAATCAAAGATTACAAAAGGGGAGGATGGGGCATGAAGGCATGTTATGACAAAACAAAAAGGAGCTAGCTTCATATCTAACATCTTATCCATCTCACCAACCAGTTCATCCAAGTTGCAACTCAATGCCTCAATCGAAGTTCTACACTCATCTGTTTCAATGGTATTTTCAGCATGACAAACCTAAATGAAAAAATCACCACTGCATCAAAAAAGTAATAAACACAAAGCAAATGCATAGAAAGGTTGCATCAAACCTTTTTATTTTTTAGTTTTTAAAAATGATTTCCTAAAAACATTTTTTAAAACTAAAAAAATATATTAATGTTAAAAAACAGTTTAAAAAAGCATATCCTGAATAATCCAAAGGTTAAACTATTCCCTTGGTCCTAGAGTTGTTTCTATTTTAAGTTTTAGTTTCTATATAAAAAAAAAATGTAAGTTTTAATTCCATGCATGAAAAAAAGTTAACCTTTGGTCCCTAACACTAATACTAGAGAAGAATGTCTAGCAGTATAAAACTGCTAGAAAAACTTTCTGGGATGATAGACAGCTACACTAAACTGTGGAAGGACTAAGCAGTTTCGGATAAAAGTTTGTAAAATTATGTTTGTGCTAAACTTAAGTTTGCAAATTGGGTTAGGAAAAATAAACCAAAGATCTTCCTTCTACAACAAAATTTTCATCCCAAAAATATTTTAAGAGTAACTAATGTTTGAGAATCCGGCGGGAGAGGTTCTAATGTACGTTCATGGAAGAAGCATCTTGGTCACTTTTCCATTGAACTATGTTCAGGAACTTGGAAATGGAATTCCAAACATAGGCTAAGTATGTAACCAAAAAATGAGTTTACTCTGTAAAAGCATGTTTAACACAAAGATACTTTTGAAACGGAAATAGAAGCATGCAGTAAAAGTTACAGTTTTCCTTAAAATGGGAACAACTGCAGGCGATAAGTGAAAAATTTAAACTAATGATAAAAAGAGTCAAAACATGGTAGAAGCTTCCATTTGACTTTGATGAAACAGGCCAATGACGAAGCCTTTCAGCTTCTGTCACTATTAACAATAGGTCGAATACCTCAGTGGCACGGTGTGTCCGAATTTGCTGAAGGTGTGATGTAAGGCATTGAATTACAGGGAAAATAGCTTGGGTATCGAGATCTTGAACTCGCAGAGGGTGCGGGCATCCAGCTAATCTTAACGATTCCTCCATGCCCCGTGCGTCGTCGTCGTCGTCGCCGTCGTCTCTGCAAGGCAAGTTAGGGGATTGAGCTCGGAAGAAAACCCTAAACAACCAAATTGATTGAAAGGAAGAGATACTTGCGTTATGGCGGCGATGCACCAGGAGAGGGCGGCGGCGATTTTCTGAGACGGCGGCGCATCGGAATTTGTGGCGTCGACGTAGCCGGCTCCGTAGAGAAGATCCAGAATCTGGTCCAGATTGCCTGAGTAAGAGTCTTTGTCCTCCATGCTATGTTACTCTTTCGCACCACTTTGAACAATGAGCATTGCTCCCACTCCACTGTGGTTTTCAAATAAAATAATTATCAATCAATTTGAGTAGAATTGGAAGTCTCCAATGTGGACCGTTGGATTAAAATAAATGGTTGAGATCTATTCTTTCAAATACACCGTTTAAGTAATCTCGTTCTCACCAAACCATGCCCGCAAAGTCCAACTTTGCTAATATAGCTTCACCAACTCTGATCTGCTCTAAATTTTGTTATGGGGTTTCTTCTTCTCAACCAACAAAAACGACTCTTGATTCCTCGTATGTCCTCGATTAACTACAGGCTTTCATGGGTGCAGTTGGGAGGGAAGTCAAGGAAACATTCTACATAACTTTTCATTTTTTCAGCTGATCTGATCACCCATTTGATTTAATTGTTCCAATTTTTTTTTCTCTTCATATTTTTGCAACTTGGTTGTTAGTCTCTTTCAACTTAGGATGATCCTGATTTTGTTTACCAGTCCCTGAAATTTTAAAAAAAATAAATTCTTATTTTAGTCTTGAAATTGAAAAATAAATTTTTTAATCTTAAAATTAATTGATTTTTGTTTTAATGTTTTTATTTAGAAGTGTCTTAGTAGTATGTTGTTTATTTAGGAGGTGATTTTTAATTTTTAACATCAAATGTTAACCTCTATTAACCACTTCCAAGCAAATTTTTAATGTGGTTACCCAGAGAACAATGATTAAATGTAATGTTTTACCAAATTTTTAATGCCGTTAGTTAGAGAATAAGAACTAAATGTTATTCAATGATTAAAATAATTATTTTTAAATTTCAGAACAAAAAATAGTATTTTCTTAAATTTGAAGACTAAAAAACCTTAATTAAGCATTTCTTTATTTTTGTGAATGGTCATAGACTATATTTAAAGTTATGCATAATGGATGTTGATGAATATTTATTATATTAATTATTAAATTTGTTTCTTAAGTTTTCACATTCATAGAAAATGTTTCATCGGGTGGCGTTTGTTTTATTGATTAAAACATCATTTTTAGAATGTAATTGCTTGCTATAAATTTTGAAGAAGTTTGTTTTTTTGTATATTTTATTCTTAAGAATGTTTTAACTTTTGATTTTTCTATCTTTTATTCTTGTGGTAAAGAGGTAAGAAAGTTGGATTTTCATAGAAATATTAGAAATTATATATAAATATAAACATGTAACTTTTATTTTTTTTATTATTTATTAAAATTATTTTAAAATTTAAAAACATTCCAAAGAATAAAAAAATATAACCAAGCACAATTTCATACATAATATTTTTAGTTTTATTATTCCTAAAAATGAGATTTATGGTAATATAAGACCAAAACTTGAAACAAATGTCCCTAATTATTGATGATTATGAAGGTTTGTAGGCATGTGGTATGTGCTAGTGCTAAGGGTGGGAAAAAACTTGGGTTTTTGAAAAAAAGTTGAATTGAACCAAACCAAATTGTTTAAAATAGATTTATTCTTAAACTTAAAAAGTAAATTATTTTAGAAAACTAGTTTGAAATTAAACTACTTTTATAAAATTGGTTTTAAACTTTAAAGTGGTTCGAAATTAGTTTAAAACAATTCTAAATTGAACAAATTTCAAATTGATTTTTTTAGTCAGTGTGTTTCCCACAATGTTGTGAACATGGTCACAACAGTGTGGGTGACTTGAGGGAGTATTTTTCTACTAAGTATGTTTTTTACAGGATGGTAAAACTTGGGTTGTGGGAAATACCAAGGATGTTTTTTGTGGTCAGTACACTTCCCACAAGGTCATGGAAATTGGCATGGAGGTCTCACATGTGTTAGAGCTATATGCGCGCCTTTCGAGAGGGCTTTTCTTGGTGCATTTCACTTTAGTTCGTTTCCCACAATGTGAAAATATGCACAATCGTGGGGAGACTTGTGAGAGTGGTTCTTTTACTCAGGCCCTTTCCTACACGAAGGTTGTAGAACATTTTATCCACTTGGTGCATTTTCCATAGTACTGTGAAAAATTACATAGGTGTGAGATGCGCAAAAATATTTTTAAAATCAGTTTGGTTCGAATCAAATTAAATTGAAAACTAGTTCAATTCAGAACCAATTCAGTTTTATTGAATGAGTTCAACTCAAAACTAGATCAGTTTAGAATCAATTCAGTTAGAATTGCTATTTTTGTCAACCCTTTATATATGTTGTTATTTGATGTATAAAAAGAATTGGTGAAGCTCTAATATTAAATGCTTGTAATTAATATAGGAGACATAGTAAGACTTTCATAGTTCATTTTAATCTATCACTCACATTTATTACATGCTTCAGTTTTATCTCTGAGAAGACTTGTATCCTCAAATTACACATAATTAAGGGTTGTCCCTGCTCGTTTTGGCCTATCCCATTGAAAACGGAGCAGACAGGTTGGTCTGCCATATTTAGGATGGGCCAAACTGCTTTGCCCGCCCTTTCATTAAACAGTTTGGCAAGCAAGCAAGTCGATCACCAAAATTTTGAAAAATTATTTTTTTTGTTTTTTTTTAAATATATAAAATTTCATTTAAAATATTATTTTTTATTTTTTCAAAAAAATCATGATCTTACAAAAGTAAATAAAAAAATCACAAAAGGTAAATCTTGCATAATTGGTTTTATTTTTTTTTACAATATTATGCTTTTACAAAAAATAAATGACAAATAAATTCATGAAAAAGTTTATTTTATTTTCTTAACAAATTCATTTTTATAAACTATACTTAATAATTTATTTTATATTTTAATTATTATAACTATTTTATTAATTTATATAAATATTATATTTTTTAAAATAAAAGATAATATTGACAGTTGGTGGGTCTCCGCGCCTCACTTAGCCGTTGGCTCACTAAATTGGCAGCTAGGTAGGGTGGACCAAAATAGGTCAACAGACTAAAAACACTAGTCAAATCCTACC
The DNA here is from genome assembly GCA_037954015.1 of Psophocarpus tetragonolobus. Taxonomy (NCBI): domain Eukaryota; kingdom Viridiplantae; phylum Streptophyta; class Magnoliopsida; order Fabales; family Fabaceae; genus Psophocarpus; species Psophocarpus tetragonolobus. The sequence goes on along the minus strand of CM075688.1, from coordinate 19,054,370 downwards.
AAAATTACCATGAGCTGACGAACCGGCCCGCCTTGCTTGCCCTTTTTTGCCATTTCTACATATAATGGCTTCAGTTTGTGCCTTTGTGGATAATGAAAGTTTATTTTTAAGATAGATTATTTGATTGTTGGATAAAGAATATTGGTTGGCACTTTGAATCTAGATTCTTGGATATGGAGCTTTGACTTTTTTATATTGTGATTATTTTTTAATGTGAAGAGAGCCAGCAAGATACTCTTTAAATTTTCTTTTATGAGCGAAATGGGAAATCACTAAACAAATACAAACTTAAATTAAATTATTGGGAACCATATCATTCAAGTTGTTAAAATAAACAATAGATAAGGACTCAAGAACACTTGTAATCAACGTGTTTTCGTGGACGGTTTACAGCCCTAACTTAGCAAAACTATTAGCTAGCATATTTCACACACGTGGTACAAAGGAAAAGCAACAAGAATGAGTCTTCCCACTTCACCTCTAAATCTAGTTGACTAATGTGAAGTACTTGTGGTCAATAGAGCATTCATCTTCTAGAAGTTGGATCATACTAAGGGAATCTGACTTAATAGTCACGTTCTGAAAGCCATGATCGTAAGCCATGATTAAAGCATGCACGATAGCTAGTAGCTTAGATTTATCAACATCACAATAATTAGTAGGGTGTCATATGGGAGAAGGCAAGAACAAAATTACTCGTACAGTCACGAAAGACCCCTCCAATGGTTACCTTTCTATGGGGATGGGTGAAAACAACATCGCAATTAATCTTGCAAGTGTCGTCATTTGGAGGTTTCCAAGCATGTAAACATGTTGAATTTGAATAACACACCTGCATTTTTCAAAATTACCCGCATATGGCAAGTCTGCTTGCTAGAGGGATTTGACTTGAAGGACCACTTGAGCAGGCATCAAAATCTTGTTATTAAGAATAACTCATTTCACCTCCACCAAATTTGATCTAGCATCACACCAAAAGTTTGAGCCCACCTGTCAGTCCCACCATTGTTAGCATAAGTCATATTTGCACGAAGCCAACATTTGGAGTTCTATTGAGAAAAGAGATTTGGAATAGCATTTGATCCCATTAGGCTCATACTATTGTGTGTATGACGCAATCACGTAAGCCATGCATCATTGTCTCTCTTTCATAACTGCAACGGGAACAATTTGGGTCATCTATCATATGCATATTAATCATTTGTAGGTAAAATAGCACATGCGACCTTTCGAAGAAAAAGTTGAATGCGCTCAATTCCATCCCACTTCCACACTAGCTTGATTAGGGAATTTATAAGGGTATTATCTTGTTGCAAAAGGCTCTAATAAGCACATTTAGTTGAGAATTGACCATTTATAGAACTTCCCTAGCACGGGGTGGCGTCACCCGTGTTCCCTTTGGGTAGTTTAATCTTGTAGATATAAAGCACCACATCTGCTGGTAGGAGTCCTGTCAACCTACTGGTATTTGAAGATTCATCAATATTCATAAAGAAGTAGACTTTGTTGGCCTTTCAAATCACTGATATTTCAATAGACCAATTTTCCAAAGGTCCACACCTAAGCACCCAATTATCAAGCCTAAGGATGACAATTGATGGAGCAGGTTTCATCCTCCTCATACTTGGAAAGTGTAGGGCGAGGGCGGTATAAAGGAGAAGGGTATGGAATTTTAATCCATATCCCTATTGTAACATCCTAAATTAATAATACAAAATATACTAGTAATATTCAACCATTTAATTCTCTTTACTTAAACATGTTTCATACAATTATATTATACACACACATACTTCAAATTATTTACCAAAATCATAACATACTATTTACATAAAACATTTCATGTCATTTTCCTACCAAAACATGCTAAAACCTAACTTATTTAAAACAGTTATATAACCTGTCAATTCAGAGAATGAGTCAGGAGGAAGTTGCGAGTGAAAAAGTGATTGAGAAGGGTTTGAGTGAAAATAAGATAGAAAATAAGATGAGGAAGAGGTAGATGAGGAAATAGAAGTAGAAGAAAAAAAATGGGAAAATGAGTAAGGGTGCTAAGGAAGACAAAGAAGGATAATATAATCATGGAGCAACCTCTGAAAGAGAAAATTAATGGCAAAAGTGAAACGAGATTTAAGATGACCTCAAAAAAGAAGAAAACCAACACTCTCTTTTTTTTTTAAAAAGAAGATATAGACATATAAAAAAAAGAAAAAGAAAAGAAAGAGAAAAAGAAAAGAGAAAGAGTGAAAAGAGTATATGTTTAAATTGAGGGTCATTGAAAAAATTCTAAAAATAGGGAGGTTATTCCTTGAAAATCTTAGGGTCCTTAAGAATTTAACTTATAGTTTTTCGTATATTTTTATTCTTTGCATTTTCCCTTTCTTTTTATTTTTTTCACACCTAACACAACTACCTTAATTCCATTACATCCTTGTAAAACCCCATAATTGCTTGTTTTGAGGTGAATTTATTTGACATAACTGATATAAAATTATCTTAAGTAACCTTGCTTGGATTGATATTCAAGTGCTGAAATTATCTTGTCCCTAAACACCCGAGTGTGGTGAGATGAATGCCTTCTCTTGGCAATTAACTGCATTTTGTTTGGCTCAAAGTCTAATTAGGATTTCTATGAAAAGACTCCCTTTTGAAAATCATCCAATGAATGTTCGCTTTAGCTAAAATAAATTACTTGAAGGCAAGTAATGTCCGAGTGTGGGGAGGTTGATAAATTGATTTTTTATCCCCATTTTTTTATCATGTTTAATATTTATTTATAAGAAAATAATTGCATATTTATTGGTAAAACTCACTTTTTATTGTTTATTCTTAGTTTTTAAACAGACACTTGAGAAACGAAAAGAAAAAAGAGAGGCAAAATCGGGTATTTTTAGAGAAATTATTAAAGAAGCACAATCATGCTAAAAAACCCAAACACTTTCTATAAATATCAAAAGATGAAAGACAAAAGGAACTCACTTTTGTTTGGACAAAGAATTAGATTTTTTACCTAGAGATGAAGAATGGGTAGAAAGTTTTAGATTGAATTAATTCATAGTGCTATCTGTTAATAATTCTTTCTTTTATCATTAATGCATTGTGTAATTTACAAGATATTTGTCTTCTCATTACTCATGTTTGACTAATTACTAATTGCTATTTTTTTAGGGTTGTGATGTAAAATTTTTGTGATTCTCCCTTTTACTTTGCATTATTATTCAATGTCCTTTGGTGATTGCGTCGTTTTCACTATTTTATTTGTCAATATCTTAATTGTTTGAATATTCATAACTATTGATATTATTGAAGAGTGAATTGACTAGATTTGTTCCAATATAATTGACAAAATTTATTAGTAAGTCTCCAATTGATTAATAAGGAAATTGATCCTAATTTGAAATCTTGCATGACTAAACTGGATATCAAGTTAGGTTTATAGTGTGTTTTGAATGACCAAACGCATCACAAATAATTTTGGTAAAATATTGGTGATCAATGAATAACAAAGAAATAGATTGCTTAGTAAATAGGAGGCAAAAACATTGTAGTGGAAATCAGAATCCTAGGTCTTAATCTATTGAATTCCATACTTATTACCTTCATCCTCTATTTACCATTGTGAACCTGATTTATTGAGCACATAAATACTACATCATTTTCTTTACCTTTCTTTTATTCTCTTCTCATAATTGATTTATTTGAGAACTAGATCTGATTCTTTGGGTATGATATTCAGACTTAGGTCCATTGTTACTACTGTGTTGGGTATGTTTGCCTTAAGCAGTCATATTTTATGCATCATTTAACATCGTGTAAACTCCAAGATTTTGTATAACGGTGTTTAAGTTTGTTATTGTCTAGTTATGTGTCTATATGTATAATTGTTACATAAGAGTCCATGTGTTCATGCATCTTTTGTTGGAGGTATAGATTGTGAATCTTATTAGAAGGATTTCTACAATCTTCTTGGTTGGCCTTGGGGATTTCAAAATAGTTGAGAGAATCTTATCCACAAGTGTGATAAGAGGTAACCACCCATGTAACCATTAAAATATTGACTAATTTTGGTTGAATTTTCATTCTTGCGAGAATAGGTGTGTTGTTACCCATTGTGTGATGATTTATGTTTTTCATGTACTTTTGGGCTACCTTTTATATGTGCTTTATGCTTAACTTTGGTAGCACATGCATATAGAGCTAAGAGTATAAGTGTTCATGAGTTAAGGACATTAAGTTACTATACATGTGTTTGTGCTTGTGATGTATTTATTTGATGCACTTTAGTTAATTATATATCCATTCTCATTGTATGTACCTTAACATCCATTTATTTTTTGTTGCATTGTTGTTTAGCCAGGTTAAACTAGGCATGACAATGGGGCGGGAACGGGTGTGACATTCTCATTCCCATCCCCGCTTCTAAAACTCATTCTTATCCCATCTTCACTTCTGAAACTCATCCTCATCCCCTTATTGATATCCAAAAGATATGAGATTTACGTCCTTATCCTCAGGGTATCGGGTATACCCATACCCGTCTCATACCCGCAAAAAAATTTTATAATGATATTTTAATAAAAAATAATTTTTTTGAATATAATTATATTAATTCAAAATTTATCTAATAATCACAAAGTTTGTAATTCGTTAATTAAATGTCAAAATTTTCTTTTTTTTTTATAGGATAAATGAATTTTTTAGTTATTAAAATAAGAGTGAGGTGAGGCAGGTAGGGGGACAGGTACGGGTATGGGGTGGGTATGTATATCTCCATTCTCGACTTAACAAATTGGGTATTCCCCATACCTGTACCCATGCCCGGTCAAATCGGAGATTCCCCGTCAACTTCATAGCGAGTTCAGAGATTATTCATGGGTATGGATTTATTTGTCATCCCTAAGTTAAACGCCATTTTTAGGTAAATTATGATATTGTTGAGAAGACTGAGATTGTGGATATATGAAACTTACACTTTTCTTCTTTTTTTTTCTTTTGATAGGATGCTCTAATTAGGTGTGATATTCGTATATAAATGATTAGTTAATTGGTTTATCTTATGGATATGACTTATTTAAGATTTTGTTATGACTTTTACTGGTTGAGACTTCTTGTAAATCTCATTTTAGTGCCTAACTTTGTTTCTTATAGGTCTATGTTTTTTTTATTATAGATTTGGAAGATAAGTAAACATTTTATATATAAATCATTTTACCTAGGTGTGAAGTTGGTATTTAAATAATTAAATTTTTATATTATTTTATAATTAAATAAAATATTTCGAGTAAAAGTATGTCACAAAGTTCATTCCAATTTAACCCTAAGAAAATGAAAAATTCACAAAGTTGGACAAAAGAAAAAAATAAAGAAAAATAGATGAAACAATAAGGTCTCAACAAATTGCTTTCAAATTCCTTGAATCTTAATGGTAAAAAGTCGTATTTTAAAAATTGAACTAGTAATTTAACCAATCAATACACTTATTCAAGATTCACTATTTCAAACATAGTTAAATTGATATTATTAAAATAATAAATAAGATAATATTAAATGATTATAATATCATCATTTTATATGACTAAAATTTAAAATAAAATATCATTTTATATTCAAAATATACACAAAAGTTTAAATAAGTTATATCATAATAGTTAAGTCTAAATTTTAATAAAAATATTCATTACAATAAAGAATTTACGACTAATATAAAAACTAAAATAATAAAGTATCATAATATCAATTTATAAAAAATTAAGATATAAAAAATTATAACTAATAAATTATATTTTATAAAACATTAATAGATAAAATAATTTATACAACTATACCTATTTATAATCCTTTGTAAATATGTATTTATATTTATCTTTAAAAATTTATATTATAATTAAAATTAAATTTATTATTTTTTAATATATTAATTTAATTTATTATTTTTTAGTATATTAATTTAATTAATTTTTAGTATACTTAATTTATTATTTTAAGTATATTTATTTAGTTTATTATTTTTTATTATAATAAATACATATTTATTATATTAATTTACTTAATAAATTTCTTGTTTAGTATAATTATTTAATTAAATATTTGGTTAGTATAGTTAATTACATGCAGTATAGTTATTTAATTTCTTATTTTTTTAATATAGTAATTTAATTATTTTTAGTGTACTTAATTTATTGTTTTTAGTATAGTTATTTAGTTTATAATTTTTTATTATAATAATTATATTTTTATTATATTAATTTACTTAATGATTATAAATTTCGTATAGTTATTTAATTAAATATTTGTTTAGCGTAGTATAGTATAATTATTTAATTTCTTTTTTTAGTAAAATAATTTAATTTTTTATTATTTTAGTATAGTAATTTAATTTCTTAATAAATTACATTATTAATATAGTTATTATTCTTTTTATATCTCCTATTATTTTCCGACTACCGTTTAACGGAAAGTAATAAGAGAAATGAAATAAAGGATATATAAATTTTTTCCTATATAAATAATTTTTTTTATATTATTTACGTACTCATAATTCATAATCATGATCAAGACTGGACTATGCTCCTTGATGCTTTGGGCATTAAAAGAAAATGATGCTTTTGGACATATATTGATAAGTTAGGCACCCAATTTGAAAGTTTAAACATTCCCTCAAATGAAGTTAGAAACATTTTATCATAATTTAGGAAGACCAAACCTCACCTTTAGTATTAAGTACCATTAATTTAAGAGACCTCTAATTAATTTTTGGACCTTTAGACATTATAATTGCACAAGTTAATTAATTAGACCCCTAATTTTTTTTCACATTTATAATCAAGTGCGTCTCTCCATCATGACATGATCCTATATTTAAGTTGTTAATTTGTTTAGAATAAAAAAGCTAGGAGATTCCTTCTATTATACATTAATTAAATCATTATTGTCATAAGAGCAATAACTTGTCCAAAATTATGATGAACACGATAGTAAGTCAATATTGTCATATATAACACCATTTGGGTCATTATATTTAGGTTCTGCCTGGTTTCTTTTATAAAAAAATAGTGTTTAATTTTTCAGAATTAAAGAAATTAAAATATTCGATTGATTTTGCGTCTCTACCTATTTAAATCCGCTTAATTATTTTATCTGGTGAGCAATATAAAATAGTTTTTAAAACCAAAAACTGAATCAAACATGCTTTTATTAACAATAATTTCATTCCCAAATTGCCGCATGAGCTAATTACATTAAATATGTTGGACAAAAATGAGGATAGCGAGATGATTGTAAACAAGAGTTTTATTATTAATGAAAAAGTGGGTGTGATTATTTTGCATTCCATAAAAGGAGTTTTAAAGCACTCTTGCAAATTTTGGCTTGATTCCGTACTTATAAACAGTTTGTATCATAAGTGAGTATCAAATACCAGCAAACACTTGAAGAGCTTCTCTGGGATTTGAAACAAAGTGGTAGAAGTACTCTCCATAATTGAATGGACGATAACGAAGGGGATGAATTTTGTCATCCACCAACTCACTGGGTACCTCAATGTCCATCTCTTCCTTTGGCATTGCAAAAACCCCAAATGAGTACCTCTCTTTCTCTCCACTCATCTCCACTCTGTGTGTCACTGCATGCAGCCTCCCATTGCTCCATGCCTGTTCATTCATGCAACATTATTATAATTATAATTATTCGACCAACAATATTTCTAAATAATTAGCTATTTTATACATGAAAATCCTCTATTTTATTTGGTGTCTCTTTTTTTATTTTCACCAATAAAAAGATCTTATGTCATTTAATAAATTACATAAAAGATTAAAAAACAAGTGTTGTATTCACTAAATGAAGACGTCTTATAATTGGTAGAGACAAAAAAATAATACTAAAAGAAAACAAATAATTTTTTATTTTATATGTACCTTTAGTATATCACCAATAATGACAACAAAACCATCTTGGGGTATCTCCAATTGCATCCACTTGCCTGTTTTGGATAAGACCTGGAGTCCCTGAACTTGATGTTGGCATAAAATGGTTAAGGCACTGTTGTCAGTGTGAGGAGGCAGGGCAGTCTCAAAGTTATTGTTGCCTTTGGGAATTTTGTACTTAATCAATCGTGAATAGCTAGAGCTTTTCATCTTCTCAACATCGGAAATGTAACGATGAGGAAGGCCATAACCTTCCACAATCATTTTCAGGACCAGGAAGCATAGCTCTAACATCTTTGAGGTCATGGTTTTCAGTGCTTCACTGCATGTCATTGTGGCCACCCCGTCCACCAACAAATTAAAATTATTCAAAACCAAATTGCACTATCAATAGATTAACTGTTTTCTCTACTGTAATTATACATATTCATTCAAATCAATTAACTCTGTTCTGAAATTATAATTTTTTAACACACTCATTCAAAAAAAATAAAATGAATACGTGTATATAATTTGTAGAGTAAAATAATAATCCTATTTGATGTATCTTGCGTTTGGAACTACCATTTTGATAACTAGTTAGTTACAGACTTAGATAGGGATAGATCTATAGCATAATTGGAGATAGTTAAGTTTGAAATAATTTATTCTAATGTAACACATTTGTATGATATAAAATTATTTTTATTATTTGCAATATTTTTAAAAAATTCAACTCCCACTAAATTATATAAATAATTCTAAAACAAAACTAGAATGTTAAAAGTGTTAAACAACTTTAGTTTTATAACACGGCCGGCCTGGGAAGAAACACCAAAATTAATTAAGACCGAGTCTTTCATTTGATTATCATCATGTTTCCTAAAATTGCTGACATAAGTAGTTCTTCATCTTTAAGTGAAGAATATTCATGTACAGCCTGTAATCAATATTTCTAAATATATTTAGTGAATTGTAAACTCGATACCAAAACTGAAAATAAAGAAAAAGAAATGTAACAAAGTAATTGGTAAATTGAATGGAGAGAAGGAAGGACTTAATAAATATGGTATGATGAGTTTAATTTGTTTGATGGTTGAATTCTGCTATATTTATATATAGTACTTGAAATCCAGGATTTGAAGTCACAATGAATAACAATGGCCAATGTATTAAATAGCAACAACTAACAACTGAAGGTGTGCAGTCCGTAGGCTTATATACAGCAACTTAAATCATTCTTCTCGATCATTTTCAGTAAGGTAATATATATATGTGTAACTTTTCAATTAAAAAATACTCTGATTATTAACATAGTAATTTAATCATATGTTATTTAGCATTATTTATGACATAGAAAGTGAGAGGATGAAAAGCCTATATACATAGAAAGTTAATAAAAAGGAAATTAATAATTGATTAGTAGTACCAGAAATGTGGGTTTCCCTGAGGCCACATGAGGTTAGTAAAGGCCTGAGGCGTGGCTGCAGAGAGATGAAGATCATCGATCCCAAAGCTTTCACATAAGGGAATGGGTGAGTCATCGTTGCCATTGTAGCCCCTATATGGCTTTGGATTAATGTGCTGCTTCTTTGTTTCTTCTGGTAGATCAAACAACTGTTTCATATGGTTAAAAAGCTCTTCATGTACACCCTTTGGCACGATTCCATCATCGCACATTAAGAGGAAACAACCGTGCATCTCACATGCTTCTCTCACTTTCTTGCTCCTTTCTTTCCACTCTTCACTCCCTTCTTCTAACGCCACCCCACCCTCGCTAAAATCAAAACATGGGATCTTCATATTCTCACTTTTCATTTCCTTCATTTCTCTCTCCACCTGTGGATTTTCTCACATTATATACACACATGAGTCGCTCATACAACAGTCTAGATAGCTTTTAAAGAAGACAAAAAGGTTTAATAACGTTGAGCTAGCGCAGCACCATGTTTAAATGTCAAACGTACTAGTTATCTTTACACATTTATTTATGAGTTTAATTGGTATATATTTTTAATCAATCATACTTTTGATTTATAAGACTTTTAAAGTAATAATAAATAAAATTAATAAATTTATTATAAATGAATGGTTGTTATGGAATATTAGTGTAAAATCCTTCCACCACAGTGTATACTAATTAAATTTTTAATTTATTTCATTATGAGACAACTTTTGTAATTTATAATAAAAGAAATTTTCAATTTTGCTTTTACGATATTTTATTTCATGTGGCGAATGAAAATAAAAAATCTTAAGTGTACTTTAATTAATATTAAGGAATATCATAAAAAGAAAAATAATTAGAAGATTATAATAGTATAATTTATATATAAATCAGCTATAAACTCTGTCAAGTATATATTAAATGAGTTAAGTGCCCTAACCCTAATCATGATAGGAGAAAAAAATATAAAATATGACGTAGAAAATGGTGTGAATGAAAGTAATGCATAAAAAATACCTACATATTATATATTATTAATTATAGGAAGGCACTCGGTTGATTGCTTGATAAGTTCGCATTAAATGTGAGAGAGGCGTGTTATATATATATATATATATATATATATATATAGATATAGAAAGGGGAGGGAATCTACTTAACTATAAAAGACTTTATTTTTCATTATTACATTATAGATGCATAGGACGATCGATATATATATGTTACTTGTAGTCATAAGAAATGGAATGTGTCTATGCATTGTTAATATGTACAGCTCATACACAGCTGAAGTCAAAATTAGTAGCATGTTGTTCCAAGCTGTCTTGATTACATGTGTATTCGATATCTGGCAAGTGGCAATGAATTGAATCTCTTCATATATATCAAATTAACATCCCTACATGTGAAAAAGAAATTAAGTCACATATACGTCAACTACACCAGTTTAACAGACATGGAAAAATAAAGAAAATTCAGTCTAGTTTTGTTATATGTCAACAGACATGGAAAATAAAGTCATGTGTTATGTTCTAGGACAAAACTAGAATCAATTTTTTTATATGCTTTTTTATTTTTTCATTCATGTTGAAATTTTATTTCAATAATTTATGCTAAACTAAGGAACATTTTTATTATATAGATTATTGAGTCAAAATTAATTTTACCTTAATTTCATTTCCTTTTTCAGTATTAATTGTTTAAAGTTTTTTATTTGTAACAATCGAACTCGAATATATATTACAAAGTTTAATAGCTAAATATTAATTAATGTAATAATTTTAAAACATTATTTTAAATTTCATGCTATGTTGTTAATTTTTCGTTGAATGAGAGATTTTAGATGATAAAGAGACAGATGATTGATTATCTGATTCACTTTCATCACAAATGTTTAAAATAATAATAAAATAGATGATATATAAGGATATACTGGAAAAAATAGTGACATTTTAAAATTTAAAAATGATAAATAATAATAAGAAAAAAAATTATAACATATCAATTGTTTTAATTTATCTTTAACTTAAAAGTTACCTTTCAGAAAAAGTTAATTAAATCACACAATCTAACGAGTGATATATTTTTTAGAGTTTAATTGGTATATACTATCATGTAAAAGATTTAATTATGATTTTTTATTTATATAATTTTAAAGTCAACAAATTTACCATGAATGAAAAATTGCGATTGAATATCAGTATAAAAATTTTTACGCTGAAAGTGTATACTAATTAAACTCTATTTTTTAATAGATCTAAATACTGAAAAGTGGAAGAAGAAATAAGTAGGAGTATGATTCCCTATGTTCCCTATTAAGCGAAACAAGAAGAAGCTTGTACGAAGTGAAGGTGGCAATGGGAATTGAACACCAGTAGACATCAGTAGCTCCCTTTTTAGCAAACCAGTCTCCACAAGATTGCTTAATAATTTCCCTATAAGCATGTCTCAATTCCACTTGCCAATCAAAATTGCAATTAGTCTCTCATCTTGTCAACTAAACACAATCTAATATCGTTAAGAAAATATTACCTTATGTAAAATATAAATTAAGATTGTAGATTTTGTGGTTGATAAGAAAAACCCTTAAATTAACGATCCAAACATCATTTTATCTATTTTATGATAAAAGGAACATGATATCTCATTCGTTGCTAATGGATTATTAAAAAAAGGAGCCTCGCTTGGACTAATTAGTGTGCCTTTGAAATATATTAAAACGTTATATTATAGATTCTTTTGGTTAAAAATTGTTTTCTAAAATAATTAGTATGTCGGGTAAAATAGTTAAGATTTTTTAAAAAATTAAATATAAGCTATTTTTTATAATATAAAGATTTATAATTTATACTTATTCTTCAACAGTTTTTTTTATTTAGCTATTATTTTATACTATTTTACTATATAATTTTTTTTATTTTCATGACATCACTTTTTAATAAATTTTTCCAACAAAAATTAATTTTAACAATAATCAATTATATATAAAAAATAAATTATTGGAATAATATAACCTTTTAATATGCCAAAACACCTTTTATCATCTAAACTTTTAGTTATATTTTTTCTATTTCAAAACTATCACCATTTCACAAATTTCGCTCTCTCTCTCTATAACTTTTTATGAATTTGGTGTCTATACTATAACTGTGATATTTTGATCAATTCATTATCTTGATACTAGTACATGAATTTGTCCACTCAGTAGTACATTGCTTTCATATCAAGATTTCCCAAAAATAGTTAAAATGAATATTCTTTCAAATATAAAAATATATATATATATATATATAAGAATTATATTGGACATTAATAAAAAGAGAATAATTAAATATAGTTTGTTTGTCTTTAAAAAAACTATGAAAATGATTTAATTATACTTTTAGTTCTTCAAATTTTGAACAATTTGTTTTTATCTATGAAATTGAAGGAAAAAATTAGTTTTTTAAATAAAAAAATACATATATTTTATAATTTTTATATGACATAAGTGATAATATGTTTTATACTAGCACTTGTTTTTTATGGTGACGGTATTGGTGACAACTATAATAATGATATATGATGGTATTAATAACAACAATCATGGTAGGAACAAAGTAGTTGTTATGGTGATAACAAGGGTGACGGTCATGGCAATGAAAGAGAAACCATCAATGATACTAATGTCGATACTGCTAGTTATGAAAATGGTGGCAGAAGTAGTGATCATGACAGTTAATAATAAATAAAATCTTTTACAAACTATATAGCTAGAAACTGAAAGTTTAGTATTAGAGAAAACAATTATTATAGAAAAATATATTTGAAAGCAGACATGTATTTCAATCTTTTTATGAAAAAAAAATAATGAGATGAAAAATACTTTATTATGTAAAAAAATAAGAAAATAATATATAAAACTTTTAATTGAGGATTTTTTTTAAAAATTTAAAACTAATATTATTAAGTTGGCTAAATTGTTCGGATGTCAAAAAAAAATATTGGTTAGATCATAAATAACATAGTGGTCCATGATCACGTAATAATTTTTCTTTTAGTATATAAGTGGCAACCACAAGATCATATCTTTATATGAAAAGTGTTAGAAAAACTTTATCAGACTGTCTATAGTTAGTTAGAATTTATTTAAAATTATAAATTTTAATATTTCATTTGTTATTAATGATTTTCTTTCCTAGCATTAAGGACTTCCCATAAGTAGTGGAATATGTTTAATTTAATATTCCATTAAAAGCATTAAATTTATCTTAAATTTTTACTACCACTCATCTATATATAAAAAACAAAAGATACATTTTCTGAGTCCTATTTAATCATAAAGAATATGGAATCAAAGGAACCTGTGTGTATTTAGGAAGGAAACTTTTAAGTTAGACAAGGTCATACATAAAATACATTACCATAACTAGTCTTGGTTACATATATTTAACATATCTTTTTTCTCACTCTTTCTCAGCATAGTGCATAAATCCAGGGAGCACTATAAAGGTGGGTGATTAAGGGAAACTAATGTTTTGGTAGATTTTGGGCCTAACTGAAGGTAGTTTAGTGTAAATGTTATGTATTGGGGTGATTATATATTTTTTTGGGGTGTAATGGTGTGACTTTTGTGGTACTTTAATTCTTGGTGTTTAAGACCAAGTATTAACCAACCATGCTGTCTAACTTATAATTATGTTCTAGGTATTTTTTGTTCCCCATTGGTGATATTCTTTGCCTATAAAAAAAATTGTGAGATCTATTAGTAAAGAACGATTACACTTATCATTTTTTATGAAAGTGAGTGCATTTATTGAGCTATTGATAAGTCCATGAATTCAGTATTTTCCTCTCAATTTGCACTTCTCTTTAGAAGTATATGCACATATTTTAATTATATTTCTTTTCAATTAGTTAGTATATTAGAAAAGAAGTTTTAAGAGAGAATATAGTTGAATTTTATTTAATTTTCTATTGATTTTTGTAGAAAAAAAATTTTAAAGTTTTCACCACTCAAGCATTGAATGTAGCACTCCATCCATGAAGAAAAAGAGAAGAATATCTACTGCTATAGTGGTGAACCACGACTAGTAGCGATGGGATTTGGAAAGAAATAATGAAAGAAACAAAATTTTGCAACTATAGTGGTGGACCATGACTAGTATCAGTGTGAGATTTGAAAAGCAATAATGAAAGAAACAGAATTCTACAACTATAGTGGTGGACCATGGCTAATAGTGGTGAGATATGAAAATCAATAAAGGAATAAATAGAATTTTGGAGCTATAGTGGTGAAGCAAGGCTTAAATACTAGAACCTTTCTTCACTATGAAGGACCCTCCATTGTTGCAACATCAAAACCATGAATCAAGAACTATAAGCTTTCTTCATCTTGAAGAACGCTCCACGACTTAAGCATTAGATCCACGGTTGCAGTTATGGGATTAAAAATCTCATCTTAACCCTATTTCACTTATCAATATAAATAGCAAAAAAAAAAAGACAGAGAGAAAGGGCATTTTTGTCAATTAAGAAAAGAGAGAGGACACCCACAAGAGAGAACAAAAGAAAGACAACTCGAAGAGGATTTTGAGTGAAGATTTCTTGGGAACAAGGATCATCATCTTCAATTCTTCTTCTCTTCCTTCATCTTGTATTTTGTATTTGCTAAGGCCTTCATCATTATGAGTGACTAACTTCTCTTGGATTGGATTCAATGTAACTACTAACTCTTTTGTACTTCTTGAGTTTATATGATATTCATTTTACATATTTGTATGTGATTCTATTTTTAATGCTTAAGCTAACTTGATCACTCATATTATGATTTTTTGTTTGAAATTTTGTTGGGAAACTTTTTCTTAAACTTGATATGAATCACTAAACCTAACAAGTTCTCATACTAGGAATAGATTTTATCTTGTTAGTCATTCGTATTCTTAATTTTGATCCTAATGCAAGGTTTAAATCTTAAACATAGAAGAATCATGTTGAGATTTAGTTCCTTAGATGTTTAATGTTGAGGAATCAAGTTGTTTTATGAATACGGGAATATAATATTTGAATTCATGTTTACTCTTTGAAAAGGATAAAGTCTTGGGAACTGCATTTTTAATCAATATCCCTCTCTCTCATTGATTTTGTTTACTAAGTATAAGATTTTATCAATTAGTTATCTTTAAATCCAACTTAATTAATCTCATAACAATCATTTTCATTCATGTATATATTTGTTTTCCATGTTTAAAAGAAGAAATTATAAAATATCCTGAATTTCTAAGGACGATATTTGAAAGTACTATAACAAAGTTTGATACGCTTGTTAAAGTTTCGTCAACTATCAACAAAACGAGATATTATATTCATTGGTTAAATTTGAAATATAAATACCTCTTAAATCATTTAGTCTTTGTTAGTTTACAGGAAGTTGAAATAGAGCTAAAATGGAGGAAATTAGAGTTGTTTAGTTGAGAAAAAGATTATATATATAAAAAATATAAATTAAAGTGATTACAATTACAAATTATCCATGTATTCATCACATTTTCAAGCAAAATAAGGGTATTTTTTAAAGTATTAATTTCTTTTGCACTTTCCTTACTTTTTTTTGTCTATTTAGAGTAGAAAGGAAAATAGATGAAACCAACAATTTTGACATAGGTAATTTAGAAATTAAATTAAAATTTATGACAACTTAAACAATATAACCATTTTTATTAGTTTTGATGAATTATGTAATTGTTTCTTATATATAGGACTAAAGGTAGTATTTTTTTTTCTTCGAAAACTACCCGTGTGAACAAAACAAAGAAACATTCATGAACGTTTATTCTATTATCATGTTATTTTGTCATTCACCATAATGAAGAACATTTTTGTGAAAATAATGCAAGTGATGTTTTAGATCAATTAAACCTTATAAAAATAACCACGACACAATTTTTATTACGGCATAAGTATGCAAAAATATAAGAATGGAATTGAAGTATGTTTTAAATTTGATTGTAAACTTTTTCAAAAAAAGGATGCATCTATTTAACATTTTTAATAAGAACGTTTATAAGAAACAAAATGGAGTTTGTAAAAGATTGTAAATACAACATTTTTATAAAAAAATTAAGCAATTGAACATCAGGAAAAAGATGAAAGCATGACTTAATTTGTATTAAACTCCAAGACAACGTTTAGGTCTTTCGCAACCACTAAAGTTTTATTAACTTATCCCAAGTTAAAAGTAGTTTTTTCAAATAATTATTTCTTTAAGTTATTTCTAACTTCTCCTCAAGTAATTTTCACTAGTCTCTTTAAGTTAAACAACCTAGTATTCTTTAATATCAAGCCTATTTAGGCTATTTTCTAAATCAAAAGATTTAGATGTTAGCAAAGATCAAATAACTGCATATACATATGGACGTACAATGAAGAAAAAACCTTAACTCAAAATATACAAATGTTTAGAGAGTTTTTTACAAAGGAAGAAGCTTTATTTACAAAGAATGAAGAAACTAAAGTTCACTCAATAATAATTCATATTTTTTAAAGATTCAAAACTATATATATATATATATATATATATATAAATTATTCATATAACTTCAATCATTTATGATGCATAATATATGACTGCTTAAGGGCAAACATACCCTACATACACTATTAAAATAATGACTTTTAAGAATGGTTAAAATTTAAGAATGATTGTATGGTTGTTATCTTTTTGGGAGATATTAAAAGTCGTAACTTTTAAGAACAGGTGCAATGATCTTAAAATTTAAATCTTTCAAGAATGGTCATGTCAACACCTGATCTTAAAAATTAAACCTTTGAAGAACTTTTGTTAATATGGTTAGGCTTAAAAGTTACACTTTTAAGAACGGTTATGTTGATAACCGATCTCAAAAAATAATTTTTTTAATATATTTTTTTTTGTTTTATATATTTTCCCTTGTTATAATCAATCACAAAATTCACAATAGAAACATTCACACTAATAATCAACTACTCTTTCACATTAATAATTTTTTTACAATCTTACAATCAACAACTAAAGTTTACAAAATAACTATTTCTAGAATTTAACATCCAAATAAACTAACATCCTAAACAAAAAATTTTACAAGTTAGCTATTTTTAGAAAATAATTTTCTAAAGGTTCTTGAATATTTGCAATATTCTCCATAGGAATTAGATGTCCTTGATTGTCAAAGATCTACAATGTAAAAAAAACATATGTTAGTAAAGTATTAGTTTAGGAACTAACCAAAAACACTACAAATATTCATGTAAGTTTATGAAAATTGCATTACATTTTTCCGTGAACCAACAATATAAGTTGTGACGATCATCAACATGTGATGCATGATATAATAGTCACACTCATAACCCCCAAGTTGTGTTTCATACTACAAATGAATATAAAATCCAAATATAATTATTAACTATATAAGTATTTTAATTTCAAATTGATAAGTTACTTGAAAATTGCTTACATGGGGAATAATCCATGAAGGTTTTTTTTTTTTTCTAATTTCTAACCCTAAACCCATTAATCTTTGATATCCATCCACAAATTTGCAATATAAGTTTTATTGTAGGTACAAAAGATGGGGAAAACAAATCTTTCATATTCAAAAGTTTATAGTTCAATTGTGTTTTTCATTTCTCGGTTGATGTCCTTCTTTGTTAAAGAGCACAACAACACCACTACATTTTCTTTAGGACAAATAATCAGCAATTGCCAATGACTCCTATATTGCAAAACAATTAGTGACTTTATAACATATAATTTTAAATAAGTTTTAAACTAGAACTTACAAATGCAAGTAAGGTGCTAAATAACATTTTTTCCCCTTCATGTAACCTATTTTGCAAATAACTTTGAATATCTCCTATCTTATTTCCAACCTTTTGAATGGATTGTGGGTCCATGAATCGATGAGTATCATGTGCGTTCTTCATATTAGTGCACAAGTGATGTAGATACCTAAGATATTGAAGTAAATATTATCATAAATTAATATATATTTAATTAACATATTAAAATTTGAATATATATATATATATATACACACACACACTTACATAAACCATAGTTGTATAACTGAAATGTTGAGCATTTGCGTACCCATATTACTTCCAAGAGATCCCACCGATCAATATAAAATGGTATGTTGGAGGGTCTTCCTAATACAGTAGGATCCCAAGGTAGTTGTATAAGATCCTTAACTTTACTAGCTACATTGAATAGACGTCCAAGTGGATCATATTCAAGTTTGAACCTTTTTATGGAGAACATCCTTGCTACATCATTTGCTAGTCTAAATAAAAAAAAATTTAAAATATTAAGTCTATGCAACTATAAAATGAGAGACATAATTTAATAATTAATTATGAATACCTTAGTTGAGATAGACTTTTCAAGTATTTTTGGCAACTAAATGAAATTGTTGGGGGCTGTCCCATTGTTTGAACCTCATTTGTAGCGAAAGGAACTAGAGCATTTGAATCTTTAACCTTTGTAACCACCACTCTCACATTATCGTTCTCTATTTTTTTGTGGTGTATGTTTGGCCCTGAATTATATACTTTTCCAATGCTACTAAATGAGTTTGATCAACATCATCATATAACTCACGTTGATCTTGGAGATCAGTGTCATCATTCTCTTCCCCTAATAAATTAGGAGCATTGTGAGTTTAACAACTTTCTTTCGTGCTCACACGAGGTATGATTGGCTGTTGTACCAACTCGAAAGTTGGATTTCTTATTATTATAACAAGAGCATAAGGAAAGTACATGATAAAGGGAATATTTATCTTTTACTTTACTATTCATCCCTTTCATGAATAATAACATTTGTGTTGGAAGTTGGTGTGACATGAGTTTCATTAATACAACACCCTATTGATTAGTGACCATTGCCATTTGCTTCGAAAAGTTGGATTCAGTAGCCATATAGGAAAGCATTAAATGCCGGTCTAATTATTTAAATTTTCAAAATGAATGTTACCTATAACCCCCGCAAAAAGTTACAAGCAATTTTTTAAATCTTTTCGCATGGTCCTCTAGTAAATTAACCAACCTATCTTTCCAAGCCATTTCCATGACACACTTAATTTCCCATAGTATCATAAGACCTTATTGCCTTGTTCTCAAATAAAAACCAATAAATTCTCAGACAGCAACAACTTGATAGAGTTTCAACACCAGAAGAAAGTTAATATACATTTCAAGATTTATGATTCAATAGTAACCCAAAATAAGTGAACATGTTATGTGAAATATATTTGACATGAATATGATTTTTGTCATGTGTCAACATTCGGACCCAATACAAAATGTATCCAAATCCAAATTACCAAATACTAATTACTAACTAGAATTCAAAACATGCAAGCAAGCCCATAATACCAATTAAGAATATGTTGCCATGACCTACACCAGATTTTTTTTTTCCAACTCATGGTATTGTATATTATTTAAATTAAAGCAACACAAATTTTTTTTCTTTTAAATAAGAAACAAAGTAACTTAAATGTATATGGTATTTATTAATTAAAAAACTACCCACGTACTCTTGCAAATTCACAACTCTAATCAAATTTTATTAACCAACCTACTTACTTTACTTACCATTTCAAGTGACACCAACTTACATCGTACATCATAAATTCCTTTCCTCAACAACATTATTATCCACAAAGAAAAAAGGCACTCTTTTTTGCAAGCTTCTTTGTCACATATAAAGCACCTGCTTATTCATGATTTCTGTTACTAATCTATCAACAATTTGGGAAAAGAATGAATTCTATATCTTTTTTGTTGGTCAAGGATAGTAAAATTTGGTAGTATTTGAACACGATTTCCTAAATAAGATGAACATAATTTCTTTAAAAAAATAAATTTATAAAAATATGTCCATTACATTTTGCAGACACTAGTTTTCTAAACATAGCCAGACACCCCAAACAGGAGAAACAAAGTTCTTCCATCAAATTATATCAAACATGTTAGTTTTTAGCTTCGAACATGAGAAACAAAGTTCATCCAATTTAATGGTCAAACATGTTCAATTACCAAATTTCATGTAAATCACATAAGCAAGGTATAAGCAGGGTTCCGAACAGCCCATAAATCAAATGTTCGGATAGAGAAACCATCAAGCTATAATCACAACATGCTTAATAATAATCTCAGTAATACAATATGAGACTGCATGCGACAATGTGCTGAGCAGCGACGCAAAGGACATGAGATTGTAAGCAGTGACACAGCGAACACAAGACTGCAAGCAGCAACACCACAACACGATATGATAAGCGTGAAGGCGTGGTGGCACAAATGCAAGTGTTCGACAGTGACACAAGTATGTCATGGTGGAAAGCATGGGGAGCAAGCCGCAACAACAGTAGCGATGGAGATTATGGCATGAGAAGACAATGGCAAAAGCAACGTCAAGGGTTTAAGCAAATGGCATGGGCAAGGGTTCAAAAGGAAAAGTAGAATAAAAAAATCCGCACATCCCTTTCTGATTTGTTAAAATTTGAACAGATTAGAAAAATATATTTTTCTAATATATTGAAATTTTAGCAAATCGGAAAAATATACTTTTTATGATCAATTCAATTTTTAACAGATCAGAATTATTTTTTGATCGGCTCAAATTTTAATAGATCAGGAAAAAAAGTTTCTTGACCTTATCTTAACAAAACCGTTTTAAAAATTCAACTTAATTACAAAAATGCCACCACATTTTTTTAAAAATGGCTTTTTTCATAACAAATCACAAAAGTTGTTTTTAAAAGTGTTTTTTGTAGTAGTGATTGTAGTAATAGTGGATTTAACTTCAAATATCGTACTCAAAGGAATAGATTTAGTACTCAAATAATTCAATTCAGGGGATAAAAGAACAAGTAAGAGAAACAATGATTTAATATGTGTATATGTGCAACTATTCAGATTCAGAGTAGTATGCAAAGAGAAAGAGAATAATGAGTTTAGAATTCAATAAATTAAGACTCAGGGTTATGGTTTCCACTACAATATTTTTATCCTTATTTACTAAGTAATCTCATTCTTTGTTATTCATTTATCACCAATAAATTACCAAGTTGGTATAGTGTGTTTGATCATTCACACTACATTATAACCCTAACTTGTTATCCAGTTTGACCATGCAAGATTTCAAATTAGGATTGGTTTCTTTTTTACCAATTAGAGGTTTCCCTATAAATTTGGTTAATTCTACTAAAACAATAACCTGCTTGCTTCCCAAATAGATTGTTAAAATATCAATGGTTATGACTATTCTTTAATTAAGATATAACGAGTAAAATAGAGAAGCAAATTAATCACTGAATAACATTGAATGATAATGCAAAGTACAAGGGGATCACAAAGAGTTTACATCACAACCCTAGAAAAAAATGATTAGCCAGACATGAGTAATGAATAGCCAAACATCTTAATAATCACAACGTATATCAAATAGAGAAATAATTATTATACGGAGCATTGTGAATCGACTCAATCCCAAAGCTTCCTTGTCATTCTTCACCATTAGGTCACAAATCTAACTGTTCATCCGAGCTAAATTAAGTCCCCTTTTGTTTCATATCTTCTGGTATTTATAGAACGAGTATGCTGGAACGAGTACGATTAGGCTATTTAGCGTCCTTAAAGTTTAAGTAGCCCAATCGTGCTACTGATCAACAGGACTATGCTTGAGGACTTTGTGATCACACCACAATTATGCTACTGGTAAGCATTATTGTGTTGTTGGTAAGCACGATCATGCTCATAGCTTTTGAGATTGCAGCATAGCCATGGTAAATTAAGCATGACTATGCTTTTTTTTATTGACTTTTGGACTGTGTTGATCCAGCACAATTATGTTGTGCTAGATCTTTAATAATTGATCTGAAACAGACTAATTTTGCCCATTTTTCTTCTCGTTTCTTGAGTATCTGTCTAAAGTGATAAAAACTAAAAATTGGGTTTTGCTTACAAATATGAAATTCTTTCCTTACAAACAAGTATTAAATATGATAAAAATTTGGAGTTAAAAATCTGTTTATTATTTTAAATAGCTTTTTACAAAGGAGAAAGGTTTATAAAATGTTGTGTGTGGATTATATTTGATGAAGGGGCAGATGCTAAAGCATAAGCAAACTGAACAGAATGGGTTTGTTATTGGCCAATGTAAACTCTCTCTAAAAGGGTGAATTTTCGGTTTTGTTTTTAAGGTTGACGTTGTCTTACTTTATGTGCTTAATAGTTATTACTCACACTTATTAGTTCAATATTGTTTGCGGGTTATGAAAAAGTGGGTTGGGGTACGTAAGGCTACGCGCCTGCAATATGATACATGGGTGATATTGTAATTATATTTGATACATTTATATCTCTGATGTAACCCTATTTTGATATAAAATGAAAAATAGACGCTCTACTTCCGAGGACGTAGACACATTGTCAAACCTCTTTGTGTTCGTGTGAGTGCTTGTTATAATTCTACTATAGGATTTTGGTTGCTACTCTAACATAAAGAATATGTAGAGAGAATGTTAAGTTTGTGCTCAATAATAATTCCTATTTTTTAAAGATTCATGATTCCAGATGCATAGTCTTCATAAAAGTTGATTATTATGATTCATGAAGGCTTGATTATGTGATGCAGCTTAACTTGGTTTGATAGATCCATTGGACCATTAAATCTCTTTTACCGACTAGTCACAATTGATATGATCAAGCATTTTACTTATCTTTCTATTTTTACTTTTTTTATAAGCTTCAATTTGTACTTATTGACTTTTTTTGGCAATGAATAATAAGTAAAGATGTCTAGTCACTCTATCCAAGGAGTAGGCTATTCTTTTTAGGCGTTGATACTATCTTTTCATACTTTTAGCTACTCATTTTTTTCTATTTGAATGTCTCTTTGTAAATCAATGCAAAAACATTATTGCACACAAAATCAATATATTTAATAAATGAAGATAATAAGTACAAGTGTATAAATATTACCCAAGTACATTAAAGTATGTTTGCTTCATTCATCTATCACTCTACATCGGTTTTATGTCTATTAGTGCCTTTATGACAAGATGTGTTCTACATCTTCTTGATTACTTCAAACTACGTCTATGTTTCTCATGTGTTTGTTTTCCTTAAAAGCAATATTAACATCAGTATGTATTTTATTTTTGAATAATCAAAATTTGAAGGTACTAATTTGTCTTATGACTTAACAACCTCCTTTTTTATATATGGAAAAAGGCAAAAGAGAAGTAAGATATCTTCATCAGTTTAACTCTTCCTTTTATGCTAACTTTGTTTTTTTGTTTCAAAACTCCCTCTGAAATAGATATTTATCCCTTAGCTTTTGTAGTTATACTCGCCCTTTTTGTTATCATAAAAAATAATCTTCATCATAATAGAGATCCAAACCCATTTGACTATAAAGCTTTTTCTACAAGGCTTCAACAACAACTTCAACTTGGAGTGTGGCCAAATTTTCTTGATAAAGGGAGTTTTTCATAAATTCATAAATAAATAATAATGTTGCTCCTGTGTAGGTTGAGGCACAATTGTTCAAGTTGGTCTGGTTCTTCAACAATACAACAGGTAGAGTCATGGTTATCAAACTTCCAAGTTAACCCTCTATCTCTTATGAATTAACTAAACCACTTAACATTTGCAAGTTAATTGATATGCAAACTCTCATTTTAAATAAATTTTAGCTAAACTTAGTCAATTTTATGCAAATTTTTTAAACTATCAAATTTACTATCAAATCAATAAGTCAACAAATTAAAAAGTTAGACCGAAACAATAATTATTTTAGGTTTTTTTACTTGTTTAAGGTTCAACACCTGGGATGTGGTTCTTCAACAACCTTTTATATACCTTTATAGGCGTCTATACATAGATGACATCAATTGTTTTAGATGTAACAAGGTAGTGTCAATCTTGTGGGGTTGGATAGAGAGATATACACTTTCTACCCAAAACCAATGAAAGAAATATACACCCACACTTGTCTTACACTTGTGTAGGTATATGCAAAATGAATATTTGTTGGTATTTTTTATATCTGTAGGTATTTATAGGTATCCGCGAATTTTTATATATGTTTATAAAAATTATTTTAGTAAAAAAGTATCATTTTTTTTCATAAAGTCAAGACAACAAATGATTTTTTGGCAACAAATCAAAGTACACAAATAAAATTTTACTATAAGCAAAATTTACTAAATTTTGATTTTTTAAATAAAATTATAAATTAAAACATGAAAACATAATATTTTGCCATAAGTCTATGTACATGTTTTACAATAGACGGAAATATTTTATTATTTTAACCATTTGTAGGTATTTAACTGTATCTGCTAGATAGATACCTTGATCCCTGCATATGTATCCATCTAATAATGGGTGTGAATATACTCGTTAAAATATTGATAGATATCCAGTTTTAATACATGATAATAACGGGTGTGGATAATTTTTTCATGTATAATGGAGATGAATCCCCTTAATTATTCTGGTGTAAGTGGCTCGTCTCAACATTTGCATCTTCCTGCTAACTATATATCTTAAAGATTATCCAAATTCAGCTCGATCGAGGTCTGCAAATATGGATTCACTCGTCATGGTTAAACTTCCAAGAGAGAGAAGTCATCTCTTGAAGATTATACCTTTTGAGATAAGGAAAGACCACAGTCTTCACTCTTCACCAAAGGTGTGTCTCGAAATAACAACACTTTGTTTTCTGACATATAAGAATAACTTCCTTCCCACGCCACCCTTGCAAAAATCAAAACTTGAGATCTTAATCATATCACTCTCACTTTCTATAATTTGCTTCTAGATCTCTCTAGTTGTGGGCTGTTCTAACCCAAAGTGCCACTACATACAGTTGGTCATATACCACACTCTAGCTAGCCACCTTTAAAGAAGACAAAAAGTAAAATATATTATAACAATATATTAATAATATTTATTCATAATTTAAGACATTTTGCCTACTTTATCAATAGCTTTTAACATCATTTTTTAAGTGTTACAAAAAATGTTGCTACAGATCACATATTTTAATAAAACAAATTCTTTCCATTTGTTTCTTATTCTATTGAAGCAAGTATTATTTTAACTTTTTTTATAAGCATGATTATGTTAATTTAGTTGTCAAACTCAAACTTTAACATTTAGAATCCAAAATTTGAGTACTAGTCAAACAAAAAATTTAATTCTAAATTTGAAAAAATCGTAAATCAAAAACATAATTTACATTGGTGTCGCATTTGGAAATGTGTAGAATCGTTAACTAAATTACCAATCTGTCTTTCTCTTTTCTCTTAATTGAAACGAAGTGAGCGGTAACTTAATTTCTTCGCCTAAGACAATTACCAAGTTAGAAGAAATAGAGATTGAGAAGGAAAGAACAGATATTGATGTAATGGGTGTCTGCAGGTTGAACACGGGTCACGCAATTTAAGCATTTGTTGTTTAGTACATATTTCTACCTTGTCCTCCAGGAGGTCCCAATTCCCAAACAAAGGCATGATTTTCCTGTTTTGCTCCAAAATAACGTAATGAGAATGTATCTGTTTCTGTTTGATAAATAAGAGGTTGCATTCATTTGGTAGAATCTAGATTCTAGCAAAGTTGAGGACTCCTTATATGGTCGCCAAGAGGCTAATACATCACATCCTTTAGCTGTCATGACTACCTCTTTATAATTTAAAAGATCTGGTCTTTACAAATTAAGTATAGTATCTTTCTCTAGGGTGAGATTGATCAAAATCTTAGCCTATAGGGTTGTGAAAGGATAGCAGAATAAAAATAAATAAAAGACAAGCTAGAGTTGGCCACATGCTTTCCAAAATTTCATATTACTTAAGTTGGAATAGTTAAGTTTATCATATTCAGGGATACCAAATAGTTGTGTGCTAACATTGTGTGCCACTTGTTTAAAGAAACAATAGCATATTTATCATCAAATGAATGTTGAAATTTGGCCACTAGTACTAGGTGGGTTGAAAATGTTGGATGGCAAGTTGTTGATGAGTTGTATTTGAAACCGACAGCCCCTTAAATAGCAGTTCAAAATTTTCGGAACACGTTAACCCTTCTAGCCACCAAGATATGAAGCTGGAGTGTTTACATTATACATATAGTGGGGAATTAAAACCATCCACTGAAACAAAGGTAATTAAAGTAAATTAATTTGAGGTTACCAATAGGTATAGTTTAGTTCAGTAGCAATTTTTTAGTATTTAAATTCTTTGACATCGTGATGATTGAATAAAAAAAAATTAATTAATTGAGATTTAGGTCAACACACTTCTTGTAGTATACAAATAAATACTATAGTTTTTTACTTTTTTTCTGGAAAATATATGTTTTATTTTGATCAAATTGTTAATTTATATATCTCTTAAAATCTCTTTAATAATAATTTTAATTTTATTAATTCTACACTCATTATATTTACAATACCTAACAACGAAACAACGTGTTGTAAGAAATTTAATAATGTATGATAGCACAGTGGTTAACGAAATAAATTCATATTTTAAAAATGGAATAAACTATCTAATAATATTAACTATAAAAATAGTTTTCATATTTGTTTATCGAATTATTATGGTGCTTAAGGGAGTTGTACGCCTCCTCCTACGAGAAGAGGAATGTTTTCCTCTTTTCCTGCATGCTCCCCGATGCGCACCGTAACCGGAATCACTTAGGTTGATAAAAATAATTTAAAAAATAATGTGTCACCAATATTTATTTAAAAAATATAAAATATTTTTAAAAAATTGTCTACAAAATCATATTTTAAATATCAACATGATGTCCATCTTAAAATAATTAAATATTTAACACTTAGATAATTTTTAAAATTATTTATTCTATCCCATAAAGATATATTATCTTCAAGGTTATTTTGTTATGTTTAGAGTTGGCTAGGTGGAGAGCAGATAACAAAAATATTAGAAGACAAGTGATGAAGAGTCAAAGAAAAAAAGTTAAATATTTGTTTGTTATTTTAACATGAAACAGAGTTAAAGAAATTCATATATATGGATGACCTGTGAAAAATAAAATAATATAATATATGTTCATACTTTTCTTTTTGACTTCAATGTTGATCGTATACATAATTATATGGCTTATTACTTATCATTCTCATTAAATTATGAGTATTTTTTATTTTAAAAAAATATGAAGTTTAAAGGAGAAACAAAAACATTACTTATATATTAATAATAAGTTGATTAGTTAAAAATTTTTATTTTATATAATTTAAATTATAAATATATAAACTTTATTTTAATATTTATGAAATTACATAAAAAAATTAACCTCGAGTCTAAAAATTGGAGTCATGTAGGGCCGTCCATGTCACCCATGTGATCCGCTCCCAGTGGTAGTCGCGGTTTGAGTAGCGAATGAAATTGGAAGTGTTTTTTGAACAAAAGATAATGAAGTTATGCATGTGGATAGCAGAGGAGCAGAATGGAAATGTAGTCACTGCATGCATGTCTGCAGGAAGGAATTCTCTGACAGAGTAATAAATTATATTAAAATAATTTACTTAAAAAATATTATATATTTTTTTATCATAACTTATTCATATTTTCACTCTTTATTATTGTGTCTTCATTTCCACCATTTCATTAAGTTGGCAGCAATAATGAGAATGTGTAACATCCTTAAGTAATAACTCATAATAAAAATAATAAATAATTTTTTAAAAATACTAAATTTTGTATTAAAATAAAGTAAATAAATATTCAAATCCAAAAAAACAAAGATATAATTCTCAAATTTGGACATTTATAAAAGAATACAATAGAAAACAAAAATAATTATAACAATATTTATTTTAAAATAGATATAAACCAATGCAACAAGGAAATGTAAATTAATAACAAATTAGATTTCAAGTCTCTTTCGATTTCTAAAACTTCTCCTGAGACTCTGAAAGCATGACATTTTTAATAAGATAATAATAATTTCAGTGAATAAAACAAATTTTAAAAGAAATTTGAAAAAAGAGTGTTCATTCTCAACCAGTGCAGAATCCGAAAAAACAACTATAGTACCTGCAGTAATAAAATAAATATTTTTCTTTATATATAATTATCATTTAACCCAAATAATTTCTAGCAATAATAATAAACACGATAAAAATAGTTTTCAATACAAACACACAATCTACAAATTGTAGTGATACTCATTATCACTCATTCTCACTCTATGGTTCCTAGAACCATGTTTTTAATATATTCATCAAAAAGTTTATGAGCTCATATATCATACAATGGTGTCCTATTGCCTTCCCTATGCTATTATGGAGGTATCC
This sequence comes from Psophocarpus tetragonolobus, assembly GCA_037954015.1. NCBI lineage: Eukaryota > Viridiplantae > Streptophyta > Magnoliopsida > Fabales > Fabaceae > Psophocarpus > Psophocarpus tetragonolobus. Next base: position 19,025,665 of record CM075688.1, on the reverse strand, counting down.
AGAATCTTTTCTTCATCCCAGATGGGCGTATCTAAAACCTCTTCCCCATATTAACCACCCATATTAAAATGAGGTATCTCATACATCTATTCCAAATGGATGTATCTCAAATTTCATTTTCATTTCAAATGGAGGTATCTAAAACAACACAAAAATAATTTCAAAACATAACACACATCAACAACAATTTTTAAGATCATACCATGAAAGGTTTTCAAAAGATGTTTTACTTACCTCTTGAAACAAGATCCTACCACTTAGAATTTATTTTCTCCTGCTTTTTTACCCCTCTTTCTCAACCCTCGAATAATCAACTAATCTATAATTTTCTGAGAGAACTTAACCCTATATATAATAGCCTAAGGTTGATTTTTCCCTCTCTATAGTTTCTTTTGTATAAAAGATTAGTTTTTTTTTTGTTTAAATTCAAGATGATGTCAAATATTTATTTATTCTATCTTATTTCTATTTTAAAGGAAGTATTATCTTAAATCAATTTGTTTTCTCTTAAAATTCCTAACTGGTTAATCTTTTAATTATTTGATTGATTATCATTTAATTATTATATTTATTTTTCTTTTATTATGTTGAATATGATACATGACTAACTAAAATATATGATCATCTTATCTAAACTATAATAATTATTTTGTAATAATATACTCATAATCTTTTAGTTTGAATACAAATTCGATCATCTTTTATTTTAATAGTTTCTTTATTTAAATTAAATAATTACTTAATATTATTATTTACTAGGTAACTAAAATATTATACATCTAGATAATAGTTATTTATTATGTGAGATAATTTTTATTTTAAAAATTCAAGGATGTTCCAGAGTGCAGGTAACTTAAACGAGACGTGTGATATCTTTAAGTGTATTGTTTTAATTTAATCATACAATTATTATTCATTCAATTCATTTCTTACAATAATTTCTTTTTCCTCACATACTCCGGCTGATTGACCTAGGTGTGTTCATTTTTTAAATAATTATCTAAATGAGTCTGTTTTTAAAAAATTTACCTCATTGATCAGTTGCAGGTAATTGTGTAATTGCAGTTTGATTAAGTGAAATCTAAAAACAAACTCACCTTGGTAAATTTTTTAAAAACAGACTCATTTAGGCCCTGTTCGGGGTGGTTTTGGTTTCTAGTTTTGAAATTTCTAAAAACAAAAACTAGTTTTGGTTTTAAGTTTTCAAAATTTTAAAAACAATATTGTTTTGTTTTCAAATTTAAAACATTAGTTTCAAATCTTAACACACTATTTGAAGGTAGTGATTGTGACAGGCGATCAAAGGTGGTGGTCGGTGATTGACAATCGGAGGTGGTGGTTGGTCACTGGTGGTCGGAGGTAGGTAGCAGTTGGGTGACCCGTGATCGAGAGTGGTAGTTGGTGATCACTGGTCAAACGTGGCAGTCAGTGACCGCTGGTTAGAGGTAGTAGCTAGTCGAAGGTGGTGGTTGGTGATCGTCAGTTAGAGGTGGCAGCCGATGACTGTCGGTGGGAGGTGACCGCCAGTGACCGCTGGTCGAAGGTGGGGCCAGTAACCTCCAGTCGGAGGTGGGGCCAGTGACCGCTAGTCAGAGGTGGCGGCCGGTGACTTCCGGTCGAAGGTGGCGGTTGGTGACCGTCGGTCGGAGGTGGCGACCGGTGACGGCTGGTCGAAGGTGGGGGCTGGTAACCGCTGGTCAGAAGTGGCGACTGATAACCATCGGAAAAAGGTGATGGTCGGTGACTTTTAGTCAGAGGTGGAGGTCCGTGACCATCGGTAAGAGGTGATGGTCAATGATGGCAAGTGAGGTCAAGTAATGAGCTTAAATAAAAACAGAAATATTAATCTAAAAACCAAATTTTATTATTTTTAAAATTGAGTGAAAACTGTTTCGAAAATGAGTAAAAAACCAAAACAGAACCATTTTTGTCGAACAGGTTTCTGTTTTCAAAATACATTTCAAAATCAAAAACTAGAAACGCAGAACCACCCCGAATGGGGCCTTAGGTAATTAATTTAGGTCAATTAGCCCACATACTCCACCTATTTTTTACTTTGAATATGTTAGTACCATGCACCAATAATTTTGGACAAAATAATCCACCATCTCATTTGTTAAAATAAACTAATTTAAGGATATTCTAGTAAATAATAATTTCTCTTGCACATTGAGTCATTATATTTCTTCTAGCATTTATTATCTTTCACTCTTTTTTCTCTTTCCTCTCTCACCAACATTAATTTTATGAAATTCTTCCTTTTCCACTCTCACCAATTTAGAATATTAATATAATTATAAATAGTAATTATGTATAATAATACCTTATAAATTGTAATTTGAGTTTAATTGATATACATTGTCAGTATTAATTAGTAAAGTCAACAAACTTACCATCAATGAAGGGTTGTGATTGAATGTCAGTGTAAAAATCTTTACATTGACAGTATATACCAATTAAACTTTTATAATTTATGTTAATATAATTTATATATTGATCTAATTTATATTTTATAAAAAATTAATATAAATTTATATTTAGTTGGAACTTATTTTATTTAAAATAAAATAATTTTAAATTAATATAAATTATACATGTAAATTATTTTTAAAAATATTATTATACATAATTATTATTTATAATTATATTAATTTTTCTACATTGACGAGAGAGGAGAGAGAAAAGAGTTTGAAAAGTTAATGTGGATGAGATAAGAATAAGAGAGAAAAAAAGTTATGATAATAAATTATAGAAGAGAGAAAATGAGTGGCTATATATAAGAAATGATTATTTACCGAATATACCTAAATTAATTTATTTTAACAAGGGAAATGGTTCATTAGTTTATAAAAAATTATTTGTCCAGGGTCATTTTATTTGTGTTTAATGTTTCTTTTTATTAATTACTTGTATGAATTGAATTAATTTTACATTAAATAAAATGTCCAAAATAAACATATTTAATGTAAGAGTTTAGTTAGTATTAGGGATGGCAAAGAGGCGGAGCGAGTTGCGGGTTTGACCCTCCCCGTCCCCGTAAGGTTCGGGTTCAAGTATAAAAAGAGCGGGTATGGAATTTTAATTCTCATCCCTGTCCTCGTCGGGTATTTTTGAGTTCGGGTATACCTGCAGGTACCCGTCATATTATTTTTTACAATTTAAATTTACTTATTTATTATTAAATAAATTATATATATATATATTAAGTTATTAATTATATTTTAATTTTAAAAATATATAAAGAATAATTAATAACAAGAAATTATAAATTAAAGTTTAAGAATTAAATTTTTTTATTAAATATATAAATTTAAACTTATTTATAATCAATAAAATTATAACGGTACGGGTATGAGTTTGGGTACAAGGCGGGTAGTCACATATTCATACTCATACCCGTACCAGTACCTGATTTAACACATTGGGTAATACTCGTACTCGTACTCATACCCGATCAAATCGGGTAATACCCGTAAAAATTGGGGTGCGTTCGGGCGGATACCCACGGGTACGAGTATTTTTGTCATCCCTAGTTAGTATGTATTGTTAGTGTAAAAAATTCTATAATAACATTCAATCACAACTTTTCATTTATGGTAAGCTTGTTGACTTTACCAATTAATACTTTAAAAGTCATATAAACGAAAAAATTATAATTAAATGTCAATGTAAAAATTTGTTATATTGTCCGTATGTACTAATTAAACTCTTAATTTAATTAGTTATTTTTTATGCTTAATTTTTTTATTTTTATAACAATTTTAATAATTGATAACTTGATAAATATATGTAGTCAAAATATTACATAATTAAAAATATTTAGATAAAAATTATATGCGGTCAAAATTATATGTTTATAAGATAGAAACTTTAATATGTGATAAAATTATATGTTTTATAAGATAAAAAATAATAATAATTGATAACATAATAATACTTATGTAAAATTATTTAAATGTAAAATTCTATTTATCTTAAATCTTTCGAGATTAAATTACTTACATAAATAAAATTAAAAAATCAAAATACTTGTTCATGGGTTTGGAGGGATTATTACGGATGCATTTGGTGGATGGAAGGGAGGTTTTGCTAACTCTGTATCTAGAAGATATTCGTTTCAAGCAGAACTCATGGCATTATCAAAAGGTTTTTCTTATTGTTTGAAGTTTGGATTTCCCCATTTTATCAAAGGAAAGTCTACCATGTCTTTTATAATTTGAGAAGTATTGATATTTTTTTTTAACCAATCAAATTATAAATTTTATTTTTATCTTTTTTTATAAATTAAAATAAGTTTTATTTATTTATTTATACATAAATCCTTAGAAAAAAATTATTTTACTATAAACTCCCTAAAAACAGTTACTTTAATCTATATCTTTTCAAAAAAATAATCTCTGGTTTTTGAATCTATATCAATCCATCACTTTTTTTCTTATTTACTTTTTTTTTCTTGGTTTTCAATTCAATTGGTTAAAAAAAAGAATATCAATACTTCTTAAATTATGGAAAGCATGGTAGAAATTGCCTTTATCAAAAGGTTTCCCAGAAATATAACTCGGTACTCCATGCTGTGGCTTTATGGATAGAGGAGTCTCCTAGATTTTGTTTTCCATCTTATAAAGAAGCACTCTAGTGCTTAAAACTTTTCTTTCCTTTCCTTTTTTGTGTTTTAATTTCTCATGTAAAAAAACAATTTTTAATAAATTTTCATCAAGACCAATTCAATCATTTCTTTACATGTTATGTTTTTGAATTGGTCGATCTAATATAATTTTAAAATAATACATTTTCAAATTTAAACTCTAAAAATGTTAAGCAAAATTGTATTAAACAAGTTATATGAGAATAGAACATTTGATAATATTTAGCTATAGTTTCTGTTTATAAAATGTTTATATTTTTATTTTTTAAAAAGAGTTTTCATTTTATAATTTTCAGAATTTAAAAAATATGTTTGTTTGAATTATTATTTTTATTTTCAAAAAATAAAAATATATGATTTAATCAATTTTAATAAAATCATTATAAAATACTTTATGTATATAATTTTAAATATTTGTATATTTTTGTTATAATTTTAAATATTTATAAATTTTTTGTGTTTTCACTTAGTTTTTGGTTGATGAAAATGTTAAAAACAACTTTTTTCACTTTCTCCTTTCAATTGATTTTTAAAAATATTTTATCTAAAAATTATTTTCCAAACATAATTTTATTACTATTTTTTTCTTTAAAATAAAATAAAAAACACTCTAAATATGCCTAAAAATTAATTACTTTAGCATTTGATGATGGTACACTACAAGAATGAAAATAAATTGTTGTAAAAAATATATTAAAGTTAACCACTCAAAAGATTGACACAAATTGGGCTAACACACTCTATGTTGTACAAATGTCCTTCAAAGAATGTGACTATTTTTCTAAGAGACGAAGGAGAGGAAAATAGATAATATAGAATATTGAATATGTTTTGTACATTAGTCTTCAATGGAAACCACAAATACTATATGTTTGTTTGATAACAGTTTTATAAAACTGTTTTAGTATTTTAGTATTTAAAAACTAAAAAATTCGTTGGGTAATATTTTCTTAAAATAGTTTTTCAAAATAGTTCTAATTTTTTATTTTTTTAAAAACTAAAATACAGGAACAACTGTAAGTAGTTTTACTTTTCAGTTTTTTATTTTTGGTTTGAAAATTCAAAATATAATGAGAATATATGTTTTTTTTATCAATGACATTCTATAAATATACAAGTTTCTTTCATTTTTACATATTTAAAATAATTTTCAAATAATACTTATTAAACAAGTTTTTTTTTTCTTCTTTCAGAAACAGTTTTTAAAAATATTTTCAAAAAGTAAAAACAAAACCAAATCAATCAAACCTTATATATAATGTTATGGTTTGCACATAAGCAGTGATCATGTAACCATCGTAGAAAATAGAATTATAATAGAATATACTAAATATAATTAATTGTTTGATTATGAATTAATTATATTTAATACATAATAAAAACTAATTATTACATTTTATATGTAATAAGACCAATATATTATGGAATAAAAAATAAATATTACATTTAATACATAATAAACACTAACAAAATGCTATAAACATTTTAATGCATTTTTAAAGCCGCATGTCCCATATTAATTTGCTTATTGTTATACTCAAATTTTCCAACACTCTAAGTCTAAACCAACACAAATGGGATATTTTATTATTTATTTATTATAATTTTTAATTTGTTGGATTGGAAACTATTTTTTTATTGACCAAAGAAATTTTTTATTATACCAAAATAAAGCACAAGGCATTCCTTCCAACATTATAAAGGAAAATAAATGCAATAAAAACAAAATGCAATGAATCAACAACATCCCACCTTTTAAATACAGTGTCTAAGATTCAACATGCATTCAGCATAAGAGTATGTTGTGAATTTTGCTATCCAACACCACTCCAATGAACTGAATTGAATATGATGAACAATTTCAAATGTATCTGATCTAACCCCATTGAAGACTGCATTGTTTCTAACCTTCCAAATATGCCATAATGCTACAAAAATCACAAAAATGACCATGCAAGTTGTCTTTGTTGATTACCATTTAGTAACCCGTGAAATTGGAATGTATGGCTTTTTACCAAGCTAGATAACATTGTCGATATACCCCACCAATAACAAAGTTCTTGTCATACCCTTGCAGATACGTCACAAGTAAGAAAGAAATGAGCCCTGGTTTCCATTTCCCTGCCACACAACCCACATAATGTTGTCTCTAGTTGAATTATCCTGTGCCTTAGTAAATTTGTCTTTGTTGCTAACCTGTAGCCTCTACTTGGCATGCCAGCATATGTACCTTCGGGGGAGCTCCCTTCTTCTAAAGTAGAGAGGAAAAGCGATCCTTTTGGAGATGTTTATCCACTATAAAAAAAATTGTAAGCTGATGATACAGAGTATACACCTGACCCATCTGCCTGCCACACCCACTTGTCGTCCACCTCTTCTACCAGTACAACTAACTTTAATCTATTACTTAGCTCGTCAAGTAGTTTTTCCTCCCAATCAAAAAATTCCCTCCTCCAATCCCACATCCACTCCAGCCCCTTCCTCCTCATTTCAGTCCTCGAGACCTTTGTATTTTCTGCAAGCCAGACAGACGAGCGAATTCATCTTACAAACTTAGCTATCTTAACCACCTGTCTTTCCAAAAATCAGTTCCCCTGCCATCCATAACCTGACGACGAATATTGTTAGACCACTAGTCAACTCGGCCTACCCTATCCTTTTCATTGGAATGTAAATCAAACCACCAACGAGAGCACTTAGCTTGACTAAGCTCCTAGTGACAATCCTTCCTCTGATATTGAGCTTTCAATAGTCTTACCCATAAACTATTTGTTCTACTAATGACTTCTACTTCCACTTCCCTATCAAAGCAATATTAAAACTTTCCATATCCTTTACACTCATACCTCTATACTTTTTTTCCTTACACACTCTCTCCCATGAAACCCAATTTATTTTCCTATGCTCCTACGACTCACCCCACCCTATAAGAACTTTTTAAACAATGAATTATGTTTATAAATTATACCTTTCAGAGCCTTGAAGAATGAGAGAAAGTAGATAGGTAGTACAAACAAGAAAAATTTAAGCAAAACCACCTTACCCGCCATTGATATGTATTTGTTTTCCTAGGAGGATAACCTGCATGAAATCACTTCAATAGTTGGTTCCCATATCAGCAAGTGAGAAAGAGAATCCCTAATAGGGCCAACCCAAATATTTAAAAGAGGTGTACCCCACCTTACAATTTAACAGTAACGAGGCCCGTATCAACCACTACTCCTCCCTATTTATGTCAATCAACTAACTTTTATGAAAATTTATCTTTAGCCTCGAAACAAGTTCGAAATTTTGCAGCATTGCTTTTAATACTCCATAGACTTCCACTCCTTCTTTGCCAATTAGCATGTCATTAGCGAATTGTAAATGAGACATCAACCTTTTGTCATTCCCTATACCATATCCCTTCCACAAAACCCCCTAGTGTTGATTTGACCAAATTTCTCAACCCTTCTACAACAATGAGGAAAAGGAAAGGTGAAAGCAAATCGTCCTGCCTTAATTCCCGTCCTACATGGAAATCCTCCATAGGGCTACCATTAAGCAATACTGAAATTCGTGTTGTTAACACACATTCATGCATCCACCAGATCCATAACTGTCCAAACCCCATATAATCCATCACCTCCTATAAATATTGTTGGCTAATAGGATCACAAGCCGTCTCAAAGTCCACTTTTAAACATACCAGTTATTCTTTACATTTTCTCGCATTTTCCACCAACTCATTCACAATTAAAACTCTATCCAAGATTTGTCTCGCTTTTATAAACGCGGTTTGAGTATCGGAGATAACTGCTGGCATAACCACTTTTATCCTATTTGATAAGACTTTAGCCAATACCTTATACATACAACCTATCAAAGAAATAGGGCGATAGTCCTCAATCTTGCATGGATTTTCCTTCTTCGGTATCAAACTGATAAAAGAACTATTAGAGCCCTTAACAATGGAATTCATCAAGAAAACTCACGAAATCCTTCTTTAGAATATGCCAGAACTCCTTTATAATCAGGAAGTTCAACCTATCAAGACCCGAACTCTTGTTGCTATCACACTCCCACACTTCCTGTTTAATTTCAAATTTAGAGAACGACCTTTTAAAGTTCTCTTGAACCTCTGTGGACAAGGACTGGAAGCTAGATTGTCCAATCCTTGAGCATCTCCTATGCCTTTCCTAATAATTCTTTTTAAAATACTTTGCTACCCTTTCCTTTAAGCTCTTCACCTCCTCTACTTCCTCCCCATATAAAATAAGGCTTAAGATAACACTTGCTTTTCTACGCTTCACTATTGCCTGATGAAAGAACTTAGAGTTTGCATCACCTTCTCTCAACCATTAAACCCTTAATTTTTGTTTGTAACACTGAGCATTTTCTCCCTATCCATTTTCCGTAATTCATCAGATGTACTAACTTTGATTTTTTCTAATCCTCCTCCAAGCCACTAACTTCTTCTTTCATGTTAAACTCATGTAGGACCTCTATATAATTTAAAATTTGTTTATCAACATCTCCTAAAACCTCCTGATTTCATCCCTTCAGCTTTCCTTTTAACAATTTAATTTTTCGTTCATTACAAATGCATTCCGTCCTTCCACTAGTAACTTACTCCACTCCTCTTCTACAAATGACCAAAATTGATCATCTTTAAACCAACTGTTTAACACCCAAAAAAGATTTTGCACCCCAATCAACCTCTTCAACAGTTAGCATAACAGGACAATGATTTCACAAACTTTGGTGAAGACCCCACTGCTCCAAATTTCCCCATCCAAGTGAAAACTCCTCTAAAACCAAAAATCTATCGAAGTGACTCATGGTCTTACCATCGTTTCTATGCCAAGTGAATTTCCTTTCCCCTAGCGGCGAATCCAAAATCTCATTTTCTTTGATGAATTGATTAAACAAAGCCATTTCTGCCCTTCCATGTCTACTGTTAACACCTTTTTGTTCATCAAGGCATTGAATGGAATTAAAATCCCCCACAATACACTAGCCCCCCTCTACACTCACTTTCTTCCTTCGAGAGATATCTACCCAACAGTTTCATTTCCCCTCCAAATCATATGGTGCATACACGTTTACCATGTTCATCTCTTCCTGAGATCCAACCCATTTCCCCTTCACTTCTATAAAGTATTCACCCTCATAACAACTCTCTAGAAAGAATTTTGCTAAGTCCCACATCATCAACACGCCACCTCAATTGCCCGTAGATGCCTTAAAAAACTCCCTACCTTTATGTTATCCTAAAAATACTGACATAGAGCCACCTCAACTGTCTCCATTTTCATTTCTTGTAAACACACCATTCCAGGTTTTTGCTCTCAAATCATTCTCCTCACTTTCCACTTCTTGACCCCGTCAACCCTCCATACATTCCATGATATATATGACCTTCATTTGTACCCCATTTCCCCCCCTCTCACTTGGTTTCCTGTCTCGAACCTCTAGCTTCACTGCTTCACCATCTTATCCTCATCCTCACAAATGCTCCCTAGTTGCTTACCCGTACTCCATAACTCTTTTTCTATCTCTCCCACCTCCTTAATGTTATTGAGCCTTTGCTAACTTCTATATACACTAAAGCGCATGAATGTCAACCCCCTACCATGCCTCCTGTCACCCCTACGAGTTACCTTTCCACCCTTATTACCTCGTTTAACAATACGACCAACCCCTTGACTGCCCCCCTTCTGAACCTTACCCAACACTATCTTTGCAAACCCCACTAGCACCTCCACTAATCCTTCCCCCTCCCTAAGAACCACCTTATTAGCCTCTTCCTCCAAACCTACACTGACTTCTTCACCACTTACAAATAAAGATGTTAATTTATCATGTTGCTTTTCAGTAGAGCACATATTCTTACAAGTGGTGCCACACATACCCATACAACCTTCATGCAAAGCCTGTGCATTTTGAAACATGCCAAAGTGTTGAGTACCACTTTGACCATACCCATTGATAAACCACATTTTTACTCATATTTTTATCATGATTAATATCTGTTTTTAAGAAAAGAATTATATATTTATTGGCAAAAATCACTTTCTAGCCAGTGTCCATTCTTACTATAGACAAGTACTTAAGAAACGGGGAAAAAATGGGCAAATCGGGCCTTTTTAGAACAATTATTGAAGATCTAAGTCGGTACAATCATGCTATGTGGGCCTTGAGAAAGACATAAAAGAAGTGAAAATCCTCTTATAAATAGGAGAAAAGAAGACCCAAAAAAAGACTCGCTCCAGCTCAAAAGAAGAGTTAGGTTTGTGACCTAAGAGGCAAAAACGGTGAGGAAGCTTTGAATTTGAGACAATTTAGAGTGCTTCATATAGTAATTATTGATTTATTTTTACGTACTCTGTTATTGGAAGGAATGTTTGACTTTACATTAACTATGTTGGGCTAAGCCCTTTTTCTGGGGTTGTGATGTAGCTCTTTATAATTCCCCCTTGCATTTTGCATGATTGTTTAATATCATCCAATGATTAATTACTTCTCTATGCTACATTTATACATCTTAATTATTTGAATAATCATGACCATTGATATTTGAATATTAGTTGCATCTTAATTGTTTATCAATTTGGGAAGTAAATAAGTTATTGCATTCTATTTGTTAACATCTTAATTGTTTGAATAATCATGATAATTTATATTTGAATGTTTGATTTGTGAAGTAAATAGAGTCTTATCTCACTAGAATTGGCCAAGTTGTCGGGAAAACCTCTGATTGGGTAAAAAAGAACCGATCTTAATTTGGAATCCACCATGACCATCAAGGATGAAAAATTAGGATTATAGTGTGGTGTGCATGACCAAACTCACTATAACAAAATGCGATAGATTATTGGTAATCATTGAATGATAAAGAATAAGATTGTTTAGTAATAGGGGCAAAAATGTGGTAGTAAAATCACAACCCTAGGTCTTAATCCATTGCATTCTAAACCAATTTTCTATCTTATTTGCTCACTACTTTATTTTTGAATTATCCCACTGTTACTACTACGTAGGGTATGTTTGTCCTTAAGCAATGATAATTTACACAGCACCAGTCACAACCCACCAATTGTATGGTGCTCGTGAGTCTTCTTCTCATGTGTTACCTATTTGAGACTTCCAACTCGTTCAATGTTATGCCTCAAAGTCTCTTGTACTAACAGCCCCACACAACACACGTGGTAACCCCCATGCGACACAACCTCAAATGAAACCTTAGCAATTGCATTTCCAGTTTAGGCTGTGACCAAGACCCAGCAGCGATACCCGAACCACTACGAGATCCTACATGGCACCCCTCATTGAAACCATGATCATCGGCGACTGCTTCATCCACCAAAGAGATAGCGCATTCATCTTGACCCACTGACAAGGCTTGAGCATCATCAAAGGAAAAAAGGCCCATGTAGCATGAGAAAGGACTATTGGCAGCTTCCCCATTCGTCCAAGTTTGCGCAACACTACCAAAATGGTCCATCCTGTAGGTCGCTGGTCCTTATGGCACGTCGGTGTAAGTGCCCAAGCACCTAGAGACGAGACCCACAACTACATGTTCCATCTTGCGTGGCGCTAATCCCTGAGCGCTTTTAATTAATAATTTGTTTTGTCCTTTTAACTATATGTTTTTGAAACAAAATTTGATTTCTCATTCTTTAAATTTAAAACATCATCGACTTTTATGTCATTTTGTTTTTGTCTTCTTTTTCATTACAATGTTTTGTATTTGTTGAATTTTTTATATTTAAATTACATCTTTTTTTTTAAATTTGATTAAGATTTTAAACAATGACAGGTTATGTATGTTTCACCCCACCATCACCACCGTTGCCAGCAGCGGTACCGACGTGGTGGCGGTGGGGTAACAGTGATAGTACACCGAACTTGTTTAATTAACAACTCAATTTGAATCGTTTATTGAAATCCTAGTTATTATTAACAACCTAAGTTGTCCTCTATATATATATATATATATATATATATATATATATATATATATATATATATATATATATATATATATATATATATATATATATATATATATACACACTTTTGGATTGGTTTGGGTTGAGTCAGGATTTTTAAATGCGAAAATCGCAAACCAAACCGAACATAATCCGTTCTAGTCGTTTTGGATCAAGTTCAAACTCGATCAAATGAAAAAATCGAACTAAACTAATTGATTCAGTAAGATTCACCAGGTTCATTGGGTTAACTTAAACTAATGAACACCCCTACTTGTTTTTATTTTTATGCTATTAAGATTTGTTTTTGTTTTAGTTCTTGTTGTAATTTTTTTTTTTATTTTAGCAAGTAAAGCAAAACAAATATAGTCTCATATAATTTTTTAGAACAAATTATATTTTAATCTCTGATATGTTTTAAATTGAACCAATTTAACTCAGATGTTTTGTTTAGATTAGTTCCGATTAACTATTAAGTTCATGTATTTCTGATTTTAAAATTTGATCCAAATTGAATTAAATCGATGATATGTGTGTGCGCGTGTTATATTAATATTTGTTAATAGTTTAGCCATTTAGAGGTATAAGTGAACATAAAAATTGTCATTTATTTTTCGTTGGACTATTTAGTTTTGCTTATGTGTAATTTGTTGTTTATTAAATAATTGAGTTGATTTAATTTGACTATTTATAATTTAGTATATGTGAAATAATTTGGTGTTTTATGATAAAATTATGAATTCGGCATATAATAGATTTGAATAATTTGAATATAAATTTTATTTATGATTCATTAGAAAATAGTTTTCATTCTTTATTTTTTTTTCAAATGTTGATAAACCAAAACGTATTAGTGTTTTGATTTGGTTTCGATATGAAAAAGAAATTAAAATTAATTTGAATAAAATTGAATAAATTTAAATTAATTAGCTCAGATTGTTTTCTCTCTCTAAATTCTAATTAACTCAATCCTTTAACAGCACTAGTGATTTAAAACATAATTCATTAAAAATTACATAGTTGTTACATTTCAGTTAATTAATATTATTTTTGAAATTAGAGAATAAAATAAAATTTATCTTTAAGTGATTAAAAGAAAAAAAATATTTATTAAATCAAAACAAAAAATATTATACTTTTTTGGAAAACGATTGTTTTTAACCAACTTAAAAGAACCAAATGCTTCAAGCATGCGAGAATTTTATTTTAAATTTGATTTAGAGTAATGTCGAAGTTTATATAATATAAGCGGACAACTCATATAAAAAAAATATTATAATAAAAAATAAAAAATAGAAAATATAATAATAATCATAAGATTTCAATAAAATATTCAGGTTAAGTTATTAATTAAACAAACTCACATAGTTCTCTCATACATATACCTCTCTTATAAATATTTTTTGCTATCATATTTTAATTTTTGTTTTTATGTAATTCACTTATTAATTAAAGATTGATGCTATATATCAACAACTATATCATTATACATGTTGCATAAATAATTAAAATGGTATTGAAATGAAAGCTTCATTCAGCTTGCAACTTATTTAATATTATCTTAATTTATTTTTATCTAAATATTAAAGATGAAAACTTCACAAAAATAGTAATACGGATAATACTATAATACATAGAGAGTTTATTAATTAATGTAAAAGTAGGTCTAATTTATTTTTCATTACATAAAGGGAGTTTTATCTATCCATATTTATGATTAATAACTTTGCTCATGTACTTATTTATAAATAACATTGTATCATGCATAAATAGTCAAAGGCCTGCAAATACTACAAGAGCATGTATTCTCCAGATTTGAATGGATGATAACGAAGGAGATGAATCTTTTCGTCCACCAACTCAAGGGGCACATCAACGTCCATATCCTCCATTGGCATTGCAAAAACCCCAAATGAGTATCTATCTTTTTCTCCTCTCATAACCACTCTGTGTGTGGCTGCATGAAGTCTCCCATTGCTCCATGCCTATATATTAATTTATTCATGCAACATATTTAATTATTCTATATATAAGAAGTTCAACTCACTATATATAATTTAAGTATTGCTAGCTATTATTTTACACAAACCTTGAGCATATCACCAACAATGGCCACGAAGACATTTTGAGGTATCTCCAATTCAATCCATTTGCCTGTTTTGGACAACACCTGGAGCCCTTGAACCTCATTTTGGCATAAAATGGTTAAGGCATTTTTGTCGGTGTGAGGTGGCAGGGCAGCTCCAAGTTACTTTCAGGAAATTTGTACCTCATCAATCGTGAATTGCTACAGCTCTTCATGTTTTCGACTTCCGACATGTAATGTTGCAGAAGGCCATAACCCTCCACAATCATTTTCAGCACCTGGAAATTCAGTTCCAGCATCTTTGAGCTCATGCTCTTCAGTGTCTCACTGCATATATAATATGTCATTATAAAACTTTATAATTCAAACCATCAAAAACACATGTATTTAATTATCTTATTAATTTTTCTCTACTACCCTAAGTTCGTAATTAATGAAATTCATTCAAATTCAACCATTTTTTTTAAAAGAACTGGATAAAAGAGATTCCAAATAAGTTATTATTCATGTATTTCATTATTCAAATCAATTAAGACAAGAATTAATTAAAAAATAAAATTAGTGCTATATAATTAAAAACAAATACGAGAAAATTTAAAAACAATGTCCTGTACGTAAAAAGATACAAGGAAGAATACAGTAAATGAATCAAAAGAATTCCAAGTCACAACGAACCACAATAGCATGGCAAATTTTCTTAAGTAGCAACACAAGCTAGTGTCACTACACCAAAATTGAGGATATATATATAGAGCCATTTAATATAGAAAGTAGTAATAGAAAGAATCGAATGTGTATAGAAAGTAGTAATAGCAGAATTTAATAAGTACCAGAAAGGTAGATTTCCTTGAGGCCACATGAGGTTAGTGAAGGTCTCAGCCGAAGCTGCTGAGAGAGGAACATTATCGATCCCAAAGCTTTGTAAAAGGGGAGCAGCAGGGCTCTTGCCACTGTAACTACTATAAGGCTTTAAAGAAATGTGTTGTTGTTTAGTTTGTTCAGGCAGATCAAACAATAGTTTCATACCATTAAACATCTCTTCAAACTCACCCTTAGGGATGAGCTCATCCCACATCAAGAGAAAGCAACCATAACTCTCACATGCTTCTCTCATTTTCTTGCTCATTTCTTTCCACTCTTCACTCCCTTCTTCTAATGCCTTCAAATCAAAACATGGGATCTTCGCCATCTCACTCTCACTTTCCATTTCCCTCTCCTCTCCTCTCTACTTCTATTGTACATGGATTTGTTCTTACACAAAGTGCCCACATATATAGACAGTTGGTTATAGCAAACTAAGGAAAAGAAAGGATAAAATTAAGAAAAGTAACGTACACAGGAATGGAACCCCCATATAAATGTGAAAGCAACCTACGTTTAAACATTTATTTTAATAAAAGTATGTGGACAAAACTTGTTCATAGTTTTACTTATAAAAGAAATTCACTCTTGACTTTAAGGAAATTTTATTTCATGTTTACGCAAGTTTCATTCTGTTTATGTACATCAACTGTAAAAAAACACATGAAAAATGAATCTCACACGCATTAAGTTAAGAATATTATAGTACGAAAAGTGATATAAAAAGACGGTGAAAATGATATATAACAAGCACTAATATTCTATATAAAAGGTGCTTGGTTGAGAATGTTGCGTTAAAACGAGGGAGGCATTGTAAATATGTAGTTCTCCTTTTACAGTTAGAAATGGGTTATGTGTGTCTAGATTATTATTGTTAGAGTATTTAAAACCAAATTAAATTGAATAAAAAATTAAAAATTTCAAAAAACTTATTTAATTTAATATGGTTTGATTTTCATAATTTTTAAATTGTGTCATTCAATTTAATTTGCAATTTGTCATGTTAAAACTGTGCTAAATTAAACCACATTTGGTTCGGACTAATTTTAGATTAAAACTACACTGCAAATACCTTAGTCAATGTATAACTTATAGAAGATATGATGCATCCACTTGATGCATTGCCCTTGATCTACTCCCAAGGTTCTTCCATTCAAGTAGAAATTGCAGATGGAGGAGACAAGAGGTGGAGGTGGAAGCACCACTCAAGAGGAGATAAGTCTAAGGTGGAGGAGTTTGCCACAAGGGAGGGGTCCCATGATAAAAGCTAAAGGAAGTTCTCTCAAGAACATGAAAGAAGAATGAGACACTCAAGTTTAGAACAATTCTTCATTCTCTTAAATTCAAGTGTAAAGAATACAAATGAGGAAGAAGCATGAATTTATAATGCTAGGAGGGATTAGGAGTGAGAGTGGGCGTCCACCTCACTAATGAAGACCCAATGAGGTTTAATCATGTCTTAGTTAGGCAAAGCAAACTTAGTACATGATTAAGGAAAGTGAAGATCCAAACAAGTCCCTAATTAAGTAGATCTATGTTTCCTAATTTGAATTTGAATTTTGGAAGGAATCCACAGGGCACCCCAAAATTCAAAATCAAATTTGGTTGGTTAGAGCTCAGCCAAGTAGGCACCTAGGTGGAGGAGAGAGGTGAATTGGCACCTGTTGGAGGTAATAAAGGGGACCCACATGTCTCCTAGTTGGTTAGAGGGGTGCTAAGATGATTTTTGGGGTGCTCTTAGAAGAATCACACGTCCAAAAATCCTCCTAAAGCACATCTAACCAACTCACACCATTTAAGCATTAAATGAACCTCCATTTACAAAACAAAAGGAAAGAAAGCCAAAATACATGGCCAAAACAAATAAAACCATAAACTACTAAGACTATGTCCTAAACAATTCAAACTAGCTACATAGGAGGGCTATGACCAATCTTTACTTTGAAAAAGAGTTGAGATCTTTCTCTTTCTCCAATTGTCAAGTCCTCCTCTATCATCCTAGTCATGACTCTTGTGATTGAGTCCTTGCTAGGGTTGAATGCATCAAGATACTATCAAGCTAAAGTCAAAATTAGTTGCATCATTCTTCTAAATTGTCTTGCATTTTATATGTATAGAGAGGGAGACATATCACATAAGAATAAGATTCTTATGTGAGAATTGTAAGAACATTTTGTAGTTATTCAGATATCACATGTTTTTTTCATTCACTATATCTACCACCTCCTTTACCATACCTCTGTTGCTACTATCAATGGCAACAATAATAGTGATAATAACAATGACAGTGATAGTGATGACGGTGGAAGGAGCGGTAACGACGACAATACAGCGGAAGAGGTGGTAGTGGTACACTAAAGATAACATGTTATATTTTTAAGTAAATTGTTTTAATCTCAACCCATATTTATATTTTGATAACTATAAAATATTTTTATTATTCTCACCTAAAAAAGCAATCTTCTTATATTATCTCTTCCCGTGAATAGAAAAAGAGATTCACTTATTAATTCCTCATTCATGTAAAACAAGTCGGCAAAGTCATATGCTACAAGAGTATTAACATAGATACCTCTAGAGGGCAATTGACACAATTAACTAGTTTGCTGCCGATCCAACAACCGTGTCAGTTTAGTACACATCACTGCATTCAGTTGTTCATAAGTCATAATCAATGGGAGAATAAAATTAATTTTCTGAAACATGCACTTTTTGACTTTGGTGAATGTGACATCCGTATGGATGGAGATTACATTTATTATTCCTTTTCAATTTTGAGGAAGATCACGTAAACTTGAGTGCCAGTTCAAATCCGAAATTCTTTTCATATCTCTCCATCTGTTTTTTATTGGATTGAAGCAAGGTCTTTTTTGTCCTTGTTTAGATGTCCAAATTCCAAACTTATTCATTTAGAATCCGATCGATTTGTGAAAAATTGAAAATGAAGCCCCGCGTAGATGAAAGGAAGAACATAGTGTAAATGACTGCAAATCGGTGGGGTACATTTGGAAATTTGTAGCATCGTATTACTATGATTTGTGTTTTGTGTTCGTTTTCCTTAACCGTCTCTTTCCCATTAACTTGAATGAATGCTTAATTTCTTCACCTTCTGTTGTCCTAAGTTAGAAGAGATTGAGATTGAGATTTAGAAGGAAAAAACATACATTTATGCACTGGCTGTCTGGCTCCAAAAAGGACTATAGGTTCAACTCGGGACATAATTTGAGCACTTGTTTGTTATATGTCTGCCTTGTCCTCCGAGATGTCACACAACTAAGGCATGCATATGCATATGCTCTTTGACTCTTTGTAGTGAGAATATGTCTCCTTCTCTTTCCCTGCAGGTCACTTTAAATTTTGCTGTTTAGTAAATGCATAATATTGGGACTAGTGGTTTATACATCACATCCTTTAGCTGTCATCACTCATCCCTTCCTGATTATAATTGACAAGCTTTATCTTTTAACCTGTGTTCTAGCTATAGTGTCTTTCTCATGGATTAGGTTGATCAAGCTCTTACCCTATTGTATTGCAAAGTGATACAAAGAAAATAACTAAAAGAGCACAAGAATTGGATATGTATATTTTCATTTCTAAAATTCCATATTACTAGTTGTACTCAGCTAAGGTCCCTAACTGAGATCATTTCAGACCGAGGTCATCTTGACCCCAACTCCATAGAATGGCTGCAACAATGACATGACAAATTAACGTGACGGATTAGCCTAAATTAATGATTAATCAACTTAAACATGATTAGTCTATTATTTGGCCCTTATTAATCAAGGCCCATGGATCACAGCCCACGTTCCTGCCTATAAATACCCTGGTAAGTTCACAGATAAGGGTTGTTGCAACTACATTTATTGCACCTGTACTTGGTCTTATTAGACCTCAACTTAATTACTAATTTAAGCGTCGGAGTAACTTCTACAGGTCACCCTTCCCGCTGGACCAACACACAAGGAAGAGATATAACCTCAGACCAAGAAGATATCATTCCAGACCTCACACCAATTTGAGTATTCTTATAATGTTCTTGCCTCAAGAACATTGGTGTCCACCATGAGGCCTGGTAGAACTTTCCCCTAAACCACATGGTCACCATTAGAAGACATGTAGTTGAAGAGATTAACCTCGGTCAGACCGAGCACACAACATTTCTTAGGAGGAGATGTCTAAAGACACCAGCCTTAGTGTTTTGATTGTCCAACTCCGAGATGAGATGGAGAGAATGAGGCAGCATAACAAAGAAGAGTTGGAGGCACTGTGAAAGGAGAATGAGTACATTAGGAGTTGGCTAATCTAATTTGAGGATGTTGGTGACAGCACATACCAACCTTCTCAAGAAACTCGGCACAAAACCAAGTTTTGTCAACCTTCTCGAAGTCAACCCTAAACCCGGTAAATGTTAACCTCTCAGACTCGTGCCGAGAATGCTATGCATTCCCACCTGGCACTCGTTTGTGGATGACATAATGGATGTTCCCTACCAAGCAATTGAAAGTCGCTTACGATAGATAATTTTTATGGGACTACTGACCCTGATGAGCACTTAGATGTTTATATTACCCAAGTTGGCTTATACATCATGGATGAACCTATTTTGTGTAGAGTGTTCTCGACTTCACTGAAAAGAAGGGATCTAAGTTGCTTTACCAAACTCCCACCTAACTCTATTGACTGTTTCAAACTCTGACTACCAAGTTTGGACTCCAATTTGTCACTAGTTGACCTCACCACCTCACCTTTATTGTGCTCATCAATGTAAGGCAGGAGAAGAAGGAGTCGTTAAGGGCATTCATGGATCGATTCAGCAAATTTTCCATGAGTGTAAGAAACCTCAATCCCAAGATCGCTCTCCACCACATGGTGACCGCACTTCGACTTGAAAAATTTGCGGATAGCCTTTGCAAAAAAATCAGTTACAAGCATGGATGGGTTGAGAAAGAGAGCAGCTAAGTACATGCAGATGGATGAGTTGTCTAAGTTCCAAAATCAAACCCGAGCTGAGCAATCTAAGAAGGACTGAGGTAATGACAAGAAAGGAAAGAGAAAGTGAGACCACTCTCGCAAGCATTGAGCACCCCGATTCACCCATTACACCCCTTTAGTTACTAATAGGGCTAGGATATTGGATAAGGCCCTTGCTTCCAAACTAATTCCTACTTCGAAGAAGCTGCCAACCCCGCAGAATGTTAATCACAGTAAGCACTGCCCATATCACCAATTATGGGAATACTACTGATGAATGCTTGCTTTAAAAGATAACATTGAAGAATTAATCCAAGGAAGACACTTGAAAAGATTTGTCAACCGAGATGATCGAAATGGATAAGAACGCAGAGACGACCACTGAGAGTCAAAGGGAAATATACCCCACAAAGAACGAAGATCTCAAGACTGAGAATGAAGGGATGATCACCGAGCACCGCAAGTTGACCTCCTTTAAGAGGGGTCATAAATATTATAGCTGGGGGATTTGAAAGAAAAGGAGTAAGTAATTCAACTCGAAAAAGGCATTTACAAGCTGTACAAAATGTGAATGTCGTCTCTCTAAGCTCATCTCAACACCAAGCACACTATTCGAAAATAACCTTCATTGATGAAGTCTTTCAAGGCATAGATCCACAGCAAGATGCTCTGAGGGTAATAACTATAGATGTGGCCAATTTTTCAGTCCAGAAGACATTAGTGGATCAAGGCAGTTCGACCGATGTGCTATATTGGTAAACTTTTAAGCAGCTCAAGATTTTGGAGACTTCGATCCAATTATTAATTCAACGACCAATTTATAGGGTTCTCAAGGGAGCGAGTTGATACTCAACACTATGTCGATTTGTACACAAAGTTCGGACTGGTGGCCGAGATTACAAAACAATTTTGGTCTGCTATATCATAGTAAATGCCAATACCTCTTAAAACATTTTGTTGGGAAAGTTGTCCCTGAACAAGCTGAGGGCAGTAGTTTCAACACACCATCTCGCCATGAAGTTTTTCTCAGCCAAAGAAGATCTTATAACTATTCATGCAAACCAAAACAGCTTAGGAATGTTACCTAGCTAGCTTAAAAATACTCCCAATGAATAACCTTTTGAAGCTACCAAAGAGACTGTAGGCAGATATGGTTGCAATGTTAAAATTTGGACCCAGAGCTGAAGATACCAACAAAGTTGAACTAGTTGAGAACACTCGATTTCTTGCTAAAAGATGAAGACCAAACAACCAACATAGGGGCAAAATTGACCGAAGAAGGCAATGCCATGATTTGAGACATCCTTAAGAAAAATGTTGACCTCTTCACATGGACAGTCATCGAAATGTCAGGAATTGACCCAAATATTTATGCCATAAGTAGTTTGTGTGCCCATAAGCCAAACCTGTCTCGTAAAAGAGGAGGAAAGTCAATAAGGCAAAAAGGAAAACAACCATGGTGGAGGTAGATAAACTCTTGAAGGTCGGGTTCATCTGAGAAGTCATTGCATACAACATGGCTCGCAAGTGTAGCGATGGTTGTCAAGTCGAATGGTAAATGGCGCATATGTATTGATTACACAGACTTGAACAAAGCATGTCCCAAGGATTGCTACCTATTTCCAAGTAGATATCGACTCGTTGATGGTGCTGTCGGAGACCAAGTGTTAAGCTTTCTTAACGCATATTTCGGATACAATCAAATTCGGATGTTCCCCTTGATGAAGATAAGACTATTTTTATAACTAACAATGCAAATTATTGCTATCATGTGATACCCTTTGGGCTAAAGAATGTTGGAGTAAGCTACCAGCGGTTGATGGACAAAATATTCTGAGATTAGATCGGCAAAAATGTAGAAGTATATGTAGATGATATGGTCATCAAATATGAAAATCTCCATAAGTGCGGCAGGATTGAATGGACCGATGAGTATAAGGCTAGTTTTTTAGATCTCAAAGCATAGTTGGAAGAACCTCTTATATTATAGAAGCCCAAGGTGGGCAAGGATCTTCTACTCTACCTTTCCATCTCGGACAAGGAAATTAGTGTCGTCATAGTTCAAGAGAATTCTGCTAAGCAAGAGTCATATATTACATTAGGCGCGCATTACACGACCTTGAAACTCGTTATCAAACAATTGAAAAACTTGTCTTGGCATTAATGAGGTGAGAAGACTTCAACCATACTTTCAGGGCCATCAAGTCATACTGAAGACTGATTGCCACATAGCCAAGCTGCTTCGAAAGCTTGAGCTTGCTAGTAGGCTTATATCTTGGTCAATGAAACTGTCTAAGTTTAGACTTTGCTTTGAGTCAAAAGGAGCCATCAAAGTCCAATGTCTCATTGACTTCATAAGTAAATTTCCCTCCATGACTGAGATCAACTCACAATGGACACTGTATGTTGATGGATCGTCAAACAAACAAGGAAATGGAGCCGAAATCATCTTGGAGAATCCTAATAACATTGTCTTAGAGCAGTTTTTAAAGTTTAACTTCTGTGCATCCAACAATCAAGTATGAAGTCCTAATTATTGAACTTACTTTGGAAAAGGAGATATGAGCTAAAGAAGTAAGACACCGAAGTGACTCCCAGCTAACATTGTCTTAATTAAATGGCGAATAACAAGTTAAGGACCCTCTCCTTTTGTAGTATTACCATAAGTTGATGAACTTAAAGCAATCTTTTGTCGAGGTCGTGGACATCACATATTGGTCATACAACAAACACTAGATGGTTAGAGTATCACAGTAATATGTGTAGAACTCACCGAGGAGGAGGAAAATTGGATGGTACCTATCAAGGCTTATATAGATAGGGGAACAACCCATTCATGAAAAGGAAGCAAAAAATCTGCAAGCGAGGTTGGAAATGTTCCTCATAATAAGGGACGAGCTGAGCTATTCAAAAAGGGCTACTCGACCCCACTCATTAAATGCTTAACCTCAATGCAAGGAGCCTACATCCTGAAAGAGTTGCATGATGGAATATGTGGATTCCATTCTGAAGCACGCATTCTAGTAGGGTGGGATACTACTGGCCAACACTATAGAAAGATGTTGAGGTCTAGTCAAGAGATGCATGAAATGTCAAGAGCACGACAACCTGATCAGAACTCTTCCTATGGGCTTTGAAGCCTGATGTCTGCCTGGCCTTTTTCCATGTAGGGTTTGGATATATTACGGTCATTACCACCAGGCAAAGGACAACGCAATTTTTTGTTTGTCGGAATCGATTACTTTACAAAGTGGATCGAGTCGAACCATTAGCCAAGATCTTGACAATAAATGTAAAAACGTTTCTCTGAAGGATCATATTTAGGTTTGGGATACCCTACACGATCGTTACGAATAATGAAAGGCAATTTATCAATAGAAATTTTGAAGAATTCCTAAAAAACTTCTTTATTTAGCATGTTAACACCTCGATAGAACATTCACAAACCAATGGTAAAGCAGAAGAAACAAATAAAGTTATACTTATCGAGCTAAGAAAGAAGTTGGGTGATGTGACCATGCTTAGCCAAGGACCTATCACTAGGGTCATGGCTAGAAGGATTGAAGAAGACCTAGCCCTTACAGACAAAGGAAGACTTCACCTCCTTTGGAGAGTGAAGATATTAGGCTAGGGACTTTAGTTAATAAAATGTAATTTTCCTTTATTTTAATTTTGAGGAGCATTAGGAATTTAATTTGGGACATGTATTTAGTCCATTTTTTATTTTAGGAGGTGTCTTAGGAATTTAGAGGGTGGATTTAGCTTTTTGGGTCTTTATAAAGGAAATAAGGGGTAGCCTTGATATCTACACCCCTCTTTTCCTACATAAACCCCCTAAGCTAATGAGAAGGAATCTTGGCCCTTGGTTTGAGAAACTTGGGCACCAAGTTTGATGATCTAAGAAGGGAATTGTTTCTCAATCCTCCTCCCTTAGATCTCTCCTTTTAATCCTAGCTTTTCTTTTTTAGGTTATCTTGTTCAAGAGGTTAGCTACCTCTATAAATAGGAGTTCCTTCCTTCACTTGTATTTTTTACACTTAAATTTAATCCTAGAGACCATATTGGTTGTGAAGTTCTTACCTTTGAGTGTCCCTCCTTCTCCTTTGTGAGAGCTTCTAAGAGTTATCAAGGGACTCCTCCCTTGTGGCCTCTCCCCTTTGGCTTATCAAACCTAGTATTTGTGGCGCCTAACCCCATTCCTTTCCTCTTCATAAGTCCATTTCCCTTCCAAGTGACCTTAGAAAGGATCCTTTGGGCATGTGATCATCAAATATCACATCATTGGGAGTATCCAAGGGGAAGTGGGTCGAGGACTTAGCCGAGGTGTTATGGGCTTATAGGTGCACTCCGCAAACCACTACCTAAGAAACCCCATATAGCTTAGTCTACAAAACAAACATCATCATTCTAGTCTAGCTAGGAGAACCCACGCTTCGATGTGAGCTATTCAACCCAAGCCAACAGGAAATGATAGTTGACATCGACCTTGCCCAAGAGCTCAGAGATAAAGCTCGAATAAGGGAGGAAGCATAAAAAAGGAGGGCTACAAGAAGATTTAACAGCAAGGTCAAGCTAAGAGGTTTCAGAGACAAAGATCTTGTCTGGAAAATGCGAGTGGAAGCTCGAAAAGAACCAAGAGATGGTAAATTCACATTGAAGTGGGAAGGCCCATTTTGGGTACACCAAGCATTGAACAATGGGGCATATAAGTTGGGACACCTCTCGGGGGAGCTTGTTCTGAGAACATGGAATGTCACTCATCTCAAGTTTTATTTCAGTTAGATGCATATGAACTCTTAAGTCAAACACATGTATGTAGACGATTTTACTCTTTTTCTTACCACTGGTCTTTTTATTTAAGAGGGTTTTAGCCAGGGAGGTTTTAACGAAGCATCCCATTTTGTATTGAAACGTCTACTATTTGGGCTTAATCCTCTTACTCTTTGCCAAGATCGTATAAGATAAAAAGTTGCGTAAGCACTTGTACATAAAAAATTCGTAGTAATAAGCTCAGATCATATCAAATAAAAAGTCACGTAACCACTCGCGCATAAAAAATCTTGCGTGAAAATTTGCAGTAATTAGCCAAGAACATATTGGATAAAAAGTCACATAAGCACTTGCCATTAAAAATATTTTGTAAACATCTGCAGTAATTTATCGAGAACATATCCAATAAAAAGTTGCATATCAAATAAAAAGTCACCTAACCACTCGTACATAAAAAATCTCGCGTAAAAATTCGCAGTAATTAGCCAAGGACATATTGGATAAAAAGTCATATAATCACTTGCGCATTAAAAATCTTTTGTAAAAATCTACTGTAATTTACCGAGAACATATCCAATAAAAAGTTGCATAAGCACTTACGCATCACAAATATCTCGCGTAAAATTCGCATTTATTGACCGAGATGTTATCAGATTAAATTCGCGTAAAAATTTGCATTAATCAACAACGATGTTAGCGGATTAAACTTTAAAAATTTGCATTTATTAAAGTCACTTCAATATTCGTGAAAAGAGACAACTCAAGTATTACAGGATTTAAACACACCCAAAGCACTCGTCAAATAGCCGAGGTGTGGTTGGAATAAGTGCATTGCAAAAATTGAAACAAGTGAAATCAAATCTTCATTAATATATATAAGGTCGAAGTTACAATAGGTGGCATGTGTAGCCACCATTTACAAAATGAGGCTAGCTCGGCAATAAAAAAGCAAAAAACAAAAAAACTAAGGCCTATATTTAAACCTAGCAGGAGCAAGTCAGGAGGCAACAGTGTCTTCAACGGGTAGAGCACCTTAGATCCAACCTTCTTAGCAGGAGAAGATACTTCAACATTTGCAGTGGTAGGGATGTCCTTCTCAAGTAGTATTCGACCTTCAAAGATATCGTTGTTGATGTTGAATTGCCTATCCGAGATGCCAAAAAGCACCACGGCCTGACGCACGGCCTTGTTGAAGCCTTCAGTGTGGCTACTCTCTACCGCCATTTAAGCTTGTTTGGTGAGCAGTGACCTCTTAGTGGCCTTCTTCTCTTTCTCCAGTGCCACCACCTTTGCGTTGAGATTGGTAACCCTTCTCTCAACCGAGATTAACTCATCATCCTTCTATTCAGCCTCGCTGTGTTAGGAAGAGATGATTGGTCTCTTTCGACTTCAACTTCTTCTGCAAAGCTTCATTCTGTACGATCAGCTTGGTGTTGGTGTCAGATAGTTTTATTGAGGCCTCTAAGGTTGTGGAGAGAGAAGTTTGGGTGTCTGCCAACTCTTTCTTTATTTTGGTCACCTCATTGGACTTCTTGGCCTCCCGGATAAGCCTTTGGCCTAGCACCCAGGCCTGAGCTTAGAGCTCGGTGAAGCTAGAGGTCACCTCGTCCACGCTTGGTGAATTT
Source organism: Psophocarpus tetragonolobus (assembly GCA_037954015.1). Taxonomy (NCBI): domain Eukaryota; kingdom Viridiplantae; phylum Streptophyta; class Magnoliopsida; order Fabales; family Fabaceae; genus Psophocarpus; species Psophocarpus tetragonolobus. Next base: position 18,998,731 of record CM075688.1, on the reverse strand, counting down.
AATATCGCCTTCTCTTTCGAGGATAACTTTGTGATCTTTATTTTCTTTTTTATTTTCAAGTCCCCCTGCAGAAAAGACTCAGGAATCTATGCATCTGACTCCTCTTTCTTGTATGAGCTAGCCCTCTGCTTCGATTTCTTTGCTGAGGGCTCCTTGGTAGCCAACGTCCGTTCAGCAACGCACTTATTAGCCAGTGTCACATCAGTAAATGGTTTATTGATTCGGACCTCGACAATAGCATTTTCCATGCCTTTATTCTTTGAATTTTTTGTAGTAGGTGGTAGTAGGTCGAGTTTTCTCGACCCTCAAACATCGATCTCTTCTTCTTTGCTCTCCTCCTCTCAGGTAGAGTGAATATTCTTGAACTCGAACAAAGGGTTGGGTGGAATCTTCTCGACCATCAGAGCTGCACACCAGAAAACAAAGTTCAGCTAAGTTAAAAATTGAATATAAGAAAACAAGTAATGGAAGAAAACTTACATTCTAGGCTCAGGCCAGGATTAATCAACAACGCCAAACCTAGAATAGCCTTTGTTGGCATACGTCAAAGGAGGTTGTCAAGGATTGACAACAATTTTAGGTCACTGTCCAGCATGGACGACCTCAGCCACAAGCTATACCATCGAGGTTCCCGCGTCCAATAAAAGGGGAACCTCGGCCTGTTGTTCTCGTCGTAAAAGTGATGATGACCATGTCATCCCACCAAGACTTTAAAGAAACTCCTTTTAAAGTCTTTTAGGAACGAAGTGTATGGGGGAAAGATGCAAAATTGAGGCTACCTAGTCAACGAAACCCATCTCAACGATTCACTAAGGTGGACGTAAAAATGATACAAAAAAAAGTTAAGGTTGGGCTCGATATAGATAGCCTTGAAGAGACGCCTGACTGTTGGGGTGGAGTTAGGTCAACGCCACACTCAGGACTCTAGCATCGACATGGTGAACTCGTTAAAAGGCAATTGGACATGGAACTCAGTGAAGATTCGCTCGTACATGAAGAAGAATTCGGTGCCCACGTCCTCCCGGCCACAACAAATGTGATCCAAAGACTGGCAACAAGCCATCATAATCAAGTCTTTGTAGCCATCATCCCCTAGAAGTCCATGTTATAACACCCATTGCATGTCGCGATTCCTCTAGATATCGGATCCACCCAGGAGTAATCCACAATCGTGACCACCTCGACATCAACCTCGACTGCTACAAGCTTTGTAGCCGGATTCGACCATACTTGAGTCTTTTATCCTAGAGTTTTGAGAGCTTAAACTGCTCTTAGACCCAAACTCCTCGATGAAACGCATGTGAATTGAAGAGTTCAAGGAAGGCATTGCTCAAACCTTAAAGTAGAAGAACAAAATTGAGATCGTAGCACGTCGAGTGTACAAAGACGAGGTGAGCTTGAACAAAATCTCAACAAAAGAATGCGTGTGACGCATAATGAAAACTACCTTATTTATAGGCGTGCAACCCACGTGGCCCAACATGACGGATCATCTAAGTCGTTCGTTCACGCAAGTCCGATGGCCAATATCACACCATGTGACACTTAGTGGCTATCCAACGTTTAGCATTCCCATGAGTATTCCGCCAATCGACGACCTTGGTGCCAACTCAGCACATCACCTACATTGATGGACAACTTCGGTGCCACCTCGGCACAAAAACCCACTTAAGACTCACACTTCAATCATAGATCCTAACCATGAGCCTCAGGGGCCTGTGTACCTGGCCGAGGTCCTTGACTGAGGTCATCTCAGCCCAAACTCCATAGAATGGCTGCAACAAGGACATGACGAATTAATGTGACAGATTAGCCTAAATTGATGATTCATAAGCTTAAACATAATTAGTCCATCATAGGGCCCTTTACCAATCAAGTCCATGGATCACAACCCATACCTTTACCTATAAATACCTTGGTAAGTTCATAGGTAAGGGTTGTTGCAACTGCATTTATTGCACTTATATTTGCTCTGATTAGACCTCAACTTAATTACTGACTTGAGTATCAGAGTGTTTTTTGTAAGTTACTCTTCCCCATTGGATCAGGGCACAAAGAGAAGAGATCACTTTAGAACAAGAAGATATCATTTCGGGCCTCACACCAATTCAAGTATTCTTATATCATTCTTGAGACAGGAACACTAGCTATTTTGTAAAGGAGATAAAATCATTTTGATTGGATTAGCATATTCGAAGATACAAAATATATAGTTGTATGCTAACATTACTAAAAGAAACAATGGCATATTTATCGCCAAATAATGTTGAAAATGAACCACTATTTAATAAGACACGTATTAATGAATTAAAACCATCTAGCTAACCCCAAATAAATAGTGGGTCACAGTGGGTTGAAAATGTTGGAATTAGCATGGTTGTTGATGACTATTTGAAATTGATAGTCCCATATAGCAGTTCATGTTTCTGGGGACACGTTAATTAACCCTCTAATTCCATTATTAGCCACGTACAAATATGTGTGAAATTTGCGTAACTAAATTGTAGTAGTTAGGTGATCTTTTGCCATGAGTGGAAGCTGCATCAACAATAAGGTTACAACACATGATTATTTGAGTAATAATCTAATTATTTAATTTTTTTTAAAATTGTAGGATCACAAGCAAAACATTCTCCCAACAAGTATTATTTAACTCAGCGCTGATCCATGGGTTTGGTCATTGTTTTTATTGTAGTATGAAAATATATATAGAATTTTACTTTTTTGAAAATATATATTTATTTTGATCAAATTAACTCTTAATTTACAAATCTTTTGAAAGCTCTTTAACCATCTCTTTATACACATTTTTATTTATAGTATATATCTACACTTTTACGTAACAGTGAAATTGCATTTCATATAAAATATAATAAAGAAAAAGTCTGAGCGAGAAGTGGTTATGGAAATAAATTAACAATTAAAAACGAAAGTATAATAAATTCAAAATATTAAATAATTTAATATTTACTTTTAAAAATGACTTAAAAATCAAATAGATAAAGACATCTTAATAATAAGATACATGAAAACACATACTTCTGTAATTTATTCTCAACACCTTACCTCTCTTAAATACATGTTTGGATTATCAACTGAACTTACATTTGTCCGAATCTCAATTTTCCAACGCAATTCATCTCTTACTCTTCTGTTGGGTTTCCGTAGCCATAAGATATGCTTTGAAATTTTGTAGCAATATAAAACTTTGGGCTCTTCACCCATAGACTCAAACATGTTCTAATCGTAACTTTATCTCAATTTCATTTAACACATGCTATTTTCAAAATTTTTTTCAAATATTTATTTTATCCTTTTAGTTCTAACTTAAATTTTTTTCCTCATATTCTTTCTTTTTATTTTTCATAATTCTTCTCTCTCTTCATTGTCCTCTCTCCCTATTTCTTCTTTCCAATTTTGCACTCTTTCATTTCTCTCAGCGAGGGGCTCGCTTATTGTTACCACTTCCTCTTCTTAGCCTGGTCCCTATTTAATATTTTTAGTGTGTTGTGTTACAGTGTTTAATATTCTGGCAGATCTCATCAGAGATTAAAAAAAATTTGATCTTTTTGACAGGATCTCGCTGGACACAAAAAAAAAATTCAAATCATAATATCAAGAAACATAACAAAATTCTACAATCACAATTACAATTTAAAACCATGCTCACAAATCATAATATGTGGAATCCCAAATTTAGAAAGTCAACTGATGAAAAAACAATATCACATCTAACATAGCACAAGAATTAAGTAATCTACCACTCCCATGTTGAAAGTAAAACTAGAGCATTGAATTCTTTCCTAACAATACAGTCATCATCAAGGCAACATGATACCAAAATTCAACGTTTAAGAAAGTATAATGTCATAATATCCATCAATAAGTCAAATTTTTTTACTCTCCAGCAACGACTAGCTGGAGAGTAAAATTGAAGATATATTAGTATTTTCTTAAAAGTAGGTGGGAATTGAAATTCCACTAAGACCTTTGTCGTACACTTATTGAGAAAAAGAAGTGTGTGTTAACAATTAATTAAAATAAAATAAATTGAATTGCGTGAAAAATTAAAAAACGTGTCATTTTAGTTTCTATATAGTATGCACACTTCTCAATATTTTCTTTAATGAAATTTTATAATTAATATTTATACAATGAGGAAAAATTAGCATGAAACTCTCCTTGCATCTACATCGTTTTGCCTTTTAAATCAGCCTACCCTTTTTTATTAGTTTCGTATATACAACACTACAAGAAATTTGACACTTACCTACAGACATAAATAATTGTAGGTAAAGCTGTAGGTAAATTTAACTAAAGGTAAAAAGATTTCGTTACTTGGTGTGAGTAAATATCCGCTTTAAACTTATACATATAGTTGATTGATATGAGTAAAATAAAAAAACTTTCACTTACAATCAACTAGTGAAGGTAAAAGTCCAAAATACTTATACCTACCACTAAACTTCTTCCTATCGTGGTTTGAATAGGTAAAACTTCAAAAGATCTTTACCCACCATTTTCTAGTGTAAGTAAAAGTCTTGTTCTTTTAGAATAATAGTTATACGTAAAATCATGTCAAATTAAAAGAAAATTCAATATCAATACTAAATAAACAATTAAAATTGTAAAATACTTAATCATAATTCGTGATTCAATAATTCTAAAAAATATTTTTTAAAATGAAATATATTAATTAATGTTATTTAACTATTCAAAATAATAAGAATAAAATATATTAATTAATATTTTAAGAATTAATTAAATTTTAGATTAATAATAATTTTTATGAATCAAGTTAAAATATAATTGTTTAAAAAATTATGTATGCATAAAGAACTAATTAATAAAAGTTTAAAATATTAATAAAAAGTTTTAAAATATTATTCTACTTAAAAAAAAACTCTCTCTAATACCTATATTAAAAAAATTTTTAAAAATATCCAATTTTCTGTCATGCTGCTTCGTTCACGGACTCTTGTTTCATTTCTCTTTTTGTTTGAAACCGTCAGCGTCACTCTCCTTGTTGTAAGGTATTTCAGTTTTCTCCTTCCATTTATTAGCTTTTTCGTTTAATATATATGCATTTTGTTCTCTCCCTAGCGTTTTTTTTTTTTTTTGGATTCTATTGACCTAAGTGAGATATTTTCATTTCTCTTTTGCAATTCTTGTACATTTGTTGGATTTGGAGTTTTTATGTTGACCTAAGTGAGATATTGGAATTGAACTTTGTTTTTTTTTTTTTTTTTTGCTGAGATAAGAAACAGATTGAATTAGGATCATGATTTTTTATTTAATTTTCATTTTTGTTTTATGTGTTTGTTACTTTTATGGTGTGGTTGCGATTCAATTTTGGTTTGACTTGCTCTGTTTTAATAAAATTAAATGTAGGTATAAGTAAATGATTTTTTTTATTATGATTTTTACCTACAATTTGATTTAGTAGATATAAATAAATAATTTTTACTTATAACCTTTATTTTTAGATATAGATTTATAGTTTTTACCTATAGGTACAACAGAGTAATTTTACTTACACATTAGGATCATACGTATAACTTAATACTTTTACCTACAGTTGGAAGTCATAGGTATAAATTAATGACTTTTACCTATACACATTGTAAATTGCAGATATTACTAATAGTGATAATTAGATGTGATTGTAGGTAAAAATACATCTATAGGTAAAACCTATAGTGATAAATTATTATGTGTCCCTATACGCCCCTTAAAGTTGACGACCAATAGTTCCATAAGTCAAAGTCATATATACATTTACCTACACTTTTTTAATTTTTAGTGATAAATTTTATCTATAGGTACAAGTCATTTATTTTGTAATGATGCAAGTCGTTAGGTACGTGAATATGCAATGTTTTTTTTCTTAATTATTTGTCATGCCATTTTTTGGTGCATTTCTTTGTTAATTACGTCTATTTTCTAGTTTTGTTATTTGTTTTTTTGAAGATAATCAATTGAAGGGTTGAAAATTGAGTAGTTTTTTCTACCAAAAAGTCTCAATCTCGTGTTTTTTTAACTTTTTGGTTTTACAAAATTGTTCTTGTCAGTCCCAGGGGGAATCTAGAAAGGGAGGTTGAATAAATTTCAAAGAATATTTTCACAAACTTCCTATTCAAAAAGTAATATCAGAGTTTTCAAAATATTCCCTTAAGAGAAATTTCCAAAATTTACCTTTAGTGTTTTCACAAATGGGTTTTCAAATAAAACTTGAAACAATATGTGAGATTCAACTCTTTTTAAGATTTGAGGAACAAGCTTGACCTATATTAATTGCTTCAATAATAGTTTCCAATTGCACTTAGTTGAAACACAATATAAATTCTAATTGTTAATCTTTTTTAGCAAAGATAATGGGTAATGAAAGTATAGTATCAAGATTCAATGATTCATTTAAAGTTTCAACAACCTAATTCTGAATTCAGCTATATGAATACACAAATCAATTTTGCTGCATAATAATGTATAAATTCAGTTGGAACAACAAACCTACTAACAAATCAATCAAGAATTCACCTCAAACAATTATAAAGAGTATAGAAAAAGAGAGAATTTGCACAGTTATTTATACTAGTTCAGTCAACCTGACGACCTACATCTAATTTCTAGACTTAGCATTCCGCTAATCTGCTTTCCACTAAAAATTTAATACATACATATCACACATAAGATTTTTACCTAGAAAAATTCAAACAACACAACAAAAGAGGCTTCCTTTTGCACCCCATAAGAGTTTGCTAAATCGTGACACCTCGCCACTCACAACACCCCGTTGCAAGATTTCACAATATAACCTGATTTATGATGAATACGCAAACAATAGAAATCAAAATCACAATTCTTTTTCCCTTTGATCAATCAATTCTTGATGCTTCAACTCATCAAATTTTGGGTTTTCTTCTTATAGAAAATGGGTATTTCAGTTAGGAATGAGCAAGCTTTCTTTTTGGACCTTTCAAAACTTGTGTAACACTCTTTTAAAAATGCTTTTATATGAGTTTTGAAATAGGGTAATTGATTAGCCCATTGATTAGCTGATTAGTTGCTTCAAAACTAGCCTAAAAAGCTTGATCTCGTGTTTAATTGATTACTATTTTTAGCTAATCGTTACTCCCGAGAGCATGAATTAAAGTACTCAATTTTCTCAAAAGGGTAATCGATTACCATAATAAGTTAATCAATTATCTTACCTCAAAAATCAGATTTGATGATTTTTCAGCATTCCCGACCTATGTAATCTATCCCTTTGCTACTCAAACACATTTTCATGCATATCTAAACACACAATACAAGTACCACACCTATCAAACGTGTTTAGCACCATAAAGATGAATTAAAAAGATACTACTCCAAAACCAAAACTTCAAGCTTCAAAAACTAAGACTTCATACTTCCAAAAGGACTTGATGGCTTCATCATGCTTTCCAATCCTTCAATTACAGCAATCTCCCCCTTTTTGGTTTTGATGAGCCAAACACTCTTTGATTGGTCTTTAAATCTAGGCAATGAGATTTGAGTGTGCTTATCGATACAATCTTACCATTCAATCTTCTTATTCAATACCATTCAATCTTCTCCCCTTTTTGGCACTTCAAATAAAAAGGTTAATAAAGAGAAATATAGGGATGTATTAAAGCTATTTCAATGACATAAAACTATCAGGGAAACAAAAAAAACTTTGGGAGAGTTCACCTCTTTTCCTACATAAATCTTGAAGAATGAGTCTGGTTGTTCCTAATTGGAGGACCACTCGTGCGAGTAATCCCTACCTTTTGCAAGTGAGCCTTTGGTAGGGTGCTTTGCAGCAGCGGGCTTCCTCATTGGAGTGAGTTTGGGATGAAACTCCCTTCCAATAGCAATGTGTTGAACCCTTTTACCTTTGCTAATGCTGCCTTCTTTCATTGGGTTGAGTGTTAGGGTTTGCAAAAAGGACTTAGGGCTTGAAATTGGATAGAATCACCCCAAACCCTTGTGGAATCACCAATTGAAGTGGGTAACCCTTAACTCTAGCAATTTCTTCTCCTTTCTCAGAGAAAAACTCTCAAGGAACCAAGGAATAGGAATATGGAATGAATATAATAGAAGCTTTTTTTCCAATTTAAACTAGAAAAGATGTTTCAGCACAGGTAATCGATTACTATTCAATGGTAATCGATTACCAAAAGGCCCAATTTAGATTATGAAAAATCCAGCCTCGGGCTTAATCAATTACTACTGCAGGTAATCGATTACCATAGCGTAAATGCTTCTAATCATGATTTTCATTCTATTTCCTTCAAACCTATCATAATGTTATGCTTTTAATGAATGGGAAATGAGAAAATGCAACCAAATTCCAGCAATTCATGCATAATTTCAAGCAAAATCAATGATAATCATAGTTTATGTGCACTTACTATACCAAGTTCCCTTCTTAGTTCGTAGAATCTTTCTCTTGAAAGAGGTTTAGTGAATATATCAACTAGTTGAGACTCTGTTTCCACGAATTGAATGTCACAATCTCCTTTTTTTTACATGATTTCTTAAAAAGTAATGACAAATCTCTATGTGCTTTGTCTTTGAATGAAGAATAGGATGCTTTGCCAGATTAATTGCACTAGTATTGTCAAATTTTAGAGATATTTTTTTTATTGTGATTTCAAAGTCTTCAAGTGGTTGTTTTAGCCATAATGATTGAGAACCATAGCTTCTGGTTGCTATATATTCTGCCTTAGCAGTGGATAAAGCAACACAAGCTTACTTTTTGCTAGTCTAAGACACAAGACTATTCCAAATAAATGATCGGTTCCACTTGTGCTTTTGCTGTCTAACTTGCAACCTGCAAGGTCTAAGTTAGAAAAGCCAATTAATGAAGGACATGTACCTTTCGGATACCATAATACTACATCAAGTGTTCTTTTCAAGTACTTCATGATCCTTTTTACTACATTTATGTGTGATTCTTTTGGTGTAACCCGATACCTTGCACACAAACAAACACTGAACATAATGTCAAGTCGAGTGACAATTAAATATAATGAAGAACCTATCATTCCCCTATATTTTTAAATTTCAATAGGATTTCCTTTCAAGTCTACATCTAGATAGCAGTTGGTTCCCATTGGAATATTAAAGGCTTTGCTCTTTTTCATGTCAAATTTCTTGAGCAGCTCTTTTGTATACTTGGTTTGATGTAGGAAGATCCTTTTCTTCATTTGCTTAACTTGCAATCTTAGGAGAAATTTCAGTTCTCCTATCATTGACATATCACAAAGAGAGGTGTTATTTGAACCAAATATAATATCATCAACCTAAACTTTTGTCTCCCTTTCCTTTTTCAAAATTCTAAGACAAAAGAAACTTACTTAACCTTTTATACCATTGTCTCGGAGCTTGCTTAAGTACATAAAGGGTTTTCTTTAGCTTGTATACATGATGAGAAAATTTGTGATCTATAAAACCAACAGGTTGAGAAACAAAAACTTCATCTAGGAAACCATTCAAAAAGACACTTTTCACATCCATTTGATATAGCTTAAAGTCAAACACGTATGCAAAAGCAAGAAGGATCCTAATAGCTTCTAATCTAGCTATAGGAGCATACATTTCACCAAAGTCTATACTTTCTTGTTGATTATAGCCCGTAGCTACAAGTCTAGCCTTATTTCTTGTTATGGCTCATGTTTCATCTAGTTTGTTTCTAAACACTTATTTAGTTCCTATGACATTCATACCACTCTTAAAACTAATTCCCAGATGTCATTTCTCTTAAATTGATTTAATTCATCATGCATAGCTAGTAATTAGAATTCATCATTTAAAGCATCATCCATAAAAGATGGTTCAATTTGAGAATCAAAAGCCATATGTTCCTAGAATAGATTTAGAGAATGTATAGTAGTAACTTCTTTCTCAATGTCACCAAGAATGTTATATAGGAAGAGGTCTCTAGGTGTCCTCCATTCTTTGGGTAAAGGTTGAGTTTGAGCTTCTTTTGAGACTTTTGTTCTTTCTATATTGATAGTATTCTCTATCTTCTCAAAAGGAACATCAGTTATACCTACATCATCATCATTTACCAAGAGAACTCCATTTTCTGGGGGTTAGACTCATCAAATACAACATGAATAGATTCTTTAACACTCAAGGATCTCATATTAAATACCCTATATGTCTTGTTACATGCAGAGTATCCTAGAAATATCGCTTCATCCACTTTAACATCAAACTTGCCAAGATTATCCTTATTGTTCAAAAAAAATATTTACATCAAAATACCCTAAGATGAGAGATATTTGGTTTTCTACCTTTGAACAATTCGTATAAGGTTAATTTCAAAAATGGACAAATCAGAATTCTATTTATAACGTAACATGTGGTGCTCACAGCATCAACCCAAAAGTAATTAGGCATAGAATTTTCATTGAGCATAGATCTTGCTAATTCAATAAGTGATCTATTTTTCCTTCCCACTACCTCATTCTATTATGGTGTTCTAGAAGTAGATCCATATGCAAAAGTTCAAGAGGTCTAGAGGTAGAAACTGAGTTAATTGATTTAAAAGATTTTCTAGCCTATTTTCCCTTTTGACATGCATCACAAAGACCACCTTTAGATATCTTTAGGTTAGGTAGGCCTATTACAACATTTCTAGATGCAAGTCTATTCAATTGTCCTAAATTGGTGTGTGCAATGCATCTATGCAAAAGTGATGATAAATCATCCCTAAAGGATAAGCATGTGATGTTTGATGTGGAATGGTCAATATTCAGTAAATAGATGTTATTCATTCTTTTACTCATAAAAAACACATGATTAAATGCATCACTAATAGTGCAACACTCATTATCCAACTTAATCTTATAATTTTTATCACACAATTGACTTGTGCTAAGCAAATTAAATTTCAGATCATCAACAAGTAAGACATCATATATCTGGGTAGAATTTTTGTTACCAACACTTCTATTACAAAGGATTCAACCTTTATTGTTGTCTTCATAAGTAACAAACCATCTGTTTTTGTTTGCAAAGAGATGAACTTGCTTCTATCTCCCATCATGTGCCTTGAGCATCCACTATCCAGGTACCATAGGGAGTGTTTTGCTTTGAGGCACATCTGCAAAAAAGATTAATTGCTCATTTTGATACCCAAATAGAGTTGGGTCCATTTCTATTAGTAACAATTTTGGAGCATTTTTCAAAACCAACCACCTCGTACTAGTAATAATTCTTAAAATCTTATATATCCACCACCATGTACTACCGGCAAAAATTCTCGTAACCTACAATTTCCTATGTTTCCACCACCCATACCGATCCCAAACATTAGTCATATGGCTCCTTCTTCAAACCCAAACTTTCCTCACAGCAAACTTAAATCACCTCTCGAACTTAATAGTATCCAACTCGATGGAAGTAGTGAAAATATGTTGCAGAAAAAGTCTCATATGCCATTCACAATCCCAGAGGATAGAATTTTAATTTGATCGTGGTTGAATATTTTGAAGGATCCAATTGTTGGATTTGATCAATCGTTAAATCAATATTGGAAATGAATAAAAGAAGCATATTACAATGATGAAAACCACAGCTGATTCAAAACCAAAACTATCACTCAATTAAACTCTCGATGAAGCAAAATTCACCCTACAGTTTAAAAGTTCATCATTGTGACTAACAAGCAGTGACTCAAAGGAAAAATGGATGGGGAAAGAAATATATTATGGTTTTCGCACATAGAATTTTCATGAAAGATTCAAAAGGTAAAAAATTTGAATTTTAGCATTGTTGGATGTTATTGAGGGATGAACCAAAATAACATGCAAAATTTATCGAAAACTCTTCAAAAAGGAGCAAGGTATCTGCATCAAGTGCATACTCATCGTCGTCTAACCTGTAGACACCCATTAAAGTTGAAGAATGTGAGAGAACTTTACCAATGTATTGACCGATAGGACAAAAAGTAGCAAAGAGGAAGATAAAAAGAAAAGAATGTGCAGCTGCTTTGATCAATTTTTATCTAGCTGGAATAAAAACTCAATTGAAAGTTAAAAATGACAACCAAGAAAAACCTATTGACTTAAAGGAGGCACAAGAAAGGTGTTTACAGGACCAAGAAAGGTGTTTGGCGTATGAAATCATAATGAACGACACAACTAGCATGTCTGAAGAGCAACTTCGATGTAATAAAAAATATTGTGCTTATCTTAAGCAAAAACATGGATTTTGAAAGTTATATTAGTTATTTAAGTTTAGTTGTTTTATTTATGTAAGGTAGTCGTTGGAAACTAGCCTTTAGAAACTAGTCATGTAAGATTAGCATTGGAAAGTAGTCGTTGGAAAGTAGTCATTGGAAAATAATTTTTGTAAAAGTAGTCGTTGAAAACTATAAATCATGCTATATATTTAGTGTTTTCTCATTTTCATATCTTCTCTTAAGATTACACAATATTGTTCTCTCACTCAAATACTTCAGTTATCCATAGAATGAACTTCGACGACAACTTAGACACACTATTAGATCAAGTCTTAGATGACGAACTTGAACAAAACATTCAGGAAGAAGTGATAAGGTTGGTACTTCAATCAATAGGAGGCGACAACAATGGTCGTCGTTCACCAAAAAAAAAGGTGGTACATCATAATCATGAGGAAGGTCATGATCAATTGTTCAATGACTATTTCTCCGGCAATCTGGTGTATACAAAGGCTCAGTTCCAAAGAAGGTTTGGAATGCGAAGGCATGTGTTTTTTAGAATCGTAACAACCCTAACCAATCACAATGACTACTTCTGAATGAGGATAGATGCAACACGTAGAAGAGACATATGACCATTACAAAAATGCATTGCTACTCTTCGCATTTTAACTTATGGCTTACCTACTAATACAATAAATGAATATATTCGAATTGGTGAAAGCACTATTGTGGAATGCTTGCAGCTATTTGTGCAATATTCGGGGATGAGTACCTAAAGGGGGTCAATAACGAAGACATAGAACGACTTCTACAAATGGGAGCAATGCATGGCTTTCCAGGTGTACTAGGCTCTATTGATTATATACACTAGGAATGCAAAAATTGTCCTATTGTGCGAAAGGTCAATTTTGTCAAGTCATCATGCTAACCCAACAATCATTCTTGAAGCAGTTGCATCACAAGATTTGTGGATTTGGCATGCATTTTTTGGTACTGTAGGGTCAAACAATGACATTAGTGTGTTAAATGCATCTAATGTGTTTAACAAAGTTATGTTGAGTCGTGCACTTATTGTGAATTTCACTGTCAATGGAATCCAATATAATATGGATACCATCTAGTGGATGACATTTATCCACAATTTGTTACATTTGTAAAGACCATTTCAATGTCACAGGGTAAGAAGAGAAAAAGATTTGCACAATGACAAGAGTCGACAAGAAAGGATGCAGAATGTGCATTTGAAGTGCTTCAATCATGATTCTCAATTATTCATGGTCTAGCACTTTTTTTTGGATGCTCATACAGTGAAGAATATAATTTTTATGCATGTATCATATTGCATAATATGATATTCGAGAACAAACGACACACTTATTAGAACCACGTTGATTATGATATTGTTGGAAATGAAATGTAAACATTGGATGTATCTTTGGGTGTTCATCATAGTTTCAGATTTACATACTTTGAAAGGAAAGCAGTAGTTCAAAGAAGAGACACAAACTACAGGTGGATTTGGTCGACCATATTTGACAACAATTTGGAGTTGAAAATGATGAAAATTAATTTAATGTAGAATATTGTATTTTTCATTGTCATGTATTTTTTTCAATGTTATTGTTTTAAATTTTTATATTAGTATGTATTTCAATTGTTACATTTTTATTTATAATGTTATATAATTGCCATTGTTTTTAAATTAAAATATTATTAAATATTATGAATATTAATTTTTTTAAAAAAATTAACAAAAAAAAGTTGATTTATAATAATTAAAAATAATTTTTTAATTTTAAGGTACCATAATTTTATAATGAAAAATTTAATAAATCATCTTTATAATTTTTGAAGACAATGCTTTCAATTTCTTTTAATTAGTTTTGAACTTTCATTTCCTTTCCAGTATTACAAAATATAAATAAATATTAATAAAGATAAACATGGAAATTTACGAAAATGATATTTTTTTAAGTTCAATAAATAATATATTTTAATAAAAATAAAAAATGTGTATGTGAGTGTGTGTGTTTAGCGTAGAGAAGGTGTAAGAAATGCAGCTTCTAAGGAGAGGAGGGAAAGTGTTAAAAATAATTAATTGAGACAAGAAAAGTGAGTTTTATTATTAGTTAAGAATTTTAAAATATGGTATGGGAATAAATTATTTTTATAATTTGAATTTTAATAAAAAATTATAATATATATATATATATCACATGTTGATATGTTATAAGCTAGAAACATTTAACATGAATTTATATGGATATAATGGTTAAAAAAATAATTAAAAGTATAATATTTTATAAGAGAAAAGACTTATACACTATTAAGTGTAAAAAGTTTTATACTGACATTCAATCACAATCATTCATATATGATGAGTTTGTTGATTTTACCAATTAATACTTTAAAAATCATATAAATAAAGGCTTATAATTGAATACGAGTGAAAGTGTAAAATATTTTTACACTGTTAGTGTATAGAAATTAAATTCATTTTATAATCACATGTGATATTTTAATTGAGTTTAATTTTAGTATGTATTATCAGTGTAAAAAGTTTTACACACACTTGCATTCAATTACAACTTTTCATTTATGATGAGTCTGTTGATTTTACCAATTACTACTTTAAAAGCAAGGTAAACGAAGGGTTATGATTGAACGTCGATGTAAAAATTTTTTACACTATCAATGCATACTAATTAAACTCATTTTAATTTAGATTATTAAAAAATAATTAAATGTGATAACTTAGTCTATTTATAAAAATAATGAATATAAAATAATTACTATATATTTATTTAGTTTTTTTACTTTTTGGACCCTTCCCTATCTTAGGCCTGAGGCCCGTTACATTTAGGCATAGGCCAGGGTATGCGTTGTGGTAACTAGTGAGGTGACGCGAAATGGTTTGAAGTGCTTCGGGTAGGCCGTAGGACTTGAAGTTGCAAGGGGTGCTACGGCAGGAACTTGAAAAACACTCTATTTTGCACTCAGCATTTCTTTTCCCCTCACGACTCCCTCCAATTCACTCACAACTTTAACTATTTTGCTCAACTGAAAATAGCAATGACTTCCCACTTTTTTATACGGTGTTATAGGATTAGGATAAATATAATTCTAAGTTTAAGTGTATATATAAAATAACAATGTGATTAGGATTTGGATGATTTGACCACAAGGGGTTAGAGTTTATGTAAAACCTAAATTGCTCTTGAATCTGTATAGCGGGAAGACAATGTTACATTGCATTAGTTATTAGTAGCTAAAGATGTTCGATTATATTATAATTATTTCAATAGTATTTAAATTTTATTTTACAGGAACTGTTTTAGTTGTTTCAAAGGAACTGTCATTTATTTTCTTAATTTTTCAGTAAAAATATTGGAGTGTGAAAGTTGTGTTAGAGTTATGCATTAGATCTCTGAAAAGGAAAAAGAATTACTAGTGCGGAAGAATCTTAAGGTCAAATGTAAAACAACTAATGATGGAGATAGTGTATGTGTCATATAAGACCAAGCTACTGAATCAAGATAAGTCAATTGCCTTTTCTAAGTTTAATGATAGATGTTTTGGTTTGTCAAAGATATAGATGTTGTCACGTGTTTCGAAAAAGGAAGAGGTTGTGCGGTATAAAGAAATTCCTATTTCTTATGAGAAGTTTAAAGAGTGGTGTAAACCTTAGATAGGATCACTGATGGCAACAGTCTTTGGTAAGAATGTGGGTTTTCGTACACTGGAGGCAAAGTTTCAATGTAATAAGACAAAGAAAGGCTCTCTTAAAATTATTGATATGCCCCAAAATTATTTTCAAGTTCTCTTTTCTTCTCTTGAGGATTACTTTTAAGATTATTGAACTGTATAATGATGCTTTTTGGGAAGGGTGGGTGCCACTTTGGGCACTATACCTAAGGTGGATTATGTGACTACAATCCAAGCTAGAGGAAGATATGCAAGATTTTGTTCGGAAATTTATCTAAATGAACCATTATAATCAAAAGTTATAAGGGAACATTTGCTTCAACTACAATACAGAGGGTCTTCACAAAATTTGTTTTCACACGTAATGGGCAAGACGTGTGTTTAAGGAGTTAACGATGATGCTTTGGCACAGGAACAGTGATACGTAAGACGTGTGTTTGAGGAGTTAGCGATGATGCTTTGGCAAATGCTACACACATAATGGCTTCGAACCAATTGGATCCATGTCCAACATTAGTGGAATTAATAATATTCTTGTAATTAATGTCAATAATGTAGAGGAAACAGCTATGCAAACTTTACAAATGGAAGATAATATTTATGGCGCATGGATTATAGCAAAATATAAAAGATGGGATGGTTAGTCACGTGCTTTAAAGGAGATAGTAAGAGGACCACATTCACAGCCATGTTAGAATATTGGGTCCAAAATTCCTTTAGATGACACAAGTTAACGATTTAGTGCACTCCAAAGTGTTATTTGCATCCTCACCCTTTATACCAAGCCAATGTGTGATTCTAAGGATGATGGGCTTAAGCCCAAAAAATAGGGGGGGGGGGGGGTTTCTTTAGGAAATTATGGGGGTCTGCTCCATCGCATGAACCAGCAGCTAAGATGAAGATGCAAACTACAGTAACCAAAAAGGGTGTAGCAAAGCCAACTACATCGACAAGAGCTCACGCCCAGGGCATGAATGCCTCTGAACCTGGAAGGTTCTACAACCTCACATAAAAGGTGTTGAATAGTCTCGGGAAAATTCGTCTGGTCAAGCTCAATGTTAAATCTATGACCAAGCACAAGATGCATGACAAAGTCCCTTTTGTGAACGAGGCGGGTGGTGCTAAAGATTCACCATACTTAGTAGCAACTCAAGGTCCAGTGGATGATTCAGCTAGAGTCTCTATGAGAGAAGAATTGGAGTTAATTAGACAGTATCAAAAACTTGATGACAAGTTTATGTTTGGGGATTCAAGGAACATTAATCTGTTTAGCGAGTTGGCCTGGCAGACATCGATAGAGCCCGTTGGCCAGACAACAGTGTTTCTTGGTGAGGGTTCATCTTTAATTTCGCCAGATAAGATTGAGTCATCAAACTATGACGAGCCATTGCTTGTTGCCTGTAATACGCAAATGCAAATAAATGAAGGTGAGCAATTAGCTATGGATGAAGGCAACATTCAGTCACATTTCTGATCTTTGTTAAATGAACTTCTTGTTTTGGAACTGTCGGTGGGCAGAGGCAATGGGGTTTAGCAGCTTGATCATGAATATAACCAAGGTATATAATGTTGGTATACTGTTTTTACTTGAGACTTAGGTAAACAATGTTTGATCTTGTAAAATTATGACTAGAGTAGGATTCGATAGCTGGAACATTAGAAAAACTATATGAAGGGCCATAGGCATTTGGGGTGTTTGGCAATCTGGTTGTTGGAGTGTTGACATTCTTAAGGAGGAGCACCAATTTGTTCATCTAAGGGTGCATTGGAAAAGACAAAAGAGTTAGGTCTTTGCAGTGGTTTATGGAAGTCTACTCCTTCAAACCAGGCAAGTTCTATGGAGGCAACTGACGGATTTATCTAATACTATTCATGAGCCATGGGCTATTGTTAGAGATTTCAATTATATCCTGCAAGCTTATGAGAGAGTGAGATGCTCTAGTTTACCTTCTCGGAGAGGGATTTACGATTTCACAAATTTTGTGCAATCTAATCATCTCAAAGATGTCAACTATTAAGGGCCTAGTTTTACTTGGCAAAGGGGTAATCTACTGGAGCAATTGGATAGAGTGTTGATCAATCTTCCTTGGTATCTTTGGTTCACTTGTGCATTCCCTTTGGATGCAACTCCCTTGATCATGCCTTCAAAAGCGTTGGTAAAATGGTGATGGAGGAGACAATAGGATGGTTCAATAGTGATGCCACTCTCTAGGAAGATAAGCCTCTCAAGGATGTTTTTCACAAAGGAAGGAGCCTTTGATGAAATCTAGACGATCAACTCTCACTTAGGAGAAGAAGAAGGACACTTAAGAAGAGAATTCTCTCAAATGAATATCTATCAATCAAGTGTAAATGATACAAGTGAAGGAGGTGTGAATTTATAGGACTAAGGAGTGATCAGAGAGGAGGCAGACATCCAAGCATAAACCAAGGCCCAAGAGCACTTAAGCATGTGTTAATTATGTTAATAAGCATGATTAGCACATGTCTTAAAGGATGAAAGATTCAAACAAGACCCTAATTAGGTGGATCTATGTTCCCCAAATTTGAATTTGAATTTTGGAGAGAGTCCACATGAACTTTAGAGAACTAGCCAAATAGGTGTCTACGTGGATGAGAGATGAAATTGATGCCTCTTGGGGGGAACTAGGGGTCCTATATGTCTCCTAGTTGGTTAGAGGGGTGTTAAGATGAATTTTAGTGTTGTTTAGCAAACAAACATGCCAAACAAATCATCCTAAGGCCTATCTAATCAACTCACCCCTATAAAAACACTAAAGACACCTCCAATTATAAAAACAAATGAAATAAAGGCCAAAATACAGGGCCAAGCTCAAACACACAAGAAAAGAAAGGTCTTATGCCTTAAACAAGAAGGCACAACCTAAGACTAGCTACATAGGAGGACTAGGATCCAATCTTTACCTCAAAAAGGAGTTTAGATCTTCCTTCCTCCTTCCTAGCCAAGTCCTCTTCTATCCTCCTAGTAATGACCCATGTGATAGGACCTTTGCTAGGGAGGAATGCACCATCACGGACACCCTATATTTGCACCTTCTTTTCTACAAATCCGACTACTAGGCAATTCTTACCACCCTGGTGAACAAATGGCCTATGAATAGGAGGCGTAGACCCTTTCGATTCATTACAGCATGGTTATGTCACCTAGATATCGAACAATTTCTAATCAAGAAGTACTAGAGACATACTGATGCATGGTAGGGTGGAATGTCTAAACTTCAAGAAGAATTGAGGAAGTGGAACAGTGAAGTATTTGGTAATATTTTCAAAGGAAGAGACAACTTATCCGACAACAGGATAAAATTAATTGAAAGTTGGCAAACTAACAGTCTACCTTGTGTGAGGAGCAACAAACAGATATCTAGAAAAAATATCAACATATTCATAGAGAAGAATCGAATTGTGACTCTTCATGACTTGAATGGAAATGGATTGTAGATCCTCTATAGCTCAAGCGATTAATTAGCATATTCTACAAGAATTTGCATTCAAATGATCATCAGTGGATGCCAACCACTATTAGAGGGGTTTTCCCGGCCCTATCAGTAGAAGAATTAGCATTAATCAGTTAACTTATTTCCTATGCGAAGATTAGACATGCCATTTTCATAATGAGTAGTTTCAAAGAACCGGGGGACGATGGTTTATAGGTTGTATTCTACAAGAGCAATTGACATATTGTAGGGGATTCTTTTTCCAGAATGATTGAGGAAGTGTTTAAGGATCCACAAAAGGTAGCTTCTATAAACTTCACCCTTATTACACTTATTCCGAAGGTAGAGCCAGTTACGACCAACAAACACCTAAGTTTCATTAGTTTGTGTAATGTATCCTACAAAACGATCACTAAAATTATTGCTTTGCGTTTGCAAACTGTAATGGAGAAACTTGTCAACCCTTGTTAGACTAGTTTTATTCCCAATCATAGTGGTCATGATAATATTATCATGGCCTAGGAAATCATACACTCCATGATATCTGAGAAAGGAAATAAATGGTGGATGGCCATTCAGGTTAATCTGGAAAAAGCTTATGATAGGCTTGATTGGGATTTTATAAAGGAGACCCTACATAAGATTAGTTTCCCTAAATCTTTTACTAATATGGTCTGCCATTGTATCTCCTCTAGTCCTCCCCAACTATGTGTTTGTTATGGAATGGGGAAGCACTAAAAGCTTTCAAACCATCTAGAGGAATTCGGCAAGGTAACCCCATTTCTCTATACTTGTTTGTGATTTTCCTAGAATGCTTGATCCGCCTGATTCAGTTAGTTGTCGATCATCACTTGTGGAAGTCAATCCAAATCTCTAGAGGCGGACCTGCAATTTCATATCTTGCTTTTGCATATGATCTACTCTTGTTTGTAGAAACTTTTCTAGACCAAGTTGAGGTGATAAGAAAAGTGTTGCAACTATTTTTCAATGGCTTAGGGTAGAAAGTTAGTCATGACAAAACCAGTGTGTTTTTCTCAGCACACATCCACCCATCATTGCCAAGAACAAATTTCTCAAACCTTGGGTTTTGAGAGCTGAGAAAATATCTTGAGGTCCCTTTACACCATAATCGTGTGTCCAAAGACTTTTTCCAGTATCTCATTAATAAAGTTCAGCATTGTTTAAGTACCTAAAATAGGGACACTTTGTCTTTTGCAAGAAGATTAAGTCTAGAAAAATTTGTTGTGCAAGCATTACCCATTTGTGTTATGCAAACTAACCTCTTTCTTGTCTCAGTTTGTAATGAAATTAATAAAAAAATGCAAGGATTTCATTTGGAGGACTCTTACGCAACAAAAAAAGTCCACTGGATGAGATGGGACAAACTTTGCAAACCCAAAAAGGAATGAGGACTTGAACTTTGAACAAATAGATAAGTTAACATTGTTCTTCCCATCAAATCAATATAAAAGCTCCTCATTCGAAGTGATGCTACATGGGTTTAACTCGTTTGGTTAAAATATAAGTGTGGTGGGACAACCAAATCTCTTATAGACCCATCTCGAAAAGGTTCAAATTTTTTTAGAAGAATTACCCAGTCTTGGGCAAATGTCAACGAGAATATCAGGTGGCAACTGGGTAATCGCAAGGAGGTTGAGTTCTAAGGGAATAACTGGTGTCTAGGCGAGGACTTTTGAAAAATTGGTGTACTAATATTATTAATATTCATCTTAATAATAATGCATGTTTTTTTGTAGCTTTAGATGGGTCCTGGGATGTCCAAAATTTAACGGCCTTGCTACCTTTGAAAGTGGTGATTGATATTTGTGCACTTAAGTTTCATAGAAGTGATCAGGGTGATGACACTCTGTGGTGAGAAAGGGAGGTGGGTGGTGTGTTCTCCACTAAAACGGATTACGAGAGTTTATTACCTCCAAATAATACACAGTAGAACCCTATTTTTTAGAAGCTATGGAAATAAGAAGGCCTAGAACGCATTTGTCTTCTCTTATGGAAGATAGTTTGTCATGTACCTCCAACGTGTAATCTTTGTGGTATAAGGCCTATCTAATCATATTTTGGTTAGGCTCTGCCCATACCTTTCACTAAAAAAAAGTTTTAGTTGTTTCAAATTGTTGCTAGCTTTATCTTAAAGTTATTAATAGTGTTGGTAAAACAATTAAATTATTTTAATTTCAAACCTCTAGATATTGTTTATTTTTTTATCTTTAAATTTTGTTTAGATTTTAAATATATTATTTATAAAATAGATATTTGTTTCCTAATTTAAGATATGATGTTAGGTCTATATATATAGAGTTTCTAGGATAAGAAGATTTACCCAGCCTGAAGAAGATCACTACCCTAAGTGAGAGATTGCGTTATGATGTGGACAAATTTTGCAAATTTTTCAATAGTTCCAAAATTTTGACGTTAATATAAACATAAGGTACGAATTACGTAAACAAAAATATGAAAAGGGTTTGCAGATTTTTCAAAAATTTGTCATGTATATAAGCATGGATGCAAACCACTTGAATAAAATAATTATTGTTTTTTTTTCTTAGGTGTTAATTTGTATTGTTGATGTATTATTTCTTTATTTTTGGGGAAAATATGTGATTAGTGTATTTTTTTTATGTGATATTTTCTTTAAAACAATTTATTTTCTTTCTTTTGGAAAGTAACTTTTCTGAACATACTCGTAATAAATAGTTATTATTGTTCTCTTAGTTTAATTTTGTCTAACTAAGAAGAGGACGTTAAGTTTCGGACAACTGCTCGTCACTTAGATAAGTTCCACCACACAAATAAGTCCTTAATGGCTAACTAACACACATGTGATCAATTTGTGTTAGTGAGTTGTGGACAAAAACAATAACAAAAGATACATACAAAACAAAATTCGATCAAGATTCAAGAAGAAAAAAGGGAACTAAACTAGTAACAGGCATGTGACAAGACCAATGTATTGCCATTATGGTCACTTTGGAGGAAACAGTCACTTCCAGAGCTTGATGAACTTGTCATGACTGGCAGAAGCAACCAAACGATTTACAGTTGAAACAGCCAAGCCAGTGATAAGATGGTCATGAGCAAGAATGGTCATTGTCTTGTTCTCAATCATGTTCCACAGCTCCAATGACTACACAACATTAATTTACTAAGCCTGACAGGTCAATATTAATTACAGCAGCATGTATGGATCACATGTACTACTCACCATTCAACAAGGACAAAGTACAATTTAAGACCATGCCATCATAACAAAATGAAAAGAAATGAAACAAAGGAAAAAGAATGTATACTTGCCTGATAACAGCCAATGACTAGCAATGAAGGGTACATAGGGTGAAAAACACATGCATGAAACTCATTGTCATTTCGGCTAAGTTGATGAACACATTTCCCTTCATTCCCGGATTCAAAAGTCCAAACCCTGACAGAATCCGCACTCACAGATGCTAGCAATTGCCCATAAGGGTCCCAACACACATCAAATACCATCTTTGCATGTCCCTACAATCATAGTACAACATTCCAAAAAAGAAATCTGGTCATACTCTTGGGACAGTAGGACATTAATTGAGTTGTAGCTAAAATCACAAAGACAATTAATCAAATACTATGCAAGCTTCAAAGCTAAGATTTAATTGTTAGGATATACAAGTACATTACGGTAAGAGGGATTTGATTCTTGAAGCAATCATAACTGTTGTTTTCTTCAATGAAATGCATATACCAAAGACAGATATAAATTGGCCGCTTGTTTAGATGTGCAAATGCAATCATGATTTACAATAGTACATATCTTGGCGAGACTCGTGATCAACGAGGCAAAAATAACTTCATAATTAGCATTCTTCACGTGAAAGAGACCCATGCTAGCTCTATATATAATTAATGAGACCCTTGACATGTATACAATAGGAGAAAGAAATACGGGCATATGGACCTAACATGAGCAACATTGCAAACCTCTCACCGAAAGTATTTATTTTATGAGCAGTGATTTTTCAATACTCCTTTTTTTGAACACTTCACTAACACTTATTATTGCTCTATGTTTTTTATCATACTTATACTTTTGTATAATTTTAAGTGTCAACTAGCATTTCGAGTGTTCAAATATCATTTTTATATCACTAAGAGAAGAGACATTAAAGTATGCAAACTAACCTTTAATGAATATCTACATAGTTGTGTCTCCACATCGAATATAGACACCTTGTTCCCTGCAGCTGCGGCTAGGTACCTCCCTAGACGAGGTTGAAATCTTATCAAGTTGTTGCCACCCTAATCAGCAAGAAAATTTTAAGAGAGCGTCAAAGCATCATTGATTTAATACAATAATAATGATTATCATTCTACCTTGGAGAATCTAGCACCACTGCCATTTTTAATGATCCAATATCGTATCTCACCATCACCATCACAAGAGCAGATAAGGTCACTTATGTTTGGATGAAAATCTACTGACAAAACAGGTACAGAATGTCCGACAAAGGTACGAAGTGAATACACAGACTCAACCTACAGAATAAATAATTATATATTCAGTTAAATTATAATACGAAATAGAAAAGCACTTAACTCATCAATTTCAAGACAAAGGAAAACAAACCATGTGAGACTACTATAATTAAGTAAGAGTTGTTAAAATCGGCTAGCCACATGTTAGACAAGACTAAAAGGATCACAAGCCAAAAACAACTCACAAAAACATTTAGGGCCAATAACTCCCACAAGGTCGTTCTGAAGATATGACTTTGGCTAAACGGAAAATGTTATGCCTGAAGCCAAGCTGAAAATGTCTTGATTAAAGCAAAGTCTCAAAAATGACTTCATCTTCAGAAAAAGGGGTGCAGAAAAGACGAGAGAAAAGAGAGAGAACAAAAGAAAATTCAGCATGAAAGCACTTAGCAAAAACTCTCTTACTCAATGATAAAAGGTGAGCCAAAAGGTTTATATACAAGTGAAAAATTAAGGGAACAAATGGACACCAAAGGTCCAAGCCCAAAAATTAACTAACTACTACTAACAGAATTAACAAAAAGTGGGAAGCAGAAGCTTGAGTGGCACGCGACAGCTATGTTAAGACTTGATCATCTTGATTACTCAGAGCATTAAGATAAGATGGTTGAGAGCCCTTTTCAAGCTGGAAATGTATGTCAGGTATTCCCAGCTTGGAGCAAGAGTCACGGAATACGTGAAGAGGCAATGTTTTGGTGAGTAAGTCATCCAATTGCAGTGAAGAGGGGATGAGCATGAGTTTGATAAGGCCAAGGTTAACCTTATCACAAACAACATGACAGTCTACGTCAATGTCTTTGGTCTATTCATGGAAGACTTGGTTGGAGGCAATTTGAATGACAGAATCACTATCACGGAATAAGACTATGGGACAATAAAATTGAATGTGAAAATCCTCCAAAAGGTAATTGAGCCATTGAACCTCACAAGTTGTGGATGCAAGGGCCCTATACTCTACTTTAAAGGAACTCTTAGACACAGTTGCTTGCCTTTTAGATCTCCATGAGACAAGGGAGTGGCCAAGGTAAACTCAGAACTCTGTGATAGAGCAACGGGTGTCGGCACAACCAGCCTAATCAGAGCCACTAAAGGCATTAAGTTGAAGTTTACTAGTGCTATCGAATTAGAGACCAGATTCAGGGGCTTGCTTCAAGTAACAAAGGACACAAAAAGTTGATTTGAGATGAACATCAGTTGGCTAGGACATAAATTGACTTAAGTGTTGGAAAGAATAGGTGATATCTGCCCTAATGGTTGTCAAACATATGAGGCGCCCAATAAGCCTACGATATAGGGATGGATCAACAAAGGTGCTTGAAGGAGAGTGTAAGCGATTGGTATAGTCTATTGGAGTGGAAGCAGGGCGAGAGGCTAACACCCCAGTATCTAAGAGGATATTGAGAAGGTATTTGCGTTGGTAGAGGTGGATGCTTGAGCACGTATGGGCCACTTCAAGGCCAAGAAGTACTTGAGATCACCTATATCTTTAATTTTAAAAAGTACAATCAAGGAGGGAATGATATGAACAATTTTAGACAGATTGTTCCCAGCTAGAATCACATCATCCACATAGATCAAAAGGGCAATAATTGAAGATCCAGAGAACTTGAGAAAGAGGGAGTGGTCACCTGAAGAATGATGATATCCATTAGACAAGAGAAAACAAGAGAGCTTTACATACCACTGTTGAATAGCTTGCTTTAGTCCATATAAGAATATTTGAAGCTTATAGACTTTACCTAGTTGAGGGGATAAGCCAAGCAAAACATGCATACATACTTCTTCAAGCAAGTCTCCATGAAGAAAAACATTTTTAACATCAAGTTGGTTAAGGTGCCAAGCATGAATGAAGCAAGAGCAAAGAGAAGGCGGATGATGGTGATATTGGCAACTGGGGAGAAAGTGCTTATGAAGTCTAGTCCCTTCATTTGAGTGTAGCCTTTGGCCATAAGTCAGACCTTGTGCCTCTCTATGGATCCATCCACCATGTGTTTAATTTTGAAAAACCACAGACAACTTATGTATGTTTTATTTGGAAGGATAGAGGTGAGAATACATGTCTAGTTGGCCTAAAGAGCAACAAGCTCGACATTCATGGCTTTAAGCCAAAATTCATGCTTAGAAGCTGCAACATAAGACTTGGGTACATCATGTGTTGAGATTGAAAAAAATGATATTGTGAAAATATGGAGACAAACGCTCATATGAAAGGGAAGAAGCAAAAGGGTATTGAGTACCTGTGGAAGAGCTTGGTGAAGTTTATGTGAATCCATAGTGAAAATCTTTGAGATACAATGGATCATAGTGGGTTCGAGTGGTGTGACATGTCGCAAGGACAGAAGGAAAGGTGTTGGCTTGGATAGGTGGTGTGGCATTAGATGGAGGTGAATGTGAGTATTTGAGACAGATGGATTGGTAGAAGAAAACGGTTAGAGGAGGTGTCGTTGGGTGGAGCAGGTGTTGGATTGTTAGCATTTTCTTTAGTGATGATAGGGTGTTGAGAGGATTCAGGCTAATAGGTATGTTCATACATAAAATGAATTGGCATGGGATATGAAGGATTAGTATATTGGTTGGTGAGATAAAGAATGTGATTTTCATGGAAGGCTACAATGCAGGATACTCCAACTTGTGAGTGTGAAGATTAAATAAGAGGTACCCCTTGGTGTGAGGCTTCAAGCCAAGGAAAATGCAGGGGTTTGCACGCAAGTCAAGCTTGGTTCTGTGAGAGGTAAGGGTGGTGGCATAGCAAAGGCAACCAAAAACTCAAATTGTAGAGACATCATATTGTTTGCCATGCAGTTTTTCATATGGTGAATCATGTTTTAAAAATGGCATGGGAATGTAGTCTATGATGAAAGCAACATGAAGTAAAGCAAAAGACCAAAATGCATGAGGTAGATTGCTTTGAAAAAGAAAGGACCTAGTTACATTCAAAAGATGTTGGTACTTTCTTTCTATATGTCATTCTGTTATAGGATTTCATTCCAACTGGTTTGAATGCACAATTCTTTTGGATTGGTAAAAGTTATTCATTGAAAACTCTTTGCCATTGTTTGATTGAATTATTTTCATAGTTGAGTTAAATTGGCTTGTTACATAAGATACACAATTTGTTATATAAGTTTGAGTTTCTCCTTTGTTTTCCATAAGCAAGATCCAAGTAAACCTAGTATGATCATCCATTATGGTTAAAAAGTACCTATGTCCATGCGTAGAGATTTTGGGACACAAGCCCTGTATATCAACATGAATTAATTGAAATGATTGTGATGCATGATAATTGCTTAAAAGGAAAGGTAACTTTTTATGTTTGGCATGGTGACACACATTGCAAACAAAGTCATCATTACTCTTATTACCATTGGAAATACAAGTATAGTGTCGTCTCATTACATGTAAGCGTTCTCGAGATAAATTGCCAAGCCTATAATGCCACGAGTTAATAGATGAGGTTTTAATTATGGGTTGAGTAATTGCATACATAGTGGAGTAAGTTTTCATGTTGCTTATTGAAAAAGTGTAAAGTCCTCTATGCACATTAAATAAACCAATTATCTTTGTGGTTTTCGAATCCTAAATAATACATGATGAGCACAAAAATATCAGTTGGCAATTAAGGGAGGTCACAAGCTTAGAAATAGAGATCAAGTTGAAGCTAAAGTAGGGAATATACAAGACATCAGGTAAAATGTTTCTTTGAACTTAACTATGTCTGAATGGGTGGCTTAATTTGACTTGATACCCTCTCGACAACTTAACAATTATGGGATTGATGATTTTATAATCGGTGAAGTAAGTAAAGGAAGAAGAAACGTGGTCAGTGGCATTTGAATCCAATATCCATGGTGTTGTGTAAATTGATTCAATTGAGTGTATGTGGTGTCTACAGTTACCTGAAATTGTTAAGGATAGTGTATTGAGTGTGGAAATAGACCTAATTTGGTTAACGTGTGAAGGATTAGAGTTGGCTAACACTGGAGTAACTGAATTTCCAATGTTTGAATGCTAGATTAAAGTCATTAGTGGATGATACTGCTTAGAGGCCAGCGATACTCTTGATCTTAGTGTGGAGTTTTGCTAATCATTTGCGACCTTACTCTCTCAAGCCACTACATTGTTCACATTAGGTGTTTTTCCTTAAGATATGTGACCTAGAGCTAAGTCATGCTTCTTGTACCACACATCAACTGTGTGACCTGATCTGCCAAAATTTGTGCTCACTTTTCCATTTCTGTTTAAGCCATTCTTATTTTCTTTATCATTGTTGGATGATGGGATGCCATATTTGCGGTAGCAAACATTTTCGGTATGACCATTGCGACCATATAAATTGCAGGTGAGATTAGAACTACTAGAATTTACTACATAGTTTTTGCTTTCCATTTTAATTCTAGTGGCTGTGAAATTATTTCCCTCATTTTTCCTCTCTTGCTTTGCCATATATGAGAATATTTTGGAAATTGATGGCTATGCTTCCATCAACAATATACAGAACTTGACATTGCCATAGTGTTTATTCAAACCATGCAAGAATTGCGTGGCTTGATCATCCATTTTTTGCTTAGCTATAGCTTTAGAAACTCCATAGCAGCATTTTATCAAATAGTTACATATAGGATCTAGTCTAAAACTCTCTAATTCATCCCACACTACTCTGAGTGTGGTGAAAAATTCGGTTACAAAAATATCACCTTGTCTAATTGAGAATGCCTCTAATTGCAAGTCTAAAACACAATGCAAATCTCCTTGCAAGTATCGAGCTCTTAGGTCCTTCTAAATTGTATTTGTCTTGTTCATCCAAAGGATGCTTTGACGGATTGGAAGGTGATAAACTGGATTTCTACCTTATTTTCACTCTAACTAATATATTTTTTTAAGGAAAGAATTGCATTTTTATTGTCAAAACTCACTTTTTAGTGTTTATTCTTACTCTAAACAGGTACTTAAGAAACAGACAAAAAATGGAAAAAATTGGTCTTTTCTAGAGAAATTATTGAAGATCCAAATCAGCACGGTTAGGCTCCATCTCAGCACAATTGTGCTAAGTCAACACAGCCCAAAAAGTCAGTTAAAAGAAACACAATTGTGATGAATTGGATCACATGAAGAGGAAATCAAAGTAAGAACAACAGAGTTCTTTTACAAGAAGAGCTCTGATACCATAAAAAATTGCATGGAGAGAAAGACGATAGAAAAGAGAGAGAACAACAGAAAATTAATTCAATATGAAAGCAATCAGCAAAACTATCTTACTCAATGAATAAGGAAAAGCCAAAGGTTTGTATACAAGCGACAAATTGAGGGAACGAATGAACACCAAAGGCCCAAGCCCAAAGAACTAAACAACTAACATCCACTAACAAAAAAAATTAACATAAAATAACTAGAAAAAGTGTGAAGAGGAAGCACAACAGCTACGTTAAAACTTGATCATCTGGATTACTTGGATATTGGATCATTGCATTTGGACAAATGGTTGAGAGATTAAGTCGTGTTTGTTTAAGACCATATTAACCGATAGAGTTGAAGATGTCTTGACCCAAGACAAGCTAAAGATGTCCTAGCCAAAACAAAAATAAAGATATATAGCTTGCTGAAGGCTGAGCAGAATATAGTCTGATCAAACCAAAATTACTTTGAGACTGACTTTCCATTACTTTATAGCTTGCTGAAGGCTGAGCAGAATATAGTCTGATCAAACCAAAATTACTTTGAGACTGACTTTCCGTTACTTTATCCAAGGTCGAGTTAAAAATATTTTTGTTGCAATCCACCTGAAATTACTTTGGTTATAACTAAATTAAAAATACTTTAACTAAGGGTGGATTGAAAACATTTTAGAAATATCAATTTGTGTATAACGTGTGGATTCAACCGTCTTAAATCCTAACCCAACCTCCGTATTAAGTCTGAGTAGGGGGCATTTTGATTTCCTCATTGGCCGGAAAGAATCGGGTCATTAAATAATTAATGGGTTAAGTGGCCTGGCATATATGGGTTTAGGGATAGGGTCGAAAGGCATACCTTAATATTAAGTGCATGATTGAGTTTTAAACCAACCAAAACATATAGCAATTTCTCTAAAGTTGTATAGTATAAGTAAAACAAGAAAGACTTCATAACTTACATTGTCAACATGCCAAACCCTGACCGTTTGATCAAATGAAGATGTTGCAAGACGAGGCATGTTTGGACTGAAACGGACATCAGTGATCAAGGATGAATGATCTTCAAGAATAGCTTTTTGTTTAAGAGAATTTGTGCACCATAAAACAGCCTGCAACACAAAAACAATTAATCAGGAGGAAAAAGACACACACATACACAAGTAGATACACACAAATACACATATACACACAAATATACACCCCCAAATAGAAACAAAGAGAGACATACACACACCCAAAGAGACACACATAGATATAAATACGTACATGCAGACACATATACACAAGGACACACAGACACGTACACAAAGAGATAAGGGGTATAAAAGTCACACGAGAAAAAGATATGGGATCCATTTATTCTAAAAGTAAGTGTAAGAGTTGATGAATCCATTTGAAATTTAATGATTATAATAAATAACCAATATTAACCATTAAATTTCAAAAAAACTTAATAGGAGCTAGTGTGTGTGGAGAATGCTTATATACTCTTGCCTATTTTTTAAGTTAGAATAAGTAAGTCTCTTATAGAGTTGTTAAAATGGATATAGTCTGTTGGGCCAACCCGCAGGCCAACAAAATAGGTCAGGCTAGAATCTAAAAAAAGAGACTCAACTAGAAACGAGCCTTTTTTGTCCGGTCCATTTGGTCTGACTATGTAAATAGACTTGGGTCGGTCCAAATACAAATATAAATACATAAATTTTAAAAATACATATTAATAATATATATAATATTGTTAAACATATATTAAATAAAAAATATACACATAAAAGTATGTTTGATATGAAGTCGATTTATATATATTGTTAATATGCATATAAAAATTACATATAAAAGTATGTTTGATGTTATTTAATAATATATTTTTAACAAATAAAAGTTATGTTGTTCTAAATGTATATTAACTTAAAATATACATATAAATATAAGTTGATGTTAGTTTAGACTTATTTATTATGTATTTTGGATTGATTTAGTGTGTTATTTTGAATTGGTTTAAACTTGTATTATAAAATAAGTTTTATTTTTAATAAAAATTTAAATTTTTATTTTTTAAAAAAAAAAGGTTTGTTTTAGTACGGTGGCTCAATATAGGGTCACGATGAACTTAGAAATATGTAGTTTAAATAAAATATGGGTCAGTCTGTCTCAACCTATTTTGTTGTAAAAGGTTGGATTCTATCAGGCCACCCAAATTGTCAACTCTAGTCTCTTACACCCACTCTTGGAAAAAGTGGATCTACTACTCCAAAAGTAAGTATAAGAATTTATCTTCCTCATAACCAAAATAAATAATGAAGAGAAAAAGTAACTCTCTCAAACTTATTTTTGGAATAAGTAGATATTTCCTCTTTATATATATATATATATAGAAAAAGGAATTTACTTACTCTTAGAGTAGGTATATATAAGAAACATATTTTTTATTTTCATTATTCATATTCTTAAAATTTAATTGTTGATATTAGTTACTCATTACATTTCTTAGATTTTAAGAAGATAAATCGTTAAGATAAAGAGTAAATATCTTATTCTCACTTTGGAATAAATGAATCTCAATAATTAAGATTAGTTACTTAATACAATTATTAGATTTTAAGAAAAGCAATTCTCTTAAGCTTATTCTTGAAAGGTATCTCTCTAAATACATATCTATCTATCTATCTATATATATATATATTATCTAAACCGAATAAAAAAATAAAAAAGGTTCTAGATTATGTATATTTAAACTTTAAGTTCGCTGCTTATAATTTCTGCAAGCCAGATGAACACAGAAAGTACTAAGTAAAAAAATTGTCGTCAACATTAAAGCTACCACTAACCGTTTTGTCTATGCCACCACTTGCAAGTAGTTTCCCGTCAGATGAGAAATGGCAACAAGTAACTTTTTTTGTGCTTGCACATATGGAATTCACGACAGTAAATGTGAAGCCTGAAAACGAATTTGTATTTTATGTTTAGAATCTATAACGAATAGCACTTATTTATCAAAACAAGAAAAACGAATTGCTCACGTTCATCTTATATATTGTAATTTGTAAAAGTATTCAAGGCACCATGAAGAAAGAGACATGCATCACAAATTATTACATAATCTTTGTACTTGGTTGTATTTTACAATAACGTAATGAAATATCTATTAAAAGAAAACAATATTATGCAAACTTAATTTCACATTGGATATATATATTGAGGGGAAATTATTAGGCATACACTTGGATGAACCCTTTTGCAAGAATAATGCCTGAATATTTTATGATCAACATAAAATGGATTTTACTGCACCTTGTCTTTCATCCATACTACGGCCAACAGTATCTATAGGGTCTGTATCATCGTGAGCATCATCACACCACTGAAAAAGAATATAACAGTAATTATAATGAGTCTACATGCAAGGAAATTAATTAATATATATATCCTTCCATCATTTAAACCACAATTAAGAAAAGCCTCTGAACAATTGGTTAGAAGGACAAATAAGATTCCAGAGAGAATAATGTTGTTGAAGTTGGTGGTGCTAAGCATTAATTGGAACTTGGCTGTTGTTAATGTTGCCTCTGTAACTGGTCCAGTTTCAACAACACGTACAAATAATCTTAGCTCTCACAAGATACAAATCATGAAACTTTATGTAAATATAAAAAAATAAATAAAACTATAAATAAACAGCTTAACGAATTGTACAATTAATTAGAACCATTAATTCTGAGTAAAGAAAATTAAAAGAGAACTGCACCTGTGGAGGCTTTTGCATAAAATATTTGCACTATCCAGAGAATTTGAAAGAAGAGATTGATATCCCAAACATAAAAGAGTGAAAAATGGAAGAATGCAAAAATAAGATCCGGCTAACTCTAGTTTATATTATACATATTTCTGTTTATGTGGTAGGGAAGAAAGAAAGTACTGTTTAAACAACAGCTAATGCTACTTATTTTAAGAGTTTTTCTGATATGAGGGCAGTGATATTTGTCAGTGACATTGACATGTGTACAAATCATTTTAGTGTTTGCATTTTAAACGCGTTCAACTTTTCATGTTATCGTAAATTATGGCCATCTCCTCAAAAAGTTTCTTAGCTATTTTGGATTATTGTCATCATTTCTTTGAGCTTATCTAAATGATACAGTTTTTTAGCCGGCAAAAACGTTAAGCTTTGAAAATGTTAAATCAAAACTCAGCTTTGTAAGTGTATCGGTATCACCACTTTCAACAGGAACACTTCAAATATATAAAAGTAGATGATTGTTAGAAAAATTGTCAATTTTTTTTAATCACCAATTATAAGCAAATTTTCAGGAAAAAAAAAAACGAGTTTTTCTAACATTCTTGAAGTAGGGAATGATTCTTGCGATTTTGTTAATAAAATATATTTTTTCTCATGTTAATTTCTTGAGGGAACTAAAATGTTTTTGTTAAAAAATTTTATAGTTAAAATTTATTGATGATTAGATATTTTTAACTCTAGTTTAATCTCGACTTGTTAACTTCGTAATTTTTAATAACTTTAAAGTATTAAATAAATGTGTGTTAAAGAGTATATTAAAAAGGTAAGTTGTTAACATTCTAATATGCGGGTTTAATACTTTTTATATCCTCTTATTTTAAACATTTCATTTTTTTTAAATTATAAAATTGTATTATGTTTTTTATAAAATTAATAAATTTGTGTCTAATTGTTAGTGTATAATAGCCTTAACTATTTAGTGACAGAAAGATAACAATAATTTAATAAAGTAACAGGTCATAATTCTATTATTTAAAAATAATTTAATTAATTATAATTATATTTTTATTATTCAAATCTTCTTAATATTAACATTAAATAATTTTTCAATAAGATATAAATTTAATAATTTTAAAATTAAAAACGCAATATTTTGATTTGAAAATAAAAATATAAAATGTTAAAAATAGAAAAACATATAGTGTAATTAGCTCTTAATTTTAATATAGACTTAATTATGTTTACTTGATGATTTATTTCAGAAAATGAATGGACATCTTTTACTTTTGTTTTCTTTTAATCAGATATATAGAGTAAGTTTAATTAATATATATTATTAATAAAAAAAATTATATTAATATTTAATTATACCTTTTTATTTATATAATTTTTCAAATATTAACTTATAAAATAAAAAAACTTGATATGAATAAAGAATTATTATTAAATATCAGCATAATTTTAAATATACATGTTAATTAAACTTAAATATGGTTTAACTTGAACGGATTTGTGATACGGTGCCGAGGCAGTTGACATGGGAGTTTATTACTTTTGTTATTGATTCATTTTGTTAACCTTTACGGTTTTCAAAGGATATAAGCGAGGTTGGGATGGGGGAATTTCTCCAAACATCCCATAATTTTTTCAAATGGTAAAAAAGTCTTTAATTAAAATAGTAAAAATTTAATTACTAAGTACCTCTTTCTCTTCTTTTTTATATGCACTTCTCTCTCATTTCATATCTCTCTCGTTCACTTCTTTTGTACGACTTCATTTTTCTTCTCACTGAATCTATGGTTTCTCTTCTTCTTCTTTGTAAATTGTTGTTCATCCTCTCTGTATTTGCTTTGTTTTTTCGTGGTTTACCTTTGCGTTTATCCTTTTTCAGTATATTAGCTGTTTTTACAAGTTTGAACATCTCTGTCCAATACCCCTGTTTGGACTTGTAAAAAAATTTGTAAATTTTTTTACAAATCTGAACACCCCTATCCGGACTTGTAAAAAAATTCTAATTTTTTACGTGTCTGAATATCCTAGTCTGGACTTGTAAAAAAAATTTTAAATCTTTTTACAAGTCCGAACACCTTGTCCAAACTTGTAAAAAAATTTGTAAATTTTTTTACTATAATTAAACTTATTCTTTTACCTAAGCTACACTACAAGAAAAATAGAACTTAGCGTCAATGTAACAATGACGGTTCATTTTAATTCACGTTAGTTTTGATTCTTTAAAGCGGTTTTAAAACCTCCGGCATCAATTAAATTAATAGATACGGCAGCTTTCATTTCGTGCCCTCACGTTTACCCTTTCCCCACAAAGTATTTGGCCTAAACTAATAAATTAAAAAACAAACACAAGTACAAGAACACTACCCTAAAATCAATTTTTCATTTCGCACTACCACTTGCTTCTTCAGCTCC
Source organism: Psophocarpus tetragonolobus (assembly GCA_037954015.1). Taxonomy (NCBI): domain Eukaryota; kingdom Viridiplantae; phylum Streptophyta; class Magnoliopsida; order Fabales; family Fabaceae; genus Psophocarpus; species Psophocarpus tetragonolobus. The sequence continues at coordinate 18,963,505 of CM075688.1, read as the reverse complement.
CTCTTTCATGTTAGCATCAAGCTTCGGTAGTAAATTCCTTTAAGTTTCTGCAAGGTATGTTTATGATTTTATTTTTTTTTAACATTGAAATAAAATTAGTGAATGTGAAGGGACTTTGAAGAAGGTATAGTTTCAAAATTATTCTGCCATGTTTCAATCTTGGTAGGGTTTTGAATTTTTTTAAAAGGGAATGTGAATATTTCCTACATTTAGATTTGATGTGACCCAATAAGTGTAGGTGCATGTTGTTGCATTGCAGGTTTGCAGCACCAATATATTCTCTTTTTCATAGTTTCTCCTTTCTTTTTTTTTTCTTTTTTTTTAACGTCCATGCAAAGGCAAATATATGCGTCAAATAAACAATGCATGGCCTTCACATTTGTTTCCAGATTAAATCAACTCTCTGTTTTTTGTGATTCTTTTAACTAACTTCCAAAATTATGTTTATTTGGCTTTAATCGAGGTATAAGTGAAAGACCTTTCAAGATTTCATTTGGTTATCTAATTTTGGTTTCTTTTCTTTTCAAAAATTATTAGTGTCTTTGATGTCAGGGGTTTTATTAAATTTCTTCATTTATTTAATTGCATATCTAGATTTTGTTTTGCCCTTTTTTCCCTTTTAATTTAAATTTCTTCATTTCGGCACAATTTTTGAATTGTGTAATCGATTACCATTTTTATGTAATCGATTACCAAAAAAGGTTTTATCACAAACGATTTGAAAAGTCACAACCTTTCGTGAAAAGACACAATTTTTTAATTGTGTAATCGATTACCCGTGGCTGTTACGAAAAGTTTGAAAAGTCACAATCTTTCATGAAACAACACATCACTTTGGTTTTGATACTATAAATAAGTGACTTTTCTTCTGTTTCAAATCACGTCTTCCAATCTTTTACAGAACAAAAACTCTAGCCCAAACACTTGCAAATTCCAAAAGAGTTCTTATAGGATCTTCAAGTTGTATCATTTGCTCTTTAAGAGAAATTCTCATTCTTCTTATTCTTCCGATTACTCACTTATTGTATTCAAGAGAGACTTCTTGAATAGGAAAAGGAATCTCAAACATAGGGAGAGGGCTCCCAAAGTGATTGAGGATTCATTCATTTGTAAAGTGGTTTACAAATATAGTAAAAACTCAAGTGGGGTTACTTGAGGACTGGATGTAGACAAGTTGATTGGTCGAACTAGTATAAAAAGAGTTTGTATATTTATCTTCGCTATACTCCTATCTATTTATTCTGTTTGCATATTTGAATACTTTACTTTCATTTTTAAATACTCTAATATAAAATCAAAGAGAAAGAAAATTAAGTTTAAATTTTGATCTACTTAATTCACCCCCCCTTTCTTAAGTAAACTGAGGCCACTTGTTCAACAAGTGGTATCAGAGCAGGTAATCTTGAATAAGGTTTAAAATCCTCAAGAATCAAATGGCCTCAAATTTTCTCTTTCCTGAGGGCAACTCGATAAATAGACCTTCTATCTTTAATGGAGAGAGCTACCATTATTGGAAGACCTGAATGCAAATTTTTATAGAGGCAATAGATTTAAATATATGGGATGCAATTGAATTTGGTTCATTCATCCCTACAATGAAAGTAGAAAATAAAATTGTAGAAAATCCTAGAAAACAATGGAATGAAGATGGTAGAAGAAGATTTACATATAATTTAAAAGCCAAAAAAATAATCACTTCTGCATTAGGAATTGATGAATATTTTAGGGTGTCAAATGGTAAGACTGCAAAAGAAATGTGGGGCATATTAGAAGTAACACATGAAGGTACTAGTGATGTCAAAAGATCCAGAATAAACTCTCTCACTCATGAATATGAACTTTTTAGAATGAATCAAAATGAAAATATATAGGACATGCAAAAAAGATTCACACATATAGTTAATCATCTTGCATCTCTAGGAAAAGTTTTTCCAAATGAAGATCTTATCAATAAGGTTCTAAGATGTTTAAGGAGGCAGTGGCAACCAAAAGTAACAGCAATCGCAGAATCCAAGGATCTCTCGACAATGTCTCTTGCCACATTATTTGGAAAACTTCAAGAACATTGAACTGGAATTGATAAGACTTGATCAATGGGAAGAAAATGACAATGATTCATCAAATGACTCAGACAATGAAATTGTTAATTTTAGTCTCATGGCCAGAGACTATGATAGCGAAGAAGAGGTAACCTCCTCTAACCTTGAAACTTTTTTTTCATTTGATGAACTTCAAGAAGAATTTAATGACCTGCATAAAGAATCATTAAAACTTGCAAAACTAGTATCATCTTCCAAGAAAACAATTTCAAACTTAGAAGCAGAAATTTTAAAACTAAATAAAGAATTAGAGAATCTTAGATCTGAAGTTAACACATTAGAATTAAATTCAAAACAACCAATTGAAAGCAATATAGAAAATAAACCTCATTCATGTGCATCATGTAGTAAATATAAAGAAGAATTGTTAATCTAAAAATCACACTTGCTAAATTCACTTCGGGCAAGAACAATCTAGATATTTTATTAGGAAAACAAAGATGTGTCTTTGATAAAGTAGGAATAGGTTATAATCCCTTAAAACAACAGAAAATGTATAAAAAATTCTTTGTATCCACTCAACAAACTAGTTCTCCATTTTTTACATGCTTTTATTGTTGCAAGAAAGGACATAGTGCATTAATATGCCATTTTGGGAAAAACAATAATAAAAATAGCAATATGATATGGGTTCCAAAAGGATCCTCAATTAAAACTAACACACAAGAACCCAAGAAAATTTGGGTACCAAAATCATGTAATCTATTTTGTGTTTGAAGAAATTTTTAAAGAAAAATTTGATAGTGGTTGCTCAAAACATACGATGGAAGATACTTCAAAGTTTCTCATCTTGAATCCCAAGAATAAAGGACATGTAACTTATGGATACAACAACAAACGTAAAATTCTAGGGTCAGAAAAATCAGTACCAATCTCTCTACCTCAATAGATAATGTTTTGCTTGTTGATGCACTTAAACACAACTTACTTAGCATAAGTCAATTATGTGACAAAGGCTTCCTAGTATTCTTTGATTCACATAAATGTGTTATTGAAAGTAAAAATGATAAGAAAATTACTTATGAAGGAAAAAGGATTAACAATGTATATATGATAAATCTAGATAAAACTACAAATAATACTCAATGTTTCATAAGTAAAGAAGATGAATCTTGGTTGTGGCATAGAAGAATTGCTCATATAAATATGGAACATCTTAATAAAATAAATTCAAAAGAATTAGTAATGGGATTACCCAAAATCAAATTTGAAAAAGATAAACTTTGTGATGCATGCCAAAAAAGGAAAAGAAGTAAGAACTTCGTTTAAGTCTAAAAATATCATTTCAACCTCTAGACCCTTACAACTATTACACATGGATCTTTTTTGTCCTTCAAGAACTATGAGTTTTGGAGGTAGTTATTATGCCCTTGTAATCGTAGATGACTACTCTAGATTCACTTGTACATTATTCCTGGCTCAAATTATGTCTTTTATGCATTTAAGAAATTTTCTAAAACTGTTCAAAATAAAAAGGAACTCAAAATTACTTCAATTAGAAGTGACCACGGAAGAGAATTTGAAAATAAAAAACTTTGAATTATTCTGTGATGAAAATGGAATTGATCATAATTTTTCTGCACCTAGAACTCCTCAACAAAATGGAGTAGTAGAGAGGAAAAATAGATCATTAGAAGAATTAACAAGAACCATGCTTAATGACATAAAACTTCCAAAATACTTTTAGGCTGAAGCCGTCAATATTGCATGTTATACAATGAATAGAGCACTTATAAGAACTTTTTTAAGAAAACATCTTATGAACTTTACAATTGTCGAAAACCAAATATTTCTCATCTTCACATATTTCAATGTAAATTCTTTGTGTTAAATAATAGAAAAGATAACTTAGGAAAATTTGATGCTAAATCAAATGAAGGAATATTTCTGTTGCTTTTGATGAAACTAACAATTTTTTTTCAAGAAAGGATATGCTTGATGATGAAATAGAAACTCTACAAGATACACACATTCTTGAAGAATGTCATAAAAGTAAGAAAGAAGAAAGCAGTACAGATTTCATACATCAAACTACTATGGATATTCCAAAGGAGTGGAGAACCTTAAAGAACTATCCTCTTGATAACATCATTAGAGATATTTAAAAAGAGGTAATTACTAGACACTCTCTTAAAGATGTATGCAATAACATGGCTTTTGTATCTATAATTGAACCTAAAAGCGTAAATGAAGCCTTAATTGATGAAAATTGGATCATTGTTATGCAAGAAGAATTAAATAAGTTTGAAAGAAGCAAAGTATAGGAACTAGTTGCTAGACCTAAGGACTATCAAACAATTGGAACTAAATGGGTATTTAGAAATAAATTAGATAAATGTAATCAATTACAATATGTGGTAATCAATTACCAGCACATCTATAGAATTTTGAGTTTTTTATGTAACTGATTACATGGTTAAGTAATCGATTACCAGACAGCGCTACATCCTGTTTTTTACACATGTAATCGATTACACAAAGTGGTAATCGATTACCAGTTATCCCTAACTATATATTCAGCGTTTTCTCTCTCCACGCACAACACTCTTCCCTGCTCTTCCTCAAAACGGCGTCGTCTCCTTCAAAACTTTGATTCTCCTTCATTTGTGCACCAAAACTTGTTCTGTAAGTTGCAAATCCTTTCTATTACTCTCCTTTTCAAATTCCACCGAACAAATCTCTCAAAAACTTCCTCAAAATGGCTGAATCTTCAAAAAGACGTCGGGGCTCTTCCTCCTCCACCGCCATCGGAAACCGCCAACGTGGTGCCGCCAATAATCCCTCTACACTCCCACACTCCTCTATTCCTTTGTTTTCCACCACTACTCAACGAGAGATGTATTATGCTCATTTTTCCAACCATGACATTCTTGACCCAAATATGTCAATGATGAGTTCTTTGATGAAGAACATTTTAATTTCTATGACACCTTCCATGGTTATGGGTTACTCGATTTTCTGACTTTGAAAGAACCTTATTTTCCTAATTTAGTTCAAATATTCTATAGCAACATGCATATTAACGATGGCATTATTTATAGTGAAGTAAACAAAGTTCCTATTGTCATTGATCAATCACTCTTTTATACTCTGACAAAATTAGAAAGCCAAGGGGTTTATTTTGAAGGCTCTATTGTTGATGAATGGAAGGATGATTATTCTACTCATAATGTCCGTCTAATGGTCACTACTGATAATGCTAGTATTACTGGTCGATTACTAGCTGGGTCTCTGAAGTTTGAATGTAGGATTATGCATTATATTATTGTTCGGGTTTTACTCCCACGTTCAACCAATCTTGCTCAAGTGACAAAAGAATATTTAATCATCATGTGGGCATTTTTGACTGGGAGACCCATCAACTGGGCTCATCTTGTGCGTCACCGTATGAATAAAGCATTACGTGACAATGCTTCTCTCCCATATCCATAAATTATTACCACATTCTTAAAACACTTCAATGTTTCCCTTGATAATGTTCCTTTTATCAAGGTCAAGAGATCATTTGAAATTGGTGCTACCAGTCTTTCTTCTTTTGGTTATCGCAAAAATCAAGATCATCAATGGGTTCGTAAGCAGGATCATCAAGATAATTCTCCTGATGATCGTACTACTTCACCGCCACCGCCGGCTCCATACTCTGCTATTCTTAACGATGTCCTCCATGGCATTCAAGATCTACGTGTCTTTGTAGACGAACGTTTTACTTCTGTCGATACTCGCCTTACATGTCTTGAAGATGATATGGGACATCTTCGTCGATACTTTGACTCTACTTAGCTTATGTTTTCAGCATATTAATGATCTCATTATGATAATTTAGTGCTTATTTTAAACTCTTACATAATCATTTATCTTAACTGATTAATCTTTCAATTGTTTTTTTTTCTTCCTGCCTTTCATTATTTTTTATGTTGCCAAAGGAGGAGAGACATGTAAGGCAAGGAAATTAAATTAGGATATTATTGCTTTTGACAACTAAAATTATTTCTTGCTTTATTTTAAGAAAATTGTTTACAAACAACACAATACTTATAAAGTCAATAAATATTAAACTAAGGGGAGTGATCGATAAATATATATTTCACTATCTTTCCTTCCCTTAAAGATGGTTGTCATCATCAAAAAGGGGGAGAACATAAATGCTAAGATGTTACAGGGTTTTGATGATGCCAAAAGTGACAAAGAATGTTGATACAAAAGCAAGAAAGCAAAAAGAACAAAACAACATTGACAGAGATTCAAGATATAAGCTAGAAAATTAAATTAACTCAGTTATTGTAAAAGAATCTCTAAGAATTTGCATAAACTCAAGATATGTTTTTTTATCAGTTCAAAATTATGAACTGGTAATCAATTACCAGGCTATGTAAATGATTAGCAGAGGCTTGTTATTCAAATTCTGAATTCAAATATGACAACGGCACAATTTTTGAATCATGTAATCGATTACATTTTTATGTAATCGATTACCAGAAAAGATGTTATCACAAACAATTTAAAAAGTCACAACCTTTCGTGAAAAGGCACAATTTTTGAATTGTATAATTGATTACCAGTATATGTAATCGATTACGAGTGTTGTTACGAAAAGTTTGAAAAGTCACAACCTTTCATGAAAGAACGCATCACTTTGGTTTTGACACTATAAATAAGTGACTTTTCTTCTGTTTCAAATCACGAATTCTTCCAATCTTCTACAAAACAAAAACTCTTGCCCAAACACTTGCAAATTCCAAAAGAATTCTTATAAGATCTTCAAGTTGTATCATTTGCTCTTTAAGAGAGATTCTCATTCTTCTTATTCTTCTGATTACTCACTGATTGTATTCAAGAGAGACTTCTTGAATAGGAAAAGGAATCTCAAACACAGGGAGAAGGCTCCCAAGGTGATTGAGGATTCATTCATTTGTAAAGTGGTTTACAAATATAGTAAAAGCTCAAGTGGGGTTACTTGAGGACTGGACGTAGGCAAATGAATTGGCCGAACCAGTATAAAAAGAGTTTGCATATTTCTCTTCCCTATACTCCTATCTATTTATTCTGTTTGCATGTTTGAATACTTTACTTTCATTTTTAAATACTCTAATATAAAATCAAAGAGAAAGAAAATTAATTTTAAATTTTGATCTACTTAATTTATCCCCCCTTCTTAAGTAAACTGAGGTCACTTGTCCAACAGTTTCCTTGTTATTAAAGACTCATAATAGGAGATGTAGCTTCATTATTCGGACCCAGTCTCACCTCCTCCAAACCTTCAACACCAACCCAACCTTCGATCAGATGACAACCTAAACTCTCAAGCCTTTCACCATGGTAAGTTTGTTTTTAGCATTTAACATTACAATTATCAACCTTAAAAAGTTGTCGCCATTGTAACCATGCCAGACTGTTTTCCAATCAAAAAATTTCATCAACAATGTGTATTAAATACATACATGAAAGGTTAGATAGATTAGCAAGATGAAACTGATTAGAAATTGATACTCTAAAAATATGTATTAAAGCTTTCTCTTGGATAGTTGGACAGCTGGAGAAAGGGAACAAGAGTCTCGGTTACCTTTTCCACACCATAGAAGTTTGTTTCGACACATTGTTCACATAACTCATAAGTTGGATACCCTACTTCATTCCAATCAATTTATTCACCATTTCTCTATAAGATATTAATTAATTACTAGCTAGTCCTCCATTACATTATATAAAAAACTCTTTAATTGATAAATAAGAAATTACCATAAGATATAGATAGCTCAATAAACAAGAAAATTAATAGATAACTTGTTGATTTTGAATTAATGACAGAGGTGATGTAAATCTAGCTAACTCAATGATATAACTTTAGCATTCAGGACAAGAGTAGATTAATTGAAATAAATATAATTTTTAATTTAAAAATAAAAAATCAAACCAACCTTTTTAAGTAAAGCATCACCATCTAATAATTTGCCACCAGTAACACCTGCACTATTTTCCTGCATCAATATGAAAATAGTGAAATTTTCCTTGTAAATTTTGACATCAAATTTAGAACCATATGCTTAAAAGATTCCATCCCCTTACACCACATATATATATATATATATATATATACATTTATCATATATATCTTAGGCTAGCTAGTCAAGGCTTCCTTTTCTTAAGCTGATTATTTTTTATTCACTTGTATTATGCCTAAATGTAATATGATAAAAAATTATGATTCATACCAAGATATCAAGTTTGCAAATTGGGTGTTGGTGAAATCAGCCAAGGCAGCAACACTAGCAGGGTCATCCACATCAAGCTTATGAAAACCCAGAAATTCAGAAAGACCAAACTCTTTCAATCTTTCAATAGCTTTCAAGCTTCTCTTCTCATCTCCAGTTGTTAGCACCACCACTATCACCACTTATATCCCTTTTACCATTGTAGCTTTAAAATTGCAAGTCTTTGTTATTTTAGTTAAAGAAATCATAAATTGTTGTGACTTCACTATAGTTTAAGTAGTTGTATAAAACATGTGCTAGGAAAAAAGTTATGGTATCCTTTATAAACACATATAGTGTATTTGATGTGAATTAGCTACTGACATATATATAGTGTATTTAATTTGTATGATTTTTTAATTAGAGATGTGCCAAATGTATAATAACTATAAATAATAGCTATTATTTTGTTGTTAGCCAAATAATTTTAGCATTACATACATTCAAATATAGTGGGAATGGTACTGAAATAGTTATTGAAGTGCATTGGAATATTTACACCAAGGAAATTGACACCTATTAGTATAGATATCACACTTGATGCAAGCAATGGTTTAGAACAATGGGATGTTTGTTATTACTTTATATTTTTGTTTAGGCCAAAATAATGACTTGATGAAGACCGTATTACTAGGGGAAACTCCTACCTTATGTACTCCAATAGAAGTTTATTCCTCCACATGAAAAATTAATTTTAAAAGGAGAACAAACTTTGGAGGTTCAGAAAATTAAGTTTAGGTCAATCGCTCATTCCAAACAATGTGTTAACCAACACATTCCAAGTTAGTACTAAGGAGGCTTAGAAAATTAAGTTTAGGCTTGCACGTAAGACATAATAATCAATGTATGAATCATTATATGTTTGTAATGTATTTATCATTTTTCTTTCACCCTCCTTTCTTGTCCTTTGTTGCTTTACAATTCTTGTTTGTTGGAAACTAATAAAGGATTTGGATTTGGATATATTCATTTCTAGATTTGAAAGATGCTTGTTATTCTATTAATCAAATGCACAATTAGTGTTTCTTTCCCTTTTTACTTCTTAATAGTTATGATATATGCTCACAGCCTTGCATAATGTTCTCCTATCAAATGTTATAAGCAAAAAAATAATTAGAGAGAAATAGAAATGATTCTCTTAATATCTTGTGAAATTAAATAATGGATTTTGGCCTAAATAGAAATGATAATAATAATTTGTGTTCAAATTTTTTAATTGAAAGTATTAGTTGGTGTAATCATTAAATTATGTTTATTATATAGTCCACTTGCATTTTAGTTTTGTTATTTGTCTAATTGGCTTTGTCTTTTGGTTAATTGGTTTTTTCTTTTGTGATTTAGCAGGTGATCTATCTAATTCTAGGTTTGGTTCTTTTTTGTTGCGAACCTCTTAATGAATAAGGTTCTATTTGACTAGTCCAAGCCTTATTCTATGAGATTTATTAGCACTTATGAAATTTCATTGCATTTTGTGTTTTTTTTAATGTATGGTTTAGTGATAATTAAACTACTTACCTAGTTAGATGATTCAGTTTTTTTTTTTTTTTTACATTACGGTCTTTTGATAGTAGTTGAATATTATAATTAACCTTTAGTACTTATTGAAATACACTTTAGACATATATATTTACGGTGTGTTCAATTTGTTCCTTCATTTACTATTTTTTGTCTAATTGATGATGATTATGATGATACTATCAAAATATGAAAATAAAAAATATATTATTTAAATCCAAACAATACTATTTTACATATTAAATCCAAACAATTTTATCGCATTAGAAATGTTGAGATTCAAAATAATAAAAACTATCATTTACAGAAAAATATAAGCTCTAAACAAGGATTGAATAACAAATGTGTATCGAAGTATTTAATGGCAGTTTCAAACTAGAATTATAAATATATTATGCAATGAACACAAATGTTGTGGCAGTTACCAAACCGCCACAAAACTTATATAGTGGTCGTTACCAAACAACCACTATTTAAGATCAATGGCGGTTATCAAATTGCCAGGAAAATTATTTGCGGAAATTATCAAACCGCCAAAATTCAAATCAATAGTAGTTTTAAAACTGCCAGCAAAACATATCTAAAGTCTTCTATCAAACATATTTAAATAATGGCAGTTTAAGAACCGCTAGTAAAATTATATAGCGGCGGTTACCATACCGCCAGCATTTGAGATTGATGGCGGTTTTAAAACTATAAAAGATATCTAGTCCTTTGGCGGTTGTTCCAGGGGTTACAATAAAGCAACACTATATGGTCTTGTGGCGAATGATTTCACAGGGATTTTACAACCGTCAACAGAAATTTTAGTGGCGATTGAAACCGCGAGGAAGATAAATAATAACCGCCAGTAAAAACTAAGTTTCTTGTAGTGTTATTTGAGACTTTTCCTACTTTTATAGAGGTGTATAGAGAAATTATAGAGGTACAAGGAGGAATTCTCTGGAATGAGATAGCTCACTCTCTTATTGTGCCTAACCTGATCTATTTAGTAAAAATAATAGGTTTAGATTTTAGCAAAATATATTTAGTTAACTAAATTAAGTTTGGAATATTAAAAAAAAGTCTATAATAGTCCAAGTCAAGCTTTGAAAAATATAATGTAAAACTCAAAACATATTAAATATATTAAAATAACTCCAATTTCTCAATAAATACATTAAAATATGAGAACAAACATGCTAAAATAAAACAATTATCTGAGATTTTATTTCTTTTTCATATACATATAAGTTCATTTTAGTTTATAAAAAAGTTTATTTACAGTATTTTATTTTTCTTTTAAAAGTGTTTACGAAAAATTTTATCCAAACATGTTTTTAATATGTTTAGTTTATAAGTTTTCTTTATAATTGTTAAAGATCTATACCGAAAGAAAATTTGTGAAAGTTTCTTTTATATAATCCAAGGATTTTATTAAAAGGCTAAATATTGGAAAAGAAATGGTCACTTAGTGTATATTACAAATGAACCTCGACAGAAATAAAAATAAGATAATCTACACTCAAATCCCTTTCCCAACTTTAGGTTGGGAAGTGCAGAGATTGATGGTGATTTGTAATTTATATTTTTTTTAACTTGAGGATGAAGATGAAGCACGTAAGTTGTAGAAATATATGTGTAGAGAGGAAACTTTTGCAAAGAAAGAAGATCCTCATCGTTTAAAAAAGTGCATATAAACGGTTGAAAATAGTATGTTATTAGATATGGTAAGTATCTCATAAAAGGGCACGCTCCCTCGTCATTTAAATACACTGATTTTTTAACACCTGCTTTTGCATAGGTACACTCTATAGTGTATATCTTTTTTATAAAGACAATTGTTTGTTTCTTTATTTTCTTGTTTCTTCACATAATTTATACTCCTAATATGATACTTGTTCTTGCACACACATATCGAGTATATCTTCTTCTTTTTTAGACTCCAAGTTTTCAATCTAATTGCTCCTCCAAACTGTCACATGTGGGTACCTACAAATACTTTATGACGCTCAAGTTAGAGAAGGTTGACTAATCGTTCTGGAAAAGCATTATGTGTTAGCAAGAAAGTAATATAATAATCTTATGGTCAATCCTGTACTAGTGGTTTGCTATTTATAGGACATTATTCTCTGGGCTTGAACCTATATGAAATTTTAGGGTTTCTTCCTTACCTGTTAGGGCAATGGGGTCTTTTCACATAGTAGGTCTCTTTTTTCCCACGCATTAACCTTTACTTGTGGTGAGATGCTATCTTCCATAAGTCATACTTTCCCAAGGGCCTGTCTGACCCCAGCGATTCATTCTGATCTGGGGGGATGTCTTGTTCCAAAGGGTCTTTTGGTACACTACCCCACTAGTGTCAAAGAGTGGAGCAAGGAAGATGTTCACGATGGGACCTTGAAGTTCAAGGGGATGTCTGGTCCCTGCAATTCGTTTTAGTTGGGGGTATGCCCGATCTTGGAGGGTCCTTCCGTACATAATCCCACCAATGTCGAGAAGTGAAGCAGCAAATACATTCAAGATGACATTTTCCCATCCTTTTACTAGGGGTTTTTCCCGTCCTTTTATTAGGGTTTTTTCCCGCCCTTTACTGTTGAACATTGTTGTTCAAGCAGGGCAACGTAGGCCAAACAGCACGACTAGACGTGAGAAGACAGTGATCGTGAGTCATTGATCTTGGTTGATCCAATGGTTTAGATGACCCTGCCCCTTGGGCTGTCACAGGCCTCCTTTTTATAAATAGGAAAAGGGTGGCTCCTCCATTTTACTCTGCATTTCCTCCGCTTAAAACTCTTGGGTCTCCCGTTCTTTTGTTTAGGTCTTCCGACTCTCCTTGCTCTTTGTGTTTTGTATTTATGGCTTATGGGTCTAGTTCTTCTGTGAGGGAGGTTTCCTCTCCCTCAATTGTCGGCCCTCTAACGCAGGTAAAGGTCGGTTATCCGGATCAGGTGATAAAGGAACCTTCCGCCTCTGTTGCCAGGGGCTCCGCCAAGGGGTATCCTTTTCAAAAGGAGCATTCCTTTACTAAAAGGGCCCGGCAGTACCCTCCTTATTCCATTCTCATCTTTAAATGGGTAAGTGTTGAGGTGCTATGCATCATTCTCAAATAATGGCTCACGATGATTGTGTGTCCTTGTATGACATTTTCCCTTTCTGCCTTCTCGCCGACCGGCCTTATGTCCCTTTATGATAAAGGTGTGCCAGAGTGACAGGACTTTAGAGTCAGACTTCGTCTTTAGAAACCCCCATTTGTCAGGCAACCAAGATTACTTTTATATATATACTTGTATGTTAAATACTTAGACATAGAAATTCCCTTCGACCTATTCACCATGGGTGTGCTGCGTATCATGAATTACATTCCTACCTAGATTCATCCCAATGTATGGGATTCCATCCAAGATTTTAGAATTTTGTATCGACTTTGTTATATTAAGGCTACTCTGAGCCTCTTCGGTGGTCTTCTATTAATCGTGTGGTGAGGTATCCTTTATTTGAGGTTTTTACTTCCTTCTACAAGGACTGGAAGTCTAAGTTCATGAAAATAGTGATGAAGTCAATCCCCTTTAGCTGGTAATCAAAGCCCGTCACCTATCTGCTTGCCCTTTGAAATGCTCTCAGAATAGGAGAAGAAGGATGTGACTTTCTTGATGTTGCTGCCAAAGTGCCTTCCTGCCTCTTGAGTACTTCACCTTTGGTGCTGTCCCAACCCGATCTGGGATTTGGAAGGTAACGAATGGCATTTTGTTAAAGTCGAGTATGCCCTGTTTATGATCTTTAGTAAGCCTACTTACTAAATATTTTTTTGCAAGGATAATCAAGATGTCTTGTTGTAACGATGAAACTATTCTCCTAGACTTCTACTCCGAGATTCAGGCCCGGTCTCCTCTAGGCAAAAACCTTAGACAACGGGCGATCATTTGGATGGAGCTGAACACCAACCCCATAGATTCTGTCGTGGATGTCATTCCTCCCATGGCCCTTCTTCCAAAGCCTGGGAAACAAAATTCTAAGCCTAGCTCCAAGAGGCAACCTCAAGAGAATGAGGAGGGGTCGTCAAAGAGGTCAAGGTACCAAACGGATACTTCTTCCTTCCTCGCCATTCCCCCACCCTTATGCACCAAGGTTTTTTTCATCAAGTCTTATGATCTAGCCATTCAACTGGCCAAGAATAATGTTTCCAACCCAGTCCACCAGGCTTGTTTGACAGTAAAGATGTCGTCATTTGGAAACACTATTACGAGCTAACTGCCCAAACTCAAGTTGTGGTACATCACCTTATGATGGCTCCCCGTTCAAGGCTGAAGACGTAAGACATAAGCTTAAATATACTGAGTCCACTCTAAAGGATACTATAGAGACTTCCTCCAAGATCTTTGCAGATAAACAGGTGCTGCAGTAACAAGTAGGAGACCTAAAAAAACAAAAGGATGTTACTAACACCCGATCCCGCCGAGCCAAAGACAGACGGGCCCTCCTAGAGCTCAAGGTAAAAGAGCTTTCTAATTCCCTGGCGAAGAAGACCAACAAGCGCGATCAGGTCGTTTAAGCCAGGGACAAGTTCAAGACTAAGTCCTAGGTGTAGATGGAAAAGGGTAAGAAATCCATAGTTGTTGAGCACCATGCAGGGTTCCTTCAGGCAGTTCAACAGGCCGAAGAGTTCTATCAAATCCCTGAACTATTTGAATTTGATGGGAAGAGAGATTTCTTCAACCAGAAGTTCCTTCTTTTTACTGAAGTGTCAAAATCCCTGGTGTTCGATGTTCATCCTCCACGTTATTCCAACCCGGGTGAGGCAGTTAGGACTACTGAGGTCGAAGATGACAGGGCTAATGTTGAGAGGGCCCGAGGGGTCAAAGGAATGTGGTTAGAGGATTCGTCGAGGGGAATTCACTTTGTTTAGATGGAGGCTAGCTTAAGCCTTTTGCTTTATTTGGATTATTTGATGTAACAGCTCAACTTTTGTACTTTGAAGTGAACATATTTATATAAGAATCATTTTTGCTATTTATCTCTTGTTGATCTTTGTTGCAAATTACTCTAGGATACATTCGGACTATTTAACTAGGAAGGTGACCTCGCTTCTTTCTGTAAATTACTGTCTTACTTGGGTTGTTTGACCGAGAGCGCAATCTCGAGTTTAGGTAATTTGAGTTACTACCTTACTCGGGTTGTTTGCCCTAGAGGGTATGCATTTTTAGTTTAGCTATACTGCCTTGCCCTGACTATTCGACTGGGAGAGTAACTTTGCTTCTTTGTTGATTTTAGCTATTTTCCTGCCCGGTCTTGTTTAATCGGGGGAGTAATGTCGGATCTTCCTTTAAGTTACTTCCTTACCCAGGTTGTTCAGTCGAGAGGGTAACCTCGAGTTTAGGTAGTTTGAGTTACTGTCCTACCGGGTTGTTTACCTAGGGGGGTAGCTTCACATATATATTTATTTTAGTTACTGCCTTATCCGAGCTATTTGACTGGTAGGGTAACTTCGCATTTTTAGTTTAGCTACTGCCTTCCCAAACTATTCAACTAGGAAGGTAACTCTGCTTCTTTATTGATTTTAGTTACTGCCCTACCTAGGCTTGTTTAACTGGAGGAGTAACTTCTCGTTTTTTTGTCTTGCTTGGACTATTTAACCGAGAAGGTAACTCTATTACATAAATCACGATGTCCATATTTGGTAGGAATGCTATGACAACTTTAGTATATTGATAAGAGAGCCTCATTAAAAACCTATTCAACAAAAAACCCTATCACTTTTTTATAGGGGAAAAAAGCTGACTTCATGAAAAGAGTACACCGATTGTATTTTACATACATCCAACTAAAATAATGCTTTAGGAGTGTTGCATTCCAAGTTCTAGGTAATGCGCTACCATTCAGCTCAACTAGTCGATATGCTCCATGTTGCAAACCTTGAACGATCCGGAAGGGACCCTCCCACTTAGTAGCTAGTTTTTTGTGTCGGTTGTCTTTGTGGGCTTCCCTTGTGGCTCTCCACACCAAGTCTCCTTCAACAAAGTTTCAGGGTTTTATTTTAGTTTCATGCCTCCTTCTCAGCCTAGATTTGCATGCATCAACGGCTATTGTTGCCTTGTGGCAGGGTTCATCACCAATCTCTAACTCTTCCATTAGCACTTCTTCATTAGTAACTTCTTCAAATATAGTCCTTCAGAAATAGCGTTCCCTGACCTCAACTGGTAGCATAGCATCTGTCCAATATACTAACCAGTAAGGCGTTTCTTAGGTGGTGGATTAGGGGGTGCACCTGTAAGCCTAAAGTATTTTCGGTACTTCTTTTGCCCAAGCTCCATTCGTTTCTCCCACCCCCAGGATAACTTTGTTCGCCACTTCAACTTACCCATTAGTTATTGGATGTTCAACTGAGGAAAATCGGTGCTTAACCCCGAGACTTGAGAGGAAATCATTCAGCTTCCTGTCTGTAAACTACAACTTGTTATTAGAAATTAGAACTATTGGTATACCAAATCGGGTAATCATATTCTTCCAAAGGAATTTTGGTACGTTTGAGGTCATAATAGTGGCAAGTGGCTCGGCCTCAATCCACTTAGTGAAGTGGTCAATGGCCACTAGTAGGAATTTTCTCTGCCCAGGGGCTATGGGGAAGGGGTCGAGTATATCAACCCCCTATACTACAAATGACCAAAGGCCAAGATGAGTGCCAAGTCTCCTACTGGCTAATGTGTTAGGCCCCCAAATTTTTGACACAGTATACACTTCTTGACAAATGGTACACAATCCACTCTAACGGTCGACCAGTAATATTTGGCCCTCTGAACCTTGGTCGCAATCGTTCTTCTCCTAGAGTGAGTGTCACAGATTCCCTCGTGAATTTCCCACAATACATCATGTGTTTTATTAGGCCCTAGGAATTTTAGCATTGTTCCAATAATGCTTTTCTTGAATAGTTCTGTCCTACCAACGAGTAGCAGGTACCCCTCATTCTTATAGTTCGATCTTCATCTTAGTCACCTAGGAGTTTCCCTTGTTGTAAGTAGTTCTGTATAGGCGCCCACCAATCCTCCAGATCCTTCCCCAAAACCTGATGCACTTGAGTTTGCAAAATGTTATGTTGGCTAGTTTTCAAGAATAAGGATGTTCTCAACTAACTTTTATTTTTAGTGTTGGATAGTCGGGCCAATTGGTCGGCTCTAGTGTTTTGTTCTCAAGGGATGTACTGGACCTCTAATTCGACAAAGTGTTTCCACAGAAGCTTGATTAGATGGTAGTATTGCAGGAGTGTGGCTTCCGTGACATGGAATGCGCCATTTACGTGCTCGTACATTGCTTGCGAATCTGTGAAACACCTTACCCGTTCTGCTCTCATGTCATGGGCTAACTGCAAACCAACCACCAGGGCCTCATACTTTGCCTGGTTGTTGGACCCCTTAAAATCAAATTTTAATGTCTGGCCCAACACGAATCCTCCTGATCCTTCCAAGATCACATCAATCTCACTGCCTTATCTATTTGAAAATTGTCTACCCAAAAGGTCCAAGGCTCTGATAAATGCTCCTCTGGGTTTCATTTATGCAATAAAATCTTCTAAAACTTGCGCTTTAATTGACCTTCTTAGCTCATAGCGAAGTTTGAACTCAAACAGCTCGATGGCCCATCCAATCACTCTCTCGACCAATTCAGGTTTTTGCAACACTTTTGCTATGGGACAATCGATGCTAACAACTATTTAATGCCCTTGGAAATATTAGTGCAGCCTCCTTGCTGTTGTGACAATCGTTAGTGCTTCTTTCTCGATGACCTAATTTCGTTCTTTTGCTTCCTTGAGAGTTTTGCTAACGAAGTAAATTAGGACATCCTCAACCCCCTTGGATTAGATCAGGACAACACTGATGGTGTGCTGGGTGACGGCTATACACAAAATCAATCCAGTAGTAGGGTCAAGTTTGGTCACAATCGACGGGGTGGATAGCATTTGTTTAAGCTTCTAAAAAGTTAGCTCGCATTCTAGTGTCCATGCGAAATTAGTAACCTTCTTCAACAACTACGACATGAGTCTGGTGCCTTCGGTCAAGCACGGTAAGAACCAAGCCAAAGCTACTAATCGACTAGTCAGTCGCTACACTTCCTTAAGACTCTTAGAGGATTGCATATCCAATATGGCTTGACATTTATTCAGGTTAGCCTCGATTCCTCATCTGGTTAACATGAACCCAAAAAACTTCTCTCCCAACACACCAAACACACTTTTTGGGATTTAAGCTCATATGATGCTTCCGGATTAGAGTGAAAACTTCCTTCAAGTTCTGAGCATGGCATTTGGGTGTCTCTGACTTTACCACAATATCTTCCACATACACCTCTCGGGACTTCCCTATCAATGGCCGAAATATTTTGTCCATCAATCTTTGATAGGTAGCCTCGGCATTTTTCAACCTAAAAGACATAACCAAGTAAAAAAAATTGGCCTCATTAGTCATAAAGGTGGTCTTAGATTGATTGGCCAGATGCATTTGGATCTATTCATAACCCGAATAAGCGTTTAGAAAGATGAGCCATTGGTGCCCAGTTGTACCATCGACCAAGCTATCAATGTTCAGAAGTGGGTAAGCATCCTTCGGGCAGGTTTTTTTTAAATCAATAAAATCTATGTACATTCTCCATTTTTCATTCGCCTTTTTTACCATCATGACGTTAGTTAAACATGTGAAGTACTAGACTTCCTGAATGAATCTAGCCTTGAGCAACTTGGTTATCCCTTCCTGCCAGCCTTGCTTCTATCTCCCCTTCATCCATCTCTTTCTCTATGCCAATGGCCGAGCATGGGAACTGACGACCAATCTGTGATAATGAAATTTTGGGTCTATTCCCAACATATCCATCATGGACCAAGCAAATAGATCTGCACTCTGCTGCACCTCTCTCATTATAGCTTGTCGTATTACCTATGGCAGGTTGAAGCCTATACTTGTTGTTTGCCCTAGTTGAGAGCCAATCTGAAGAGGCTCATTGGGAACTATCGATTTGGTATGGTAATCAGTGTTCAATCTGGGATCCAGGTCTACTACTTCCTCGGTTGCTCCTTTCCTACAGCCACCAGATTAATCTGAGGTGCATTCTCCTCAACAACTGTTGTTATCTTAAGACTTGTCATATAACGTTTCCAAGTTGTTCATGATCTTCATGTACAATAACAGTTCTTCCTTCAGCCGACGGAAATTTAATCGCCAAATGGAAGGTCGACACGACATCCCCTAGCATATTCAAGGAGGGTCGGTCCAATAGTACATTGTAGGAACTATTGGCGTGAACTACGATATAAGAAAATTTTGGCCTATTCAACAATGTCTTAATTAGGTTATATGATATTAGCTCTCAGTATGGGATCTTACCGAGCGGCTTTATTTCATTTGATTACTCATGCTTATTCAAAAGCATTGTTGTTTTCAGGATATGGATCTATTATTCATTCAATGGAAGCTGTTGTCGGATATTCGCCAACTAAAAGTCAAAATATGGTTCTTATGGGCGGTTTAACAAAACATGAACCAAGACTTTAATCACCTTCTCTCCTTCTTCCTCCAAGCCAAACTTAGTTAACATGTCAATACAACCCTTAGTGTTCACCTTTCTCCAGCATACAGAATCATTTCCTCCTTCAGAATCTCCAACTTCTTAAAAGCTTCCCAGCACAAGATCTCAGCAAAGCTTCCCTAGTCACCCAGCATTTTTGGGATAATACAGTTCGCGATTTCAATGCTAATTACCGTGGGATCATCTTTCACCGGGTTAGTAGCTTTGAAGTCTCTGCTGGTAAAAGTAATGTCCGGCATTTAAGAACCTCCACCGTGGCAAACTACATCAACAGCTTTAACATGACAAAGATGTTTTTTTCCTGGCAGATGACTAAGGGTGTTTACAGTTCGGGTTGGTTCAATTTTTGGAAAAAATGAAAATTGAATCAATTAATTTTAATTGATTGGATTGGTTCGGTTTTTTGGAATTTCACTTCTTGACCCGAACCAAATGAACCAATGATAATCAGGTTGCTTCAGTTCGATTTCAGGAAAAATCGATAAAAAATTTTTAAAAAAATCAATTTTGACAACTATTAAGACAACACAATACAATATCAAGTCCTTCATATATACTATTAAGACAACACAACACAACTATTATACCTGAAACTAGCCAAATCCATTAATCTACTAAATTCATAATTTTATAACAAAATATTAAGTCTTTCATATATACTAAATAAGTCAAATTCAACTATTAAGACAACACAATACAATACAAACAATAAATTGTATAAATTTAAAGTATAAAATAACTTATTAAATTTACCAACTTAAAAATATAAAATATAAAATAGGGTCAGATTAGGGTTTTGAAATGCAAAGTCCTACACAAAACAGATTACTAAATTTACTAACTTAAAAATATAAAATATATATATATATATATATGTATATATATATATACTTTTGGGTTGTTCGGGTTGGATCAGAGTTTTGAAATGCGAAAACCATGAACTGAACCAGACATGGTCGGTTTGGGTTAGGTCTAGACCCAATCAAGTGAAAAAATTAAACCAAACTAATTGGTTCAGTTCGGTTTATCCAAACCAATAAACACCCTATAGACGACGTACTTCCTCCACCCACAAAGCCTCCAAAAATAGTGATTATCACCCTTTTTACTCCTTGTTCCTGGTCACTTCATCTGGTCTTTCCCTGGAGCGATTTTTGGTTCTTCATCTGTCATTCCTCTGGCAGTTTCTATCATAATCTCTTCATGCCTATGTCGGTCGGGACTCTTCCTATTACTCTTGTGGCCAAGTCTCTTGTTGGACCTCCAATCCTCTGCCAGTTTAGGGTCCTCCCAGATGTAATCCTTCAAATGACCTATCTCAATCATTCCAATGAGAATGGCCTATCTACAACGTTGATCCCTTTCAATCTTGTCATGCAACGCTGTGCACTCTTTTATCGAGTAGTTGTGATTTCTATGATACTTGCACTCCCTCGCTTTATCCGCAGCGAAAGGGGTGTGTGGTTTTTTGGGATACAACATGACCTTGACAAACAGCGCATCCTCTAACACTCGGGCTCTCCTAGCATTGAGTAGGGAATAGTAGTCAAAATTTGTTCTGAAAGCTTTCTCCTTAGAGGGTTCGGGTCATGCCTCTAGACGGCTAACGTCATTGCCCCTCTTGCCAACTCCAATCATGTGAACCATATCCTGAGATTTCTTCATTTCTTCCATTTCCATGTACATTGTTACTTGAGCCCTCAGCTCTTCTACAATCAACACATGGTCCAAACACAGACTGTCTGAGAGCTTGCCCAGCTAGAGGATTGTAAGGAACATAAGGATGGCCATATCCACGGCAAGATCCTTGATTTGACCTATGGTCTTCTCACAACGATCCATAAAGTCACACAATGATTCAGTTTTTCCTTGGCAATAACCGATAAGAGCCAACAGGGTTAACCGTTGAGGGCGTCGGGGGGTAAACTTGTTCATGAACTGGGCTGACAGCTCTGCAAAGGAAGATGGATCTAGCCAAGAGGTGGACGAACTAATCCATGGTCGAGCCGGCCAAGCAGGTAGGAAAGAATTTGCAAAACACAGCGTCTGAGGTAGTGTAAATTTTGGCTCGTGCATCGAAAGTGTTAACATGACTCTCCGGGTCAGTTTCCTTACTTTACTTGAGGGAAGGTTGCTTCCACTTACTGGGCATGGGGTTTCCATAATTCCTAGAACAAAAGGATGAGGCATGTCAGTAACCCTAAGGGTTCCAATAGGACGTGACTTTGCCTCCATTGTAAACCTAGTAGGCAAAGACCGAGATTTGGCGGTATGGACTGACAGTATAGCCCTATGGGGGTTGATCGCCTAGTCGTACGTGAGGGTTGACCCCCGGTATTGAGAAGTTGTTTCATCTCCTTCCCCTTGTTTCAAATCATGGACCACCCCCTGTAACCTCTTATTTTCATCCTTGAGCTTGGCCAGATCTTGCTGCATCTGCTGAAAAGCTTTACACCAAGACATGTCTCCTTCGTTCCCCCTTGGTGGGCTAGCTTCTCACACCGGGGGGTCTCGCGCATCTCCCACATTGCTTTTTATGGTCACCATTGTGGTGCCCGCTCAGTCTTCTCTTCAAGGCAGAGGGGTATGTTTTACTCGACCCCATGGTAGGCGCCAATTGTTCTTGCACACACATATCGAGCCTGTCTCCTTCTCTGTTAGACTGTGAGTCTCTAATCCAATTGCTCCTCTGAACTGCCATAGGTGGGTACCTGCAAATACACTTTAAAGCTCAAGTCAGAGAAGGTTGACTAATCGTACTAAAAAAAGTACTATGTTTCAAAAAGAAATTAATATAATAATCTCATGTCAAACTTGTACCAATGGTTTATTATTTAAATGACATTATTCTCTAGGCATGAACCTGTATGAAATTTTAGGGTTTCTTCCTTACCTATTAGGGGGCAATGGGGTTTTTTCATACAGTAGGTCTCTTTTTTCTCACACTGCCGGATCTTGTCATCCATAAGTCGTACTTGTCCGAAGGAGTGTCCGACCCTGGCAGTTCATTCTGATATGGGGGGATGTCCGGTCCCAGAAGTTCTTTCGTACATTACCCCACCAGCGTCGAGGAGTGGAGCAAGAAAGACATTCACGATGGGACCTTGAAGTTCAGGGAGATATTCGGTTCCTACGATTCATTTTAGTCAGGAGTATGCCCGATCCCGGAGGGTCCTCCAATACGACAGCAATTATAATTATTTTATTGCATTTGTTATATCAATGTTATCCTATTTAATATCATATTCTGTTATTATAGTTAAATATTTTTAGTGTGATTTTCATTAATTATATATGCTTCTTTCATAATAAAATTAATTTAATTTATAATATTATTATTTAAATATATTAAATTATTTTTACTACAAAAGTTTTAACAAAAATAAATTATAAATTAAGCACAGTAAATTATATAAATTAATAGTCTTAAACATTAATTAATTAATTATATTTAAATTTTTTAGTATAAATATTTTAACAAAAAATTACAAATCAACTGTGTATAAGACTAGCAAAATTACAATCTTAAAATTACAAATTACTGTCTATAAAAAGGGAAAAAACAAACAAGCAAAATTATAATCTTAAAATTTCGTAATTTTTAACACGTGTTCATTATAAAATCCAGAAAGTTTTATCTCTCTAAATTTTTAAATTTTTTCTTTTCTTTCTATTTTAATAATTTATTTTCTTTTCTTTTTATATTTCTATCTTTTTATCTTTTAAAATCATTTTTAGAGAAAAAAATATAAATTAATTTTAAATAATTTCATTAATAAATAATTTGAAAAAATGTAAATATTATATTATTCAAAGTTCTAATCTATGAAATAATTATTTGTTTACACAGATGGGTTTTATGAAAACCATTGTTAACCTCTACACATAATTCACATACTATTTAGGTCCATACTATTTATACTCTATGATTGATATGTCTCCTTCTTATTTTTATTTTAAATATCCTCTAAAATATTCTTATAATATATTTTTCTCTCTTAAAAATACCTCTACAATATTTCTTCTTTTTTTTTATACCCAGCTTCACTGCTTATCTCCTACCAAAATCTCATAATATATTTCTTTCATCCATATTCTCTTTATTTCCAACAAACATCATCTTTCCTCCATCACCATTGTCCACTTCATCCATTTTTTTTTCTCCACGGTAAACTATTTGTGGACACATCCTTTTTTGTTCATCAAATATCATCATGACAACATCAGTTTGCAAATAAGTATAGCCACTTATGAAAATTGATTATCATCTATGTTTTACCCTTCAAAGGTATATTCAATTTTTTAATTCTATAGTGTCAAGTTCCAAAAATTACTTACAAAATGCATTTATATTTTTTAAAAATAGTTTTCAAAAGAGTAAAAGATTGTTCCAAAAAGTATTTTCCTAAACTATATATATATATATAGAATAGTACCTTACTCTTTTCAAAAATACTTTTCGAAACTAGAACACTAATCCAACATCTACATCTCTAATCTCTTATTCTTAATTAAAAAAACAAAAAACAAAATATATAATTTAAAAAGAATAAAATATCACTTTTTAATATATCTATTAATGCGAGGACAATTTAAAAAATAATTAAATATTAAAAGTAAGAAAATGAAATATATTAAAAGTGCTAGTTTGTTATTTCAATTAAAAGTTAACAAAATTAACTAAAATAGTTTTAGTAAAAAGTTAAAAACTTTTTAAGAGTCACTGAGACTTTCAAAAAAATTACTCCAAATTCCAAATATCTTTTTCAAAAGGATCTCCATACTGATTTTCTTTTACAATTTCATCATTTATTAATTAATATATTATTCTCACTAATTCTCTCTTCATATGATATAACATTTCTCTCCTTTATTTTTCTCTTTTTTATTAATATAATTATAAAAATGATTATATTATTAAACCATATTTATTTTTTATTTTACAACTTTCAATTAATAGTTAATTGATTAGTAAGTTTCACTAAACATTTAAGACTTTCTCCTTAGACGCATATCTCAGCAACACAAAACGAGGGTTTCTGTCATTATAGGACTTAACCAACATCTCACGACACGAGCTGATTAAATTTTTAGCTTTGAATTAGCTTTTTAACTTTCAACTCTTTAGCTAGTTACCATAAATTTTAAAGTGGAGTGCATGCGATCTACAACTATAATCACAGCAAAAAGAATTACAGCAGAATCAGAGCGTGGCGAGTTTGAACTTTTGAAGTACAAAAGATACAAATATTAGGAAGACAAAAAAACAGAGTCAATGATTTGCTGAGTAAGTGGATCCTATCCAAACATTAAAGGGAAAAGTATCCAAGTAAATATTTAAATAAGCAGGATGAGTAGCTAAAGATACATAGAAAATGAAGGGGCAAAAAATGGAAATAAAGTAGTAGCATGTGAAAAAGACCTAATGTATTGTCATTATGATTGGTTCACCTTCACTTCCAGAGCTTGATGAACTTGTCATGACTGGCAGAAGCAACCAAACCATTTACAGTTGAGACAGCCAAGGAAGCAACAAGACCATCATGAGCAGACAGAGTCATTGTCTTGTTCTCGCTCATGTTCCACAGCTCCAATGACTGCACAACATTAACTTACCATGCGTAAGATGTCAATATTACAACACTAAGCATTCATCATAACACATTTTCTTCCTAAACCCTTTTCTTTGGCTATCTATTGCATATTTCGGTGACAAACAAATGAACTCACCAAAATAAAAAAAGAATGTAGACTTGCCTGGTAACAGCCAATGACCAGCAATGAAGGGTACGTTGGATGAAAAACACATGCATGAAACTTGTTGCCATTGCAGCTAAGGTCATGAACACATTCCGCTTCACTCCCTGATCCAAGAGTCCAAACCCTGACAGAGTCCTCACTCACAGATGCCAGCAACTCCCCAGAAGGGTCCCAGCACACAGAATCCACCGTTTTAGTGTGTCCCTACAACCATAGTACAACATTCCGATAGAAACGTTAACTATTGCTGTAATCGCCAAGACAATTTATATACAAGCTCCAAAGCTTTCATTTGTTAGGATATATCAATACATTACTGTGTGATTTCATTTTTATAGCAATTATAAGTGATGTTTCCTTCACTTTTCCTCCAGCAAAGATGGATAAATTGGCAGTTTGTCCTTTTAGAGGCTTGAAGTAAATGCAATCATCACTTACAACACAAAATCTTTTACCATGACTCGTGAGAATATATCCTGGCTATAATGATTAGCCAGTCAAATGGCTCCACAATCCCTATTTTCACATGAAAGAAACCCATGCTAATGACCCCAAAAACTTTACTGCCATAATATAGAGTTCCTCTGGTAGAGAGAAAAGAAATAGAGTGGATAGAAATAAAAAGGTAAAGGAAAAAAGGTGAGAAATAAAGAGAAAATTCAAAATGTTTAATAAGACATAGGAAAAAGATAAGTTGTTGAGTGAAAATTGAGAAATGGTACAGTAGATTTTACCGTTACTAAAAATATTTCCAAGCTGTCTCACACCAAACACAAATTAATTCCATCCTGTCTCTCCCCTTCCTATTTCCCTCTTACCAAAGAGGGGCCTCGGCGTGTGTTTGGCCCAGCTTTTATTGGCATATCTTCTCCTTTTCTCGCCTTAAAAAGGGAAGATGGGCCACACTTTTTATAAGAAGCTCTTAAAAGACAATAAGCAAACTTATTTTCATAAAACTAAATTTGGAAAAAAAAAAGTATCTTTTAATTTAGCAGGAAGAGCTTTTCTACACAGCTTATGTGGATTCCTGTAGTTCCCTTTGTCGAATTCTAACCTCAAATTTTTATGGGGTTATCTTTTGGCCATTTCATAATAAGGTTATTTTACTGTAATACAAGAATTGACCCAATTTATTCTCCAGACTAAGCAACATCCAATTTATATTTTAGGTTATCCTCTGAATCTCTGAGGATAAGTAGACAGGATATAAGGTGCATAACACTGACTCTGACTTGAGTAAAATTGAAAACCTCTCATTAAAAGAATTTATTTTATACCTCCAACGAGAAACTTAAAAAAAGAACACAAACCAACCTTTAATGAATATCGACATGTTTGTGTCTCCACATCAAATATAGAAACAATGTTCTCCGCTGCTGCAGCAAGGTACCTCCCTAGACGAGGCTGAAATCTCATCTGGGTGGTGCCACCCTAATCAGCAAGAAAATTGTTAAGTTAGCAGGTTTAAATGAATGCATCATAGCTTTAATGCACAAGCTAGAAAAGGAGAATTTTTTTTCCTCAGAAAATGAGGCAGCCTGGTACTACAAAACATTTATTGTGCAAGACCCAGAAAGGTTGAACCCGCTATGTTGGTTTGATATAAGAAATGCATACAAAATAAGCTAATAATGATTAACATTCTACCTTGGAGACTCTAGCACAATTGCCATTGTTTATGCTCCAATATCGTATCTCACCATCACCATCACACGAGCAGATAAGGTCATCTTTATTTGGATGAAAATCTAGTGACATAACAGATGCAGAATGTCCCGTGAAGGTGCGAAGTGAATAACCAGGCTGCATAGTAATTATATATTCAGTTAAATCAGAAATACACACAGTTCATCCACTTTTAGACAAAGGCAAACAAACCATCCAAGAAAGCCATCATTAACTACCATCTACAAAGCATATAGTCACCACGTTAAAGCAAAACTACAGTAAAAGGAAAACATTTTCCAATCCCTATATAGAGCAGAGACATTAATATGGGAACAAGAAAATTGAGCATAGATCACATGATCTTTTAAAAAAAAAGAAGATTTAGAACATTAGAATCCACGCTGGCATTCCACATCAAGCAATCTCAATAAATATCTATTGGCTACAAACACCAATTACCAGTATTATGAATTCCTTAAGCTTCTTAAGAACTATTGCACCACCCTAATCATCTTCATCATGAACAAACAAATATAATCTTTATTAACTTTTTCATTGCAACTCACCATATGAGCCACACAGCAAAATAGTTGTTGTGCATGGATCATTTTATTATGGACAAACTACAATAAAAGGGTGATATTGTAACCTGTTTTTAAGTATAAATATGTGATGCAACCCTATTTCTAATGAATAATAGAAATACAGTACACATTGCTGAACCCTGTTAAATCATATTTTTCTTGGGTGGGTTTACTCCATTTTATTTAGATTCCAGTTGCTAACAATAGTAAAACCACATCTAAGAACTTCTACAACAGAAAGTAACAGCTGCAAAACAAAACTTATATATACAAGCACAATACATTTCAAACTCAACTTAGTAACGAAAGATTTGTGCACTTGTTTATAATCTATACTTTCATACAAAACAAGCACATTAATAAGTTTTATCATCTCACTATGTACACATGCAATTTCATGGTGTGTCACACATCAAGTCACAGCATATATTAATATTGTGAAGTGCATGGTCAAGTTACATCAAACCATTAAAATTTATAAAAAAATTTGAAAGCTGTATACTATTCAGGTAAAACAGGAAATAGATAAACTAACATTGTCAACATCCCAAACCCTGACAGTTTTGTCAAATGAAGATGTTGCAAGACGGGGCATGCTTGGACTGAATCGGACATCAGTAATCATAGATGAATGCTCTTCAAGAGTAGCTTTTTGTTTTAGAGAATCTGTATACCATAAAACAGCCTGTAGTACAAAACATTTGGGGGAGGAAAATGTCATTTTATTCCATATATAAACAGAATAAAAGAAAAAATAATGATCATTGTTTTTCAATTTCAGTTCACTGCTTATTTCAGGAAGTTAGTTGAACAAAGAAAGTACAAAATTAAATATTACTATCAAGACTAATGCTACTACTTACCTTTTTGTCATGGCCACCACTTGCTAGTAATTTCCCATCAGATGAGAAATGGCAACAGGCAACTTTGCTTGTGCTTGCCCGTACAGAATTTACATCCGAAAATGTGAAGCCTGAAAATAAAACAAATTTGTTCCCTTAGTGTCTGAATTCTAAGCTAGTACCTCTTTATGCTTATGCACCTCAAGAAATTAAAGTGTAAGTAGCAACCATGCAGATGCACATATAAATGATAACAAAGCAAACACCTTCTAAATTATATAGCCAGCCATGTTTATTTATCAAAAGATTCAAAAAAAAAAAAAAAGGGAATTGCACATCTTCATAAATATTGTAAAGAATATTTGACTATTTGAGGCATGAAGAAAGTGACATCACAAGCCATTAAGGAAGGCATGTTTGGGACAGCTTTTCTAGAAGTATTTCTAGGAGAAAAAATACAAAGAAAAACATCCAAAAGCTTCTCAGTAAGCCTTTTTGAAAGATTTGGAACTTTTTTCAAGCTAATTTTAAGCTAATATCTAAAAACTTTGTCATACAGATTTTTTTAAAAATGTGGGACTTCTTAAAACTTAGCTAGTAAAAATCCCCACATCATTTAAAAAAAAACTTATGGAGAAGTTGTTTTGCGTTTTTTCTTCGTATTTTTTTCTCCAATAAGTGCTTTTGGAGAAAATCACCCAAACAGACTCTAAATCATCTTTGATTACCGTTTAAAATTTATAAATCATTGTATTTCACCCTAATATAACAAATTATCTATCAATCAATTCAAATAAAAGGCAGCATGCTTTCACAATGGAGTGAGGGAAATTTAGACATACACTTTGAGAAACTCTTTTGCAAGGATGATGCCAGTATATTTTATGATCAATGTAAAATGGTGTTTACTGCACCTTTGCTTACATCCATACAACGGCCAACAGTATCTCTAGGGTCTGTGTCTTCATGGGACAAAAAAGACTCTACATTTTCATCTAAAGATCCATCCTCCACAAAGCGATCCACATCAGCCTGCAATTCAAGATCCTTATCATCCCACTGCCAAAATGGAATGGCAATGAGTCTACATGCAAGGAACTTAATAATTCCTTCCATCAATTCAACCACACAGAAAAGCCACTCACCAACTGGTTAGAAGGTGACGTAAGGGTTCCAGTTCCATCAGTCCCAAACATCATTAGAGGCTTTGAAGAACTACCACTATGAGGCATTGCAGGCATTGATATCACATCTCCAGGCGTATGAGTGGAGGGAGTTGAGGGTGCTGAACTTGGTGAAGGACCTGTCGTATTTGCTGTTCCTGAACTATTGGCTGGACCTGACGAAGATCCAGGTTGCTTTCTCTTTCTCCCCATCTGGTTTTTTGAAACCTTAAAGTGCATTCAGATAATTGTGTTAGGAACCTATTCTATACTCCTCATAAGGTATAAAAAATCATATGCCTGCAACTTCAGGGACAAAATTTACACCCAAATGGCATTGTCTTGCTATAAGATTTTGACAATCATTATTTCTATTAAACCGTATGCTTGTCATTCAGGGACAAAAAATTACAATTTTGTGATTTAGTAGAAATAATTGTCCAAATCTCATAACAAAACAGTGCCATTTGTGGTATATACATGGCTAATAATTTAAAATAAACAAACTAGAGTTAAAATTGTGATTTCCACATTACTAAAGCAGAAACTAAATAAATAGCCAATTCCAACATCTATTGTACTTTATAGAAACTATTATAGTCTATTGAACTTTATATAAATGGATTGTTGTATCTCAGTTCAGGAGAATTCAAAGAACAAAAGTAAAATCCTTTTCCAACTACTCGGTTCTGGAAAGCTAGAGTTGAGATTACAAAGATTATATTTTGCAATACTCAAATTAAAAACCAATGAAGAAATGAACAAGGAAACAAGATCACCATGCCTTAATCCAAACTGCATGCTGCCATATAAATTGTCAATTTAACAAATGCACAATTATTAATTAAAAAAATCAGCTGAAATCTCCAAAGTTATAAAAAACATAACAGCAAAATTTATCACCAACCACAAAAAGGAAGCAAATAGACATATATGAAGGGAAAAGAGGATGAAAATTTTAATCACGCAATTGGGATATCAGATCTTACAAATTGCACTAATTTTGGGAAGGGATCAAATGACACTGGTACAACCTACACCATGCGTTACACTGCTTAATAACTTTCAATTAGATAATTTGATCTCAGGAATCACCATTGGATTGAAAGTACCTTCCACATATATCATATATTCAAAGTTTTATGCCAATTCAAAATCACTTTACAACCTCGTTCATATAGATCAAAATGGACAAAATGTATAATTTTCAAAAATACTAAAATATGGATCATTTTATTAGTTAATTATTGATGTTCAATTCTCATAAAATTTGGTAGACATTTGAGATCAAACTATCCAATTAAAAATTATTAAGTGACAATGTGACATAACATTTGCTATTAGTTACATCAGTGTTATTAAATACTTCCTTTTAATTTTAATACATTTAGCAAAATAAACTAATTGTATACATCAGAAATTTGCTAGCCATTATATGGATCAATCATAATACATTATACATTCTTTTACAAGTCAGAAGAAATATACTGCTCAATGATTCCATAAGGAATTAGGACCCCAAGAAACCACATACTGCTTGAATATGATGTGGTATCAACAACTATAAATGGACTGACCTGGTCATTTCCTCTAAATGAATTTGACATGCTACCATCCACAGTGACACTGCCACCACCTCCCCCAACTTTATCTTGCTGATGCATGCTATGATTAGAAGTCTGAGATTGCTGGTTTGAAAGGGCATGCTGCTGAAGTTGTTGCTGCTGTGCATTGGTACTTGACTGTTGTTGCTGCTGCTGCTGCTGTAACTGAGCCAGTTTCAACTACACATACAAAAACTTTCAGAAGATACAAATCACGAAACTTTAGGTAAAAATAAGCATAAAGAAAACAGTTTAATCAAATATATAAGAATGATACTGAAGATGGAAACAAATTAAAAGAGAATTAACACCTTCATTAGTATATCGGTATCTCCACGAGGAAAAGGAGGCCCACCACCTTGAAGAGGGGACCCGACATTTGAAACCACATCACCGACAGGATTTGAAATACCATCCTTATTTAGACTCATACTCCTATTATTCAATAGCATTCTTAGTCTTCTACTTTCTTCACTGGTAGATGGTGATGCCAAATTTTGTTGTGCCAGCAAAAGCTGTTGCTGATGCTGTGGTGTCAGCATTTGGAGTTGATGAAAAGGCTGAGGAGCCTGCATAAAAGGTTTTTGTTGCTGGAGTAGACCAGAGCGCAGTTGCTCCAAGCCCTAATAGAGGATAGAAAAAGCTTAATAGCAAAAACTAATAAATGCTATGTTTCAATATTTCAAGATGTTTAGAAGACGTAAAACTCCATAGGAAGATTGTTAGGGACTTCAGAGAATAGAGACCAGCATTTCTAGCAGACGATCATGATGCACAATTTTGTAGGGTTAACACATTCAAGCAAAAGAGGGATACTTGTGCCACGTGAACCATGCTCAACTAGCCAGGTTGGTATAAGATCAAGGCAGGGTTCATAAGCTATGTGTACACTGAGTGGGTAAAAACAAGTAAGAGGGGGCTACATCTTTACCTCATTCTTTGCAAAGACTGCAGCACACCATTTTGAAGGATACATTATAAATATGATATATTTAGGAGGACAATATATATATCCACCAGAACTAACACTGATTAAAATAACAATAAAATAAAAAGATTACTCACTGTGAGTGGCCACCCTTTCAAAGTCAAATTATTGCTCCCTTGATTTGATCCTATCATAAGAAAATCTCTGGTTTATTCCATTTATGTGCAAGAATAGTAATAAAACATCATAAAGAAATTAACACTTAATTCCAGAATATCCTCAACCAACCATGAATAATTTGCAAAGTGGGGAAAAACAAA
The DNA here is from genome assembly GCA_037954015.1 of Psophocarpus tetragonolobus. Lineage (NCBI taxonomy): Eukaryota > Viridiplantae > Streptophyta > Magnoliopsida > Fabales > Fabaceae > Psophocarpus > Psophocarpus tetragonolobus. The sequence goes on along the minus strand of CM075688.1, from coordinate 18,931,225 downwards.
TTCCACCAAATAGCACCAAAACAGTTTCAAACTAACATAAATCATTTACAGCAGGAAAAAAGTTGTGGGAAAATACCAGGCATTCCCATCAATGATCCTTCGGGACCCCCAGCTCTGGGATTTAAAACAGGACTAATCTCACCCTTTATATCCTGATTCCAAGTGGCAAGCAAGTCAGGGAAAACTGGCTAAAAGAAATATAGGAATTAATGAGGTCCTCTAGGAATAAAGGTGTACCAGAGTAGTCCCTGGTAATTGCTGAGAATGTGCTTGAACTTGTGGAGACATCCCCCCAGCAGAAGCATGCAAAACTTGTCTGAAATCAAGAAATTTGGTGCTAGCAAAGTTAAATTAAAACCCATAAATATGGAGAATGCTGGACACAGAATTAAACGCCAAATACGTTTTTTTAATAAGGAACACATGAGCATAAGAACATTGATTCTTCAAAGATAAAAAGATCATCCTTTTTATTTGCATTAATAAAGAAAGCATCCACTAATACAATTTCAGCTTAAACTTAAATTACATGCGTTACAGAATCAAGTAAAAATGGCCTTCTGTCTCCAGAAAGATTTGAAAATAAGCAATAAAAGAGAAATTTGAAGAAAGTACCCCGAAGGCTGGCCAGGAGCTGCAGCTGACTTTAATATTGATGCATGATTGGGGTCCAAGAGTTGGCCCATGTTCTCACCAAATCTTTGCTGTACAATATACCAAGAGAAAGTGCTGAACACATGTATCATAAAAACAGCATTTTTATTTATATTAGATAACCAGATCATTCCTCAACCTTCATTGCTGCATCATCCAAAGAGTCCCTTTGAAGGGGAAGTTTTAATCTTTCCTCATACATCTTTGTTGCCAGTGCATTTGCAGTTCCAGGGTTTCCAACTAACCCATTTGCACTACCATTTAAAAGATGAGTCCTATCCCTACTTTGCTGTTGTTGTGGTTGTGGCTGCTGTTGCTGTTGCTGTGGCTGTTGTTGTTGCTGCTGTTGTTGTTGCTGCTGCTGCTGCTGTTGCTGCTGCTGTTGTGCTCTCTGCAACAGGATCTGTTGCATCTGCATGTGTTGTTGCTGCTGCTGTTGTGACTGTTGGGGTTGTGGCTGCTGCTGCTGCTGCTGCTGCTGCTGCTCCCTTGCCTTTATTAATTGTGTCTGCAGATAGAGTTTCACAAACCATAAACTTAAAGCAGGACCTGTTGTATTTTCTCTTAACTTAGAAACTCCTATGTAGAATTGCAGATTCCAGTAAAGCACCATTTCAAAAAAGGTGGTGTGGATAATAAATTATTAGCTACAGAAACCCAAAGTAGTTGCCCACCAAATGAAATGGCTGGGTGCTTATCATTCAGCTAAAACAATAGTTCATAATTTCTGCAATTTAACAAACAATCAAAATAGGACTAATTCATGAAATATTAAAAGTCTGGAAATGAAAAGGAAATGTAAGTTTTTTTACACAAATCAGAGAAATGTAATCAATCAGGCCAAGAAAGTGAATTTATCACCGTATGAGACACCTAATGGACATAGAGGCTCATTCAGTACACAAATAATCACATGCTCAAACAACACAATGAAGTATTAAATCATATTGCTAGTAACATCAACCTGGAACTAAATAAAAAAATCTTTCAACAAAATTTACTTTAGAGAAAGAATTCTAGCTTTATTTATATACTATAGTTTAAACTATATATCGAAAGCCAGGAACAGCAAACCAAATCAGTCCCTCACTAAGAGGTGCAATTACATTAGCTGAGACTGAACAGTTTAACCCAGTGAAATGCATAAATTTCCTTATGGAATACTAGTTCAATGTTTTCAACAGTCAATCCCACTCAACTCCAAAGAGTGAACATGAAGGAATTTCTGGCATAGTAGAAGGTTGCATAACATGTAACCAATGAAAATTTGTTTCCAACCAACCTCAATATACGATGCAGCAACCTCTGAGTGCTTCTCATTAGTCCTTGCAATAAATATATCCCAGAAAACCGACCACCACTCGAACAGAAAACCTCCCGGGGCATCAATAGCTGCAACCCGTAGTGTCATCAGACGCACATGCATTCGCACACACAACCAACCAAATCAATAAACAAAATGCACAAAACCAAAATCGAAGTAGAAAAAAGAAAAATGTCAAAGTTAACCCCAACTTCTTTCTTTGACAAAAGAGTAGAGTTTTCCGACATCTCACCAACAGGGTCCGAGGATACTTTTCCTTCAGCTTGAAAAGCCTGAGCAGAAGCCTTCAAATCCCTCTTCACGAGATAGTCATGGATGTAAACATCTAACCTGAAACCAAAAAGAGTAACGATGGTTACATCAGTCAACTGAACAGTGAGAGGGAAAGGTTTCACTATTTCAACTTCACATTCCCCACATCACAAAACACCCAACAAAATCTCGTGACCCACCACACAAAAATCCAAGTTCAGCACCCAAAACCAGTAACTCAGAAGCCTTCAAACCCTAAACAAAACATGCGTAAAACCACAAACCCTAAGATACCCAGAGAGAAAAATTGGGACTTTGGAAGCCGCAAAATACAATACACAACCCCTGTTGGTCAGAAAAAACGACAACCCCAAATAAAGAATTGAGCAGGAAACACAAAACCCATGTTGCAAAAATGATAAAAGAAGAGAAGAAGAAACAAAGGTTACATCTTGTCAGCTTCCCAGTTGGTCTGAGACATGGTGGAGGAAGCGAAAGGTGAAAGAGTAGAGAAATGAATATGCAGAGAGGCGCGTCAAGAATGAGTTGGGTGTTGTGAAGCGCAGAAGCAAGTAGTGAAAGAACTGAATTTTGTTGGTAGAGGTGCGTCAGAAGCATAGGACAAGAATGGAAAAGAGAGATATAGAAAGAGAAGGAAGCAAAAGAGTAGAGGCGAAGAAGAAAATCCAAGGGAGGAACACAACGCCTATAGATTTTATCAATTTCATATTTACTTTTTTAAAAAAAAAATAAATTTAAGTTTTGACTAGTCCAACATAATTATGTATGTATATTATTTTGAGTAATATATAACAATTTAAATTAACAAAAAATTAACATCAAATTTTAAAATTAAAAATAAATCATCAAAAAATCAAATTTTAATTAAAATAAATAAATCCATCGATAAAAATATTAGATTTGATAAAAAGAAATCAAACTAGAGAAGGTTAAATTTGATAATAAAAAACAAATTTCTTTCTCACTTCTGTCATATTTTATCTTTTTTATCAAATTTGATATATTTTATTTAAAATTTTATTTGTTTTTATAAATCTAATTTTTATTGATAGATTTATTTTTTAATTCAATTTTATTTTTAATTTAAAATTTTGATCTTAATTGTATGCTAACTATTTTTATTAAAATTTTACGTTTTGGATTATTGTACACTCTGCTATAAAAATTCATTTAAGTAATATCATTACTAAAATAATTAGTCAAGTCAATATATAATAAAAAATTATTTATATCATTTCAGCTTTAAAGGTCATTTAATATAATTAACTTGTGTTAATAAATGATTTTTTAATATATCTTTAAAATGGTAAGCATTAAGGACTGTAATGAATCCATATGAAAATTGGCCAAATAAAAAATTAGTAATAAAAATAAGAACCATAATAAATCGGTAAAGCTGATCAAAATTGATAGTTCAACAGATCTGATTGTTCATAATTTTATTCAAAATTTTTAGATTTATTAAATGTATACCTATTTTTCTTAAGCCAATCTCTTTTTAATTTAAAAATGAATAAAAATAAGGGTTAACTTGGTAATATAAGGGTCTAGTACGAGAAACTAGACAAGAATTAAAATATACACAAAAGGCAATATTCTATATGGTGGGTAGAGATATAATCTATTGTGGGTAATCAATGATACAAGGGTTGGTGATTGGACAATGCGAGAAGGAAGTTAGGATATGGAAGTGAAATTATGTCCTGGAAAGACATATAGTTGGGAGGTTGAAGTTTAAGCGAAGAGCACAACAAACTCTTTGAATTTGTTGAACATAATAATTAAGGACCTAAAAGGGGAAGAGAGGCGTTGGATGTGGTGTTGGCAGAAACTACTATTTGCATGAGAGAAGGAATAGTTTGTGATGCTAATGAACAAGTTGGACTCTGTGAGGGTTGTTGTGGGGTTCCCAAATTGATGGACTTGAGTTCTAGAGGAGATAAATGTTTACTCTATACGATTTGCATACTAAGCACTTTCTTACTCTTTGACTCGACAAGAGGATGATATTTACAACATAGTATGGGCCAAAGGGTACCACCAAAGGTGCAGTATATAGTTTGGAAATTGTTTGTAGAAAGGATGCCAACAAGAAGTAACTTGCATACAAGAGGGATTGTTCCAATAAAAGATGCAAATTATGCTATGTGTGGTGATTTGGTTGAAACAGAACAACACTTGCTCGTAATATATGTAAAAGCTGATTAGGTGTGGGCTAAATTATGCCTCTGATAGAGGTTACCACAACTTTACATAATGAGGCTAAAGTCATTGCTATCAAATTCTAGGACTAGTCAAAAGGGTGGAAGAGCGGAGGAGAACCTAATCTTTTATTTGCTCTGCAAGTATCTAACATATATGAAAGGTAACAAATGCTAAAATTTTTAAGAGTCAGTCATACGAGGTGGATGAATTGCCTTTAATTGAGCTTAATTGAGATTTCTTGTACATGATTATTTTCTATTAAATTTGCTTATCATTCTTTGTTGTCTTATTTTAATGATTTTCATTTTATTTTGAACTACAATGATTGCTTAAGCACAAGCAAAATTTCAGTTTGAGGTTACTTGATGCATTGCATTTTTATCCATTTTTAATCTTATTTTAATTTTAGGATTTTATTTATTTGTATGTCATTTAGGCTTAGTATTTGCATTTTATGCATCTTTTTATTTTATTTTGGAACTTTTTACGCTTTTAGTGTTTTTGGATATGATTAACTAGGATTTGAGATGCTTTTTGAACTGATTTAGAGCATTAGCGTGGAACTTGGACTTTTTGAGACAATTTAGAAGAAAACGTAATTAATTACTAAAATACTTAAATAAGTTTTTTGTCCTTAAAGTTTCACAAAAAATTACTTTTGATCCTTAAAATTCAAAAATATTTTTTAATCCTTGAAATTAATTTGTTTTTTGCATTAACATTGTCTATTTATAAGTTCCAATGTATTTGATTGTGTCGGATGTGAAATTGAAGATTGAGGGGGTTAAGGTTGAAGAGGAGAATGATTCACGAGTATAAAAATTGTGCCCCATGTCAATAATTTTTTAATGGCGTTAACTGGAAAAAAAAATTATCAAAAGTGAATCAAGGACTAAAAAAATATTTTTGAGTTTTAAGGACTAAAAGAGATTTTTGGTGAAACATCAGAAACAAAAAACTTATGTAAGTCTTAATAAAATTTAAAATATTGTACTCCATGCAAAATATTCATTCCTTTATGTAATCAGTTTAAGTTATTTTATTTTATTTTTAGGCTAAGACATTAGGAAGCGAACAAGTTTAAATAAAAAAACATTTGTTCTAAAATCGGGGGCTACGATGACGACACAAAAAGAAGACTTAGTGTTTGTTTGATAACAGTGTTATAAAACTGTTTTTAGTACTTTAATATTTAAAAACTAAAAAATTCATTTAGTTATTGTTTTCTTAAAACAATTATGGTTTTTTAGTTGAAAACTAAAAAACATAAATAACTATAAATAATTTTATTTTTCAATTTTCTATTTTTATTTTGAAAACTCAAAATATAATAAGAATTTGTTGTTTTTTACTTTTCATCAATGGAATTTTACTAAATATGAACAATTTCTTTTAATTTTCACGTCTTCAAAACAGTTTTCAAATAATACTTTCAAAACAAGTTCTTTTTTCTCTTCCAGAAAATAGTTTTGAAAATTATTTTTGAGAACTCTTTTCAAAATCTAATAAACAAAATCAAACCAATTAAGTCTTTAGAGTCTTCTCCTTTACCCTTCACTCTTTGTTTTTCAAGTTTGATTTTTGTGTCCTTTTTTAATTTTCTGTTTTGGTACTCATGACTATGCATAAGTAAAACCTATTTATTCTACGATTGAGGTTTAACCCTTTATACTATGGATGATAAATTAAGCATTTATGTGTTTTTATTGAGTTTCTCATGATTTATTTTCTATTGCTTTTACGAATACAATATGCTTGATCAACATTTTTGTAGTCATAGATAATTAAGAAATGATCGAAAGGTGAACTTAATTGTTGAAATATCTACATAGGGATGACAAAAATACTCATACACATGGGTACTACCCCGAACCCGTCTTTATTTTAAGAAGTATTACCCGCTTTAATCGAGTATGAGTATAGATATTACCTGATGTAGTGAATCAGATACGGGTATGAGTACGAGTATGTGACTACTTGTCTCGTACCTAAACTCATACGCTAAAATTTAATAATTATATAATAAACTTAAAGTTATATATCTAATTAAAAATTTTAATTCTTAAACTTTAATTTCATTTTTTGTTTTTATTATTCTTTATATACTTTTTAAATTAAAATATAATTAATAACTTAATATATGATTTATTTAATAATAAATTAGTAAATTTAAATTGTCAAAAATAATATAACGAGTGGTATACCTAAACCCAAAAACACCCAATGGGACACAAAGATAAAAGTTAAAATTTCATACTCACTTTTTTTATACTCAAATCCAAAATTACCCCGCATTTTTCAAGGATAAGGAGGGTCAAACTCGCATTTGTCTCGCCCCATTGTCATCCACAATTAAGGATGGCAACAGGGTGGGGTAGGTGTGTGTTTGACCTTCCCCATCCCTATCCCCACAAAGTGCGAGGTGGGTTCGGGTATAAAAAAAGCGGGTCCGAAATTTTAATCCTCCATCCCTATCCCCATCAAGTATTTTCGAGTTCGAGTATACTCGCGGGTACTCGTTATATTATTTTTTACAATTTAACTTTACTTATTTATTATTAAATAAATTATACATATTAAGTTATTAATTATATTTTAATTTAAAAAGTATATAAAGAATAATTAATAACAAGAACTAAGTATCCGTACCCATATATGATCAAACCAAGTAATACCCGTCAAAATCGGGACAGATTCGGGCGGGTGCCCACAGGTATGGATATTTTGTCATCCCTATCCATAATCCTAAGAACTAAATTAAATAAGAGAAGCAGGTTTAATCCTTTCAAAACTCAATGAATTAACAGAAAACTTAATGCGTTTAATCGAATATGGCTACCACAAAAGTATGTGTTGATTCAATTAGATACACATTCATGATTTGAAAGAGGACAAATGTAACCTTAGGTTAATTCACCTTCATATATAACCAATAAGAATATAAAGGTAATTAAAATTGAATGGACAATCATGGTCTGAAACCTCAAATCTTAAAAGTTTTATAAATTTCAATTTGTAATATCTTAAATTATCTTTTTTTTATTTGATATTTCCTATATTTTTCTCGGATTTGCAATATCTTTTCTAAATTATGTTTTTAATTATCTTGATTATATTTTACTACAATTTGCAATATCTTTAATTTTACTCCAATTTAATATCAAATTCCTAGCAATTATTTCTTTATTAAATGTACAGTCCTTGTGAAAATAACGATTTTATATTATTACTTTACAGCATTGAACACTTGTCGTTCTAACATAAGAAATTTATTCAATATTCAACTAAATGTAATCTTTAGAAGAATTTAGAAAAAGTTTGAATAATTTAAATTCTCCTTGGAACCAATGTAATTAGCCTTTACAACAATGCTAAAACATTACAAAAATATTCTAATGTGTCTACTATTGATATTGTGGTGGGGTGATATTTATAAATTGATTTTAGGTTATTTTATTAATTATGCACAATCTTAATTGTCCTTCTCTTATAAGCATAATTTTCTTTATTAATTTGCATTATTATTACTTGTCTATCACGGGTATAATAATGTGAATTTTGTATGTTGGTCATATAATATATATGATTAAAATTATGCAAATTTATTGGACAATATGCATGATTTCTTTTTTTATTTACATAATTATAATTTCACTATTTTAGATGCATTTATGTGAATTTTGTGATATAATTATTTTTTTTATTGCATTGATGATAACTATACTCTATCGGTGTATTGTTATTAATGTAATTTGGTGTTATACAATGCATTTTTCTTCGCTTATGTTAATGATTTTCTTATACCCTATCGGTATTAGGATTTTATTGATATAAGTTATAGTACATTGTAATTTCTTTAGGGATTCTCTTTTAACTGAACTTTTAGAATTACATAATGTTTCCCTATTTTTGTAATGTTCAGTTTATTTCCCTCATTTGATCATGTTTAGTTATATTTATATGGAACCAAAATTTACACTCTCATTTCCTTTTGTTCCATATTGACTTATAACCTTTAATTGGACATTTTTTCCTTCAAAATAAAAAAAAATATTCATTTTTTGTGGTGCAAATTTTCTATATATATATATATATATATTGATAAAGAAATAGTTGAATTTTATTTAGCCCTCTGGGTATTTTTTTGTTATGTCAACTTATTTTTTCTTTATCAAGTAGAAGGATTTTGTATATTAGAATTTTAATTAATATCTTATAAAATAAATTGTTGTGATATAAGATTTTTACTTTAAATGTCCAATTAATCATACATGTGCAAAAACAAATGTTATTGATAAAATTATTTTTTTCTTATCATATTATTTGTGATCACATTGTTGGGATCTATATTAAGGATTTTATATTGGTCTCTTGTAAAATATTTTATTGTATAACAAACTCTATTGATTTGCAATATTAGTATGCAATTCTTGTAAGGACAATATAGGAATCCCAAATTTTAAGAGATTAATTTCTTCATACCATATTTTATAATATTGTTAATGGTATTCTCGTAAAAGCTAGAGGCTTTATTTTGGGATATATAAATAAACCTATGTCCATTATAAATTGTGATGAGAGTTAGAGACTATTTATTATTATATCCTTAATATATGCAAGAATAGGTCTCATTCTTCCGCTGCGTGTAATCATATTTTATTCTCAAGTGTGTGTAAATATTGTTTATTGTAGCACTTGATTTTTGTTTATGATTACTTGAGAACTTGCTTATGATCTCATATTCTACGTAAAATTATCAAGTGATCAATTTTCTCACTCATGTAATTATTTTTTCAAGATCCTCATAGGGGTCAATATTTTTGTAAAGATTGATTAATATGTGGTTAATTATGAAACCATTTGCGAGAATTATTTATTCTTATGGATGAATTTGTAGGTTTCATATTCTTGTTATTTTAACCACTTCTCTCATTAATCATTTGTTATTCTACTACTTTCTAATTCCTTAAGTAGAATAATAGTGAATTTTAATTCACTTTTATTATTATCTTATAAAGTCATCATCCCACTATCACTAGAACTTTCAATACTAGTGTACCCTAATGATAATCCTAATATTTTTTTGGTATATTAAGGATTAGTGGGAGTATATATAATCTTGTATTATCTCTCGAAACTTATATATTTTTTATTGTCATATAATCTTGTGCACATTTAATTATGATATGACATATTCTATAGGGCTTCTCTATTTATTTTTGTCCTATTTTTATTGAGATACATAAAATCAATTGTATCTTTGTAGACATCTTTAACTGATGTTAAGGTCATTCTGTTGGGTACTGCACATTAATCCTTTTGGCATAAAATTATGCATTGTGCATCTCTTTTACCCAAATTTAATATTGATCAAAATTTTAGAAGTATATAATTTTGTATCATGTCTCGAGACTTATCTATCTGTATTGTCATATATTCTTGTGCACATTTAATTGTGATATGACATACTTTATAGGACTTGACTATTTATTTTTGTCCTATTTTAATGGAGATACATAATTCATTGTATCTTAATAGACATCTTTAATGGATGTTAAGAGCATTTTGTTGGGTATTGCACATTAATTCTTTTGGTATCAGAGCCAAATTAGATACATATTATGGTTGTTTTCTATTAGAGAATTATGATTGTTTTCTATTAGAAAATTAAATTTGAATTGAAGATTTTTTTGTGTTATTAGTGAAATTTTATAATATAGTTCACTATTATCTTTTTCACAAAAAAAAAAATGAGGGTTTACGCTACTTGTTATTGTTAAAATAACATGTTAAAGTTTCATTCCCTTACCCTTACATAGGTAACTTATATATTGAAACTTCTTTTTAAGTGCTACCCCTTTAAAACCTAGTTTTCTTTTAAATAATTATGGGTAAATTGTTTTTAAAATTACCTAATGGTTTTCCTTTTTTTATGTTTGACCAATATGAGTCATTTGTGTGGGCAACATGATATATTTGTGTTAACTTTTACTTTGGAAAGTATTAATGAGGTTGCATGGACTCATTTTTATACCCATATTTTTGTGATTTGGTCAAGGGAGAACTTTGTGGTTTTGATACGATCATGTATGATGATTCGTGTGTTAAATTCATTCTCAAAAGCATTGAATGTTGTTGTTAATTTTTTATATTCTTATTTTTTTCAAAAATACCATATTTATTTAATATTTTTATATTATTGGTATTTTTTAGTATAAAAAAAATTTGATTAATTCAAGATTAAATTAAATTTTTTTTTCTATTATAATCTTGAATTTTGGACCTATTTTCATTGTGATAATTCTTTACAGTATTTGTATTCTCCAATTATACTGTACTCTCTTTAATATTGAATTATCATTTATAAATTGATTTTAGGTTATTTTATTAATTATGCACAATCTTAATTAATATCTTATAAAATAAATTGTCGTGATATAAGATTTTTACCTTAAATGTCCAATTAATCATACATGTGAAAAAACAAATGTTCTTGATAAAATTATTTTTTTTATCACATTATTTGTGATCACATTGTTGGGATCTATATTAAGGATTTTATATTGGTCTCTTGTAAAATATTTTCTTGTATAACAAACTCTCTATTGATTTGCAATATTAGTATGAAATTCTTGTAAGGACAATATAGGAATCCCAAATTTTAAGAGATTAATTTCTCCATACCATATTTTATAATATTGTTAATGGTATTCTTGTAAAAGCTAGAGGCTTTATTTTGGGATATATAAATAAACCTATGTCCATTATAAATTGTGATGAGAGTTAGAGACTATTTATTATTATATCCTTAATATATGCAAGAATATGTCTCATTCTTCTGCTGCATGTAATCATGTTTTATTCTCAAGTGTGTGTAAATATTGTTTATTGTAGCACTTGATTTTTGTTTATGATTACTTGAGAACTTGCTTATGATCTCATATTCTACGTAAAATTATCAAGTGATACATTTTCTCACTCATGTAATTATTTTTTCAAGATCCTCATAGGGGTCAATATTTTTGTAAAGATTGATTAATATGTGGTTAATTATGAAACCATTTGTGATAATTATTTATTCTTATGGATGAATTTGTAGGTTTCATATTCTTGTTATTTTAACCACTTCTCTCATTAGTCATTGTTATTCTACTACTTTCAAATTCCTTAAGTAGAATAATAGTGAATTTTAATTCACTTTTATTATTATCTTATAAAGTCATCATCCCACTATCACTAGAACTTTTAATACTAGTGTACCCTAATGATAATCCTAATTTTTTTTGGTATATTAAGGATTAGTGAGAGTATATATAATCTTGTATTATCTCTAGAAACTTATATATTTTTTATTGTCATATAATCTTGTGCACATTTAATTATGATATGACATATTCTATAGGGCTTCTCTATTTATTTTTGTCCTATTTTTATTGAGATACATAAAATCCATTGTATCTTTGTAGACATCTTTAACTGATGTTAAGGTCATTCTGTTGGGTACTGCACATTAATCCTTTTGGCATAAAATTATGCATTGTGCATCTCTTTTACCCAAATTTAATATTGATCAAAATTTTAGGAGTATATAATTTTGTATCATGTCTCGAGACTTATATATCTGTATTATCATATATTCTTGTGCACATTTAATTGTGATATGACATACTTTATAGGACTTGACTATTTATTTTTGTCCTATTTTAATTGAGATACATAATTCATTGTATCTTAATAGACATCTTTAATGGATGTTAAGAGCATTTTGTTGGGTATTGCACATTAATTCTTTTGGTATGCAATTAAGTATTGTGCATTTCCTTACCCAAAATTTCACATTTTGTTTGGTCAAAATTCTATAAGTATATTGTAGATGCAATACTCCTATCGAGTATGATTTTCTACTTTGTAAAAAAGTGCTTATTATGATAGTACTCCTATTGAGTACAATTTTGCACTATTGAAGTACTTATGAATTTTTTTGTTTAGACCAATTATCTAAGTGTTTGCTCAATTGACATTTTGTGGCCATAATAATCTGAGTATCATTTTATATAAACTAGGTGTCTATGTGGTTTTAGTAGGGAATTTATGGATTTCCTACTTATCTTTGGATTCTTACATAGTCACTCTTTTTTTGAAATTCAGATTAGTTAAATGTCAAATATTATAGAGCATTTATGTATCCTATATGTAATTACATATGTTATTGGGCTATGATGAATAATTAGATGCATGTAAATTATGTTTTCTCACCTATATAATTTTTCGGACTCAAGTAAAAAAAAATTATATTAATTAAACATTTTTTTATTCACTAATCAAATACTTAACTTTGGAGTTTTATAACTCATATGGTTTGGTTAAGTTTTGATGTCTTAGATCAGTGGGAGTCTGAAAACTTTCTTATGAGATATGTGTGAAGTAATATCATTTTAGTAACACATCTCTTAGCATTTTTGGATGCTTGAGACCATGTAGTATCATTTTATGGAACTACATTATTCTATATGCTTTATGAGAAATATTTATGATATATATCCCTATCGGATATTATTTTGTAGCTCAAATTTCTCATTGTCTAATATAAGATTTGTCTATAATTGTCATTCTAGCTTAATGATTTATCTTTGTATTATTGATTAATACCATCCAAGTGGGAGAATGTTGGAAATAATAGTGCATTGGTATTAATCAATTATATTTTTTCATTATCTGGCAATTTAAGATTTGGTGATAATCATATCTTATAATATCTTTATGATTATTTGAATGGGATTATAGTAAGATTGACTCTGTGATGGGTTGAGTCAATCATAAAAAGCCCATTTGAGGGGTCTCTGGCTACGCTGGGGGATTATAAATTTGCCATCCCATTAAGCAAATTATAACAACAACAACAATACACATTCTCTAGAATAATCCCCTAGAAAGTAGGTAGTAAAATCCTCAAGAGTTCTTATTGAACTCATATCTCTACAATAATCATTCCTAGGGTTTTTTGTTCTTGAAGATCAAGAACTTCAATTCAATATATTTGAGGTACACAAATTCTCTTTCCTCTATCTTTTTATATTTAATTCTCTATACATACTATAATCTTGTATCTATTGATTTAAGGTTTCCTTTTATTTCCATCACGAACATCATTAATATCAATGTTTAAAACTATGACCTAGAACTAGATATAATTTTTTTCCTAATCTCAATGTTTACACTTATCACTCACCAATAAACTCTTAAACTTTTCCATACATATTATGTTAATAATTGTTCACTCAAGAAACATTTATCTATTCCTCATCAACATTATTCCAACCCTTAGGTATATTTTCATGTCATTTTTTAACAAGTTAGTGATTGAAGTAAAAGATGACATGATATGAAAATAAATACAATACATTTTTTTTAGAACTCAAAAGGAGAAGAAATCATAAATAATAAAGTCATTTGTCTCAATTCACCATTAGCATGCCTAAAATGGGAAAAGTAGGTTGATTGACTAACACAACAATTTTTTTCAATAATCACACATTTATTTTGTTTATATATATATATATATATAATTTATTTTTTAATTATATATTTTACTTGTGCATCATCATACCGATATGAGATCTAGTTGTCATAAATTTGAAACTGAAAATGCTTTTAGCACACACTATCAATGTAAGCATCTTTTACTATAAAGCCCTTAAAATGTTCTTGATTTATTTTCTTTCTTTTTCCTTTTTTTTCTCTCCCCATCTCTTATAATTTCTTATTCCTTTATTTTCTTGTTCATAATTTTTCTTTCATCCCTTGTTTATCTCTTCATGTAAGAATTTCAATCAAAGAAATTCATTCATGATTCAACCGAATGCAATCTTTTAAAAAATTAGAACAAGTGTTAACAATTTAAATACTCTTTTGAACGAGTGTAGTTAAATAGCCATTACAAGAATGTTAAAACATTACAAAAATATTCTAATGTACCTTCAATGTAGAAACTATTGCAATTTTTGTGGGTGTTATGCTATAAATGTTGTTAATATCAATGTATGAAACTGTGATGTACAACTAAATATGACTTTTTCCCAATTTCAATGTTTACACTTATTACTCACCAATAAACTCTTAAATTTTTCCATACATGTTACATTAATCATTGTTCCCTTAAGAATCATTTATCCACTCCTCCATCAACATTATTCCATCCCTTGGTGTATTTTTATTTCATCTTCAACAAATTAGTGATTGAAACAAAAAAGATTTAATATGAAAAGAAATACAATACATTATTTCTTTAGAACTCAAAAGAAGAAGAAATTATAGATAATAAAGTTAGCTTGTCTCAATTCACCATCAACATGCCTAAAATAGGGCAAAGTAGGTCGATTGACTAATACAAAAAACTTTTTTCAATAATCACTTTTTTTTGTGTGTATATATATGATTTAGTTTTTTATTATATAGTTTACATTGCATCATCATACCTATAAGAGATCTAGTTGTCATAAATTTGAAAATGAAAGTGCTTTTAGCACACACTACCATTGTAAGTAAGCATCTTTTACCATAAAACCCTCTTAATGTTCATGATTTATTTTCTTTCTTTTTCCTTTTCCCCCCCTTGTTCTCTTATCTTTTCTCATTCCTTTATTGTGTTGTTCATAATTTTCCTTTGATCCCCTTTTTATCTCTCTATGTAATAATTTCAACCAAAGAAATTCATTCATGATTTAACTTATTGCAATTTTTAGAAAAAATTTAGAACAAGTTTTAACAACTTAAATACTTCTTTAAACCAATGTAGTTAAATACTTATTACAACAAGGATAAAACATTACAAAAATATTCTAATCTACCTTTGATGTAGAAACAACTATTGCAATTGTGGTGGGTGTCATGTTATGAACATCGTTAATATCAATGTATAAAACTATGATGTACAATTAAATATGACTTGTTCTCAACCTCAATGTTTACACTTATAACTCACCAACAAACTCTTAAACTTTTCCATGCATGTTACATTAATCATTTTTCACTTAAGAATCATTTATCCACTCCCCCATCAACATTATTCCATCTCTTGGTGTATCTTCATGTCATCTTGAACAAGTTAGTGATTGAAGTAAAAGATTATGTAATCTAAAAACAAGTACAATACATTATTTTTTAGCACTGAAAAAGAGAAGTAATTAAAAATAATTATGTAATCTCACCTAGCACAGACTTTAACTAGGAGGATGAAGAAAGACATGACAAGGATAGAGTTCATTGAAAACCTTAGGCGATATCTTGAATTTAATTTGTTTGTAAATATTTTTAATCATGTTAGTATTTTTTGTCATTTTGAGTTGTTAGAGCATAGGGTGTCTTTAGTTAGTTTGTGGAGTATATGAAAGAAGAGGTGCAACCCATTTTGGAAGTGTGGGTTAATTCCCACACTCTTTGACTTGTTTTTGCACCCGTCTTTGTAGCCCACAAAGTATGAACAACACAAAACTCCACATGTTCCCTCATCTAGGACCTATACAAGGGGTTTTGTTGAGTAAATCTCTTGCTTAGTTGCAGGGCCATGATTAGGAGAGACTTAAACTTATTTAGTCTCCCTAATCAAAATTGCCTAGGCTCATCCTCTCACCAATAAATACCTCATCATCTGCTCATTATAAGACACACTTGATTTTTTTTTTGCTTCAAACCTTAGTGTTAAACTTCACTACTTAATCGTAAGAGGCTGCATCATAGACCTTTTACTCCTCTCATGCTTACTTGTATACACTTGCTTATTACTTTACATATCTTTTTGCAAGATTGGAAAAAGAAGAAGAAAGACCTTTGGATTTGAGGTCAAATCCTCTCCAAGGGGGAAAAGATGGTGTAAGTGCACTTAACATGGACCTTAGCTAGGAGGATGAAAGAAGACATTGCAAGGACAAAACTCATTGAATACCTTAGGTCATAGTCTTAAATTTAATTTGTTTGTAAATATTTTTAATCATGTTAGAAATTGGGAGCCTGAACTAGTTTTCTTTTAGGCCTTGTATTTTTGGCCATTTTCTTTTGTTAGAGCATGAGATGCCTTTAGTTAGTTTGTGAAGTGTGTAAACAAAGAGGTGCAACCTATTTTGGACATGTGGGTTAATTCTCACACCCTTTAGCTTGTTTTTGAACCCCTCTTTGTAGCATACAAAACATAACCAACACAAGAACCCACCTGTTCCCTCATCTAAGCGCTAAACAAAGAGGTTTGTTAGGTAAATCTGTTGCTTAGTTGGGTGATCATGATTAGGAGAGACTTAACCTTGTTTAGTCTCCCTAATCAAAACCGCTTAGGCTCATCCTCTCACCTATAAATACCGTCTCATTTGCTCATTGTAAGACATACTTGAATTTGAAAGAATAAAAGACTATTTTGAGCATTTCTCTCTAGTAAAGTGTGTTGAGTTTTCTCTCTTTTTAGGAGACTTTTATCGTGATTTTTATCAAAAGTTCTCTCCCTTGTGATAAACCTTCAATTTTAAAGCTTATCTTCCTTCAAGGAAGTGACACCCCACCTCCATCTTTTGTCCTTCCATCAACCATATTCTTGGTGCTTGAAAACTTTAGAGAAAGATTATAGGGAATACAACTTGAATTGCATCAAATAATATAGTCAATTTGTGTCAATCCACCATCAACCTGCCTAAAATAGGACAAAGTAAGTTGATTGACTAATACAAATATTTTTTTAATAATAACTTATTTTATTTGTTTATATATATATATATATACTTTGTTTTATGTTTACATTTATCTCCCTTATGAAAGATGTATAAGTGTAATATTTTTAAAATTTAAGGAGGTGCATGTGTAATGTAAAAAGAATTAGCAATTATAATGTTTTTAAATTCAAACAAAAAATGTTTAGATTTTGAAGGAGTGTGTAATTTACTCTATATGTTATTGTCTATTTTTAACTTTTCACATTAATTTATGCGATTCACTAATATAATATCCTTTAATGTGTGCAAATTTTTTTTTGTGTGGGATTTTTTTGTTGCCAAAAATTTTTTGGTTGTTGTTACTTGTTAGTGTATGATTTAAAATTTTGATATTTAATGAGGTATGCCACCATATAACATAGTCAAGCCAATGTTCATTAGTGAGTTAGCAACAACGTCCATTAGCTTTTGTGTTTAGTAAAAATATTTTAAGCTAATAAAAAATTTGATGGCTTATAAGATAGAGTAACATCAATTTGAGATTTAGAGGAAAAAATGAAACATAGGATGGGATGAAGCAAAACTCTGTTACTAATATTATATCTATGCATTAACAATTTCTTATATTTTTTAAGGAGCATCACTGCTCTTATTATTACTTAAGACTTTCCCTTTTACAATTTCTTACATTTTTCTAATGGATATTATTTTGTTCTTATTTGTATAATTTTTTGTGTGGTTTTCATTGTATTTTTCCACTAAGTTCGTCTATAATAAATTTCTATTTTAGCATTATTAACATTTTCTCTATGTGACTTTGATTTTTTTGTGGTTTTTATTATATATCTTCCATTAAATTGGTTTGTAATAAGCGTGAGATATGTTAATTATGTGTTAACTAAGAACTAATACGATTACTTGAATTAGTTGTTTTTATAACAAAATTATGCAAAAACTATGTTTTTATCGATTAAATTCATAAAATGAATTGAAATCGTCTTCCCACAATCTGTGGATATTCCCACATAGCTATGAGAAGTCATGTTAGAACAAGATTTTTACTAGAGTTGTGTGTCTTCCGTCACAGAGGTGTATAATTCACTGAAAATAGAACAATTCTATAAGTTTGTCCACAATTGTGTGTTTGTACGCACGTAGACGAGAGAGGTGGAATCACAATCAAATTGTTATCAAAAGTGATTATTGATCATTTAAAACAAATATGTTATTTTTAAGTTTATAAGAACTTTGATGTAACTTTGTTATAACAAAAATTATATAATTCGTATGGTTAAACAAGCTAATACCCACTTTTAATTAAAAGAGTGTTTTTTATCCGAACATAAAGAAATATCTAGTTTTATTAAAATCAGTTGCATATAAATAACTTCTTTTAAATAATTTATCTTGTTTAATTTAAACAAATTCACCATTTTAAATAATTATCATTTCTTTTAGTTTAGGCATATAATTTATATAGATCATGTCTTATCTACTTTTTTTTATGCTTTTCTTCTAAGTTGGTTTTCTCAAAAAACAAATATTTATAGAGACTTTTATTTTTAAAAGATAATTATTTTAACAGCTTTCTGTATTTAACCAGAATTCTTTTCAAGAAAAAGAAAAGAAAAGAAAAAAACCAGACTGAAACACCAATTCATTTAAAAAACGGTTATTCAATACTGCGTAATTATAATTCTTCAATCATCTGCAATATCTGATTAACTATTTTTCTTTTATTGCAACAGTAAAACGAACGAAGGAACAAACTTTTGTTTTCTCAGGCTGGGCCTTCAGAAAATTCCACTTCCCGGCCATAATAAGTATGGATGTGCTCTTCTTGTACCTTTCTTTTTACTCTATACACATGTTTTCATTTTTAAATTAAATTATCTTTATATTTTCCTTTACAACTTGGAACATCAAATTCAAATATGTATTTTTTATTCTCCAAATTGTCCAATTCAAATACCATTTAAATTGAGAATAATATAATAAAAAATACATATTTAATTTTAGTGTTTATAATTGTATTTAAATTTATACATTTTCACTTGTTAAAGTTTAATTGACTATAATTCTTGAATGCTAGGGATAACAAAACATCAAAATGGAATGGACAATCTGCAAGCTTGTCATAATTTTTTGTTGGCAATTTGAATTGACACTTGATACTTTTTGAAATAACATTATTTTTTTTAAAAGCATCCAAATATTCTTATTTCTCTTTTTCTTTTCTACGGAAAAGAGTATCCATTAAAACAAAAAAAAAATTGCTTCTCTAGAAAAGCAAAAAATATAATTTCCAAATCACCAAACCTTAAGCTTAAGCCCCGAAGCTACACGCATAACATACTTATCCAATTTGTGTTTTACTGTGCAAAACAAAAAACCCTAAGTGTGAGTTGTTACCTTTGTGTTGAGAGTTGGAAATGATAGCGAGTGAGGGTGCCACGACCAATGTCAGCGTTTGCACCATCTACTTTTCTTTACTCTCTGCAAATTATCCACAGTATGTTATAAAAATACTTGAAGTTTTGGAGATTGGAAATTATATTTTTTGCTTTTGAAGAAACAACTTTTTTTTATGGAGAATAAAAAAAATTATTTTTTCAGCAAAAATAAATTGCTTCTCTAAATAGACTCATTTGGAGAAACAATTTTTTTTTTACTTCTATAAATAAGGGTCGTAGAAGAGGAGAAACTAAGATATTGTGTTCCTTTTATAAAAAGTAAGTGTCATTTCAAAAGTATATTATTTATACGAATCTAATTTTTATTTTATTTTAAAAAATTATTTTATTTATACAAATCTATAAATAATTATATTTATCAAACCATAAAATAAATTATCAAGTAAAATTTCTAAAATGATTTTTTCAATAAAAGAGAAATAAAATTTGTCATAACTTTTTTTTTTATTTTTTGTAATTTATTATTTATTTTAGTAAAATCATATATAACTTTGTCAAAAAAATAAAATAGAGTTATTGTTAAATAAGTTTTATATTAATTTCTAATATATATGTGTGTTAATTTTGTGAACCATCTTGTTTTGTCACCGAACGTAATCCAAATTTAATTTATACATTTTGGATTCTTCATCCATATTAGACAATTAAAATAACAAAAATTACGTTTCCAAATTATATTTAAATTCATACACCATCTAAGGTGACTCCAAGCACTTAGCATAAATATGTACGAACCCAAATCTCTTCCTCCACGTACATCCAAAATAATTGTTTCAAATATAAAATAAGAATATCATAATACACATTAGGAGCAGAGGCATGCATGAGGAACACGGGATTCGGACGCTTACACGCATGCCCCGACGTTTTTTTCCGCATTCGCAACATTCATGAATGGCGGCTTCTGAAACAATATGTGCATTATGTGCTTCACACACTAATTTGATCCTCTCCAGTCATTTTTAGCACTATTTAATCATCTAACTGTTAAAATAGTATTAGAAAAACTTGGAGACAAAATCCAAATTCCTTCACCAAGTGGGTATCTTTGAATCCCAAAAATGGAAGCCACAACGACTCATGACATTTTGGATTGTAATTATCTTTATGCTCAGACAAAAAGTTTGACTTTCCGATGTACAAATTCAAAAGCAACGAATATATGTTTGGGGTAGTGTTGGTAATGCATTGAGCGCATAAATTATATTTTTTCAGGCAAAATTTCTAAACCAACTCCTTTTTAGTTTCCCCGTTGTGTTGTTTTTAACATTGAATCAAACATATAATAAGTTGTAGCTTTAGAATAAAAGTTGGTTAGAATTGAATCCAACTTCAATCCAAACTTACTCTCACTAGTTTAAGTGACGGTGGCTTTTATTAGATCCTGTTTGTAAGAATTTATAATATAAGAGTTTATTATATAAAAATTAATAGTATATAAATTCTTAAATTCAATAAGTTGTCGTTTATATGAAAATAAAGTGTTTGAACAGTAATTTTTTAGTTTTTAAAAACTAAAAAATAGGAACAATTGAAAATAGTTTTTCTTTTCAGTTTTCTATTTTTGTTTTGAAAACTCAAAATACAATAAAAATATGTTTTTTTTATTAATGAAATTTTAATAAATATGAACAAGTTATTTCATTTTTATATCTCTTCAAAACAGTTTTCAAATAACAATTGTCAATTTTTTTTTCTTTCTGAAAACAGTTTTTGAAAACTCTTTTCAAAAACTAAAAAACCAAACCAAACCAATAAAAAATAATTTGCTTTTCAGTATTTTTTTATTTGACAAAATCAAAATATATTGAGAATATGTTATTTTTTGTTTTTCATTAATGATATTTCAATAAATATAAACAATTTTTTTTATTTTTATATTTTAAAAATAGTTTTTGAATAATACTTACCAAA
Organism: Psophocarpus tetragonolobus; assembly: GCA_037954015.1. Classification (NCBI taxonomy): domain Eukaryota; kingdom Viridiplantae; phylum Streptophyta; class Magnoliopsida; order Fabales; family Fabaceae; genus Psophocarpus; species Psophocarpus tetragonolobus. Next base: position 18,909,689 of record CM075688.1, on the reverse strand, counting down.
CATTTTTTTTTCTCTTTTTCCAAAAAGTAGTTTTTGAAAACTATTTTTGAGAACCTTTTTTAAAAAAAACTAAAAATAAAATCAAACCAATCAAACCCTTAGTATTTAAAAACTAAAAAACTCATTTGGGTAGTGTTTTTTTTAAAATATTTTCAAAAACAGTTCTGATTTTTTAGTTTTTAAAAACTAAAAAACCAGAAATAATCGAAAGTAGTTTTGCTTTTTATTTTTCTATCTTTGATTTGAAAACCCAAAATACAATTAGAATATGTTGTTTTTTGTTTTTTATTAATGAAATTTTAATAAATACAAACAAGTTTTTCCATTTTTACTTCTTTAAAACAGTTTTCAAATAACACTTATCAAATAAGTTTTTTTTTCTTCTCAAAAACAATTTTTGAAAAGAGTTTTCAAGTTTTTTCATTTTTATATTTTAAAAAGTTTTTGAATAACACTTACCAAACATGTTTTTTTTTCTCTTTTTCCAAAAAACAGTTTTTGAAAACTCTTTTCAAAAACTAAAAAACAAAACTAAATCAATCAAGCTCTCAGTATCAAGTTTTAATCATATGAGAGGAAAAAAAAAGTGAGAGATGAAAGTTAAAGGAAATGTGAATTTTCAATAAGCTTAAAATGGTTTTTTCAAAAAGTTATTCTAGATAATTTATTCAAATCAACTTATTTAAGCATTTTATATTTATTAATTATTAAATTTAAACTTAACTATTATCATACACTTTATTTAGACTTTTATATGAACTTTGACTATAAAAATTATATTTTACTTTAATCTTAAGTGTTATAAAATTATGATATTATATTTATTTAATATTATTTTGTTTATTTATTTATTATTATTATTTACTTTGTTAATACTTGTTTACCCTAGTTGAAGTAGTTCAAGGTGAACCGGTGACTTACAGATTCAATCATTGGTTAGGTTTCTAAAATCTTCATAATAATAAAATAATAGATAAACTTTGATAAAATAGTATATCTATTTATAATCCTTATAAATGTGCATTTGTCTCTAATTTTTATATTAGAATTAAAATAAAAATAAATTTTTTATTAGCTACTAATTCAATAAGGATTGATTTTGATATTAATGGTTCTGAATTGGTCACTGGACTGATGGAATTTTAAAATAACACCTACCTATATTTGTAATAATACTTATTTTATTATTATTCCTAATATATCCCTAACTTTAATTTCATTAAACATTTTCCTCTCCTTTTCTCCTTCAGTTGCTACCCCCTTTTCTCCTTGTCTCCTTAACATTTCTCTCTCTCTCTTTTTAACACCTACCATCATAAAAACTCTCTTGCTCACCCTTCTCTTCCCATGCTTCTAAGCTAGCATGTTTTTTACTTCTCCAAAGACTCCTCTTCCAATTTTTTTTTCCTTGGGAGAGGAAAAAAGTTTCAAATTTAATTAAACTTAATTAAACAATAAATAATTTAATTAATCCATAAAAATAGCCAATAAAAAATACCTTATGTGTTGTTTAAAAAGAATTATTGTTACTAACTTATTATGCATTTAAAATTGTAGAAAAATCACTCTGTTTTTTTTCAAAAAAGAAGTAAAAAAATTTATAAATTGAAATCTTATATGAAAATTAATGTCAATCTATGGTCTTATACTTTAAAGGAAAAACACCTCAATTTCTAGAATTCCTAATGTGTTATTGATAAGTGTCAATTGTTAGTAAATTTTTATATGAAATTGTGACACTTTTTTAGTCTTAATTGTATTCATTAGATGTTAATTGCCCCTAATTTAAGAATTATTGAATCCAAATATATGTTTTTGAGTCTTGTTATAAGTGAAGATATTTGATCCCACTTTTTATACAAATTTCATGTAATTAAGGATGAAAAAAAAGGAAAGGATTGGAAAACTTATCAAGAAAAAAGAGCAAGAAAAGACTCTGTCACATTCTCACTCAAGCTAGAGTGTTCTCGCTTGAGCGAGAATGGTCCAGAGAAAGATAGTGCTTCAAGGACATTCTCGCTTAAGCGAGAACATTCTCACTTGAGCAAGAATTTTCCAAAGAAGAATGTTGTTTCAAGGGTATTCTCGAGCAAGAATTTTCCAGAGAAGAATGTTGTTTCAAGGGTATTTTCGCTTAAGCAAGATACTCTAACTTGAGCGATAGGACCTTTCTTCAAGCTGAAGTACTATTCTAGCTTAAGCAAGAATCAGCTAGCTCAAGTGAGAAGCCACTTATAAAAGCTTTTGAATGAAAAATTTGAAAAAAAAAATAGAGATTTTTTTTTTTAAAAATAGAGAATGAAAGGAACAAAGAGTTGCGGAAGCCATTTTTTCTTTAATTCTTTTCCACATCCTTATTGTATCATGGCTACCATGAGTAGTTAATTTCCTTCTTAAAATTGAATGTAGTCGATTCGAACTCGGATGTATTCTGGTGATATTTATATATAGAAATCTTGTTTATATTGATATTGGTATTTTCATTCTGTTATTTATACTGGTTCTATTTGATCAATAGATTTTTGAATTCGATTTTTAGATCTAACTGGAAAGTATTTCTAGAAATCTACTCTGAATGAAAATACTCAATATGTTATAATGCTAAGAATAGATTTCAATATATCGATTACTTTATAATATCTCATTGTAATGCTGGATAATCTGTTAAATATTTGAGGAATCGATATTTAAGAGGTTTTATTATGAATTTTATACTTGAAGAATCAACATAAATGATTGGTGTATGTTGCATCAGTATAATAGTTTTGAATGCTATATATATATCAAGAATACAAACGAGTGAGACAGATGAAATTCAATCCCAATTTCTTCTACTGAATTTTCTTTATCACTTAGTTTGTTACTCTTTTATACTTATTATGCAATTTAATTTATCTTACTACTATTCCATCCGAACAAATCCATTTATTATATATATATATATATATTCTTAGTGAGCATTATAACTTTGGATTTTAATTGAAACCGTTCCTCATGGGATCAACACTTGTACTTTTAAATATTATACTATAGTTGATTTTGGTACGCTTACCAGATTTTCAAAAGTTATCTTCAATAATAGCTTAAATGGCCTATATTATGGCAATATATTTTGATTTTGTACTTCATACCATCATGCAATGTCTCTCACATAAATTCTTTTGCTTTCAGAAGAGGAAAAAATGCATCTTTTCGAAGAAGGCTTTTTGGAGATGAAATTTTTTTTGCCTCTCTAGAGAGCAAAATTTTTTTCATTAAATAAGAGGCATATGCATCTTTTTGTAATAAGTAAGTGTTATTTGAAATAATGGTAGGTAACATTTCAAAATCTCGACTGATTGTCAGTCAAACTGGCCCATCTAGTCCATTTTGAGAGCTATGATACAGGAATTTGAATTAACATTCTCCATATTTTGAATTCACACCTACTGCCACAAAGAAAGACTTATATGTCATAGTGTAAAATTTAAATTTAAAACAATTTTCTCTAGCTATTATGAATCCATTTTTTATTTGGGTGAACCTATAAACTGAAGTAAACAAACTATTAATCTACACATCTCCAATATTTTTTGTTTTACAGTTGCAGAGAAAGCTTCCAAAGCCATTATCGGGAAGAAGAAAAAACTAGAAAATGATGGTTCTGTTCATACCTATGCCTCGCAGAGCAATCTACATATACAAAGCAACGATTTTGAGCTTCTTCTAGTGGAGTTACTTGATGCAATCCCACCTAGCATGCATCATGACTAGGAGGATTCAAGGAAAACATGACATGGATGAAAGCTCATTGAAGATTAGAAGCCATAGTCTTCATTTTTAGCTTGTAAGTATTTTATTTTAATTAGCTAAGTAGGAGAATTTTTTAATTCCTTTAAGGCCATGTATATTCGGTCATCTTCTTTTTAGTTTAGAAGGTATAGGTGTCTTTAGTTAAAAATGAGGAGTAAGCTTAAAATGGGTGCATAGGTCAAGGCATGATTTTGGGCTAGCCCATTCAATTTAGGAGATGCTAATTGCACCTATGGGGTGAACTTAGGTCCCTTATTTAAGTCCCACATTGCTAGAAAAGTGTGTCCAAGCTCTCCCATTGGGCTATATATACTCATTCCTCTTCATTATAGATTTTACCTTTGAAGTTGAATGAAAATAGTCTCTTTATGAGCATATTCTTGGTAAAAGGTCCTGAGGATCCTTTCTCTTAAAGAATCTCTTCCTAGTTGGTTTTTATCAATGATTCCTTCCCTTATGGTAAACCTAAACACTTTGGCTTACCTCTCTTTGAGAGTGACGCCCCACCTCCATTTTCTTTCCCCTCCATCATCCATTTCATGATGCTTGGAACCTCAAATAGAAAGATCAAGGGGAGTGCAAAACTATTTTGCATCATTGTTACTTTTCTAGATAGCAGCCAAAAACATAAGTTGAACATAAATTCAAATACTTTAGGCTATATACAGACACAAGTTCCTGTTTCACACCTAAACTATAGTCATACTCCAAATCACACTTCATTTTTTCCGATTTTGATTGGATCAACATCTGAGCACGATGATATATGTTTCTTTCTCTTAAAGAGTTATCTTATGCGTCAAACAAAGAGAGGAAGGAACTGCAGTAAACAAAAAAGGAGGGAGAAAGTGGAAGTAAGGAGGGGAAGAGAAGAGTTAGTTGAGGAAGAAAAAGAAATAAAGAAGAAGCTATCACTAGATGAAGAAAAGGAAGAGAGAATTAGAGGGGTAAAATAAGAATTTAGAAAAAAAAACTTAAAATGGTAGATATGAATTCAAAATATAAGAAGTGTTAATTCAAATTCTCCTATAACACAAATAGTTAGATACCCTTCTATTAGAGTTAGAGTTGAATAAGTTGACTTTAATAATAAAGATATTCTAAAAAATAATGGGTGTATGAAGCAAATGGACAGACCCATATTTAATTTCGTTACCTCTCTAATATGTTTTCACACAAGTATCTTTTTAATTTTTTCTGCTTCTAAACTATTTATTTTGTTAAAGATCATGAGATATCCTTTTCATCATTTGTGTTTAAATCTAATTATTGTTTAAATATATATATATATATATATATATATATATATATATATATAACTTAATCTTTATAACAAATTATCTTTAACATTTAATGTTGATTTATATACTTTTAATATATTTAAAATTAAAAATTTTAATTAAAACACATTATTTTATATTCTGTATGTAAAAATTAAATATATAAAATGCATAAAATAATTATTTTAAATTAAATAGGAATTTTTTTGAGAATTGAGTTGAGTTCAAACTAAAGAAATCATATCAAATTCTAGTTGAACAAGCTACAACTTGACTTATTTTCAGTGCTATTCAGGTAATCTGAAGGTCGAAGTCAATGCACGTATTACAAAGCTTATATAGAACATATTTGGACAAAAGTAAAAGAAAGAGAATCCAAATTATAAATTTACTAAATATTCGATATCTTTAATTTTATTTTTTTATCTTTCAATTAATTTCTTATAGATAAAAAATATTCACAAAATAGAGAAATTCTATAATATCTTAAAATAAATTAGTATTTTAACATATACATTGCACAAGATAAATATTTTATATAATTAAAAAATTACAATAAATAAGTATGTTTTAACAGTTAGGAACTACTTTCCGGTAATTAATCCTGTTGAGCGATAGGAAACCTTCCTGCGTGTGTAGATCAGTTTACCCAACTTTCCATAAAAATAAAAATAACAGTACAGATTGTAGAGGAGAGTATTTAAGGTTTTGTGTATTTATACTAACTCAACCCACCATCATACTGATACACCATCCGAATTCCAAAATACTCTTGCACTTGCATCGTGAAGAGTTGTGTTGGTACTTCCAAATATATCGTGTTAGTACGTACTTTAGGCTTAGCAGAGACAGAGATGTGTGAGTGAGCTATGAGGTAGAGATGGATGCAACAATTAAAAGGGTTCTCTCTTTCTTGCTGCTGCTAATAAGTAATAACGCTTGTGTCAGCTTGGTACAATAGCAACAAGCCACTGAGATCAAATGACCCCACACATGATCACAGACACAGAGAATGAGTTCTCTACTTCCACGACGATCTATCAAATATCAATTCTAGTGTAGGGGACCCTTTTTCTTAACTATGACCTCATCATCACTGCCAAACAAAATGCTACAGTCCTGCCTTTGGCCTTGCCACAAACAAAAAAACAACAAACTCTACAGTATAAACTGACAGAATATTGAAAATGGTGGGCCCCTGCGTTCCTTGCATGCCATGCATCACAAGAATTTGCATGGGGATAGATAGATATCAGATGAAAGGATGAATGTTAATTGGCATGCATAGCTTCAGTCTCGATTCAGATTCAGACCTGCGTTTTATCAGTACTACCTTACCCTGTGCTGTGCTGTGCATTGCATGCCATGTCATGCCAATCTACACTTTGCTAAGATATGCCCCTATACCCTGTACCCTATTCATATTCATGCGTCACCTTCCTCAGCAATCTCTAAAGACTACTAGAGTACTGAGTACAGTGAGCTACCTACCTATAACCTAATCAAATTGGAAAATAGATATGTGCATCTATAGCAAAATCATTTATTAGCTAATATCAATTATTCTACTTTAAGTTTGATTATTTTTTATATAATATATAATTAAATACTATCAATAAAAATTTAACTATATATATATATATATATATATATATATATATATATATATATATATGCACTTAACTTACTCTGCCAGAGATTATATTCGTTGAGATTATATATAGACATATAACAGTATCACATTAATTACTCTACCAGAGATAAGAGTTCTATATGCTATGTATGTTGCACGCCTTCCCATTACCGTTTGATCGATAAACAGTTTTTTGGCTTGTATTATTTTCATTTTGCAGTTGCCATGCGAATTGTTAATATGTTATTTAAAAAGTTTAACATAATCTCACCGTAAAAGAAAAAGTGAAGATAATTTTTGCAAATTTAAGTTTTGCACTGCAAAATCAAGCAAACACTTATTTATTTTATCTTGTGCGTGTTTGCAAAAGATTAAATCCCAAACTCTTTTAGTTGTTTCTATTGAAATAATCAGTTTCAAAATAATTTTTATATTTTTTGAAAATCTAATTTAAATTTAGGATTTTTTTTAAAAAAAATTTCGTTTTAAAAAATGTGTTTTTTTTTTTTAATTTGAAGAATAATTTATGGTTTACGATAATTTTTAACATTTTTTTCTTTTCAGCTTATATTTTGATATTCTTTCGCTATATGAAAATTAATTTTTATTGTATTACAACAAAATTAATTATTTTAAAAATATTTGTTAATTTTTTTTAAAAGTTATCCAAAAAAAAATTGATTTTAATTATAATTAAATATTAATTGCAATAATTTAATATTTTTATTGTATTACAACAAAATTAATTATTTTAAAAATATTTGTTAATTTTTTTTAAAGTTATCCAAACAAAAATTGATTTTAATTATAATTAAATATTAATTGCAATAATTTAATATTTTTATTGTATTACAACAAAATTAATTATTTTAAAAATATTTGTTAAATTTTTTTTAAAGTTATCCAAACAAAAATTGATTTTAATTATAATTAAATATTAATTGCAATAATTTAATATTTCCAATTATCTCAAACATGTCCTTCATCGTTTTCATTCGGAGTATAACATGTTTTGATTGTTGTTCGGACATTAATTCGTCTTTCCTCCTTGCCCCACCCATAAGTGGCTCAACCTTTTTCTGTCTTGTTTTAGGAAAGTATGTAGCTGTAGAAGGTACTTACGTTATCTAATTATCTATGAATATAACATTTGTGAGCTATTTTTGGAAGCATTTTTTAAAGTGTTATGTATATGTTTTTATTAATTTCAAGTTATCTTATTTATAGAATTCCAAATTACTTTTTTTTATAGAAATAGACCTTCAACCTTAGGCCCTTGGTGAGGGCCGAGTTAGAGTCAGGATTGGTTCGCTAGGTTTAAGGTGGTAAAGGTCGGTGGCCGAGGTCGGGGAACGGTGAGCTATGGTATTCGAGTTGGCAGTGTTTCGAGATATTTGACAGGTTGAGGAGGACGCTGGTAGGGTACACATGCCCCCAGTCTTGAGACAATTTGAGTATCAGGAGCGATGCTAAGACTATGAGAACAATAGCTTAAGTGGGGTAGGTGGGTTGGGCACATACGTGTCGCGCGAGGGTTGGCTCGTGGGGTTTCGTGATGTGACAGTTGATGTCTTTTTGCACGTGTTTTTAGGAATTGAAATGACACTTCAGTGGTTTTAAGCGTGTGTGAGTAGTTTCCTCTTCACATTTGAAGCATGCTTGAAATTTCTACTGCACATTTCGTGAAATTGCTCCTCTGTTGGTGGTCTATCTTCACTTGGTGATTGCGCACATTCGTCAACGACTGGTACATTGCTTCCTCCTTTTTGGGTTTTGCTTAGTCGTGTAAGATGTCTTCTTCTGAGAGTTTAGGGTTTTCTTCAGGCGAGGTTGAGAGTTCGTCGGATAGCTTGTTGGGTGGTTCCATGGTGGAGACGAAAGTGGAGGGTATGGGTAAGGGCAGTGGGACGAAGTCGTCGATAGGGTCGCTTACCCTTCTAGATGAGGCGGAGTTTGAAAGAATGTTAAAGAACTCATTTGCGGGTTTGGATGAGGACGTGTGATTGTTGGTGCCAGAGGCGAGACGACACTGCCTGACGTTGCGGTGGGTGCGCCAGGTGGGGCTGTTGGCGTTTTGGAGAAACCAAGGGACACGTCGAAGCATCGACGGAGAGTGGTGTTGTCAAATAACGATGAGTAGACTGTTCCTGCTAGGAACATGGCGAAGGGAAACAGGACGAGCAAGGGGAGGAAAAGGAATTGGAAGGTTTTGCCACCAATTATTAAGAAAGGGTTTAAGTGGGTTTCCGAGGAAGTGGAGTTGTATCCTAGTGTTATGGCAACCCAAGGGGACCTAGAAAGACTTAGAACTGAGTTGAATATATGTTCCGATTTGAACAGCCCGGATTAGGTACTGATGGAACTATGTGGGGTCAAGGAGAGGGTGTACCTTGGGGCTGCAGGGGAGGAGGCTCCATTTACGTATGTGTCGGCTGACTTTTTTTGCCACACTGAGGTCATGTTTCCTTTCACAGATTTCCAGTGTGAGGTGTTAAACAAGCTGAATGTGGCACCGATCCAGCTTCATCCCAACAACTAGGGCTTCTTGAAAGGGTTTGAGATTCGGTGCAAGGTGTTCAGGATCGTGCCTACAATGAACAAGTCCTTGTACTTCAACTAGGTGAAGGGTGGGGAGGAGTCTAAGGTGGGGTGAGTATCAATGATTGGGTGCTAGTATACGACACTGTTTACTCTGCTGAACGGATTATGGAAGAGCTTCAAGTCCAATTTTTTGAAGGTGCGTGCAAATACATGATATGCCGATCATAGTGACCTATTTTTTAAGGGGGACGGGTGTACTCATCGTTTACCATCAAAGACGTTCTCATCGATTCAAGTCTAGGCCCGAGCACCTGTTGACATCAGAGGATAGGAAGGATATTGTCGTGATTAGCCAGTTTCCATGACAAATATGTGTGAAGGTTGTTCTGAACTTCGAGTATATTGTCGATGTAGATAGTGCTTTGAGTGATAAGTGACCTGTTTTGTTTAGATGTACTTAGAAAGTGTAACAAGGTCGTTAAGGAATTGACTTCTGCTATTTCCTTTTCGCAAGCATAATGAAGGACTTCGATTTCACGGAGATGAGGGTGACTGTGTCAACGACCAAGAAGGAGAAAGGGGCCAAGGCCCTGGAGGAAATGATGCGAGGAAGGGAGGGAAGAGGAAAAATGCCCATACAGTCCCACCACCTCCAAAAAAGGCCTGGGATGACCTCCCTCGACAGGGCAGTCAGGGGCCCGAACAAGGGGGTGCATTGGTGGTAACAAGGCCTGAGGTAACGACCTCTACAGCGCCGACGGGTGCCCTAATGAGGTATGACTTAGCTTTCGTGGTGCACATTTTTAAGGGAGCTAGTTGTCTTATTTGTTATTTTTGGTTTAGGATCGTCTATGCCTTGTCGAGGACAGATGATATGCCACTTCCACAAAGAGTAGGTAGTCTGCCTCGACTATTGTAGTATCACACCTGAGGCGTTGTATTTGTGGAGCGTCGAGCTAACCTTGACACAAGTAATGCTCGACAATCGACTTCTGTCAAAGGAGGACCATGGTATGATGGAATTTGCTGGAGCCAAAGGTTCTCTCAACTCGGCCAAGGTCTTCCTCTTCTGGTCCATACGAATCATGCACTTTTATGAAAACAAAATTGTGGAGGTGGAGAAGAAAATGAAGGCACATGTCGAGGAGAGAAAGAAAATGGCAAAAGAGAGGAGGAGAATGGTCAAGAAGGCGAAGACTGCTGTTGATGTCATGATGCAAGTCCAGACTGTCCTAAAGATGGAACAAGATATGGTGATTGGCTTGGAAGTGACTGCTAATCAGCTTGAATGGGCATGTTTTCCATGACCTCTAGTTCTTCTGTGCTGGGATGACACAATCGTTCCTATATGATCATCCGCCGTTAGACTCCCTGAGAGGTGGTGGCAAGCTTGGATAGCATATTGGCTCGACTATTATCTTCCCTAGAGATGTGAGAGACGTGGGGCCGTCGAATTCTTCTAGGACCTTCCTGGTGAGAAGGAGGTATTTTTGCATCTGGGATTCCTTGGCTTGCATGGTGCCATTGATTTGTCTCGTAACTAGCTGAGAGTCTGTGTTGCATCTTATTTTGTGAACCCCAATATCCTTGGTGAGGTACAGCCCGACCAACATGGCCTCGTACTCGGCCTGGTTGTTGGTTGCTTTGAAGTCGAACTAGAGTGTCTGTTCAACCTCTTTCGGGTTTGGTAAGTGTGACGCTTGCACCGCAACCTTTGGAGTTGGAAGAGCCATCCACATGGAAAGTCCGCCACTGCCCTTTTTCGCTTCCTTCTGGTAGGATGTTTTCCTTGTCGGCTGGTGGCAGCTCCGTCATGAAATAGGCGAAAGCCTGAGATTTAATGTGACTTCGTGGTCGGTACCTTAGGTTGAATTCAGAGAGCTCAATGGATCAGGTGGTCATACGTCCCGCGAGGTTATGTCATTACAAGATTTACTTAAGCGGGTGGTTGCTTATGGTGAGTATGGTGAGACCCTGGAAATATGGGCACAACCACCGACTAAAATGGACGCGGCACATGGTTAGCTTTTCCATGGTCTTATACCGGGTTTCAAATGATTGTAAGATATGACGAGTGTAGTATACAGGGGTTTGGACCTTGTTGTTCTCTTGTGAGAGGATAGACCCGATGGCGTGGTTACTCACAGATATGTAGAGCATGAGTTCAATGTCTGGGTTGGGTCTAGAGAGGATTGGTGGCTTGGAAATGAGTTCCTTGAACTTAGTGAATATATGTTCTACTTCCTCGGTCCACTCAAACTTACCCTTGCTTTTCTTGAGGAGTTGGAACAATGGTCAACTTCTATCTGCCAACTTGAGTAAGAAACGAGCTAGGAAGGTCAACCATCCAACTAACCTCCAGACCTCCTTGGTATTGGTGGGACTTTGTAGTTGGAGGATTATTAAGCACTTGTTAGGGTTAGCCTTAATGTCTTGCTGTATCAGCATGAAACCTAGGAATTTTTCACCCTCGACTTCAAAGGTGCATTTTTCCAAATTTAAACGCATATCGTTGTGTTGGACTCGATTGAGGACCTTGTCGAGGTTAGCAGCGTGGTCTATTGCCGTGATCGACTTCACTACCATGTTGTCTACGTATGCCTCGATGATCTCCTCCATCAGGTCTGCGAAGACCCTGTCTATCAGCCGCTAATAAGTGGCACCTGCGTTATTGAGTCCGAATGACATGGCTTTGTAATAGTTGTTAGCTTGATGGATATTTTTCCTGGTCGGATGGATACATCGGTATTTGATCGTAGCCCGAGTAGGCGTCTAGGAAGCTTAGAAGTTTGTAGCCCGAGGAGTTGTCTACGAGTTTGTCAATGTTAGGGTAAGGGTATGAGTCCTTTAAAACATGCTTGGTTAAGATCGGAGTAATCGACACACATCCGTCATTTCCTGAGGCTTTCCTGACCTTGACCATGTTGGAGAGTCACATTGTGTAGCGCACATCCTGTATGAAGTCGACTTCTTTCAATTTGGTCATTTCAACCGTCGTGACCTTCTGTCGTTCCCCTCCCATCCTTTATCGCCGTTGTGACACGAGGGTGGCTTCGGTGAATGTGGACAATTTATGGCATATGAGGTTAGGATCAATGCCCGATATTTCTACTTCGCTCTAGGAAAACAGATCATCATTTGCCTTGAGAATCGATATGATGGCATTGCAAGTATCTGTGTCCATCTGGGTGCCCAGGTATGTGTTCTAACTTTCGAGTGGTCCAAGTTGAAATCGCTGGGTACCTTCTGTTGGAAGGAGTTGTTCATGCTAATTGACTTGAGGATCGAAGTCGATCTATGGTATTGGGGTGCCCAAGGCCTCTCTTGCTTCAATGTGGTGGGTTGCCTTTGGACCGCTTGGGACTTGATACGGTGTGATCTTGATATTTTTCACATAGCATTCACATGCCTCTTCATGATCAACCTTGATGGTGATTATGTCTCCCTTTGAGGAGGGGAATTTCATTGCTAGGTGTGGCGTTGACACGATGGCTCTAAGGTATTCAAAGTCGGCTGCTTGAGGAGGACGTTGTAGGACGTATCTGGATCGATTAGGATGTAGCACACGAAAAGGGTGGAGAAGTGTCATCCCTCCCCGAAGGTCGTCATCAATTCTACGTTCCCAAGGATATGGACTCGCTAACCAGTGAATCCAACAAGGAGGTCTGGATATGGCTTTATAAGGTCCTCGGAGATGTCCAATCTCTTGAAGGCGGCCTAATAGAGTATATCCGTCGAGCTACCCTGATCGATCAGGATCGTACGCACTTCCCAATTTGCTATTACTGTCGTGATCACCATGGGATCGACTTGCCTCAGGCTGCCCCTCAAAGTCATCATCATTGAAAATGATTAGGGGCAGTATTCGCTAGCTAGGGATAACTACATTGACGACCTTTAGTTGGCGCATGTGTCTTTTTTCTAGTGGAACTAGAGGGTCCTCCCCCATCAAATTCCCTAGCGATGACGTTGATTACTCCTCGGAGTTATCGAAACGAGGTAGGCTCTCGCTCATTATGATTGGGATTAGGAGGAGGGCGTGAATCTTGCATGTGTTGGCGTTGACGCCCTTCCTTTAGCGATGCTCGTCGCCTGTACTGGGGCTCAGTCGTTCCTGAATATCATTGCTTGACGAACTGGCTGAGCTCCCCTGTTGGATCAGTTCTTCTATCTTGTCCCAAAGTGCAACGTATTCCTTGGTGGTGTAGCCGTAGTTGCGGTAGTATTTGTAGTGTTTGCTTTTATCTACGCTGCTGTTCTAGGTTTCGTTAGTGGTGTGTATGTAGTGTACTTGGTTTGATGTTTGCCCTAGCATTTAAAGTCTTTCTCCTGTATCGGTCGATGTTAGACTTCTTCTTAGTCCTTCCTTGGGTGCCTGAGTTAGTCCTTTTTGTCGACGATTGGCATTGTGTCACCTTTGTTAGTTGGATGCTTTTTCCATCTTGACGTACTTGGCGGAGCTCTCCAAGAACTCTTCAAAGGTCGTCGGGTGATGCTTTACGACACTATCTGCAAATCGTCCAATTTTAGGGCGTTTATTGCGGAGTGTAGGGCTACTCCAGTTCGAGGTCTACGATTTGTGTGATCATCCTTGATAGTCGGTCTGTGAGTTTGTGAAGAGGTTTGTCAACACTTTGGAAGAGCCCAATAAGGTTGTTGGTTGTCGTCCTCTGAGGTCAACAGGCCGCATAATAGGCAGTGAACTTGTCCACTAGGGTGTCAAAGGAATCAATGGATTACCGAGGGAGCCACGACCACCAGTTAAGGGCGGTACTTGTAAGAGAGGTCGGAAACATTCTATGTAACACCGGTCCTCATTGGAGTAGAGGTTTACTTGGGTGAGAAACGCCTCTATGTGGTCGTCAGGGCTGATGGTACCTTCGTAGAATTTGATTATTAGAGGCTTCCATCTTTGGGGCAAGGGGTAGTCGAGAATCCCCTCCATGAAGGGGTGTCTCCTATTCGTTGACTGATTCTTGGTCACTAGCGGTGGTCACAAAATCCTCCAGGGCCTGAGGTGTGTTGTTTGGCACAAGGATCTCCTTCAAGTGTTTCTCTATTAGTCTCACCGTTGTGAGTCTCTCGATGGTCCTGCTGAGGTGGCAACCTCTTGTTTTGTTGTGACTACTATCATCTTTTGGACCACTCGTGGGTTGTTGGCCTCAAAAGTCTTGGATAAACGTCCTTATGGCGGCGTTTTCTTCTTTGAGCAAGAGTATGTTGGCCTTATGCTTCCTGAACATCTCCTGCATTTTCCAAATTTCTTCTAGGAAGTTAGCCTCGCTTGCATTGTTGGTAGCAAAGGGCGATGTCCCCTCGCGGTTCTGCACCATGAGGGCCTTTTTTTTTATAGAAATAGGCCTTCAATCTTGGACCCTTAGTGAGGGTCAAGTTGGAGTTGGGACCGGGTCGCTAGGTTTCAAAGTGGTAGAGGTCGGTGACTGAGGTTAGGACACAGTGACCTATAGTGTCGGAGCTGGCAGTTTTCCAAGATCTTTGACGGGTCAAGAAGGACACTAAGAGGGTATAATATCAAAATTCAATATATCATTTGTCAAATTCCTTTTGACACGTGTACTTCCTTATATAGCTAATATGCCCTTTTATATTTCAACATTTAAATATAATGCATTAATTGCTTAAATCATTAATGATACACATGCTTTGATTAATATAATTTATAGGGTTTTTTCTAACTCTGCCATAACTAAAGATAATTAATGAACATTAAATTTTGTAAAAGTATAAAATTAATTGTGTTATCAAAATGTTTTTATAAGTCAAAAAATTTTATTGAAAAAAATAATAAGGAAGTAGAAAGCACCAAAACGTCTGCCTCCTACAGAAATACAAGCTAAGTAAAGGAAATACGACCAATATCTAAACACATAATCTGGGGTTCATTGCCCATTATGTATATGACTGGGTTGACAATTGTGTTACATGACACCATTCCCACGTCAATAGTTGCACAACCTAAATTATGTCGTCCACCTCATAAGATTTATTTTTTAAGATTTTAGCATTTCTAGCCTTCCAAATTTGTCAAAATCTAGCAAACCAAATAATGGACTATGCACATCTAGTTGTTGAGGAGCAGCTAATTAGGCCTAAGAATTGATAACAATGACCTCGAAACTCATTAAGGAGAATTGTGGAAATTCCCGATCAATCACATAACTTTATCCAAACCTGGTTCGTCAAAAAGAAATAAAAAAATAGATGGTGACTTGTTTCTAATGCACCTTCGCAAAATATGCATCCGACCTCATCTTCTTGAAGAATTCCATGTTTAAGAAGATTATTCCTAGTTGGCACGCTGTCTGCTTTTTTTTTCCAATTTCCAAGTCAAAACTTGAACCTTTGAGGGAACTCCTTTCGCCCATATTTGTTTGAAAATTACATCTTTATGATAGGAACATATAGAATCCAGAATCTAGTATGCCGACAGGACTGAGTACACACCTAAGCTATCTGGATTCCAAATCCACCTATCTGGAGATCCCTCAATCAATCATACATCTTCAATTTATGGCCTAACTTCTCCAACTTCTCCTCCTCCCACACAAATAATCACCTCCTCCAGGTCCACTTCCATCGAGAATCATCAATTGCCCTTATCTCTTTCACCATAACGTTTTTGTCCATTGTAAGCTAAAAAAGCCTTAGGATATTTTTCACTAATACTTTGAACCCTAGACCATATATCGCTCCAAAACAAAACCCCACAACCGTCCTCTACTTGACGCCTAACATTTTGAGTCCACCATGTCTTTTGTCCCTGCCACCACTCTCTAAGGAATGTAAATCTACCCACCACTTAAAGCACTTGTTACCTTGTACCTCCCACTTACCTTTTGGATTTTGATACCATGCCTTCAAAATTCGAACCCATAACCTATCCTTCTTAGTATACAACCTCCACCACCATTTTCCTATTAAAGCAATATTAAACTTCTTTAAGTTCCTCACCCCTAAACCTTTCTCATCTTTTAGTTTGCACACTTTCTCCCATGACACCCAACAAACTTTCTTTCTCTCCTCTTTTCCACCCCATAAGAATTTTTTAATTAAAGATTCAAGTTTAGAAAAAATACCTTTTTGAGTCTTAAAGAACAAAAGATAGTAAATTGGCAAAGCAGATAACACAAACTTAATGAGCACAACCCTTCCTGCTATAGAAAGTGATTTATGTTCCTAGGCAGACAGACGTTTATAAACATAGTTCACCAAAGGCCACCACATCTCGCATAAAACTGGATGAGTGCTAATTGGCATGCCTAAATATTTAAAAGGCACGTTCCCCGCCTTATAATTTAACAACATTGACACCCTATCTAACTATGCGTCTGGCACATTTATTCCAAAAACTCTTGTGAAAATTCACCTTCAATCCTAAAATTAACTCAAAATGCTGCATAATGGATTTAATTGCCTGCATAGACCCTAATTCATTTGCGTGAGGAGTAAAGTTTTGTCTGCAAACTGCAAATAGGACACACAAATACTTTCTTTCCCTATAGCATAACCCTTTCACAAATTTTTGTTATATGCAGCTTGAATCATTTGGTTGAGACCCTCTATTCTACCAATCATCCTCTCCCCTTTTCCCTAAGGGGAAGTGTAGGCATATAAGAGGCCCTGTGTAGTGCTTGCATTTCTACCTCTCTCCGTATTGCATTCATCCCTACCTTTTATAGATTTAGTATTGCAATGAGAACTAAGAATGGGGACAAAGGGTCTCCCTACCTGAGTCCCCATCTAGTTGGACTCCCATTCATTAACACAGACATTAATGTCGAGCCTATGTATTCCTTCATCTAGAGCTCATCCATTTCACTCCAAACCCCATTCTTTCCATGCCATGCCACAGATAATTCTAACTAACAAAATCATAAGCTTTCTCAAAGTTCACTTTCAGGCACACAAGATCTTTCCTCCTTTTTCATGCATCATCCACTACTTCATTTATGGCTAGGACACCATCAAGGATCTATCTTCTTGCCAAAAAAGCTGATTGAGAGTCTAAAATAATAAGTTCATAACCTTTATCATCCTTAATGCTAACATTTTCACTAGGACTTTATAGATGCATCCAAGTAAAGAAATTAGGCGTTAATCCCCTATACTTTGTGGGTTGCTTCTCTTTGGTATCAGGTCTATGAATGAACTGTTTGAGCCTTTTACAAGCTGACTGTTTTTATGGAACTCCTAAAAAAGCCACAAAATCATCTTTCAATATATACCAAAATTATTTTATAAAATGAAAATTAACACCATCAGGACATGGACTTTTATTACTATCACATGCTCAAATTACCTCTCTAATCTTAACTTATGTAAAAGGCTTTTCTAGATTCTTCCTTTCCTCATCATTTAACATCTGAAATGGAATATACAGTCTTGGGCAATCCCAAATCTTTTCACAAAAATGGTTCTCAAAATGCTCCTTCACCTTCTTATTTAAAATACCCACCTCCACCACTTCATCTCCTTCAAAATTAAGAGAGATTATTTCATTGCATTTTCGTCTCTTTACTACCGACCTATGGAAAAACTTTGTATTACCATCTCCCTTTCGCAACCACTGTAATCTTGACTTCTAGTGCAATAGAGAATAGTTTCTCCCTCTCTATGTATTAAAGTTCCTTCTTGCACAATTCCTAGTTTGATGTTCCTCCTCCTGTAAACCTGTCTCTTCTTCTTTCAAGTCCAGTTCATGAATAACTACCCTTTCTTTTTCAAGATTGTCTATTTATGTCCCTAAACACCTCTTTATTCCACTCTTTAAGCTTCCCTTTTATCATTTTCCATTTTTCTTCAAGATGTACATCTTCCTGTCCATTACTTTTAAAGTGACCTATTCCTTTTAATTGTGTTATCAAATGAATTCTGATTGAGGCTCATTAATGTGTTTTTAATTTTTTTAAAGGACAAAAATGTCCATCAATATTATAAAATTTTAATTGATATTTTATTTGTATATAAAAAAACTTAAAAATTTAAATAAAATAATTTTAATGTTATTTTATTATTTTTTCATTTTATCATTACTAAAAATTATAAAATGAATTAAAAATAAAGTAATTTTTACATTTTTACTTTATATTATTAATATTTTAATATTTTTTATTTATTTTTAATTTTTAGTAACATTCAAATGAAAAAAATAATAAAAAATGTTACAAAATCTATTTTATTTTTAATTTTTAAAGTTTTTATGTTAAATAAAACATCAATCAATATTTTTATGTTTTAAATAAAATAAAAAGTATTAATAACAATTCAAATCAAAATTCATTAATAACATAATTAACTATAAAATTTTACAAGATTCTAATTAATAATGGAGGACACTAGTTATCCTAATTCTATTTGTACTCTTGAAAAACATTGAAAATTAAATGTTGTGTTGAACTTCTAAAAAAGAAATTTAAAGGTTGTGCAGTGCTTCTCAAGAGGATGCACGCTTGCTCTCTTCATAAACGTGATGAGTATCATTAAAAATTGTGTCTCGCATTTTAATTACCAATACTAATTAGATTTAATTCAATTTTTAAAATAAAAATTCAATTCTTGTACGAAGATTACAATTTCCAGCAGTTGGAGGATCGAACCAATGTAAAGGCTTAATTCCCAATGCAACAATTGCAAATATGTACTCTCTTTGTCTCTCTATCTCTCCTACACCCTATTTTTCAATTTTTTATTTAATTTTTCTAGTTTTTTTTTAAAAGCAAAACATATATTATTATATAGCATATAAAGTCAGTTGAAACAAAATGTTTCAGCTGATCAAATTTGACCATTGACCTGTTCACCTATACTCCACATAACCTACACCTCTATTTCATGTAGACACAACCTAGGGTGGAAGCACCAATCTGAAAATACACATCGTGTAGTAAAACCAAATGAGTATAACAACCATTTTCACGAGATAAACTTTATCGACATTAACATGTCCATTGATTCCCACTCGGCCCCCTGAAAAATAATAGCATTCCTAGACAGCCAGATACAGCAACATACCGCAATCCAAAACACATACCTGCATTAATATCTGATTAATATCTGCCGGAGAAATAACTGATTAATATCTGCCGGAAGTGGGGACTGGCCTCCCACCCAACAAATTACCTCATACCACAGCCTTTGGATCTTTGAGCATTGTAGGAAGAGATGATTGTTGGTCTCTGACTCATTCTTGCAGAACACACAAACAGGGCTAAGTACCGATGGATGTACTCCTCTCCTTAGCAGGTTATCAACAGTGGGAGTTTACCCCTCAGTAGCCTCCATGCGAACAGCAGCACCTTAGATGGTAACCTCTCCTCCCACAATCTGCATACATCCTGAGGTTCCACAAAATTCATTCCTAGCTCAGTGGGTCCTTCCGTCAACACCTTATAGCCTTGTGCCACCGAATATCCCCCCTGCCACTTGACACCCACCCCCACTCGTCTGGAGCCGGATCCGCCAAACCAACCTCACTCAAGAGCTCCTGTAGCAGCTGCTCCTCCCAAACAAACAACTCCCTACGCCATAACCACATCCATGATAAAGATGGAGCTGCGGAGACACATTTGTCTTTAATAGTGATACCCTTATCCTCTGCTAAGGCGTACAGTCTAGGAAAAAGTGCGCTGAGTGCCATACCTCCAATCCACTCTGCTCCCAAAATATAGTATCCACTCCAGACCTCACTATCCTGTTTATCCTAACTTGAAACCAATGAGGCACTACCGCATTTGATCCATCAATGCTCCATATGTCTTTCCACCATTGCGAGGTGTGATTAAACGCTGCAGGCCTCTCCATATATGTATGTGTTTCTCCATACCTACACCTCAGCAGCGGGCCCCAGATCGCCTTTCCAGCTGATAATATCCTCCATCTCCACTTAGCCAACAAACTCAGATTAAAATTCTCCAAACACTTCACCCCTAACCCTCCTTCTTCCTTTGACCGAAAAACTTTTTCCCAACTTAACCATGCAATTTTTGAATGACTCTCATTTCCACCCCATAAGAATGTCCTCTGCAGCCGCTTCAGAACCTTCAATACTGACTTGGGAGCCTTATAAAAGGAAAAAAAATACAAGGGATAAAAACTAATACTGAATTGAGTAGCACCAATCTCCCTGCGAAAGACATATTACGTGCCTTCCAACCTGACAATCTTTTGTTAAAATGCTCAATTACTGGCTTCCAGACTTGTTCCTTCCTAGGGTTCACCCCCAGTGGCACTCCCAAGAATTTGAACGGCAAAGTACCCACATTACAATTTAGCATGGAGCTAGCAGCAAGCGTGAATGATTCAGACACATTTAAGCTATAAAAGCTACTCTTGCTGAAATTTACCTTCAACCCTGACGTCATTTCAAAACCCCTTAACATTACCTTCAGATGCCACACCGTTTGCAGATCCGCTTCTCCCATCATAATGACATCATCTGCATACTGTAACACTGAATATCGCGCATCGTCAGCTACCTTGATCTCTTTGTACAAACCTTTGTGGATGGTTGACCTAAACAAGGCTGTTAAGGCCTCTGCCACCATCAAAAACAAAAAAGGGGATAGCGGGTCCCCCTGTTTCAGCCCTCTTCCTGGTTTAAACTCTGATGTCGGGCACCCATTAACTAATATCGACACATAAGTATTCCGAACTATGACATTCATCCACCGCCTCCATCTACTTCCAAAACCCATCCTAACCATCATATAATCTAGAAAATTCCAATTGACTGAATCGTAAGCCTTCTCAAAATCAACCTTGAACAAAAAACACGGACTTCGCCTCCTTTTAGCCCAATCCAGGAGCTCATTTGCCACCACAACTCCATCCAGAATCGATTGTCCAGACAAGAAGGCCGTCTGAGAGGACGATATCAGGGCCTTCAACACTTTCTTCAACCTCAAAGACAGTAGCTTCGAAATAATCTTATGCACACTTGATATTAAAGAAATGGGCCTATACTGATTTAACCTTCAAGGTGTAGCCACCTTTGGAATGAGCGTAATGAAAGAAGAACTTACCCCCCTCGGTAATATTCCCGATTCATAGAACTCCTGTACTGCCTTCACCACATCAGACCCAATTACTTCCCAACTGGCTTTGTAAAAATTCATCCCAAAACCATCAGGTCCTGGACTTTTGCCTCGCTCACATGCCCATACTGCCGCCTTGATCTCCTCCTCTGAGAACCGCTCCTCCAAAAATTGGTTCTGCTGGACTGATAGTTGAGAGAAGGAAACTCCATCCATTATAGGTCTATCCCACCATGTTTCCCGGAACACATTAGAGAAATGATCAAATACTCTGGCTCGAATGTCAGACACAGTCTCCAACCATCCCTCCTCTGATTGAATTGCAAGAATAGAATTTGCATGACATCGCGACTTAAAGCAATTATGGAAGTACTTGGTATTGTTATCTCCATTTAGAGCCCATCGTACCCTAGACTTCTGTAGCAAAGCATCTTCCAACATCCTTGCCCTGCCCCAATATTCTGCCATAAGTTCCTGCCTCACTGTATTATTCAGCTGCACCCCTTCCAGTAACTTTTGATCATCCACTTCCATCTCCTGAACCTTGTCTGCCAAAAAGATGTCATCCTTTTTCCACACTTCCTCAGATCACTATTTTATATGACCTTTAATATGCTTTAGCTTCCTTGCCAACTGATACATCTTCCACCCAGCACACTGCGTTGAATTCCACTTTGCTTTTATCAAATCTCCAAAGGAAATGTCTTCCAACCAGTAATAAAAAAACTTGAATGGCTTTGGCCCCCAATTTTGCTTGTTATCTCTTGTACTAATCCAACAATGATCCGAGAATTCACTAGTTCCTATCCTCTGTGCAGTAATTCCCCATTCCTCCATCAGTGTCGGTGAGAATAGGAACCTATCCAGTCTGCTTGCTGACTGGCCGTCTGGTGAGATCCATGTCACTCCTTCCCCAATAACTGGAAGGTCTACCAGCCCCATTTGCTGAATGAAGAAATTGAACTCCTCCATCTCCATTGCTGAATGATACGCTGATCTTCCTATCACTTCCCTTCTCCCTCTGACCACATTAAAGTCGCCAGCCACTACCCAGTTCACATGCGGAAGACCCCTGCTAGTCATCATTAGATCCTTCCAGACCTTTCTTTTGCCCTCCAACGAGCACGGAGCGTACACGTTGACAACACAATTTACCTTATTTGTATTACCTCCTCTAAACGCCACACCTATGAACCCCTGACCTTGGATTTGCCACACTGCCTCCAATAAACCTTTCCTCCATATTGTGACATAACCCCCACTCAGTCCTGTTGATGGTAGTACCCTCCATTCACACTCGTCATTCCCCCACACCTCCTTTATTTCCCACTCCTTCAGATTAGACTTTGTCTCCTGTAAAAGACATATATCAATTTTATCTCTTACAACCATTCTCTTAATGCGCCTCCTCTTCACCCTTTCCCTAAAACCCCTCACATTTAATGACATTATCTTCATCTAAACTATCCTTTGTTCCCTTCTCTCCATCTTTTCCTTTTCCGCCTTGTCTCTTTCCTCCATTCTTGCAAGTTCTGCTAAATACACTTCCTGAGTTTGCTTCCCAGATATACCTATCTCCTTCATTGCTAACCAAATTCTTGCCATCTCATTACCGCCTTCATCTTTGTCTTGGATTGCTTGATTCAGACCCTCCTTTTGGTAATACATTGGTAGCTCACTGCCATCCACACTATGCCTGTGAACCTGTCTCCAGATGTTCACCATCCTCCTTTTCCCGTGCTCTTCCCAGAACCGTTCTTCCTCTCCTACATACTCCCACTGTTTAATTGTACACCTTTGTGGCGCTTGAATCCGACTTGGTTTCCCCAGTTTCATTATTATGTGTATGCATTACCCCTTTGTCAATTTTCGGTTCACCATCAGTTTTTTTGAATTCTCCGAGTAACCTTATTTCTGGCGAGTTCATCCTTTCCTGCGGCTCCGAAGACAACACCACCAGTTTATGCCTCCGTTCAGTACCACAACCACTCCTACCATTCCCTATACTCCACATATTTTGGCTGCCCACTGCGGACTGATGATGCTGTGTTTCCTCGGCTTCTCCTTCATCCATGGCATCACGGATGGGCCCTTCGTATTGGTCACTGCCGAAAAAACACTCCGGACCGTTTGTTTTTGTAACAATTGGGCCGTCTCTGTTCGCCGCCCAAAATTCTCTTCCGGAACGAGACCCAGGCGCAACCACCAGGCCCAGCCCAACACGGGACTCCTCCAGCCGTGGATCAGACGGGCCCGCTTCCAGATTCTTCTCCCATTGGTCACTGCGCCGTCCAGAAATATCCTCACCTTGCTTTCCACGTGGCGGGCTCTTACTTGCGCTGGAAAAAGCGCAGCAGATGTCATTATGGTGCTGCAGAGTTTGCGTGCTACAGTCAGCTTCTTCTCCCTCCTTCCCCTTTCTCGTGCCTGAGGCTGCGAAATCATCTCCGTCTCTTTGTCCTTCATTTCCTTTCTCAAGCCTGACTGGTTGAGCCCAGAAGCTGCTGCCCTGTCCCCTCCCCACTCTGGCGCTCAAGGCTTGCCATTTTCGTCCCTGTTTCATGACCGGTGACTGCTTTCCCAGACCTTCTTTTGTCGTCTGCATCGAAACCGAGTACACCTAATCTGTCAGTCGTTGACTCTGGTTGATAGGCTCCCTCGTGTTTCCCACCAAGTTCCTCCGGCAGGACCGCCTTCCACCGCCCGCCGAAAAGCTCCTCCTTCAGCATCGCCAGACGATTTCCGGCTACGAAAGATTCGTCAAACTCTCCTTCCCCCTGGCATAAGCTCATCTCGGAGCCCGACCTTGTGTACTGCCCTAGATTCAATCCATCTTTCCATTCTTCTCCCTCCTCCGTCACCTTAATATGGAACAGCCGGTCATCTATGGCTACCTTCACCACTTCCTGTACCGGCTCAAGAGCCTTGCGTGAGATAAGTACGCGTGCTACATCAAACCTTTCCTTCCTGGCCGTCCCCCTCGCCTACTCTTACCATCTCGCCGTAAGGCGCCACTAGAGTCTGAAAGAACCTTTCCCCCCATACATGCGGCGGGATGCCATAACAACACAGCCATACCCGTCTCTCCGTATCTACAAGACCCGGCTCCCACCTAGTTATCATCTGAAACCACGTTTGTACCCATTCATATCTTCCTTCGACCACTTTCTGCAATGTTCCCGACTCCCCTTCCTCCAACAGAACCTTGTTTCCTCCCATTGGTGTGGCTTTGACGTCGTATATTCCCTGCTCGGCCAGAACTTGCTGTGCCCTGAAAGCTGTTCCTTTGCATACCACTTCTCCAACATAAGCTGCTTCCAACCTCCTCACCGCCTTTTCGTCTGCTTTAAAGGTGATAACCATCTTTGCTTCTCCCCCCCTCATGTCCCCTTTGGTCTGGGTACAAGCCTTGTTCTGAGTATAAGCTTGGGTCCGCCTTCCTTTGTTCTGATTATCCCTCTCCGCAGATAAGCCAGTAACCTTTGCATACGACTGCATAAGACTCCCATTTTGATCCCGTATCACCAGTCCTTTTGGATATGTCTGCACTTGTCTCAGCTTCCCTAGCCCCTTCGGCTCCATGGCATCCCCATTCACCTTTTTTGTCATTGTTAATTCAAATCTCGGCCTATTCACCCATAGCTTCTCATTGCCAATAAAAATACTGTCCAATGTAATCCCTAATAGGTGATCGTCCCTCACCTCCAGAAACCTCACAAACCCAAAACGCCTCCCCTTTTTATCCACTTTTTTTGGTATATAAACCTCCTTCACCACCCCGTATCTCCTGAAAATCTCCCACATGTCTCTCGCCTGATAGTTATCAGGGAAGTGGGTGAAGAAAAACGAGGTTAGTTCTTCCACGCCTGGTTCCATTGTGCCATTTTGAATTTGTCTTCCTCTCTGTTCCTGTCCATTCCTGCTACCATACAATCCTTTCCTCCTTCTCCGAACCTCTCTCTAACCGAACTCATCCATTTGATACTATATTTTACTAACTTGAGCGTGGAAAGCATGGTGATTCTACAGAGAGAAGTTTCCAATGTTGTCATGAATTAATTTTTCTAGTTTGTCAATCACGGTTGATTGATTGAGGATTATTGCTGTTGTTGTGGCTGCAATGGGACCATGAGATGAATGTTTTTTCTTTTCTTTTTTTTTTCTTCTAGACATTTTTAATATTTTAAAAAAAAAATCATTTCAAGTTTTCAATATTGATGTTGTTAACATTGCAATTCTTTATGCTAAGGTTAGATATTGAAAGTGTATTAAAGGTAAATTGTTCTATTCCTCCTTTTGTTTTTCTTATCTGTTTCTTCTCTTTGTACTTTCCTTAAGGATAGATTTGCAAGTTCACAAATATTATGTTTTTGCGATGATTTTGGGAGTTATGAGAGGAATTCAAAGATAAAAAAGAGCCCTGGAAGAACAAAGGTAAAAAAATATAATTTATATGTTGATTTTCATTGTTGATTATTAAATAATTTTGTTTTGTTGGCTTTCGTCTTTCTTTATGGATTCTCCACACTATTTTAACTGCAATGTGTTGTCAACTAGTTTTTTCAAGTTCGTTGTATTTTTCCGCTTTTCTTCGTCATTTTTATGTGCAATATTTTTGTTGTGAGCCTATGTTGGTTTATGAATTTTGACATGTGATGAGCTTGCAACGTGGTGAATAATTTATGGAGAAGGCTTTCCTCTCCACATTGTTGTAAATACATTGTAGCTCCCAATCATTACATTGATAATATTTTTTATTTGTAAGTAAGTGCTTTCATATCACGGGGTTGAAATTTGTAAAGGTACAATTGTAGGTCTTGCAGATAAAATTATTGTTATTGATACTCTATTCCTTCCCGTTGTTTATCTTTTTTTTTTTTTTTCATTATAGTTTTCTTATTTGATTTTTTGTCTAATTTTTTTATCTAGGTTATAAGTTTTTACGATACAAGGAGAATGTATAAAGGGTCTCAAAAAAATTGTTGTGATTTCTTAAATATAATACCTTTCTCTATATTTTACTTTTGTATAATTCTTCTTTTTTTTTTCATTGAATATAGTGGAGATTTCTCACACGAAATGGACTGAGATATATGTCAAACTGAATGATGGATGACATTTCACAAAGAGATTACTTTCTTGATCATGTAACTCTTTTTAAGGTTTGTTATGATGCAAAAAATTTTTACACTCTCCTTGACCTTTCTCCTTGAGATTCCAAACATCATGAAATGGATGATGGAGGAAAAAAAAGTGGAGGTAGGGCGTCACTCTCAAAGAGAGATAAGGCAAAGTGTTTAAGTTTACCACAAGGGAATAAACCCTTAATAAAAACCAACTAGGAAGAGGTTCCTCAGGAGAAAGGATCCTCAAGATCTTTTGCTAAGATTGTGCTCACAAAGAGATTATTTTCATTCAATTCAAAAGTCAAATTTACAATGAGGGGGAATGAGTATATATAGCCTCAAGGGAGAGCTTGGACACACTTTTCTAGGCAATGTGGGATTTGAGTGAGGCATCTAAGTTCACCCATGGGTGCAATTAGCATCTCCTAAATTGAATGGATTAGCCCAAAATCATGTCTTGACTTATGCACCCATTCTAAGCTTACTTCTCCTTTTTAACTAAAGACACTTATACCTTCTAAACTAAAAAGAATATGACCAAATATACATGGCCTTAAAGGAATTAAAAATGTGCTCTTATTTACCTAATTAAAATAAAATATTTATAAGCTAAAAATAAAGACTATGACTTCCAATCTTCAATGAGCTTTCATCTATGTCATGCCTTCCTTGAATCCTCCTAGCCATGATGCATGTTAGGTGAGATTGCATCATGTTATCTTAACTTTCTTTCTGTCATGTAGTTGTTCAATCAGAATTATTTTGGATCATAACAAAGAAATAAAAATTTTATAATTGAGTGCATTACTTTGACTTGTTGTTAGGGTAAATTTCTATATTTTGGATTATAATTACTGTTTTTTATTGTTGTTAGGGTAAATTTTAATGTTAAAAATAATTTATTTATGTTTTGATTTTTATTTTGTATTATTAAAAACATTTTGCAAAACTATAGTATAAACGAATCTTTTAATTTTTATATTTACTTTACAGATAAATAAACAAAAAAAATTATTATAGTTTAATAAATAATTTTTATAAATATAAAAATATGATATTTTTGTGGCATTGTTTAAGAATTCAGAGTGAATTATTGGATTGAAGACATTGAATGCTTGTAAGGTACTTAAATTAAAAATAGTAAAAGTAAGTGCTGTGAACAATTAAGTGGGACTTTTTTAATGTTCTTATGAGTTGTTGCATTGAAGATGCCCTTAAAACATCTCCATTGGGTTGCTTATTAAACTTTGTGCGATTTAGACACTATTGCTTAGTTTAGAAAAATATATGCACTGACTTGTTACATGCGAAAGATAAAATTATAAAACGGTTTCTTTATGGTACATGTGTTACATAAAAACATTTTAACAATTATTAAAATATAAATTTCAATATATTTATTATGTTAGATGATGACTATACTAAGAAAATATAAATTTGAATATAAATTTCAATATATTTATTATGATAGAGGATGACTATACTAAGAAATATTAATTGTGATTTTAACACAAATTTACTTTTATTTTTAATTTTGATTTTTTTATTTTTATTTTTTACTGCGGTGATAATTGTGGTGGTGGCACGTGGTGGTGGTAATGACAGTTGTGATGCTAGTGGTGTTGGTGGTTGTGGTGGTGTTAACAGTGGTGAAAGTCATGGATATAAAAGAAAACATTAGTGAAAAATATAAGGTTAATAGTGAAAGTAAATTAGTGTTAAAAATAACATTTAATATTTTTTAAATATAGTGATTCTTTCACATAATAAATACATTTAAATTTACATTAAAAATCATATTTTAATAATTGTTAATATATATATATATATATAAAGAGAGAGACAAGAAAATGGTTACGGTGAGAAATGAGAAAACATAATAATAACCATAGGATTTTAATAAACGGTTCAGATTTAATTGTTAATCAAACAAGCTCACGTGGTTCTCTCATACACAAACTTCTCTGAAAAACTAAATATTTTTCTGTTGTTTTTCATTTATTTTTTTTATCAATCATCGTCATCACCACTGTAAACCCCCACTATTGCTACCGTCACCACCATTGCTACCACCACCCCCATCATACGTCGTTGACACTACTGCTACCATCGTTAATATTACCACCTCCTAGGGTCATGGTCCCTCCCCAAATTTAAAATAAAATAAATTATATATAAAAATTAATTTAAAATAAAATAAATTATATATAAAAATTAATGTTAATTATTATCTAAGAGTAAAATAAAAATCTTATAAGTAACATGATTGATAAAAAAAATAAATGAAGAATAACATACAAATATTTAGTTTCTGAGAGAAGTTTGGAGATAATCATGTGAGTTTGTTTAATTAAATCTGAACCATTTGTTGAAATCCTATAGTTATTATTATATTTTCTAATTTTTCACCGTAACTCTTTTTCTCACTTGAGTTGTCCTCTATATATATATATATATATATATATATATATATATTACCACGTATGAATCATTATGTGCATTAATGAGTGATGAAAATTTTTTGTCCCATACTCCGATTTGTGTCCCTATCCCTCTCTCTAACTAAAATTTATCATGTCATTTAATGAGACATATTTTATTTTTTAATAATAATTTTTTTATCTTTGTATAAATCATTATATGAAGTGAACAATTGGAAACATGTAATTTCCATCTTTAATGGAGAGGTTGTTGAACTATGAGCATCTAATGTTTCTTTAGTATCTAACATTTGTTTTTAAGGATACAAGTGTGGGTTGATAAAAACATTAATACTTTTTTTGTAAGTATAAAAGATAATAACAACAAACATCCTTAATATAATTGGAAACATTTTCACTGAGATAATCCACGGTGCTAATTGTTATTTTAATTATATAATTGTTAATATATAATTTTTTATGTTATCAAACGATATCGTTATTGACAGTGTTACGACATTACATCCATTGAAAAAAATAAGCATTAACTAATCATATACAATAAACAACACATGTACTTTAATTTATTATTGATTCATTAAAGAAAAAAAAGTTTGAAACATTCTTATTCTCATTGTCTCTATCTTTTTTATCTTCCTATTGATAACCTTAATTTAAAACACATGTTATCAAAATAGAGTCTCATAATTTGTTAGTTATATATCATTTAACAACTTTTTATTAATAGAAAGGACCATTTTCAAAAAATAAAATAAAAAAAACATTTCAAAAACAACTAAAATCAAAACAAAAAATGTTGAGACTAAAAAATTAATTAAGCCATTTAATTAATAAATTATTGATAAGATAGACAATACAACATTTTTATTGGGATATATTTAAGCACCTAAAGTATGATTTGCCTAATTTCAAATATTGAAGGCTTACAAAGTATATAAATTGAAAAGAGTAAAAAGTTAACTATAAATACATGGGTTTCATTTAAATATTTAAAGTTAGAGTGTTTTAATGGAGATACTTATGAGCCAATAACATAAGAACTATTTTCTTTTAGAATGAGAATAACAAAAATATCCACACTTGCCGGTAGTTTTTGAATTTGTTTTGATTTTGACATATTACATATTTTGATCAGATTCAAGTATTACTTGATTCTTTGACGGGTGATTATAAGTATGAGTAAGTAGTTATTGATCTCATATCTGCTTCTTTATAACTATTTTTAATTGTCTATTTAATTAAAAATTTAATTTTTAATTTTAGTTTATAATTTCTTATAATTTATATTTTTTATTAATATTTAGTTTATTTAATAATAAATAAATAAATATAAATTTTAAAAACATAATATAACAGATTATTTGTAAATATACTTAAATCTAAAAATACCCTATCAAAATAGATTCGAGAGAAACTCTCTCTTTTATACTCAAACTTAAATCTGACACGTTTGTTTTGAATAAAGATGGAAAGGGTTAAATCTATACTTCTCCTTTGCTGCCAACCTAAAGGTTCTAAACAAAAATCACGACAAAATAGATTTAGTAAGAAACGATTTTTTTTTTTCTTTGTAGTTGGAAACGACGACATCACAACCTTATTTTTATTTTTCTTTAATTGATTCTACTAATTCTTAGTTATTGAAAATTAAAATTTTAAACAAATTAATATTGGTGATTTTTAAAATTATCAGAAATCATTTTTAAAAAATTTAACCGCCACATAGTTATTTTAAGAGATTTATTATTAGTGGGATCGAAAATAAAATAAAAACTTATTAATAAAATATAAAAAAGTTATCAAGGAGTAAATTTTTTATAAATTTATTAGAAACTAAATACTTATTTTTGGCTTTTTAAAATGAAGGGACAATAATGTTGTTTGTTTCTAGGGTGTTTATTGGTTTTGGTCAATAAATTTGTTTGGTTTGGTTTTTAAATTTGAGTTGGTTTTTAAATTTGATTGGATGTGAATCCGACTCAAATTGATTAGTCATGATTTTTACATTTCAAAATTCTGACCCATTTCGAATCAACCTAAAAGTATATATATAATATTTATTTTATATTTTCAAATTAGTAAATTTAGTAACTTATTTTGTTTAGGGTTTCACATCTCAAAACTCTGACCCGACCTTATTATATTTTATATTTTTAAGTTAGTAAATTTATTTTATACTTTAAATTTATACAATTTGTTGTTTGTATTGTATTGTGTTGTTTTAATAGTTTAATTGACTAATTTAGTACAAACTTATGTATGTTTTTTGTCCCTAAAGTTTCACCAAAAATCAATTTTGGTCCTTGAAATTAAAAAATATTGTTTTAGTCCCCGAGATTAATTATTTTTTGTATTAACATTGTTCGTTTATAAGGTTTCGACATATTTGCCTTTGTCGAATGTGAAATTGAAGATGGAGCGGGTTAGAATTAAGGAGAAAAGTGATTCACGAATATAAAAATGTGTTCTCTATCAACAATTTCTTAACGATTTTACTTGGAGAATAGAGACTAAAAGTAAATCAGGGACTAAAAAAATATTTTTGAATTTGAAGGACTAAAAATGATTTTTTGTGAAACTTTGGGGGTAAAGAACTTATTTAAACCTTTAGTATATATGAAACACCTTATATTTTGTTATAAAATTATGAATTTAATATACTAATAAATTCAGCTGGTTTCAAGTATAAAATGATTAAATTTTTTTTAAATTTTTTTTTTTCTGAAATCGAACTGAACCAACCCAATTATTATTGGTTCGGGTCAGGAAAAAAAATTCCAAAAAATCGAACAACTTAACTCAATTAAAATTAATTTTTCAGTTTTCCTTTTCTCCTAAAATCAAACCAATTGAAATTAAAATTTTAAACAAATTAATATCGATGATTTTTAAAATTATCAGAAATCGTTTTTAAAATTTTAGCCGCTACAGTTATTTTAAGAGATTTATTACTAGTGGGATCGAAAATAAAATAAAAAATTATTAATAAAATATAAAAATGTTATCAAGGAGTAAATTTTTATAAATTTATTAGAAACTAAAAACTTATTTTTGGCTTTTTAAAAGGAAGGGACGTTCGTGCGGAGGGGACGACATTGTTTGTTTCCTTCACGTTATTGAGATTTTAGAGTGAGTTGAGAGCAGCCAAAAGCAAAATATTGTAGTCTGCCACCCAAGTCCTGACTGTCTGAGAGACTTAGACTCAGTACGTACTGTGTTTTAATAAATAGTGGAGAGAGAATGTGTGATGGATAATAATTAACACACTCACACTAGCGTGCTTCCAACCGATGTTGCAAAAGGGATAGGATCTGTGATCTGTCACTACAATAATACCATGTTCTTTTATTCACGTAACTTTATTATTCTATCAATAGTATACGTTTTATCATATATTTTATTTTAAGTTTAATAGGTATGTACTCATATGGTAAAATAGTTGTTCTTTAACATTAAATAACAAGTGTTAAGAAGAGATCTAGGAGATGGATTAATTTACGTTTCATAGAGGGGCAGGAGGTGGGACAAGGAGAGGGATGGTCTCATCATATTATTGCATATGGGAAATAGAAGTAAAATAATGTTTTGGAGGGACAAGTGGTTAGAGAGATAAAGCCTTACTGATTAATATTCTAGGCTTTTTGAGCTAGCAGTTATTAAGAACACTTGAATGAAGGAGATGTGGGAGAATAATGAGTCTAAGTGAAGATGAAATTGGAGGAGAAATTTATTTGTCTGGGAAGAGGAGTTAGTAGAGGAGTTAGATAACAACTCAAATCTGTTTATTTCACTTAGGGGTCTCAAGATGAATGCATATGGATAACATATGGAACATGAAAGTACTCAATAAACTTAGCTTACAAGATTTTGAATTTGAAGGGATCCCATGCCAAAGATGAATTCTACAAATATTTGTGGTTAAAAGGGGAAGTAGTAGTTAGCTTGGAGATCTGAAGCAGGCTGATTGCCAACGAGGAGCAACCTTTAGAAAAGAGGAGTCTTAACAGGAGAAAGTGAATGATGTGTGTTTTGTAGTGAGTATAAGGAAACATGTCAACACTTATTTATGAGTTGTCAATTCTGAAATTAGGTTTGGTGTCGCTTATGTGCTTGGCGAGGAATATCCATGACCCTTCATATAACAGTACACAACCATTATAGTCAGTTTTTGAGCCTAATTAATGGTTCAAAATCTTTGAGCCAAACTTGGTCCTTTATTTGGTTTGTGGGAATCTAACATATTTGAAAAGCAAGAAATGATAGGATTTTCAGAGTCAAAAAGACCAAGATGTTGAAGAGATTGTTCAAACTGTTCAATTGAAAACGTGGAAATAGTGTCATGCTTTAAAGCTGTCTACATATTCTTTTCCTGAAAAGGTGATGAACCCTATGCTTTCGATTTTCTAAACTTTATTGTGTAGGGTATTTTTTTTGTTTGGCATGTTATTCTGAACCTGTGTAAATTGTTAGAGCAACACTTCTTGTGATACTACTTAATTTTGCTTTCTTTAATAATATTCGTTTGGCTTACAAAAAAAACGCACAAGTGTTCATTTATATGACTTCTAAAGTATTAATTGGTAAAATCAATAATTTTACTATAAATAAATGGTTGTCATTGAATGTTAATGTAAAACCTTTTACACTGATAGTACAAATCCTTTCTCTTTTTTTTTATTATTATCTATTTTGTATATTAAAAATATATGTATAAATATAACTTTTACAACAATAAATAAAAAAAATAAAAATGGTAATAAAAATTAAAATAGACAAAAGACTCATAAAATATATAGCCAGATAAGAAGCATGATGTAAGTCATGTAATATAGGGTAGGGGTGTTTACTATCTCAGTTGGTTTAGTTTTGAAAGTAAAAAAAAATAAAATTAAACTCATTAATTTTGATTAGTCTAGGTTAATTTGAATTGCTAATTATTTTTTCTAATTCGAACCAAATCAAACCAATAATAATTGGGTTGGTTTTGTTTGGATCTGTAACACCACAAAATTTGTAATTTTGAATAATAAGATTTCAAAAAAATAAAGATATGGACAAGATAGGGTTTGGAGAGAATTGGATTTGATGGATAAAGGAATGTGTGAGTTCGACAACAATCTCAGTACCTCTAAATGGAATCCTTACAGATGAGTTTAGGGTTGGTTGGGGCCTTAGGCAAATGATCCTTTATCACCATTCTTGTTTCTTATTGCAGTCGAGGGTTAAAGTCAAATGCTTCAGGCTATAGTGGATAAAGATTTGTGGAAAGGTTATGTCATTAAGAGGGATGAGATTGGTGTCTTGCATTTACAATTTGCAAACGACACACTTTTATTAGCTCATATGGACTGGGAGTTTCTTGCAGTGATGAAAGCAGTTCTACTCAATTTTAGGTAAGTCTATGGGCTCAAGGTTAGCTTTCATAAAGTTAGGTACTCGGGGTGAATGTGACCAATTTGGCAAAAGTATCGAACCTTTTAAATTGTAAGGTGTGAGCCATCCTCTTCAAGTATTTGAATCTTAGTTGGGGCAAGTGGAAGTGGAGGATGATATTGGAATGTAATAGTTTATGGGTGAAAATATTGAAATCCAAGTATGAAGGGGCAAAAGGGGTGTGGGAGAGGAAGGGTAGTTAGTGCTCTCAATAGTGGTCAGATTTGGCTTCTATTGAAGCAACGAGAGGGGAGCAGACATGGTGATAGTCTAGTCAAGTTAGTTGGTGTATTGAGGGTGGGAGGGACATTGTCTTTTGGAAGGATAACTAGTTAGGATGTTAGAGCCTTCAACATGAATTTTGCAGATTGTATAGGCTAGCGCTAAATAGGAACGAATATGTGAGAATCTGTGGGATAAAGAAGATTAGAGGTGGAAATGGGGATGAAGAAAATGATATTTGCATGGGAGGCAGAGTTGTTGGAGGAATTGAGGATTACTAGCATATGGGCTTCAAGATAAATGGATTTCGAAAGCAAAAAATATGTAGTCTACACTGTTTCATTGACATACGAAGTGTTGGCAACAAGTCCACAAAAGTAGTAGGATGATTTCTTTCAAAGAATTTGGGTGAAAGGTGTACCCCCTAACAAGGGATGGCAACGGGCAGGGTGGGGGCAGGTTTGACCCTCCTCGTCTTCGGAAAGTGTGGCATGGGAGCAAGGGTGGAGATGGTTATAAAGGATGTGAGTATGAAATTTTAATCCTCATCTTTATCCCCGTCGAGTATATTCAGGTTCGAGTATACCCGCAGGTACCGTGTTATATTATTTTATCATTTAAATTTAAATTTACTTATAGTTTATTAAATAAATTATATGTTAAGTTATTAATTATATTTTAGTTTTAATGATTTACAGGTGTGTGGATTTGTACACATACGTGTGAATTAAACATACAAGTATAAAATTTTATTTAGCATAGAAGCGAGACAAGGGTGGAAGCAGGGACGGGGACCAAAAACATGGGTTTTCCCCATCAAAATCAGGACGAGGACAGGGCAGTACCTATGGGGGCGGGTATGATTACTATCCCTACCCCCAACGTTCAAGTTCTAGCCTGATGATTGGATGCTGATAAACTACCTACCTTGTACAATGAGATGCCATTGTATGAATTATGAGCTCATATATTTTTTATGAATCTACCTTGTACAATATCTAGTTTTAGAACTGAAAATTAAGTGACATCAAGTAATAACGAGAATCATTATGTTGTGCTCCTGAGTTTGTATGTATTTATTGATTGTGTTATTAGAAAAATAGGTTCCTTTCTATGTGAATGACAAATGATTAGTGATTTATTATAATTCTATTTTATAAGTATAAATAAATATTATTTTTTAAATTGTGAGTATCATGGTTGATTATTATGGTTATTGTGTCCGGTGAGAATAAACATTATTTGTGAACTTTCTTTTTAAATTTATTATATTCATTGAGATTATATCCCATTAAAGTGTTATTTTCAAATAGCAAAGATAAGGTCACGATGGACAATGAGATATACAAACTTATTTTCTTTATGTATTTTATCTTATTTGAAAATTAATTGTATAAAGTATTACTTTAGATAAACAAATTTGTGTTATTATCCAAATTTGTTAGTACTCACCTAAGGTTTATATATATATATATATATATATATATATATATATATATATATATATATATATATCAATTATTGATGTACAACATTATAAAGTTTTATTTCAACATAATTAAGGTACTATTGAAAATCTATTTGTTTCTAAAAAAATATCTTTTGAATGAAACATTTATTTACAATTTGTTAAGATAATGTTATCTAACAAAGAGTGTTACATGATAAAAAAATTAAGATTAAATTATGTGGTCAATGGTTGCTCTGTTCCTTGAAAGGACAATAAGTAATATGTAATAACAAGTTTTAAAGACTTTTCAAATCATTGAGAGACAACAAAATTTGACCATTCTAAACAATTCCATGTTTTATTAAATAAACATGTTGATAGTATAGACATGTAAGACTCAGACCCTTCTAAACAAAGAAGACAAATGCTTATTGAAACAAAGTAGAAAAAAGTTGGGTAAGAAGATGACTAGCATTGCTACAATGGAGAGAGTGAGACACGAGAGAGTTCAATGGCTATGTTTGTGGGGTTTGTGTGAGCCTGTGAGTGTTGAGAGTTTAGAGTGGAATAATGAGTCTAAGAGTGAGACTTGTGAGTAGAAAGTAAGATGAGTCAAAAGTTTAAGAGCCTAAATGACAGTGTCTCACAAAGGCAAGATATTAACAATTTTTAACTTTAATATATATATATATATATATATATATATATATATATATATATATATAAAGAGAGAGAGCAACTCAGATGAGAAAAATGGTTACAGTGAGAAATGAGAAAACATAATAATAACCAATAAACAGTGCAAATTGAGTTGTTAATTAAACAAACTCACGTGGTTCTCTCACAGAGAGACCTCTCCCACAAATGCCACCACCGCCCCTATCGTCTTCCTCACATCTTGGATGAAGCTCATGTTCGATTTTTTTTTCCATATTTCTTGTCTTTGTTACTCATTTACCTTCTTTTAGTTAGCTTAACAGTAAGTGTAACATCCTTCTTTACAATAACAACCCATAGTATAATAAGTAAATAATTATTGAAAATAACCAAACTTTTGGAATAATAATTCAAAAATATCTCATAGTATTACAATAAGGTGAATAAAATATGGATCTTTATAAAATATAATTTTCAAATGTAGACGTCTCTAAAACAAATGTAAAAGATAATTGAAATAACGACAAATATGTTCATTCTAAATGAAGAAAAAAAAAATCTAAGCTAGAGACTAAGTTTTCATGCCTCCTTAACCTCTACAACTTCTTCCTCTTTTGACTCTGAAAATAACACTTTAATGATATGAAAATCCCAACGAATAAAACGGGTTCCAAAAGAGTTCGCAAACAACATTGTTCTTAGTATTGGACCTTGTTAACAAAAGAAAGAGAAATGAAAGAGTAGCATATTCCGTAATTTCATAAAATAAAGGAAACTCAACAAAAGTAAAGAATGCTTAAAAATAGGAAAGAAAGATGTGAAAATGAAAAAAAATTTACGTGAATGTATAAATAACACATGCAGTCAATATATTTAATATATTCCAACATTGATAAGAAAAGAAAGGGGAGATAGAAAAAAATATTTATAAAATAATATTTTTATTCTCCAGTTGTATTTAGGTTGTGAGGAGTGTTTGTAAACACCTTATACTTTCTCCTTATATTATTAATATATATGCATAAATTAGAAGACCTCTATTATTAACTGTTATTATTTCGCATTTATATTGTTTCGTGCAAATATGCTTATAAGAAATTTTGCATAATTTCTCTAACACTGGTATTAGAGCCAATTGTTATTATTATAATAACAGTTCAAAGAGAGTCTGATTTAAGTGGGAGCAATGACTGCAAATGAAGGAAAAGTGAGAATTGGAGAAGTTCGACAATGTGAACTTTGGCTTTTGGAAAATGCATATCGAAGATTATCTCTATTAGAAAAAATTGTATCAAACTTTTTCAGGACACAAACCAAAGGGAATGAAGGATGAAGATTGGGCTCTTCTCGAAAGATAAGCCCTTGGAGTTATTTGATTGACATTATCCTACAACATTGCATTCAACATTGCCAAAGAAAATACCATTATGGGTTTTATGCAAGCTCTTGCTAATATGTATGAAAAACTGTCAGCCTCCAAGAAAGTTTATTTCATGAGGCAGTTATTTAATTTCTAGATGACAGAAGATGCATTGATAACACAACATCTCAATGAACTCAATATAGTTACAACCCAATTAAGTTCTATTGGAATTGAATTTGATAAAGAAGTACAAACATTGATACTTTTTTCTTCTTTATGAGAAAGTTGGAATGCTACTTCTACAGTAGTGAATAGATCTTCAAGAGGAAATAAGTTGAAATTCAACAATGTACGTGATCTGATTCTTGGTGAAGAGATTCGACAGAGAGAGTCAGGTGAATCTTCAACCTCTTCAATTTTGCATAGAGAGTTAAGAGGAAGAAATTTAACCAGAGGAAGTGAATGTGGTAAACCCAATGAGGTCCAATAAATCATAGTTTCGTAACTCAAAGACAATTGAGTATTGGAATTGTAGAAAGACCGAGCACTATAAAAATTAGTGCAAAAGTGCATTGAAGAATTAAGAGGTGAAGGTGTAGGCAAATGTTTCTTCTATGTTGGGAGGAGATGATGCATTGATTTGTTACTTAGAGAACAAGGAAGAGTCTTGGGTGTTAGAGTCTAGAGCATCTTTTCATGCCACTTCACAGAAAGAATTTTTTTAGTGGAATGTCCCTGGAAACCTTGGTAAAGTTTACCTTCATAATGAGCAATCTTCTGAGATTGTGAGCAAATGAGTAGTGAAGATTACGTTAAATGGGTCTGTATAAGAATTGAAAAATGTTAGACATATTCTTGACTTAACAAAGAACTTAATCTTAATAGGTTAGTTGGCCGGTGAGGGCTACGCAACAGTTTTCCATGGAAATCATTGGAAGATTTCAAAAGGTGCAATGACAATTGCTCATGGTAAAAAGAGTGGTATTGATGTATGCTCTCCAAGCAAGGGCTCTATCACTAGGATCATTACTAGGAGAGTAGAAGAAGACATGGCTAGAGTAGAGGGAGGAAGATTTCACCTCCATATGACCATCAAGTTATGCAAGCCATGATTTATTTACTTCTAATTTTTCTTTTAGGAACCTAGGATTTTATTTTGGGCATGTATTAGTCCATTTAATTTTCTAGGAGGTGTCTTAGTAATAAAAAGGGGCAAGACTAGCTTTTGGGCCTTTATTTAGGAAATAAGGGGGTAGTTTGATAACTACACCTTCTTTTCCTAAATAAAACCCAAAACTAATAAAGGAGTAATCTTAGCCCTTTGGATGAGGTAGCTTGGTCACCAATTCTCATCTAAAGGAGGGGATTGATTGGACTTTGGGCTTCAATCCTCCTCCCTTGGATGACTCATTTTAATCCTAGCCCTTCCTTTCCTTCTTGACTTGTCCAAGAGGTTAGATCCCTCTATAAAAAGGTGCTCCTTTACACTCTTGTATTTTTTACACTTTATTGAATGGAAAAACCTTAAGTTGGCCAAAATTCTCTTAGTGGTCACCCTTCTCTCTTTGAGAATTCCTTAGGTTTTTATCAAGGGTTCTATCCCTCTTGGCAAACTTTCCCTCTTAGGCTTATCTTACCTTAAGTGACGCCTAAAACCACCTCACTTCTTACCTCTCTACAAACCATTTCGCCAAAGAAGAAAACCTCTAGAAAAAGATCAAGGAAGGTATGCATCAGGTACTCTTTACGAGATTCTAGGAGCATGTCATTTAATTGTAGTTTCAACCAATGAAAATCTCAATCTATGGCATAAGAGGTTAGGGTGTATGAGTGAGAAAGGGATGAAAATCATGCACTCAAAAGATAAACTACCAGGTCTTAGTCTGTAGAAATTGCCATGCGTGAAAATTGTATACTTGGAAAGCAGAAACGAGTTAACTTTTAGAAAAGTGGAAGAACCCCAAAGAAAGAGAGACTTGAGCTTGTTCACTCTGATGTTTGGGGTCCAACGAGACATCCATTGGTGGGAAGCAATACTTCGTGACTTTTATTGATGATCACTCTAGGAAGGTATGTGTATACTTTCTGAAACATAAGTTTGAAGTGTTTGAGGTTTTCAAGATTTGGAAAGCCATGGTAGAAAATGAGACATGATTGAAATAAAAAGGCTTAGAATTGACAATGGTGGTGAATATATAAACAAAAATTTTAGAAGTTTTGCTATGAGCATGAGATCATAATGCAAAAGACCGTGCCAGGTACACCTTAATAAAATGGTGTAGTTGAACGTTTGAATTGAAAATTGACTGAAAGAGCCAAAAGTTTGCGTTTGTAGTCAGGCTTATGAAACCAATTCTAGGCAGAAATAGTCAAGATAGCAACTTACTTAATCAACCGAGGTCTGTCAGTACCATTGGAGCAAAAAATGGCAGAAGAGGTATGGAGTGGAAAGGAGGTAAACCTCTCACATTTTAGAGTTTTTGGTTGTGTTTCATATGTGCACATTAGTGATCAAGGCAGGAATAAACTTGATCCTAAATCAAAGAAGTTGCACTTCCATCGGTTATGGTGATTATGAGTTTGGCTACTTCCTATGGGATAATGAAAACAAAAAGATGATTCGTATTATAGATGTGATCTTTAATGAGAGAGTGGTGTACAAGGACAAGGATAACACATACACTAGCAACTTAGAACAAAGTGGGACAGTGTATGCAAAGGTGGATACTGTCCCAGAAACCCCTCTAATTGAGGCTCCTCACCCTAAGGAATAAATTGAAAATAATGATGATGAACAACTTGACACACCAAAACCTTTTACTCAAGCTCTTTTTTTGAGAAGATCTTCTCAACCTCATGTGCCTAATAGGAAATATTTGAATTATATATTGTTAACTGATGAAGGGGAGCTTGAAAACTATGAGGAAACATGTCAAACTATAGATGTTAGTAAGTGGGAGTTTGCCATGAAAGATGATATGAAGCCTTTATTATCCAATTATACATAGGAACTAGCAAAGTTACCTATTGGGAAGAAGACACTTCACAACAAATGGGTATATCAGGTAAAGGAGGATCATGATGGCTCCAAGAGATACAAAGTTTGATTAGTTGTCAAAGGATTTTAGCAAAATGAAGGAGTTGACTACAATGAAATCTTTGCTCCAGTTATGAAGCTTAATACTATTAAGCTTGTCTTAAGTATTGTTGCTAGTGGAGAGTTTTACCTTGAGCAATTAAATGTGAAAAATACATTTCTTTATGGAGATTTAGATGGGAGATTGAAGGTTTCTCAGAAGAAGGGAAAAAGAATATGGTGTGTAGATTAAAGAAAAACTTGTATGGCTTGAAACAAGCTCCAAGACAATAGTACAAGAAGTTTGAAAGCTTCATGCACAAGGAAGGTTTTCCAAAAGTGCAATGCTGATCAATATTGTTTTTGCAAGAGATATAAGTCCAATTATATCATTTTGCTACTTTATGTCGATGATGTGTTAGTAGCTGGTTTAGAAATGGATAAGATCAGAAACTTAAAGCAACAATTGTCAAAAACATTTGACATGAAGGACTTGCGTCCTACAAAAAGGATCCTTAGAATGCAAATCACCAGAGATAAGCAAAAAAGTATTATGCAGTTATTTCAGACAAAGTACATCAATCATGTTTTGCAGAGATTCAAGATGGGAGATGCCAAAATGGTTAGCACATCTTTGGCTAGTAATTTTCGCTTATCTATGGAATAGTCCCCTCAGATAGAGGAGGAAAAAGAGTTCATGGCTAAGATTCCATATGTTTTAGCCATTAGAAGTTTGATGTACGCGATGGTTTGTACGAGGCCAATCATTGGCCATGTAGTGGAAGTTGTTAACAAGTTTATGTGAAATCCAAGTAAAACTCATTGGGAAGTAGTTAACTGAATTTTAAGGTACTTACGAGGCACTACATGTTTGTACTTTAGTAAAAGAGAGTTAAAAGTACAAAGCTACATAGATGCAGACTTTAGAGGAGAAATTGATCATTGAAGAAGTAACACTGGTTACATTTTCATTATTGGTACTATAATTGTTAGTTGAATGTCATAGATACAAAAGATTATTGCTTTATCCACTATAGAGGTTGAGTATGTAGCAGTAACAGAAGTCAGTAAAGAATTGATATGACTTTAGGGATTGTTAACAAATTTGGGAGTCATCCAAGAGAGGAGTGTTTTATACAATGATAGTCAAAGTGCTATACATCTAGCAGAGAATTCAACATTTCATTCTAGAACAAAACATATTAGTCTCTATTATCACTTTATTAGATCTTTGCTTGAAGATCAGGTGTTAACATTAAGAAAGGTTTTAGGAAGTAAGAATCAAGCAGACATGTTGACAAAGGTTGTAACCATTGACAAATTGAAGTTTGCTCAACTTCAGTTAGCTTGCTTGAATAACAAACAAGATAAGGATGTTGCTTGAACGAGGTGTGAAGACAAATTGAAATTAGTTTTCAAGTGGAAAATTGTTTAACCTTTCCTACTTAAGAAAAAAAAAATGAAAGGAATAGCGTATTCCTTCATTTCGTAAAATAAGGGAAACTCAACAAAAGTAAAGAATGCTTAAAAATAATAAAAGCAAAATGTTAGAATGAAAAAGTTATGTGCATGTATAAGCCATACATGCAATCAATGTATTTAATATATTCCAACATTGAGGAGAAAAGAGAGACGGGAGAAAATAATATTTATAAAATAAATTTTTATTCTCCAGTTGTATTTGGGTTGTGAGGAGTGTTTGCAAACATCTTAGATGTTCTCCTTTTATTATAGATATATATGCATAAATTAGAAAGATCTTTATTATTCATTGTTATTATTTCGCATTTATATTATTTCATGCAAATCTGATTATAAGAAATTCTATGTAATTTCACTACACTTAGCCAGTGCGAAATCCAGAAAATTCATCCATGACATTGGCAATAAATAAAAAAGAATGTTTTTTTTACATAAATTATGATTTAATTCATATAATTTCTAGTAATAACGTCAACACGATAAAAATAGTTTTCAATTTAACATCGTCATGCATACACACAATCCACAAAAATATAGTGATACTCATGATCACTGACTCCCACTCTTCGGTTCCCAAAACTAGGTTTTTCAATATATTTGTAAAAAAGTTTATAAGCTCATATTCCATATAATGATGTCTCATCGCCTTCTTTATGTTATTATGGAAGTATTCCAAATTTCTTCCATATCTCATATGGAAGTATCTAAAACTTTTTCTCCATACTAAATGAAGGTATCTCTATCCAGATTGAGACATTATAAATTCCCCATTATAAATGGGGTATCTCAAACAAGACAATTCTAAAGTAAATTTAGAAAACACTATGCTTATCAATTGAAATTATTAACCTCACGGTGTCCATATTATTAATTTA
The DNA here is from genome assembly GCA_037954015.1 of Psophocarpus tetragonolobus. Classification (NCBI taxonomy): domain Eukaryota; kingdom Viridiplantae; phylum Streptophyta; class Magnoliopsida; order Fabales; family Fabaceae; genus Psophocarpus; species Psophocarpus tetragonolobus. The sequence continues at coordinate 18,866,265 of CM075688.1, read as the reverse complement.
AAAAAAAAACAAACATGGATTAAGAGGTATTGCATAATATTTGTAAAGGGAGAATGTGCGATAATTACGAAAGCATAGCAAATGCATTAACTTTAACAGCGCGTCAACGAATTACCTTGTGTAGTAATCGTGAAGGGACCCTTAATATTTTATATACACATACACACATGAAAATCATAAAAATATCACAGGGAAGCCAAATTTGTGAAGCATCTAAGAATATACATGAACTAATTTTAACTTTTTCCATTAATTATAATCGCTGGCTGACATGCTATTTTTTTTTCATTTAGCAATTAATCAAAAATCCAATTCACGTAGCCTCAAATCACATCTCAAAATTCTGCTTTGAAGTATTAATTCTTACGCAATTATAAGCATTAGCAAAATATATTTATAGTATTGTCTAATACAAAATAATTAACCGTAAATTTTCTTAAATAGCATTAAAAAGTTATATCATTCAAGAAATATATCATGGAGGTTAAAAAAAGTTGTTTTACTCACCAGTTGAAGCAAAATCCCACAATTTTAATTTGTTTTCTTTTCCTCTTGTCTTCCTCTTTCTTGATCTTTGAATAGTTAACTAAGCTATAATTCTCTTAGGGAATTACTTAACCATGTATAATAGTTTAAGGTTTATTTTCTCCTCTTTATCCTTTCCTTTTTTTTTATAAAAAGATTAGTTTTTATGATTTAAATTCAATATGATATCAAATCTTTACTTATTTTATCTTATTCTGTTTTAAAAGAAATATTACCTTAATCTTGTTATTCAAAATATTTCTTATAGTTTAATCTTTTAATATTTTTTAACAACCTAATATTCTCTTTAACTGAATGATTATTCAAATATTTATATTTTGAATTTTGGGAAGTTATAATAAGAAAGAGGGGTTTCCCCTTGATGTGCCACCCCATGCTAACCCGATATGCCAAATACACGACCTTTGTAGGACACGAGAAGTACTATTTACAAATGTCTTTGGTGAAACAAATCAACTTATTGATGCATTAGTTAAGCATATTATAAACTTAGATGGACAATAAACCATATATGATGACATTGACTCTCTTCTCTCATCTCAACAAGTCCAACGCTATCGAGGAACTCCTCCACCCAGTACGAGTGATGGTGGTGGTGATGCTACCACCGCACCCACCATCGTCACCATCACAACACCATCATCGGTACCACCATCACCGTTGTTGGCGGTGGCAGTACCAATAATGGTGGTGGTGGGGTGGAGTGGGGGTGATGACAACCTTGCAGATAATTCCATGGAAGTGACGAAAGAGCGACACATTATGCGTTTTGTGGGAGAGATATCTGTGTGTGAGTTTGTTTAATTAAAACTCAATCTGAACCATTTATTGAATTCCTTATCATTATGTTTTTTCATTTGTTACCCTAACAGTTTTTCTTACTTAGTTGTCCTCTCCCATATATATATATATATATATATATATATATTAATTGATTTGGTTTGGATTAGATTTTTACTCAAAGAATTTTGTTATGAGTTTAATTATGAAAAATTTAAATATTTAGTTTTACATTATGGATGGATGTTGTTGTTACCAAAATGAGCTCAAACACTATTCTCGAACAAGCTGACTAAGATGCCCTTGACTTTCTTATCCAAAATGGGGGAGAGCCTACAAACAAGGACTCTGACGATCAAGTAAGAAAGTGTTCAGATTGTTTTATGAGCAAAGAGAAAATATTTCAATCATAGATCCTCGACGCATACCTCAGTACCAACTATTTAAAGTGCATATATAAGTTTTTACCTGATAGGTATAACCTGTGTTGAGAAGGATATTACTTTTGTCTTCTATATATTGCCTTTATCTAGTAGATATATTGTTTTTTTTCTTCAGCTTTATTGGACACAGTGATAATATGAATCTTTTAATGTTAATTTCTTATTAGGGTTAATCAATTTACCATTATGGTTTTGTAGGTTTCGGGAAGGTCGAGCCTTAATATCTTTTTCATGTTTTGTTTCGTTACTTACAATGCTTCGTGATTATTTGTATTTTGGCAATGAAAAAATTTAAAATTCTTCCAAACTTTGGAAGTTCCGATATCTAAAATCCTCAATGCCTTTTATGTTTTTAGTGGGAGGGGGTATTTTGGTGTCATTTCACTACCATAAATTCCCCTACCCGTACACTTGCCCTTAGGCTTGACTCTTAGTGATAAAGTAAGAGTGAAGCCTAAGATGAATTTCAAACTTCGCCTAATTCATACGTTGTTTTTAGGTTGAACTAGTAGTAGACAAAATGAAGAAAGAAGGGAAATGAGGGTTTCAAGTTAAGAAACATTTTTTTTTCTCGCCAAGAGTTTTTGAGGGTGTGGAATGCAAAAGCCCTAGGTTGTAAATTGTAGCGGAAATGAAGATGAACAACTGGATGATCTAAGCTGTTAATTTGAGGGGTTTGAATGATGGTGATGACATGGTGATTTTTGGGGCATTGTGTTGATAAAATGGGGAGAAGAGGGACGGCTCAACCACACTTTGCCATTTTCTTCTCCTACCTTGCCGAAAAGTCAAATCTCCTTGAGTCCTTGTTCTTCTTTAGAGTCAAGTACATCCTATATCTCATTGTTTGTTATTTCGTCCATGTCTTCTTCTTCTTCTTTTTCCAAAAGGCCCTCTAGGTGTTCATTAGGTAGGTGTGGTTCATCCAAAGCCACTGCATTAGGCTAAGGCAGCAATGCTAAATCTGTTGCTGTTCAGGAGATGCAAATAGGAACTCCTGAGACTAGTGAGGGGGGATCTTTGGATCCGAAGTCTCTTCCCATTGGAAGGCCTTAATTTTGGCAAAAGTTTCAATCCAGCATAAATTCAAAGGGAATCTAAATAAGGATTACCCACCAATTCTTGACTCAAATTATGAGTGGGTAGATGATGAAGTAGTGACCTTTGTTTCTTGCTATGACAATGGGATGTTGTTAACTCACTTCATCAATAAACACAAGGTGTGTCATTTTGGCGAAATTGAAGAATTCCTCTTCCTTAATCGGCGATGCATGTATTTTTTGTTTGCAAAGCCTACTTTTGTATTCTTAGGTCGGTCTGAAGAGGACAAATAAGATTGTTTTTACGTTCATGATTGTATGTTTTTGGTTTTCCATATAAGTCTTCCATTTGATGACTTTGTGATGGGGGGTTTTACGAGTGTTGAACTGGACCCTTATTTAATTGCATCCAAATGCCTGAGGCTACATCCAAGCTTTCCAAGCCTTATGTCTGTTTACCCACACTAAGGCTACCCCGAGTTTATTTCTTAGTTATTTTAGTACTCGACCTCATGAGAGATATAAGTAGGCCTCTCTATGTCAAAGAGCTTCCAACCTTTTCTTTATTACCTGCACCATTTCCTTTAGGGGGTTTGAAACTGGGTTCTTTAAGGTGATGATTAAGCTTGAGGTGGGCCAAAATCATTTTTATGATCGAATGTGGGCTATTTATTTCCATTCTATTGGGAGCAGGTGTTGAGGAGGTACACTAATTTTGCTAATGAGTTGCTTACTACTGAGGAGAAGGCCGAAGCTGCCTATATGGACTCCCTGCCACGCTTTCTTCTAGTGGGGAAGCTTCTTAAGCTCTATGAGTATACTACTACTTTTGTGGATTTAGAGGGTGAGTATGATGTGATGAGATGTTAATACCAATGTGATTATGCTTTTGGAACAAGTATAATCAAATGGATAGAGGAAAAACAACTTATTTTCGTAAGCTTTGCAGAACTCAAGCATCGTCAGGAGAGGTCATGATCCTAACGATGCACGTAGAAAAAGAATCGACACCGAGGTCTCCTCCATGAGATGTTATGTTCCCTATCTCGGATTTTGAAAAGAAAAAAAAAAGAACAAGAGAATGGGAAAGGAGTGGATTGAGAGAAAAAAAAAAGAGAAGAAAAGAAAAAAGGAAAAAAGGTCCTCCTCCAGCAAGTCAAAGAAGGAGAAAAAGAGAAACTAATCCTCCCTTGGACACCACCATCAGTACCGCCATTCTGCCTCGAACCTTTTTTTACAAAGGTCTCAATTTGTTGGCTTCGACAAGTAGGTTCGGTGACTCTATTTTCGAAGAGGGGTGCTAAGTCTTAGATGAAATGAAGTTGTCTCTCAAATAGCAGAATTATTGCGAATTGTAAGTGCAACTGTAGGTGCTAGGCAAGCACATGTTTGCAGATGAGTTGGTGGCAGCAAAACAACGTCAAAAGAAGGTTGAAAATGCGTTTTTGACGCTTTTAGATAAGTTAAAGAACTTATAAGAGAGCGTGAAGTCAATGATCTCGGTCAAGGCTCATGAAGAGGCCTTAAAGGAAAAGGAAACACTACTGATTAAGAAGGTGAAGGCTTTAGAGGAAAGAGAGGAACAATTGGAGAAGGCTCGTGATCAGATAAGGAGCTTGAGGGCCTTGTGCAAGCAAGGTAAGAAAACCTGTGAAGGTTATTGGCTAACTAGAGATGAGGCTTTTGAAGAATTTGCTGCCTACAAAAGACAGACGGAGAAGGACATGTTGAAGAACATTTTGTTGGTTTTAGGCGGGTAGTTTACCAAACATGTCTCTTCTGCACTATTCTGGAAGGTTTTTGACTTTTCAGAAGATTATGATGCTTTTGGGGGTAGTACAAGAATCTTGACCATATCCCCGATGACTTATTGTCGGATAGTGAATCTCCTGAGCTGTCATAGGAAGCAAACACTCAGGCCGAAGAGACCACCTATGTTGATGGAACCGAAGAGGTTGGTAGACAAAGTGATGATGACGAAGCTGCCTCTTAGGAAAATTTGTTTCTTTTGTTCTAGCTTTTTCTTTTGTTAAGGCCCTATTTTTCTATAGGCCGAAATATAGATTATATTATCTTTAATACCTTTTTGCTTTTTCTGAATTGGTGTATGTATTTAATGATTAATGTATATAAATGTTGCACTTGTTGTTGATCTCAAATTTACTAGTCTTCCATTTTATAATGCGATTAATGTCTAACCGAATTGTGAGAGTGAAATGTTCTTTCAAATGCTACCTGAGTTGAATGGTTATAATTCAGAAGGGTACTTGTTATGCACTGCTTGAACTGAATTGTGTGATTCAGGAGGGTGCATGTGAATGTTATTTTTTATTCATGTTTGAATAAGTGATATTGTACTGCCTTAGCTGAAAATGTGAATTTTCGGGAGGATATGTATTAACAATGTAGAAGCATAATATAGAGCTAAAAAGTTCTTCTTTTATAAATAGGTGGGAAGCCTCGTTAAAAACCTTTTCAGAAAAACTCTCAGTGTAAAAGGAAAAACCGAACAAAGAAAACAATGCCCAAAAAGAAGTAAATTCTCTTTTAACTGTAGTACATCTTAAGATGCGTAGAGTTCCAAGTTCTAGGAGTCAATTTTCCAAATAACTCTTCTAATTTATATTCTCTATTGTCTAAGTCTTGATGAACTCAAAATGGTCCATCCCAGTTAGAAGCTAGTTTCCCTTTGTGCTTCTCTAGTTGCTCTCCATACTAAGAAACGTAGGAGGAAACTCTTTGGTCGTACTTTTGAATTAAAACGTCGTGACATTGTTTGCTAGCCTTTGCTATGACTACGACTTGGTCTCTTAATTCTTCAACACGATCCAATTCATTCCAAAGTGTCTCGTTATTGCTTTCTTTATGAAAATGTTGTCTTTGGAAAAAGGGTTCTCCCACCTCAATAGGTAACATAATATCTGTTCCAAGGTTAGTTGAAAATGAGTCTCTTGTGTGAAGGTTTGAAGAGTGTATCGATATGCCTATAAGACTTCGGGTAACTGGTCAGCCCATCCTCCTTTGGCACCTTCAAGTCTCTTTTTGAGTTCTATTAGAATTACCTTATTAGCTACTTCAACCTGCCCGTTTGTTTGGGGATGCTTGGCCGAAGTCACTTTATGTTTAATTCTACATCCTTCCAAGAAAGCATTGAATTTTTTCTCCATGAACTAAAGGCCATTTTTTGTGATGATTGAAGGAGGAATGTCAAATCGTGTTACTATGTTTTCCCATAAAAACCTTTGTATGATTTAGGCCAAAATGGTGCTCAAAGGTTCAAATTATATCCATTTGGTGAAGTAATCTACAACTACCAAAGGGAATTTGCACTGTTGTTGAGCTATGAGGAAGGGGCCGAGGATGTCCATTCCCCATGTACGAAAAGGGCCATGGAGCCACTGCTACCTTTAATTGATCAGTTAATAGGTGAATTAAATTTACGTGCTTCTAACACTGTATACATTTCTTGACAAATCCGGAACAATCTCTATTCAACGTAGGCCAATAATATTCGACCCTAAGAAGAAGGTTGCCATTGATTTGGCTACTGAATGAAAGCCACAAATGTCTTGATGAATTTCTCTAAGAACATAATCTGGCTCTTCACAATTTAAGCATTTCAAGAGTAGGGCCAAAAAGCCCTTTTTATAAAGCTCCCCGATGACTATGGTAAATTGTGATGCTTTTGTTCTCAACTTCTTAGCTTCTGTTGGACTCGTAGGAGTTGTTCCATTTTTTATGTAATAAAGGATTTCGATACGCCAATCTCGACTAGGAGATGAGACCGAGCATATAGAGATACTAGGAAGAGGTAACTTTTGTTCCAGAAAGGTGCGTAATTGTCCTGTTTGTCGGGAACTAGCAAGCTTGGCCAATTGATATTCCCTTACATTCTGCTCTCTTGGTGTATGACCCACTTCCACTTCTTCAAATTTTTATTTTGCATTGAAAAATGCATGATAGTATTATTGCAACTTGGAATCATTCACCTAAAAAGAGCCATTTATCTGCTCGATCACAATCTTTGAATCTGTAAGGCATTTGACTCGAGTTTCCCCCATGTCTTTGGCTGGCTTGAGCCTTGCTAATAAAGCCTCATATTCAACCAGGTTATTGGAGGCCTTAAAGCCAAACCTTAGGGATTGCTCGATGGCAATGTCGTTAGGACCTTCCAATATAATACCTGCACCACTTCCTTCATTATTGGACGCTCCATCAATGAAAAGATTGAGTGTTTGGCACTAATAGAACTCATTCAGGAAATCAACTAGGCATTGAGCCTTGATTGGTTCTCTTGGTTCATATTTAATATCAAAACCAGACAATTCTATAGACCATGCTACCATTCTACCTGTCAGCTCTGACTTTGTCTATATTTTGGAAATTGGGCAATCCAATTTTACTACCATTGTGTGACTCTGAAAGTAAGGCTGAAGTCTTCGAGCTAAGTTAACTACAGCCAGTGCTACTTTTTCTACCAACTGATATCTCGTATCAGCGTCTTAAGGCATTTAATTGATATAGTAATTGGTTGTTGTCCTTATATTGTATCTTGAACCATAACTCTGATAATGGCTTCCTCAGAAACCTAAAGATAAAGAAATAATAGTTTACCAGGATCAGGTTTCATTAAGATGGGAGGATATCAATAATTTCTTTAGGTTCATGAAGGATTTTTCACATTCATTAATTCATGCAAAATTTTTGTTTTTTTTAGGAGTGCAATTATCGGTTTTTCCCTTTCAGCAGTTCTAAGAAGAAATCGGGCAAGTGAGGCTACCCATTAACCTATGTGCTTCATTTATATTCATTGGACTCCTCATATTCAGTATTGCTTGGAACTTGTTTGGATTGGCTTCTATGCCTCTGTTACTTAGCTTAAAGCCGAGAAACTTCCTGCCTTGTACTCCAAAAACACATTTTTCTAGATGAAGCTTTATTGAATATTTTTTAAGCGTAGACAAAATATCTTGGAGGTCCTTTGCATGCTCTTTCGGGTCCGCTGACTTGACCAATAATAAACCTCTAAGTTCTTGCCATTTTGCTTGCAAAAAACTGTTTCCATCAACCTCTGATAAGTTGCTCCTGTATTCTTAAGTCCAAAATACACCACTTTGTAACAATAATTAGAAGATTCAGTAATGAATTTTTTTTTGCCTTCATCTTATGGATGCATTTAGTTTTGATTATAACTCAAGTACGCATCCAAAAAACTTAACAAACGGTGTATGGATGCTCCATCTACTAGCTTGTCTATGCTTGGAAGGAGGTAAGCATCTTTCAGACAAGCCTTGTTTAGATTCGTGTAATCAGTGCACATCCACATTTACCATTTTGCTTTCGGACCATGACCACATTGGGTAACCATGTGGTATATCAGACTTCTTAGATAAAATCAACATTCACAAGCTTAACTACCTCTTCTTGGGCAACTTTTGCTTTTTCGTCTCCCGTTTTTCTCTCTTTGTTTTGCTCTTAAATTAATTTTATGGTACTAAACACATTTATAGGCATGGTAGTTCTATTGTATGTTTAGATAGGCTTGAGAATGTGTTTGTGACGGTTTTGGATAAATTACATAAACTAGGTTGTGCTGGAAAAGCTTCAAAGTGGAATTTTAGGCAAAGTAATCGATTACTTAAAATGGTAATCAATTACCTTTCGAGAATTTTGAGTTTTGCCATTATTGCTTTCTTTGGTAATCGATCAGTTGAAAACAGTAATCGATTATTCTAGAGAACAAACACTTTGGATTAGTTTTGAGTAAGATATTAGGTAATCAAGTGGGTAAACGATTACCTTGACTCAAAACTGATATAAAAGCATTTTGAAAACTGATTTTAACAACTTTTGAAAGATCAATTAAGTGTTTGCTTCTCTTGTATGATTTATAGAATTCTCTCTAAGATTCATACCCATTTTTTTATAGTTTGAAGGTGCTTCAATTTCAAGATTCAAGGAAGAGAATCCATTGAGTTATGATATTTCTCCTTGGGTATTCTTCACTTCAGGTGATATTTTTCTATACCTTTCTTTGTATTTTTTGCACAAGGTTGACAATCTTTTAAGGTGTTCTTGAGATTGCTGGGAAATCTTGCAGCGGGATTTTGCAAGTGAGGCGTTGTGAGTTGCAGGTGTCACAGTTTAGTAAACTCTTATGAGGTGCAAGAGGAAGCCTCTTTTGTGTGTGGTCTAAATATTTCTAGGATTAAAATATGTATGTGTGGTGTGCATGTATGAGATTTTATTGGAAAGCAGATTAGCTGAACGCTGAGTCTGTAAATTGGATGTAGGTCAAGTTGATCGAACTAGTATAAATCATTATGAAAATTCTTTCTTCCTTACACTCTTTAAATTTAAGTTTTATTGAATTCTTGGAGTATCACTAACTGGGTTTTTGTAGTTGTAACTGTTCTATCAAGTTTTCTTGTAGTAGATCTAATTCTTTCTTATCATTTACTTGATATTAGATTTGGATTCTAACCTAAGATTTGTAGGTTTGAGTTTTCACTCTTTCTACCCTTTCTTTTTTATTATGAATAACTTGTTAAAGCATTCTTGCTATGTTTTCTTCAATTACTCTTGAAAAACCCATTTTTGAAAAACAAGGTAGATTTTGGAAATTTCTAAAAGGGGACATTTTTTAACTACTCTGATACAATTGAATAGAAAAAAGTTTTGAAAAATATTTTTTGTGAATCTATTCAATCCTCTCCTTTCTAGATACCCTCTAGGACTAACAAAATTTAGTATATAAATCAATACAACTTCTTGTTGAGACTTTCTCTCTTAAGAATACTATTAATGGTTGATTGTAAGGAATCACCTAGTCTTCAGACAATCGAAAGTCTTTAAAAGTCTTCGAATACAAAACATCAGTTGAACTTCCCTTGTCTACTAATGTTTTTCGAACAATACAGTTGGCAATTTCCACATTAATCACCATGGGATCATCTTGCTCAAGATCAACAACTTGAAAATCATCATCTGTGAAGGTGATGTTTGGAATTTTTTACCAAACATATGGAGCAACCGAATTTACAGACTAAATTGTCCATGTGTGTCTTTTCCTAGTTGAAGAGGTAGATTCACCTCTGGCAAAAGTTCTTCCTATTGTGTTGATGAATTTTTTACTGTCACTGCGATGCTCATTTTTTCTCTCTCTCGATTTACTATGACTTCGACTTCTATGTCTGTCTTTTCTTGAACGATTGTCATCTCGGTATTTCAGAACGAGAATAATCTCTTCGATAATAGTCTTGCTTTGTTGGTTGGGATTTATTGTCTGCCTTGTAAACAAATCTTATAGGTTCCCTTGCTTGCTTAAGTCTTCAATTTTATCGTGTATGGTCGTGCACTCCTCAATTGAATGCTCCTTGTTTCTATGATATTTGTAGTACTTGTTGGTGTCTACCCTTGGGGGCATATGTGCTTTCTTCGACATGACCTGTAATTTTACTAATAAGGCCTGCTCTAAGACTCGAGTTCTAGTTGTGTTAAGAGGAGTGTATTGAGTGTACCTGGGTCTTTTTAGCGGTCTATTCGTATACTAGTCCTTCTTTTTCCATGGCTTTTATCTCTATCTTTTTGGGAACTTCCTAGCATTTTGGACTGAGCTTTTCTCTAGAAAACAGTTAATTCTTCTACTTCAATAAAGGTTGTTGACCTCCTTCTGAGTTCACACATATCTAGTAGCGAATTCTCCCGGTTGAAGATTAATCATAAAGGTGTGAAGGGCGACATCTGGTGGAAGGATTTTTATGGCCAAAACAATTTGTCCGAAATGGTCTATATAGGCTCGCAAGGGCTCATTTTTTTTTTGCTTGATAGTGCCAAAGCCACTGCTGTGAATCTACTTGGTCGGGATGTGGCAAACTAGGTTCCAAATCTCACGGACAGTGTTTGGAAATTGTCAATCGAACTTGGTGGAAGTTGGATGAACCAGTTTAAAGTTTGCCCTCTAAGTGACATTGGAAAGATTTTGCATAAAGGTGCATGATCTTTTGTATACATCCCTACTTGTGTCACAAAAGCATCCAAATGATCGCCGAGATCAGTAGTTCCATCATATTTCTTTAAAATTACATGTTTCCAACTTTCGGGTAAAGGAACATCCATGATTTCGGATGTGAAAGGATGGTGTGACCGAACTTCTTAGAGGTTCCCCTGATCCATAGGGCAAAGGGTGACATGGTTTGGACAGGTGTAGATATATTAGGTATAAGTGGGGATATGAAAGGAGGAATTATTTGGACCGAGGTGGGGATTTCTTCCAGACATTCTTAGAGAGTTGGGTGGGTTGAATGAGTGTGTAAAGGTTGACCAAGAAATGGTCCTGCCGAGTGTCCCATGGATGGTTCACTGCAGGATGGGGCCGTCAATTAGCCTTTGTGTGAGTTTACTTGTTTCTTTTTCTTGCTTATTTCACCTTCTTGAATACTACGATTACGAAATTCAGCATTTTCATGTCTGAGTTCCGCAATCTCTTCTCTCAATAATATGAGAATCTTTGATACACTATTTGAATCTATGACCTCAGGTTGTCAAGGTGTTTCTTCTTCATTATGTGGTTGGTTTCGAGGTGCAACTCCATGACTTTTGATGATTGCCATGTGTTCTTAGTCTTCAATTATGGGGACTGGTTTTACTTCGCCTCCACTGTGAGCACCAAAATGTTCTTACCAAAACGAGGTTGAACATTGTTCTCGAACAGGTTGACGAAGATACCCTTAACTTTCCTATCCGAAATGGAGGAGAGCCAGCAAAAAAAGACTCTCACGATTAAGTAAGAAAGTGTTCAGTTGTTTTAAGAGGAAAGAAAAAATACTTCAATCATAGGTCCTTGACACGTACCTCAGTACCAACTATTTATAATGAATATATAGGTTTTTACCTAATGGGTATCACTTGTGTTGAGAAGGTATTACTTTTGTTTTCTGTATATTGTCTTTGTCTAGTAGATATATAGTTTGTTTGCTTCTACTTTATTGGACACAATAATAATATGAATCTTTTAATATTACTTTTTTTATTAGGGTTAATCAATTTACCATTATGGTTTTGCAGGTTTCAGGAAGGCTGCACCCTAATATCTTTTTCATGTTTTGTTCCTTTTACTTACAATGTTTCGTGATTATTCAGATTTCGGAAAAACTGAAATCCAAAATTCTCCTGAACTTTGATGGTGCTAATATCCGAAATCTCCGATGCTCTTTATGTTTTTAAGGGAATATTTTAGTGTCATTTCACTAAAATAAATTCCTCTACCCGTACAAATATGTTAGAAATTTTTATACAAACCTTTGTTAAATTTGTGAATATTGTTCACCTAATAAATAATAATAATAATAATAATAATAATAATAATAATAATAATAATAATAATAATAATAATAAAAGTTTGTTTTTAAGCATGAATTTTACAGTAATAAAATTATAATTAAAAGATTTTGATAATCAATTTTATTATACTCCATGAGTATATAGTTCGAGGTTCCAGTAAAACTATGCAAGCCAAATAATTTATTATTATTATTATCATTACTATACTATATTTTTTATCATTATTATTATTAAAAAAATGATAAATAAACTAATAGCAGTTGGAAGCTCATAATTACTAGTTGAAAAGTATTAAAATCTTGTAAACTTTAAGTAATTATTTGGTAAACTTAGTTATTGATAAATTTTTTTTGTAGATAAATATTAATTGTTAGTGAAAATATTTAAATTTATATTTTTTTTCTTCACATTTCATCAAGTTAATGTTATTGTTAGATCAACTTTATAACTTCTAATTTAACTAATGAAATTAATAGTTAGAAATTATAAAATAACTCAAATAAAAATATTTATGGGATATTTTTATATAATTATTTATTATATTTTATCGGTAAAATTATTTTGAACTATTGATAATTTTGTATTTTAAAATTAATTTTAAAGCCTGTTTTTTTTTAATTTGTCGCTGAATATTTTAATAAGATATTTTACCGTCAATTATTATTTTCTTATATTTTGTATTCAATTATATATTGATCTTTCATATATATATATATATCTTATATACTATGTTTTAAAATATTTTTAATCAAATATAAAATTAGATAAAATAGTATATTTTTATGAAAACATTATATTTTCATAGTATTGATTAGTGTATTGGTTAAAATAAACGGTGAAGAATAATAATATTTAATTATAAATAAACTAAATTACCGTTTATGAAATAATAAAGTGATTTAGGGTTTAGAGTTTAGATATAATTCTGATTGACAAAATAAATATTTTGCACAATATAATAAAGTGATTAAAAGGTATTTTAATATAACAATATATAAAAATAAGAAAAGAATATAAAATAAGTTATTATTAAGAAAAGATAAAATTAAAATAATAAAATTTTACCATTGATATAAAATAGTATTAAATAAATTTAATAAATATTTTAAGAATAAAAAGGAAATAAAATAAAAGTGTAGAATTTAAAATTTAATATTTTAAAAAATGCTATGACGTGTAAGATTTAACATATAAGACGATGTTGAAATAATTTCTATCATAAGAAAAAGTTCTAAGATAATTACATTAATCCGGGTAGAGAACGAATAGCATAATCTATGCTTATGACGCAAATCGTAAAAAATACCCCATGCTTTTTGGGGCATGTGTCTGGTTTGCGAGGTCCGCAGAGTCATTTCGGATGAGTTTCAGTGTTTGCCTAATGAATTGGGTCTACGTTAAGGGACAACCACAATAATCCAAATTACAAATCCAACAACAACCAGTTTTATTATTTTAATAGGTTATTTTTTAATAAATTATTTTGATAGGTTATTAGCATTTAGTTGTATCCGTGTAATTCTATTGCATCATCATGTAAATTTTTATTCTGTTATCATAATATGGCACATTAAATATATTGTTATAACCAAACCTAATATGATATTAATTTATTAATCCTAATATAAAAAAATTATTTTTCATTATCACCATTTATTTCTTTGAAATTTAATAATGGTAAGATTGTAAGAAACAACTAATAATATTATTCATGTAATTTTTAAAAAATGAAAAGTAAGTATTTTATATTTCAGTTTAATTAGTATATATAGTCAGTCTACAAAATTTTACACTGGCCTCTAATCACAATCTTTTTATTTATGATAAGTTAGTTGATTTTATTAATTAATATTTTAAAATTTATATAAATGAAAAAAATTGATTAAACGTTAAAGTAATACTCTTTTACATGGTAAGTGTATATTAATTAAATTATTTATATCTTATCTCTTCTCTCATTATACATGTGTGTGTAGATACGAGCTTTTGGGTTTAGGACCGTGAGCTATTTACAAAGCCTACAACTTGTACAACTTGCATGGTACGTATATAATTCTAAATTTGACTAGCAAAACATGCGAGTTTAGCAAGTTAACTCATGGGTATTAGCAAGCCTTTGTATAATTAATTTTTAATAAAAACTATATTATTTTAAAAAAATTGGGGTGTTGGAAAAAAATGTTCAATAGTTTTATAATGACATTTACGAATTGAGATTTAAGATTTTATATTTTATTTATGTACATTTTAAATTTAAACTATTTCGTTTTATATTTTAGAATTGATGTTATATTTGATTAATTATGATGATATTTAATATTTAACTATTAAATAATAAGTTCTCTTATTTTATTTAATTATTATCCTGCAACCCATTATAGATGACATATATATATATATATATTAATTTAAAATGAGAAAAAATTATTTTTTTAAAGAGTTTTTTTTAAGATTTTTGTGCAGGTTGACCGCAAGTCTTATAGGGAAGACGCGTGTTTAAATATAATAAATTTGTTTAAAATGTAAATTTTGCAGATTGAATTTCGTGGATCAAGTTACTCGTATGCTCATTATGTGTGACGATTATTGTATGTGTTTGGATGGTTAAGATTATTGATAAAATTGATTTTGCATAATTGATATAATTAAATTTTTTTTAAAATGGTATGTTTATGTTTTGAATATTTTTATTATAAAAACAAATTTATAATAAAATATAATGTAAAATTCTTAATTTTTAACACAAAAGTTACTTTAAATTGCTTTGACATAAAATTAATTTTAGACTCTAAAGTCAATTATAGATTTATTTTCCAATGTAAAATAAATTTTGAGTTTAGAATAAATTTTGCAACGCAAAACCAAACCTTAGGACAAAGATTCTGATACGAAAGATGATTTGTGCATTGCTTAATTTGCAATGTGTTATTGTTTCAAATTGAATTATTATTCATAATTGCTACTGTGTGTAACTGTACGTGAATAATAAGGTTCTAAATTGAAGGAACAATTTAAAATTTCATGTTCTTTTTTCAAACTTGCTATTAAACTTGAGTTGGACTAATAACTGAACCTGGAATTTTGAAAGTAATTTTTACAGTTATTTGCTTCAAAAGTTTATTAAAAAAGGATTGATGACGATAAATTAAAGTATTAAACTAGAGACAGTCTACGTCAAATCAAGTTGCACCATGTTCAGTCAAATACACAAGGCTTAATTTCGTTTTCATAATCAACCCATTTGACACATGTTTTTATTTTAAAACTTATTTTACATGCTAAAACAAAAAGAAAAACTCATATTATTTATAACTTCAAATTCATACATCTCCCATTTTATATTTATTATAACATTTTCTTAAATACTGTTATAATATATTTTTTAACGTAATTTTTCATAATTAATAATTTATCTCTCTCTTATATATACTTTATTGCTAAAATATTATTTTTTATGAAAAATATAAACCTAATTATATTCTATTTTTTTTGCATTTTTATTTTCAATTATAGTTAAGAGGTGTATGGTGATATTTTGAGAGGATTTAAGTAATGAAATTATGGAAGTGTGAAGGGAATAAAAATTAAAGGTATGCTAATCACTGGATTGTAGAGTATTTTAAATAGAAGTTAATTATATCTAAGATATTTTACGAAATATTTAAAATAAAAATAAATAAAAAATATTAATTACTGTGGGAAAAATATAAATAACATGAAACAAAAAGCAAAAGAAATTAGCTTACTCATATATGTTTTTTGAAAGATAGGTAATTAAGTAAGAGGTTTTACATTTTAATAGACATAATTTGTTTTGACAGCATACTCACCATTATATTTAACTGGTTGATTGGCAATATATTTTCTAACATCAATAGAGGATAAAAAATAAAAAAATGATGGGCAAGAGATCATGCCTCATGGAGACATGCTTACATCAAGTTTGTTTCATTTCTTTGAACAAAGGTAGCATTTCATTTACGAAAAAAAGAAGCCAAGAGGTGAGAAGTTTAGACACAAGAATGCTGCTGGAAATACAAAATTGTACATACACAAAAAAATAAAACAAAAAGAAACCCCCTCTGTAAGAGGAAAAAATATCCAGGTCAATTACAAGATTACCCACATGATACTATGTACTCTTGAGCAAGATTATGTGGGAATTACGGAATGATTTGTCCTTAACGGTCATCCATTGATCAGAGATGTCTTTAGCAATTTGTACAGCATCTGATGCAGTTCCAAGAAGACCTCTTCTCGTGAACCCCACTGCATACAATCCATTCTCTCCTTTCCAACCCATTGGAAACGGCGTTTTTGGCATTCCGTCTTTCGTGAAAGATTCACAGCTCTGCATTTCAATATATAATTCAGTAAACAAATATCGTTTTGAATTTAATAGGCATGTTAGCTTAAAAATTACAAAAATTAATAAATTTATGATAAACAACAACTTGTGAAACAATTAAATACTGTCACCATATGTTTTTATTATATATTCTAGTATTATATTTGACTGACTAGCTAGAAATTGAATCCGGTGCTATACATATATATACAGTAGAAAATGAAATTTTTAATGTAAAAACAAAATGGGATTTATATAAATTTAGTGATTTCTAGTGATGGCATGCACCAAATTATGGAGAGGATATGATTTTACCCGATTCAGAAAAAGAAAACTAAAAAACTACTGTAGTTTAGATTCTTTGGAATACCAAAGCAGAAGGAATTGTGAGAAGGAACAAATCAGATAATTGCAGTTTTTCTGCTCAGAAGCATTCTCCATCTGGAAGGACGGAAAGGAACAAAAGGGGCATTATTTTAGGTGTGATTTTACGCATGAAGCGTCACTAGACACTAGAATGAAAAGTCTTTCAAATTTGTTAAGCACAAACCCCAAAGTCATTTGCGTGAAGAAAGAAAAGAACCCATTTGTTGGTTTATGATCTGCACGTCCCAACTCCCAAACCACCACTAACTGACACAACAAGTGCTTGTTTGAAATATTTAACTGTAGAATGTAAGAAGTAATAATTATTTATTTTTAAAAAATAAACTGAATAAAATGCAAGTTGAAGGTGGTTTTCACATCTTGAAATGCAAGAAAGGTAAAAATGCAGAAGGCAAGGTCAATAGTTATTTATTTTTACCTTAAGCCAAGTGGGCACGTTGCTTTTGTATCCAGTTGCCAATATTATAGCGCTGAAATCCTTTTCTTGTCCATCCATAAACTTGGCACCGGTTCTTGTTATCTCCTTCACACCTTCCATCACCTGCAACAAACCCTAACCAAACTTAGCAACAGACTCGAGATATGACATTAACACAGTTTGTTTGGTTTGAGTTAAATGCACACATTTCATTTGGTACCTTTATGTTACCGGATCTTATTTGCGCGACTTGTCCAACATCAAGCACAGGGGTTTTCCCAGTGACAAGTTTGAGTTCTATAGGCCCCGTTTTGGGCCTCCTAACACCATATCTAGCGGTGTCACCCAACATTAACCTAGCCAAAGCCAACACCAACTTGTCTACTAACTTTATCGGAAGCCATTTCAATAGAGCCATGGCTATTCCAAACGTGGAAAACCCAAACATCTCCCTAGGCAAGACATGTACCTGTACGATAAAAAAACAATAAGATCTCAACAGAAATAATACTTAAAAGGAGGGAGTTTTAATTTTTAATGTTGTGAATTGGGATCAGGGGAGAAAAAGAATGGAAAGAAGATGAAAGGGTTAGGGGTTAGGGGTTAGGGGTTAGGGGGGAAACATACGGTGTTTCTTGCAACCATGAAAGGCTTGGCGTTGTGTCTGCAAAGATCGAAGCTGACTTCCATGCCGGAATTGCCGCAACCAATGACCAAGACCCTCTGGTTTTTGTAATGAGAACCAGATTTATAGAGGCTGGTGTGAAGAATGGGGCCGTGAAAGTTGTTGATGCCGGTGATGGAGGGAATGACAGGTTCGGCATTCTCGCCAGTGGCGACGACGAGCCAGGGGGAAATGTACTGAAAATGGTGGGTGGAGACGACCCAAAGTTCGGAAGTGGGGTCGAAGTGAGCGGTGTGAACGGACTGGTTGAACCTGGGGCGGATGTTGAAGCGGGAGGCGTAGGAGTTGAGGTAGGAGATGAACTGGTTCTTGGAGGGGTATTTAGGGAAATCATGGGGGAATGGCATGAGTGGTAGTTCGCAGAAGTGTTTTGGGAGGTGGAGCTTGAGTCTGTCGTAGGTTCTGTGTTGCCAAAGGGATGTTATGCAGTCACTCCTCTCTAGAATCACGTAAGGGACTCCGTGGTGGGAGAGGCATGCTGCAACTGCTAGCCCCGATGGCCCTGCTCCTACTATTATAGCTCCATTAACCCACACGCACTTCACTTCTTTCTCTCCCTTTAAACTCTCCATCTAACTCAACCCTTCTTCTTCTTCTTCTTTTCTTTTCTTTTCTTTCACTTCTCCTCCTTGCCTAATGGGATTCTTGCATCAGGGACTGTCCTTCCACCCTTCTCTCATCCTTTTAAATGCATGGAAACCACCCTCAACACTTAATACTCCCTCCTCTTTCTATTTTTTTCTTTTTCTTTTTCTTTTTAAATTTATTACTTTTTTTAAATCACATTTATATAATTACTCTTTATTCACTATATATATATATATATATATATATATATATATATATATATATATATATTAACTGTTAAATAACAAACTTAGTAATTTAAAAACATGAAAATTAACCTTGAGATACAAATGTTTATTCACCCAAGACAATAATATAAATCACTTAATCGGTATCTTACTTAACATTTCTCACCTAAAAGTTAAAATTTAATAATTCAATCATATTTATACATAAATTTAATATTTAAAAACTAAGATATAATATCATAATTAAAAGATAAAATGTTAAAAATTAATAAAATAAGAAATAAAAAGTATGATTATATATATATATATATATATATATATTATGTGACTATACGTCCTTCAATTCAATAAATAAAAATTAATTGTAAATAATTTTAATGTTCTGTATGGAAACCCTAAAATAAAGTTGATGAATATGTGTTAAAATTTTATATTTTGTATCCTCTAATTTTATATATTTGAACCTCCTCTCATATTTGTATATAAAGATAAATAATTATACCACATAAGATTATCAAACTTAAGATTTTATGTAACTCGTGGAACTTTAATAAACTTGACTCATAAACTCATACACTTGAAAGAATTTACTTTATATAAAAATAATAAAAAATATTTATAAATAACATATAATTAAATATTTCAACAATATAATAAGTCTAAATAGTAAATCGTATATTTCACAATATTTAAATAACTAGGTCTAGTAGTGCATCACTCTTAAATAATAAATTGCAAAGATGATAATAATGGTAGAACATTTTCATTGATAATTGATATTGTTGAAAAGGAGGGTTTAATATTTTTAGAGAAAAATTTTTTTTGATTTAAAAATGATACACTAAATGATACTATGTTAAACTCTAAACGCATGCAAAACAACTCAATTTATTGACCTGAGAATTTGCATAGATTTTATCAATTTTACTTACGAAAAAGAAAGTTTGCGCATCAGTTTAACTCATAAAGGGTAAGTAAACTCTTAAAGTTAAAAAAACTCAAAAGTTTGATAACCATGATACTACAAACTATGTTATCCAAATTGGAACAGACCGATCGGTTTGACCATAAAATCGGTGAACCGGTCTGGTAACTGGTTCGGTCAACCCTGAATATCGGTGAGACAAAAACCTGATATTCAAATCGAAAAATCAGTGGTTCAACCAGTTTGTATTTTTTTAATTTTTTTTATTTTGATAAATTCACCCCTTATTTTCCAAATTCAACTAATAAGAAAACTTAGCAATATGAAAGTGTATTTAGTAAAATTATTTTTATCCTTTTATAATTACAACCTTAATACATTTTTTCTTTTGTAATCTTAATTGTTATAGTATATTAATAATAAAAAAATATTATTTTATTAAGATTGGTTCGACCACCGGTTCAATAAGATTAAACCAATGAACCATGAACCTGTGTTTTCACCGGATCATCAGTCCCATTTTAAAAACATAGACTACAGGTTTTAATGTCCATCTTATTTATGTGTTTGAATCCGTTATTTTTTATTACCTTATATATATTATTATTATTATTATTAGATTTCTTTTTTTATAAATGATTCCTATTAGTTTTAGGTCTAGATTCGCTACTGTTTTTTGTCTTTCTTTTGCTACCTATAAAAACACATATATGATTTGATGAATTATATAAAAAAAAAATTATTAAATGATATCATATTTTTTAATTCTAAACAAAAAAACACAAAATAAGGATTTATCTCTGTAGAGTGGGGATATATATTTTAAATGAGACGTGAGGGACAAAGGAAGATATGAAAATCTTTCTCATCATTCTATTTTTCTTCTTAACCTCTCTCTTCCCAATTTTTCGGATAGTAAAGTTATGATAACACTATTTGCACCACAAATGTTAATTTTATATAAGAGGTGATGACATGATAAATGAATAAAATATAAATTATGCAATGAAGCGATATAAATTTTATGGCTGAAAAATATATATATGAAGTAAATTATAGTCGGACCTCAATGTAATGTAGTGTGTATAACCCCGTAGTCTACTCATCTTGTATTACTTTTCCCCTCCTCTCCTTAACTAGTGGGTTAAAAATTTAGAAAGACATAAAAGTAGCCCACTTAAACGGCCCTTGGCCAAGGTTAGCATCTTGTATCCAAATTAATCCCATTTAAAATTAGAAATTAGAAAAGCTAATTAATTGCTGGGGGAAGAAGCTTCGTGACATAGTGAATGTTGTGATACGAGTGGCGGAGAAGCTTCGTGGTGATTCACATCGGTGAAGTTTGTGTGTGGAGCTTGTTATTGGCGGCAGTGAAGTTTTGCTTCTGCTCGCTCCGTGGAGGTTTCGCTGTTCGTTATTTGTGTTTCCCTCTCTGCCTTGCCTCTTGTGCTCAATGTAAGTGTAAAACTACCACTGAAAGGGAACCCAATAGGGCTTCTTACTGTTTTAGACAATTTATTGAATTCTTTTTTCTTTTTCTTTTTTTTAAATTATTTGCCTAGAGTTGCGTGACTGAAATTATCGATTAGTCGCTGTAAAATTAATTTTATAAAATAATTTATATTTAAATGTTTTTACTATAAACATAAAGAAAAGTTAAATTTAGTGTAATCTATCTTTAATTTTAGATCTAAATTAATTCTAAATTTTTTAATATAAAATAAATATATTAAACTTATCTAAAAATGATTTTAAATTCAGAATAAATTCTTTGACGTAAAATTAAACATTTTTATTCATTCTCATTAAGTAGATGAGAACACTTTTCTGCTGATACAATAGATGATGTGCACAGTACAGCACATCTTCAAAGATGACGGAATTGGTTTGTTAAAATTGTAAAGAGGTGAGTATAATTTCTTCTTTTAAAAATGTTATATATTTTTATTCAAGAGCTTTGCAATTTTATTTACAATACATCTTATACTTTCGTAAATAACTTTAAATTTATCTTAATTAATCTTTTAATTTTTACTATGAGTTCTAATATCTATTATTATAATTTTTTCTCTTTAATTTCTCACTTATTTAACAAGATGCATATATTGTCTTTTATACAAAGGCTATGTTTATCAACACATATTTTAACTAGTTTTAATTTTTTTTTTACTAACCGAAAAGTTTGTTAATCTGACTGCTTGTTAAACACTTTCTTATGGTAGTTTCAAATATTTTCTTTTAAATCCAAATTCAACTAGAGATTTTTAAAATGATAATTCCAAACTTCTAACTTTTTATATTTTTTCTTTTTGTATTTAAATATTTATTATTTTTTTTTAACAGCAAAATGTATTTTATTATATTATAGGAAATAAAAAGCAGTTGAAACACAACGTTTCACCCTGCCATACAGTAGAATAGCAACACGCTGATTATGCTCCCCCAAGCCTATATAACTATCTAATATTCATCAGACACAATCTAGGGTGGGAGCACCAGTCAAAGAATACACACCCTGCGTTAAAACCAACAGAAAACAACAGCAACTGCCACGATAACATTTTTATGGACATTAACATGTCAAGTGATTCCACCTGGACCCTTTGAAAAATAACAGCATTCCCTGACAACCAAATGCACCAACATACAACGATCCAAAAGACGTACCTGCATGTCTTCTTCCGCTTTCCCACCACCCAGCCAGAGGATAACAGAAACAGTTGATTCAGATCTCCCGGAAGTGGTGTCTGTACCCATACCCAGCTAATAACTTTATACCACAGTGTTTGTATGATTGGGCAGTGTAAAAACAAGTGATTCTTTGACTCTATCCCATTATTACAGAACCTACAAACAGGATTGAAACCAGGGTCCTGAATCCCTCTCCTTAACAAATTTTTCACTGTGGGTAATTTGTCCCTTAGCAATTTCCCCAGCTTTTCCTTCCACAGCCTACGTAAATCCTGAGTTTCCACAAAATTCATTCCCAATTCAGATATTCATTCATTCAACACTTTATACCCTTCCGCCACCGAATATCCCCCCAGCACCTGAATTCCATCCCCACTCATCTGATTTCCGCTCTACCAATACCACTTGGTTTAAAGACTCCTGTAAGGCAAGAAGCAACTGCTCCTCCCAGACGAACAACTCCTTCCGCCAAGCCCATTTCCATGATGATAAGTGGCCTCCCGAATCACATTTATCCTTGATAGTGATGAGCTTATCCTGTGTCAAAGCATACAACCTGGGGTACAATACATAGAAAGTTGTATCTCCCATCCACCTCTGTTCCCAAAATAAAGTCCCCGTTCCAGCCCTTACAATCCTATTAACTCTAGTTTTGAACCACCCAGGCAAGTCCGCATTTGGTCCATCAATGACCCATATATCTTTCCACCATTGAGAGGTGTGGATAAAAGACTCGGGCCTATCCATATATCCATCTACCTCCCTGTACCTGCTCCTCAGCAGCGGTCCCCATATAGTCGTATCATCTGACAGAATTCTCCACCTCCACTTTGTCAGCAAACTGATATTAAACTTCTCCAAACACTTCAAACCCAGCCCTCCTTCATCTTTTGGCCTACAGACTTTTTGCCAGCTAACCCATGCAATTTTTGACTGACTCTCATTACCTCCCCATAGGAAAGTTCGTTGCAACCTCTTGAGAGACTTCAACACTGCCTTTGGAGCCTTATAGAAGGAGAAAAAATACAATGGAAGAGCAGCTAGCACTGAATAAGTAATACCAACCTCCCAGCAAAAGTCATATTCCTTGCCTTCCAACCTGACAAACGCCTTTTAAACTGATCAATAACTGGCTTCCACACTTGTTCCCTCTTAGGGTTTACTCCCACTGGTATCCCTAAGAATTTGAATGGCATTGTACCAACATTACAGTTTAGCATTTCGGTAGCCGCAAGTGTGAATGATTCTGACACATTTACACCATAGAAACTGCTCTTGCTGAAATTTACCTTTAAACCTGACACCATTTCAAACCCCCGCAAAATCACCTTCAGATACCATACAGATTTCAGGTCCGCTTCACCCATCATAATGACATCATCTGCATACTGTAGCACTGAATACTTGACCTCGTCTTGTACCTTTATTTCTTTGTACAAGCCTATTTAGATGGTTGATCTAAACAATGCTGGTAATGCTTCCGCCACTATAAAAAACAGAAAAGCGACAGAGGATCTCCCTGCTTCAACCCTCTCTCTGGCTTAAATTCTGGAGTGGGACATCCGTTTACTAGAATCGAGACATAGTTATTTCGGACTATAGCACTCATCCACAGTCTCCATCTCCATCCAAACCCCATCCTTTCCAACATATAATCCAGAAACTTCCAACTGACCGAGTCATAAGCCTTCTCAAAATCCACCTTGAACAAGAAACACGGACTTCGCCTTCTTTTTTCCCAGTCCATCAGCTCATTTGCCACCACTATTCCATCCATGATTGATCTGCCAGACAAGAAAGTCGTCTGAGTGGGCGATATTAGCCCAGTCAACACTTTTTTCAGCCTCACAGACAATATCTTCGAGATAATCTTATGCACGCTTGATATTAAGGAGATGGGTCTGTACTGGCTTAGCCCTGAAGGTGTGGCCACCTTTGGGATGAGCGTAATGAAAGAAGAAGTTACCCCTCTGGGTAATATACCGGACCCATGAAACTCCTGTACAGCCTTAACCACATCTTGCCCAATTACTGCCCAACATGATTTGTAAAAATTCATTCCAAACCCGCCGGGCCCTGGTTTTCCCGCCTTAACCACATCTTGTTTTCCCGCCTTCACATGCCCACACAGCCGCCTTAATCTCCTCCTCTAAAAAAGGCACCTCCAGCCCCTGCTTATGCTATTCTGATATTTGAGGAATAGGAACTCCATCCATTGTCTGTCGATCCAACCATCTTTCCTGGAAATTGTCCGAAAAGTTTTCTAATATTTTGGCTCTAATATCAGACACACTCTCCAGCCACACCGAATCCGACTGTACTGCCCATATGGAATTTGCATGACATCTCGACTTAAAACAATTATGAAAGTACCTGGAATTATTGTCTCCATTCAGAGCCCATCGAACCCTTGATTTCTGTAACAATGCATGTTCCATCACCCTTGCTTTAGCCCAATATTCTATCATGAGGTCCTGCCTGGATCTATTAATCACCTGGGCGCCCGCCACTAACTGTTGATCAAACACCTCCATTTCCTGAACCCTTTCGGCCAGAAAAAGATCATCTTTTTTCCACACACCTTCATACCACTTTTTTATCTCACCTTTAATAGCCTTTAGCTTCCTTGCCAACTGGTACATCTTCCACCCTGGACCCTGAACTGAGTTCCACCTTGCTTTGATCAACTCTCCAAAGGAAGCCTCTTCCAGCCAATAATCAAAAAACTTGAAAGGCTTAGGTCCCCAATTCTGCTTATTATCGTTAGTGCTTATCCAGCAATGATCAGAGAATTCCCTGGTACCAACCCTCTATGCCGTAACTCCCTATTCCTCCATCAGCGCCGGTGAGAATAGGAACCTGTCTAATCTACTAGCTGACTGTCCATCTGGTGAAATCCATGTGACTCCTTTTCCAATGATTGGGATGTCTACCAATCCCATCTCTTGGATAAAAAAGTCAAAATCATCCATCTCCCTCCTCGAATGAAACGTCGATCTTCCGATAACCTCAGTCTTTTCTCTAACCGCATTAAAGTCTCCACCAACTACCCACCTTACATGTGGAAACCCTCTTCTAGTCATCATTGAGTCCTTCCAGATCTTTCTCTTTCCTTCCAATGTACATGGGCCATAGACGTTGACAACACAATTGACCTCATCTGAATTCCTTCCTTTAAAAGCAACTCCTAGAAAACCCTGCCCTTGAATCTGCCACACCACCTCCAGCATCTCTTTCCTCCAGATTGTAACGCAACCCCCACTCAAATCCGATGATGGAAGTATTCTCCAATCACATTCGATACTCCCCCAAACCTCCTTTATCTCCCACTCCTTCAAACTGGAACATTTTGTTTCCTGGAACAAAACTATATCAATCTTGTTCCCCACTACCATCCTCTTAATACGTCTCCTTTTCACCCTTTCCCTAAACCCCCTCACATTTAAAGATAGAAGCTTCATTTAAACTACCCCTTGATTCCCCCTCCCCCTGTTTTCCTTTTCCGTCTTATCTCTCTCTTCCATTTTTTGTAGTTCTGCTATATATACGTCGTCAGGTTGCTCCCCAGTTACTCCTATCACCTTCATTGCTAACCACATTTGTCGCATATCATGTCCTTCTCCTTGTTTCTTTTGGCTTGCTTGCTCCGATTGTCTCTCCTGATTAAACCTTTGTACGTTGCTGCCATC
This sequence comes from Psophocarpus tetragonolobus, assembly GCA_037954015.1. NCBI lineage: Eukaryota > Viridiplantae > Streptophyta > Magnoliopsida > Fabales > Fabaceae > Psophocarpus > Psophocarpus tetragonolobus. Next base: position 18,840,156 of record CM075688.1, on the reverse strand, counting down.
AACACTATGTCTTCGAACCTGCCTCCAGGTTGTAACCATCTTCCTTTCCCCCTTCCCTCCCCAAGACGTTTCTTCCGCACCCACACACTCCTATTGCTTGTAATTATAAATCTTTGTAGCACTTGACCCCGTCTTTTTACTATCTTCTTCACAACTATTGATTTGTGATTCTACTTTCCCGTTGTCTTGCCCAGCCGTTCTGTTGGCCAAATATATATTCATTCCATTGATCTGGGTCATATTCCCATCAAATTCTGGTTCCGAAAAATTCCCACAGCGAAAATACTGTTTGCACCACTCCCCCACCAAAAAAGGCCTTTCACCCGCAGGCTCCTCGGCCCAAATCAGTGACGCTCCGCTCCGGCCCAACTCGATCCCGCGCCCGTGACCCGCATATCTGTGCTGACTGAGCTGACGTAAGCCTGCTGCGTCAGCCTTATCATCTCGATCCACGTGCGAAGATAGCTGTTTGCAGCGCTTGCTGGGACCCACTTCACCAGCCTTTCCGCCTCGTTTGTCGTGCTGCTTTGACCGATGGCCTGTGGCGCCTGCTCCGCAGCCAAGTGGTGCGCGCTGATTGGACGTGCTTTCTGATTGCAGAGGGGACAAGAAAGCTGTCCACCTGTCATGTCGCGGTTCACGTTCCCCGAGGTCTGCTTCCCCGGCCTTTTCCCCTTCTGCTTCGCCATTTCGATGCCTAGTTTCCACTTTTGGGGAGTCTCTCCTCTGACCGACACACACCGCCCTTCCCCAGCTTTCCTTTTCCAGCTTGGTGACACAGTCGGTGTCACCTTCCTCCTCCCATGCTTCGTCGCCGACGTTACCACTACCGGCGCGTAGGCTGACATTTGCGGACTGTTCCTCATAGATTTCCCCTTTTTGCCCTCCGAGTTCCTCCGCCGGAGCCACATCCCACCGCCGACCAAACATTTCCTCCTTCAACGCCGCCAGTCGCTGCTCCGCTACAAAAGACTCGTCGAAATCTCCTTCTCCCTGGCACGAACTCATTTCGGAAATGGACCCTGGGTACCACTCGTTACTGGACTCCTTGTGTCGTTCATCACCTTCCTCCGCCACTTTTATATGGAAAAATCTATCGTCTATCTCCAGTCTCACCACCTCCTGGATGGGCTCGAACGCCTTCCGAGAAATGAGGAGCCGCACCACATCAAACCTCTCCTTCCTGGCTATCCCGGCGCCTATCTGCTCCAGCTCACCATAGGGTGCCATCAGAGTCCGGAAGAATTTTTCACCCCACACATGAAGCGGAACCCCATAACAGCCCACCCATACCCTTCTCTCTGTTTCCACCTTCCCAGGTTCCCACTTATTTATCAGCTGAAACCATTCCTTAATCCATTCCTGGTTACTTTCTATCGCCTGTTTCAAACTTCCCGAAACGCCTTCTTCCAGCAACACGTTATTCCCTCCCATCGGAGTTGCTTTAACATCGTATATTCCTTGCTCTGCCAAAAATTGTTGCGTCCTAAACGCTGCTCCTTTACATATCACCTCGCCAACATAGGCTTTCTCCGGTCTCCTCACTTCCTCTGCCTCAGCTGTAAAAACCAGGATCCTACTTGTTTTTTCCTTTAAACTTCCCCTTTTGTTCTGTAGACTCTCCTGATTCATCCCCTCCTGTCTTTGAGTTTGCCTCTCCCCAGGTGATCCGACCGCCTTTGCGTAAGACAGTCTTTTGCTTCTATTCTGAATTCTTGTCATTTTTTCCTTATGCTTTGGTTTCGTTTGGTTTGAAGTCGGGTTCCCCATCCTTTCCATCTTTGCCCCATTCGTGATTTGAGTCATTGTTTTTTCAAATCTGGGCCGATTGACCCATAACTTCTCATTACCAATGAATATGTTGTCCAATTTCACTTTTAACAAGTTCACATCTTCCACCCCTGTAAACCGCACAAAACCAAATCTCCTCCCATTTTTATCCATTTTTTTTGGAATATAGACCTCCCGAACATCCCCATATCTCGTGAAAATCTTCCACATCTCTCCCGCCTTGTAGTCAACAGGAAAATGTGTGAAGAAAAACGACGTTAAACCAACTTTGCCTTTTCTTTTTGTTTCACTTACCTGTAATCCCCTTCTCTGCCTTATTCCATCACCACCACTCCACCTTCTCCTCTCCCTAACCTCTGTCCAACCTCCTTCACTCTCCATCCCAGCTCTGGCTGTTTTTAGAACTTGATGAATTTTCTTCACTCTCCTTCACTCTCCACACACGATTCCATTCTCTCCTCAGAAAAAGAAATGTACAGGCTAGTTACATTAATAAGATTTATTATACATTTTCTTTTTAATCTTTTCTACATAAGATTTTATTATATTTCTATTATTTCTATCATTTTATCTTTTCATGCTATACATTAATAAATAATTTTACCAAATACTAGTTAAACAGTTTTAACTACTAATTTTTAATAATTTTGTTAAACATAACCAAAATAGATTCTATGAGAATTTTGACCATTATAATTATTTTAATTAATATTTAATATGTACTACCTTATTGAGAGTAAGTATTTTTTATTAATTAAATTTTATAACAAAAACAAAAAGAAAAGATGAACTACTAAAAATGTTTAACCGAGAAAAATAGAAAAAATCAGAATTAGTTATTCTAATTTATAATACAAGAATAAATATAATATTTGTTATATTTTTTTATAAACAAATATTAGTTGTTATGGTTAACAGAGGGATTCGAATCCATAATTTATCTCTCTTATCTTATCAAATTATCAATAAACTAACCTTATAACTCCTATAATATTATTATATTAAATTATCTCTTTTGGAGATGGATATTAACTAAAACTTGTGACTGAGAATTATTGTGTTTAAATATATAATAAAGTATATATATATATTCTTTTTATACATGCATTTCTCCCTATATAACACATAATTCTTATATTTTTTAATTTAAATATTTTTGTTTCCAATCCAAAATCTTTTTATTGTATATATATAAAAACAACTGTAACTATTTTTTTATGACTCATTAAATATCATGTATATTATATATTAGTTTTTCTATGATTTTATCCTATAATTATTTATTATTGAAGGTTGTTTGCTAGGTCTGTTAACATGTTATTAATATTGTTACGCACCTTAGAGGATCCATCCCTCCCCAATGATTAATAAGTAGTGTAGTTATATGATATAGCATGGTTTAATTGCATAACGTAGTAGAGGGGTTAATTTATAGTTAATAGGGTAGTTAGCAAAAGGATATACAACGTGAGTCAATTACATGTCTGATTAATTATTTTGAAAAAATAAATTGTGAATTTGAATTCTTTTATTAACAAAACGACTCTATCAACATCTTTTATTAACTTATTAAAGAAAAAAATATGGGTTGGTGAGACAGAAACATAGTTATATATGAATTATTAGCTAGTGATGATTCCTGGGACGAGTGGAGAACCGCAATCGGATTCCACTACTGAAAGCAGGGAACTAATTAGTGGGGTTTACTTATGAACAAGCACATTGCTACAAAATTCAAATTAAATGAAAGAAACAAAGATTCTGAGAGGTTCTCCGAAAAGGGAAGATAAAATCTATATTTTTTTTATGGTGTGTGATTTATGAAGCCTCCCTTATATGTTAAGGCCAAAATCATGCTTCAAGGATTCCAAGCTCAGTCGATATCCAGATGGTAGAGAAGAAGCGATACTTGAAAGTAAATATTTAAGACCAATCCATCATTCTCCCCAACAAATCTAGTGCTATTCATAGTCACAAGTGTTCACTTTCATGTGCTTTCTCTGCTTGTTGGATAGCTACAAAGTACACAACGCAAATGCCTGCATATTCCAAATTATAATAAAATATGGACTTTCTTGCTAACCATACCACCTAAACACATTCATTCTTTTTAATACTCCATGGCTTACAAATATCCTGCACCCTCATATGAACCTAGATCTACACCTGATACTTAATTACAAATATCGTGTCACTTATTTTATCTCACAAATTCTTTCATTTTCTCCATCTCCCTCTTACTTCAAATTTCTTATTTTGAAAAATTTATTTATTATACATAGCGTTATAAATCATTACTTGAAAAAAATTTAACTATGATAAAAAGATATACCCGAATAAATAATAGAAAATTATTCTTTTTACTTTCAAAATAAAAATTAATTTGCATGGTACAATGATGTTTTAGTTATGATTTATAAAGATACCATTAAACTAATATTACTTGAAAAACATTGACTATTGATTAAAATATCTTTGAATATATTTTTTTTAAAGTGAGAAGAAAAGAAAAATTAAAGCAAGGAACTCAGGTGCAAAGAATGGATCCCATAAAAAAAAGTGTAGTCCAGTATTAAGATAAATAATATTCCCACATAAAAAAGATAAATAATATTTAATAATTTGTAGGAAAATAGAAAATTATAATAAATAAAAATGCATTGTTAGAAAATAAAATGAATATTATTTAAAAATATGGTGATATTTGATGTTAAACATTTTCAATATAAATTTAATTTAATAATTTATTAAATGACTTCTAGTGTCTTTAAGAAACTTGTTATTAAGACTCCAAAAAAATTATTTCCGCCTGACAAATTTGAGTGGGAGACAAAGAAAAGAAACGCAAAATGGGAAGATTTGTTTTGAAATTTTGAATCCGCCCTATTTGGCACGATTTATACAAAACATCAATCTAACAAGAACAAAATATTAAATATTAAAATTAATATGTATAAAATTTTGAATACCGTGAAAAGGGTATTGTATATAGAGATGACAAGGAAAAAGAAGGAGTTAAGATGATCTCACAAAAAATTTCAGTACATGGTGTTAGAGGAATAAATTTAATATTTTTACTACAAAATAGAGATTATTAGTTAATTATTTAAAGTTTCAAGATATTGGCTAAATAATTAACTATATTTTTTTGTTGACTTCTAAATTAATGTCTTTAAAACGCTAGTCAATAAGACTCACATATTTCTGTCGACAAATATCAATGGTAGACAGGAAAAAAAAAAAAAAGAAACACAAAACGGGGAACATTGATTTGAAATTTTGAATCTTCGTTATTTAGTATGACTAAAGAAAACACGATTTTGCCAAAAAGAGATAAAAATGTTAAATATAATCATATAATTTAATACTATAAAAGACACCAAAAAAAATTAAAAAATATATTTTTACAACATAATTTTTTTCGTAATTATGTATTTTTAAGGATATATGCACAAAATTAGAAATGAATTAATAAATATTTCTGAAAAAATATACTATCTACTTCAATCGAAAGATAGTCACTATAATTAAAACTTTAAGTTCATTAATAAAAAAGTTATTTATTATTAATTTTCGTTAAAAAAAAAAGTCACATATATTTGACGAAAAAAAAATGTAATATATAACTATATTATCTAAAACTATATTTTATATAATTTATTTTAAGTTTTCATTACCTTGGGTTGTTGGCCCTATCTTCTTGAAAAAATTAAAAAAATTCATTAATTTTGACTAACTCTTTGAAGTTTAAACAAAAAACAGACGTTAAAAAAAATTACTGCAAAAGTTCTCTTTTTTTTTTTTACTAGTTAAATCATTCTATTTTCTATATAATTTATCATAAAGATCTAATTAATATCAAAATGGGGAACATTAATTTTCCATCAAATATTCCTAATTGCGTTCTACACTTCTACAATCAATTTTCTTACCTTTATAAGTGATATTCAATAGAAGTATTTTTTTTTTCAAACTTGATAAAAAAACAAATAATTTGTCTAAGAACAATGATACAAAAAATTGGGTTCAAAAGAAATAAAAATGAAAAGATTGAATTGAAAAATAATTTTAAAATTTGAAAAAATGAAGAGACTTAACGTTTAAAATCCAGGCGCAATCTGCTCGGTTGGCAGCTTTATGATTATTTGGGGAGAATAAAGGGTACATAATATATATAAGTAGCAAGTTGTCAAGTTGGAGTTGACGTTTGTGCTTTGAATAAAGATTGCGTTATAATACACCTTTTGATCCAACCAATTACATGTCTGCAGAAGAAGAAGCACCCATGGAGCATTACAATACTGTAATCAACGACGAAATGAAATCAGCATACGTGACTTTCACTGAATTTATTATAGTGTTTTGATACGGGATCTACATTAACATGCATTTCAGATTCACCTGCCACAAAATCTTACATGGAAAAGGATTTCTTTGCACTACCCATCTTCATGGGATATATACTTAGTTGGAGTCCATCAACCCTAGCTTAGCTAGCTCCCATATTTACACATAGCATAAAAATATACCTGTACTGCATCCATTTTAGTTATAACGTGTTGCTACATATGGCACGGCACAACAAAATGTATTTGTCTTGAAGAGGGATTTGGAGATATATTGAGATGAATATTGAAGAGTGGATCAAAGCAATTAAGAGTCAACCGCGGCAGGCATCAAGCACCCTCTAACCCCAACAGCCTCCTCCTTGATTGCAGTTATCTTGACTTGGACTGACAACAATACAACATCTATTTCCCTTTCCCTAATCATTTCTAATTCAACACTTTACATGCTTTTTACTCTGCTATATATTTTTCTTCATCATAAACAATTAATTGAGTAAAATTATTGCAACAAAATGTATAATTAAAATGAATTCTGAGAAAACGTAAGCAATGATCCGAAGTATATAAACAAATAACATGCATATTTTGAAAAAGAATGTGATGAAAGGGAATTCAGAACAGTCATATGTGGGCTGAGACTGAACAAAGGGAAGTTGGCGGCACAGTTTGGTCTGCCACAAAGCGATAGCAAGCCCTCAAACATTCAATAATACGAGTTCCCCACATCACAACTTGAATGCGAATCTCTTCCCTCTCATATGTGCACAAGACACACCCAGAGCGGGTTTGTTGGCTCTCACTCGGTATCTGTTAACAGATCTTCAACGATTAAACATGCATCAAATTAACATAACATCATCACCCTTTGGGTGCACATAGTCTTGTGATGCATCTATTTCAAATTAACTGTTATAGGTTGACTCCCGTAAAACATGCTTCAATTACATATCTTTAACTTGTAATTCTAAATTAAAGATTTTGCTTATTACCATTATATATTGGTCATAAAGTTTAGTTTTATTCACATGCACACTACCTCTCTCATAGATGGACCCTGATCTTCTTCGCCCTCACTTCTCTCTACCTCTTTTCAGTTTTTCAATCTATATTTTCCTCTTTATTTCTCCATCATGTGTTTTCTACTTTTCATTTTCATGTGCTTGGGTTTAATTTGTTTGGCTCTTGAGATGGAAGAGGATCTTTGATATGAAATGTGGATACTCTTAATTAGTATGAACACAAATTGACATGAACGAAAAAGTTAAATTTGATTGGACATTGCTATCTATAACCTCCTTACAATTCTAAGCATTAATCATGTCATTTCGTACAAACTTCATGAAAAAAAAAAGAGAACTAAATATAAGTACTTATGAGATACTGATGAGAGTGTTTAGTTTTTTCTCCATACAAATTGTCAAATATATAAACGAAAAATAGATTCTTAATTCTTTCTTTTTTAGGTTAAATATAATTATTTTTATGAGTAAAGGTGCACTAATATAAGCCTTTTGGTTTTTCAACTGAAAATCAAACACTCACTACATTATTAAGGATTTAAGGTGGAGTTAGAAGTTATTTCCTATGGGGCCTAATGTCTACTACGCGTTACACCACTTAAGATCATGTGATGGCCATGATGATCGATTATATTAGCCAATTCAATTTCCAATCCTCCTTCGGATATATACCTTTGGTAGTGATAAATTAATGTTTTATTTATATCCGTGTTAAGTTAATGTTAATAATATTTTTAACAAACCTTTTTACATATCTTCCTTAAATTATGATACAGTAGTGGAATACATGTTTCATGAATTTCAAGTGGTAACCTAGAAAAAATGGATATATAATTCTTCTACTTAAAAAGAAATCATAGTAAAGGTGGCGTGGATAATCTCCTCCTTACTCTTGATGAGGAGAAAGAGGGGTACTAGCAATAACATTGCTTCTTTGGATGAAAAGAATATATAATTACCTCCGGATGAAAAACAACTAAATGAACTAGTAAAATTATTTATTGATTGCACATGCAATTCCTATTGATTTCCTTACAAATACAGTGAAAAGACTGATTAAAGGTTCAATGAATATTATCCATACTTGAATTAAGATCAAACCCATATATATTAATAAAATAATAATAATAATAATTATTAAATAGTACATAAAATTATAAAAATAATACTATCTAAGTTGTTATTACATTTAAAGTACGTATAATAATTTTGTTGTTATTACATTTAAAGTACGTATAATTTAAAACAATAATATTATAATTAATATTTAAGTTGAAGTTTCAATCATATACATCAATATTTATTAATGATAAAAAGATTACATTTATAATAAAATGAAAATAATAAATATTTTAGGTTAATTTTTTATTTTTTAATAAAAAGTCAAACTAATGATGTATTAAGTATTCTTTTTGTTGATCCGCTACAAATCGATTTTTGTTGGTTCTGATTTTTACTTGTTCTTTTGGTCCTGCGACGTATTTTTTTCATACTGGTTCTATTGAATTGGTTGAATCGGTTCCCTAATTGATTCATCGGTTTTTCAGTTCGACTGATTCAATCCAATCTTTAAATCATAAATTTTTATACTATTGATTATTTTTCATTTGTGTATTTGCTAATAGTCAATCAAGTATTCAAGACATATTTGAATTATTAGAAAAAACAAATATGAACTAATTATTGCATTCACATTAATTTCCTTAATATAAGTTGATATAAGTTGAATACGTACGGTTTATTGTTTTGATCTTGCAAAACGATTTCTATATTGATGAAAATTAATGTGATAAAAACCAGAAAAAAAGTGTATGCTGATAACAGAGAGACATTGTAATGATGGTATTATGTTGTTATACGAATAGAAAAAGATAATATATATGGTTTTTGCATATTTGATATATGGGCGCGGGTGTACTATTGAGGGATGTGAAGTGAAGCAGGGGTGATGTCATCGTTGGCAGTACCAAGTATATATATGTAATCTAAAATTTTGTAATTGCAGAATGGGAACTAGCCTTGATGTAGAATGGTTTGGGAGTAGTATCAGTACTGTACTTAATCGCATTGATCAAAGTGGATGCAGAGCTAGAGGCAAGTGGCTCCATTCTACTGGCTTTTTGCTCTGTTATAAGAAACCACTTAGGCACTTGTTGCATGGCCATGTCTTGGAATCTCTAGCTATCTAGAGTGGGATATGGGTGCACGTACGAGACAAAGTGGAATTGAAGATCACACAAATGAAAAACAAAATTAGCGAAAGCAAAGCCACATGCAATTGCGCCCTCAATTATTTAAGCCCACGGTATATGTACTCAGCTTCCAACTGCCCTAGCTCACAGCTTCACACTTCTAATACACACAAAATGGCGCGCCATCTTGCATGCATGCATCTACCATCTAATGTTCCCTCATTTTTCATTAACTTTCCACCTCAAATTGCTGCTTTAATTATTTTAATACCATGTTTATATGAGCAGCAGTACGTATATATATTAAAATTATTAAATTTTGACCTGCTTGGATTTTAACAAAAACTTAGTTTTGGTTGTCTTCAAAACAGGAAGATTAATTTTCTCCATCTTCTGTTGATGTATTACTTTAATTTCTACTATGTATGGAGAGTAATTAATAGCGCATATATATTATAAAGTAGAAGGAGTGATATTAATTAAAAAAGCTTTTGTTCTTCGTTTTTCGCCAAAAATAAATCATAATTAAAGCAATATGATAGTTATTTGTGTGTACTTAAATGTTTATATATGTTGGTCATTACTCATAAGAAACATATATCAAGTGCCCCCCAGCTACTTTTTCTGCGCACATTGCAAACTAAGATCTTATGCTCGATATTTGAATCATGAATGATGTGAATCTTCCCTCACCCCACCCCACTCCAGCCCCCACCCATCAAAACAAAGATGGTAGCCGACAAGTGTTCAAAAGAAAACAAAATTTAGTTTGCAGAAAATTATGTATTTCGCAAATATATTATGACTATAAGTATTTGACATGTCATATGCATGACGACTAAGCGAGGCAGAGGCCTGAAGCTCCCTGATTCATCACCATGGTCCCTGTACGTTGATTCATATATATTGTCAATGTCATGTTGCATAAAAAGGATATATGAGGACAAACAAAGTAGGTTCCTTAATTAAGCTTGTATGTTATTAAGAGTTCCACTCATGTTTGTATATAAAAAAAACTTTATTAGAAGAGATAAGATTTATTTTGGTGATACCCTTTGCAAAGAATTAGTTGATTGAAAAAAATCTGGGTGTAAGAATAAAAAGAAGGATCAACAAGGGATATGAAGAGGAATATACTTCTCTGAGTTCAAAAGTGATCCCTATTGCTGCTAGCTAGCAGCATGAATCGCTACTTTAGCTATATAATTCTTCCTTATATTTCAGTGTTATTTGTGGCATGGCGAGTTGGCAACCTGATATTGGGACGACAACATACTATAAAAGATAATTTGTTTCCCACTTGGTGGATACGTATTGCGCACTATCTTACTAGCTAGCTATAGCTACTGATTCTTGGCGTAAACCAAAACAGAAGCTACTGATTCTTAGTTTCTTTTATCACTTTGCTTTTTCATCATTTCATGCCATTGCTATATACTCAATCATGCATCATTTCATGCCATTGCTATATACTCAATCATGCATGTGCATCTATCAATCATTGATAATCTTGCTCTTTTTCGTTCAATTATATTTGTTTTTGGATGGAGATCAACAAAAAAACTCAAGTGAAAACGTTTAAATTTTGAAATTTTCTTTCATTTAGTTAAGGAGAAAATGAAAACAAGTAAAAGAAAAAATATAGCTAAAAACATGCATGTGCATGTTTAACAAAAAAAAGAAAAAGAGAAAGAATCTCCAGATAATTCCTTATACAGTACTTTCCTCTTTTGAAGAATAGTATGGTGTTTACCATTTAGACATTAAAAAGGCTATCGTCACATGGTTTGTGCCATTCCAATCCTTAGGTGAACCAGGTGTTTGCTTCATAATGTGTTTGGTCCCATGCAATGTAGGGGCCAAATTACAATATTGTGACATGTTCTTGTCTAAAATATAACATATATATTAAATCAATAATGATTAACCATACTCTTCTTTAATGTACTCATAGTTTTGATCTTGTGAAATTATGGGAGCCAAAAAACTTATGTACGTACAATTACTTCTATCTTTAATACTTGATGTGGATTTTTTAGTTAAGCCATTTTAATGCTGCAGTACAGAATTAGATCTTGATTTTGAACTCCTGGAAAACATTTTAGGCAGCGAGACATATGTGCAATTATGAGCTTTTCCATTATTGATCAAAACTTGTAATTACCTGAAATCAAGCCGTTTAGAAAAGTACAAAAAATTAAGTCATTATCTGATGCTAATTAACTACCATGAATAGCATATAAATGTAGTTATTTAAGTGCGACTAGTTAAGAAAGTTTTTGTAGCAGTCCAGCAAAGAAGAAAGCGGCATCAAACATTGTCTTAATTAAAGATCCCTGGCTACCTAGCTTAGGTAGCTTTAGGTAAAAGTGAGGGAGATTATTCAAAATAAATTGACTAGAAAAGGATACAATTAAACAAAAGCTAAGATATCTGGATCTTGCCAAAAACTCCAAAGTCTAACACAATGATACCTTTCAATTCCATCTAATCCATCACATAGACCATAGACATATACTAGTGTCTAGAGAGACACTCGGTGCCTGCTCAACTGCCGAATGCTTTCAAATTTTTTGGAGTTGCCATATCAGATAGAGACACAACACAATCTACTTTTTCAGATTCTATCATCTTCCAAATCAACCACATTTTTTTCTCCATACACAAGCCAATTATCAAAGTTTTTATTCCACTTGTACATAATTTTTTTTAAATAATCACTTCAAGAAAAACAAAATAAAAAACGTCTCCTAAAATTAGTTTATACACAATATTAACTTTTAAAATTTTGATTGAGAATGTTTTAAAAAATAGTTTATAGTTGGCTAATTTTTTTATAAGCTAGCATTAGTCGTTAGTGTGTTAGTTTTATTAAGGAAGAAATTATAATCTATCACCTCTCCCTATTAAATGTTTATTGTAATAGCCTAAATCAATTAAGGATTCATTCTTGATGTTCTTGAATAACGTGAGAGAAATCTCATTTCTTCCTTATAGGAGTTGATAAGACAATATAAATGTTATATGAACTAATTTATGAGATACTAGTTTTGTTTCTTACTAGTAGAGATCAAAGACCTCTCAAAAGACTACTGAAAATTGATGGTATAATATATAACACAATAGTCTTTTACTCACCCATTTGTGATTTCACATTTGGTCTTATCTTAAAAGAAAGTGGGGATGATTGTGAAAGGCGAAGTGAGATAGGAATAACATGGATTGAAATGAAAGACAAAAGGGGCATAGGGTTATGTAGATGTAAGGTTAGAAAGGCGGAGTTGGATGCAATTATTTTTAATTCTAACTTTATTATTTTTAGTGGCTAAAAACCATCGTAAATATTTTTACTTCTACATATTTAGTATGAATGACCTAGATTGCTACATAACATGAGAGAGACCTGCCATGTAATCTTTTAATTGTTAGCTATCCATTGCCCTGATTGCGTCATAGACAGAAGGACTTGAATGCATGTGTTTTTAAATATTAAGACCCAGATACCTGGAAAAATCTTTCAAGGACCTAGTTACAGATGCTCTAAACTTTCAGGAACTCGTTTGATATTTTCCTCTATATTAATTTTAATTTGTTTTAGTTTTGATATATAATTTGTAAATATACTTCATTGTTTATTTTTATATTACAACAATGATATAGTCTATTTTTTAAAATATTCTAAAAATGCTAACAAAACAATATTTTAAATTTATTTTTCATTAAAAATATTTAAAAATATATTTTTTAAAACTATGGTGCAATTAACCCAATTCAACTCAACTAAATCCGGAACAGGTTGAGTTAGATCTTTGGTTTACAAAAACTTTAACCCGTTTTGATTTCTATCAATAAGCTAGGTAGATAATCGGAAGAAAGAGAATAATAAGTGAAATGATAAAAAAAAAATAAAGTTTCAAAAATATATTGTAAGAAATTGGAATGACTCAAAAATATAGCGGAAAAAAAATTATACTTATTTTAGCACATATTATTATTTAAGATAAGTTTCTAAGGTTAAAAATTACTGTAGATTTCATCTCAAAAATAGTCTCTGATGAATTGACTTACTTTGAATAACATTTAGACACGTAATCTTATCCTTAACTATTTAATTCAGTTGTACTTGGTCAAATAGCATACAGTTCTGCTTTTCTTTTTTGTTTTGTTTGTATATTTAGTATTTACAATGTGAAAGAGCTAGGGATTGTGAGCCGGTGGTCTATCTTATTTGGATAGATAATGGGTTCAGTTATATCATTAATCGGTGGATTTTGAATTCACCCAATTATCTATTTTATCTAAAAATCTATATTTTTACAATACTTATGTGACAAAAATTAAAGAAAATATTCTGTATAACCTAATTTTATTATAAAATTTAAAAAAAATATTTAATAAATAAGTTTGTTTTAAAAAAAGTGTTGAAATTGTACATTTAATCCTATTTATTGTGTCTATGAAAAGATTTAAGTTTCACCTTAGAATAATTAAGAACAAGGAACAAGAAGAAATGATATAACCAACAAATTCTAATACTCTTTCATGAGAATTGCAGGGTAACAAGCCAAACATCAATCAACAATGCCAATGGACAATAAAAAGTCATTGATTTAAGACAAAATTTATTAAGCCATAAGGAAAATAAAACTTTAGAGGTTATTTAACGAATCAATTTTTGTTAAGAAAATATCCAAGAATAGCTGAAAAGTATTAAAATTCGTTGAGTGAATAATTTTTTGCTCAACGAAACCCTGATAAATGTTGTTTTCATTCAGCAACAAACCCTTAGTTAAACGAAATTCTTAGGATGAAGACTATGAATAAGAATGCGAGTAAAGGAGAGAGGACATCCAACAATTGTCTTATATTCCTTCTTTTCTCCTCTTCTTACCCCAATTCTTCTTATCCTTGTAAATACTTGATAGTGAGATCTAGCTAAGCAATATTATTAGGGGGATGAGACACGGATAAATATTTTGTAATTTACTTTCACTTTTATTTGAGTTTCCTTTATCTATTTTTAAATTTCTTTATGTTTAATGCTCGTTATTTGTCTGGTCAACTTATAAAGTAATCTATTTAACTTTTGATATCGGAAGATTTTCATGATATTAAAGAACAAGGAAGTTCATCATATAGTGACTACGCTTAGGAATAAGATAGGATATATCTGTCTGAATTAGTAATTTTTTTGTGCTAATCAAATTATTGAGATTATTCTTGTTAAGGAATTAGGGGAAGATTTCAGGAATTTATCATAGAGAAATCTCTAACCATTCCAGAACTAAAAGAATAAACTTAGATAATAGTTAGTTATTACAAGTATTCTAAAGTAAATCAAACTCTTTATCATCTTACATTATTATCAATATTTATAAAAAATCATAGAAAAATGTAATTTACTTTCCAACTCAGTTTAGCTATTTAATTTTCTTTGTTTCAAATCTGACAAAAGGTTTTTATAAAGGAACGATTGAAATTCTAAATTACCTTCCAAGTCCCTGAAGAGACAACTTGATATTATTCATATACTACATACGACTAATGCATTTATGAGAAGTAATGTAGAAAACACTCAATGCCCAACATGACTTTAGGGAATAAATCTTTAAAATTATGCAAAAGAGTTTTTTAACCAGTTTTAGGACCATTAGTGTGATTGGCATAATGAGAAATTTAGGTAGATTATTTGTTTGATATATAATGACACTACGTAAATAGTTTTAAAATTATAATTTTGTACAAATTATTAAAATCTCTAGCCGTTAGACTTAATAATAGGTATAGCTTTTTTTTTGTTTTAATAAAAATTGAACGAGATTTACAATAATTCATATACTTTGCTCCATTAAATGAAATAAATCTAGAGATTACAATGGAACAGGATGGATGTGGATTTGACCTTCCCTATACCTATCCCTGAAAAGTGTGGAGTGAGTTATGGTTTGAGTATAAAAAGAGCAGCTATGAAATTTTAATTATCATCCTCACCTCGTCAGGTATTTTCGGGTTCAGTTATACCCGTAGATACTCATTATATTATTTTTTATAATTTAAATTACTTATTTATTATTAATAAATTATATATATATATTAAGTTATTAATTATATTTTAATTTAAAATCTATAAAAGAATTATTAATAATAATAAATTATAAATTAAAGTTTAAGAATTAACATTTTTAATTAAATATTTAACTTTAAATTTATTATATAATTATTAAAATTATAACGGAGTGGATACGGGTTAGGGTAAGGGGTGAATAGTCACATACCCATATCTGTACCTGGTTCATTCATCACACCAGCTAATATTTGTACCCATACCGAGTCAAAGTTAGTAATATCTGTCAAAATTGAAGCGGTAATTGTGGATATGAATATATTTGTCATCCCTAAATAAATCCCCTTGAGAATATAGATTAATTAGATTATTTTAGTGACTCAATATACTTAAATATTAATGTAATGTATCTCCTAACTTTCATATATGTCATATTATTAACTAAATATCCGTCCTCTAATTTTTTTCATTAATTCATACATTTTAAGAAAATGTTTTTTAAAATTGGAAGAGTTATAATTATGTTTATATCAAATATGTTTTTAAAATATTCAATCATCTTTACAATATGGCTTAAATAATATTTTATTTTTAAAATAGTGTATTTTAGTTTTAGTCTTTTAAAGATTTATTTTAATTTTTTATTCAAAAAATTACTTTCTGAAATATTAAAGATCAAATTTTTGTACCAAAGAGTACTTTCAATTTTTGAGTTTCGAATACTACTTTTCATATGATGTTTTTAATATATAAAATATTTATGATGATAAAATTTAAAAAGAAGAAAATGGAAGTTGATATAGTAGAATAAAAATTAACTCTGAGCCCAGGCCCATTAGGGCTTGTTTAAGATATGCTTGAGTCAGACATAGTCTAAGCACACTCCCTTAACTTAAATAACATTTACGATAAACTATGTTTAACTTTTTCGAATTTATTGTGTTAGTATATAAACTTTTTGTTAACCGGTTAAGATATATAAATATTTTTTTTAAAACATTTGAGAATGAAAGATATATCTCTTAATAATTTTGAAAAAATATTTTCAAGTTAACTAAAAAAATAATATTAAGTTTTAAAAAAATATTATAAAATAAATATTTAAAATTGAGAAATATAATTCATATCATTGTCTAAATAGGGGAGGTGGAGGGAAAAGAGGCAGGCACTAAGGAGGAAGGAAGAAGGTGTATTATGCTGGTAGGGGAGAGGACGACTCTACATGAGTAGGGGTGAACGGGATACATGAATTTGAGGTAAGGGGAGGAGACATGTGAGAATGGGATAGTGAAGTACGTAAGGAAAGGAGGGATGAAGAGTAAGAAGATGAATAGTATTTTTTTAAAATTTTTAATAATGTCACAAAAATATAATAAAAATCATTAAAAAATTAATTAATAAAACAATAATGCACGTTATTATTATTTAACAAAAAAAAAATAAACAGAAGAATCAAAATGTTAGACAAAAAATATATTTATATATCTTAACTAGTCAACAAAAAATTTATATGTCAAAATTATAAATTAAAAAAAAATTATTTGTACGAACATTTTATTTTAAACCTTATTCTTTCTTGCAAATTCCTTTCTTAGCACAACTACAAAATCCATCTTTTATAGAAACAACACACTCCACCTATTTACGTATATAAATAAATAATTCTTTTTACTGAAATAAAATTGTGAATGAAAGAAAAATTAAAAAAATTATTCCAAAGATAGTTTTTAGTTTTTAAGACATATATGTTTTTTTATTTTAACATTCAAAAAAATAATTTTTTGAAATTTAAAATCAAAATAATATATTATAAAGTTCTTTTTAAAACAGTTTTTTGCTTTTTCCTAGCATTTCAAAAAGTATTTTCCAAAAATATGAACAGCATTATTCAATAATTACTTTTGGAATAATGATTATACTATGTTTAGTAACGAGCATTGTGTATCAGGAGTGATAAGACCTAATAGTAAAGTTAATTAACCCTAAATTAAAAAACCAAATCAAACCTTTGAGCTAAATATTGTTTTCACATTTCAAATCCCAAGAAATTGATAATCATTCCAAATGAAAACCTAAGCAGTTTACATAATAATGAAAACTTGTTTATTTTTAGATTTTTCTTTTAACACCTTGTATTCACAGTTGCCATGGGTTAATATATCGCAAAATATTACTATTATCTTTTAACCTAATATTTCAAAACTTTTATACATATCTCGATTGTAGTTGTTATCTTTTTTTTCTTTTTTCCCCCTCTCCTTAATATATTTATTCTCATTATACAATCTACACATATTATTATCATACAATTTACATAAAACTTGTTTGTGCAGTGGCATAACCTATGATAATATGCTAACCACAATTTACTAACCACTATTTATAATCTCTTTTTTACAATAAATGGGTACACCTCATATCTATATTTTTTTTTTGTTATTTTGATTCCAGATTAGTTGTTTTGGATTTTATTTATTTATTTTTTTGTTATTTTGATTCTAGATTAGTTGTTTTGGATTTTATTTTTTTTAGACTCCTAGATGAGTTCATCCGAATTAAGTTTCAACTTTATGTTATTCATAAAATTTATTTTGATATATGTTATTGGATAAGTTGATTAAAACCAAATATTTATTATGTTTATTAGATCGATCGATTGGAAACACATAAAAAGATAAATTGTGGATCAACTAATATAAAAAATAATGATATTTTATTGTTTTATTTTGGAGTTGTAGAGAACAATTTTGAGGGTGCGAAAAGAAATGATGAGTTTGGGGTACGTGAAATGCATTTACGGTGTGTGCGTAATGGGCTGAGGAAGCAGCCCAGTATAGAGAGTGCAAAAAGCGGGTAGGGCCTAATGGGAAGCAGTGTAGTACAATGTTTGTGGATGGTTTAAGACTAAGGAATTACAAATCTTGTACTACATAAATCCCTGTACTACAAATCTACAATGCATAAATCCAATGGAGTACTAGTATTCAATTATTTGTTAGATATTTTTTATGAATGAAAGATATAAAAACGTGAGAAATTAAGATGAGGAGACTAATTTGTGTAAGAAGACAAGCAATTAATAATAATAATTGAATGGGTATTTTTCACATGGAGAAGCAACTGGGCGTGTTGGGCGGAAGTAATTTGGATGGGGAGGAGAGGGGCGGCGGCGGCGTGGTAATGGAGGAGGAACGAGCGGCCTGGTATCGGCGGCGGGCGGAGGGGCGGGGAAGGTTTTCGGGGACGATGGTTTCAAGAGAGTTGGGTTGCCAAGGTGGGCAGGCTCTTTTGTTGCTCCATTTGGCATCAGGAAAAGAGTAATTAGCAATTGGCATAGTGATATGAATAGGCTCAAGTGTCACTGAATGGCACATTTCAAGTCCAATAATTATGGTGCAGTAGGAGGCCACTCCCACGCCCATAACAAGGCATTGCCTCTTCCAACATGTTTCCTTATTCACCCTAAACCAACAACACGTAAGTACGAGGTGTGTGTCAACTAACATGACCCAATAAAGAGAAACATAAAAACTTACGAGGAAACTTGAGCCTGAGGTGGCTTTGCGGGTTGGGGTTGGTTAGAAGTAAGAGGGGGAAGGCTTAGGAAACAAGTGGTCCTCATTCCCCTTTTTCTTATGAATATAAAGTTACAAGTAGAGGAAGAAGAAACTAGAGCGTGAATTGAAATATGTATAGTATAAGGAAGGTGGAAGTGAAAGTTAGACAGGTGTACAAGGCACAGCTTGAGTCTAATATTACGTGCCGTCTTGGCGTCACTACAACACACAACAGCAGTCACATCACAATCTCCCAACCATCTAACTAATTCCATCACAATCTCAACTTCCTCTACCTTTGCTTCCCGCCTCCTCCTTCTTTCAAACCTTCCTATAAGACCAATCATTCATTCCCCTCATGTACCATTTTTTTTTTTTGTCCATTCAACAATCCAACCCCCTCTTTATAATAATTCTCTTCATTATTTTTTCATTTACAAAATTTTCAATTTAACACGTCTTAAATAAAATATTTTGGTCTCACTACTCAGACCAATAATATCTTATTGATTAATATCCAACAATTTGACAAATTTTAAATATGATAAGAGAAGCGTGTTTCTTTAAAAGATATATTTCAAACAGTTCCGTAATACGGAAATTCACCGATTAAACAAGTGTCTCCTTCACTCTTCTCCGAATTAGACATTTAAATTCGATTTACCTAAGTTTTTTATCTTAATATTTCACCAAAAATTATTTTTATTTTTTAAAATTAAAAAAATATTTTTAGTTTTTATATATTTGACTGTGTGATATAAGCTTAAAGATTGAGAAGATTAAAATTTAAAAAAAATAATTTATAAATAAAAAATTTTTTATCATTAATTTTTTAACCGTTTTAACTAGAAAAACAATGACTACAAATAAATAAAGAATTAAAAAAATATTTTTAAATTTTGACTACTAAAACTAATTTTTGGTGGAACATTAAGTAAAAAAAAAGCTTGTATAAACCTTTAAATTTCATATTTCCATCTTAACTCATCAACCAATTGATATCTTCAGTTACGAAATATAGAAATTGACAGATTACTTTTTCAAGGGTGCACGTCTGAAATATAAGTTTAGTTGTTTATGAATTTTTCCGAGTCAAAATTGTCCCACTATGTATTATCAACATTACGAAAACTGTCTCCATCTTAATTCTTAACATTAGCATTACCAGTTCAATTTCCGTTTTTCTTTGGCTTCCACTTTTTCTTTTTCTATCTCTGAAGATGACTTTTTATTATTTTAGCCTTTTAAAGAATTATTTTAGTCCCATAATATGTTCTCAGATTAAAATAGTCATTTGTTAAATATTTGAGATTAAGCGATCATATAACTAATATTTTATTATTTTAGTCAATTCACATAAAAAATAATAATATAATAATAACACATGATTTTCTTAAAAAATATTATATTATTAATACACTTAATTAACTTTTTGGTTTTAAAGCATACATACTTTTTTATTTCAATTTAGTCTTTAAAGTTTTTTATTCTAATCCAATAATTGATTAAAGAATTAAAATAAAAAGTATCTGTTTTTATGGACAAAAAATTTATTAATCGAATTAACAATAATACTCTTTTAAAAAAAATAATTATAATTATTATACTATTATTCTTAATTATTTAAAACAATTAACGTGAAAAAATGTTAATCACATCAAGATTTAAGGTTTAACATATAATAATACATATTACTTTTGAACAAAACTATAATTTGGAACAAAATAAAATAAGTATTTTTCATAAATCAAAAGTTGATTAAGTACATTTTTCTTTTCTTTTTTTTTTGTTTACCATCACACCTGGTCAACTTCATTGGAACAAAATTAGGTATGAAACACATGTATGACATAACTTTTGAAAATAAATAGAAAAAATAATGAGTAAAAAATGAAATTAAAAATATAATGTGTAACAATTTTCAATCTAGACATCTATTGATGAATGTGATAATGTTTGGTATATATATATAGGGAGGGGATGTTCTTACTGAAAGAGGAAGTTTAAGATGCCTACTCTTTACTTTTCATCATAATCTTTTATTTTCTTGAAATCTAAAGGTTAAGATTAATTACTCATTATAATCATTATGTTTAAAAAAAATGAAAGGTTAAGATGAAAAGTAAGTCTTTTAAACACACTTTTAGAGTAAGTGGATCTCTTTTCATATATATATATATATATATATAGAGAGAGAGAGTTTTTAATTGGTATACACAGTAAGTGTAAAGATTTTGACATTGACATTTAATTACAATTCTTTATTCATGCTAAATTTGTTAATTTTACTCATTATTATTTTAAAAACTTTAAAAGAGTTATGTAACCGTCATGATTGAATGTCAGCAAATATATATATATATATATATATATATATATATATTAATATATTAATATTATATCACATGAAACTTTTATAAGTCTTGTTTTCAAAATTGACTTTTTTTAGTTTTAAATTTGTTATGCTGTCTTGAACAGTCGTGCAGTGGAGCACGGCTTTGTAGCTTTTATTTTAAAAAATGAAGCAAATTACACCGATAGAAAAGTTGTTAATCAATCGTTTTTTTATTTTTTAAAATTTCGTTATTTTTAGACTGCCCCAACCCAAGTGGCTATATCTGTTTTTACAAATTGCCATCATCTTTTTTGTCAAATGTAGAAGTTGCTATTGGTGTCCGGTTTTTATAAGCATAGGTCCTCTGCATTTGCGCATAAACAAAGAGAAATTAAGAGGGAGAGTGAGGAAAATTTAAAAAATAATGAATCCGTGTTGTATAAAAACATGCATAATGAAAATATTTTGTACAATATATTGACACTTAGTATAATGATAATATTAGCGGTAAATGAAACAAGCATTTTCTCGCGTAACAAATAGAAAATAAAAGCAAAATAATCTATAGAAAAGTCATGATTACAAAAAGGATGATATGGAAGAGAGATATTCATCAAGAGCACCCCAAAGTGAACTTATTTCTATTCAATATGAAATTTCACCTCTACCGTGATTCTGACAATCTTTTTTCTCAGGAGAAGCAGAAACCATTTTAATAAGAAATATGTATGGTGAGTTGGTGACCTGATAGAAAGTAAAAATTGTTTACTTTAATTTAACTAAATTATAATAAAAAAGGAAATAGATAATTTATTCATTGTTTCATTTGTTACAATAGAAATAAAAATATATAGTTTTAACTATACCAATCAATGGATAATAATATGAAATAAATGCTATGTGGCATATATCTTTCATACATACTTACTTTATATATTTTGTACGCACTTATATTATTTCCTTTTGTTCTATAAGCCATATTAATGGTGATTTGTTGTACCTTTGATCAAGCTGTCCAAAGAGATATTATAGGCACACTCTTAGAGATATTGCAAAGATGTGTTTGGGAATCTTGATAACCAAATATGTCAGGGTATCGTGTATATATGGAGGCTCATTATATGTTAATAATACACAAAATTCTCCCATATTTCATTATGGTATCAGAGCAACCTAAGTTCTGAAAAAGAGAAATATGTGGAAAGACCCGAGGTGGTGGGAAAGATGTTATTTCCATATGATTTGAATTCAAATGATAATCCAGGAAGCATAATCACCCAAGTTCAATTGTGGGGTGAAAATTATGAAGAATGGGCAAAGGCTGTGAGAACCTCGCTACGTGCACGACAACAGGGACGTGGTGCAAACCATGGACGTGGCAGAGGGATGGGTGTACGGGCAAATACTGCCCAAGTAGCTGTTGGAAGAACACCTGAGTCAACAACGGAGATAGACAAGGGAGGCTTGATGGGGTTGAGCACAGAACAATGGAAAACATTGAAGAATGTGCAAGGATAGGTTTAAGGTTTGCAAGTGATCCTAAATAATCAAAATGGAAATACCAATGAGCGAATGATAGGTTTAAGGTTTCCAACCACATGACAAGAAGCTTGAAATCACTTCAAGAATTGAAGAATGTGCAAGGATGTCCTGTGGGACTTTCAGATGGACAAAAAATTGTTGCAACCAAGGAGGGAACGACAATGCTTGAAGGAGGGCTAAAAATAAATAATGTGTTATATGTGCCTAAATTAAGTTGCAATCTAATATCTATGACCCAATTGATAGATGAGACAAACTGTATAGTGTAGTTCACTAATCTTTTTGTGTGATACAGGACCGCACTTTGAGGATGCTGATTGGATTGGGTGAACGAATAGATGAACTTTACTATTTTAGAGGAATTCGTCATAAGAAAACTTTCACGGATGATGGTGTGATGTCACTTGATCTTTGGCATAGGAGAGTGGGGCATCCCTTTTTGAAGATTATTGAGTTAGTTTCAAATACTAGTAGTAAGAATAATGACCATGGAAATAAGGCATGTGACGTGTGCCAAAGGGCTAAGCAAACTAGAGATAACTTTTCTTTAAGCAATCATAAAGTTGCTAATGTGTTTGAATTGGTTCATTGTGACTTATGGGGGCCCTATAAAACTCTTTTTTCTTATGGTGCTTACTATTTTTTAACTATAGTTGATGATCATTCTCGAACAGTTTGGAAATTTTTTTTGTTAGATAAATAAGAAGGAAACTTCTCGTGCCTTACTGAACTTTATTACATTAATAGAAAGACAATATGAAAACAGGTTACGATGATTCGAAGTGATAATGGAACAGAATTTACATGTTTAAGAACACAATTTCTTGAACGTGGAATTGTGTTTCAAACATCATGCATGGGAATGCCTCAACAAAATGGACGAGTAGAAAGGAAACATAGGCATATACTCAATGTGGCTCAAGCATTGAGATTTCAAGGTAATCTTTCTATTTCCTTCTAGGGTGAATGCATTTTGACTGCAGGATATTTGATAAATAGGACACCAACACCATTGCTGAATGGAAAAACTCCTTATGAGGTGCTGAATGGGAAACCACTATCTTATGATCATCTTAGAGTCTTTGGGTCTCTCTATTATGCTCATAATCAAGAAAGGAAGGGAGATAAATTTCCCATTAGAAGCAAGAAGTGTGTTTTTGTGGGCTACCCACATGGAAAGAAAGGATGAAAATTATTTGACCTGGATACCAACACTTATTTTGTATCAAGAGATGTTGATTTTTTTAGGGTGAATTCCCTTTTCGAGAAAACACTATCAAGACCAGTAGTGAGACAACCATCAACATGCTAGATGTAGAGATCGATTCTAAAATTGAAAATGCTGATAATGAGTAGCTCATGCCCATTGAAGTGACAGGCAATAAAACACATGTTGACATAAGGGGAGATGTCAGCCTGAAAGATGCACAACATGCTATAATTGATGTTGGAACTTATGCATAACAAGAAAATGAGTAGCAGTTTGTGTGAGGCAAGCGCACTGTAAAGCTTCGAGATTACATAAACAATACAGTGCACACATCAAGGAGCCTATTTCTTCGTTCACCCACTCCACAACAACAATCAAAGGTGCTATATCCTATTGCTAATTATGCTAACTGTGACAAATTTTCATGAAAGCATCGCATGTTTCTTGTGTGTGTGACAACTGAGAAAGAACCTGTGACATTTGTGGGAGCAGTAAAAGATAGTAGATGGCGATCAATAATGAAACATGAGATACAAGCACTTGAAGATAATAATACATGGACGGTATGCCTTTTACTAGCAAATAAAAGGGCATTGGGATGCAAGGGGGTCTATAAAATTAAGTATCAATCCAATGGTACCATAGAATGGTTTAAAGCTCGATTGGTTATTCTTGGAAATTATCAAATTGAAGGCATTGATTACAATGAAACTTTCACTTCAGTGGCAAAAATGGTCACTGTGCGAATTGTTTTAGCCGTGGCTGCTGCAAAAAGCTAGGAAGTTCACCAGATGGATATTCACAATGCCTTCCTACATGATGATTTACAAGAAGAAGTCTACATGAAATTCCCACTTGGCTTTTGCCTATCTGATTCAGGTATGTTTGTAAACTTCGCAAGTCACTGTATGGGTTAAAGTAAGCCCCTCGTTGTTGGTTTTCCAAACTGTCATGGGCCTTCAAGGAATATGGGTTTTAGCAGTTTTACTCTGATTATTCTTTGTTAACCATTCATGATACAGGTATACAATTGGTGGTTCTAGCGTATGTTGATGATTTGATTATATATGGAAATGATCATGATTCCATACAACGTTTCAAGGATTACTTGAGCAGATGCTTTCATATTGAAGATTTGGGCAAGTTGAAATATTTTTTAGGAGTGGAAGTTGCCAGATCTCCTGCAGGTATTTTTCTCTGTTAGAGAAACTATGTTTTAGATATTATTGGCGAGGCTGGGTTACTTGGTGCAAAACCGACAAGTACTCCAATCGAACAGAATCATCATCTTGCACTTGCCAATAACGAGCTTTTTGCTAATCCCGATTGCTATCGTAGGTTGGTGGGCGCCTCATTTACGTATGTTGCACCAGACTTGAACTATCATATTGCGTCCATATACTTTCCCAGTTCATGCAACAACCACGAATAGAGTAGTGGAAAACTGCCTTGCGAGTGGTTAGATATCTCAAAGGCAATCCTGGACAAGGAATCCTCTTGGATAGTCATTGCGATCTTCAACTTTATGGTTGGTGTGACTCTGACTGGGCCGTATGCCCACTTACTCGTAGGTTTCTCTCTAGATGGGTTGTCTTTCTAGGGCATTCTTCGATTTCTTGAAAAACAAAAAAACAACAAATAGTGGCTCGTTCGTCTACTGAAGCTGAGTATCGTTCAATGGCTAGTACCACTTGTGAACTGAAATGGATCAAAGGTGTTCTTTCTAGTCTTGGGGTCACTCATTCCATGCCTATACATCTCTATTGTGACAATTAAGTTGCATTGCACATTGCAAAAAATCCTGTCTTTCATGAGTGTACCAAACATATTGACATAGATTGTCACTTCATCCGTGATGAGATTATACGTCAAAATTTACAACCATATTATGTTCCCACTCAAATACAACTTGCAGATATGTTTACAAAAGCTTTGGGATGCACACAATTTCATGATTTACTTGGCAAGTTGGGCATTGGGACTCCACATGCACCACTTTGAAGTGGGATAATAAGGAATAAATGTTATGTTGCATATATCTTTTGTATTCACTTACCTTATTTCCTTTTATTCTGTAAGTCATATTAATGGTGATTTGTTATACCTTTGATCAAGCTGTCCAAGGAGATATTATAGGCATAATCTTAGGGATAATGCAGAGATTATGTTTAGAAATCTTGATAAACAAATATGTAAGGGTATCATGCATATATGGAGACTTATTATATGTTAATAATACATAGAATTCTCCCATATTTCATCAGATAATAATTATCTAAGTGTCAATATCCTATTATTTATATATGAATAAAATAAATATTTTATTCCACCTAATATAATTCTTTTGCTATTTCAATTTTATAATATATTTGGATCTTTCTAAACCCTATCTAATGTAAAGTTTATAATCACAATTAACATTTATCATTTATACGGTACTACACTTGTTCATTTTTATCCAATATAAAATTTAGCTTCATATTTGCACTCATGAAAGGACTTTAAAAATTAAAATAATAAAAATCATGATTAGTAACATGATTTCAACTTAATTTTTTAAAAAAATGAGTTTCATGACACTACTTTGCTTAATAAGTTTTTAAATAAGATAAAATAACAAAGTTGCATTTAAAAACAAGACTTATATGATGGAGTCATGTTTTAAAATACAATCTATACCTTCTCATAAATTATTTAAAACTTTCGTATTAACATAATTTTTTGACAAAAAAAATAATCCAAATTCTTAAAAAACCATATTTTAGCTTGAAATTTAGCCCATAAAACATGTTATTAAGCTTATATAAATACATATTTACTATTTATTCCTTCTTAAAATTTTAAGTATTACATTTAAAAAAAAGTTCTCAAAAATAAGTGTCATGTTAGTTTTTCATTATAGTATATTAATTTTTTTCACAATCTCAATTATAAGAAAAAACAAACTAATTTAAGATTTATTAAGAAAATTAGTTAATTGTATTTAAGTATAAAAAAATTATGTTTTAGAAGGTTGAAAATTATGTTACTAAGTTTAATGAAAAATATTTTTTTAAAATTAACTTTCTTT
This sequence comes from Psophocarpus tetragonolobus, assembly GCA_037954015.1. Lineage (NCBI taxonomy): Eukaryota > Viridiplantae > Streptophyta > Magnoliopsida > Fabales > Fabaceae > Psophocarpus > Psophocarpus tetragonolobus. The sequence continues at coordinate 18,813,027 of CM075688.1, read as the reverse complement.
AAAAGTTGATATTAAGTATAAAAAAGGTTAGGCATTAAACATCTAGGGTGTTCATTGTTGGAAAAATGGAGATGAAATTTATTTCAGGGAGGTAGTGAGATATGGGTAAAAATTCTTAAATCTAGATACGGGGGTTGGGAAGTTTGGAATAAGGTGTGCTTAAGCAAGGATCAGGGTGGATTAGGCATTAAATATCTAGGGTGCTTCAACAAGGCATTGTTGGGAAAATGGAGATGGGATCTGTTTCAGGGAGGTAGTGAGATATGGGTAAAAATTCTTAAATCTAGATACAAGGGTTGGGAAGTTTTGGAGTGGGGAAGTAGGAACATTAAAGTCTCTATATGGTGAAGGGACCTGAGAAAAGCATGTGGGGGTGAACAATAACAAGACTGGTTTCAAGGGATGAGAAAATGAAAGTTGGGTTGTGGGAATAAAATTAGAATGTGGAGTCATGATTGGGAAGGGGTGGGGTCCCTGCAGAGTAGATTTCCAAGATTATATTCAAACTCCAATCAATAGGAATGCCTAATTATACAGATGGGTGAGTGGGTGAGGGGATTGTGGGAGTGGAAGCTGAGGTGGAGAAGACAATGGTTTGAGTGAGAAATGCCCACTATCAGAAGGTTGCAGGACATACTCCTCAACACTGTGTTGAACCCACATGGTTATGGCTAGGCAATCCCAATGAGGTCTATAATACCAAATTGGCATACTCTGCTTTAGCTTAGACACATCTAGGTACGGGAATGCCAAAAAAGAAAATGAAGTTATTATGGTCTACTAAAGCTCCACACAGAGTTCTAATATTTACATGGAGGTTGTTGATACAAAGACTACCAACCAAGGACAACTTACTAAAGAGGAACGTCAGACTAAGGAAAAATAATGCACTATGTCCATTATGTCAGATTCAAGCAGAGAGCATACCTCACTTGTTTTTTCATTGTAGGCTAGTCTTCCAAGTATGGGAGGTGTGCTACTCTGGGTTAAAAGTTGCAAATGTAATGCACCAAGATGCTAGGACATATTTCCTTCAACATGTTGGATGGTGTTTAAAAAGAACCACTAGAGTTACATGGATAATGGTCTGGATTGCTACTGTTTGGTGTGTATGGACCAAAGAAATGCATGCATATTCAGAAGGGAAACATTTGATTTGGAGAACATTTATGTACTACATTAATTATCATGCTTGATCTTGGATATCCACTAGTAATCCTTCATTCTCCTATTCCTTTTCTATGTGGTGTCTTAAACAAAGTAATTGTATTAGTAGAATGCTGGTTTAGTGGGACTTGATTATTGATTTTATGTCTTAGTGTACTGTATAGATTGGATGTTATCACTAGTGTATAATACTGATAAGTACATCTCTACGTATTTTGATTCTTTTTGTTGAGGATGGTCAATTAATTCTTAAAAAGTGCTCTAAACATTAGCTAATCATCTTTATTGTATGCAATTATTGAGTATCTCTTATATCCCTATTAATTAATTTGCTTATAAAAAAAAGTATAAAAAAGTTCATTGAAAGTACAACTTTAACTATAAGAAAAAACAAACTAATTTAAGATTTATAAGAGAATTAGTTGATTACATTTAAGTATAAAAAAATATGTTTTGGAGAGTTGAAAATTATATTACTAAGCTTAATGATTTTTTTTTAAATTGACTTTCTTATTAATATAAAAAGGTTAATTGAAAATACAACTTTAATTAAAGAAAGGGTATTTTAGGGGAGTTGATGATCAAATAGGATAAATGTAGTTGAAATTTGTATATATATACTTGAGACAAAAATTATGTGATTTGTGTTGCTTATAATTATGACACGAGGAAGTATCGCTTTAAGTTTGTTTGATTTGTTAAACATTATAGTATTGAATAAGATGATTTTTTTCTTTGTTCGAAAAAAGAATATGGAACAAGACAAATTAAGAAAATATGAACAAGACAAAACTTATTACTTTTTGTTATTATGAAATTAAAAGGCATCTCTTTTATTCTACATACAATGTATTCAAAAGACACACATATATCCCTATTTCTCTCTTATTTTTCTTTCATTTTTAATGTTATGAATTATATTAAAATAATTAATATTTAATTTTTATTTTTTATAAATTTTATATTAATATATTTATTTTTCCATTATTTATCGAATAATTTAAATAAAAAAATGTTCTCTAGCTAGTTCAAGTCTTTGTTATGTAATATATACTTTCATAAACCGAATTCTTTAAGTTTTTAACGTAATTATTAATATTTTTTATGGTGTAATATTAGTGTTATTTTTGTAAAATTATTTCTCTTTTTCATCTATTTAATAATTTTTATTGATTTATGTAAAACAATTACACTTATTTTAGAATAGAAAAAAAATACTATTTTAAAAGATAATATTTTTAATGATGAAAGCGCTCTATTTGACTTTGATAAGGAGCTTATTTGAATGTGAAAAAAAGAAGGAACAAGTGGATAGCAAGACAAAAGATTAAGGTTAACATCAAATACTTTTGAAAAGTAGTACTAGGCTGCATTTCTTTATCGTAAATTATGGGTAATTGCTTAGAAAACAAGTCAAAATTTTAGGTTAACACGTGAAGAAGATGGCTACTTTTTATAACCAAACTAACAAACTAAGGGCAAAAGCTGAGGAATAAACAACTTGTATTTTTGGAATTTCGTTGGACGCACGCATGCTTGCAACGCACTTCCTATCCGATGGAGCCAATAACTTTGTCATAACTCATGCCATAAAGAGCCTTTCACTCATGCCATAATTCATTTATTTATTAATTAGCTCTGATCACGGTTTTACTAATTGTTGTTCTAAGCATAATGATTACTACATAATTAAAAATTGACAACTTAATTAAAGTAGTATTAGAGACATACTTATTAAAATCGCATTGATTGGGAAGTCATTTGGTGAGAAGAAATTCCGTGCCTCTTTAGCCTTTAACTGGGTTGGGATATCTAAGTAGTGTATCTCAAGCAATTGCAAGCCCAAAGAAGACAAGTGTATTAATTTTAGATGACTATCTCTAATATTTTCCTATCGTAATTATTAGATAATTCTCATTACCTGACATAATTAATAGATACTAAAGTCCTTTTACTATGTTATTTAAAGTTTAATTCTCAGTATATATACAAAGAGAATTTATCAAAAGATTCCATTTTTTACAATGTTTGAGAGAGAGAAGAGAGGTGTAAACAATTATTCAATGATTTCTACTTTTGCATACATTTTATTGGCATTAATTGAGTGTTAGTAGATAGGTTTCCCTTTATGTATGATGCTGATATGAGCAAACACGTGACGTAATTGGGGAACATTTAACATTCATTTGATGGAGAGAAATTCTATTTATATATAATTTAGGAAAAATATATTTATATACAAAGTCGTAGTAGGTGGATATATATTATGTATCGATGTTATGAATATAAAAAGAATAACCCATATCTATATAATAAATTAATATAATCTGTTTCATAAAAATATTATTATAAAACTATTATAAACATATATATATATATATATATATATATATCATATCATTGTATATTGCTGAATCATTGTTGAAGTAGAAATGTAACAAGAAATATTATTATTGATTTTGATTTTGATATTTTATGCGTAAAATATATATTTTAAAAAAGGAAACGCACAGTTGATGCATAAAATATGATCACTTAAGAATAAGTATATCCTACGCACTAGTAACAATATACCTAAATTCGTATATCGTGCATAAAGAACCAGATTTAGTTCTAAAATAATTCAATTAAAAAAAAAGAGAGTAAAGATAAGAGAGTAATGTAAGTTTATGGGTTTAAACTCATCAGTAGATTTTTTAAACAGGAGGAAAGTAATAAGTTTGGGATTCAATGGATTAAGACCTAGGGTTGTAATCTTCACTACAATGTTTTTGTCCTTATTTCCTAAGCAATCTTATTCTTAGTCATTCATCGATCACCAATAAAGTACAAATTTGTTGTGATGTATTTGGTCATTTACACCACACTATAACCTTAACTTATTATCTAGTTTGACCATGCAAGACTTCAAATTAGGGATGGCAAAAGGGCGGGCGGGTGCAGGTTTGACCCTCTCCGTTCCCGTCCCCGAAAAGTGCGGGGCGGGTTTAGGTATAAGAAGAGTGAGTATGAAATTTTAATCCCCATCCCCATTCCCTGTTGAGTATTTTTGGATTCGGGTATACCCGCGGGTACCCGTCATATTATTTTATATGATTTAAATTTACTTATTTATTATTAAATAAATTATATATTAAGTTATTAATTATATTTTAATTTAAAAATTATATAAAGAATAATTAATAACAAGAAATTATAAATTAAAGTTTAAGAATTAAAATTTTTAATTAAATATATAAATTTAAAATTATTATATAATCATTAAAATTATAATGGGACGGGTACGAGTTCGGGTACAGGGCGAGTAGTCACATACCTATACCCGTACTCGTATCCGGTTTAACGCATCGGGTAATACCCATACCCGATCAAACCGAGTAATACCCGTCAAAATCGGGGCGGGTTCGGGCCAGTACCCACGGGTATGAATATTTTTGTCATCCCTACTTCAAATTAGAATCAGTTTCCTCATTAAACGATTGGAGGTTTACCCAATAAATTTGGTCAATTATATTGGAACAAACCCAATCGATTATAGTTCAATCATTTAAATATCAATGGTCATGAATATTCAAAAAATTAAGATATTAACAAATAAAATAGTGAAAATGACTCAATCATTAAATGACATTGATAATAATGCAAAGTGCAATGGCGAATCACAAAGAACTTACATTACAACCTAAGAAATAGGGGTTTAGCCAAACATGAATGATGTTTAGCCAAATATCTTAATAATTACAGAGTACATAAAAATACAGAAAGAATTACTATATGTAGAACTCTAAATTTCCTGTCTCAAAGCTTCCTTGTCGTTCTTCGCCTATAGGTCACAAATCTAATTCTTTGTCCAAATCATAATCAGTCTCCTTTTGTTTTTCATATTTTGGTATTTAAGTTTGAGCTTTTTACACGAGTGTGCTGGAATTAAGCTCAATTATGCTTGTTTTAGCATTTTTTTCCAATCTTGGTAATCACGGTCATGCTATTGGTAAGTATGGTCGTGCTCGAGAATGTGCTATTGCAATTAAGCATTGTTGTACCTCTTCTGGCTGACTTTTTGGGCTGTTTCACCTAGCACGACATGCTTAATTGAGCATGACTATACTGATCTAGCTCATTAATAATTGCTGTAAAAAGGCCGGTTTTGTCACTTTTTCTTTCCGTTTCTTAAGTATCTATCTAAAGTGAGAATAAATATTAAATTGTGAGTTTTGCCAATAAATATACAATTCTTTCCTCACAAACAAGTATTAAACATGATAACAATATGACTCAAAATTCAGTTTATCAATCGTCCATGACATTTCCTGGTCATGTTGTAAATATGGCCATTACATTAGCTAGCAAATATTGAAAATTATCGTAATTTCTTGTATGATTAACACTTTGAGCTCATTATTGAATAAGTTTGTGAATATTTTTTGTTTTCAAACTTATGTACATGTGTATGAATGTTAATATTGGAAACAGTTTATGACTTTGAAATTGACAGTATTTTTAGACAAATTATGTACTTCCTATTAAAGTGTCATGTTAAGAAGAAGACTAATATAGTAGTACATGGAAGGGACTATATCAAAGAAATGATTTACAACCACCATGACTCGTATTATTTCTTGTTCTTAGTTATGACTTATGATGTTATAAATGTATGATGCATTTATTTTAATACTTGATGCGTAAGTGTACCATACGCAATAGTAGAATTTTGAGGAGATCATCTGGAGTCCATCAGGTAGAGATTGAAGTAGTGAGCTCAGGGATGGATAAAAAGCTTGATGCTATAGAAAAGCAAATAAAGACCCTGATAAGAGCACAAACACAGAGGTTGCAACCTCCTCTTCCTTCCACGTGTGAAAACTATAGAGAAATAAGCCAGAAAGTTGAAGATTGCCAAATGGATAACATTTTATCCAAGGAAGAGGTGAATAATGTTGGAGGGAAAAGCCTAGATATGGTCCCTATTTAAAATTATACAATCCAGGGTGGAGAGATCATCTCAATCTAGCATAGAGGGACAAAAAAGGCTTACCTAGGCCTTACAAACTCCTTCATACTCAAAATCTTGGACTAAGACAAGAGGAGATAACACCAACATTACAAGACACCATGAGGCAATACATGGCATATAATGACGAGAGAATGAAAGTATTGGAGACACAGATGTCCACCTTGGTAAACCTCATGTCTCAAAGAGCAAAAGTTGTTCTACCCTCTCAAACTGAATCAATTCCTAAGGAGGAGGTAAATGCAATCACCACAAGGAGTGGGACAAAACTAGAAGACACAAGACTATAATTAACAAGTACAACACAACCATTATTAGAGGTCCCTACTGAAGGGGACCAAAATGTGGAAAAAGGTAAAGGTAAGGGGGTATTGATACCTCCTTAGGTAACAATTCCATTCCATCAAAGACTTAAGAATCAACAACATGATAAGAAATTTCTTAAATTCCTATAAATGCTTAAGAACTTGCATATCAATATTCCTTTTGCATAGACCACAGCTCAAATTCCAAAATATGCCAAATTCATTCTATTTAATAAGAATAAATTAGATGATTTTGAAACAATAGGTCTTACTAAGGAATGTTCTACTATGGTTTTATAGAAATTTCCCCCTAAACTGAAGGATCTTGGGAGTTTTATGCTTCCTTGCACCATAGGAACCTTATTTTTTGAAAAATGCTTATGTGATTTGGGACCAAACATAAATTTGATGTCATATTCAATTTTTAAAAAATTAGGCAGAAGGGAACCACAACCAACAAATTATTGAGATTGAAGATTGGAAACAGCTTTGATGGAGCTATCTCAAGTCTCAAGTTTTAGTATTTTGTAGGTTTTTATTTTTGCATTTGGTTTTTTCATCGTAATTCATTTTACGGTACCAAACACATTTCAAAAGGTGTGGTACTTGTATTGTGTGTTTAGATATGCATGAGTATGTGATTGACTTGTTTGAGTGTTTGTTTTCTATTATTTTCATGACTGATTCTATATCGTTATGATGTTTTGTTGTTTAGAAAGCAAAGGTGTTAAAATTACTAGGCTAAGTGTTGATTTACCTCAAAGGTAATTGATTACTTAAGTTGGTAATAGATTACCTTAGTTGGATTAAGCAGAAAACTCATAAAACTAAATTTTATAGGGAGTTAATCGATACCATATTTAGTTAATCGATTACCCAACACAAAATTTAGGTTACTTATTGCAAACTCTCGGCAATAATCGATTATCTGATCTTGATAATCGATTATCACAAAGAAGACGCATTTCTGGGGTGTTTTTTATTGAACTACCAGGTAATTAAGTGGTTATGCATGGTAATCAATTACTTTGGTCTATTACTCATTTTAAACCTTTTTCAATTAGATATCTTTATTGAAACAAAAGGGTATTTAGGTTTTCATGAGAGAAAAAGTGAATTTCAAGAAAGAAAACCTTTGAAACGAAAAGAGATGTTTGATTGAGTTTCAAGAATCATTGATTAGAAGTCTAAGGAATCAAAGAACTACACTATTGTGTTTTGGGTATTCTTTACATCAGGTGATATCGTTCTTTATCCAAATATGATTTTTTGTGTGTTTGATAATCTCTTGATGTGAGTTCTTGAGATTATTGTGGAATCTCATGACAGGGTTTCATGAGTGAGGTTATTGTGTGTGGCAGGGTGTAACAGTTTAACAATTTCTTGTGGGGTGCAAAAGTATGTCTCTTTTTGTTGAGTTGTTGAATCTTTTTGTAAATTGTATATGTGTGGTGTGCATGTATATGATTTTAGTATAAAGCAGATTGCAGAAGACTTATTTGAAAACTGAATTTAGGTCATTAAGGACTGAATCAATATAAATAACTTGTGTAAATCTCTCTATCCTTATTATCTTTTTTATTGATTAACATTGAGTTGAGTTTTACTGCATTGGTTAAAATCTTTGTATATGTAAAGTTGCAATCTTGAATTGGTTAATATTTTTCAATTGAAATGTTGATTCTTGGATTCATAATTGGGTGTTTTACAAATATGGGATTAAAAACATTATTGAGGATTTTATATGAGTCTTGGTATTGTCTCAATCTTTAAAAGAGTTGATTCATTGAGTAAATATAAATTTTCTTTTAGAACTCTTAGATAGATTTTGGAGATTTCTTGAAGGGGTATTTTGATTTTGAAAACTCTGATATTACGAAAAATTGTAAAACATTTTTTTTCGAAATCTATTCAACCCCTCTTCTAAATTCCCCCCTGGGACCAACACAAATATCACTCTACAACTTACTAATATGTCTCTAGCCCATCCTAAGGGCATAACAATCAATGTTTTAGTTAAAGTGGGCAATTTTATTTTTCCTGCTGATTTTGTGGTGATGGATATGGAAGAGGATAAGGATTTTCCGATCATATTGGGGCGTCCTTTCCTAAAAAAATGTGATGCTACTATTTAAGTGAGGCGGGGCAGAGTTACGTACCCTCGGTTTGGGGGATGAGAACCACTTTTGAAATATTCAATTCAAACAAAAAGTTTGTCCCCTTTGCAGCCTTCAATTTCATATAGGCCAAATTGATTGTGCAATTAATTTCAAAGAGTTGGATATGAGTTGTGAATCAAAACTCAAACCCTTAATAGAGGAACCTCCTGTTATGGAGAGAAAACCTCTTTTATCCAACTTGAATTCTATTATTGTTAATCCTCCTTTGTCAATTATTAGTTCCATAGGTCTCATCAGGAAGAGGAAAAGTAAGGCACCAACCATGTCAATGACAAATAAAGAAGCCCTTGGGTGGACCATTCATGGCATAAAGGGTGTTGATCCCATAAGGAACACCCTTGGAAATTATAAAAAGGAGAAAATTGATACCTTTAAGGCACACCAACAAGGGAAGCATTGGGCAAACAATTCTGGGCTCGGAAACAAGCCATCCTAGAAAACCACTTCTTACCCATTAGGCTTCCTTCATGCTATTATCAAGGGTTCCTTCCTTTGTGGCTAGCTTCATTTTTGGCTTATCTTCTTCACCATGGAGTGGCGCCTACTTCAACCACCATTTTCTAGTCTTCCACCTCCATTTCAAGGCTCTTCAAGGACCTCTATAAGCAAGATATTAGGCGGCATTCTTTCTCCAACAATTGTTCAAGCATGGTTGAGGGATGGATGCATCACCACTTCTTACCTGTTAGGCTTGAGACGTTAAACAAGTGCTTAACAGAAGGTAACATATCATTTTATACCCTTTTTCTTTTTCCTTTTTAGTTAATTTTAACTTAGTTTTGTTTTCTTTGTGCTCTTACTCAACACATTTATGCTCCCCTTTAGCATAGTTGTAGAAAGATCTGGCTATTCTGAGCATGGTCATGCTCCCTATTAGCACGATTGTGCTCCTTGTTTTCTTTTCTCTCTTTTCTTTCATCTTATCTATTTTTTTTTTGTTTTATTAATTCATTTTGAGCATTGGAGACATTGCTAGCTTTAAGTGTTGGAAGGGAATCCAAGAGATATTGTCTCCTCACAAAGGATATGAATATGCCTGAAAATATTCTTACCACTGCCTTTAGCTGATAATAAACATTCTTATGATGAATTTTTTTTGGATTAGTAAATTAGGAGTCTTTTTATAAAGAAACTGAGTAATTAGCATAGCTTAAGATGTTGTTTTTTTTGCCATACTAACCACATAAAGAGTGAGGTTTGAGCCATAACAGAGTTACATTATAAACAACCTCTTGATTTTTTATTTTTAAAGTGTAAGTATCTCTAAGCCTACTAACCTCTAACTATTGTGTTGAAGTTCGAGTTTTATGAATTCACTTCTTTGCTTCTAATTTTTTTGGTATTTTGCAGGTCTTCTTTCAAGCCACTACTTAATTGAACATAATTTCCCTTAGTTGCCCAAGTTGAGCCTATGAAAATATTTATTTATCACCAATTTTATCTCACATATATTTAATGAATGACCCATTATCATCATCATGGAACAACCTCTAAAAAGGGAAAAATTCATGGAAAAAGTGAAAAAATGAATTTAAAGATGATCTCACAAAAGAAGAAACTCTATTCTATCTTTGTCAGCAAAAGAAGATATATAATGAAAAAAGAAAAAGAGAAGAAAACAAAAATTTTAAAGAAAGAAAAAAAAAGAGAAAAGAGATCTAGAGAGAGAAAAAAAGTATATAGTTAAATCAAGGGTCATTGAAAAGTTCTAAAAATAGGGAGATTGTTTCCTGTAAATTATAGGGTCCTGAAAAAATTAACTTATAATTTTTTATGATATTTTTTTAGCCTTTGCATTTCCCCTCTTCTTTTTGTTTTCCATACCTAACACAACTACCCTAACCTCATTACATCCTTGTTAACCCCATAACTGCTTGTTTTGAGGTTAATTTGTTTGACATGACTAATATACAATCGTCTTGAGTAGCCTTTCTTGAATCTATCTTTGAGTGCTAAAATTCTCTTGTCCTTAAACATCCAAGTATGGTGGAATGAGCACCTTTACTTAGCAATTAATTGTGTTTCCTTTGGCTCAAGTCTAATTAAGGTTTCTATGAGGATTTTGTTGGAATTGAAGGATTGGAAAACATAATGAAGATATCAAGTCCTTTTTGGAAGGATGAAGTTTTGGTTTTGAAGATGTATGAAGTTTTGGTTTGGATTCATATTTGTGGTACCAAACATGTTTGATAGGTGTGGTACTTGTATTGTGCATTTAGATAGACATGTGAATGTGTTTGAGTAACAAAGGAATAAATTACGTAGGCTGGGAAGTGCTAAAAAATCATCAAAACTGGATTTTGCAGTAAGGTAATTGAATACCATTTTTAAGTAATCGATTACCCTTTGTGAAATTTGTGTATTCTTATTGCTGCTCTTGAGAGTAATCGGTTACCTGAAAATAGTAATCAATTAAACCCGAGACCAAGCTTTTTGGACCAGTTTTGAAGCAGCTAATCAGGTAATCAATTGGCTAATCGATTACCCTATTTTCCAACTCTTATAAAAGCAATTTTAAAACAGTTTTTTAATAAGTTTGAAGAGGTCCAAAATAAGTTGGCACATTCCCAAGTTAGAAACCCATTTTCTACAAGAAGAAAACCCAGAATTTGATGAGTTAAAGCATCAAGAATTGATTGATCAAAGGGAAAAAGAATTGTTATTTTGATTTTTATTCTTTAGGTATTCATCGCAAATCAGGTGATATTGTTCCATACCATTTTCTTTGTGTTTTTGCACAAGTCTTGATAATCTCTTGAGGTTATTGTGAAATCTTGCAATGGGGTGTTGTGAGTGAGGCGTTATGAGGGGCGGAGTTTCACAGTTTAGCAAACTCTTGTTGGGTGCAAAAGAAAGACTCTTTTATTGCGTTGTTTGAATCTTTATAGGTAAAAATATGCATGTGTGGTGTGCATGTATTAGATTTTTAGTGGAAAGCATATTAGCAGAAGGCTAAGTCTGAATACTAGATGTAGGTCAGGTTGACCGAACCAATATAAACAATTGTGCAAATTCTATCTTTCCCTACAGTTTTTATGATTGTTTGAGTTGAATTCTTGATTGATTTATGAATGGTTTTTACAATCGCAACTTTATTTGAATCTTTTATGCAACAAGATTGATTTGTTGGTATTGTATAATTGAGATTGTGATTGGGTAATTGAATCTTTAATTGAATCATTGAATCTTGATATTGTAATTTCGTTATCCATTATTTTAGGTTGTAAAAGATTGAGTTTGGAATTCATATTGTGGTTTGACTAAGTGTTATTTGGAAATCATTATTGAAGGAATTGTTTTGGTCAAGCTTGGTGTTCAAATCTTAGAAAGAGTTGAATCTCACACATTGTTTCAAAATTTATTTGAAAATCCATTTTGAAAACGCTAAAGGTAGATTTTGGAAATTTCTTTAAAGGGGAGACTTTTTGAAAACTGTGATATTAATTTTTGAATAGAAAAGTTTGTGAAAATATTTTAGAATCTATTCAATCTCCCTCTTTTAGATTCCTCCAGGGACCCAATAGATTTAATGAATGTTTTCTTCATGTAAATTAAATTACTTAAGGGCAAGTAATGTCCAACTATAAGGAGGTTGATAAACCAGATTTTTACTCGTATTTTTATCATGATTAATATTTGTTTGTGAGGAAAGAATTGCGTATTTATTAGCAAAACTCAATTTTTAGTATTTATTCTTACTTTAGATAGGTACTTAAGAAATGAGAAGAAAAATGGGCAAAATCGGGTCTTTCAGAGCAATTATTGAAGATCTAGGTCAACATGACCGTGCTTCATTTCAACACAGTTGTGCTAAGTCAACACAACCCAAATAGTCAGTCAAAAGAAGCACGACCGTGCTTAAAAGCAGCACAACATGCTAGTCGGGCTTTGGGAAAAACATAAATGAGCCCAAACCCATTTATAAATAGCAGAAAAGAAAACACAAAATGCGGACTTGCTTTGGTTCAGAACCTAAGATAGATTTATGACCTAAGAGGCGAAGAACAGTAAGGAATCTTTGAGATTGAGGCAATTCAGAGTACTTCATACAGTAACTATTTATATATTTTATGTACTCTATTATTAGAAAGATGTTTGGATATGCATTACCCATGTTTAGCTAAGTCCCTTTTTGTAGGGCTATGATGTAACTCTTTGTGATTTTCCCTTGCAATTTGCATGATTTAATTTCGTTCAATGATTAATTTACTCCTCTATTTTATTAGTTACATATTAATTGTTTAAATAATTATGATCATTGATGTTTGAATAATCGATCTGGGAAGTAAGCAGGTTATTGCTTTAGTAGAATCAACCAAATTCATCAAGTGAACCTCCAATTGGGTAAAAAGAAATCGATCATAGTTTGAAATCTTGCATGATCAAACTAGATAAAAAATTAGGATTATAGTGTTGTGTGAATGATCAAATGCACTACAACAACATAATAATTTATCGGTAATCATTGAATGATAAAGAATGAGATTGTTTCATAAATAGGGGGCAAAAACATTATAATGAAATTACAACCCTAGGTCTTAATCCATTGAATTCTAAACCCAATTTTCTCTCTTATTTTACTTATCACTCCAAATCTAAATTGTTGTTACTCACTCAATAAAATATTAATTGGTTTAAATTGTTCTTTTATTTTTAAATTGAATTAATTGAGAACTAGATCTAGTCCTTTAGGTACGATATCCAGACTTAGGTCCACTGTTACTACTGCGTACGGTACGCTTGCCCTTAAACGACTATATTTTACGCATCATGCACATGTAAGAGTGTTAATATGGGAAACAATTTATGTCTTTGAAATTGACAGTATTTTTAGACAAATTATGTACTTCCTATTAAAGTGTCATGTTAAGAAGAAGTGTAATATAATAGTACATGGAAGGGACTATGTCGAATAAGTGATTTACCACCACGATGACTTGTGTTAGTTCTTGTTCTTAATTATAACTTATGATGTTATAAATATATGATGCATTTATTTTTAATGTGCAATAAGATTGATACTTTATTAAATTATGTTATATTTTGTAACATGAGCAAAGTGGGAGAGTGTAAGAAATTAATGTGTCATTTGTGTGACAAATGTATGTGGCTTAATAAATTAAACAAAAAAAAAATATTATTTAATATATTTAAATGAAAGGATGTAACTTTTGAAAAGGAAATTATGAAAGATATTATTTAATATATTTGAATCAAAAGATATGATTTTTGGAAAGGAAATTATAATATAGATTATTTAATATTTGAATGAAAGATGTGACTTTTGAGAAGAAAGTTTTATGTTTAAATAAAACAGTATATTGTTTGATAGAAACAATGTATATAGGAAGAACATGAATAGTCTTGATATCTGCCTATCATTCTATGTTTTCTATCATCATTAATTTGAGTGCATAAGAAAGTTAATGAAAGAGATAGAAAAAAGTTTTTCTTTAAGTTCTTCTCCAAGATTCAAAGGCATCAATCTTGTATCAAGGTTAGTGATTTCATCTAATTTTATATGTGAAACTATGAATTCTAAAGATCCTTATGTATGTAGGATTACTATGCATTATGAAAGATTTACATTAGTTTTCTTCTCTATAGCTAGTTCGCAGAATCATAATCTCCATTTTTTGTGACCCCCGATGAGCTCCATTTCAAACAATCCACCAGCTTTTTTGCGATCCACTAACTTGTTGTGAGTATAAAAGGGTGAGTTCAGTTGTGTTTTGTATTTAATTTTGCTGTCTGAAATTGATTTTTTATGCCTCTTGCTCATGTTGGTTATGTATTTTTGTCTCTTGTTCTTGTTGGTACCTATAGTGTTTTGTTTAGTTTTGTTTTGTAAATAAATGTTAATTTTTAACCCCCTTTTTCCATTTAATAAAAAAAATGGTGAACTTGTGTATTTGATCTATAATGTGATTATGTGGGAGAAAATTACAATAATTTTGGAATGGTATAAGACTACTAATCCTTTTAATCCTTTTGGAATGATATAGGACTACTAATCCTTGCTATGTTAATACAAATGTCTAGGCCTCCATATTTCAAAAAGTGATTTTCAAATGCAGCTATGCTCCCTGGCAGTGACTATGAATTAATACATGATATATTTTTATCAAATATATTAATTTATATACCTCAAAACAGTAATATGAACAAAACTCTCTACGTGTTGATTTTATTGTATTGGGTATATACTTTGAAGTTTCTTGTAGGAAAAAAAAATGCAGCAGTAATATAAGAAATTGTGTTAGTGGAAGTAAGATTCCGCATATTCAGGAAAAAATGGTAAAATCAAGTGGAGTATAATCCAAAATAGTTAGAATTAAAAGTAGAGGAAAGACCAAGAAAAGCTATAAATAAAACTATTAAACAGGACTTAGATTTAAATGTGCTCTTTGAAGTCTTGGTTTCGTCAAGGCAATGGGAAATTCCTTTTTGTTATTGCTTTAGGAAAAGGAATGAAAGATGTGACTATATATGAAAGATCTTTTTGTAGTCTCTGTGACTATGTCTATTGCTTAATAATTTCATCTTCTATTGACAGTTTGGGACAAGAATATGGCTCATACACAATTCAATTGGTGTTGGTATCACGTTCCTACTTTTTCCCCTTACAAGGTTGAAAGCATGTTTTATCCTCTAATTCTTGCACATGGAAGTGCCAACCAAACTGTCAAAACTGCTACAATAGTTTTGTTAAGTGTGTCAAAACTGTTCAGAGTGTATTCAAAGTTCTTGCAAAACATTATCTCTCTCACCCTAACGAAGGCAAGTTTCTATCATTTACTTGGAAATGTTGTTTTTTTCATATATATATATCCATGCTTTTTATATTTTCCTTTTTGTTATAGGAAGGCCAATCAATGATCTCTACTCGGTCTGTCAAGAACGTTTTCTTGTTAGCAGTAAGGTTACACTAAAGTCTCATTTGACTGAATTTAAAGACCATGAGCTACTTAAGATTAGAAAGCATTCTCATGGTTAAGATTGCTTGCACAATCCTGTGACAACAGAAGCACTTCAGAAAAATTGTGCTCAAGATTTATTAATGGAGATTTTTTTTTCTTCCAAAATTGGATAATAAGCAGCCATTGTTTATTGAATGAAATCCAATTATATGAAGCTACTTAATGGGAGCCGAATGTTTGAGTTTTCAAGCCTTTTTATGGACAAATTTATACTCATATCACTCCAACTAGGTTATTGTTTTGATCAGCTTTTTTTTGTAAAAAATGTGAATAAACCAACAATAATATCTTTTCATTGCTTTAGATATATTGAATACTGTTTTGCTTCTTCTAAAATTATTTGTGTTTTGCTTCTAAAATTTGAAATCTCAGTATAGTAATTATTGATTTATTGTCTAAAATTGATTTCTTGTTACCTCTTGTTCTTGGTGATAACTATATCTAAATTTAAATTTAATACATGTTAGCTAATACTGTAATGTATATTCATGGTAAAATACATACTATCTAATATATATATTTTTTCTTGATATACGATCATAAAAGATTTTTTAAAGCATATTTTAATAATTATTTAAATAGGTTTAATTAACTTTTTGGTCTCCATTTTTTTCATTTTGTTTTTTATTCATGTTGAGTTTTTTAATTAGTCCTTAATAGTTATCTTTATAAATAGTGTTTGTCGTTAACAAAAAATCATTAAGTATTGATGTGACAAATACATGATCATGACACTATATTCAATTGCATAAAAATAGTATTGACTTAAATGCTAGAAATGAATTTGTTCTAATTACTTATGTGACTTCACATAATATTAACCATAATAATCAATTTTATAATAAAAAAATAAGATATTAAAAGTTTTAGTATTTGTTTGACAACATTTTTATAAAATTATTTTTCGTATTTTAGTATTTAAAAACCAAAAAACTTATTTGGGTAGTGTTTTCTAAAAACAGTTTTGGCTTTTTAGTTTTTAAAAACTAAAAAGTAAGAACACCTAAAAGTAGTTTTTCTTTTCAGTTTTCTATTTTTGTTTTGAAAACACAAAATACAATCAGAATATGTTATTTTTTGCTTTTCATTAATGAAATTTTAATAAATTTTGAACAAGTTTTTTCATTTTTACATCTTCAAAAGAGTTTTCAAATAACACTTACCAAACAAGTTTTTGTTTTTCCTTTTCTTCCTGAAAATAGTTTTTAGAAACTATTTTTGAAAATTCTTTTAAAAAACTAAAAAATAGAACCAAATCAATGAAGCTTTTAGTCATTGGATTGTGACTGCATATTTCTACAATCATAATTGACTACATGGAATCTGGATCCCTCAAATGTCTACAGGGCACCATATGATTTTTCAAAAATGTTTTTACGCTTAATTAACCTTTTTGTTCCAATTTTTTTTTCATTTTATTTTTGGTTTATTAAAATTATTTTTTTTACAAATATTTTCTATTATTAACAAAAAAATCATTAAATAATTATGTCACGCTGAGGGTTATGTCATCATTATATATATATATATATATATAATTATATTAGTATATTACTTTTTAATATTTTAATATAAACTAATTTAATTGATTCACTTGCTAGTTCGATTTTAATAACATTTTAAGATTTTTTCTAAATTAATCTATCTCATTTGCATGATTTATTTTTAGAGTAAAACATACTTAATGTTAATTTTTTATCTTTTCTATAATGCTTATACTACCTTTTACCTACAATTAAAAAGATAACTATTTTTAGACCTATACTTATATTTGAGAGTACAAATTTAAGTATGAGTCCTGTAAGCAGAAAAAAAAAATATAATTAAAAATAAGAATTTCATTAAAAATGACTAATTAAATTTTCTGACAAAAATTAGTTATTAAGAAAGTTATTAAATACTTTACACCAATATAATAATTACTAAAAGAAATATTTGAGTACTGGATTTTTTTTCTTGACTATAATAAATATATAATTATGATGATGGATAATTTAATATTTTCTTAAATGATTATAGTTTATTGCTTTTTTTTAAAAAAAAGTTACTTTTTGTCTGCTATTTATTTGACGACTTTTTTATTAACTAATTAAAACTCAATAATTTTGTTTTATATAGTACATGACAATATATAATTATATATTATAAATTTTAATTAAATTCTTTAGCAAACAAATATGAATTTTATATAAGTCAACAAACTCTTTTTTTGTTTAATTATAGATAAATTTTATGAGACAGTCCTTTTTTAACCTTATAGAATCACTATGAAATGTAAACTCTCTAGATATTTAACATAATTACGTAACATACCTAAAATCCGAACTCAAAATATCTAATAACTTATTAAGTTAGAAATACCCTTACAAGTTGATCGAGAATGATAAACAACAACTCATGTATTAACAAGAATACATAAGGTTGTAACAAAAATCAAAGATTATGGTCTTAATTAAAATAGTAAAATATAGAGTAAATTACAACAACATCCTTAAATTTAGTGTAATTACACATGTACCATTGTTTTTGTAAGTATAATTTTCACACCTTAAGAAGTGTTAGTGTAAGGTTTGAAAGAGATAGTAGTGTAATATTTTCAAAACATACATGAAGTTTTAGTGTAACATTTTTAAATTTTTTTTATACAAATGTTAGTTGTTAATTTATTATTTTTGTTAGTGAAAGAATTCAAATTCATGACCTTTTCTTTTTTTCTTTTCTACACATGTAGATTTTGCCACTAAATCAGCTTAATAATGTTATAACTCCTAATATAAAAAAAAAAGTGTGGTTATATGTATTTTTATAAAAGTTGAGGATGTGGATATAGAATTTGTTCTAAAATATAAAATGGTAAAATCACAATTTTGGAAACAATACTGAATCAACTGATTTGACATAAAACCAATCTAGGTGATCAATTTGGTTTGGATACAAAACTAAAATATCCAAGAATCGGTTAAATCTACCATGAACCTGTTAAAATCGGTGATGAATACTAGTTGAAATAGTCTCAATTAAAAAAATATTTAATTTTTAATTTTAATATTAAAAAATTAAGAAAAAATATAAATTCATTTATATTAAAATTTAAAAAAGTATATATTATTTTAGAAACAATTATATAAAATATATAATTTTCTATGTATATTAATTTACAAATTTTTATATCATACTTTCTTATAATTTTATATTATAATGATTTTATTATTTTTACTTTTAAATGTAATTTTTTTATTATTAACAAATATGTTATATTTACTGATTATTAAAATTTAAATTTAACTGTTATGATAGATTTTATTTAGTGTTTTATGTGTACTTTGAATATAAAAATAAGCTTTTACTTTAATATTAAATGTTATAAAATTGTGATATTATATTTACTTAATACTATTTTATCTATTATTTTATCATCATTATTATTATTTTATTATTACCAACAATAAAAAAAGATGAACGTAGGTATAGTATTATGGAGGCAGTTGTCCCTACTAATTTTATGAATTTATTTTGTAAAATATGTTGTTAATGTAACAGCTTAATATTTTATAATAAACTCTAAATTTTGTCCCACTAAAAATAAGTTCTAAAACAAATGAGATATGATAGTTATAATTATTTTTTGAAGTAGTGGTAATTTCATAATTATATATTTATTATTTTAAAAAATTAACAAAGTAAATTTTGATAATTATAATTTTGATAGTTATAATTTAAAAAACAAAAACTTTTTTAGCAGTTATAATTTTTATCTAAAAATATTGTTTTTCAAGTAGTATTAATAAAAAATATTTATTTTGCCCATATATATTTGAATACATGGACAGGTAAATTTAACCTTTTATGTAATAATAATTAAAAAAAAATTTTAATAGTTACAAAGATATTTTGTTAAATTAAAAAGATAATTTAATATTTTTTTAGTTACAATTTTTATTTAATATCAATTAAAGAGATAAGTTAACATTTTATTTATTTCTGTTATTGCAATTTTTATTTAAAAACAATTAAAAGATAATTTAATATTTTATTTGATATAAATAAGTTAATATTTTAAATTTTTTATATGCAAGATTTTACTAATTAAATTATTATTTCTAACTTTGAGATCCCTATTGCTTTAATTTTGTTCTTTTATCTTCAACAAAATATTTGTTTATTTTTTTATTTTATTTTCTTTGGTTGCTTCTCTTATATCTTAATCACTTCTCACGTTTTCTTTATCAATTCAATCTTTATCCATTTGCAAATATACATCTATAAAATTTTGATGTTTATAACTTTTATTTTAAAAATTTGAATGTACCCATTATATAAAATTTTTGGGTTCATTACTCAGGCTGATCTTGAACCAATGTCTTAATTGGTTCCATACCGTTATATTTTTAAAACTTTGGGTGGTAATAACATTTTTATATTTAATTAAATAATTCAACTTTTATTAAATTTAATAGATTTTAAAATTTGGAATTTTAATTAAATAAACAATATAAAAACTTTTAATCTAAAAATTGACTTTTATATATTAAAAACTCGTATTTGAATAATTTTTTTGTATAGTATATTCATAATTTTGAATTTTATTTTATCTGAAAATAATACAAGCAATGAAAATAAAATACAATTATATATAATAAGAGTTTAATTTATGTGAACTATTCATATAAACGATTAACTTTTTCACTTATGTAACTTCTATCTATGAATAATAACTTACATGAAAAAAAATTAAATATTAATATAAAAATATTTATTATTCTGTATATAGCAAATACACTCATGTAATAAAATACAAGTTGGATGTGACCTGAGACGGGTACGATGATTGGAGAACAAACCTAATCATCATTTAGCTCATATACTGCTGCTTTATTATTCAATCGAAAATGCAACTCATCAATCACCCGCATTCAGATCCCCTGAATTATATACGCCGTAGAAAACATATTTATTAATACTATTATTTATTTCCTATTAACGTGTTATGAAAAAGACGTGCCCTACTTTAAAAAAAAAAAAAAACAGGTCCCTTGCCGTTAACAAAGCTCAAAACGTTACACAACGATACGACGTCGTCACTAACCTGCCACCGCATTTGGAAAGTTAAAACCCCACCTACCACCGACCACCGCCTTCAGATACGACGGTGAATCTCGCTCTCTTTCTCTCTCTCTCCACATTTTCTGTGCTAATCCCCTTTCACCAATTCCTGCATTTACGATTCCATGTTCCCTTTGAATCGCAGAGACCTACTCACCAGACCTAACTCCAAAAAGACCTAATTTTTGCACTCTTTATAGCTACCCAATTGCTTTTTGCAATCTGGGTCGAATCCATTTCGATTTGTGCTCACTGAGATCTTATGGTGGAGAAGCATGGAGGAAATTGAAGGGGTGAATTGTTGCAGTGAAGGTGAAAGTAGGAGCTCTAGTGAGAGTCGACCTCCCAATCCCAACTCACCTTCATATCGCCAATGCAAACTTGTTCGTCACGCTTCTCTCGTGAGTTATTCTTTCATAAAATTGCTTTTTTCTTTAAAAATGTATGTTTTTTATGCTACTGGTGTTTGTTTGTGTGTCTGTGAGTGCTTATTTATCTTTTTAGACAGGGATACAATGATTTCTACTTTTATTTGAACATTTATGGGAGTTACTCTGTTCCTCAAAATGGTTCTAACATCTATATTTGCCAATTTTTAACTCCGTTCTTTTTCCTTTCCTGGTGCAGTAAGAGATTGTGGAAAGTTGTTGCAAAGGAAAGTGGTTGAGTCTTATGTGCAAGTAATTTTAGGTTATTGATTGTATTTCTTTTCTTTCTTTATAAATGAAACTTAGGATTGGGATTTAGGATAAAAGGAAATTTTGTTGGAGAAATAATGTAAAACACCGATGGTGGGTTGGTGTAGTCAGATCGTTGAGCTACTAAATTAAATAACACCTTGTAAATAATATTGTACTTTGTTCCTTCCTGTCATTTAGATGGATACCTCGAGTGTGCTAACATTGTGGGGCTCTTGCTTTTCTGAATTTGTCCATATCTTTCTTAAGTTTTAATCCTATTTAGTTTTCTTATCGATATTGTTTATAGTCATGTCATTAGTTATTAATGATTGCTGTTGGTATCCTTATTTCTGGAGTTCCAAGCTCCTTTCTGTACTGAAAATTTGATTTTCTTACTTTTTTTTCTTTCTTCATTTGGTGTTTTTCTGACTTCCCTGGCAAAATCAGCAGATGAAATCCAAGTTGTCTGATGTATCTGCGGAGCCGGGGCATGTTACTGAAGATTGTCAGTCTGATTTCTTTCCAACACTCCGTTCTGGAGCTTGCGCTGATGTTGGATTCCGGTCAAGTATGGAAGATGTATATGTTTGTATTGACAATTTTGTGCAGGATTATGGACTCAAGAGCCATATAGATGGACCTAGTGCTTTCTATGGGGTATACATCTATTCTTGGTGCTTAGCTTGATTATTGTGTTGATGAATTTTAGTTGTTCTGTGTGCCATTTTAGTCGTTGTTATTCATGCACTGTTATTTTCTTTGCTCTGTGTTTCACTCTCAGTCATATGTTCTCAATATCTGATGGCTTTTATTTGGAATTTCTTTGCAAATCATATATCGCATGCTAATATTCTCTGGTGATAGTATATTGCTTTACCTATGGAATGGATTATTGATGAATGCATATAAACACATTTTATTCATTGTGTCATTCATGCACTGTTATTTCGTTTGCTCTGTGCTTCACTCTCATAGTCTTATGTTCTCAATATCTGATGGCTTTTATTTGGAATTTCGTTGCAAATCATAGATCACATTGCTAATATTCTCTGGTGATAATACATTGCTTTACCTATGGAATGGACTATTGATGAATGAATATAGACCCATTTTAGAATTTAGACACAACATTGATGATCCTGGAGTATACAGCTGTCAAAAAAACAGAGAATATTGTGTTTGTTTCTTGCATTTGTTTGAACACTGTTGTGAAGTTGGGTAATGTATAATGGTTGATGATTTGGTCAGGTATTTGATGGACATGGTGGAAGGCATGCTGCTGACTTTGCTTGCCATCATCTGCGAAAGTTCATTATTAATGGTGAAGATTTCCCTAGAGATATTGAAAGGATAGTTGCTTCAGCATTTCTGCAAACAGACAATGCCTTTGCAGAAGCTTGCTCTCTGGATGCTGCACTTGCATCTGGCACCACTGCATTAGCTACTCTTGTTATAGGAAGGTTAGAATTATGATGTTTAATAATCTCGGAATACATCTATTTTTTCCCCAAATAGTGCTAAAATTATGTTATTTGTTTTTCTTTGAGTAAGTTTCCACTGTTTTTGAGCAAGTACAAAAGCCATAAATTATCAGAATGAGGTTCAGGAGCATTTGTCCTGCAGCAATATTCGGCTTTGCTCAAAATTCCATTTTTTGTGCTCCTCCTAAAACTGACAAGACATCAACTACACACCATTGATAAGTTGTGATGATCATAGTTTCTGATTGCAGGTTGCTGGTTGTGGCAAATGCTGGAGATTGTCGAGCTGTGCTGTGCCGCCGTGGAAAAGCAATTGAAATGTCACGAGATCATAAACCAGGTTGCAACAAAGAAAAGAAGCGTATTGAGGCATCTGGGGGGTATGTCTACGATGGATATCTCAATGGACAACTTAATGTTGCTCGTGCACTTGGTGACTGGCACATGGAAGGAATGAAGAGCAAAGATGGTGGACCACTTTCTGCAGAACCAGAACTTATGACTACGAAACTGACTGCGGAGGACGAATTTCTCATCATTGGTTGTGATGGGATTTGGGATGTATTTAGGAGCCAAAATGCCGTGGATTTTGCTCGGCGCAGGCTTCAGGAGCATAACGACCCTGCCATGTGTAGTAAGGATCTGGTTGATGAGGCTTTAAAGAGAAAAAGTGGAGACAATTTGGCTGCAGTTGTGGTTTGCTTCCAGCAGCAACCTCCTCCTAACTTGGTGGCACCACGCTCTAGAGTGCAACGGAGCTTCTCTGCTGAAGGTTTGAAGGAGTTGCAAAGCTTTCTGGACAGCTTGGGTAATTGAGATGGTACATCTCCTTTGCTGCTTCAATTTTCTTTTTGAGAATTAAAATTCATTTGTAATTGTAGGTGTAGGCTGAGAGAAAACTTTTGACTGTAACATATGCGGCATCTAGTCGACATTTAATTTAGCCATTGGATATTTAGAATTACTGCTACTGCTTCATTCTTATTCCATTTTTGCGCAAACAAAACCAATCAATTCATAGCTTCAGGGCTTCTGTGGTTCTCACTTCTGACTCAGCCATCAGGGGCACTTCCTTGCCTGATTAATAAAATTTGCACTTTTTTTACCTGGTTAATTGAGGATATACTACTACTACTGCATCATGTAGCTTGCGTTTCTATTGGGGGATATGTTTGAAAGCCACTTTCTTATTAACGGAAACGATACGATATTGCTTCCAATTATGTGATGCCATATGAACAATTTATAGCTTTGCCTCACATGTGATGTATTTGAACAGTTTATTGTGAAGAGAATGCATTTTAGTTTAGTAATCAGAACTTTTTTTAACATGTTTCATGAATAATAATTAATTCTATCAACTTTTTTTTTTCTTTAATGTGTTTGTTCAAGTCTCAAGTACACCCGTTCAAATCTTTTCGGGTTAATAATTCCGTTCCAACTTTTGATAAAGTGCTTGTCCTATTGGAAAAGGAAGACCTATACTGCTTTTTAAATTATTAAAACTACACTTTTTGCTTAGAAGAGTAAATCACATCTTAGACTAGTTATGTTATCCTTAACTCCTCTCATAATTTTGAGAGTTTAGAACAACTCTTCTCCAACTGATCAAATAACGAATCTTTTATTCTGGAATTTGTTCAAAACGAAAAAAAATTTACCAATAAAGTCTTATTTATACTATTAAATTTTAATATATTAAAATCATCATATAAAAATTAGGGAAGAATATATTCAATGTATTTATTTATTTTTAAGTTAAAGAGAATGTAAGGGAAACAAAGTAATGTTTTCTTTCTTTATATAAATCAAATAAATTTCTTGCTAAAACTTCTAGGCTCCAAAGTATAAGTAGCAAAAAGATATTCCAATTTTTTTTTTAGTTTCTTAAATTAAATCATCTTTACAGAACATGCAAAATAAAAAATTTAATTTTAAGTTTTATTAAATTTATATTTTTAGTTACTAAAGCAACTATGATGCTAGTAGTATATTAAATTCTTAACTCATTTTAAATATATTCTACTATGCTATATCACTCATAAGTAACTTAAATTTTTATAATTTATTTTCAAAATTTAAAAATTTAATCTAGTATTAAAAATAAATATATATTTAATAAAAAACATCATAAAATATTAACTTTTACAAGTTAAACATTGATGCTTATACAAGAATCGGTGCTTATTTTTAAAAAATCACGAATAACACATGTCAGCTTCCTCTAATGTAGGGTGGATACATACTTGTTCCTTATTATTAAGTAATCACATAAGCAAGTTCAATGGAATTGTTCTAAAATTTTTTAAACAAATAATTTATTTTTCAACTTCTTTTTGACTCATGTAAATAACCGCATAAATTTTTCTACTTCTTTCTCTTTTATTTTCATTTATTCAAATAATATATTTTATTTTTAATTTTTATATCTTCTAAATTTCTATTTCTTTCTTCTTTTATCATTTATTATTTAAAATTTCCAAATGACTTTAATATGAATTATTTGATCAGTGGAATACTTTAGACTGAATTTGTTTTATATGAAAGAAATAAATTATATAAAATCGAGTAAAATATGTAAATTAAAATAGAGTGAAAAAGTGAGATTTATGATGAGTAATGGAAAATTCTCTTATATTTTTTACAATTTTCCTCGTATAAAAAATAAGGTGTTAATTTCTGATCTCTTAGCACATGACGTCACTCGGGTAATCATAATAAACAGTGAGTGTGACGTAACATTGTTAACTTTGTGGTTTTCCCCTAATAAATGGCACGTTGCCGTGCGATTATCGATGGGAATTAAAATAATTAATTTGATCTGGATTTCGAGATGGACCAGCCGGTCCAATAAATTATTATCGCGTTGAAGATTATCTCAAGAGTTTCTATAATCAAATAATGGTGATTTAGCTCTTATACAAATATATTATTTTGATATGAAACAACTGATAAAAGAACATAATTAATAATAAAAAATATTTTTTATTAAAATAATATATTTAATATAATAAACTATTTATGAAATTAATGAATTAATAAATGAAAGTAAAAATATATAAAAGGTAAATTTTTTAGAATTTTTTATTATTGAGATGAATTTATGTTTAAGTTGCATACACCATAGAGATCAATTTACATAATTTTTGTTTTAATTCATAAATATTTTTTTTAAGATTCTTCTAGTATGAGTTGAAAACTAGGTAAATGAGTTTACAATAATTCATACACCCTCTTCAAGTAAATAATCAAGATCTTTGATACAATTTATAGGTTGCTTTCATAGGATGTGACCTAGATAACTACTAAAATTGATCTTGAGACTCAAAATTATAGTGAAATTTTTAAAATAAAAATTATTACTTTTCAGTCTTATGTAATTTTGAATTTGAGTATGAGAAAATTAAATTTAATCTAAACATGTTATATTGTAAAATGTAACATAAAAAATTGTCTCTGACAAACCTAAAATATTTACATAATAATTAATTTACAAACTTAAACCATACCTAGGAAAAAAACTTAAAAATAAGCTTGGTTTACAAGGAAAGGAATAATGATATATGTTGACGACATTGAAATTTCCAATCACAAACGTACAATGAAGAGAATATTGTGTGTTACAATTTTATGATGAAAAATGAAAGATAAAAAATTGTCTGTATGACAAAGAATCCGAGAGTAGCGTAATCCGATTGATGGGAAGGAGAAATGATTAATTAGCGCGAAAGGTAGCAATTCTGGCAACAAAGGAAAAGTGTATATGTTTCCTCTATATATTCCTTTGAATTCAGAAATGTAATAATTCATTTACAAGTTGTATAAAGTAAAATGTTGATTATCTCTTTTGGAAATTGAATGCCTTAATTGAGAAGGCAAAGACAAATCCAAAAAGTAGTGAAAACCCGACAAGCGCAGCTGCAGCTATGCCTATAAAGTCATGTCTATATCCAAAATAAATCCTAACAAACTCTTCCACTGTCTCTCCAGTCTCTATACGTTCTTTTATGTCACCAAATTGTGATGTCACCAATCCATACAAGGTCCAAGACACAGGACATATCCAAAAGTACCATCTCCACCACACTGGCATCCTCTGTCATGTGTAAGGATCATAATATCATTTTTGCATCTATATTTACATAGTCTAGTGTCAATTAAAATGAAGCTAAAGGGACACATATACTTACCGTTCTTGGAATCACAAATCCTGAGAAAAGGTTCCATATCATGTAGAACCCAAAAGAAACTATACCAGCAACATTGTGATCCGGGGTGAGAGCCACAGCCATCATGCCATAAAGGGTGAAGTATAGAAATGTGAAGAACATGAAGAAGAGATACCAAAAGAACTTGCTCAACGTCCATTCAAACCCAATCATAGCATATACTATGACCCCATACACCAGGGTCTGTATGAATATGTATGGGATCTCAATAGCAACCTGAATATTCCATTCAACTTCATAATTAGCGTTCTGTAACTAAGTGAACTCTTTGTTAATTAATTGATAATATTCTTTAGTCATTGCATCAACAATTTCATATGTACCTGTCCAAATGCATATGGTAAAGCTGAGTACATTCCGGCAGCTCTTTCCCTGTAGAAGACTGTTCTCTCAATGGCCACAACTGGTTGCACAGATGTAGAATTTTGTACCCCAATGAAGAGGACTGCAGCATACATGGATCCCATTGCATTAAATAGATCTTGTTTTCTTTGCCTGCATCAGAAGAATATATAAATAAAGGTAACAAAACAGAAAAGGAAATTAGAAACTATGCTAGGAAATTAAGGACAGTGGTTGCATGTTGGTACCTTTTGGAGCCGATATCCCAAAATATTGTCCCAAACAATAATGCTATGATTGTTGTGAATAAAAATCTCACTGCACTATATGGAGGATTTCGCCAGTATGACAAGTGCTGTTTCCAAAGGCAAGCTATGCATTGGGTGAAGAAAGTCTGTGAGTACTTTGTGGGGAAGTACAGGTCTTTGGAACCTGCTGGAGGTGTGCTAAGTTCTCTGATCAAGGCCTTATTCCTCCTGAATGTAAATATGCAATATTGGTTAACCATGGAAAAGAACATTAACAGTAACAAATGCTTAAAGAGAAGTGATTTCATATGGATTTTGATTTGAATTTGAAGTTGTTCCTACCTATATAGGTCGGAATCCTTGTATATTTCGGCAAAATTAACTCCAAGAGCTGCTTCTTGTGCTTCTGAAGTAACCTCCAACATCCAAGTGGCAGGATTATAACCATTCTTAATTTTTGGCACCCCATTAATTCCCTACACCAAGAACAACTTACTTGATTAACAAACTGATTGGTAACAGTATCTAGAACTTTTAGTTACTAGTTAGAGATGGTGCAGACCTCAAAGTGGTTGATCAAATCAGAACATTGCTGGCCTAAAGGTCCCACATATATTTCCTCACCTCCACGCTTCAAGAGAAGTAGCTGTAATATGACAATATAGATGTTCAGCTTAGAGATAGGGACACTGATTTTTTGTGAGAAAGTTAAGAAAAGGAAAATGGCCACTGACCTCATCAAAAGCATCAAATATATCAATGCTAGGCTGGTGGATTGTGCAGACCACCGTTCTCCCAGTATCGACTGTATTTCTTACTGTTCTCATTACTATAGCTGCAGCTCTGGCATCAAGGCCAGAGGTAGGTTCATCCATGAATATAATAGATGGATTGGCGACAAGTTCAACTGTAATTGTTAACCTCTTGCGCTGCTCCGTGGACAGGCCATTCACTCCAGGCAATCCCACCAAGGCTTTTCTTAATGGAGTCAACTCCACTAGCTCCATAGCTTCCTCAATGAACATCTACAATCAATCAATAGAATCCATAAGCAACTGAAATTGCATTGAACACTTGGAATAAGGTACAACACTACAATGTCATTTGTTGTGTGTGTGCACTAATCAATTCTAACATGAGCATGAGTACAGATATTAGGCACAAGTGCATAACCAATATACTATGTATGTTCTAATGTAAAAAACTTTACCTGTCTGGTGGCAGAATCAACCTCAGGGGGTAACCGAAGCCATGCAGAATAAACCAAAGACTCATAGACTGTAACATGAGGAGAGTGGATATCAGTCTGCTCGCAGTATCCTGCTATGCGAGCAAACGTTTCTTGCTTTTTAGGGTACCCCGATATAGTGATTTGCCCTTGAACATAACCTGCTGTTTTCCTTCCAGATAATACATCCATAAGAGTTGTTTTACCAGCTCCACTTACACCCATTAGAGCTGTCAGAACTCCTGGTCTAAAAGCTCCACTAACACCCTTTAAAAGTTCAAGTCGATCTTCAAGAACGCCTTGGTTCCTCATTTCCTGCAAACATAATTGAAATCAAGATCTACTGCCAGGGAACTTTTGGAAATATATCAGGAGAGGATACCTAGTTTTATCCCAAAATAGGCAAGGTACTCTTCATAAGCTACTATGTTATGGTATGCGCATGCAAGGTGACTTTTTTTAATGCTCTATTACAGAAAAGATCATTCCATTCAAAGACAATTCTTGTACCTGTGGCATCTCCACTTCATATCTGATTTCATCAAAAGTGATAGAAAGGGGTGTGAAAGGAAGAATCATTCCTCGCTTCCTATTGTGATCACTTGCACCAATGCTTCCCACTCTACCTGACAGTGTTCTGGAGGACACACTTCTACTACTTCCATTCCCTTTATCTGCATTGAAATTATACACTACATGAACATGTGGAGTTAAAATAAAAATAAAAAGTGACTATGCGAGTGAACTTGTCACACACCAGAAGAGGACAGTTCAATGATGTGTTCGTTTCTACCAGCATTTCTCTCAGCTAAGGCTTCTTCTGATATTAACGCTTGGGGCTTACCAAATGCTGCAGCAAAATGTTTGAGTTCTTAAAGCACTGTGTCAGTTTCAGAAATTGAATGTTACATGTACCAGTACTTACGGTCAAGATAATGTAAGGCTAAGGTGAAAAGAAAGTTGAATAGTAACATGTATCCAATGGAAGCTCCAACACCAATCCAATACCAGTATGCTTCAGGGAAGATCCCACGTGACTTCAAGACCTTTACTCCTAATGATTCTGTTGAGTTAGGCGGAACCTGCAATGCAAAAGTATTCTCATTCATCAGGACTGTTCACTGGGTATACACATTTGTTTTGTCGTACATGAGAATGTCATTTTATTACTTACATGTGACCAACTCTTTCCGAGGAATTCATTCACAGCTATAGCATTCTGTCCATACATCATTGGCGAGGACCAGTAACCCCACAACCACCACTTCTTCACATCAACTGCTTCAAAAAGAAGGCAGCTCTGTCAGATTTTGATATCAAAATCCCTTGGAACATGAACCATTCATATCTAGAAAAAGTTCAGTTTTCATGTATTATGCATAATGCCTTTTACAGAAATTGCATTACCTTAAGGAGGGATTTTATTCTTTAACATATTATTATTAATTAAAATTTATTAAAAATATAAATCATTAAAAAACTCCTTAAAAAAAGTTGTAACTTAAAAAATTAATAATTTTCAATATATTTGAACTACCGACAAGAAATAGTGTAAAAAGAGTATATTAAAGACGGGTTGCTGGTATTTGTCCACTTTTAAAACAATTATTTTCTTGTCAAATAATTAAAAATATTAAAGTTATGACTTTTAAAGTAAATATTATAAAAGTTAATTATATTATTGTATATTTTAGATTTTCAGTGATTACTACTTAAATTTTTTAAAAATAAACTGAAATATTATTTATTAATACATCACCTCTGGATAAGATGAATCCACCCATGACCATAACTGCAAGTAAAGCAAATGATCCAACTGTGTTTGCAACAATGATGTTCCTCCCAACTGCCCCCATAAATCGAAAAAGTCCAGATGCCATTTGGTTGATACAAGCAAGCAGAAAGAACTGCTTGATGAATCTGCCATGAGGAGCTATTAGTTAGCACACTACAAAGGAAACTCTGCAGTCTAAGCATTAAAAAGAAAAAAAAAAAGAATCTCACCTTTCAATACTAGGATCAAATCCTATAACATAGTAAGTCATCACAACCCAAATACCCACTTCCACCAGGGTGATAGGAATCTTAAGGATCCATGTCGGCAGAGAATATGCCCAAGCAGGAAAAAACAGAAGGTCCCTTTGCTTATAGAAAACTGGGAGTTTCATAATGGACATGGATAGTTCCGAGTATCCATTGAACATAATCACAATTAGTATGAAGAACAGCGCACCCATATAGATTCCACCGTCAGTTTCTGTATCCCGGTGCATCTCAGTTCTCAGGAACAATGTCATTGTTATGAATCCCGTTAAAATCAACTGAAAACGAATGAAACCAAACAAGAATTAATCTGGTTGAACTAGCTACTGCTAAACTGCTAATGATTGAGGAAGAAGGACAATGCTTACTTGCCACATCTTGAAAATATATACAAACGAATTCCTTTTCATAAGTAAGAATTCTCTGGACACACAGGCTTTCAAAAGTTCCTTCTTGCTAACACCATACTTATTCTTTGTTAACACAGCATGGTGGCCTTTGAAAGTGTCAAATGGAGTGGCAAGTTCATCACCAAGTTTTCGTCCAATGTGAAATGACTGAAATGCTTCAGCAAACTCTTTAACAGTGATGAAGGTGTATGGCTCATCTTTATTTGCCCAATACTGTTCTTGATCTTTTCTTGATGTTACCTGTCATGTACATGAACGAAAAGAACTGAGCGATGTTTCTTTTAAGGGTGAAAAGAGGAAAACAAGTATAGTGAAGCTTAGAGTTACTTCTTGTAAAAAGTCTGCTACTCCTTTCCTCTCCGGACATTTGAATCCCATGAATTCAAAGAATTCAAGAACATTTTCCCTTGGACCTTGATACACAATTTGCCCATCTGAGAGGAGAATTATATCATCAAATAACTCATAAGTTTCTGGTGCTGGCTGGAGAAGAGAGATCACTGCTGTTCCATTCAGAATGTGGATAGATTGTCTTAGATAATTAACCATTTGGTATGTGGTAGAACTGTCTAAACCAGTTGATATTTCATCCATGAAAAGTGCTCTTGCTGGTCCAACTAGCATCTCACCTACAATTCATTGGAGACAAATGATAAATCAACTTCGTAATTGGTAGTAGTCACATATAAAGTTTCACTAATATAAGAAAAAATTAATTACTTTATATTAAACAAATAACAAGATTATTTTTACCGGTTGTGACTCTCTTTTTTTGTCCGCCAGAAATACCTCGAATCATGTCATCCCCTACCATGGTATCAGCACAAACTTCTAGTCCCAAAATCTGCCAAATTTAGAAACAGGAACAACTAACTGAACTAAGTTTCTTCTCTTTTTTCAAAATTTAAAATCATACAAATTTGTAAAATTTACTTTGTTACCTTCATTATATAATCTGTAACTACATTGGTTTCTTGGCCTTCTAGTGCTGCTGCCTGAAAATTCAGTACGTTCAGATTAGCCACTTTCTAACATATTCGTTGTGGACATAATTTGAAAAGAGGTAATATTAACATTTAAAATTTTTTTCTTATGTCACCTTCATATAAATATCAATATCAGGATCTGGCTTAATGTTTGCAGCTTTCTCTCTTCTTGACAACTCTGCCAACATCTCTGCAAGTTACACAAATTGAAATCAGTTCAATCAAAGTTAAGTGTCATAATCCTTCAAAGTCCACATCAAGGTTGATTTTTATTTGTATTGTTTATGAAGGGCTAACTGACCATAACGGGTTCCGATCCCTTGACACCTTGCCGAAAAGGCCAATGTTTCTCTGACTGTCATTTCTCCTATGTGTAGATCATTTTGACTGGTGTAGGCTGATGTTCTCTGAGGCACAAATTCCTCCATCCCATGGCCATTATACGAAACTCGACCAGAATACTGGAATTCATCAGCAATAGAATTGAATGAATCATAAGCCTCAAATGATTTTGATTCATTGGTGCAGTTGTTGAAACAAAAGCAAATCTAATATGTCCTTACTTTTAGATCTTTACCAAGTCTTCCAGCCAGTGCCAACAATAATGTGGTCTTTCCAGAGCTTGGAGGGCCTAAAAGCAGTGTCGTTCTGCATAAGCCAGACAAGGATGTTGAGAAAAAGATAGTTTCATTTCCATAAGAATCCTACATATCAATTCCACAAAGGTCAACTTGACCCTCTTACCTTTTAGGCTTGATGATTCCACTGACATCATGAAGAACTGTGAATGGCTTCTTTCGACTGGGAATAAGGTGAAGAGAATTGAGGAACCCCTTCAGAAAGAGAGAGCAAATATACACACACATCATACATTTGAACTTGTTAGTGTTCTCTGCTTCAAAAGCAACTCTTGAGACAACATCCAAATCTATTGACCATTTACAATTACCTCCAATAAATTAATGCAGAAGTTAAAGATTGTAGGTAGCGCCCTGCTTCCCACATGAGCTTCTGCCTCAATATTCAAGTGCTCAAAACGGACTTCAATCGTGGGAATTTCAAGTCCAACACTGAATTTTCAACACACATTATAATTTATAAATTTCTCTACACAAGATCCCACAAGCACGTAAGGCCTAAAAGATCCATTTTTTTTTCTTAACAAGTTTAAGACCTCAAAACTAAAACACACACATGTTAGTAGCAGCTTACCGATCAATGCGATCTCTTAACTTGCACAAGAACTTCTCATTATCTTCTTCTGCAATCTTGACCAACCTCTCCACCAAGTTCTTCCTCTGAAGTGGGCCAAGTTTGTTGATATGAATCTCTGTAGGTTTGCCTTCTGCTTCGGTGAGAATGCCCCTAGTCATGCGTAGATACGTGGGAAGTTTCTGAATTGCAGCCCATTTAAGCTCTTGTTCATCATCTTCCCTTCTTGAAGACCCTGAAAACACATCGATGCCACTGCTTCTCCACATGCTGGAGCTCCCTATGCGTGCACTTGCAACTCTCAGTTCACCACTTTCCATCTCCACCTTCCTTTCAGTTTACGCAATCAAGTTAATTTCTGATATGGGCTATGTATCATAAACTTGTCATTTGAAACTCAAAGATGGAATAACTTATTCCTGGTTTAATAATGAATCACATAAATGGAACATGTGTTTATGTTATGTGTCAATAAACATTTTTTCTTAAACTCTCTTTCTGTTTAAGAGGATTGATGGAACCTTAGACATGGGAGCACCTATTTATGTGGTGGTGGAAGGACAGACTCAACAATAGTACATGTACATGCAATATTCAAAGTTGGCTCAATAATGTACTTTTCTTGTTGAAAAGGACACGTCCTCAAAATCATACCCATTCGAAACCTCTCACGTTAGTTATTATTAATATGTTATGACTTATGACAGTAGGCGAGATATGAAAATCAAACTAATGAGTTTTATATAAATTAATTATTAATAATCATAAGTCTTGTTATAACAATTTTTTATCTTGATTTCTTATCACATAACATATTACAGTATATTATATATTAATGATGATCAAAGTGTTATTTATTAATACATATTATTGATTTTAGTGAAACTAAGTTTCATAAGTATATAATCGGATTTTAACTGTGTAACTAAGTTTAGAAAAGATTTCATAAGTAGGAATCATATATGATCTCAAAAAATACTAACCTTAGTTATACTTTGTTTTCCTCTGTTTTTCTTATTTTTATCATTTTGTCTCTCTTTTTTTTAAGTCATCTTTCTAATTTTTAAAATGGTTAAATTTATTGAATTGATATTCAGATACAAATGTTTCATTGACACCGATAGTTATTTATTAATGTGACAAATTTTAATTTTTTAATTTAAATATAATTTAATTAATTAATATTATTTATCACATAACTAAATTACTGTCGTATATTTGTTTCACTTATGTTATTTAACAGTTATTGTTAATTCACTTACTGCAATAGATAAATTCAATAACTTTAAAATTAAGAGACATAATGTTATGCTTTAAAAATAAGCAACAACATGTCAAAAAATTAAAAAATTAGAAGCACAAGTGTAATTAAAAGATTTCGAAGTATGTTATATTTTTTACAGAAAAAAATTTTAAAAATAAAAATTTTATATTTGGACATAATAAAATTTTAGTCAATATAAAAAAAAACAATTCTTATTGAGCACAATCAAATAACTCACTCTTTAATATTGCTTTTAAATCCAATCACCTCCCTTTAATATTATTTTAAATCAAATGAAATTTTTAAAATAGACGAAAGCATAAACAATAAAAAAAAACGAACTAAAGACCAAACTCAGAGATAATGTTGCTTATCTTAATTTATCTCCCTCGAACATATATTGCCTGACGACCAAATATTAGAAAGAACCGGACAACATCGAATTCATCTCTTCTTTTGATGCAGAGGAAATTCATCTCTTTCATCTTCCATCATTAAGTCATTTGAGAAATTATATGATCTTCATTGACACGTTAATAATTTTTTATATATTAAATGGAAGTAAATAAATGGAACTGCGTAGTTTCATATCATATAATAATTGGTACAGCCAGGACAAAAGAAAATCGTAAATGATCAGAAAATATTTCTCTGAAAACATCGAAGTTGTCTCGTGTAAAATACTATAATGGGTATGCTATGAAGAATGGATCCTCTTTGACTGATTCATTTTCTGAGTAGAACAATAAAATAAAATGTTGAACCGGAATCTATCATCATTTTGCTAGTAATAAAGCAATAGATGGGAATATCTACTTAGAATACAGAACCCAAGAAATTTGATGGTATTTAATAAAATTGGATTCTCTCAATTAAGAAAAGAAACATTATATAACTATAGAATTTTATTTTTTTTTAAAAAAGAAAATTAGATGGTAAATGTTTTTAAAAGTATTGTTTGCTAGATAAGATTAGCTTCGAAATTTGGTCCTCCTTACAAGGTAATACAAGGAAACATAAACAAGTGCAAATTTGCATCTGTAAATGGAATTCCCAAGTTATAAGAGGAACTAGTTGCCGACCTCACATATTTTATTATTCTCTATCTTAGTATAAACAAAAGGGCTGCTTAAGCAAAATACACATTATACGGAAGCACAGCCAGAACGAAACAAATTTTGTTCGTCATTATCAATATATAGTCTCATGTAGTTAAAGATTAAGCTTAAATATGTTTTTTTTTTTTTTTTTGTACTCCGTTTAGTAGATTTTGCTTTTAGTTTCCAAATCTGTTTAAACAATGTTTTAAGAAATTCTAAAAAGCGATTTAGATAATATTTTTAAAAAATAAAATAAAAATATATTAAAGATAAAAAATAGTAGAAAATAGTTTGTTTGTTTTGACCAATCGCATTAATGTGGAAAAGATAACAATTATGTAGAGACATCCAGTAGTGAAAGCTTCTTTTTGTTCGTTTGTTACAGTGTTGGCTGATTTTCAATAGATATGTGTTTTAATATATGTCGTGAGATTTTTCACTTCCCTTTGGTGAGCGTTCTGCATCCTAGTTTACATGTTTTTGCCCAAGTCGTTGTTTCGAAGCATCTGTAAGACATCATACTTATATGGATTTTTCTAACCTATGCCCATGGTGTATAAGATCAGAGATATCAAATATTTCTTTTTAATTAACCAATACAAATATTTAATTTATGTTTTCATTAGAATTAAAGCTGATTTTAATTTGTAGTAATATTTTAATTATAACACTTACTATCTATTTTTAGTTTTTTACGTTTTTTTTTCTCACCTTCCACTATTACTGTTAATGTTGCCACTACCATCCTAATTGTTGTTGTTATTACCACTACTGTCGCCATCAAATGGTGGCGGCAGCAGCAATCACAGTAGTGATGGTGGTGGTAGCGACAACGATAGTAATGGAGATGATAGTGAGGTTGGAGCTAATGATGACAGAAGTAGTTGTGATGATGGTGGTGTTTTAGGTAGAGGTGTACAAAAAATCTGAATATAAAAAATCAATCTATATCCAATTCATTTAAATCCATTTTAATGGATTTGTTTCATACCAAAATCCATTTGTTAGATTTTACATCCATTCCAATTAATTGGATATTTATCCGAATTTTTAAAAATCCAAAATTCAAACTATGGGTAATAGAGTTATTCATGTTTCAAATTTTAGTTATGTTTTTAAAGAGATAAAAATTTTGAAAATAAAAATTATATTATTTGAAAACTTATTAATAATTACAGAAAAATACAACTTAAAAGATCATATATTTAAAATACTAAGACTTATTAGTTAAATTATACAAGGTCCAGTGCATATTCTATTTTATTAAATATTGAATTTCTCCTTACTTTCTTTAGTAATGATAATATTGTATTTTACTTATAGAACAGTTAAAATTTCTACTTTCCAACAGTTCACAGAACAATGTAAATATTCTCACAACGTTTTGGGAGATGCACGAGAAGATAATATAAAAACAATGTAAATATTCTCACAACGTTTGGGGAGATGCACGAGAAGATAATATAAAAAAAAATCAAGGATTCGACCATGCACTTGTGTCACATAATAAAAAAGTGTAGGACACACACTAAAAATAAAAAGTACATATGTTTGTATCCCACTTCCCAAACCATAACGTTTTGTTTAAGCTCCAGATACAGTTTATCTTCTAGCACGTGCCCCACAACTCTGTGGACATAATCACATAACTGTGGTAGATGTGTTAAAATGACCGTTGCGAATTTCAACTTCATTTCAATTAGACTTTTAATTACTATTTAAATATTTATTTTATTAAACTTATTTTTTGTATAAATCAAATAAGTTGTGTGGTTAAATATAAGTAATGTTTTCAATTTACCTATAGTTGTTATAAGAAAAAAATTAAATAAAACGTCTATTGAAATTTTCTAAAAATCATATTTAAAATAAAATTGGATTTTAATTATAACCCATTTTAAAACCAGTTTTAAGCCATTTTCAAAAAAATCCAATATGACTAAATCCAATTAAATGGATATGGATTGGATATTTAAAAATTCAATCCATGCACACTCTTAGTTTTAGGGGCATTTTGGCGGGGCTTATCTAGAAATATCTTATGCCTTAACAACAAATTTTTTAAAACTAACTAAGTTTATTAAGGACTATGTTAGCCTTTGGGGTGACTTCTTTGTTTTTCCTCATTAGCTCCGTTAATTTGGCCATGACTTGTTCAATTGTGGGTTGTTTGTTGCCGTCATGAGTGGTTAAGCGTTGGTGGGTTCAATTGTGGGTTGTTTGTTGCCGTCATGAGTGGTTAAGCGTTGGTGGGTTGCTTTCACCATTCCCTGGCTTGGTAGGGTTTGAGCAAGGAAGGCATAGGTAATGTGTTTATTGTTGCTCCACGGTGAGCGCCAAATGTTCTCGAATCCTAGTAAGAGTATATCTAGACTCAACGTATCAAGTTTTGGGAGTGTGAATTTATTGCCTAACACCTCATGGGTGTGAATTTATATTTATAGGTATTGTAGGAAGTCAGTATCCCGAAATTTATGAAATACAAATATTCTAAGATGATTAGGTGGTTGAAGATATAAATCTCGAGGAGATTTAGATAAGATATGAGAATATAATGAAGTAGTTGGAGATACGAATCCCAAGAAGATTTAGATAAGATATAGAGAATGAGATATTCAAATATAACAAGGTGGTTGGAGATATGAATCTATGTGAGATTAGATAAGATATGGAGAACATAATTAGAAAGTTGATGATACTCAGTCAGAGTTTAGGTGTGGAGGTTTAATAGACTAGCCATGGCTGGAAGGCAAGTAGGAGTACAATTACAAAAGCTTTATCTCTTTAATTAATTAAGACTTTGTTTGTTTTAATAGAGAGAATTAACTAAGGGAGAGTTTTGTCTCTTATTCCATGTGATTCACACCTTTTAATTAAAACATATTAAGTTTACTATTTAGAGATGCAGGATAAAAATAATTCTAGTGGTAAAATTATTGAACTTATCGAATTAAAAATATTTATACATGGTTTTGGGTCTTGTGAAATCAATTCGAGAACGCTCTCATCTATTAATTAAATTAGACTTTACATACCAATAGTTTGATAATTTGCTTTATAGAATTCTACTCTTTACATTACTTTTATTTTCTCTTCAATCTTTTAATTCAAAATCCGCAATTTAGAAAATTTATTGACCTTTATTTAGTTATTGCATAATTTTGTGTAAACATGGTTTGAATCACTTCAATTGATATATTGTTTTGTTGCCATTTTATTCAACAATGACACTAAAGTCTAAACTTAATATCTTATACATACTATCTTAACTCCCTGTAAACCAATGGTTAAGTTAAAAGTGTGTCTAAAAACTTCTTAAGAGTCTCCTACATGGAATTTTTTACTTTCCAAAAACAATAATTATAGCAACAGGAGTGTCTCTGCCAGGAATCTTGTAATAACCAAATTAATTTAAATGAATTTCTTGGACCACAAATTTGGTGTAAAAGTTAAAAAAAATTTAAAGAATATTGAAAAACAATTGATTGATAGTTGGTGTACAGAGTAAAATTTACAAAATGTTGAGAACGTTTCCAAAGTTTGAACTCACTAATAATCAGTTCCAAGTATAAAAATTATTAATTCAATCAACTCATTAATTTTTATTATGAGTGTTACTTTTATCTTCCATTTATCCATGGAACAATAAGTCTAATTTTTCCAAATTTTACTCTCAATTTTTTAACTTATAAAATTGGGAAAATCGCATTTCTCATAAATTCAGATTCTATATGTGACTAATAATTATTTTTTGTAAACATGCCTAATAAATTATATCCTAGTCCTAGGTCATAACCTATTAGCTATTGTTAACCGTTCTTAATTCAACGGTGTCTTCTGAATTATAATTAAATTAACATATTTATGCAATAGGATTATCAATCCTAAAAGAAGAAAAACATTTCATTATATGAAATAGTTGTGACTACATCAAACCCCAAAAACACCGGAGTTAGTTTCTCATTGTGGCTATGAAGGAATGCCAAAGGTAAAAAAGGATACACAATT
The DNA here is from genome assembly GCA_037954015.1 of Psophocarpus tetragonolobus. Lineage (NCBI taxonomy): Eukaryota > Viridiplantae > Streptophyta > Magnoliopsida > Fabales > Fabaceae > Psophocarpus > Psophocarpus tetragonolobus. The sequence continues at coordinate 18,773,050 of CM075688.1, read as the reverse complement.
TTTGGAACATTTAACCTAGCCTTACAACCTCCATTAATAGTTCAAAATGGTACAATGTAAAAGTCAGAAGTGAAATATCCTACTTCCTAAAATAAAATCATATTTAGTTGCTTAAGCCTTATATTTTCTAGCTTGCGCTTACAAGAATAAATGACATATTTACTAAATTTGCTTAAACAATTTGAAAGCTTGCTTTAAGAGAACTGTGAGAGTATGTGGTTTGTCCAAGGCTTAGGTGGTTTGAGGATTTGCTTAAGAGATGACAAATGATTTCTTGGTTCCTTATGCATAACTTACTTAAGTGGTTCCATGGTTCGCTCAAGCAAGTATAATGGGTCTTTGGCCAAGTGCAAATCCATGTATGACTTTTTCTAAAAGGTATTAACGCTCGAGTTCTTTCGGATCCTTTGCACTATTTTTTGTTATTCTTATCATCCAACCTATTCTCGTGTGATAATTTCTCCAACAAACACATTAATTATTTTGCAACAAAAACATGTCGACCTAAATTATGACCTAAGTAGCTAGGTCAGAATTTGAACAAAACAATAAGTAATTTTATGTGCACTCTACCTTAAACTAAATTAGTTTTTTTGATATTTCACATGAATACCCCACATTTACTTTCGAGTTTATCTTCATATGGATGTTATTCCTACTAGGACGACACAAGTGTGATTTCCAACTTGAGTTGTGAATACGAGGTGATTAACTAATATCTATTTTCTTCTACTAGGATGAATATATTTATTATTATGATGATGATGTCATTATTTGCTTTATTATGTTGTTAAAATGATAAATTAGTTACTTTATATATTATTTATAGGTATTTTATCAATAACTTTTTATATAATGTATATTCTTACGAGTTTAAGATTCACGTTTACAAATTTAAGTATATACAGAAGTTTCACGAATTTAAATAAACTTTGAATTTTAATAACTGACAATAAAGAAAAGTTTAATGCAAACATAAGTTAATTCTCTTTAAAGAATCAAGTGGATATTGAATCCAAGCAAATCCAACGCGTTATAGATAATTGATTAATCATAAAAAAGTTACATTTTGGAGTTTTTGGTTCTCATATTTGACAAAAAATAGATGTAAATATTTATGTAAGCCGAGATAGCTACCAATAAGAAAAAATACATTATACTTTATCATTTGAAAGATTTTTCTATATTGCGTCTCAAATTATTTTTTTAAATAATCATTACATATGCTTTATCTCTTTAAGGCTTTGTTTGTTTTAATAACAGAGAAAAATAAAAGAGGTGAGAAATTTTGTCCTTTATTAAGTAGAATTCACACTTTAATCAACACTCTACTTTAATTCAAACAATTTTTTATTTACTATCTATTTTTGTTAAATGAAGGACAACCTAAATCTGTGAGACTCATAATACAGTTAAAGAATCGAAGGATATCATATAAGAAAAAAATAAAATGAAAAGTCCTTTGTAGTGTATCTTTGAATATGAACAGCACACGTTAACCCATGAGACAAGAAAGAAATGATAGAAGACAAATTGTGTTGCAGAGCAAAGTGGTTGGAAATGAACTGCGGCGAATTTGCGTCATTTCTTACTTCACTTGTTATTACATATTTATAGATGATTAGTGAAACATCATGGACATGGCTTTAAAATGATGATGACACAAAAGGTACAAGAATACATTATTATTGTGAGTATATATATTAAAATGAAATAGTGTGTCCCATGAACATTATTTTCCACCTGGAAGAGAAAAGCAATTGGTGCAATGTTGTGGGATGTGGAATCAAATGATAAAGGAAGATAAGAAGGTGTGACTCGAAACCCGACAGATGAGTTGTGTGGATCTAGGATGAAAAAGATACCATGTGTTCCAAAATCCCCATGGATCCGGAAAAGATCTGTTGCTCCATCAGTCAACGCCTTCATGTATTGTATAATATATGATTATTGCTACGTATTCCCCACTAATGTATGTCCATTCTTATCATGCATGTGCTGGCTCGCCCTTTGCTTCACCTAAAATAATGTTTATCTGTCTCTCATCACCTTCTTCTTCATTCATTTTACCTCTATGTGTGAACTAAAATATTAATTTCACAAGGAACACCAACAAACACACGAGTATAATCATAAAGGATTAATATTTAATTATGAGGATCCACAAGGGTGGCAAGAAAGCTTTCCATTTAGGCAAATTCAAAGGCTCCTATAATGTACCAAGATTAATCCTGAAATAAAGCAACTGTCAGGATGCATGTTAGTATCTTTAAAACGAATATTAGTCTCCTCCTATACCTCGTAAGATCAAATTTATTTAAATAATTATAGAGTGCTATTTTTATTCTCCTTTTTATCTAACCATTGCATTGTTGTTTTTTTTTTTCACTTAACTAAAATATTTGGTCACCGAAAAACTTGGTAAAAACTCAAAGGTACAAGGTTAGAAGGCTTTATTAGCTATATTTACTGGGTGTTAATTTTTTATTCAAGTATTGCAATTACTCTGGTATCAAGTGATGCGCCCCCTATCCCTCTTCTTCAAGAATATGTTTTATGACATCAAATTCAAGTCCTTTTATATGATAAGATTTAAATTTTAAACCTTTTATATATCACTTAAACTCTTTGTCAACAGTTCGTTTTACAACTTTATTTGTAAGGAAACCATCAAATTTTAAAATACAATTTCCTAATTTATTTTAATAGGCTTTACTTTTGATAAATTGTTCAAGTAAGAAATTATTTACATCTTTTTTGTTTGGTTTAAAATAAGTTATAATACTGATATTTTGCGAAAAACAAACTTGGGATGACCTAAAAAAGATTGTGTGTTGCTTATGTAAACTATTCTATTATATTATAGTTGACAAAAAAAAAAAAAATATCTCCTTACAAAAAGAGTTGTTCTCTTCATTGTTAGTGATAATGTCATTGTTGTCATTGGTGTTTGTTATCACTCTTAACTATTATTTGTTTCTGATATTGGTATAGGAGTCATTGATCAGTTGTCATTATTACCCAAGGTCTGTCTTGAGATTTTTATATGTTTAAGATAAAATTGTAAATAAAGTCCTTTTAATATATAAACGTTTTGAAAAAATAAATATATATTACTTAAAAATAAACACTTAATTTCCTTCATTAAATAATAAATAATATAATTTTAAAAAATTAAAAATATATAATTTTTTATTTAATGTACTCATATATTGTCAATTATTCAATTTACATCACTGTAAAAATGCATCTTATGTGTATTTGCATCAAGATCATCTAATTAACTCCCAATATTAAAAATATATGCATAAAATATGTGTATATATATAATTTTCTTAATAATATTTTTATTTCTTGTATAAGTCTTTTATATATTTTTTTAATTTAATCATTTTTATTTTCATGATATATGGATAATCATTATGTTTTTAATTCTTGGTTAAATTTAATATATTAGTTAAAAATATTTAAATTTTTATATTTTGAGATCTAAAAAAATATTATAATCCCAATACTATCTTTATGATAAGAAAGATATTATTATTTATTTTACAATTTTTAATTTATTTATGTATTTTTAAGTTCTTGAAAATTTGAGTTTTTTTTATTTTATTTTAACAATTGTATTGATTTATTAATGATAACGGGTAATAATGAATAAATTTTGTTGGGGATTTTCTTTTCCCAATCACTCTGATTTCCTAAACACTACCAACCTAAACAAATTCAAAATTCCAAAGATACCCTCACCCCCTTTAACCTAATTTAACTTTGACTTTTTCTTATTCTTCTTTCCCTCAATGGCATGGCGCATACTCACTCTTCTCTCTTCTTTCATTCTCCATTTTCTCGCCCCCCTCTCATCCTTTAGAAGACAATTGTTTTAGAGGACCAGTTCTTAGAAGAGGACGACTAGCTATGGACCAAGTGCTCCTTAGAAATTTTTATATAATATTTTATTATTGTTTAGATTTTCAAAAAAAAAAAAAATATAATATTTTATTTTTATTTTTATATAATAATTAATAGTTTTATAGGTTTTATTTTCTTATAATATTGAATTTTTTAAAGTGTATTTATTTATAGTTTTTAATTTGTATACAAATTTTCTTTGCCTTATGCAACAAAATTTTTTTAAGACGACATGTTGTAGAGAAGAGGGAATCGAGGTTGGAAGAAGATAAAAGGAGAGAGTATAGGGTTTCTTTTAGATAATATAATCGAGGATATAGTGATCTTTTTAGGAAACTTGGTAGGTGACAAAAGAAAATTCCAACCTCGAGTTTGTTTCATACTAAATGTGACATACTTAAGAAATATAAGTCATTACCACGTAATTTTTTGTGTATTTTATCTTGTTAAAATTTGAACATTTAAAAAATCATTTAATATAAATTTTTAAATGTAACACATTCGAAAAAAATACTAACACAAACAAAATTATATTTTAGAATTTAATTAGTATGTACTATCAATATAAAAATTTATACTAACATTCAATTACAACATTCATTTATTGTAAGTCCATTCACTTTACCAATTACATTGTTAGTGTATACTAATTAAACTCTATACTTTATAATTATATGAGTTTAATTAATATACACTGACAATGTAAAAGAATTTTACACTGACGTGTAATAATAACTCTTCCTTTATATGACTTTTAAAATATTAATTGGTAAAGTCAACAAACTTACCATAAAATATTAATTGAATGTCAGTGTAAAAATTTTTATACTGACAATATATACTAATTAAATCATAATCAAATATATATATATATATATATATATATATATATATATATATATGTCATATTTGAATTTAGATAAAAAAAATGAGATAATAATTTTTAAAAAAAATTAGGCCTCTTTTGGTCTTGGCCCTGGACATTTGTCCTCTTTGATCAAGGTCTAAGATTAGCCCTGTCCCACTAACTTCTAATCTTTGGTGATTGTTATGGATCTTATCATCGTTAACTACTGTCTTTGATAGTCGTTATTACTTATCTTTAGTTATTATCAATCACTATAAATGAAAGGTTATGGTAAAGTTAAAATTTTGAAAACAATATTTAAAGCTTGAAAGAAAAAAATATTATTTGATATAAATTTAAAAACTTAAAAGTAACCCAACAGGACCTTATAAAATAAAATGCGTCAACTTTCCTTGTTTAAGATTGGAGGAAAAGAATCGTTGCTTGATTTACAAATATGCTTTTGAACTAATGAATTGTGACTAAAACAACTCAAATCGCACATAAGTGACGTAAGTTAAGTTGTTATTTGTCTTTTCCCCTCCTAATTAAACAACAATTAACAATTTCGAAGGAAAAGCTTTGTTTTGTTATATTAGTTTCCAAAAGAATTATTGTTATTGGGTGCATAAATGGGATTGAGTATAACTAGCGAAGCTATCTCTATTATGATTTTCAAAACTATATCAGAAGGGTATGTTAGATTGTTTGGATCGAAATTCAGTCTAGTGAGTATATACAATTGAGAGATTTTAGAATTGGTAAAATCTGGTTAAACATTAAGAACTGATTCTGATAATTGGTTGAACTTGAACCAGCCTCATATTAATTTTTCATTTTAAATTTTAATTTAATATAAAAAATTAAAGATAAATACAATAATGATTACAATTAGATATATTTTCTATCAATTTTTTTTATAAATATATAATTTACTCATGCATATTAATTTATAAATTTTCATATATTAATTTCTATTAACTTTATATTATAAGAAGTTAGTATCTTTATTTTAAATGTAAAATTGGTTTTGTTAATGAATATGGTTATATTTTATTAATTATTAAAATTTAAATTTAACTATTATGATATATTATAAGTTTATTTATATTAGGTTAATCTGACGGTAAAATTTATATTTATTTAAATTTTAAGTGTTATAAAATTATAATATTATATTTATTTAGTGAGTTCTGAGGTTGGTTTGCTCATAAAGAGGAGAAATGGAAAGAAAAATATTTCGAATTCTTTTACTAAGAAAAACTAACATATCAATAATTAACATTTAATCTATACAAAAATATTATATTTACTTAATAATATGTTATCTATTATTTTATAATAAATTTTATTATTTTATTAAGTCAATCAAATAACAAAAAATTAACCCTCAAATTATAAATCTTGGACTAATGTCCTAACTAACTCAATTATCGGTTCAGTTTTAATAACCATGATGCCTATCATCCAAATAATAAGTGTTTTCTTCCGATCAATTGATGACTTTGATTTGACAAAGGGCTTGGGCCCAAATTTGGAATATTACTTTAGCATATTCCATGCATGTATACAGATACTCTCCATTTTGTTTTCCCTCCTTGGCTGCATTAGTGAATAGTTGAAAATGTTAACTAACAAATTAGGATATAAACAAAATAATTTGATTTTTTTTTCATTTTTTATTTAATCTCTAACGAAGTTTTGACTGGTATAATCTTTAACCTTTTTTTCTTCTAACATCTTTTATGTATTTCTACGGTAAAATAACAATGTTAAAATTAATAACATAAGAACAATATTAATAGCTTGATTTATTATGTTATCTAAGAGTTTCATGAAGTAGCTATGCATAATTTTTAATATATCATATTTTTTATTCATAATTTTTTCATACTTGTTGATGCATAATTTTTTTAATACATATGATTGTCTTCTTAAACTTTTAAATTTCAGGATAATTCATAATAAAATTTATGCCATGAACAAAATGATATCATTCGGTGGTATACATAAGTGAGTTTTAATCCATTTTGACAAAACCTTGAGAAGCATCAAGAAAAGAATCAACTGAAGTATCTATTCAATACAAAATTAATAGCTGAGTGTTTAAAAATTACATAAACCATCCTACTATAAGAACTTCATTATTGTAATATTAGTTTCATAAAATCGGTAGAAATGTATGGCGTCAGTAGTCCAACGGTAAGGATAATTGCCTTCCAAGCAATAGATCCGGGTTCGACTCCCGGCTGACGCAATAATTCTTTTTATCCTTTGAACTTTAAAGCATTATTTTATCTTACGGTGTAAAGCATAAAATTATTAGACTTTGTAGGCAGTACCTAAGTCTTGGGGTGAAGAAGCCCTCCAACTATATTCCGCAAGTTGACTTTATTATGTTATTCCATCAACATTATCATAAAATTAATATCTTCTGTCCCAATGCTAAATCTTCATGACAACCCCTACCTAGCTGGGTTTAGAGCAAAAACTTCTCCCCTCCAAGCAAATCTCACAGCTACACGTCTATGTGTAAACCCCAGTTAATTCATTTTCAAGACAAGTGGTGCTGCACCCAAAAATCAACCCTTGACTTTCCTCATAAACTCATGGTTCATTACCCAGTAAGAATAAGAACATGCTTGAATGAATGGGATTCAACTTAACTCATTTTCAAACACATTCCAACCTTCTTTTCTCTTTTCTTCTATCAATTATATGCTGATAACTCACTCAAAATATATGTAGGGTGTTTCTTTTATGTCTAGTATTGTAATTTATGCAACACAGAATGAATAAAAAATACAAAAGATTATTTTTAATTGTATGTTTTTCAAGATAATATAGTCAAATTGAAGAGCCAAGAAATTAAACTATAAATATTAAGTTTTGACTTTGGAAATAAACAATTTTTGCTTAAATACAAATAGGCCAGACTAGGGTCAGATGTAACACCAGTTGAAGAAAAATGACAAAAATCAAATAAAGTAATTTGGACATGTATAAAAATATCATCACGAGAAGCATTAATAAAAAATTAAAGAGTAATTAAGAAGTTTGTCAAGAGATTTCAAGCTACGTGTTGAATCTTTAGATTTTAACTTTGTCAAACGATATGGTATGATCCATATAATTAGTTTTATCTCGTGGAATAAGTTTTTTTTTTTATAACTAAATAATAACTATTAATGTATTAATTTTTTCACTGGGTTAAAACTTTGTTGTTGTTCAAGTAATGTATAGAATAAATATATACTTTTATATGGTTAAAATAAAATGAATAAAACACAAGAAGTAAATCAAGTCGAGGAAATAAAATTTCACATGATGACTTTTAATATATCTTTTTTAAAGAGTGATGTAAATTTATGTTGGCCTTTTTTTATTTATTTGAAGGATTTCTTTACAAGGAGTGGCCTAAGCTATTTTCCTCCAAATTTTTGCCTTTTCCCAGTAGGTCGGCTATATTGTGTTTGTTATTTTTTTTTTCCCCTCTAAAATACTTATGATGAATCTTTCTTTTTGTATTTCTATTGTATAATAATATCCACAACAAAATATATCTTTGTCATGCTAGGAGGTGTGCTCTTTATACACAATATATAGAAACACGTCTTGTTATATATTATGCACAAAAGAAATATTGTTATGTGTTGAAGATACACCTTCTAACATCATGATGTGTTTTTCATTATAAACAATACAAAACACAATGAAAATGCATTATTAGTGTGTGTTGTTATACATAACAAAAACATTTATTGGGGAGGATAAGCTTTGGGTGAATCTACCTAGGTTTGACAAGCAGAACCCGATGATGAAGGAGAGGAGATTTGTAGTGGAGGCTTCTATGTAAAAGGATGACGACTAGGCGAGACACGAACAGGGGCAAGTAATAGGTTAACCGCAAATGCAAAAAAGCAATAACATGTCCTACGTTAGCGTGGTCAAAAGATCTCCAGTGAAGGCTGGAAGCACAAAGTAACGAAGGTGGAATTCTCCTACAAGTCCGAAGCTAAAGAGGTGGCTAAATTATCTAGAGCGTACATTGGAAAGGTGATAAACAAAGGGAGTACATTCATAACCCAACAATATTTGCATAAGGAAGGGGTCTTTGGCATTAGGACAACTCCTCTTGGGATGAATTTGGTACTAGTGGAGACGGATGAGGAGAAAGATATTAAGGAATATCTCAATGTTAGTTTTCAATGGGTTAAGGCATGGTTCAGCGAGATTAGTTTATGGCAACCAACCACGGTGGACAACGAGAGACTGGTGTGGCTCAAGTGTGTCGGGATACCTCTTCAAGCGTGGGATGAAAAATTTTTTCAGACTCTGGCGGGGCTTCATGGAGAATATGTGTGCATGGATACATCAACAGCAAGACGCTAGAGGATGGACGTAGCTAGAATAGCCATTTCAACCAAGGTTCATGTGTTCATTCAAGAAGTTCTACGTGCGAATATTGATGATAAGCTATTCGAAATCAAAATGGTTGAAGATGGCTTGCTAGACGGCTGGGACGACACAAGTCCATATGAGTCTTCATCAAGCTCGGTTAGCAGTTCCTGTGACGACGAAGATGAAGTGGATGCTCTTGGACAGGTGAATCAACGTCTGCAAGCACTGTTAGAAGAGTGTCTTGGGGAAGCAGGTGGCGTCTCCTTGAATCAAGTCAATCTGAATTTTCTGAGGAAAAGCTGCACACATGAGGCTACTGGTTCAGAACTTGAGAGGGACATCTCAGCTGAGTCTCCTAAATTACGCAAGAATAGAAGGAGGGAGTCCAATGTGTTTAGGTTTGGGTCATCCGTCTTTGATTGGGGGCAGCATGGATCCGGCCTTGGCCCACTGGAAGAAGGAGTGGGGAAAGCGAAATCACCAATAAGTCGTGACGCGTCTTGGGCCGAAAACTAGAAACATGCAAGCTTAGGCGAGTATGGTGTGGAAAGAAACATGGGCTGCGTAATTAGACAGTGTCAGTCTGAGGTTGGGGCTTTCCATACTAGAATAAATAAAGGTTATTGTGGGCATGAATCAGAAATTGTGAGAGAGGGTTGATACTGGGTCAACTATGGGAGTGACTGAGGGGGACTTGTTTTGTTAGTTCCCTCCGGGGGTTCTGAGAGCCCATGCTTCCTACGCTCCAGCCCTTAGCCCTGAACTCCTTAGCACAAGCACTAAATAAGCCCGTGAAGGCCTTCAATATCGCACCTACTAACATTTGAATTTCTCTTACATTTCACGTTTCCGAAACGGATCCTATCAAATATTTTAGGTCCCTGCTATAGGCATTGTAACAGTAGTTGATAGTTACATGGATTGCTGGCTGGGTCTAATTATAGGACAAATGAGGGGCGGATGCGCTTCTCTCTTATGGATGAAGGCAGGGATCACCACAACCTGGAGCTTTATAAGGGGGTTCTATAAGGTTCACGCCCCGTCTAAGGCTCGACCGAGCTGTACAAAACAACGAACGCTATGAATGCATGGGGAAAGGCACCCCTAACCACAACTCATCCGCTGATTCTTCAACATCAGTCGGTTCGGACCTCCACTTAGTTTCACCCAAGTTTCATCCTGGTCATGGATAGATCTATCTACACTATTTCTTTAGTAGCCAGACCAGTCCACCCTAACCAATTGAGGGAAGTCGCATCCGCCCCATCGCAAGCACCTACAAACATTGGTTTACCCTTTTTTCTTTGGTAGTTCAACGGACGGTCGCCCCTCCAACAAGAAAAGGTATAAATATGGAAACTTCTCTGCCATTTGGATCGGAGAATTTATGGAGGAAATCGGCTTTTAAATTTCCAGAAACCACACGATTATATAGCCAAAGGGCGGATTCCCCACCGGCAGGGGGACAGGAGACGGCCATCTCGAGGCACATCACGACCTACAGGCAAGACCGACGAGACCTGGGAAGGCTACCCGATTGGGAGTCAGAGGATCCATAGTACCTGCAGCCCCGCGGACTTCATCTTCATCATTTTTGAAAGCGGGGGAAGGGATCTCCTTTCTGCAACGGGAAAAAACGGAGCTGATTTGACTCGGCACAACCTAACGATGCATCCAATACCAATGATATTACCCCATGGCCCGTGTGAAAGTGCACCAACAACCTTGGTTGGACATCGATCTTCGGAACCAGCTCTGGCGGAAACTCGGTGGGCTCGTCCAAAGCGAGCGTAAATCAACCGGCGTCGAACTCCCCGGAGCCTGTTGCCCCTGACCTTGATCAGCCAGATGGAGGTGGGCCCCTCATTCCCGAGCTTCCCACCATAAGTCTCTGGGGAGACAGCTGCGGATACAGATTTACCATAAGCAAAAGCGGCTACTGAGGCGAAGGCAAGGTTCCGTTCCATGGAAGGAAAAAGAAATGGAAATAAAAAAAAAGTCTGATAAAATATTTTGCTTTCTTGTTGTCTTGAATTGTTATAGAACGGCGAAGTCTGCCACCGATAGGTGGCCCCTTAGTCTAAAGACTAACCTTATTAGAACTTTATTTGGTAAGTCTGTTAGAGATTGTTTAGATGCACATGCGGTCATGGGAAACTGGTGGTTTAGCCCTTAATGAAAGCTTCAACCTTACCGACCCGAGTAGCATCTCTTGTACTTGACCAAGGATAAATTCTTCTCCCTCACTTTTTGGCGCCAAAAACCGGTCAGCCCGGCCAGGGCGCACAGAGGTCTATGCATAGTCATTCCCTCATTTTCGCTCATTTGGCTTTGTTTCTCCCGGAGACCATGCCATTCCTCGACACCGACCTTCAAACAAAGTCAGATGAGGAGCTGGCACTAGTGCTTCGCACCTTGCTTTCGCCTGCTCTTCTCACTTTGCTTGGATTGCACCTTGAGCTGAGCCGAGTGAGTTCGAGGTGGTTCATGCTTTCTATATAACTCGCTGTACGCTAAGGCAAAGGTTGTAAGAAAAAACGCATTCTCCAAATCTCAATAAGGATTTACCCATGAAAACAAAAAACTCACGATTTGGACTACTAAACTACCACCATTGGTAACGTTTTTAAGATAACAAACCCCATCCATTTTAGGTTCTATCAATTTTATAGCAACTATCCCCAACATGCATCCGTCCTATTTGAAATGGATGGTGTGAGTTTGTCAAATGCTCGACAAGCCGCTACATTAGCGGCGCATAAACCATGTTCGTCAACCAAGTTTGTTCAGTGGTTGTAACGTAATTGGTTAGTGGGGAAAAACCAGGAAGCTGGTTCTAGATCTACTTTTGCTGAATCGACAGAATCTACTGCTCGGTCGACGTCATCATATCCAGTTTTTCTATTCTAAGACCAATCTCATTTCTTCCATCGAGAGCTACCGCTTTACCCAATCTTACTAATCATAATGAAGGGGCATAGTAAAACTGTTACCTTTATAAGGGTACGGAAACAAGCCTCCTCGGGGGCTTGCCTCCTCGTTCCCTTTTACCTGCCAATAATCGAAGAATGGGGCAAGGCAAATTTCCTGGGAACAATGAAAAAAAAAATATCTCGGTAACGAAAACTATAGGGGGCTGTATTGGCGAGATCCAACGGTGAACAGCTGTCCAAAAGAAAAACCGCCTGGAAGTACGAGGACCTTTAGTACCGTACCCTACCCCCGAACCAGCAGCCTTTGCACCAAGCAAGACCGCCCTTGTCCTTTCTCCATTTTGCTTACTTGTTAGAGTAAGGAGTTTAGGCTTTCGAAAGCTCAATCCCTTGCTTTGTTTATTAAAAAAGATTATCTCTGTCAAAGATCATTACTTTGGCAAAGAAGGTTGATAAATCAACGTTTTCTAGTAGAATATCCCCACCCGATAATATTGACGAGGTGGTGGGGCTGGTTGGGGACTCATTCAAGACAACTTCATAGGTGTGAAAGACTAGCTTGATGACAATACCTCTTTCTCAGTGGGCTTTTATCCGTAACTGTAATTCTCATTTACTCAAGAGAATGTACTGATATATATCCTTATATCTGGGAAAGAAAAGCCCAAGGTTTTGAATAGCGGAGATTCACGAAGAAGTATTGCACTATTTACCAGTGAGTGGTATTATTAGACTGATCCTTTGGTGGGAAATGTTCTTCATTTTAGATAATGAAACCATTCCATTACTACCAACCCAAATAAATACGACCTCTCTGAGATATACTGTTTATGCCGGAAAGGTACGGAGGTATATGAAGGAACGAAACAGTGGATTATAGACCAAGAAATTACCCTAAATTGGATCAGGGTCCGAGAGAGGCACAATGCAGGCTGGAGATCATCTGGTAAGGAGAATCCCCAGGCTTTAGATAGTTTAGAGGGACTAGGCAATGAGCCCGGATAATCCTTCACCGTCGAGAAACGAAAGAAGACTTCCATCTCCAAATTTGACTCAGACATAACTCGCTTCTTTTTGGATGTGAAGAGTGCCGGGTCATCAGTCCCACGGCCTAGTCTTTCAAAGAGAGCAGGGTGATAGCAACGCTGTGAGCTTGCATCAACAGGAGACTCAAACAACACTTAGATTCTATATTACCCCGGGATAAGGCTACATCTGGGCCTTTCATTGATTTGACTTTTCAATTCATTTTGGAAGCCCTTCCTTCGCTCCGGGCACGCTGTTTAATCTTTTTTTTATTATTTATATATACAACGTCTTGAGCGACTGCGATGAAGAGGGAGATGCTTGACTCGACTGGAAATGACGGGCCCTATACAGAGCAGAGGATAGGCCGGTTCGCTTGAAGAGAATCTTTTCTATGATCAGATCTGAATCTTCTTGTACATCAGCAAGCTCTGTCGGATCCAGTCTCAACCAAACCTCTGATAATGGGATGGGGAGGCGCCTCAGCTACTTAAGGCACAAGGAATCCCTTTAGAGTTCGTTAGTTCCCTATCCTAAAAAGTCAGGGTAATTTCTAGAGAGGCGAAGACAACTTCAAAATTCTCCGAGAAAGGCAACTAGTGCGGTTTAATCCCCAAGCCTCGCCAGAAGACGTTCCACAAAAGCATTATTTCATCTTGTTTCTTGAGCAATGGAGGAAGCGAAGCGGGCTGCTTGTCTTGCCTCGAGCCCACTTTTGATCGAAAAATCGATCTGATTTATAAAGAAATAAAAAAAGAAAAAGAAGTCAATAAAAATGCAGTAGAAGAGTCCTGATTCCAAACGAAAAAATGAAAACTTGATTGAAAAGGATCTTTCTGATGAGGAAAATGATGGGCCCGGAGTAAATGGACAACTATCTCTTATTCATGAACAAGGATTAGAAGATGAACTCGCTACTAGTGGCGTGTGTGGAAATGTAGTCGAGCATGGGAGTGCTAGCAGTAAGGATAACATTGACACATCAGGGGAAGTTGTGGTCCAACCGAACAGTGGTGTGGGAGGGGAGGCGTTAGTCAACCTAAACCAAAGGGGTTATGTATGGGATAAATCAACAAGGAGTAGGGAGGGTGAGTCCACTTCAATGCAGCCTTATGACCAATACGCTTGGTCGTTTGTCATATTCGATGAGGGCCCTAGCTGATATGGTCATGAAAATAGGCGGATTAGGGTATGGAAAAACACAATGAAGAAGGAGTCTTGATGGTAGCGATTTGTTCCGACAAAGCAGGAAGGGCGTAGCCTATCTCAATAACGATGAGAGTGCATTATATCCTACCCAACAGGTGATCATGTTGCAACCATGGGGCATAGATGCAAGTATGCATGGCTCACAACCTGTTAGTCATATGGATCATGTGAAAATGTGGAATGATATGAAACTAATTGGAGTAGTAGGGGGAGGGGATGACCAGGTGTTTATTGATGAAATTAGTAGGTTAGAAAGTAGAGATAAAGAGGAAAAGAGAGGGAGGAAGGTAGGATCAGATAAGGGGTTTAAATGAAGCTTTTATCTTTGAATGTGAGGGAGTTTCAGGATCGACTGAAGCGTCAGAGGATTAGTAGAGTGGTGAGAAGTATAATATTAATGTTTGTATGTTCCAAGAAACAAAATGTTCAATAATCGAAGAGTGGGAGGTAAGAGAGGTGTGGGGGGGATGGAGTTTGAGTGGAGGTTTTTGCCATTGAATAACCTAAGTGGTGGATTATTAACGATTTTGAGGAAAAAAGGTTGTTTAAAGTAATTTGGCAAATTCAAGGTGTAGGGTTTCTAGGGTTGGGACTAAAAGGCGACGGGTGAGAATAAACCTGGTGTCTTATTAATGTTTATGTGTTGTGTACATTGGCAAGGAAGAGGAAATTATGGGAGGGTTTATTGATGACAAGGAGGGGTTTTCCGGATGTTCGATGGTGTGTAGTAGGGGACTTTAACGTGGTGGCAAGGCGGTCGAAGGTGGTTAGAAAAGCTTGAAGGACGCAATAAAAAAGTGGAATGTGGAGGAAGTACTCAAAGATGAATACTTTTAGAGGATAAGGTAAAGGAAATGGAAGAGGAGGATGAGTTGCTGTTGGGGGTTTATGATGTGGGTGATAAGACGAGAGTTGCCACCTTGTCAGAATATTGGGTAAGGTAAGAGTGATGGAGAATAATATTCTTTAAAAAACAAGACAAAAGTAGGCACTTTATGGAGACAACAATTCCAAATTCTTTCATAATTGCTTTAAAGCAAGGTGCTCCATTAATAGCATTCTGGCAGTTGAGTTTACGGGAAGATGGGTGGATACCGTCCCAGAAGCCAAGTCTGAGGTGGCGAGGTACTTTAGCAAGTTATTCTATGAGAAGAGTCATGCGAGGCCTATGTTGGACGAAATTCAGTTTAGTCGATTATCAGAGGCTGATAGCTCATCATTAGAAGATCCCTTCTCAGCAAACGAGATTAAAGCAATAGTGTGGGCTTGTGAGGGAGGCAAAAGCCTAAGCCCTGATGGGTTTGGCTTAAATTTTTACAAATCGTGTTGGGAGATAGTGGGGAAAGATGTGGTCAAAGTGGTGCAAGAATTTCATGGCTCGAGGATGCTTCCCAAAGGTATTAAGTCTTCGTTTTTAGCATTAATACCGAAAGTAGGGCGCCCCCAACACCTGTCTCAATACCAGCCTATATCAATGCTTTCGAGTGTTCAGAAGATAATCTTTAAACTGCTATCTATTAGACTGAAGAGAGTATTAAGGGGATTATTTCGGACTGCCAAACAGCGTTTCTTAATGGAAGATCCATCTTGGATGGTGTCTTGATTACTAATGAAATCATTGACTGAGCTCATAGATCTAAAAAATAATGCTTTCTCTTCTAAGATCATATATTGGTTAGGATGGGCGTTGGTTACAAGTGGAGGTTGTGGATCTCTAACATCTTAAGGAACAACCACATACCTGCTTCGGTGAATGGAAGCTTGACATCTGAATTTTGTCCTGAAAAAAAGGATTAAAGTAAGGTGATTCATTATCTCCTTTCTTGGTTCTAGTGGTGGCAGAAGGTTTGGCGGGGTTGTTTAGATAAGCCATACTCAATCAAATGTACAAAAAGGTCAATATTGGGGAGCGTGCCAAATACTCATTGTTACAGTTCGCTGGTGATGCGATGTTGATGGGGGAGGCTGATTTCCAAATAGTATGGTCATTAAAGGTAATTTTGAGGGGCTTTGAGATGGCATCAGAGCTTAAGGTGAATTATCACAAAAGCCACTTCTACGGATTAAGTGTGGATCCTATGTTCGTCCATACAGTGGGTTATATGATGAATTGCTCGGTAAACTCCCCTCCTTTCAAATTCCTAAGGGTATCGGTAGGGGGTCAATCCTAGGTTAGCTGAGGCGTGGAAACCAGTGGTTAAACAATTCCAAAAAGGCCTTTCAGGGTGGAAGATGAAGAACTTGTCTTTTCTTGGGAGACTGGTAATTATAAATTCGGTACTGTCATGTACACCTCTCTATTTGTTTTTGCTCTATAAGGCTCCTGAAAAGGTGTTAAAAACATTGACGAGGTTGTAACGTAACTTCCTGTGGAGGGGGAATGCTGAAGACAGGAAAATTGCGTGGGTTAAGTGGGAGACAGTGTGCCGCCCTAAGAAGGAAGGGGGATTAGGTGTTAAATGCTTGAGGAAATTCAATCTGAGCTTGCTCGCAAATGGAGATGGAGATTTTTTAACAACAGTGAAGCAATTTGGAAACCGGTGTTGAGAGCAAGGTATAAGGCCTTCCATGACATATCATATCGGATCATATCCAGATTAACGTCTTCTTTGTGGTGGAGAGATATATGGGTGTTACAAGGGCCTCCGAATAGTACCTCGGGATGGTTCTTGAATAATATTAGGAAGAAAGTGGGAAGTGGGGAGGATACTATGTTCTGGTTGGATAATTGGTTAGGGGAAGGATCTTTAAGTACACGATTTCCTAGGTTGTAGGACTTGGCCTTAGAGAAGAGGGTCACAGTGAAAATGATGAGGGGATTTAGGTCGATAGAGCCTTGGTGGCAGTGGGCATGGTGTAGAAGATTGTTTGTATGGGAGGAAGAGGTATTAGCATCTTTGGGGAGGTTATAATGTGAATTTACACCCTCATAAAAAAGACACTTGGGCATAGGGGCCGGGAAGGGGTGGACAGTTCTCTATAGCAGATGCATATTACATTATAGGTGGAAGGTCTAACCAAGGTAGAGGAGCTTTGTAGACAACCAATTGTGAGGGAGGTTATGGAAGGAAAAACTGCCTTCAAAAGCACTAGCTTTCACCTAGAAACTCATGTTAAATGGACTTCCAACGATAGAAAATTTGTTGAAGCATGGTGTTGGTATCCAGTCAGATGCAACTTTGTGTGCTTTTTGCAAGGAGCAACCAGAGGATACTTCTCATTTTTTCTTACAATGCCCCTTTGCTCAACAGATGTGGTGCAGAGATCTGAGGTGGATTGGAATTTAGTCCCCATTGCCTAATGAGGTAAATCAATTGTTGCATATGTTTAGTTCATGGATGGTTGGAAAGCATAAAAGAAAATGTAGATACGTGTTTCCTATAGGGGCCTGTTGGTGCATATGAATATCTAGAAACTTCATTGTATTTAATGGGTGTACAGTGGAGTCTCTAGATATCTTGTCATATATTTAGGCACTTTCTTGGAAATGGCTGTCGTATAGGTTTGACTTTAACCAAGGTATCATATTTTCATATTGGTGCACACAACCGAGGTTATGCCTGTTGGATATGTAAGAGGTAGTCTTACGTAGATTTGAGTGGTATCAATGCCGTTGTATACTGGGCTAATGAGGGCCTCTATGTTGTATAAGCTCTTTATTCTGCTTTTTGCGGTAGTATAGGGTATGGAACGTTTTGTTTCATCCTTCACTTATATAATATATCACCTAATTTGCCTTTAAAAAAATATTGTATGCAAGTCTTCTTCTGAACTAGCCTTAGAGAGTGGGCTACGAACATCTTCCACGGAAAGGTAGTGAACTCCCAGAATAATTCAAATTATTTTAATTTTAAATATTAAGTGAAAAAGCTATTGTTTTATTTTTATGATTTTTTAAACTTTAAAAATATCTATAAATTAGATGTTTGTTTTCAATTAAGATTAGGATTCTAAATATATAAATAGAGTTTTATAGATTAAAAAAAAAACTACCAACTTGAAAAAGGGTCACCACTCTACTCAAGAGATCTAATAGTTCTAAAAACTTAACGTGAAGACAGACAAATTGTGAATCACATGAACAAAATAGAATTATTATCTTCTGTTTTTAATGCGTTGTCTTTTATTTGTGGATTCTCGTGAATGCTAATGAAAAGAACAAATTTAGTTGATTATATGTTTTTGTTTCTAGAATAACAGTCCTCTAGGCTTGATGTTCCCTTCTCAAGTTAGTGTTTTTTTAAAATTTTTTTTATAAGCCCTTCTCAAGTTGGTGTTGATGTCTTGTTATGATAATATGAGAGCAAGAGAGGGGGAATGGAGAGATGGTGAGGGGGTGGAGTGTGGTGCAGAAAGGCAGGCTAACAAGAGTTACAGGATCAAAATTCAAGTTAGTGAGTAGAGGCATATATGGTCACCATATGTTTGTGGAGAATAACGAAAATACTTCTTCGTTCTTCTTTACTCACTTTTCCAAAGGATATAATGCTAGAGATGTGTGGGAGATCTTCAAGAGGTGTAGTAGTATTAAGGAGGTGGTGATCCTTAACAAGAAAGACAAGAGGGCAATCATTTGGCCTTGTCCAGTTTATGGGGGTGGAAGACGTGAGAGTTATGGTGCTCAAGCTTGATAAAATTTTCATTGGAGATGTTAAGATTTGGGTGAATATACCAAGATATGCCAAACAAAGTAATAGAGCAAAGGAGAGGCAATAACAAAAACCTTTAAGGTGAACCCTAAAAATATAGAGGCCAAAAGCAAGGGGATACCACAACAAAGACCTCTAAGGAGAAACCATTTTCATACATGAATGTTGTTATAAATCAAAATAGAGTTGCTACAAGGAAGCCGATCAATGATAGGAGGATTCTTAAAGCTGCATCACTTAATTTTTCCTACAAATCGAGATGGCTATACTCTTAATAGCATATGGGGGGAAGATGATAAACAAAGGAAGTAGGCATGACAATCAAACCCGTACCTATGGGTAACCACTCGTACCCGCCCCGAGTTTGATGGGGAATACCCGGGTTGATCGGGTTCAGGTTCGGGTAATACCCAGTTAGGAAAAACGAGGACGGGTATTGTGATACCCGCACCGTACCCGTACCCACCCCCGATACATATATTTACTATAATGCCCATATATAGATAGGTTGTCTTATTGTTTTATCTTGGGATAGTATAGTAAATGCATATAGAAGTTAAAAAGAGAAAGCAAAGGGATGGGTATCAGTGTATGACTGTATGACTTGTGAGAGTAAGAGTGACTGAGAGCGCTTGGATTCTAGAGGAGCGTTTCTGTGTTAGTAGATCTAGGGTTTACTTGTTGTCGAGTTGTTCTCTGCTACTGACTTGGTCTTTCTCTACTGCTGACTTGGTCTTTCTCTGCTGTCGACTTGGTAGATCTAAGGCTTACTCTTTATGGCCTTCTCTTCCACTGGTAATGAACTAATGCCATGAACCTGTTGCATCTTTGATTAAACAAAAAATAGTTGTTGTAATGGGAGGAAGAAGGTGTTTTAATTGTTTTCCGTTAACATTTGAGTTGAGTGATTAGGGTTTTCACAATATGTTTGATATTCAGTTTTACCCTGTTAAAGGCCCTATACTGTTTTAGCTTGTTTCCCTTTATTAAAAATTTGAGTCATAAATTTACGTTGTTTGTCACTATTGCACTGTACTTTATCTTTTCTTCTCTCAAATCAGTCCCAATTTTATTTGATTTATAATCAAAACTTCTTGCTGTAACCATCAGAAAGACAGACCTATAACAAGGAAAAATGGATTACTGATCAAGACTTATTTTTTACTAGTAGTTATTACTTTATTAATATTTTGAATTTACAGAGTTACTTCACATTTTCTAGGAGAAACATATGTAACCTTTTAGATGATTTCTAAATCACTTTGAACATCAGAAAGACAGACCTAGAACAAGGAAAAAGGGACTATTGATCAAGACTTTTTTTTTACTAGTATTTATTACTTTATTAATATTTTGAATTTACAGAGTTATTTCACATTTTCTAGGAGAAGCATATGTAGCCTTTTAGAGGATTTTTGAATCACTTTAAATATCCATAACCTTAAAGAATAAAGTGAAGTGTATTTAGAAAAGAATGAAGTCTAGATGCATTTATTTATTTATTTGTGTATTAGAATAGCAGTCATCTTATTATCCACAATCCCATTTTTGCAATCTGTCACTATGCACTGCAATATAGGATTGGTAACTATGATTTTATCGATCCAATTTGATCTTAGTCCATATTCATCCATGCCATCCATTTGCTACCCAAGCATCTATAAAGTAGATTACTTTAGTATTAGGCCCAGTTTAGTACAAAACTAATTAAAAAACCAATTCTAAATATTCAGAATCTTATTTAGATGAGTTGGTATGCTTTTGACTTTGGAATGGATAAGTTGTCTTTACTGATATGTCTTATCAACAATCCATCTTCATATAGTGAATAAGACAAAAAGGTGAATAAAAAAAAGTTTCTAAATAAATTTTGGCTAGAAAAAAAGCTTGAAGTTAAAATTTTTAAGAACCAGTGTCATCTTAATAGTTTAATAGTAATAGTCTTTAATATTCTAGAACACACTATATTTAGTTAGCATTTTGTTAAGTATGCTAGTGTCTTAGTAACATCTTTGAGAAGCTTTTGTATTCTATATATACCAATATATTCTTCATATGATGAAAAATGTGTGTCCTATTATTGATTTGTCAATTCAATTACACATATCGGTAGTTTTAATGATGTGTGAGTAAAAACTTTGATTCAGGATTCAGAAGCAAATTCATATAATGGTTGAGTAGCAAATTAATAACAAAAACTTTTGATTATTTCTATATTATGTTGGTTTAATTTTCTAAGTCATCTATATTCTTTCAGTTTTAAATATTGTTAAGTTAATAATATAAAAGGGTATGAACTTTGATTTATTGTTTACATTGGTCATCTAATTAAATGTAAAATTGTCATTACAAAATATATTTTACTTTTAGTACATAACATATTTTGACTTTTAGTACTTAACATATTTGTCATTTGTTGTAATAGCTTATAATAACTAATAATGATCCTATTATTTCTCCCTTTTCATTAGGTGCTAGCTTTTAGGTACATAACTCCTCAAGCTCCTATACATATTCTTATCATTTCTAAAGTCAAATATCGGTTAAGTGGTCTATCCAAGGTATTAGTTTGTGACTCTTCGTATAAACTATTTATTATTTTAGTAGTTTATAGATTATTTTCCTAAACTATTTCAAGTAGCTTAGTAAATGCATAATTTTACTATATTTTTAGAAAAAATGAACACTGAACAAGTATCTTCACAAGAATCAGCACCACCATCTTAAGAACCAACTCCACAATCTTCACAACAACCCATGCCGCATGGACCACAAAATCCAACTCTTGTAGGAAGTTCTACTGGTACAGGTGAAGGTTCAATAAATGAACATATGCAAGTTGAACAAACTGATTTGGAGATGCAAGATGATAATGAAGAGTCAACAACACAGATAGTGAAACAGAAACTAAAAAGTGTTGTAATGCAACACTTTCAAAAGAAAAAAGTTGATGGAAGGGATAAAGCTGAGTGTAATTATTGCAGTAAATTACTTGGAGGAGAATCAAAGAATGGAACAAAGCATTTGCGTGTTCATATGGAGAATTGTTTACAACGAAAGCTGATAATTAGAAGGAAGGGAGGCAATTAGTTCTAATGCCTAAGATAACACAGGGGAAACAAGAATTGTCTGTTGGTATTTTTAATGTAGAATCTTCAAGAATGGACCTTGTTAAAGCAATAATCATACACGATTATCCACTTTCAATAGTGGAACATGTTGGTTTTAAGAGATTTGTGATTTGTCTTCAACCATTGTTTCAAGTCCTTGCCAAAAACACCATTAAGAAAGACATATTTTGTGTCTATGAGTTTGGAAAAGACTCGGTAATGAAATTGTTAGACTTTGCCATGCTTTGGTTGATTATGTGTTAGATTATAATATTGACACAAAGCTATCAACTGTCACTTTAGACAATTGTAGCACAAATGATAGTATGATTGACAAAATCAAGGATAAGTTACAACTAGGAACCTTGATTAAGGAAGGGTCATTACTTCATATGTGATGTTGTGCACATATCCTTAATTTAATAGTTAAAGAAGGATTAGGGGTTGTGAAGGAAGGGGTAGAAAAAACTGAGATAGTGTAGCTTATTGGTCTGCAACACCTAAAAGGGTGGAAAAATTTGAGGAAACAACTAGACAATTGCAAATCTCTTGCACAAAAAAATTGACTTTAGATTGTCCAACCAGATGGAATTCAACTTTCAAGATGCTTGATATTGCTATATCTTATAGGGATGTGTTTTGTCGTTTAAAGCAGTGTGAAGCTCAATACTCTTGTTTGCCAACTGAGAGGGAGAGGGAATTTGCAAAGGGTGTTTGTGGAAGGTTGATGATTTTTAATGATATTACGGAAACAATTTCTGGAACCCAATACCCAACTGCTAACCTTTATTTTCCCAAAATTTGTGAGATCAAGATTGCTATAAATGAATGGATTAATTCTTCTAATGTAATAATTAAGGATATGGCATACCAAATGTGAAAAAAATTTTAAAGTCATTGGAATGTAATTCATGACATAATGGGTGTTGCAATAGTCTTAGATCCAAGATATAAGATAGACTTATTTGAATATTATTTTGGTAAATTGTATGATTTTAACTCTTATAATCAAGTTAGTAAGATTCGTCAATTGTGTTATGATTTGGTTTCTGAATATCAAATAAAGAAGAATGAAAACTTTGGTAGTGAGGCTTCATCATCTGATGTGAATAAGAGGTTTACTCATCTATTGAGTGAGTTTGAACAATTCATGACTGCTAAAAAGAAATCAAGAACTTCATATATGAAAATAGAGTTGGATCATTACTTGGAGGAAGATGTTTTACCTATTACTAATGATTTTGATATCTTAATGTGGTGGAAATTGAATGGGGTGAAATATTCAACTCTACAAGCAATTGCAAGGCATTTATTAGCAATTCCAATCTCTACAGTTGCTTCAGAATCTGCATTTAGTACCAGTGGTAAAATATTAAGTCCTCATCGTAGTAGACTTCATCATACTACTTTAGAGGCTTTGATGTATGCTAGAAGCTGGTTATGGAATGTAGAGAAAACAGGTCACGTTTTGAATTCTTTAATATATTATCTATTTTTAATTGGTTGATACTTTAACTTTCTTAGCATTTACTTATTACTTTATATTTCATAATTGTAGGTTCTAAAGCAATTAAAGAAGCAACTATTGTGATGAATGAAATTGAATCTGATGATGATGATATATTTATTTTCCTTGTTTTAAAAAATTAATTTTTTTGTTTATTTCTAATTTTTTATTTATTTAAAAATAGGTGGATTGATGATTAGTGGTGTTACCAACAATTGCAAGATTAGTATTTCATTTCTCCTGTTATATGGTAAATTCAATTTTCTAATTAAATTTATTTTGCCAATGTAATTTCATAATCTTATACTTTAGAATTTTGTAAATATTGGGCCTTAGAATTTTGGTTTCTTGGACAAGGACACTATGATAATTTGGAGGAATCATTTATAAAGTTTTAGAAGAAAAATGTGTCATTTATTATTATTATTATTTTAGAAAAGACTTAGACTCAGCTCATCATTATTATATTATTATGACTGTAACATAATGAATTATGATATAATGCATGAACTACTTTAGTTCTAGTTATTTTGCTTCAATATTTATTTTGATTCAATATTACGTGTTCTTGTTACGTTATAAAAAAAATATTAGTAAAAAAATTCACAAATGATATTTAGTGAGAGAAAAATAATACAGAAAATATAATCTGTTAAGGTGATCAGAAAAGAGAAATTTATTTATTATGTTTTATTTTTGCAAATAGAAATTTAAAAAACACAACTTCAACATGATGAGATTTTTTTTTTTTCTGAATACAAATCTAAATGGAATTGTGGGTTCGGGTTCGAGGCAGGAATACCGGTAAAAATCAGATACGGGAATGGGACCCTTAAATGGCTACCCGCGAGAATCGAGGATGAGTTGGGAGACAATTATGGGGATCAAAGATAGGGATGAAGAACATAATACCCGTCCCCGCCCGATGCCATCCCAAAAACAAAAACACTTATATTAAACAACAATTCTTACATCAAGAAAGGGATTTTGGAATAAGGGCTACACCAATGCCTATGAATTTGGTCCTGATAGAGGTTAGGTTATGAGAAAGATATAAAAGATTATATTAATAAAAATTTCGAATGGGTGAGGGTCTTGTTTCAATGAGATCGATAAATGGGAGCCATTGTTGATTGCTAATTAAATAAGGATGTTGATTAAGTGTTTCGGTCTACCACCTCATGTATGGGATGCAAAATTTTTTCAACAGTTGGCTTACTCTTATGGTGATTTTCTTGGTCTAGATGAACATACAAAGGAGGAGGGAGATGCTGGACATCTCTCGGTTTGCAGTGTTTACCAAGTTAATCAACTTGGTCCTCAGAGTGAAAATTGATGAATTGATGTATGAGATTGAATTATCTGAAGAGAGCCCATTCGATGGGAAAGAGGTAGATAAATCAACGGGTTCATGTCCATGCTCTAAAAATAGCTCATGACAGGATGAAGATGAAGTATCTGAAACATTACAAGATGAACTTCGGTTGAGGGCTCTCTCATAGGAGTTGTTTTCCGGTTGTGGAAAGGAGGATCCAAATAAGGAAAATTTGACTTGAAGCTCCAAAAGAGGTTTTGATGTTGCCATATACAGAAATGATCCTAATTAGCAGAGATAAAATCTTCTCGGTTGCTACAAGTCACAGAGAATTAGATGTTGAGATGAATGAGCTCTCCATGGAAAACCAGGAACAATCGGTGTGAATCCAAATTTTTTAGTTTTTAGAACCGGGGCAATGTAGTGTGGGCTTAAGCCCAGTTTTAGAGTGTGAAGGGGAGGTGCAAAACTCGGGCAGCAACTTGGCCGAAAGCAACACGGGTACTGGTGGAGAGGTAAATAGTTAGGATGAAGTGGCAAATTCCACATTGTAGTATGTGCGCAGAACCTTGACCAATGTTTGTAGGGTAATGATGTTGCGGTAAATGGTTTGGTCAAAACGAGACCTTCCTCTGTCTATTCCGTGCACTCGAAGCAGCTGCAAAATTGCTATCCAGAAGCTTTGAATCAGAGTTTACTGAGTAGTCTTTAGTGGGCTACCAAGAGGTTGTTGGTTCTTATGAATGTCATCGCCGCAAGGTCGAAGTTTGGCAGGAAGTTCATAGAAGAAGTGTCGACGAAAGTGAACTTTCTCGAGGTTGCCGCAGGAACAATGCCATTCAGGTTTCTTCTAGTAGTTCCTTATATCCCAAACAGCGTGTTTTGCTAACACACTCTTCGCTGCATGCTGTTATTCAACGTGATTCACATATCGAGGTCCTGGCGGATCCAACAACGGTCTGGGATACAATGAAAGAAATCAGAGTAGTGGGGTTCAATCAAGATGAGCGGTATATTGAGGAACTTAAACAGATGGAGGGAAGGAATGAAAGAACTATCATAAAGTTGAATAAAGATTTTCTCTATTTTCTGTTAGAATATGAGAGGGTTTGGAGACATGGATGAACAGTAGAACCTTACAGCCGAACAAAATTGATGATGGGTGAGAGGTTATGGTGGTAAAGGGGAAGGTTGAGTGTGAGTGGTGGCTTTTATTTTCCAATGGCCTTAGTGATGGATTATTAATAATTTAGAGGAAAGGATTCATGATCTCTCTTGTGACACCCCAAATAAATATAACATACATAAATAAAAATCTATTAACTGAAAAAAAAGTTTACAAATGTCTTCCCAATAAAACATCATCTTTAATTAAAATTAAAGTGAACAATTCCAAAGTGAAGAAAAAAAAAGTCAACTTAAAAGGAAGAAAACCACTGGAGATACAAGTAAAAAACAAGAAAATGATTCAACATTCTAATATAGTCATGAAGTCCCAATGACACTTCCATTACAGCACAAAATCCCACAACAATTTCAAGTATTACTAACCTCTACCTCTTTAGAATCTTTCTAACCTATGGGCATTCAACCCCAAGCAACACACACAAACAAGAAGTGAGATATTTGCTCATACATATTTATGTAGCATAAATAAGAAATACTTTCATCATAGTATATCACATGAAACCGCCCAAACTATATTAAACTCAAGTCATGCCAATGATGTTAATGCAATGCAACTCAAGTATGTTCTCTCTCACGTAAACGCCCAAAACGGTCCTCTTCTACGCCAGTAAAACGTAGATACAACTATCTCACACAGGTCCATTCGAAGTAAATCCTCTTATACGCCAATACACGTAGGTACAACCCTGCAATGCAACACAACCTAAGAAAACTTGCTATAGAGCACCACACAATGGGTGATCCTTACAAGCTTTTTAGATTGTTATATTCATGCATAATGTCATATAATAACATAACTCACAGTATCAATAATTAATTATCGTCACAATCCACCTCCAACCGCAGCTGGGATGATACCTTGTTAGACACATCCTGACCATTATTATCAACACAATATGTATCTACTTATCATTCACATCTTTTTCATATAATGCAATAATTCTCCAATTCATGCACCCCTTCACTTATAATCATTCATTCAACCACCACTAGTAGAATTTATAAGGTATATCACTAGATATCACACCGCCACAATCCAAATCATCACAATTCACACAACATTTATTCTTATCTTACCATTTTGTTACATTATGTAGTCTATATGTCATATATGTAGTTATGCTAATGGTATAGGAGTGATATAATTTTTTTGTAAAATTTAATACAATTTCCTAAACTTTTTATGTTGAAGTCCCAACTTGATTTTATCATTCACTATTTTTTTAATTTACAAACTCATAGCCACTAAACCAAATCTGGTAACTAGACCTTTACTGATTATTTTGTTCATAACTTGAGTTATATATATCTTTTTGAAGTGATTCTAATTCTGTTGGAAAGATAACATCAAGGCTAAAAGTTTTATAAAGAACACAAAGCCTAATAAGGTCATCTAGGTTACCTCATAGGGCTCACAACACACAAAGTCTATTTCGCACACTGGATGGGAGACTCAACTTTCAACCCACATAAATTAGTGTATTATTAACATATCTACATGATTCTTGAGTCTAAACGGTAGCCCCAAATATCTAGTTTCTAAGCCAACAAATGAAAATCAATTTGGTTAACTGCATAGAAATATATGACAAAAACTCTAAGGTATATTCATACGAAAATTTTTAGATAGCAAAAATTCAAC
Source organism: Psophocarpus tetragonolobus (assembly GCA_037954015.1). Classification (NCBI taxonomy): domain Eukaryota; kingdom Viridiplantae; phylum Streptophyta; class Magnoliopsida; order Fabales; family Fabaceae; genus Psophocarpus; species Psophocarpus tetragonolobus. Next base: position 18,745,311 of record CM075688.1, on the reverse strand, counting down.
TTATATAAAGTCCTCACAATATAATTCTAACTTTAAACTCTAAAACATTACTTCTCTTTCTATAATGATTAATTATCGTCACCCTTTACAATTGTAGTGATAATTATCAATATTATCAATGGAAAGAACCCCTAACACCTCACACTTAATCCTTTTTGTACAAAGCAATTCAAATCACACCAATCGTTTTTACACAAGGTAATTCATTTACACCCAATCCTTTTATGTAGAGTAGTTCAAATCACACCCAATTGTTTTGATACAAGACAATTTAAATCACAACCAATCGTTCTTAGACAAAGCAGTTCAAATTATACCCAATCATTTTTATGCAAAGTAGTTCAAATAATATAGGAGTCCCCTAGTCATCACATTAATCAATCCATCAAATGATTAAATTTATTCATCCTTAATCATTCATAAAGTTGATTCATATAACAAGTGAATAAATTAATTGCATAAAACTTAATCCCTATGGAGGTTTAGGGTTTGCCTCCACTACCTTATTTCTTATATATGCCTATGTATAAACCAATCCCACCCCCTTACCCGAAGAGATGAAGAACGTAGAAAGTAGGAATGATCTGATCCTTAATGGAGATCTTCATTGTTCTCTAAATTCCCTTCTGTGGTGACCTCCTCTATTTTTTCACGTATCAGTTAGAGTTTTTAGCAAATGAGCGAAAAATTCCCCCAAAACCCCTCTCCTGACTCTTCTAATTACTAATCCTCCTTAGTCAAGCCCAACTCACATAACTTAACTTTTTCTTAAATCAAAATGGGTATTAAATTTCATCATAATAAAGTCAGTACACTTCTACCTTTATAAAGGGATTAATAAACTCAACCCTCCTAACCTCTTTCCTCTTTACAAGAGGGAGTGAACAAACTCAACTTTCAAACCCATTAATCCTAGAATTTCCTTCCCAGTTATCATCCACATTAATTGAAATGTGACTCTAAAGAGCTCGCACGAAATAAACCAATGTACTCTCACGCGTTGCGAAAGAGGTAGAAGTTTGTGGTTGAACACATCAAAATTTCTACCTTTTTAGGTCATCCAAATTAATTTAATGTACTCAATGTAAAAATATATAATATTGACTAGTCTCGTTTTAAGGTTAAATTAGAAATTTGTTCTAAAATTTTAGGCTATTACATCCCTCATGTTCGATGGTCTTTAGGTGGAGATTTTAATGTTGTGTTAAATAGTAGGGAAGTGGTGGGAGCTTCAAATTATTATTCAAGGGCAGATATGGTAAACTTCTATCAATTTATTGACCAGATAGGGTTCGTGGACATAATTGTATATGGAAAACAATTCTTGTGGATCTCTTCATATGGAGTTGCTGCTAGCAGGTTAGATAGATTTCTATTTTTGCAAGAGTTAATTGATGAATGGAAAATTATCTCTCAGTAGATTGGATCTAGGGAGTTTTCTGATCATTTTTGGGTCCTAACAAAAGATGTCATACTAAATTTGGGCCTAAACCTTTTAATTTTTTTTTATCACTTGTTAAAACATCCTTCTTTCTATGACTTGTAAAAAATTTTGGGAGCTCGGCTACTACTTCTGGGTGGTAGGGTTGCAAATTCATCATTAAGTTGAAGGGTTTGAAGGTGACTATTAAAAAGTGGAACGTGGAGGTGATGCCTTAAAATGAATAGCTATTGGTGGCTAAGGTGAAGGAATTGGATATGGCTAATAAGAATTTATTGGAGGGTGATGATCCATTATACATATTGAGAAACATTATGTTATCTGATTACTGGGGGGAAAAGCAAGGGTTATGCAAAATATTATCTTGCAAAAATCTAGAGTTCGGTGGATTAGAATGTGATAATAATACTAAGTTCTTCCATAATTGCTTTAAGATGGGATGCTCTATGAATAATATCTTGACGGTTGAGGTAGAAAATGGTTGGGTGTAAAATGTCCTAGAAGTTAAATAATTGGTGGTGCAACACTTCAATGAGTTGTTTAAAGAGAAATCTAGCATTAGGCTCACTCCTTGGATCTTTTAGAGATGGAAAAATTATCCTTAGAACAATCATTCTCAAGTGAAAAGATTAAAGCAACTATTTGAGCAAGTGAAGGATGATAAATCTTATTAGGACATAATAGGGGATGATGTAGTTAAGGTGGTTTAAGAGTTTCGTGGTAACAGAAGGCTCCCTAAAGTTGTATCGTTCATCCTTTCTTACATTGATCTCAAATTTGGCTCATCTTCATAACTTATCTCAATATCGACCTATCTCTCTTATCTCAAATGTATAAAAAATCATATAAAAAATTTTGTTTGTGAGGTTTAAGAGCATGTTAGAGGGGTTATAGTGGAATGACAAACAACATGTTTACTTGGGAGATCCATTCTTGATGGGGTTCTTGTTACTAATGAAATCATTAACTAGGCTCATAGACTTAAAATATGATGCTTTCTGTTCAAGGTTGATTTTGAAAAATCCTATGACTCAGTCAATTGGCATTTCTTAGATTATATGTTTTACAGGATGAGCTTTGGTCATAGGTGGAGAATGTGGATCTCAAATATTATCAAGAATTACCACATATCTATTCTGGTAAATGGAATTCATACTTCAGAATTTAGATTGGGTAAGGGTATAAAGCAGGGAAACTCATTATCTCCTTTCTTGTTTCTGGTGGTGGCAGAAGGATTATCGAGGCTGTACATATCTGCAATTTAGAACAGAGTGTATAAAGAAATCAGCGTGGGAGATGAAGCTAAATTCTCAGTGTTACAATATGCCAATGATGTTATTTTGATGGAGGAAGCATATTTTCAAACTGTGTGGACATTGAAGATGATACTAAGTGATTGTTTGGCAACCGTTTTATAAAACTGTTTTCAGTATTTTAGTATTTAAAAAGTAAAAAACTTGTTTGGGTAATGTTTTCTTAAAATAGTTTCCAAAAACAATTCTGATTTTTTAGTTTTTAAAAACTAAAAAACTTGTTTGGATAGTGTTTTTTGAAAACAATTTTCGAAAACAGTTCTGGTTTTTTAGTTTTTAAAAACTAAAAAACAGGAACAACTAAAAGTAGTTTTGCTTTTCAGTTTTCTGTTTTTGTTTTGAAAACTCAAAATATAATCAGAATATGTTGTTTTTTACTTTTTATTAATGAAATTCTAATAAATATGAACAAATTTTTTCATTTTTACATCTTCAAAACAATTTTCAAATAAAACTTGCCAAACAAGTTTTTTTTTTCTTTTCTTCCTGAAAACAGTTTTTGAAAACTATTCTTGAAAACTCTTTTCAAAAACTAAAAAATAAAACTAAACCAATCAAGCCCACTTTTCAATTTTCTATTTTTGTTTTGAAAACTCAAAATACAATGAGAATATGTTGTTTTTTGTTTTTCATTAATGACATTTTCGTAAATATAAACATTTTTTTTTTCATTTTCACATCTTCAAAACAGTTTTTAAATAATGCTTAGCAAACAAGTTTTTTTTTTCTCTTCTTCTAGAAAATAGTTTTTTAAAACTATTTTTGAAAACTCTTTTCGAAAACTAAAAAACAAAATCAAATCAATCAAGCCCTAAGAGGCTTTGAACTGACATCCTAGTTGAAGGTGAATTTTCATAAAAAGTCATTGTTATGGTTTAAATGTGGTGTCTTTGTTTGTACATGCACTGAGATGTTTACTAAATTGCTTTGTAAGTTCTCCACCATTTAAATTCTTGGGTGTTCTGATGGGAGTTAGTCCTAGGGTATCGGCAATTTGGTGGCCAGTAATTGACCAATTTAAGAAAATATTTTCAAGGTGGAAGGGGAAGAACATGTCTTTTGCCTGTCAACTAATAATGTTAAACTTTGTATTCTCAAGTATACCATTGTACTTCTTTTCCTTTTATATGGCTCCTATGAAGGTGATGAATACTCTAAAAGGGCTGCACCATAAATTTTTGTAGGGAGGGAGCACAGATGAGAGTAAAATTGCATGGGTGAGTTAGGATAGAGTGTGTCAGCCTAAGAGTGAAGGGGGTTAGGTGTGAAGTGTTTGGAAAAGTTTAACTTAAGTTTGCTTACGAAATGAACATTTCTAAATGACAAAAAAGTGATATGGGCACATTTGTTACATACTAAATATGGTAATTTTCATTATTTACAATACGACATAATGTTCGATCTAGATTCTCATTGTGGTGGAAGGATATTTGGTTACTGGATGGATCCTGGTTGAAGTTCTAGGCTGGTTTACAAACAATATTAGAAGGAAGCTAGATGATGGGGAGGGTACTTTGTTTTGGAATAATAATTGGCTAGGAAGTGACACATTAATTTTATCTTTCCTAGATTATACAATCTAGCAGTGGATAATAATGTATCAGTAAAAGAGTTGGGTGGCCATACGTCGGAGCCTCCAAGATGGAAGTGAAACTAGAGAAGAAGGTTCTTTGTGTGGGAGAAAAATTTGCTTATTTCTTTGGAGGAGATGTTTTAAAATGTAATTGTTGGTCACCAAGAAAGGGATATTTGGATTTGGAACTCAGACAGAAGTGGCCAAGTTTTAGTAGCTGATGTGTATAAGATTGTTAGTGGTGATCCAAATCTTGGTAGAAGCTCATCCTCGAGTTTACAATTGTTTAAGAAGTTATGGAAAGATAATTTTCCTTCAAAAGTCCTATCATTTTCTTTGAAGTTACTCTTAGATAGATTACCCACTGTGTATAATTTAATGAAGAGAGGTGTGACATTCTAATCAAATTCACATACATGTGTCTTGTGTAAGGAGCATGATGAGAATAGTAAGTATCTTTTCCTATCTTGTTCAGTGTCTCAGATGTTGTGGTACAAAGTTCTAAAGTGGATAAGAGTGGAATCACTGATGATTTACCTCAATTGTTTCTTATGTCTTTTACTTGGATGGCTGGTAAACATAAAACTAAGTGCAAATATTTGTTTTGGCATGTGGTATGTCGATATATATGGATATCCAGAAATTACATTGTTTTTAATGGTAAAACAATGGAATCTTTGAATATGATGTTATGTATTCATTTCATTTCTTAGAAGTAGTTGTTGTATAGTTTTCCCTCTAATATATGTTGGAAATAATAGTGGATTGGTATTAATCAATTATATTTTATCATTATCTGGCAATTTAAGATTTGGTGATAATCATATCTTATAATATCTTTATGATTATTTGAATGGGATTATAGTAAGATTGACTCTGTGATGGGTTGAGTCAATCATAAAAAAAAAGCCCATTTGAGGGGTCTCTGCCTACCCTGGGGGATTATAAATTTGTCATCCCATTAAACAAATTACAATAACAACAATACATATTCTCTAAAATAATCTCCTAGAAAGTAGGTAGTAAAATCCTCAAGAGTTCTTATTGAACTCATATCTCTACAATAATCATTCCTAGGGTTTTTTTGTTCTTGAAGATCAAGAACTTCAATTCAATATATTTGAGGTACACAAATTCTCTTTCCTCTATCTTTTTATATTTAATTCTCTATACATACTATAATCTTGTATCTATTGATTTAAGGTTTCCTTTTATTTCCATCAATTGGTATCAGAGCCAAATTAGATACATATTATGGTTGTTTTCTATTAGAGAATTATGGTTGTTTTCTATTAGAAAATTAAATTTGAATTGAAGATTTTTTGTGTTATTAGTGAAATTTTATAATATAGTTCACTATTAGTTTTTTCACAAAAAAAAAATGAGGGTTTACGCTACTTGTTATTGTTAAAATAACATGTTAAAGTTTCATTCCCTTACTCTTACATGGGTAAATTATATATTGAAACCTTTTTTTTTAAGTGCTACCCCTTTAAAACCTAGTTTTCTTTTAAATAATTATGGGGTAAATTGTTTTCAAAATTACTTAATAGTTTCCCTTTTTTTTATGTTTGACCAATATGAGTCATTTGTGTGGGCAACATAATATATTTGTGATAACTTTACTTTGAAAAATGTTAATGGGGTTGCATGGACTCATTTTTATACCCATATTTTTGTGATTTGGTCAAGGGAGAACTTTGTCGTTTTGATACGATCATGTATGATGATTCGTGTGTTAAATTCATTCTCAAAAGCATTGAATGTTGTTGCTAATTTTTTATATTCTTATTTTTTCAAAAATACCATATTTATTTTATATTATTGGTATTTTTTAGTATAAAAAAATTTGATTAATTCAAGATTAAATTAAATTTTTTTTACTATTATAATCTTGAATTTTTTACCTATTTTCATTGTGATAATTCTTTACAGTATTTGTATTCTCCAATTATACTGTACTCTCTTTAATATTGAATTATCATTTATAAATTCATTTTAGGTTATTTTATTAATTATGCACAATCTTAATTGTCCTTCTCTTATGAGCATAATTTTCTTTATTAATTTGTATTATTATTACTTGTCTATCATGGGTATAATAATATGAATTTTGTATGTTGGTCATATAATATATATGATTAAAATTATGCAAATTTATTGGACAATATGCATAAGTTCTTTTTTCATTTACATAATTATAATTTCACTATTTTGGATGCATTTATGTGAATTTTGTGATATAATTATTATTTTTTATTGCATTGATGATAACTATACTCTATCGGTGTATTGTTATTAATGTAATTTGGTGTTATACAATGTATTTTTCTTGGCTTATGTTAATGATTTTTTAATACCCTATCGGTATTAGGATTTTATTGATATAGGTTATAGTACATTGTAATTTCTTTAGGGATTCTCTTTTAACTGAACTTTTAGAATTACATAATGTTTCCCTATTTTTGTAATGTTCAGTTTATTTCCCTCATTTAATCATGTTTAATTATATTTATATGGAACCAAAATTTACACTCTCATTTCCTTTTGTTCCATATTGACTTATAACCTTTAATTGGACATTTTTTCCTTCAAAACAAAAAAAAATGTTGCATTTTTTGGGGTGCAAATTTATATATATATATATATATATTGATAAAGAAATAGTTGAATTTTATTTAGCCATCTGGATATTTTTTTGTTATATCAACTTATTTTTTCTTTATCAAGTGGAAGGATTTTGTATATTAGAATTTTAATTAATATCTTATAAAATAAATTTTCGTGATATAAGATTTTTACCTTAAATGTCCAATTAATCATACATGTGAAAAAACAAATGTTCTTGATAAAATTATTTTTTCTTATCACATTATTTGTTATCACATTGTTGGGATCTATATTAAGGATTTTATATTGGTCTCTTGTAAAATATTTTCTTGTATAACAAACTCTCTATTAATTTGAAATATTAGTATGTAATTCTTATAAGGACAATATAGGAATCCCAAATTTGAAGAGATTAATTTCTCTATACCATATTTTATAATATTGTTAATGGTATTATTATAAAAGCTAGATGCTTTATTTTGGGATATATAAATAAACCTATGTCCATTATAAATTGTGATGAGAGTTAGAGACTATTTATTATTATATCCTTAATATATGCAAGAATATGTCTCATTCTTCCGCTGCGTGTAATCATGTTTTATTCTCAAGTGTGTGTAAATATTGTTTATTGTAGCACTTGATTTTTGTTTGTGATTACTTGAGAACTTGCTTATGATCTCATATTCTACGTAAAATTATCAAGTGATCTATTTTCTCACTCATGTAATTATTTTTTCAAGATCCTCATAGGGGTCAATATTTTTGTAAAGATTGATTAATATGTGGTTAATTATGAAACCATTTGTGAGAATTATTTATTCTTATGGATGAATTTGTAGGTTTCATATTCTTGTTATTTTAACCACTTCTCTCATTAATCATTTGTTATTCTACTACTTTCTAATTCCTTAAGTAGAATAATAGTGAATTTTAATTCACTTTTATTATTATCTTATAAAGTCATCATCCCACTATCACTAGAACTTTTAATTCTAGTGTACCTAATGATAATCCTAATATTTTTTGGTATATTAAGGATTAGTGGGAGTATATATAATCTTGTATTATCTCTCGAAACTTATATATTTTTTATTGTCATATAATCGTGTGCACATTTAATTATGATATGACATATTCTATAGGGTTTCTCTATTTATTTTTGTCCTATTTTTATTGAGATACATAAAATTCATTGTATCTTTGTAGATATCTTTAACTGATGTTAAGGTTATTCTGTTGGGTACTGCACATTAATCCTTTTGGCATACAATTATGCATTGTGCATCTCTTTTACCCAAATTTAATATTGATCAAAATTTTAGAAGTATATAATTTTGTATCATGTCTCGAGACTTATCTATCTGTATTGTCATATATTCTTGTGCACATTTAATTGTGATATGACATACTTTATAGGACTTGACTATTTATTTTTGTCCTATTTTAATTGAGATACATAATTCATTGTATCTTAATAGACATCTTTAATGGATGTTAAGAGCATTTTGTTGGGCATTACACATTAATTCTTTTGGTATGCAATTAAGTATTGTGCATTTCTTTACCCAAAATTTCACATTTTGTTTGGTCAAAATTCTATAAGTATATTGTAGATGTAATACTCCTATCGAGTATGATTTTCTACTTTGTAAAAAAGTGCTTATTATGATAGTACTCCTATTGAGTACAATTTTGCACTTTTGAAGTACTTATGAATTTTTTTTGTTGGACCAATTATCTAAGTGTTTGCTCAATTGACATTTTGTGGCCACAATAATCTGAGTATCATTTTATATAAACTAGGTGTCTATGTGGTTTTAGTAGGGAATTTATGGATTTCTTACTTATCTTTGGATTCTTACATAGTCACTCTTTTTTGAAACTCAGATTAGTTAAATGTCAAATATTATAGAGCATTTATGTAGCCTATATGTAATTACATATGTTATTGGGCTATGATGAATAATTAGATGCATGTAAATTATGCTTTCTCACCTATATAATTTTTCAGACTCAAGTAAAAAAAAAATTATATTAATTAAATATTTTTTTATTCACTGATCAAATACTTAACTTTGGAGTTTTATAACTCATATGGTTTGGTTAAGTTTTGATGTCTTAGATCAGTGGGAGTCTGAAAACTTTCTTATGAGATATGTGTGAAGTAATATCATTTTAGTAACATATCTCTTAGCATTTTTGGATGCTTGAGATCATGTAGTATCATATTATTGAACTACATTATTCTATATACTTTATGAGAAATATTTATGATATATATCCCTATCGGATATTATTTTGTAGCTCAAATTTCTCATTGTCTAATATAAGATTTGTCTATAATTGTCATTCTAGCTTAATGATTTATCTTTGTATTATTGATTAATACCATCCAAGTGGGAGAATGTTGGAAATAATAGTGGATTGGTATTAATCAATTATATTTTATCATTATCTGGCAATTTAAGATTTGGTGATAATCATATCTTATAATATCTTTATGATTATTTGAATGGGATTATAGTAAGATTGACTCTGTGATGGGTTGAGTCAATCATAAAAAAAAAGTCCATTTGAGGGGTCTCTGCCTACCCTGGGGGATTATAAATTTGCCATCCCATTAAACAAATTACAATAACAACAATACACATTCTCTAAAATAATCTCCTAGAAAGTAGGTAGTAAAATCCTCAAGAGTTCTTATTGAACTCATATCTCTACAATAATCATTCCTAGGGTTTTTTTGTTCTTGAAGATCAAGAATTTCAATTCAATATATTTGAGGTACACAAATTCTCTTTCCTCTATCTTTTTATATTTAATTCTCTATACATACTATAATCTTGTATCTATTGATTTAAGGTTTCCTTTTATTTTCATCAATATATTGGTGTAGTAACCTTCAATTGTATCTTTTGAATATGAAGTAAATAACTCTGGAAGTGTATTTTTTGGTAGTGGTTATCTTTGAGTTCATAGCTTTAGCCAAGTCACATTACAATTTAGGTAGGTTAATTACTTTTTAAACATGTATTGGGTTATTAAACTGTTTGTTTTATCCCCATCATATACATAATACATATTCAATCTTACCTTTAAAAAATAAATATACTGCTGCCAACGAATGTGATCTTCATCGTGGGCGTGGCCAGTACCCAGTAGTATCAATGTATTATTGTATCATTAGTGCAATGTTTCATATGTAGGTTATCACACATGTCACTCCTTGAGGACATTTGTAAACTTACACATTTAAGGTTTAATTTGTTCGTGGCCATGCATGTTTGTGGATTTATGATTAATTTTAACTTTAGTTCATGATAATTGTGGGGTTCATGAGTTCATATCTATTAAATGATCGTGATGGTAGACAACTAGAAAAACAATATACTACAAGAAAATTTTAACTTAATTAAAAGAATTTGGTACTTAATTTGTAGTTAATCTCCAGGAAAAGGAGTTAATTGCAATTTAATTATAAAAATACTACAAAGTTGATGGTAGAATGAAATGAGTAAATAATTAATTAAGAAAAATAATTATAATTAATTTGTAGCTAATTTTAATTAGGAAAATGACATTGATAGCTACTACATAATTAATTGGTTTTAAAATAACTACTAAATTTTTTATAACTAAAATTTGTAGTAAATCTTAAAACTTCTTGTAATCATATTTTAAATAATATATTTATTTAAGTTTCAACGAAAAATAAAATTACTAATTTGATCAAACTTAAATTTTAAATATCTTGTTTATATATCTTATAACCTAGATTATAATCTAGATTATAATTTTTGTTATAATTTTATCTTAATTTAAATTTAGATTTATAATGATTTTTTTACTTACATATATTTTTTTACTACAGGCAATCCGAACCTTGAAAGACCAGCACTAAAGTTTCCTTCCAAATATTTAGTACAAGTAGATTTTTTTTTTAATTTCATATTTATGATGATTTGGATTTTAATTTAAAATTACACATTAAAACCAGCATGTTATATTTGAGAAAGTGAAACTTGATATGTTGAAAATGAAATGTGAAGTGCCTGGTACAAGCAAAGTGGAATGTTATAGGCTGAAATTATAAGAATAGAGATTTCCTTTTGCCGCTATTTCTTTTCTTTTACCACCTATAATAAATATAAGTTTTTAAAAATATATCTGATTTTAAATATCGATTAATCCATATGAAGAAGTTAAAATCTAACATTCTTCCTGTAAGACAGTTTGTAGTAAAACAAAAAAAAAAACATTGATATGACTCACTAATCTATAGGCATGAGTGATAAGAGTTATGAGTTAATAAGTGAAACTAAAATATATTATGGATTAGACGATATGTAATAGTTGACGTTAACTATTAAAAATCACCTAATTCATAGGTGTTTTTAAGATGTCTACTAACCAATTGATATATATATTAATAAAGATTATGTCAACTACGAACCAACCAATTTAGAAATATAAAAAATAAATTTGTATCTTTTCACTATAGATACATTTTTTTTATAAGTTAAATGTTAGTCTTGTTAGTAATGTTAGTTTTTTTAAGTAGTGGAGATCGAACTCATGACCTTTTCCACTTTCTTCCTTCCTTAACCAATTGAGTCACATTATATCTCCTTTACTATGGATACATTGATAAGTAAGTTTACAATAGCTTTTCACAACGAACAGAAGAATTGAAGAAGAGGAAGAATGCCGAAACAGAAAACAAAGGAAGAAAGGAGAAGCAAAAAAATGTTTGTAGCAAGCTAGAATTTGATCAACAACAATCTGATAATGATGCTATTCAATTGTGGAGTTTATATACAAGAGCAAAAGGGAAAGAGAGAAAAGGTGGGAAAGGCAATTAAGGTAATTGGACATGAAACTAACTACCAACTAATATGAAATTAACTACCAACTAACACAACAAAGAAATGAAACTATCTACTAACAATGAAACAAACCACTAGCAACACTACAACAGTGGTTAAGAGCCCTCTTCCTTGGAATGGATGTTAGACATCCTAGCTTGGAGCATAACTCCTGAAACACATGAGGGTACAAGGTCTTAACTAAAACATCTGCCAACTACAAGGAGGAATGGATTTGAAGGATCTTGATAAGGCCATGATTCACCTTTTCACAAACAACATGGCAATCAATTTCAATGTGTTTTGTCCACTCATGAAACACTTGATTGGAGGAAATTTGCAAAGCTGAATCATTGTCACAGAAGAGGAGTGTTGGCCGATCATAAGGAATATACAAATCATCAAACAAGTAAGTAAGTCACTACACTTTATAAGTAGTGGTGGCAAAGGCTCGATACTGTGCTTTCAAAAGAGCTCTAGGAGACAGTGGCTTGCTTGTTGGAACACCATGAAACCAAGGAATCACTAAGGTAAATAGAGAACCCAGTAACAGAGTGACGGGTCTCATTACAACCTGCCCAATCATAGTTACTAAAGGCTTTTAGGTGCAAAGAGCTTGAAGAAGCAAGAAAAATTCCTAAGCCTAGTGCTTGCTTCAAGTACCTAAGAATTCAAAAAACAACTTTTTTTATGTTGATTAGTGGGCTTAGAGACAAATTGGCTAAGATTTTAGACAACATGGGCAATGTCTGGGTGAGTAGCGATGAAGTAAACTAATCTACCAACGAGTCTGCGAAAGGGAGAAGGTTCATCAAGAGGTGTGCCTTAAGTGGATGTTAAATGTATGGTGTAGTCCAATGGAGTAGATGTTGGATAGGAAGCAAGCATTGTAATATTCGATAGAATGTCTAGGATATATTTACACTGACAAAGGTGAATTCCAGATTTTGAACAAGCCACTTCAAGACCCAAGAAGAATTTAAAGGTCACCTAGATCTTTCACTTTAAACGTCTGATCAACAAGACCTGTAATGCATGAAATTATAGTTAAATCATTTCATCTGAGAACAATGTCATCTACATAGACCATAAAAGTTGTATGTTTGAGCTCGAAAACTTGAGAAAAAGGGAATGATCAGTTGAGGAATGATTATAGTCATGAGAAATTAGCAAGGTGGACAAACAAGCATACCACTGCCTACTAGCCTACTTGAGACCATATAAGGAACAATTCAACCTTCAAACCTAACAGGTTTAGATGGAAGACCAGAGGGCACATGCATATAAACCTTTTCATTAAGCTCACCATGGAGAAAAGCATTATTAACATCCAATTATGAATGGTGATGAAAGCAAGAAGAAGTCTAACTGTGGCGAGTTTTGCTACAGGTGAAAAAGGTGTTCAGAAAGTCAAGCCCTTGTAATTGTGTATAGCCTTTGGCCATAAGGCATGCTTTATAGAATTAAATGGATTCATTCGCATGATGTTTGATTTTAAATATCCAACGACAACCAATAGTAACTTTACCAGGAAGGAGAGAAGTAAGAGTCCAAGTGTTATTAAATTGGAGAGCAGTAATCTTAGTTTGACTAGCTTTAAGTCAACAATCATTTTTGGATGCCTTAGCATATGACGTGGGTTTAGTGACAATAGAAATGAAGGAGATGAAATGGCAAAATGAAGGTTACAAACAGTTATAAGATAAGAAAAATGCTAGAGGGTAGGGAATACTTGAAGGGATAGGCATATTTGATGTAAAGTTATAGTGGAAATCATTGAGGTATGAAAGGGGAAGATGTGGGCGAGTTGAGCGACAAGTTAGTTAAGGAGTAGAGGTAGGCAGACATTGAACTATAGATTGTTTTATGTATCAAATTTAGGTTGATCAGCATGATGTGTGTTAGATTGAGGTTGATCCAAAGGTTCAGGCTGAGGCATGGTTGTCAAAATCGCGATATGACTCGTAAAATCGTACGATTTTATGAGTCTAGTAGTCACTTTCGAGTTAAATCGTGAGTAAACTCGTTTTTTGAGTAAAATCGGGTAAAATCGTGCTAAATCGGTAAAATCGTGTGAAATCGCGAGTTTACTCACGATTTCACGAGTTTATGAAAATGCAAAACGACATCGTTTTGCTTGTAATAAAAAGGGAATCTATCAAACCTAATTTCGTTTGTCTCCTTCATGCGTTGCGTCCGTTCCCCTTCCCCCACGCGTTTTCCGATTTTGGTTTTTGCAAACCGATTTCTGGCGGTGACAGGCGGCGGAGACTGGCGGTGAGTTTGGGTGTTCGATGCGGCTGGTGGTGACAGTTCGGCGACTCGCAGCGAGCAGCGCACGCAGCGACTGGTGGTGAGCAGCGCGGTGACTGGCAGCGAGCAACGCGGCGAATGACGGCGAGCTTCAGCGACTGGCAGCGAGCTTTAGCGACTGGCAGCGAGCAGCGCGCGGCGGCGACTGGCGGCGAGCAACGCGGCAACTGACGGTGAGTTTTGTCCTTCGACGGCTGGGTAGTAAGCAGCGCACGGTGACTGGCGGCGAGCAACGCGGTGACTGCCGGTGAGGCGATTGGCAGCGAGCAGAGCACGCGGCGACTGGTGGCGGCAGCGGCGGCGGAGGCGAGGCAACGAACAAGAAGGTTTTTTTTCCTACAAACTCCTTTCTCCTTAACTGCTAATTTTTGTATTTACTTGATTTGGATTTACTTGATCCATATGTAAGTTTTGTAGTGAGTTTTGATCCTTTCTCCTTTAGCTATATTTTGATCCATACGTGAGTTTTAATTTACTTGATTTGGATTTACTTACTATGATTTAGTTGGTAGTAATTTGATAATGATTTGGATTTGGTAGTTTGTTAGTAAACTAGTAAGTAATTTGATATTTTGATTTGGTACTTGGTGGTAGTAAACTATAATGTCTGGGAGTGGCACTGGAACTGGATCAAATTCATCTGATCCTAATGCAACAGCAGCAACCTCTTCAGCTGCTAGATCTAGAAAAAATGCTGTTGGAAATAGGTCAGATATTGGCTGGAAGCATGGAAGTGATGTTCAAGGAAATGCAAAAAAGGTTAAATGTAATTATTGTTCAAAGATTGTGAGTGGGGGTATTTCTAGATTCAAGCACCATCTTGCTGGAACTAGAGAGGATTGTGAACCTTGTGCTTCAGTTCCAGATGAAGTCAAAGTTGTCATGATGAAAGTTATTGCAGAAATTAAGGAGACATCTAAAAAGAAAACAAGATTGGTTAGTATTGAAGAGGAAGAAGAAGATATACAGCCTGAGGGGGTAGAGACAAATACCAGCCAATTACAAATAATGTTTGGTTCTAGAGGAAAAGGAAAAAACATTCAAGGTAAAGGTGATAGAGTCCAAGCCACCTTAAATCAAATGTATAAAAAAGGTGAGAAAGAAAAAGTTGATGATCAATGTGCTGAATTTTGGTATACTAGTGCCATTCCATTCAATGTTATAAAAAATCTTGCATTTGCAAAATTGTGTGAGATGATAGGGAGATATGGAGTGGGTTATAAACCTAAATCTTATCATGAAATTAGAGACCCACTTTTGAAAAGAGCGGTTAGAAAAACTGATGATATGCTTCAAGAATTTAGAGATGAATGGAAAAGAACTGGGTGCACAATTATGTCGGATGGGTGGACAGATAAAAAACTGCGTTCAATTTGTAACTTTTTAGCAAATAGTCCAAAAGGGACTGTGTTCCTTTATTCAGTGGATACTTCAGATATTTCAAAAACAGCTGATAAAGTATTCAAAATGTTGGATGATGCAGCGGAATTTGTTGGAGAGGAGAATGTAATCCAAGTGGTTACTGATAATGCTGCTAACTTCAAAGCAGGTGCAGAATTGTTGATGCAAAAATGACAGAATTTGTATTGGACCCCGTGTGCTACACATTGCATTGATTTGATTTTTGAAGATTTTGAGAAAAATTTGAATGTTCATCAAGTTACTATTCAGAAAGGAAGAAGGATCACTACTTACATTTATGATAGAACAATGTTAATTTCCATAATGAATATGATGCATGCCTCCCTTTATCTTTTTCCTTGAGGTTCCAAGCACCATGAAATGGATGATGGAGGGGAAAGAAAATGGAGGTGGGGCGCCACTCTCAAAGAGAGATAAGCCAAAGTGTTTAGGTTTGCCACAAGGGAAGGAACCCTTGATAAAAACCAACTAGGAAGAGGTTCCTCAAGAGAGAGGATCCTCAAGACCTTTTACTAAGAATGTGCTCACAAAGAGACTATTTTCATTCAACTTCAAAGGTGAAATTTTACAATAAGGGGGAATGAGTATATATAGCCCAATGGGAGAGCTTGGGCACACTTTTCTAGGCAATATGGGACTTGGGTTAATTAGGATTAAAACTAATTAACCCAAGTCTTAGGCCTTAAGTGAGGCACCTAAGTTCACCCCCTATGGGTGCAATTAGCATATCTTAATGTGAATGGGCTAGCCCAAAATCATGTCTTAACTTATGCACCCATTGTAAGCTTACTCCTCCTTTTTAACTAAAGACACCTATACCTTATAAACTAAGAAGATGGCCGGAAATACATGGCCTTAAGGGAATTAAAAATACTTTCCTATTTATCTAATTAAAATAAAATATTTACAAGCTAAAAATAATGAAGACTATGGCTTCGAATCTTCAATGAGCTTTTGTCCATGCCATGCCTTCCTTGAGTCATCCTAGCCATGATGCATGCTAGGTGAGATTGCATCATCTCCTCTCCCTTGGAGAGGATTTGACCTCAAATCATGAGGTCTTTCTTCCGCTTTTTCAAAGTCTGCAAGAAAATAAGGAAAGCAGTAAGTATATGCAGACAAGTGATTTTGGGGGGAAGTGAGAGGTCTATAAGGAGGCCTTTTAAGAATGGGGTAGTGGAGGTTGGCACTAAAGTTTGAAAATATTTTAGTGTGCATGTGCCTCCACACAACAACTCCTCATCCTCCTCCAATTGCACTAGATACTAGCCTCAAAGGTTTTGAAATAGTTGGCGAGACTAGTCTAAGTGGAATGGAGCACTCATCAAGTTGAATTTGAGGGTGTGGATCAAGGTGCTCAAAAGATATAGGCACATCCTCAAATTCAACTTGTTCTTTTTGTAAGAGTTGGCAGGAAAATTTTTCTATGTAGAGAACCTCCTTTGAAGGCAAAGGCGGATCTTCCTTAGACTCGGTCTTCCTACCAACAACCTTATTTTCATTTTTATCCCTTTCTCTTTTAAGCTTCATGATCCTTCTATCCTCCATAACCTCGATAGGGGTAAGAGGAAGTAAGGTGATCTTTTTCCCTTTATGAGAGAGAGTGATTTTATTAGTGAGGCCATTATGCAAAGTTTCCTTATCATGTTGCCATGGCCTTCCCAGCAACATGTGACTAGCTTTCATAGGGACTACATCACATAACACTTTGTCGTGATACTTCCCTATGAAGAAGCTAATCTCCACTTGCTCTCTTACTACTACACCATCTTCATAATTAAGTCCATGCAAAGAATAAGGTGAAGGATGAGGAGTAGTAGCAAGTGATAGCTTTTCCACCACCCTCGTGCTACAAAAATTACAACATGATCCACCATCCACAATAAGAGAACAAGTTTTGCCCAAAATTTTGCATCTTGTTTGAAAAACATTCTCTCTTTGTGTTTGGGCTTCCTTACAAGGATGGCTTCCAAGAAGTTGTTTCACTTTGAAGAGATCATCACATGAATAAATACCCTTTTCATTTGATGTTCCATTTAAAGTCCTTTTTCTTTTGGGGCAAAACAAAGCAATATGCCCTTTTTCTAAACACTTAAAACATTTAGGACTTCGAAAACGAGTGCTCGAACTAGTGGTAAGGGTGTCACTCATACTCAAGGGTTTTCTCTCAATATGCTTTCTTTTGGATGACTCTCTTTTGGGTTTAATTATAGAAGGGTTTGTCTTTTTCTTAGGATGCCTCTTAGGGTTTTCCTTCTTACTAGAAGAAGCATGAATGTCATGCATTATTTTAGGCTCCTCTAAGTCTCTATAATGTGTGTAAATGTTACCACAAGAGCTCTTATAGGCATCTCTCTCTTTTTGTATCTTCATTTCTTCCCTTCTTTCTAACTTATTTTGTTCCTTTTCTCTCTTTTCCAATTCTTTCTTCTCTTTTTCTCTCCTTTCTCTTCTCTCTTTTCTCTCTAACTCTTTTCTTTTGTTTTCTTCTTTTTCTCTTTCTTTTTCTCTTTTCTCTTTTTCTCTTCTCTCTTCTCTTTCTTTTTCTCTTGCTTCTATTTCTTTCTTTTCATTTTCCCTACTCTCTATTTGTCTCTCTTTTTCTCTTCTTTCTTTTCTTTCTTGTCTCTCATTTTCTTTTTGTTCTTTCTCTCTTCTCTCCTCTCTATCTAGTTCCTCTTGTTCTCTTTTCCTCATCTCTCTTTGTTTTCTCTCATTTTTCCAAAATTCCCTACGTTGTTTTTCTACTATTTCCCAATCAATAAAGTATGGATATGTGGACAAGGTTGGTTTATCACTCTTCTCATTCTTTTCTTTTATTCTATTCTCACATTCTTCTCCTTTATTTTCCCTAGTTTCATTACTACTCCTAACACTCCTAGAAGTGTGTGAAAACATGTCAAAGTGTAAGGCCTAGGGAACTAATATGCAAAACGCTCCTCTCTTTTTTGTTTTCTCCTAAAGTGTTAAGAGTCTTTGGAACTCTAACACTTTCTAAAACGTTGAAAGCAAATAAAGAAATTTAAAGCAAAGCTAAAGGATTCTAACGTGCTCCTAAGTATGAATAAGGGGTACCAATTCCTTATCCACACTAAAACGAGAAACTAAGGTTTATTACACACAAAAGAGGTGACCCTTATGGGCATCCAATACCTCTAATTAAAATGTCCTTTAAAAATACACCCAAATTAAACAAAGAAAATTAAAAGTAGTTGAATGTAGCTCCTTTCTTCAAGTGCTCCTCACCAAGTGTATCACTCTAGTCTTGGCCTCCTTTTCAAGTCTCCTCTTCCTTGGTTTTAAATCAACATTTCCTAAGGATGCTACCCTTGTGAAAATTTCAACAATTTGGCTACCTACCAAGAGAAAACAAGCGCCCAAGCAAGAGACCAAGGGAAGTAGAATTTGAAAGCAAAAAGCAATAAAAAGCACTTAACAAGAATAGGAACACATCCAAGTGGAAAGAATTTATTTGACAAACACAAAGAAAGCCAATAAGGACAAGCAAGAAATAAAAGGTGTAGAAAGAAAGTTGGCACACAAAAAAAAATTCCTAGAATGGGCCTAAAATAGAATTGGACTTAAAACAAAAAAGACTCAACAAATTCAATGATTTGCACAATTGTAAAGCAAGGTGGCTAAATCATAGTCAAATAAATTCAAGCAAATTTCAATAAAATTTAACACTCCTTTGAATTTTTTTAATAATTTTGAGGTGCACTAATTTTTATTTTATTTTTTGTACTCTTTTTACTTGTTTTTAGCACTTTTTACTAACTATTTTTTTTTTTTTACTTATTTTACACTTTTTATTTCTTTTCTTCTTCTTCTTTTTTTTTTGAAACAATTTTACTACACCTCTTAACACATTTTGTAGCAAATATAGTGAGGAGTCAAAGAATCATAAATGCTTGAACAAAGGATAGGAAATGGCCACCATAATTGATATACAAAAGTGAAAAATTAAGAAACAAAGCAACCTAATATGAACTAGTAATTTTAGGTGATAAAAAATAAATGGCACAAGGAGAGTTTTATGGAAGTTGAGGACAACTTGATTACTCAATAATCAGCTCAATCATACCCAACATGCCTCTCAAAGCCAATCAACAAAAATCACCACAAAAACTAGCACAAAATTAAGATACTAAAATTATTGAACAAGTGAATGAAATTTGGAAGAAATTGAGCATCAATTTTTTTGAAGATTTTTTTTTTTAAGAACATGCTAAGATCTAAATAGCATGTGAGACTCTAAGGACATGGGATCAAGAGTAAGCCTCTTTGATGCTCAATTTCCAATAGAGAAATAACACACTTTTATGGTAAAAATAAAAAGGCAAAACTATGTAGAATTAAGAGACAATAAAAGGGCTACAACATGACCAACTAAGACACAACTTGGAAGATTAAAAACTGAAATTAAATGACTCAAAATAACCAGAAATATATGCCCAAAACAGAGAACAAAGGGCTGGAAAAACAGAAAAATAGGTGCAGGAAAATAGAATTAAAAATTCAAATAAGAAGAACAACGTGCATCCAAAGATCAAGACCACAATGTGTGGCTTCCTTCACAAATTTTGTGAAGTCATTACAATGATCTTCTTAGGATTTGCACAAGAATAAGGAAAAAATAAAAAGCTGGGCAGAAAATTAAAGAAACAATCCTAAAGGAAACATATAAAGATTCAATGGAAAAGAACAAGATAAATTGAATCTAGAAAGCAATAAAAACTAGGAAATAAATTGCATAAAATGAAAACTACAAAAACATAAACTAACAAGACATAAAAGGAATTAAATGACAAGAATCAAAGGCTGGAAAAAATAAAGGAAAAAGCAAGAACTCTAAGAAGAAAAGCTGAAAAAAATTAAAGAAAATTAAGACTAGACAAGAACCTCATGGAGTTGGCTCTGATACCAAAATGATGCATGCCTTCCTTGATCTTTTTCCTTGAGGTTCCAAGCACCATGAAATGGATGATGGAGGGGAAAGAAAATGGAGGTGGGGCGCCACTCTCAAAGAGAGATAAGCCAAAGTGTTTAGGTTTGCCACAAGGGAAGGAACCCTTGATAAAAACCAACTAGGAAGAGGTTCCTCAAGAGAGAGGATCCTCAAGACCTTTTACTAAGAATGTGCTCACAAAGAGACTATTTTCATTCAACTTCAAAGGTGAAATTTTACAATAAGGGGGAATGAGTATATATAGCCCAATGGGAGAGCTTGGGCACACTTTTCTAGGCAATATGGGACTTGGGCTTAATTAGGATTAAAACTAATTAACCCAAGTCTTAGGCCTTAAGTGAGGCACCTAAGTTCACCCCCTATGGGTGCAATTAGCATATCTTAATGTGAATGGGCTAGCCCAAAATCATGTCTTAACTTATGCACCCATTATAAGCTTACTCCTCCTTTTTAACTAAAGACACCTATACCTTATAAACTAAGAAGATGGCCGGAAATACATGGCCTTAAGGGAATTAAAAATACTTTCCTATTTATCTAATTAAAATAAAATATTTACAAGCTAAAAATAATGAAGACTATGGCTTCGAATCTTCAATGAGCTTTTGTCCATGCCATGCCTTCCTTGAGTCATCCTAGCCATGATGCATGCTAAGTGAGATTGCATCATCTCCTCTCCCTTGGAGAGGATTTGACCTCAAATCCTGAGGTCTTTCTTCCGCTTTTTCAAAGTCTTGCATCAGAAGAAGTTCACAAAAGGAAGAGATTTGGTTAGGCCTGGTATGACTAGATTTGCTACAGCTTATTTAACCTTAGCTTGTCTTCATGAATTAAAAGCATCATTGATGAGCATGTTTAGTTCTGAAGAATGAAAAGGAAGCAAGTTTGGAAAATCTCAAGAAGGGGGAAGAGTAGAAAATGTGGCTTTAGATAGTCGATTTTGGAAGAATGTAATTACATGTCTTAAAGTTGCTGCCCCACTTATGGTGGTCCTTCGATTGGTGGATTTTGATGAAAAACCTGCCATGGGTTTCATTTATGATGAGATAGAAAAAGCTAAAGAGAAGATAAAATACAACTTTAATAACGTTAAGAAAAGGTAAAACCGTAAACTTGCCATGGATTTCATTTGTTTATTGGGAGAATTGTTATTTGTCTATTTATTATTACTCTATTATTAATAGTGCATATTTTATTTTTGTGTAGCTATGAACCTATTTGTAAAATTATTGATGAGAGATGGGAACATTAACTTCATAGGCTTTTGCATGCAGCTGCATATTTTTTGAATCCTCATTTGCATTATGAACCTACCTTTAAAAATGATGCCCCTGAGGTGAAAGAAGGGTTGCACATCTGCATGAGAAAATTGGTGAATGATGTTGCAGAACGAAAGAAAATTAATTTGCAACTTGTTGAGTTCCATTTTGCTAGAGGGCTTTTCTCTATGGAAGATGCCAAGGAGTCAAGGAAGGCTATGCAACCGGGAGAATGGTGGGAGATGTTTGGAGATGGAACTCCTGAGTTGAAGGGGTTTGCTATTCGTGTCTTGAGTTTGACTTGTAGTTCATCTGGTTGTGAGCGTAATTGGAGCTCATTTGAAATGGTAATTCAAGTTTATGAATTATGAAATTGAAGTTATGATTTTATTTGTGTTACTATGTTAGTGTTATTAATTTTATTTATTTGGTTTCAAATATAAAAAATTTATTTTTAATTATAGATTCATACAAAAAGAAGGACCGTTTACATCAAAAGACAATGAATAACTTGGTTTATGTTATGTATAACTTGAAGTTGAAGAGTAAGCAAACTAAAAAAACTATGACTCTTCCATTTGAAGATATTGAGTCCAATGATGAATGGATAACAGAAGATGGATATAATGATGACATTGAGTTGGAGGATCCTCAAGGACAAGCTGTAGGTGATGGTGAAAATGTTGAATTGGCTGGAAATGTTGGGGGAAGTTCAACTGATCCAATTGCTGATGCTTTTGATTTAGATAATTTAGTTATGAGGGAACCTGATGATGGTGATGCACAGTGTGAAGAAGATAATTTGGAAGATGATAATGATTGTAATGATGATCTTAGAGATGGTGAGATTAGAGGATTAGACATGGTCATCTGAAGACGTCTGTGCATTTTTAGTTATTTAATAACTTTAAGGACTTTGTTTGGAACTTTGCAATTTCTTTGAGTATTTCACTATTGTTTTAAATTTTAAGGACTTTGGTATAATTTCAATATTTGATTATGTAGTTTTAACTTTTAATGACTTATGATTGAACTTATCATTTATGGTTGGAATTTGATGGTATTATTATTATATATTTATATTGTTAAAATGTTATTTTATATTGTAGCTTCATACAAATATACTAATTTTTTATGTGAAGTAAACTCTTACAAGTTTACGAGTCAAGTTTACAGGACTTCCATGAGTTTACGTAAACTCTCGATATTGATAACCATGGGCTGAGGTGTTGTCAACAATAGGGAAGAGGCATGGGACAGGATGTATCAGATGGAAAAGTAGTAAGATATGGAAAATGATTTTTTTAGAATGTGACATTTCAGGAGACATCAAGATCATGGGCATGTAGATCAAACAACAAATAGCCCTTGGTGTGAGGTTTAAATCCAAGAAAAATGCATGGATGAGCACGATAGTCAAGTTTCTTACGATTAACCATAATAGTACTAGCATAACATAGGCATCCAAACACCTGCAAATTAGAAACATCATAGGTCTTTCCATAAAGTTTTTCAAAGGTAGAAACATGTTTCAAGAATGGTGTGTGAATGCAATTTATAAGATATGTGGCATGCATAATAGGAAAACACCAGAAAGATATGGAGAGATTACATTGGAATAAAAGTGAGCGAGTGACATTTAAGAGGTGTTGATGTTTTCTTTCAACAATTCCATTTTTTTAAGTAGTTTAATGAATTATTCCTTTTGTTTGATAAAAGTTAATCATGAAGAATTCTGCACCATTTGTCAGTTCTGATAACTTTGACAAAAGAATTAAATTGGTTTTTGTAATATCCCTATTTTTAATTATGAGATTATTACATGATTTATTTGAATTTCAATTTAGAAATTAGAAATAGATATTATGAAATTATATGAATCTCAGAATTTTAGTGATACATTATTAAAAATTAGTATAAAATGGTAAAATAAAAATTATAGTATTGTTAAATTATAAATTTCATAATTTCTTGCAATTTTAAAGAATTTTCTGAAATAAATTTTTTTTTTAAAAATAAAAGTCGCTAAGCGAAATTTATTCGCTGAGTGAAATAATTTTTCTTCACTATTAAGAATTGTTACTCACTAAGCGAAATTTCATCACTAAGCAAAATTTCGTCGTTAAGCGATGTTAGACAAAAATAACTAAAATACATTGACGGTCGCTAAGCGAAACTTCATCGCTAAGTATCGACCTAGATTTCGCTTAGCGAAGCTATGTCTCTAAGCGATGTGAGACAAAAGTAACTAAAATACATTGATCGTCGCTGAGTGCAGATTTTGACTATAAAGAAAAGAGCTCATATACGAAAATGGGAGGGAGGAGGAGAGAATTTGTAAGCGTTGAGATTAAGATCCAAAGGTTCTTCACCACTCTTCATCAATCTCTTATTAAGGTAAGAGGAGTCAAATTTATAAACTTTTGTGGTATTAATGTTGATAAACTTGTATGTGTTTACTATCATTATCAATTTTGATCTCTTGTTGATTGTTATTGTTTCTCAATATTTCTTTCAGTCAATTTTTTATTATTTTTAGATATTTATTCTGGTCATTTCTTTATTGTTTCTAAATATTCCTTCTAGTCATTTCTTTATTTTCAAATATTTCTTCTAATCATTCTCAATTATTTCCAGATATTACTTCTAATGATTCATTTATTATTTCCAAATATTCCTTCTAGTAATTTCTTTATTTCCATACATTTCTCTTTGTCATTCCTTAATTATTTTCAAATATTACTTATGGGCATTTCTTTATTACTTCTAGATATTTCTTCTAGTAATTTCTTTATTGTTTCTAGATATTTCTTCTGACTATTTCTTTATTATTTCCAGATACTATCTTCTGGTCCTTTGTTATCTATTTATTCTCCAGATATCATAATCTGGTCCTCTATTACTATTCACCACTTATTTTATCCATTGACTTATTTTTTGAAAATTAAATTTGTGTAATATATTTTATTCAAAGATCAATAATTATATGATAAATATCATGACAGAATATATTCATATCTTATGAAATTTTCAAGGAATTATGTGTCAAGTTTAGTTTTTGTAAAAATTCATAATAAACATGAGATTTTAATGTTGTAAAAGATAACCTAAGTATGCTCTGTGGTTGTAGTCTAACCTGAGTTTCCACATAAGAAAATACGTTTTTAGCTAGTGCTACTAATAAATTAATTTTATACTTATATTACTATTATAATTACTATTCATGAACTAGAGATTTCGAGGTAAGAAATTAATTTATATTGTAATATTTAATTCTGAGATTGATTTATAAATAATCTCGTGAATGATGATTGATATATAAAAAATACTATGTAATTGTCAAATCAGATGATATTTAAGATTATGTTGAATTGAATTTAGCAAAGTGTTAGGTTCCCTTGCAAAGATACCATACAAGCACATGACTGTTCGTATTTTGAAAAATTACAATTTGGCATACTGCGAGATGAAAGGCAGGTTTGGGTTGAATCCTAATATGGTTTTAAATATATGAATATTCAAAATTACCCCTTGATTATGCTTGGGTTGAGGATATTCATCAGGTAGGTGAATATTCAAGGTAGTCCATATAGGTACTTGGGCTGAGGATATTCATCAAGTAGATGAATATTTTAGGGTAGTCCATGTTGGCAATTAGGTTAAGGATGTTCATCAGGTAGGTGAATATTCAACGTAGTCCATGCTAGCTCTTGGGATGGAATATTCATAGATCTAAAAGTTTCCATAAGATCCAGTATGATTGGGGTGAATCATTATTGGTTATGGATCAATATATAGGGTCAAGTGGGATTGAATTGAGTAAGACTGAGTCTATATATTGAGTTAAGTGAGATTAAATTATAGGCTAAACCTTAGGCCCACATTGTTTGTTAAGTTTATTAAGATTAATGTTGATGGTTTATTAAAATCTCGCTCGTTTCATGTGTTTCCTTTCATGCATTTCTATTCTTATATGTTCATGGTATGAATAAAAGATAAATCTGACCAGTAAGAGATGATGAAAAACTCAGACGATTTGCTCTGAACAAGTTGAACCCTTAAGCAAGTTACTCTTTTAATGCTTAAGTAATTCTAGAATTATGAGAAGTCTACTGCTCTCAGTTGGGACTTTAAAAATGGTAGTTATAACAATTAATGTATTATGTTTTGAAAGGAAATTTGTAATGAATTATAATTTGGCTTGAAATGTTATAAGAAGATTATGGTTCTTTATGTAAGATCAGATTATGAAAATTTTCTGCATTTTCATGAATACTTTTGTTAAGGATTAAGAGCATTACAATTTTCTACTAGCAAGAAAAAATTGGTTTGTGATTATGGGTCTCAATTTTATTAATCATAAGAAAAATCCATGTGAAGCATGCATGATCATCAACAATTGTCAAGAAATACCTATGTCCATGCATAGAGGTCTTGGAGCATGATATATATATATATATATATATATATATATATATATATATATATATATATATATATATATATATGTGTGTGTGTGTGTGTGTGTGTGTGTGTGTGTGTATGTGTGTGTGTGTGTGTGTGTGTGTGTATGTGTGTGTGTATGTATTAATTCAAAGGACTTTGATGCCTGTGAATGACTTAAAGGAAATGCAAGTTTTCTTTGTTTAGCATAGTGACATGTGTTACAAGCATATTCTTTATTACTTGAAATGTATGGATAACATTGAGACATAGAATGCAAATGCTTATAAGATAAATGCCCTATTTGGAAATGTCACAACTCTATAGGTAAAATGATACAACTGGGGTGACTAATAGTAGACCTAACGGTTGAATGTTGGGTATAGTTAGTCAAGATATTGTACAAGCCTAGAGATACATCAACTATATCAGTCCTATTCATGGTCTTTGCATCTTTTATAATGCAAGAGTTTGGTAGTCCACGAAGGAATTGAATAGCCTGGTCTTCCAATTTTCGTTGTGCTATAGTCATCAAGACTTCACATGTGCATTTTGTCAAACACGTACAACTAGGATCTAGTCTGAAGTTCTCTATTCCATCCTATATAACATGAAGTCTAGTGAAGAATTCAATCACAAATTAATCTCCCTGTTTAATAGGCTACATTTCCAACTGAAGGTCCGAGATGTGAAGCAAATCACCTTGAGTGTATCGTGATTTCAAATCTTTCCATATTTCCTCAGCTTTACCCATCCACAAGATGCTTTGGCTAATTGAGGTGGAAACGGAATGGACGATCCATGACACCACCATATAGTTACATCTACTCCATGCTAAGCATGACCTATCTTCCTTCAGTGGTTTCATCGCTCTTCCATCAACAAACTCGAGTTTCTTCTTTGCACTAACAGTAGTTAAAATGGACTTACTCCAGGAATGATAATTAGTGGAATTGAGTAGCAAAAACACAAGTATCATTACCATATTTTCACTCGAATGTAAGTATAAGAAGCTGTGTGTATTGGAGGATAGATCAACATCTTCACTCATGCTAGAAGAAGGTCAAAACATGAAACAAGTTAGAGGCCCGACAGAGCTCTTCTAAGAAAGAGCTCTTATACCATAACAGAAGAATTGAAGACGAGGAAGAATGCTAAAATAGAAAACAAAGAAATAAAGAAGTAGAAAAGTCTATGCAGGAAGCTACAATTCAATCAGCAACATTTGACAATGATGCTATAAAATTGTGGAGTTTATATATAAAAGCAAAAAGGAAAGAGAGAAAAGGTGGGAAAGGCATTTAAGGTAGTTGGACATGAAACTAATTACCAACTAACCTGAAACAAGCCACCAATTAACACAACAGAGAAATGAAACTAACTATTAACAATGAAACAAACCACTAGCAACACTATACTAGTAGTTAAGAACTACTGATCCAATGATTCATAGGTAAAAGCATTGATTTATAGCTTTTAACTACAATTTAAGCAATGCATGTTCAAGGCATAGATTGAAAAAGACAGTCATTCACTCTATGTAAATAAGAACTTACTTTGTCAATGACCCCAAATTCCTTAGCCTTATTGAATGCATATAATATGGTTTCCTCATCACATTAGCAACAGTTTCCTTTGACTAGAAATTTAGAGAAGAAGCAAATAATAGACATGCAAGATTTGACCTATGGATCTGTAGTGGAAACTATTTATTACGTTTGATTAAATTTATAGACAACATGATTCATTGGTTTTATTAAATAATTTTCATTACAAACTGATTGGTCCATAATTATTTTTATTAAAGTTTTATTACGAATTGTTTGCTTCATATAAGTGGAATTTAACAACTACATATCAGTTGATTCGTAACCAAACAAGTCTCATAAATCAATTGATCTATAGATGAATCCTATTACAGACAAGGTGGTCCATATAACAAACTAAAACAGATCATTTGATTTGTAGAGAGAAGGAGAATAAGTTAAATGGGATAAAGGGTAGTTTAGGAATTTTGAAAAAACTTTCACTGTGGTAGTTAACAAAAGAATAATAATGGGTGCCAAAAGAAAATCTCAAAAGAATAATTAAGCAGTGTCATTTCAGTTAAGCCTTCTATTGGCCCATAGCTTTGTGTTGGTCCATTTAGTCTTCTGATTTGACTTTTTTTTCATAATCTAGAGAATTTCTCCTTACACCCTAATAAGTTCTCCCTACACCTCCATAAATTTTTAAAAGGGAAAAAAGGCCCTTAATGAAAATAGTAAAAATTTAATTACCACACGCCTCTTTCTCTTCCTCTTTCATCTACACCTCTCTCTCATTTCGTACCTTTCTTGTTTGCTTCTCTCGCACAACTTTGTTTTTCTTCTCACTGAATCAATTGTTCTCATTTCTTCTTCTTACGTTTGTGTTCATCCCCTCTGCATTTTTTTTGTTCTTCTTGGTTCAGGTTTTTTGTAAAATTGTTTACAAGTTCGGACACCCCTGTCTGACTTGTAAAAAAATTTGAAAATTTTTTTACAAATTTGGATACCTCTGTTTGGACTTGTAAAAAATTTTGAAATTTTTTTTACAAGTCTAGACACCCTTGTTTGGACTTGTAAAATAATTTGCAAAATTTTTCACAAGTTTGGACACCCATGTACAAGTCTAGACACCTGTGTCTGGACTTGTAAAACATTTTGCAATTTTTTTTTACCAAAGATTAAACTTATTTTTTTACCTAGGGGTATTTGAGACTTTTCCTACATTTATGGAGGTGTAGAGAGAAGTCATGGGGGTGCTGGGGAAAATTCTCTATATATTGAGATACCTTAAAATAGTGACAACTCACAAAAAAAATTAGGGAGGGTTATAGTCTAATGGAATTAACTTGTCATGTGAAAAGCATGAATATTTACTTTATCTTATAAATATATTTTTATTTTATTCTTTAATTATTTTTAAATTATATGATTATATTATTAGTTTAATACTTATGCATTAACAGTATAAAGGAGTTTTACACTATAAATTACAACTCTTCACTTATATGACTTTTAAAGTATTAGTTGGTAAAGTCAACAAATTTATCATATATAAAGTGTTCTAATTGAATGTCAATATAAAAGTTTTTACACTGATAATGTATAAATCATTTTCTATATAACTTTATATATTTATATAATTCTAATATACATTAAAAAAATAAAAAAATTATATATCATTTATAAAATTTACTAGACCATGTACTTTCTCTTCTAAAGTTCTCACATATCTCTCTCTGCTATGACACATTATAGTAGAAAAACTCTAGTACATTTTCTTTTCAAGTGTGTCTTTCGCACCTTTATGGCCCATGCTACACAGTTGCGAGGGAACCCCTATGCAATTTCTCTTCCATCATATCTACACTTATGTGGGATGTGACAAACTTAAAGCTGGCAATTTGGGTGGTCCGGTCTAGCCTGTCGGGCTTTTACAATAAAATGGGTTGGACCAGCCGACCCATATTTTATTTGGACTACGTATTTCTAAGTCTAGTTTGGCCCTATATAGGTTCACCGGGCTACCAAGGCAAAACAGGTCTTTTTTTTTTAAAAAAAATAAAAACTCAAATTTTTATTATATAAAACTTATCTTATAATTCAAGCTCAAACAAATTCAAAAAAACACACTGAATCAATATAAAACACATCCTAAATAAGTTTGAAATACCATAAAAATATATTTATATGTATATTTTAATTTATATATATTTTAGAACAACATAATTTTTATTTGTTAAAATTATATTATTAAATAACATCAAAGGTACTTTTATATGAAGTTTTTATATGTATATTAACAATATGTATAAATTGACTTCACATCAAACATATTTTTATGTGTATATTTTTAACAATATATTATATATACTAATATGTATTTTTAAAATTGTATTTACATTTGTATTTGGGCTAGCTCGTGGGTCAGACCGACCCAAGTCCATTTACATAGTTGGCCTAAATAGATCAAGCCGAAAAGGCTTACTTTTATCTGGTCTCCTTTTTTAGAGTCCAACCTAACCCATTTTGTAGGCATGTAGGCCAGTCTAGAGGGTCAAACCAATTTTAACAACTCTAGACAAAACCTATGTGGGTGAAAACTTAATACATATTCTCTTCAAGTGCGTCTCCCACATGTTTGTTGGTAATTCCATACCCCTGTAGGAGAATTCTTGATGAATTTGTCATCCAGAGTGACTCCCACACCTTTATGGTATGTTCCAACCTGCTATGAGATAAACTTTCTCTTCAATCACACCTCTAACATTTTTGTGGGATGAGCCACACCATTGTGAGTGAACCTCTTGGAAATGCATTGTGTGTGTGACTTACTATCAATCATCACCATCTATTTTCTTAAAATCTAATGATTGTTATAAGTAAGTAGTCTTAGCCAATAGCATTCATAAAAATGAAGGGCTAGGATTGAGAGTAAGTCTCTTAAACTTAATCTTCAAGTAAGTCAATCCGTCTCTCTCTCCCTCCCTTTCTCTCTCTATATATATACACACACACATGACTTGACAATAGAAAAATAAACCTTAAAATTTCAAATTTAGGATTTATAGGTCGTCCCTAACCCAAGAGGTCTTATAATGCGGACCTTTAGTCTTGTAGGTTTTTCTACTCTAAGCCAGCAACTAGGGCTGGACTGGACCAATTTTGCAGCTCTGATTGAGTTTTTTAATTCCCACCTACCATAATCTTATTTTAAGCCTATTTTTCTAAATACCCATTTTACCTTTCTAACCCTAAACTTTTCGTTAAATTCTACTATTCTCACTCTTCTCTATGTCACCTCTCTTACCTACTCTCTTGTTCATCTTCCTGCTTTCTCACTCTCTTCCTTCGTTTTTCACCTTTCTAACCCCACCAACCAGCCACTTCACCCTCATCCCAACCTCTTCCCCACCATTCACGCCTCACCAACTAGCAACCTCGCCCTCATTCCCAACCTCCTCTCCACCACTCACGCCCTCCTTCCAACCATCACCACCCCGTCACCATAGTAAGGGTTGGCTTGAGACATTTTTACTTCTCCGACAAGATACTGTTGGAGAGTAAAAAAAAATTGAATTTTTTTACTTCTACGGCAAGATATTGTCGAAGAAGCTTCCAATTTACCTTTTATTTTACATTAGAATTTATTCTGGTTTTTAGTTTAAGGTTTTACATTTTTGTTGTTTTTAGTTTATGGTTTACACTTTTTTATTTTACATTAGATTTGTTTTTTATATTATATACCATATAAAAAATTGTTGTTTTTATTTCACATTATATTATATACTAAATGTATTAGATTTATATTGTACACATCAATTAGTAGTGTAACAAATAAATAATGAGTGTCGATGAAACTTGAACTTTTATCCCGATTATAAGTGAAATAAAAAATTACTAAAATCAAAATTTAAATTTGATTAAAAAATATCTAAGTTTCTTTAATGTATTATTCTTAGAAATTAGAAATTGAGAGATATATCTTATAATAAATATTTAAAATTGAAACATGAAATTTTAAATTTGAACTCTTAGAAATTAGAAATTGAGAGAAATATGTTATAATAAATATTTAAAATTGAAACACGAAATTTTAAATTCAAAATTTTAACTCTTAGAAATTAGAAATTGAGAGAAATATGTTATAATAAATATTTAAAATTGAAACACGAAATTTTAAATTCAAAATTTTAACTCTTAGAAATTAGAAATTGAGAGAAATATGTTATAATAAATATTTAAAATTGATACTTGAAATTTGAAATTTGAACCTTGAAACTTTAAATTTGAAATTTATACCAAGAATTAAAACAATATTATTTTAGGGCTTAAATTTAAAATTTCAAATTAAAACAATATTTTGATATTTCAATTTTCAAATTTCAAAATTAAAATTTGAAATAAATATTTTTTTAAATATGTAAAAAAAAATTATATTTTGGATTAATGATTTTATAGTTAAAGTTATTTAAAATGATATTTAATGTTATTGTTTAAGATGTTTAAAATTTAAAAAGATGTGTGTTGTTATTTTTTTTTGTTTTTAATTGAAAATTTATTTAGTGTTGTTTTTTTTAGTTAATTGTGTTTGCTTTTAAAACATGAACAAATCTTTTTAGTTAATTGTGTTTGCTTTTAAACCATGATAAATGTAACATTAAATGTTTGTTTTTATAGTCATAAAGGAAGGATATATTAGTAATTTCAGAAATTTTATTTTATGATATTTGACATTTAGGTAATAAATTATTTTCAATGATTCAATAAATTAAATAAATTTAATATACTTTAAAAGATAATAATTAATTTTAATAATTCTATATATTCAATAATTCAATATAATTTATTATACATTCAATAATTCAACATAATTTATTATAGAATTTTATAAATTAAATAAATTTAATATACTTTAACAAATAATTATTAGTTTTAATAAATTTAATAATTCTATATATTCAATAATAAATTTATTATAAAAATTTACTAAATAACTTTAGTTATTTAAATAGATTATGTTATTTATATAATTTAATATTGAATAATTTATTTAACAAACAAGTTTAAAATTATAAAATCAATTAAAACATATAACCAGTTAAAAAAATATAACGATCCAGTCAACCTGAAAACCAATTAAAAAAATTATAAAACCTAACATGCATGCAAATTTAACATTACCTGCAAGACATTAAACTTTTAAACTTTGCATTTTTCTATGTTACATACAACAAATGACAACACATAAAAGTTTACATCTTTTCTACATTTTAATTCTTGCATTCAACTATCCAATGATCTAATTGCTCCTGGTCAACCACCTCTCATGCAATCAATGGAGATGGTCAAATTGCCGCTAGTCAACAACCTCCCATGCAACTAATAGAGGTGACGGTTTCTTGCTTTTTCCACTGTGCACTTTCAAAAAAGAAAAAAATTTACAATTTTTTTTACTCACCAACGGAGAGTAAAAATAAAAAGTATATTAGTATTTTTTTCACAAAAAGATGGAAAATAAAAAAAGGAGTATGGGTGAAATAAAAAACTCCTCAAATTTTGGTTGTATTGCGTTCTATTTGAAAGTTTGAATAGTGTCGTTTTACTTAGTTGCAGTTGTTTGGTTACTTGTTGGTTAATCTGACTATCTTTGACCCGTCTTCACACAACTAAAGAGCAGAACAGTTACGTGATAATGTCACCAAGGATGTAGCTTCTGAATTGCTTCTACCACCACAAAACAAAGTGTACATCCAATAAGGCGACGATGAAAACAGAACCAAGTCACCATACACATCCCAGTGTGTAGTCCCATGTATCCACGTCAATGAGGATGTCTCTGACGCAGTTGTCTGCGTCTTTCGACAAGCAATTGCAAAGAAATTTCTAGCTCACATGCATATTTGGTAAATTTACATGGTATGCCGTGATGTAATTTCTGTTAATGCCATACAATACTAATAAATCTTTCTATTCAGTGATGTTGTGCACAAGTGCAACATGTAAGCATAAGCACTTAAGTATGCCAGCTCTTACAACATATTCAGTAAAATGTACAAGAATGTTAACATTTGATTTGGGAGGACCAACTATGTATCCCCTTGGTCAACATATTAAAATCTGAATTTCTCACATATGTACACAAATAATACAGATTAGGATAGTAATTGCAGATGATTTAATTTTTTTGACAGAGGAACTTGCATTAGATGACCTTTAATTTAATATGCTAATCCACCGGCAAATGTATCCGTATCATGAAGCAGAGACTCTGTCAACCAGTAACCATCCCAGCATCCACCAACCTTCTGCCAATGACAAACAAACATGATATACATCATCTCAATAGAAGTACTATCAAATTTAAATACTCCTAGAGGAATCAACATTTCACAAACTGTCATAAGTACATATTGTTAATCTTAAGAGTTATCTTCGAAAAAAGCAAACCATCATCTTTGTAAACAATGCCTGAAAAGAAGTAGGAGTATGATTTAGTAGAAGTGATTTATATGATGAAACCTGAACCATTGTAAATTGAAATATCTCCTCTTCCTCTGGTCGACTTCCACGAATCCAAACCCGTTGCTTGTACTTGTTCTGTTTGAAGCTTCAAGTTGATGAAGCCAAAAGATGATTGTAGATAACAGAGAAAAAAAGAGAAGCAGAAAACATGAGAGTACCTCCTGGACAAACAAAGTGCTCATGATCTTTCTCTCCTTGTGAGCTAGTAAGACTCGATAAGTAGAATGGTGAAAAATACGCCTAAATCTTTCAAACTGCATAAAGTGGAAGATTACATAGAAATATATCCATACCAGTATGAAATGATAACAGGGAGATGTGTGACAACTAACCTGGCCCAAATCAAAGAAAGGGCCAAAATAGGGAGATCTTTCAAAGGGATCAAATCCAGCAAACCTGTACATAACTTCGATTCCATAATCTTGACGAGGCTGATCATTAAACTTCAAAGCTTCAAGCTGGTAATGCACAGCATCTTCTGCACTAAACTATACCAAGCATTCATTTAATTTAACAGATAAGGAAAAAGAGGAGAGGAAGTGGGTGTGGTTACATCTAATCGTGGACCAAAGGGTCTCTTCTTGCGAGATTCAAACCTGCCAATGCGAATAATATTCAATTACGATGACTATATATATATATATAAAAAAAAAAAAAAAGAAAGATTGTGGTAAGGTACCAATCTGCAGAAAGAAAATCAGGAACATCGGCAGCGGCTTTGAAGCGAACACAAGTTTTGTTGTTGTTGGACAAGAATCGAATGCCATGCGGATGAGACAAGAGAGAGGACCCAAACGACATCGTTCTCGACTCCGATACGCCAAACCCAAGGGAACAACACTTGCTATTTCAACACTCCGATCAACAACGTTTTCTTCTCTTCAAAACTCCTCACCTGAACGCGACGTATATGGTCTCTCTTCGTCCGTGCGCGCGTGCCTTTCTACAATTATAATCTACACAAAATTCTTAAAGTACCCTCAAAAAAGTAATTATCAAAATTTAAAGACTTAAATTGTAATTTTTTTGAAACTATTTTTAGTCTTTAATTTTGAAATGTGTAATTTTTATTATTTTAAAAATTAAAGTAACAACCTATCTGTCATTGAAAAATTAAGTTAATGTGGCACAAATTTAATGACGTGAATGATATTATTTATTTAATCTACAATATAGTTAAGGTTTAATTTCATATACGAATAATATTTTAGTTTGAAAAAAATCAAAATTATAATTCTTTTAAAATTAAGGAATAAACGTCTCTAAGGTCAAAATAAACATTTTATAAAATTAAAAAACTAAATTTTTTTATTTTAAAATAAAAGAATAAAAAAACAAATTTTAATCGTAGAAGCAACAATTGCTTTTTAAATTAAATTTAAATTGCAAAATATATGTAATTAAAAAAATAAATTATGGGAAAAGTGAAGGATAGATTTAAAAGAAGTAAGTTAGAGAATCTTTCGGCATTTTTTTTTTCTTGGTGCACCCCCTAGTTTCCCAAAATACCTCTGTAATGGCGTTGGTCCACAACTTCGACGCTCCCTGCACCTTGGTAGCGTGAATTCCTTAGTTGAGGACTCCTCATGCCGTGAAATTCATCATCGTCAACATGCATAACAAAGTACATGGATGAGGGAGAGAGGATCGAAGATGGGGGGAAGTTAGGAGAGGGAGGAGGGGTTTCTTAGTGAGGAAGATGAACAAGGAGAAGGGGGAGGGACTCAAGAAGGATATTACATATATCTGTAATTAATTATAACAATTACAAACATTATGGGTTATCAAATCTGTAATATAAATATATATATTAATTATGGATTTCGAAATTCACAGTATAGGTAAATAATAATTAGGCAACATATAATTTGTAATTATAAAATGTTAGGTGGCTG
Source organism: Psophocarpus tetragonolobus (assembly GCA_037954015.1). Lineage (NCBI taxonomy): Eukaryota > Viridiplantae > Streptophyta > Magnoliopsida > Fabales > Fabaceae > Psophocarpus > Psophocarpus tetragonolobus. The sequence continues at coordinate 18,709,154 of CM075688.1, read as the reverse complement.
ATTATGAAATTTGTAATATAAATAGAAAAAGCATATTATAGATTACAAAATCTACTATATAAGCAGGAAAAAATTACTTACAATATAGTTAAAATATATATTACAAATTTCTAAATTTGCAATACAATTAAAAAAATTACAGATTACAAAATTCACAATAGTTTAAAGGTGCAAAAAGAAGAAACCCAGTTTGTTGGAGGATTATAACGCAACTAATCTAAAGCCCAATTTAGCTGGTTTAGCAAAAAGCTTGGTTTTTCTCCTAACAACTCCTTAAACTTCTTCGTGCGCCTCATACTATATTAAATAACTAAAATATCCAAATGACTCCTCAGAATGGTTATCTGGATTTAGAACCTAATCCTGCCAATTTTAATGAATAAAATTTTATTTTTTATAAATCCAAATTACCTATTGAAGACTTTGTTTGGAACACCTATTCTAAATTAATTAAAATTTACTTTTTTTTTTCAAGTTTGGTTAAGGTAATTTGGAGGTTGTCTTTTTCTTTTATAAAAAATCTAGATTCATTAAAATTTATTTTTCTATAAGTCTGAATTAGGTGATTGAAGATTCTTTTGTTTTCAAATTCAAATTACTTGGTTGAGATTCATTAAAAGCATGCTTTTTGCAAAAAAGTTCGTATTAAATAATTTGAATTTGTAAAAAAAAGAAACTCCAAATCACCTAATCTGGAGATTTCTTACAAATTTGGATTATTTAATCGAATTTGTATTACAAAAGTATATTTTAAAGGATTAGATCATCTACAATCAAGTCAAGAGCAATCCAAATTTGTATTACAACTTCTCAAATTGTCATGATTTCCAACTAGATGGTCCCCCATCCACTAAGTCATCATCAATGGTTTTACATTATCTGTTACTCTCAAAATTCTACCGTTGTCAAAGAATTGTATATCTACAATCTTTAAAAACCCTCTGTAGTTGATAAACTCATACAACTACTTAACTCGAAACTCAAGCCTCTAAAAACAAAAAGATGTGGTTGCAAACATCGACGCCGACTATGAAATCGTGGAGCTGGAAATCGTGGAATTCTTTATAAAACACCTATACTTCAAAATGCATAAGAGCAATTTTGTCATTTAAAAAAATATAATTACAGAAAGAAAAAGTGAAAAGCCTAAACTAAACCTTTTAAAATCTTATTTAGTTAAACAAGCTAACACATAAAGGTTTTAAATATAGCAAAACATTTGAAATTTTCAAATAAAATAAATTCTCCAAGATCCATTGAGTGACGCGTGTTTAAGATAACTATGAATAACTATTCCACTGTACCCAAATATAAACTTTTCTTCTTGTAACCTGTTTTTAATGCAACTTTAAATTTAGTTCTTGCACATGAGCAACCGAAACCAATTGAAACGAGCAGTAGAAGACTCGTTCACTAAGGATTTGCCAAATCTTGCACATGCCAAGCAATTAGAAACATGAAACTACATAGATAATAAGTTGAACATAATAATTTACCATTCTCCAACATACATCCTAAGTCCTAACGGCTACTACGTACAGGTAGCTTCCAGTACCATAACACAGAAGCCAGTATGTCAAATAAAGATATCAGAATTCCTGCAGCATGTCCCTTGTATAATTATCCACAAATTAAGAATCTTCATATCCTGGGTTGCATTGCCAACACCTCTGCGGTTAAATACTCCAAGATAGCATTAACAGCAGAATACACTTTAGTTTCCATTTGAGTCACCCGAAGATGGTGAATTGGTTCAATAGGGAACGTATCAAAATGGGGAGATCTTCCCTAATAAACTTAGAGCACACATTTGACATCAACTTCAACCCCCAAAACTTTAAAGCAATAATTTTATGGATATCATCACTTATATAATGTCTCACCTTTTCCATTTTTAACTAATGTGAACTTTATCTTCTTACATGCATTCCAACATACTCGTTTCCATACATTAAATCTGAAAAATAATGGTTAGGTCATTCCATTAATCAACAATGAACCAACAACAAGCCGACAGCCAAGATCTTGTAGCTCATCCTGGAAAGACTTGAATGTGAAGAAAGGTTACAGGTTCAATGACTCCTTTAGAAGTTAGAATGCCTATTATCGCCCTTATCTATGCAAGTGCTTTCACATTCAATTTAATCAATTAAAAGCAAAATCAAGTACATGCAACATTGATTATGATTACTTAATCCCCTTGGATATAATGTGAAAATAGAATATTTAATCACTCACTAGTTCATAGCTCGTTTGAATAGTCATTTGTACCTCAAAATCATGCTTAATGATACAAATGTGATTCTATTTCCAAATATATTTTATTGTGTCCATCAAATGTGATTATACACATTTTTTTTAGCAACATTTCTTCACTGAAATGCTCTAACCTAGGATTCTTGTTGGGCAACATTTGCTGTTGGACAAGATATTCAAAATGTGTTTTATTAATATTTTTGCATAACATTTTATTATTTTGAGTATAAATTACAATTGAAATGGACTTGATGGGTTAATGAGTAGTATTTTTTATATTAGATTTTGTTTGTTACGGCCGATATGCAAATATTAGATGGAATCTTAATTGTGAATGAGCTAGTAGAGAATGCAAGACGAAGCTAGTGAGATCTAGTATGTTTCAAGGTAGATTTTGAAAAAAGCATATGACTTTGTGATGAGACTCATCTTCTCCATAAAATTTACTTCCATGAAAAGGTTTGTTTAAGGTGAAATGGATTATGAAAAGGTGAGAAATGGAGGGGAAAGTTCACACCCTTCTAAAAGGTGTAGAGATAAGTGAGAAAGGATGCTTGCCACAAGGAAGGATCCTTGATAAAAGCTAGAAGAACTATCTCCCAAAGGAGAGAAGCTCAAGCCTATGGAGGAAGAGAACTCACTTTCACACTCACTTAAGGCTCTCACTCAAGCTCAAAGCTCTAGTATATTCAATATGATCGAAAGATGATTACATGTAGGTGATGGGACTTATTTATAGGCTAGAGGTGGTGGGTTAGGCTAACTAGACCATGGGTTAATCTAACCAAGATTAGGTGAACCTTAGTTGAGATCTAACCATGGTAGGCTAACTATGGTCGTGTATAACCAACTAAGAATGTACCCCTAATCTAGTCTAGATACAAAAGGTGTAAATAGTAGAAAGGGGTGGCAAAGAGTAGTCATGCTTAAAGCATAACTAGGGGGTGTGGCGCCTAGCAACTCTAGAGGTAGGAATAGTAGTCATGCTTTAAACATTCTTAGGAGGGGTGCGTTTTTAATGAGAGGGGTGAGCATATCACATGCTCATCTTCTCTGAAAGTTGGCTTAATCTAGCATACCTTAGCATGATGACTATAGCACTCTTAGGAAATAAAGGGTGACCTAAAGACTAAGGGGTGACCTAAATACAATGGTCAAAAGGAAAGGTTAACTTTAAGAGTCAACCTACTAAAAGGTCAAAGTAAATAAAATTACAAGAAAAGTCTTAATTCTAATTTATACATTGAAAGAAAGCTCTCTTCATGTATCCTTCAAGGTTCTTGGGCTAGATTGCATCATCCCATCTCTCTTAAAAGGATTTGCCCTCAAATCTAGAGTCTTTCTTCTTTTTCTTCCATACCTACAAAAAGATAGGTAAAATAATAAGCATGTATTTCTCATCAATAAGGGGTAGAGTATGAACAAAGAGTTCCCTTTATAGGTTGGAGTAGTAAAGGGTGGCACCATCAAATGTTTGAAGATGAAGGCCATCTTGGTGTTTTTCCCTCCACTGAGCCAATCCCCAATCCACCCTTGATGTGTCAAGCCTTGACCCTATAGGATTGAAATGGTGATTGGGGTTTAGACTTGGTGCATTAGAGCACTCCTCCCTAAGGTTATGCTCAAGTTGGACTTGAGGTTGTGGGTCAATGTGCTCAAAAGGTGTAAGCACAACCTCAAATTCAACTTGTTTCATTTTCTAAAGTTGATGGAAAGACTTCTCCATGTAAAGAACCTCATTTGAAGCCAAGGTAGCTATTCCTTAGGTTTCTTCTTCTTATCAACAAACTTAGTTTCAGTTGTATCCCTTTCTCTCTTAAGCTTTATGTGTCTTTTATCCTCCAAACCGTGAATAGCAGTAAGAGGATATAAGGTAAATTTTTCCCCTTATGAGAGATAGTGATTTTATTGGTGAGGTCATTGTGCAAGGTTTTGACATGGCCTTCACAACAACATGTGACTAACTTCCATAGGGACTATATCGCATAAAACTTTATCCTTATAGTACCATATGGAGAAGCGAATCTCCACTTGCTCTCTTACTACTACACCTTTTTCATCATTAAGCTCATGCAAAGAGTAAGGGGAAGGATGAGGAGTAGTAATAAGAGCTAACTTTTCCACTATCCTCATGCTACAACAATTGAAACACAACCTACTATCTACAATGGGAGAACAAGTTTTGCCAAAAACTTTACATCTTGTTTGAAAAATATTCTCTCTTTGTGTTTGGAAGTCTTTAAAAGGATGGCTTCCAAGAAGCTTTTTAATTTTTAATAGGTCACCACATGAATGAGTACCCTCTTCATTAGATGTTTTCCTTAAAGTCCTTTTTCTTTTTGGGCAATGTAAAGCAATGTGACCCTTTTTCTAAACACCTAAAGCATTTAAGGCTTCTAGAATGATGGCTCGAACTAGTGTTAGGGATGTCACTCTTGCTCAAGGGTTCTCTCTCAATGCGTTTTCTTTTGGATGACTTTCTTTTCGGTTTATTCCTAGAAGGGTATTTCTTTTCCTTAAGATGCCTCTTAGGTTCATCTTTCCACTAGAAGAGACATAAGGGTCATGGGTTATGCTAGGCTCTTCTAGGTTACTATAAGAACTCTCACTGGCATCTCTTGCTTTTTCTTTCTTCTCTTCTTCCCTTCTTTTTAGCTTTTTTCTCTTTTTTATCTCCTTTCTCTAAATCTTTTTTCTCTCTTTTCTCTTTCTTTCCTTTTTATTTTTTTTTTGTCTTATCTTTCTTCCCCTTCTCTTTTCTCTTGGTTCTTTTCTCTTGTCTTACTCTTTTCCTCTCTTCTCTTTTTCTCCTATATTCTTCTATTTTTATCTTTTCTCATCTCTTTCTTTTCTCTTTTTTTCATACTCTTCTATTTCTATTTTTATCCTTTTCTCATATTCCTCTTTCTTTTTATTTTCTCTCTGCCCTAGTTTTATTAACACTCCTAACATTCTTAGATGTGTGTAAAGATATTTTAAAAGTGCTAGGTTTAGGGAACTAAGTTGCAAAAACACTCCTCTTTTTTTAAGTTTTCTCACCTAAAAGTGACTTATGCCTTTGGAACTTAAGCACTCAATTAAAAATATGAAAGCAAGAAATGGAATTAAAAACAAAGTTTAAGGGATTAAAAACATGCTCCTAAAGTATGAATTAGGGGTATCAATTCCTCACTCACACTTAAATGAGAAACTACAATCATTACACACAAAAGAAGTAAACCTTAGGGGCATCCAACACCTCTATTAAAATGGCTTAAAAATACATCCAAAATAATTCAAATAAAAGAAATAAGAGATGTAGAAGTTAGCTCCTATCCAATTGTTTTCCTCACAAGTGTAATCTTCTCCTTTTGGTAAGTTCTTCCTCCAAAAGTAAATTCTTAAAGCATTTTATCAACACGCAAAATTTTACCAAGTGGCAAGGTCTCCAAACTTGGTCCTTACACAAGATAAGTGGTGCAAAACAAGGGCAAGAAAATGGAAGAAGACACCAAAGAAAACAAAGCACAAATGAAGAAAAGCTAAACTTTCAAATGAAAGAACTATTGATAGACAAACTCAAAGAGTTCCAAAATGAAAAGCAATAACAAAGGTGTAAAAAAATTAAGGACAACAAAAGAATCTAGAATGGGCTAGAACAGAACGGTCTAAAAACAAAAAAGACTCAACAATTTCTCAATTATTTGCACCAATTAATCAAACAAAGTTGTGGCTTATAAATAAACATTGAAGCAAGGTTCAACAATTTTAAACACTCTTTTTAGTGATTTGAACAATTAGAGGTGCACTAAAATTTTCTTTGTTCTTTTTAACACTTTTTACTCACACTTTTTTTGACTTATTTTCTTTTGATTTTTTTTCTCTTTTATTTTTTAAATAATTTAGCTACACCTATTTTTTTAATTCAAAAGAAAATTTGATGAGGAGTAAAAGGATGTTAAACACTGATCGAAAAGCAAAGATTTAGCCACAAAAAAATTGAAATAAAGTGCAAACCAAAAAGACGAAGCAACCTAATAGGAACTGGTAATTTTATGTGATCAAAACAAATGGCAGAAAAAGATTTTTATGGAGGTTTAGACCAGCTTGATTACTCAAAGAATCAGCCCAAATACATACCCAAAAATGCCTCTAAAAAAAACTAGCACAAAATTAAGCTACTACAAAAAAAAATGAATCAAATGGACTCGAAGAAAGAATTAAGCAATATTTTTAGAATTTTTGAAACATGTTGTGATCTAAAACATGTGGGAATTTGGACATGAACTTATACAAGAGGTACTCCTCTAGGATGCTCAATTCCACAAGAAGCTAACACACTTTTTTTGGTGAAAAAATAAAAGGCACAACTATGGAATTAAAGTGACAATAAAAGGACTACAACATGACCAATCTAAGACACAACTTGAAAGAATAAAAATTGAAATTAAATTACTCAAAATGACCAAGAATGTCACGCACAAAATAGAGAAATGGTGCAGGATAAACAAAACAAGTAGGCATATAAACATAAACACACAAGAGCAATGTGCATTCAAAAGTTAAGACTACAATTGTGTGGTTTCCTTCAAGAAATTTGTGAAGTCATTACAATGACCTTCTTAGAATTTTCACAACAATAAAAGAAAAGTAAATGGCTGAGCAGAAATTAAAGAAATCCTAACAAGAACACGCCATGATTCAATAGAAAAAAGCAAAAGAAATTGAACCATAAAATGAAACAAAAATATAGAGTGCAATATTATGCAATAAAAAAATAAAGAACACAAAATAATAATAAAACAAGACAGTAAAGGAGATAAGAATAACAACATGGAAATGAAAAGGAAATAGCAAGAACAAAACAAGAATTTTCAAAACCAAATTGACAAGAAAGGATAGTAGAACTTCACCTCAAGGAAGTTGGCTTATGATACCAAATGATGAAGAAGGTTTGTGTAAGATGAAATGGATTATGGAAAGGTGAGAAATGGACAGGAAAGTTCACGTCACTCTAAAAGGTGTAGAGATAAGTGAAGAAGGATGCTTAACACAAGGAGGGATTCTTGACAAAAGCTAAAAGAGCTCTCTCTCCCAAGGGATTGAAGCTCACGCCTATGGAGGAAGAGAACTCACTCTCACACTTACTCAAGGCTCACACTCAAGCTCAAAGCTCTAGTATATTCAATATGATCCAAAGATGATTACATGTAGATGATGAGACTTATTTATAGGATAGAGGGGGTAAGCTAGGCTAACTAGACCATGGGTTAATCTAACCAAGATTAGGCTAACTCTAGTTGAGTGAAATCTAACCATGGTTGGCTAACTATGGTCGTGTATAACCAACTAAGAATGTACCCTTAATCTAGTCTAGATACAAAAGGTGCAGATTGTAGAAAGGGGTGGCAAAGAGTAGTCATGCTTAAAGCATGACTAAGGGGTGTAACACCAAGCAACTATAGAGGTAGGAATATTAGTCATGCTTTAAGCATGCTTAGGAGGGGTGCACTATTAATGAGAGGGGTGAGCATATCACATGTTCATCTTCTTTAAAAGCATGACCTTTAGGAAATAAGCAGTAACCTAAAAATTAAGGGGTAACCTAAATACAATGGTCAAAAGGGAAAGTTGACTTTAGGAGTCAATCTACTAAAATGTCAAAGTGAACAAAATTACAAGAAGAGTCCTAATTCTGATTTATACATTGGAAGAAAGTTTTTTTCATGGATCCTTTAAGGGTCTTAGGCTAGATTGCATCACTTTGTCAGCTGCCAATTTTTTTGGTACATTATGAAAAGGATGGGGTTTGGCTAAACATGGATAAAGGAATGAGCAAGCTCGACAAGAATTTTGGTGCTCATTAATGAAAGCCCCACAAATAAGTTTGGAGTAAGGAAAGGGCTTCAGTAAGGTGAACTTCAAGGCTCCTAAAGGTACCATTTGTAAACTTCACTCTTTCTTTAAAAAATTTTATGAGATAGTAAGGAAGATAGTAAAAGGTACATTGGGTGTCTTGAGAAAGGGTGTGTAGGGCAAAAGAGAAGGGGGAATTGGGATTACATCACATGTTCAAGTTTAATAGGCAAGTAGAAGTGGAGGTTAAGGGTGGAACATGATAACTAATGGCCTGGAGTTTCACAATCTAAGTATAGGCGTGTGGATGGGAGTTCACAGGTGAGAGGAAAAGAATGTTATACTTGGAGGACTAATTTATACTTAATTTAGGTAGGAGAGTAAGGGAAGCGAGATTGGTTGTCAAACAATGTTTGTCATAGTATAGGGTAGACAAGGATATTTTATTTAGGGAGCATAGAAAGATGGGTGAGTGTAGTCTTTGGGATGCATATCCTTAGTTATATGGGTTTGCTTTATACAAGCATGTCATAGTTGATCAAAATCAGGAAGGGAACTTAGGATAGAGGTAGAAATGGAGAAAGAAGCTATTTGTATGGGAAGAAGAGATAGCACCAGAGCTACGAAAGATAACGAAACTTATGTCGGTGTCAAAAGCGGATTGGATAGGTGGGTTTGGACTCTAGATAGGTCAAACTTATACTCTATATCCTAGCTTACATGTATTTGTCTTTGGAAATGGGAAAGGAAATTGATGTTTTTAGCAAGCAAATATGGGTGAAAAGAGTACCTCTAAAGGTTAAACTATTAGCATGACAACTGGAAGCGGGTAGGCTGCAAACAAAGAGCTACTTGCTAAAGCAAAACATCCTACAAGCAAGGAAGGACATTTTGGGACATGTGGCGAGTATGGGGAGTCAAGAGCATGTTGGAGCATGGATCATCTCCTTATCTTAGTAATTAGTTTTTATTTTGCTATTTTGCAATCCAAACACATTTGAAAGGTGTCGCTTTGTATTGATTGTTTAGTATACGCATGCATGAATGATTTTATCACGTAAAGATTTTTTAATGATTAATAATCTAGTTCAAAGTCAGTTTTATAGTTAGAAGCAAATTTTATATCGAAATAATCGATTACAACTTTTAGCAATTTGTTATTTGATCAAGAACTTCAACTGAGATTAAACAAAATGCTAAGTTTTGAAAATCTTATCGTGATAACTAATTTTAGCATTTTCGTAATCGATTATTAAAAAGTTCATTTTGCATTTTGGCTCAAAATTAGGCTTTTCTATTTTAATAGGTTAGTAATTTTCATAACAGATTAAAACAATTATAAAACTGAATAAAAACCTAAGAAAGGAATGAAATAATCGATTAAACTCGTTAAAATTAGCTTTCTTTAATCGATTAAACTTGTTAAAATCAGTTTTCTTTAAATAGTTGGCTGCTCATTATTGTCAGAGAATGGATTAAAAACACTTAGAAAATTCTTGGAAACATTTCCTTATTCTCTAAACAAGTCCCTGAGCCAAGATAACATCTTTCTTTATAAGATTATGATTATTTAAATTGTGAACTTGGGATATTTGAAAAAAAGCAACAATTTGGATTATCTACATGAATCAGTTGTAATCTAATCCATTCTTTCATTTCATTTTTTATTAGAAGTGCACAGAAGTTGCATGTTTAGGCTTTGATCGTAGACTTTGGTCATAGGTTAGTCTATCTTTCCTTGTATCAAGAAAAGTGTGTGGAATTTTTGTGTGTGTGCATAGTGTTTGTAACTCACAAAAATTTAGTGAAAGATTTATCTGGAGTGGATAAATAAGGACTAGATGTAGGCCGTTTATGCTAAACTTGTATAATCTTTTGTGCATCTTTCTTTCTTTTCTCATCTTGACAATTTTTTTGATTATTTGATTTGAAAGTTTGGTGAATCTTTGACTGGATGAAAAAGTTTTTCAATTGTAAAAAGAAAACATTTTTTTGAGGAAATTCATTCACCCTCCTCCCTTGTATTTCCTTTATTTTTGCACTTGGAAATAACAATTGGTATCAAGAGCTCAATTCTTGTATTTCACACAAGTCTTTTTTTTAAATCCAAGTGAAATACCATGAGTAAAAATCAGCTTCTATTCGTAGAAGGTGCATCGATCAATAGGTCACCTATGTTTTGTGGTGTTAACTATGCTTTTTGGAAAGTGCATATGAAAATCTTTATGGAATTTGTTGATTGAGATATTTGAAAAACTGTAGAGAAAGGTTACAAACCTCTACAAAAAAATTATTAATGGAATATATGAAGATAAACCCCTTAAGTCTTGGACTCCAGTGGAAATTACAAAAGATCGATGGGATTCAAGATCTAAAAACATCATACATATTGCATTAAACTCTAATGAATTCTTTAGAATTTCTGCATGTACAACAGCCAAAGAAATGTGAGATTTAATTCAGGTAGTACATGAAGGAAAGAAGAAAGTAAGAAGATCAAGGAAGAACTCTCTAATCTAAGAATATGAAACTTTTAGGATGAAGAAAGGAGAAAACATTGGAGATATACAAAAATGCTTCACTCATATTGTCAACCACCTAAAAGGACTTGGCAAGATTTTTTATGGGGAAGAATTAAATGTGAAAGTGCTGAAATCTCTTAATAGAAATTGGCAAGCTAAGGTTACCTCAATTTTTTAATGAAAAGATTTAAAGACCATGAAAAATCCAGAGCTATTAGGAAAATTAAGGGAGCATGAGATTGATATGATAAGGATGAATGAAGAGGAAGAAAAGGAAAATAAAAGTAGAGGGTTGACACTCAAGAGTTCAACAAATTATATAAGTTTAGAAAGAGAATATGAGGAGTGCAATGATCCAGAAAGTAAGAAGCTAAATTTGTTGGTTAGAAGATTCAAGAAGTTCTTCAACAACAAAATACCTAAAGGAAAGTTCCAATAACAAAAGAAAGGGAACAACAAGAATGACCAAGGAACCTCAAATTTTACATGTTTTGAATGTGGAAAGTTGGGGTATATAAAATCTGAATTCACAGTTTATTTGAAGAAGCTGGAAAATGGAGACAAAAAGGTCACTCACTCAAAGTAGAAGTAGAGAGCCTACATAGCATAGGAGGATAATGACACAAGCACCTCTACTAGTGAAAGTTCAGAAGATAAAGAAGTAAACATATGTCTTATGGGAAAGAGGGATGATACCTCAAGTGTTGTAAGGGACTCATCATCCTATGATAGTGAAATGGATTATGGCTCACTTTAGATGCATTTAATGAACTACATGATGAGGCACAAAGACTTGAATTGGCTAACAAAACCTTGAAATGTCAATCTAAGCTTCACATTTCAAAGTGTAAAACACTAGTGGAAGAAGTTTCAGCTTTGAAGAAACAAAATAAAAATTTTCAAAAACAAATTAATGAAACTCCCTTTTGTTATTGCAAATTTGAAAACTTGAATGTGAGTAGTAGTTGTTAATCCTACAAGATTTTTCTGAGAAAATTAAAATATTTAGAAAGGACACTTGCAAAATTCACAATGGGAAAGGCTAATTTAGATGCCCTTCTCAACTCACAAAGGTGCTCAATGGATTAAAGTTGGTTTAAGTTTCAGTCAGATGGGAAAAAAAAAATTATAAAAACTTTTTTAGATTTTCTAACATGTCCATTTTACCTTTCATCATATGTCATTACTACATGCAAAAAAACCATAAATCACCATCATGTTTTTTTAAGAAATATGCAATTCCTAGTGGAAAAATGAAATTGATTCCCAAATCAACTGTGCTACTAATGTTCAAGGATCCAACACCATTTGGGTACCTAAATCCTCAAATTAAATTGTGATGCAAATGCTTGGCAGCCAAGGAAGGAATGTGGAACTTAGATAGTGACTTTTCAAGACATATGATGGGAGATAAATAAAAATTTGTAAGCTTTAATGATCCAATCCTTCCAAACCATGTCTACAAGCTTAATAAGGCTCTATATGGGATGAAACAAGCTCCAAGGAAATGGTATGAAAGACTTAGTAAATTTCTACTTGAGCTAAAGTATGAAAAGGCAAATGTTGATAAAACTCTTTTTATTGAGAAATCTTCCCAATACATACTCTTAGTTTAGATTTATGTGGATGACACTATTTTTGGATTAACTAATGAAAAACTTTGTAAGAACTTTGCAGCAAAGATGCAGGAGTAGTTTGAAATGTCTATGATGGGAGAGTTAAATTACTTTCTCAGACTTCAAGTAAAGCAAATGAAGCATAACACATTTCTGCATCAATCAAAGATTGCAAAGAGTTGCTCAAAAAGTTCAAAATGGACAAATGTAAGGAATCTGCAATACATATCTACTGGATGTTATTTTAATTCAAATGCAAAAGGGAAATCTTTTTTATGTGATCTTTGATGATCACGTGTCCAAAGGATCCTTTCTAAGGTCACTTGGAAGGAAAATGGATTTATGGGGAGGAAAGGAATGGGGTGAGGCGCCACAAATACTAGGTTTGATAAGCCAAAGGGAAGAGGCCACAAGGGAGGGGTCCCTTGATAACTCTTAGAAGCTCTCACAAAGGAGAAGGGGGGACACCCAAAGGTAAGAACCTCACAACCAATATGGTCTCTAGGATTAAATTCAAGTGTAAAAAATACAAGTGAGCGGAGGAGCTCCTATTTATAGAGGTAGCTAACCTCTTGAACAAGAAAACCTAAAAACAAATGGCTAGGATTAAAAGGAGAGATCTAAGGGATGAGAATTGAGAAACAATTCCCTTCTTATATCATTAAACTTAGTGCCCAAGTTTCTTAAACCAAGGGCCAAAATTTCTTCTTATTAGCTTAAGGGGTTTATGTAAGAAAAGAGGGGTGTAGATATCAAGGCTACCCCTTATTTCCTTCATAAAGACCCAAAAAGCTAAATCCACCCTCTAAATTCCTAAGACACCTCCTAAAATAAAAAATGAACTAAATACATGTCCCAAATTAAATTCTTAATACTCCTCAAAATTAAAATAAAGGAAAATTACATTTTATTAACTAAAGTCCCTAGCCTAATATCTTCATTCTCCATAGGAGGTGAAGTCTTTCTTTGTCTGCAAGGGCTAGGTCTTCTTCAATCCTTCTAGTCATAGCCCTAGTGATAGGTCCTTGGCTAGGCATGGTCACATCGCTTTTGATGAAACTAAATACAAAGGTATAATCAGTTCCTTACTCTATCTTATAGCTAGCAAATCTGATATAATGCTTAGCGTGTGCATGTGCAAAGATTTCAATACAAACCTAAGAAATCACACTTCACAACAACCAAGAGGATTCTTAAATACCTTAAAGGCACACTAGAAATTGGTTTCTGGTATCCCAAAAGAGAAAAACTTGTTCTTGTAAGGTACTTTAACTCAGATTTTGCGAGGTGCAAACTAGATAGAAAAGCTCAGTGACATTCGTCATCTTTTTGGAAATGGTTTAGTGTCATGGTATAGTAAGAAGCAAGCCTATGTTGCTTTGTAACCTGCTGAGGCTGGGTATATTGTAGCTAGAAGTTGTTATGCCCAAAGTTTGTGGCTCAAACAATAATTTCCAAATCATGGATTGCATTTAGAGAACATTCCTCTAAGATGTGATAATACCAGTGTCATTAACCTGACTAGAAACCCCATTTTGCATTCTAGAACTAAACACACAGAGATAAGACGTCATTTTATGAGAGATCATATTGAAAAAAGGAGATTGTGATATTCAGTTTGTTGAGACCACTTCACAACTTTCTGATATATTCACAAAACCCCTACCTAGAGATACATTTTATCATCTTAGGAATAAGCTTGGTCTTTTGAATGAGTTATCTCTCTCTTAACCAACTCTCATTAGGCACAAGACCTCATGCCTTGAATATTTCTCAATTATGTTGTTCTGTTTTTTGTAATTCTATCTGTTTTAATCGATTACTAGAAATTGTAATTGATTGCATTTGTTCTATTTTTTAATATGCTTGGTATATGCTTCTATTTTAATCGATTACGCTTCAACTTAACTAATTACAAGACTTAATGTGGGAGAAACTGGATTTGATTACGGATTACGGTAATTGATTACATGGATTAGTTTGTATTATGGAACTGAAGTTCTATTGGGTTCAAGTGGTGCAACTTTTAGCTTTTCACCTTCAAACCTTTAACATTAATGAGTGAAAAACCCCTTCACAAGCATAAATATCAAGCCCTCACCATTACATCTCACACATCAGAATAAAAAATCACTTTCATTCTTAACCCATTCAATCCCAACCTTAGAAATGTCTTCAACTCCAACTTCTGAGTGTCCTAAGAAAGTCAAACATACAGCATCCAAAAATGCGGAACCCCAACCTCAGAAGAAAGCATCAAAGAAGAAAATGGAATCAGCAGGTACATAAAAAGGAAATGAGCCAATGCCTGACAAACCTTTATGGTTCAGTTCAGAGAGGCTACTTTAATCCTATCAACTGACCTATAGTAACAAGAAACTAGTACCTCCTAGATTCTTAAACTTGCAATGGCTGAAATATCAGAAGTTTACATTTCCTGATATTATTAAAAGACAATGGCTAAAAACCCTAGTTGAGATTAGTGGTATATTTTATCCTGAGTTAGTAAAAGTGGAAATTTATGTGCATTTGTCAAGGGAGTAAATTTTGAAGTAACTGATGAAGATTGGCAGAAGTTGATGAATCTTAAGGATCGCAAAATGGGCCAGTGTGGCCCGTAAAAAACAGGGCGGGGCGAGCTGGTCCGCCATGTTAAAGACAGGCTAAACTACTAGGCTCACCCTACCTATAGGTGGGTCAGCGGGCTGACCGGCCAATTTTCCCAAATTTTTTAATCTTATGTTTTTTCTAAAGCAATTTTTTTTGTTTGACCCAAATTTCAAAATATCAAAATAAAAATATCTTAACCAAAACTAGTCTAAATATTATAAAGTAAAGTAGTAATATTAAAGAAAATTTCTAATTTTTGTTTTTAATCTAAACTAAATTTTAATATAATTTGATTAATTTATAAAGTAAAATAGTAATACTAAAGTTTGATTATTTAATATATTAATTGTCATACTTTTTAATTTTTATTTTTAATTTTAATTGATTAATAATATTTTATATTTATAATATAATTAATATAAAAAATATTATTAATATATTATAATTAGGGTGGCAGGCCAAAATGAGTCTGCTAGCCTAACCCACCTTGTCATTCCTAATAAATCTGCAAGATACTGGTTTTCATCCAAATGAAAATAGCATAGACAAACAAGAACTAGATTTCAACAAGACTACCACCAATAGAAGTTTGATGAAAAATCTGTAGGAAACATTGAAGGACAGATATGATGTAAGTCAATTGAAGATGAATGATAAAATGTTAGTGTACATCATTGCATGGATCATAACTCCTAGAGGAAGCAACCATGCCCAACTCACTGAAGATTATTTGATTTTGATATATGCAATGCAAAATAATTTAAAAGTGAATTGGATTTTTGTGATCAAGGATACATTGCTGAAAACAAAAAATCTCACTGAGTACAAGTGTCCATATGTTGTACTCATCTCTAAAATGCTGAAACACTTTGGTGCAGACTTTAAAGATGAAATTTCATATTTTATTAAACCTCAAGCAGAACTCCAGAAGAAAAAGCTAAAACAAATAGAATATTTTGAAGATGAACAAGGAGGCTAGATAGAGAAGAATCAAGTGGGAAATGAAGAAGGATAAGCTCAAGAGGAAGAAGCAAGACCTCTTTCATCATTTGAGCAGATGGTTATTAGCAAGTTACAGGCCTTAGAAGCAAAGTGTCAACAAGACTATGAAGACTTGAAAGGTTGTCTTGAAATTATTTCCAATCATCTTGATCTGCTTGGTGCTACTAATCTGGGAAATTGATTAAGCCACCTAAGAATCCAAGCCTTACATAATTTTTCTTTAGTCTATTTTCTACTGCCTTGTTTTGTTTGTTTGTGTTGTCTCAATCTTAATTCTGCTATCATTTTGCTTGTTGGTAATGTGTAATGTGCAATTCCTGTTCTATCATGTAATATGTTCTACGTATGAATGATATCTTAGTTTACATGATCTAATTTTGAACTTATTGGTTTAGTCTTTATTATTCAACTGATTTTGGTTATACAATGCCAAAAACGGTAGAAAAATAAAGCTATATTAATCTTTGTAGTTTGATCGGGTTAATCTCTAATCATGATGTCTAACCTATATGTTTCAAGTTTTTATCTAGAAACAAGTCCAACAATATCTACAAAGTTTTGATTTTGTTTGTCTTTAGCAAAACCAAGAAGGGGGAAATTGTTAGAGTATGGATCATCTCCTTAGCTTAGTAATTAGTTTTGATTTTGCTATTTTGAACACCAAACAAATTTCAAAGGTGTGACTTTGTATTGATTTTTTAGTATAGGCATGCATGAATGATTTTATCCAATTCAAGATTTTTGAATGATTAATAATCTAGTTTAAAGTCAGTTTTATAATTAGAAGCAAGTTCTATATCGAAATAATCGATTATAACTTTTAGTAATTTGTTATTTGATCAAGAACTTCAACTGAGATTGAACAAAATGCTAAGTTTTGAAAATTTCATCGTGATAACTAATTTTAGCATTTTCCTAATCGATTATTAAACAGTTCATTTTTCATTTTGGCTTAAAATCATGCTTCTTTATTTTAATAGGTTATGAATCTTCGTAACAAATTACAACAGTTATAAAATTGAACAAGAACATAACAAAGGAACAAAATAATCTATTACTGGCTTCTAATAATCAATTACATACTTCTTTTTTGTTATCCCAGTAGTTATTTGGAACACTTTAATGGATTACCTTGTTTTTTAATCGATTAAACTCATTAAAATCAAATTTCTTTAAATAGCTGATTGTTCATTCTTGTTAGAGAATGGATAAAAAATACTTAGAAAATTCTTGGAAACATTTTTTTATTCTCTGAACAAGTCCTTGGGCCAAGATAACATCTTTCTTTACAAGATTATGCTTTTTGAATCTTGAACGTGGAATATTTGAAAAAAAAGCAACAATGTGATTTATCTGCACGAATAAGGTGTAATTTAATTCATTCTTTCATTTTGTTTTTTATTAGAAGTGCATAGAGTTTGCATGTTTGGGTTTTGATCATAGAGTTTGGTCATAAGTTAGCCTATCTTTCCTTGTAAGGTTCAAGGAAAGTATATAGAATTTTTGTGTGTGCATAATGTTTGTAACTCACAAAGATTTAGTGGAAGATTTATCTAGAATGAATAAATAAGAACTGGATGTAGCTCATTTATGCCAAACTAGTATAATCTATTATGCATTTTTCTTTCTTTTATCATCTTGACAATTTTATTGATTATTTCATTTGAAATTTTAGTGAATTTTGGATTGAATGGGAAAGTTTTTTATTGTAAAAAGAAAAAGTTTTTTTTAGGAAATCTGTCAGACCTCCGCTATATTTCCTTTATTGTTTCACTTGTCCTCAATATTTCCTTTATTGTTTCACTTGGAACTAATAGAGCACACTTTTTTTAATTTGTGCTAACTTCTATATGGTCTAGCAAGAACTATGCTAGGGTTTCCTACAAGCTACAACGCTCCTTGGTGACATCCAAGGCCATTTTTACTACTTTATGGGGTTGGTAGCAAGTCATCAGAATCAATGGAAAACATATTCATTCATGTAGTTTGGTGAAATTTGACATATTTGGAAGGCTAGGAATGCAATGATTTTCAAGGCAAAAGCAACAAACATTCAAGATATTGTACAGGTAACGCAGCTTAGCGCATGGAAATTGTGTCACAATTAAACTTGCATCCTACTCTTTTGCAGAATAGTTGATAACGCAGCTTAGCGCATGGAAATTGTGTCACAATTAAACTTGCATCCTACTCTTTTGCAGAATAGTTGATAACGCAGCTTAGCGCATGGAAATTGTGTTCACAATTAAACTTGCATCCTACTCTTTTGTAGAATAGTTGATGAATCTTGTTTTCATGTTGATGGACTGTGACTTTCTTTACTTTCATAGGTTTCATGAGTGCAATTTTGTAACTTGTAAGAAACCTTTTACTTTCTATTATTATTAATATATTTATTGGTTTATAAAAAAAAACTAATCATTAATATCTTAAAGATGATATATTTTAGAAAAGACAAATGCGAGAATTTAAGAAATATAATTAATTATGTTCTAATATTTTTTTAAATAATAAAATAAAATCTTTGTTTAGTTCAATTATAAAATATCCAAACAATAAAATGGAAAAAATACTTATGTATTGTCAGTGAAAAAAGTTTTATATTAACATTTAATTACAACTTTATGTATGGTAAATTTGTTAACTTTATCGATCAATACTTTAAAAGTATAAATGAAATATTGAGATTCAACGTGGTGTAAAATTTTTTTATTTTTTTTTGTGATTTCATTTCATTATATTTTGATTCACCCTATTCCATTTTGTTTCATATCCTTTAAACATAGTTTTAACAAAGAAAGAAAAAAGTAGCCAGATTTCAACCAATACCAACCTTGATTAAAATATGAATGCATGTTAATCTACATAGGATACTAATTTTTAGAGTAACAAAATGCTAGGCTCCTTATTCCCTATGCATAAAGCCATCCAAGAGCTGCTTCCCGTTTTCAAACCCTGCAAATGGTCAAATTACCGTATTTTGAGTGCCGAATATTATTTTCTCTTCACATTTTGATAAAACCAATAAGAATTCATCTATTTTTCAAAATTGAAATAAAAGATTCTTCACAGATATATTTGGTTACAAAGGAATGAATGAATATAAAAATACACTCTTTAACGTACTTTTAAAATATATATAATTTTTAATGAGTTAAAATGTAAAAGGAATGAACGAATATACCAACAACATAAATGTTAAAAATATATTCTCTAACATATTATTTTAAGTTTATATTTTTTAAAGATTATAAAAGGAATAAATGAGTATAAGAAAAGTGATAAAAATTAATACGTTGGTTAACATACTCATTCAAATAATTAATTAAAGTATATTGAAGATTATAAAATCGAAAGAGATAACTATGAAACATAATATAGGACCATCAAAATTTTGTTATTTACAAAGTCAGCTCGCATGTTCAGTTTTGGACAAGACAGACTTATAGTTTAATATTATTTAATATAAGATAACATAATATAAGACGATCAAAATTTTAGTTTAAAAAATAATATTTTTAAATTTAATTATTTTAGTCAAAATATTATAAAATATTTATATAATTTAAAATATATTCATATATAGTTTTTTTTATAATTACAGTATCGTTGTTAATTTTTTATATAATTTAATTTTCGAAACATCAAAAATAAATATTTTTCTAGTAATGTTTGTTTTAAGTGTTTTATATTTTTATTTTTATAAAAAACAGAAAATATCAGTAAAAATATGTTTTATTATAATTTAGAAAATATTTTTTAAAAAATATTTTTAAAAAACAACTAAAAACACAAAACAGTTGTTTTAATATTTTCAAGAAATAAACCTGTATAAAAACTTAATAATAATATTTTAATATATAAAAAATAGTATATAAATATATTTTAAATTATATATAAATATTTTATAATATTTTCACTAAAATTTGATTAAACTTTATGATATTATGTTTTAAAAAATAGAAAATATTAAATAAAAAACATGTTTTTTAAAGATTAAAAACTTAAAAATAAAAACTATTTTCTAAAAATAAAAATAAAACAAAAAACATTTTCTTAAACTAAACTCAGTACGCTACTTTCATTTCTACCCTCCCATTTTGCTTTTATATGCAAACTCTTCTTTTTCACAAGTTGTTAAAATATTCCCAAAATTAACAATGTATGTTGTAATTAAAAGATGTGAGTACAAAACTAAAGTCGTCTTCATAATACAATTTTGTGTATGTTGTAATTGTTCACTAAAATGGTATTTAGGTCAAAGGTGCAGGTACCGAGTGTTCTTGAATCTTGAGTAACAATTAACAAATGTCAAATGTCACATGTCACGATAAGGATCTGTAATACTTTAGCACTTATCAATCATCATAGTCATATGCAACATCTATTGTTATTTTTGACAACTTAATTTTTTATATTTTAAAAATAATTTTAAATGGTTAAATTCTAATAAGAAATTCAACGTCTGAAAGTCTCATTTTTAATTATTAACACATATAAAAATATTCAAGTTTATTAAAAGCTCAACAATCATATCAAGGAAATTAGAGGTAGAGAAGAGCAGTGAAGTTGAAAGTTAAAATTAAAAATAACTTTTAGTCTCTTTTTAATCCCTTAAATTGAAATATTGAAAACAGTATTTCATGAAGAATTAAAAAATTAAATTTTTAATTCAGAAACCAAATCTAGAAATATCTTAAAGTTAAAAGACTACAAACTAAGGATGAAAATGAGTGGAACAAAGGGAGGATAACCCTCCGAATCTCCCATTAGAAGGGTAGAATACCTTTATGTTTGAATATAAAATAAGTTGATATAAAATTTTAATTGTCATTATTTTTATAAGATATTTTTAATTTGAGTATATTTGTAGGTAATTCATTGTATCACTTTTTATAATAATAATTTATTTATTTATTATTAAATAAATTATAAATTAATATCTTTTTAGTACCTGACAAAATTGTCGATTTTTATTTTAGTATTTAAATTTTAATTTTTAATTTTAGTATCTAACATTATTTAATGTTTCAATTTTAAATTTGTCATTAAATATTTTTTTATTAATAGATGACATGACTTACAAAAGTGTAACATCATCTAGTTCATGTTATTTAAATTTGTCGAATTATTTTCATTGTATGTACATTTTTCAAGAATAAAAATTTTTCAAGTATTAAAATCCAAATATTAATAAACATTAGGTACTAAAACCATAATAATTTTATTTATAGGTATCAAAATATTATTTAACACTAGAAAAATATTCATTATCATTATCATTTATCACACATTCTTTGTCATGTGATATGTGCATCTCAATTGATCTCCTTATGTTACTGTTGAATACAATATCAACAAAGGGATCATTAGAGACTTTTAATAATATATGATAAGTTTAGAGTTATATATTTAACTAAAAATTTTAATTTTTAAGCTTTAATTTATAATTTCTTGTTATTTATTATTTTTATATACTTCTTAAATTAAAATATAATTAATAACTTAATATATAATTTATTTAATAATACATAAGTAAATTTAAATAGTAAAAAACAATATAATGTACCCATGGATAAACTCAAACTAAAAAATACTCGATAGAGATGAATATTAGAATTTCATATCCGTTCTTTTTTATATTGTATCTGTGCTTTTAAGGGGACGAAAATGGTCAAACTTATACCTGTCTCATCCCACTACTATCCCTACCAATCACAACCCAATACGGTGAATGCGAGTTTTTCCCGTCAAAATCAAGATGGATATCAGTATTTATTCACGGACGAATGTGATTATCATCCCTACTAAAAATATATTTAAATCTTGTAAAAAAAGAACAGCTATATTTTTTTGTCATTCAATAATATATAAATGATTTAATTATTCAATAGTCATAGGACCTCTTGAAAAAGTTATCCATTTAAATTTATAATTTACTCTTTTGTTTGATATATTTTGTAGGGAAGAAAAGTCATAATAAGCGGTCAGCATTTGATTTTTGAACAAATAACACCTTGACATGTAGGGAAATAGTAAGTAGAGAAAAGCAAAACGGAACATAATATATAAATGATGTAAAAAAGGGTTGATTGAAAGACTTACTGCTGGAATTCAACGTTAATGAAGGACGCAGAAGAATTCGCGATGGTCCGGAACGCAACGGTGGAGAGGACCATGGAAGTTCCCCCTAGGGAAGGCCTAGAAACCGATGATTGGGCTCGATCAACAATCTTGATCTGGATGGTCTGGCCAGGAATGCAAGTCCTGGGAACCGCAGCGCTGATGCACCGTACCAGATACTGCCTCCCACAGGCGGCACCATTGTCCCATATACCCTCTCCCGCAGCACCAAACAAATTACTCGACGGGAACTGTGATGCGTCTCTTCCGAAACATGTTGAGGCTGTGCCATCATCACAATTCACAACATATTATTTTCCGCACTTTAATTTATTTAATTTACATTTTAGGCACCATATATATATATATATATATATATATATATAAATATAAATATTTGTTTTATGTACTTACGCAAAAAGGGAGGGCCATATTGGGCAGCAGTGCCCACGTCAGCTAGAGAGTAGTGGATGAACAGTGTTGAGAGAAGGAGACACCACAGGATTTGGCCATGGAAGAAATTGAAAACATGAACCTTAAGCATTTCTGCAAAGTAGTGCATATATTAAGAAATCCAATTCCACAAACTTATTAAAATTATTATTAGACCTACAAAGTCAGCGCCCAAAACTATGATCCGTGCGCCACCCACTCATCATCTTTTAGGGAATCACATGCCTTATATACTTCTTTTTTCCCTCTCCACAAAATTTTTGGATTTTTTATTTATAAATTAACAATCCACCATATGTCTCGCATTTATATCAACTCACACCTTCGATTCACACAGTTCAACATATCTATTACACAGCTTTTAAATATCCTTAATTAAAGCAAGATTGTAGTAGAAAATAGTTACGAGATTAAACAGACTACTATAAGGTATCTCTATTCTCTAATGGAGATTTGTTTAGCTTGTTTTTTTAAATTACTTTTTTTGGTTCTATAGTATTTTATTTTTATTCCTATAGTGTCATATTATTTCTAAAAATTCATTTACAATTTTACTCTAATGCTAAGAAATTAGAAAAAAACTTAAACTTTATATTTTCAATATAAATTAATTATGATTGATTAAAAAATATATTTTAATATTAAGAAATAGTTTTTTATATGAGAAACACTTAAACTAACTCCTTAAAAATATAATAATCCTTTTTCTTTATCTTGATAAATTAGCTAATTAGATAATAAATAGGTAACTATTAAAAATCATTACTCATGCTTATAATTTTTTAATTAAATGTTTATAATATACTACTCACATGAAACAATTTTAATTATAATTATTTAGTGTGTTTTATAATATACTCCTCACATAGTTCTCATATATGATACATAAACAGTTTTTATTTTATCTAATTTAAGAAATTCTTTTCTCGAGTAATGTACACCTAAAAAATTTTCTTATTTAAGGTAAGTAGGTGTCATATTTTGTTGGAATTTTGAGTATTATAATAGACAAATTAATTTGTAACATATGGATTTAAAAGCACATTAAAATGTTTATAGTCGTTGGTAAGTTTTATTACATATTAAATTTAGTTTTTATTACGTATTAAATATAATTAATTTGTAATTAAACAATTAATTATATTTAATCATTTTTTATTATAATTTATATTTGCAACAATTCTATTCATTATGAGGTGCAAATTCAAAACATTATATATAGGGTCTCTGGTTTCATGGTTTAAAACACTTCTAAGCTCTTTTCTCTTCGCTTTTCTTTGGTTTTTCCACTAGTTATCAGGTTTATCTTGCTAGTTTTGTAGCCTCAGCTTGCCTGAAATATTCTTGTTGTATCTAGAGACTTGCAGAATTATTTACATAAGTCTTTTAGGACAGTACTTAGCATGTCTAATAAAGATAATTTCTACACCTTTACATTGGAGTTACTAACAATCTAAAAGACTTATTACTGACTAATTCGAATCTATTGTTGCCCACCAAACCATCAATCATGCATATGAGGTCCAACACACCTTTTCCAGATGTCTCCAAAATTGAGGTTTTTGCTGGGTATAATTTTCGACACTGGCAGGAACACATCTATGTTGAATCATTGTCAAATGTCTACAAAAATTTATACTGGCAAGAGCAAGGTCAAATTATGATTGCTTCAAAAAGGTACGTTTATGAAATTATCACCATAATAATTCTCATACCCCATGTGCAGCTTTAAACCTCCCCTTTAATTAAAAAATAATTATTTTTGTGAAGAGCCAAAAATACTTATGAGAAATGACAATCCTCCTAAGTTTAAGGTTAACTTGGCTGAAAGAGATGATAGTTTTGTTGCGGTAATTCCTCTAATAAATATTAATGACCAATGTGAGTAAATGAGTAGTATAATTTAGGACTACCAAGCACATACATGCTAATAATATAAATGCATTTTCCTCCTATACTTTTGTAGGAGATGGAAAAGAACAAGTTTTCCTTGGTGATTATGGATCTACTCCAGTTTTGGGAAAGAAAAAACTCTTTTAAAACTCACATCTAGAAAAACATTAGCTCTAGGTGATGTGCTACATGTGTTTACCATCAGAGCAAAATTTAGTCTCTGTGGCATGGTTGGAAAAAACTAGGGTAAAACTGACTTTTGAGTCTGATAAGATTGTCATGACTAAAAACAATGTGTTTGTGGGAAAGCGTTATTGTGATCAGGATCTATTTGTACTTAATATTTTTTAAGTGATTAACAACAAAAATACATTTTCTTCTTCTGCTTAGATGATTGATTCATATGATATGTGACATGCTAGATTAAGACATGTTAATTCTTCATATATTATTAAATTATATCAACTAGGTCTAATCAACTTGCATGATAAATAAAGTAGAAAATGTGAAATATCTTAAAGTATGGGGGTGCCTACCTAAGGTTATGTTACCTAATCCTAAAAGAAAGAAAATATGACCTAATGTGATTTTTACACATTAGTAATGTACTTGATTAAGAGTATATCTTAAAGTATTTTTATTGGTTATGTTGAGCATAGTGCAGTCTATATGTTTCCTGTTATTAAGAATAATGTACTTGTTAATGGCTTTTGTTCTAGCGATGCTAATAGATGTGTGTACACCAAACTTGTGAACGGTGAATATATGTTTGTATGTGGATGACATGTTAATCTTTGGTACATGTAAAGATATAGTTTTTGAAACTAAATCTTTCTTAGCATCCAAAGTTGATATAAAAGACATGAGTTAGGCAAGTATAATTTTAGAAGTTAAAGTTATGAGGAAAGGAAATAGTATAATTTTATCCCAAGAACATTATATGGAGAAACTTCTTAGAAATTTTTACTATTATGATTATAAATCTGTGAGTACCCCTTATAAAACTAACACTCAACTAATGAAAAAAAGAACCAATTTCTCAAACTCAATATGCCTAGATTATTGGGAGCTTATTGCACTTAATAAATTTTTCAAGACCGTATATGGCCTATGCAGTGGATAGATTGAGTAGATACACTCATAATCCTAATAAAGATAATTGGGAAGTACTTGTTAGACTCATGAAGTATTTGAGAGGTAGCATAGAATATAGAATTAAAGATAGTGAATTTCCCTCTGTACTAGAAGGATACAATGATGCTAACTGGATCTTTGATTCACATGAGACAAAATTCACTAGTGGCTATGCAATTACATGGAGATCAGCCAAATAAACTATTATAGCTAGATTAAAAATGATATATGAGTTTGTTGCTCTAGAAATGGCTGGCATTGATGTTGAGTGGTTGAAAAACTTCTTAACTAACACTCCCTTAGGAAAGAAACCAACATCATCAATGTCTATGTACTGTGATTCACAGTCAGCAATAGTTGTAGCAAAAAATAAAGAATAAACATATACAATTGGAACATAATGTAATAAAGCACCTACTAAAGGATGAAATAATTTCCATAGACTTTGTGAAGTCAAAAGGAAATTAGAAGATCCTCTGACGAAACCTCTAGGAAGAAAAATGATATTAAAAATATTGAGGGGAATGAAACTTAAGTCACTTGAAAATAGACAATGATACTAACTCAACCTTTGTGATTAGAGATCCCATAAAAAAGGTTCATATGGGTACGAACAAGTCATTTGTCAATTTTACTAGCACTAAAATTGATATCAATCAATTTCTTCTTTAGTCCCTTCCTATGATGTGAGAAAGTGTTAGATGTTGCATTAACGAAAGATTAAATTTTATAGTTAATCTTTATGAGAAAGGTTAGCATTTTATAAAGTTTTTAACGAATTTCATGTCTCTTATAAATGTTGTATGATAGCATACACTTGATGAAATCCTATATGAGTGTCAAGTGAGGCTGCTTGCATGAGATCTTAGCAAATCTCTACAACACTCATGAATACCGGGCAGACGCATGGCCTAAACGCGCAACACAACAAAAACAACAAAAGATTGTAGGGATGTATTGTGATTAGTAGACAACTATCATACATCACATGTTTTTGGTTCATATAGCATCGCTACACCAACTGCACTATGTGATAAGTACTACTAGTATAAGTCTGGTTCATAATAGCATAATTACATCAGGTTTGATGTAATACATCTCATTTGAGAACCTAGCTAGAAATTCGTTATTTTCAAAATTTTTATTAACCTTTGTAATATGTGGGAGATTGTTGAAAATTTGAATATTACAATAGGCAAATTAATTTGTAATGTATGGCTTTAAAAGCATATTAAAACTTTTATAGTCATTTGTCAGTTTTATTACGTAATGAATGAGTATCTGGTTTCACGGCTAAAAACACTTATGGGCTCATTTCTCTCCACTTTTCTTTGGCTTTCCCTTGGTTCTTAGGTTTATCTTGCTAGTTTTGCAGCACTAGGTGTTCTTGTTGTATCATGGGAGACATACGAGATTACTTGGATAAATCTTTTAGGATAGTGTCCAGCATGCATCGGGAAGATAATTTCTACATGTTTGCATGAAGTTACCAACATACCTGACATGATTTTTACTTAAAAAAGTTAAGTAACAACTGCTTATTTAAACAACTATTACTTATTTTTATTTTCATGCTATTTGTCTCTAATGGTTTTTACGAAATAAACATCAATTCCTTATTAAAAAAAGTTATTTAAACCAAATCAATAAAAATGTTCTTATAAAACATAAGTAATCGTCAGTTTTTTTATAAGATATTTTACAATTTATATGCAACGTTAATTTTTATTTTTTTTATTTGTCCATTATAAAAATTGTGAATATTTACGTTTTTTAAAAAGATTCGAGAAGTCCTCTATAAATATCTTCTCTCCTATCTCTTAAACTCTTAAATATTGTAAATTGTGTCATTTATCAATTTATAAAATATTAAGTGAGGATAAAATTAGTAATTAATATTATTTTTTTAAAACCCAATAAAATTAATTAATATAATTACTTTTATTGGTATGGGTAATTTAGGTTAAAGTGTGTTATCAATGAAATAAGTAATTAATAAAATATAATAAGAGTATGGCCTATCATTTTAATTTACTAAAGATATTTTCCAACTGATAATTACATGTTAATTTCTTTTAAAATGTAAAAATTAGGGGAATAAATTCCTCTATTTAAAAAAATGCACACACAATTATAAATCAAACCTGTCCAAAATCAAATTCATATTTAACAATGAAAAAGTAAGGTAGACATGGCTTATGTTTTAAACTAGCTAAAAAGCTAGCCAGAAGTTTCAGTAAGTTGATTTTTGTAGCAAGATTTATTAAATCAATTTGGCTATAAAACTAGGTAAGAAAAATAATATTTTTATAAAACTTGACTAGTTTATTAAATAAAAATGTGTTAGATAAAATATAGTTTGTTGAAGTAGAATGACAAAACCAATAAAATATAAAAAATTCTTACCTTATATAAAAATATTAAAAAGAGAATCTAATAAATATCGAAGGAAAAAAAAATATAAAGAGTTAAAAGCTAGCAGTGTCATTTCAAAAAAGGCTAAACCTACTCATTCAAATCAATTATTTGTCAAACAAGTTTTTCAATCAGTAAAACAAGAAAAAACAACTAGCTAAAATGTGTTGCAAAATATATACTTTTAGTAGAGTTTAATCAAAATTTCAATTTTATTCTTTTATTAATTATTATTATCTTTATTCAACTTCTCCAATGAATTATTATATCTAATAAAAAAAATTATTCAATATTATATGTATATTGTTTAATTTGACTATTTAATTTGACCATATATTATATTTAATAAATATATTAGGTAATAATTTTTAACTATATGAATTGTTTATATTTAAAAAATATTATATTTATATTGTTTGAGTTGAGTATATAATTTGACCACATACTATACTTGATAAATATAGTATTTAATAAATTTGTAACTGTAAAAGTATTTCATTTTAATATATATTATATTAATGAAAATTAAATAAATAATATTTATTTTATTTTTAATAGAAATTTTTAATATACTTTCTCATATTTTGAATTTAAAAAAAAAACTAACTTACACTTATTAAAAAAAATTAATTAGCATAATTTTATTAGAGTTTAATTAATATTCTTTTATATTGTCAATACATACTAATTAATATTGTTTTACA
Organism: Psophocarpus tetragonolobus; assembly: GCA_037954015.1. NCBI lineage: Eukaryota > Viridiplantae > Streptophyta > Magnoliopsida > Fabales > Fabaceae > Psophocarpus > Psophocarpus tetragonolobus. The sequence goes on along the minus strand of CM075688.1, from coordinate 18,680,591 downwards.
TTTTTAGTGCATACTCATTTTATTATACTAATATCATTTAAAAGCGTACACTAATTAAAAAAAATAGTATAATTTCATTATATTGATCTCATTTAAAAACTAAACTTTATTACTAAACTATACTCATTTAGAATTTCATATAAAATAGTTAAAAGAGTGATTAAAAATAAAACAAGATAAATGAAAAATATATTGAACATAATCTCACTAAATATTTAAAAAAATATTGCTTATATTTGAGATTTACATATTTTTTCTGTTTACGATCAATATCACACACAATATTAGTTTAGTATTTATTAAATTTAATTTATATTTATTAAACATGTGACTTTTCATATGAATCTATGAATTTTAAAAATATATTACTAGATAAAAAGTAATTTTCAATCTCTCACTCTCATATAAATTTCTCTTTCTTTCTATAGAGAGAGAAAAATTGACATTTAATCACAATTAAGTTAGTTGATTTTACGAGTCATAAATAAAAGAAGGCAGAAAATTATTTGAGTAGATGTGTACAATTTGATCTCAATTATTAATTTTTATTTTAATGATCGAAATTTGTTCCTCTTACTTTTTTTTATAAAATATTTTACTCTCATGTCTATCTATCTCTCTTTATGAAAGTGTCTAAAACTCTTTTATAATTAGTTATAATTTATTAAAATATATATGATGGTTTTGAGTTTTGAATTAGACGGTTCATAGTTCGATAATTCCTAAAACATTAAAAGTGAATGTGATCGATAACGTGATTTAATATTATTTTTATTAAATTAATCTTACATGATTAAAATTTTTTAACAAATCGTGAAAGCCTAATGTTATAATTTAAAAATAAAATATAAAGTATAAAAAATTAATAAAATAGAAAAAATAAAAAGTAATTAAATTTAAACATGTTTTATACTTATATGCATGCCCCTTTAGCACCATTTTTTAACATACTTTATATGTTTTGTAAATTTGCTGGCGCTGTGTTCTCAAGGCATTAGTGTTGTTGTGATGGTCATTTGTTGGCAGGTTTTGCCTTTTGTAAAGCTTTATGTTTTACCTCATTAATATACAGCTTTAATTTTCAAAAAAAGAAAAAGAAAAAGAAAACTAGTTATTCATGTATGAAATGATGTACGGAGGGAAGAAAAGATTAAGGTTGACATGTAATTTTCCGGCAGGTATTTATTTAATTATTGGACGGCCTGTAACGTGGTCTACCTATTTTGTTGGTGGTGGAAGATTCTAATATTTGCCGACTGGGTTCTTTAATTTCATTCTCAGAGACACTCGTGATTGTAAGTTGTGAAGCCATTTATTTCTGGTCACTTTGTTACCTTCCAATTTTTTAAATCATTCCCTTTCAATTCTTTACATTTGTTGACAAATATATGTTCAGACAGACAGAGTCTAAAATTATGGGTCTGAGATTCCGGCCAGCGTTGGTGGTTAGGAGTTGAGACGTGACGTTTCCATTAAGGATAAATAAGCAAAGAAAAATTAATATCTTATCCTTTTCCTGTTGAGGAGCGATTGTTTACTGAAGAAATATTCTCATATACAGTGAAAATTTAGAGTTTATTTATTTTAGAAAATATTAGTATTTTGCAATACATATTCATATAGATGGTAAGAGAAAAAGCACTGGGAAAGAAGATGGGGAGAGAGATAAGGGGTGTGGGCGTACCTGATGGCTGATGGCTGATGGCTGATGGCTGATGGCTGATGGCTGATGGCTGATGGCTATGGCGTGTTCAATTGTGGGGAATAAAACTCCAGCAACAATATTCAGCTGTTAAATAATCGACAAAGAAGATCAGTATGGTAAAGCAATGTAACCTACTGTATATATTTATGACCATTAAATAATATTCTTAAATGCTAATTAAAGAAGCTGGTAATTTATATTGCAACGCCTAGAATTGTGTTCTTATTCAATCTGATTGGAATTAAATGCCAGAGAAAAGTTATTTCCTCGTATGTTATTTTCTATTTTTTGGAATTTAAGGTGACAGTTTTGTTTGAAAAAATGTTTTTCATTTTTTTTTATTTTCTGAAAACTGTTTTTATTTTTAAATTTTTAATATTCAGAAAATTTATTTGTTTTTATTTTATATTTTCATTTTCAAAAAATAATATTATTAAATTTAATCAATTTTAACAAAAATATTATAAATTATTTATATATATAGTTTAAAATACATTTATATATATATATATATATATATATATTACTTTTTATATAATTACAATATTGTTATTAAATTTTACATATTATTAACTTTTGAAACACTGAAAATATTTTTTTTTTAGATCCAATCAGTGTTTGTATAGGAAACACATAGTTTGGATGAAATTTTAATAGTTGATGAGATGATCAATGATGTGAGGAAAAAGAAAAAAGATTTGATTTATTTGAAGATGGACTTTGAAAAAGCATATGACTTAATTAACTAGAAGTACTTATGACATGTTATGGATTTGATGGGGTTCAAGGCGAAATGAAATTGTGGATTCAAGAGTGTGTGAGTTCGGAAAGAATATTTATTTTATTAAATGACAACCGTACAAAAGAGTTTAAGGTCGGTAAGGGCTTTAGATAAGGGGACCTATCATTTCCATTCCTATTTCTCATTGTAGTTGAGGGTTTAAGTCAACTGGTAAATTCGGCGGTAGATCGATACCTCTAGAAAGTGGTACACTATTGGGAGGGAGAGGATCTATGTCTTCTATCTACAATTTACATATTATACACTATTGTTAGCGATGATGGATGAGACATCACTTGCAGCAATGAAAGTGGTGTTGCTTAATTTTGAGTTAGTCTCAACGCCCAAGGTTAACTTTCACAAAAGTCAAGTTATCAGGGTGAATGTTCATGAGACAAGTCTGACATCAACCATATTAAACTACAAGGTGGGATGCATGCCATTCAAATACTTGGGCTTTCGAATTAGGGATAATCCTTCAAAATTGGAGATGTATGTGATGTGAATGCCGAAGACAATGACTTTTCATTTTTTGTAACGTTTCATTAATTTAGGAATTAATGTAACATGCAATTAATCATATGTGATAATTGCGTGATAATGGAGTATTTAAATTTTCTTTTGAGAGTTATGATTTTGAACAGTCATCTAGTTCTATAAATAGGGGTTGAATTGTACTCAAAGGACAACCATTGAATTAGTGAAATTATATTTGGGTTTTACCCTTTTGTGAGAGATGAATTTCTTTTTAGAACTTATCAAGGAATTTTTCCTTGTGGTGTTCTCCTAGACTTATCAAGGGTAAATCACCACCCTTGTGGCGTCATATGACTTATCTTCCATCCTTGGAAGTGACGTCATCTATCTTTTCGTTAAACCATTTTCATCCTTTCCATTTTCTTGTTTACCCAATTCTCATTGTTTTGTTAACTTATTACCTTCCAACCTAGATAGATCCGCAAAACGAATCCAACCCCTTTGGATTTATATCAGTATGAAAACCAATAATGGATATTGTCAAGAGGTGTTTGACAGGGTAGGAGAATAAGTATGTGCCAATGACAAAGAAAGTGATGCTCTTCAAAGTTGTATTGTCTACGCTACCAATCTACTCCTTTCATTCTTCAAAGCTTCTAACGGTATCATTTCTCAACTTCAATCTCTGTTTTGTAATTTCTTATGGTCAGGAACTGAAGCTGGTGGAAAGGTTAGGTGGGTGTCTTAAGAGAGAGTGTTTCAGTCAAATGAGGAAGGGGGCTTAAGGTTGAGAGATGTGAGGAGGTTTAATTTTGCTAGGAAAATGGAATTGGAGAATGAGGAGGGAACCAAATAACTTATGGATAAAAGTCTTGAAATCAAAATGAGTGTGTAGGTAGGTTTTGGGGGGGATGTTAGACACTATTCCCGATGGTGGAATGAGTTGAACTCTATTGAAGTGGAAGGGATGGGCTTACAAGTTTGTGGGTAAGAAATATTCATCATCAATTTAAGGATGCTGACTACACTAGCTTTTGGTGAGATAGGTGGTTAGGGGATCATAATCTATAGCATGACTTCAGTCATTTTTTTAGGTTAGCGTTGAACACAAATGGGTTGGTGAGAGATGTAGGCTGAAGAGGAAATTAGGTGGAAATGAACCTGGTGAAGGAGATTATTTGCTTTGGAGGCATAATTGTTAAAAGGACTAAGGAATAGAGTGGGTACAATTGTCTTATCAGATGGAAAAAAGATCAGTGGATTTGGGTAGTAACAAGATTAGGATCTACTCTGTCTTATTAGCACACAGGGTTTTGGCGGCAGACACACAACATAAGAAGCGTTAAATAATTCACAGTGTGCGTGATGGAGTTTTAGAAACAGGACCCCATATATTTTTCTTTTGTCCAGCAGCGGCTAGTGTTTAGGTGGAGTTATGTGTCTGGTGGGGCTCTCTACAATACAAGTCAAGCTTTGAAGTCATGACTTACAATTCATGGGATTGGTTAATGATAACAACGTAATACAGAGAGTTTGGTTGTATGTGTGATTTGTGAGTCTTTCACACCTTTGGAAGGCATGCAACTAGTATTTCATAGCAAGACTCCTAATATTCTTGTTGTCGTACTAGTTGCACAACAAAGTTTTTGGAAATGGAGTAAGGCAGCACCGAGAACTACACATAGTTTTAGAGAGTAAGTGATGAACCTGTCTTTTTGTGTATATTAACATGGAAGTATGTTTTCTTTACTCTTTTAATTGGCCCAATGTTTTTTATTTCTAATTTAGTTTTCAAACTTTGTATTACAACTGGTAGACATATCTTGTGTTTTTCATTATTCATTATTTATAATATATTGTTTGACTTATAAAAAAATTATATATTTCACAATTAATTAATTATATTTTTAATTTTTTTATTTTATTAAAACACAAGTTATTATCGGTTTAGTTCACTTATTTTTAATTTAAAACTACTTATATGTTAAAATAATAAAAAATATATTTAAAAAAAAAAGAATAAGTTGTTAGTTAAATTTTAATTTTTAGCTTAAAAATAATTTTAAGTTAATTGATTGATTAAAAAAAATTGATTATATAATGAAAAATATATTTATTAAGTAAAACAAATTGTTATAAAATATAAACTCTTTATAAATTAAATATTTTGTATGAATACTCTTTGATTCAGTATCTTAAAACAGAATTTAAAAATAAGTCTAAATAAACCGTACGTTAAAATTGTTAGCTTTCATATGGAGTTAAGCTATTGAGCATACGAAATTAATACGGCAAAGCATTATGAATTTATGTCTGGCATTTGCTTACAAGGGATTGTTGCTTCATCTTTTGACTGGAATCTTAGTAATTAACGTGCGCGCAACAAACCTTCTGCCGGAGAACAGGGTTTTTCTAATTCTCTACCCTTTTAATTTGCAAACAAATGGCGCCAAGGTTGAACCCATGGCCGTGCCAAAATGCTTTTATTTTTAACTAATTCATTTAATTTTCATTCACTTTGTATTTTTTAATAAGTCCAACATTTTCTTATTAGAATTAAGTGATACCACAACAAGAGATGCTCACTTAACATGAAACACATAATAGGACAATAAATAGGAATACCAACACGTCGGACAGAATCGGATTTGCACCATCTTCGTTTTCATAAATCCACGTTGATAGAGTACCATATTAAAAAAACATGTATGAAAGTTTAATATCTATCTTCATTTTTGTCCTGTATTTTTTGTGTTTTGTTGTACCTGTTAATAATTTATTATATTATTTTTTATATTTTAATTTACTTTTTATTGGACAATTTTTATTTACTTATGTATTATTAAATAAATTATATGTCAATTAAGTAACTATATTAAATTTAAAAAATATATAAAAATAATAAATAAAAAATAATTAAAAATAAAAGTTTAAAATTCAAAATTTTAAGTTAAATATATAATTTTAAATTTATTATATAATTACTATAATTTTAATGAAACAAGTCAGTCTTACCTATATGGGTCAGTCCACCTTAATTCACCTAAAATATGGACTAATCCAACTTAGCTTAATTTATTTCTACTATTAAATTTGCGACAGTTTCTTTTAGCACTCATTCATTTCCTATGCACACCTCCTCAATGTTTACAAATTTTGCAAAACCTCAAAACACCTTCACTCTATTTTACTTTAAGTTTTTTTATAGGGCATCACTCAGCTTCATGGTTGCACGTGCACCTCTACCTACCTCTTTGAAAGATTACATTGGTTTCTCCATTTCACATCCTTCCCTTTTTCGAATATATATTTTTTCACCTCTATTTTTAGGAACTTCCTCTGCCATATATATTCGAAGAGGGTGAGAGTGTTATTTCCAAGAGTTGGGTAGAGATGAGTGTGTAGTTGTGAAGTTAGGTGATGTTTTGCCAAGAAACTTAGGCTGAAAGAGGTTGAGGGTGTTTTGGTAAACATTGAGGGAATAAATGAGAGAGTGCTAAAAGAAACTGTGACCCATCACGAGTTAGTAGGTTATACATGTAAGCCCACTAACCCACCAAAAATTAAAAAATATTTTTTAAATTAACAAAAAATATTATTTAGAATAATAAATTTGACTATTTAGAAAAACGTTAAAATTTGAATAATCTATGATAGATTTTTTTTTAGATTTCATGAATTTGAAAATAAAAAAATTACTTAAATAATATTCTCCACTAAAAATCTAAATTTACATCATGTTAAATATCAGTTTAAAAATATAAGATATTAATTAATTGATACCAACACGCTATAAAATATATTTCCGTAGAATGCAAGTCAAATAAACAACATAATAATTTAAAATTTAAAAAAAAAATCATATTCACATAATAATGAACAATAAAATGTAGGTAGGTTGGTGGACCAATGTGGCCTACCAAGAGTTCAATCTAGGTGGGTCGGGTTGACTCGTTTTTCCATCTGATTAACTCATTTTGAAATCTTTTAGCCAAACCTATGGTGGGCTAGGCAGACCAACAGATCCTACCCCATTTTGTTGATTCTACCATATCTTTAAAATTAGAATAACATTCCTACGCGGTCATAAAGAATAATACCTGTTAGAATAAAAATGAATAAAAATGAATTTATAGTAACTAGGGAAAAATGAGACGTTTTGTGTCTCACTGTTAGTAAAACTTTTAATTTTTTGGAGATAGTAATACTTTATGTATGTTGGTTATATATATTTTAAGAGTAATTCTTTATTTTATTTTTTAATTTTTAAATAAGTAGTTATTAAAAAAAATAAAGGGTAATTTAGAAATCTAATGTAGATACCAAGACCGTGAGTTTCCTTTCTATATGTTATAAAACAAAAGTGTCTAAGTAAAAATAACATCAAATAGAGTTATTTCCTTTATAATAACTAGGGAAAATGAGGCACTCTAGGTCTCACTATTAATAAAACTGTTAAATTTGTTTTTTTGATAGTAATACATTTATGTATGTTGGTTATATATGTTTTAAGAGTAATTTTTATTTTTATTTTTTTAATTTTGAAATAGGTAGTTATTAAAAAAATAAAGTGTAAATTTAAAAACCAAATGTAAACACCAAAAGGATGCTATGTTATATATTCCTTCAAATACAAAAATTATTGTGATCTCTACCAATAAAATGATCCACATTTGCCACTAATCAATGCATTATCCACATCTGACATACACATATGGATCCTAGATACAACAAAGAATGGATCCCAAAAAAATTTTTTATTCCACAAAATTTGTCTTCTATTTTTATTTATTTATTTAGAATTTGTTTGTGATAACAAAACTTACATTATTTGAATAATTAATTATATGTAAAATTTTTTATTATTATTATTATTATTATTATTATTATTGTCAAAATCAATTTTGTTTAGGTAAATTTTTTATAAAATTTATTATCAAATAATTAATATTATTTGGATATAACAAAAAAACTAAATTTTATACAGTAAAATATTATAAAATCATTTGAAAAGAAAATTTTATTAAATAATAATTATAATTTATAAATATTTAGCTTAACAACTAATTTTTTCCTAAGAAATATTTCAAATTTAAGATAGGATTCTTAAACACCACATTCACTTTATAAAAAGCTAAAATGTTGGTTTCCCAAACATGCTTTTCATCACTCTAATGCAATCTAATGTTAAAATACTCTATTGGTTTGTCATGTTATTATTAAAAATATATATAATGAAATTAAAAACATAAACAAGCATTTTAGTAAAATTCAAGGATAAGTTTGCTTTTGTGTGTGAGACATTGGTTGTTGATTATTGTTGTTTTGGACTTGCAATAGGGTTTAAAATGAGTTTTTAGTCCTATACAAGTGATTTGAAGGATTGAAAATTATTTTCATGTTGTTTGAATTCGTAACTATTATGTAGACGTGTACTACATATATGTGACAAATACCACATGGATGTGGACGACACATAGGATGAGAATATGCATAAAGGGTTCACTCACAGAACTTTGAAAAATACCATAAGGTTGTGAGAGATGCACTGAAGGATAAAATATGATTATGATAGTTTGTGATGTTATTATTTGTTATAGTTTATATTTTCGTTTAATGGTTTTATGAGTATTGATGTTTAATCCTTATTGGGTGTAGAATGAAATGATGTATTGGTGTTTAATTCTTATTATGGTTATGGGATGAATTTATGTATATTGATGTTTGATCCCTGTTATGAGTGTGGAATGAATTGATGTATACTGAAATGTGTCATTGATGTGTTATATGTTATGTTTTAATATCTATAATAATATGTTGGATGTGAGCTGTTACAGTGGGCTAATTGGTGTGGAATGAAATGATGTGTATTAAATTGTATGAGTGATGTTTTATATGTCATGTTTTGATAATTATAATAATATGTTGGATGTGAGTTATCATAGTAGGTAACTTAGCCTTGTTTGAGATGTATAATGTGCATTGAGTTGGAGATACTGTAAAAGTCTTTGTGATCCTAGTACTAGATCAATGGAATACCTAAGGGATATGCTCATATAGTAGTTGGGTGTCAGATGAATCAGGTAGATGTTAAGCACATGTTGGGTATCACATGAGTGTGGCATAGACTTAAGTTGTTTATCTAAAGGATCATATAGATGTTTGACAACAGTTGGAAGTCAGATAAGTTACCTCTATATTTGGCCCCAATGTGTTTTCTAGAAAGTATTGGGTCATATTAACATGTTATAATAATTGCTTATGTTCTCAGTGTGTTTGACTTTTTTCTCACTCTTATGGATTGATGTCAATGTTTTGTTTGTACTATAAGTATCTTTATATGATGATTGTACTTTGGTACATGAACAAATAACAGTGCAATAATAGGTTCTATAGATGAGCAGGAGACAAGATTGCAATTGTTAGATCATCGAATCCAGTTTCCATGCTTTTTGGTCATATATATATATGTATAGTTAGGGACCAACTATAAAAATTTATTTGTAGTAAATTTGGATGTACATAAAGTTTATGTTTTTGGACTTAGTCATGTTTAATTTATTAATATGTATTATTTACGAAAATTTGTGAGTGAGATATGCTTTAAGTAATATGAGTAAAACAAGTAGGATTGTTACACATACACCCCTTATTTTTTAATCATTACTTTAGTATTCCTAAAGGTGTCCATATAAGGTTTGAGAACAGTGTTCATGTAATGTTTTCAAACATACAAAAAAAGTTAGCTTAATATTTTTAGACTAGAAGGGGGATTAGTGTAGAAAAATAAAAAATGGTTGAGTTATATATAATATGATAAAAGTTTAGGGATATTATTGTAATTTACTCTAAAAAACTAACATTTATGTGTGTATATGTGTGTATACACACATATAAAAGAGAAATTTACTTACTTCAAGAATAAGTTTAAGGGAGTTACTCTTCATCTCACCATTTATTCTATTAATACATAATGGTAGTAATAAGTAACTAATCTTAACTATTAAATTTTAAAAAAACTAAATGGTTAAGATGAAATGTAAGTCTCTTATACTTACTTTTGTGGTGAATTATATATATATATATATATATATATATATATATAGTTTAAATGGTATGCTAAATAATTTTACACTAGCATCTAATGACAATCCTTAATTTACCGGTAAGTTTGTTGATTTTACCAATTAATACTTTAAAAATTATATAAATGAAGAGATATGATTGAACGTCAGTGTAAAAGTCTTTTACATTGTGAGTGTATACTAATTAAACTCATATATATACATATATGGGAAGGGATCCACTTACTCTAGGAATGACTAAAAGAGACTTACTATTTTCTATTCATTTTCTTAAAATCTAAGAGTTGTAATAAGTAACCAATATCAACCATTAGATTTCAAAAAAATGAATGGTGGAGATAAAAAGTAAGTCTCTTTATGTGTGTTTGTGTGTGTATATATATAATACACTTACTCCATAAGTAATTTTAAGAGGGTTACTCTCCATCATTACCATTTATTTTATTAAAATATAATATTATAATAAGTAACTAATCTTAATAATTAAATTTCAAGAAAATAAATGGTTAGGGTAAAAAGTAAATCTTTTATACTTAGTGTTTATTTGACAACAATTTTATAAAACTATTTTCAGTATTTAAAAACTAAATAAATCGTTTGGTTACTGTTTTCTTAAAATAGTTTTCGAAAACAGTTTTGGTTTTTTTGTTTTTAAAAACTAAAAAACAGGAACAACCGTAATTAATTTTGCTTTTCAGTTTTTGTTTTTATTTTTATTTTGAAAACTCAAAATACGATGAAAATATGTTGTTTTTTGTTTTTCATTAATAACATTTCGTAAATATGAACAAGTTTTTTTTTTTTTTTTTTACATTCAAAACAATTTTCAAATAACACTTACCAAATAAGTTTTTTTTCTCTTCTTCCAAAAAACAGTTTTTGAAAACTCTTTTTAAAAACTAAGAAATAAAACTAAACCAATCAAATTCTTACTCTTGTGGTGAGTGGATGTACAAACATATCATTAAATAAAAAATTCTCTAGGTTTTGGCTTGTCTTATCTATTTCTCCTTTGAGTCTAGTAGTGGAGAAAAGAAGAACCTAGGGATCAAGCTTTTTGGCTTCCTAATCCACTTTCACAATTGTTCAAAACTATCAAAACCCCAAAACCTTATAGAATATGAGAAATTGAAATTTCAAGGTTGACTCTCTCATAGATGTGATTTACCTACTAGAATTCAAGCTCAAGATGAGAAGAAATGGAGGAAAAATCACCCTTGCTTAAGTTTCCATGGGTGTAGCTCGTGAGCATGCAGGGAATAAGTGAAAAGAGGATTTGAAAAAGAAAAGAGAAGAGAATTTTGAGGGAAAAAAAAGGAAGGCTCATGTTGAAATAATGGGGAAAAAGAGGCATTATTAGTAATTTATGTTTTTGTCGACTAGACTCTCATTTCAATAAGTTTTTCTTTAGAACAAAAATTATATATTATTCACTCCTCCTAGTACTAAATTAACCCATTCATTTTTCATCATTCAAATTTCATTTGTCTAAATTCAAAGGGATCCATAAACAACTAATCACCTCAAAAGTACTTTTACTTAAATTTAATTTAATTTATTATTTTTTTTACATTTATAAAAGATTAATCAAAACAAATATGTGTATGTTAAACTTTGGGGAGTATAGTTGTAACTTTTTTATTATTATTATATATTTATATTCCACCCAAGAAATAAAATATAATAATACCTTTGAATTTTGAATAGAAATAATTGTACAACCTGTTCATGAACATATGAAATGAAAAGATATATTTACAAGATTAGCCTAACCTCGCAACAAATATTGGTATTTAAAAATTAATCTTCACGTCAAATAATACTCATCGTATTCCTATTAGCAAATGGAAACGAGACAACAGAAAGCAAAAAGAGTAAGGCAAAAACATCAGCACTTTCAAATTTCCAATAAGGCCAACAAGTAAAGTGAAGTACCGTGAAATATAATAACCAAAAAGGAACCAGGACTTAAAAAATAAAATGAAAAGTTGAATATAAGCACAACATTTATTAAACTTTTTTTAATATTCAGGCAAAAAAATAAAAAATAAACAATCCACAGGCTAACTTGTTGCTTGCACCTCAAAACATGTTTGGATGTTGCTCTCGACCCTTATAATTTTACTCAAACTTTTATGTTAAAAAAAAAAAAATCACATGCCTAATGCCGAATTTTCAATCGAACTTAAAAAACCCACACCTAATGGGCGGCTCTAGAAAGGTGTCACTACCTTTTCCCTTAAAATTTCTTATTATATTGTATATTTTAAAATTATTTAGATTAACTATATACATAATTATTATAATAACTATTATAGTGATGCGTAAAATATAATTGCTTAATGAACCTAAATCTGGATATTGTACTTAAGGAACTAGATCTAGTTTTCAAATAATTCAAATTAAGAGATAAAAGAACAGTCAAGAGAATTGATGATTTAATATGTGAATCGCAGTATGCAAACAAGAAGAGAATATAAGTTTTAAAATTCAGTGGATTGAGACCTAGGGTTGTGATTTTCACTATAATGTTCTTATCCCTTATTTATTAAGTAATTTCATTCTTTGTGATTCGTTGATCACCAATATCATGATTATTGTTGCGATGCGTTTTGTCATTAACACCACACTATAACCCTAACTTATTATTTATTTTGGTCATGCAACACTCTAAACTAGGATCGGTTTCCTTATTAATCAATTGGAGGTTTACCCAATAAATTTGGTCATTATATTTGAACAAGCTCAATCGACTCACATTTCAATCATTCAAAGATCAATGGTCTAGTCATGAATATTCAAACAATTAAGCTATTAACAAATAAAATAGTAAAACACTTAGACCGATTCTCTCTTTCGGTAGCAGACACTAGGATAGGCTAGGACCAAATGACGTAGAATAATAATGCAAAATATAAAGAGAAATCACAAAGAATTTACATCACAATCCTATAAAAAGAGGTTTTAGCCAGACATAAGTAATATAAAGTCAAACCACTTCAGTGTCAAAAAGAAAGAATTACTAATATGGAACACTATAATTGACTCAATCCAAAACTTCCTTTTCATTCCTCGCCTCTAAGTGCCAAATCTGACCCTTTGTACGATCGAAAGCAAGTCCCTTTTGTTTCTCATATTCTGATATTTATAGAAAGAGTTTGGGCTTTTTAGCATGAATGTGCTTATTTAAGCACTTTTCACACAATCTTGGTAAGCAGTGTCATGCTATTGGTAAGCATAGTCGAGCTCGAGAATTTCTAATTGCAACACGATTGTGCTGAACTAAGTATGATTGTGCTTCTTCTGGTTAACTTTTTGTGTTGCGTTGACCTAGCATGGTCTTGCCTAATTGAGCAAGACCGTGCTAACTTGGATATTTAATAATTGCTCTAAAAAAACTAGATTTTGCCCCTTTTTTCTTTCCATTTCTTAAGTATGTGTCTAAAGTGAGAATAAACACTAAAAAGTGAGTTTTGCCACTAAATATGTAGTTCTTTTCCTTACAAACATTTATTAAACATGATAAAAATAGGGTCAAAATTTGATTTATCAAACCTCCCCACACTTGGACATTACTTGCCCTCAAGTAATTATTATAGTTGAAAATAACATTTATAGGATCATTTTCAAAAAGGAGTCTTCTCATAGACACCAAATTAGACTTTGAGCCAAAAAATGAAATTAATTGCCAAGAGAAAGTACTCATCTCACCACACTCAAGTGTTTAAGGACAAGATAATTCCAGCATTCAAAGATTGATCTAAGCAAGGTTACTCAGGACAATTGTATATTAGTATATCAAATAAATTCACCTCAAAACAAGCAATTATGAGAACAAGGATGTAACAGGGCCAACACAATTGCGTCAAGTATTGAAAATAAAAAGAAAGAGAAAATGAAAAAGGCTAAAAAATATCAGAAAAAATTATAAGTTAATTTCTTAAGAACCATAAGATTTCCAAGAAATAACCTCCATATTTTTAGAACTTTTCAATGATCCTTGACTTGAATATATACTCTTTTTGCTCTCTCTTTTCTTTTTCTCTCATATATATATATATATATATATGTGTGTGTGTGAGAAAGAGAGAATGTATGTATGCATATATATATATATATATATATATATATATATATATATATATATATATATATTATTGAAAAAGACAGAGTTAAGTTTCTTCTTTTGTGAGGTAATCTTTAAATTCCTTTTCACTTTTGCCATTAATTTTCCTTTTTAGAGGTTGCTCCACGATGATGACAATGGGTCCCTCATTAAATAAATGTGAGAGAAAAGTGATAAATAAATACTTTCATAGGCTAAACTTGGACAACTAAGTGCACTTATGTTCAATTAGGTAGTGACTTGAAAGAAGACCTACAAAATACCCAAAATTTAGCAAGCAAAGAAGTGAATTCATAAGAAAGTAACTTAAACATAATAGTCAAGGTTACCAGGGTTAGACATTTACACTTAGAGGAAAAAATCAAGAGGTTGTATGTAATGTAACCTCACAGGCTCAATCCTCGTTATTGTTGTGGTTAGTATGGCAAAGAACTACACCTTAAGCTATGCTAATTACTCAACTCCTTTATAAGAAAACTCCTAATATATTTATAATTTTTTTATGTGATTCTAAAACAATGAGAATGTTCATTATCATCTAAATAAAGTGGAAGGACGATTTATGCATATTAATGTCCAGTGCAGGAAGATAAGATAGTTTACATAATATAATCCTTGGGTTTCCTCTATACACTTAAAAACTAGCCATGTCCCTAGTGCATGAAGAATATCATAATATTACTAACAAATTATGAATGAAAAGAAGAAAAAATGCACTAAAAATAAAATAAAATAAAGGATTGCAATGAAAAAAAAAAGAAATTAAAAAGAATCGAAAGAAAAGAAAAACCATAGAATGACAGGTTGCCTCCTGACAAACACTTGTTTAATGTGCTGAGCTTAACGAATAAGATGCAATTTTACAGTGGTGGCCTGTTTCTGAGCCTATAACTGTTTGCCTAATGCCTCTCTTGCTGGTGTGCCTTAAATGTGCCAATTTTTTTTTCTTTTTGTAATTCTAGAAGGTGCTCATTATGAGGTCAATCCCTTTGTGCCATGAATGGTACACCCAAGGTCTTCTTTATCTGTCATCACCATAGTTAATGCCTTACTTTTTCTATTCCTTGTGAGACTTATGGAATTGATAATTGATAAAAGAGGATTAGAAATATCAAAATTCAAGTTGGATAAAGGAGGTTTCATCTCCATAATGGGGGGGTCCCTCATTGGTTGTTTGATTTTTGGCTCACAACTCATATCCAACTCCTCAAACTTAATTAAGCCACCAATATCGTCATTCTTAGCCTATATGAAATTACTCGCAGCAAAGGGACAAACTTTTTCTTTTGATTGAATATTGCAAAAGTGGTTTTCTCTTCCCCCAAACTAAGGGTAAGTCTGTCTCGTCTCATTTCAATAACAATATCACAAGTGTTGAAGAAAAGGCGTCCCAGTATGATCAGAACATCCTTATTCTCTTGCATACCCATTACCACAAAATTAGTTGGAAAGATAAAATTACCCACTTTAACCAAAACATCCTTTATTATGCCTTTGGGATGGGCTAGAGATCTATCAGCAAGTTGTAGGGTCATGTTTGTGGGTTGAGGTTCCCTCATGCCTAATTTTTTTAAGATGGAATATGACATTAAATTTATGCTTGCCCCTAAATCACATAAGTATTTTTCAAAAAAAAAAAGGTTTCTATAATGCAAGGAATTGTAAAACTCTCAAGATCCTTCAATTTAGGGGCAATTTTTTTGAAATTACAACAAAACATTTCTCAGTAAGGATTATAGTTTCAAAATCATCAAATTTCCTCTTATTAGAGAGAATCTCTTTTAAGAATTTTTTATATTTTGGCGTTTGAGCTATGGCCTCTACAAAAGGAATGTTGATATGAAATTTCTTAAACATTTCTAAAAATTTAAGAAACTACTTATCCTGCTGCTGACTTTTAACCTTTGGAGGAATGGAACTCTTACCTGATGAGGTGTTTGCACCTCCTTAATTTTATCCTTTTCTACATTTTTATCCCCTTTAGTAGGGACCTCTCTAATAATGGTTGTGGAGTGCCTGTTAATTATGGTATTGGGTCCTCTAGTTTTGCTCCACTCCTTGTGGTAATAATTGTTTTTACCTCCTCCTTGGGGTTAGGTTTTGTTTGAGAGGGTAAAGCACCTTGTGCCCTTTGAGAGATGAGATTCAAAAAGGTGGTCATATATGTCTGTAATCCCTTCATTTTTTCATCATTATGGGTCATGTATTGCATCATAGTATCTTGTAATGTTGGTGTTTTCTCCTCTTGCCTTGGTCTTCAATCTTGAATATGAGGAGGCTTGTATATGTTTTGTCTGGGCAATTCTCTCTGGTCTTTCCATGCTAGATTGGGATTTTCTCTCCACCCCGTATTGTATGTTTTGAATAGGGATCATATTCTTGGCTTTTTCCTCCACCATAATTCACATCATCTATGGCAAGTATATAACCCATTTGGCAATCTTCATTTGTGTGGCCTATTTTTCTACAGTCTTCACAAGTAGGAGGAGGAGGATGAGATTGTAGCATTTGTGCTTGTGCTCTCATCAAGGTCTCTATTTGTTTTCTTAGAGCATCCAATTTTTTTATTTATCCCCAAGCTTGCTACTTCAACCTCTACCTGATGAACTCCAATTGGTCTCTTCAGAATTCTTCTATCAGTCGTTTTGTGGTAGTTGATGAGGCTAGGTCTGTGATTATTTCTCAAGCTGCAGTTAGTGATTTTTTCATTATGGTTCCTCCATTGGCAACATCGATACACGCTTTGTTTAAATTTGATAATCCACTGTAGAAAATCTGAATTATTCTTCCCAATGGCAACCCATGGTAATGATAACTACTTAAAATCTCTTGAAATTGATTCCAAGCTTCAGCAAGACATTCTTGTTCATACTGGATGAAATTTGCAATACCTCTCTTTAATTTATCATATTTGGTGGTAGAGAAATACTTCCTCAAGAATTTATGAGAGCATTCTTCCCAGGTGCGGATGCTATGCTCTGGCAATGACCCTAACCAATCCAAGCTCTCCCATTTAATTAGAATGAGAAAGCCTCAAATCTCACTGTGTCTTGGGTCACCCTTAGGTAGCGAACAATGTCGATTATCCTTAGGAAGCGCTTTTGGTGAGAAACTAGATCTTCTAATGGCAGATCATTAAACTGTTTATTCTCAATCATCTACAATAGTATTGGTTTCAGTTCAAATGTGTTCTACTCGAAGTTAGGGAGCAGGATATTACTAGTTATCCCCACCATAGGGGTGAAAATATCTTGCAAGGTTTGTTAAAAAATAACACCTTCTTCTCTCGCATGATCGTTCTCACATGTTGGCATGCTTCTTTGTCTAGATCTGTTCTTGCAAATAGTTCTTTCAATCTCAGGGTTATGCTCTAGTGCAAGCCTCTAAGATAGAGTGTGCATAAACTATTCACATAGAGAAAAATATTAAATCACAACAGCTCGACAAAATAAACAAAAGCAAAAATAGAAAAATAAAATATCAGCAAAAAAAAGGGAAAAATATTATTCAATTATTCTAAATTAATTTAGATGAGAACTGGACAAAATCTAGTCACAAGCACCCAGAAACTTGATGCGTAAAATATGACCACTTAAGGTCAAACATACCTTATGTAGTAGTTATAATGGATCTAAGTTCAAATATCATACCCAAAGAACTAGATCTAGTTCCCAAATAATTCAAATTAGGAGATAAGCATAGCTCTTGCATTCTTATTATCATGAAAGAGATCAGTAATAATTTGCCATGCATGTTCAGCTGTGTCATCGTCAATGAGAATAGAGGTGAGGATGTCAATTGAGACGTGACATAAATCCACTGCAAGACCATCGTATCAAGTAGTTTCCATTGAGGGAGATCACCGACTTTGGTCTTGGTAGCCACCTATTTCTGCTCTTCATCCATAGGTGGGATGATGTGTTCAAACACGTCGTGAACCCTTGCTTGAACTTTGAATAATGCTGCCCATGAATGGTATTATCTCGTTTCCATGTCCAAATGTGATGAGGATAAGAGTTTTCACATTGGTGACAAACAAAACAGGGTGAAATTTGGGACTTGCAGCCATGGTTGATAGCTGAAATCGAAAGAGGAGAATGACGAGATCAAGAATAAGTTATAGTTGCGGAAGCAAGAGACAAGAATGAGCTCTGACACATGAAAGAATATAATCTCGTCCCTTTTCATTCCTCATTTATCAATATATATACAAAATATATAGCCACTAATCAAACTACTAATTAGGCTAACATAGGATACTAATTATGCTAATGTAGGATACAATCTATGAGTATCAATTTACTAATAAATAGCTAAACTAAATTAGGAACTTTCTTAATACAAAATAAATAGAAATAAATACAAATTATTTCTATTTCTATCAATTTACTCCAAAAGTAAGTATAAGAGACTCATTATTAATCCCACTATTTTTTTTAAATCTAATGGCTAAGATTAATTTTTTAATACAACTATTGAGTTTCAAATAAAATAAATTATTAAAATGAAGAGTAAATTAGTTATACTTACTCTTAAAATATGTTAATTCTCATATATATATATATATATTATGTAATATTGTTCGGATGATGATGATTATAATTAAATGATGCTATAAAGTTATAAAATTAATTTAATGTCAAAGTCTACATGTGAGTAGAAGAGAGAAGAAGAAGTGATAGGTTCAAAAATCTATTTTCATAAAAAAATAATTGAATGAAGGTGCAAAATTTTTTACACTATTATATATTTAAAAAAGAAAGATGAAGATAAACATGAGACAAAATTTTAAAATTATCTTTTCTTATGTTTTCCTTCGAATTAAATTTTAAATTTTTCTCTCCAACCTCATTCTCTTCCATATAAGGTTAGTTTATCAGCCTTTAAATTTAAGTTGAAAGTAAAATTTTAGTTTTCAACTACAAAGTTTTACCATGTATTTAGATATATGAATAATTGAGTTAAAAACATTTAATATTCTCTTATAAATTATAATGTGAAAGTCTCGTCATGTGATTTTTTTCATAAGCTTGATCCGAACTTAATAAAACAAATTAAAAAACAAATTTTCAATATTTAAATAAATTAAAAAACTTATGAAGATGTCATAAATATGTTTACAAGCTCAAATAAATTCTTCCATATACCTTTATAATAAGGTGGAAATATGTTATGAAGAAAAGGGGTTAAAGATGATATTGGTCTTATACATTTATCTAATTAAGCGCACAAAACAAGTACTCTCATCCTGGTTGATGAGTCTGGTTGTTTTAAAACTGACCCACTTAGAAAAAGATCACAAACAAGTTAATGAATACTAAACAACTTGCTAATCTTGCACACGTGTCTTTTTTCCGAATGTAAATATGGTCGAGACTGTGCATGAACAGATTGAGATGACAAATTTCTGATAAGCATGGTATTGACATGAAAGCGCACATTAATAGATAGTGCAATGCCAATAATAATGATCGAAGTGTTTGATCTTTTTAAAGTAAAGAATTAAATACGTTTATCTTCTTTCAAATTTAAACTAAACATGCTTTTGTTTTTTAAATTAAAATTTTTTTTCCCCCTTGATTTTGGAAATTTTTGTTTTTAGTCCATTTGTCAGTGTGAGAAGTGAAAACTATTATTTACATTTTGCGTTAATTTTTAGCTGCATAATTTAATTTTTAGCAAAGGTTTTCATATTTTCAAGAAGGTTTTAGTTGACAAAAAATTACATCAATACCCCATTATATTTAGTGTTTTTTGTAGTTTTATAACCCTATTTATAGTATTTTAGTATTAAAAATAAAAAATTTATTTAGTTAGTATTTCTAAAAATAATTATTTTTTTAAATTTTTTAAAACTTAAAAAGATAATAACAGTAAGTGATTAATGTTGTATTTTTTGTTTTAAAGATACTCAAAATACAAAGATAATAATTATTTTTTGTTTTTCAATACTTCATTAAATATGAAAAAAAAAATTCATTTTTACATATTCAGTTTTTAAATAATATACTTACTAAACAAGTTTTTTATTTTTTTTTTTCAAAAAAAAATTTTTAGAAACTATTTTTTAAAACTTAAAAACAAAATCAAACTAACCATATAAAATATTAAATATTTTTAATCTTTAATTAATTATAGTAAAATTATATTTCAATATTACATAAACCAGTCCTTCACCTACATTATGTTAGTAATGTTGGCATATTAATTTTTTAATAGTTTTGGAGATCGAATTCTCCATCTTTTTTCACCTCTTTCCTCTCTTCCCATTTGAACCACTTATAAAATCAAACTAGTCATTTATTTATTGAGACTTTAATTAATGCAATTTTTTATATTTTATTGTGTTTTTATTTTTTATATTATTTATTTATTAGTTTTTTAATTCATAAATGTGTTAATTAATAGTGAGATTTTAAGAAAACAATCTTTTTTTTTTCTAAAAGGCAAAATGTAGTATGTATTATACAATAGAAGTGAAACAAAATGTTTCAACATGTTATACATCATCCAAAACAAAAAAACTAGAGGGGTACATGAATATGAAGTATCCTATTTCACATCACTTTCTACGACATTTACTCCTAACTACAACAAAAATCTACACTTATGCTTATGTTTATCCACTACCCAATTACTAGCCACAAGAAACAATTGGGATAAATCATCAGGGATTGACATTTCAATTCCAATCCAATTCAGAACCTTATACCATAAAAGTTGAGCGAAAGAGAAACTTAAGAATAAATGCTTACAGTCTTATAAGTGCATCTTACATAGGATGCAAAATAATCCTTGTAAATGAATATCCACTCCTCTTGTCAAGAGATTATCGACCATTGGCAGCCTACTTATCAGGAGTCTCCAAGAAAAAACTACCACTTTTGATGACAATCTATCATTCCATAACCGCTTAAACAGCTGAGTATTCACTCCTAACTCCCTTTCTATGCTCAAACCCTTGCACGGAATTTTGTATGCATCACCAATATTAAAAATGCCACTTGCATTAGACTTCTATACCCATGAATCCATATTTTGGCCATCTAGCACTACTCCTTGCAACAAACCTTCCAGTAGCATTAATGCCTCCTCCTCCCATACAAAAAGAGCCCTCCGCCAAAACCACCTCCACTCCCTTAGAGCCTCTTTCTATCTAACTGTTACATCTTTGTCCACAGCTAACTCGAATAGTCTCAAAAATTTACTTTGTAAAGAGCCGCCTCCTAGCCAATTATGTTTCTAGAACAAAACCTCAAATTCATTCCATAAACTCCTTTTTATATTCTTATTAAATCAGCATGGGCAATCCACCTATGATCCATCTATCGACCAAATATTCTTCTACCATATAGAACATTTTGACCTTGGTGTAGATTGATATGAAAGATGTAGGAAATCTCCATATCTAATACGAAGCAATGGCCCCTAAATAACATTTTTATCTGTTAAAATTTCCACCGCTATTTTGCTAGCAAACTCAGATTAAACTTCATCAGAGACTTAACTCCTAAACCCCCTTCCACCTTTGGTAGGCATACCATGTCCCAACTCACCCATGCAATTTTGGAATTTTGAGCATTCCCCCCTTCCTCCCCCCCTACAAAAATGTTTGTTGCAACCTTTATAGAATCTTCAGAACCTTCTTTGGAACTTTATAAAAGGAGAAAAAATACACTAAGAGACTTGATAATATTGAGTTTAACATTACCAATCTCCCAGCGAAGGACATGTTCTTCACTTTCCTCCCAGCTAACCTTCTTTCAAATGGCTTAATTACTGGTATCCATACTTCACCCATTAGAACACCCAGATATTTGAAAGGCAGTGAGCTAACAGAACAATTCAGAAGGCACCCTACTGCATGAGCAAATAACAGATCTACATTTAAGCTGTAAAAATAACTTTTATATAAATTGACCTTCAAGCCTGTTGTCATCTCAAAACTTCTGAGGATTACTTTTAGCTGCCACACAGTTTGAAAATCTGCTTCCCCCATCATAATGACATCATCGGCATATTGAAGCAAAGAGAATTTGTTTTTTCTCCTACCTTGATCTCTTGATAACCTTCTAATTGAATAGCTGATATGTACAACCCCGAAAGAGCTTCTACGACCACCAAAAACAAGAAAGGAGATAACGGGTCTCCTTGCTTAATACCTTTGCCTGGTCAGAATTCCGGTGTTAGGCTGCCATTTACCAAAATAGATAGATGGATAGTTCTAATAATATTAGAGATCCACATCTTCCATCTGTCCCCAAAGCCCATCATGCCCATCATATAGTCCAAGAAGTTCCAGTTGAATCATAGGCCTTTTCAAAATCCACTTTAAACAAAAAAGATGACTTGTTGAACCTATGTGCTTAATCAATCAGTTCATTAGCTACTAGAACCCCATATAGAATCGATCTACCCGAAAGAAATGTTGTTTGGCACATCCAGATAATCTTCTCCAATACTTTCTTAATTCTGACTAACAACATTTTGGAGATAATTTTTTGAATGCTCGAAATTAAAGAGATCGGACAATACTGGGATAGGTTTAAAGGATGAGCCACCTTCGGAATTAATGTAAGGAAGGAAGCAGTTACTCTTTTTGGAAGCCTTCCTGACCCATGAAACTCTTGAATCACTCTTACAACATCATCCCCTGTTACATCCCAACAAGATTTGTAGAAGTTCATCCCAAATCCATCCGGGCCCAGACTTCTCCCAGCCTCTAAAGCCCAAACCACCTCCTTAATTTCTGCTATAGAGAAAGGTTCCTCTAAATATAATATATCTTCTTCTGACAATTGATTGAACTGAACATCATCTAAATTAGGTCTAGCCCTGCATTTTTCCTGAAACAATTCATCAAAGTGCTGTAGCACCTTTGATTTGACTTCTTGGACACTTTCCAACCATCCGTTCTCTGCCTCCACCACCAAAATAGAGTTCACTGAACATCTCATCTTAAAGCAGTTATGAAAGTACTTTGTATTATTATCACCTTTAATAACCCATCTCACTCTAGATTTATGAAGAATAACATTTTCAGTGATCCTAGCTCTTCCCTAAAATTTAGATAGGATAGCACTTCTAGAGGGGATTAAAGATTGGACCATTGTTACCAAATTCTGGTCTGTCACGTCCAATTCTTTTATCTTTTCTTCCAAAAAACTCTCATCCTTTCTGAATGTCTCTTAATTCCATTTTTTTATAGTTGCTTTTAACCCCTTCAACTTATTCACAAATTGATAACCTTGCCAGCCCGTACCCCTAAAAGAACTCCAAAAGGTTTTAACCACCTCATAGAATTGATCAAAGAACTTAAAGGTTTAACACCCCAATTTAATTGGACATCTTTAGTAATAATCCAACAATGGTCAAAATACTCCCTAGACCCCACCCATTGAGAGGTAAGACTCCATTCATCAATGATGGTTTGTGATATTAGAAATCTATGTAACCTGCTAGACGCTGCTCCATCGGATGAAATCCATGTAACTTGTTTTCCATAAGCTGGAAGATTCACCACCCCCATCTGACCAATAAAGTCGATGAATTCAACCATATTTGCTCTAGAATGATAGTTTGATATTCACGTCACTTATCTCCTGTCTGCTACCGCATTAAAATCACCACCTAAGCACCATTGTAAATTAGGAAAACCTCTTCTTATCATTATCAAATCAGCCCACAACTTCCTCTTACCCGCCTGAGAACATGGTGCATAGACATTTACCAAACAAGCTTTTAAGTCTGAATCCACTCCTTTGAAACCCAACCCCAGAAAACCTCGACCATGGATCTTCCAAAGGTTCTTCATCAAACCTTTTTTCCAGATAATTAACAAACCTCGACTAAGACCCATAGACAGTTGAAACCTCCATTCACACTCATCTAGCCCCTACACCTCATTTACCTCCCATTCATCAATTTTATTGCATTTTGTTTCTTGCAATAAACAAATATCAATCTTATGCAACACCATGGTCCTCCGAATTTTACGTCGTTTGGCTCTATCCCGAAATCCCCTCACATTCAATGAAAATATCTTCATTCAAACATTCTCAGAAAACCTTATTTCCCTTTAACCCTTCTCGGCTTTGTCCCTTTCATCCATCTGCTTGAGTTCTTCCAGATAAACTAATTCGGATTGACTTCCACATACCCCCATATGTTTCATAGCCCTCCATATCTTATGAACCTCATCCTGCCCATCAATCTGCGAACCTTGGTTTATACCCACCTACGACCTTGAATTTACCACAAAACCTTCGAAATAGGGTATAGTGACAAGCTAGAGGATACCTGACCTTTATTAAGTTTGTGGTTGCCCTGATAAAGTTCACTTCCATCCACACTGTGGCGGCGAACTTCCTTCTAAAATCGAATGAATTGCGAGTTAATGTCGTCCTTCCCAGCCACCCCTTCAACCAAACTGCTACGTGGAGAAGGAATCGCCACCTTCATGGGTAATTTTGCCAGTTTGGATAGACACGTCCCCTCGAACATAAGAAGGTGTGGATAGCAAATTGAGTGGTTCACCATTGTCATTGGTGTTCCAAAGCAATGTGTCCAAATGGTTTTCTTCTAACCGGCCCAATACGTCTCCACAATTTCGGTTCAATTGAGGTGAGTGGGTAGATGATTTAAACTGGCTCGTTACTGAGTGCACCTACCCGACCTTGTCCAAAATTATGTCTTCAAACAGGCTTATATTTTCACAAACTCGTAGCACATCTTTATTGTGGCTACTACTTTTGTCCTGGCCCATTACTGGACACACCTCCCACCGTTCTCCATAATTGGGCTTAAACCCAATAGCCTATGACCTGTTTTCGCCTTTTCCTAGCCATGGAAATAGATGGTTGATTCACGTCTTTGGCTCCTGTCTCTCTGATGCCATTTTGATGAAACTTCACCTTCGTTTCCCCTGTGTGTGTCAGATTGAAGATAACTTTTGAGTTCTGAAATCCGGACTGGCACTACCGGCTCCTCCGTGACCCCTCTATCGTGCCTCTCCGCGTTGAATACTGGTCTGTGTTGTTGTGCATTATGGTGCACTTTTTGCGAGTTGTCCACATCTCGCCTGCTGCATGTGTCAAATCCAAAGCAGCTTTTGGATGTTGAAATTTGAACGGGCACCACCGGTTCCTCCCTGGCCCCTTCGACGAGCATCTCCGCCTTGCTGGCCGCCATCCCTTGCTCCGCCTCAAGAAATTCCTCTATGCTGTCTATGTCGTGGCAAAAGCTATTCTCCGAGATCAGGCTTGATGCGATTGAAAAAACCTCCTCCTTCTCATCCAAAAATCCATCTTCCACCACCTTAATGTCATACACTAGTTCATCAAAATATTGTCCAGCTTTGCTGCCATGACTCTGGCATCTTCCACCTCCTCAAACATGGCAAAACCAAATCGACACCCTCTTTTGTCCTTCTTGTTTGGAATGAAAACTTCCTGAATATTACCAAATCTATTGAAAATCTCCCACATGTCCCTTACATTGTACTCATTAGGAAAATATGTGAAAAAAAGGAGGAGATACCTCCATAATTTTCCAAGTTCATTCCCCTACCTTGTGGCTCTTTACTGCCAAGCCCACCTTTAACCCCATCCACTCTTCTCAGCCTCCCTTTCTGCACCACCTTCCACCCGTTCTCACCCATCCACTCCTCCATGGTGCCGACTTGCAGTATGGATTGCTCCGGTTTAACTGTCATGCATATTAGGAGATTAGTAACTGAAAAGTGTCAACACTCACTCCATAATACATGCTTTCTTGAAAACAATCTCCTTTACTTGACCAGGTGAAAGAAGATGGAAAAGACCAACTTATTTTTATATAATAATTTTTTCATTTTATAATACTTTTATTAAAGTTTAATATCAGCATATGCCTGTATATCTTTTATGAGCTTGGCAAAATTAGGTAGATTAATTCGAAGTGAATTAAAAAAAGAAATAAATAAAATAAAAAGAAAATTCTTATATTTTATTATGTTTTTCATTTGGATTAATAATCTTTTTAAGATAAATGATGAATATTTTATATGTATTATGCTTTTTTCAAAATTTATCGATTTTTTTTTGTGTTAGTTTTCATATGTTTTTTTGTTAAATAATTATATCTACACAAAACTAAATTCTTCATAACGTATACATAGTTTTTTTTTATCATTCATAAAACCTTTTAAAATGTTATTGTTATTTTTTTAAAAAAAAAATATTAATTGTTAGCATGTTAGGAAAAAAGATTCAAATTTACAACTTTTTTCTTCTTTCTCTCCATATAAAATTTTTCTACTATAACAATCTTACAACTCAAGTATTTTGAAAATATTATTATTTTGTACATGCAGCTTTTAAAATATTACTTAAAAAAAGATAATAAATGCATATTTTTATTAAAATTTATATTACAAGTGTTTGAAGTTATGACGAACCGTAATAATATGATTTTAATTTAGTAATTAACACTTTAAATAGTTGCTAACTACTTGTGCTTTAGCCTGTCTGTATTAATAATATTTAAATTTAATTTGAAAAATTCTCAAGTGGTAAGGTTGAGTTAAAGTATGTTAATCGAGTTAAATATGCATCGAACTCAATCTAGGTTAGCTAATAGAAGGTATAGTCAAAGTTAAGTTGGAGGCTAACTTACCGATTCAAAAATGTTGTTGACATGTTGTGTTAGTGCTAATGTTTTCACATATTTAGAAGAAGAATTTTAAGAAGGAAAATTATTTTATTGGAGAATTTCAAATGTTTTGTAATCAAATATATTATTTAGATGAAGAATTTTAAAATAATTTGAAATTTTGATTAGTTAAAATGGTAAAATTTTAAATTTCTCAAAAAAAATAAGAATTTAAAAATTTTTAAATCTATTTTTTTACCAAAGTTGAAGATGATATTTTTTACTTGATATCAACTAAAATTTTTATGATTAACATCGATTGAGATTATTTTTCGATTGATATGAGTTAGAGCTATTTTCTTGGATGACTTTAGTCATATTTTAGAATATGTAACATTGGTAAGAAAAACCTTGACCAAAAAGTATCATTAATTGATATTTTTAAATTATTAAATATTGATTAATATTCAAATAAATTTTTACTTTTTGTGGGAATTGAAATATATACTCTATCAAAAAAAGAAAATTAAAATTTAATAAATTTGAATTACCTTATCTAAACAAAATATTTGAAAAATAAAGTCATTTGAATTGAAAACATTTTAAATTCAACATATTTTAAATTTTTTATATTTGTAAAATTATCTATCCAAATATATGATAAAGGACTACTTTTCTAACTTGATAGCCTTTTACAAAACCTTGTTCACAACTTAGAATATATATTACCTTTCAAAAAGTTACTCTAAACTTTGTCTCTTTATAATATCATATAAAGTGTTTTTTACAAGTTAAACATGTTAAGGTCGATCTAAATACACACATTCAAACCAAATATGTCATGGCCAATATCAAATAAAAAATGCATTGAATGTGGTTTGACAAAAAAATCATATTTTAAATGAAATTAATTTTTAGCCATAAACTAATTTCAAACCATTTTAAAATAAAATCCATTCTAATTTGATTTAATTAAACGAATATAGACTTTAAATTCAACTCATTTAATTGGATTTGGATTTAAAAAAATTCCATCCAATTTTATATGATTCTTTATAAACTAGATGCTAGTTCTTAATGTATTAATTTTTATTAGTGAAGTCAAACTGATGACATCTTCTCTCTCATCTCTCCCACTTTACCATTAATCTTATAACTCACAAAGATAAGTCAAAAGAGGTGCAACACACTTATCCTATTATTATTCTTGCCCAAACACACTTAACTATGAAGTTTTAATGGGATATGTGCATTAATGCTAGTATTATCACACCTTCCACTTCGATATGATTAAATAAACATGAATTTTAAATACAATCTATTTAATTGGATTTGTACAGAATATGGATTGAATTTTTAGAAATTTAATGTGTGTCCACACTTAATGTGGCAATGACAATGTAATGATGTTTCTGGTAGTAACAAACAACAATAATAATGACTATGATATCATGTCTTTAGTTAAATATGTGTTCTTCCATCATATTTTTATTATAAATTAAATTTAAAAAAATTATGTTTATGTTATATGATATCATGAGTATACTTCATTAAATATTCGGAAAGCAAATATATAATTATTTTAAATATTAAAAGGAGAGTTTAGAGCCCATTTTCAAACAGAATCTGTACAGGAAAAAATACATATAATCGAACTCGTGCTATTGTTAATTGTTTTTAATTTGTTACTTTCCTTGCTAATGAAAATAAAAATAAAAATAAAAATGCAATCTAATATTTTCCATTTTTGCTTAATCAATGTATTCGAAGTATAAAACTAATGATCCCAATCCATGTGCCGGCCATATGTGAATTTATTAAGTCATATTAATCTATTCCCTTTTCTTATTATTTTCTTTCCAAGTATAAGAAATTAACTAGTTAATTAAGTCAAATGCAATTTTACAGTTACTGGATATAAGGCGTGGGATTTCATTGACTAATAATCTTGTTTAGAAAATATATATTTACCAAACTTTGACTTAACTAATGTTAGAGTTGTTAGACAAGTTTACTTGTACAACTTAGTACGTATTACATTTAAAAATTTACATATTGAGTGAATAATTTATTTTAAAAATTACAATTTTCTGACAGAAAGTTCTAATCGTCAACATGTTGTTTTTATATCTTGAACAATTAATTATTTTCACCAAACAAAATATCTTTAACAAATGTAAAACTAAAGAGTAATATGAAGCAATCAAATTATTTGTTTTTTTAAGTTATCATGTTATTTGTTAAATGTTTAAAAATCACAAATTAGGCACATTATGGTAGTTTTGGCAAGCTGATACTATTAGTCAATAAATGAAAAGGTATTAATATTTCATCAACTAAACATAACGGCAGTTAGTCGATGTGATATTTATCAGTAAATTATATGGTAATTGTTAAAATGCTATTCTAAATATATATAGACAGTGTAATTTTTACATATAAATTTGTTGATTTAAAATATAATCTATGTAAAGATTTATATTAAATTAAGTGGCAATATATCCTTAAATGAGATTTCCAGTTTGATTGTTGTAGATAAAAAGAATTGAAAGGATAAATCTATTAAGGCTGGCCGGTCATTATTCCATATACATTATACATTAGTCATAAATAAACACGTATGCATGTGTAAAAATGGTTATCTTTATTATTAACAATAAAAAAATTTTAGGACAATTTTATTTTTAAATTAATTTTTAAAATTTCACTATTTTTTTAAGTAACTATTCTTATTACTCTTATATTGTTAATTACTTACTCTTAATTTTTTAACTTTTAAACCTTTATATTTTTTTTTATGTTTAAAATGTAAAGTATATCCACAAAGTGTGTCTCTTCTCCTGTATTATTGTGAAAGAATCTGAGGTTGTATAAATATTTTGATAATGTAAAATAACTGTTAAAGCGTGGTTGGAGAAATGAAACAAATAAGATTGTAGATTATATACCAAAATAAGACATGACATAATAATAAATAGTTATTTTGTGAACATGATGTTTCCAAATAGTGTGGCATGTAAAACTGCGTACAAGAGGGGCCTTTGTCATCACTCGTCACAGTCGTCAGGTCAGGGACTCATCGCTATCTCCCTTCCTTCGTTTTCCACCATCTTCAATAATCCCATCATTTATGTTATTTTTTTTAATATTTTGGGTCCATCATTCGTGCCAAATAGCTGATAGCTCCACCTCTCTGGAATCAATGATCATGATTCTCAATCAAGTGTGAATTTTGAAGATCTCACACCCCACTTTCTCCATGGCCACTACTCCTTCATCTGCATACCCTTTTGGAATCCCTTTCCACTCGTACGGTCGCAGAGTGGAATGCTCCTCCTTCATGTTCCCCCTTCATGCAGACCTCTCAACAATTCCTATTTGCCCACGTTCTTCTTCGAAGGTATCTGTCTCAAATCTCAATTATGTTCTTTCATGGATTCTGGACAACACACTTTACTGGAATTTCAATCCTGTTTCTGTGTTAGAGAAGGATTTGTCATTTGTCTATTAAGTTAAGTTAGTTATGATGAAATGTTCGGTTGATCAATCAGACCTGGTTTCCAGGGAGGAGTTGATATGCCACTGAACATAAAGAAAAATGATTTAGGCAGACTAAGTGCGTAATGTTCATGTCTTTGTACAAAAGTGATTGACTCTTTTGGAAGTTTCTACGCTTTCTATTTCTCCTAAAGCATTCTTTTTTCTTTATGGAAATGGGATGATGTTTAACACAAATGGGACATTGGCGTAATTTGCAGTGGGAGTTTTCAATGCCTTTCTTTTTTCTTTGATTGAGTTTGGAGGGAAACATAAGGTAGAGGAGGACAGGGGAGGGGTTTTTATGCTTTTCTTGTTTGGTTCAAAATTTTGGAGGAGAGAGGAGAGAAATGGGGCCTCCACTTAGTTTGACTCCCTTCCGAAATTGAGGAATTTGAAGGAGAGAAAAACTTTTACACTAATTAGCCTAAATTGTCCTCGATTTAATAGTTTTATTTCACTATTCTAAATATACAGTAGTGACTTTGTTTTTTCCCCCTTCCCTTCCCTTCCCTCCCCTCCCCTCCCCTCCCCTCCCCTTTGCATGTGAACCACACAAGTTGTCTCTCTCCTTCGATAAAATTACTCCTCTCCCATCCTTTGAACCAAACTATGCACTATGTTTTATAGTAAGATTCAATGGTCTTATAGTTTTCCATATAATTGGGATTTTGGCATTAAATGAGCAATTTAATCTGGTGTGGATTTAAGTGGCCTGATAATTCAGTAGGTAGGATTTTCAGATTGCCAAATTCTAAATGTACCATCATTTGACACTCATTGTCTTCGGGTGATTGACCAAAAGGATAATCCTGTCATAGTTATTAGAATCTTACTATTCAAGATTCTAATCTTCTGATTTGATACCATACGTCTATCTATTGATTCATATCATGAGATAAATCCCAAATAATCAGTGTAATTTTGTATCATCACGTGATTTAATGGTTCATGATTTTTTCTTTCCCTAATTTCCATAAAATAGATTGAAAAGTCACATAAGCTCAAATTGTTAAATAATAAGACTTCAAATATTAGCTTTACAATGTTATTTACCTCCCCAGTAGATTATTATTACAGCAAAAGTTACATGTATTTAATTACTGGATGAATGGGTAGATTTAATGGGGTTGTCGATGCAGAGATTAGTTGATCGAGTATATGCAAAACTTGATACTGATGATTACTACTGGGAGAAAGTTCCAACACCTATTCTTGACATGGTTGAAAACCCTCTTTGCTTGAAGAATTTATCTCTTAAGGTTAGCTGTTAGCTTGCTTCATTTTTATCATTTTCATTTAGCTTGTACGTTATTTGCGCTTACAATCTCAAATTATGTCTTTCCATAAATATTTGTCTTTGCAGGAACTGAAACAACTAGCAGTTGAAATCCAGTCAGATTTATCTTATATTATGTCAGGTACACAGATATCACCAAAAGCAAGTATGGCAGCGGTGGAGCTGACAATTGCAATACATCATGTTTTCAATGCTCCAGTAGACAAGATATTGTGGGATGTTGGGGATCAAGTAAGATTTTAAATTATAAGCCAGAATGCAAGTTCCCCTTTTTTGTTTTAAATTTTCCTCTCTGCTTTTGGAGGTGAAAGTTGAATTCAAATTGCAGATTGTTAAATTTTTTTTTCATAGGAGTTCATTTTGTAATAAACTAATAAATATCCCATTGTCTAAGAATTCAATGGATTACCCTATTTGGATAATGTAACCATTTCATTATTTGTGTTCAGACATATGCACATAAGATTCTTACTGGAAGGCGATCACTCATGACGACAATGAGAAGAAAGAATGGTCTTTCTGGTTTTACTTCCCGGTTTGAGAGTGAATATGATGCATTTGCTGCAGGTCATGGATGCAACAGTATTTCTGCTGGACTTGGTAGTTTGTAAATCCTTTTCCCATTTTGATAATATTTGTTTCTTCAAACACCATCCAGACTTTGTTCATATTGTTTTTATTGTCATTCACTGGTCTGAGTATATGTTTCTGGATTAATTAATTGTACTTTCTCTGTAATGAATAAGGTTGCTTTATTTCTCTATTTAGACGAATAAATAAAATTCCTAAAAGTGAAATTGATTATGACCTTGAAGTAATACATACAATATATTTTTTCAGGCATGGCAGTTGCTCGGGATATTAAGGGGAGGCGAGAACGCATAGTTGCTGTTATCAGCAATTGGACAACCATGGCTGGTCAGGCATATGAGGCAATGAGCAATGCAGGATATTTGGACTCAAATATGGTTGTGATTTTGAATGATAGTCGTCATTCTTTACTTCCAAAAATTGAGGAGGGTCCAAAGACATCTGTCACTGCCCTATCTAGTACCCTGAGCAAGCTCCAGTCCAGTAAATCTTTCCGAAGATTTAGAGAAGCTGCTAAGGTATGCTTCTTTTCCCTTTCCCTGCAACAAAAGGATGCAAGATAGCTTCCAATTAGTCTTCAGTATTTGCTGTTTGCATGCAAGGTCCATATGATAATGCAATGTCATTGAACTTTAAAATGAGCCTACTAAAAAAAAGCACATTTGAATACTAAAAAACTCATAAAGTACAAAATGGATTAGATTAGCATAAGATTAATGATATTGTTTATGATATGTTGCCTGTCAAAAAATATTCTTCACTTTGTCTTACTAGTGTAACAACTACTATATGTCTCTCCTAAGAAGGATAAAAAACTGTACAAATATGCTTTCTACTCCCTCAAATGCATGGTTGTATGAGCATCTTTTTATAGCATTTATATATTTCCCTTCTTCTGTAGAATAATGAGTCATATGTCTCATAAGTAATAATGATGGTCCTTCTTTCAGATGCCAATTTTCACATTGCAATGCTATATGCTTCATATTCAAAGTATGCTCAAGTGTCAGTTTATCTTCTTTATAACAGGGTGTGACAAAACGAATTGGTAGAGGTATGCATGAGTTGGCAGCTAAAGTTGATGAATTTGCTCGTGGTATGGTGGGCCCTCTAGGTTCTACTCTTTTTGAAGAGCTTGGGTTGTATTACATAGGCCCAGTGGACGGACACAATATTGAAGATCTAATATGTGTTCTGCAAGAAGTTGCTTCCCTGGATTCAATGGGACCTGTCTTGATACATGTGATAACTGATGAAAATCGGGGAGATGAAAACAGTCATAAAAGTGATATATCAGACAGGCAGCAGGATGATGGTATTTCTTCTGCTACTCTATGATAATTACGTTGCATTAATTGTTTCATTGCATGTTATTTCTGTAAAATAGCTTATCTAGACACTTCTGTCCCCCCCCCCCCCCCCCCCCTCCTGTTTTGAAAGACTTATTAAGCCTTTAAGAAAATGAAATCAATCTCTTCGGATACTGATTAGCTTATAGACTATATGCAGTAGGTCGAAAATAACTTATAAAGGTGAGATAAATTACAACAAAAAACTAATGAGCGTCCCTCATTGCATAAGTGGAGGCAGTTATATGGATTCATGGGTACCATTGGGCTCTACCAAAAACTAAAAGCTAATAGCCTGGTGCCTGATATGCAAAGGTTTGAGGAAGAGTCATTGTATGCAGCTGCAGCTTTACTCTTGCATATATGCAAAAGAGGCTATTTCCTGATTTGAACCCCATGACTAATTGGTCACCAAGACACAACGTTACTGCTGTGTCAGGACTTGCCTTCGTTCTACCTAAAACTAAAATTTCAGTAAAATCATTTAGACAATTTTTCAATTATTTTCTTTGCTTTCATAGGTTTTCTTGAATTCCTTTTAATATTATTATCAAGCCTATTGACCTTATCCTAATCCATGTTAAATCCAGCTGTGCCCATATTTGGTTTCTTATCTGGATTCAGTGTACAATTGTTATTTAGGTGCAGTGTCTCATCGTATGAATGTCAGGATATTATAGTTTAGCCTCTTTATGGGATTGATATGTGATTTGGCCATAGTTATTTATGAGTTATCTATGTTTACTTTTCAGATTCTGTTAAATCTAATTTGTTAGATAATGCTGTTCAGCATCAAACATATGATGA
This sequence comes from Psophocarpus tetragonolobus, assembly GCA_037954015.1. Taxonomy (NCBI): domain Eukaryota; kingdom Viridiplantae; phylum Streptophyta; class Magnoliopsida; order Fabales; family Fabaceae; genus Psophocarpus; species Psophocarpus tetragonolobus. The sequence continues at coordinate 18,646,203 of CM075688.1, read as the reverse complement.
TTGCTTTGTGGAGACTTTAGTCTCAGAAGCAGAGAAAGACAAAGATATCGTCGTTGTTCATGCAGGAATAATGACAGGACCATCACTTGATCTGTTTCGGGAAAAATTTCCTGATAGATTTTTTGATGTGGGAATGGCGGAGCAACATGCAGTCACATTTGCTTCTGGTTTGGCATGTGGTGGATTGAAGCCATTTTGTGTCATACCTTCTTCCTTTCTTCAAAGAGCCTATGACCAGGTCCAACCTAATATCAGCTTAAAGCCTTAAAATGCACTGATAAGCACTATTTGTTGTTTGCAAGCATCTGGATTTCTTTGAGAACAATGTATTTGTAGTTGATATAAATTATTAAATTTAATGGTTTCTATAAATGAAGAATTTAATGTGGTGCATGAGGATGCACAGTTATCAGAACTATTGTCTTTACTAATTTGTTATTATTATGAATAGGGATGACAACAGTGAGGGATGAGGGACGGGTTTGCTCCGTCCCCATCCCCGACCCCGGAAAGTACGTGACGGGTTTGGGTTTAAAAGAAGCGGGTATGGTAATCCCCGCCTCATCCGTGTTGGATTTTTTGGGTTTGGGTAAATCTGCGGGTAACCCATTATATTATTTGTTTACAATTTAAATTTATTATTAAATAAATTATAGATTAAGTTATTAATTATATTATAATTTAAGAAGTATATGACACAACGGTCTCAACCAACAGTGATGTGTTTCTTGCACAATCATGTTTTAGTTTTTCACATGAATTGTGGATTTATATACAGACATATGAAATTATATATATATAGAGAGAGAGGGCATATCATATGATATTATGATAGAATAAGGTATCTTATATGAGAGTGAAAACAGTAAATCTCATCCATTGAAATAAAAATTAATGGTTAAGGTCAAACCGTACACATCTACTCATTCTTTCTCTTCTAGCATTTATTATCTGTCACTCTTTTTTATATCTCCTTTCTTACTCTTAATGACTAAGATTTGTTCATCTCACTTTCATATAAATTTGGCTTTCTCGCAAAATATGTCCCATATATATATATATATATATATATATATATAATTTTGTTTAACATAGAAGCGGGAGCAGGGACCAACAAACTCACTCTCACTCCCATATTCGATTTTCTTAGGCAGGGAAACCTCGACCCCCGACCTGTGTCAACACAGGTTTTTCTCATCAAAGTTGGGATGAGACAGGTCGGTATCTAAGGGGGCAAGTGAGATTGTCATCCCTAATTATGAAGAAGGAATTACGTATACTGTATGTGCATAGGCTGTCAATTTGTTGGGGCTTCAGGCAAGGGGATTGTTCTGTATGAACCTTAGGAAGTCTGGTACAGTGGTACTCGAGGATCTCTGATAGTGTTAACAAAATTATATAACATGCGAAATTAAATAGTTCTAATCCCATTATGCGTGATTTTAATGTAAGTCTATTTGGATGGGTGGGAGTGTGCCTGGCTAGTACCTACTTACACAGTGATTTGATATAAGTAATTATGATTTTAACATGTTACATGTCACGTATAGGTTGTACATGATGTTGATCAACAGAGAATTCCAGTGCGTTTTGTTATTACAAGTGCAGGATTGGTAGGTTCTGATGGTCCCCTTCAATGTGGAGCATTTGATATAAACTTTATGTCATGCTTACCAAACATGATTGTCATGGCACCATCTGACGAGGTTGAACTCATGCACATGGTGGCTACTGCTACTTGTATAAACAATCAGCCAATCTGCTTTCGGTATCCAAGGGGTGCTCTGATTGGGAAAGGCTACACTATAGGTGAAGGAATCCCCATGAAGGTAGGCGCTCTGTTTTCTTGATACATTTGTGAGTTATACTGAGACTTTGAAAAGGGTTAACTGATTAGTGATTAACAAACCAAAGAAGAGCCATCCATTTATAACATACCCAAAGTCTGAAAGTCGTAATATTTTGAATATATCTGCCTTCTTTAATTTTGGAATGGCTGTAATATATTTACACACAGATTGGAAGAGGAAGAGTTCTTGTTGAAGGTAAAGATGTTGCTTTCCTAGGATATGGATCGATGGTTCAGAACTGCCTAAAGGCTTATTCACTCCTTACAAAACTTGGCGTTGAGGTAACTGTTGCTGATGCAAGGTTCTGCAAACCTCTTGACATGAAGCTTCTGAGGCAGCTTTGTAAACACCACACTTTTCTAGTTACTGTTGAGGAAGGATCTATTGGAGGATTTGGTTCCCATGTTGCTCAGTTTATTGCAGTAAATGGACTACTTGATGGAAGAATTAAGGTAATTAGCTCAAGCTATGCGGGTAGGCTATACTTGTTTTATGGTTCGACGAATATTTGGGATTATGAATGTGCTATTCAGCTTCTATTTATAATTGGCGTAATAAAGATATAAAACCAACAAATTTCTGGACCTCTTTGAATTCCTTTGTGGTAAGATATGAGATTTTCTTTTCATAGCACTTGAATGTATCTCGTATCTGTGATTTGCAACTTTGCAAGATAGTCTATCTGAATTTTGGATCTTCAAATTTTTTTTATTTTGGAATTATAAGGTTGGTCTGATAGTAATTTGGTAAGACAGAGAGGGAAAGGTCATAGGTTTGAATCCTCTCACTAACAACTAATATTTTCCTATAAAAAAAATTATTTATTTTATATTAAAAGATGATAGAGTAATTTTACTTATGTTCTGTTTGGGACATTTGTAAATATACATAGCCTTGACATAGCTTGACTAGCAAGGTATGACTAAATTTTCTTTTTTGTGAACAAGTTTCTGATATTTTTTTTTGGTGTGTGTGGATCAACTGCTTAGTGGCGACCAATTGTCTTACCAGACAGATATATTGAGCATGCCTCCCCAAATGAACAGCTTGACCAAGCAGGGTTGAGTGGCCATCACATAGCTGCCACGGCATTGAGTTTGCTAGGTCGTACTCGGGAAGCTCTACAATTTATGTGTTCTTGATATATATGTTTCGTGCCCTTTTCCAGATACAAATGGGTGGTTGGATAACTTCATTGGAAGGAGAACCAAGAAAGCAAATGTGTCTAAGAATGCCCTTTTCTATGTATAGAACACATGTTAGATAGTAAAAAGGTAATTAACGGAATTTTTATTTTTGGACATCTAACACTGTAAATTGTTGAGAACGTGCCTTTTGGATGCAGTAGCTTTAGTTTGAATAATGATAATAAAAAAAAAGAATATGTCATTTTGTCGACAGTGGATATGTTAGTTTTTTATTCTAGGTTTAAATATATTTTTAGTTCCTTAAATTTATGGGGCTTTTTTGTCTCTCAAATTTAAAATTATTCTTTTAATTTCGTAGTTTCAAAAATTGTTCTTTGTGGTTTCTCTAACCATAAATTACACATCCAAACTGTCAGAAATAATAAGACAGAACTAAATAATATTAAATTTGAGGAAGAAAAAAATATTTAAGCCTTATTTTATTGTTAACTCCTAGTAATAGTTCGAGGAACTCGATCTTTAATTGTTATTTTCAATGTACTTAACTGTTGCATTTAATAAACAAAATACTCTTGTTGTCCTTCCTCCGTTATTTTTCCTTCATATAAGAAAAAATTGGTACCAGAACTCTTTCTTAAAGTACGTGTGTAGAATCCATGTTGAATCAAGTACTGTTGGAAGTTATACATCCTTTTTTTTTATGGGCGAGAAGTATGACCTTTAGACATCAAGAATAAGATACCCACAATATAAACCTCAAAAAAGACTAATCGAGTTTCTCTCGTACTTCCATAACTTTTTTTAATATTTTCTTAATATTTTAAAGACTAAAATATCCTAAAGTGACATTTTGAAATGGATAATCCAGATTTGGATTTTGCAAGATCAGATTCATTAAAATATATTTTTCTAAATTTAAATTAGGTAATTGGGAGATTTTTTATTTTTTCTTTTCACAACTCTGGATTTACAAAAATCTAATATCTTACAAGTCTGGACTAAGTAATATAGACTTGTAAAAAATATTTTGATTACCTAATTTGGAAGTGTTTTACTAATTTAGATTATCTAATTCGGACTTATATTACAATACAAGTCTGAATTATGTAATTCGGATTTGTAAAAAAAACTCCGATTACCTAATTGGGAGTTTTTTTTTACAAGTTTGAATTATTTAATTATAGAATTTTAGGAATTAAAATTTTTAAAAGAAAATAAACCTTCTGATTGCCTAATCCAGACTTGGAAAAAAATAAATTTAGATTACCCATTTTGAAGAATCACTTGAAAGTATTTTTATCCTTTAATATATTATGGAAGTGAAAGGAGAAATTTATGGAGTTGTAGGGAGAAAAAGTTGAAGGCTAGGTGTAAAATGTGCAAGTAGAATCATATGGGTAATTGTAAAGCTTATATTCAACAAACTATATATGAGGCAGAAAAGGTATGCTTATTTCTCCTTACACTTTTATAAATTTCTCTTTGCACATCTATAATATTTTAAAGACCAAAACATCCTTTAGTGACTCTTCGAAATAAGTAATCCAAATTTGGTTTTTGTTAAATTAGGATCACCTAATTCGAAATCATTAAAATTTATTTTTTTTAAGTACATGTTAGGTGACATAGAGGTTGTTTTATTTTTCTTTCACAAATTTAGATTCATAAAAATCTATTTTTTTACAAGTTTGGATTATATAATTTTGACTTGTATTACAAAGCATAATTTTAATGAATCTGAATTACCTAATACGGATTCATTAAAACTATGTTTTGTAATATAAGTCTGAATTAGGTAATCTAAACATGTAAAAAAACTCTAGATGACCTAATTCAAAGGTATTTTACAAAAATCTGAATTACAAATTTCATAGAGTCATTCAATAATATTTTAGTGTTTAATATATTATGAAGGTACAGAAAAGAGTTTACGAAAGTATTGAGAGTAAATACATAAAGTGTAAGACATAGAAGAAAACCAACTCATTGTCACAACTTGGTCATATTGATCTTGCTAGAATAAAAAAAACTCCACCACTAGTTAAATGGAAGTCTTTATTATATTATTTTCTTTATGACTTAACTAAAATGTGTTGGAGTTATCATCTTAGATACAAATTAGAAGTAGCTATCTTGTTTTGAAAATTTAAAAGCTCATATTCAAATTTTGAGGATGAAGTAGAGATAATTGACTACTCCTTGCATTCCCACAATAAAATGGAGCTAGTGAAACTGAAAGGAAAAATAAATCAATCATGGAGTTGGCAATGTGTACGCTCTTCATCAAAAGGAATTACCGAAAAAGTTATGGATTGAAATTATGAACACAATACAAAACAAAGTTGCTGCGTGAGCTTTACAAAATCAAATTCTTTTTGAGTTCTGATTTGATTTTAAACCTTCTTTGAATTTTGAAAAGTACTTGGTTGTTTGTGCTGCTCACATGCAGGTACACAAGGTTGAGGTTTTAAAATATTTATCTAGATAGTCTTTTTAACTCAATATTAATATATAACAATTATATCAAAGAAGGTTTTTCTTTAAATTTATGCATAAATTTTATTTAATGAGTTTTAATCAATATAATCAGTTAATAAATTTTTGATTCATACAATTCAAGCTTTATATATATAATTAATGTAATAATATTTCCTAGAAGACAAACTCAGTTACAGACGATTTAATAAAATTAGAGATATCTAATATTCAAGATGTTAACATTTTTACTTTGATTCCTTAATCTGTTATGTTTGTTATGCAAAAGGACTTAAACGGTATTTTGTATTCAATTAATTAAAGTTTTTTTCGACTTGCTCCTACCTTTCAAAAAAAATCCTTAATTGTAATTGATTTTTCTCTCCTTAATAACTCAACTAAAAATTCATATTTAAATTAAACGAAATTGACTATTATTATAAAGGTAAAAGTTTGACAAATAATTCTAGAATTTACATATAATAAAAAATTAATTATTAAAATATAATTACTAATTTTTCATTTACATAATATTTATTATTATTATTATTATTATTATTATTTAATAAATACAATATATGTTTAAAATCAATATTAATATATAACAGTTATATTAAACAAGGTTTATCTTCAAATCTATGCTTAAATTTTATTTAATGAGTTTTAATCAATAAAATCAGTTAATAGACTTTTGACTCATACAATTCAACCTTTATTTTATATATATATATATATATATATATATATATATATATGATGTACTAATATTTAAATAAAAAAAATTCTTAAATTAAATTTAAAAAATGAAAATATAAAATTATAATTTTATCAATAAATTCATATAATTAAATTATTTAAACTATTTTTTCGTACATACTTAAAATAATTTAATTTTTTTAAAAGAAATATTTTAAATTTTTGTGTAAATTACATAATAAAAAAACATTAATGTGAATCATTTAACTTATTAGATTAAATCGAAAAGTTGCATGTGAATTGTGCTTTTCTCTAATTCATTAGCAAATAAAGTAGTAAAAAAAAATTATTAATTTTGTGAGTCCCACATATTCAACTTTCTTATAGATATACAAGTAATAATTTTGTAATTTTAATAACTCTAATTTATAACTTTCCATTTTTTACACAATTATTTACTTCAATTTTCACTCTATTTTATTTTTTATCTTTATTTTAAAAATAAGAAAATCTCTTCTTTTTATATATATATATATATGGATATAGATAGTTAATTAAAAAGAATTGGTTGAACTTACACTGAATATCCATTAAAAAATCATGTGTGATAAAATAGTTATGCACAATTAACATGAATATGAAAAGAAAGAAAAACGCGGTTCTATGTCCCTTTCAATTTATGCATCTTAATCATTCGGATGAGACAGCTTGGCTAACATTGAGAGAATGAAACTAAAAGAAGAAAAAAAAAGGAATTGTGGAAAGCATGAGACTTCGAAAACTGCAGCAGAAAAATCCAAACAACGCCAACCGCACCGTCACCAAACATCAACGCCAGCAGAGAGGCTCTCTCCCATACGCGCTTCGCCGATTGTCGCTTTTATGGTCTAACCTGTGACGCAGTTTCCGTGTGCCAGCGATGCATACGCAGTATCACATTCCACTTTCTACTACCCTTTCTGCCCTCATAATTTTCAAAACTCAATTACCACAAAAATTACTGTTTTCTAATTAATACTACCTGTATAACAACTCTCACAATATTCTTTTTTTTTTATTTGATATTACACAAATTTTTATGATGCTTGTGATTGCAACATGAAATATTTGACTCCAACCCAGGTGTATATCACGTTTCATAACAAACAATTTTTTGTTGAGAGAGGGTATACTTTTTTTTTTTTTAATTTAAAAGATATTGATATTCTTTTTAATCTGTAAAATTATAAATTTTATTTAAATATTTTTAATAAATTAAAATAAATTTTATTTATTTATTTATTTATAAATAAATAAATATATATGTCTAAAATTTAGAGTAAAATAATTTTCTTTTAAAGACTTATTATTTATAAAATTTATTTTAAATAAATGTAACATAAAAATTTCCTTTTTGTTTTTGTTTTGGTTTAATCTTGTTCATGACGTAATCAAATCTAGATATGCAGATTTCATACGAGGATGGTTGAATTTTAATTGAGATAAACTAGTCCTTTTTAAGGTACTCAAATTTGTTGATAGAAAGACAATTCTAATCTACAAAAATATTAGTACATACTCTTATTTATTCCTATTGGACTTTTTTTTATAGAAAATTGGACGAGGTTATTAAAAACGATAAGACTCTTGTTTTAAATGCTTTTCTTTCATTAAAAAAACTTCTAATAAATTTATATAATCAATAATTTTAGTGTGTCCTGTTTTTTTTTTTTTTTTTACATTGATTCGCCATTTTAAAATGTGTTATAATTAACTATTATTTTATCACAGTTTTAACATATCTCATGATGAGAATTCTAATCATATAAATCATTATAGATCTTTTATTCTATTTTTAGCTAAAATTTATTTTTATTAGTTTTTTTAAAAAGATATTAACAAACAAGTATCGGTTCTTTTTACATTGTTATTTAATTATAATTCATCAATTATATATATAACTTATTGATGTGTAAAATATAACCACTTAATGACAAATGCACCTTACAGAGTAATAACAGTAAATCTAAGTCTGGATATCATCCAAAAGACTAGATATAATTCCCAAATAATTCAATTTAGGGGGATAAAAGAACAATTAAAAGAAGCGATGATTTAATATGTGAGTCGTGATAATTCAAATTCAAGGTAATATGCAAACAAGAAGAGAATAATAGCTTTTAGAATTCAGTAGATTGAGACTTAGAGTTGTGATTTCTACTACAATGGTTTTGCCCCTATTTACTAAGCAATTTCATTCTTTGTTATTCATTGATTACCAATAAATTATCAAGTTGTTCTACACGACACTATAATCTTAATTTGTTATCCATTTTGACAATCCAAGATTTCAAATTAGGATCAATTTCTTTTTCCCCAATTAGAGGTTTGTCGAATAAATTTTTTTAATTCTAACAAAGTGATAACGTACTTGTTCCCAGATTAATTGTTCAAACATAAATTGTTATGACTATTCAAAAATTAAGATATAACTAATAAAGTAGAGACGAAAATTAATTATTGAATAATAATGCAAAGTGCAAAGGAGAATCACAAAACGTTTACATCACAACCCTAAAAAAAGGAGTTTAGCAATACATGGACAATGTATAGTTATATCTTAATAATCACAGAGTACATAAAAATAGAGAAAGAATTACTGTATGGAACACTCTCAATTGCCTTAATCACAAAACTTCCTTGTCGTTCTTCGTCTCTTAGGTCACAGATCTATCTTTTCTTTCGAGGCATAACGAGTCCCCTTTGTTTCTCATTTTGTGGATTCATAGGAATAATTTGGGTTTTTTAGCACGGGTGTGCTGAAATTAAGCACAATTGTTCTTGTTTTAGCATCATTATTGAAATTTAAGTTGCATGGTTGTGCTACTAGTAAGCACGGACATGCTCAAGGCTTTGTGATCTCAGCACGACATTACTGCCTATAAGCACGATTATGCTGCCTGTATGCATGGTAATGCTCGAGGCTTTAAGATCATAACATGACTATGCTGAGTTAAGCATGATTATGGTTCTTTTGATTGACTTTTTGGGTTGTGTTGACCTAGCATGACCGTCTTGTAATAGAGCACGATCTTGCTAACCTGGATCTTCAATAATTGCTGTAAAAAAGCCTAATTTTTCCTTTTTTTTCTTCTAGTTTCTTAAGTACTTATCTAAAGTGAGAATAAATACTAAAAAATGAGTTTTTTCAACAAATATGTAATTTTTTTTCTTACAAACAAGTATTAAACATAATAAAAATACAGGTCAAAATTCAGTTTATCACTTATTATAGAAATTAATAAATAGACTTACCATAAAATGATGAATTACAATGAATAATAATATGACATAATTTTCACCGTCAATAAATCACATATTTTCTTATAACAGTGTAAAATAATTAAAAAATTAAATGTAATAGATAAAAAGAGTTTAACACCTATACATTGTCACTGTAAAAGAGTTTTACACTAGTGGTTAATCAAAACCCTTCATTTACATGACTTTTAAATTGTATTAATTAATAAAATCAATAAACTTACTATATCTAAAAAGTTGTGATTAACTGTTAATATAAAACTTTTTACACTAGTATCGTATAAGTGTTTTTCTCGTATAAAAATAAGAAATATTTAGTAGAAGAAATATTTTTTAAATTCGGAGGATTTAATTTTTAAGAAACATAAAATCTAGCAGGTTAGTCATTAATAATTGTTCGAGTATTTACATACAAAGCTAAGTAGTGGAGGTATTGATCGAAGACTTATAACAAATTTAAAATATAATATTTTATTGAATACTAAAAGTTTCACTTATTTTGAATTTCACTTGCATATAATTTATAATAAAAAATTTTCTTTTAGTTTTATATTCTCCTTTTTTTAGTTCCCTAAGGACATGGTTAGCAATACCATATTATAATTAAAAATTTTAATAAAAGTAATGTCATTTTTTTGAAGAATTTTTAATTATATCACACAATCTTATAAAGGGAAACACATTGTAGTAAATTTTATTATATAAAAAGTTAGTTTTGTTTGTGAAGGGAATAGATAGAAATGCCACCCAAAATTAATAAAAAATCACCCTATGACCGAAGTCATTTCGATAAACATGAGCCAATTCCTCTAGGACAAAATTAAAGGGAGTAGTATCTTGATTGGCTTCCAAACATAGCTTTGCAAAGTTGTCAGCTAACATGTTCAACTCTCATGGGGCGTAATTAAATTGCAATGATGAGCCTTTCTGCTTCTCCTGTAGATGTGCTCCACCATAGGACATAATTCATTATCAACTACATAATCTTTGTTGAGTAAGTTGACCATGTTAAGAGACTTTGATTCAATCTCTCTATCTCGAAGCTCATGGTCAGATGCCATTATTAGCGCTTGAAGAATAACCACCAACTCAGCCTTATCAACATCACAGAAAGGAATCTTTTTGTGGAATCCAAGTATGAAGTTTCCTTGGTAGTCACGCACTACTCTTTCGATTGTGGCTTTCATGTGAATTGGAACGATTGTTGCATCACAAATGATCTTGATGATGCCCTATCGAGGTGGTCTCCAAGTATATCTATAGTTTATGTCCATCTAGTGTGTCCCCATATCTTTATGATTGATCGATATAGAGATTGAATCAAGATCATTTAGAAGGGTTTTAGTAGAGAAAATAACATGTGCATCAATGTATCTGTGTCCCTGGAAGACATACTGATTTCACTTCCACCACACCTTGTTCAAAATAATGCCATAAGTTTGAGACCATCTGGAACTGTTTTGTCTTACCATTGACTTTAAATTTGATAAGAGCCAAACTTCAAAGTTCTCTTGAGAAAAGAATTGTGGAATATCTCTTGCTCCCATGGTTCTCCAGATATTGATGGTATGCAGGCAGTCTCATAAGGCATGCATTATAGTTTCCCTTTGCTGACCAGAAAGTGGACAAATAGGGGAGTTAGTCATGTGCTAGTTGTAACACGTATCATTTGTGGGGAGAATAACACATCAATTTCCACATAAAAATTCGGATATACTCAAGGTCATTCCATTTCCAAACCATCGAGAAGGCTAACTTACATTGCATGTTGTTGGGTATTAAGATGCTTTCATAAGTCGTTTTGGTAGGAAACATCTCATTCGCCTCCTGCACCCATAACAGGTAGTCATTCATCATATCCTCTCTAGGTGGCTCTATTTGGCATATATCATGTATAACATCGGCTTACAGAAGTTATGCTAATTTGTAAACATCCCAAGATCCATTATTATTCATAAAAAAACAAACTTTATTTGCTACATGGATTGCATTAAAATCAATACACTAGTTAATTAGAGGACCTCTCCCAGGCACCAAATGGTCCCTCTAGAATTCAGTACCTTTATCATTTCCAATCTTCCAAATAGTGTTTAGCATGACATTTCCCCAAGTTGTTGTAATGTCTTTCCAATTCCTTGTCCCTGGACGTAAGATGTCAATGGTTGGCTTAGGATCCTGCTACATTTGTACTTGGAACAAATAAGTTGTACCCATAAATTTGATTTCCTACTAATGAGCTTCTACCCTAGCTTAGTGGTAAGGGCTAGGTTTGCATGACAAGCTTTACGTTATCCTAGGCCACTTGCTTGCTTCGGTTTACAGAGATTATCCCAACCGAGTCAATGAGTTTTTTTGGACAATTCAGAGTCTCTCCACACAAAGTCTCTACATTTTTTATTTATCATATTACACACAGATACATAGAACAGGTTAGTTTGCATAACATAATTTGGTAGTGCTTGAACAACAGATTTGACAAGTATAAGTTTACTACAAACGATAAAGTATGTTTTTTCCAGCTACTCAATCTATGTTGTATTTTGTCAATAATGAATTGGTAGGACTGCTTGGACACATAGTTGTGGTGGAGTGGTATCTCCAAATATTTTCCAAGGTTGCAAGTCCTCTAGAATCCCAATTCTTATGAAATTTACTCTTGTTGTTGTCTATGGACATTAGTTGAGAATAAAACTTGAGTCTTTTCTTGGCTCACTTTCTATCCCAAACTACTACAAAATAGGCATAATATCTTATTAATCACCTCCACTTGTTCAAGTGAGGCTTCTGCAAACAACATGAGATCATCTACAAAAGCTAAGTGGGATAATTTTAGGCCCTCTCTGGAAATCTGAATATGTTTCCAACAATTGTGGTTATCAACCAGGTTGATCATGTGAAATAGACACTCAAGGCAAAGAACAAAAAGGTAAGGAGAGATAGGGTCCCTTTGGCGGAATCCCTAAGACGGCTTGAAAGCATCCAAGGCTTCACTATTCCACATTATACACATAGTTGGAGAAGAGATGTAGTGGCACACTACATTAGTGAAGGTAGTGTGGAACCCAATGTTAATCAGGGTATCTCTGATTAATTCCTAGTTTAGTATGTTATAAGTCTTCTGTAAATCAACTTTAATGATCATCCATCCTTTTGCCCTTTTCTTATACCTCATTGAATGGATAACCTCTTGGGCAATGTTGATGTCATCGTGGCTATTTTTATTAGGGATGAAATTGGACTGACATTAGGCTCACTAGCTTCTTCATCATTGTCCAAAGATGCATGGCAAGAATTTTAGTGATTGTCTTGTAAGAGATGTTACATAGGCTAATGAGCATTAGATGTTGTATGGATGTGACTACCTCTTACCTTAGGAATTAGTACAATGAGTGTGGAATTTAGATAACTGATCTTTGTTGGATTTACAAAGGCTTCCTCGATCATCATGGTGAAGTCATCCCTCATAATATGCCAGTTACTCTTGTAGAATACTGCCTAAAGTCCATCCTCTCCTGGAAATTTAAAGTTACCCACTGAGAATAGAGCTTTCCTAATCTCTACCAGGGATACTGACTTATTAAACATGGCTAGTTCTTCCTCTGACAGGCTAGGAAAGTTCCATTAACATTGTAAACCATGCATTGATCATCAAAAGAATACAAATCTTTGTAGAACATACTAACCATTTCTTCAAGCTTATCCTGGTACGCAATCCAATTACCATTAGAGTATTGTAATGCCATAATACGATTTTGTATTCTATTGTAAGATGTAAGATGGAGTTGTAACTACATGGAAGTATTTTGTGTTCTTATCACCATAAGACAACCATTTGACACGAGATTTCTGAAACCACAGAAGTTCCCCTTCTTGAAGCAACAATTTGTATGTTTGCCAAGTAGAAGCTTGCCTCTCTTCCAAGACTCTAGTTGGCATCCTTGTTATCTGCCGATTGATCTTTTCTAACTGTTGGATAAGATGTCTCTTCTTTTTGTAGATTTTCTCGAATACTTCAACATTCCATTTCCTCAGTGCTTCATTAAGTTTAGATATCTGGCCTTGCCAAGTCTCAATGTCCCTCCAAAACTCTGATAGAAATTGCTAAAAGTCAGGGTGGGAAAGCCAAGCAGCTACAAATTGGAAGGGCTTAAAACATCTATTTGAAACATGTTTTCTAGTCAAACTGGTCAGAATTGGTCGATGATCATATTTGTAAAATGGCAGGTGAAAAGATATAGCTTGTTGGAATTAAAGGTGCCAAGGAAACTTTATCAACAACCGGTCCAACCTTTGCATCATTTGTCCCCTATTCCAAGTAAAGGTCGGTCCTTGAAATCCTACATTCAAGAGCTTATTAGATTGTACAAATTCCATGAAATCATTCATACCTTTCCATGATGGCGTGTGAGCTCCTCCCTCACGTTCATTCAAATGTAAGATGAGGTTGAAGTCACCAACTAGAGCCCATGGCTCATGGATATTTGAAGCTATTTTATCCAGTTTATCCTAGAGGATTCTCCTGTTTTGGAGATGGGGACTCCCATAGACTGTTGTCAAAAGCCAACTATATGAAAAGTTAGATGATCACCTCCATATAGGTAAAAAATCTTATTAAATATTTTTTTAAAAAAATTATACCATTTTAAAAACATATCTAAATTTTCCAATCTAATAATTCCATTAAATTAAAACCTTCTTCTTCCTCAATGGATAAGGATAACAAAATATACACTTAAATTCATGGATACCACCTATAGAAATACCTTTAAGTAGGGGTGGATAAATACCATATAGTTTAAGTTTGGGTATAAGACCAATCTAAATCTACAAAATTTGTAAAGATATAAATAGTATGGTACCCAATTTGTTCTATAATATATATATATATATATATATATATATATATATATATATAATATTATAAGAATTTAATTAATATGCAATGTCAATATAAAATTTTTACAGTGACATTTAATCACAATCCTTAATTTATGGTAAATTTATTAACTTTACCCATTAATATTTTAAAAGTCATATAAATGAAAAAATGTGATTAAATGTTGGTGTAATATTCTTTTACACGGTCAGTGCATACTAATTAAAATCATATCATAATATTATATAATTATAGTATAAAATATTAAATTTATTTTATTAATGATAAACATCTATTTGATATCTTAAGTCTAATTATTTTTGGTCAAATAATTACAATAACTTTATTATTGTTGGATTATTATCGTGATAATAATATATAAATTTGGACAAAATTTATATTTATTTAATGATACGTTGATTTATGAGTATATAATATTGAGATACTATAAATGCATAATAAATATCAAAATTGTGATTCTTGAAGATACGGTACCAATTACTAGTCTATTTTTGAAAAGCAAATATAAAAAAAAAAGTACTACAGTAATTTAGTCATCGTGATTCCCATTAACAGAATTGTAAATTAAAAAAAGTGTGTAATCAATAAATATATATATATGTATACAATTTGTGTGAGCGTGGTTTTTAAAACATAGACGTAAGAATATGATGATATAGGTTCACAGGTTCAGTAATGTAAATTATTTTGTCTGAGCATCTTGAAGTGGCACGAAGACATTTTGTAGTTTTATTAAATGTGATTTTTGTAACATTTAGAATGAAATTAAAATTGACGCGTGTGGGCCAGAGAGAAGGACAGTTACTGGGTGCATGGGGTGGGAGCACAGCAGTCCGATATCCTAGGAAGTTCAAACGGATCTCCCTTGATTGGGTCCCAAAAATTCCGCTTTTTAGTTCCTATTTTGACTCAAAATTCTCTTTCCTTCTTCTCTCTTCTCTGTTTCCGGGCAAAAACACAAAGCGACGGGTCGGGTCGGGTCGGGTCCCGAGGCTGCACCAGCATCTCTTATTTCCTCTGGGCCCACTCCCTTTCTTCCCTTCAACTGCCTCCTCTTCATCTTCGTTTTTTCTCAATTCCTAATTCTTCCCCCTTTAATCATTCTTTCTTTTTTCCTTCTTCCCTCATACACCTGCCTTATATATATGCCATTGCCATTGTTCATGCTTTTTCATTCTCCATTGCTTTTCCTCTTTCTACATTGCTGCATCTCTGTCTTCTCAAAGTTAGCACCTCTTTTACATTCCTCTTCCTTCCTTCCTTCCTTCCATTCACCTCATTTCTTTTTCTTTTTCTTCTTTTTTTTTTTTTTGACTTTACAATTCTTTTTCACTTCAAAATTTTTTAGCTACATACAAGTTTCATATTTCAAAATTAATTTTAATCAAGAATAGTTTTACAATACTCAATAATTTTATAAACCTTAACCCAAATAAATGAACAGGTGTTGTCACGATGTTCCTATAAAATCATTGCTATTTTGTATTCCCATTTTCAATCATATGATTTTTGTTTTTGCTCAGCTTCTGGGCACCGGCAAGTACCAGTTGATCATCGAGCATGTCATTGACTGTACCTTGATTTCCTAGATTACCATAAAAACAAAAAGCAAGAAATGGATTCCAAAGATTTTCTATATATTAAAATGTGGTTTTTGTGGGATGCACACGCGGCAACTCAAAAAATGCATTTTCAGCACATGTATCCAACTATTGGCTGTCATTTCTTTAAGTGTCAAATTTGTCCCTTCCTATTGTTTTCTTTGATTCCATTATCCCACCTCATTCCCTCCTTGCTTCTTATTTAATTGCATGCCAATAACTTCACTAGCCAAAAAGTTCATCTCATCATATCACACTGTCAGAGTGTCTTCAAATGCCATCAACTTTGAAAGTTGTTTAATTGATATATCTAATATGTGCTGTGCATAATTTGCTCCATCAGTTTTGGGAAACATGGGAGCACCATTAAAGGGAGTAATTCAAGATGTCAAGGGAAGAGCTCAATGTTACAAACAAGACTGGATGTGTGCAATCTGTTCTGGCGTTAGGTAACTCTTGTCTATCTTGGGAAGCACATTGCATACTTAGTAGGGCTTTTCTTTTTTCTTTCCCTAATTTATCACCAAAATTCTTATTCATGCTTTTTTGGTAGCATATTGGCTCCAACTTTCTACATATTCTTTGCTTCTGCTCTTCCTGTTATTGCTTTTGGAGAGCAACTTAATAGGGATACAGGTAAAACAACCTCTTTTATCAACACCATCAAATCTTTGAGCAATAGTTATTTTCAGTTTATTGGTGGATATCATATCATGTTTGATGTTCTATAAGTGAGCTTCTATGTGGTATTTTTTAACAGATGGAAGCTTGAGCACAGTGGAAACATTGGCATCTACTGCTATTTCTGGAGTTATTCACTCAATACTTGGTGGCCAACCTTTGTTAATTTTAGGAGTTGCTGAACCCACTGTCATAATGTACACTTATCTGTACAGTTTTTGCAAAAACAGGCCGGAAATGGGTAGCAAGCTCTTTCTGGCTTGGGCTGGTTGGTAAGGCATTTCACATTATAATTCTGTTTCTGCTTTTCCCATTTCCTGAATCATTGTACATTACATGTGCGGCTAACTTCGTTGTTCACTGTGTTGCAGGGTTTGTGTTTGGACGGGAATCTTTTTAATTCTGCTTGCAATTTTTAATGCTTGCACAATTATAATAAGGTTTACAAGAATTGCTGGGGAGTTATTTGGCATGCTCATAACTGTTCTTTTCTTTCAAGAGGCTATAAAGGTGTTAATTCCTCTTCCTAGTAAAATATTTTGTTAATTTAGCACTGCAAAACTTAACATGACAGTTATTTAAATCTCGAATCACAGGGATTGATAGGCGAATTCAACACGCCCAAGAATGAAAATCCTTCTTCAGTGGAATTTCAATCCCAGTGGTTATATACAAATGGATTACTTGCTATCATTTTTTGTTTTGGACTACTTGTCACTGCCCTTAAAAGCAGAAGAGCAAGAACGTGGCGATATGGAACAGGTAAATGATGCCAAATTTCTTACAATTCAGAGCTTGTACACTATGTTTTGTGCTAGGCTTCATTTATCTTGTCACTTATTTGATCTTTACTCCGGCTTCCAATGCAGGGTGGCTACGGGGATTTGTCGCAGATTATGGGGTTCCCTTGATGGTAGTTGTATGGACTGCACTATCTTATGTGGTACCGGGCACAGTTCCAGATGGTGTTCCTAGAAGGCTTGTTTCTCCCCTTCCCTGGGAATCTGTATCTCTCTATCACTGGACAGTAGTGAAGGTACTGTTACACATCGAGTACAGTTTTTTCCATCCAAAGTGCATTCTTTTGAAACAGAATTCAGTGGTTGGCTAAGGTTGCTAAGAAAGATACATTGTTTTCATGCATGTGTTGACTCTATCCATGCCATGTACACGTTCTGCTTTTAGGTTAGGTGCTGATATTCAATATTGTGAACAGCAAGCTGTGGTCATTTTAATTTAGGTTGGTCCAAATATCCATCTAACAGTTACTGCAAACTGCAGGATATGGGTAAAGTACCAGTGGCTTATATATTTGGGGCTATTATTCCAGCTCTGATGATAGCCGGCTTATACTTTTTCGATCACAGTGTAGCTTCGCAGATGGCACAACAGAAAGAATTTAACCTTCAAAAACCATCTGCCTACCACTATGATGTTTTACTGCTTGGAATATTGGTATGTTATTTTTTCTCTAATATCATTCTTCCAAAAGCTTGGCTTTATGTTATTCCATGTTAGTAAGGTTTCCTAACACATTTATGGTCCGTAGACTCTTATTAGCGGGCTCCTTGGTCTTCCTCCTTCAAATGGAGTTCTTCCACAGTCCCCCATGCATACAAAGAGTTTAGCAGTTCTCAGGAGACAGGTAAGTATCATCTATTGCATTAAGACTTCTTATTTCTTAAATATAAACTTTAATTAGATTCTTATTTACGTTTATCAATTTGCAGTTGATCCGAAAGAAGGTGGTGAAGAGTGCCAAGGAGTGTATTAAGCAACGAAGGACCAACTCTGAATTATATGGAAAGATGGAAGCTGTGATTGTGGAAATGGATACAGACCCTACAGTAAGTATTGTTGGCTAGATAGATAGCTGCGTGTCTTTGTGTAGGCAGTCATGTCCAAGAGTAATACAATGTTGTGAAATTGGTACAGGATAAAGAATTGGAGACTTTGAAGGAAGCTATAATGAATTCTGATAACAAGGATGGTGCAAAGGAAAACTTTGATCCTGAGAAACACATAGATGAATATCTACCAGTGCGGGTTAATGAACAAAGAATGACTAACTTCTTGCAGTCTCTCCTAGTTGGCTTATCAGTCTTAGCCATGCCTGTCATCAGAAGGATACCAACCTCAGTTCTATGGGGATATTTTGCTTACATGGCAATTGATAGCCTCCCAGGGAATCAGTTCTGGGAAAGGATATTGCTTTTTTTCATCACCCCAAGCCGGCGTTACAAGTAAGTATAACCTTGTGTAAATTATTTTCAAATGCATAATGGTTTTAAAATTTAGAGATTAATCACGGCTTTTTTCAAAACTTTCTTTCCTTTGTGATGAGAATACTTGTTTCTCAATTAGCAGAAGGGTGCACAATTAAATTTACATTTTCACTAGGCATGTTCGTATTCTGTAACAAGCTAATGATGTATTTTGTCTTGGTTCTGGTCTGTTTTGGCAGAATTTTGGAGGGTTCTCATGCCTCTTTTGTGGAGACAGTACCATTCAAGACCATAGCTGCATTTACAGCCTTACAGATAGCATATTTTCTGTTATGTTTTGGGGTGACTTGGATACCTATAGGTGGAATATTGTTCCCAGTACCATTCTTCCTTCTCATAATTATAAGAGAACACTTGCTTCCGAAGATATTCAATCCTAGCCATCTTCAAGAACTAGATGCTTCTGGGTATGAGGAAATTGCTGGTGCACCCCATGGTTTACTGAGGGTACGATTTAATGATTTATCATTCATTTCTTGTTATGTCTGATCACCTGTTTAGTAAATTTGTTTGTATATTCCAAGCTTTTCAACTTAGGACCTGAAAATGTTTGATCAGGATAAGGAGCCAGATACTGATACTGAGGGAAGCTCAGAAGATTTCTACGATGCAGAGATATTGGATGAGATGACAACCAACAGGGGAGAGTTGAAACTTAGAACTATAAGCAGCTTCAATGATAGAAACCACAGCTTCAGCGAAGACAGACAGATGCAGGTAAATGACTTATATAGAATCCTTCAAAGTTTCAACTTATAATACGTGTCTAGTATTTACTATGTGTATGTCGTGGATTTGAACAGGTTTATCCTGACAATGCTGTTTGAATATGGTGAAATCCCACTGCACCCTCCATTTTTTAGGATGCAGAAAGGGTTTGGTATAGTAGTGTTTTCATCCGAAAAGGAATTCTCATAATTAGTGTAGTCAGTTAAGATTGAAGATGATCTTCTATGGAACAAGAAAGGATTCAATCGGTGAAAGAGATGAAATGCAAAAAGGAAAGAGAAGTAGATAAAAAAAAGTATTTGAACTTTTTTTAAATGGGCTTTCAAAATTGGCTGGAAAAGACACTGCATTGTTGAGATCAATGGTTAATCAATTCCTTCCTTATGTTGGATGGAGCGAAAAGAGTGATATCTTATGAGGGGAAGAAGGAAGGGGGAAGGTCCAGAAAATGAGAAAACTAATTTTTAAAAGTACGTTGAAGTTAAAACATTCCTAGATTGTCAGTAGAGCATTTTTTAAATTTATTTTGTTAACACCTATTCTTTTGATTGGATACACTAGAGTTTGTAAGGAAAATTTCTCAATTCAACCGATCTGAGTACCATGCCAGATTATTTTGTTTGAAACAATCAACAAAGGCGAAGGGTGTTTCTATCGGCATTCAACCGGCATTCAACGACACTACAATAGAATAGAAGTACACTACAATAGAATAGAAGTTGGTCGATATTTTTAGGTTGTGAACATGTATGTACCTTTGGTACCGTATTATAGAACAATGATTAATTTTAGGTGCTTATACATTAATTCCACTTTTTACTGCATTCGTAACATAGTTATTCATGCATGTGAGTATGATTCATTTGAGTAAATGGGTCACTTCTTTTCACAGTTTCATAATGTTCACAATGCCAATAGCCTTGAAAAATAACTTTAATTTCCATTAAGTAGGGTTAAGTGGCCCAACAAAACCTAAAAAAGAAACCTACAATACGGATTACGGAGATACTTCCATTATGCAAACTAGCAGGGAAGAGGAATTGGTGCCTCTCTTTATATCTTTAAATAAAAAGAAAAAAGTTAAATAAAATATGAAAAATGAAAAAAAAGAAGTTTAACAGAACGTGTGATTGATAAGTATTTTTTTAATAGTTATTTCAGACTAAATTAAATGTGTAAACTAAGGTATTTTCTTATAATTTATAGATTATAGATAATAGATTATGAATGAATTAAGCAACCTAGTTTTCTCGTTGAAGCAAATTCAGTATGTAGTTGACACAGATGATATTAAGAGCAATGATTCTAGCAATATATACTCCTTCATTTCTTATTATTTTTAGTCGTCAATTTTTTTAAATAGTTTTTCTTGTGTAAGTGTTGTTTTAAAGTAGTAGTATGCTTTCTCTTAATGATACGTTTATCTCAGTAGTATATAATTTTTTTATTGAGAAATATTCTAACATTAATTTTAATAAAAAAAAGTCTTAAAATAAGAAGTTTTAATAACTTTATATTATTTCAATTTAATATTTAAGGAAATTTAATTAGCAACAATGGTAGAGTTTGATATTACATTAAAAATACAAACAAATTTAACTGGTGGTTTTCATCACAATTTTTTTTTTTAAAAAAACAATCATCTC
Source organism: Psophocarpus tetragonolobus (assembly GCA_037954015.1). NCBI lineage: Eukaryota > Viridiplantae > Streptophyta > Magnoliopsida > Fabales > Fabaceae > Psophocarpus > Psophocarpus tetragonolobus. The sequence goes on along the minus strand of CM075688.1, from coordinate 18,624,895 downwards.
TATCCTATTCAGTTTATAAGGCAAACATTAAAAATCAAACTAGGCCAAGGTAAGAAAAGAGTTGTACCTATTAATAAAAAAAATTGGACTCAATGTCCATTCTACAAAAGTATGGGTAGTATAGCATGTTCATTGACATGAATATTATGTGTTTGTTCCTTGAAAACATAATTGTTTCTTTATTTTTAAATGTGTCAAAATCACTCAACCATACAAGGATTCATGTAGTCTCTATGGGATGGATGTAATTCGTGAGATAAATAGATAATAAGCGTAAGATTAAAAATAATGACTCAGATTAAAATAACTAACTCAAAGATATCACATACCTCCTACACCATAACTTACTCCCACCCCCACCTCGCTGGGGGTGTTTGCGGTGCGATTTGGTGCGATTTTGAGTTTAAAACTAATCCGAATCAAACTATATAAATAAGTGCAGTGCAGTTTGGTTCGGTATAGATTAAGTATAAAATCCAAACCAAACCAATCTTTTGTGGTTTGGTTTGATTTGATTTTGTAGTTTAAAATTTCTATTATTAAGTATTAAAAAATACATTAAATTTTTTTTTCTAAAATTGTATAAAAGTTTAGTCACTCCAACAAAATTATATAAAAATAGCAATCATTAAAGTTAAAGTATAAACAACCAATTCATTTAAACATTATATTTTAGTGGTTATCGTCAAATTGTATCCAATGAAATTAAATCAAATAGTTTTGCTAAAATATTTATTGATTAACTAATTCATATTAATTATAAATTTTAATTAAAGATTAAGTGAAAATATTATAAACTTAGAAAATAATAAGGAATTGTATATTTTTATTGGGCATTTGCTAAAATAAGTAAGGATAAACGGTTTGGTTTGGTTTAGTGCGGTTTAACATCTCAAACTGCAAAACGAACCGCATGGTTTGGAAATTATAAAAACTAAACCACTCCAAACTAAAACGATTTTTTTGCGATTTTCATTATGTGCGGTTCGGTTTTTAATGTTCAATTCAGTTTTGAACACTCCGCCACCACCATTGATGTCAACACCATAACCACCACCTCCACCACCATCATCGTCGTTGTCAACACTACAACCACCCTATCGGTGGCGGTGGTGGTAGCAGCGACAGTGATGGTGGCAGCGACATCGATGGTGGTGGGGGGTACCCTAAACCCTAAACCGTAACTTACCTCAAGTAAGTTACGATGAAGAAGGTACGTAATATCTTTAAGTGAGTCATTTTAATCTAAGCTATTACTTTTAGTCTTATGCTTATTATCTATTCTCATCATCTCTCATAATAAACTTTTTTCTCATTAAATATGCTCCCTATATTTGGCTTTCACTCGAAAGACATGTGGTATCGGTGCGCATAATGGGTATAGAAAGCAGACATAGTTAAAAATTGAAAACAAATTAAAACAAAGTAATATATAAAATAATGCACAATTTTATTACTTACAAACAGTAGACACACATGCACAAAGGCTGTAGGCAACTAGGAAGGCTGAGTACAAAGAGAGCTGAAGAGAAAGAGAGGAGATAGTTTAAGTCTCTGTCGAGTTGTCTCTCTTTTCTACAACATACATTCTATTTATAGATACAAATGGACTTCAATTCTGGACTTCAAACGTTTACAAGAATACTATTCCTTTACATGACTACTTATTCTATTCTTATCTTATCTTTGTACAATCTTATCTTTATCTTGAAACATTTCAAGTTGTTGAAGCTTGCTTACTTTTATCTCTTCCAATTTCTCATGTAGTCAGGGCTTTTGCTTTTGAGTTGGCAACTTTTTGTTAAGTAAAATTAAACCTTCTTTTCAAAAGTTGGATTTATCTTTACTTTTACCAAAAGTATTTTGTTGTTTTCTACTGACACTCTTTCAGAAAATCCTTTACTTTAATCTAATTTTAATCTTTCCAATAAATTCTTTATCTTTATCAAGAAATTTTTTAAAGGTGAGACCACTAATAGTTAGAGATCATCGAGATTAGAATCTCGGGTCCTTTGCATAGCATAACAATCTTCGAAAAATTATCTAAAGAATCTTTTTCTTCATTAGAGTCCAAAGAAGATAATACTTTCAATAATTTTTTCTTCAAATCTTTCTTTGAAGCTCCTGCAATTAGCTCATCAAGACTTATATACTTCTTGGTCCCAATTGGCTTCTTTTCAGGAGTGGGTGGCAACAAGGCCAATTTATTCTTCCAATATTTAAATTTATTTTCCATAAATTCAATATTAAATTTTTTCCACCAAAATACTTTAACATTTAGGCAAATATGTTTAGGTAAAGATTCACCAATGTGTAGATGATATTGATATTAATGCTGCAAAAGTCAACTAACTCCCATTGAAGAACACAAGTTGATAAATTTAAAAGGGATAGGCATTGAAGGAGTTAATGCCTTTAAATTTTCATCAAGTTTTCCTACTTTAACTGAAAGAATAGATTTAATTGGTCTAGTGAATAAAAACCAACAATAAACCAAGAGGGTAATTCTATTGGCAATTATTTTTAAAGCTAATATACCAATAATGCTAAGGATTTGTATAAAAAATTATTTTATACCAAACTTCTTGATAATCAAATTATTTTTATTTTAAATTTACTTTTATTTTCTAATTATTAATTTTAATTATAATTATCCGATTTCAATTTTTATTTCTTAATTTTTAATTTTTCATTCCTCATTTTTAATTTTCAATTTTTAGTTTTCATTTTTCAATTTTCCATTCTTAATTTTAATTTATAATTTATAATTTTTAACTTTTAATTTTTACTTTCTTATTTTGAATTTTTTATTTTTTATTTTTAATTTTAAGTTTTACATTTTTAATTCTTAATTATTAATTTTAAATTCTAAATTTTAAATCATAAATCTTAAATCTTAAATTTTAAATTTTAAATTTTAATTTTTTAATGGTTAATTTTTAATTTTTAGATTTTTTAACTTTTAATTCTTAATTTTTAATCTTAAACTTTTAATTTTTAATTTTTCATTTTTTATTTTTAATTTCTAATTTTTAATATTTATTTTAAATTTTTAATTTTTAATTTTAACTTTAGTTTTAATTTTTAATTTATAATTTTAATTTTTTATTTTTAATTTTTCATTTTCCATTTTTAATTTTTAATTTTCATTTTTAATTATTAATTTATAATTTAGATATTTAATTTCAAAATTTTATTTTTTATTTTTGAATTATTAATTTTTAATTTTAGGTTTGCAATTTTTAAATTTTGCTTTTTCATTTTTATTTTTAATTTGAAATTTTTTATTTTGAATTTTGAATTTTTAACTTCTAATCTTTAATTTTTAATTTTTACTTGTTAGTTTTTAATTTTAATTTTTGAATTTTTAATACTTAATTTTGAATTTTAAATTTTAATTTTTAAATTTACTTTTTAATGTCAATTTTTTATTTCAATTTAATTTATTTTTAAGTTTTAATTTTTTTTAATTCATAGTCTTTCTTTATTAAATATAAAATTTTAATTTTTGAATTTTTACTTAATACTTTTCAATTTTTAATTTTTACTTTTTAAATTTTCGTTTTGAATTTTTAAATTATAATTTTTAATTTTTAATTTATGTATTTTAAATTTTAAATTTTTAATTATTACTTTTTATTTTTTCATTTTAACTTTCTAAGTTTAAGTTTTCGATTTTTAATTTTGTATTTTAAGATTTCAGTTTTAGGTTTTAAATTTAGAGTTTTTTTCAATTAATTTTTTCATTTTTCATTTCTAATTTATAATATTGTATTTTTTAAATTTATTTTTAATTTGTAATTTCTAATTTTATTTGTTAAATTGCATTTTAGTTTTTAGTTTGTAGTTTTTTACATTTTAATTTTTAATTTTTAGGTTTTAGATTTTATTTTTTTTTATTTTAATTTTCCATTTTTAAATTTGATATATAATTTAAAATTTTATTTTTTAGTTGTTATTGTAAATTTTAAATATTTAATTATTAATTTTTAAAATTTAATCCCTAAATTTTAGTTTTTAGTTTTTAATTTTCTATTTTTTATTTAAATTTCTAATTTGTAAGTTATTTTAATTTATAATTTTAATTTTGAGGTTTTAGTTTTTTATTTCTAGTTTTGATTTTTAGTTTTAATTTTTAATGTTTAACTTAGTTTTTAATTTTTAATTTTAATTTGAGTTTTTATTTTATTTTTTAATTTCTAGTATTTATTTATCAGGTTTGAATTTTCAATTTTTAAATTTAATTTTAAATTTTTACTTAATACTTTTCAATTTTTAATTTTAATTTCTAATTGTTCATATTCAATTTTTAATTTATAATTTATCATTTATAATTTTAAGTTTTTAATTTTTATGTTTAAGGCTTGGGTTTCAGTTTTGAAATTTATAAATTTTTTCAATTTATTTTTATATTTTATAATTGTTAATATTTTATGATTTATCATTCTAGGTTTTAGTTTTTACTTTTTAATTTTTAATTTTCAAGCTATATTTTTTATTTTTTTCCCATTTTTGAATTTAAATTTATAATTTATAATTTTATTTTTCATTTTTTATTGTTAATTGTAAGTATATAATTATTAATTTTTAACTTTTAATCTCTAAATTTCAGTTTTGAATTTTTTGTTTTCAATTTTTTATTCAAATTTCGCAATTTTAATTCTAATTTTTACTTGTCAATTTTTAATGTTTAATTTTATTTCTAAATTTTGAATTTTAATTTTTAGTTTTTAATTTTTGTTTTCTAATTTTAGTTTTCAACTTTACTTTTTTAGTTTTCAAATTTTTATTTTTATTTTATTTTTTAATTTCAATTTTCAATTTTGAATTTTTAATTTTCTGTTTTAAATTTTAATTTTTAATTTTTTGTTTTAAATTTTAATTTTTAATTTTTAACTTTAGTTTTAATTTTTAGGTTTTAATTTTTAGTTTTAAATTTTAATTTTCTTGTTTAAGTTTTTATTTTTAATATTTATTTCTAATTTTAATTTTTTTATAAATTTAATTTTTAATGTTTATTTTTTATTTTTTAAATTTTTAGTTTTAAACTTTTCATTGTAAGTATTCAAATTTGAATTTTGTTGTTTTATTTTAATTTTCTTATTAATTTGAATTTGAAATTTTTAATTTTGAATTTTTAATTTTCAATTTGCAATTTTATATTTTTAATTTTTAGTTTTAGTTGTATTTTTTAGTTTTTAATTTTTATTTTTAATATTTAGTTTTTAATTTTTAATTTGAATTTTGAATTTTATTGTCAAATTTTGAATGTTGAATTTTAAATTTGGAATTTTGGTTTTAAACTTTGAAATTTGAATTTTGGATTTTGAATTTGGAATCTTGATTTTTGAATTTTGAGTTTTGAATTTTGACTTTTGAATTTTTAATTTTCAACTTTTGATTTTTAATTTAAATTTAATTTTTAATATTTAATTTTTAATTTATAATTTTAATTTTAAATGTAATTTTAAATTTTTAAATTTAATTTCTAATTTTTTTTATTTTTAATTTTAAGGTTTTAGGTTGACAATTTTTAAGTGTTAATTTTTAGTTTTTAATATATGGTGTTTAATTTTTATTTTTAATTTTTAAAACACTACTTTTACACACTCCATCTCTCTCCCTTTGCTTTGCTTCAAGCTGTGTGTCATTGTTTTTTCTCCCTTTCCTATCTTAGATTTGAGTGGGACATTTTCCCCTCTTTTTCATTAACTCCGGTGTCGCTAAAGTTGAAAGCTTTGCTATATAGATATTGACTTAACCCTAAACTCATTTTGCTTTGTCATGTGACTTGAAAAATTTAATCCTTTGTAAGTTATGTTGATTTTATTCATAGAGATGTATTTTGTTGCTAGGATTCTATAATACATTTTTAAACAAGGAATATGATTTTGTTGTGTTGAGTTTGTTATTTGTTTCATCTCCTGTTTGTTTTTGTCTATGGTTTAAAATGGTGATTTTGCGGAAAACCGTTTATCTGACCACTTGATGAGATTGGTGATTGTGCCTCTTTGAAAAGTATGTAGTGGCTCTTTGAAAAGCGTATACTGTTTTCAATTTCGAAGATGAAACAATTGGAGAATCTGAGTGGTTCTCTTTCACTGAGGATTTGTTTTATCCAGGTTGTGATAAGGTTATGACAAAATTTTTGTTTTGCTGAATGTGTACGTGAAGGTAACAAAGAGGCCATCACTTGTAGGAAATATGTTTTTCCCACATGACTTGTATCCCTGAGCCTTTTATATTGTTGAATAACTAGTAATCATTCAAATCAAACAGAAAAAAATATGATAGTTTAAAAAGTATACAACGTACCTGTTCAATTTTGCTGTTAGAAATAATGCACAGAAGAGATGAATAAAGCAAAAGAATGAACACACAGATTTAACATTAGTGTGGTGGTAAATGTTAACCTTATATAGTATATGCAAAATGCCAAGACAAGGTGACCCTACTTGAAGTTGAAATTGAATCCTTCTACTATTTCACTGTTTTTCTTCTCAATTTAACAAGTAAAGATAAAACTTGTTATTATTTTCATCTCCACTAAAGACATTTTTTTTTTATCTTTTCACTTATTTTAACAGTAATATTTTTCTCTCTTTACTCAGTGAATTCTAAGTAAAATTAATGGACCATTAATTTAAGTTTACATATAAAATTAATGTGAAGGTGTGGAGAATTTTATTTTCCCTTATATAAATTCATTTGACTTATATAAATTAGTGTTAATCCAAAATGAACTTTAAATAACAAGAATTTTGAAAGAAATACTCATTTAATTTCTATCATTATCATTGTCCGAGACTTTTTGTATAGGAAAGTTACATATTAACTTCAATTATTTACGTTAAAAAAATCCTGATATTCTAATTAATAATTAAATATTTTTGTTAAAAATAATATAGATTTTGAAAATGAAAAATTAAATTTTATTAAAGAATAACAAGAATTATAATCTTGGTTGATATGGAATTGTTGTATAAACAAGTGAACCGATTTCAAAAATACATTAATCTTTTAGAGTTTACTAAATTACATAGGACTTACCCTATCTTTAATTATTAGAATAATTTTAATTGCTAGTGCAAATTGGTGATTTTAATATTAATTTTTAATTAGTAATAATAAAATATTAGTATGTGAAAAGGTGGTGAATGAATTAAACAACGGCGGTTGGACAATAACCGTTGTTTATTTTGACTTTTAACAAGAGTTTTAAAAACTAATCTTGTATGGACAAACATACAACCACAATGGATACAACATCAACATTTAACTGACATTATATATTTTGTAGAACTAATGTTAAATGTCTTTTTTCTAATGGTAAATGAGCTATTTAGGGTGTTTGGTAATTATTTGGTATTGGAGGTTGCAAACAAGACATATAAGGGGCTCAAGTCATTTAGAGTTAATGATTTACTTTTATAAGGGTCTAATAAAGTGTATTTTACTATTGTCTCATGTTGAAGGGGTTGTGTCCGGTAGAAATTTATGAATTAACAAGTCAAGAATTGAATTATTTTTTCCCTTTATAAATTCGACATCAAATCCAAAACATGATAAAATACTTTGTCACCTAACAAAATAATTGTTTAGAAAAAATATTTTTAACATCATTTTCTAAAATTTCTTTTGCAGATTTACAATCAATTCTCTCAAAAGAAATTTTTTATTTATCAAATCTGTTTGAAATTTGGTAATGCACAAAATAATGCTTAAATTTTTTTTAATAATGTTATAATTTAACTGAGCTCTTACCTAAGCCCCAAAATGATATTTAATTAATTATTCTTTAGACTGAGGGATTTTTTATTGAGAAAAAGACTTACTATTAGTGTAAAAAGTTTTATATTGACAGTTAACCGTAATATTTTATATATGGTAAATTTGTTGATTTTACCAATTAATACTTTAAATTCATGTAAACGAATGATTGTGATTAACTGTTAGTGTATAATATTTTACACTGGTAGTATATAAGTGTTAAACTCTTTTTATTTTAATATTCCTTCAAAACCAATTTTAGAGGCATCAATTTCTATTATAATTTTTTGCTTCAAGATGAGGACTGCCAAGACAGAGAAGAGTTTTTACTAAAGTTTTTATTTCTTTTACTATCTGATTATGTTTCTTTGTCCAAGTTTAGGATTCTTTCTAAGCCTTGTTAAAAAGGGTTGACATTTAATTCTAATATTAGGAATAAAGTCTTCTACATAATTAAAACAACACAAAAATCTCTGTAATTGATCTTTATTTTTTATAGGAGTAATTTTTATTCCCTTGAAATATCTCATGACCTAAGAATATATATATTTTTGGCATATTTTCATTTTATTTTTTGAAATTACAATTCCATTTCTTTTAATAATATTTTAAAATATTTTTAAGTGTTTTAAATGTTGTTCCGTAAAATTTTAAAATATTAATACATCATCTAGATAACTATAGTAAATTCTAAGTAAGGGTTTAAGATAGAGTTCATAATATTTTGAAACTCAAAAGGAGAATATTTTAACCCCATAGGCATAACATTCCATTCATAATGTCCAAAGGAAATGGTAAATTTTTTTTTATATTTATCTTTCTCTGCCACCTTAATTTGATAATATCCAAATTTCATATCAAATTTAGAGAATATAATAGTTTGATATAATCTTCCAATTAAATATTGTTTATTGGGAAGGGGATATCTTATCTTCTTAAAACATTATTTAATGGTTTATAATTTATTACCATCCTAGGTTCTCCTCATCCAAGCTCAGAGGCATTTTGAACATAACATGTCAAATAACTCCAAGGAGATTTACTTGGTTGTATTAACTTTTTATCTAAAAAGTGTTGAATTTATTTTTTGCAATGTTAGAAGATTTCTTTATTCATTTGTACTGGTTTGACTTTAGTAGAGATTTTACACTCATGAAACCTTTCTTCATAGGGTAGTTCTATTGTAAATGAATTCCTATCCCAAAAGGTAGTAGGAATTGCAGCACATACTTCATGTTCAAATTCTTCTTTAATTTCTTTAAATCTTTTAATTACAAGCATGGTTTTAATTTGTTCTTCTATCTTTTTATATTTTATTTCTAATTGTAAAATATGTATTTGATTATTTTTATTTTTTATTTTATTTATAAAATTTTCTTTTGGTTAAATCTTTTAAGATTAATACTTCTTTTTGTTTTAATGGTTTTATGAATTCAAATATCATGTCTCTGGTTTTTATTCCTTTGTCTGAAACTTCAAAATGATATATTTGTGTTAAAAAGGGAGTTTCCAATATTATATCTTTGGTTATATCTTTAGTTACAATAAAACTATTTTTAAAACATTTTCCTTCATTACATATACTAGCATTCATAGTTATCAAGATCACGAGTTAACTCGTAAAATCATACACGTTTACAAGTTTACAAGTCTCTAACAAGTTAAATCGCATGTAAAATTAGAAAAGTAATAAACTCGGTAAAATCAGAATAAACACATAAAATTGGAATAAACTCATTAGTAGACTTGTGAATAAATTTCTTGGGTAATGTTTTTCTATGCTGATTTTAATTTTAAGTATTTTGAATATAATTTGTTCTTATGTCTAAAAAGGTTTTAAAATTTTGAATGTTTCGACTCTAATTTCTACTTATTTGGAGTTATTTAGACTTATTATGTGATTTTGAACTTATTATGTATTGAAAACTTTCAATTTTATGTAATTTATAATCATATTTTTAATGAAGTAAACTCTTAGGATTCTACAAGTTGAGTTTACGAGTCGAGTTTACTGAACTCTCGCAATTTTGCGCAAACTCTCAATTTTGATAACTTTCCTAGCATTAGATACTTTATATTGTACTTTTAGACTAGAATTATTAGCCTATATAATTTTTTTAGGGTCTTTTCATAATAATACGTAGAATTAAACCTTCTCTTATACAATTAAGATTAACTCTTAAATCAACTAATGCTATAAGGGTCTTATGAAAGGTATTTTATATTTTTAATGCAACTTTTTATTTGCCATTTCTGGTGAATTATTTTTATTTGATTTACTATTCCTATGTTTTCATTCGAATTCAATATTTATCCTATTTTAGGTTTTTCAAAAAGTTGTATTTCTCTAATCAAATCTTTTTCCCTTAAATTTTTTAGTTCCCTTTTTATTTCTTGGATTTATTCTTTTAATTCTTTTATTTTCCTTTGTAAATCAGAAATAATCACAACTTTTATAGAAAATGAGCCACTTTTAATATTTCTGAAAAATTACATCCTTTGGAAGATCTTTTATTATCTTTTGGTTCTAAAATCATATCGTTAAGTTTTAAAAGATATTCTAATCTTTCTTCTTCATTTTCTATTTTATCAAGCATTTCTAGAGCTAATTTAGTTTCAGATTTAATAATTTTTATTTTATACGAATAGTCCAATTTTCAAGATTACAGACATGAACTTCTTCTTATGAACTATTTTCTTGATTAATATGTATTATTTCTTCATTATCCTCCTCTTCTTCTTCTGAAGAATAGAATTAAAATTTTACTTATTTGTTCTCTTAGTTCCTCACTTATTTTTAACTCATTAATCTTTTATTTCATTCTACAATCTTTCTTCCATAAGTCTCACTCTCCCACATTTAAAACATACTATGTTTGATTTATTTTTTATATTAGCTGCTTTATTAGTTTTGTGTTTTGAAAAGGTTTTTTATTATCAGTTTTGCTTGGTTGAGACCTTTTAAGAATTATCTTATTTTTAACAAAGGGGGAGTTAATCTTTCGTAACCATACTAACTACAAAAGTTTCTTAATTCTCTAATTCCATATCCTTGATATCTTTTAATTTGATGTTCCATTTTAATATTATTACAAATTTCTAATCTAGTTAATGTAGTTGTTGCACTTAGTCTACCATAAATTAAATCTTTTAAATGGGGGATTATTATACATCTTAGGCAGGTTTTCTTTAACCTTTTCTGCAAAGGTAAGTGGAAGCCCGACTAAGAAGTGTTCTTTCCAAAATACTTCCCTCTAGTCTAATCTAGTTAATACCATAAGCATAATTAATATATATATATATATATATATATATATATATATATATATTATATTTGAATTCAGATGTAATAAATATTCATACAATATATATTTAAATTATTACAAAATATGTATTTACTCAAATTGTAAAAATATTTTACATCATAATAATTATAATTTTTTATTTTAATAGTTATATAGATATTTATTTAAAAATAAAAACCATTGAAAAGATAAGTTAATATTTTCTTTAATTTTTTAGTTAAAAATTTTATTTAAAACTATTTAAAGAGATAAGTTAACAATTTCTTTATTTCAGTTGTTGGAGTTTTTACTTAAAAATATAAAAGATAATTTAATATATTATTCTTTTATGTATATTGTTAATGTTTCCTTAAAACTATATTAGAAGATAATTTAATATTTTAATTTTGATGTAGAATCGTTAATATCTAGAGTTAGCTTTAATACTGGTGACAACAATATTAGTTTAAAGAATATTTTCTAATATGAATATTATCAAGAATCAGATGCAAAATCGTATGGGGTATGAGAATGATTGTTTAAAGTTTAGGGTTTAAGGTTTATAATAATTTTTATAGTATTGATAATGAAAAAATATCCAGTGTATGAAAACTATAAAGAACAATTATGTTCTCACTACTCAAAATTGCTCAATCCGTCATTGGTCTCTTTTTGCTAGAGCACAAATTTTCTACTTTACTCTCGTCAAGTGCACCGATCGTATTGTGATATCCAAAATGTATTGGATTGATCCACAGGGACTAAATTGATACTCATAATTCTAATAATAATTACTTGTAAATAATCGAGAAATTAATTTAAGCTATTCTAGTGTTGCAGAAATTAAAAGAGCATAAAAATAAACTAAAATAAATATGATGAGAAGACTGGTTGGGTTCTGTTCTCACTATGTCGTCCCTCTAATGCATATACGATTCACAAAATAATGTTGTTACTCAGATTCCCATCACTCATAAAAATATCCTTTAATCCCAACATCTCGCAAGTAGGAACAGAGATATTTGAGTATTAGATTATCACTCTCGAGCATAATCTAAAGTCAAATAAATCGCTTTAAGTATAAGAGCTTAAGATGATAAATGGTTTTTACTCTTTCTCGAGCAATAAATCCTAATGAGAGATCTATCTCATTTTACAAGTTAAAATCCTCTCTCAAGCTCATTCAATAAGTAAAATTCACAATAAATATAAAATCAAAGCATAGGGTAAATAAGAATTCGAATAATGAGCAATAAACACTATATTGATAAAATCAAAATATACAATAGATTTCAGACATAGTTACAAACGAAACCTAAACCAACAACCTAGTTGTCCATGGAGGCAGAGCATGATCAGTGGATTGGGGCTATAAAATGGTGGAATAATGGTGAAGAGTGGTATGACAATGGTGAAACTAATGTTGTCAAACGTCTTCTCCCTTGCATCCATGCTCTCTATTTTAATTTTCTATTTATATTCCCTTTCAGCACACCGATATTGGGCAGTCACTTTGTGGCCGTGGGCACTGAACAGAGGAAATCCATCCTTCTCGGGTTGGTGGGCGCTAGGCACTCAAACATCCGCCACTGGGTGCCACCAGCATTGGGCGGCCACTCCTTGGTCACTGGGCTGACTCTAGATTTCAAGAATTTCCACTTCTTCTACCTTTCTTCCAATCTCTGACTCAAATAGTAGCAAACAAGAAAATAGAAGTAATATATACTAAAAATGTATATATGTAATAAATTCTCTAAGTATTAAATATTTGTATAATAAGGGAGGAAAACAAGGTTTTAAATTAGTTGGAATTAGAATAACTACTTTATTTTACCTCTATAAAAATAGGTAATTTAGACAGTTATCAAGCTCCCCTAAACTTAAAACTTGTTTGTCCTCAAGGAAAAAGATACTTTAGTGGACTTGACACACAACACAACATGATGCATTCTATTACAATACAAACACAAAATGAACAAAAATAGAATGCACAGTGACACAATGAACAAATGGAAAACAACACAGTCTAGAACCAAAATCTTCCCTTCATCAATACTCAAAATCATGAAATGCTCATAGCAAATTAACAATTCAACCATGGTGCTCACATGAGTAAAAAAAGGTTTATCATGCACTAATCAACTCAAAAGGCGAGTCATGCAGATCATAGAATTTGAGCAAACTTATAGACAAGGTGTTTCTCTCTACACAACTGTTTAGGATAGAAAAAATTAACACTCATGTTACACAATGCACCCATACAAATCAACTTTGCTATTCATTTCAACATAACGAAAAACAACACATACACAATTGAAATCACCAGGGCTTTATTTTAACTTGTAACTTGGCTGGGCTAGAAAGAAAATTGGTTTTTCCAGGAAAACAAATAAAAGGGTCAAAAGAGAAATATACAATGAGATAAGTTCTTCCCTTTTCAAAGCAATCCCAAAACCCTAAAAATCCTCACTAACAATATTGATTCAAGTAGATTTTCAATATGCACCAATAAACTACCAAGTTTTTTATTTCAAATTTCTTTTTCTTTTTTTTAAACACTGAATAAACATGTAACACACTTCAACCTTAAAATGTACTTGACTCTCTAAAGACAATCTCTACCGAACTTGTTTGCAGAACCAATCTCATGTTACATTTTCTCAACCCTGAGGTAAAGAAAGGTGTAATGTACTAGTTTAGCTCACAGGTTCATAAACAAGAATAAATTCAATTAAAGCTCAAAAAGAGGAAACCAAGGGTCAAACATTTAACATTAGGCTATTTGGCTAAGTACAAACAGAAACATGACCTTGATCATTTCTCAATCATGTATGTAAAGAATTAATCAGAGACAATCAAGCAAAATCAACAGCATAGGATACATAGTGACTCACAAAACAATAAACAATTAAGAACAAAACCTCACTCGGGTAATGCTCTCTTTCACAGATCTACACAAATTTTCCAAAAGAATCAACTGTACATAATTAGCTCAATTTACTCTATGACATCCATAAGCAAAAATTGCATAAAAAATGGCACAAGATCATTTTAATTACCAATAAAGGGGAAGATAATGAATCTAAACACAATGCACATGCAAAACAATGTCTACTATAGCTATCCAACAGATAAATAATGCAACTACGAACAGAAAAATGCAAATGTGATTAAATGTATGAAAGATATACAAATAATGTGTTCTGAAGTCATTTCGTAAGACCCCTCCCTCTCTCACAGAAGTGAACCTAGTCCCTAGGCTCTTGAGAATTGAGTGAAAATGAAGCTCATGAAGGATGTTCCTACAAAAGAGATTCAGAACAAAGAGAACAAACAAGGTGAAAGTACACTGAAAAGCACAAAAATAAAATATGAAAATGTTGCATGAGAGTACAAAACAAGTGTTGGAAAGTGGTGTCTGTGAGTCCGCAGAGACCAAAAACCAGATGCAGAAGCATTATCAAGGATAAGCGCCCAACAACCACCTTGTGAATGTTGGGCGTTCATATTAAAAAAATGCATTCTGCAGAACCCGACACCCAGCAGCCACTTGGTGAGCGTTGGGCACTGCATACCAGAATGCATAATTTTGGTTTGGAAACCTTTTTTTTTTTCAAAACACTCACAACTTACACACCCAAATTGAAATCTACAACAAATTTGACACATTTAACAACATAAATACCACATATAGACCTAAACAAACATGCCTAAAGCATCAAAATCACTAAATTAACACTAATGCATGAATTATGCAGATATGATAAAATGCTAAAAGAAGGCACAAATGTGCCTAAAACACAACTCAACTAGCCAAAATACAAAGTCTGCATGTCATGACCAAACTGACACCATAACTATGTTAGGATGCATCAAACAAACTTGTACATACTCACAAATTCACAATTTTAACACAGAAATGCAAAATCAATGCATATGAAATTTTCTAAAACAAAAGTGAGCAAATCCATTTAATGCACAACTCATCTACCTAAAACACAAACTAACCACAAATCTTCAATGCTAACACTACAATTACACTCTTACATGTCAAATAAACTAGAGCAAACATTAAAAATTGACCAACTTGACCTAAAAACTCAAAATACACCATTATGCACATTTCACACTTAAACAACTCATATAATAAAAACACAAAAGACACCACAAATTTCACAACTAATCACACACATCAATTGCTGATCACTAAATAAATTTGCTCACACACTCAAATGCACAAAAATGAACACTAAAAATCATAAAACACACATGCGAAAAATTCACTCCTAAAACACATAAAAGCTACCTACTAATGCAGAAAATAGATACCACAAGTACACAAACATGCAAAAGACCACTAACATTACACACATGCATAATCTAACCTAAATTTGAACAAATCAACAACTAAAACTTAAAATTAACAGCTAACTAACAACACACAAAACATAAATAGATTACTAGAACTATATAAAAGTAAAAACAAGAGAAAGGATAGACAATTGGGTTGCCTCCTAACGAGCACTTGTTTAATGTCACGAGCCTGCCAGTTCAAAGACTCAATGGTCATAAAAAACTAGCAGTGGCGAGCTTCTCAACTTCACCACTTAAATATGGCTTGAGTCTCTGGCCATTCACCACAAAAGTCTCTTGATTCTCTGGCTTTATCAACTCCACTGCCCCATAAGCTTTGACTTCCTTAATTCTTCTTTGATTTCTCTTTCAAGCATGGTCACTTCGTCATTCACTAGCCTGGATAAGTGGCCAACTACCACATTTTAACTACCCTTCTTGTCTTTAATCTCCAAATCAAATTCTTGAAGCAAAAGAACCCATCTAATCAATCTTGGCTTGGAATCAGGCTTGGTGAACAAGTATTTAATTACTGTATGATCAGTGTAGACCACAACTTTAGACCCAATGAGATAAGGTCTAAATTTCTCTAAGACATAAACAACAACAACAACTATTTTTCAGTTGTGGCATAATTCATATAAGCTTCCTTGAGGACTTTGCTTACATAGTAAATAACATGAAAGACTTTATCTCTATACTGCCCCAAAACTGCACATACTACATAATGGCTAGCATCACACATGAGTACAAATGGTTGACTACAGTCAGGAATCTATTGGTCCCAAAGGGGAATCTAGAAGGGGGGTTGAATAGATTTACCAAATTATTTTTCAAAGTTTTGTTATTCAACAATATCAAAGTATTTCTAAAAACAACCCCTTTTTGAAAATTTCAAAATCTACATTCTTTTGCAACATTGAGTTTTCAAGAATTCAACTCTTAAAGCAAAACACCAATTAAATTAATTCCTCCAATGATGATTTCAAACAAAATTCTCTTATAGTGGTGAACACTCTGAAGAGGCATATAAAGGTTGTTTTTTCTTGATCAGTCGAATCTACCATGATCTAATTATAACCTAAATAACCATCAAGGAAGCAATAGTAGGTTGGTCATCCAGTCTCTCAAGCATATGATCCATAAATGGAAGGGGGAAATGATATTTTCTAATGGCCTGATTGAGCTTTCTGTAATCTATACATATTCTCCAGCTAGTGATAGTGCGTGTAGGGCTTAACTCATTCTTCTCATTGTGAACCACTGTCATGCCACCCTTTTAGGTACGACTTGCACAAGACTGACCCATGCATTGTCCGAGATAGGGTAGATCATGCCAACTTCAAGCAGTTTCAACACCTCTTTTCTGACAACCTCTTTCATAGTAGCATTTAAACACCTTTGAGGTTGTATCACCTGCTTGTACTCATTCTCCATGTAAATCTTGTTCACACAGTAGGTTGGACTAATCCCCTTAAGATCAAAGATAGACCACCTAATTTCTTCACTGTTGGCCTTCAAAATTTGAACCAATTTCTTTTCTTCATATTCTAATAAGGCATTGCTGATAGTGACTAGTTTCTCATTTTCTCCTTTTAAGAAAACATATTTTAAGTAAGATGGCAGCTCCTTAAATTCAACCTTAGGTGGTTCAGGCTTTGATTCCTTCTTCAATTCTTCAATCACTACCTCATTAAGTGGAAGCATCTTGTTAGCATCGAGTTCGTGGAGGCATTCATTTATGTCTTTCTCCTTCTCTTCATTTAGGGTTTCCACAGAATTTGTTAAGACTTTTTCAAGAGCGGAAACTGTGTATGATAGTTCGTGTCAAACTGACTACCTCATCAAGGACATCCATTCTGAAGCAATCACCTTTATCCATAGGATGAATCATAGTTGTAAACATGTTGAATTTTAGTCTTCATCTTGTACCCTCACTGTTAGTTTTCCATCAGCCACATCAATAACCACATTGGTTGTGCTCATGAAGCGTTGACCCAAAATAAGAGGAATCTTAGTATCTTCCTCCATATCCATAACCACGAAGTCCACAAGAAACATTAACTTTCGACCTAGACAATAACATCTTCAACTACACTATAGGGATACTTGATAGACCTATCTGCAAATTGAAGAGTCATTCTGGTTGGCTTGACATCCAGGTCACTAATCCTTTTGAGCATAGAAAGAGGCATCAAATTAATACTAGAACCCAAATCCATTAATACCTTACTAATAGATAACTTCCCAATGGTACATGGTATAGTAAAACTTCCTGGATCCTTAAGCTTAGGCGAAAGCTTCTTCTGCATGATAGCATTGCAAAGGCCACCAACCTCAATAGTGACCTTCTTGGTGAGAAGTTCCTTCATGAATTTATAATACATGAGCATATGTTGTAAAGCTTTTGAAAAGGGCAAATTTATCTCCAATCTTTTGAAGATATCCAGGAATTTGGCAAATTATCTTTCAGTGTCTTTCCCAAATGGAGCAGGAGGGTAAGGTAACTCCTTGGCCACAATATTAGAATCATATTGCTTCTTCCTTTCCCCCCAAGCTACCTCATGCCTAAGTCTACCCTTTTTGTCCTTCTCACAATCCTCCGTAGCACCCTTACTTTTTTCCCTTTTTTCTCTACTTCACTCTTTTCCTCTACTTCCTTTGCATCCTCATTTTTCTCAAATTTTCTCTCAAACCCCTTTCAGTATCTTTTTCACTCTCATTTTTTACTTTCTCAACTTCTTCTTGACTCCTTCTCTTTCCTAATGCCTTACCACTCCTAGTAGTGACAACTTTGTAATGCTCCTTGGGTTTGTCTAAGTTTGAGCAAAGAAAGATCCACTTTTGAGCTCAGCTAACTGAGTTGCTAATTCCTAATTTGTGTCTGTAGGTTCTTGAAATTTGTGTCATTTTGACTCTTCCTGGAATGTGAATCTTTGATGAATGCTTTAAACATTGCTTCAAGATTAGAAGAGTGAACTGGATGATTCTGTTCTACTTGAACTGGCTTATGGAGATATTGGTTAAACTGATACTGCCCTTGGAATCTGGATTAGAAGTGATTAGGTTATTGTGGTTGGAAAGGTGGTCTACTAGAGGAGCTGGCAAAATTGTTTTGGTTCCTTTAATTCTAATTGAAAGCATTATAAGGAGAAGGATGATTACCATAAAAGTTTGATCTGCCTTAGTTGCTCATATAATTAACTTCTTCTTGTGAGCCATTGGCAACAAGGCAACTGCCACTAACATGTGTTCCTCCACATAACTCACATCCGTCTGCATTTTGAGCTCTATATATCGGCTGAGAGTCCTGAGAGGTAGGAGTGTGCTGCATATTTCTGAGTTGTTGAGGAATAAAGGTTATCTATTTCATGAGATTCTCTATCTGCATAGGCAATTGGTGATTCTGAGCTAGAATAACATCCTAATGGTTTAATTCATAAACACATTTCCTTTTATATAGCCTCCATGAGTATTGAACCTCTGGATTAACTAAAACCATATTCTTTATTATTCTTCTAGCATGTTTAGGAGTCTTGTTGAAAAGAGAATCTTCTGCTAAAGCATTCAATAACAATTTCGTCTGAGGCTTTAACCCAGATAGAAAAGTGGTGAGCTAGGTTCCTTCATTAAACCCATAGGCTCGACATTTATTGAGCAGTGATTTATACATGTCCCATGCCTCACAAAGTGATTCATCAACTCCCTGTCTGAAGCTGGATATATCAATCTTCTTCTAATTCACTTTAGCTAGAGGAAAGATTTTGGTGATGAATTTATCTACCAACTCATCCCATGACATCTAAGCATTATATGGGAAGGAATCAAACCACTTTTTAGCTCTGCCTATTAGAGAAAAAGAAAATAAGCTCAATTTGATCACCTCGTCATTTACGTGCTGAATCTTCATAGTGTTGCAAATATCAAGGAAGGTGTTGAGGTGAGTATATGGATCTTCATAAGACAACCTAGAAAACTAATTGTTCTGGACTAAATTGATCAGTGTAGGTTTCAGCTCTAGATTCCTTGCTTCAATGTATAGTCTTGCAAACTTTTGAACTTCTTGGGACCAGTGTAGGTGGTGTAACCTCCCAGGGTGCGGTTATTCCTATGAACTTCTTCTCCATCTTCCATATCTGATTCTTTAATATATTTAAGTAGAGGGGTTCATTAATTCGTGTCTTTGTGCTAAGTTTCTTTTCAAGAAACTTCCTTTTCCTTGCCAAGTTGTTGTTTCTCTGGGCTATCCTTTCTATCTCAGGATCAAATAATAGTGAATCAGCCCTAGAGTCTGTCACAAATAAAATGGAGAAAAGAAAACTAGAGCTACAAGTTACCACATGACAAAAGAATATATATTAAAAATACTAAATAAATAAGTAAAAGAATAAATGAATATAGACAAGTAAAAATCACTAAAATTCCAAAGTATCTAACGCCAGTCCCTAGCAATGGCACCAAAAAATTGCTAGAGCACAAATTTTCTACTTTATTCCTGGTAAGTGCACTTGTCATATTGTAGTATCCAAAATGTATCAATCAATCCACAAGGACTAGTTTGATACTTAGAATTCTAATAATAATTGCTTACAAATAATCGAGAAATTAATTTAAGTTATTCTAGTGTTACAGAAATTAAAAGAGCATAAAAATAAACTAAAATAAATACAATGAGAAGACCAGTTGGATTCCTTTCTCACTATGTCATCCTTCTAATGCATATACGATTCACAAAATAATGTTCATTACTCATGTTCTCATTGCTCATAAAAATATCCTTTAACCTTGATCTCTCACAAGTAGGAACTGAGATATTTGAGTATTAGATTATCACTCATGTACATAATCTAAAGTCAAATAACTCGCTTTAAGTATAGGAGCTTAAAATGATCAATGGTTTTTACTCTCTCTCGAGCAATAAATCCCATCGAGAGCTCTATCTCATTTTACAAGTTAGAATCCTTTCTCAAGCTCATTCAATAAGTAAAATCCCAATAAATATAAAAGCAAAGCATAGAGTAAATAAGAACTCAAATAATGAGAACTAGACACTATATTAATAAAATCAAAAGATATAATAGAGTTAAGGCATAGTTACAAATGAAACTCAAACTAAGAATCTAGTCATCCATGGAGGTGAAGAGCATGATCAGTGGATTAGGGCTTTAAAATGGATGAAAATGGTGGAATAATGGTGAAGAGTGGTATGAACATGATGAAACTATGGTTGTCGTAGTGTCTTCTCCCATGCGTCAGTGCTCTTTGTTTTAATTTTCTATTTATGTTGCCATGTCAGCACACCAGCATTGGGCAGTCACATTGTGGTCGCTAGGCACCGAATAGAGGAAATCAACCCCTCTCGGGTTGGCAAGCGTTGGGCGTTCGAACATCCGTCGTTGGGCACCGCCAATGCTGAGTGACCACTCCTTGGCCGCTGGGCACTAGCTCCAGACCCCAAGAATTTCCATTTCTTCTTCTACCTTTCTTCCAATACCTGACTCAAATAATAGCAAACAAGAAAATAGAAGTCATATATGCTCAAAATGTATATCTCTAATAAATTTTATAAGTGTTAAATATTTTTATAAAAGAGAGGAAAACGATGTTTTAAATTAGTTAGAATTAGGATAATTGTTCTATTTTACCTATATAAAAATAGGTAATTTAGACAGTTATCACTATCCTATTTATTATATGAGTTAATTTAATGAAATATCTCTTCTAAAAAAAATTAGTAACTACTAATATTTGATTTCAATTTTTTTAACTTATACAAATTTCTGTCCAAATATATATAGAGAGTGAAGCACCAAACGGGTCCTTGAATGTTTGGGACTCTATCAATTGGGTCCTTGGAAGATATTTTTGTGCATTTGGGTCCCTGATGTTTGAAAACGCCTGCACGGTAGTCCTTCCGTCAATGACACCATTAAGAGTTAGCATAATTAGCTTTCAAATGCCACGCTGGCATGTCCTAACACTTTACTTGTCCCTTCAAGTCACATCCTCATGAACACGTGGCACATTTGACTTAAACACGTAATAGAAAATCCTAGCCCATTGGAAATTTAAATTTTTGAAAATGTTTGATAAGTGATTGGACGTTGATATGATTGTTCATTGTAACATTTCTTCTCTTCCATTTTAGCTCGCAAAAGAGAAACTGGTAAGACTGAGTTGCAGAGCAAGGTTTGTATCATGAAGATAAAGGTTGCGATAGAGGGTTTTGGGAAGACACTCTAGGATTTCATTTTCATTGCTATGTTTGTACTTTAGGAATGAAAGGGGTTTGCTTGAATGTAATAGGTTTCATTAGAGGGCTTTATGTCTTTGTTTCTCTTTTCTCACATCTTCTATATTTCTTTGTCTATTCTTCTTTTTCGTTTAGGTTTGTGATTTTAGGGCTAGGGTTGCTTTAATTTGACTTGTAGGTCTACTTTAATTTGGGGCTTTAGTGTTTGTTAGATAAGAAATAAACTAGGGTTTGAGAGCTCTAATTTGAGTGTCGGGTCTGAATTGGGGGTTATTTTCAGATGAGTGGTTCAACTGGAAGGAGGTAACCAAGGAATGTCATAGGTGAAAGGGTTAATAAATTTCAAATGTCCTCTGCTCGTACATGGGAAGAGGCAAACACAGATCATCCTTCGTGTCATTGTGGAAGTAGAGCTGTTTTAAGGATTTCTCGAACTGAAAGGAATCTTGGAAAGTTGTTTTACACATGTCCTTTACCAAGGGTCTCATCTATATTTTGCTTTTGTTTATTAATTTAGAACCTTTTTTTATTTCATTAACCTTGCGTTTTTTGTTTCAAAGTCACCCAAATAATTGCCTCTTTTCTATTTGGGCATGTAGTACCAATGTGGAAGCTGGTAGGGATGTTGCAATAGTTGAAGAAGATGATAGAGCATGGATGCAATACATTTTGTTTAGGATGGATAGTTTATTGGTTGAATTTAAGATGTTGAAGTTGATAATTTGTATTATGTTTGCAATTGTAATTGTTTTATTTGTAGGAATGATCTGTAGTTTCATGGCATATCCTCTCTTTCATTGTATCCATTATTGCACCTTTTAATGAATGGAAGAAGTTTATCAATTTTATTTGCTTCATTTATTGGGAACATTGTTCTTCCCTGTTTATTGTAAAATTTTTCAGGAATTAAAATTGTTGATAAAACCACTTAAAGATTGTGCATTAATTCTGCATAATTTGCCTACATAATCTGATAAAACCATTGTGCAAGATTTTAGGTGGAAAAAATTAAGTCCATAAAGCAAGAAAAAAAAGGCATTATTCTGCATAATCTGCCTGCATATAATTTGCAAAGATGAAGACCATAATGCAGCAAAAATAAAGGCATATTTAACACTCCAAGTGGGGGAAATTGTAACTTCATTAATTAAACATAATTCATAATTTAACAAAAGGTTGTTACATAGTCATTTGACATGCTAATTGTTGCAACATCATTGTTGTTAAACATGTTACATCTTTTAAAAAAACACTATACTAACTGTCAACATCTAATTAGACTAATTAAAGCAACATCATTGAATATTGGTCCTTGGTTCAATGTTCTACTGGGAGTGCATTTTGGCTTAAATCAATTATAGCAACATCCACTGTTTCTGTAGATGGTTCTGTTACAACTTTCCTTTTCTTCTTTATGTTTGGTTCAGGTACACAACCATCGTTCTTACAACTGTGCATGTTATGCCCTGCAATGCCACACCTATGGCAATTGATAGTTGCATATTTTCTCTTTAATTTGTTGTTAATCACTTGAGGTTCTTTATGATCTTTTCTTTTTCTGATTTTTCTTTTCCTTTTTTTGGTCTTGACTAGTGGTTCAATTCGCCTTTCATAGTTAGTCGTCTCCCAATATTGAGAACTTTGCATTGGTTTCACAAAATATGCATATGTTGAATTATAAGCTCTCATTGTCAACCAGTTATCACATAAATCTTCAGCCTGTACATTCCTGTAAGCAATTGTTGTACATGCATGCTAGCATGGCAATCCTACAATAAAACACATCCAATTTTAAGGTTCATATCACCAATTATGGAGTGTCATAAATTAAATAAAATGGTTCATACCTGTCAACTACCAAAACCTGCATGTACATGTACTGGTATTAAGGTTCACATAAACTTCTTCTTGCATGTTTTTCTTTTTTTTCCTTCTCAAGTCTTTGTTGTTGCATAGAGGCTAATATGTCAGTTCTGTTAACTAATTTTAACTTGTTTTTGCTCATTGTCTTCATGAAATAACATCTCACCTCTTCCAAACAAGTCAAGATTGGTTTCCCCTTATATTTTAGAATTTTTGGCATTGAATACTTTATAGTTGTTGTTCACAATGGCATCCACTTTGCATTCATCATCAAAGTACGCTCTAGACCAAGTATCAAAGCCTTTCTTCTTCAGATAATCATATGCAGCTTGATTTTTTTCCTTGATCTTGTTCATGTGAAGTTCAAAGTTAGCAATTGTTTTGGATCTTGCACTTTTCCATAACAAGGATCTATACTCTAAGTCTTTTCATTACTTAGAAAAATTTTTCCATAAGTGCATCATGCAAAACATGTGTGGTGATTCAAGCATCACTTCCTTGACAACATTAATCAGCCCCTATAATACCCATAGAATTCACAACATTAAATTCAGGACTTGCAATACCCACAAAACATTGAATTCAGAACATTTCTACAAAAACTAAATTTACAGTGTCAAGTTGAATTTAATTCTAACCATCATACTAGACCTTGCAATACCCACAACACCACATACTAGACCTTGCAATACCCTGACTAAATTCAAAATATTAAATTCTAACCACTGAAAACACTTTGCTTTACCAAATCAAAGCATGTAATACATTAATTGCAAATAAGACCTTGTACTTTAAGTATATAAGCAAGCTAGTCCACGAAGACGTATTACCTTTTGCATGTCACTCATTAGAGTCAGCTTATTGTTGTTGTGGTCCCCCAGGTCTTGTTGCAGCAGAGTCAAAAGCCACTTCAATAATAGCATATGCAAGGATAATAGCATATGCAAGGATAAAGATGTGGTTGTTGGCATCTTGGCCCATAGCAAACAGCAATTTCCCACCAAAATAAACTTTCAAAAAACACCCATCCAACCCTATAAATGACCTGCAACCTGCCTTAAATGATTGCTTGCAAGCATCCAAACAAACATATATCCTTCCAAATTGGGGTACTGATTCTAGTATTTGGATGCAGTCAATTTTGCATGTGTGGCCAGGGTTGCTCCTCAAGATTTCATGGGCATAATCATGCACGTGCCCATATTGTTCCTTAAAATTACCCTCTAGCTTTTCCTTGGCCTCCTTCGTAGCCCTAAATATTTTTGTGTCATCCATATGCACATGTATGCTCTCTTTAAATAATGAAACACTTCTGCCCCCTAAATGTTAGGATGAAGATTTAACTGATCCTTTATTTTTTCAACAACCACTTGTGAGACACTTGTTTTATTTTATGTCACCTAGCACAATTATGCTATTTCACAAAATTTTTCACTTGAAAAGCTAAACCTTTTGCATTTTTAGAGCAATATATTACCCAAGGACAGTTAGGGGTTTTACATTCATCTCTTACTCTCTGTAAATGATTTTTTACCCATTTTAACTCTCTTCTGATCTAGATTGTGTAGTCAACCAATGCCTTCTTAAACTCTAACAAGGTAGGAAATACCATCCAACTTCAAACTCAACGGTCCAAAAGGATGTTTTTTCATTATATTGTAGGTAAATGAACCCCGTATTCTTACTATTCTCATCATCTGAACTTTCAGCTGATCTTGTTTCTTCAAACTCATAATCCATAGGGTTTTCTGAATCAGTCTCTGCATTACCCACATCTCGAGTATCAACATCAATTCTAACACCCTTACCCTTATTAGCAGACTTTTTCCTTTTAATGGCCTCTTCAGTTCCAAGATTACCATCTTAAGCCTCCTCATTTATATCATTATCATGTTTAGCCTCCTCTGAAAATGCATCCTCCTCAACTTTAGCCTCGTTATTTGCATCCTCTTCAAATTTAGTCTGCTAAACTTGAGCCCCTCATCTTGTTGAACTTGAGCCCTCTTATCCTGCTGAACTTGATCTTCCTGATCTTGAAGCCCATTATCTTCCACCTCCTCAACCTCCTGAACGTTAGCCCATTTATCACCTCTGACTTCACCTACTACTATGATGTCATCATCTTGTGGATTTACTTGTTCAGTATCAATAGCTCATTCAAAAAAATTAGGTAGGTCAGGTAAATGATAGAAGTAGATATCCATCTTTCTTCCTGTGTTAGTAACACAGTTGTTAACTAAGAGAACAATGTCATCATTGTTTAGAATAGGGTGCAACCCATCTTCCATCCTCATCCTTGTTTTTATGAAAATATTTGTCCCACTTCGTGGTATGACTTACATTCTTTATAAAGATTGCTGAACAACCACATATTAACATAATTTTCGTCAATACCTTCCCAAACACATATTTCCCCTCCGTCATATTCAACCAAACCCCTTTCATCCCTAATAAAACGTATTTCGTGGTGCAGAATTAATCTAAGTTTGAACACCATCATACATTACAAAAACACAAAATCAGAAACCCTACCAATTTAAATCCATTTCAGAGAAACCCTAACTTCTCCCAAAAAACAAAGACACACCAAACAAAACGAGTAAAAAAGATTTAGCCACTGTAATATAGGGACTTCATTTCAGAGATAATAAAAATGGAAGACGAGAAACGTTACCTTCATGATACCAACATAGCAATGAAAATGAAATCCTAGAGCGTCTTCCCAGCCCTCTTTCGCAACCTTCATCTTCATGATACAAATCTTGCTCTCTAACTCACTTTTTCCAGTTTCTCTTTCGCAGGCTAAAATAAAAGAGAAAAAATGTTACACTGAACAACCATATCAACATCCAATCACTTATTAAACATTTTTCAAAAATTTAAATTTCCAACAGGTTAGACTTTTCCATTATGTGTTTAAGTGAAATATGTCACGTGTTCATGAGGATGTGACTTGGAGGGACAAATAAAGTGTAGGGACCTACTAGCGTGGCATTTGAAAGTTGATTATGCTAACTCTTGAAGAAAGCGTGTCATTGATGAAAGGACTGCGATGCAGGCGTTTTCAAACATCAGGGACCTAGATGCAAAAAAAAAATCTTCCAAGAACCTAATTGATAACGTCCCAAAGATTCAGGAACCCATTTGGTGGTTCACTCAATATAATATATATATATATATATATATAACACTTGCTCTTACTACATGCATATAAATACTCTTTTAACAAATACTATTTCATGACCCTTATAAGATTCAATTGCCAAAATTACCCATATGAAGAAAGTGGAGTAATTTAATTATTTGCATTACATATGTCTTAAATTATTTTTAATGCAAATTTGAATATATTTATTTTATATTTTAAATGAGATATTTAAATCGTAAAATGAGAAGAGTCCTTAATGTGGTTTATAGCTAAGAATAATGTAATTTGATTTAGATTATACAAAGGATTGATAACTTAAATCTCAAATGTGCTTAGACCCTACTCGTAAGAGATTAGAGTTAGTGTATTTTTATAAGTAATGAAAACACGAGTAATAAAAATGATTAGATGTTCATTTATGCATCATTAATAGTCAAATTCCAACTAGTTCTTCATATTTGTGAAGATCTCTTTATTTTATACTTTTATGCTTTTATGTTTGTCTTGCTTTTAGTAGTTGTTACTTAAATCTTATTTCATTTGTTAACATGTGAATAGTATACAAAATTTCATAGAATCCACTAAGTCCCTATGGATATAACCTTGTCCTTGCCAGACTCCGATATTTGATTGGTACACTTACCAAAGAGTTAACACAAGTTGTTAGCTTATGATCAATTGAAAAGAAAATAGAAGTTGGGGAAATGATATTCCACTTTAGCGATAAACCAAATTACCATAATAAAAATAAATTATTTTGTGATTTTTTGAATTAGATTTAGGTGTGAAAAGTATTATCAATAGAGATTGATTATTTAACCTTAGATCAATAAAATTCACATTCAATATTCCCTTACTCATGATTTTCCTAAGATTCACAACCAAAAACCTAATTATCATCATCAATCCTTAATTTCATCGGAAATTGAATTTGAAATCCAACCTCAATCCATAATTCCATAGGTCAAAGCAGATTGTTTAGAGAATTTTAGAAACATACAAATTAGGTGTATTCCTAGCACTTAAGTAATATGCATTTCTATTTAGATCTTGATCTAAATGCAGTTTTTGCTTGTTGCTTATATTCATGTGTTTTAGGTTGATCAGGCCTAAGTATTGAATGAGTTTCAGAAATAGAAAACGATAGGAGATATGAGTTAAAAATGAGATTAGATGAAGAAATTGATATTATACTTCTCTAGATTAATTAACAATCTAGGTTTTAACATTACATAAGAAGATAAGTGATATGAGAAGCATTTAAGCCAGATTAGAGATGAATTTGGGGAGAAAAAATGAGATTGGGTTTAACCCTAAATTTTCTTCTCTGGTAAACGAGAGAGCAAGTGAACTATAGGTATTTATAGTGTACAAATTAACAATTATAACTACTCCAACTACATTATTTTTGTAACGAAAGCATAATTTAATGTGGCGGTTTAGATTAGAAATCTTGGTAGTTAAAACTTGACCTTCTAAAGTTTTACCGATATCGTTGTTTGATCTTCTACTAGATTGAAATTACTTGAAAGAAAGTATAGATTCTGAGAGAGGTGAATCACTATGGTGAAGAAAACTAATATCACTGGACTGCTCAATGTCACTTTTAGGATTTACATATCTATTTGTCATCCCTTTGGCAAAAAAATTAGGATTTAGATATCTATTTGTCACCCCTCTAGCAAAAAAATGATTTTTTATAGTGCTAATGACAATTTTCTCTAAGTTACCTAAAACTCTTTTTTGAAATGCAAAATTTATGCAAATCTAAGGCTTATTTTAGGTGCTTCAGAGTTTCTGGTTTTTTATTTTGAAAATAGAAACGTATTAGTAAAATTGGTTTTGATTTGGTTTTTTAATTATTTTCAAAACAAATTTCACACAATTTAAAAAAAAATAAAATTTAGTTTATAGATTTTAGTTTTGTTTTTATTTTAAGTTTATCATTTTACGTCACTTAATACCACTAACCATCACCTCTAATTGGTAGTTATCAGTTGTTACCTCTAATTGGCAATCACCAATCGCACCTCTAACTAGTGGTCCCACTTCTAAAATTTGAAAACATTGTTATACTTTTCTAATTTTGATTTCCCAGCAATATCTTACTAAATCATTAGTTCTTATGGATTTTGAAATCCGCATAAATTTCTTATAGATGTTTTTACTACGAATAGAGTAAATTTTTCAGCAACAGTATTTGTAGAAAATTAGTTTTTAAAAGAACTTTTTCATGAAAAAATATTAATTTAGAATAAATGTTTGCTAGTTATTTTCTCTCTCTTTGTTTATTCCTCTTCCATTTTAAAATTAAATTACTCAAATAACCTTATTAATTTAAAATTTATTTTTCCCAAATACTGCCCTTAAATTAAATTATATATCATGCAATCCTCCACCCCTCTTTCATTACATTTACACACACTAACTCATCTCTTTTCATCTCGCTCATTTTTTTCCTTTAATAAATATACACATGCACTTCCTTTTTTCACTTTATCCATCTCCCCTTAATCACATGGTCTTACATCTGTTTGTTCCTTCACTTCTCAGTCTCTTCCTCTAAGAAGTACATACACTGGAACATTAAAATTAAAAAACAAAAGGCGTGATCTTGTGTTCATTGTTATGCGATACCGCATAGGTTTTCAAATGAATAAAGAAAGACTTCATATATCTAGCAGTTAAGGTAGCATTTAATTTAATTTGAGAAAAATGTTTTCTATTTTCTATTTTCAATAGTTTTTTGAAAATATTTTCAACAAAAATATTTTCTAAATTAAGTCAAACATATTTTCACTACCATTTTATATTTTATTTAAAAATAAAAATAGAAAACGATCAAAACAAACGTCACCTAAAACTTTCAATTATGGTGTTTTCTTGCATAGTGAAATTTAATACAAGATTTTAATGAAACAAAATTAAGATAAAATTCTAATATATTTAGAAGATAAAAGATAAAATGAAAAAAGAGAGAGAAGAGTTTCCTTACATAGGATAGAAACTATATAAATATGATTTATATCTATTTTTGTATATGTAAGGTGGCTTTTTTAATATAAAAAATATTTATAATAATAAAAAATTTAAAAACAAAAAAGTGGAGAGTGGATGAAAATAAGAAATTTCTTTCAAATCAGTAAGTTATTGATATTTTGGTCGGAAAAAATTCACAAACAAATTGGTAGAAAAATTTTATATTTATAAATAATGGAGGTGAATACGGTTGGGTTTGGTTAGGTTTAGAAAAACTCAAGACCAAATTCAATAATAAAATATTAAGTTGGGTTGGATTGAGTTTTTTTTTTTATTAAACTCAATCTAACTCAACCTGTTCTTGAACGGATTGAGTTAATTGGGTCACAATTTAAAAAAATAATTTTTTTAAAAAAAAATAAAATTTAGAATATTGTTTTGTTAACTTTTTGGAGATATTTATTAAAAATATAGACTATATCGTTATCATAACATAAAAATAAACAATAAATTATAGTTACAAATAATACATCAAAACTAATACAAATCAAAATTAACATATAACTAAATTTTCAAATAATAATAACTAAAGAAACATTTGTCCAAGTTAAAGGTAAATACAATTTTTCTAAACTAGTCAAGTCATACAAAGAAATATAAACTACATAATTTGTTCAAACTAACAAAAAAAAATCAAAAACAGCACATAATAACAAAAAATATAATTTAAAATAATAATAATAATATATTACAGTCGGGTTGGGTCTCACCCAATCACAAGAAAAACTCAGACAATTTCTTTTAGGACCTCCTCATTTGCTATCCCCACCCTCTCAATGTTTACAATTTTTTGCAAAACACCAAAACACCCTCACTCTTTTTTATCCTAAGTTTTTTGACAAAGATCACCTAGCTTCATGACTGTACTTGCATCTTAACTCGCCTCTTATAAAGAGCACCCTCACCTTGTTCAAACATACATGACAGAGGAAGTTCCTAAAAATAGAGGTGAAAAAATATATATGTTCGAAGAGGGTGAGGGTGTGAAATGGAGAAATCAATGTAATTTTTCAAATAGGTTGCTAGAGGTGCACATGCAACTGTGAAGCTGAGTGATGCTCTGTAAAAAAAAAACATATGGTAAAAAAAGGTAAAAGTGTGTTAGGGTTTTGTAGAAAATTATAAATATTGAGGGGGTTGTAAAAGAAATTTTCAAAACTCAACCCAATCTATTTTGGTTGGGTTGGATTCGGTCTTCAAGTTGTCCAACTCAATGAACACCACTAATAAATAATACACAACACCAATGTTTTTTAATACTTTCTTATTATAATATTAATTATAATATTTTATTTAGATTATAAAAATTATAAATAGTGATCTTTTCTATCACTTTTATATGGCACTTTAGACATAAATTACAAAAACTAATCAAACTAATTATATTAATTAATAATATTTCAATTTTATCCTCACTTAATATCATTAAAATTTGATAAAAGGCATAATATTGAGAGTTTAAAAAAAGTAACAGAAAATATTTATGAATATCTTATCAAATTTATTTTAAAAACATAAATATTCACAAATCTTTATTAAGAAAAATAACAAAAACAAAATTTAATGTCCAGAAAAAATGTAAATTTTCTTATAAAAAAATCAATATTTTTCTTTAAAATTGGATCGGTGATCGAACTGGTGAAGATGCTAGTTTATTGTTCCCTAATTTAATCATTATTGAACCAGTGGTTGAACTGATAATCAAATCAATTTTAATAAAATTGCTCTAAAATAATAAAAAAACATGTGTTGTAAGAATCAGATCGGACTAGTCAATTCAACCGAAAAATTGGTGAACCGGTTTAATAACTGATTCGGTCAATATTAAAAAAAATTGCAAGATAAAGAACTAGTGTTAAACTCGGAGAACCAATCATTAGTAAGACCGATGGTTCAACCGATTCATAATATTTTTAAAATTTTTTAGATTTTTCTAAATGCACCTTTTTTTTCCAAAGTCACTCCTTTTATTTTAAAAATTAATGAAAATGAAGGTTAACTTAACAGTATGAGAGTGTATTTAGTAAAATTACTTTTTTTTTCTTTTATAATTACATTCTTAATCATTTTTTTTCTTTTACAATCTTAATTGTTATATTATATTAATTTGGTAGTCATTGTTCTCAAAACTAAATCACACACGAAAGTTGGACAAGTAACTAACTAGTGACCAATTTGGTTAGTATATAAAGCCAAAATATTTCACAACCGGTTGAAGCTGGTCTAATAAGACATAAACAAATCGAAATCAATTTAACCAAGCTCCGGTTATTTATTTTTATTTTAAAATTATTAAAGATAATCACAAATGCATATTTATAAGGATTAAAAATAGATATTATTTTATTAATTTATTTATAAATTATATAATTTACTCCTTATATTAATATATAAATTTCATATCTTAATTTCTTATAACTTTATATTATAAGAATTTCAAATTTTTATTTTAATATTAAAATTTAAAATTAACTATTAGGATATATTTTATTTAAACTTTTATGTATACTTATAAAAATGGTGTTTTGTTTTAATATTAAGGGCTAAAAAATTATGATAATATATTGACTTAATATAATTTTACCTATTATTTTTATTTTTAATTTAAGTGCCATAAAATTATGATATTATATTTACTTAATATAATTTTATCTATTATTTTTATTTTTACTATTATTATTATTAAAATATCTTGATCAGTTCAACTATAATTTAATTCCGATTGAATCAATACTTGGTTTGATTGCTCGTCCGATTTTCAAAATCTTGAGAGCCGTTTTAGATACACCTAAGACATTTTTTAAATATATTATTTAGTTGGCTAAGTATATGAATTTAAATTAATTTTAGTATAAAGAGTTTTATCATTCATAATAATTTTGAATAAAATTATTTTTTGTGAATCATGTATACGTGAATTTATTTTTTTAAAATTTAAAACATTTTTACATAAAATTATTTTTAATAATATTGTAGTTTATACCATAAATTATTTAAATGAATTAAAAATAAAAAAAATTAAAAAAATAATATAAAATGTGATAAAAAAATCTTAAAAAATGATGTAATAATTTCGAAGTAAAGTTTTAGAATTTACTTGTCAAAATTAAACATTTTTTTCTAACTTTCTTCTAACTTTAACCTTCATTTAATGAAACTTCCTAGTTGGTTAAGGAAGCCAAAAGAATTTTTCCTCATTGTTTCTAAAATTATAGTTATCCCTTATTTTAAAACTTGTAATATTTTGTCAAAAACAAAATTGTATATGTGAAAAGAATATGTGAAAAGAAGTTATCGCAATAGCTTTAGGCCTAATAAATAGCGTTTTTCGCCACCCATATGTTATTAATTAGAAAATGATCTTCTGATTTGTTTTTTATTTTTTTTTAGAAAACAAGATTAAGAAGGTATTTGATTTGTCATTTCAAATAACTGAAAACTGAAAATCTAGTTGAAATGGTTTTAGATAGACATGACAATGGAAGGAGTATGACATTTTCATCTACATCTCCACTTTCGAAACTCATCCTCATATCGAACGGGTATGAGATTTATGTTCCCATCATCGTCGAGTATAAGTAAACTAGTACCCATTCCATACCTGCCAAAAAAATATAATAATGTTTTAGTAAAAAATAATTTTTTTAATAATATTAATTCAAAAGTTATTTAATAAACACAAAGTTTGTAATTTGTTAATTAAATATCAAACTTTTCTTTTTCTTTAACACAAATGAATATTTTAGTCTTAAAATAAGAGCGGGATAAGGCGGGGTACAAGGAGGAATACGGGTATGGGGTGGGTATGCATATCCCCATCCCTGTTTCCATGCCCGATTTAACAAATCGAGTATTCCCCATATTCGTACCCATGCCCGGTCAAATTGTGATTCCCTGTCAACTTTGGGACGGGTTTGGGAATTACCCACATATACAAATTTATTTGTCATTCCTAGTTTCAGCTCCGTTTGGATAGCAAAAAGGTAAGAACCTTTTTAGGAGCTACTAGTTTTTTTTAAAAGGATTTGACTAACCTATGCACCAGAGTCATACGGTTAGAGCTCTTAAATACTTCTTTTTAACTAACCAATATCTTAAAAAATGAAAATATTTAAGTGATGTTTTCATTCAATTAAATTTGGTTTTAATTACACTTATTGCACTTATGATTTATTTCTGGTTTCCTACTATTTTTTTTTCTTTTCTTCCCACCCACCCTTACCACTACTGCGACTGTTGCCACTACCACCCTCCACTGTCACTGCCACCTTCGTGGCAGTGGTAACAATGGCAATGAGGGTGGTGGTGGCGGCACCAAAAGTGGTGGTGGTGGGTTGGAAAAAAGAAGTATAAAAATAGTAAGAAACTCAAAATAGATGGTGAGTGTTATAATTAAGTGTCATAATGAAAGAATATACCAAATTAAAATCAATTTTAATTGTAATAGAAACATCAATTAAATATTTGCATTGTTCAAGATATTGGTTGATTAAAAAATGTATTTAACCTTTCAAAAAAACTACTTTAAGTAACTTTTTCAAAATATCTCTTATTTTCAGTTAGATTATTTTCTTTTACTACTTTATCCTTCAATTAATGTATCATAGCTCATTGATTCTCTCTCTTCACATGATACAACATCTTTCTCCTTCATTCCCTTCATTAATATAATTATAATAATTTATAATTTAAATATTTAATTAATTTATATTTTTTTATACGTCAAATGTTAATTGTTAATATGTTAGTTTTCGTTAATGAAGAGATTCAAACCGACAATCTCTCGTCCCCCACAACTCCAATTAATTTATATTATTAAAATATTTTATATTGTTTTAATACTTTATTGTTGATCTAATGATTAATAAAAATTTTTATTTTTTATTTTTCAACTAGTTTTAACAAACATTTACAAATAGCTTGTTCAACTTTCATCTAAATTTTTAACTAGTTTTACGAAATACACTCTAAAAGTGTGTTTGATTTGTCATTTTGACTAGTTGAAAAAGTAACTCAAATTTTTTTAACTCCCGATAACAAAAAGTTAAGACAAGTTATTCCATGTAGTGTGTTTTCAAAAGAACTCATATTTTCAGTTATTAGCTTATTTTGTTTTATAATTTTCCTCTTTATTAATTAATTTACTATGCTCCACTAATTATCTCTCATCATATAATACAACATATTTCCTTCATTAATATAATTATAATGATTTATAATTTAAATATATATTATAAAAAATTATAATTTAAATATGTAGTTTAAAATTATATATTAATTATAAAAAATTATAATTTAAATATATTATTATAGTAATTTATAATTTAAATATGTAATTATATAAATTTATAATTTAATTACATAATTAAATTATATTTTTAAAATATATTTTAATTATTTTAAATATCACATTATTCTAATTATTAATGATACTCTTATTTATCATTTTATAACTTTTAATTAATTAATTAACTAATTTTATTAATCACTTATAACTAATTTTTCAACTTTAAATTAACTTTTTAAGTTTTGCCAATCATCCCCCAGAAAGAAAACGAACCTGCAATAATTGTTGCAAAACAGAATTTATCATAAAAACAAAATTGCTTTCGTTTTGTACACGGAGGTCAAAAACTGCCACCTTTATTGTTTGTCCACTTTCTGCTATAGACTAATCACTAATCTAAAATCAGCTGAAGAGGGAGGGAAAGATTTTGTCTAAAAGTTAGAAATGTGCTCCTAAGAAAAAATTAAGAACCAGAAAAAGGTGGCAACATACAAATCTACAACAAGGATACCCATGAGAAAAAAAGGTTTAGGAACCAATTCTTGTTTCCCTCTTCAATCCCGAGCAATAATGAGATGATCACCATCTCTTACAAGATTTATATCGTCTACTTCAGCTCCGTCTATGGTCAAAATTTTGGTGGGAGATATATCAAACTTTGTGGCACCAATATCTAGCAGCCCTTCAAGGGAATTGGGCAGCATAACTAGCTTTCCAGCATGGTGACCTTTTTCAGGACAACTTAGTGTCACTCTCAAATTCCCTCTATTTTTGTTACTGCTTTCAGGTGCCCAGGGATTTCTCTTATCTGCAGAGTTAAACCAAAACTTAGTCGATGAATCTGATAGCCAAAGGAAAAAAGGATTCATAGTTAAAGAAAAAATCAAATTGTTCCAAAATATACTTACCACGTTTGGCAGTTGAGATCACTCCAAAAATGGAATTGTGAAAAGAGCTGGAAGATCTTCTCCCATCATTATCTAGCTCAGTCAACTCTTGAGTAGGTGTCATGGTTTCTTGGGAAATAGTAGACACGCGGGGATCACTTTGAAACCTCCCACTACTGTATTTGTTTGTCATTGGAATAAAACCTGGTTTTCTGCTCTCTCTAATGTTCTGGAATATATTTCTAATTTCTACCTGATCATGATGTTCAGCCAAAGCCCTGGGAGCCCACCCATTAGCATCTTGCAAATCAATGTCTGCTCCTTGTTCTACAAGGAAGTTAACCATCTCAGTGTTTCCTTCAATTATTGCAGTATGAAGAGCAGTGGTTCCATTCGTTTTGGGTTGTGTCACATCCACACCACATTGAATTATTTCCTTGAGCAATTCCATGTTATTTTGCTCAACAGCAGTGCATGCTAGATGGCCTGCATCCGCAAAAGATATGTCTGCACCGTTGTCTATGAGAAGTTTAATCACAGAATCATGCCTACCCTTCATTGCTTCCCATAGTGGGACACTTCCCTCCATATCTGTATAAATAATAGCAATTAGTACTAGCACGTATTCCTGTCTGAAAAAGGTTGCTAGTAACTTTTGAGGTCTGTTTGATAAACTGAATAATTGCGTACTATTCAGTAATAAAAAATTAAGCACCTAATTCATGTTAAAAAAATTTAACCGTACTTCGTAGTAAGGATTTATATTCTTATTTGATTAATGACGAAGCCATGTTAAGGAGACTATTTTCATTTAACATGTGGAATGTAAGGTATTGTCAAACTGTATTAAGCCCTTGACAGTGAAATTTTCCCTTATCCCCATTAATGTTCCAAACCGGGCTGGAGAGTACCTTTGCTATTTGGATCAGCACCATATTCTAGAAGTAAAGTTACACAATGCTCATTGCCTTTGGAAGCAGCAATATGCTGTTGCATGATAAAATAAAGTAGTAAGGGTCTAGTATTGTGTCTATTAAACATATATACTTATGCATGGTTGTAAGTGGTCGTTCGAGGAGAGAAAATTTACAAACCAGAGCTGTCTTTCGATTCTTATCTAATTCATTTGGATCTGAACCATTTTTAAGCAAACGATGTAATAATAGATCATCATTTCTGTTTGCTGCAAAGCATGTGGTAATGGGCATGTCCATTCTACCCCGAGCAAGCATAGCTTCCGTTTCTGCCAAAACAACATCCATCCCTGGATACCTTGATTCTTGCAAATGCTGTGCAACAAAATTTGACGCAATTAGAAAAAAGTTTAGTAATTAAGAAAATGTTATACGGGTACATATTGGAAAGAAGTGTGTACAAAATAGTGTGAATGACTCCAAAATGTAACTAGCTAGCTCTAGCTAATAGAATCAGTCCTAGAAGAAAACATCATTGTGCATATACTTTATATACCTGGAGAAAATTGTTCATGACTATTGTCCCATCTCCAATATTTGAATGAACAAGATTTAGAAACGTAGTACGGTTCAAGCGCAGAATTTGGCTCAATCGTTTGGTTCGAACTGAAAACAACTGTGGCCTGTAACATAGAACTCCTATTTCTCCAACTACATCTCCTGACGCTACCTCGCCAACGACCTGCAATTATTCCGAACCACACGCTTTGTTAGTCGTAAGAGACAATTCTTCACATGGGCAGCTATGGTTCATAAAATAAAAGTATTAATGTAACCAGACTTGCCTGTTCAATTCCATTCTTCTTAACGATTAGTTCCTAGCAGTCAGAAGTAAATAAAAGTTCAGTTTCATTTTAGATTGGGAAAAGCACATTTGGAAGTACACGTCCTATATGCAATGTAAACGGAAAATAATATTAATAAAACAAAAAACACTTAATTTACTCATCTGCATCATGTTACATCCCTCCTACTTAAATAATGCAATTCATTTTTTACACAGTACACACCGCTTGGAGCATATATGAAGTAAATGAAAATAAAGAAAGGGTATATATAGTTTCTTACTGCAGCACCAGTAACAAAGATATAAAAGTCTGTTGGCGTTTCATTCTGCAAAATCACATCTTCCTTTGGAGGAAAATACTCAGCCCTCATCTCTGTGACCTGCAAAATTTCAATTTCAACAGCTCATGATAAGAACATAAAATAATGTTATAATCATCTAATATACAACGACTACAAGTAATCAGGCGATAAGCATACAACGTTGCTGTTATTGGACCCAGTATCAGTTAGAAGAATTTATTTCGAATTGAATGTGAGATGTTGATTAATTAATAAACATGTGAACTGTGAAGAAAGTTTCTCATTTTTCTCTTCTATGTCTTTTCTCCAAGGAGCTTGTTGATTACCAATTTATGTTTACACTGAATTTGAAAGCTTCACACGGTCATGTTTTTAGCATCATGGTCATAGAGTTATATAGAAAAACTAAAAAGAGAATATTACCAGTTGAAAGATTAGGTCACTTGACACACCATGAAACAAGTACACTTTGTCCACAAGTGAATAGAATAGGTAGTTTGAGATGCTAGATCGAATAGCCTTTGGAAGGGATTCAATAATTTCTTGTTGCTGCAATCCTTCTAAATCAGTTCTGTACTTCATAAACAAATGAGCAAGCATCTGTTCTTCCAAGCGGATAGGTAACTTATTCCGATGGGCAAAACCTGCGGCAGCTTGCACTGTGTCTCTCTAACATTCGACAACGCAACCACCATAAAGAAACATGAGAATATTAATGGACCTCTTAGAAAGGAATGAAATATCAGTATTATATTTTAGAATCACAATGATGTGATATATATTGTGATTTGTGCACATAATTACATGAAGTGCTTAATTAATTGTATATATAATACTTTCTAGTTTTAAATTATTAAGAAACATATCAAGAGAAATCCTCACGTTTGTCAAATAAGTATTGACTTACCAAAATAGGACTCCAAAAATCATTCAAAACAAGAAAATTGTGAAAGTGTTACGATTTAAATGATGATACTCACATATTTCCTAGTTCTGCTTGTCCCGTGAACAACCAAGTTTGTCATGTTGCCAATGAGATATGCCGTCAGGCCCAGGTTAAAGAGCATATAAAATATGTCAAACACCATCTCCCTGGTATTTACAGGATGCAGGTCGCCATAGCCGACTGTTGAAAGAGTCACTATGGACCAATACATCGATGTTACGTAGCGCTTACCAACACTGTTTAGAGAATCATCACCAACCAGGCTAAGCCATGTTGATTTTTGTACTCGATTTGAAGCAAGAAAATAGAAAAAGCAGGCAGCAAAATGCACTGAAAATAGAGTAACCTACAATTGCAAAGTCATATGTTAGGTTATCTGTAAACTCATTACGTCACCGATCTGACAAGAAAGAAATTAAGTATGTAATTAAATAGTGAATTTAATTTTGATATATTATTATGCTAAAAGAACTTTTATTAGAGGTATCAAAATGGACTGGTACGGTCCAAACTGATTGATCCACCACAGATTGTAAAATAAGTGGGTCAAGCTTGTCCTATCAAAATAAAGATATATGAATTTTCAACCTTGTCTGACCCACCACAGGCTCATAGATTAGTCTATCAAACTTGCAAAAATATTAATTATTAAATTTAATTTCTGATTTTTTTCTTTTTAAGTTATAAAAAGATAAAAATTATAAATAATATTAAAACAACATACTTACATATGAATTATGTTATCAACATACAAATTATAAATAATATTAAAATAACATATATACATAATATTAAAACAACATGCAAATTAGGGGTTTGATTTTTAGATTTTAAGAAAAATTTAACTGACTTTGATAGTATTAGGGGTTTCACGTTTCGGAGAAAAATTGAAAAGGAAAAACAAAATTAAAAAAAAATCATATACTTGTTAACCATGATACAAGAGAAACAAAAAAAAAACTAAAATTGTCGGCTAGGTTACATAAGTAAGACATTTCGTGAAACATAATTTTTTCTACTTTTAAAGAGTCATCTCTTCATATAAGGTTTTAGAAATTATCTATATACTAGTTATCACTAAGCTGATGATTTTCAACAATTCATGATTGATTTAGCACAAAAAATGTCCATGCAATTAATCTATTCCAAGTAAACACTTTAATAGAGAAAATACTTACACAAATAAGCTTTGAACAGCGTACCCAGAAGTAGTTATAAGCTCTGTCCTTTTCTAATCTGACAAAGAAAAAAAAGGAAAAGAGTGTCATAATCAGTTACTATGCAAGACCCAGCAAAAATTGCCCTGCCCCAACTCAAGCCTATATAATAAGTTGAATTTTTTGCTTTCAATTAAACTTACAATTAAGTTGTTACTTGTTATAAATTCAGGATAAAGAATCCTTCGAGAGTAAATACGTAGGAAGTGTCACCAACTAATATCGCTGTTAGACTTAATTTTTATGTACTATGAGGTTAACAATAAAAATTCAAATTAAGTATGACTTTTAAAATAATTTTAGTGAAATAAAACACAGTTACTACATAATATATGTCAAATTATGAATTGATGAAAATTCATTTTACACTGATGGTGTATAGAATATTTCCTCCAATCATTTACCGAAAATAAAATACAAATGTAGGACAGTCACCTTTTAAATATGGCACTAACTCTACGGAGACGCCAAAGACGGAGCAAATTGAAGTAACCATATGTTTTAAGAGGAGTAGGCAACACAGCTTGGGCTAGTTCAGTAGGGATGGTGGAGATGACATCAAACGCGAGCCATGTTCTGGCATATCTCAAGGCAATGAGTTTTGGTTCGTCCACTAGCAGATATGAAGCCTTGTCTAGGTAGGCAACAAAGAAAGTGAGAACAATGTCAATGGTAAAAAAAGAGTTCACCACATTGTCAGTGATGGACAGAGCATCCGTTGGATAAGTAAGGAATCCTAGCTCAAAAGGGCAAACCCATGCAGTATAGAAAACTAAGAACACCAGAAACGTCTCCCATAATCTGTATCACCACAAGGAAGTATTGATTACGTCACATAATTAATTGTTATTGTTATATATTATTATAATTAAAACTTAACCAGTGCTACACTATCTATCTGATCTTTTATAAAGAGTTTTCACGAATACATGTAAAAAAATTAAAAAAGAAAAATAATTTTAAATTATGCTTAAATATGATTTCAATAAAAAAATTCTTCTTTTATTTTTTTAAACTAGTGTCTTTATTTTTAGAGGGTCTAACTTAAGATAAAAACTACATAGACATAAAAAAATTTATAAAATAAAATTCATTAAATTATTCAACGTCTTTTGATTAGAGAAAAAATAACATAAATTCGGACAAAGAATTTTTATTCCTAACGTAATTAGTTGAATAAATGTGTAAATTGTGTTCAATTCTTATTAAAAAAACTTGTATGTTATTGGAAGTGATACGCATGAGATCAGTAAGATTATTCTTGGCAACATTTTTTTCATTATTCTAGACTTTTAGTTTTTCCCTGCAAAAATCTTATATTTGGTTCAGTATATTATCCATGAAACATAGGCTATAGCTGATATTTTCAACTTTACAACTTTTAAACAATTAGTTGTTTAGAGTCGTGAGATAAAACTCAGACAATTCATATTTATGTGAATAAACTAAACTTAAATACATATTATATTCTCTGACAACCTAAACTTTTATACAAGATTTAACTGCTTGAATAATCCGTGAAAAGCCAACTGCATGAGTAATCCGTGAATTAATTAACTGTATAAATAAACCTTGACTACATAAATGCGTGAAAAGGCAACTGCATGAATAATCCATGAAAAGTTAACTGCACACTGTAATCCGATTCCATCGGTTAACAGGTTAAACAAGGTGAATTTTAGGATAGACTTTATTCAGTGCGGTTCATGATGGTCCCAGTAATAAACCTATAATAACAGGTAAGCCAACGTTTTCAAAATTGTGATAGTCTTTTTTAAAAATTTTCATGAATGCATGGGTCAGTGTAGACTGTAAAAATTGAGAAATGATCGCAGTTCCTAAGTCCTTACTCCTTACTTAGTAATGTTGTCACATTACCAACTTCTGGGTAGCAGTTATACTATGGTTTGGGACGGCTCAGGAATTTTGGGAGAATAAATACTTAAAGATTTTTACTAATAAAATAATTTATTAAAATTATTATATTTTATTTAAATTTATTTTTAAATATTTTTGTGATGTATAATTATTTATAAAATTATTCTAATTTTTTATGTTAAAATAAAAAATACTTTCATTTAATATTTGGAAACCTAGAGCACTTGCTTGCTTCGGTCTTAGTTATTCCTGACTATGCCAACAAATTAAGCCTCTCACCAAATGCGAAAATACCACTAGACATTTAGGAAGACTGACTATATTACGTGTGAACCAAATTCAGAGAGAAGCCCAACTATCTTTCCTTTTTACAAGACATCTTAATTAGGAAGACAAAGAGAATGGCTAAAAATGTCAGCAACACATTTAAAAAAAGCATTTTCAAAAACACTATTTTATTATTAATTAAAACTTATTAAAAATTATAAATTTTATGAATTTCATTTCTTATTTAAGAAGTCTTAATCGTCATTTCACAGTTTTAAAAAAATAATAAATGGCAG
Organism: Psophocarpus tetragonolobus; assembly: GCA_037954015.1. Lineage (NCBI taxonomy): Eukaryota > Viridiplantae > Streptophyta > Magnoliopsida > Fabales > Fabaceae > Psophocarpus > Psophocarpus tetragonolobus. The sequence continues at coordinate 18,582,344 of CM075688.1, read as the reverse complement.
GAAGTATTTAATAAATTAGTTAAAAAGTAATTTCTTTAATACTTTAACCTTTCATCAAGCAGCAACTGCCAAAGTTGTTATAACTGAACTAATTAAAATGCAACATCAACTGTAAAGAAGTTTAAGTAGTTGATTTTGAGATGTAAAGGTGCTTAAATAATTAATTAATTAAATAGTGTGTGTAATTGCGTTTTAAATCTCTTGTTACCTAAAGCCTCTATTATCAGCATAATTCATGACCTACACCGTAACTAGGTTTGATCTATTTTTCTACTGTTGAAGTTTTTTTATTCGGTGTAAAATATTTCAACTTAGTTATTTTTAATTCTTAAGCATTAAAATGTCTCAAAAACCGGTAAAACCTAAATCATCCTAACCACAGATTAAAAAAGAAGATATCGAAGGGTGATTACTAATTGGAAGCAGGATGGCAAAAATAGCTATACGTACCTGTAACGAGGATTGTACGGCGAGATGATGAAACCCCGGAGCTTGAGTCTCCGGGAGCTGGGCGCGGCAGTGGCGCCGAGTGACGGAAGCGGAATACCGTTGAGGCTGTATTGACTTCCATCGTTGGACATACGATCAAACTCAATGGGATCTCTGCGGTTCTCATCGTCGTGTGCCTGGTCATGGGTGAAACACAATCTAGCGAAGAACGCACGCGTGGACATTGATTGAGGTTCCTTTCTTCAGAGAAGGAACCTCTACTTGTTTAATATCTCTGAGAATTTAGAAACTTCAAAATTCAATGGCTCCTTTCGAACCGTGGTTCTTCTATTCTATAAAGAATCCATATATACCCAACCAATCAAATTCCATGACATGATTTATAATTATTTGTAACTCATGCGTAATATATATATATATATAGATATATATATAACTAAAGTTTGGGGAAATCACGTATCTTTCAGTAACTGCCTCAAACCCAAATTAGATACCTGATCAGAGGCTTGAATTCCGTGCTGGCTAGTGGTACTTTAGTACTTTACCAGTTTACGTACCTCTTCATGTTATCTTTCTTTCGATTCTTCTCATTTTCAATTTTACATTTATATTTTCAAAATCATAATTATATCACGTGATTTTATCTTCTTCTTTGAAATAATTTCTATATTTCCAAAGTCGTAATATAAATATTTTAAAGTTCGCTAAAGTAAAATTATTTCATGCAAAATTATTTTATTTGACATTTTGTTATAGATGAATTAAGAGATATAAAACTGTTTTGTTGATCCAGTCAAAATAAAATCAATTTATTGATCATTTGTAAATATAGTATTATCTCTAATCTCTATATTCATATAAGAAATATATCAATCATTAATATTTCGAAATTCTTTTTAAAACTAAATCTTTAAAATCAAATTTCAATCTTTAAGGTATCTCTTCACTTTATTTTCATTTGATTTTGTCATTAAATGACCTTTCTCATATTTTAAAACTCTTCTCAAAATACAAATTTTGAATGGAAAATGGTATAAAAATAATTGAAAAAATAACAATTTTTTAAAATTTAAAATATGTATTTTAAAAAGAGTTTCCAAATCGAGAAAAATCATTTTAATGACTAAATAAAATGATAATAAAGTGGAGAGATATGCAATTAGAAAAATTATTTTCATATATATCTTCATTTAATAAAATATGTATTTAATCTCTCTAACTTTAAGAGTTTAATTGTAAAAGAGTTTAAAATTTATTTATATGATTTTTAAAGTATTAATAAATAAAGATAAATTTAACATAATTAAAAAAAATTGTGATTGAATGTTTATATAAAACTATTTTGCACCGTAAATACATACTAATTAAACTCTAACTTTAATCAATTTATTTTATGAGTTGGATATATATCTAGATACTTACGTTCACACTCATTATAAAATTAATAAATTCGTTAAAAAAATATTTAAAAATTACTACAAGTAAGTTGAAATTTTTATTTTAAATGATTTAATATAACATTAAAAATAACTAACATAATCTTGAGTCTTCAAATTTAGTATATTTTTTATGTCATTATGAAATAAAAATCAATTTCTTGTATTTTGTGTTAAAAGAAAATCACTCATCAACGTATATAGCCTTCCTTTGACGCAGATTTTTTATAAACAAATTCTTTTACATGAAAAGAGTAACTTAACAATAATATTCTCTCACCATTTATCAAATTACATATAACTTTATTATTTTTTAACTTATAAAAAAACTCTATTAATTTTTTATTGTCCTACACTAACCTCATTTAAGTTTTAAAATGTTACACTAATATTTGTATATGTTTGCAAAGATTACATTAGTATCTCTCAAATCTTACACTAACACTCTTCCAAGATATATAAAAGTAATGATTGAAAAAATAAAAATACATATATAATTACATTAAACTTTAAGATGTTATTGTAATTTGTTCTCTTAGTTATGTAATTACATTAAACTTTAAAGGGATTCAATCAATAATATACATTAGCTATGTATTATATTGAAGAGGAAAATACTTATATATCTCTAGTGTAAAAAGTTTTACACTTCCAGTTAATAATAACTCTTATATATGATAAATTTGTTGACTTTTATCAATTAATACTTTAAAATTTATGTAAACAAAGAGTTATAATTAAACGTCACAATAACAATATATAGGTGTTAAACTCTATATTAAATACCTATATACCCAAGGAACTTGTTTTATTCACCCTGTTCACAAAACAATGCACATTTAATTCATGAGTTTAATATTTATGCACTGATAATGTAAAAAAGTTTTACACTAACCTATAGTGCATAGTAGTGCATGGACATTAGAACATAATCTATAGTGTATATAAATATGTATGGACTTAAAAATTCATGTGTCACATGTGACTATAAAATTCCTTTGCATACTAATTACCCTACTAATGTGTCACCTTTTCTAATAATTTTAATTTTAGATATTTATCAAATTCTACAAAAACCATTATAGAGAAAAGAAAAATAAAAAACAAAGAAAATGAGAAAAAGAACTCCTCAAACAATGAACAGATTCTATATTATGAATTCAACAACGTTACAATGAGTTAAGAAAATCAATTTATACAAAAAATTAACCATAGTGGTTAATTAGTTAACTACACTAGTTATCTAACTAACTCTAACATTAACTAACTAACCAAACAAAATAACTAACTCAACTAACAAGCTAGTTAAGATCCCCCCTCAAGCTGGAATGGAAGTCAATCATTCCAAACTTGGAATACAGAAATTTGAAAGTAGTAGGGAAAGAGGCTTGTGTATATATCAACCAACTAGTTGCTAGAAGAGATGGGAAGCAACTTGACCAAACCATTCTGGATCTTCTCACATAAAATATGGCAATTGATCTCAATATGCTTAGTACGTTCATGAAACACAGGGTTCGTAGAAATGTGAATTACATATCCATTATCACAATACAAGGTGACTAGTTAACAAATGGGAACAACAAGGTCATGAATCAAATAACTCAACCATTGGAGCTCACAAACAGCACTGGCAAGAGCACGATATTCTGCCTTAGAAGAGTTGTCAGAAATAGTAGCTTTTTCTTAGACTTCCATGAGATTAAAGATGAGCCAAGGTAGACAGAATAACCGATGATGGATCTTTTAGTGTCTAAGCATCCAGCCCAGTCAGCATCATTGAATGCATGAAGTTGGAGCTTGCTGGAAATAGGGAACAAAAGGCCATGGTCAGGAGAACATTTCAAATATCTAAGAATCTGACTAGCTGCTTGATCATGTGCAGTGGTAGGAGCAAAGACATACTAACTTAAGTTTTGCACTGTATAGATGATGCCTGGCCTAGTGTTTGTGAGATAAATGAGTCTTCCAATAAGCCTGTGAAAATAGAAAGCAATTTCTGGGCATAAAGGATACTCTGAACATGTGCGTAACTTGAGTTGATAGTCCGTAGGAGTTGAAACAAGCTTAGCACCTAACATACCTGAATCATAGATCATGTCAACAACATTCTTTCTTTGACAAACACTGATGCTTGCAGAGGAAGCTGAGAAAGAATCAAAGATCCCCCAAATCTTTGATTTTGAAACTGAGATCAAGCAAGTTAATGATGTTGGAAATTTCCAATGTGTCACTCCCAACAAGGACTATATCATCAACATATATTAATAGAGTGGTGAAGGAGGTTGAACTGTGTTTCATGAATAAAGAGTAATTTGTGGAGCACTGTTGATATCCATGAGAAATAAGAAAATATGAGAGTTTGGCATACCACTAGCAGCTTAGCTTGTTTCCGACCATATAGTCATCTCTGCAGTCTACAAAATTTTCCAGGTTGGTCAGGATACATACCAGGTGGTAGAGTCATATAGACCTTCTTTAAAGATCTCAATTCAAAAAGGAATTATTGACATATAATTGTTTAAGATGTCAATGTTGAGTTGAAACCAAGCCAAGAATAAGTCTGACAATGGTGATTTTAGCAACTGAAGAGAATGTGCTAAGGTAATATTGTCCTTTGACCTCAGTGTAACCTTTGGTAATCAATCTGTTTTGTATCTTTCGATAGAGTCATCTTTCTTGTGCTTGACTTTGTATACCCATCTACAATCAATAGTTATCTTGTGCGGAGGAAGATTAGTGATTACCCGGGTTGAATTAAACTCAAGAGCTTGAATTTCAGACTTCATAGCCTCTATCCAATGAGAGCAAGTGAAAGATTCACCATAACTCTTAAGCTCAAGCATAACAAAGACACTAAGGACAACCTTAGCATAGGTTGGTGAAATTTTTTCATAAGAAAATGTAGTTGCAAAAGGATACTACCTACCTAAATTCTGAGAAGAAGTGAAATAGGTGTGATAGTCATAAAACTTGGTTGGTCTAATGGATTGTCTAGTAGACCTTCTCAGAGAAGTAGCATCTTCAGCATGATAATTAGGTAAGATGGGATAAATACATGATCAATACATGATTTTGTAGCAGTAAGGGTTAGATTTAAAGAATTGGAAGTGATGTGCAAGGATTAAACTTTTCTACAATGGTAGGAGACACAATCTGAGGTAAAGGAAGAACCTCAAAAAATCAGGCTTGCTTATGGCAATGTAACGAAAACATGTCTCATAGAAGATCACATCCTTGGATTTGCTGAATTATCTTGAATTTAAGTCAAAGGTGATAAAATCTTTGGTGGTATTTTTTGAGCCCAAAAAAATAGAGGAAATTTCTCGAGGATCAAGTTTCTTCCTTTGAGCGGTCAATGTGCTAGTGTAGCAAAGGCAACCGAAAACTTTCAGCTGGGACAAATAAAACGGTTTATGTTAAAGTCTCTAATGTGGGGTAGCATTATTAAGCAATGGGATAGGCATGTAATTAATCAACAATGCAACATGAATCAATGCATAAGACCAAAATATGAAAGGCAAGTGTGCTCAAAATAGTAAGGACCTTGTGAGATTCAAAAGGTGTTGATGTTTCCTCTCAATAATATCATTTTGCTACGGTATCCTAACACATGAAGTTTGGTGTAGAATGCTTGTTTCCTCATAGAAACTTTTCATAATAAACTCAAAGTCATTTACTCTGAATAGCTTTCACTTTTGTGGCAAGCTTTTTTTCCATAGTCATTATGAAGGTCTTCAAAATTAATTGTGTTAGCCTTGGAAACCATGAGAAAAATCCACACAAAGCGGGTATGGTCATCAACTATAGTGAGGAAATACTTATGTCCGAGCATGGAAGGAACATTGCAAGGCACCCAAATATCAACATGAATCAAATCAAAAGCAGAGATAGACTTAAAGATGCTACTAGAAAAGGAAAATCATTTCTCCTTAGTAAGACGACAAGTTTCATAGATAACATCTTTATTAAAACCAATAATGGGAAAAGAATTTTTCAAAATCATCATTTTTTCATTAGAAGGATGTCCAAGTTGATAATGTCAAACATCAATGGATTGTTTATTACAAGTGAATATAGATTTCCTATGGTAGAACTAATCGAAATATTGTCAACTTCAGAAATTCGAAAAGGTAAATGATCGAACCTATACAAGCCACCAAAAGATTCAATTGTACCAATCATCTTCTGAGTGTGTAAGTCATGTATCACACACTTGTTGGAAGCAAAAATCAGCTGACAAGGCAATGAAGAGACAAGTTTGGAGATAGATATCAAATTGAATTGAAAAGAAAGCAAGTACAAAATATTATCCAGATACAATTTATCATAAAAACATATAGCCCCAACATGTGCAACCTCCACCCTATGACCATTAGGCAGTTTAATCAAGATAGGATGAATCTTCCTAAATTCTGAGTGCAAGTTTAGTAAGGAAATAATATAATTACTAGCATTGGAATCTAGAATCCATGATACATTACTTTACATATTGGTATGACAGGGAAAAGAAAGAATATGGTTACCTGTTAATGATCCATAAATCTTATTTATGTGTCCTGCATTTGAATTAGAATTGTTTACATGATTTTGTAACAAATCATCAATTGTTGATACTGTTGGTTGGTCAATCTGACCTCAACTATAGAATTCTCTTTCTTTAAATCATTAGCATCATTGATAGTTGTCATGTCCTCCTTCATAAGATTGTTTGTAGTAGAGTGAGATTTGTGAAGTCTATGTCCTGGTGGATACCCATGCTTCTTATAACACTTATCTATAGTATGACCATTATTCCTATAACGAGTACAAAGCTTATCATTGCCTCTACCTTTACCTCCTCCTCTCTCTCCTTTAGAGGAACCAGAATCAGTAGGGAAACCATCCTTTTTATAACAATTGGCCTCGGTATGATAATCCTTCCCACAATAGGCATAGTTGACTTTGGAACCACTAGACTTGAACTCATATTCTTCAATTCATTAAACATTCCAATATCACTGCTATTAAGTTGCCTCTCCTGTTGATCAACATAAGAAAACACATTACTTAGTGATATCAATGGGTCTATGATAAGATGTTGGATTAGACATTACTGAAAGAATAATTCAGTCTTCTTAAGAACTACATAATTTGTTCATGATTCTTTTTTTCCATAACAATCTTCAAAACATCATATACACACTTATTTTCACATTCACATTTTGGGTCATGTCTGTAGCTCTCTACCTCATCCCATATTACTCTTTGTTTCGTAAAATACTCTAAAACACACCTATAACCTTGCCTTAATGGAGGACATATGTTGTTGCAGACTAGATATTTAAACTAAATCACCTTGTAAATCTCTTAATTTTAGATCTTTCCATATATCACTTGTGTCATCCATCCATAGAATGCTTTGACGAATGGATGGAGATATGGAGTGAACTAGTCAAGAGACTACCATGTTATTGCACTACTTCCTTGTCGGGAATAAGCCATGATTCTGTGTCGATCGTCAAATAGAGTCGTCAAAAAATTCTAATTTGTTCTTGCGCTTAAAGCAGTCAGCATCGACCTACCTTAAGAATTGTAGTTTCTTGAATCAAGAAAAGGTGAAACTAATGTGGCTGCAAGATTCTCTCCAGGATGCAAATACTAGTGGCTATGTATGTTTAAATAAGGATCTATTTGAGGATGAACTTTTGCATACTCGCTTCGATCAAATTCACTCATGATGTGATTGTGAAGAAGAACCCTAAAATTGAAGAAAGGAACAGAACAAAGACGAATTGAATTAAAATTACTAAACAAAGGAGAGCAAGAATGATAGTATGAGTAGCGCAATAGAGCACTTCAATTGAAGTGCTTTGATACCATATCAAATTCTACAAAAACCATTTCAGAGAAAAGAGAAAGAAAAAGCAAAGAAAATGGAGAAGAGGAACTCCTCAAACAGTAAACAAATTCTATATTATGAAATTAGCAGCGTTAGAATAAGTTAAGCAAAAACAATTTATACAAGACAACTAACTAATCAACAATTAACAATGGTGGTTAATTAGTCAATTACTCTAATTATCTAACTAACTCTAACATTAATTAACTAACTGAACAAAATAACTAACAAGCTAGTTAAGTATATTATATTTAATGTTAAAAAATAATTTTGACAAACATTATTACTATTTTTAAACAATAACCGTTTGTAACTAATTATTGTAGCTTGCATTCAATAGTATATATAAAGAGTTTAATTAGTATACGTTGACCGTGTAAAAGAATTTTACACTGATATTCAATCATAATTTTTCATTTATATGAATTTTAAAGTATTAATTAGTAAAATCAACAAACTTACCATAAATGAAGGTTGTGATTGAACATCAGTGTAAAAATTTTTTATACTAACAGTGCATACTAATTAAACTCATATATAAATTTGTCCAATTTGTCAAAAATAAATGATGGTCGAGACAACCTTTATTATTATTTTTAATAATTTTAGTATTATATCCATTTAATATTAAAAGAATAAATTGACAAACTTTATGATTATTTTTAAATAATTAATATATGTTGCATTTAATTGTATATATAAATCTCTCCATTTTTAAATATTAAAGTGAATAGCCGTTTTTAATTATTTTGTAATATTAAATATACTGAATAAACAATTAATTTTATTTTGTATTACCATCTTTAAAGAAAAATTAAAGTTTGTATTTATTCATTACCTTTTTTTTTCTCACAATTTCTTGTATAGGTATTGGTTATTTCTTTGCCTTCTTTTTCTTTCTCAGTTTTTATATTTTACTTTACTATTTCTTTTAATAGATTGCATGTATGCCTATCTTATTCTTTTTATTTTCAATTTTCTTTATTATTTTTACTCTTAAAAACATACATTTACATATTTTGAGTTATCATACATTATTTGGATTTTTATTCTATAACTTGATAAAATGATACTCTTAAATATTTTGGCCGATTTCTTTTGAGTTAAACTTTTTCTATAAGACTACTTCACAAAATATAAATGCAAAAGAGCTTAGGATGTTAAGAATATTCAATTTGACAAAAAATACAAAATAAAATGTAAAGTTTGACTAAAATTTTATCTAACTCATGATTTTCATTTTCATGTTAAAACTCAAAATGGAACTCTACTTGTTTGTGGTAAATGTAGTCAACATTATGAATAATTAAATATTCAAGTTATGAAATCATCGTGGACAACCATGTTCTCTCGCCAATACCTTGGTATTAATGTGCAAATTTTGTTTTTTTATTATAAGCTGCCATTTTAGTATTTATAGAAATATAATGGGTTGTTTACCTAAAAAGGGATTGAAATTTTATTCAACTCCTATGCTCACATCTTAAAAAATGAACACGGAAATTACCACCCTCTGAAATCTTTCAAATTTTTTAAATGAAATGTTGATTTCATAGTTTTTCTCCTTAAATTCATTAGTTTGAATCAAAATTGAGAACCAAAATTGAATGAAGTATAGTGAAATAAAAAATGTGCACCGTTTATTATGTTTTTGCTTGTCTCTTTCATGTTAAGTTATATATATTTTTAAGTTTTATACTGTGGTACTTTTCCTTCAAATTATTATCATGTTATCATAGATTGTTTTTTATCAAAGAAAATATGGTTTATGTTTGTATATTATTTACTTTAAATTATCAATATTTTTATTTATAAAAATTATTAATTTTTATCAATTAATGGTTTAAATTAAATTTCTTTGTATCATAAATTTCATGATACTTCTCACTTTATTTGAAAAGTCATCTATAATTTTTTTTTATAAATTTAATTAGTAACAATTCAAATTTGAATTTAGTTAGTTAATGATGCAAAAAATATTTAAAATTTGAATTCAATTAACCAACTATTGCAATGATACTTTTAAGAATATATAATAATTATCAAATCATAAAATTTTTAAATCAAACTATAATAATTGTAATAATTAATACACATTAAAAATGAAGACAAATGTTTAATATCAATATTATTACTTTATATTTGCTTTAAATAGATTATACTACAATTTAAATAACATTTTAATATTTGTTATACCTATCCACTATCTGAAATTGTAGTATTAATTAGGATATTTTACGAATTTTATTTAAAAAAATAGGAGAAAATACACTTCTTACGAATATTCCCATGAATAAAAATAAATTTTTCGATAAAAGAATTTCCCAAAACTGTTTCGGTAGAAAAAAGCACAAAAAGTTTGACATATAATGGTTATCTGAATATAAAAATTGGCAATAAATTTTATTTCTCAAGAAAATTTTCTCTCAATTTTTAAATTTGAAAAAAAATTATTGTAAATTTAAAGTTTGGCAAGAAATTTTTCTGTAAATAAGAAATTAACAGAACATTTTTCTATGAATTAAAATTTGTAAAAAATTTAAAGAAATTAAAAAATATTTTATAATATTAACAATGGTAATGTTATTTCCTTCAGTAAAATGTTGTTTTATTCTTATTTTCATATGGTAAAATGGTTCTTATTCAAATACACTTAAATATAATTTTGGTTCTTCCATGTTTCAAAATTTACAATTTTTATCACAATATTTAAAATATAGAATTGGCTGATTTATTTTTAAAAATATGTAATTTTGATCATTCTATTTTAAAATAGTAAATTTATAAAATCTGTAATTTTGATCCTTCCGTTAAAGTGTCAATTATTACCAAAATAATGTTTATTCCTATTACACAAATCAAACAAATAATTTAAATCATGCCACTAAATTTAGAACACTCAAGTTAATTTTTTAATTGTCCATACTTCCGAATTCAAGTATGGACAAAAATATGTTTTTTGAAAAAATGAGTAATTATATTCATATGTAGTACTATAGAAATTCTCTTACTCTTCATAGGTGTCATGACAAGTGAAACCCACCAAGTGGTGTTTTTTAATAAATTATAACCAGTCATAAGATATAAGAAGAGTTTTAAAAAGATAGTTTATGAAGCTCAAAGAGACTTTCCCTAGCACTTCTTGTTCGTATGACAAAATTTGATTCTGAATGTGTGACACACTCATCTAAGCAAAAAAGATAAAATTTAATAAGTAAAAAAACTAACAAAAAAATATTCGGCTACAATAATTATCAATCAATAAAAAGCCAAAGAGAGAAATAATATCAGTTGATGTTGTAGGATATGTGTTTTGTGGGTATGAGATGGAAACAATGAACACTTATTCTTTAATTTAAGCAGTGCAATAAACAATGTGAGAATGGGTTAATGCAGCAAAATTATCAACTCATTCATTTACAGAATGAATTATGAATCCAATGTTCTGTGCTTCATAATGGATGTCATTATGTCATGTCTTGTGTTTTTTCCAATTTTTTGTAAAATCAGCTATACACGGTTAAGCAAACATCTCTTGTGCTTTTAGCTTAGCATTTTCTTGAATAATAAATTTCTTAGGCTTAAAAAAATCAATAAAAATCTAAAATTTCAATAAAATACTGTGAATCAATTAAAATTCAAAATTCCAATAAATTTGTAATAAAAAATTTCTCACTACCACCATCATGCATGTTATTGCCATGATTGATACCACCCTCTTTGTCACCATTGTTATCACCATAACTACTGCTACTACCACTCTTGTAACCATCATTACCGCCTCTATTAGCATAGCTACCATGATTAATATTGTTGTCATCGCCATCATCATGTTGTTATTAGCATGATCAAACAATTTTTTTATAGGTCAAATGTTAGTGTTATTAATAATGTTAATTTTTGTTAGTGGTGAGGATCTAACAATAATATTTTTCCACATTCTTCCTTTCTTAATCAATTGAATCACCTTATATCTCCTCATGATCAAACAACGTGATCAATATGGGTGTCAATTATGCTTTAATCACATTTTACGCGAAGGCAACCAATGTGTAGATGGTTTGACAAGAATGAGATCTACTGGCAACAATTTTTTGTGGTCTTTCATGCATACACTCCTTCCTTGAGCCAAGTTTTTTGGCTGATACTTTGGAATGGCCTTTGTAAGAGCCTTATTTTTTTGTATTTTTTACTCATCTTTGCAAAATATACTCATCTTGTTTTAAGAAACTCATCTTGACACATAAATCCTAGTTTCTTAGAATTAAAAATTTATTTTTCAACAACAATCAATTAATTGTATAAATAATTTTATTTCAAACTCAATTATTGAAAATATGAAATATATAAATGTAAGATTTTTTCAACTATTAGATCAAAATTATGCATAAATATCTTAAAGTTGATATGATATTATAAGGACTACAGAAGATTATTTAATATTCTCTAAGGTCATATCTAGTGAAGTTTTTTATGAGTTGCTTAAGTCAAGATACTATATTTTCAACAAAGTATTCATTATAGATCTAACTATGTGGCAAGGTGTGTTTTTTAAAAAAAAAAAAATACTAGATGGGGTATCTTCTACAAGTAGATATGATTTCTTAGAATCAAAACTTTCTTTCTCAACAACAACAAATTAATTGTAGTGATGATTTTATTTATAAATCAATTGATTGAAAAAAAAATGAAAATGAGTTTCTTAACCTTTTCAATCATCAGAGAAAAATTATGCATAAGTACCTTAAAATTCACATGACTAATGGCAGAGCTTACAAGGGAAAAAGGGAGTTGTGATCCTCCAAAATTTTTTACAATTATATATATTGAGGTATTAAATAATAAAATCTAATTAATAAAAAAATGACATTTAAAAGGTTTATTAACTTATACCTACTTGTTATTAGTTAGCAATTTACACTTTAAGTGCATAAATAAATTTATAAATATAGCTTCTTAACTTACTTGTTCTAAAATATAAGTTATAAGCATTTGCTAGCTTACATTCACTTAAATTTTAGAAAAAGTAAATTAGCATAGGGTGTATTTTGAAAACATTATAGTTAGTTATAACTTGTTACTTACTTTTTTCTTAAAAAAACAAATAGGTGTTAACTAGCTAATCCCTACTTTTTAATATTTAAAATACTTGTACTTGTTTGTACTACACCCATGTTTTCTATTTGTAGACATACAGGAATGCAGTATTGCTCTCCTCTCCAAGTCTTAGCTTTTTTTTTAATTTTGTTATATTAATTTATAATAAAATATAATTTCAAATTTTTTAGTTAATTATATTTAAAATATCTCATGATATAGATTTATCACAACCTCAAAGGTGACATTAGACCACACCCATCAAATGTTGATTAACAAATTAACATTGATTAAAAAAATAAAATAAACTCATCACATGTCACTAAGTTTGAGCCATATTAAATTAATTTCTAAATGCTTGACACTTTTAATTTAAAAATCAAAATAATAAATTTAAAAAAGGGAACCAAAATTATAAATTTTAAAAAATAGGAGGATTAAAAGACTATATTTTAAATAAAAAATTAAAATATATTTAAATCAGAAATTTATATAGTGTACAAATTAAATTAAATTTATTTTGACACTCCTAAGTCCCAAAATTTTGAGTTAAGCATATGTGCAAAGATCACGAAAAATTTAATATTCTTTAAGATACCAAAAGTGAGTATATCTTGATTAAACTTTAATCATTAGAGATGTCCTAAGATACCCAAAATGAGCATTTTAAACTTTAACTATTGGAGATGTGCAAAGAAATTGTATCTTCTAGAAGATACTAATCTTGCTCGTAAGAAACTCGCATTGGAGATACCTAAGAACCTTGTATTGGAGGGAGCTAATGTGACTTTAACACTCTTTCTTACAAATAAGCATCAATACTTACATAAGCACATGTGCTTCGCCAATAAAAGTTAGGCCCCGTTCGAGGTGATTTTGAGTTTCTTTGGTAAAAATAGTTCTAATTTGATTTTTTAGTTATTTTCAAAACAGTTTTCACCCATTTTAAAAACAATAAAATTTGGTTAAATTTTTATTTTTGTCGTTATTCAAATTCATAATTTGACATATTTGTCACCATTGACCACCACCTTTGATTGGTGATCACCTGTCGCCACCTCTAGCCGATGGTCACTGACCACCATTTCTGACTGATGGTCATGACCACCACCTCCAATCAGTAGTCACCGACTGCCACCTCTTATCGACGGTCACCGACAATCACCTCTGACTATCGATCAATGACTACAACCTCTATCACCAGTCGCCACATGTCACTAACAGTCACCAACCACTACCTCCGACTAACGGTCACTGGTTGCCACCTCCAACTGTCAATCACTAATCGCCACCTTCGATGGACAATCATTGACTGCCACCTCCGACAAACGATCCCTAGCCGTCATTGTAGATTTTTAGTCTTCAAGGAGGAAATGTTCTAGTGTTAATAAGATTTGAAAATCAAAACAATGTTGTTTTTAAAAATTCAAAACCAAAACTAGTTTTTGTTTGTATAAACTTCAAAACTAAAAGCTAAAAACCACCAAAGGGACCTAATATTTTGTGGTGCTATGCATTAAATTAATATTTTTTTAATAATAAAATTAAAATTTTAAGTTATCAGAATAAGTTAGTGAAATAAAAAATTATAAAATTTAGGTTTTTTATAAGATACTACATGGAAACAAATCATGTAAAAAAAGCTATTATAAAAATTATAAAATTTAGGTTTTTTATAAGAACCTTGAGTTTTCTTGGAATTGTTCTAAATTAATGATTAATTTAAATTTGTGATTAACAGCTCCGAACATAATTATAATAAATTCCACCAAATTCGGAAAGATAAATTAAAGCAATTTTTTGCTTTAGTGTCCAAATAATTGTATATTTAACCCCTTAAAGCGTGTATATTTTACGAGAATTGTTTGATCGAAAAAATGCATGAAAAATGTTTAATAATAAATGCATGAAAAGCCAACTTCATGAATAATCCGTGAAAGGCCAACCGTATGAATAATCAGTGAAAAGCCAACTGCCCGCTGAATCCAATTTCGATGTTATATAGGTCCGTTTTTATTAGTATCAATACTTATTCATTAAAAAAAAATGTGTTTAGATATAAGAATTTATATAAGCCAACTCCCCGCTGTAATCCAATTTCTATTCAATAAAAAAATTTATATAAAAATTTATAACATAAACTCTTAAATTTAATAAAATATTTATATTTAGATATAAAATTTAAAAATAACAAAGTGTTTGAATATATATGTATATATATATAGAAAGACTCGTTAACAAATTTTAGAGTGTGTTTGGTGATATAAAATGTTTTCAATTCCTTTTTAATAACAAAAATAAGTTATTTTAGGAGTTATTATTTTTTTTTTAAAAACTACTTTAAGTACTTTTTTAAAAAGTTTTCTATTTTCAACTGCTCGTTGGTTTTATTCTTATATATTTACTCTTCAGTAATTAATGCATGGTTCACACTAATTTTCTCTCGTAACGTTATAGATCATCTCTCCTTCATTAATATAATCATAATAATTTAAATATCAATTATTAAAATTTATATAAAATATGAATTATATAATTATAATCCTAGAAAGTTATAATTTAAATATGTAATTTAAAATTTATATATTTAATTATATAAATTATAATTTAAATATCAATTATAGTAATTTATTATTTAAATATGTAATTACATAAATTTACAATGTAAATATGTTATTATAGAAATTTATACTTTAAATATATGATTATAATAATTTATAATTTAAATATGTAATTAATTTATATTATTAAAATATATTATAATTATTTTAAATACCTAATTGTTGATCTAATAATTAATGATTTTCTTATTTTTCATTTTACAACTTTTAACTAGTTAATCAACTAGTTATACAACCCACTTACAATTAGTTTTTCAGCTTTCAGTTAGTTTTTCACTTTCAACTAGTTTTTTAGCTAGTTTTATTAAACACACCCTTAATAATAAAATAGACAAGAAAGTAAGAGGTGAGAGTGGAAGAGGTACAAATTTTAAATAAGCTTAAAATAGTTTTTTTAAAAAAACAAAAAAAAAACTACTCTAGATAGCTTATTTAAATAAATTTAAAATAATTTATAAATTCTATATAAGTGTTTTTATAAATCTATTCAAATAAATTTATAAACATTTATATAATAAGATAAACTCAAATAAACTACAAATAAACTCTTCTAATTCATCAACGGATCAAAATTATTGCTTTTATATTTATTTTGTTTTTATATGTTATATTTGCATTGAAAGTATTTCAACTACAAATCAAAAGACTAAATAGGGTGAATATTAAGATGAATTTGATTCGGATTGTTTCTACAATTTTTTTTAAATTGTCGATATTGTTATCAAAGTTCATTAAATATTATTGTGACAAATGGTTATTCATGTGACAATTGATTATGTAATGTCTTGTCACAGGTGTCACATAAAAAACCTAGAAAGAAAAATATTATAGAAACAAAAGTTAAAAAATTGAAGAAATTATAGGGTAAAAATAAAAATAGAAAAAAAGTAATATATTTATAGAGACAATTTTTTTAAAAGACAAAACAATTTTAGAATCAAAAGATGTTAATATATATATATATATATATATGACAAAACATAATACTTAAATAAATATAGAAAAACTACACACTAAGTTTAGAATCAATACAATATAAGACATATCTTTTCTTAACTTTGATCAAACTACCTTTTTTTCTGGACTTGTAATAGTTTGGTATAGACTATTTGTTGAAAGAAAAAGAACATTTATAATAACTCCCTAACCCATAATTAAATTTCTATAAAACCTTTTGACAAACTTATGCTTAACAAAATTGAGAATCTTTAAATACCATATCATTTCTTATAAGTCATATGGTTCACGAGGTAGTCAACTTAATTATGCACATGATTTTTTATCTTTCTCTCCTCTAGCAATGTTCAAGATATTGCCACAAGTGAGAGGTAAAATATGATGGCATAGCCAACTTATAAAGTCACTAATAATAGTTCATCCATACCAAGTGAATTAGTTTACATGAAAACAACTTATGTGATGCAAACTTTAGTTAAAAGTGACAAACAAGGGAAATATTTTCATCTAAAATATGGATATGCCTTATTGCTAATTTCACCTTTATTGGAATTCGATTATAGACAATTTTCCAAACAAATGCAAAAACCTTTGAAAGTACACTTATTTGCAAATCATTTTAGAAAAAGAAGAGAATTTTGTGAGTTGTCATAAACTACCTTGTTAATCCTCTTTATTAATTAAAAAAAGTGACGTACTTGTAAAAAGATGTTTAATTTAAATCAAATTTTTTTAATATTATAATAAGGCTTACATAAATTTTGGAACTTGTTAAAATTTAAATTTTTTGTTTTTGTTCTTCTATAATTTTTTATTTTTTTATTTTTGCTTTCGCTCCTTGATAAAATTTTAATTTATTTATGATTTACATTGATGACTTGTTAGTTACTGTTCTAAAATTACATTTTCTGGCTGTTAAAAGCTGCCATGATCATTTTAATTTTTTAAAAAAACAAATGTCTTAAACACATAACTTTAACTGAGCTAAAAGTTTGCTATAATCAGGTCAATTTTAGATCCAACACAAAGCGTTTATCAACAATAAGAAATTAACTCAAATCCATTATCCTTTGTATTTTGGAATCAACAATAAAAATATATAGAGTTCAAATAAAAAACATAGATTGGTGATGGGTGGGTTGGTGTTGGTGCTGTCGCCCACAACGCCACTCCTCAATCATAGAACGTGTGGAGGATAGGTAGGTGACGGGCTAATCAAACCCAACCTCGGTGGTGAATATGACCCATCCCCTCATCAATGCTGGCGTGTGACACAAAAGCAGAGTTTCGCACTCTCCATAAGAGGTGAGGGTTTGGACGAATGTGACATCACGTGAGGGCTTTGAGCTGAGTTCGGGGAAGATAAGGAAGTGAGAAGACAATCAAAATACATACATGTTATTTTAACACTCCCTGCTTTATTATTTGCACTCTGTTTATAATTTTTTTAAAAACCTAAAATATCATCAATTTTTTTATCTTAATTTTTTTGACAAAGTATCACCTAATTTTATGATTGCGCATGCACTTCTACTCACTTCTTTAAAAAAATACTCTTATATAGTTTTAATATACATAATAGAGAAAATTCTTTAAAATAGAAGAGAATGATGATGTGAAATAGAAAAGTTAATATAATTTTTAAAAAAATGAATAGAGACGGACATATAATCATAAAAATGAATTATGTGTAAAAAAATTAAGGAAAAAAAGGGAGATTATTTTAGTATTTATAGAAAAGTATAAATATTTAAGATGTGTAAATAGAAATAAGAGTACCAAAAGAACTATCTCAAATACTGATGTATTTTATCAACTAGGCTCAATCTGGTTGATGGCCCAAGATGAAATCCCCATAACCTAGGCAAGAATTTGAAATTCTCGAGACAACTTTTAAAATAAATATCTTGTATATCATTTACTTATCAAAATTTTTCAGCTTTTCTTTACAACTTTTATTTTATTTATCGTTTTCCTTTTAAATTCGGTTGTTTACCGTTTCTCCTTTACCATAACTCCGGAAGAGTAATGGTTTTAAGATGAAATCGGTCACAATTCGTTAATTCAATTATTATTAAGCAAGTGATTCAACCGATTTAAATAAAATCTTTTTTTTTTTACTAATATAATATAATAATTAAGATTACAAAAGAAAAAATATTAAGATGTAAGTATTAAAAAATAATTTCACTAAATATATCCTTTTTATTATTAAGTTAACTTTAATTTTTATTAATTTTTTAATTTAAAGGAGGTTGACTTCAAAAAAAAATTGTGCATTTAGTCAAATCCAAAATTTTTTTAAAATTTATGAATTAGTCAAATAAGTTGAACCATAATTTTATCAATTTTTTTATTTTAATACTATTTTTTATTTTGTCATTTTTAATATTTACCGAACTATTTGTCAGACCAATTCACAACCAGCCATCCAATCGTTCTTAAAACACATATAAGTACCATTAGAAGTTTATGTAAAAAAAATATCATTAGAAGCATAGGAGTTATAAATATCATTCTTAGAATACTTTTTGAAGTAGACTAGAAACCTGGTCAAGAAAGAGAGTTCCTTCTCTCTAGTCAATTACCTGAATAAAAACCGACTCTTTAGTGTAGCCATCATAACCCGGAGTTAGTAATAATTTTGCCACCAACAAAACTAGAATGAAAAAATTATGGGCAACAGAAACTACATTTTTAAATTTAACTTTTTTTAATTATGAGTATTATTTTGCAACGCCTAGCCACCCCAAAACACGGGCAGGTTTATCTAAACAACTGACATCACACGATCTGCATATTAATAGATCATATTTTATTAATCTGAAACGATAATTAAATGTGTCCCATGAATATGAATTGATGGACTCACGGTGCTAATAGAATTGAGTTTCCAACATTAGTTGGCGCCGTAATCCTCTCGAATAACTGCACATGGCATGTTTCTACTTTCTTCAAGTTATCGCTGAAAGAAATTGATGATTTAACCAAGAATTTTAATTTTTTCAAGTGTTTTATCAGTTGCATTCATTCATTTTGCATCTTCATTATTTATCTGATCTCTCTCTTTTTTGTCACATCATTTATCATTTTTTTTTCTCACTCTTTTTGGTCACTATTATGGACGTTTCAAATTAGAATTAACAAGGATTGTTGTTTTATATGCCAAACAAACCATCCAAATCAACATAAGATATCCTAAAGATTTAACATACCATTTGAAAAGTGGAAACTCCACACGCACAAGTACATAGCTGATACTAAAGAAACCCAGCTATTTAGTTATTAAATATGTTGTGTTATGTGCAACGAAACTCCGGGGCACTAGTTATATTGTGGCTTTTCATGATTTGCAACAGTACAGGTTGGGGTGAATTAGGATCCAAGAAGAGCATGTGACATTAATGTTGAACAGCTTTTGTATATATGCTACCTACACCAGAAAACATCCAAGAGTCCGTTCAGATTCAAGTGTAAAAAAAGAAGTCAGAATGGTGATTGTGATTGAAATTGAATAACAACACGTGAATGGCATATTTGCTATTTTACTGCAAACCTTGGTCCCTTTTTGCAACAAAGCATGCATATAAGGCCATCATCAGTCCCTCCTCTGCTGCAACCTATTCTCTCAATTTTATCTACTTCCAATCTCTCTATTCTGAAGTTGATCAGTTTCCATACAGCCCAGGTGACATGAGAAGGTTCTCGTTTCTGTTGGTGCTCTTCTGCTGCTTCCATGTCGCCTTTTCCTTTACGCATGGTAAGGAGCAGCATGCTATCAAATACATTGTTTTAACCATATTTTATACTTGCCTTAGCAATCTTTTTTTTAAAAGATTAAGCAAATAAGAATAATTTTATAATGTTAAATATTTGAAGTACATATTTGTGACTTGGAGTACATATAGGAAGTTATATATAATCAATAAGTATACATATTCACCAAAGAATATATTATAGCAACACTGGTTTTTGAGATCAGTGTCTCATGATAATAGCAAAAAATTATTCTATAAAGCCATATATTTCCCCTTACCAAAGTATTTGATTTCAACCTCAATAACACTAAGTTAAACTTAAACATCAACCTAATCCGTCAGCAAACCGTATACAGTTATCCACACCCTGTTTAATAGGCTTTCGGGATTGGTTTCCTGGCTGGTTAAAGCTCCCAAAGATAATGTTATAAAACATTGAGCTAGCTATTTGTGAGTGACTTACTTTAAATCTATTGTCTCTACTC
Organism: Psophocarpus tetragonolobus; assembly: GCA_037954015.1. Lineage (NCBI taxonomy): Eukaryota > Viridiplantae > Streptophyta > Magnoliopsida > Fabales > Fabaceae > Psophocarpus > Psophocarpus tetragonolobus. The sequence goes on along the minus strand of CM075688.1, from coordinate 18,561,659 downwards.
ATCAATTTTTAAGTGATAGATAATTTAAGTGTAATACAATTTCCAAGTGGATGAAATTGTTCCATGTGTTTCTTTGTTGGTGCAAGGTGTTGACTTCAATCATGATTATAATATGTTTGTACAGTGTACTCAGCCTTATTAGCTTTCTGGGTGTATGCATTTGCCACTTGATTTCTTCCTTCAACGTTTATAATAATTTTCAATTTCCTTATTTGGGAACACATTCTTACTCCTCGCATGCAGGATGCTCTGAAGTTTCACATGACACGTAATTGAGTTTTATTAACCCTTTTCATGAATTGAAAACTTGGATGTGTCCTATAGAGATTGATGGCAACTTTCACCTCTAAGTAGTGACAAATCATGTAATATTTTCTCTTCTCCAAAACCATGTGGTATTGGATATTGCGTTGTATGCCACATGACTGACGTAATACAAGTTTAGAAAGCAGTTTACCATAAATAGAAACTGGTCAATTTTCAAACTAATGCAATCTAAAGTTCAATGTCATTATGGGATTAGAAATCTGCTAACTATTTTGATCAGATAAACAATGTATTTTGCTATTCCTTCTAGACTTAACATATTAACTGATGCAGGACCGGTGGCAAATGGACAGTTTGAGTTTGGACCAAAGCCAAGGGACGTGAACGGCACGGTGGTGATTGGGGGTCCCCACGCTATACCTGGATGGGAGATCTCTGGCTTCATTGAGTACATAAAATCAGGGCAAAAACAAGATGACATGTTGCTTGTGGTTCCAAATGGAGCTTATGCGGTGAGGCTTGGAAACGAGGCCTCTATCAAGCAAAAGATAAAAGTGGTGAAGGGAATGTACTATTGTATCACGTTTGTGGTGGCACGCACGTGTGCACAAGAGGAAAAACTCAACGTTTCTGTGGCTCCAGACTGGGTCGTGCTCCCAATGCAAACGGTGTATGGTGGTAATGGTTGGGATGCCTATGCATGGTCCTTCCAAGCAGATTACCCTCTGGTAGACATGGTTTTTCATAACCCTGGAAGGGAGGAAGATCCTGCTTGTGGACCAATCATTGATTCTATTGCTCTCCAACCTATTTACCCTCCTAGGCTAACAAACAGTATGTTCATCTCCTTAATCACACACTCACACATATTCAAATTGTTCTCCCTAATGTCTGTCCATTTTATATTCAAAAGAGAGGTTTCATTTGTGAATGTTGTTATCTGACACTCACAGAGAACATATTGAAGAATGGTGGATTTGAAGAAGGACCATATGTGTCCCCTAACACGTCATCAGGTGTGCTTATTCCACCCAACATTGTAGACCACATAGACCACTCTCCCCTACCGGGGTGGATGGTGGAGTCCTTAAAAGCTGTTAAATACATAGACTCAATCCAATTCTCAGTTCCCAGAGGGAAAAGAGCCGTGGAGCTGATTGGAGGAAAAGAAAGTGCCATTGCACAAATAGCCAGAACAATTCCTGGCAAAACATACGTCCTCTCCTTTGCTGTGGGAGACGCTGGCGATTCATGTGAAGGGTCACTGAGTGTTGAAGCATATGCAGGCAAAGACAGTGTAAAGGTGCCTTACGAGTCTAAAGGCAAAGGTGGCTTTAAGCATGCAACTCTCAAGTTTGTGGCTGTTAGTCCAAGAACACACATTTTGTTCCTTAGCACCTTTTACACCCTCAGAAGTGATGACCTCGCTTCCCTGTGTGGGCCTGTCATTGATGACATCACCTTACTCACTCTTCGCAAACCATAAAGGGAATTCCATACTTGAGAATTTCTTAAACTAGTGCAACTAATCAAATTTCGAATTACACATGTCTTATATCTGTATCACATATTTGTTCCCTTTTGTTGTTTTCTACAGAGGCCAAACAGTAATGTAAGTCGCCTCACTTTGTCCAACGGATTTACTTGAACGTCATCAGTAGCAAATATCTATTAATTCATGTCTCAAGATACAATTACTATTTGAATTTATCATGTTTTGCAGTAAATCTGTGTTGTGAATGCTTTAATTGTGAAAAGAATGTAGACTCCAAAAAAATATGAGAAGGGAAATGATGTATAGACAGACAGACATGAATGTAATGTGACACAAAGATATAGAAAAATATAGGTTTAGGTTTTATAGGTGATGTTGGTAAAAATTAAATCATCCCTATGATCCTATGATTAGTGACTAGGAAGGCTTAACCAACAGAATTTAAGTGTCAATTGACTGTCTCTGGGGTTTTGTCATGGGTGTTATATTTATAAGCTGCTATTACTTCCTCCTAAATTTGTGGGTAGGTTATTATTAGAAGTGTTTAAAACCGGTCAACTTAAATTAAAAACCAAAAATTGATAAAAAATATTTGGATTTGTTTTGTTTATTAACCTTTTAAGATTCGGTTTGGTTTACGGTTTAAAATTTGAGAATCAATTCAAACTATAATATACATAATTTTTATATTTTTTTTCTCAAATAATGTTTAGTTTGATAATATTGGAAATTATAGTACACATACATATTTTCAAAACTGAAAAATTAAACTAAATCAAACTACTAACTATTGGTTTAGTTCAGATTTGATAATATTTTCAAACCAAATTACACTTAATTTTCCTATTTAATTTAGGTAACATTTACAGTAAAAATTGAACCAAAGAACCAAAGTACAATGTATTGCTTCAGAGGGTTATGTTGGTTGGGTGATTTATGGGGCGGTTGTGATGTTCAGTCTATTGGGTATTGAACTCCCTTCCTATGTGGAGAAAATACCTAAGTGGAAATGGTGATTTTGCAGAGGGGTAGAGAGAGAGACAGTTCATTAGTAAGAGAAATACATCAATTGTTTGAGAGAAAATAAGAGGGAAAGTTATTCCTTTTTTTACACAAAGCTACAACCTTAAATTTATCACTATATATTCGTGCATCGTTGGATTGAACTGATTTTTGGACAGAAGATTTGGAACATATGATTCTTCATTCGGATTGTTGAAATAAAGTCTAAGTTGGGAGATATTTAGGTCAAACATCTGCAATATTTTTTGGGGTTTTCATCTTCATTGTTCTTTATTTGTAAGTTTTATTGCTTTATTTGTAAGCTACATTGATCATGATACTTGATTAAGACCCTTTTCTACTCTTTAATAATAATAGTAGAGTTATTTCTTTAGTCTAGACGACCTGTGATTTTTTTCCTTGCTTTGAGGGTTTTTCCTTGCTTTGAGGGGTTTTCCACGTTAAAATATTGGTGTCTTATTTTAGGAGAGTGGTTATTTGTTAGGTTATTCATTTGTTGTTGCTTCTCATAGATTCTTGCAAGTTAGGAGGGTTTGTTTTTGCTACTTTATTCACGTCTCTGTTTTTATCCCATGTTTTCCCCTATCAGAATGGCATCAGAGCTCTTTGGTTTGGTTTTTGGACTATTTAACTTACTTGAATGACGAAGGCAAATACAAAATTGGTTGCTTTGAATGACACTAATTATCACGTGTGGAAGAGTAAGATGAAATACTTGCTTTTTGTGAAGAAAATGCATATTCCTATTTTTGCTACTCAAAACTCGGATTTTATGTCTGAAGAAGACTAGATTTTGAACACCAACAGGTATGTGGTTTTATTCGACAAGTTGTAGAAGACAATTTTTACAATCACATTGCTAATGAGATGCATGCGAGAATGCTGTAAGAGAAGATTGAATCCTTGTATGCTTCTAAATCAAGGAATAATAAATTGTATTTATTGAACTGTTTGATGAATTTGAAATAAAAGGAGAATTCTTCTATTTTAGATCACTTGGATGAATTTCAAGGGCTCCTATATTAGTTATTTGGAATGGATATCAAATTTGATTATGAAGTTTTAGAACTATGGCTATTGAATAATTTACCTTAGTCTTGGGAGACATTTTGAGTTTCTATTACAAACTTAGTCCCTAATAGTGTTTTTTTTTTTTGCAAGTGGTAAAGAGTGATGCTCTTAATAAAGACATGAGAAGGAAGGCATAGGGTTCTTCATCTCAACTTGAAGTACTTGTCACTAAAAACAAGGGGGAAAGTCAGAGAAAGGAACCGAAGGGTGGTAGTAAGCAAAGCAGGAGTAAGTCCAAGTCTAGATATAATAATATGGAGTGTCATTATTGTCATAAGATAGTGCATATACAGAAATATTGTTTTCTATGGAAAAAGGAGAACAAAGATAAGAAGGGTAAGCAGAAAAAGAAGGATCATGATAATGATAACCATGTTGCTACTACTACTTGTGGTGATCTTGTTAATCTCTGTGACAATGAGTTGGTTAATCTTGTATCAAATGAAAGCATGTGGATTATTGATAGTGGTGCTACACTACATGTTACACCAAGGAAGGAGTTCTTCACATCTTACATTTCTGATGATTTTTTAGTGTTGAAAATGGGTAATAATGGTGTGTTTAAGGTGATTGGTGTTGGTGATGTTTGCCTGCAAACCAACATGGGAGTGCAGTTGTTGCTTAGAGAAGTCAAACATGCTCCTAATGTTCATTTTAATTTGATCTCTTTGCAGGTGCTTAATTATGGTGATTATGATAATCACTTTGGTTCTGGAAAATGGAAACTCACCACCAAAGGTAACTTGGTTATGGCCAGAGGGGAGAAGATTTCTAAATTGTATTGGACAAAATTTTTTGTTGCTAAAGATAGTGTGAATGTTGTAGATATGGAGGCATCTTTGTAGCACTGAAGGCTTAGTCATATCAGTAAAAAAGGGTTGAATTGCTTAGCTAAAAAGAATGTTCTTCAAGGACTAAAAAATGCATAATTGGAGAGATGTTCTCATTGCATGGTTGGCAAACAAACTAGAGTATCCTTCAAGAAGCATCCTCCCTCAAGGAAGTTAGAGTTGTTGCAATTAGTGCATTATGATGTTTATGGTCCATGCAGGGTAAAATCCTTTAGTGGTGCACTTTATTTTGTTATCTTTATTGATGATTGTCCCAGGAAACTATGAGTTTATGCTTTACAAAGAAAAGACCAGGTCCTAAAGAAAGTTAAACAATTTCATGTTTTTGTTGAAAGAGAGTCGGGCAAGAAGTTAAAACACATTTGTACTGACAATGGTGGTGAGTATTGTGGACCCTTTGATGTTTATTGCAAACAGCATCATATTGCACATGAGAAAACTCCTCCTAAAACTCCTCAGCTGAATGGTTTAGCATAGAGGATGAATAGGATATCGCTTGAGAGAGTGAGATGTATGCTCTCAGATGCTAAATTAGCTAAGCATTTTTTGGGTGAGGCAATGTATGCGACAATGCATGTTATTAATCTCACTACTACTGTTATTTTGGATAGTGAAGTGCTAGATAAAATTTGGTTTGGCAAAAATGTGAGCTATGATCATTTGCATGACTTCGGTTGCAAAGCGTTCGTTCATGTTCTAAGGGACGAAAGATCCAAGTTGGATGCGAAGACAATATAGTGCATCTTAATTGGTCATGGTGAAGATGAATTTGGCTACAAGTTTTATGATCCTGTTAAGAAGCTTGTTAGAAGTCGTGATGTACAATTCATGGAAGACTAAACTATTAAGAACATTAATAATATGGAGAAGACTACATCTAAAAAAGATAGAAATCTGATAGATGTTGATCCTATGTGATCACCTATATTCAATCTGGATAATGTTGAAGATAGTGTTGAACATGGTAGACAACAAGATGTTGGTGATGATCAGCGACTTAGAGGTGGATTAGATGTTCCTATTGATGATGATTAAGAGGAACATAAGAGGTCACCTTATGAGAATCTTGATTATGCACCTGAATTCTCTCAAGTCCAACTCAAGAGGTCTAACAGATAGAGATAACCATTTACCAGGTATTCTTTTTATGAATATGTGATTTTGACTGATGGTGGAGAACTTAAGTTGAAGAAGCTTTGGAGACTGAAGAAAAGCAGCAGTGGTTGGATGCAATGCAAGATGATATGAAATCCTTGCATGATAATCACATTTATGACTTGTGAGATTGCCTAAGGGTAAAAGGGCATTAGAAAACAAGTGGATATTCAGGGTGAAACATGAGAATAATTCTTTGTCTCCAAGGTATAAAGCCAGATTAGTGGTGAAAGGCTTCAAACAGAGAAAGGATGTTGATTTCAATGAGATTTTCTCACATGTGGTGAAGATATCATCTATTAGAGCAATTTTAAGTTTAGTTGCTACTCTTGATTTAGAGGTAGAGCAAATGGATGTGAAAATTCATGGTGATTTGGAGGAAGAGATTTATATGAAGCAATCTGATGATTTTCAGGTTAAAGGCAAAGAAAGCTATATGTGTAGATTGAGAAAGATTCTATATAGTTTAAAGCAAGCTCCAAGGCAATGGTATAAGAAGTTTGATTCTTTTATGTGTGAATAAGGCTACAAGAAGACTACTTCTTATCATTGTGTCTTTCTTATAAAGTTTTCTCATTATGACTTTATTATCCTGTTATTATATGTTGATTGACATGTTTATTTTTTGGAAAAATGTTTTCAAGATTGACAGGTTGAAGAAGCAATTGGGCGAGTCATTTTCTATGAAAGACTTGGGAGTTGCTAAGCAGATTCTTGATATAAGAATCATCAGTGACAGAGAGAAAAAGAAGTTGTGCTTGTCACAGGAACACTATATTAAAAGGGTGGTGTAGAGATTCCAAATGGAAAAAGCTAAGGTTGTGAGCACTCCTTTTGCGGTTTATTTTAAACTGAGTATTAAACAAAGTCCTTCAAATGAATTTGAAAAATTAGACGTTGGGAGAGTTCCTTATGCATCTACGGTGGGTAGTTTGATGTATGCAATGGTGTGTACGAGACCTATATTGCTCATGTTGTTGGTACAATCAGTAGAGAGCATTGGAGAGTTATGAAATGGATTTTAAGGTATCTTCATGGTACTATTGATAAGAAGTTTTGCTTAGGAAGTGATACACCTATTTTGGTGGGCTACTCAGACTCAGATATGGGTGAAGACATTGATTCCAGAAGGTATACATTGGGTCATTTGATTATGCTTACAGGGGGTTGTGGCTTGGCAATCTAAGTTGCAAAAGTGTGTAGCTTTGTCTACTACTAAGGTGAAGTTCATTGCAATTACTAAAGCATGCAAGGAGTTACTATGGTTAAAGAAATTCTTGTGAGAACTTGGTTTTGTGCAAGAAAACTATCCATTACTCATTGAAAATCAGAGTGTTATCCATCTTGATACGGATTCAACTTTCCATTCTAAATCCAAACATATTGATCTAAAATATCATTGGATACGTGATGTCTTGAATGTTAGGTTGTTGGAGTTGGTTAAAGTTCATACTAATGATAATAGTGTTGAATGATGACTAAAGCACTGCCAAGAGGAAAGTTTGAAATCTGTTGTGAGATCGTCGATTTGACGGTTCTCTCCACATAGTTGTAAGGGAAGGATTTGTTGGGTATTGGGCTCTTTTCCTATGTGGAGAAAAAGGCTCAAATTGAGAAGGTCACTTGATGTCTCATTTAACCTAAGTGGAAAAGGTGCTTTTGAACAGGGGTAGACAAAGAAATACATAAATTGTTTGAGAGGAAATAAGAGAGAAAATTATTCCGTTTTTACATAGAATTGCAACCTTAAATTTGTCACTTCATATTCGTTCACCGTTGGATCAGATTGATTTTTGGAAAGCAGGTTTGGAACATATGATTCTTCATTCTAACCGTTTGGATTGTTGAAATGAAGTCTAAATTGGGAGATATTCAATTTGAATAGCTACAGTATTTTTGGGGTTTTTCATCTTCCTTGTTCTCTATTTGTAATCTTTATTGCTTTATTGTTTAATGTTGATGTTGACATTGATTATGATACTTGATTGAGACTCTTTTGTACTCTTTATTGATAATAATGGAGCTATTTCTTTTGTTTGGATGACCCGTGATTTTTTCCCTTACTTTGAGGGGTTTTCCACATTAAAATCTTTATGTCTTATTTTGGGAGAGTGATCATTTGTTAATGTTATGCATTTCTTATTACTCCTCATAAATTCTTACAAGTTAAGGAGTTTATTTTTGTTGTTTTGTTCACACCTCTATTTTTATTGCGTGTTTTTCCCATCACGGTTGGCAACTTGTAAAGCGCATGCCAAGGACTAATTCGGTAACCGGTGTAGGACTAATTCGGTAACCGGTGTAACAGGTAATATAATGTGATAAGAATTGAAACAAGAAAGAGAGATATACGAGCTTTTGAAGGGTGTTAAGAATAATAGAATGTCCAAGTATATAACTCATATAAGAATATGTAAAGCAAATAAGGTAAACTATTTATTATACATATACATACATAATAAAAGAAAAAATATATAAATATGATAAAATTATAATGTAATAGTATGAATAAAAAGAAATAAGATATGTAAATAAAATGTCATAAATTAAATAAGTGGATACTTACATTACTTTTAAACTATTACACATTGCATGCAAATTCGTACAAGAACTAATAAAGAACATTTTGGGGTTCATAAGTTGAATAAGAATGAAAAAGAAGAGAAAGAGAGTATCAAATATATAAAGAAAAAGAGGTATGTATCTTTAATTCGATAAAATTTGAATAAAAATCTTCAAATAAAAAAAATGGTAAAATCATATAAAAAATACAAATAAAACTTGGTATAAAAGTCTCTATACTTGTGTTAAGTAAAGATTGGAGGAGAAACTATTATTAAATGATGATTTTTTAGGCTACACTATTTGTGGTTATGATAGCAAATAATCATGTTATAATTAAATTAATTTAATGAAAAGTAGGTAAGCATACGCATCTATAAATTAGATTATTAAATTTATGATATTATTAATTATTATATTTAAATATTTTTTATATAAATATTTTAATAAAATTATAAATTAATAAATAATTAATAAATTTTGTAAGATTTTATTTCTATAAATAAAATTAGTAGTCTCTACCATAACTAAATTTTTTTATTATTTCATGTTGCATTTTAGGTCTTATCTTTTTATAGGCATTTTTTATCTTATTTTAATTAGAATTTTATTTATTTGTATGTCATTTAGTATTAGTGTTTATATTTTAAGTGTCTTTTTATTTTACTTTGAAACTTGTTATGTATGTGGTATTTTTGTACTTTAGAGCATGATTTATTAAGATTTGAAGTGATATTAAAGTTATTTGGGATCTTTTATCACCATTTTGTATGAAGATATATATAAATATTTTTTAAAACTAAATAAATATTAAGTGTTAATATGTTAATTCTGTTAATGTAATTATAGATAACTAGAAACTGAATGGTGAGTTTTGTGACACTCTTTTACACTCAAATACTTTATTAGTTAATTTACAAAATAATATAGAAAGTTGTTGATTTAAATAACTTGACTTGACACTTAAGTAAAATGATTCACATTGTGACATTACGAATTAGTTATCACTAAATAAGTCATGAAAGAGAAAATAATTTGTCTCCACATTCAGTTAAAACATGGTCAAAGGGATATAAACTACTAGTTCACACAAATCCATTAAACCGAGTTAATTTACAATTAAAGTTGTGAGCATTATATAAGTAGGAAATGAATTTTTGGGATTATGTAATACAACACTATGAATCATGTGATACTCTTTCATCCTAAATAAATAAACATAATATGATTAAATAAAAGTCATTTAAATGGGTAAAAAGGTTCACAAAAGTTCTTTCAACAAAACCTCATCTTTGATAAAACGATAAGTCTTTATAATTTAAAACTTAAAATAAGGAAAAGAACTTGAGACGTAATTGATATAATGTTTAAGATAAGAAAATAATTTGAACATCCTAATATAGTCGCAAAGCTCCAATGTCATATCTATCGGAGCATGAAATCCACATCAATCTCAAGCATTACTAATCTCTACCTTTTCAGCATCTTTTTGACCTATGGGTGTTCAGCCCAAGCAACACACACCCAAATAGAGAGTGAGACATTTGCTCATACATAATTATTAAGCGACATAAATTAGAAACATTATCATCCACAGTGTATCACATGAAACCACACAACCATATTAAATTCAAGTCATGTCAATGATGCTCATGCAATGCAACCCATGTATGTTCTCTCAGGTACACGCCCTAAACGGTCATCTTCTACGTCAGTAACATGTAGGTATAACTATCTCACATACGTTCACTCGAAGTGAATCCTCTTCTACACCAGTAACACATAGGTACAACCGTGTAATGCAACATAACCTAAGAAACTTGCTACAGAGCGCCTCACAATGGGCAATCCTTACAAGTTTCTTAGATTTCCATATCCATGCATCATGTCATGTAATAATATAACTCACAATATCAAATTATGTCATCACAATTCACCCTCAACCATAGCTGGGATGACACCTCGTCAGACACACCCTGACTATCATCATCAACACAACATGCATCCAATTATAATAAACATCAATATCACACATTAAAACAAACCCCCAAATTTACACACCTCAAATAGCTTTCAAATATTCAATTATTCACAACACTCAAAATTATAAGATACATCACACATCTAAACATATGGTTATGCAAAAAGGACTTAAGCACTGCTAAACAAAGTCCAAACTTTACAAATGATCAAGCAATTCAAAGTTCATACCCATATTTATTGAAATGCTACACTAAGACCTCTAATTTTTACCCTAACCTAAACCTTTGTTGGGCTTTTAAAATCAAACTCAAACTTAACATCTCTTTCTATTTACACCCATATTTATTTTTTTGTTTTATAAAATCAATTTTCAATTTATTTTAATAAATACAAACAATAAATTAATTTAAGCCTAATAATATAAATTATATTTTTTTATTAATGTATTATTTTCTAAAAAATCGGAAGTTACAAGTTTAATTATTAGAACCTCAAATAAAGGAGTTATATATTATATGATAATGTAGTTTTATTCAAGTCAGTGGATAATATCAAAATGTAGTTTTAAATAATATATTAGAAACGTTAATTATTTCTAAATAAACTTTTAAAAAATCTAACCTATATATGCCTATGCCCACCTTTCCACAAGACATTAATAAGTTATTGCAGCTCATACCTTTATTTCACTCTTTTTTTCTATCCTAATGCCTAAGATTTGGAGAACTTATTGATATTGTATATAATAAACAAAAATGAAGCATTGATAATAGTTTATTTGGTACATTACCGTATTAAAGTTTGTTTGCTATTTATTTCTATGTTAAAAATTTCATGGTTACACAACTTTAAATGAGATACATTTTTTTTATTAAAATTCTAATAAAGTAATGCATTTTTACTATTTTTTCATAATTTTTTTTCCAATTTTTTCAACATCCATAGTTTATTAATTTACATTTAAATATGAAATTGATTTGTTGTAACAAAATAAAAGGAATAATAATTATATTTTTCATATCCTTATAAAATTAGTACATCACATAGTATTGATTCTAATTATGTAAAAATAATTACAAACATCAATTAATATTAATATTCTTACTTTAAGTCATCAATATTTTTTATTTATACAAAATTATTAATTTTTAACTAAAATTTTAAATAATACTTTTATCAAAAGTTCATACTTGACATGGGTAACTTTACTACTTTAAATAATAATATTTTTTTTTATCTTCTCTTTGTTTTTTGTCTAATATATGAGAAAAATTAATTATTTCTAAATAACTTTTGAAAATCTAATTTATAGTTGCTGTTTATATATGTTAAGTTTTCGGCCAGACATTAATAAAAATTGTTCTAGCTCATACCTTATATGTGACTTTTTCCTGGGATAGATCAGGTAATTAACAACGAAACTGCATAGTGCAGTTAAGACCACTGTAGTAATCCAATTTCATCAACATTCTTGATTTTGTCACGTTTCTTTTGAGTAGTTTTTGACAATAACAATAAAACAGTTTGTTTCTTTACTTGCTTCGAAAGTTTTCAAAACATTTGACATTTTAATTCCGTCTGCATTCTCCCAGTCATCTTTAAGGCTCACTTTGGTCGAACTCGAGCAACATTCTTCGTGTCTCCAACACACTTTTATAAACTAGAAATCAAATTTCTCTTAGCCTTTATCTTTTTCCTTTTATAATGCTCTGTTTTAGGGTTTTTGCCTTGCTATATTCCATATTTAAGCTATCAAACTATGAGATGCTACTTCCCTGCTAAGTATAAAAGAGGAAAAAATTAGAACAAAATATGTCTTTCAAATTTTAAAACACATGATTCCTACTAATTAATTTAATAAATATAAAATATGGTAAATATGTTTTAGGTTCTTAAAAAATTCTTGAAATATTAAATAGGTTCTTGAAAAAATTTCATATTTATTTGGTTTTGGAAACTTTAAAATATATTATTTTTGTCTTCAAAGTGTTTTAAATAATGAAAGGATGAAAATAATATAGTTTTTTTAAAAATATGTTTAATAGATTGATAATTTTCTATGATATAAAATATATTATACTCTATAAAATTCACTTGATCATACCCGAATGCAATAAGATTTAGTGCATCCTTAAGACAAACCTAGACAATTTTCCTATAAAGTAATTTTGAATCCATGTCCAATTACATTTGTACTTTTTTCAAACAAAGCTTTTACATTTTAGTGTGTTTTAATATGACCAAGTTGTTCATGACATCCTAACATTTACAAAGGTTATTTATGCTGATGTGTAATAACCTTTTCAAAGTTGAATGCAGTGACTCAACCCTGTTAATAGGAATAAATTTTTGTTATAAACAATACAACAAAATTATGGTAATTTATATTAATAGAAATTATATTTGTTGTTGGTTGTGTTTTCTAAGTTCATAACCTTATTGGTCCAACTTTAACAAATACTTCTTTATGAGGAGCCACTCAAGTAGTTTTGACATATTCAACAAGCAAAGGTCAAAGTTGATAAACAACTTCAAATATGGTAACATAACCTTCAAAAAAATCATATTTATTATCGTCTTTTTTAACATTGTCTCATGATTCCAAAATTTGGTCTCATACTTCACGTGATTAAATATACATTTTGCATTTAGCTTTTACATTTTTTAAACATGGTATTCACACAACAAGTTCAAATGTTTATGGGGAAAACTATTTCTATTGCCTTCATTAAAGCTAAATCCCCATTTGTGACAAAAACTTTGGGCATTGCACACTTTTTAGAAAAGAGACCTCTAAGAAATTGAAATGTCCAAACAAAGTTATTTTATCGTTCAACCTCTAAATAGCAAAAGCAACAGAAAACATCATCCAATGGATATAATACCAACAAATGAAAATCCTCTATCTCAAATTAATGTCACATTTCTTGTCCCCACCAATCAATAAATGTCGTATCATTTAATGAATTTTCTTTTGTAATTTTTTTATATCTTATATAGCTCATTAAATGCGTTGATGTTTATCAATTGGTTGAAACAAGAACTGATATACCAATTTGCGACAAAGGATTTTCATCCCATATCATAGGCAAAAAATATTTATTAGTTTTATATTCAAGAGGAGAACGATGTTCAATGCATTAACTAATGTCATTGAATGAGAGTGTATCCATTTTATGTTAATAAATATACATATCATGTTCAAGTAATTTCATTAAATGTTTTTATCTTTAGGACTTATTTAGTTGTACGAAATGCCTTCCATTGAAACTTGTTTTATAATTGTCACATATTTTTCATTATGATCCTTCAAGAGAATAATACTTTTTGGTTTGACCACATTCTTCATCATATCAATAAACAATAATTTTTTCTCATTAACTAAACGCCTAACATATGGATGACCAATTAATGTTTTAGTCAAATTATGATTATGAAACTCAGATACTATTTTTGGTATCCACTCATCTTCAATCTTAAGGAGTCTTCCTCTTAATTTGAATGAACAATCACACTTTAAAGCCTCAATTGTTTTATGAACAAACTTTTTTGTCCTTATATGATTTATATGCTACTTATCTATTCTACTTTAATAATTCATTCTGGCTCGAAAACACCTACATAATAAGTAAATAAAATTAAAAAATTCAAATTAAAATACAATTAGACAAATATTAATTCAAGTTATAACTTCGTAATGACAAATATATTACTAAAGTCAATAGCATTTTCAATTTCTTCTTCATTGCACATATATACTTCATCATCCTCCTCCATGTTAACTTCATTTGAGGATTGTTTAAAAATTCCATTGCACCTAAACAAAAAAACATTAATAACTGTATTCAAAATAAATAAAATAAAATTCATAATTATTATTCCATCTCTTGACACAACGATCCAGAACGAGAGCACACGATTAATACGAATCAATACATCCAGAGTTTTTATTTTTTCATTTCTGGATTGATTGCTCTGGAAACATCATGCTATGACCTACGGATTAAGAGATTTGTATCAATTAAAATCAACATATCTGGATCCTCTAATTTGGACACATGTTCTCTTCACTTATTCTAGATCATTTGGTTCATAAATTACATCACTCTCACCTATGAATCGATCATCCGTATCAATATTTTTCAAATTTCCTAATTATGTTATAAGTAGCCTGTTAAATTTTAACTTATTCGGATTGTCTTATCTAGATATTGTAGACTACTCCGAACAATACAATTCGTAAATTGTAAAATCATAACAAATAAAAAACACACTCATCTATAACACTAACAGTAAACATGAAAACAAGTTAGATAAAATGACCGAAGAATTTTGTTAAAAGTTAAAGACATCGTTTTAACATAACAAATATGGCAACAAAAAAAATTAAAAAATAAAAAAAGAAGATTTACCTTACTTTCAGTAAGAAAGCGAAGAAAACATGCCCACACTAACTCCAAGCAGAGAAACGAAGGTGAAGAGAATAAATGGTAAAAACTATATTTTTTAATGGTTTAAGTTTTAAGAATAAGGAGTATTTTGGGATTTCAAACTATTTGTGGGGTTAAAAGAAATTTGTTAGGTGTTAAAAGAAATTTTCAAATCTTGAGGGTTCATGGACTGTAGCTGGGCTGAGCCCAGCATTCAAATTGAAAAGTGAGGCTAGTAATTAAAGGGTGGATATAGCTGCTGGCTAGCTGCGTTAGGTTAACGCGTTCATTCAAAATACTGAACTTGAAACCCTCCTAATATAAACCCTCCATTCTTTTTGTTCTTTGCTCTCACAGTCCCATTCTCTCTTATCATTTGCCATTCTCTTCAACCCAAGGCAGCATCACTATACTCATCTTTCCATGGTATGCTATTGCTCTTTCTCTTTAACATTTTTTTTGTTATTTGTTTGGCCTTGGATTTATTGTTGATCTTTTCGTTGAAGGCTTTGCCCAACCAGCAAACCGTGGATTACCCCAGTTTCAAACTCGTTATCGTCGGTGACGGTGGCACAGGTAGGCTTTTCTTTCTCTCTTTTTTCCCGTTTAGCTTTATTCTTATTTTTGGCGATTAACCTCTGTAGTTTAAAAAATAAAGAACAATTTTTTTTAAAAAAAAAAAGATTTTTTAAGAAGGGTCATGTCCTTTTTTGTAATGTAACGATCTTCGTTATACCTTGGCATATGAGATTTATGGTGAATTCAACATTTGCAGGAAAGACAACCTTCGTGAAAAGGCATCTCACCGGTGAATTCGAGAAAAAATATGAACGTAAGATTCATGTATTATTTTAAGTTAATGTTATATGCTTGATTTTTTTTCGCTTTTAAGTTTTTTTGTTCTCGATTTTGCTTGTCCAAAACAGCAACCATCGGTGTGGAGGTTCATCCTTTGGACTTTTTCACAAACTGTGGGAAGATTCGATTTTACTGCTGGGATACTGCTGGACAAGAAAAGTTTGGTGGTCTCAGAGATGGATACTAGTAAGCCATTTGTTCTCAATTTTGTTCATCAACAGTAAGCAATTAGTTTAACCTGTAACTGATCCGTTTTCTAATTTCCATTTCTTTGTATGGTTGTTCAAATATACAATCCCTTGCTGGTTAAAATTATAGCTGCCAGATTTCCCTGAATTTTATCAGTATCAGACTTAGTGTTTAGTTTTCAGGTTTGCATGTCAGTTACTTGCATGTGTAGTCTTAGTTTCTTCTAGGATGACTTTGTTAGATGTATGGAATTTGAGAATGCTAATGAGATTTATAATGTCTCACTGAAATGCCTGGTAGCTGTTTATTTATTCTGCTGTGACGCAGACTTCTTATGCTTGTAAAATGATGTGTTGTGTTGCAGTATCCATGGGCAATGCGCTATTATAATGTTTGACGTTACTGCCCGGCTTACATACAAGAATGTTCCTACCTGGCACCGTGATCTTTGCCGGTTCGTAATTGAAGTCCTTGGTCCTTGGAACCTTTTTGAATGTTTAATCTCAAATTATTTGGCATTATATTGTTTGTGTAACATGGTTATGGGTATTGTTCTACCCACATATTGTTTCAGGGTTTGTGAAAACATCCCAATTGTTCTTTGTGGTAACAAGGTTGATGTGAAGAACAGGCAAGTGAAGGCAAAGCAGGTTACATTCCACAGGAAGAAGAATTTGCAATACTATGAGATATCAGCTAAGAGCAACTACAACTTTGAAAAGCCATTTTTGTATTTGGCCAGGAAACTTGCAGGGTAGGTTTCTCTGGTTTCTACTCTGTAATTTGCTTATAAGAAGTAAGGTCACATCAAACGTTTAGATGCATTCAACTTATTAACTGCTACCTGTATTAATTTTGCAGTGATCCGAACTTGCACTTTGTAGAATCTCCTGCTTTGGCTCCACCAGAAGTTCAAATTGATTTGGCTGCACAACAACAGTAAGCTATCTTTCTCCAACTAATTTGCTTCTTCCTTAACCTTATGCCTTATTTATGGCTGAGATGATAAGAAAAATAGATATATTTTTTAGATTTGTAAAGTTTCTTTTTCAACGAAAAATTGCTTTCCAAATGTGTTTGGTTTGATGTTGGAGAAGAATTAGGTATTGATGGACTCTTGAATTGACTTCTGAGCTTAAGCAAACCTTAAATAACTTATAAAAATTTATACTTAAATTTTATTTCAAACGGCAATTCAAACCAAAATTATCCAAAGTCCAAACATGAAGCATATCAATTTTATTCAATTCATTTTGAAAAATTAATTTTATTCCTGATTAAATTTGTTAATGAAAATCCAAACAAGAATTAAAAGTGAATTGTTGCAATAAACCATAACAATGGGGAGGTGAAGTGGAATGGAAATTGGAAGGAAAAGCTCCCTTGGGGTATAAGGGCTAAAGAAGGGGGAAGGCCTTGTTTTCTATTAAAAAGCATAGGAATCGCCACTGTTCTGCATATTCATTCTCACTCCTGTATGCCAACTTAAGCATCTAAACTAATTAATTTACCCTCCATCTCATTGTATTGGTTGTTTCATAAAAATCCGAACTTGTTCATTTAGTTTTCGTAACTATATGTATTGGTGTCATTTTTGTAGGCATGAAGCTGAGCTTGCTGCTGCTGCTAGTCAGCCCCTTCCTGACGATGATGATGACACTTTTGAGTAGAATTGCTGTGTTTTTGTGAAACGACTACATGAGTGCTGGTGTTTGTATGCTACTGCATGTGCTTTTGGGGTTGTAGTATTGACATTTTTGGATGTGAGTTCGACGATCTGGATTGAATTACTAGCAGATTTGTTGCTTAAATTAAATCTCATTTTACTTTATGGGCATTGAAAAGATGATTGGTTGTTTTTACAAATTGTCTCCTAATATACGCATGGGTTAAGGAATAGTCTATCTAGTTCGATCAACAAATTTGTCGGTTTCTATTTCTATTTCAAATAAACTAGCTTAAAATAGGTGATTTTCATGTAAAATAATTTATGGATTTTTTTTAAATTATTTAGAAAATAGTTAATTTATGTTTTTTTATATATGTAATTATAAAATATGTTTTTAAAAATTTGATTTGTGAAAAATTACATAAATCCTTTTATTTTAAATTCTGTTGAAGTAAAAGAATGTCAAATTTTTAAAGAAAGTGATTATTGTGTCCAAAGTTTAGATTGTGTTTTTTTATAAACAATATAATTAATTTATTATTACTAGTTTGAGATTTAGTCACGTTTAAAATTATTCATCCTTTTCAAGAGTGTTTTTGGTTTATTAGTTTAGTTTCATTTAATTGTAGATGAGTTAAAAATAAGTAAATTTGATTTTTCTTTTAGAATTAGGTCAATTGTTCAGGTATATAAATTTTCTTTTAATTTTAAAATGGTTTGATAGTTTATCATGTTTCTTAATTTTGATGAGTGGTAAAATTGGTTTGGTCGTTCATTAAGGTGGCTGGATAGCATGGGTATCTATTTGTCAAATTTGAGAATTATATTTATGAAATCAGTGTATCTTACGTCAATTGTTGCTTTTTTTTTAACAAATGTAATTTTTCTTAATTTTACAAAAAAATGAAATAATTATGATAAATTTGATTTTATTTTTTTAACAAAGTGAATTTTAAAACTTATGCTTAATTGATTTTATATTTTAATTATTATAGATATTTTATTGATTTATGTAAACAATATATTTTTAAGGGAAAAAAAATATTAATAAGTTGGTCAATATGTAACACTTTAAATTTATCATAAGGTTAGTAGATAAAATATTAGGAATTAATTTTGTATGTAATCATCTTTCAGATTTGTAAATGATGCATAAACAAACTTTGTATGTAACTAAATATTGAGATAGATTGATTAATGGCAAGTTAGAAAGCATTTTTATTCCAAAAATTTGAAATGTTTTTGTCTGAGAAATTCGTTGAGTGAAAATTCTGGCGGTTTAAAAAAGCAGTGCAAGGCGATAGAAGAAGATTCTGGAGTGGCGGTGAATAGGAAATTCCGCTAAGCAAATCCCAAACCACTGACTGAAATTGTCCCAACAAAAATTATAAATAGAGGTCTTGAGTCCGTGATAAAAGACACCATTTTTGAAGAAGCTAGAGAGAGAAAATGATTTGGAGTTGAAAGAGATTTTAAAAAGAGAAGGAGAAGAATCTCAAGGAAGAAAAATTATAGTGATGAAAGTGATGATGAAGTTTCTACCTCATTTCTAATTTTAGTGCATTTTGGAGTTACTTGTATTTTCTTATATTGCACTTTTAATTTGAATTGTGTGTGCGTTTGCCTTTAGCTTTAGCTCAAGCATTTAACATAATTGGATTTCTCTTAAAATTTTCAAATAAAAAAAAATTAATTAGGTGCATCTAAAAGAAGTATAAAAAAAAAGAATTAAGATTTTTTTTTTGAAAGAAATGAGTAAGAGCTTAAAAGAAGTAAAAAAAAAAGTAGTGCAAAATAGATGTACCTAATAGCAAATTAAATCATTATTTCAACTTGTGCAATTCTTGAAAATATTTTGAGTCATTTTGCATTTTAGTCCCTACTCTAATCTAGAGTTATTCTAGAATTTTCCTTAGTTGTACCTACGTTCTTTTTAGCCTTATTTTTAGTTTGTCTTCTTCTTATTCTTTGAGCATGTCTCTATTAATCTTTCCACTCGGATAATGTACTTTCAAATTGTGCATTTCTTACTTTTTCTTGTACTCTTGCTTCTTGGTTGCTTTGGTGTTGGTGTCACTTTGTGTAGGGAAGCCTTTGAGTAAGGGAGCCTTCTACAAGGGTAGCATCTTAAGGAAGAGTTGAAAAATCCAAGGAGAACTTGAACAAAAAGGAAGAGCAAGAACATAGAGTGAGACACTTGGTGAGCATAGCTTGGGAGAAAAGACTTGAATTTTTTTTTTCTTTTGTTTTTTATGCATAATTCCTTGTAATAAAATGTCTCTTTCTAAGAAGTGTTCCATGCCCCTAAGAGTCACTTCCTTTTGTGTGTAAAAGGTAGTAGTTTCTCATTTTTAGGTGTGAAGAAGAATTGACACACTTCTTCATACCTTAGGTGCACGTTTAGGTCCCTTCTCTTTTAGTTTTTGCTTTTAGTTTCTTGTTCAAAATGTTTTTAGTGGTGCATGGAGTTCCAAAGACTCTTGCACTAGTAGGTTCATGTCTAGGCTTAGTTTCCTTTTTTGTGTTGTGCGTTTTTTAGCAAGTGTTAGAGTTCAAAGACTCTTACACTTTTAGGTGAGAAACAAAAAATGAAGGCTGAGATAAGTGAGCTCTATTCTTGGTACAAGTTTCCCCTAGTTCTTTCCACAACCCAAATTCACCTTTATTTTCCTACTCCTATAATCATGAGAGATTAGAAAAAGAAAGAGAAGAGTGTAGAGAGAGAGAAAAATAAAAGAGAAGTATAGAAAAGAGAGAAAAAAATAGAAAAGGAAGAGAGAAACAGAGGAAAGAAAAACAGAAATAAGAAAAATAGAGGAAAAAGAAAGAAAAGAGTGGAAAGAATATTAGAAAAGAAAGGAAGAAAGGAGAGAAAGAGAAAAGAAAGAAAGGAAGGAGTATTGGGAGAAATGGAGAGAGAGGAAAGAGAAAAGAAGGAGTATTGGGAGAGAAAAGAGAAAGAGTGGGAGGAAAGGGAGAGAGAACGCACACTTACCCTTAAAAACTTAGAAAGATAAACAAAAAGAGAAAAAAAGATTGGTAGCAAGACTAGTTTTAGTAAAGATTCTACCTTGGCTTCAAAGGAGAATCCTAACATAGAACAATCTTCTAACCAATCATTAAAAACACAAGTTGGAATTGAGATTGTGCCAAAAACGTTTGAGCACATTGAATCACAATCTCAAGTTTAACTTAAACATGATTCTCCAACAAGCATTTTAACAAGTGTTGGACTTGGGTCATTGAGATTAAAGAATCTCAAGACCAACACTTGGAAAAAGTTGAGAAGAAAGTAGAGCTTCAAAAGGGTTACTCCTTGGATTCCAAGGGGGACCTAACTCAAGAAACTTCTCTCTTGGAGAAAGGTGAAAGTGAATTCCTACTAAACACTTCACCAAATTTTGAACTTGAGCCTACATCAATGAGGTTCAAACAAGAGTCTCAAGTTCAAACCTTGGACAAAAGTGAGAGAGAAGAAGGTCTTTAAGATTACTCCTTAAATCCTAAGGGCGATCTTATTAAAGAAACTTCTTTCTTAGTACAAGTGCAATTTGAGGTTGTGTCAAAAATATTTGAACACATTAACTGATAAGCTCTAATTATACTTAAAGATGAGATTCCATCAAATGTTAAACTTGAGCCATCATTCATAAATCTCAAGCAAGAATCTTAAGTTCAACACTTGAATGAAAAAGAAATGAAATTTTTTCTTCAAGAAGACTTTTCCTTGCCATCCAAGGAGAATCTTATTGAAGACAACTCTCCCATGGAGCAAATGGAAGTTGAGGTTGTGCCTACACCCTTTAAGCACAATGAACCACAACATTAAGTTCTACTTGAAATTGCATTAGACATTTCTCCAAGTACTGAGCTTAACACATCTTCCTTTGAGCTCAAACAAGAGTCTCAAGACTTGGATGAAGTTAAGGAGGAAAATAATCTTCATAGGGATTATACCTTGGACCCCAAGGTTGTTCTTAATGAAGAGAAGTCTTCCCTTGCACAAGTAGGAATTAAGTTTGTGGCTATAACCTTTAAGTATAATGAATCACAACCTCAAGTTCTACTTGTTGATGAGGCCAAATTTGGGCAAGAGATTGAGCTACATCTTTTCAAAACCATAGCCAAGGTAAACATGCACAAGGAGTTAAGATTGATAAAGGTAACGGATGTAATAAGTGTGGCGTAATTCATAAAGATTGCTCGTGTCCCACACTAAATGCTACTTGCTACAATTGTGAGAAAGCATGAGACTATGCTAGAGATTGCAGAAATGACGGGAAATCCCAACCAATGCCCCAAAACCAAGGGAGAGTCTTTACCGTCCAAGGAGAAAATGTAACATTCTAAAATTTAAAATACAAATATTCAAATAATCATTTGGATAAGAGAATATTAGGTTGTTAAAAAAAATTATTAAAAAATTAAACTATAAGCAATTTTGAATAACAGGAACAATATAATATTACTTTTAAAATAGAAATAAGATAAAATAAACGGTAATTTCGAGGATGAAATTCTTAAAAGGCAAGATAAATGTAACATCCTCAAATTTTTAAAATAAAATTATCATAAAATAAACTAATAAATAATTATTATCTAGGTATATAATAATTTAGTTACTTAGTAAATAATAATATAAGTTATCATATAATTTAAATAAATAAACTGTTAAAATAAAGATTTATTTGAATTTAAAAGAAAAGAAATAGTTAGTTTGGATATTAAAAAGAAAATATGATGGAATCTATATTCAAGTTAAAAGATTAGAAGTTTATTATTATGAAATAATTATTACAATTTAGATAAAAAATTGTTATTTTTAAATTGTGATTATTGACAATGACATAAATATTTATCATATTTTCATCTTAATACTATATTTATAGAAAATACATTTGATATGAAGATATTATATGGAATTTAGATAAGATGATCTTATATTTTATTTAGTCTTATAAATTATATTTAAGATAATGAAAGAAAAATAAAGAGAAAATAATATATTCTATTTCGTTGGATAAAATTAAAAGATTAAATTGTTAGGATTTTTAAATGAAGAAATAAGTTAAGTTAAGATAATGTTACTTTTAAAATAATAGTAAGATAAGATAAAAGAATATTTGATTTCATTTTAAATTTAAATCATAAAACTAATCTTTTATAAAAAAAAAAAAAGAAGAAGAAGAAAGAATAGAGAGGGGAAAATTAACCTTGAGCCAATATATAAGGTTAAGTAGTTTCTGCGGAGAAAATTATAGACTAGTAGTTGGCTATTTAAGAGAAGGAAAAGAGAACAAAAAAAGGGTTATAGAGTTTTGCTTCAAGAGGTAAGTAAAATAACATTTTTAAAGCTTACATGGTATACAAGTTATTGTGAAACATTTTGTTTAAATTTAACTAATTAGTATTTAATATTCAGCATATAAGAATGTTGAAACTATGTGGTAATTGTTTGAGATACCTCCATGTGGGATGAGGATGAGATATGAGATACCCCATTTAACATAGGAAAAAGGTTTTAGATACCTCTATCTAGGATAGGAAAGAGATTTGAGATACCTCCATAATAGTGTGGGGGAAGGTAATGAGACACCATTGTATGTAGTATGAGCTCATAGTGTGGGGGAAGGAGTGAGAGTTAGTCATCATAAGTATCATTATATTTTTGTGAATTGTGCGCATTATGAGGGTGTTAATTAAAACAAAATTCTCTTATTGTGTTTATTATTAGAAATTATTTGAACTAATTTATATTTTGTGTATAAACTTTTTTATTGCGGGTACCATGGTTGGACTTTTTCGGATTCCGCATCGGCTAAGAACAACACTATTTATGAACTTTTTTTAACTTGTTTTATTCACTAGGATTATTATCTCATTAAGAGTGTTGTTTTCAAAGTCAGATAAAGAATTTGATAAGGTCGAGTAGACTTGAAGAATAAGCTTTTACTGATTATAATTTTCTCTTAGCATTTGTTAGTAGGATAAATGTCTTTGAAATTATTTTTGTTTCTATTTTATTTTTAGAGAGACCCAAATTTAAGGATTATATTTTGTATAAGGATTCATGTATTTATTTACATTATTTTAATACAACATTTATTTTATAATTTTTTACTATTTTTATTATGAGTTATTACAGTAACGAAGGACGTTACACTCCCAGACATCATGATTGAATTTTTTTAGATTCTCCATTGCTTTCTCAAAATCAGGAAATTTGGTTGCTCTTGCAGCTGCCCAGAACATCTCTTTCAACTGTTCACCTGGGAACTTCTTCCTCCAGTTCCCATAAAGATGCCTAACACGGTCGATGTTGCACATTATCTCTATATAATTCTCCTAATGCCTGCAATAATCCTTGTAACATAAACCCCAACACATGTATAAAAGTTGTTGCTAAACATTTGTACAAATGAATTATGAATAATTATGGTACCTTTTGTTGATCCGAAATGAATGCTCATGATGCAGGTTGCACTCCATCTAAATCAGTTAATAGCAACTCCAAAAACCATCTCCAAGAATCTCCACATTCAGACTCTACAACAACATAAGCAATTGATATCATCTGATTATTTTCATCCTTCCCAACTACGCTCAATAGATGGCCTTCATACTCACCCTTCAAGAAACAACCATCAAGCCCAATCAAGGGTCAACAAGTAGTTTCAAATGCAGTTTTGCAAGCTTCTAAGCACACATAAATACTTTCAAAGAAAACTCCACTACTACATACACTCTTAATGTTTACAGTGTTGTTAGGATTACTACGCAACAGCTCTTCAACATAGCTTGTGAGATTAATGTATTGCTCCCTGAAGACACCATGTATTTTTTCAAGGGCCCTAACTTTTGCTCTGTATATCTGATAGCAATTCAACTTGACACCCTACTTGTCCCTTGCAAGTGTCACAAAAGCAGTTGTCTTCATGTTAGGAGGGTCCCTAAAAAAGGGAACAAATCTTTTTGCCAACCACTTTCTTTTGGTTTACTTGTTGCATGGAGTCTTGACACAAGTGTAGTCATTCACAAAACTCACCACTTGTCAATTTTGACTTTGTTTAGACTTACTCACTTTCAAATGAAATAGACATCCCTTTACACATTTAATAACAACCTTCTTTTGACAACTTTTCTTAAACCTTAAATTTTTGTGAGTGACCATTGTAAATGTCTTCACAACCTCTGCTATGTCTTCTTTACTATTGAACAACATCCAAGTTCAAAGTAAGTATGATTATTGTCTTCAGCTTTTCTAAATTTTGGATATTTAGGTTTTTGTCTCCTCTCCTTATCACTCCCAATAGGTATATCAAGTTCATTTGAAAAACCATCCTCATCTATGAAATTTTTCATTAATGGCTCATTTGCACCTTCACCATCCAAGTTACCATCTCCATCATCATCAAGGTTTACAAATTTTGAGTTGGTAACACTGAGGTCCAATCCCAATCCTTCTCATATTCATTGTCTTCAATAAATGAACCATCATTATCCTTGTGTTCAGATTCATTTGATACTGATACATTTTTCATTACAGAGCAATTTATTGTGTACCAACATTTTTAACACCACTTTGTTGTCCCTTAAAATTTCGTTCACCTCTATCTTGTGCACCCAAATTTTTAGGTCTACTTTGCTTTGTCCCAAACATTTTATTCTACAAAACCTAAATCCTGATTACCATTTTCTCCTAAACCAACAATTTCAAGCCCACTTTGCTTTGCATAACCTAAACCTTTTGCAGCTAAGTTCTGATTTTCAGTTTCCTCGGCATCCACATGTGGATCATCATTCACCACTTTCCCTTGCAGTAGGTTCACTTACACATACAGGAAAGATCTCCCATCCAATACTATGACTTTCAGCCACACTATCATTTGCAGTACCATCATCATCATCATCCAAATCAACCACACTTATAAGCTCTTGTTGTCTTCCTTCAGCTACAACAAGAGCATCAATACTATGCTCAATAAACAAATCAATTAGTTCATGGCCTTTGGCATCCTCTGCCAATGTCAACACATCTTTGTCACTCTGTAAGGGAAGTAATCCATCCTAATACTTAACTCAAGGTGTATATACCATAAAGCTTTGAAACTATCATAGCCAAAAATGTTTATCAGTTTGCATATATCCATAAAGGACATTAATAGAGAACCAATTTTCTACTTTGTTCTTGACAAGTGCATCGGTCTTATGTAGTATCGATATGTATCAGGTCGATCCCACAAGAACTAGATTGATACTTAGAATCCTAATAATAATTACTTGCAAATAATAGAAAAATTAATTCAAACTATTCTATATTTACTGAAATTAAATAGCATAAAAATAAACTAAAATTAATATGATGAGAAGTTTGGCGGGGTTTGATTTCACTTTGTCATCCCTCTAATGCATAAATATTCTAGAAAATAATCGTTCATCACTCACATTCCTATCACTCATAAAAATACTCTTTCTCCAATTCCTCAAGAGTCAGATACTAAGCTATTTAGACTTTAGATCATGGATGTCTCACACAATCTTGAGCCAATAACCCGCATTAAGAAAAGGAACTCAAGATAGCCAATGGTTTTTACTCTCTCACGAGATACAAATCCCATTAGGAGCTCTTCTCATTTCACAAGCAAAATCTCTCTATTGAGTTTATTCAACAAACAAAATTCAACAAAATATATATCAATCAAATACAGGGTAAAGAAAAACTCTAATAATGAATGATAAACTTAGATTAATAGAGCAAAATATACAATAGAGTTCAGAATAGATTTACATCAAAACCCCAACCAAAAGAATCTAGCTATCTATGGAGGTGGAGAGCTTTATTAATGGCATGGAGCTACAAAATGGAGGTGAAATGGGGTGGAAATGGTGGAAGAGTGAAGGAACCCTAAAATTTGTCGTGCCACTTCTCTTTGAATCTTTGTTTTGCAACTTTTTCTTTTTATATTGGACCTGTTAGCATATCAGTGTAGGGTGGTCACTTTGTGGCCGCTGGGTGCCGAATAGAGAAAAATAACCCCTCTTGGGTTGGCAGGTGTTGGGCGCCCACATAGCCACCGCTAGGCGTTGGCCAGCACTAGGCGGCCATTTCTTGGTTGCGACGCGCTAGCTCCAGACTCCACAATTCTTCTCGCACTTCTTCTAGTCTCCTTCAAAACATGACTTAAATAATATGAAACAAGCAAAATAAAAGTAAAATATGCCAAAATTTATATCTGTAATAAATTTTTTTAAGTATTCATTTTTGTATAAAAAGGAGAAAAACAAAGATTTAAATAAGTAGGAATGAGGATGACTACTCTATTTTACCTATATAAAAATAGGTAATTTAGGCAGTTATCATACATCTCGTCCACATCTCACCCTCATTCTTTGGACTTGACACCCCATTTAGATACTCTATTTGGGGATTCTCAACCAAAATATCACCATGATATATGTTAAACTTGATTTTATGCACATCAGTGGGCCTGACAATAAATTAGTATATATTAATATATACAGCATGTTTAAATATAGAACAAACCAACTTTAGTGGGCCACTATTTAATTTCCAATTACCTGACCCTATTTTACACAACCAATAGTAAGTAAATGGGAAACAAAGTAAAGTGACAACACATGAAACTTTCCCTCAATCCTAAACACTGACCTTATTCTAAAACAAGTACAAAAATTCTCTTTTGAAGTAAATTATTTAAACCCATGACCCCACAATAAGAAAATGACAAACCATTAACCACATTCACTTACTTGGAATAATATATAGAGCCCTTTGTCTTTCCTTCTTTTTCCATCTTCTTGCCCTTGTGTTTCTCCTTCTGGATTTGCCTTTCTTTAAGTGTCAATGTCTGCTACCTTCACTCACCAACCTTCAATAAGTGTCAGGGTTTCTCTTTAGGGCGTTAATGGCAAAGTGCGACCAACTCTCACTTTTTAGGGTGTGACATAGTGAAAAATAAAAATGAATGAAATTATAGTTGCATAATGCATTCAATAACCCGTTCAAGCATTTTTAATCATGTCTTAATTACAGTTTTAAACGCACCACATATGCCGTCAATGTTATCTTTCTAAGAGTCAATATCTTATTCTAACGGAAGGACAAAGTTTACACTTTTTTAAAAAATAAGGGCCAAAAATTGAGCAAAAAAATAGGGTGGAAAAAGTACCCTAGTGCTAAAATTGGGGGACAAAGGTATAATTTAACCTTTAATTAAATGAGAAAAAGTATTGTACACTATCAATGTAAAAAAATTTACACTGATATTTAATC
Organism: Psophocarpus tetragonolobus; assembly: GCA_037954015.1. Lineage (NCBI taxonomy): Eukaryota > Viridiplantae > Streptophyta > Magnoliopsida > Fabales > Fabaceae > Psophocarpus > Psophocarpus tetragonolobus. Next base: position 18,533,812 of record CM075688.1, on the reverse strand, counting down.
AGAACTCTTCTTTTACGATAACTTTGTTGACTTTTCCAATTAATACTTTAAAAGTTATATAAATGAAGAGTTGTGATTGAATGTTAATGTAGACATGTGGTGGTCTCGACGAATGACGAAAAAATTTATTTTAAAATCAGAGGGAGTCGCTACCAATGTTTGTTAAGGAAAACATCGAAAAAACCTTCAAAATAAAAAATGGCCTGCTAAACTAGATTTTGAGTTCGGGAGTTGATTACGTGTGAGGAAGGTGTTAGCACCCCCACGACGTCTGTCATAAAGACAGACGGTTACCTCTAATTGAACGTGCAGAATTAGGTAATTTAAAAAATATTTATTTCATCCCTTAAGACACAAAATCTTATTTATTTTATTAGTTTTAATATTTTTAACAAGAATTTCTATTGCTAAAATATTTATTTATGAAAGGATAAATTATTTTTTATGTTTTTAGCCTCGACAGGAGATGGCTCCTGGTCCTTCGTATCTCCAGATGTTTTGGAGAATCAGAGTTTACCTAGATCTTGCTTAAATTTGTGTATTAGAGTTTTTAATTAAAATATAGGATTTTCGAATGGTCACAGTTGATACATCCCAAAACTTTAAAATTGATAAGGGTGTACACCCGAATCAAATTATTAGAAAATTCTATTTTTAGAGTAAAGAAGAACATATTTTAGAGATGAGATTTTAAAATAAAAGTTGTCACAACTTATATCTTAATATCTCGGGAATAAAAAAATGTCACATCTAATTATTCCTTTGATCTCAAAAAAAAATATTACAAATAAAAGTGCTGGAAGGAAAACTTAGATGCCATTGTATATATTATGTATTTTATATTATTTAGAAGTAACAATTAAAATTAAATAAAAATTTCATAAGATAAAAAAAATGTCACATTTAATAAACCTTACTTTCTTTTAATACGAAAAAAAATATTTAACTATTAATCTAATATATGATTTTAAATCTTGGAAATAAAAAGATATCATATTTAATCAACCATTTAATTTCTATTAAAGATATTTGCAAATAAAAGTAGTAAGAAAGGAAAATTTAAATGCGATGTATTTGTTTATAAGAAGAAAATAATATCAACTATGGTGAGAATTAGATAAATTTGTGCAGGCAAAACTATTATAGTACACATGCTCAAATTCCCTAATATTAAAATTATTTAAATTAATTATATAATTTTAAAATTAAATACTTATTGTTAAAATGTTTAATGGTTATTTGTTAAATTTCATTATTTGTCATCATTATTACTATAATAATAATAATAATAATAATAATAATAATAATAATAATAATAATAATAATAATAATATAATAGTTGGAGTTACGAGTAAAACTTCATCATTTAACTGAGACTAATTTACCTTTTGTTAGTATACAGACATGAATTTAATACCTTAAAATGAAATTTATGCTAAACACTTAGTAAGTTTCCCTACTGTTAAACATTAAACTAGAGGAAAATGAATGGTTTAAGAATCGAAGCTCAATCATAACAGCAACTTCACATTGATTCTCATTGACAATTGCCCATGTTATTTATTAATGATTTTTGAAATTCCTTCTCATAAAAAAGGTTTATTAAAACATTGTAGTCCCAACAAGACTCAAATGAAAAAGAAGCATAATTCAAATGAAAGAGAAATCGTAAAAATTACATTTGCGAACCCACTTTACCAATAAGTCCGGTTACCGAGGGCAGAAATTTCTAGAGCTGGTAGAGATAAGGGCACGTGTAAAGGAAAAGTTAGAGCCACAAAAAATTGACTCCATCATTACTGATTCCAGGCGAGAGGAAAAAAGAGATTGAGGAGAGAAGACCGAAAGGAAAAAAGGTGAGAGGAAAAAAGAACGGAGATAAAAGCGAGGTGGAAGCAGGGCTCGTTGTACTGCGGTGACGGAAATCATTTTAGATATGGTATTATTGCCTCTCCTTTCTCCGTTTATTTCTCATTGCACAAATAAGCTAATTACTTGCATTCTTTCCTTTTATTGCAATGTGTTTCCGGTATAATTTGTAGAAGAGAAAAAAAAAACAAAATTCTATGATCAAAGAAAGGGATAAAGAACCACCTGTATTATGCAAAGTGTTACCACTGATTTTCTTCTCTCTTGGATAATTTATGCACTTGCTATGTTCTCTTAGAAATATAAATATATATTATAATTGTTTTATAATTTTTTTTGGTAGAGAAGACAAAAATATATGTGATAAAATAAATGATATATAAAATAAAAATAAAAGCATTTAGTAAAAAATAGCTAATGATAAATAAGATTAGAGATGAAAAAATAAGATAAAATATGTAAAAAATAATGTAATATTATATTAAAACATTGCAACTTAAACAATTACTATATTTATCAATTAAGAAGATAATAAAATTATATAGGTGTGATAACTTATTTTTTCTTAAAAAAATGGGTTATGCTTTGTCATTTTAAAAAAATTTATATTAACATTTAATCACAATTTTTTATGTATAATTAGTTTGTTGATTTTATCAATTAATATTTTAAAAATTATATAAATGAAGTGTTATAGTTAAATATCAATATAAAACTCTTTACAGTGTTAATACATAGAAATTTAACTCTTTTATAATATTAAAATTTATTAATATTAAAATAATATTTTTATTAGAAAATAAAATTAAAATAATATAATATTTATATATAGAAATTTAACTCTTTTATAATATTAAAATTTATTAATATTAAAATAATATTTTTATTAGAAAATAAAATTAAAATAATATAATATTTATATATCATTTAAAGCAAATAAAATATTTCACGGGGGCTTATGCCCCACACGACTGAGAGCACATCTGTCTCTACTTAACTTTTTTTTATAATATTAAAATTTATTAATAGTAAAATAATATTTTTATTAGAAAGTAATATTAAATTAATATAATATTTATATATAATTTTAAAGCAAATAAAAAACTCACTAAGAGCAATTCTCTCCTTACTTGTATCTGTGGGTATTATTTCAAATTTATTCTGATTTTAACACGCATTACTCGAAATAATGAATTTGGTACGAGTATTTATCTAAAATTATATCCGCTGCGTTATAATTTTAATAATTATATAATAAATTTAAAATTATATATTTAATTAAAAATTTATTCTTAAATTTTAATTTATAATTTTTTATTATTTATTATTTTTTATATATTTTTTAAATTTAAAATATAATTAATAATTTAATATATAATGTATTTTATAGTAAATAAATAAATTTAAATTATAAAAATTATTATAATAGTTATGCAAGTATATTAAACCTAAAAATATCTGATGGAATAGTAATAAGGATGGAGATTAAAATTTCTTGATAATTTTATACCTGAACCCCAAGCACATGTACAATTTTAAAAGATGGAGATGAAAAGGGATAAACCGACTGTGGTCTCACCCAATTTCCATCTTAATCCTTGACGTTTTGATTCTTTTTCATCTGAGAGTTGATTTTATGGTATCCGTTTGTAAATTAAACATTGTTTTTCTTACAGGTGTTACATATGGCAAACATTAGATTTTATTATTTTTTTATGTATATTTAGTGTTTCAATGAGGTATCGATGCTCTCTATGGTGTAATTTAAACAGGTATCCTACTAATACATACCTTACTACTACTTCATATTCTCTTCTTACTTTTCCAATCTTCTATTTTCAAGCACAACTGGTTATGGTTTTTGTTGATTCTATAGAAATTAATTTCGATAACCTCTATTAGGTTTCTCATTCTTGGATTGTTATGCTAATATTTGACGTATATGAATTTTCTATCTTCAAATAAATTTAGTCTTATTTATGTCTTTATATTCTGTATTTCGCTTATTAAGATTTATACAAGTATTACTTTGGTACTTTTTTATTTTATAAATATTAGGCATTTTGTAAAATATTGTTTATTTCTTTCAAATACCAAGATCCAAGGTAGTGTGCAACAAATTTGTTAAAATTTCTTTCTCCTTATTTGAAGGAAGGTTCTTTATATAGATTTAAGCATTTTATGGTCTTAAAGAACTGTGATGTAAAGAACTATGATGTAGACAAAGTTATTAATGTTCCTTTTAAATTGTTACTAAAAGATATTCCAAGATTACTTTACTCGAAAAAGAAGTTTTTTCTTTTTTTTATTTGTTTTAACCCTGGCTAAAATTTGTGATGTTAAAAGATGGAGAGTATTTAATTGGTAAGATTTTGAATTTATATTTTCTGCTAAATTCATTATACATACCTTGAATTGACTTTTATTTTTTTTTCTATATGAAATTGACTGATAGTTATTTGTTATTTTATTGCCATTAACTTTTTTTTAGTCATTTATACAAAAATTGTCCTTTATTTTCTATTATTTTATTGTAGATGTTGCTGGAATAGTTAATCTTCTGCAAGACACTATTTCATAAAACGAGGTTATTGTTATAAGGATATTTCTTGAAGTGAATGGAAACATAGTATGTCTTGGTCAAATATTTAGTGCGAAAATTTATGAATATTTTATTATACTCCCTTTATATTTTTTTTTTAAAGTTTGGGTGCAATTTATTTACATATTTATGTTTTATGTATGTAAATATTTTAAACTATACATAAAATGTTGTTGTTATAAAGAATATATTTAGTTAGTAAGAAAGTTATATGACTACTACAAGTATTTAGTTAAATTTATTATCAATAAATATTTTTTCAATTTGATATATTCTTTTTATGACTAATACAAGTATTTAGTTAAATTTGATATATTTTGTCACGCGTGAACTTTTATAATAGTTAAAATTATATTTATTGTAATTTTGAAGTATTTGATGGAAATAAAAGGAAACCTTAAAGCAATAGATACAAGATTATAGTATGTATAGAGAAGAAAACCTTAAAGCAATAGATACAAGATTATAGTATGTATAGAGAATTAAATATAAAAGGATAGAAGAAAGAGAATTTGTATACCTCAAATATATTGAATTGAAGTTGTTGATTTTCAAGAACAAAAAAACCCTAGGAATGATCATTGCAGAGATATGAGTTTAATAAGAACTCTTGAGGATTTTACTACCTACTTTCTAGGGGATTATTTTAGAGGATGTGTATTGTTGTTGTAATTTGCTTAATGGGATGACAAATTTATAATCCCTCAGGGTAAGCAGAGACCCCTCAAATGGGCTTTTTATGATTGACTCAACCCATCACAGAGTCAATCTTACTATAATCTCATTCAAATAATCATAAAGATATTATAAGATATGATTATCAGCATATCTTAAATTGCCAGATAATGATAAAATATAATTGATTAATATCAATCCACTATTATTTCCAACATTCTCCCACTTGGATGGTATTAATCAATAATACAAAGATAAATCATTAAGCTAGAATGACAATAATGAGAAATTTGAGCTACAAAATAATATCCGATAGGGATATATATCATAAATATTTCTCATAAAGTATATAGAATAATGTAGTTCAATAAAATGATACTACATGGTCTCAAGCATCCAAAAATGCTAAGAGATATGTTACTAAAATGATATTACTTCACACATATCTCATAAGAAAGTTTTCAGACTCCCACTGATCTAAGACATCAAAACTTAACCAAATCATATGAGTTATAAAACTCCAAAGTTAAGTATTTGATCAGTGAATAAAAAAGTGTTTAATTAATATAATTTTTTTTACTTGAGTCCGAAAAATTATATAGGTGAGAAAGCATAATTTACATGCATTTAATTATTCATCATAGCCCAATAACATATGTAATTACATATAGGCTACATAAATGCTCTATAATATTTGACATTTAACTAATCTGAGTTTCAAAAAAGAGTGATTATGTAAGAATCCAAAGATAAGTTGGAAATCCATAAATTCTTTACTAAAACCACATAGACACCTAGTTTATATAAAATGATACTCAGATTATTGTGGCTACAAAATGTCAATTGAGCAAACACTTAGATAATTGGTCAAAAACAAAAAAAAAATCATAAGTACTTCAAAAGTGCAAAATTGTACTCAATAGGAATACTATCATAATAAGCACTTTTTTACAAAGTAGAAAATCGTACCCGATAGGAGTATTGCATCTACAATATACTTATAGAATTTTGACCAAACAAAATGTGAAATTTTGGGTAAAGAAAAGCACAATACTTAATTGCATACCAAAAGAATTAATATGCAATGCCCAACAAAATGCTCTTAACATCCATTAAAGATGTCTATTAAGATACAATGAATTATATATATCTCAATTAAAATAGGACAAAAATAAATAGTCAAGTCCTATAAAGTATGTCATATCATAATTAAATGTGCACAAGAATATATGACAATACAAATAGATAAGTCTCGAGACATGATACAAAATTATATACTTCTAAAATTTTGATCAATTAAAATATGAAATTTGGGTAAAAGAGATGCACAATGCATAATTGTATGCCAAAAGGATTAATGTGCAATACCCAACAGAATGACCTTAACATCAGTTAAAGATGTCTACAAAGATACAATGGATTTTATGTATCTCAATAAAAATAAGACAAAAATAAATAAAGAAACCCTATAGAATATGTCATATCATAATTAAATGTGCACACGATTATATGACAATAAAAAATATATAAGTTTCGAGAGATAATACAAGATTATATATACTCTCACTAATCCTTAATATACCAAAAATATTAGGATTATCATTAGGGTACACTAGTATTAAAAGTTCTAGTGATAGTGAGATGCTGACTCTATAAGATAATAATAAAAGTAAATTAAAATTCACTATTATTCTACTTAAGGAATTAGAAAGTAGTAGAATAACGAATGATTAATGAGAGAAGTGGTTAAAATAACAAGAATATGAAACCTACAAATTCATCCATAAGAATAAATAATTCTCACAAATGGTTTCATAATTAACCACATATTAATCAATCTTTACAAAAATATTGACCCCTATGAAGATCTTGAAAAAATAATTACATGAGTGAGAAAATGGATCACTTGATAATTTTACGTAGAATATGAGATCATAAGCAAGTTCTCAAGTAATCATAAACAAAAATCAAGTGCTACAATAAACACTATTTACACACACTTGAGAATAAAACATGATTACAAGCAGCAGAAGAATGGGACATATTCTTGCATATATTAAGGATATAATAATAAATAGTCTCTAACTCTCATCACAATTTATAATGGACATAGGTTTATTTATATATCCCAAAATAAAGCCTCTAGCTTTTACAAGAATACCATTAACAATATTATAAAATATGGTATAGAGAAATTAATCTCTTAAAATTTGGGATTCCTATATTGTCCTTACAAGAATTGCATACTAATATTGCAAATCAATAGAGAGTTTGTTATACAAGAAAATATTTTACAAGAGACCAATATAAAATCCTTAATATAGATCCCAACAATGTGATCACAAATAATGTAATAAAAAAAATAATTTTATGAAGAACATTTTTTTTGCACATGTATGATTAATTGAATATTTAAGGTAAAAATCTTATATCACGACAATTTATTTTATAAGATATTAATTAAAATTCTAATATACAAAATCCTTCCACTTGATAAAGAAAAAATAAGTTGACATAACAAAAAAATACCCAGAGGACTAAATAAAATTCAACTATTTCTTTATCAATATATATATATATATATAGAAAATTTTCACCACAAAAAATGCAACATTTTTTTTTAAGGAAAAAATGTCCAATTAAAGGTTATAAGTCAATATGGAACAAAAGGAAATGAGAGTGTAAATTTTGGTTCCATATAAATATAACTAAACATGATTAAATGAGGGAAATAAACTGAACATTACAAAAATAGGGAAACATTATGTAATTCTAAAAGTTCAGTTAAAAGAGAATCCCTAAAGAAATTACAATGTACTATAACTTATATCAATAAAATCCTAATATCGATAGGGTATTAAAAAATCATTAACATAAGCCAAGAAAAATACATTGTATAACACCAAATTACATTAATAACAATACACCGATAGAGTATAGTTATCATGAATGCAATAAAAAAAATAATTATATCACAAAATTCACATAAATGCATCCAAAATAGTGAAATTATAATTATGTAAATGAAAAAAGAAATTATGCATATTGTCCAATAAATTTGCATAATTTTAATCATATATATTATATGACCAACATACAAAATTCACATTATTATACCCATGATAGACAAGTAATAATAATGCAAATTAATAAAAAAAATTATGCTCATAAGAGAAGGACAATTAAGATTGTGCATAATTAATAAAATAACCTAAAATGAATTTATAAATGATAATTCAATATTAAAGAGAGTACAGTATAATTGGAGAATACAAATACTGTAAAGAATTATCACAATGAAAGTAGGTAAAAAATTCAAGATTATAATAGTAAAAAAAAATTTAATTTAATCTTGAATTAATCAAATTTTTTTATACTAAAAAATACCAATAATATAAAATATTAAATAAATATGGTATTTTTGAAAAAATAAGAATATAAAAAATTAGCAACAACATTCAATGCTTTTGAGAATGAAATTAACACACGAATCATCATATATGATCGTATCAAAACGACAAAGTTCTCCCTTGACCAAATCACAACAATATGGGTATAAAAATGAGTCCATGCAACCTTATTAATACTTTCCAAAGTAAAAGTTAACACAAATATATTATATTGCCCACACAAATGACTCATATTGGTCAAACATAAAAAAAGGAAAACCATTAAGTAATTTTAAAAACAATTTACCCCATAATTATTTAAAAGAAAACTAGGTTTTAAAGGGGTAGCACTTAAAAAAAAGTTTCAATATATAATTTACCCATGTAAGAGTAAGGGAATGAAACTTTAACATATTATTTTAACAATAACAAGTAGCGTAAACCCTCATTTTTGTTTTTTTTGTGAAAAAGATAATAGTGAACTATATTATAAAATTTAACTAATAACACAAAAAAATTTTCAATTCAAATTTAATTTTCTAATAGAAAACAATCATAATTCTCTAATAGAAAACAACCATAATATGTATCTAATTTGGCTCTGATACCAATTGATGGAAATAAAAGGAAACCTTTAATCAATAGATACAAGATTATAGTATGTATAGAGAATTAAATATAAAAAGATAGAGAAAAGAGAATTTGTGTACCTCAAATATATTGAATTGAAGTTCTTGATCTTCAAGAACAAAAACCCTAGGAATGATTATTGTAGATATATGAGTTCAATAAGAACTCTTGAGGATTTTACTACCTACTTTATAGGGGATTATTTTAGAGAATATATATTGTTGCTGTAATTTGCTTAATGGGATGGCAAATTTATAATCCCCCAGGGTAGGCAAAGGCCCCTCAAATGGGCTTTTTATGATTGAATCAACCCATCACAGAGTCAATCTTACTATAATCTCATTCAAATAATCATAAAGATATTATATGATATGATTATCACCATATCTTAAATTGCCAAATAATGATAAAATATAATTGATTAATACCAATCCATTATTATTTTCAACAGTATTTGAATTCGCATGAATACATATTCCGGTTATTACTGTTCAATTTGTTGAAGTTAATCAATTTGATTCAGTTTTCTTTGGTGAGTTAACTAGTACGTGTTTATAGTTTTCAATTTTTAATTTATGTATAATATTTAGCTTTGCAAATTAGAGAACTTGAAAACACATAACAATGGATCTTTTTTATTAAATTTTAATTTGTATTTTTCTTCTTCATTTTACTTAGGTAAAGTTTCTTATCAAAATCTTAACAAGGTGACAAAGATTAAATTTTGATCCCGATTTTATAGATTTAATGTCCATCAAACAAAAATAAATGATAATTTTAGTGTTATATTATACATTTCATGTTTGTAGTCCGTGTTTATAGTTATTTATTTATTTTTATTATATTCTAATACTAATTATCATATAACTATATATATACATATATGTGTGTGTTTTGTTTATAATGTTGTGAGTGAAAATAATTAATTTATTTTAGTGTAATGCGCATGGATCATAAGTCTCTTATTCGGAGCAGGTCTCAGAATACACCCTCCCTCTCTCTCTAAACACTATCCCTTCTCTCGAAACTCTCCTCTTGTATACACCTCTTCTATGCGATAAAATTTGAAGTTTTTCTTCACCCCTCCCCTCTTCTCCCCTCTGTGAGTATATCATCCTTTATGTTTATATAATTTAAATATGGAGTAGTCGCTTCTCTAAGGTATCTTCGGATGCCTAATATGATAAGTCTTTAAATGATAAAACAGTCTGTAAAAATACTCACAAATTTATTAAAGTAATTGCAACAACAAACAAAGCTGAATCTAGTAACAGAAATCAGGCTACACAGGACAATAATACCTCCAACAAAGATAAAAATATTAGTTAAATAATGAATTTAAGACCTAATGATAGTTCACAAACACAACTTCAAGATATTTCTATGGATAGCATGCCCAATAGGAATCAAACAACAAAGAGGTTTCCTGGAACTTCTCGAAGATTAAGAGAACATAATACTAGGAGACAAAATCTCATCCAACACCCAGGAATCTTAGATAGATTTATACACAGAAGAAAATCTACTAATATTAGAATATTAGAAGACTTAGTAGACATACAACAAAATGTTGAAATAGGTTCAAATTATAGTGTTTTGTTTATAATGTTGTGAGTGAAAATAATTAATTTATTTAAATGTAATGCACACAACTGACAAAATAAATATATTTTATCGTGAAGTAATTTTTAATTTATGTAATGGACTTTCAGTTGAGAAGTTGTTAATGATGTGTTCTATTAAATAATATAGGGATTTGCATGTCAAATGAAAGGTTTTTAGAATGTCATTAATATAAAATTAGGATTTTACTGTATTTTATATTGTATGTTTCATAAATCCAAATAAAAATTAGAAGCAATGTAAATTGAAATTAACGTTACAATTTAATTTAATCTTAAAAGTAGGATAAAATTAAATATTTTTTTTATAATTATCTTGGATTTTTAATATTTTAGGAACGTCTTTAACTTTTTATGTTATAAAAGTTGATGTAATTCAACTAATATCAGAATTTGCTTTGTCTACTATCATTTTTAAAATTTTGTCATTTATTTTTTCTTGATACCGATTAATTTTGTCATCGTAAGGAACATGGATGTTATGAAAAATGAAAAGATCGTCTTATTTTAATCAAAACCCTAATTGTGAAACCTCTCTTTCCCATTTCACACCTTGGAACACAGCGTCCTAAATGAATTGACTTATTTGAAAAAAGTCTTGTTCTTTGGAAGATCTATGTCATGTCTGGTGTTTGGTGGAACTTAGAATAAGGCCTTTCTGAATGAAGAAAGAACATAGCACTTTTTTTTCTATAGGATCGTCATAGGAACAAGAGGATTTAATTGGAAATATCGATAAATTCTTAGGGAGTCTAAACGAAAAAAGTATTAAAAAGAAAAAAAATCATTGTTTGAATTTCATCTTTATCAAATTTGAATATTAGAATAGTGCGGTTTGAATTATTTATTTACGTAATTGGAAGTAACCAACTAGGTTTACAACGAAACCTAGAAATCGATCACTGATCCAATGAGAGTACCTCTACAGGATAGACCTCAACAGAAAACTGAAGAGTAACGGCAGCAAGTGATTGAGTTCGGTAGTTCCTCATATAAAATTATTGACTCTAGAGATATAGTAATATGGAGAAGACAAAATTGTTTCAAGCTCAGACAGAACCGAAAATTTGATGGTCATTGGCGAATTGAAAGCTAAGTTGTGGTAATTCTAAGGAAGAAACAGTAGCCAGTCCGATAGTTGCTTCAACGGCTGCAACAACAATAAAAAAATTTGAAAAAATATTTCCTTTTAATTGTCGACTATGAAAAATATCAGAAAAGGTTACGAGATTTATATTAACTGCATTCAGTATAAGTTCAATACACATAAGGGCTCTAACCATATTTCGACTCGTGATCAACCTGTAGATACCTATAGAAAATAAATAGGCACTCAAAACAAGTGGTTATTTTTTTGGTTTTATCGATGTATTTAATCATTGTTAGTTTTTTTTATTTACTTTTCATGTTCGTTTATATTTGTCATTTCATGTTTTTTATATTTGTCAAGTATTCAATGATTCAATTGTTATTGTTAAATATATAGATTTATGAGGAGTTATAAGGTTGGTCTGTTGGTAAAGTGAAAAAATGGGGAAGAAGAAATTGTGGGTTCGAATTTCTCAACTAACAAAAACTAACACATTAATAATTAACAATTGACCTATAAAAAAAGAATAGATTTTTTTAGCATCCTCTCATTTCCTATTCACACTCACTCAATATTTATAATTTTTCACAAAATCTCATAACACTCTTATCCTCTTTTATTCTAAGTTCTTTCACAAAGCATCACCTAACTTCATGACTGCATGAACACTTCTACCCACCTCTTTAAAAAATTATATTAGTTTCTCTATTTCGCAGTATCACACTCTTTGAAAACACACACACACACATATATATATATATATATTTATCTTTATTTTTAGGAACTTTCTTTGCCATGTATGTTTGAAGAAGGGGTCAATGCTCTTTCAAAGAGGTGTGTGACGGTGTTTTGGATTTTGTAGAAAATTGTAAACATTGAAGGAGTAATAAAAGAAACTGCTAAAAAAAGTTATAGATTTATGATTTGTATGATTTAATTCGAGATATTTTGTTGTTGTTGTTGGTTTATTAAATTCTTTTATCTCGGATTAAAACATATATAAAAATATAAGTTGGATAATATATTATGTATTATTTTATAAGTTACATGACACAATCTCTTTTGTGTTAAAATGCTTTTATTTAAATTTGAATTTATAATATTATTGGTGAATTTAAATTAGGAATAACAATAGGTACATGGATAGTGTTTACTAGCCCCAAAAACTCGTTACCCGCTAAAAACCATACGAATACCTGTTTTAAAAATATCAACAATTTTTTAATACCCATAAGTATCCAGGATACCTGCGGATATTTAAATACATTTTTTAAATGTATAAGATATTTTATCAAATAAATCTTTTACTTGTTGAAAAATCTATAAATAAAATTATAGTTTAATTGGTATACACTGTCAGTGTAAAATCTTTTACACTGACATTCAACCATGATTGTTCATTTGTGTGACTTTTAAAATAGTAAGAATAAAGTCAACAAAATTTACCATGAATAAAGGGTTATGATTGAATGTCAGTGTAATTTATACTAACAATGTATAACAATTAAACTCATAAAATTATACTATTTTCCTACATATTAATTAGATCTAATATATATATACACACACAATATTCAATACACATAGAATCTTTGTTTTATATTATATAATAAATAATTTTACTGATTATAAAGTTTCAAAAACAATTGATATCAATGAAATTTGATAATTAATATTTTAAGTTAATTTGTTTTACAAAAATATTATCTTCTTTAACTTAAATATATATAGTATTTTAGTTTAACTTAAATTGATATCAATGAAAATGATTTTATATGGGTAGAAATAACTCGTACCCGTTAAGTAGCAGCGGCAGAAAAAAAAAAGTTGTATTTGTAAATAATAAGTATCCATTTATATTATCAATGCAAATTTTATTTATGGGTATTTGCATGGGTAGATGTTTTGGTCACCTCTAATTTAAATATTTTTATTTAAATTTGAAAATTTTACGACTAACTACCTTAATTATAATAATTAGAAATAAAGTTATAGTTAATTTTATTAAATATTTTATATTCACTAGCATTTTTAATGTGTTAAAATAATTCAAATTAATAAATCTAAGGGGTTAAAATGTTTTTTTCCAAATTATATTAATTAAAAAGAACAATGTTAAATTTTTATATAAAAGAATATACTATTCCAAATATAACAAGAGTTTCATAAATGTACATAACCTTTCATTTATAAGATTTGTAACATCACAACACTCTTAATGCATAAGTATTTTTTGCTGTATAAGAAACTTAAAACATATTTAAGATTTTAATAAATCTTATATATTTACATAAAATTAAAAAAATATCAAATTTAACACATTTTTTTGCTACAAATGTCTTTCATTGTTTTTAATTTTATTATTTAATTCTATTTATTATTATATTTTATTTAATAACTTTGTTTGAGTTATCATCATTGATTATATTACAAAAATAAATAGATTTGTCGTCGATAAATATTTTCTGAACAGGCGAAAAAATTCAATATTAAAATTTGGGTAACTAGTATTATTTTTAGAAGTTTTAAAATTTTAAAAAATGAATAAAAAATATATAAAAGTGTTCTAATTTTAATAAAATTTGAAATAAAAGTAGTTCTACTTGTATTCTTTATGTTTATTTTTTTGACAGAATATTCTTTACATCTATTAACACATCTCCTTAATATTTTTTTAATTTTTCTTCTTAAACTATATTTTTTTTTCTTTTTCCAGCATAAATCTTTCCTTTCTATTATTTATTTTAAATTTTTAATTATCTTTTAGACCAGAAGATAATAAAATCTAGAAGTTTCATGGGCTGTAGTTGGGCCGAGCCCAGTTTGATATTCATTTAAATTGAGAATTGAGCGTAATAATCAAACGGTGGATATAGCTGCGTTAGGTTAACGCGTTGGTTCAAAATACGGAACTTGAAACCCTCCTAATATAAACCCTTGATTTGGATTTGTGCTCTCTTATAGTCCCATTCTCTTTCTATCTCTCTGATCATTTGCCCTTCTCTTCGACCCAAGGCAGCATCACTGTACTCTTCTTTCCATGGTCTGCTATTGCTATTGCTCTCTCTTTTCAACACTTTTTTCTGATTTATCTGTCCATGGATTTATTCTTCATCTTTTCGTTGCAGGCTTTGCCCAACCAGCAAACCGTGGATTACCCCAGTTTCAAACTCGTTATCGTCGGTGATGGTGGCACAGGTCTGTTTTTTTTTTTTTTTATTTGTTTAGCTTTCCTCGTATTTTTGGCTATTAACTTCTGTAATTAAGGAATTAAATAGTTTTTTTTTTTAACTTTTCAATAAACGCCATGTCTTTGTTTTTTTTTTTTTTTTAACAATCTTATACATTGGCATATGATATTTATGGGGGGAATTGAACTTTTGCAGGAAAGACAACCTTTGTGAAAAGGCATCTCACCGGTGAATTCGAGAAGAAATATGAACGTAAGATTCATGTATTGCTAAATTGAGGTTAATGTTATATGCTTGATTTTTTTCCGCCTTTAAGTTTTTTGGTTCTCGATTTTGCTTGTCCAAAACAGCAACCATCGGTGTGGAGGTTCATCCTTTGGACTTTTTCACAAACTGTGGGAAGATTCGATTCTACTGCTGGGATACTGCTGGACAAGAAAAGTTTGGTGGTCTCAGAGATGGATACTAGTAAGCCATTTTCAATTTTGTTCGTTAACCGTAAGCAATTAGTGTAACCTGTAACTGATCCGTTTTCTAATTGCCATTTCTTTTCAAATATACAATGCCTTGCTGGGTAAAATTATAGCTGTTAGATTTCCCTGAATTTTATCAGTATCAGACTTAGTGTTCAGTTTTCAGGTTTGCATGTCGGTTACTTGCATGTGTAATCTTAATTTCTGCTAGGATGACTTTGTTAGATGTATGGAATTTGAGAATGGTAATGAGATCTATAATGTCTCACTGAAATGTCTGGTAGCTGTTTATTTATTCTGCTGTGATGTAGACTTCTTATGCTTGTAAAATGGTGTGTTATGTTGCAGTATCCATGGGCAATGTGCTATTATAATGTTTGATGTTACTGCCAGGCTTACATACAAAAATGTTCCTACCTGGCACCGCGATCTTTGTCGGTTCGTAAATGAAGTCCTTCAAACCTTTTTTAATGTTTTATCTCAAATTATTTGGCATGATATTGTTTGTGTAACATGGTTATGGGTATTGTTCTACCCACATATTGTTTCAGGGTTTGTGAAAACATCCCAATTGTTCTTTGTGGTAACAAGGTTGATGTGAAGAACAGGCAAGTGAAGGCGAAGCAGGTTACATTCCACAGGAAGAAGAATTTGCAGTACTATGAGATATCAGCTAAGAGCAACTACAACTTTGAAAAGCCATTTTTGTATTTGGCCAGGAAACTTGCAGGGTAGGTATCTCTGGTTTCTACTCTGTAATTTCCTTATAAGAAGTAAGGTCACATCAAACGTGTAGATGCATTCAACTTATTAACTGCTACCTGTGTTAATTTTGCAGTGATCCGAACTTGCATTTTGTAGAATCTCCTGCATTGGCTCCACCTGAAGTTCAAATTGATTTAGCTGCACAACAACAGTAAGCTATCTTTGCTGAACTAATTTGCTTCTCCGGAAAACTTCTGCCTTATTTTTGGCTGAGAATATGAGATTATAAGAAAAATAGATATAATGTAGATTTGCAAAGTTTCATTTTCAATAAAAAATTGCTTTCTAAATCTGTGTTTGGTTTGATGTTGGAGAGGAATGCAGTATTGATTGTTGCTGTTCAATTCAATTTCGAGCTGACACAAATTTAGATAGCTTCTATGTTAGATAAAAAAGTTATACTTAATTTTATTTCAAAAGTCAATTCTAAGCAAAATCATCAAAAGTCTAAAAACAAGAAGCACATCAATTTTGTAAAATTAATTTTAGTTCTTGTCAATTTTGTCGATTCATATCCTAACAGGTATTAAAAGTAAATTTTTACCATAAACCATAAGAATGGGGAGGTGAAGTGGAAGGGAAAGGTCAGTTGGGGTGTAAGGGTTAATGAGGGGAAATGTATTTTATTAAAAAGCTTGTGGAATCAGAACTGTTCCGCATAGTCACTCGGCCATTCTGTGTCTACTTAAGCATCCTAAGTTAAATAATTTACCCCCCATCTCATTCATATATTGGTTGTTTCATAAAAGTCACTCTCACTCCTATGTATCCTAAGTTAAATAACTTACGGTATCATTCATATATTGCTTGTTTCATAAAAGTCACTCTCACTCCTATGTATCCTAAGTTAAATAACTTACGGTATCATTCATATATTGGTTGTTTCATAAAAGTTTTTTCGTATATTTGTGAATTTATTGGCCGTGTTATTGCAGGCATGAAGCTGAGCTTGCTGCAGCTGCTAGTCAGCCCCTTCCTGACGATGATGATGACACTTTCGAGTAAACACTTTTGTTTTCCGGGTCGTGGTACTGCATACTGTTTAGCTAAATGTTTTTTAGGGGTTGTATTGAGATTTTTGGATTTGGATTTGAGTATCAGAAGTTTAATTATGTTATGAAATGTTTATTTTCATTTTCATTAAAAATTAAAAATCTCCAAAGAGTTTATAACAAATTTTGCTGTAGAACTTTTTTTTTTTATTACTTTAATGGGTATGTTTTAGTGACTTGCCTCTCTTGAAGAGGTACACTGTAGAGAGTAAAGCTCTGCCAAGTGCTGCTTTTGTTGAGCTTCTTGTTAGTGTATCCAACAAGAAATAATTAAGTATTGGTTTATTTCTTTCTGTAGAACTTTTTTTTTAATTACTTTAATTGGTATGTTTTGGTGACTTGCCTCTCTTGAAGAGGTACACTGTAGAGAGTAAAGCTCTGCCCAAGTGCTGCTTTTGAGCTTCTCGTTCTTGTATCCAACAAGAAATAATTAAGTATTGGTTTATTTCTTTCTGTTTAATATTCAGTGAACTTATTATCCGTCCCATTTGGTGTCTACTAATCGTTTACTTAAAATCGTCAAGATTATCAAAGGAACTATTATTTTATAAACATTTTGACTTTATAAATATTACGACTCTGAAGATGTATCTAGCTTCATATTTGAATTATGATTTAAGTAAATAATGGCTGATGTTTTTCAATTCTTGAGTGTAAGGTATATTAAAGTAAATAATTTTAATCCTTGTTTCTATACTACTTTTTTAATAGAATTGGAGTTTCTTTGTTTTCTTTTTCAATTGTACGAAAAAAAAAGTTTGCATTAAAAAAGACTGAGTTTAAAATTTCGTTGATATTGGAAAAAAATGTATCGAATTATTGTATTACAACTTTTACTATTCATATAACTTTTTAAGATATTTTATTATAAAGTGAACATTGTTCATATAAATGGTGTGCTATATTTATTATAAAATAATATAAAATGATTTATAATGTCAGTGAATTGTCTTTTTTTTTTAAGATTGTTATTGTACATTATTAAAATAAAACTTTAATTTTAATTGTTGAGACTTATTTGATGCTAAATTAGGCATGGTAATATTTTTCTTAATTTCTTCCACACATGGATACACTTGTATCTTGTCTTGATTAAAGATGAAAAAGAAAGGAAATATGGGCGGATGATTTTCATCCCCTACATATATAGTTTTTTTAGATGAAAAATATGTATTAGGATGCAATCCCAGCGTTCCTCATGTATAAGATGAAAGAAGATTAGACTAAAGATGAACTTAGAATGGTCATGTTCATGTTGAATTTTGGAATTTTTTTGTAAATATTTGAATTTTTATTCTTTATTTTAAGAGTATTTGGGTATTGTATTAAAGAATAAATAAGTTTTTTATTCTAAGTGAGTCTAAAGTTAGTTTATGAGATCCAAAAAGAGAGTCACAAATGTCACTGATAAGTGCACTCACTTCTCCTTAACACTTCATATCCCATTGGTGGTATTTGGAGTTTGACTCTTATTCTTACCTTTTTCTTTTACTCACCCATCACATGTAATGCACACACTAACAAGATACACTTGCTTGAGGTTGGACATCCAAGTTTACAAGGAACATGGTTAGTTAACCTTGTTTGGGTAGTTTGGGTTTAAGTTAACCTAACCTTGGTTAGCTTGGGCTTTAAGATTTCCCAATCTATAAACAACTTTTCTTTAAGATTTCCCATTCTATAAACAACTCTACCTTTGTAGATGATATTTTGATGAAATTGAATGAATTAACATTGAAGAACATTTGTTTTTCTTTGGCAGAGTGAGTTCCTTTGAAGAGAATTTCTTTTCCTTAACCTTTCATCAAAGAACACCTTCTTATGCTAATAAGCCTTCATATTTTATCTTTAACTTGTTGAAGTGGAATTTGCACCATTTTATATCATCCATCTTCTTCTTGAAGCTTAGCTGTAAGAATGCCTTTAACTTCTTGTTTTGCTTCCGTTGAATCATTGAAAAGTTTGATTCTAAGTTAATGTTGTTGGAAAATACTTCTTCTCTACATGTAAAAAGGTTACTCACTCATCTTAAGTATCTTTTTGAAGCACTACACTAATTTTTATCTATCGACTCTATGTATAAAGTGAGGTAGAAAATCTTGACCATTATTCTAATATTTAAAAACACATTTTAAATTAATTTAAATTTATCAAATATTTAAATCTAAATAATAACCTAAATATTTGAAATAAAACTAATTCTTAAACAACTTCTTTGAATTTTCATCAGCTCTATTTATTTTGAAATTTGAATTAATGTTCAATAATTTCTCCCTTAATTAAATTTTCAACTTCTTAAAAAAAAATTATCTTCTTAAGTTTTGCGTCCCTGCAACATTAAAGGCTTAATTAGTTTAGTTTTGTTTTTTAGTTTTTGAAAAAAGTTTTTAAGAATAGTTTTCAAAAACTGTTTTTGGAAAGAAAAGAAAAAAAAACTTGTTTGACAAGTTTTATTTAAAAACTGTTTTGAAGATGTAAAAATGGAAAAACTTGTTTATATTTATTAGAATTTCATTAATAAAAAGCAAAAAACAATATATTTTGATTGTATTTTGAGTTTTTAAAACAAAAATAAAAAATTGAAAAGCAAAACTACTTTTACCTGTTCCTATTTTTAGCTTTTAAAAACTTAAAAATCAGAACTATTTTTGGAAGCTGTTTTTAGAAAATACTACCCAAACAAGTTTTTTAGTTTTTAAAAACTGAAATTACTGAAAATAATTTTATAAAACTGTTGTCAAACAAACACTAATTTTTTTCCCTTGTATACTTTGCATTCCCAATAGATAATATTAACACTAACAGAAGGTGCAAATCTTACATTTTGAAATGTTTGGATGATGTTATTGTGAAGTTTCATTCTCATAGTCTCACCGCCTTTAACTTTCATTTTTACACCATTCTCTAAATTAAAATTTTTGAACTCTTTATTGTCTTTAAAGTGTGAAATATAGTTTGATATCTACAAGTATGTTTTGAAGCAGCAGAATTCATTATCCATTTTGATTTAACAATCTCCTTAGTAGTTGCTAGTTGCCAAATTTATCCTCATAGGTTTACATTACATTAGTTTGAGGCTTGTTATCATCTTGATAAATTTCAATTTTTTGAGATCTTCTCTTATTTATGAGCACTTTGATTGTATGTAACCTTTTATTTTGTAGTAGTAATATTCCACATTACAGATATATTACTCAGGATGTCATTATGATGATTATTTTCCTTTTTTCTCATATTGTCTCCATAAATGACTCTTCCCTTGCTTAGACTACTTTAAAACTAATACATTAGCTTTATTAACAATTTCTTCATCTTTCCCCATTCTCTCATTTTCTCTTAGAGTCACATTATCTAGCTTTAATGTTGTTCTCCCCACAAGCAATGTTTGAACTAAAGATTTGTAGGACTTTGGTAGTGAAACTAACAATAATACTCTATACTCCTTGTTAAATATTTTTCATCTACATTCAATAATTGACATACTAGTTGATTAAAATTGATGTGGTTATAGAGATTTCCTCATGTTTCCATTTTGAGTTGATACAACTCCATCTTTAAACATAAACGACTAATTAGCGAATTAGATGCATAAATGGTGTACAAATTCTTTTATAAGATTATGGATGTTGTCTCGTTTAATACGTTGCACTTGATCTCAAGAGTAATGATTACACTTATAACAGTTGACTTTTCATCTTTTAAAAGTAAAATCAAGACCTTGTTTTATTAAAAGATTTTGAATCACAAATTATAAAATTTGTTTTCTCATCATGCAATGAATTTTAAACTTTTATGTGTTCTCAGTCATAGTTCTGTTGCCACTATTGAAAAGTACTACTTCTCTACACATAACAAATTATCTACTCACCCAAAGGATCTTACATATCGTACCAATTTTTATTTAATGACTCTATATATAGAGTGAAATAGAAATAGAAATTCAAATTTGATCATCATTCTAATATCTTAAAATAAAACAAATCCTTAAATAAATTTAAAAAATAAATTAATCAAATATTAAAATATAAATAGTATCCTAAAAATTTAAAACAAAAATAATTCTTAAACAACTTCTTTTGAGTTTTCATCAACTCCATTTATTTCAAAACTAGTTTCTACAAGCCTTGATATAATATTTTCATGATACATATTAACCTAAGTAATTTTTTTTGGTGAATACTTAACCATAATTAATAATATCATAATAGTGTTTCTTACAACTAAATATTGAAAAAAAATAATTCTTTTGTAACAAAATACCACCAACATAATACAAAAAGAAAGTTAAACTACTTCAGTTTTAAATATCAAAGCTAGGATAATTAATCTCATGACAAACACAGTTCAATACTTACTCTTATACCCCAACAAATTGGATACCTCAAAAATCATCTTGAACGTTTGAACTTCAAACAAATTATACAAGTCTGTCAAGATGTGCCAATTGTTGCACAAAAGTGCACACTCTCCATTAAATACCAACTTAGCATACATACAATTAAATTTTTTATCATTGAGCAAAATTAGTCGAGCCCAACTGACATACAAATATTTTTTAACAAAAGTCAGGGTAATCCAAAATTCATCATAAATATATATTTAATAATTTAATTTAATTATAATATAATAATACAGAGTAAGAAAATAACATTAGCTTTGATACATACCTTCATGGATCCAAAGAAACATCAATATCAGAATGCTTATAATTTGAATTTAGATCTTATCTAAGTTCAATAGGTTATTTAAAGATTTTGATGTAAACTTTATATCTAACAAAAAAAAATGCAAAATTTTTAAGATCAAGAATACTTTTTCATCTTTTACACTAAGTTTTTATTTTTCCTTGAAAGTTAGATTGAAAAAGTTTTCTATGTTTGATATACCTTTTGAAAAATAACATTTTAAAAAAGGAATGTTTTAAGGGTTTTTTGGGTCAAATTTTCTATAAAATTTTCTACATGTTACAAAAAATATTTATAACCATAATATTATCATGTTACTCTTTTTAAAATTATTTAATATGATAAATAATTAAAATTTATATATTATATTATTTTTATTAATCATTTAATGATATAATTGATTAAATTTCTAAAATATTGATATAAATATTTACATTAATATTTATTAATAACAAACTTTTTTTTCTTAAAAATCACAATTTATATAACAAAATCTTTCTTCTACCACGTGTCCTTTTACTTAATTTCTGATTTTATTCATAATTTTTCTTAAAAATCACAATCCATATTACAAACAAACATATTTGTTTTTCTTCAAAACCACAATTCATGTGATAAAATGTTCCTTCTATCAAGTGTCTTTGTATTTAGTTCCTAATTTGATTCATAATTTTGGTTTAACTCAAGTTGGGAAGAATTTAAACTTATAACTTGCAATCCACATGATATATAGATTTAAATTTTTTGAGTCCATTTAAAATACAAATTATCTATCTGGTCAATTTGACCTTTAGACTAAACCGACCTAGTCTATGGACCTCCATGGATTACACTTTATTAAAAAACAATACATTTAATTTTTCAAACACTTTTATTAAATATTAACTTAAAAATATAAAAATAATTAAAAATGATATTAGATCAATTATATAACATTTGAATAAATTCTTAATTTAAAATGGTAAAAAGTACTTTAATTATATGGAAAAAGTTGATTATAAAAAAATTTAAATTATATTTTTTTGTTTTCACAGACCAATCAATTTAACCCATATACTATATACTATGTGGGACAAATGTAAGCTTGATAATGAAGACCATTAAAATTAAAATTGTGAATTTTGCAAGACAATTTATACATACCACCACTTGTGATTTGTGGACTTAAATGGGTAAACTTTCCCATTTATCCAATTCTAACTCTACTACACATAAATTGGTCTCTAATAAAATTTTTTATTTAGTCCTAAAACAATTTAAATAACATTTAAAATTTTTTTAAAAGTTAATTAGATAAATTTTTGAAACAAAATAAAAGAATTTATAACAAAAACACAATTTATTAATTTAATACAGACAAAAAACATGTTTAAATCTAGACAATTTGTTGGTATGATGAAGTTTAATTGTCACAAGGTGTGTGGAGACTAACTAAAAAAGTACAAGTAACTGGCTACCTACATCTATAATCCTACCTATCTTTAAACAGGATTGATGCGCCCTCCTACAAAAAAAACTAGCAATCCATGCTTGGCTATACAGCAGCAGTATTTGCTTTTTCCTGTACCACTATGGTCCACAATATGACAACATTGTAATTTGTATCACATTCAAATCAACCACCAATATACATTTAATTACACAGTCCACAATCCTATACCACTACACTCCACAGTATACATTTAACAACACAAGTTGTTTTATCTATGATTTCTTCACAGTTCTTTACTCCTTGGCTTAACAGTAAAAGAAACATTCTTACTATCATGACATGTACCCGCTTTATCATTTGAA
Organism: Psophocarpus tetragonolobus; assembly: GCA_037954015.1. Taxonomy (NCBI): domain Eukaryota; kingdom Viridiplantae; phylum Streptophyta; class Magnoliopsida; order Fabales; family Fabaceae; genus Psophocarpus; species Psophocarpus tetragonolobus. Next base: position 18,509,975 of record CM075688.1, on the reverse strand, counting down.
ATACCATTCTTCAAGATTGACATCATTTGGCAAAAGTGTTGTTATATTAATATCACTCTACAGAACAAAAAAAAGGTGATGAATTTAGAATCAGAACACCGTGCTACATTTCCCATCTCTAACGTATACCGTATACCTTACATCGTACTTATAGCTGGCAAATGAAATGATTTTTGTAACAAACAATACCTACAATATAGGAACTCTAGTAACATAAAAGAGTATAGATATGTACTCAATAGAATTAGAAAAAGTTTGTAAATAGCGATGAGAGATGAGAGTCGAGAGTACGATCAGGGGGTGATTGTAAAGAAGGATAGATATCCAACCCAACAAGCGGCAACAAGAGGACTGAACAAGCACAGTGAAGACAAGAGAAGCAGGGTGAAGGAAAAAGGAAGTGGTCATACGCAGAGGTCATGATGATGGGTAAGCAATGTAGGATGAAGGAATGGAAACCCAAAAGAAAAAACGAGAAAGAGAAACAGGAACATGGAGAGAGCAAGTCATCAACATGGCTGAGGAAGACAAAAAAAGGCTTGAGAACAGCCTGGTGGGGTGGTTGAATGATCCTGCCATGTTTGATCAACTACAAAATGTTGCTGCATTTAAAAATGATGATGTCGTAAAATTGCGTTACATGGGAGATGAATTGGGTATAATAACAGGCCTATCAATGGAAATAGCGGTTGGACTATGGGAGAACGAAGATCAGGAAGTACTGTCAATATGCTCGATGGAACGCGTCCTTTGTCTGTGGCAACAGACTAGCCTGGTTAGATGTACCAGAATTCCTTTAGATGCATGGGGAGAGACATGTTTCTTCCAAATAATAGCTGCGGTTGGCGAGTTCCTCAAAGCAGACGTAAAGACCATCAATATCGAGAATATAGAATATGCAAGGCTATTAATTCGTATTCCTAATCATAAGCAAATGCTGGGTGAAAAAAGAGATGTTCAGATTAACGACCGGATTTATCAAGTAAGGCTGACTGAAGAAGTTGTTGTACAGGTTAATCAATGTGCTTGCTGGTTGAAGGACGAAGATGACGAACTCATTGGAAGGTCAAGCATGGGAAGTCAAGAATTATAAGAGGAAGAAGGTGAGGGCCGGGACTTGGAGGAAGAAGGTGTTCAGAGCAATGACCAGAGCATCGGGGAGCCAATATGGGGCCTCCAAATTCAAAGAAAATCTATGGAGGAAGAAATCATGGAGTTGTTGGCAACAAGAAAGCAAAAGGTTGACAGCTCTTTAAAAACTCTTTCTTTTTTTCTGCTTCATTTCAAATGTGATGATACAAGTATTCATAGGCAAAAGATTTGCCCCTTCACATGCCGGAGATAAATCAAAAGTTTTGTCTTTTCAAATGCTAGAGATAAATGATGATGCCTATAGGTCTTCCACCTAAAACCATGAATGCTATCTAGGAATACCAAATGCTATCTAGGAATACCAAACAACAAGAAATAAAGTTTCTTAATTTAAGTTTTATAACAAATCCCCCCCTTAAACTTAAATACTCTTCCCATTTCTCATTCCCATAAGCCTTTTGCAATTCTCCAGCAATGTGGTCGGCAGTGGCTTGGTGAGTATATCCGCGGCTTGAGCTCGACTTTCAACATGCTCCAGCTTAACTTTTCCTTCTTTGACTTGTTCTCGGATGAAATGAAAACGGACGTCGATGTGCTTGCTCCTTCCGTGATTAACTGGGTTCTTTGCCAACTCGACCGCCGACTTGTTATCAACTCGGATCACAGTCCCTTCATTTTGGATCACTCCCAAATGCCTTAATAGATGTAAAAGCCAGACTGCATGACACACGCTCCAAGAGGCCGCCACATACTCTGCCTCGCAAGTAGACAGGGTTACAATGGGCTGCTTCTTTGACAGCCAAGTGAAAGCTGTATTTCCGAGTAGGAATACGTAACCCGAAGTACTTTTCCGGTCATCAACATCACCATACCAATCGCTATCTGAGTAACCCACTAGTCGATAGTCATCTGATTTTGAATAGAAAAGATCAAGTGATAGGGTTCCTCGAATATATCTCAGAATTCTCTTCAAGGCCTTCCAATGTGTATAGCTTGGATCCTCCATGAATCTGCTCATTATCCCAACACTCAACATTAAGTCGGGTCTCGTGCTTGTAAGGTACCTTAGACTTCCAATTAAACTTCGATATCTCCCAGAATCAGCTCGTTCTCCTCCATCAAACTTCGAGAGTTTAGTGCCTGGTTCCATTGGAGTAGAAACCGGGTTGCAGTCCTCCATTTTAAACTTCTTTAGAATTTCAAGCGCGTACCTCTCTTGGGATATAAAAATCCCTTCTTCCGATTACTTCACTTCCAGGCCAAGAAAATATTTCATCAGGCCTAAGTCTGTCATCTCGAACTCTTTTTCCATTACCTCCTTAAACTCCTTAATCAGCTTCGTGTTGCTTCCGGTGAATATGAGGTCGTCGACATAGAGAGCAACTACCATCATATCCTTTCCTGATTTCTTTGTGTACAAAGCATGTTCGTATGGACATTGCTCGTACCCAGTTTTCTTGAAATACCCATCAATTCTCTCATTCCAGGCACGGGGAGCCTGCTTCAGTCCATAGAGGGCCTTTTTCAATCTCAGCACTTTTTTCTCATCCCCTCTCTTCATGTACCCGAGTGGTTGCTCGACGTACACCTCCTCTTTCAGCACTCCATTTAGAAAGGCCGACTTCACATCCATCTGTAGAATTGGCCATTGGTTTTGAGCAGCTAACGATACCAGGAGTCGGATTGACTCCATTCTCGTGACAGGAGCAAATACTTCATCGTAGTCTATCCCTTCTTTTTGTCTATAGCCCTTTACCACAAGTCGAGCCTTATAACGCTCAACCTCTCCCTCAACATTCATCTTCTTTTTGTACACCCATTTTACTCCAATGGGTCGAGCTCCTTCAGGAAGATTGATCAATTTCCAAGTCTTGTTGCGTTCAATCGCTCCAATCTCCTCATTCATGGTTGTTCTCCACTTCTCTTCTTGGACAGCTTTCTCAAAGCTCAAGTCTTCAGAGTCGGCCAGAAGACATACAACATGAACTTCATTTGTAGTGTCATATATTTCCTGTAGACTTCTCATCCTAGGCTGTTGTGGCTCAGTTTCTTCATCTGAGGACTCGGTGGTTGTTGAAGGTACAACAATCTCTGAGCTAGTTTCTTTTTCGACTAGGTTACTCCAGCACCACTCCTTCGTTTCCTCCACATGAACATCTCGGCTCACCACTACTTTCTTGTTAACAGGATCAAACAATTTATATTCTTTAGAATTTTTATCATACCCGATAAATATGTACTTCTTGCTCCGATCTTCTAATTTTGTCCTGTGCTGACTTGGTACTTGCCCATAGGCCACACTACCGAACACCTTTAGATGAGAGACACTCGGCTTCACACCACTCCAAATCTCCTGAGGCGTCTTTTCGCCTAACTTTGCATGTGGACATCTATTTTGCACGTAGACTGTGCATTGCACCGCCTCTGCCCAAAACTTCTTCGGCATATTCTTCCCTTTCAACATAGATCTAACCATGTCGAGAATGGTTCGGTTCTTTTGTTCTGCTACACCGTTTTGTTGCGCAGAATATAGAGCCATCAAGAAACGCTTGATTCCATGTTCCTCACAGTATTTGTTGAACTTGGCAGAAGTGAACTCGCCTCCTCTATCAGATCGGACTGTTTTGATGACTTTGTTTGTTTCTTTCTCTACCATCACTTTGAACTTCTTGAAAGTTTCAAACACTTCTGACTTCTCCTTCAGAAAGTAAACCCACGTCTTTCTTGAGAAATCATCAATAAAAGAGACGAAATATCTCTTACCACTAAATGATTCTGGAGTTATTGGCCCACACAAGTCGGTATGGATCAGTTCGAGCTTCTTCTTTGCTCGGTACTCAGAGCTCCGTGGGAAAGAAGTCATCGCTTGCTTTCCGATCACACATTCTTCACAGAACCTCTTTTCAAATTCCATTTTGGGAAAACCGAGCACCATCTCCTTTTTCACCAACTTAGTCAACCCTCTGAAGTGAAGATGACCAAACCGCAAATGCCACTTCATGGCCTCATCCTCCATATCAAGTTGCATGCATTTATCTCGAACTATTTTCAACTCAAGTTTGTACATGCGATTTTTCTTCATTTCTGCTTGGGGGATGAGCCTTCCGAGTTTATCCCTCAGTTGTAATTCTCGGTCCTTCATCAGAACTGAGTACCCCTTCTCCATTATCTGTCCCATGCTCAGTATGTTGCTTTTGAGATCAGGTACATAGTATACATCTCTGATCTCTCCGATTTGCCCATTTTCCTATTGATACCAGATCGTTCCTTGACCTTTGACGGTTACTTTCGATGCATCGCCGAAAGAAACGGATCCGGATTCCACCTTTGAAAGTACTTTGAATAAACTCTCGTCCCCACACATATGGTTACTTGCACCGGTGTCCAAGTACCAAACCGAATTATTAGAATAGCTCGGTTTGACCTTGGTTTCTGAAATGTTTGTCACTAGCAGCAATCCTTCATCTTCTTTCTCGGCAAGAAAGTTTGTTGGCTCCTCATTTTTCTTCTCGGACCTACAATCTTTGGAAATATGGCCCATCTTTCCACAGTTGTTGCATTTTACCGAGTAGCAATCCTTGGCATAATGCCCATACTTCCCACAGTTATAGCATTCAATGTTGTTTGTGTTTGTCCGACCACCTCGAGTCTGACCTCGACCACCTCGGGCCTGACCTCGGCCACACCAGTTTTGTTGGCCGACTTGCTCATTTCTTCGTTCTCCACTTCCTCTACCACCTTGGCTTCTGCCTCTTCCTTGGCCTCTGGTACTTTGAGCATAAAACATATTATCCTTTTTTATAGTCGCCTTCGCCTGGAGAGCTTGTTCAAGGGACTCCCCCCTCTTGTTTTTTAGTCTCTGCTCATGTGCTTCCAGGGACCCAGCAAGCTCTTCAATGGTGAGTGTTGATAGATCCTTGGACTCCTTTATTGCGCATACGATATTTTCGAATTTATCTCTCAATGACCTCAAAATCTTTTCAACAACTCGGTTTGAAGAAAGAATCTCACCATTCTGATTCAGTTTGTTCACTATGGTCTCCACCCGAGTAATGAACTCAGATACGCTTTCAGACTCGTTCATCCTCATGTTTTCCAGTTTGCGCCTAAGGGTTTGAAGTCGGACCTGCTTTACTCGTTCGTCTCCTTTGTTTGCCTTTTCGAGTGTATCCAATGCTACTTTGGAAGATTTTGCATTTGCTATCTTCTCAAAGCCGGATTCGTCAACAGCTCGGTATAACAGATATAAAGTCGCCTTGTCTTTAGCTCGAACGGCCTTCAACGTGTTCAACTGGGAATTTGAATATCCATTTGTGCTCGCTGGTTCCTCATACCCAGTCTCGACCACATCCCAATTATCTTGGGAGCCGAGAAGGGCCTTTATTTGCACCTTCCAGTTGTCATAGTTAACATCTTTCGTCAACTTGGGTAGCGGGATGCCATTGGTTAGACCTGCCATTTCTCTCAAGTGTTTACACTCAACTCACACACTTCACAAAACTCTCAGTCGCTCCCCTCTCTCTCTCTGCCAGAGCACACCGTGACGTTCTTTCCTCACAAAACTCTCGGTAGCTCTGATACCAAATTGTTGGCAACAAGAAAGCAAAAGGTTGACAGCTCTTTAAAAACTCTTTCTTTTTTCTGCTTCATTTCAAATGTGCTGATACAAGTATTTATAGGCAAAATATTTGCCCCTTCATATGCTGGAGATAAATCAAAAGTTTTGTCTTTTCAAATGCTAGAGATAAATGATGATGTCTATAGGTCTTCCACCTAAAACCATTAATGCTATCTAGGAATACTAAATGCTATCTAGGAATACCAAATGCTATCTAAGAATACCAAACAATAAAAAATAAAATTTCTTAATTTAAGTTTTATAACAGGAGTCACTTATCAAACGTAATCCTTGTCCCAGGGCACAAACGGGCCAAAAAGGCTTTTCAATCCTACCTATCATAATCTCAATGTCAAGTTCAGCAGAAGGTAGGTAAAGGTACGGCTATACTTCTGCACAAAAACAACAAGGAAGAAGAGGCCAAAGTGACTTATCCTAAGGCAATAAGGGAGGGTAAGAGTCAACATTTTACAGAGGAGGGTACAAGTAAACATATGGGGGTATTAAAAGTAGGCCCAAAAACACGGACGGGCTTGATGTTAATGATGCAAAAATAGTGAATGATTATGCCCGATTGCCAGTGTTGCTGAATCAAGTGACGCACTTGTTACAGCCCAAACAACGAAAAGAGCTATCCGGTCGACCAACCGGGGTAGCGACTCAAGGGCACGAAATGTGCGTGGGAATCAGGCGACTTTCATGAATCCAACTCCCTGATCACGCGTCCTGCACGGATTTCTATTCAGATGCTGTGCCTCATGAGGAGTGCATTCAAATTGGATAGGTGGGAGCGTTTCACGGTGGGTCGAGCCTTGCATTCTGCCGGAGGGGACTACCCCCTGTCTTGACAACGTGGAGGTGCCGGAGAAGTCGTCTCTATCGTGGAAGTCGCTTAGGTCCAAAGCCGAAAACGTGGAGAAGAGACAACCTTGCATATGAGAGGGTCAATCAGGGGTCAATCTCTTCTCAAAGAGAGTGAACCCAATGCTGAAGACAACAAACGGGACATCTCATGAACAACAAAAGGTCTCTATTTAAGCATATGTTAGAATAAAATATAATGAATTGCAAGAGTCTTTTAGTTGAAAAGAGAGTTCTCCTAAGGAAACCAGATTACTAAGTTGGAAGAAAAACTTGAGGTAAGTATAGGAGATAAGCAGCTGACAAGAAAAAGATTAACAATGGAGTTAAGATAAGAGATAGGCACAAAAATATGTCAAACATGATTTGTACCAAAGGCATAATTGCAGAACTATGTACAAATGAATGTGCTCCAGTTTGCTGACAATACAGTCTTCCTAGGAGAGGTTACCATATCTAACATACTGCGAACCCAAGTCAGGATGATGGTTGGTAATGGTTGGCAGATTTCATACGGGTAACAGAGAGCTCTTGGAAGGAGAACACAGATGGAGGAAATAAAGCTATTATCTTCATCCAAGAAGCCACTGAAAGCTCTTATATTTGTTTGGAGATTAATGTTAAAGAGACTTTCAACCAAAGACAATCTCAGGAATATAATACAAAATGAGAATGATCTCCCATGTCCTCTATGTGGGATGCATGAAGAGACTAATAGTCATTTGTTCTTTAATTGCAGAATGGCAGCTCAAGTTCAAAATAAATGTTATGCATGGGTTGGTATGAACATAGGCATGCATCATGAATCTAGTATAAACTTCTTATAACATACAATCTAGGGAACACAGAGTGGTAACAACCAAAGATGGAAGTTAATATGGACAACAATAGTGTGGTATTTGTGGAATAAGAGGAATACGCTGTGTTTCAAAGGTGAGACCTTTCAACTTGACAAAGTATGGCAACAAATTCGTTATTATATTTGGTCTTGGTTACACTTCTTTGATACCTCATTTTCTTACTTACTCTCTGCTTAGCATATGAACAGTGGTGGCTGTATATTTGAGGGTGAATAGGGAAGGATCTGATTGGGGGAATTGGTATACCTGAGAGTGTCATGTTTATACTGGGATACTTGTATATTGTTATGTTTTGGGTGGTATCTAGATACTACAAAACTAATTTGTTATTTTGTGGTGGTACTTTGCAGGTATGTTTTGGGTTGAAAATATTATGATGGAATTGAAGATATAATTTTTGGTTGCTCTGTTTTGGATTATTTGTAAATCTGGGCGATTATTATTTTGAGATCCTTTGTGGGTAGATTTGTAGAATATTACGCCTGGATTGATGTTGTAAACTGCTTGTGCTTTGGTTTGACGGGATATGATTCTGATTTTGAAGTATTATATAACCCTCATTCTCTCCTTTTTTGTGATTTTTTGAGTATTTTTTATATTTTTAATGAATTTATTTACATAAAAAATAACCTCAATAGAAATAAAAAAAACTATGTAAAAAATATGGTTGGAGAGGTTCATCTAGAATCAGGTCAACAAATCAATTTGACTCTCTTATAAGTGAAAGTTTAATCCCACAAACTTATATGCCATAATAGTGTGAGTAAAAAAAATTAGAATGAGATGTAATGGAAGACTAACCATAGATTTGATTATTCAAGTCTTATGGTATAAATAGAGCGATGAAATAGAGTCAACTGAAAATCTTGTCATAATAATTGACTCAGATGAAGGACATAATTTGGATAAAGTACTAATATACCTTTTCAACAGTTGTATTAATACTTTACAATAATGCTTAAAACATATCTATTATTTATTATTATTATAAAAACAATTACTAGTTTAATGTCCAAATTTCTAAATATCAATATTATCCCTAATCTACATATGTTACTAATTTCATTTTATAAAAAAAACAATTTATTACCCTTTTCTAAAAAAAAAAAAAACTCCTCCCCACTATCCACTGACCGTGTCCTTTATTTATACTCTTAATGTATCTCCTTTAACGTCCACTTTTCAAAATACCTATTTTATCTTTGCACCTATTTTAAAATTAAAAAATAAATTGATTTGCTATAAGAGGAACTCCAACCCATAACCTCTCATTTTTCAAATATAAACTTTAACACCAGACCAACCTTATAACTTTAAAAAAAAATTACTTTAAAATATTGATATACAACATACATAATTGTCCAACTATATGTATACTTTATAATATATGATATTATATCACATATTATATCTATACTATTAATAAAAGGAATATCCCCTTTTGACGTCCACTTTTTAAAATACTTATTTTACCCTTACACTTACTTTAAAATTGAAAAAATTACTTTGTCATAAGAGAAACTCAAACCCACAACCTCTCTCTCCCCAAACGTAAACTTTATCACTAGATTAATCTTATAACTTTAAGCAAAAAATTACTTTAAAATATTGATATGCAACATACATAATTGTCAAACTATATCTATAATTTATAATATATGATATTATATTATATACTATATCTATACTATTAATAATTTATCTATATCTATACTATTAATAAAGGGAATACATCCTTTTGACGTCGACTTTTCAAAATATATATTTTACCCTTACACTATTTTAAAATTAAAAAAATTACTTTGTCATAAGAGAGACTTAAACTAACAACCTCTTAGTCCTCAAACGTAAACTTTACCATTAGATCAACCTTATAACTTTTAAGAAAAATTTCCCCAATGATCTATACACATTAGTCATTGAACCAGAGCCAAATATTTACAATTTTTGTTCTCTTATACAGAGATTGTTTACCTCACAATCTACTAATGATGGAAACACCGTTAGACAACAGATCTATCTAGGTCATCTTGAAAGATTATCTATAGAAGATTTCGGGAAAATAAAAGAATATTGTGAAGACTATCTCTTGTATGCATCAATAGTTGGGTGCTTTAATGATGTAAACATAGGAGAAAAATGTTTCTCAACCTTCCTGGAAAATTAGGACAAAAAATTAGAGAAACGTGGAAAAATGATGAGGTTACACCGATGCTGAATAACCTCTCAATCAGAATTCAACACATTATAAAAATAATGGAAGACACTTGTTCTCATACAGCGATACAAAAACAACTTAAGCATTCTGATGCTGGAATCTGTAAACAAATATACACACCCCAACAATACTCCCAAAATAAAGTCAGAAATAGAAAAAATATACCTAGAAATAGACCTAGATATAATACACAAAAGTTTCTTGGTCCAAAGAAAACTTATACAATAAGAGCTTCTAATGCTAGAAAGCCTACTCTAAATCCTAATAAACATGTTAGGAAGTTTAGAGATAACAAAACTTATAAACAAACACTAAAATGTTTTGCTTGCAGTCAACCTGGACATTTCTCAAGAGATTGTCCAAATATTGCAAACTTTTAAACAAAAGAGGCTGAATTAGTAAAATCATGCAACATGAACCTTCTTCCCATTGATGAAGAAGTTTCCACTAATTCTGAAATCTTATCTGTTATCAGTATAACAGAAGAAATTAACCAAGAAAAGGTCCATAAAAATTATGACCTAATAAATGAATTCACAAATAATGAATATATTCATCTATACCCCAATAATGATAATGAATTCCCAATGAGTGATAATGAAATAGGAAAAGTATTAGACGATCTAGGATATGATCTAATGAAAACTATAGAAGCAAACCCCTGTATACACAAAATATAATTCTATTCTGGTTCAGAATCAATTCTGTGTAAATATTGTGATAGGTATTTTCACATATCTCAAAGGGCTCATTGCCCGCTTTGTTACAAAAATTTTTGTATTAAATGTGTTAAAGAACATATGAATATACAAGAAGTACCTTCTTTTGAAAAAGAAGAAAACACAAATAAATTACGTAATAAAGATTTAACAGATTAAGAGTTTCGGTATTAGAAACTCGCATAAATCATCTAGAAGAAAAAATTATTCTTTTAGAAAAAACTGTAAAAAGGAAAACTAAAATAGACTTCGAGAATCTAGCCAAACAACCATACGAAATAATATGATGGGAACTATGGAATGTATCCCATTAGTATATAATAAACAGCAACTAATAACTTTAAAAGTATTAGTTAAATTAACATTTCCAAAAAAAAATAACATACCTTCAACAGAAAAATAATACAAGCATTATTAGACACAAGATGCTCTGAGATAGTTATATGCAAAACTATAGTTCCACAACACAGCATAACAAAGAGTAAACACATACAAAAAACTAGAACCATTTATGGAGAAATTATGATAAATGATGAAGAGGTTAACAATGTTACTCTTCAATTCAGTACAAATTGTGACTTGTTTGGTCATAAAATCTTTATAAAAACAATGAGGGTAGAAAACCTAGTTCCCTCAAAACAAAATATGATTATTGGCTTAGATTTTATTCTAGGACAAAACAGATTTGTCACTATAAACAAAGATTATGTGATGATTAGCGATAAAACCCAAATGAAACCAATAGTTAGTGGTGATTCATTAAAACAGGATACTACCCATAATGAATGTCCCTGTGAAAATCGAGATTTTGCCGGTACATGTGATTGTATTATAAATTTACCATACATATTAGATGAAACAGTGGAGGCTTTATCCTCAATAAAAATCTCAAAATCTATAAGATTTGAGAACATACAACAAATTCTTGATAGGTTAAATAAAACAAATATAATAGGAGAAGATCCTACAAAATTTTGGGATAAAGATCCCATAATTTGTAAACTAGAAATAATTAATCCAGATTTTATTATTAAAACAACAGACATTCAATTCAATAATTGGGAACAAGAAGAATGTCAAAATCATATACAAAATCTTTTAAAATTAAAAGTAATAGCACCAAGTATTAGTCCACACAGAAGCCCAACCTTTATTATTAACAAATCTTCTGAACAAAAAAAGAGTAAATCTAGAATGGTTTATAATTACAAAAGGTTAAATGATAACACAATAGAAGATGGATATTCAATTCCATCTAAAGATATTTTAATAAATCGAATTCAAGATGCCAAGTGGTTTTCAAAATTCGACCTTAAAAGTGGATTCCATCAAGTAAAGATGGACCCAAAATCAATAAAATGGACAACATTCTCTTGTTCAGAAGGATTATTTGAATGGAATGTTATGTCATTCGGTCTAAAAAATGCTCCAGCTGTCTTTCAGAGGAAAATGGACAACATTTTTAAAGACGTCAAATCTTTTACATGTGTTTATATCGATGATATACTAGTATTCTCGAAAACAAAAAATGATCATTTTTATCATTTAAAACAAGTTTTGTACAAATTGGAACATTACGGGTTAATAATTTCAAAATCAAAAATGGAAATTTGTAAAAATATCATTGAATTTCTAGGAATAGAAATTGGTAATAGAACTATAAAACTCCAGCCCCATATTTCAAAGAAAATACAGGATTTTCCAGATAAAATGGAAGGCATAAAAACACTTAGATCCTTTTTAGGACTTTTAAATTATGCAAGAAGCTTCATTCCTAATTTAGGAAAATACACATCTCCTCTATATAATAAAACTGCTTTAAAAGGAGAAAGAAAATTTAATTCAGAGGACACAAAATTAGTCCAAAAAATAAAACAAATGGTAACAAATTTACCAACTTTACAATTGCCATTGGATTCAGATTATTTAATAATTGAATGTGATGGATGTGAACTTGGATGGGGAGTCATCCTTAAATGAAAGAAAAATAAACACCTACCAAAAGCAGAATAACAGATATGTAGATATGCTTCTGGTAAATACACAACAAAACCTAAAATTTATAAAACCAGGACTAACTACAAAGTTAATGCTATCATACATGCATTAGACGCATTCAAATTATTTTTTATAAATGAACAAGAAATAATGATCAGAACAGATTGTGAAGTCATAGTTTCATATGGAAAAAACCAATTTAATAATGATAAAAAACCCCATAAAAGGTGGTTGCTTTTCAAAGATTATATAAACTTTTATGGAAAGAACATACATTTTGAACATATAAAAGGATCTGAAAATACTTATGCCGATATTCTTTCCAGTACATCAGGTGAATATTCACCAAGACATAGACCTTTTAGGGCAGCATGATGGAGAATACAAAGAAAGGAGTCATTGGCCCCAAACAAGTAAAATCCCCCTTTGTGGCGGATCAATACACAAAATTTGGCAAACAAGAATTGCAAATACTTACAAATATCTTCCAATATCCCGGAAAAGATCATACAAATGTCAAATTAAATGTTTTAATTGACAATATTTGAAATATTCTCAAATATACCACACAAAATGAGCATCAAGTCACAAGGGTCAAACAAAGCATTATAAGTGCACTATACAGCTTTTGCAGCCAAGACAATAAATGAGTAGCTTTGGCATCTCTTGCCTCTCCTTCTGGGAAAGGTTTTACACATTTTGCCCAGATAACAGACAAAAACAAAGGTGTTTATACATCATTCAAGGACCTCTCTGAGGCCAAACAAGACCAGTTCTGGTCTACATACAAAGGTTTCTATTCAAAGGAAGAAGCTGAAATGGCAGTCAGACTAGAAATAATTGATGAAGAAAAAATCAAGGCTGCCCTACAATTTGAGTCTCTGCTCAAAGCCAAACTTATGCTACTACTGCTTGCAGTATCTCTCTACAAATAAATCCAAATATTTTTTTGGGAAAATGTGAACTGATACAGGATTTGTTGTTTGAAGTCAACTCTGAAACTACAAATTATAATGGGTTATTTGTTAAAATCCAAACCTATTTCAATATCAAAAACCCTTGTTTAGAGTCATCTGAGTATCGTAAGACAGTAAACAAAGAATGTACATGCCAGATCAAATTCATTATCAGAAGAGCTCAAATTGATTTGGGTTCTTTTAGATCACAATTATACAAGGATGTATTAATAACTCCCATGATTCTTCTAGAAGTCGGATGTCTTCATTCAATTACAATACCTCCCACAAATAGATTTTTTGCTCTATCCCCCATTTTAGACTCAGTAATTAATGACATTCAAGCTGAACATATGACAAATGTGGCTCTATAAATTACCACTTATCTCAGAAGTCCCACAAACCTTGACAGTGTAGCCACACATGTTATAAAACTTTATACAGAAACCAATCCAGAATATCATACTTCATTTGAGCATGATCCCTTAAAATGACTGTCTCTCAACAAAAACAAATTGTATCAATACAACCTTTGGAAGACATTTGTAGAACGGTCAAACTGGAATTTCTCGAAAAAAGACATCCAGGATTTTACTCTTCTCAAAGAAACAACAAACACTAAGTTATATTGGAAGAAAATAATGGGAAATAAATTTCACCCATTTCCAATAGAATCAAATTTTTGAAAAGGAAAGATTATATAAAGAAATTTATGAAGAAACTGGTTTCTATGGCCAAAACACTCCTGGTCAAACATCCTTCCCTTCCGACTGTGATGACAATGAAGACCAAAGTCTTCTTGAACAAATGGAAGAAGAAATTGTTGATTTGACTGCATTAGCTCGAGTCAAACGACCCGGTTAAATTTTACCTGTGACAACGTAATTTTACTTCTTTGTTGGAGTAATAGACTGAAGAGTAAAATGACCGACAAAATAGGTAACCAATTACAAAGTAACCTTCCTAGCAGGTTACCAGTCATAAGGTGACCTTCTCAACCGGTTTCCAGTCACACATTTGTCTATAAAAATGTCATAAGTCTCTTATGCTGAGCAGGCTCCAGATACACCCTCCTATCTCTCTCTAGACTTCTCCTTCTCACTCTAAATCTCTTGTAAAAATTCCTTAGTATCAATAAATCAGAAGTTGATATGCACCCTTCCCCCTTTCTTCTATTTCTCCCCTTTCATAAGTTTTCTCTCTTGTCTTGTGCATATTTTATTTTAAGCATGGAGTAGTTTTCATATAAGGTATCTTCGGATGCCTTAAGTAATATTTATTAGAGATGTGATGATCATTTAAAGTCTTATCATATGTTTATTGTATATTCTTAATTTTCTATCAAGTTTATAAGAAGATGTCTAAGCGACACTGCCAGATTCAGAATCTTATAAACTTGATAAGCCATTTTGTATATTTCTATGTTATTTTTTATATCCTTCTTTATGTTATTTTGTATTTGTTCTTCCTTCTTTATGTTATTTTGTATTTGTTATTCCTTCTTGTTTATAGTCTTAATTTTCTATCAAGTTTATAAGAAGATGTATAATCGGCACTGCCAGATTCAGAATCTTATAAATTTGATAAGTTATTGTCATTTTTTTTATAATTTTATTCTTTTATTTCTTGGTATCAGAGCCTTGTTCTTTCCAAAACAGGGTCTTTTATCATGTACATCTTAATTTTCTGATTGAATATATATCTGGTAAAAGTGTATAGTGTTTGTTAGGATACCCATGATAATTTAAGGGCAGTAATAAGCCGATGGGAGGCCGTTGTAAGACCCTGATGTTCTCGTTGATAAATGTTTTGACTTTTATAAACGAGGACCAAACAATTCAATATTAAATAGAAACTGAATAAAAATATAAAAATAATCTAATTTAAATAAAAATTGAAATAAAAGTAATTAATATTTAGTTTATATAGCACATGAGCATCCTACAGTTCCATTTATATTCTTTATATTTATGTTTTTGACAGAATATTTTTGTATCTATTAAACATGAGCATCCTATTGTTTATATTCTTTATATTTATTTTCTTGACATAATATTTTTTGTATCTATTAACATATATACTGAATAATTTTTTTTATTTTTCTTCTTAAACTATATTTGTTTTTTTACTATTTCCAGCATAAATCTTTCCTTTCTATTATTTATTTTAAATTTTTAATTATCTTTTAGACCAGAAGATAATAAAATCTAGAAGTTTCATGGGCTGTAGTTGGGCCGAGCCCAGTTTGATATTCATTTAAATTGAGAATTGAGCGTAATAATCAAACGGTGGATATAGCTGCGTTAGGTTAACGCGTTGGTTCAAAATACGGAACTTGAAACCCTCCTAATATAAACCCTTGATTTGGATTTGTGCTCTCTTATAGTCCCATTCTCTTTCTATCTCTCTGATCATTTGCCCTTCTCTTCGACCCAAGGCAGCATCACTGTACTCTTCTTTCCATGGTCTGCTATTGCTATTGCTCTCTCTTTTCAACACTTTTTTCTGATTTATCTGTCCATGGATTTATTCTTCATCTTTTCGTTGCAGGCTTTGCCCAACCAGCAAACCGTGGATTACCCCAGTTTCAAACTCGTTATCGTCGGTGATGGTGGCACAGGTCTGTTTTTTTTTTTTTTTATCTGTTTAGCTTTCCTCGTATTTTTGGCTATTAACTTCTGTAATTAAGGAATTAAATAGTTTTTTTTTTTAACTTTTCAATAAACGCCATGTCTTTGTTTTTTTTTTTTTTTTAACAATCTTATACATTGGCATATGATATTTATGGGGGGAATTGAACTTTTGCAGGAAAGACAACCTTTGTGAAAAGGCATCTCACCGGTGAATTCGAGAAGAAATATGAACGTAAGATTCATGTATTGCTAAATTGAGGTTAATGTTATATGCTTGATTTTTTTCCGCCTTTAAGTTTTTTGGTTCTCGATTTTGCTTGTCCAAAACAGCAACCATCGGTGTGGAGGTTCATCCTTTGGACTTTTTCACAAACTGTGGGAAGATTCGATTCTACTGCTGGGATACTGCTGGACAAGAAAAGTTTGGTGGTCTCAGAGATGGATACTAGTAAGCCATTTTCAATTTTGTTCGTTAACCGTAAGCAATTAGTGTAACCTGTAACTGATCCGTTTTCTAATTGCCATTTCTTTTCAAATATACAATGCCTTGCTGGGTAAAATTATAGCTGTTAGATTTCCCTGAATTTTATCAGTATCAGACTTAGTGTTCAGTTTTCAGGTTTGCATGTCGGTTACTTGCATGTGTAATCTTAATTTCTGCTAGGATGACTTTGTTAGATGTATGGAATTTGAGAATGGTAATGAGATCTATAATGTCTCACTGAAATGTCTGGTAGCTGTTTATTTATTCTGCTGTGATGTAGACTTCTTATGCTTGTAAAATGGTGTGTTATGTTGCAGTATCCATGGGCAATGTGCTATTATAATGTTTGATGTTACTGCCAGGCTTACATACAAAAATGTTCCTACCTGGCACCGCGATCTTTGTCGGTTCGTAAATGAAGTCCTTCAAACCTTTTTTAATGTTTTATCTCAAATTATTTGGCATGATATTGTTTGTGTAACATGGTTATGGGTATTGTTCTACCCACATATTGTTTCAGGGTTTGTGAAAACATCCCAATTGTTCTTTGTGGTAACAAGGTTGATGTGAAGAACAGGCAAGTGAAGGCGAAGCAGGTTACATTCCACAGGAAGAAGAATTTGCAGTACTATGAGATATCAGCTAAGAGCAACTACAACTTTGAAAAGCCATTTTTGTATTTGGCCAGGAAACTTGCAGGGTAGGTATCTCTGGTTTCTACTCTGTAATTTCCTTATAAGAAGTAAGGTCACATCAAACGTGTAGATGCATTCAACTTATTAACTGCTACCTGTGTTAATTTTGCAGTGATCCGAACTTGCATTTTGTAGAATCTCCTGCATTGGCTCCACCTGAAGTTCAAATTGATTTAGCTGCACAACAACAGTAAGCTATCTTTGCTGAACTAATTTGCTTCTCCGGAAAACTTCTGCCTTATTTTTGGCTGAGAATCTGAGATTATAAGAAAAATAGATATAATGTAGATTTGCAAAGTTTCATTTTCAATTAAAAATTGCTTTCTAAATCTGTGTTTGGTTTGATGTTGGAGAGGAATGCAGTATTGATTGTTGCTGTTCAATTCAATTTCGAGCTGACACAAATTTAGATAGCTTCTATGTTAGATAAAAAAGTTATAATTAATTTTATTTCAAAAGTCAATTCTAAGCAAAATCATCAAGAGTCTAAAACATGAAGCACATCAATTTTGTAAAATTAATTTTAGTTCTAGTCAATTTTGTCAATTCATATCCTAACACGTATTAAAAGTAAATTTTTACAATAAACCATAAGAATGGGGAGGTGAAGTGGATGGAAATTGGAAGGAAAAGGTCAGTTGGGGTGGGGTGTAAGGGTTAATGGAAATGTATTTTATTAAAAAGCTTGTGGAAATCAGAACTGTTCCGCATAGTCACTCGGCCATTCTGTGTACTTAAGCATCCTAAGTTAAATAATTTACCCTCCATCTCATTCATATATTGGTTGTTTCATAAAAGTCTGTTTGTGCATTTAGTTTTCGTATATTTATGTATTTAATATTGACTGCTTCATTGTAGGCATGAAGCTGAGCTTGCCGCAGCAGCTAGTCAGCCTCTTCCTGATGATGATGACGACTCTTTTGAGTAGAGTACTTGTGTGTTTGTGAACTATCCAGTGCTGGTATGTGTGTTCTTTGGGTTGTAGTATCGGCATTTTTGGAATGTGAATTCGAGGATCTGAATTCAATTACTATCAAATGTGTTGCTTAAATTAAAAATTTCATTTTACATCATGGGCATCTAAAAGATGAGGATTGGTTGTTTCTGCAAATTTTGTTTTTCAATATACCCGATTGGGTGAGGGAGGGAGCAGATTAGTAATTGCAGCAAGTTAAGGGAAAAAGGTCTGTGGTGTTCGATCAACAAAAAAGGCTATTTCATGTAAAATATACTTTTTTTTCTTGCGATTCTTAAAAAACTAGTTAATTTTTTTTATTTAAGTTTGTATATATATTAAATTGCTTTTAAAAAATTTGATTTGTGAGAAATTAAATAAGTTATTTTATTTTAGATTGTCTTGAAATAAGAGCATGTCAAATTTTTAAGGGAAGTTATTATTTAATTTATTTTGTTCAAGTCTAGATTTCTGATGTCAATAAGTGTTTTGAAAAATATATTTCAAAACTATTGGTTACATTTGAATTGTGGTTCGGTAGAAAAGTGATTTTTTTTTTGGAAAAGGAAATTTTATGTAATGTTTTATATCATATGAAAATAAGAAATTATTGTATAGATATAGAGTATTATAAATTTAATATATAAAATTTTATATAATTTTGAGATTACTTGATAGTTTATAAGTTACTTATTTTAATATGCATGACCAACTGTGTTGGTTCGCTTCACCTTTGGCTCTAAAAATAGGATTGGGATGCATTCACTCGACTCAAGTGGTCTTGCTATCAACCATTGGTTTGCCAAAATTTGAGTAGAATTTTTTTAAATTCTTATATTTTAATAATATTATATTTTATTTTTTTACAAAAATAACAAAAAAATCACAAATAATTCATCTTATATCATTTGTTGTAATTTCTTGAAAATATAACAATTTTACAAAAAATAAATAACATAGTCATGATAAATTTAATTTTATTTTTTAACGAAGTTATTTTTTATAAATTTTATTTAATAACTTATTTTATATATAAAATGTATAAAAGCCATTCATCTTTTTGTGTTTACATTTGCTTTTCAAATTTACTTTCATTGTTTTTTAATAACTATTTATTAAAAATTAAAAAAACAAAATTAAAACAATTTTTTAAAACATATATAAGTAGTATCCATAATTCTCTCACTATTCCAATAGTGACATTTATTTCTAGTTATAATTATTTTATTAATTTAAAATAATATAATATATGTTTGCCAAGTTGATGTGTTTAATGTATCGCCTTTTTCCACCAAAATGAGACTCATATCATTTACAATTACACTTTCATATGATAATTAATAACATCTATAAATTTTATTTAAAATATTTTCCTGTGATTATTTTTTAAAGATACATATTTTCTCTTATCTACTATTCTCTTTTTTCACAAATCTTTAAAAATCTCATCACTTACATCCTCCCAAATTCTCATCATATGCTTTTTTATTTCATAATTTCATAATCATTATCGTTCCATTTCAAGTTACTCTTCAAGCACGTACTCTCTTCCTTAACTACAAACTTGCACACACTATTTTCCAATTGTTGGCATCTCTATGACAATTAATTTGCTTTCTCACTTCACTTGCAACAAATAAATCATCATATCAATATTTTTTTCTTTAAAGGTATATTTTGATTTTTTAATTATATAATGTCACATAGGGATTTTATAAACATTTTTTTATAGATTGATTATGATTATAAAATGGTAAATAGAGAGTATAAAATAATAGGGCACGAATACGATGAAAAGAGATTCATGATAAAGAATATAATGTTTGTAAAAAAAAGAATTGATTATGTAAGGAGGAGATAAGTTGTGAGATTCAAAATATAAGAAACAAATAAAATTGTAAATCATATATGGAATGGAAAGAAAAAAATAATTATAATAGTATTTTATAAAATATTTAAAATAAATATTAAAAGTAGGAGAATATTTGTTATCAATTAACATATTTACAAAATTCAAATTATCTCAAATGTGACAAATATGATCAATCAATAAGATAAAATTATAAAATTTAATGGTTGAATAACTAAATCTAAAGTATATGAAGGAGTGTATGAAGGAAAACTAAGGTATCAAATTTAATGGTTGAATTGTTTAATTTTATTCCACAAAATTATTAAAGATGTAATTTAACCAAATTTGATACCTTAGTTTTCCTTCATACACTCCTTCATATACTTTAGATTCAAATGTAGTTATTCAAATAGAAATATAGCTAGTGAAATATATGTGAATATTTTGTACTTGAAATAGAAATGGTTGTCCTTCAATTTGTATTGTTGATATTATTTAAATATAATATTTTGTTGTGTAAAAACTAATGGCTGAATTCATCAAAGCCTAGAAGAGGTGAATTGTTTTATAAAATATTTTCTTTCTTTTACTTAAAAAAGAAACATAGTCCTTTTATTATTTAATCAATATGATCATGGTTTTGAATGGTTAGAATATAGTGTTTTTAACACGAATAGTATAGCAACAATATTATAGATACAATTAAAATTCAAGGTTAATTCACAATCAATAGAAATCATTTCAAAACAGGATAAAGAGATATAAGAGGGAAAAAGAAAAGAGATTTATATTCATTTGTCCAAATTTAGATTCTAAAGTTTTATTCTGTTTCAATTCGCAAGACAACCTACTAGACAATAGTTTACAATCACAAAAATATGTAAAGAACATGTTTAGAATAAAAGTTTAATTGATATATATTGTTAGTGTAAAAATTTTTACACTGATATTGATGCACTCTCTTGATCTCTTCAACCAAGGTTCCTTTCTCTAAGAAAATGGAGGATGGAGAGGTTAGAAAGGGGAGAGGGTTGACGCCACTTTCTAGGAGAAAGATGAGTCAAAAAATTTTACGTCCCTTACCAGAAGGGAATTAAAAGCTAATTAATATTTACAAGAGTAAAACTAAGGACTATGGCCTAAAATATCTATCTCCATCATGAGCTTGGGCCTTGATAAGTCTTTCCGGGCCAAGTCCTCTTCAATCATCCTAGTCATTGTCCTAGTGAGAGGGCCCTTGATAGGTAGGATTGCATTAGATATTCAATCACAATCCTTCATTCATGATAAATTTGTTGACTTTATTACTTAGTACTTTAAAAGTCATATAAATGAAAAGTTATGACTGAATGTCAATGTGAAAAATAATTTACACTAACAGTGTATATCAATTAAACTTTTAAAATAATATCATCTTGAATTATTTGAATGAATATATGATATTATGTTTATGTGAAATAACAACCCTTTAATTAAAAGTGAAAGATATAAATTTTAAATAATAAAAAATAAAGTCAAGAAGTTCTGATCCACATATTTTAGAGAAAAGGCAAATGAAAATCTTCTTATATATTCCTAGTTATGAACATATTATATTGTTTTAATATATATATATATATATATATATATATATATATATATATATTTTGACATTTTTAATTTAAAAAGTAAATCAAGAAATATTTAATTAATTAGTGAGCCTTTGAACTTTTTGCTGATTTTTAACTAGGTCATTGAACTAATTTTTTAATTAGGTCCATAAACTTGTATTTATTTTTTAATTAGATCTCCGTCACACCTAGTTACAAGTTAAAATAAGCTTAGGACCCTAAGTAAAAAATAGTTCAAGAATCAATTTAAAAATAAAATTAGTTTAGGAATTTAATTAAAAATAAAGAACCTCTTTATAAGTTATTATTTTCACGTCTATATGTTCTAAACTCAATATCATTAGTTTATTTTCACGTCTATATGTTCTAAACTCAATATCATTAGTTTCTTCGAGCAATTTAGAACCTTAAAAATATAAGAATAATGACTTATATGGTTCACAATTTTTTAATTATATCTCTCAATTATTTGTCATTTTTAAATTGAATCATAATTTTTAATCACGTCATTCAACTTGTTTCTTTTTTAAAACTTAGGTCTAACAAACACCTAATTAATGAATTAATGAATAATTACAAATTGAAGAATCAATTATACTAAAAATAAAATTACATTAATACTTTTATATTTTATTAAATTATATAAAATATAATACTTTTAATCTATTAGGAGTGTTTTTTTTTTATCTCGAAGATAGTATCAGAGTAGTTATAATAACATTAAAAACATCTATGTAATTTTTTAAGATAAAAAATTTAAAGCATCTAAATATCTAATTAAAAATTGAATTGATTGTATTTTTTTCCTAAACATTGTGTGAATTTTACTTTTAGCACTCGTTAAACAAAATTTTTAATAGTATTAATCCACGCTTTTTTTATAGTATAATATGTTTAAACGAATTTATTTAAAAGTACTTATAAAAAAAATACATAACAAAAAATTAGAAAAGTTCTCTATAAGCTAAAATTAGTATAAATTTTAAATAACGATGTAAAGGTTTTCTTTATATAGCTTTTTAAAAGATGTATCACTTTGTACAAATTAGTTTGCAAAATCTTACATTTTATATAAACTTATGGAAAAACTAATTAACTTATAAAAAGTCATACATATTTAGAAAAAGTTATGGATAATTTTTTTTTATTTTTCTTTAGAATTATTTATGTAAACAAAATCTTGATAATTTCATTATCTATTATCAAATAAATAATTGCATTTTATTATGACATAAAAGTTACGTTGATACTTTAGTCACATGCATGTAATAAAAAAATGTTTAATTAAGTTTTTTGTTATATTTATTATTCCATTTTAATATTTATATTTATTATAATTCAAAAAGAGTTTAATCAGTATATATAGACAAATGTAAAAGAGTTTTACACTTATATTTAATCATAATATTAATTTATATGACTTTTAAAGTATTATTTGGTAAAGTTTAAAAAATTACCATAAATGAATAGAGATTGAATATTAATGTAAAATTTTATATACTGTGCAAAATAATTAAACTCATGCAAAAAATTCATTATCATTTTATTAGCCAAAGAAAATATTGTTAATATAATAATGATAATAATAACTTTTTTTATTTAACTATAATAATTAATAATATTATTTTATTATTTTACTATTTTTATTATTTTAAGATAATAATATATTTATTATTTTATTATTAATCAAAATAATTTTTTATTAATATAATAAAAATACTTTTATTATTATTTTACTATTTTATCATTAAATATTATTGTTTTAGATAATAAAATCATTTTATCTATCTATTAAGTGTATTAAAACAACTTTTTTTTGTCACATCTTAACCTCTAATCAATTTTTTCTTTCAAATCTTTTCTTGAGAATTTAGATTAACACCTCTTATAATTTGAAATCACATATACTCCTTTGAAAAATATTTATATGTGTTTCATTTTATCTCTCTAATTACTCTTTTGACAAACTGTTGCCAAGAAATAATAACAACTTACTTTATGTGTTAGATGTTTTTCCTTCACTTTTTAATTATGGATAATATATTTTTTATTTCTGGCTTTTGTTAGACTATGTATGGGTGCGTGTCTTTTATTCCATTATTTAAGCCTATTCTTTTAATTCTATCAACGTTCAACAAAAGTATTTTTCATGTTTTTGCTGGTATTTTTCTTTTATTTCTTTCATAGAGAAATTATTTATGCACAACATTTATAATTGTTTATCATTATTTTA
This sequence comes from Psophocarpus tetragonolobus, assembly GCA_037954015.1. Lineage (NCBI taxonomy): Eukaryota > Viridiplantae > Streptophyta > Magnoliopsida > Fabales > Fabaceae > Psophocarpus > Psophocarpus tetragonolobus. The sequence continues at coordinate 18,486,191 of CM075688.1, read as the reverse complement.
AACACGTGGAAAAGTATAAAAGATGAATCTAGTTGTTAAAATGATAAGAAATAAACTTATGAATTAATTAAATCGTAAAATCTAATTTGCATTTTTTTTTACTTTCCAACAACTTCTTACTAGAGAGTTAAAAAAAATTGAATTTTGCGAGAGAGTTCTCGCTAGAGAGAGTTAGGATATTTAAGAAGATAGAGAATGAACGAAGTTTAGGGATAAAATAAGAATTTAGAAATACTTTTTATAAATGTATGTTTGAGTTCAAATTATGGAGGTATTAATTCAAATTCCATCTTTTCTTTCCTGGTATCTTTTCTCTCATTTTTCTTTCTAATTTGAATCTTTCATCTTTTTTTCCTTTCTATTTAATACTTGTACCCCCTGCCTAGAACTCATGTCACGACCACAACTCTAAACGTACTTCGATACTACATCTCGAATCCAATGACCACCTTAGCATCATGACCACCTCAGCACAAGCCCAAGCTCATCTTCTTAAAAACGGTAATTAAGGGCAAAACTCCTAGAAAACAAGTATAAAATGATAGTTAAGTCTTATCTTCAAGTACAATATTCAATAAATTTCACTCTCTCACTTTGATCACACACTTAGGTGTCAGAGTCCTTTTTGCAGGTATCCATGACTACGAGTTCTACCAAATCAGGAGTGATACATCCCCATCCACCGTGAAAGTCCAACTACACGATCTCCATAATCAACCGTCTAAGGAAGGAAATGATGAAGATGAACACCACCAATTAAATAGCTCGACCCAAAATGCACAGAATGACAAAACCAAGCATCACCATCAAAAGAGCTTGATGTGAGGCATGTACAACGAAAAAACCTCTCGGAACAACCGCACAACAATTCGCTAGCAAATGACGGACAACAAACCATTACACACAAATTGACTTGTAGCTCGACACAACTCCATAAGGTTGGATGCATCCCATGCAAAGCCTAAACTTAGTGTTGGGATCACAAAAGAGTCGTCTTGAGTATGACTAATAGTATCCAGGACAAAATTAACCACATCTATTACTTAGCCCTTATTACCATATATAAATTCAAATATTATCTTTTCTCATTTTCTCTTTGACGAAATATTATATTTCTTTATCACCATTTATAGGCAATCGATTATTCCTTCTACTAGGGATGGTAAAAAAATTCATGCTCGTGGATAAAACCTGCGAAAATATCTGCAACACAGATAGTATAAATGGGTACCTGCCACTTGCGGGTACGGGTTTTTTTCTACCTATTTCTTAATGGGTACAGGTTCGGGTATCATAGTACCCGTACCTGCGGATACCGCTACCCGCTAAACTAAAATAATATATAGATATATAAGTTTAAAAAATATTTTTGGAAAATAAGTCAAATTAAAATATTAATTATCAAAATTCATTGACATCAATCTTATTTTTTTATGAAAATTTCATAGTTAATAAAATTACTTATTATAAAAATATCGATAATATAAAATAAAGATTTTATTTTATTAAATATTTTATTAAATATTTTCTTATAATATATTATATTAATCTACTTTAGATCTAATTAATCTTGTAGAAACTAGTATAATTTTATTTCTAAATTTTTTAAAAAATAAATTATTTATTTGATAAAACTTCTTATAAAAAATATTTAATTTTAGAAAAAAGTATACTTTTTTAAAATATCTATGGGTACCCGTGGATATCCGCGGGTAATTAAAAAACCCTAGAGTATTTCTATAGCGGGTCCTCGACGGGTTTTTAGTGAGTAACGGGTGACGGATTTTTGTATCGAGTCGGGTAACATGTAACAACTACTTGTGCCTGCCCTGACCCGTTGCCATCCCTACTTGCTACCACAATGATAAGTTCTTATTGCACACAATCAATTAGTGAGTCTTCGAGGGAATGAAAATCTACTTTATATCTAGGACAAAATTAGTCACATCTATTACTTAGCCCTTATTACTATATATAAGTCTAAATACTATATTTTTTCATTATGTCTTTAACAAAATATTATCTTTCCTTATTACTATTATCATTTATACGAAAATCAATTATTCCTACCACACAATTACAAAATCTTATTACAAGTAATCAACAAAATTAGTCACATTTATTACTTAGCCTTTATTGTTGTATATAAATCTAAATATTATTTTTTTCTAATTATCTCTTTACCGAAATATTATGTTTCTTTATTACCATTTATATGATAATCAATTATTCTTGTCACCATAACTAGACTCTTATTACAGACAATCAATCAGCCAATCTACTTTATATACAGGACATAATTAGCCATATTTATTACTTAGCCTTATTACCATATATAAATCTAAATATTATCTTGTATCATTTTCTTTTTAACAAAATATTATATTTCTCAATTATTCTTGCTACCACAATTACATGCTCAAAATAAGGAACCTCACCAATGTGTAAATACACATGATACTATATTCCGACGACACTCTATTTGGTGAACTTCTTGGAAAATCTTACCCATTTTCTCTAGTAATTATATTATATACCACTCAGCACCTTCTCAGAGTTCTGCAACTCATCAACTCGACACCTTCCTCAAGCTCGACAACTCATCAATTTAACATCTTCCCAGAGTTCACCAACTCATGAAAGCTTGGCAAGTCATCAACTTAACACCTTTCTAGAGCTCAACAACTCATCAACTCAACACCTTTCTAGAGCTCGGCAATTTACCAACTCAACACTCTTTGTCTAACAACACATTCATTGCCAACTTAGAGCTTTTTGTCTGACAAGACGCTCATCTCCAAGTCGACACTCTTGTGTGACGAGATACTCATCGCCAACTTTTGTCTAATGAGATACTCATCACCAACTTAGCACTCTTGTTTGACAAGACACTCATCACCAACTTGATGCTCTTGTTTAACGAGACATTCATTGCCAACTTGGCGCTCTTGTCTGACGAGATACTCATCGCCAACTGGACACTCTTGTCTGATGAGACACTCATCGCCAACTTGACACTCATGTCTGACGAGATACTCATCGTCAACTCGACACTCTTTGTTTGACGAAACACTCTTTGCTTATCTCAACACTTACCGCCCACGCGAGACATTCTTAACACACAATGTTAACATACTCGTTGCACACCCAAGATAACAATCAAGATGAAACACGCACACACTATTATAGCTTCTTCGGTCTTCCCTTGACTGGTCGACCTCGACGCTAATGGGACATATATATCTCCCGCCCCAAACTCATGTCAGGACCGCAACTTTAAACGCACCTTGACACACATCTTGACACCCAACGCCCACCTTGACATCATGACCATCTCGACACAAACCCAAACCCATCTTCTTAAAAAAGATAACTAGGGGCGAAACCCCTAAAAAAAAGTATAAAAGATAGTTAAGTCTCACCTCCAGTAACATTATTCAATACATTCACTCTCTCACTGTATCCCACACTTATTTGAGCGTCAGAGTCCTTTTTACATGTATTCACTTATCATCCCCAAAGCTTTCAGTACCCAAGGCTTAAGAGACTACGAGTTCTACTAAACTCTGATAAGAACAATACTTATTAATATATTAATATATAAATAAATAGATAAAAAATGTTTTATTAGAATGATGATTTTCAAATAACTTCACGCAAGAGGAAAATATTTACAACTTATCATGTGTGCAAGGGGAGGGAATAAAAAAATTTTATACTACAAAAGTGTCCATAAAATTTAACTTTATATGTGCAAGATTTCTTCCATCTTCTAGTCTCTTTTACCAATCACAATTCAAGATATAGATATCTCTCAAAGATTCTTTTAAGTGAGTTTTTTTTTTTAAAGCCCTTTAAAATAAAATATAAACTTAATATGAGTAATATAAAACCTTGTTGTAATATGATAAAGTATTTAAAATTTTTAATTTTTTTATTATTTTGAAGAACTAATTAAATACAAATATTTTATAATAAAAATATTTAATTTTAAAAATAAATATATTTTAAAAATAAATATATTTTAAATATATGCCAAAATAGAATTATCCAATGCAAATGCACGAAAGTTTCTTTTATTTTATATGTTAGCTATTGTTTATAATTTTTTAATCATATTGCATTTTGTTAGTTATCTACGATTTTTAAATTATGAATTTTAATGTTTTATTTAAATTTTATCTATGACTAATACCTTTTTATGATATTGTATTTTCTAATATTTAAATTTAATTTTATTTAAAGCTTAGAGCAAATTATAAAAAGATCTCTAAAATTTAATATAATTATATATATTTTTAAATGTTATTGTAATATTTTTAAATTTAAAAGTAGGTCAATAAAAATAAAATTATATACAATTTTGTTGAAAGAATGATTTTGAAATTTGTTAGAAATTTTATGTTCACTGTTATGCTATCAATTTATAAATAATTTTTGATTAAACTTATATTAACAAACATAAGGTAATGAAATGACTGGATTGTACTAGTACCCTAATAAATGAAGGTTGGCTTAGTGTTCGACTGCGGTATTGGAAGGGACATATCCGTCCATTATGCATCTGTTATTTGGTGAATCATCAACCTATTACGTGAACGTGTTCAAGAGAGCAGGGACATTCCGGTAACTTCGTGCTCCAATGGAAGCAGCTAGGTTCGGCTCTATTATAAGCCACGTCTTTATATAAAAGCGTAGGTTCTCTTCTCACATCATCTCGAATGAATCCTTTCCGTGGTTCGCGACTCGGGTAAGAGCCTTAGGGTTCTTCTTCTCCTCTGCGCACTCCTTGCAAATCTCGCGTAACGCTTGTGTTTCTTCCGCACTTACTTCGTAGAATCGGAGCGTAGCACTGATCTATCGAAAACTCTACTACTCTGAGGTTTTTCCGGGAATCTAGCTAGGGTTTAACTTTTGCTACTTAATCTGATGCTCTTTGCTATGTCCATGCTGTTAGTTCTGTCTTCCCTGGATTATGTTAAACGCTTGCTTTTGTTCGCTAATTGGTTTGGTTGCGTGCATATAACGTTCTCTCATCGATCTGGATTACCCTTCCGAGGTTCTAGTGGACTTTGTTGCGGTTTATCTTTCTCGATTTCATCATTAACAGTTGGTGATTGATGAGATATGCTTGGATTAGATTTGATGTCCGAGATTGATATGAACTGAACTGGTTATTGTTTTTCAAAGTCCTTTTTTGCAACGACTCTCTTGGTTTGACCCGAACACTGTTTGTGTACTTATAATGGAAGAAAATTAAGCTGTACAATAGTGTAGTGATGATGCCGCTGTGCAATTCCTAACTTGCTACCGCATTTTGTGTGTGTGGATGGATACCAGTAACTTCATGTTACCATTGTTCAATAGGGGCCTCATTTCCTGTCTTTAAAATATGAGTCGAATTGATCTAGATTTTTGGAAACTTTATGTTGATAAGCTAGAAAATGTAGTTCTGTGATCTGGGCAAATAATTAGAATTAGTGTTCGTTCTCTGTTGATGCATTGTCTCTTCAAATGGATGAATTATTGTCCTTTTGTTTATTAATGCTATGTTACTTCAGGTCTCTGGTTATACTGTTCTAAATTTGTATAAATCAAGGCAAAGACGATGACAAAGAAGAAGAATCCCCTGACTTTTATGGACGTGTCCATCGATGGTGATCCTATTGAAAGGATGGTTTTTGAGGTATTTTTTTTGTTCTTGTCCTTATGTTTATTGTTTTTGCTGCAACTGTTGCAATGTTCCACCTATAATGTGTATTTCCCCTCGCAGCTTTTCTATGATGTTGCTCCAAAGACTGCAGAAAACTTTCGTGCATTATGTACAGGTATTGTGAATTATGAGCTTGATTTTCATGGGATATTTCATTGTTTTTAACTTTTGTGCATTGGACTTATATATCTCCTTTCATAACTAGCATTTTCTACCATCACAGTTACTTAATAATCAAACAATTACGTAGACATATATATATTGCTTGCATGTGCTTTGGGTTGCGAGTGGATAATTTGCTAAATAATGTTTATCACATCAATGAACCACTGATTTCTCCCTTGTTATATTTGTATCAACTTCTCATTATTCAGGAGAAAAAGGTATCAGTCCAAATACTGGAAAATCACTGCACTACAAGGGTTCTTTCTTCCATCGAATTATGAAAGGTTCCATTGTGCAGGTATGCTGTTCTATTTATACTTGTCGATAGGCTGCTATATGGTAGTTCTACTTTTGTGTAAAAAGTCTCGTGGTTGAACATGGCTTAGTAGTGGTCCCCGTTACCCTTGTTTATGCTGTAGGACACACTGGGCTGATGATCACGACTACTTTTCTTGTGATATAGTTTTTAAGGTTGTACTTACCGGTTACCAAATTGTTCATCTGCTTAATTGTAATAAGCTTCATGAAGCCCAGGCCCATTTTCTATGCATTATTGTTGGGTGATTGTGTGTATTAATGACTTTTTTTCTTTTACAGGGTGGAGATTTTATCAATCGAAATGGTATGTATTTTATTGATACGCTGCATCTCATTGAGTTACCTTACCTATCCAGTTTTTGAAGGTTGCAATTTGATACTATATATGTAGTCACTTTCTTTATGTTTTTATTATTTGATCATTCAGTTGTCCGGGTTGCCAGCCTTGTTCCATTTGCATATTTCCCGTGACAATGGTAATTTCTTTTCTAAGTCAATTAGGAACATGATTAACAAGTTCCCTTACATCAACACAGTTTGGATGTTTTTTAAGTGGGGTGTTAAAGCTATTAAAGCTATTTGATTTGTTAATTTTGATATGTCAATGTTAATAAAATAAGCTTGTGAATATGTTAATTTTTAATTCACATTAGTCATTGCCTCATTGGGTGCCTGCATTCCTTAATTTTCTTTTGGTGTTGAATGTATTGTAGCTGATAAAATAATACACTTCTGATCTCCTTTGGTGTTTCTTAGTTCCAAATTATAACTGTGATTAATAATTAGTAGTTTAGTCCAGGTTCATGTGCATTTATTTCATAAATTTCCTTGATGTGTTCATGTCTCTCTGGTATCATTTTTTATTTTCATGTAATGATTGTCTGGTATATTTCTGTGTTTTGCAGGAACTGCTGGAGAAAGTATATATGGTTTGAAGTTCCCAGGTGAGAATTCAAAGTCGCTCTCTAAAGATCATATACTGCATTGTAAATTGTTTATACTATAGTGGGCTTGTTTTGTTTCATACTTAATGTAGTATATATATCTGATTTGTTTTAGATGAGTCACCTAAGCTAAAGCATGATGCTACTGGTCTTCTATCAATGGCAATTGCAGACCGTGACACACTTGGTTCTCATTTTATTATCACTCTGAAAGCAGATAATCATCTTGATAGGTTTGTTGTGTATTTGGTTAATTGTTGGCGGCATTTTATTTCCTACATGGATGTTCTATTTTGGTTGGGGTTGGTGAGGTAAAATGCCTGACTGTTATGTGACCATTTTGCAGGAAGCATGTAGTCTTTGGGAAGCTTGTGCAAGGGCATAATGTATTGAAGAAAATTGAAGAAGTGGGTGATGAAGAAGGGCATCCAACTGTAACTGTTAAAATAATTAATTGTGGTGAATATAGTGAGGGTGAGAATCCATTTGGAGAATACACAGACTTTATTCTTAATATGTATTATGATGATAAAATCCCAAATAATTTCACTAACAATTCTGTCTCCAAGTCTGTAAATGCCAGACCATAGTGTGCTTATTTTCCCCCCATATATTGGATGTGCATTGTTCTGGTCCAGTATTTCATTTTTAAATATATTTGATCTCTTAATTTGAAACTTTATACTTACAGATGGAAAGAAGATAAATAAATCAAAAATGGGAAAGCATAAAAAATCTTCAAAAGACAGAAGGAAAAGGAGAAGATATTACACATCTGAATCGGGAAGCTCTTCAGATTCTGACACAGAATCTTCAGAAACTGATAGTGATTCTGACTCAGATATGTCCTCATCATCTGACATAAGTTCCTCTAGTGATGACAGGCGAAAGAAAAGAAAGAGATCTAAGAAAGATAAATATAGACGAGGAAAAAGAAGAGATAAACGCCGCGACAAGAGGCGAAAGAGAAGGGACAAGAGATCAAAGCATAAATCGAGAAGGTATTGAACACTTAATACTAAATATTAACTTAACAATTTCAGGATTCAGTCATCTATCCTTGTTGCTTTTCATTTTGTCATGATGAACTTACAATAGCCATTAGGTCCAAGCCTCTAAGGTTGGGTTGTGTTCATTGTGTAATATTGTTTTATGCAACACTATGCAAGAGGTAGCCCATTTTTCATGCATTAGTTAAGCAGTTACAATATGTATTTAGCTGTTCTTGACATAATTTTGTGCGCTTTAAGCATCAGGTGTAGATTTTTTCACTTGGTTTCTTTCTTGCTTTCGTGTAGTTTGAGATCTCTGAATTTGATCTCTGATTTTAATGATATTATCACCATGACACTATCTGTTGACTCAATTGGATAATTAGTGTAAGGAGCGTCTCCATTTGTGGTATTCGTTAGAAAATTAAGATGTTATCATTATGAACTTGTACTTTCAGACATGTAACCAGCCATGCTTAATATGCTTACTTTTTCACTGTTGTCACTGAATCTGTTGCATGCGTTAGGGGATCGGACAGCGATTCAGATAGTGAGAGTAACAGTGACAGTAGCTCTGAAGGTGAAAGTAATGACACCCAACAGAAAGGTTTGAAGCAGAAAGATCATTTACAGAAAAATGGTAATTTTTAATATTTAATTGTTTCATACTTTTGTACGACTCTGACCTTTTGTTGTCTTAAATGATTTAATTTTTTAATGAAACATCTTTTTGTTCTATGCTTTGTTTGGTAATGTGTATAACGCTTTTTTTGAAACTTCTTCCTTCCATACTTTGTAGCAGCTGAAATAAAGTCTCCCTTGGTTGTGGAGAAAGATTTACCTTCTGCACATCGTAAAAAGGAAGAAGTGGGTATGCTAGAGAGCGAGGAAAAATTCTCAAAGGAAAATGGAGAGAGACGTAGCAATGGCATTGGAGGAGCTGACTTTGGATCCGACAGAAGTGAAGAGAGACAACCTGATGTTATGGATAATCATTCGGGCAAAACTAGGTCTACTTTCCTCTTTAGTCACACCTCAGTTATTTCTTATGCTTAGCATTTCTTCCAGATCTGGTATTTTATTGAAAGTTGATGAGCAGGAGCCGAGGCGTGAGTCCTAAGCGATCCATGAGTAAGAGTATGAGTATTAGTCCCAGGAGAAGTACGAGCAAGAGCCCAAGTGTTTCTCCAAATAGAAGATTGAGCAAAAGTCCAAGTGCTAGAAGAAACCCTCCTCCATCCCGGAGGAGTTTGAGCAGAAGTCCTGCTAGAAGCATCAGCAGGAGTCGGAGCAGAAGCATCAGTGGAAGTCCAGTGAGAGGTAGGAATGGGAGAAGTGTCAGTAGAAGCCCTGTGAGAGGCAGGAATGGGAGAAGTGTTAGTAGAAGCCCAGTGAGAGGCAGGAATGGGAGAAGTGTCAGTAGAAGCCCAGTTAGAGGCAGGAATGGGAGAAGTGCAAGTACAAGCCCTGTGAGAACTCGTTCTCTTAGAAGTATCAGCAAGAGCCCTGTAAGATCCCGTTCTCGAAGCCACCGGAGCAGGAGTTCTCCTAGAGCGCCATCAACAAAAACAATCAGCAGAAGCCCGGTACGAGTGTTGAGAAAGAGTGTAAGTCGCAGTCCAGTTAGATCACCGGTACGAAGTTTAAGCAGAAGCTCTGGCAGGGTTCCTTCCAAGAGAAGCATCAGCCGAAGCCCAGTTAGGGCACCAAGTAGAAGCAATCGCCGCAGTTATTCTAGGAGTCCTACTCCTGTTCGTAGGACGAGGACACCTCGAGGGAGGAGTGTTTCAAGGAGTGTTTCACCTGATGCTTCTCCAAAGCGTATCAGAAGGGGAAGAGGTTTCAGTGAACGATACTCTTATGCAAGAAGGTATAGAACCCCTTCCAGATCTCCTGTTAGGTCATACCGCTACAATGGAAGAAGTGACCGAGACAGGTAATTTTCTTTGTAGTTTCTAGTAATTCATTACACTAAGATGATGTTGAGACTCAATAGTTGAATGTCAGAATAAGCATTTTAACATTTTTGTTCAGATATTCTAATTACAGAAGGTATTCCCCTAGGCGTTTCAGGAGCCCACCACCACGTGGAAGAACTCCCCCAAGGTTTTTCTTTTTTTGTCTTTCTCCTTGTAATATTTGCTTTTTGTTATTTATAATGAAAATTTCCATTGTTAAAAGTTTGAGTGGCCGTTGTAGTTTTTTGTCATTGTTTAATAATGGTAGCACTAGACAATGATTATATGAAAAAACCATATGTACGTAGATACAGAAGCAGGAGGAGCAGGACACCGTCGGTTTCACGGAGCCCACGATATCGAGGTCGACGATATAGCCGAAGTAGGAGCCCGGTTCGCAGTAGAAGCCCAGTTCGCAGCCGTTCACCAGTAGAAGCATATCGATCCCGGGCCTCTCCTCGTGTGGAGAAGCGGAGCAGGAGTCTATCGTCCCGGTCGAGGTCTTCTGCGGAATCTGGATCTCCACGAAGAGTAAGCAGGTCCAGGTCCAGGTCCAGGTCATCATCCAAAAGTCCAGATGGAAAGAAAGGCCTAGTCTCATATGGAGATGGTTCTCCATACTCAGGGGAAAGGTAAAATATGTGGCGAGGGTTACTGTAACTTTTAATGAGCTGCAGGCTTCAATTTTTGGACTTCACCGCCTGCATTTCATTGCTTGATGGAATTCGTCCATAGACAGCAATGACATGTTGAAAGATTGTAGTCCCTACTCCCTAGAATAATTTAGATGGTACTTGTGACATTAGGAAGCAGCCTTAGTCGTGCAAGTTGCGCTATTTGTTGGATATCATATCGGAGACTGGATGGATGGGCATGGTATGGTTAGGACAAGCATTTGATTTGAGTAATTTATTAAAGCAGGTCTTCTTCACTAAACCATTTTTATACCTCTCCACCAACATTCAAAAGAACTAGGATCTGTTCGTTTCTTTTCAATTACTCCTTTTTTAATTCAAAACTAAAATTACAATAATTTAGTTATCTTTTCTAATATAAACTTACTAAGTTATTTAGTACTATTTTTAACTTTAAAAATATAAATTCGTAATCTCTTTAATATGTTTAGTAATATTTTCTATTATAAAGACGATGTTATTTCTAATATTTAGTAATAAGAATTTAGATAATAGTATTACATCTTTCTGGTATTTATATTTTTTAACTTTATTTCAACATTAACTAAAGTATATTATTTTTTCAGTTTAAATAAGAGAAACAAACAAAAAATGAAGAATAATAGTTGTATCAATTAAAATTTTCGTAAATAAAATAAGTAACAAAAACAATCTTAAAAATTAAAATAGGGTTCAGGAACGAAGATAAATTAGCATTTTAATTCTTTTCTTTTTTGTTTATGAATGGACCCAGCGTGGTTTATTTCCAAATTTTTATTAATGTTGATAAATTATTTTCTTAAACAATTAAATGTACAATATTGGTGGTTTCGATAGTGAGAATCTGTAAAATAAAAAATCGTTTGCACTTTTTTTTTAAGATCTCCCACCATCCCCAATTTATTGATTATATTTTTTTTTTAGATTATAGATCGTTTTGAGATTAGGTGTTTCAACTTAAATTTAGGAAAAAGAATTTATTTAAAAAAAATCTATTTTTGAAATGCTTTACGATTATTAATAGTTTTTTTTGTTAGTTTCACACTCTTTTAAGGAGCGTTTAAACAAAATTAACTATTTTAATTTATTTTTTAATAAATTTAAATAAAAATTGATTTTGATTATAATGAATTATACTTATAATGAACAACATAATAAGGAAAAATTATATTATTTCAACATTATTAAGAATAATTATAGAGAATTTATTGTTGGTTTGATTGGGTTTGATTTGAGGAAAATCGATAAAAAAATAAAATAAAATAAATTTTTTCATTAAATCGTAAAAAAAAAACAATTTTATACATGAAAATAACTAAATTCATTAGTTTACTAAATTTATAATTTTAAAACAAATTAAATTAGTCAAATTAAACTATTAAAACAACATAATACAATACAAACAATAAGTCATATAAATTTAAAGTATAAAATAAATTTACTAAATTAAACTATAAAATATAAAATAGTTACTCACTATAGGTTACTAAATTTATTAACTTACAAATATAAAATAAATATATATACTTTTGAGTTAGTTTGAGTTGGTTGAAAGTTTTGAAATTTAAAAATTATAAATCAAATCAGACATTATCGATTTTGATCAATTTGAGTTAAATTTAAATCGGATCAAATGAAAAATGAAATCAAGATTCAGTTTGATTTACCAAATTATCGGATTGAGCCCATGAATACTCCTAACCCTTATCCAAGTTTGAACTTGAAAAGAAATCCTTCTCTATAGAGAACAAAAATACAAGTTTTTCTCTGTGATTCACATAAAAATGTTGAATGTGGTCTGAAAAGGAAACAAATCCAATTTACCCTCTCTGCAATCGCCACTTCCTCTCTTTCCACCCTTCCTCAACGTGTCTTCGTCTTCATTCATTAAACCTCAGGACATGGCGGAAGCAATGGGGCTCATGACATGGATGCACCATCATTTCATAATTTAAATTAACATTTCTTATTATTTGTGTTGACATATACTTATATGAAAAAATACTTATATGTTCTTCAGTTAATTTTTTTATAAAAAAAATTGAAATTTTTTAATCTCTAGCAAGAGCCCACCAGAGAGTTAAAATAAGTAAAATGAGATAATAGTAGAACGACCAATTGTAGTTGGGATAGTGACTAAGAAAAAAGGAAGTAGCTGAAACAAGAAGAAGAACAATTAGAAGAAAGAAAGAAAAAATGAGTAGATTTAAGGAGAAACATGGTAGAGAAAATGAGGTAGAGAGAGAGAGGAAAGGGTAGAGAAAATGAGGTACGGAGATAGAAGGCAAAAAAAATGAAGTACGGAGAGAAAGAATTAGGGGTAAAATAGAAATTTAATTTTTTTTTGTAATAGTAGGTGTGAATTTGAGAGTGTTAATTCAAAATCCCAATCGTGATTAGCATGGGCTTACTTAGGGCTTGATTGATTTGATTTTGTTTTTTAGTTTTTGAAAACAGTTTTCAAAAATAGTTTTCAAAAACTGTTTTCGGGAAGAAAAGTAAAAAAAAAAAGTTGTTTGACAAGTGATATTTGAAAACTGTTTTGAAAATGTAAAAATGGAAAAACTTGTAAATGTTTATTAGAATTTCATTAATGAAAAGCAAAAAACAACCTATTCTGATTGTATTTTTTAGTTTTCAAAACAAAAACTGAGAATTGAAAAGCAAAACTACTTTTAGCTATTCTAGTTTTTAGTTTTTAAAAACTAAAAAACAAGAACTGTTTTCGAAAACTATTTTCGAAAACTGTTTTCAGAAAATACTACCCAAACAAATTTTTTAGTTTTTAAAAACTAAAATACTAAAAACAGTTTTATAAAACGGTTGCCAAACAAGCACTTAGAATAGTAGTTTCTCTATTGGCACCTATACAATTGCTAATGTCACATATTAATAATATAAATTATTTAAAATATTCCTTTATTTTTAAAAACTTCAAAATATCTATTTTTACTATTTTTTCTCTTCATCGTGTCTGTGCACTTTCTTGTTTGAGTATTTTGAGCATTTTTTGTGTTTCTTGAGAGCGTAAAAGTTTTCTTGTTCTTTTCTTGTAATTTTTTTGTTTTTCTAGTACATTTTTTTGCTGCTTAACTTTCTTTTTTAAATTTTTTATTGTTATTATAATTTTGTACATTCTGAATGACTTTATTTGCACTTAGAATTTGTTTTTACTGTTTTGGGTAATTTATTTTGCAATATTTTGGACTTTTAACCTTATGGATGGAATGATTCAAAAGTTTACAAAGTTCCAAATTGTATGAGTTGAAATATGTTGAATTTTAACATTTTTGGCATCCAATCCAGAATTTTGTAAACATGAACTCTGAATCAACGAATCTGTAACTTTAACTGGAATATCTCTGAACTAGTTGATTCATAGTAGAAAAAAAAAGTAACCTCCGATTAGTTGGTTTGTAATATATAACTTCCTCATTTCAAATTATTTTGTCCCAAAACGCCTTCTATTCCACATCCCCTTATTTAAAATATAATAATTATTAAATACCTTTTTTTAGGTTTAACTTGGAACGAAATTTTTAAACAATTTTTTCAAAGAACTAATATGGAGGTGGGTGAAAAAGTATATATGCATGGAAAGAAAAAAGTGACAATGTTACTAATGCATTCATCACTGCGAACGTATAATTTAAATCAACATGTTTGTAAATGTTATTCTAAGTTTCAAAGTTATAATCTGATTTTTTTTTATTGGAAGTATTTTTGATTCAGGATGATTTGTTATAGTAGGTTCGAAAACTGACATTTAAGCATGACTTTGTCATTGTCATATCGAGGTTAAGTATATTTAAAGAGAAAACATGGAGTGAGACTTTTTGCAATTTTGAAATGTGAAAGTAGTAAGTATAAATCATACAAGGAGAAGGAAAAGTTTGTTTGTAAAACAATTAATATTACAATGTCCCTTTATATTAAGAGGAAGACCCCTCAACAATGATGATGGGTGGATACTAAAATTTAAATGCGTGGGGTTTCACAATCATGATTTGGTCAAAACATAAATTGGTTAGCAAGGATATATATATATATATATATATATATATATATATATATATATATATATGATGTATTAAAATCACAAGTGTATGATGTTATCAAGTAATAATTAAAATCGTTCTTTCATATGGATTGTGCGTTTGGAAAAGAAATAACTGTTTTTATTATTTTAATTAATTTTGGAAGTAATTAGAATTAATTTAAAAATATAAAAGTTCTATAATAAAGAAAAGATAAAAATTTCAGAATAAAATAAGGATATCAAAATCAAATGAGATAAAATATAAGATACGAAAATGGTGACTAATATAAAAGATAGATTTTTGACATTGTGAGATATTTGTTAATATTTGATAAACTAAAAGGAAAGTTAATTTAAGGTTTCTAAATTCAAATCTAAACAGGATTGGGGAGTATTACACTATAACTGGTTATTGATTCATTCTTAATTACTTTTATGTTCTGATTGGTTCTGGGAATTAACCTAAGATAACTTTCACCATTTTTCAAGGTACAAAAGTTATCTAATTGAATTAACTCCTATTTTCGTGGTAACTATATTTAATTAAACCCATTAAATATTTTGTAATTCATTCAATCCTCGAAGGGTTAAACCTACTTTCATGATTTAATTCCTAAGTTTCTTCCCTTTTAATCCTTTCCTAATTATCTATTATTACAAAAATGATGATCAAGCATATTGCATGGATAAAAGTAATAGAGAAGAAATCATGAGAAACCCAATAAAAACATAAAAATGCTTAATTAATTATCAATAGAGTCAAAAGTTAAACTTCAATCCTAGAAGGTCTACTTGCACATATCCATGAGTATAAAAAAGAATAAAATAAAGAACATCAAACCTAGAAATAAAGAGTGAAAAGAGAAAGAAAGAGCTCTAAGTCTTGCTCTTTATACCATCTTGATCAAAAGTTCATAACCCTAGTTTTAAATAGAAAGTTTCTATTTAAACTAAAAGGTTTCCCAATGTCTCAGCTAAAAAAGAAAATAAAATAGAACAACTTAAATTGACTACATAACATAGTGTGTATGTTGCATGAGAGTACAATCTTCTAAATTTCGTTAATTAACTTATTTTTTTCTTTTGAATTGTCTCCAAAGCTCGAAACTTCACTCAATGCTCCAAATCAGTCCAAGAGCCCTTCAAATTCTAGTAAATCATGTTCTAAAACACCAAAAACACTAAAAGCATAATAAATTCCAAAATATAATTAAAAAACACCTAAAATGAAAATATTAAACTTAAATGACATAAAAATAAATAAAATCCTAATTAAAATAAAACCTAAAAATAGATAAAAATGCAACATATCAAACAACTTTTGTGACACTCCAAATAAATATAACATAAGTAAAAAAAAAGTCCATTAATTGAGAAAAAGTTTACAAAAGTCCTCCCAATAAAACATAATCTCTAATCAAAATTAAAGTTAACAAATTCTAAATTGAAGAAATAACAAGTCCAACTTAAAAGAAAGAAGTAAACTACAGACACGATTAAAATAAGGAAATAGTTCAACATCCTAATATAGTCATGAAATCCCAATGACACCTCCATCATAGCACGAAATCCCACAGTAATCTCAAGCATTACTAGGCTCTACCTCTTCAGCATCTTTCTAAC
This sequence comes from Psophocarpus tetragonolobus, assembly GCA_037954015.1. Taxonomy (NCBI): domain Eukaryota; kingdom Viridiplantae; phylum Streptophyta; class Magnoliopsida; order Fabales; family Fabaceae; genus Psophocarpus; species Psophocarpus tetragonolobus. Next base: position 18,469,765 of record CM075688.1, on the reverse strand, counting down.
CTATGGGGATTCAGCTCAAAGCAACACACACAAATAGGGAGTGAGATATTTACTCATACATATTTAAGCAACATAAATAAGAAATACATTCATCACAGTATATCACATGAAACCGCTCAAACCATATTAAACTCAAGTTATACCAATGATGTTCATGCAATGCAACTCATGTATGCTCTCTTTCAGGTACACGCCCAGAGCGGTCTTTTTCTATGCCAATAACACGTAGGTACAACCGTGCAATGCAACACAACCTAAGAAAATTTGCTATAGAGCGCAACACAATGGGTGATCCTTACAAGCTTTTTAGATTTCCATATTCATGCATCATGTCATGTAACAACACAACTCACAATATCAATAATTAATTATATAATCACAAACCTCCCCCAACCGCAGCTGGGATGGCACCTCGTGAGGCACATCCTGACCATCATCATCAACACAACATGCATCTAATTATCATTCACATAACTCTCATATAATAGGGTAAATCTCAAATTCATGCACCCCTTCACTTATGATCATTCATTCAGTCACCACAAACTCAATTTACAAGATGTATCACAATATTTCTTACCACCATAATTAAAATTATCACAATTCACAAACTATTCCTTCTTATATTACACCTCAATAACTTATAAACATTCAAACATCCACAACACTCTGAATTATAAGATACATCACACATTTAAACCTATGGCTATACAAAAAGGACTTAAGCATGCTAGACGAAGTTTAGACTTCACAAATGATCAAGCAATTCAGAGTTCACACTAATAAGCAACAACTTAGACTTAACTCTTGGCACAAATAAGCTCTTCAGCACAAATTATCTAAAACAGATATTCTCATGCACAAAATATAATTTATAATATTGAATATATTAATTTTTTCACACATCCACATAGAACTATTACATTCATAGCTCACTACAACATTTCAAAGTTTTGAAGATTTCCTCACTCATTTTCTAATAAGTCTCTATGACCTTTGTCGAGTATACATGTGATATCTAGAGATTTATTAATCTTATGATATTGTTTCTTATCTAATTTGAAAGATAGAACATTTTTCTAAAACTTTTATGTTTGCCTCAAGGCTAAAACAAACATATGCTATTTTGAAAAATTAGAGGAAACATGAATCTATCACTTAATTCTGATAGTTTGACCTTCAGTCACTAATTTGATCATAACTTGATATTTAGGTATCTTTTTTGGGTAAAAGCAACATCATTAGTTACATAACATATAGGGTTACAACTTTCATGAAGATCACTTTCTCAAAATATATCGTTTTCCTATCTCTTTTCTTGTCCGAAAATTGTGAACGCTGATTGTAATATGCTTAATTCTAACAGTTCAACTTTTAGTTACTAATTTTATCCTAAACTTGAGTTATATACATCTTTTTTTATTGATTCTAACTATATTGCAAAGAAAAATCTATAGATAAAACTTTTATGAAGAACACGAAGCCTAATAACGCCATCTAGGTTACCTCGCAGGGCTCACAACACACAAATTCTGTTTCGCACACTGGATGGAAGACTCAACTTCCAACTCACATAACTCAGTCTATTCTCAATGTATTTACATGATTCTTGAGTCTAAACTGTAGCCCCAAATGTATAGTTTCTAAAACAATAAACTTAACTTGATTTGGTTAATCACACAGAAAAATATGATAGAAACTATAAGGTATGTTCATACGAAATTTTCAGATAGCAAAAGTTTATCTCACGTAACGTTCCTAGAATATAGTTCTAGCTACACACCTTAGACATTCGACTTCTATGTCTCTAATACTTAGTTATCATCACGCCTTATAATTGCAGTGATAATCATCATTTTGCCATCAATCATTTCAGATAACCGACCTTAGACACTGGAACTACAACTATTAGACATTGAAACTTGAAACTCTATAATTATATTTATACTCATCAATTTTATTTATCAATATCATCAATGGAAGGAAATTATTTCCATACAAAAAAGTTCAAATAAATTCTAATCATTTTTATGCAGAGCACTTCAAATGAAGCCTAATCCTTTTTATACACCAATCATTTTTATACTAATAGAATAACACCTAACCTTTCTTATACATAACACTTCAAATAACTCCCAAGTTCAAATTATATCGAATCATTTTCATATAGAGTAGTTCAAATAATATAGGAATCCCCAATAATCACATTAATCAATCAATCATATCATCAGAGTTATTCATCATTAATAATTCATAAAATTCATTCGTAGAAACCAAGGAATAAGTCAATTGTAGAAAACTTAATTCTTACGGAGGTTTAGGGTTCACCTCCACTACCCTATTTCTTATATATGCCTATATATAAGTTAATTTCACTCCCCTTTACCTCGAAGAAATGATCCTGATTGTGAATGGTGTAGCCTCAACTCCCCAAAGCTGCTCCTCAAACTCCCTTGGCAAGGTTTACTCTGCAGTTTTCTCTCCCTCCTCCAGAGTCAGAAAATGTGAACCCCCTACAACATTCAAAGACCCCTAATTTTAACCCCACTTAACCCTTTATTGGGCTTCTAATCAACAATAACTTAACCTCTCTTACTATTTACTCCCACAACTATTTTATTCATTTATTTATAAAATCAATTGCAATTTATTCTAATAAATAAAAATATTAAATTATTTAAGCTTATTAATACAAAATACCTTTTTATTAATATTTTAGTTTTTTTAAAAAAAAGGATGTTTCAACATCATTGTCACCTCTAATGACTTTTGTCTCATTACCACCACCATGTTTACTTGCCACCCATAACTTGACACATTTATGTGAGGAGTTACTTCAAATGTTAACTTGTGCATTGCTCTTCTTGACTCTGAAAACTTCTATTTGTTTTACTTCATTGACAACATCATTGTCACCTGTAATGATTAAGTATATATTTATTTAATTTTTTAATATAAACAAATTCAATCTATTTAACTAGTGATTATTTAATTCGACATTAAACAAATTGTCTATACTAGTTTGATGATAATTTTGATTTTTAAAACTATCTTTACTATTTATATCCACATTTATTTTATAAAATTAATTCTTAATATAATTATTCTAATAATTACAATATTAATTAGCCTACTAATATAAATTACACCTTTTATTAATGTTCTATTTTCTAAAAAAAATGGGATGTTACAACTTCAAATTTAGAATTTGCTTGTCCTCAAACAATAACTATGACTCAAAATAAGATAGACATCACCAAAATAGGATACCATAGAATGATAAGAAAATGCAATAAAAAATAATCATGTGGAAAAAAATCTCAATCAAGTCCAATTAGAGGAAGTTCTCCCAAAAATATGCTCAACGTGATAGATTCACTCAATTCACAATTCTCAAGTGTTTATGTAAAAACAACTCCTCTCATTTTTCTCAAAGAAAACATCTTCCATAAGCTTGGTGAGAAATCTTATCTCCACTTTCAAGCACTTTCAACCAAGATAAATCAAAAGGTTTATAATATGACCAAGGTGAAATTGTAGATGGAGAACAAGAAAGAAAAGGAAAATACATAATTGGCTACAAATCAATCTTAGTACCCATTAGAAAATACATAATGCAACAATAAAGAAAATAACATGCTTAAATTCTTTTACATCTGCTACTACATTTCAATACATATGTTCTCATAAATACCCTTCAACCAGGATAATAAACATACATGTCCACCTTTTACCAGACTTGTCTTATCATATGCTTCCTCTAGTGTAACACCAAGTAGCTCCACTAGCATAGGAATTTTCATGTCAGCAATCATTTAGTCATAAATATAAAACATACCCAAGATAACAATATGCAGTAGTGATGACATATCATCTAATGTGATTTTCATTTATCTAATAGGCATATGGAAGGTTTGATGTATTCCTCCTTTGAATGCTTCTCCAAGATTAACTCCTTGAGGTCCAAGAGGTGAAGTGGTTTAGTGATAAGATAGGAGATGGAATAATGGAGGTGCCACTCAAGTTGAGATACGCCAAGGAAGGTTGCTTGCCACAAGGAAAGGAACCATTGATAAAAGCTCTAGGAATTCTCTCAAATTTAAGAGAAGAAGGGACACTCAAATAATGAAAAATGCTTTTACTTTTCATAAAATTCAAGTGTAACCCTAAAAGAGGAATGAAGAGCCTTATTTATAGGGTGAGGGAATGGTGAAGGTGTGTGAAAAGGAGGGAAACCGAAATTCAAATTAATTAGCACATGACCCTAAAATTATGGATCTATGATCTAACTAACACGCCATGTAGGATCATTTAAATTTCGATGCCTAAGGGGGAACAAGGGGCCCTACCTTGTCTCCTCCATGCTTCATGTGCTCACTAATTGGGTCTAATTAGAAAAAAAAGGGTGTAGTCATCAAAACTACCCAACAAACCCCCTATAAGGCCCAATTAGCCAATACACTCCATATAATGAGCTAGACACACCCCTAAACAAAAAAGGACAAAAACAAGGGCCAAATACACGACCAAGACAAAGGGAAAAGGCTACTCACTTAGAGAAAAATTACAAAGCCAACAACTACAATAACGAGGATTAATGGTGCTTGAACTCTATGCTCAATAGAAGGTGAGGTTGTCCTCCTTCATCTCTAGCCAAGTCCTCCACTATCCTCCTAGCCATGACCCTAGTGATAGGTCTTTTGCTAGGGAGGAATGCATCAAGGTTGATGTCTCCCTGTGCCATTTTTCAACAAACACACAAATTAGTCCTTTGTTAGTGGTGTCAACATTACATGTGGTTAACGGAAGTAAGCGCAATCCATTACCATATCCTTGATTTCATCATGTAGTGGACCAAACATGGCCAACTTGCATACGTGTGATACCCAATTTAATATTCCTTAGTCATACAATAAGTAAAATGATTAAAAAAATTATTTACCACAAAAAATAACATGATTAAGAAATTGATGTGCAATGTTAGGATACCTCTCTGTCCTAAACGACACATGAAACATAGTGATTAGCATATGACCTAAGAAGAAATGTTGTAAAACTCAGCTCAGATCAACTAATTCGATTGGGAACCGACCATGCAACCAGTCCAAGCCATCTTTTGGATAAAGAATGTCTCAGAACTGGATGGGCCCAGTGAGACTTGATTTGACTTGGCTACGACTCGGTGACCCGACAAGTTTTAATGACTCGGGGGTCATGCTTTTTTTATTATTAATAAAATGACATCGTTTCACATATGTAAAACATCTCAAATTCTCCACATTTTTGGTTTGCCTTTGCCAATCAAAAGAGTGAAATTATGATAGGCAGAAACGGTCACTTTACGTTGATTGTGTTGCATTGTTGAGTATTTGTTGGTGTTTAACCTTGTGATTTCTCCTATAGTCATCTTCATTTGCTCATTGCATCTTCTTTAAACTTGGTCTTTGTGGTTAGTGGTGGCATGACAGCTGGTCTTGGTGCTTTGTGGTGGTGTGAAGATTAGTCTTGGTGGCATAGTGGCTTGCAGTTGTGGTAGTGCTTTAGGTAGCTTCATGCCTTCGTCTCCCCTCTCAACCAAACAGAAACACTCATTATTTCTTTCTCTATTCTTGATTAATTATAGATATTATTTTAAGGAAATTGGTTGTGCTTATTGTGCGCTATGATATTGTAATGTGCTGAACTGGTGATTAGGGTATAATTATTTTAATTTGTGTTCTTGATTTTTGGTATAATTTAATCATTTTATGATTTTTGTAGTATAAAATTATATAGGTTATAAAATATTTATATTTTTAATTTAATCAGAGTTATGTGGTCAATTATCGATCCTCAAGTTGACTCCTGGCCCCATTACTCCTTGCCCTAGCTGAGTAAGAGACAGACTGAATCTAATAACATTGCTAATAATGAGTAATCCTTCGGTTCACCATGAAAACTAATAAGTATGTATTCTACATGATGTTGTTCTTCATCTGACTGCTCCTGTCCTACATCATAGTGATACTCATGATGCTTAGTTTGTTGTTGTATGTGTAAAGGTATATGCTTTCTATGTACAAATGTTGTAGGGTGTACTCATTCTCCGATTTGGGTAACTTCATGAGTGATATCAAAGTCGTATACTTTTTCTTGCGTTTTAGGCATATTTTTAGAAAAAGTTAAATATTTTCTAATTTATAACAAAATTCTAATATGCAATAATAAAGAAATATTATTTCTAAAAAAAAATTGCATTAAAAGTTGTGCAAAACAAAAAAATATTAAATTTATAAAATAAAAGTTACAAAAAAGTAATTATGATAAAGAAATATTATGACAAAAATATGTATTCAGAATTGGCAAAAATATTTTGCAATTTTTTAAAAGTTTTAAATTAATTAATAAATTTAAAGTTATTTCAGACTGTGTAATCCGAAAGCCTTAAATTTTAGGCTCTAGATGGATCATCCCATTCGAAAGTTACACTAAAAGCTTCTTTGGATCATATGATTTGGGCCCTAAAGAGAACACCTCTCCAGATCAGTAGATTTGGAAGTTAAATTTGCATATTCTGAATCATGACATTTGAAAGTTATGCAAGGAACCTAAACAAAACATCTCTCTAGATCTATTGATCCAAAAGTTAAATTTAAATATTTTTAAACATTGCAGCTAAAAGTTAAGCCCAACTGCAATCTAGATCATCTCCTTCTAAACTCTAACCCTATTATGGATCAACTGATCTGGAATCCTAAATGTAAAAAATATAGTGAAACACTTACCTGTTCTGAGAATGGGTTATGATGGAAATATAGGACTTGAGATGGGGGAAGACATTAGATGAATGAAGGTGAAAAACAAATGAAGAAAAGAGATAGATGCACATGCCTATGGTAAAATGAGGGGACAAGTGAGTATATAGCTATTAGGTTAAAGTGAATAAAGGAGTATTTTAGATATTTTAACTTTTTTAATGTGGTAGCTAGTAAAAGAAGGAAACTAGTGGCAAAAGAAAAACTTATAGAAGTAAATGCTTCGTCGAGTTTTTCATTGCTGGGTGAGGGCATGTGTAACATATTTTTAGACCTAAAACAAATATTTAAGTGAGGACTTTTGGAACTAAAAATAATATTTTATTAAATTAATTGAATAAAAATTAATATAATTGAAAATGAACCTTTGATATAGTGAATTAAGAGATATTTTAATAACTAAAATTAATGAATAATGATTTTAGGTGAGAGAAAATAACAAAAAGAAAATATGAGACTTACAAAGATAACAATAAATAATAAATATTTTGTTTTTATGGAGTTTAAAGCAAGAGAGTTATTTTCCTTATGTTAGAACTTACTAGAATGGATGAGAACCACAACATTGTTTTAGGAAAAAAGTTTAGAAAACAAAAGAAAGTATGAAAGTGAAAATAAAATTGATTATTTAAACATGGATACAATTTTTAATTGTCACCTTTTGAATTAATTATTTAAAAACAAAGTATACTTATGGTGTTAATGAAAAATTGAAAAAAATATTTTAAATTTATTCGTTAATAAAAATATCAAAATGAAAAATATAAATATAAAGAACAAAAAAAAAGCAACTAAAACATAATAAATTAATTAAATATTAGTTTAGCTTTCTTTTCTACAAGGAATACGAGGACATAGTAGGTGAAGACCTTTTTAAGCTCGCAAGGATACCTTCCAGCAAGGTAGATCTATAAACGCTTTGGTGGAAACTCTCATTGTTCTTATTACGAAATCTGATCACCCATAATCCTTAAAAGAGTTTCGCCCAATTAGTTTATGCAACACAACATATAAACTGATCACTAAGGTCCTGGTGAATCGCCTTAGGCCTTTTCTGGATGAACTTGTCAACCCCATCCAGAGCAACTTCATTCCAGGTAGAAGCACAAATGATAACTACATCCTTGCTCAAGAAATTATTCATCATATGAACCATTATGAATAAAAGAAAGGCTTAGTTGCTTTCAAAATGGACCTTGAAAAAGGCTATGATAGGCTTAGTTGGAGTTTCCTTGAAGACACACTTATCTTGTTTGGCCTCCCTAACTTTATAGTGGCTTTGATAATGTGGTGTGTAAAATCTTCAAGTCTCTCCCTACTTTGGAATAGTGAGAAATTAGAAAGCTTTGCCCCATCTAGAGGTGATGTGACCATGCCTAGCCAAGGACCTATCACTAGGGCCATGGCTAGAAGGATTGAAGAAGACCTAGCCCTTGCAGACAAAGGAAGACTTCACCTCCTATGGAGAGTGAAGATATTAGGCTAGCGACTTTAGTTAATAAAATTTTCCTTTATTTTAATTTTGAGGAGCATTAAGAATTTAATTTGGGACATGTATTTAGTGCATTTTTTATTTTTAGGAGGTGTCTTAGGAATTTAGAGGGTGGATTTAGATTTTTGGGTCTTTATGAAGGAAATAAGGGGTAGCCTTGATATCTACACCCCTCTTTTCCTACATAAACCCCCTAAGATAATAAGAAGGAATCTTGGCCCTTGGTTTGAGAAACTTGGGCACCAAGTTTGATGATCTAAGGAGGGAATTGTTTCTCAATCCTATTCCCTTAGATCTCTCCTCTTAATCCTAGCCCTTCTTTTTTAGGTTATCTTGTTCAAGAGGTTAGCTTCCTCTATAAATAGGAGCTCTCCCCTCACTTGTATTTTTTACACTTGAATTTAATCATAGAGACCATATTGGTTGTGAGGTTCTTACCTTTGAGTGTCCCCTTTTCTCCTTTGTGAGAGCTTCTAAGAGTTATCAAGGGACCCCTCCCTTGTGGCCTCTCCCCTTTGGCTTATCAAACCTAGTATTTGTTTAGGCCTCACCCCATTCCTTTCCTCTCCATAAATCCATTTCCCTTCCAAGTGACCGTAAAAAGTATCCTTTGGGCACGTGATCATCAAATATTACATCAAGTGGTATCAGAGCCACTTTCTAAAGGTCACGTTCTTTCTCAAAAAATTTTAATTGCTTTTTTGTTTATCTCTTTACTCTTTTTATTTTAAAGTCCTTCATTTTTTGTCATATCTATTTCCTTTATTGTCTAGTAGTATAGCTTTTTATTCTTGCTATTATATGTGCTTTTGTTTTCCATCTACGCGCCTATGTTCCATTTAATTTGATGTAATTTTATTTGTTCCTTTCTTTGCATCTTATTTCCGTGTTCAAGTTGCTTAATTTTCCCTTGGTTTTTTATGTTAAAGTGTGCCTAAGAAGTTGTGTCCATTAAACCCACATGGTTAAGGATTCTTCTACACCATTGTGGTGATCAACTTTGGCCACTTTGTTGCGCCTTTTATTTTGAGTCTCTTGCTGAAATTTTTGCTCTATTTTTAGGTGTGTTATTTTTTCTTAATCTTGTGTTTTGTCAAATACTAGTCATGTTAGCTTCCTATTTTGTCTCATTTAAATTCCATAGGTTTTAGCCTCTTAAAATTTTTACAAAAAAGCCTTCAAAAACATTTTGAATTGAGCTCCTAAGAGGTGAACCTCTTGTTGAGTCTCTTAAGTCTTTTATGCTTTTAGTTCAAGCATATTAATCTCTTTGTTGTTCTTAAATATTTTTTCAATTCAATATTTATATGTTTCTTGTTTTATGTTGAATTATTAGTAGCTTTCCACTTGGTTTACCTTCACTATTGGTGCCTCTTTATGGAATTTTAGCTTGGGTGAATTGTGTTAGTAATTTCAGTAATCAATTTACTTCAAAATCAGCCCTAAATCATTCCTTAAGCACCATTATTTTATGTTATTTTTAAAAAACGTGTAGAGGCTAAGAGTTCCAAAGACTCATCAAGCCACCTTAGGTGAGAAAAAAAAAAGAGGAGTGTTGCTCGAAAAAAAAAAAAAGTTTTTGGCCAACCCTTTAGTTTTTAGCATCCAAGCATCATGACTTCCCACACACATTCTAGTGCACATAGTTATTCATCAAGTAAGAGTGTCAACCAAAGAAAACCTTCTAAGGGAGACACTCTTGAAAACCTTAACTTAGAATTTAGGGAATGGATGGCTAAAGAACAAGAAAGGAGAGAAGAAAAAGAGAGAAAACAAGAAATAAAAGAAAAGGAAAAACAAAAAGAGAAGGAATGACGTGATCTTTGATGATCACGTGCCCAAAGGATCCTTTCTAAGGTCACTTGGAAGAGAAATGGATTTATGGAGAGGAAAGGAATGGGGTGAGGCGCCACAAATACTAGGTTTGATAAGCCAAAGGGGAGAGGCCATAAGGGAGGGGTCCCTTGATAACTCTTAGAAGCTCTCACAAAGGAGAAAGGGGGACACTCAAAGGTAAGAACCTCAACCAATATGGTCTCTAGGATTAAATTCAAGTGTAAAAAATACAAGTGAGGGAGGAGCTTCTATTTATAGAGGTAGCTAACCTCTTGAACAAGATAACCTAAAAAAAGAAGGGCTAGGATTAAAAGGAGAGATCTAAGGGAAGAGGATTGAGAAAAAATTCCCTCCTTAGATCATCAAACTTGGTGCCCAAGTTTCTCAAACCAAGGGCCAAGATTCCTTCTTATTAGCTTAGGGGGTTTATGTAGGAAAAAAGGGTGTAGATATCAAGGCTACCCCTTATTTCCTTCATAAAGACCCAAAAATCTAAATCCACCCTCTAAATTCCTAAGACACCTCCTAAAAATAAAAAATGGACTAAATACATGTCCCAAATTAAATTCTTAATGCTCCTCAAAATTAAAATAAAGGAAAATTACATTTTATTAACTAAAGTCCCTAGCCTAATATCTTCACTCTCCATAGGAGGTGAAGTCTTCCTTTGTCTGCAAGGGATAGGTCTTCTTCAATCCTTCTAGCCATGGCCCTAGTGATAGGTCCTTGGCTAGGCATGGTCACATCATCTCCTCCCCCTTGAAGAGGATTTGACCTCAAATCCATGGGGTCTTCGTCATTTTCAGCACCTACAAATGGAGACAAATCAGAAACATTAAAACTGGTGCTTACCCCATAATCCTCAGGCAGATCTAAAACATAGGCATTATTACTGATCCGCTCAAGGATTTGGAAAGGTCCATCTCCTCTAGGGCTAAGTTTGGACTTCCTTTGAGAAGGAAATCTATCCTTTCTCAAGTGAAGCCATACCCAGTCGCCCTTTTCAAAGATGACCTCTTTCCTACCCCTATTGGGGAAAGTAGCATCTTTCAAGGATTGACGCTCTATGTTAGCTTTAACCCTCTCATGTAATTGTTTTACAAAAATGGCTTTTGCCTTTCCTTCTTTATGCGCAGCAACAGAAAGAGGAAGAGGTAAAAGATCTAGAGGAGTACGAGGATTAAAGCCATAGACCACCTCAAATGGAGAATGCTTGGTGGTTCTATGAACCACCTGGTTATAAGCAAATTCAATGTCGGGAATGTACTCATCCCAAGAATTATGGTTGCCTTTAAGGAGAGCCCTCAGCATAGTGGATAAAGATCTATTCACCACTTCTGTTTGCCCATCAGTTTGAGGGTGACAGGTAGTGGAAAAAAGAAGTTTAGTTCCTAGCTTAGCCCAAAGAGTTTTCCAAAAAATGGCTAAGGAACTTCACATCCCTATCTGACACTATTGAAGAGGGTATACCATGCAATCGGACAACCTCTTTAAAGAAAAGTTTTGCGATGTTGCTCGGATCATCCACTTTGTGGCAGGGAATAAAATGGGTCATTTTTGAAAATCGATCCACCACGACAAATATGGAGTCTGCACCTCGTTGGGTTCTTGGGAGCCCAAGGATGAAATCCATGCTAATATCCTCCCAAGGTGCAGAAGGAGCAGGTAAAGGTGTGTATAGTCCATGAGGCATTGGTTTAGACTTTGCTTGCAAGCAAGCTATACATTTAGAGCAATGTATATGGACATCTCTACGCATATGGGGCCAAAAGAAATGAGGGTTTTTAAAATCCCAAAATGCCCTATGAGCCCACCTTCATGGCTCTCTTTTGTAAGTAAGTTCCTAATTGATCCTTGGGGTATACAAAGCTTACTCCCTTTGTAAAGATACCCCTCACTAATGAAGTACCCATCATGGGCCTTTAATGCGAATGCAGATGCAGAGGTAGCAAATATGGGGCCAAAATCCTTGTTAGACGGATACATAGCCCGAATGTCATCAAATCCCAAGATTTTTGCACTCAAGGATGAATAAAGGGCATGACGCCTAGAAAGAGCATCAGCCACCACATTTTGTTTTCCTTTCTTGTACTTGATGACATAAGGGAAGGATTCAAGATATTCCACCCACGTTGCATGCCTTTTGTTTAATTTACCTTGACCCCTCAAATATTTTAGTGACTCATGGTCACTATGAATGACAAACTCCTTGGGAGCAAGGTAATGCTCCCAAGTTTGAAGGGCCCTAATTAGAGCATAAAACTCCTTATCATAGGTGGGGTAGTTGAGGGAGGCACCATTGAGTTTTTCACTGAAATATGCAATGGGGTGCCCTCCTTGCAACAAGACAGCCCCCACACCTACACCAGAGGCATCACATTCAAGTTCAAATGTTTTAGAAAAGTCAGGTAATGCCAAGACTGGTGCATGGGTCAGTTTATGCTTAATTAGCTGGAAGACTTTCTCTTGTTTCTCACCCCAAAGGAAAGTAACTTCCTTTTTCACCAAATCATTTATTGGTGCGAAGAGCGTGGAGAAATTAGGCACAAAGTGCCTATAAAATCCAGCGAGACCATGAAAGCTTTTGATCTCTGTCACACTCTTTGGGGTGGGCCATTCTTGAATAGCTTTTATCTTTTCGGGGTCAACATGAACCCCTTTTGTGCTAACTACAAAACCTAGGAAAACTACACTATCTACACAAAAGGTGCATTTTTCTAAGTTACCAAAAAGATGATTACTCCTAAGAAGAGAAAAAACATGCCTTAGATGTCCTAAATGATCATCTAGGTTCCTAGAGTAAACTAAAATGTCATCAAAGTAAACTACACAAAATTTACCAAGGCAATCCCTCAGTACATGATTCATTAAGCGCATGAATGTGCTTGGGGCATTAGTTAGCCCAAAAGGCATAACCAACCACTCATAAAGACCAAATTTAGTCTTAAAAGCAGTTTTCCACTCATCACCCTCTTTGATCCTTATTTGGTGGTAACCACTTCTAAGATCTATTTTTGAAAATATTTTTGCCCCATGCAATTCATCCAACATGTCATCAAGACGGGGGATTGGGTGCCTATATTTGATGGTGATGTTGTTGATTGCACGACAATCAACACACATACTCCATTGGCCATTCTTCTTGGGCACCAACAAGACTGGCACAACACAAGGGCTTAGACTCTTTTGAACCCAACCCTTCTCCAAAAGCTCATTCACTTGAGACTCAATCTCTTGGGTCTCCATGGGGTTGGTCCTATAGGCAGGTCTATTAGGTAGACTTGCGCCAGGCACCAAATCAATTTGATGTTCTATACCCCTAATGGGAGGAAGTCCTTTCGGAACCTCATTAGGGAATATGTCATCAAATTCTTTTAAAATATATTGAACCCTTTGAAGAAGGTGCTCATGTGCATGAGCTGTGGCAGTGCTCTCAGCAAAAGAATGCAAAATGGGAGAAGGATTTGATGCTTCTTTGCAAAAGAGGAGATAAAAGGGCTTGTTAGTCAAAGGAGCTTCTTTTAAATCACGTTTAATAGCAAATAGGCTCCTTTTACTAATATTCCCTTTTGAAGGGGCATCACCTTCCGACTCTCTCTCTTTACCCTTTTCAAGCTTTAAGGGTAAAACTTGTTGTATTTTTTTTTTTTTGTTTTTCCTCAACTCTTTTCTTTTTCATCACAAATTGATCTTCAGCCACTTGAGAAGGTGACAAAGGATACAATTTGAAGCGCTTTTCATTATGGGTGAGAATTATTTGGTTGGAGTGACCATGATGAATAGCTTTTTTGTCAAATTGCCATGGTCTTCCCAACAGGATATGACCAGCCTCTATAGGAACTATGTCACAAAAAATCTCATCATTATAAGATCCTATGGAAATTGGAACCATAACTTGTTCATTGACTACCATCTCCCCTTGCTCATTGAGCCATTGCAATTTGTAAGGTTTGGGATGGGGCATGGTAGTCAAGGCTAGCTTTTCAACCAACCTAGAGCTACAACAGGAGCCACTATAAAAAAGGAGATAACATACTTTGTCATTTACTTTACATCTTGTATGGAAGATGTTCTCTCTTTGTGACTGGCCAAGCTCTAGAGGTTGGCTTCCAAGAAGCCTTTGAACCATAAGGAGGTCCCCCTCATAAGGAAAAGCTTCCTCACACTATTGTTCAAAAGTATGTCCCCTTCTTCCTCACTCTCACTAGAGGAGGAAGATGAGCTATTCTCACTACAAATGTCTTGTCCCCTTATGATCATGGTTTTCTTGTTAGGGCATTGAGAGGCAATATGGCCTCTCCCAAGATATTTGAAGCATTTGATACTACTTTGCCTCTCAGTAGGCTTAGTAGTAGGGGGTTTTCTCTCTACATGAGGTGCTTTTGTATCTTGAAAATGCTTGGGTTCCTCTTTGGGAAAACCCTTGAAAGAGTTTCCCTTAAGTTGGTCTCTCTTTGAGTAAGAGGGAAAATCTTTTTTAAAGCTTTTTCTCTTGAGTTGATTCTCAGCTCTTACACAAAGTTCTACCAACTCATCAAGGTTTGAGTATGAAAGAAGCTCTACCTTATCTCTAATGTCAGAGCTTAATCCACACAAAAACCTAGCAAGGGTGGCATTGGGTTCCTCAATGATATTGGCCCTTAGTATGAGAAGCTCCATCTTTTGTCTATACTCCTCAATACTTAGGTTATGTTGCCTAAGTCTTTGGAGCCTATCCAAAAGATCCCTTTCATAATATAAAGGAATGCGTCTTCTTCGCAAACAATTTTTTAAATCATTCCAGTAGCGAATGTCAGACATTTGTTTACGGGCCCTATCCTTGACTAACCCCTCCCACCAATGCAAAGCAGAGCCTTGAAAACTAAGGGAGGCCAAAGGTACTTTTCTTTCTTCCCTAATTTC
This sequence comes from Psophocarpus tetragonolobus, assembly GCA_037954015.1. Classification (NCBI taxonomy): domain Eukaryota; kingdom Viridiplantae; phylum Streptophyta; class Magnoliopsida; order Fabales; family Fabaceae; genus Psophocarpus; species Psophocarpus tetragonolobus. Next base: position 18,454,741 of record CM075688.1, on the reverse strand, counting down.
ATAGCATCGAAAGAGTTGTTCCACTTTGACTTCCCAATCTAGGTAAGTCTCAACATCTTCCCTACCATGAAAATGGGGTAGGTCTACCTTTGGTTCCCTAGCATGATTTATGTTCTCTTGAGGAGAATGATGATTGTATGATGAATGTGAGTGATGCTTATGTTGATTTCTATAGTATTCTTCTTCACTAGAGCTAAAATGCCTAGATGGGGATCTTATGAGAATTCCTTTATTTTTTCTATCACTCTCCTTCCCATATCTCCTCTTACTCTCTTCTCTTCTCCTTCTCTCTTCTTCGTCTTTTTCTATTTTTCTTTCTAGTTCTTTCCTTCTTCTCCTTTCTTCATCCTCTTTTCTCTCTCTTTGCCTTCTCTCTTCTCGCTTTTTTTTCTCTTTTCTCATTTCCAACATCTATTTTTTTAACTCTTCCTTCTCTTTTTGTTTTTCCTTTTCTTTTATTTCTTTTTCTTCTCTCCTTTCTTGTTCTTTAGCCATCCATTCCCTAAATTCTAAGTTAAGGTTTTCAAGAGTGTCTCCCTTAGAAGGTTTTCTTTGGTTGACACTCTTACTTGATGAACAACTATGTGCACTAGAATGTGTGTGGGAAGCCATGGTGCTTGGATGCTAAAAACTAAAGGGTAGGCCAAAAACTTTTTTTTTTCAAGCAACACTCCTCTTTTTTTTTTTTTGTTTTCTCACCTAAGGTGGATTGATGAGTCTTTGGAACCCTTAGCCTCTACACGTTTTTTCAAAATAACATAAAATAAAATAAAAGTACAAGAATGTAAAAGAGAAAGGGCTCTAATCGTGCTCCTAAGGTGTTGAAGGAAGTGTACCACTTCTCCCTTCTTCACCTAATTAACGAGGAACTACGCTAAAATTAACCAAAATTATTACAAACCAAGGGAGGGCCTTAAGGGCACTCAAACTCCCAATCTAAAATTAAGTATACACAATATAAAGAATAAAAAAAAATAAAATAAAGTCTTCACTCCAAGCTTTTTGGTGTTTGTCTCCTTTTGATCAAGCCCCTTTGAGTTGCGTCAACTCACCCCAAGAATGCTACCCATGTTTCCTCTTGTTTGGACTTGCCAAAATTTTATATATGGAACATTTCCCAACCTCTCCTTACCAAGACCGAATACAACACAAGACATCAAACAAAGGTGAATAACAAAACAAGGTTCACAAATCCAAGTGGATAGATTAAACAATGACAAACTCAAAGAAGTAAAGAAGACAAGCAAGAAAACATAAGGCTCACAAAGAAAGGTAGCACACAAATAACTTTCCTAGATTAGCTCTAAGAGTAGAGATGAAAAAAGACTCAAACAAAAAAAATGAAACCAATAGTTGCACACTTAATAAAATTTAAGTGACCAAAAACTAAAAAGCTTACTCAAGTAATTTTTTTTAAATCACAATTGGTTCCTCATATCAAATGTTTCTACTATTAGGTACACAACTTCAAATTTGTCTTTCTTTTGAGTTTTTTATCTTCTTTTTTTTTTTTTTTAACTTGAACTTTTTCTATTTTGTTTTAACTTTTTCTAATCATTTTGCTGCACCTAATAGCTTGTTGAATTGAAATTTTAATGAGGATGCTTGAAATAATAACGCTTGAGTGAATAAGCACAAAGTAAGGTCACACAATTTTCAAGTAATGCATGCAACTAAAGGCAAAACAACTTAGTAGTTCCAAATACCACTGAACTAATGGTGCTTAAGGAATGATTTAGGGCTGATTTTGAAGTAAATTGATTGCTCAAATTACTAACACAATTCACCCAAGCTAAAATTCCATAAAGAGGCACCAATAGTGAAGGTAAACCAAGTGGAAAGCTACTAATAATTCAACATAAAACAAGAAACATATAAAGATTGAATTGAGAAAATATTTAAGAACAACAAAGAGATTAATATGCTTGAACTAAAAGCATAAAAGACTTAAGAGACTCAACAAGAGGTTCACCTCTTAGGAGCTCAATTCAAAATGTTTTTGAAGGCTTTTTTGTAAAAATTTTAAGAGGCTAAAACCTATGGAATTTAAATGAGACAAAATAGGAAACTAACATGACTAGTATTTGACAAAACACAAGATTAAGAAAAAATAACACACCTAAAATAGAGCAAAAATTTCAGCAAGAGACTAAAAAAAAAAAGGCACAACAAAGTGGCCAAAGTTGATCACCACAATGGTGTGGAAAAATCCTCAACCATGTGGGTTTAATGGTCACAACTTCTTAGGCACACTTTAACATAAAATACCAAGGGAAAATTAAGCAACTTGAACACGAAAATAAGATGCAAAGAAAGGGACAAATAAAATCGCATCAAATTAAATGGAACATAGACGCGTAGATAGAAAACAAAAGCGCATATAATAGCAAGAATAAAAAGCTATACTACTAGACAACAAAGGAAATAGAGATGACAAAAAATGAAGGACTTTAAAATAAAAAGATCAAAGAGATAAACAACAAAGCAAAAAAAATTGAGAAAGAATGTGACCTTTAGAAAGTGGCTCTAGATACCACTTGATGTGATATTTGATGATCACGTGCCCAAAGGATCCTTTCTAAGGTCACTTGAAAGGGAAATCGATTTATGGAGAGGAAAGGAATGGGGTGAGGCGCCACAAATACTAGGTTTGATAAGCCAAAGGGGAGAGGCCACAAGGGAGGGGTCCCTTGATAACTCTTAGAAGCTCTCACAAAGGAGAAATGGGGACACTCAAAGGTAAGAACCTCAACCAATATGGTCTCTAGGATTAAATTCAAGTGTAAAAAATACAAGTGAGGGAGGAGCTCCTATTTATAGAGGTGGCTAACCTCTTGAACAAGATAACCTAAAAAAGAAGGGCTAAGATTAAAAGGAGAGATCTAAGGGAGGAGAATTGAGAAACAATTCCCTCCTTAGATCATCAAACTTGGTGCCCAAGTTTCTCAAACCAAGGGCCAAGATTCCTTCTTATTAGCTTACGGGGTTTATGTAGAAAAGAGGGGTGTAGATATCAAGGCTACCCCTTATTTTCTTCATAAAGACCCAAAAAGCTAAATCCACTCTCTAAATTCCTAAGACACCTCCTAAAAATAAAAAATGGACTAAATACATGTCCCAAATTAAATTCTTAATGCTCCTCAAAATTAAAATAAAGGAAAATTACATTTTATTAACTAAAGTCCCTAGCCTAATATCTTCACTCTCCATAGGAGGTGAAGTCTTCCTTTGTCTGCAAGGGCTAGGTCTTCTTCAATCCTTCTAGCCATGGCCCTAGTGATAGGTCCTTGGCTAGGCATGGTCACATCATCTAACTTCAAAACATTTTAAGAGTTGTTCAACCTTGACTTCCCAATCAAGGAAGGCTTCCACATCTTCTCTCCCATGGACGGGAAGGAGATCAACTTTTTAATCTCTATGAGGATGGCGTTGTTCATGCATGGATGAATGAGAATAATGACTCCTTCTAGGTTTCTCCTCATAGTACTCGTCATGCTCACTCTTGCCTCTAGAAGGAGACCCTATCACTACTCCCTTCATTTTTCTATTCCACATACCTCTCTCTTGTTCCTCTCTTCTTCTCCTTTCCTCTTCTTCTTTTTTTTCTCTTTTCTCTTCCTCTCTTTCTTTTTTTCTTTCTTTTTTTTCTTCCTGCCTTTCTCTTCTGCTTCTTTCTTCCTTTTCGCTCTCCCTTCTTTCCTCTCTTTCTAATTTTTCCTTCTTTCTTTCTTCTTTTCTTATTTCGTCTCCTCTCATCCACTCTCTAAATTCTATGGTTAAATTTTCAAGAGAGTTATCCTTAGAATTCCTTCTTTGGTTAACACTTTTGTTTGAAGATAAGCTAGTGTGTGTGTGTTGAGACATGGTGTAGAGGTCCTAAATTCCTAGGGTTGTCCGAAACAAAGAAAACACTCTCCTCTCCTTAGTTTTCACCCTAGGTGGCTTATGTGAGTCTTTGGAACTCAAGCCAATACTACACATCAAGAAAGATTTAAAAGCAAAGGAAATTAAAGAGGAGGGATCTAAAAAGTGTTCCTAGAAAGTGTAGAAGATGGGGTACCAATTCCTTCTTCACACCTTATTTTCGAGAGACTAAACAAGAAAAGAACTATTACAATCAAATGGAGTGATCCTTGAAAGGATACCAACACTCCTTAAAGAAATACAAACAAGAAATTAGCAAATGATTTTGTTCTTCACATCCACTTGTGTCAAGTCCTTACATGCCCTTACTTCTCCTCCTTGATCCTCTCCTTTGTGTTTTTAATCAACTCTTCCTAAGACACCACCCTTGTGGAAGATGTCCCTTCTACCCTTTGTCCTTAAGTGGCACCTTTGTGGCAAGCAAAGAAAAATCCAAGGGAGTGGAGAATAGGAGGCAAAAAGTAAGAAAAGATAATCACAATTAAAGGTCACTAATCCAAGTGGATAAAGAGTATCTTGACAAGACTAGAAAGATTATTATATAAGACAAACTAGAATTAAGGTAAAGAAAAAGGTAAGCACACAAAAGAGTTCCTAAGAAGGTGCTAAAGAAGAACACAATCAAGACTCAAACATCATTTGGTTTGAATTTATAAACAATCTAATATTGGTGCAAGCTTCATAAACACATAAGTTTGTAGAAATGGACCAAGTTAAGCACACTACTGTCTCTCTTTTTTATATACGTGATAATTTTTCTCTTTTTTTTTTTAAATTGTATTGAGTAATATTTTTTGTATTCTTTCTTTTGAAAATTGTTTCTTCTTTTTTCCTTTTAATGTGCTTAACTAAAATTTTTTTTGTAAGGGTTAACAAGTGTGTCTTTAGATTTCCTTTTACAATGCACCAAAATACTTGAGCAAGTGCATACCAATCAATGTTTCCAATAGCCTATTCAATGATTTAACAAGTAGAACTGTATTATAAGTATTTGGCACAAAATGAGATCAAAGAAGATGGTTCAACCATTCATCCAACTTATGTGCCCAAACAACTTACTAATGCATACACTCTACTAGTTAATAATGAATAAAAGAAAGGCTATGAACAATGGAGATAGAACAAAAGTGAAAGGAGATGAAATTGAGCTGAAATTAGAAAAATATTTTTGGATTATGCTTGAACTAAAAGCACAATACTCTTAAGAGACTTAGACTAGAGGTGAACCTCTATGAAGCTCAATTTCAAGAGTATTTTAGGAGCTTTTTGTGAACAAAATTGAAAAGGTTAAACCTAGAGGAATACATGACAAGGTATGGAATGAACATGACTTATTTTGACAAAACACAAGATTATAAACCATAAAAATTAGCCTAAAATAAAGCAAACATAGAGTGAGGACTGCGCTTTGGATTAGCCAAGATTGATCACCACTAGGCTATGGTTTTGCACAACTATGTGGCCAAGGTTTCTCAATCTCTTAGGCACCAAACCAAGCACCAAAATACACAAAATAAAAGCTATATAAGAGTACAAAATGAACCTAAAACATGCAGCACTTGATGCAATAAATGAACAAGCAATTGCACCAAACAAAAAGAGATAATGGAAGCGCAAACAATTAAAGAACAAACTACTAAACAAGATACTACTAGACAAGTAAGGATGAAGCTCAAACAACTCAAATGAACCGATTAAAAGAAGGAATAGATTGACTAGAAGATAGAAATCAACAAATTAAAAGTAAAACAAGATTAGAAACATGACCTTGGAGGAACTTGCTCTGATCACCACATGATGCAACTTGCCTTGCATGCTTCTCTCCCCAAGATCCATTCCATGGAAGGCCACAAAGAAGATGGAGTGATGATTGAGAAAAGACGTGGAGATGGTAGGTGCCACAAGGAGCTTAATAAGCCTAGAAGGAGGTGTTTGCCACAAGGGAAGGAACCCTTGATAAAAACACTAAAGGAGGCTCTCAAAGATTGAGAAGAAGAGACACTCAAAGATGAAGCAACTCTCACAATTTCATTTAAAATCAAGTGTAGCCAATACAAGTGAGTGGAGGGTTATATTTATAGTAAAAGAGGGAGGGGTGGCCGTGTGATATTTGGAGGGAAATTCAAATAGGTTTCAAATTCAAATAATTAACACATGCTCCTAAAATCATGGATTTTAGAACTAACTAAGTGCCATGTAGGATTCCATGTGGCCATTATAAGAATTTGACGCCTATTAGGGGGGAACAAGGACCCCACCTTGTCTCCTCTATGCTTCATATGCTAACTAATTAGGGTTTAATTAGAAAAGAGAGGTGTGGTTAGTAAAATAGCCCACCAACACCCCTTAATGGCCCAATTAGTTAATACACTCCACATAATCAGTACACATACCGCCTAGACCCTTAGCCTATTAAAAATAAATGTGCAAATACAAAGCCAAAAGAAAAGCTAGACCACTCCACTCAAGGAAAACAATACAAGGGCAAACACAAAAGAACAATGGCATAATGACAATTCACATGAGGAGGTGAAGTCTTCCTCCATCGACTCTAGCCATGTCCTCCTCTATCCTCCTAGCCATGACCCTAGTGATAGGACCTTTGCTAAGGAGGATCACATAAAAAATGAATTAGGCTGGTGGTAAACTCTCTTGGTTGTAGATTAACCAAGAATATGTGGAGGGCCACATCTGGGGGTAGGTTTTTTTATAGTCAAGGAGGCTTGGCCAAACTGATTTATGAAGTCTCGGAGGTGCTCATTCTTCTCTTGCCGAATCGTGACCAAGGCTGTAGATGTGAACTGATGTGGCTGAGATGTAGCAAATTGGGTACCAAATCTCATACACAGGGTCTGAAAGTTGTTGATAGAATGGGGGGAAGTTGGATGAACCAATTTAGGGCCTGACCTTTAAGTGACATGAGGAAGATCTTACATAAGGCTGCTTGATCTTTTGTATACATGCCTACTTGTGTCATGAATGCGGCTAGATGGGCGTCGGGATCTGAGGTATCATCATATTTTTCGAGGGCGACATATTTCTAGTTCTCTAGTAGAGGAACTTCCATGATTTCTGCCTTAAAGGGATGATGTAGTCAAACTTTAGAGGTCCCATTCATGCCCAGCATGTTTGGGGGCATAGTTTGAATGGGAGTAGGAATGGGGTGTGCTGCAGGAGGTGTGAAGAGTGGGATTGTTTGAAAAGGAGTGGGAACTTCTTTTGGGACGGATGGGGAATTTGGTTGAGGAAGTTGACTACGAGAATGCTCTAGAGAATGTTCCATAGATGGGCCACTGCAAGACGGGGCAGCAGACTCTCCCTTATGGGACTCTCCTTGTTTTTTCTTTTTACTGACTTCGTCTTCCCGAAAGATCTGATTTCAGAATTCAGCGCTTTCTCGCCGAAGTTTTGCAATTTCCTCCCTGAGTAATCTGAGGATTTCGGTTAGGCTGTTTGAATCCATGACCTCGAGTTGTCGAGATGTGTCTTCTTCATTGTGGGGTTGATTGTGAGGTGCCACTCCGTGACTTCTGATGATGGCCATATCTTTGCAGTCTTGGTTGTGGGGTCTAGTTTTACTTCGGGCCCCACAGTGGGAGCCAAAATGTTCTTACCGAAATGTACCTGGGTATGAATCGCTTCAAACCTTCCGAGATGCACTAGACTGGATTGAAGAAGTATCCGAATATATTTTAGAATGGACCACAAAGGGGAAGAGCTTGCAAAAGAAGACTCTGACGCTCAAGTTAATATATGAGCAAAAAAGGGAAGAGAGAGAGAGAAGCCAAAGTGAGATATGTTTTTTTCCTGAATGAGTAATGGACACGTACTTCTTGTCTTGTATTTATAGTAAAAAATACGGTTATTACCTAGCGGTCAATACTTTTATCGTGGGTGTACTCCTTTTACCCAATGGGCGTTGCTTTTTTTCAGCAGGTATTTGGTAGGTCCTACTTTGCTTTATGGGGAGTGGTACTAATTGATGATTACGCTGATTTTATCCTTGGTTTTAACTTAATTGATTGTTTATTTGTTTTGAAGGGGTTCGGATTTCGGCTTAGCCGAAATCCCTTGGATTTTCATTTCTTTCCTTGTTTAAATTTATATTATATTTCGGATTTCGGATATGCCGAAATCCGAAGTCTATTTTTGGAGTCTTTCTCTTCTTGTCATTTTTTTGTTTACATATGTATTTTGATTTTTGGTTATGCCGAGATCCAAAGTCTCTTAGAAGGATTTCTATTAGCAGTGTAGTATTTTATATGTTTCGGTTTTCAGCTATCCCAAAATTCAAAATGTGTTAATATTTATGTATGTAACTCTGCTTTATAGTGATACATATTATTTGTTTATTAATCATTACTATTAGTTTTATCCTCTCAAAATTATTCAATCAAATTTTGTTTGGTATCTTTCATATAAGATGTTTAGGTGTTGGAAGAAGGTTGTGCATTTCAATATGAGTACTTTGTTATAGATGACAGTATATTAAAAAAGAGTGAGAAAATTTTGCACCGTAATCTTAACTAGGTTTTTCGGGGAGCAAATTTGTTAACGGACGGATTTACGAAATTAGGTTGGGCACCAACCTAACAAATTTTATATTTAATCATATTCCAAACCAATTGTCTCATGTTTATAACTTAAATTTGAATTGTATGTTTCCTTTTAATTTCAGAAATTGATTCAGGTTAGTAGTTGCCGAACTTAAAAAAAAAAAAAAAGAAGATATTTACAAAGAGTTTTTCTTTTGAACCAAATTTTCAATGTTCTATTGACTATATTTAATTAGATTATTTTAATCTATTTAGGGTTAGCTTAATCTTTTTATTGGTAAAAATCAAAATAGAAAGCTTAAATAACTCGAGCATTATTTTTAACTAATTGATTTACACCGCTTAACAGAATATAGTTTAATTAGTTATGTGACATATAAATTATTTAATATAAGGTTCAATTTCTCTGTGAATAAAAATATTATTTGATGTTGTGTTATTCCTTTCTAAATAAAAGTATTAGTGCAGTTATGTTTTCTTTAAGATTTTAACAAAATTAGATCAATTTAATTAAGATGTATTTATTTATTTATTTATATTATTACTCCGTTAGTCCAAAATAAGTGACTACATTATTTTACAAGAAAAAAGTAATAAAAAGATTAAGTGATAATTTTACACAACTAGTTTTATTATTAATATTACTCTTGTAAAAAAAATTATTACTATTACGTTATTTTAAAAGTTAAAGCCACATTTATTAATTATTAGACCTATTATTGAAAAATAATTAACATCACATTGAAAAATAAAATATAATATTTATTTTGGATAAAGATAGTGTTAAATTATGTTAAAAACTTAAAATATAAATATTATAACTTTAAAGCTTTTGAACATTATCTTAGTAAATTTTTTAATTTTATATTACTACAAGTTACATTATAAAATATAAGCAATTATTTGTCATGAACTTTAAACCAAAAATATAAGTAAATTCTAAATATCGTTTTAAAAATAATTTCAATTGCTCTGCCAGAACACCGAAGAATAGGACAAAGATCTAAGGAAGAAGTGAAGCAATTTCCAATGCTAATAGAACATTGAAACTATCTATCTATACACATAACATAATTAATTTACATACCCAAAGATATTTAAGCTTTTAAATACTTGAATTCATAACAGCTCAAGTTAGTTGATTGAAGGAAATCTGGAAAGCCTAGAAAAGATGTCAGTGTCGGGATCATCTCGTGCTTTCGACACCATCAATGAATGTCTCTCCCTGGTTCATTCAGACTCAACTGAAATTCAGGAGAAAGCTCTTCAAACACTGGCTTCCATAACCAAGGTCAGTCCCCAAAACAGAAGCATAATAGCTGAAACAGATAAAGCCATTCCAACATTAGCAACACTAACAAACTCATCCTCCCGCATCATCCAGACACTTTCCTTGTTGACCCTCTTCAACCTATCCCTAAATCCTGAGCTGAAGCAATCTCTTGCTGACATGGAAACCATTTACCACCTCAATTCCCTCATCAAAACCTCATCATCAAGTTCCCTTGAATCCTCCAAATTGGCCTCCTCGTTGATTTGCAGCCTGGCCATGCATGACAAAAACAAGGCCAAATTTGGTGTGGCAGGCACTGTTGAGTTGCTAGTGAGAGGCATCGAAGGCTCTCATGCTTCTGATGCACACCACCTTTTGAGTTGTCTGGCTGAGCTTGTTCATTTTCATGGAAACTGCACTCTGGCCGTGCGAGCTGGTGCAGTGGCAGTGCTGCTTCGGGTTGTGCAAAACACCGATAGTGAGGACTTGGCTGGAACCTCTCTGGCTGTTCTTAGTCTCCTTGCCAGGTTTGACGAAGGGTTGAATCGCTTGAAGAGAAGCGATGAGATAGTTAAGGTAATGTTGAGTGTTATGAAAGGGAGGTCCTTGTTGAGTAAGGAAGGTGCTGCTGATATCCTTATTAGACTTTTTGATGACAGTGAAGGGTGTGTCAATGAGGCTCTCATGTTGCCAGAATTTTCTTCCGTTTTGGCTGATCTTTGTGTGAGGGGTTCGGTGAGAGTTCGAGACAAGGCTGATTTGTTGATGAGGAAGCTGGCAAAGGTGAGCTTAGACTCTGGTATGGAAATCGAAGCATGCTCCCAGACATTATATTAGATACCTTGTCTTGTGTCCATGATTCCAATCATGTTCAATGTGGAAAATTTTTTCTAATTAACAACATTTAATTACCTGTTGAGATTAATAAAGATCCTATTAGTTTACACATCTAATAATTTCTCATTTACCTACCTTCGATTCAATCATCTCCTTATTAATTTGCACCTGTGTTCATGGACAGTAGCTATATGTTTATGTAATCTTATCCAACCTTTGCCTTCATATACAGATATGTTAGCTCAAGTTATGTACGACCCGTGGTTTATTGTAAATTATTTAATATGCGCTTGGTTTTCAGTTTTTACAGATAAAAAAATGAAAAATTAATGTTTTTTTGTTCGGAATACGGGCAAACACGATATACGCTCATTTGTAATTTTCGTCTAAACAAAGATTTTATTTATAACTTTTTATCTAGTTTTTGGCCAAAGTATATGCACTCACTTGTAATTTTCATAAAAAATTCGAATTTGTACCAAGGTACTCCCTGGGACTGAGCCTACCCCGATCAAGATGGACCCACCAGTACCAAACAGTCCCTTAAGCTGGGTCAACTTTAAGGCCAGATCCCTCAAAAGCATGTCTTGTATTTGGGCACAAATGGAGCTTGTTATAGGAAAAGTCCCAATCATCATGGATAGGTAAAAGGTAAACCTAAAATTTCATATAGGCCCAAGCCCAGAGAGTAATGTTCTATAAATAGTAAATCACTAGTACAGGTTTGACCACAAGATTATTATCTTACTTTCTTGTTGATACACTATATTTTTTCTAGTACGATATTCAACTCATCTCTGACTTGAGCGTCAAAGTGCTTTTGCAGGTACCCCCTACATTGGTGTGGAGAGGTTGTTTGAGTTAGAGATTCGGAGCATAGGGAGGATGGTGAATCCTATAAGTGTGTGCAAGAAAAGTTGACGCCCACAGTTGAGCCGAGTAAGGAATACCTCTCGGCCTCGAAGAGAAGACTGAGTAAGCACTACAATGGTGACCACTAGAAATAATGTCAAGGAACCACAGGAACCCAGTTCATCAAGACCAAGAAGGCGAAGGAGACGTGTCCTAGTGTGAAGCTTTTTGGTAGATGGAACATGATATGGTCAATCTTAGGGAGGAGAACAAAAGGATGTGCAGAGAAGTCCATGATATGAAGAAAGGAGGAGAAAGCGAAGTGACCTTGCAGTACTAGGGGTCGACGTGACCATTACATTTGACCAAATGGTCCCTTCCACCTCCTAGGTCCACCCCATCAGCTTACAGGACGAAGTTTAGGTCTTTGCCCACTAGACCAATGACCGAAGTAAGGTTTGAAGCTACTGGAAACCTGAGGAGCACTAAGATGCCCCACCCTTTTGTTCCAGGAATCATGGAGACTCTCATGCTTAACAAGTGGAAGCAACCCACCTTTGAGTGCAGTGGAGGAACTGACCCGAAAAGGCACGTCAGTTGGGCCCCCAAAGGAGAAAACTTTTAGGATAAAATACAACCACTGCATCCCACTCAACACCAGTAGAGCCTGAGTGCTGAAGCATGCATTGTCCATTGAGCTTATGTCATATCCCAAAAAGGCTCACACCCCTCCTGATTTGGATAAGGCCAGGGAGTGCAAGTATCATAGGAGCCACGACCACTCGACAGAAGAATGTGCCACGCTATGGGACAAGATAAAAAACCTAATTAAGACAGGTCACCTAAAAAATTATATTCAAGAAGACACTAAACCTTCTCAAGGGTATAGGGATAAGAGGAGTCTAGACCACCAGAGCAGTAGTAGAAGGAGCCCTAACAGCCACAGGGCAAGGAGACCATAATAAGAGCAGCCAGAGGAATGATGGGAGAAGGATCCGAAGTCACTCTAGGGAAAGGCCAACTAAAACGCCTCGAAATAGAGCGAAGCGGGTCCTAAACACTATTTTAGAAGGATTCGCAAGGGAGGAAATACATCATCCACTCGAAGGCGACATCTTCGTTAGGTCAAAACCATTCATGTTGTTTGCTAGAATGATGGCCCCACATGCCAGACATTAATTTTACCAACAGAGACTTTAAAGCCACCGACCTAATGTAGGACAATGTGATGGTGATCAGTGTAGAGATCACACACATATTGTTTGCAAAACCTTAGTGGATCAGGGCAGCTCCGTTGACATTCTGTATTTGAAAACCTTCAACCAGTTGGAGATTTCGAAGGAAAAGCTTATGCATTATGACAAACCCTGGATAGGATTCGCGGGAGAAAGGGTGAACACTAAGGGCTGCATCGACTTGTTTACTAAATTTGGATTGGAGGGAAAAAGGGAGAAGTTTGTGAAAGTCCAGTACATTGTGATCCATGCCAACACATCATACAATGTGTTGTTAGGCCGACCCTCACTAAATATGTTGAGCGACGCCCTATTTGGAAATGAAGTTTTTGTCCACTAAAGAATGAATTGTCATAATGCATCAAATCAGCATACAACTTGTCAAGATAACCCCAATTGTTAAGGAAAGGACACCTCAGATTAACTTGGTGGTCGCAGGTGAAGCGCAGGTCGAGGACACTATAGACCTAGAACCCAGGTTGAATACTGATTATCATGCTGAGCCAATAGTCCCTACAGAACCATTCCAAATCAGCCCTCAGCCCAGGAAAACCATGAGTATAGGCTCCAACCAACTAAAGGTTGTAAGGCAGGCCATAGTGGAATTGGTGTAGAGAAATGCATATCTATTTGCCTGGTCGGCGACAGATAGGCCATGGATAGACCCAGATTTTCATTGTCATAAATTAGCCATCAACCCTCATGCTCAGTCGATGACTTAGAGAAAAAGACGAATATGAGGGGATAAAAGCAAGTTGTGTAGGAAGAGACAACAAAATTACTCAAGGTTGGTTTCATCCAGGAAGTCCAATACTCTACTTGGTTGGCCAACATGGTAATGGTAAAAAAGGCGAATGACAAGTGGAGAATGTGCACAGATTTCATTGATCTAAACAAAGCTTACCCGAAGGATGCTTACCCTTTTCCAAATATAGACACCTTGGTGGATGATGCATTAGGGCACCAATTGGTTAATTTCTTGGATGCCTATTTGGGCTATAAGCAGATCCAAATGCATCTGGCTGATCAATCTAAGACCGTTTTTATCACCAATGAAGCCAATTTTTGCTATTTGGTTATTCCTTTTGGATTGAAAAACGTCAAGGCTACCTATCAACGACTTATGGACAAAATCTTTTGGTCATTGTTAAGAAAATGCCTAGAAGTGTACGTGGATGATATGGTAGTGAAGTCAAAAATACCAGAGAGCCATACTTAAAACTTGAAGGAAGTTTTCATTCTCCTACAGGAGCATAATATGAGACTGAATCTAGAAAAATGATTTTTTGGTGTGTAGAGGGGGAAGTTATTAGGCTTTATGTTAACCATCTAGGGGATTAAGGCCAACCCAGATAAATGCCAAGCTATATTTGATATGCAATCCCCAAAAAGTCCTAAGGAAGTACAAAGGTTGACAAACCGATTAGCAACTTTGGCCCTGTTCTTGTCGTGCCTAGCTGAAGCCACTAGGCTTATGTCACAGTTACTAAAAAAGTTGTTCATTTCACATGGACACTAGAATTCGAGCTCGCCTTTCAGAAGCTCAAGCTGGCATTATCCACTCCACCGATCCTAACTAAGCCCGACCTCGCTGTTGGATTGATTTTGTACATAACCATCACACAACATACCATAAATGTAATCCTGGTCTAACCTAGAAGGCCTGAAGATGTCCCATTTTACTTCATCAGCAAAACTTTGAAGGAGGCAGAAGAATGGTATCAAGTTATTGAAAATTTTGGATTGGGAGTAGTCACGGTAGGAAGAAGACTCCGCTAGTACTTTCAAGGGCACCAAATTATTGTTTAGACTGACTGTCTAATAGCAAAGATGCTACAAAAGCTCAAGTTTGTTGGCAGATGACCGAATTGGTCATTGAGTTGCCAGAATTCGATCTCTGCTACAAACTAAAAAGACCGATCAAAGCACAAGCCTTAACCGATTTGTCGTGAAAATATTCCCTAGTGGAGTATTTATAGGAGCCTAATGGATCCTTCTAATGGATGAGTCTTCGAATAGGCAAGGTAGTGAAGCTTAGGTGATTTTGGAAGGACTAAGCTTTGAGATTTTATTTTAAAGCATTGAACAAGCAGGTGGAGTATGAAGCTTTGGTGGCCAACTTGTAGCTGGCCCATGACATGGAGCAGAACGCGCTAGATGCTTCACAGATTCACAAGTAGTGGCCGAGCAGGTAAATGGCATATTTCAGGTTAAGGAAGCTACACTCCTACAATACTACCATCTGGTCAAGCACCTAAGAGATGCTTCATCGAGTTAACGGTCTGGTACATTCCCCGAGATAAAAACACTAGAGCCGACCAATTGGCCTGACTAGCTAGCGCTAAAAAGAAGAGTCAACTAAAAATGTTGTTATTCTTGGAAATTAGCCAGCCTAGCATCTCACCCACTCAAGTGCATCAAGTTTCTAAGGAGGAGTCGAAAGATTGGAGACCGCCTATTTGGAAGTACTTGTAGTAGGAGCAACTCCTAGAAGGCCCGGATAGAGCTTGGGTTATGAGAATCAAGGTTGCCTGATACTCGGTGGTAGGACTAGAGTTGTTTAAAAGAAGCATTGTTAGACCAATGTTGATATGTCTGGGGCCTGATCAAGCATATTATGTAATGCGGGAAATTCATGAGGGAATTTGTGGTACTTACTCCAGGGGAAGAACAATGACGGTCAAGGTGCTAAGGGTTGGGTACTAGTGGTCGATCCTCAGGGTGGATTGTCTAGAATTTGTCAAGAAATGTATACCTTGCCAAAAATTTGGGAATTTGATACATCAGCCGGCAAAAGACCTGACGGTCATCCCAGTTCCTTGTCCATTTGTAGTATGAGGGATATACATCCTAGACCAATTTCTTGTGGCCACTAGATAAAGAAAATTCTTAGTGGTTGCCATCGTCCACTTCACCGTGGATAAAGGCAGAACCACTTGCTAGCAATCACTGACAGGAACATGCAAAAGTTTTTCTGGAAAAATATGATAACTCAATTTAGCATACCGACAATATTAATTTCCGATAATGGTCTGCAATTCCTAGATAGAAAATTTAATGACTTTCTATCTAGTCTCGGCATCAAGCACCAATTTTCATCGGTCGAGCATCTGCAAACAAATAGGAAAGCCAAGGTAGTAGATAAAGTCATCCTCGGGGAGCTACGAAACAGATGGGGAAGCAAAGGGGGCTTGGGCGGAGGAAGTCCCGAAAGTGCTATAGGCATACAAGTGCACCCTTCAGTCCACGATGCAAGAAACCCCCTACCATTTAGCATATGGAATAGACGATATATTGCCAGTGGAAGTGGAGAACCATCCTTCCGGCGGATTGCTTTTGATGAAATGATGCATCCTTGAAAATGCTTCTCCTTTGATCAACTTCTATAGAGGTTCTTTGAAGAAGGTAAGAGGTGGAAGAGGTAGAGGTGCCACTCTATAGAGAGATAAGCCTTGGAAGAAGTTTGGCACAAGGGAAGGAGTCATTGATAAAAGCCATGAAAGAACTCTCAAATAGGAGAAAGCAAGACACTCAAGGATTTTGCTCACAAAGGTAAGTGTATTCAATCAAGTGTAAAAATGTTACAATGGGTAGAGGTCCCTATTTATAAGAAAGTAATGGGCTTAGGGAGTGTAAGGGTGGACGTCCTACCCCTGATGCATCACATTCTAGCTCAAAAGTTTTAGAAAATTTAGGAAGAGCTAGAATTGGTGCATGGATGAGTTTATCTTTGATACGCTGAAAGGATTTTTCATGCTTCTCACCCCAAAGGAATGAGACATCTTTCATCACCAACTCATTGAGTGGTTAAGCAAGTTTAGAAAAATTAGGCACAAAGCACCTATAGAAACTTGCCATACCATGAAAGCTTTTTATTTCAGTCACACTTGTAAGTGTAGGCCATTCTTGGATGGCTTTGATTTTCTCGAGGTCCACATGGACCCCTTGTGTACTAATCACATATCCTAAAAAGACCATGCTCTCCATACAAACAGTGCCTTTTTCCATGTTTGCAAAGAGGTTGTGATGCGTGCACACCTAGCATGGGCTTGATCTAGGACCAATAAGACACGAGCATGACTTGAGTGAAGCTTCAAGGAGCTTATTTTAGGACATGTTCCATTAATTTGTATTAATTTGACCATTTTTAGGCTTGTATAAGCACCCTTAAGTCATTACAATTTTAGGGTGTAGTTAGTTTTATTTCTAACCTTGTATTTTGGCCTATAGGTTCTAATTACCTTAAGAGGTGTGTTTAGTCTCTTTGTGGAGTGTGTTAATTAGTTGGGCTTGGTTGATGCATGCCTCCTTTGATATTTTTCTAGAGGTTTTCTTCTTTGGTGAAATGGTTTGTGGAGAGGTAAGAAGTGAGGTGGTTTTAGGCGCCACTTAAGGTAAGATAAGCCTAAGAGGGAAAGTTTGCCACAAGGGATGGAACCCTTGATAAAAACCTAAGGAATTCTCAAAGAGAGAAGGGTGGACACTAAGAGAATTTTGGCCAACTCAAGGTTTTTCCATTCAATCAAGTGTAAAAAATACAAGAGTGTGAAGGAGCACCTTTTTATAGAGGGAGCTAACCTCTTGGACAAGTCATGAAGGAAATGAAGGGCTAGGATTAAAAGGAGTCATCCAAGGGAGGAGGATTGAAGCCCAAAGTCCAATTAATACCCTCCTTTAGATGAGAATTGGTGCCCAAGCTACCTCATCCAAGGGCCAAGATTACTCCTTTATTAGTTTTGGGTTTTATTTAGCAAAAGAGGGTGTAGTTATCAAACTACCCCCTTATTTCCTAAATAAAAGCCCAAAAGCTAATCTTACCCCTTCTTATTACTAAGACACCTCCTAGAAAATTAAATGGACTAATACATGTCCAAAATAAAATCCTAGGTTCCTAAAATAAAAATTACAAGTAAATAAGTCATGGCTTGCATAACTTAATGGTCATATGGAGGTGAGATCTTCCTCCCTCTACTCTAGCCATGTCTTCTTCTATCCTCCTAGCCATGGCCCTAGTGATAGGGCCTTTGCTTGGGGAGAATGCATCATCCCCTCCCCCTTGGGAAGGATTTGACCTCAAATCTGATAGGTCCTCCTCTTCTTCATCAGTACCTACAAAAGGGATCAAATCACAAACATTAAAGGTAGTACTGACACCATAGTCCTCAGGGAGATCTAATATGTATGCATTGTTGTTCACTCTCTTGAGGACTTGAAAGGGACCATCTCCTCGGGGGCTAAGCTTGGACTTCCTTTGAGTAGGGAAGTGATCCTTCCTCAAATGAAGCCATACCCAATCCCCTTCATTGAAGATAATTTATTTCCTGCCCCTATTGGCTTTACTAGCATACTCCTTTGAATGATGTTCAATGTTGGCCTTTACCCTTTCATGTAATTTATTAACAAAATCCGCTCTTACTATTCCTTCTTTGTGAATAGAAGAAGGGAAGGGTAAGGGCAAGATATCAAGAGGAGTAAGGGGGTTGAAGCCATAAACAACTTCAAAGGGAGAATGCTTGGTGGTCCTTTGAACCACCCGGTTGTATGCAAACTCAATATGGGATAGGTATTCATCCCAAGACTTGTGATTTCCTCGAAGAAGTGTCCTAAGTATAGTAGATAGAGATCTATTTACTACCTCTGTCTGCCCATCAGTTTGGGGGTGACATGTGGTAGAAAATAAGAGTTTAGTTGCTAGCCTTGCCCACAATGTTTTCCAAAAGTGGCTAAGGAACTTCACATCTCTATGAGAGACTATGGATTGGGGAATTCCATGTAAACGGACAACTTCTTTAAAGAAAAGTCTCACAATGTTGCTTGCATCATCTATCTTATGGCATGGTATAAAGTGAGCCATTTTTGAAAATCTATCTACCACTACAAAGATAGAGTCTGCACCTCATTGGGTTCGAGGCAGGCCAAGGATGAAATCCATACTAATATCCAGCCAAGGTGCAGAAGGAGCAGGTAAGGGTGTGTACAATCCATGAGCCATTGTCTTAGACTTAGCTTGCAAGCAAGCAATGCATCTACGACAATGTCTATAGACGTCTTTCTTCATATGGGGCCAAAAGAATTTTTCTTGTAAAAGCAGAAGAGTTTTGTTAATTCCAAAATGCCCCATGAGCCCACTCTCATGGCTCTCTTTTGTCAACATATTTCTCATAGATCCTTGGGGTACACAAAGTCTGCTACCTTTGAAAAGGTACCCCTCACTCACAAAGAACCCATTTTGGGTTTTACATGCAAATGTAGAGGCAGCATAAATGGATCCAAAATCTTTATCAGAAAGATACATTTCTCTAATATTATCAAATCCAAGAATCTTTGCACTTAAGGTGGTGTAAAGGGTATGTCTACGAGACAAAGCATCAGCCACCACATTATGTTTTCCTTTCTTGTATTTGATGATATAAGGGAAAGTCTCAAGAAATTCTACCCATTTAGCATGCCTTTTATTAAGCTTGCCTTGACCCTTCAAATACTTAAGTGACTCATCGTCACTATGAATGATGAACTCCTTGGGTACAAGATAATGTTCCCAAGTTTGAAGGGCCCTTATCAAAGAGTAAAACTCTTTATCATAGGTGGGGTAGTTTAAGGCGGCTCTATTTAGTTTTTCACTAAAATAAGCCACGGGATGACCACCTTGTAACAACACAGCTCCCACACCCACTCCTGATGCATCACACTCTAGCTCAAAAGTTTTAGAAAAGTCAGGAAGAGCTAAAACTGGTGCATGGGTCAGTTTCTCTTTGATAAGTTCAAAGGCTTTTTGTTGTTTTTCACCCCAAAGGAAAGGAGTATCCTTCTTCACCAAATCATTGATTGGTGAGAAAAGTGTGGAGAAGTTAGGCACAAAGCGCCTGTAAAAGCTCGCGAGACCATGAAAACTCTTGATCTCAATCACACTTTTTGGGGTGGGCCATTCTTGGATGGCTTTGATTTTGTCGGGGTCTACTTGAACCCCATTTTTATTAACTATAAAACCTAAGAACACCACACTCTCCACACAAAAATTAAATTTTTCAAGATTTCCATAGAGTTGGTGTGACCTAAGAATGCAAAAGACGCGCCTAAGATGGCCTACATGTTCATCTAGGCTCTTGCTCTACACTAAGATGTCATCAAAATAAACAACACAAAATTTTCCTAAGCAATCCCTAAGGACATGATTCATAAGCCTCATGAAGGTGCTTGGGGCATTGGTAAGCCCAAAGGGCATTACCAACCACTCATACAGCCCAAACTTGGTCTTAAAAGCGGTTTTCCACTCATCACCTTCCTTGATGCGGATTTGGTGATAACCACTCTTAAGATCAATTTTTGAAAATAATTGGGCCCCATGCAATTCATCAAGCATGTCATCAAGCCTAGGGATAGGGTGCCTATATTTGATGGTGATGTTATTGATTGCTCGACAATCAATGCACATCCTCCATTGGCCATTCTTCTTAGGCACCAACAAAACTGGCACAGCATAAGGGCTTAGGCTCTCTTGAACCCAACCCTTCTCCAATAGTTCTTGGACTTGAGATTCAATCTCCTTGGTCTCCATGGGGTTAGTCCTATAAGCAGGCCTATAAGGCAAGCTAGCCCCAGGTACTAAGTCTATTTGGTGTTCTGTACCCCTAATTGGAGGAAGTCCTTTGGGAACTTCATTAGGGAATATATCACCAAACTCCTTTAAAAGCTCTTGAACCTCTTGAGGTAGGTTTTCAGGTCCAAGTTCTATAGCAGTGCTAGAACTAGAAGGGAAAAAAGTGGAGGGGGAAGAAATAGGGGATGCCTCTTTGCAAAGGAGGAGATAGAAAGGTCTGTTATTTAAGGGGGCTTCCTTTAAATCCAATTTTGTCGCAAATAAACTCCCTTTACTAATGACTTTCTTGGAAGGGGCACCAACTTCCAACTCAACCTCTTTACCCCTTTCAAGCTTTAGGGGTAAAGCTTTGCTTTTTTTTTCTCCTCATCTCTCTTATGTTTCATGATGAGTTGGTCCTCCGCCACTTGTGAAGGTGTTAGAGGACACAACTTAATGCGCTTATCCTTATGAGTGAGGATGATGTTATTGGAATGACCATGGTGTATGGCTTTCTTATCAAATTGCCATGGTCTTCCTAGCAAGATATGGCCAGCTTCCATTGGGACTATGTCACATAGGATTTCATCTTTATAAGACCCAATGGAAATTGGAACCTTGACGTGCTCATTGACCTCTATTTCCCCTTGCTCATTGAGCCATTGAAGCTTGTAAGGCTTAGGGTGGGAAAGTGGGGTTAAGGCTAGCTTTTCCACCAACCTTGAGCTACAACAATTGCAGCATGATCCACTATCCACAATGAGAGAACATATTTTGTCATTCACCTTACAGCGAGTGTGGAATATGTTCTCCCTTTGAGATGAGGACACTTTCAAAGGTTGGCTTCCAAGAAGTTTTCTTATCATTAAGAGGTCTCCCTCACATGCATAAGCGGTTTCATCACAATCAGATTGGTATGCATGAACCCCTTCTCCTTCGCTCTCACTAGAGGAGTGTGAGCTAGACTCACTACTATAAACATCTTGGGCCCTCATGATGATGTTTCTCTTAGTAGGGCATTGAGAGGCAATGTGGCCTCTCCCAAGAATTTAAAGCATTTGATACTACTAACTTTCTCGTGAGAGTTAGTAGTAGGGGTTTTTCTCTCTATATGTGATGTTTTATGCTCTTTGAAGTGCTTGGGATGTTCCTCTTTGGGGTAACTCTAGAAAGAGTTCCCTGTCGGTTGGTCCCTTTTTACATAATGTGGGTTATCCTTTTTAAAAGTTTGCCTTCTAAGTTGATTTTCCACCTTGATGCAAAGTTGAACTAACTCATCAAGGGAATTGTATGAGAAGAGCTCCACCTTATCACAAATTTCGGGGCTCAACCAACACAAAAACCTTGCCATAGTGGCCTTGGGTTCCTCAATGATACCCGCCCTCAAGATAAGAAGTTCCATCTTTTGTCTATACTTTTCTATACTAAGGTTGGTTTGCCTTAGCCTTTGGAGTCTATCCAAAAGATCTCTTTTGTACCAAGAGGGAATATGCCTTCTTCTTAGAGAACTTCTAAGATCATTCCAATATGTTATGGAAGGCATATTGGTGCGGATTCTCTCATTGGTTAACCCAACCCACCAATGCATGGCATGCCCTTGGAAGCTAAGGGTTGCCATTGGAACCTTTCTTTCTTCTCTTACCTCATGGAAAGTGAAGAGTTGTTCTACCTTGATTTCCCAATCAAGGTAGGCTTCCACATATTCCCTCCCATGAAATGGGGGGAGATCAATTTTGGGCTCCCTTGGAGGGGCCCCATTATTATGCATGGATGAATAGGAGTTTCTCCTAGGATGATTGTAGTATTCTTCCTCACTTTCACTCCTATGGGTATGTCTAGATGGGGAACCTAAGACTATCCCTTTCATTTTGTAATTCTCACCATTCCCATGCTTTCTTTTTTCTTCTTCTTTCTCTTTTCTTCTTTCTGTTTCTTTTCTTTCTCTCCTTTCTTCATCTTTTCTATTTTCTTTTATTCTTCTCTCTTCCTTCTCTCTTTTTTCTCTCTTTTCTTCCTCTCTTTCTTTTATTTTTCTTTTCTCTTTGGACTCTTTTTCTCTCCTTTTTTCTTCTCTTCTCTCTTGTTCTTTTGCCATCCACTCCCTAAAGGCCATGTTTAAGTTTTCTAGAGTGTAATCTTTAGAAATATTTCTTTGGTTTACACTCTTGTTTGATGAATAACTATGAGCACTAGAGTGGGTGTGTGATGTCATTGTGCTTGAATTTCTAAAAGGAAAAATGTGGCTAAAAAATTTTCACAAACAAACACTCCTCTATTTTTGTGTTTTCTTGCCTAAAATGGCTTGATGAGTCTTTGGAACTCTTTAGCCTTCTATGCACTTTGAATAAGAAAAATAAAGTAAGAATTTTAAAGCAAAAATTCAAAAGAGAAGGGATCTAAAGCGAGCTCCTAAGGTGTTGAAGGAAGTGTACCACTTCTTCCTTCTTCACCTAATTTTCGAGAAACTAAAAAATTGATTAAATTTTATTACAACCAAAGGGAGGGCCTTAAGGGCACTCAAACTCCCAACTACAAAATTAATACACCCAAATTAAAGAAAAAGTAAAGTCTTCAAAAAATGATTCTCCAAATGCTCCCTCAAATCAAAGTCCTTACGGCTAGGTGTATTTCCTTTTGAGGTGATCCCTTAGGCTCTTAGTCCAACCTTCCAAAATATACTACCCTTGTGGTAAACTCTTTTTTCAAGCTTTCTCCCAAAAGTGACACTAACACACAAACCAAAGAAACCAAAAGTAGCAAGGGGAGGTGCGAATAGAAACTCAAAAAGCAATAAAAGATAACACAATCAAAAGGACACTTAACCAAATGGTAAGAGTATATAAGACAAACTAGAAAGATGATTTAAAAGACAAGCAACAAATAAAAGGTAAACAAAAGAAAGAGAGCACACAATGGAATATCTAAGAATGACACTAGATTAAAGAGTAGAAGAATACAAATATCAACTTCTAGTGTACCAAAAGTAATAAAATTTCTTTTAAGGTTCCAAGTTCAAAGTTGAAGCACTTGCTAATTTTAGGTTAGGTACATCAAATGAATTTTTTTCAAACTTTCTTTTCTTTTGTTTGTTCTCTTTTTTTTTGAATCCTTCGTTGTTTTTTTTGTATTTTATTTTAGACTTTGTTTTCTTGTTTTTTTTTTGAATATTTACTAGATGCACCTAAATTGATTGTGAATTTAGTGCTTGATAACAAAGAGTTATGCGCTTGGAACAATAAAGAAAATTAAAAGCAACAATTTAGGTACTACTAGAAATGACTTCAAAATGCAAAGTAGCTATGGATGTGTTAATGGTTTAGTAGTTTGGTGTGCCACTGGACTCAAGCTTTGTTAAGTTTTTAGTAATTTGTTGAACACAAATATCAAACTTATAGCTTAAGTGAAAGCACCCACAAACAAGAACTACCTTTACCACACAAATGAGCTACTAATTATACGTATAAGGAAAATAAAGACAAAGGAAATTGAGCAACTATTTTTGAATTTTTTTTTAAGAATATGCTTGAAACTAAAAGCACATAAACTTTTAAAGAGACTTAGACATGAGGTATGACCCTCTATGTTGCTCAATTTAAGAAGTTTCAATTTTTTTTTTGTAAAAACAAAAGAGGCTAAACTTAAAAGGAATTAATAGACAAAATGGGAAACTATAAACATGACTTATAGACAACTACACAAGAGTATAAAAGTGAAAAATAAAAGCTAAAATTAAAGCAAAAACAAGGCAACTAGGTGCAAGGAAACACAAGAATTTGGTCTAAATTTCTTGATCACAAGGTTGTGGAATTCACCACAACGACATGAATTTTTAGCAAGGAATTCTCAAAACCAAAATTCAAGCAAGAAAGCACCCAACTCAAAGCTTAAGCGGAAATTAATGAATATGGGAGAGACGTAGATGCAAAGAAAAGAACAATATAAATTTCATCAAGCAAAAAATAAATGGTGCAAATAAACTATAACTCAAAACAATAAACTCAAGACATAAATGAAAATGATAAACAACAATGGAAAGCGAGAAAAAATTGTGGAAATTAAAGATAAAATAAAATAGGAAAACGGAAAGAAAAAATAAATGAGATAGGAAGAGAGTTTAGACCTCTAGAACCAATGCTCTAGATACCAAATGATGCATGCCTCCCTTGATCTTTTTCTAGAGGTTTTCTTCTTTGGTGAAATGGTTTGTGGAGAGGTAAGAAGTGTGGTGGTGTTAGGCGCCACTTAAGGTAAGATAAGCCTAAGAGGGAAAGTTTGCCACAAGGGATGGAACCCTTGATAAAAACCTAAGGAATTCTCAAAGAGAGAAGGGTGGACACTAAGATAATTTTGGCCAACTCAAGGTTTTTCCATTCAATCAAGTGTAAAAAATACAAGAGTGTGAAGGAGCACCTTTTTATAGAGGGAGCTAACCTCTTGGACAAGTCATGAAGGAAATGAAGGGCTAGGATTAAAAGGAGTCATCCAAAGGAGGAGGATTGAAGCCCAAAATCCAATCAATACCCTCCTTTAGATGAGAATTGGTGCCCAAGCTACCTCATCCAAGGGCCAAGATTACTCCTTTATTTTATTTAGCAAAAGAGGGTGTCGTTATCAAACTACCCCCTTATTTCCTAAATAAAGGCCCAAAAGCTAATCTTACCCCTTCTTATTACTAAGACACCTCCTAGAAAATTAAATGGACTAATACATGTCCAAAATAAAATCCTAGGTTCCTAAAATAAAAATTACAAATAAATAAGTCATGGCTTGCATAACTTGATGGTCATATGGAGGTGAGATCTTCCTCCCTCTACTCTAGCCATGTTTTCTTCTATTCTCCTAGCCATGACCCTAGTGATAGGGCCCTTGCTTGGGGAGAATGCATCATTGGTACAAGAGGGTTTGAACGTGTGGGATCTTACTTCTACATCCCTAATTCCTCTTCACACCTTTCTAAGCAACACATGAAACATATATGAGACATGTGAGGCCCCCTTGCTTCCTTGTTTCACTCCGCATATGCTTTCTCATTCCTACTTGGCTAATGCTTGTTGCTTCTTATTTTTATTTTAATTTTGGAGGTGTCATGTCATTTCCCTAAAAAATTCAAATTCAAACAAGAGGGAACATAGATCCCTTTTTTAGGGCCATGTTTGGATCTTTAGTTGGATTAAATTAGTGTTAATTGAGCACATGCTAAATTAACACTAAATTAAGCTAACTAACCCTTGGTTAAAGCATATTGGACATTCTCATTAATGCCTCGACCCATAGATCCATGCCTTGCTCTATATATAGAGCATTACCTCTTTCATGTAGCTTTTAACACTCATTTTAAATGAGATTACCTTTCTCTAAATTAAGAGTTCTTCTTCTTATATAGTGTTCTTTTTTCTCTCCTCAGTGAGAGTCCTTCATGCTATTATCAAGGGTTTCTTCCCTTGTGGCTAACTTTACTACTCAAGGCTTATCTCCTTCAACAAGAGTGGCACATACTTCTCCTCCATTTCCTAGTCTTTCACCTCCATTTATTCAACCTCAAGGACCTCTGTGAGTATGATCCTAGACAATATCTTCTTTTCCAACAAATGAGCAACCATGGCTTGGGGATGGATGCATCAAGTGGTTTGACCTAAGAATGCAAAAAATTTGTCTTAGATGTCCTAAGTGATAATCTAGGCACCAACTATATACAAGGATGTCATCAAAGTAGACAACACAAAACTTAACAAGACAATCCCTAAGGACATGATTCATTAAGCTCATGAAGGTACTACTAGGGGCATTGGTGAGCCCAAAGGGCATCACTAACCACTCATAAAGGCCAAACTTGGTCTTAAAAATGGTTTTTCATTCATCACCCTCTTTAATTCTTATCTGATGGTAACCACTTCTAAGATAAATTTTTGAAAAGATATTAGCCCTATGTAACTCATCCAAGATGTTATCAAGCCTAGGGATTGGGTGCCTGTACTTAATGGTAATGTTGTTGAGTACTCTATAATCAACACACATTCTCCATTTGTCATCCTTCTTGGGCACCAATAAGATTGGCACAACACAAGGGCTAAACTCTTCTGAACCCAACCCTTCTCCAACAGATCTTGAACTTGAGACTCAATTTGTTTGGTCTCAAGGGGGTTAGTCCTATATGAAACCTACTGGGTAAGCCTTAGGAACCTTTTTAGGAAATAGTCATCAAATTCTTTTAAAAGAGTTTGAACCCCTTGTGGAAGAGACTCAATCTCAAAACCTATGGTAGTGCAAAAGAGTGCCTCTTTGCAAAGGAGGAGATAGAAAGGTTTGTTAAGCAAGAAAGCATTTTTTATATTTTCTTTTGTTGCAAAGTGGCTTTCTTTGTTCACAATCTTCTTGGAAGGGGCACTACCTTCCAACTATTCCTCCTTACCCCTTTCAAGCTTCAGGGGTAAAGTTTTTTTTTTGTTGTTCTCTTTTTTCCTCATCCCTTTTATGTTTCATGATGAGCTGATCTTCTACCACCTTAAAGGATGTAAGAGGATACAAATTAACCTTCTATCCTTATGGATGAGGATAATCTCATTAGAGTGGCCATGATGGATAGGTTTCTTGTCAAATTGTCATGGTCTCCCTAACAAGATATGACTAGCTTCCATTGGAACCACATCACATATGATCTCATCTTCATATGTTCCAATGGAAATTGGTACCTTCACTTGTTGGTTAACAACCATCTCCCCTTTTTCATTAAGCCATTGAAACTTATAAGTTTTAGGATGGGGAGTTGGTTGTAAGGATAGCTTTTTAACCAACCTTGAGCTACAACAATTACAATAGGAACCACTATCCACAATGAGAGAACACACTTTGTTTAAAACTACACATCTTGTGTGAAATATGTTCTCTCTTTGGGATTGGTCTAGCTCAAAAGGTTGGCTTCCAAGAAGCCTTTTTACCATGTGGAGGTCCCCTTCACAAAGATAGAACTCGTCGATGTCATGATTTGATGCATAACCCCCTTCTTCCTCACTCTCACTAAAGGAGGAATGTGAGCTATCCTCACTACTATAGATGTCTTAGCCCTTCATGATCATGTATTTTTAGTGGGGCATTGAGAAACAATGTGGCCTCTCCCAAGACATTTAAAGCATTTGATAATACTAGTCCTAGAAGTAGAGGTAGTAGTAGATGGTTATTCTTTACTATTTAATGGCTTATGTTCTTTCGATGCTTTAGGTTGTTTCTCTCTAAGGAAGCTCTTGGAAGAACTTCCCTTGACTTGATCCCTCTTTGTATAGGTTGGATATTATTTCTTTGACCTTTTTCTTTTCAATTGGTTATCAATCTTTATACAAAGTTGGACCAAGTCATTTAGGTCCCTATATGGTAAAAGCTCAACTTTGTCTCTAATATCTGAACTTAAACCACATAGAAACCTAGCAATGGTAGCCCTAGGCTCTTCAATGATTCTCACTCTTATTATAAGGAGTTCCATGCTTTACCTATACTCCTCAACACTTAGGTTGTATTGCCTAAGTGATGCATTCACCCCTAGCAAGGGCCTAGTCACATGGACCATGACTAGGAGAATAGAGGAGGACTTGGAAAATTGAGAAGGAGGAAGACCTCAACTCTTTTTCAAAGTTAAGATTGGTCATAACCCTCCTATGTAGCTAGTTTTAGGGAAGAAAAATTGTGTAAGACATAGTCTTTCTAGTTTAGTGTTTTGTTTAAGTTGGTCGTGTATTTTGGCCTTTATTTCCTTTTATTTCGTAAATGAGAGGTTCATTTAGTGATTTAAGGGGTGGGTTGTTTAGATGGGCTTTAGGAAGATTTTTGGATGTGTAGTTCTCCTAAGAACACCCCCAAAATCATCTTAACACCCCTCTAATCATATAAGAGACATGTGAGTCCCATTTGTTCCCTCCAAGAGGCACCTAATCCTCTGTCTCCTCCACCTATACACCTACTTGGCTAATCTCTAACCAACCAAATTTGAATTTGAATTTTGGAGTGCCATGTGGATTCCCTCTGAAATTCAAATTCAAATTAGGGAACATAGATCCATTTAGTTAAGGCCTTGTTTGGATCTTCACTTTCCTTAATCATGTGCTAAGTATGCTTAGCATAACTAACACATGATTAAGCCTCCTTGGGCCTTGATTAGTGAGGTGGACATCCATTCCCCCTCTTAACCCTTCTAGCATTATAAATTCGTACTCTCTCCTCATTTGTAACTTTACACTTGATTTTATGAGATAGAGATTTTGCCTTCAAAATTTGAGTGTCTCATTCTTCTTTCTTTCAGAGAATTCTTTGAGCTTTTATCATGGGATCCCTCCTTTGTGGCAAGCTCCTCCACCTTTGGGTTATCTTTTCTAAGTGGTACCCTCAACTCCCTCTCCTAGTCTCTCTATCCTCTATTTCACAACTTGAAGGAACCTTGGGAGTTGATCAAGGGCAAGCATCATGTTAATGCATCACTAAGCCTTTAGAGTTTATCCAAAAGTTGTGTCTCGTAATAAAAAAGGATATGCCTTTTTCTCATAACACTTTTCAAATCTTTCCAATAATCAATGGTAGGGCTATGAGTTCTAAGCCTATCATTGACTAGAGTCGTCTACCAATGCATGACATGCCCTTGGAAGCTAAAGGTTTCCAAGGAGACTTTCCTCTCCTCTCTCACATTGAAGCACTTAAACAATTGTTCTACCTTGACTTCCCAGTCAAGATAGACTTCCACATCTTCCCTTCCTTGGAAAAGAGGGAGGTCAAATTTTTGCTCCTTAGGAAGGGGCACATGTTCATGCATATTATGAGTTATGTTGTTGTTCCTTACCTTGGGTCTCCTTCATAATATTCACTCTCAGTTCCACTATAAAAGGTGAAGGGAAACCTATTTCTCTTTTTTTTCCTTTTCTTTTTCTTCTCTTCTCTTCTCCTCTCTTGCCTCTTTCTCTCTTCTTAGATTGCTTTCTTCCATTCTCCACTCTCTAAACTCTAAAACAAAATTATCAAGAGGGGTCACCATGGGGGACCCCCTTGGTTCACACTCTTGTTGTGTGTGATTCAAGAGCCATGTGCAAGGATGGTTGAGAAACTAAGGTTAAGGTCGAGATAAGCAAACACACACTCTTATCTTTTTATTTGTTTTCTCACCTAAGAGACAATGAGTCTTTTGAACTCTAGTCTCACTAAGTGTTTGAGCAAGGAAAATAAAGGCAAAACGTAAAATGTTTAGAGACCTAAAACATGTTCCTAAGGTTTGAAGAAGTCTATGACAAAACCCTAATCGCCCTAGGTTTTACAAAAACTACAAAAGTCCCCCTAATGTACTATAGGGTTGACCTCAGATCGAATCATAAGGAAACATGCATGCAAAGATTGTTTCTGGCTAGTTCTAATATTTTTTTCTTCTTTTAATAGATTAACAATCATGGGGTTCAATTACAGAAAGAAAAAGAAATAAAGAAAGAAAGAAAAAATTCACAGGAAAGCAAGAACAAATTTGCAAGAAAGCAAGAACAAATTCGTAGGAAAGCAATTTGCAGAAACCAAAAAGATTGTAGACATAAAATTTTTAGAAATTTAAGAATTTGCAGAATGAAAGATATTTCATAATGAAAGATATTTCATAATGAAAGAATTTAGGATCAGAATTAAAATTGAAAGCAAGAATTGAAAACAATGGCAAGATGGAAAACAGGAATTAAGAACATAAGAACCAAAACCGAAATTTCTTCTACTATGGCCTAACATGAAAATGTCAATTCTTGATCAAGAATCATGCATGAGAAAATTGAGAGATAAGGGAAGAATTCAAACTCGAAGTCAAAAGAAATCTGGAAAGGAAATCTGGAACTGAAAATTGAAAGCTGAAAACTGAAATCCTAGAAAGAAGATCTTCTCTCTAAAAAATTCTCTAAAAGCTTTTTTACAAAAATTATGAAAATTGAATGAGCGTGTAATGTCTCAGGTCCTCCAACCTACAAGGTTTTTACTCACACGAATAATGGGCCAAGCAAAGGGCCAATGGGCCTAAAACTAATTTAGATAAAAATGCAATGCCTAAAACAAATGGTCTAGATTTCTTCCCGAACTTCCAAAAATCCTCCAAAATAGTTCTAGACTCCAAACACCATTCTCTAGATATCCAAATTGAAGCCCCTGGAAGTCAGGAATCCAATGCAAAAAGAATCAACCAAAAATAAGGTCTACAGAAAAAGTTATGGCCAAAACATTAGACAGTGTCAGGACAGAAATAATGCGGGATTTACTAAAAATGCAACTTATAGGTATGTTTTATTAAAAATATTATTTTATGCATAAAAACCTAAATGCATGCTAAATGCATGAAATAAATAAGAAATAACACCTTAAAAGATATAGCAAGATTATAAATGTGAATATATAAAATGAGTCATCAGTGTATCGCTTCCTCCTCATACCTAAAAATGAGAATCTTAAGCTATTGCACATAAAAGGAAGTGACCCTTATAGGAATCGAACACCTCCTAATTAAAAGGCCATTTATACAACTTATGAAAGCAAAATAAAGGTATTCCTCCAAGCTCTCTCCAAGTGTTTCACTCCATGCCTTGCATCCTCCTTTGATCAAGTTTTCTTGGCTTGTCAATACCTCCTAGAATGTTACCCTTGTAGTAGGCTTTTTGTCCAAGCTTTTCTACAACAAGAGGGGATTCTAACAATAATTTTTATTCTCAAATAATATTAGAAGGTTTTGTTGTTGTCGTAGAAATTCGATTTTCCTTAAATTATTTATCTCTTCCTTAAAGGAATTAGAAATCACTGGTGCACTCACGGGCGACCATGGTACTTTGAGACAGTGACTCCCAGTTGCTAGATCAATGTCCGCCTTTTTGTCTCCGAGTCGGTTTCTGGCAGAGATCTAATCCATCCCTTTTTTTCATCCTCAATAGTTACAAACTCAATCTGGAGTTAGTGCATTCAAGAAATAAACATCCGAAGTTACATAAATAGTTACAGACTCGATCGCCCTCTTCCCTATAGGAATACAGGCTTGCTTTATTATAGATCGGTAAAGGCCTTACTCAATTCCACCAAGCAAAAACAAGGATACAAAAGTACAAGCAATGAAGGAGGCTCTTGATACCAAATGATACATCCTACTCAAATATAAAGAGAATTAAAAGAAACACTTCCCCCATACCAACAATTATTTTACCAAATCCTCGAGCAAATAAGTAACACACAAAAAAAAAATAAAAACACAACAAACCTATTCCATGCAAGTCCCTATATAGGAACGAACTGCTCTGATACCATATTGTAACATCCCAAAAATACTAGCAGTTTCTACGATGTTACTTACAAATAAACTATATATTTTCAAAATATTTACTTCTCAAAATATATAAGAGAAACAATCATGTACACATTCATCAACTTAGTACAATCAAAATCTCAACATTTTAAAACTTTAAACAGTTAAGTCATGGTATACCCTGCATCATCTCGCCAAACGAAATTCATTGTCTAGCGAGTCCCAGGGTAGCTCACCCAGCGAGGACCTATATAAGATTGTCCCAGTAAAAGGAACTTCGCTCAGCAAGACACATTGTTGGGCTAAAAAATGTGTTAAATAGAGAGTAATTTGCACTGAGCGAGACCTCTTGTTGGGCGTAAATGCAATAATAATCCAACATGAGAAAACTTTGCACTAGGTGAGATATCTCATTGGATGCAAAGCTGCAAATTTGCCTAATAGAGACTAAATTTCATTGGGCAAGACCTGCCTCCTAACGAGACCCTACAGAATGTAGAACCTCAACTACATAATTTTCATATTTTCTCTAACACTTCAAGTACTCAATTACTTGAACATTATATCATGCACATTCACTTTCATTCCATGCATACTCAACTAAACTACACCTATAACAAGTGTAACTACTGCTTAGTTCAATATACATACATATATACTGATGCTCAATACTATTTAAGTAATTCATAGCGCATACTTAAACATAACTCTATAGATTTACATTTCAGGTTCAACACAACCTACTGATCAACATTCATACATATTCGTGTTCCATATCACATAAGTGTTTCATAACTTATACTTAAACATCAAAATCAACATGTTTATATTACACGGTTTCGCCATAACTTAATATACATAGTCTAAACAACATAAAATGGATTCTCTAATCCTTATTGAGCCATCTTCTTTATGAGATCCACAATTTTCATCTACTCCCTACAAAACACGATCATCATAGTCAAACACAAATATATACAAACAAGCGTAAGCTCAAACAACATAAATCAAAATCCATGAAACATGTCATAACTATCAATCTAACATGATATAAATCAATCATCAAACATGTCACACACTTCACCAACAAACATGTCATGCACACTTATATTTCCTTGAACATAAGCACACGTCTCAATAAGATCGTAAGACTCAATGTTTTTCGAAAATATATGCATTGAATTTGAATACCAAGGTGGACCTGTCAACTTCATTTTTCAACTGGTGTAAAACATATACTTGATTGATCAAAAACCAGCTAAAGCCAAGGAAATACTCATATGATACTTTCGACTTATGTCTGGCATCCATAGGATCCATCAAACATACAATCTCTATATTAGTACATCCTTTTGGTGTAAAACACCAGGATCACAAAGACCGTACAAATATCCCTAATTCAATGCACACAGCTCAATTACCATAGGTAACAACTCCTAAAAACATACATGGTATCTCAAATAGCTCCATCATGCATTCTTATGCAACCCTCCCCAAGCCATGGTTGACCAATTTTTGGAGAAGGAGTGCCGCCTAGGATCTTCTCTTAGAGGTCCTTTGGAGAGCCTTGAAGTGGAGGTGGAAGACAAGAAATGGTAGTGGAGGTAGGCGTCACTTCTACTAGGTAGAAGATAAGCCTATAAGGGAGCTAGCCACAAGGGAAGGAACCCTTGATAATAGCATGAAGAACTCTCACTCAAGGAGAGAACATGAGCACTCTCTCTAGAAAGAAGAGACTCTCAAATGTAGAGAATAATGTTTTTTCATAAAATGAGTGTTAAAGGATTACATGAGGTGTAGAGCTCTTTTTATAGAGCAAGCATGGATCATGGGCCTAAGACTCTAAAGAGAACGTCCAAGTAGCTAATCAAGGGGTTAGTTGGCTTAATTTAGTGTTAATTTAGCATGTGCTCAATGAACACTAAGATAATCCAACTAAAGATTCAAACATGGCCCTAGTTTAAAGGATCTATGTTCCCTCTTAATTTGAATTTGAATTTTGGAGGGAGATGACATGGCACCTCCAAAATTCAAATTTAAGCAAGAAGCAACCAACTAATGTCATATAGGAAAGAAAAGCTTAGGTGGCGTCTAATAAGAAGGGATAAGGGGGCCCACATGTCTCCTACATGTTTCATGTGTTAGTTAGGAGGGTGTTAGAATAAATTAGGGGTGTGGTTAATAAATCCACACATCCAAACTCAAGCTACACAAGACCAACTAATTAATACACTCCACAAAGAGACTAATTACACCTCTTTAAGGAAAAAGGAACCTAAAGGCCAAAATACAAGGCCAGAAATAAACTAATTACACCCCTAAATTCCTAATGACTCAAGGGTGCTTATACAAGCCTAAAAATGGTCAAAATAATACAATAAAATAGGAAATGTCTTAAACTAAGCTCCTTGAAGCTTCATCCAAGTCATGATCTCTTCTTAGTGGTCCTAGCTCAAGCCCATGCTAGGGAGGATTACATCACATTCAATGTACATACTATCTCAAATAGCTCATTCATACAGTCAACACGTATTCTATCACACATAGCTCAATAATACAATCAACATGCACACTATCTCAAATAGCTCAATTATGAAATCTATACATACGTTATTTCAAATAGCTAAAATCATAATCAACATACACGCTAACTTAATTAGCTCAAATTACAAATAACTCATACGCTAAATCTATTAGCTCAATTATAGTTAAAATACATGCTATAAAAAATAGTTCAAAACACAGCCAAACATATTCGCTATAAAAAATAGCTCAAAACTCTCAACTACTCAACCATTTTTCCATTAACCAAAATCAACAAAAGAGCTTCTCTTACCTATTTCTCTCTAAAAGGATGATTTTGAGGATAGAGGAGAATTCACTTGCAGAAATCACTAAAAAACCTAACAGAAATCCAAATCCAACTAAGAATTTAAGAGAAATAGGTTTTTCAAGGAAATCTCCCCAAACAAGAACAATCGAGCTAGAAACGAATGATAAAAGGTTTGAGAAATTAGAATCAGATTTACCTATGAGGATCAACTCTCAGAAATAAGGGTGATGGAAGAGACCGCATCGAAATCCGATCGACACCTCTAGGTGTCACATGCAAAGGAGAGAAGTTTGAGAGAGAATGACGAGACATGTGAGAGAGAGAATGTGAAAGGAAAAATGAGAAAGAAAAGGAAACTGAAACTATATATAACTTTTCTGATTTTCTATCTGAAATTTCGTTATAACTTTAATTCCAAAGTAAATTCTAATCAAAACACACACAGACAGATAGACACACACACACAGATAGACAGACAGACACACACACATACACACACACACAGACAGACACACACAGACACACACACAGACACACACACACAAATAGACACACACACACACACAGAGACAGACAGACACACAGACAGACACAAACACACAGACACACACACACACACAGACACACACACACAGACACACATACACACACACAGACACAGCCAGACACATACACACAGACACATACACACACACACACAGACACACACACACACAGACACACACACACACACAGACACACAAACACACACACACACACATACACACACACATACACACACATGTATTTACTGTTAATTTTGAATTAAGTTTACGTTATATTCTTTAAATGAATAAAGTGAATCTGACTTTAAAATAGCCATATAAAAATAGTTGGAGAAGAAATAAAAGTTGTGCAACATCCAATATATTCTACAGCAAAGCAGCAACAGCTCGTAATAACTTTCTTTGAAGCCTACCTCACAGCTTTTTCTACCCTAGCCCACTGAGAAACCAACCCACTGAGAAACCAATATCTTAATATTTATTTGGAGAGCAATAAAAAATGTCTGAACTTGGGTAAGTGGCATACAGAATATCAACGACGTGATAATAGTTTTAAATCTCTGTAGATGCCTGACACAAACCATTTCAAAATACCAGCTAGAATTTCTACTTTAGAACTATTCTGAGACAGTGATTGTATTTATATATGTTACACATCAATACACTACGTTTTGTTCATTAAAAAATTATAACTGATGCAGAAGAAGGCAAGAATGTTTTTCCCTGCTTTACGCCAGCTATTCCAATCGCTCGCAATCAATTTGGGCTTAACTTCGATTCTGCTTTTATCATTGTGGGGCTTCCCTTCAGTTGACTACTTCCAAACTTCATACCATTTTTATATATAAGATTCCATTTTTTCTGAAAGTTTTATTGCAAAAATATTTAGACATCTATCTAAAATGCTAGCTAGCCAACACCTAGTGATCTGATAAAAAAATATAAATATATATGAAAAAACTAGAAATAAGCGCTGATGAAGTATGTTAATTAATGAGATATATATTCAAATATCGTTATATATTCTACATTGTATTTGATACACGAGAAAAAATGACTATGTACCTTAAAACTCATCATAACATGTTAGCAGTACGGTAGTTCTGCATATTATCCAATATAGTACGTGATAGCTAGTGTATGGATTTACTTAAGAGAAGTGATCATGATCAAACAAAATTTCATTTATTTTATATCCAAATTAAGTTTTTTTACCTGAACAGTGGTAGTAAAATATCTGTGACAAACAAATTAAATTACTTCTTTTAATAAAAAGAGATTCCAGTATATAAGTAAAAAGATGATAACATCTTAAATTTAAGATAAGTCTTAACTACAAACTTACATAAAATTAAAGTTTGACAGAATGAAACGAGTTAACCAGGAAGTTTACCTTCATTTTAGTAGATTGAATTAGTGTTTTTAATCTGTTGACCCGTTTTGATCCACCCTGCTTAACCCATCAATTTAGTTGGTCAAAGACAAAACTCGTAATCAGTCAAATTACCAATATTATATTTTATTTTTAAAAATTAAAATATTTAAATAAATTAATAAAATAATTATAATAATTGAAATATAAAATAAATGATTAAGCAGAATTTATAAAAAATACTTTGTTAAAAAATAACATAAACTTTATCGTGAATTTATTTGTCATTTATTTTTGTAAAAGCCTAATATTGTAAAAAAAACAAATATGCAAGGTTTACTTTATGTGATTTTTCTATTTATTTTTATAAAATCATGATTTTTTCAAGAAAATAAAAAAATATTTTTTAGATGAAAATTATATAATTTTTTTAAAAAAAATTAAAGTTCTAGCGGGCTGGCCTGTTGGCCAACCTGTCTAATGGCGAGGTTCATCAAACAGTTTGACCCACTCTAACTATGACGAGCTAGCCCGCCTAATCCGTTTTTGGCAGGCCAAAACGGCACAAACCGTTTCATTTTGGCAGCCAAAACGACACAAACTGTTTCATTTTGCCATCCTACGTAAAATCATATTTTTATATAAAATGCAGTAACAAAATAATTTCTTTATATTATCATTTATTAAACAATTATCATGATGATAAAATTGTTATTTTTTATGATATTATTCTAAAGTTATATTATGTAGGGTAACTTTTAATTCGTTGACTATATTTTTTTACATATTAAAATTAAATTATTTTCAAAAATACATCTCTTTTGCTTTGGAAATTAATTAAAGTATTCAAAGTTAAAATACTTATTTATGTATGAAATTCTATGCTTGAGTTACACTTAATAACAATATGTGTCAAGAGGTCTAACTCGGTTAGTTGAGAAGACCATATGAGTTGTTGTAATTCCTTAGACACTGTCTTTAACTCATAAGGAGGACAAAAAAAAAAAACCTTAATAACAATGAGTTTTAATTTGTTTAACAACACATGTTATTATTAGCAATAAATAAAATATAACAAAAGATCAAACAATTTATGCCAATTCTATGACTAATTATCATTATCAATATTATTTATAAAAATTTTCGTCATCTTTACATTTTTATCTATAATTTTTTATTAGGCTAAAAGGAAATTTTAGTCGATTTTATAATTTTAATCCCCTGTATTCTAATCATGAAATTTATTCTTCATCTTTTTAAAAATTTTTAATTTTAGTTACTAGATGAAAAACTTATTTGTAATGTTGAATCGGAATCAATGACTCCTTTTTTCTTTTGCTATAAACCAGTGTCCTTGTCTGGATGAGCTGTTATGAATGACTGGGTTACACAATTGCTTGGAATTCACAAATTAGGGAACAATAGGATAACACATTTACTTAGCATAATATGACTGTTTGTTTTGTGGAATATCTGACTAGTTAGAAACTCTCTAGTGTTCAAAAGAGAACCATTCTGTGTGAAAAATATGTGATAAAACTCTCTGCAAAGTTTGTGGTTATGTATAAAATGATACTTCAAAAAGTCATCAATATCCTTTTTGTCCAACCTCAATACTTCTTTAATAAGTAAAGTCATCAATATCGCTTTTGTCCAACCTCAATACTGCTTTAATAGATAGGTTCTCTAATTTTAAGTTTTGATGTATTAATGTTCTTGGGTCAAAAGGGGGAATTTCATTATAACATATGCTTTCTTATGACTAGGGGTTTAGATGCTAATTTTTAGCTTTTATTTTTTTTCTTGAATATTATTAAATTTTCTTTTTAATATTTTTATATAAATTAATAATTTATTATATTTTTATATTTATGTTATTACATATTTTCAATTATTTTAAGGGATAATTTTTTATAAGTTTTTTAGAGGATAATTTTATTTAACAACTTTCAAAAATGCCAAGAATGTAAATGTGAGGTGCCAACAATGTTTTGTTCGAATTATGCACAGTTTATTCTTATTAGAAGCTTCAATGAGATTTTTCTTATAAGAAACAATATATTCATGCATCTCCACTTAAAAAATAATTTTTGTAATCTGTAGAAAATATTGCAACATTAGTTAACACAATAAATTCTCTACAAAAAACTAACACCGTAATAATTACTGTTTTAACTAATATGTAACAATTCATTTGATGCATAATATTTTAATTATAAAGTAAATTTAATGATAATTTAGTGAGACAAATCGTGAATTTGAATTATTCTATTAACAAAACTATTCTATTAACAAAATTAACATATTAATGTTTATTTATAAAAAACTATATATATCAATTTGATGAGGGATATATATTAATTTGATAATATATTATATTTTTATTATTTCATTTATTTTTTATAATATTTTTATTTGAGTACACTACTATTTGATCTGAAATTTATAGGCATTAACACTTACGGTGCTCAAAAGTAAACCAATCAAATATAAATTATAAGACTAAACTAAAGAAATAAAAAACCGATAACTTTGCAATTTGTTTTATGTTTCATTTAATTTTCAGCTCTCACCCATCAAACCAAACAAAATAACAAATTATCATAACAATTCTTTCACTATTATATCCTTAATTTTATATATATATATATATATATATATATATATATATATATATATATAAAAGACAATATTAGTAACATAGGAATATATAAAGAGTTTAATTGGTATACACTGTTAATGTAAATATTTTTACACTGATATTCAATCATAACTCTTAATTTATGGTGAATTTGTTGACTTTACTGTCATGATTGAATGTTAATCTAAAAATCTTTTACATCAACAATATATACTAATTAAACTCATATAAATACCCATAAAACTATAGTCCTTTTTCTACATAATTTTACGTAGGATTGTTATATAATAATATTGTCTTTTTTCTACATGATTTGGCAAAATTATAAAATTATGCCAATTTATCTTCTATAATGTTGGTTTGAGATGTGACAAATTTCTTAAGCTTATGTTTTCAATTAATAGTTTTAAAAGAAAATGTTTGATTGTGTAGATTTTGTAATGTAAACATGAAAGAAAATGATATATTTTTGTCTCATTTAAAAAAATAGTAAATTATCTTTGTAGTAAAAAGTCACACTTAAAAAAAAAAGTTTAATTGATATACACGGTCAGGATAAAAGATTTTACACTAGCATTCAATCATGATTTTCATTCATCTATTCTTAAAGTAATAATGAATAAAGTTAACAAATTTACCATGAATGAAGGGTTGTGATTGACAGTGTACAAATTTTTACACTAACACTGTATACCAATTAAACTTTAAAAAAAATCATAAATAAATGAATTTGATTTAATTCAAATTTGGTATTATATTCAAATCCCATCTAACTATATATTTGGTTTAGATGAATTTTTTTCTAAAAATTGAATAAAACTATATCTGGAATATCCTATTAGTTAGATCACTGAATCAAATGATTAGACAAATTAATTTCTAAGTAATTCTGTTATTATGCAAGTTGATTCTTAAAATAAATAATACTTTAAAACAAGCGAAGTATATGAACTAATATGAAAGAAAAAATTCAAATAGTAACACACCAAAAATATTTTAAAAAACTATCTCTAACAACTACTTTAAATATTTACTCTTTTATTTTTATCTGTCTAATGAGGGTAAAAAAATTGTAAAAATTATTTGTAAAAGCAATTGTCCATTTCGTAATGCATAATGAAATACCAACAACCATATCCTTTTTCCGGGCCCGGCGAGATGAAATTTGCTTTCTTTTTTTTTTTTTTTTCAACAATCAATCTTGAAAAGAAGATTATGGAATGTTGTTTCAGAAAACGACAGAATTTTATCAACTTTTAATGCACATCAGATATATGATTTGTATCTTTCTTTTAATAATTATTATAAACAACTAATGGCTAAGTCAATAAAGAATTAAATTTTCAATATAAAAATTTAATTATTTTATTTGTAAATAATAAAGTCAAATACTTAATTACAATTTTTTTGGCGAATACTTAGTTTCAATTAACTACACCCAATTTTCAATTTTGATCATGCAACTGTATTAATTATTAAGAGAAAAAAAAATGGTTTATTGCCTATATAGATTTGAAAAGCACTGTTTAAAGCCACACTTTAATGCAGACTTGAGGTAGTACGGTTTATTCCAACTTGTTTTGGCTTAAAAATTGTTTCTAAGAAAAAACTAAGTCGAGTAGTATTTACATATAATTTTATTATATTTTAATTTTAATTGATAAATATTAGTAAATAAAAAATCTTATTATAATCGGCATATATTAAAAATAAAAATTAATTTAAATTAATATTTTTAGAATTTTAAATTTAAAATAATTAAAAATCTTAAATCCAAAAATAATTTTGTGTTTCAATTAAAAAAATTAAT
This sequence comes from Psophocarpus tetragonolobus, assembly GCA_037954015.1. Classification (NCBI taxonomy): domain Eukaryota; kingdom Viridiplantae; phylum Streptophyta; class Magnoliopsida; order Fabales; family Fabaceae; genus Psophocarpus; species Psophocarpus tetragonolobus. The sequence continues at coordinate 18,414,003 of CM075688.1, read as the reverse complement.
GGCTTCCTAAAAAGTTAAAACTAGGATATCCAATTATGTTTATATGGTTTAATTTTACAACCAACTTTATTTATTACTTATTAAATTTTTTTAAGTCAAAGATTATTATTGCTTTTAAAAACTAAGCAGAAAGTACAATAAATGTCTATCAACATAATAAAAGATAATTGGAACAAAGTTAAAATAAAATTAGGAACTAGAGGTTAAACACAAAACATGGAGATCAAAATTCATGCATCATATGAATGTGTTGTTAACTTTGTTGTATAACATAATTCTTAATTGTTAATTGCAATTCATGAATTACATTTCTGCTTTTTTTGTGATTGGTTGTTAAAGATTTTTGCATTTCTAGTCTTTCAAATGTGTCATCGTGTTACAAATCAAATGAAAGACCAAATTCGACTAATACTCATTATTCCAATGATTAGTCTCATAAATTGTAATCAGTGATATAATAATTAGTAAAAAACAAGTGTTGACATGTTTCAACGACCCCTTTGCAAAAAACACAGCTTGAGAGTTATCTTATAAAATTCCTCTCATGGTTAGACTATTATTCCTCATACAATAAATTAAAAACTTTAAGCTATATGAAAGTATTCCTATGAAATTAGCCAGTACAAAAATATCTATTAAAATAATACTTAAATATATTTTTGTTCTCTTTGTTTTTAATTTTTGATCATTTTTTCTGTTTTTGATCTTTAACAATTTTTTTTATACTTTTTTAAAGTGATATCTAAATAAATTTAGGGATAAAAACAAAATAAAAAAATTATTAAGAACACAAAACAAAATTTGTTAATGTATCAAAGAGCAGAATCATACTTTAGTATTAAAATAAGAGTTTAATTAGTATATATCGTGACTTTTCATTTATGTGACTTTTAAAATAGTAATTAATATAGTCAACAAATTACCATGAATAAAAGGTTGTGATTATTGAATGTGTATATGTAACTGATAATATCAATTAAACTCATAAAATAATTATAAAAGTTTGGATTGTTTATAAAATCCATTTAAAGTAGATTAAAAATTTCGGTGAATTTTTTTTGTAAATAACCAGTGTTGGAGTTACTTTTGTACATAGTACTAAAGAGATTTCATACTTACGTTAAAAATTTGTTATTGTCACTAATTATATGAAATGTCTTTAAACCAAAAAAAAAAATAATAAAAAAGAAGAAACCTAAAACAATAACAAAATAAATCGTGACGACCAAAATTTACTTGCAACTAATAATCCAATACCTTGTGCAAAATGACTTTTACAAAACTACATGAGATTTGAGTACATACATCAATATGTATGGGGATTATTCTAACAGTTAATATAGTTATAAATTTAAATTTTAAATATACAGATACATTAGTATGAAGTGTGCTTTGACAGTTCATTTTATGTAGAGTAAATTATACTACCATTTTTTGAGAGATTTTGTTAAATTTGTTTGATATTTTTTTAATCTTTATATTAATCCCCCTCTAATTATATAAAGTCAATGACTTTTGTTAATTATATGCAGTCTTCTTGTGAGAAAATAACTGTACGTACTATATAGTCTGGTATTAGATTTAGAAACAATAATTATCTTAATATATACTGTAGTTCACACAATTGAACACTACACAATCAAAAGACAAGAGTACGTCATCAATAATTCAAAGTTTCTCATGTCTTTCACGACATGTTTCTTAAAATTGCAATGTAATTTGGTATGATTAATTTATACTATCTCCAATAATCCTTTGCAAAACTGATCTCACGGACAAATAATGACCAAATGATTATACACCAGTTTGAGTGAGCCATGTTGTTCAGGCACAGATGACCAAATGATTATATATTTTGGGAACGTAATTAATTTTGTTTCAAATCCTTTTAGTTTCATATTTAAATAATTTTAATATTTTTGTTGGAACAAATGTTTAGAGTTAGTAATGTTAGTTTTCAGTGAACTGAAAATCAAATTCATAAACTTTTCTCACCTTACTTTTTCTTTATTGTGTTAAATCCTTTTAGTTTCATCTAAATAATTCCAATATGGTTGTTGGACCAAATGTTTATAGAGTTAGTAAGGTTAGTCACTTTATATCTTCTAGATAATTATAATATTATTAATAAAACTTTTTATTTAATAGAAAATATTTATATAATAAGATTTTATGTTTATAACTTTATATTAATATTTTATTTTAAAATGTATACTATAAAATTTACTCTTATATAATTTTATGATAAATAAATAAGTAAATTACACATAGTTTTGTCTTCATTACACCTATCGCTATTCTTTTTTTTTTACATTATTTTTAACCCCACATAATATTATTTTAGGTAAATAATTAAATTAAATTATATAAATATTATTTAAGTTTCTTATATTATTGGATCTTAATTAAATTAAATTTAAATAAATAATTATACTCAAGTTTTAGCTATATAGAAAAAAAGATAAATAGTAAGAGTAAACTTCCATTCTTAAGTCTAAAGGTATAGGGTGATGACATTTTATTTCCAAAATTTAAAAAAAAATAATTTAGAGAACAACTTAATGTTCATAACTTAATAGATTAGGGTTCATTTAGAAAAATATAAAGTTAATTTAGTGAAAAAAGTTTAAAATAAAAAAAATTGTCGCGAGTTCAAATTATCAAATAAAAAAATAATTAACAAAAAGTAACTATTGTCACATAAAAATAATAGTTACTTATATTATATATAAGTAGGATAATAATAAAATTTAATATAAAACTCTTGATTATAGACAAAACTACTTCGGATTACTTCAATAAAAAGTAAATTATAATTTTATAATAATTTTAAATTCCTTTCTTATATAAAATAAAATATATCAAATTTATGTAAGTTAAATTACATGGGAAACCAAACCTTTAACAATTCTTTAGAATATTAAAAAAAAAAAAAACAAACTATTCTTTACAGTCTCTGTCTAGATTCTAGAGTGTGAATGTGATGATGAGTACCGAGTAAGGGGTACTATGGTCAACAAAAGGTTGTAGGAAACAAGCAGCTGTCTGCTTGGGGCTTTGTGTTCTATTGTCTTGTGTTGTGAAAGTGTGAAGAGTGAAGTAACAAAACAAACAAACAGAGCTAAGGGAAAGTCGTGGGAACGAAGAAGCCAACAAAGACAAATCAAGAAGAAAAGGAAAAAAGCTCTTATGCTTTTTCTACTTTGTTTCTCACCAGCTTGAGTTGCTTAGGTTTGTGCAAAGAACAAAGCTTTGCTCACTTTTCCATTTCCTTTTCACCTTTCAATCTTTTTTTTTTTTTAATGTAAGATTCTGGTATATATATATATTACATAAAAGAGAAATATACCAGCAAGTTCATACCACCAACTGTTAATGACATCATTCCAAAGTGAAGCTTTCAACTTCATTTACTTAATGCCATTTCGCACATATTTCTTTAGGAAAATTCAAGGTGGCCAATGGCTATAAAAAGGATTTTATAATAACCAAATATTCTTCTTGCTGTTTTAAGCCAAGTGCTTTGCTCGCTTTACTCAATTTCCACGGGAATAGATTCTTCAATCTTATTCTCTTTGTGTATTACAAAGTAAAATACTTACCTTGGCTCCTTCTCTGCGTTTTGTGCTACATTTGTTGTGGATTCTTGCTCATAAAGGGTGACGACTTTCTTTTTATTTTTTAAAGAAGATTTTTTGGCCCATTCTGTTTTTATCTCCTTTTCTTGAGTGCCTTTCACTTTATGTCGATTTTCAACGAGGTTTTGGCCAGTATTGTAAGCAGGGTAGCTGATGCAGATTCATTGATATTATTATTTTCCTCTGCCACTCTCCCATTTGGGTATATATAGAGGTTGTTGATGTTGGTGCTCTTCATTGCAGAACCTCATCTCAAGCATTTTGGCAGTGACCTGAGCATTTAGCTGTTTGAGTAGAAAAGTATGAGCTATAGCAGCTCCTCAATGAGTTCTGGTCAGCTGTGATTCCAAATTTTCATGCTGTCTTTCATTACACTACATTTATTGATTTACTAGTGAATCTCTCTGGCAACTATATGATCTAGAACTTCTGGCATTTTTTAAATGAACTTAATTGCTGTCTTGTTTCAGGTAGTGGGGCTTCTAGAAGGACATTTGAGTTTGGAAGGACCCATGTGGTCAGACCTAAAGGGAAACACCAGGCAACCATAGTTTGGCTACATGGCCTTGGTGATAATGGCTCAAGGTATATTGATAACATGAATATATTGCGCATTCATGGTTTAATGAGGGAAGCTACTTTATTAGAATTGGAATATATCTGGAGATTTATTTAAGGAAAATTTTTTCCTCTTTTTGAGCTGGTTAGCAAATGGAATTAAAAGGTTATATTTTGGAAAAAAAAAAACTCATTATACTCGGCTATAAACTGCCATGTACTTTCTCAATGACGGTCCTGGTCAATTTGCATGGTTGAACAGTTTGGAGTTGCTGATTTTAATATTTGTATAGGTTTATTGTTTTTTTGTTGGCAAACTTAGTTGAGTGGATACCTTCTCCTTGTGCTTGAGAATATGCCTTCAATGAAATGGTGGATTTGATTTCTTTTAATAGGTTTAAGTGAGGGAGTATGGGAATGTCAATATCCTGTTCTCGCATGGTGAGGTTTGATTATTAAATAAGTTCCTGGACTCCATATCCTCTTTTGGGAGATTCTTGCCAGTTGATTTGGTGGGATGACACAAATGTACTGTCAACCAAAAAAGTATTATAAAATTCATTTTATTGCCTCTCCTAGGTTGAAAGTTTGCATTAAAGGAAACCTAGACTCTGAGATTTTTATATGACAAAAAATAGAAAGGGGACCACTTTACTAGCTATGTTACCAAAACTTAAAGGCATGTAGGTACTAATCACCAAACAAGGATACCTATAGTCCCAATGCTTAAGTAATAAACTCTTGATTTTTTCATAATTTTGCAATCAGGTTGATTAGTGCTTATATTCATATAGTACAATTATGCCATTTATTAAAACCTGGTCCCAAAATTAGGTAGGGATGATACAATTCTCTGTATTTAATCTGTACTAACAGAACTCTTAGCCCATAAATAGTTCTAAATTTCTAATGTTTTTCCTTTAACTTGTTTGTATAGCTAGTTAGCAGGTTTCAGATTAGCCTATGATTAAAATGGGTTTTATTTTGTTTTGTAGCTGGTCCCAACTCTTGGAAACTCTTCCTCTTCCAAATGTAAGGATATACTTTGGCATTTTATCAGTAGCTAATGCACATCTGATGTTGCAGCACATGCTAGTATTTGGAAAGCACGTGTAATTGATAATCAGTTGCCATTTATTTTCTTGAAATTTATGTTGCAGATTAAATGGATTTGCCCAACTGCTCCTACACGACCTGTAGCCTTATTTGGTGGATTTCCTTGCACTGCTTGTAAGATTCAATGCTTGAAATTCTACATTATTCACTTGAAAACACCATTGTTCTTTTACCAATTTCTTTTTGACTACGAAATTTTCTTCCACATTGCAGTGAATTTTATAGATTTCTTTGTTAACTTAATTACTGTATATTCAATGTACAACTATAATACCAATTCTTTTTTAACTGTCAAGAATAGTCTTTTGATTGAGGCATCTCTACCAGGGTTTGATGCTGGGGAGGTTTTAGAAGATGCTCCTAATGATTTGGAGGGTTTAGATGCTTCTGCTGCACATGTTGCCAATCTTTTGTCAACAGAGCCTCCAAATAGTAGGTTTTCCATGATCACTTAAAAAACTCATTGATATGATCTGCCATTCTTTATTTGGTTGAGGGTATGATTAACTATAAAGGATCCTCTCATATGACATGATAGGTCGGGTTTAAGTTTTGTATGCATCTTTCTCCTTATTAATTATTATAGGGCCGGAGGACCCCACTTTTTTAATATCTAACATGAGAGAAATCGACTCAAAACTTGCACAGGACCTTGTCATGTGTATTTTGAACAAGAAGGATCAATTCCCATTTCACTACGTTAACTAAATTGGTAATAGAAAGTATCATAAGGGAACCATGATATTAGTTTCTAAGACCATACAAATACAGAACACATCTCTCTACAAGCAGTTGCTAATCTCCACAGCTATATATGGCTGAGTACATGAAGTGAGTTTCTTACGGTAATGTGGAGTGAAAACAAAGGGTTTTCCTATATTTCCAAACTTTTCAATGAAATTAGAAAACAAGATTTGAAGATATTGAAGTAGTCAACATGTTCATGCTCTAAATATTCTTTTATGTATTCCATTTGAAAAAATACGTTTGGATTAATTGTAGATGATGTAATGGAGTAGGATGGAATGGAAGAAAAAAGCAATGCATTGTTTGGTTTATTTAAATGATGATGGAAGAGAATGAGACAACAATTAAAATGCATTTAAATTACTAAATTATTGACTGAATAAGGTAATGCAGGAAATCAAAAGTTTTAATTTATTCTGTTCCATTGTATTTCTAAATAGAATGATATACATTATTTGTTAAGAAAAACAGCTTATTTGTTGTTTCACTGTTCCTTGTATTACTTTAGTACAAGTACCACAAGAACTTGTTTAGATGTCTGCTTCAGTAGCAACAAAAAATTCTTTATTTGTTATTAAGCCGCACATAATTTCTATGATGGTATAACAAGAAAAAATTGCATGCTTACAATTCCATACTGGCTTTCTTGTGCCTTTGAAATAACCTTTCACATTTGCTATCAATAAGGCGTTTAGATTTATATACTTCTACATATTCAGTGAAGTGATTGGAGTTATGTTTAGTAAATTAATAAATTAGAGCAAAGCCAGTTATTACATTATATTGAACCATGGAAATGTTTTAACTTTTTACTGAATTCAAGTTTCTTGCAATTTGACATAAATTCTACTGTTTGCTGTACAGTCAAACTTGGTATCGGGGGTTTCAGTACTGGTGCTGCAACTGCACTTTACTCAGCTACATGCCGTGTTTTGGGGCACTATGGGAATGGAAACGTTTATCCAATCAACTTAAGTGCTATTATTTCTTTAAGTGGTTGGCTTCCTTGTTCAAGGTTTGGTTCTACCATTTTGTCATATTGAATATGTAAATGATTAATGATCTACAAATATGGCACATCCACCAATATTTTCCTTTTCCTTAAACTGTATATTATATAATCCACTGAGAAGCTTCTAATCGATACAGGACCTTGAAAAACCAAATTGAACGATCACGTGACGGCATAAGGCGTGCAGCATCGCTGCCATTATTTCTCTGCCATGGAAGAGGTATTCATAAGTTCTATATCATTTGTCATTATATAATTATATTATAGCATGAACTTTAAATTGTTTTTCTTTTGGAATCCTTTCCTTTCCGTTAATATAGGGTACGAAGGCATGATTGGTTCCTCTGCCCCATGACCTGAATACATACTATCAAGAGAGGCCTGCACACTACTTTCGTTTTTCTAATCAATATTTAGAAATTAAGCATCTTTCTTGATATAGGTATATCATAGTTGAGAGGTTAATTTTATGATTTCTCTGTTCAATAATAGTTCCTGTGCACAAAAAGGAAAAGACGTGAACAGTTTTATCAGGTGTTGAATTCCTTGCTTGAGTTTGTAGTGATTTATCAACTATTGCGATTAACAGTATAAAATTCTCTCGTTATTAAATTCACTGTTTATTTTACTCTCCAGTCCAAGATCTTCATTTGGTTCAACTATTTGACTAAGTTTCTGTGAATTTTCTTAACTTGTAACAAAATTTTAGTTCATTCTTGATTCTTTATATATCTATGCAAGTTTGTACTAGTAGCCACAATATTCTTTGGTTTCATCTTCTGTTGTAGTTCAGATTTCTATCTTGAATCATGCAGGATGGATGTGGTTTCATTCCTGATCAATGTTTGAATGGTTTTTGCAGGTGATGACGTGGTTGCATATGAACATGGAGAGAGGTCTGCAATGACCTTAAGTTCAGCAGGATTCCAGAATCTTATATTTAGGAGCTACAATGGGTATTCTGCTTTTTTCTGCAAAGGTTTTGACTTTGTTATTTGTGGATGACATTAGTCTGATGAATAATATGTTATTGCTTTGCAGATTGGGTCACTATACAGTCCCTGAAGAGACGGATGAAGTTTGCAGGTGGCTAACTGCAAATTTGGGACTGGAGGGGTTTAAGTTGAACTAAACTAAAGCCATTGAATGAGGTGACAGATATAAAAGCATAGTTTTAGACAATGAAAGAGGCGCTATAGAATAGATAGTGGTGTGGTGGGGTATATTGGTAATGGTATAGCTGCTTCGTTCTCTTTCTTACTCTTATGCTACTAAATAAATGTTTTTTAATCCAATGGTCACTATCTTTATTGCTTTGGTTGGAGGACATGGATAATTTCCTTTTACATCCAGCAAATTTGTTTATTTCATTCGGTTATGGATATGTGCATGTTGCCTTCTCTATTCATATTCTGTCAAAATAAAGTCATTTAAAAATAACTCATCAAATTGTTTGGGTTCATTTCCTGAACGCCGCAGATCCAAAACCTTGTGGGTCAAGATCAAACTTCTAAAAGGTAAAATAAAAAAGATATGTAGGTTGAACTAGTCATATTTATAAATATTGCCTATAATTTCATTATAGATATTTGAATAGCAAGAACCTATTGTTGCCGCGGCAAACAATTTATAAATATCAATGATGTTTCTGTAAAACGTCGGCAAACAATTTGGACCCTGCCTTTATTCTTGAGGTCATTCGACAAAACTACCTACTTTCCGAAAGTTATTAGTTATCTTTGGATTAAAATCTCTAAATTGATGTTTGGATTTTATTTTGGAATTTGAGTTTGTAAAGTAATTTTTATTTTAATTTTAAGGTAACACTCAATTATAACCAAATTCATTTTTTTATAAGCCAAACAGTTTTTTTTTGTTTAGATTTTAGTTTAACGGTGATGCATTGCTTATAAAAAAAAAAGTAATGCATTGACAGATGGGGTAAACAACACTCACAATAACAGTGAAAATAAATTCTCTTAACTTACAAGAATTTATGAGGAGCAATAGCAAATTCACAACAACAACAAATCACCAAAATAACAAAATAGGATTAAGATTTTAACATGAAAAACTCTTCAAAATAAAGCTAAAAATTGTAGGTCGTCCAAATAAAAAAAATAGTTCCACTATTATAAATAAAGAGTACAAGAGAGTGTCAATCAAGTGTACAAATTAGTGCTAACATCAAGCCAAATAATAAAGTAATAAAACTTATAAATAGAGAACAAACAAGATGAAAAATACCCCGAAAACACTGTTGTCATGCGAAAGGGATATCTCCAAACTTAGATCTCGTTTCAATGATCCAAACAGTTATAATGAAGAAGCAGATGTTTTGAACCTTCTGCCCAAAAACTAGCTTGTTCCCATGGTCAACAAATCTGCAGTGACGAATTTACAGTTTGTAGCTCTTTGTAAAAATGGAAATGACTTTTCTTTCTTATTTTCTCTCAAACTCTACTGGTGTATTTTTTGACTAATGAGCTTCACTATGTCTACCTTTCTTTAGAAGCCCATTCTCCTCTTAGGCTAAGTGAGACATCAAGTGAGCTTCTCAATTTGATATTTTTCTCCACATAGGAAGGGAGCCCAAGACCCAACATATCTTTCCCTCACAACTATGTCGAGATAACTACCAAACCAACGATCTCACAACAGACTTCAAACTTTCCTCTCGGCAGTGCTTTAGTCATTATATCAGCATCATTATCATTAACATGAACTTCAATCAACTCTAACAACTTAGCATCCAAAACATCATGTATCCAATGATACCGTACATCAATATATTTGGAATTAGAATGGAAAGTTGAATTCTTACCAAGATGGATAGCACTCTACCTCTCAACAAGTAATGGATAATTGTCTTGTACAAAACCAAGCTCCTGTAAAAATTTCTTCAACCATAGCAACTCCTTACATGCTTCAGTGATTACAATGAATTTTTTCTTAGCAGAGACAGTCACACTTTTGCAACTTAGATTGTCAAGTCACAATTCCCCCCGCAAACTTAATCAAATAGCCAGGTGTAGATATTCTGCAATCAATTTCCCGCTATATCTGAGTCTGATTAGCCCATCAAATTAGGCTTATCACCTCCAAAGCAAAACTTATTATAAATAGTATCATGAAGATACCTCAAAATCCATTTCACAACTTTCCAATACTCTTTACCTGGGTTTGACAAAAACTTACTGACTGTACCAACAATATGAGCAATATTAGGTCTTATACACACTATTGCATACATCAAACTACCCATCGCAGATGCATAAGGAAATCTCTCCATCTCTAATTTCTTAGCTTCATTTGAAGGACTCTATTTAACACTTAATTTAAAATAAGTCGCAAGAGAAGTTTTCACAACCTTAACATTTTCCACCTGAAATCTCTGCAACACTGATGCAAGCCTCCCTTGATCTTTTTCTAGAGGTTTTCTTCTTTGGTGAAATGGTTTGTGGAGAGGTAAGAAGTGAGGTGGTTTTAGGCGCCACTTAAGGTAAGATAAGCCTAAGAGGGAAAGTTTGCCACAAGGGATGGAACCCTTGATAAAAACCTAAGGAATTCTCAAAGAGAAAAGGGTGGACACTAAGAGAATTTTGGCCAACTCAAGGTTTTTCCATTCAATAAAGTGTGAAAAATACAAGAGTGTGAAGGAGCACCTTTTTATAGAGGGAGCTAACCTCTTGGACAAGTCATGAAGGAAATGAAGGGCTAGGATTAAAATGAGTCATCCAAGGGAGGAGGATTGAAGCCCAAAGTCCAATCAATATCCTCCTTTAGATGAGAATTGGTGCCCAAGCTACCTCATCCAAGGGTCAAGATGACTTCTTTATTAGTTTTGGGTTTTATTTAGCAAAAGAGGGTGTAGTTATCAAACTACCCCCCTATTTCCTAAATAAAGGCTCAAAAGCTAATCTTACCCCTTCTTATTACTAAGACACCTCCTAGAAAATTAAATGGACTAATACATGTCCAAAATAAAATCATAGGTTCCTAAAATAAAAATTACAAGTAAATAAGTCATGCCTTGCATAACTTGATGGTCATATGGAGGTGAGATCTTCCTCCCTCTACTCTAGCCATGTCTTCTTCTATTCTCCTAGCCATGGCCCTAGTGATAGGGCCCTTGCTTGGGGAGAATGCATCATCCCCTCCCCCTTGGGAAGGATTTGACCTCAAATCTGATAGGTCCTCCTCTTCTTCATCAGTACCTCGTTGGGTTCGAGATAGGCCAAGGATGAAATCCATACTAATATCCAGCCAAGGTGCAGAAGGAGCAGGTAAGGGTGTGTATAATCCATGAGCCATTGTCTTAGACTTAGCTTGCAAGCAAGCAATGCATCTACGACAATGTTTATAGACGTCTTTCTTCATATGGGGCCAAAAGAATTTTTCTTGTAAAAGCAGAAAAGTTTTGTTAATTCCAAAATGCCCCATGAGCCCACCCTCATGGCTCTCTTTTGTCAACAGATTTCTCTTAGATCCTTGGGGTACACAAAGTCTGCTACCTTTGAAAAGGTACCCCTCACTCACAAAGAACCCATTTTGGGTTTTACATGAAAATGTAGAGGCAGCATAAATGGATCCAAAATCCTTATCAGAAAGATACATTTCTCTAATATTATCAAATCCAAGAATATTTGCACTTAAGGTGGTGTAAAGGGTATGTCTACGAGACAAAGCATCAGCCACCACATTATGTTTTCCTTTCTTGTATTTGATGATATAAGGGAAAGTCTCAAGAAATTCTACCCATTTATCATGCCTTTTATTAAGCTTGCCTTGACCCTTCAGAGACATAAGTGACTCATGGTCACTATGAATGATGAACTCCTTGGGTACAAGATAATGTTCCCAAGTTTGAAGGACCCTTATCAAAGAGTAAAACTCTTTATCATAGGTGGGGTAGTTTAAGGCGACTCCATTTAGTTTTTCACTAAAATAAGCCACGGGATGACCACCTTGTAACAACACAGCTCTCACACCCACTCCCGATGCATCACACTCTAGCTCAAAAGTTTTAGAAAAGTCAGGAAGAGCTAAAACTGGTGCATAGGTCAGTTTCTCTTTGATAAGTTTAAAGGCTTTTTGTTCTTTTTCACCCCGAAGGAAAGAAGTATCCTTCTTCACCAAATCATTGATTGGTGATAAAAGTGTGGAGAAGTTAGGCACAAAGCGCCTGTAAAAGCTTGCGAGACCATGAAAACTCTTGATCTCAGTCACACTTTTTGGGGTGGGCCATTTTTGGATGGCTTTGATTTTGTCGGGGTCCACTTGAACCCCATTTTTATTAACTATAAAACCTAAGAACACCACACTCTCCACACAAAAATTACATTTTTCAAGATTTCCATAGAGTTGGTGTGACCTAAGAATGCAAAAGATGCTCCTAAGATGGCCTACATGTTCATCTAGGCTCTTGCTATACACTAAGATGTCATCAAAATAAACAACACAAAATTTTCCTAAGCAATCCCTAAGGACATGATTCATAAGCCTCATGAAGGTGCTTGGGGCATTGGTAAGCCCAAAGGGCATTACCAACCACTCATATAGCCCAAACTTGGTCTTAAAAGCGGTTTTCCACTCATCACCTTCCTTGATGTGGATTTGGTGATAACCACTCTTAAGATCAATTTTTGAAAATAATTGGGCCCCATGCAATTCATCAAGCATGTCATCAAGCCTAGGGATAGGGTGCCTATATTTGATGGTGATGTTATTGATTGCTCGACAATCAATGCACATCCTCCATTGGCCATTCTTCTTAGGCACCAGCAAAACTGGCACAGCACAAGGGCTTAGGCTCTCTTGAACCCAACCCTTCTCCAATAGTTCTTGGACTTGAGATTCAATCTCCTTGGTCTCCATGGGATTAGTCCTATAAGTAGGCCTATTAGGTAGGCTAGCCTCAGGTACCAAGTCTATTTGGTGTTCTATACCCCTAATTGGAGGAAGTCCTTTCGGAACTTCATTAGGGAATATATCACCAAACTCCTTTAAAAGCTCTTGAACCTCTTGAGGTAGGTTCTTAGGTCCAAGTTCTATGGCAGTGCTAGAACTAGAAGGGAAAAAAGTGGAGGGGAAAGAAATGGAGGATGCCTCTTTGCAAAGGAGGAGATAGAAAGGTCTGTTAGTTAAGGGGGTTTCCTTTAAATTCAATTTTGTCGCAAATAAACTCCCTTTATTAATGACTTTCTTGGAAGGGGCACCAACTTCTAACTCAACCTCCTTACCCCTTTCAACCTTTAGAGGTAAAGCTTTGCTTTTTTTTTCTCCTCATCTCTCTTATGTTTCATGATGAGTTGGTCCTCCGCCACTTGTGAAGGTGTGTGAGGACACAACTTAATGTGCTTATCCTTATGAGTGAGGATGATGTTATTGGAATGACCATGGTGTATGGCTTTCTTATCAAATTGCCATGGTCTTCCTAGCAAGATATGGCCAGCTTCCATTGGGACTATGTCACACAGGATCTCATCTTTATAAGACCCAGTGGAAATTGGAACCTTGACTTGCTCATTAACCTCCAGTTCCCCTTGCTCATTGAGCCATTGAAGCTTGTAAAGCTTAGGGTGGGGAAGTGGGGTCAAGGCTAGCTTTTCCACCAACTTTGAGCTACAAAAATTGCAACATGACCCACTATCCACAATAAGAGACATATTTTGTCATTCACCTTACAGCGAGTGTGGAATATGTTCTCCCTTTGAGATGAGGACACTTTCAAAGGTTGGCTTCCGAGAAGTCTTCTTATCATTAAGAGGTCTCCCTCACATGCACAAGCAGTTTCATCACAATCAGATTGGTATGCATGAACCCCTTCTCGTTCGCTCTCACGAGAGGAGTGTGAGCTAGACTCACTACTATAAACATCTTGGGCCCTCATGATGATATTTCTCTTAATAGGGCATTGAGAGGCAATCTGGCCTCTCCCAAGACATTTAAAGCATTTGATACTACTAACTTTCTCATGAGAGTTAGTAGTAGGGGTTTTTCTCTCTACATGTGATGTTTTATGCTCTTTGAAGTGCTTGGGATGTTCCTCTTTGGGGTAACTCTTGAAAGAGTTCCCCTTAGGTTGGTCCCTCTTTACATAAGGTGGGTTACACTTTTTAAAAGTTTTCCTTCTAAGTTGATTTTCCATCTTGATGCAAAGTTGAACTAACTCATCAAGGGAATTGTATGAGAAGAGCTCCACCTTATCACGAATTTTGGGGCTCAACCCACACAAAAACCTTGCCATAGTGGCCTTGGGTTCCTCAATGATACCCGCCCTCAAGATAAGAAGTTCCATCTTTTATCTATACTCTTCTATACTAAGGTTGGTTTGCCTTAGTCTTTGGAGTCTATCCAAAAGATCTCTTTGATACCAAGAGGGAATATGCCTTCTTCTTATAGCACTTCTAAGATAATTCCAATATCTTATGGAAGGCATATTGGTGCGGATTCTCTCATTGGTTAACCCAACCCACCAATGCATGGCATGCCCTTGGAAGCTAAGGGTTGCCATTGGAACCTTTCTTTCTTCTCTTACCTTATGGCAAGTGAAGAGTTGTTCTACCTTGATTTCCCAATCAAGGTAGGCTTCCACATCTTCCCTCCCATGAAATGGGGGGAGATCAATTTTGGGCTCCCTTGGAGGGGCCCCATTATTATGCATGGATGAATGAGAGTTTCTCCTAGGATGATTGTAGTATTCTTCCTCACTTTAACTCCTATGGGTATGTCTAGATGGGGAACCTAAGACTATCCCTTTCATTTTGTAATTCTCACCATTCCCATGCTTTCTTTTTTCTTCTTCTTTCTCTTTTCTTCTTTCTCTTTCTTTTCTTTCTCTCCATTCTTCATCTTCTCTCCTTTCTCTTATTCTTCTCTCTTCCTTCTCTCTTCCTTCTCTCTTTTTTTTCTCTTTTCTTCCTCTCTTTCTTTTATTTTTCTTTTCTCCTTCGACTCTTTTTCTCTCCTTTTTTCTTCTCTTCTCTCTTGTTCTTTTGCCATCCACTCCCAAAAGTCCATGTGTAAGTTTTCTAGAGTGTAATCTTTATAAATATTTCTTTGGTTTACACTCTTGTTTGATGAATAACTATGAGCACTAGAGTGGGTGTGTGATGTCATTGTGCTTGAATTTCTAAGAGGAAAAAGGTAGCTAAAAACTTTTCACAAACAAACACTCCTCTCTTTTTTTTGTTTTCTTGCCTAAAATGGCTTGATGAGTCTTTGGAACTCTTTAGCCTTCTAAGCGCTTTGAATAAGAAAAATAAAGCAAGAATTTTAAAGCAAAATTCAAAAGAGAAGGGATCTAAAGCGAGCTCCTATGGTGTTGAAGGAAGTGTACCACTTCTTCCTTCTTTACCTAATTTTTGAGAAACTAAAAAATTGATTAAATCTTATTACAACCAAAGGGAGGACCTTAAGGGCACTCAAACTCCCAACTTCAAAATTAATACACCCAAATTAAAGAAAAAGTAAAGTCTTCAAAAAATGATTCTCCAAATGCTCCCTTAAATCAAAGTCCTCATGGCTAGGTGTGTTTCCTTTTGAGATGATCCCTTAGGCTCTTAGCCCAACCTTCCAAAATATGCTACCCTTGTGGTAAGCTCCTTTTTCAAGCTTTCTCCCAAAAGTGGCACTAACACACAAACGAAAGAAACCAAAAGTAGCAAGGGGAGGTGCGAATAGAAACTCAAAAAGCAATAAAAGATAACACAATCAAAAGGACACTTAACCAAAGTGAAAAAGTATATAAGACAAACTAGAAAGATGATTTAAAAGACAAGCAACAACTAAAAGGTAAACAAAAAAAAGGAAGCACACAATGGAATACCTAAGAATAACACTAGATTAAAGAGTAGAAAAACACACATATCAAGTTCTAGTGTACCAAAAGTAATAAAATTTCTTTTAAGGTTCCAAGTTCAAAGTTGAAGCACTTGATAATTTTAGGTTAGGTACATCAAATGAATTTTTCAAACTTTCTTTTCTTTTGTTTGTTCTCTTTTTTTTTTTTTAATCCTTCGTTGTTTTTTTTTGTATTTTATTTTAGACTTTGTTCTCTTGTTTTTTTTTTTGAATATTTACTAGATGCACCTAAATTGATTGTGAATTTAGTGCTTGATAACAAAGAGTTATGCGCTTGGAAAAATCAAGAAAATTAAAAGCAACAATTTAGGTACTACTAGAAATGACTTCAAAATGCAAAGTAGCTATAGATGTGTTAATGGTTTAGTAGTTTGATGTGCCACTGGACTCAAACTTTGTTAAGTTTTTAGTAATTTGTTGAACACAAATACCAAACTTATAGCTTAAGTGAAAGCACCCACAAACAAGAACTACCTTTACCACACAAATGAGCTACTAATTATACGTATAAGGAAAATAAAGACAAAGGGAATTGAGCAACTATTTTGGAATTTTTTGTTAAGAATATGCTTGAAACTAAAAGCACATGAACCTCTAAAGAGACTTAGACATGAGGTATGACCCTCTATGTTGCTCAATTTAAGAAGTTTCAAAAGCTTTTTTGTAAAAACAAAACAGGTTAAACTTAAAAGGAATTAATAGACAAAATGGGAAACTATAAACATGACTTATAGACAACTACACAAGAGTGTAAAAGTGAAAAATAAAAGCTAAAAATAAGGCAAAAACAAGGCAACTAGGTGCAAGGAAACACAAGAATTTGGTCTAAATTTCTTGACCATAAGGTTGTGGAATTCACCACAACAACATGGATTTTTAGTAAGAAATTCTTAAAACCAAAATTCAAGCAAGAAAACACCCAACTCAAAGCTTAAGCAGAAATTAATGAATATGGGAGAGACGTAGATGCAAAGAAAGAACAATATAAATTGCATCAAGAAAAAAATAAATGGCGCAAATAAACTATAGCTCACTCAAGACATAAATGGAAATGATAAACAACAAAGGAAAGCTAGAAAAAATTGCGAAAATTAAAGATAAAATAAAATAGGAAAACAGAAAGAAAAAATAAATGAGGTAGGAAGAGAGTGTAGACCTCTAGAACCAATGCTCTGATACTAAATGATGCATGCCTCCCTTGATCTTTTTCTAGAGGTTTTCTTCTTTGGTGAAATGGTTTGTGGAGAGGTAAGAAGTGAGGTGGTTTTAGGCGCCACTTAAGGTAAGATAAGCCTAAGAGGGAAAGTTTGCCACAAGGGATGAAACCCTTGATAAAAACCTAAGGAATTCTCAAAGAGAGAAGGGTGGACACTAAGAGAATTTTGGCCAACTCAAGGTTTTTCCATTCAATAAAGTGTGAAAAATACAAGAGTGTGAAGGAGCACCTTTTTATAGAGGGAGCTAACCTCTTGGACAAGTCATGAAGGAAATGAAGGGCTAGGATTAAAAGGAGTCATCCAAGGGAGGAGGATTGAAGCCCAAAGTCCAATCAATACCCTCCTTTAGATGAGAATTGGTGCCCAAGATACCTCATCTAAGGGCCAAGATGACTCCTTTATTAGTTTTGGGTTTTATTTAGCAAAAGAGGGTGTAGTTATCAAACTACCCCCCTATTTCCTAAATAAAGGCTCAAAAGCTAATCTTACCCCTTCTTATTACTAAGACACCTCCTAGAAAATTAAATGGACTAATACATGTCCAAAATAAAATCCTAGGTTCCTAAAATAAAAATTACAAGTAAATAAGTCATGGCTTGCATAACTTGATGGTTATATGGAAGTGAGATCTTCCTCCCTCTACTCTTGCCATGTCTTCTTCTATTCTCCTAGCCATGGCCCTAGTGATAGGGCCCTTGCTTGGGGAGAATGCATCAAACACCCTTTTAATATAGTGCTCCTATGATAGTCACAACTTCTTTTTCTCTTCCTCACGAATGATTCTTAGCAGCTCGCAAGTCTGTCATGGAAAATGACTTGCCCAATTGCTACTTCAACATGTCAATCTTGGAAACATCTTTCCCAATAATAAACATGTCATCAACACAATAACAAGATAATAAAGTCATTATGAGAAAACTTTATAACAAAGACAAAATGATCAGAAGTAGTCTTCTTGTAGCCTTGCTCACACATAAGACTCAAACTTCTTATACCATTACCTTGGAGCTTGCTTTAAACCATATAGACTTTTTCTTAGTCTACACACATAGTTTTCCTTGCCTTTGAGCTAAAAATCACCATGAAGGAAAGCAGTTTTCACATCCAATTGCTCTACCTCCAAATCAAGAGTAGCAATAAAACTCAAAACTGCTCTAATGGATGACATCTTCACCACATGTGAGAAAATCTCATTGAAATCAACACCCTATCTTTGTCTGAAACCTTTCACTACTAATCTGGATTTATACCTTGGAGACACATAATTACTCTCATGTTTCACCCTGGATATCCACTTGTTTTCTATTGCCCTCTTACCTTTAGGAAATCTTACCAGATCATAAGTGTGATTATTATGCAAGGATTTCATCTCATCTTCTATTGCATCCAACCACTATTGTTTTTATTCACTTTCCAAGGCCTCTTTAAAACACTCAAGTTCTCCATCATTAGTCAAAATTATATATTCATTAGAAAAATATCTGGTAGATTGTTTTCTCTGTCTGTTAGACCTCTTGAGTTGGAATTAAGAGGACTCACGTGCATCATCAAGATTCTCATCAATGATCTCTCATACTCCTCTTGGTCATCATCAATAAGAACATCTAATCCACCTCCAAGCTGCTAATAATAAACATCTTGTTGTTCACGATGTTCAACATTACCTTTAACATTGTCCAGATTGTGAATAGCCGATTGCATAAGATCAACATCTATTAGGTTTATATCTTTCTCGGGTGTAGTCTTCTATACTTTATCAATGTCCTTAATGGTTTGATCTTCCATGAACTATATAACACGACTTCTAACAAACTTTTTCTCAACAAGATCATAAAATCTGTAGCCAAATTCATCCTTACCATAACTAATGAAGATGCATAGCCTTGGCTTCGCATCCAACT
Organism: Psophocarpus tetragonolobus; assembly: GCA_037954015.1. Classification (NCBI taxonomy): domain Eukaryota; kingdom Viridiplantae; phylum Streptophyta; class Magnoliopsida; order Fabales; family Fabaceae; genus Psophocarpus; species Psophocarpus tetragonolobus. The sequence goes on along the minus strand of CM075688.1, from coordinate 18,394,949 downwards.
TGGATCTTTCATCCTTTGAAATATGAACAAACACCTTCAAACGGAGACATGCAAATGATCATAGCTCACATTCTTGCCAAACCAGATTTTATTTGGCACTTCACTATCCAGAATAACAGTATGAGTGAGATTAATATGTAATACCATATTGCCTCACCCCAAAAAGGCTTAGGTAATTTAGCATATAAGAGCATACATTTCACTTTTTCAAACAATGTCCTGTTTATCCTCTCTATTAAACCATTTGATTGAGGAGTTTTAAGAGGAGTTTCTCATATGCAATACCATGTTGCTTGCAATAAATGTCAAAGGGTCCATAATACTTACCGCCAATGTCAGTACGAATGTATTTTAGCTTCTTGCATGACTTTGTTTTAACCAAAACATGAAATTGTTTAAATTTCTCAAGCACATGGTCTTTTCTATGGAAATCATAGACCTATAATTTCCTAGAACAATCATCAATAAAGGTAACAAAATAAAGTGCACCACTAAAGGATTTTATCCTGAATGGACCGCAAACATAAATGCATCACTTGCAACAACTCTGACTTCCTTGAAGGAGGATGTTTCTTGAAGGATACTCTAGCTTGCTTGTCAGGCTATGCAATGAGAACATCTCTCTAATTATGCATTCTTAGCCCTTGAAGAACATCTTTTTTAGTTAAGAAATTTAGCCATTTTTCACTGATATGACTAAGCCTTCGATGCCACAAAGAAGCCTCCATATCTACAATATTCACACTATCTTTAGCAACCGAAGCTTTTTTCCAATACAGTTTAGAAATCTTCTCCCCTCTGGCCATGACCAAGTTACCCTTGATGAGTTTTCACTTTTTAGAATCAAAGTGGCTATAATAACCATTACCATCAAGCATATGCATAGAGATAAAATTAAAATGAACATTAGGAGTATGTTTGAATCCTCTAAGCAATAATTGCACTCCTATGTTGGTTTGCAGGCAAACATCACCAACACCAACAACCTTAGACACACCATCATTAACCATCTTCAACATTCCAAAATCACCAGAAGTGTAAGATGTGAAGAACTCCTTCCTCTGTGTAACATGTAGTGTAGGATTGCTATCAACGATATACATGCTCTCATATGATATAAGATTAACTAACTCATGGTCACAGAGATTAACAGGATCACCACAAGCAGTAGTAGCAACATGGTTATCATTGTCATGATCTTTCTTATTTTGTTGACCCTTCTTGTCTTTGTTCTCCTTTTCCACAAAAAAACAATATTTCTTTATGTGCCCTGTCTTATGACAATAATAACACTCCATATTCACACCATTCAATTCCTTTCTTTGATTGCTCCCCTTGTTTTTCATGACAAGCACTTTAGGTTGACAAGAAGAACCATGTGCCTTCCTTTTCATCTCTTTATTAAGAATGCCACTTTTTGCTGCTTACAAAGAAACAACACCATTAAGGGACGAGTTTAGAAACTCAAAATGTCTCCCAAGACTTAGGTAAAGTATTCAATAACCATAGTCCCAAAACTTCATCATCAAATTTGATACCCATTTTGGATAACTGATATAGGATTCCTTGAAATTCATTTAAGTGATCTGAAATGGAAGAACTCTTACTGCACCTAAAATTCATCAAACAATTCAACTAATACAATTTATTATTCCTTGATTTAGAAGCATACAAAGAATAAATTTTCTCCCATAAAGTTCTCACATGTGTTTCATTAGCAATATGATTATAAACATTGTCTTCTACAAATTATCAAATAAAATCACATACATGTTAGTGTTCAAAATCTCAGTCTTCTTCAGACATAGAATCCGACTTCTGAGCAGCAAAGACAAGAATATGCTTTTTCTTCACAAATAGGAAGTTTTTCACCTTGCCCTTCCATAAGTGATAATTATTACTATTCAAAGCAACCATTTTTAGATTTGCCTCCATCATTCAAGCAAATCAAGTAGTCCCAAAATCAAAGCCAAAAGCTCTAATACAACTCTAATCGGGGAAACAACGCTGACAATAATAGAGTATACACAAACAAAGCTGTAAAAATAAATCTCCCTAACTTGCAAGAATAGCAAAAACAAATGCACAACAATAGAAAATCACCAAAATCACAAAATAAGACACTGAGATTTTAATGTGGAAAACCCCTCAAAGTAAGAGTACAAACCACAGGTTGTCTAGATCAAAGAAATAGCTCCACTTCTATCAAGAAAAAGTACAAGAGAGTCTCATTCAAGTGTACAAATCAATGCTAGCACCTAGCAAAGCAATAAAGCTTACAAATAGAGAACAAGGAAGATAAGAAATCCCAAAAATACTGTTGTCGTGCGAATGGAATATTTCCTAACTAAGACCTCTTTTCAACAATCTGAATGATCATAATGAAGAACCAAATGTTCCTAACATGATGTCCAAAAACCAGCCTAATCCAATGGTTAACGAATCTGCAGTAGCGAATTTACGGTTGTAGCTCTACGTAAAAATGGAAATGACTTTCTCTTTTCTTTTCTCTCAAGCTACTGGTGTATTTCTCTGACCGATGAGTTTCCCTCTATCTACCCCTCTTTGAAAGTATCTTCTCCACTTAGGTTAAGTGAGACATCAAGTAAACTTCTCAAGTTGAACCTTTTCTCCATATAAGAAGGGAACCCAATACCCAATGTTGACAATGTTATTAATTAATCATAATTATTATTTGTATATCTTTTAAAAATTATTATGGCATTTTACCAAATATTTTTTGTAGAAATTGAAATTGATAAACTTATCGTAAATTGTAAAATGTAAAGGTATAGAGTTATTGGGTGAGAATATGAAATACATATAATAAATATTTTAGAGATGTTTGATGGTAGATGTTGAAATTTTATGTGATTTTAAATTGTAAAAGGTAAAAATAAATTGTGTATACATGGATTGTATTGAGAACTCTAAAGGGACATTCTAATTAGGAAATACCTTAGTTTAGTGTGACACCCTTCTACACCCAAACACTTTATTAGTTAATTTACAAAATAATATAGAAATTTGTTGATTTAAATAACTAGCCTTGACACTTAGGTAAAAGAGCTCACATTGTAATACCACGAATTAGTTATTACTAAACAAGTCATGAAAGAGAAAATAATTTATCTCCACATTTAGTTAAAACATGGTCAAAGGGATATAAACTACTAGTTCACATAGATCCATTAAACTAGATTAACTTACTATTAAAGTTGTGAGCATTATATACATAGAAAATGAATTTTCAGGATCATGTAATACAACACTATTATGAACCTTGTGGCACTCGTCTGTCCCAAATAAATAAACATAACATGATTAAATAAAAGTCCTTTAACTAGGTAAAAAGGTCCACAAAAGTCCTTTCAACAAAACCTCATCTTTGATAAAATGATAAGTCTTTATAATTGAAAACTTAAAATAAGGAAAAGAACTTGAGAAATATTTGATATAATTTCTAAGATAAGGAAATAATTCAAATATCCTAATATAGTCGCAATGCTCTAATGCCATATCTATCGGAGCATGGAATCCACATTAATCTTAAGCATTACTAACCTCTACCTCTTCAACATCTTTTTCACTTATAGGCATTCAACCCAAGCAACACACATAAATAGGGGGTGAGACATTTGCTCATACATAAGTTCAATGATGCAAAAAAACTTTTGCACTCCCCTTAATCTTTCTCCTTGAGGTTCCAAGCACCATGAAATGGATGTTGGAGGGGAAAGAAAATGGAGGTGGGGCGCCAATCTCAAAGAGAGATAAACCAAAGTGTTTTAGGTTTGCCACAAGGGAAGGAACCCTTGATAAAAACCAACTAGAAAGAGATTCCTCAAGACCTTTTACTAAGAATATGCTCACAAAGAGACTATTTTCATTAAACTTCAAAGGTGAAATTTTACAATGAGGGAGAATGAGTATATATAGCCCAATGGAGAGCTTGGACACACTTTTCTAGGCAATATGGGACTTGGGCTTAATTAAGATTAAGACTAATTAACCCAAGTCTTAGGCCTTAAGTGAAGCACCTAAGTTCACCCCCATGGGTTCAATTAGCATCTCCTAATGTGAATGGGCTAGCCCAAAATCATGTCTTGACTTATGCACCCATTCTAAGCTTACTCCTCCTTTTTAACTAAAGACACCTATACCTTATAAACTAAGAAGATGGCCGAAAATACATGGCCTTATGGGAATTAAAAATACTCTCCTATATAGCTAATTAAAATAAAATATTTACAAGCTAAAAATAATGAAGACTATGGCTTCGAATCTTCAATGAGCTTTCATCCATGTCATGCCTTCCTTGAGTCCTTCTAGCCATGATGCATGCTAGGTGGGATTGCATCATCTCCTCCCCCTTGGAGAGGATTTGACCTCAAATCCTGAGGCTTTTCTTCCTCTTTTTCAAAGTCTACAATAAAATAAGAAAAGTAGTAAGTATATGCAGACAAGTGATTTTAGGGGGAGTAAGAAGTCTATAAGGAGACCTCTTAGGAATGGGGTAGTGGAGTTTGGCACTAAAGTTTGAAAATATTTTAGTGTGCATGTGCCTCCACATAGCAGTGCCCCATCCTTCCCCTATTACACTAGATACCAGCCTCAAAGGTTTTTGAAATAGTAGGTGAGACTAGTCTAAGTGGAATAGAGTACTCATAAAGTTGGACTTGAGGGTGTGGATCAAGGTGATAAAAAAACACATCCTTAAATTCAACTTGTTCTTTTTGTAAGAGTTGGCAGGAAAATTTTTCTATGTAGAGCACCTCCTTTGAAGGCAAAGATTGATCTTCCTTAGACTCGGTCTTCCTACCAACAACTTTATTTTCATTTTCATCCCTCTCTCTTAAGCTTCATGATCTTTCTATCCTTCATAACCTTAGTAGGGGTAAGAGGAAGTAAGGTAATCTGATGCATGCCTCCCTTGATCTTTTTCTAGAGGTTTTCTTCTTTGGTGAAATAGTTTGTGGAGAGGTAAGAAGTGAGGTGGTTTTAGGCGCCACTTAAGGTAAGATAAGCCTAAGAGGGAAAGTTTGCCACAAGGGATGGAACCCTTGATAAAAAGCTAAGGAATTCTCAAAGAGAGAAGGGTGGACACTAAGAGAATTTTGGCCAACTCAAGGTTTTTCCATTCAATAAAGTGTAAAAAATACAAGAATGTGAAGGAGCACCTTTTTATAGAGGGAGCTAACCTTTTGGACAAGTAAGAAGGAAAGAAAGGACTAGGATTAAAAGGAGTCATCCAAGGGAGGAAGATTGAAGCCCAAAGTCCAATCAATATCCTCATTTAGATGAGAATTGGTGGCCAAGCTACCTCATCCAAGGGCCAAGATTACTTCTTTATTAGTTTTGGGTTTTATTTAGGAAAAGAGGGTGTAGTTATCAAACTACCCCCTTATTTCCTAAATAAAGGCCCAAAAGCTAATCTTATCTCTTCTTATTACTAAGACACCTCCTAGAAAATTAAATGGACTAATACATGTCCAAAATAAAATCCTACGTTCCTAAAAGAAAAAATTACAAGTAAATAAGTCATGGCTTGCATAACTTGATGGTCATATGGAGGTGAAATCTTCCTCCCTCTACTCTAGCCATGTCTTCTTCTATTCTCCTAGCCATGGCCCTAGTGATAGGGCCCTTGATTGGGGAGCATGCATAATCTACTCCCCCTTGGGAAGGATTTGACCTCAAATCTGATAGGTCCTTCTCTTCTTCATCAGTACCTACAAAAGGGATCAAATAAAAAATATTAAAGGTAGTATTGACACCATAGTCCTCAGGGAGATCTAATATATATGCATTGTTGTTTACTCTCTTGAGGACCTGAAAGGGACCATCTCCTCGGGGGTTAACCTTAGACTTCCTTTGAGCAGGAAAGCGATCCTTCCTCAAATGAATCCATACCCAATCCCCTTCATTAAAGATAATTTCTTTCTTGCCCATATTGGCTTTACTAGCATACTCCTTTGAATGATGTTCAATGTTGGCCTTTACCCTCTCATGTAATTTTTTAACAAAATCCGCTCTTGCTATTCCTTCTTTGTGAACAGAAGAAGGGAATGGTAAGGGCAAGATATCAAGAGGTGTGAGGAGGTTGAAGCCATAAACAACTTCAAAAGGAGAATGCTTGGTGGTCCTTTGAACCACCCGGTTGTATGCAAACTCAATATGGGGTAGGTATTCATCCCAAGACTTGTGATTTCCTCGAAGAAGTGCCCTAAGCATAGTAGATAGAGATCTATTTACTACCTTAGTCTGCCCATCAGTTTGGGGGTGACATGTGGTAGAAAATAAGAGTTTAGTTCCTAGCCTTGCCCACAATGTTTTCCAGAAGTGGCTAAGGAACTTCACATCTCTGTCAGAGACTATGGACTGGGGAATTTTGTGTAAACGGACAACGTCTTTAAAGAAAAGTCTCGCGATGTTGCTCACATCATCTATCTTATGGCATGGTATAAAGTGAGCCATTTTTGAAACTCTATCTACCACCACAAAGATAGAGTCCGCTCTCTTTTGGGTTCTAGGAAGTCCAAGGATGAAATCCATGCTTATGTCTACCCAAGGAGCGGAGGGAGCCGGTAAGGGTGTGTAAAGTCCATAAGGCATTACTTTAGATTTAGCTTGTAAAAAAGCTATGCATCTAGAGCAATGTCTTTGGACATCTCTTTTCATATGGGGCCAATGGAATTTTTTTTTTAAAATGAGCAAAGTTTTGTTTATTCCAAAATGCCCCATGAGCCCACCCTCATGGCTCTCTCTCACAAGCAATTTTCTAAGAGATCCTTGGGGTACACAAAGTTTACTTTCTTTGAATAAGTACCCCTCACTCACATGAAACCCATCAGTAGGTTTGGACAAGGAGGTAGTAAAATGGGGTCAAACTCTTGGTCAGAAGCATATTGGTCCTTAATATAATCAAATCCTAAGATTTGGGAGCTCAAATTGGCAAGAATAGTATGTCTTCTAGATAGGGCATCAACCACTACATTGTGATTCCCTTTCTTGTATTTGATTATATAGGGAAAAGTTTCCAAAAAACTCAACCCACTTTGTTGCATGCCTCTTGTTGAGCTTACCTTGACCCTTCAAATATTTTAGTGACTCATGGTCACTATGAATGACAAACTCCTTGGGAATAAGGTAATGTTCCCAAGTTTGAAGGGCCCTTATTAAGGAGTAAAACTCTTTGTCATATGTGAGGTAATTGAGGGCGGCACCATTTAGGTTTTCACTAAAATAAGCCACGGGGTGGCCGCCTTGCAATAACACAACACCTATTCCAACACCCGATGCATTACACTCTAGCTCAAAAGTTTTTGAAAAGTCAGGTAGAGCTACAATAAAGGCATGGGTTATTTTTCTTTAATAAGCTCGAAGGCTTTTTGTTTTTTAGCACCCCAAAGGAAGGGAACCTCCTTCTTCACCAAATCATTGATTGGTGAGAAAAGTGTGGAGAAATTAGGCACAAAGCGCCTATAGAAACTCGCGAGACCATGAAAGCTCTTGATCTCAGTCACACTTTTTGGGGTGGGCCATTCTTGGATGGCTTTCATTTTATCGGGGTCCACATGAACCCCATCTTTATTGACTACAAAACCTAAAAACACCACATTCTCTACACAAAAATTACACTTTTCAAGGTTTCCATAGAGTTGGTGCGACCTAAGGATGCAAAAGTCGTGCCTAAGATAACCTACATGCTCATCTAAGCTCTTGCTATACACTAAAATATCATCAAAATAAACTACACAAAATTTTCCTAAGCAATCCCTAAGGACATGATTCGTAAGCCTCATGAAGGTGCTTAGGGCGTTGGTAAGCCCAAAGGACATTACCAACCACTCATAAAGCCCAACTTGGTCTTAAAAGTGGTTTTCCACTCATCACCTTCCTTGATGCGGATTTGGTGATAACCACTCTTAAGATCAATTTTTGAAAATAATTGGGCCCCATGCAATTCATCAAGCCTAGGGATAGGTGCCTATATTTGATGGTGATGTTATTGATTGCTCGACAATCAATGCACATCCTCCATTGGCCATTCTTCTTGGGCACCAACAAGACTGGCACAACATAAGGGCTTAAGCTCTCTTGAACCCAACCCTTCTCTAATAGTTCTTAGACTTGAGATTCAATCTCCTTGGCCTCCATAGGATTAGTCCTATAAGCAGGTCTATTAGGCAGGCTAGCCCCAAGTACCAAGTCTATTTGGTGTTCTATACCCCTAATTGGAGGAAGTCCTTTCGGAACTTCATTAGGGAATATATCACCAAACTCCTTTAAAAGATCTTGAACCTCTTGAGGTAGGTTCTCATGTCCAAGTTCTATGGCAGTGCTAGAACTAGAAGGGAAAAAAGTGGAGGGGGAAGAAATGGGGGATGCCTCTTTGCAAAGGAGGAGATAGAAAGGTCTGTTAGTTAAGGGGGCTTCCTTTAAATACAATTTTGTCTCAAATAAACTCCCTTTAATAATGACTTTCTTGGAAGGGGAACCAACTTCCAACTCAACCTCCTTACCCCTTTCAAGCTTTAGGGGTAAAACTTTGTTTTTTTTTTTCTCTTCATCTCTCTTATGTTTCATGATGAGTTGGTCTTCCGCCATTTGTGAAGGTGTTAGAGGACACAACTTAATGCGCTTATCCTTATGAGTGAGGATGATGTTATTAGAATGACCATGGTGTATGACTTTCTTATCAAATTGCCATGGTCTTCCTAGCAAGATATGACCAGCTTCCATTGGGACTATGTCACACATGATCTCATCTTTATAAGACCCAATGGAAATTGGAACCTTGACTTGCTCATTGACCTCCCTTTCCCCTTGCTCATTGAGCCATTGAAGCTTGTAAGGCTTAGGGTGGGGAAGTGGGGTCAAGGCCAACGCTTCCACCAACCTTGAGCTACAGCAATTGCAGCATGACCCACTATCCACAATGAGAGAACATATTTTGTCATTCACCTTACAGCGAGTGTGGAATATGTTCTCCTTTTGAGATGAGGACACTTTCAAAGGTTGGCCTCCAAGAAGCCTTCTTATCATCAAGAGGTCTCCCTCACATGCATAAGCGGTTTCATCATAATCAGATTGGTATGCATGAACCCCTTATCTTTCGCTCTCACTAGAGGGGTGTGAGCTAGACTCACTACTATAAACATCTTGGGCCCTCATGATGATGTTTCTCTTAGTAGGGCATTGAGAGGCAATGTGGCCTCTCCCAAGACATTTAAAACATTTGATACTACTAACTTTCTCATGAGAGTTAGTAGTAGGGGTTTTTCTCTCTACATGTGATATTTTATGCTCTTTGAAGTGTTTGGGATGTTCCTCTTTGGGGTAACTCTTGAAAGAGTTCCCCTTAGGTTGGTCCCTCTTTACATAAGATATGTTATCCTTTTTAAAAGTTTTCCTTCTAAGTTGGTTTTCCACCTTGATGCAAAGTTGAACTAACTCATCAAGGGAATTGTATGAGAAGAGCTTCACCTTATCATGAATTTCGGGGATCAACCCACACAAAAACCTTGCCATAGTGGCCTTGGGTTCCTCAATGATACCCGTCCTCAAGATAAGAAGTTCCATCTTTTGTCTATACTCTTCTATACTAAGGTTGGTTTGCCTTAGTCTTTGGAGTCTATCCAAGAGATCTCTTTCATACCAAGAGGGAATCTGCCTTCTTCTTAGAGCACTTCTAAGATCATTCCAATATCTTATGGAAGGAATATTGGTGCGGATTCTCTCATTGGTTAACCCAACTTATCAATGCATAACATGCCCTTGGAAGCTAAGGGTTGCCATTGGAACCTTTCTTTCTTCTCTTACCTCATGGCAAGTAAAGAGTTGTTCTACCTTGATTTCCCAATCAAGGTAGACTTCCACATCTTCCCTCCCATGAAATGGGGGGAGATCAATTTTGGGCTCCCTTGAAAGGGCCCATTATTATGCATGGATGAATGGGATTTTCTCCTAGGATGATTGTAGTATTCTTCCTCACTTTCACTCCTATGGGTATGTCTAGATGGGGAACCTAAGACTATTCCTTTCATTTTGTAATTCTCACCATTCCCATGCTTTCTTTTTTCTTCTTCTTTCTCTTTTCTTCTTTCTCTTTCTTTTATTTCTCTCATTTCTTCATCTTCTCTCCTTTCTCTTATTGTTCTCTCTTCCTTCTCTCTTTTTTCTCTCTTTTCTTCTTCTCTTTCTTTTATTTTTCTTTTCTCCTTCGACTCTTTTTCTCTCCTTTTTTCTTCTCTTCTCTCTTGTTCTTTTTCCATCCACTCCCTAAAGTCCATGTTTAAGTTTTCTAGAGTGTTATCTTTAGAAATATTTCTTTGGTTTACACTCTTGTTTGATAAATAACTATGAGTACTAGAGTGGGTGTGTGATGCCATTGTGCTTGAATTTCTAAGAGGAAAAAGGTGGCCAAAAACTTTTCACAAACAAACACTCCTTTCTTTTTGTGTTTTCTTGCCTAAAATGGCTTGATGAGTCTTTGGAACTCTTTATTTAGCCTTCTAAGCGATTTAAATAAGAAAAATAAAGCAAGAATTTTAAAGCAAAAATTCAAAAGAGAAGGGATCTAAAGCGAGCTCCTAAGGTGTTGAAGGAAGTGTACCACTTGTTCCTTCTTCACCTAATTTTTGAGAAACTAAACAATTGACTAAATCTTATTACAACCAAAGGGAGGGCCTTAAGGGCACTCAAACTCCCAACTACAAAATTAATACACCCGAATTAAAGAAAAAGTAAAGTTTTCAAAAAATGATTCTCCAAATGCTCCCTCAAATCAAAGTCCTCACGGCTAGGTGTGTTTCCTTTTGAGGTGATCCCTTAGGCTCTTATTCCAACCTTCCAAAATATGCTACCCTTGTGGTAAGCTCCTTCTTCAAGCTTTTCCCCAAAAGTGGCACTAACACGCAAGCCAAAGAAACCAAAAGTAGCAAGGGGAGGTGCGAATAGAAACTCAAAAAGCAATAAAAGATAACACAATCAAAAGGACACTTAACCAAATGGTAAGAGTATATAAGACAAACTAGAAAGATGATTTAAAAGACAAGCAACAACTAAAAGGTAAACAAAAGAAAGAGAGCACACAATGGAATACCTAAGAATGACACTAGATTAAAGAGTAGAAAGACACAAATATCAAGTTCTAGTGTACCAAAAGTAATAAAATTTCTTTTAAGGTTCCAAGTTCAAAGTTGAAGCACTTGCTAATTTTAGGTTAGGTACATCAAATGAGTTTTTCAAACTTTCTTTTCTTTTGTTTGTTCTTTTTTTTTAATCCTTCGTTGTTGTTTTTTTTTTTGTATTTTATTTTAGACTTTGTTCTCTTTTTTTTTTTTTAATATTTACTAGATGCACCTAACTTGATTGTGAATTTAGTGCTTAATAAAAAAGAGTTATGCGCTTGGAACAATAAAGAAAATTAAAAGCAACAATTTAGTTACTACTAGAAATGACTTCAAAATGCAAAGTAGCTATAGTTGTGTTAATGGTTTAGTAGTTTGGTGTGCCAATGGACTCAAGCTTTGTTAAGTTTTTAGTAATTTGTTGAACACAAATACCAAACTTATAGCTTAAGTGAAAGCACCCACAAATAAGAACTACTTTTACCACACAAATGAGCTACTAATTATGCGTATAATGAAAATACAGACAAAGGGAATTGAGCAACTATTTTGGATTTTTTTTTTAAGAATATGCTGGAAACTAAAAGCACATGAACCTCTAAAAAGACTTTGACATGAGGTATGACCCTCTATGTTGCTTAATTTAAGAAGTTTCAAAAGTTTTTTTGTAAAAACAAAAGAGGCTAAACTTAAAAGGAATTAATAAACAAAATGGGAAACTATAAACATGATTTATAGACAACTACACAAGAGTATAAAAATGAAAAATAAAAGCTAAAAATAAGGCAAAAACAAGGCAACTAGGTGCAAGGAAACATAAGAATTTGGTCTAACTTTCTTGACCACAAGGTTGTGGAATTCACCACAATGGCATGGATTGTTAGCAAGAAATTCTCAAAACCAAAACTCAAGCAAGAAAGATCCCAACTCAAAGCTTAAGCAGAAATTAATGAATATGGGAGAGACATAGATGCAAAGAAAAGAACAATATAAATTGCATCAAGCAAAAAATAAGTGGCGCAAATAAACTATAACTCAAAACAATAAACTCAAGACATAATTGGAAATGATAAACAGCAATGGAAAGCTAGAAAAAATTGTGGAAATTAAAGATAAAATAAAATAGGAAAACAGAAAGAAAAAATAAATGAGGTAGGAAGAGAGTTTAGACCTCTAGAACCAATGCTCTAGATACCAAATGATGCATGTCTCCCTTGATCTTTTTCTAGAGGTTTTCTTCTTTGGTGAAATGGTTTGTGGAGAGGTAAGAAGTGAGGTGCTTTTCGGTGCCACTTAAGGTAAGATAAGCCTAAGAGGGAAAGTTTGCCACAAGGGATGGAACCCTTGATAAAAACCTAAGGAATTCTCAAAGAGAGAAGGGTGGACACTAAGAGAATTTTGGCCAACTCAAGGTTTTTCCATTCAATAAAGTGTAAAAAATACAAGAGTGTGAAGGAGCACCTTTTTATAGAGGGAGCTAACCTCTTGGACAACTCAAGAAGGAAAGAAAGGGCTAGGATTAAAAGGAGTCATCCAATAGAGGAGGATTGAAGCCCAAAGTCCAATCAATCCCCTCCTTTAGATGAGAATTGGTGCCCAAGCTACCTCATCCAAGGGCCAAGATTACTCCTTTATTAGTTTTGGGTTTTATTTAGGAAAAGAGGATGTAGTTATCAAACTACCCCCTTATTTCCTAAATAAAGGCCCAAAAGCTAATTTTACCCCTTTTTATTACTAAGACACCTCCTAGAGAATTAAATGGACTAATACATGTCCAAGATAAAATCCTAGGTTCCTAAAAGAAAAATTACAAGTAAATAAGTCATGGCTTGCATGACTTGATGGTCATATGGAGGTGAGATCTTCCTCCCTCTACTCTAGCCATGGCCCTAGTGATAGGGCTCTTGCTTGGGGAGCATGCATCATAATCTTTTTCCCTTTATAAGAGAGAGTGATTTTAGTAGTAAGGCCATTGTGCAAAGTTTCCTTATCATGTTTCCATGGCCTTCCCAATAATATGCGACTAGCTTCCATAGGGACTACATCACATAACACGTTGTCACGATACTTCCCTATGGAGAAGCTAATCTCCACTTGCTCTCTTACTACTACACCATCTTCATAATTAAGTCCATGCAAAGAATAAGGTAAAGGATGAGTAGTAGTAGCAAGTGATAGCTTTTCCACCACCCTTGTGCTACAACAATTACAACATGATCCACCATCCACAATGAGAGAACAAGTTTTGCCCAAAATTTTGCATCTTGTTTGAAAAACATTCTCTCTTTGTGTTTGGGTTTCCTTACAAGGATGACTTCCAATAAGTTGTTTCACTTTGAAGAGATCATCACATGAATGAGTACCCTTTTCATTTGATGTTCCCCTTAAAGTCTTTTTTCTTTTAGGGCAAAACAAAGCAATGTGCCCTTTTTCTAAACACTTAAAACATTTAGGACTTCGAGAACAAGTGCTCGAACTAGTGGTAGAGGTGTCACTCATACTCAAGGGTTTTCTCTCAATATGATTTCTTTTGTATGACCCTTTTTTAGGTTTAATTATAGAAGGGTTTGTCTTTTTCTTAGGATGTCTCTTAGGGTTTTCCTTCTTACTAGAAGAAGCATGAATGTCATGGGTTATTCTAGGCTCTTCTAAGTCTCTATAACGTGTGTAAATGTTACCACAAGAGATTTTATGGGCATCTCTCTTTTTGTATCTTCTTTTCTTCCCTTTTTTCTAACTCCTTTTGTTCTTTTTCTCTCTTTTCCAATTCTTTTTCTCTTTTTCTCTCATTTCTCTTCTCTTTTTTCTCTCTAACTCTTTTCTTTTGTTTTCTTCTTTTTCTCTTTCTCTCTCTCTTTTTTCTTTTTCTCTTCTCTCTTCTCTTTCTTTTTCTCTTGCTTCTATTTCTCTCTTTTCATTTTCCCTTCTCTCTTGTCTCTCTTTTTCTCTTTCTTCCCTTTTTCTTTGGTCCCTTTTTTCTCTTTCTCTTTTCACTTGCTCTTTTCTCTCTTGTCTTATTCGTTCCCTCTTTTCTCTTTGTCTCCCATATTCTTCTCTTTCTTTTTGTCTTTTCTCCTCTCTTTTTTTTCTCTCTTTTTCATACTCTTTATTTTCTCTTTTTAATCTTTTCATATATTCCTCCCATTCTTTTTCTCTTTTATCTTCCCTACTTTTATTAACATTCCTAACACTTTTAGATGTGTGTGATGACATTTAAAAGTGCAAGGCCTATGGAACTAAGTAAAATGCAAGAAACATTCTTCTCTTTTTAAAGTTTTCTCAACTAAAAGTGGCTTAAGCCTTTGGAACTTAAGCACTTTCCTAAATCTTGAAACCAAATAAAGAAATTTAAAAGCAAAGCTAAAGGATTCTAACGTGCTCCTAAGTATGAATAAGGGGTACCAATTCCTTATCCACACTAAAATGAGAAACTAAGTGACGTGATCTTTGATGATCACGTGCCCAAAGGATCCTTTCTAAGGTCACTTGGAAGGGAAATGGATTTACGGAGAGGAAAGGAATGGGGTGAGGCGACACAAATACTAGGTTTGATAAGCCAAAGGGGAGAGGCCACAAGGGAGGGGTCCCTTGATAACTCGTAAAAGCTCTCACAAATAAGAAAGGGGGACACTCAAAGGTAAGAACCTCACAACCAATATGGTCTCTAGGATTAAATTCAAGTGTAAAAAATACAAGTGAGGGAGGAGCTCCTATTTATAGAGGTAGCTAACCTCTTGAACAAGATAACCTAAAAAAGAAGGGCTAGGATTAAAAGGAGAGATCTAAGGGAGGAGGATTGAGAAACAATTACCTCCTTAGATCATCAAACTTGGTGCCCAAGTTTCTCAAACCAAGGACCAAGATTCCTTCTTATTAGCTTAGGGGGTTTATGTAGGAAAAGAGGGGTGTAGATATCAAGGTTACCCCTTATTTCCTTCATAAAGACCCAAAAAGCTAAATCCACCCTCTAAATTCCTAAGACACCTCCTAAAAATAAAAATGGACTAAATACATGTCCCAAATTAAATTCTTAATGCTCCTTAAAATTAAGATAAAGAAAAATTACATTTTATTAACTAAAGTCCCTAGCCTAATATCTTCACTCTCCATAGGAGGTGAAGTCTTCCTTTGTCTGCAAGGGCTAGGTCTTCTTCAATCCTTCTAGCCATGACCCTAGTGATAGGTCCTTGGCTAGGCATGGTCACATCATCTCCTCCACCTTGAAGAGGATTTGACCTCAAATCCATGGGGTCTTCGTCATTTTCAGCACCTACAAATGGAGACAAATCAGAAACATTAAAACTGGTGCTTACCTCATAATCCTCAGGCAGATCTAAAACATAGGCATTATTACCGATGCGCTTAAGGATTTGGAAAGGTCCATCTCCTCTAGGGCTAAGTTTGGACTTCTTTTGAGAAGGAAATCTATCCTTTCTCAAGTGAAGCCATACCCAGTCGCCCTTTTCAAAGATGACCTCTTTCCTCCCCCTATTGGCGAAAGTAGCATCTCTCAAGGATTGACGCTCTATGTTAGCTTTAACCCCCTCATGTAATTATTTTACAAAAATGGCTTTTGCCTCTCCTTCTTTATGCATAGCAACAAAAAGAGGAAGAGGTAAAAGATCTAGAGGAGTACAAGGATTAAAGCCATAGACCACCTCAAATGGAGAATGCTTGGTGGTTCTATGAACCACCCGGTTATAAGCAAATTCAATGTGGAGAAGGTACTCATCCCAAGACTTATGGTTGCCTTTAAGGAGAGCCCTCAGCTTAGTGGATAAAGATCTATTCACCACTTCTGTTTGCCCATCAGTTTGAGGGTGACAGGTAGTGGAAAAAAGAAGTTTAGTTCCCAGCTTAGCCCAAAGAGTTTTCCAAAAATAGCTAAGGAACTTCACATCCCTATCTGATACTATTGAAGAGGGTATACCATGCAATCGAACAACCTCTTTAAAGAAAAGTCTTGCGATGTTGCTTGCATCATCCACTTTGTGACAGGGAATAAAATGAGCCATTTTTGAAAATCGGTCCACCACCACAAATATGGAGTCTGCACCTCGTTGGGTTCTTGGGAGCCCAAGGATGAAATCCATGCTAATATCCTCCCAAGGTGCAGAGGGAGCAGGTAAAGGTGTGTATAGTCCATGAGGCATTGCTTTAGACTTTGCTTACAAGCAAGCTATACATTTAAAGCAATGTTTATGAACATCTCTATGCATATGGGGCCAAAAGAATTTCTCTTGTAAAAGCATGAGGGTTTTTGAAATCCCAAAATGCCCTAGGAGCCACCTTCATGGCTCTCTTTTGTAAGTAAGTTCCTAATTGATCCTTGGGGTATACAAAGCTTACTCCCTTTGTAAAGATACCCCTCACTGATGAAGTACCCATCATGGGCCTTTAATGTGAATGCAGATGTAGAGGTAGCAAATATGGGGCCGAAATCCTTGTCAGACGGATACATAGCCTGAATGTCATCAAATCCCAAGATTTTTGCACTCAAGGATGAATAAAGGGCATGACGCCTAGAAAAAGCATCAGCCACCACATTTTGTTTTCTTTTCTTGTACTTGATGACATAAGGGAAGGATTCAAGATATTCCACCCATCTTGCATGCCTTTTGTTCAATTTACCTTGACCCCTCAAATATTTTAGTGACTCATGGTCACTATGAATGACAAACTCCTTGGGAGCAAGGTAATTCTCCCAAGTTTGAAGGGCCCTAATTAGAGCATGAAACTCCTTATCATAGGTGGGGTAGTTGAGGGGGACACCATTGAGTTTTTCACTGAAATACGCAATGGGGTGCCCTCCTTGCAACAAGACAACCCCCACACTTACACCAGAGGCATCACATTCAAGTTCAAATGTTTTATAAAAGTCAGGTAATGCAAGACTGGTGCATGGGTCAGTTTATGCTTAATTAGCTGGAAGGCTTTCTCTTGTTTCTCACCCTAAAGGAAAGGAACTTCCTTTTTCACCAAATCATTTATTGGTGCGAAGAGCGTGGAGAAATTAGGCACAAAGCGCCTATAAAATCCAACGAGACCATGAAAGCTTTTGATCTCTATCACACTCTTTGGGGTGGGCCATTCTTGAATAGCTTTTATCTTTTCAGGGTCAACATGGATCCCTTTTGTGCTAACTACAAAACCTAGGAAAACTACACTATCTACACAAAAGGTGCATTTTTCTAAGTTACCAAAAAGATTATTACTCCTAAGAAGAGAAAAAACATGCCTTAGATGTCCTAAATGATCATCTAGGTTCCTAGAGTAAACTAAAATGTCATCAAAGTAAACTACACAAAATTTACCAAGGCAATCCCTCAGTACATGATTCATTAAGCGCATGAATGTGCTTGGAGCATTAGTTAGCTTAAAAGGCATAACCAACCACTCATAAAGACAAATTCAGTCTTAAAAGAAATTTTCCACTCATCACCCTCTTTGATCCTTATTTGGTGGTAACCACTTCTAAGATCTATTTTTGAAAATATTTTTGCCCCATTCAATTCATCCAACATGTCATCAAGACAGGGGATTGGGTGCCTATATTTGATGGTGATGTTGTTGATTGCACGACAATCAACACACATCCTCCATTGGCCATTCTTCTTGGGCACCAACAAGACTGCCACAGCACAAGGGCTTAGGCTCTTTTGAACCCAACCCTTCTCCAACAGCTCATTCACTTGAGACTCAATCTCTTGGGTCTCCATGGGGTTGGTCCTATAGAATCTCATCATTATAAGATCCTATGGAAATTGGAACCATAACTTGTTCATTGACTGTCATCTCCCCTTGCTCATTGAGCCATTGCTATTTGTAAGGTTTGGGATGGGGCATGGTAGTCAAGGGCTAGATTTTCAACCAACCTAGAGCTACAACAGGTACAACAGGAGCCACTATCAACAAGGAGAGAACATACTTACTCATTTACTTTACATCTTGTATGGAAGATGTTCTCTCTTTGTGAGTGGCCAAGCTCTAGAGGTTGGCTTCCAAGAAGCCTTTGAACCATAAGGAGGTCCCCCTCATAAGGAAAAGCTTCCTCATACTCTTGTTCAAAAGTATGTCCCCCTTCTTGCTCACTCTCACTAGAGGAGGAAGATGAGCTATTCTCACTACAAATGTCTTGTCCCCTCATGATCATGGTTTTGTTGTTAGGGCATTGAGAGGCAATGTGGCCTCTCCCAAGACATTTGAAGCATTTGATACTACTTTGTATCTTGAAAATGCTGGGGTTCCTCTTTGGGAAAACCCTTGAAAGAGTTTCCCTTAAGTTGGTCTCTCTTTGAGTAAGAGGGAGAATCTTTTTTAAAGCTTTTTCTCTTGAGTTGATTCTCAACTCTTACACAAAGTTCTACCAACTCATCAAGGTTTGAGTATGAAAGAAGCTCTACCTTATCTCTAATGTCAGAGCTTAATCCACGCAAAAACCTAGCAAGGGTGGCATTGGGTTCCTCAATGATATTGACCCTTAGTATGAGAAGCTCCATCTTTTGTCTATACTCCTCAATACTTAGGTTATGTTGCCTAAGTCTTTGGAGCCTATCCAAAAGATCCCTCTCATAATATGAAGGAATATGCCTTCTTCACAAACAAGTTTTTAAATCATTCCAGTAGCGAATGTGAGGCATTTGTTTATGGGCCCTATCCTTGACTAACCCATCCCACCAATGCAAAGCAGAACCTTGAAAACTAAGGGAGGCCAAAGGTACTTTCCTTTCTTCCCTAATTTCATAGCATCGAAAGAGTTGTTCCACTTTGACTTCCCAATCTAGGTAAGTCTCAACATCTTCCCTACCATGAAAATGGGGTAGGTCTACCTTTGGTTCCCTAACATGATTTATGTTCTCTCGAGGAGAATGATGATTGTATGATGAATGTGAGTGATGCTTATGTTGATTTCTATAGTATTCTTCTTCACTAGAGTTAAAATGCCTAGATGGGGATCTTATGAGAATTCCTTTATTTTTTCTATCACTCTCCCTCCCATCTCTCCTCTTACTCTTTCTCCTCTCCTTCTCTCTTCTTCCTCTTTTTGTCTTTTTCTTTCTAGTTCTTTCCTTCTTCTCCTTTCTTCATCCTCTCTTCTCTCTCTTTGCCTTCTCTCTTCTCGCTCTTTTTTCTCTTTTCTCATTTCCAACATCTCTTTTTAACTCTTCCTTCTCTTTTTGTTTTTCCTTTTCTTTTATTTCTTTTCTTCTCTCTTTTTCTTCTCTCCTTTCTTGTTCTTTATCCATGCATTCCCTAAATTCTAAGTTAAGGTTTTCAAGAGTGTTTCCCTTAGAAGGTTTTCTTTGGTTGACACTCTTACTTGATGAATAACTATGTGCACTAGAATATGTTTGGGAAGTCATGGTGCTTGGATGCTAAAAACTAAAGGGTAGGCCAAAAAGTTTTTTTTTTCAAGCAACATTCCTCTCTTTTTTTTTGTTTTCTCACCTAAGGTGGCTTGATGAGTCTTTGGAACTCTTAGCCTCTACACGTTTTTTCAAAATAACATAAAATAAAATAAAAGTACAAGAATGTAAAAGAGAAAGGGCTCTAATCGTGCTCCTAAGGTGTTGAAGGAAGTTTACCACTTCTCCCTTCTTCACCTAATTAACGAGGAACTACGCTAAAATTAACCAAAATTATTACAAACCAAGGGAGGGCCTTAAGGGCACTCAAACTCCCAATCTAAAATTAAGTATACATATTACAAAGAATAAAAAAAACATAAAACAAAGTCTTCACTCCAAGATTTTTGGTGTTTGTCTCCTTTTGATCAAGCCCCTTTGAGTTGTATCAACCCACCCCAAGAATGCTACCCTTGTTTCCTCTTGTTTGGACTTGCCAAAATTTTATATATGGAACCTTTCCCAACCTTTCCTTACCAAGGCCGAATACAACACAAGACAACAAACAAAGGTGAATAACAAAACAAGGTTCACAAATCCAAGTGGATAGATTAAACAATGAAAAACTCAAAGAAGTAAAGAAGACAAGCAAGAAAACATAAGGCTCACAAAGGAAGGTAGCACACAAATAACTTTCCTAGATTAGCTCTAAGAGTAGAGGTGAAAAAAGACTCAAACAAAAAAATGAAACCAATAGTTGCACACTTAATAAAATTTTTAAGTGACCAAAAACTAAAAAGCTTACTCAAGTAATTTTTTGTTTTTAATCACAATTGGTTCCTCATATCAAATGTTTCTACTATTAGGTACACAACTTCAAATTTGTCTTTCTTTTGAGTTCTTTATCTTCTTTTTTTTTTTAACTTGAACTTTTTCTATATTTTTTTAACTTTTTCTAATCATTTTGCTGCACCTAATAGCTTGTTGAATTGAAATTTTAATGAGGATTCTTGAAATAATAACACTTGAGTGAATAAGCACAAAGTAAGGTCACGCAGCAATGCATGCAACTAAAGGCAAAACAACTTAGTAGTTCCAAATACCACTGAACTAATGGTGCTTAAGGAATGATTTAGGGCTGATTTTGAAGTAAATTGATTGCTCAAATTACTAACACAATTCACCCAAGCTAAAATTCCATAAAGAGGCACCAATAGTGAAGGTAAACCCAGTGAAAAGCTACTAATAATTCAACATAAAACAAGAAACATACAAAGATTGAATTGAGCAAATATTTAAGAACAACAAAGAGATTAATATGCTTGAACTAAAAGCATAAAATACTTAAGAGACTCAACAAGAGGTTCACCTATTAGGAGCTCAAATCAAAATGTTTTTGAAGGATTTTTTTGTAAAAATTTTAAGAGGCTAAAACCTATGGAATTTAAATGAGACAAAAAAGGAACTGACATGACTAGTATTTGCCAAAACACAAGATTAAGAAAAAATAACACACCTAAAAATAGAGCAAAAATTTCAGCAAGAGACTCAAAACAAAAGGCACAACAAAGTGGCCAAAGTTGATCACCACAATGGTGTGAAAAAATCCTCAACCATGTGGGTTTAATGGTCACAACTTCTTAGGCACACTTTAACATAAAAAACCAAGGTAAAATTAAGCAACTTGAACACGAAAATAAGATGCAAAGAAAGGGACAAATAAAATCGCATCAAATTAAATGGAAAATAGGCGCGTAGATAGAAAACAAAAGTGCATATAATAGCAAGAATAAAAAGCTATACTACTAGACAATAAAGGAAATAGAGATGAAAAAAAATGAAGGACTTTAAAATAAAGAGATCAAAGAGATAAAAAACAAAGCAAAAAAAATTGAGAAAGAACGTGACCTTTAGAAAGTGGCTCTAGATACCACTTGATGTGATCTTTGATGATCACGTGCCCAAAGGATCCTTTCTAAGGTCACTTGGAAGGGGAATGGATTTATGGAGAGGAAAGGAATGGGGTGAGGTGCAACAAATACTAGGTTTGATAAGCCAAAGGGGAGAGGCCACAAGGGAGGGGTCCCTTGATAACTCTTAGAAGCTCTCACAAAGGAGAAAGGGGGACACTCAAAGGTAAGAACCTCACAACCAATATGGTCTCTATGATTAAATTCAAGTGTAAAAAATACAAGTGAGGGAGGAGCTCTTATTTATAGAGGTAGCTAACCTCTTGAACAAGATAACCTAAAAAAGAAGGGCTAGGATTAAAAGGAGATATATAAGGGAAGAGGATTGAGAAACAATTCCCTCCTTAGATCATCAAACTTGGTGCCCAAGTTTCTCAAACCAAGGGCCAAGATTCCTTCTTATTAGCTTAGGGGGTTTATGTAGGAAAAGAGGGTGTAGATATCAAGGCTACCCCTTATTTCCTTCATAAAGACCCAAAAAGCTAAATCCACCCTCTAAATTCCTAAGACACCTCCTAAAAATAAAAAATGGACTAAATACATGTCCCAAATTAAATTCTTAATGCTCCTCAAAATTAAAATAAAGGAAAATTAAATTTTATTAACTAAAGTCCCTAGCCTAATATTTTCACTCTCCATAGGAGGTGAAGTCTTCCTTTGTCTGCAAGGGCCAGGTCTTCTTCAATCCTTCTAGCCATGGCCCTAGTGATAGGTCCTTGGCTAGGCATGGTCACATCAATACTTATTCCCCCCTTTAAAACACAAAGACTATTTCTATATATTGATTTTAACATTTTTACAAGAATTTTATTATTGAGAAATTTATTTTTCAATGAAAATATTATTATTATTTCTTTTTTAATTGATTTATTTTTTTATATTTTTTTGGGCTCGACAGGAGTGGGCTCATGCTCCTATATATCTCCAAGCGCAATAGAAAATCAAAGTTTATATAGTTATTTGTAGAAAACATTTGTGTTTTGATATTTTTTTAATTTTGATTTTTGGTTTTAAGATTTAGGATTTTTGAACTGTCACGATTCATACATCCTGAAATTTAGAGTTAACAGGGATGTACACCCAAGTCAATCTATTTGAAAATTTTTCTTTTTGGATTATTTTTATCATTTTAGAAATAAATTTGACTAGTAATTTGTTTTTTGGAGATAAGGTTTAAGACAAGAAACTGTCACAACTTATGCCTTAAAACCTCAAGATTAAAGAGATGTCACATCTAATCAATCTCTTTATCTCTATGAAGGGCTTTGTTAGAAAAAAATAGAAGACAAAATCACAACATGGTATTTTAAGACGATGAAACAAAATAACAATGATTGAAGCAAAAAAAAAATTATTTCAAACTCACAAGAGTGTGATACAATTGGTGTTGAGGCAAGAACCTATGTTCGGTGCAATAACAAGTGTTGGTTCCTCGGTAGATGTCTATTATGGTGAACGTGAGAAAATAGTGTGTTGATTAGAGAAGAAAAGGAAAGGTAAGAAGGAGGAGAGATTGCAAGAAAAGGCTCCGAGAAAGACTTCAAGGAAAGCTACAATGAGGGAGGGTCCAAAAAAGGTCTTAAGAAAATGCCAAGAAGGTACCCAAGAGAGCTCAAGGAAAGCTTCACCAAAGGCTTCCAAGAACCTCCCTAAGAAGATTCCAAGACCCCCTCAAAAGCTTTCAAAACTCTCCCTAAAAGCTCTCAAAATGCTTTCCTAGGAAGGAGCTTCAAAGCTCCTAAAAACCTCCCAAAGCACCCAAAAATCTCCCCCCCAAGAATGAACTTGCACCACCTATTTATAGTCTTCGCCCAGATAAATCCATTGAGCGAATTAGCCACCTACCAGAATTCCACTGAGCGAAGTACTTAATTTTCTAGTTATTTCTTGGGGTTTTGCTTAGCGAAAATTTATTTTCTAAGCGACCTTTGGAAAGCAATTTCCTTCATGGCTTAGCAAATTTTGATCAGAATCAACGGCCCTTTTTGGTCCAATGGTATTGCTGGTCAACATTTGACTTGTGGCTTTGGGATTCACATGGAACAACGCCCTTTTTTGGTCCATTGACATTGTTGGTTGAGGTTTAGGCTTTTGTCCTGCAATTCACATGGAAAAACACCTCCTTTTGGTCCATTGACATCCTTGTTTGAGGTTTGGGTTGTTGCCCTGTGATTCACACGGAACGACGCTGGGATTTATTTGTTAGCATCCTATGATTCCTTTTTGTTCCATGATTCTTGCTTATTTCAGAGGAGATTGAACACAATAAATCACGGGATAAATGTGCAATTTCAACAATTTTATTTACCAACTTTCTTTAGCTAAAGTTGGGTTATGCGAAGTATTTTCTTTAATTTCTGTCAGATAAGTGTCATAAAGGTATAGATTTTTGTACAAAATAGACATTTGTCATAACCCCCAACTTTTATACAGTTTTCTTCTTCTATTTTTCCTCTTTTAGGTTAAAAGTCTTATTCAAACAAAATAGGGTGTCTACACTACTTCCCCACCTTCATTTGTCTTTTGTATTATACTCAATTGCAACACCCCAGAATCTTTTCCAACTCCCTCAACTACCCATTTTCCCAATTAAATAATTTTCTCATCTATTGAAACTGTCATACCAATTTTGTATCACTTCATTCCCCCACTTCTGGGATTAGCATCTACTTTTGATTAGATAACGCATATAATCTAATAAACAATACTTTGATCCCCCCAATCCCCACTACTCCCCTTCCCAAAATTATATATAGTTTCATCCCTTACCTTTGCTCTTAAATTTCATTTGTACCACTCTCTCTCCCCTTCACTTGATGACACCTCAAAATATCTTTCTACCACTGATACCCTAATAATCTCCATTGCTCTGATTACATCCTATTTTTTATTTCTTCTCCATATTTAGGCTTAAGAATTCTTACCCAAAAAGCATCTTTCCCTTGGAGAATCTTCCACCTCCACTTGTCAAGAAGAGACTTATTGAAATCTTCAACATCTTTAATCCTGAGTTTACCTTGGTCTTTATCCTTACAAATCGGTTCACATTTGATCCAAACTATTTTTTTGCAATCTTCCAAACCACCCCATAGAACCTGATTTACAAGTTTTGAAAAGACTGAGACACATTCTTTAGAATTCTATAAAGAGAAAGAAGATATAAGAGAATGGATAAAAAGAGTAGATTTGATTAAGCAATTTCATCCTCCCAAAGGCCTTAATTAATTTATATACATTTTTTTCAAAAAAACAATTATACATATTAATTGAGGGTGAACTTGTGTTATGTGAAGTACGGATGAGTTAAGAACTTATGGAGAGTATTTATGTATGTGTGTATCGTGTGTGTGTACATAATATTATTATTTTTTATAATACTGAAAAAAAATAAAATCCATTATATTTCTGCAATAAAATTTTTTTATTGATAAAATAATAAAAGATAATTAGAATATTTATTTTTAATATAATTATAAATTTAAATTTCATAATATGTTACTTTTGAAAGTTCTAAAGTTTTTATAAAAAAATTAAATTATATAACAAAAATCAGATAAAAGTAATAAGAAAATAAATTTGACTTAACAAACTCACATATATATTTCTATTAAAACATATTTATAGAATAATATGAATTTAAGCAAAAGCATTTAAATTATAGGAAATCACATTCATCTATGTGAAATTTGATATGATTTTCTAATATTTGTTGTGTAGCAAAGACATTTTCTAATATTTTTCAAAGAAAATTATAATAATTAAAAAATTCAAATTATAATTAAACATAAAATAAAGGATTAAATATTTTTTCCTCCAACAATGTATCTAATTTAACTTTATTTCTTCCGAAAAAAATCGTTATAATCATCATCCTGGGGTGCATTTTTGGAGAAAAAAATATTTGACCCAAATAAAAATTAACGATTTAACTTTTCATTATAATTGAATTAATATTTTTTGAAAAAAAATTATCTTTTAACATATTAAATAATATAAGTTGTCAAATATTTTGTTATTAACATATATGTATATATAGAAAACAATTATAATAATACATATTATTATCTCTTGTATATTATTAACATTCATCTTTAATTTAAATTATCTATTTTATTTGAAAAAGATATTTAAAATGCAAATAATATCTAAATTAGTTTATTTTACATTCAAATAGCTTGAAATTTAACTTTAATTTACACAGAGAAAGTAGAAGCAAACATAAGAATTAGTTTTAATATGTTCTAATAATATAATTGAATTTGAACATAAATTAATTAGGTTTAAAAAATTAGAATTTACTTAGACAAAAAACTTATATGAATTTGAGTGAGAAATATTATAAAAAAATATATTTAAGATGAAATTAATACAATAATAAATTAAAAAAGGTACAAAATTATAATTTTTTATAAAAATTATAATTTTTTATACATATTAGTAGACTATATTTCCTATAAAAAATTGACAATTATAGATATGTAACATTGTGATTAAGTGCTTGATTAACTCCGCAAGAGAGATTTAATTTATGTTATTTAACGAGCTAGTTAATAAAATGGACCGACTTGTTTTGGGCTTATAAACATGTATGATAGGGGTGTAAGTAGTGGATAAGTGTAGCAACTTAGGAAAAACCAAACCCATTACATAAACACAAAGAGCATTATAATCTAAAACAAGGCTTCCATTTCCTCATTTTCTTATCCACCTTCACCTTTTCTATGAATCCTTTCCTCCCCTCTAGAGCTCGAGGGTTGGATTCTTGTCATTCTACCCTTAATTAAGAAATTTGTGTTTCTCCCTCTTAAGAGCTTGTTTAGTCGATTTCTAATTCTAGTTGGTAAGCATCCCCCCGCTTTACCTTTAGCCTTTGATTTCATTTTCTTCTGCCTCCATGTATACAGGAAATGAATTTTACTTTAAATTTTTTATTGCTAGATGAAATCTTGATTGAAACTTGTTTTCATATTGGTTTAGATTCTGTTTGTTGATTCCATAAGTTGAGAAAAGATTACTCAAGAGCTGCTTATAAAAATAATTGCTCAAGAGCCACAAAGTCACCCTTTTTAATTTCTCTATCAAGATTTATCAAAGTTTGGGTAAGGAATTTTTTTCCTTTTGTGTGCGTTGGTGATTGATTAATAAAAAATGTTTGTTTTCTATGTTTCAAATTGGTGGATGCAAGATTGAATTTTTTAAGATTTGTAGAAAACTCAAAATTTGGGGAAGAAAGCAAACTGTCGTAGACTACTTTTGCAAAATTCACTCAACATACCATTTTGTTCGTAGGATATACGGCTGCTTGTAGTTAGGTTATTTTAATAACCTAAACCTTAAACCAATAAATAATCATGTATGTAAGTAGGCATGACAACGGGTCGCGGCAGACATAGGTAGTAATTATCCACCACCTGACT
Source organism: Psophocarpus tetragonolobus (assembly GCA_037954015.1). NCBI lineage: Eukaryota > Viridiplantae > Streptophyta > Magnoliopsida > Fabales > Fabaceae > Psophocarpus > Psophocarpus tetragonolobus. Next base: position 18,368,082 of record CM075688.1, on the reverse strand, counting down.
CGCTACAAAAACCTGTTACCCGCTAAAATCTCACAAAGTACTTGCTATAGAAATATCCACGAGTTTTTTTAATATCAGCAGGTATCCATGGGTACCCATGGATATTTTAAAAAAATAATTTTTTTAAATTAAATATTGTTTTATAAGAATTTTTATCAATAAATAATTTCTTTTTTGAAAAATCTAGAAATAAAATTATACTAGTTTCTACAAGATTAATTAGATCTAAAACTAGATTAATATAATATATTATAAGAAAATATTTAATACAAATAAAATTTTTATTTTATATTATCAGTATTTTTATAATAAATAATTTTATTAACTATTAAGTTTTCATAAAAAACAAGATTGATATCAATAAATTTTGATAATTAATATTTTAATTTGATTTATTTTTCAAAAATATTATATTTTTTAACTTATATATATATATATATATATATATATATATATATATATATATTATTTTAGTTTAGTGGGTAGTGGGTGCCCATGGGTACGGGTACTATGATACCCGTACTCGTGCCCGTTAAGGAGCAGGTAGAAAAAGACTCGTACCCACTGATGGCGGGTACCCATTTATACTATCTGTGCAAATATTTTTGCAGGTTTTATCCACGGATATCCACAGGCGTGGATTTTTTGTCATCCCTATATGTAAGTAGTTATAATAATCATAACTATAAAGATTTTGCATAACAGGTTATCATTGTTATAACAGGTTGTCATTATAAATAATCAGTTACATAACTAGTTATATATTTATAACTGGTTACGTAATTGGATACATAGATACCTGGTTATTTAACTAGTTATTTGTGTATAACCATAACCGGTTAAATAATCAATTTTAAAAAATAAAACCATTCTTAAAATTGATTTTCTACTTAGCATGTTTTTCACATGAATGTGACTAATGTAACGTCCCCTGTTACAATAACACTCAAAGAATAATAATTAAGTAATTATTGAAAATAATAAAAAAATCAAACAATAAATAAAAATTTATTGTCCCTACAAAGTATCATTCTCAAATATGGACATCTCAAAATTTAAATAACAACATTCACAAAAAGGAAAATCTTCTAAATTATAATAACAACGTTTATAAAAAGAAAAATCTAAACTATATCCAAGTCTTCACGCCTCCTTAACCTTCTCAACTTCCTCCTCTTTCGACTCTGAAAACAACGTTTTTTAATGAGATGAAAATCTCAGTGAATAAAACAAGTTAAAAACAGTTCGCAAATAACGTTGTACTCAGCCGGTGCTGAATCCGGAAAAACAACCATGGTACCCACAAAAATATGTTTTTAACAACAAAATATAGTTTGTTTCAAATAATTAATTTCTAATATGAATGAATTAATAAACACAAACAAAATGGTGTTTCATTAACACCCTCATGATGCACACAATCGATAGTGATACTCAAGATCACTCGCTCTCACTTTAGGTTCCCAGAACCAAGGTTTTTAATAGATTCTTCAAAGGGGTCTATAAGCTCATATTTCATACAATGGCGTCCCACTACCTTCCCCATGCTATTATGGAGGTATCCAGAATCTCTTCTCCATCCCGAATGGAGGTATCTAAAACATTTTCCCCGTATGAAACAGAGGTATCTCATACATCCATCCTAGATGAATGTATCTCAAATTCCACCCCATTCCAAATGGAGTATCTCAAACAATTATTAAAATAATTTGAAAATATTAAACACATTAACAACAATTTTTAAAACCATACCATGGAGGGTTAAAACAGACGTTTTACTCACTTCTTGAAGTCAGATCCCACTGCTTCAATCCTTGTACTCCTATGTCCCTCTTTCTCAACCCTAAGAATAATCAACTAATCTATAATATTTTGAGGGAATTAGTTAACCTTATATATATTAGTTTAGGGTTGGTTTTCCTCTCTCTAGGTTTTCTATAAAAAATTGATTTTACCCAATTTAAATCCAAAATTTTATCAAATATTTAATTATTTTATCTTATTTCGATTTTAAGGGAATTTTATTTGAACCTTGTTACACAAATTGATATCAAATCTTTTATTTTGTTTTATCTTATTTCTAGTTTAAAGGAAATATTATCTTAATCTTGTTTATTCAAAATTTCTAACAGTTTAATCTTTTAATTAATTTTTTTTTCTTAACAACTTAATCTATCTTCTTTTAACTGAATGTTTATTCAAATATTTGTATTTTAAATTTTGGGATGTTACATTTCTCCCCCCTTTTAGGAATTTCGTCCCTGAAATTAACCAACCTAATGTAAAAGAAATAAATTATAACATTAAAAAAGGTAACTAATTTGCTTCTAATTCTAAGGTTTAAATTAACACCATAAATTCTTTTAATATAATGACTAAAATATTAGTATAGAAATATAAAAATGAGTCATCACATTATTATGTCACTTAACAACTAGTTCAACATTTAAATAATAATAACATTATAGACTATTTAAAATTTTAAGATATGGAAGCAAGTCTCTAACATTATATAATCAAATTTCAAAACACCAAAACATGAAATTTTAATATTTTAAAAGGGGGAGAAATGTAACATCCTAAAATTTAAAATACAAATATTTGAATAATAATTCAGTTAAGAGAAGATATATTAAGTTGTTAAAAAAAACTAATTAAAGAATTAAACTGTCAAAAATTTTAAACAAACAATTAAGATAATATTTCCTTTAAAATAGAAATAAGATAAAACAAATAAAATATTTTATATCACTTTGAATAACAAGATTCAAATAATATTCGTTTTAAAATAGAAATAAGATAAAACAAATATACTATTTTGGATTTAATATGGAAAAATCAATCTTTTATAGAAATATATAGAAAAGGTAAAACCAACCCTAAACTAATATATATAGGGTTAACTAGTTCCCTCATAATATCACAGATTAGTTGACTCTTCTAGGGTTGAGAAAGAGGGACATATGAGTAGAATAATTAAAGTGGTGGGATCTCGCTTCAAGAGGTGAGTAAAACGACTTTTAAAACCCTCTATGGTATGACTTTTAAAAAGTGTGTATATATATAAATATATATATATATATATATATATATATATATATATATGTTTTTGAATCATGAAATAGTATTAGCGTACAACTTTAATAGTATAAATTTATATTGTTTATGTTGTGCTAATTGAGTGAGATATCTCCATTTGGAATGGGGATGAAATTTGATATACATCCATTTGGAATGGTTGTATAAGATACCTCTGTTTCATACGGGGAAGAGGTTTTAGATACCTCCATCCGAGTTGGAGGAGAGATTTTGGATACCTCCATAATAGCGTGAGAAAGGAAATGGGACGCCATTGTATGGAATATGAGCTCATAGGCCTTTTTGAAGAATCTACTGAAAACCTTGGTTCTGGGAACCGTAGAGTGATCATGAGTATCACTATAATATATAGATTGTGTGTTTGTATAAAAAACTATTTATACTCACTCCAAATGGAGATATTCAGAATCTCTTCTCCATCCCGGATGGAGGTATCTAAAACCTTTTCCCCCTATTAAACAAAGGTATCTTATACAACCATTCCAAATGGATGTATATCAAATATCCCCATTCCAAATGGAGATATCTCACTCAATTAGCACAACATAAATAATATAAATTTATACTATTAAAGCGGTACGCTAATACAATTTCATGATTCATAAACATATATATATATATATATATATATATATATATATATATATATATATATATACACACACACACAATTTTTAAAACTCATATAATGGGGTTTTAAAAGTCGTTTTACTCACCTCTTGAAGCGAGATTCCACTGCTTCAATCCTTCTACTCTTATGTCCCTCTTTCTCAATCCTAGAATAATCAACCAATCTATGATATTTTGAAGGAACTAGTTAACCCTATATATAGTAGCTTAGGGTTGGTTTTCCTCTCTCTAGGTTTTCTATAAAAGATTGATTTTACCCAATTTAAATCCAAAATTTTATCAAATCTTTAATTTTGTTTTATCTTATTTCTATTTTAAAGGAAATATTATCTTAATCTTGTTTATTCAAAATTCCTAACAGTTTAATCTTTTAATTGATTCTTTTTTCTTAACAACTTAATCTATCTTCTCTTAACTGAATGCTTATTCGAATATTTGTATTTTAAATTTTGAGATGTTACAACAAATGACACAAAGGCATGTGATACTTCAGGGAAGATTTTTTTCTATTCTACAAATTATCCACAACGTTGCTGCCTCTGTCACAAAAGTGTGCGAGATGTGTAGGAAGCTTTTTCTTGTTAGTGCATTATAGACATTTACACAGAGCTATGGGAGAGGTAAAAAAAGTTTTTCCTTCGCAACGTTTTTCCATAGGGATGTGACTATTGTCATAGAAGTGGGGGCGGTGTCAGAGAGAATTTTTCTACTTAAACATTATCAACAAGGATGTGACCAATGTTACAGATGTGTGAGCATTGTTTTTTCTAGTTAGTGCATTTTTTCATAGGTCGTGACCGCTCTCACATAGGTGTGGGCAATGTCAGAAAAGTTTTTCCTATTCAACACATTTTTCATAGGGATATGGTCATTGATACAGAGGTATGAATCGTGCCATAAAATGTCCTTTAATATGTTTAAAAGAAAATTAATGTTGTAAAAATACTTTGCATTCACTATTATTCACCAACACTTTTTATTGAAAATAAAAACTAAAAGAATTTGACAACAACTAGAAATAACTGATTGTAAAACCAAATTTAACTATAATAATTTTTTTAATAAAAATAAGTTACTTATATTTATCATATCCATAAGACAGTTATGGTTTTATAACCATATTAAAACAACCGGTAATTATCTAACTAGTAATTACTAATTATAGTTATTTTTTAAACTGATTTTTTTTAGTAGCCTTTACTGGATGGATTTTTAACAGAGAGTAAAAGGTGCTCTGCGACACAAATTCATTGTGCGAATTTTGGATAGAGATGAGGGAGAACCCCTTAAAGTATTTTGCTGGGTGAAAATAAAATATGTTGGCCAAATGGAAATCTGTTAGACAGATTTATTACTTTTCTAGGTGAATTAATGATGAAATTAGGAAAAGTAGTCTTCGTGAAAGTTATATCTCTTGATGATAACTAATTAACCATGTTAGTTTTGCTAAAAAATATATTTATAACTTGATATATGCTCATTTTAGTAAACAAAGGTTAGGTAGTCAAGATTTGGTAAAACCTTCACATTGTTCACAATTTTATGCATAGTGTACTTCTAAACCAAGTTTTGTGTAAAAGTAAAACTTTTAGATAACTTTTGTAGGTTTCAATGGATGAGACAAATAACACATTAATTAGATTATTATCGCTCCATATATCCTATTTACAACCTATAGAGGTCATAGACAAATGTAGAAAAATAAAAGAATGACACTTAAGATGTTAACTTTTTTTAAATTTATGATTTTGCTATATAAATTTTTTCTTGACTAGTTAAGATATACAAATATTTTTCCATCTAATATTTTAGTCTTACTTTGATTTTAGTTGTTAAGTAGTAATGTGTCACTCTAATTATTATTATTTTATAGGTAAGATATGTTTTTGGTATATGAACCTTTTCAAATTTATGGTTTTGGTACACAAACTTTTTGTTACCGATCAAAGTATACAAATATTTTTTTATTTTAAAACATATGAGAAAAAAAAGATATATTTCTTAATAATCTTCAAAAAATATGTGCGAAAGTTCATTAAAAAAATAACATTGTGTTTAAAAAATATAATGAAAGAAAAATTTTAAAAATAATATCAAAGAAAAATTTAAATTGAGAAATATAATTTCATTTGTTGTCTTAAAATATTATGAAACAGAGGTGAGGGAGGTGGAGGAAAAGGGGATAGGAGGCAGGAGGAGGGAATGGGTATTAAGCAATAACGTGGGCTTTATAAGGGGTGGAGGTGGGGGGATACATGGGAATGAGGTAATAAATTAGGTATTGGAAATGGGGATGGGAAGTGTGGGAAAGGAGATGAATAATATTTTTTTAATTTTTGTGACAACAAAAAACTACCATAAAATGCAATAAAATTCATAAAAAAGAATAATAAAACAATAATAAATGGAGTGACATGTCATCACATAATAAAGAAAATAAACAGAAAAACTAAGGCTCCGTTCGGGGTGGTTTTTGGTTTCTAGTTTTAAAATTTCTAAAAACAAAAATTAGTTTTAGTTTTAAGTTTTCAAAATTTTAAAAACAACATTGTTTTTATTTCCAAATTTAAAATATTGGTTCAAATCTTAACCAAAACACTAGTTGAAGGCAGCGATCATTGAAGGTGACAGTCGGTCATTAGCGATCGCTAGTCGGAGGTGTGGTTGGTGGCCACCGGTCGGAGATAGCTGCGGGTGACCACCGTTGGTTGAAGGTGACCACCGGTCAAAGGTGACGACGCTGGTCGGAGGTGGCGGCCGGTGATCGCTGATCGGAGGTGGCGGCTGGTGACCATTTGTCGAAGGTGGCAGCCAGTGATCGCTGATTGGAGGTGGCAGCTGGTGACCGTTGGTCGAAGGTAGCGAGCGGTGACCGTTGGTGAAAGGTGGCAACCGGTGATCATCGACCGAAGGTGGCGGCTGGTGACCGCCAATCGGAGATGGCGGCCAGTGATCTCCGGTCGGAGATCGGAGGTGGCGGTTGGTGACCGCCAGTTGGAGGTGGCCGTTGGTAACAGCCGGTTGGAGGTGGCGATTGGTGACTGTCAATCAGAGGTGACGACCAGTGACTGCTTGTCGGAGGTGGGGGCTGGTGATTGTCGATCGGAGGTGTTGACCAATGACCGTCGGAGTGGTGGTCAGCGACTTTTGGTCGGAGGTGATGGTCAATGACGACAAATGAAGTCAAGTAATGAATTTAAATAAAAACAGAAACAGAAATCTAAAAACCAAATTTTATTGTTTTTTTAAAATTTAGTGAAAACTGTTTCGAAAATGAGTAAAAAACCAAAACACAACCATTTTTTCCGAACAGGTTTCTGTTTTCAAAATACATTTCAAAACCAAAAATCAGAAACTCAGAACCACCCCGAACAGGGCCTAAGATGTTGGACATAAAAAAATGTTTTTATATTTTGACTAGTCAATAAAAGCTTGTGTACTAAAATCATAAATTTGAAAAAGTTTATATATCAAAAATATAATTTACTCTTATTTTATTAATTAAATCTTTTTTGTGACACATTTAACGACTAAAATAAACAAAAGGACTAAATGTTGAATGGAAAAAATGTTTGTATACCTTGATCAATCAACATAAATTTTATATACCAAAATTATAAATTTGAAAAAGTTTATATATAAAAAACATAGTTTAATCTAAATATTTTGATACCAATTAAAGAATTGGTATAATGAGATAAATAATATTATCTACCAATCACTAATGATGTATTGATGTGTGATGTGAAAATTTTATGTGCATCCATGCATAATGTTTAGCTGGCATTGTGTTTGGTAGACACATAAATTTAGTACTATTGTCTCTTGTGTTGGTAGATAAATATAATGTAAAAAAAAAATACTTTAAGGGAATTGAAGTAGTTTAGATGAAATATTATATATATATATATATATATATATATATATATATATATATATATATATATATATATAAACAAACAATGTAACAACGGATGGATACAAAGGTTACATTATGATTGGGGAAAGGTAATATTATTTTTTTAAGTTAATAAAAATAATTTTTTTACATTGAGTTTTTACCATTGTGAGATTTGGGTTAATTGTGTTAAACATTAACCTCTTCCATAAAATATATATGTAAAGTAACAATCTTGTAATGTTGACAACTTCATTCTTTCTCCTTGTTTAACATTTTGACTATAAAGTTCAATATAACCAAATAAAAGGTATGAAAAATAGTTTTTCATTCTATCTAAAGAAGGAAATAGGTTAAGACAAACTAAACTTTGTAAAAATAGACGTGACTTATTTTAAAAAATAAAGTCTTAAATCTAACCATTATCCATCCAAATTATTTAGATCTGGATTGACCTTTATAAAAGTCTTGTATGGATTGTTAGCTTATTGTAAGACTTATTTTATATTAAAACTAGTTTAACATCTGAAATAGTTTTATGATCGTAATAGTATGTTTAGAGCATACATGAAACTCTTATTTATAATGAGTGATAAGTATAATAAAAAAGGAAATAAAATAAATGTAAATAATGACTAAATCTTTAAAAATAATATACTACATTATGTAATCAAATAATATCTTAATATATTACTTAATGTAATCAAATCATATATTTAATACCCCTCCTCAAGTTGGAGCATATATGTCATACGAGCCAACTGTAACATTCCAAAATAAAATAAAAAATCTACTAGTAATATTCAACCATTTAATTCTCTCTACTTAAACTTGTCTCATACAATCAAATTATACACACACATATTCCAAATTATTCACCAAAATTTCATAACATAATATTTACATAAAACATTTCATGTCCTTTTCCCACCAAAACATGTTAAAGCATAACTCATGCAAAACAGAGACATAATCTGTCAATTTTCCATTAGAACTTAACTATTACACAATTCATATATCTCAACTATGAAATCCTAATATATGCCAACTCCATCAATTCAAATCAAAATCAAATACGCACTATATTAAATAGCCCAAAACACAATTAAAATAAATGTTATCTTAAATAGCTCAAAATATAGTCAAAATACTCGCTATTTCTAATAGCTCAAATCTCTCAACTACCAAATCACTTATCTATTAACAAAAAAAAAAAAGAGCTTCCCTTACCTATTTCTCCTATTCAAAGCTAACTCAAAAGAAAAGGAGAAAATCCACTCGAAGAAATTCACAGGAATTTGACAAAAATCCAAATTTAAACAGGAACCTTATAAATCAAGATTTTCAAAGAAATTTCCTTTTTAACGGAAACGACAGGACTGAAAATGATTGGAAAAAAGTTCGTTGATTCAAGATCAGACTTACCTATAACAGTGATCACTCAGCAATAGGAGTTATGGAAGAAACCACGTCGAAATCCGTCAATTAAAAGCTTCACATGCAAAAGACGCAAGAAAAAAAATGGTGACACAGAGTGCAGAAGCGGAAGAGAAGAAAAGAAACTGCAGAAGAAGGAAAGAAAGAGAAAAAAAAGGAAAAGAAAAGGAAGAAAGAAAAAAGGAAAAAGGAGTGGGATAAGTTTAGTAAGTTCTGACTTGCTATTTGCACCCCCTCCTAAAGAGATTTCCGAAAACTCCTCGAAACTCAAGAAATAATTATTATATTTCACTTCCCACCTCCCAACTATTTTTAGAAAAATAATTAAATAATAATGATATTATAAATAAACTCAATTATTCTCCCACTACTATACTAATATAAGAAAATTAAACATTTAATTTCCTTGTAACATGTATTTTTTTTTCACTGATAATCTATTAACTAAACTAGTCCTTACACCAGGCTTGTTTCATATACCATCAACACGAGAATCATTTAGGGGTTTAGTGAGCATGTTTACAAGTTGGTCAATTGAACTAGCAAATTCAGTGGTAATTTCTCTAGAGAGTACTTTATCTCTAACAGAGTGAAACTCAATCTCTATGTGTTTAGTTTGTTTATGGAAGACCGGGTTTGATGCAGTGTGCATGGTATCCTGATTACCACATATCAGCTTTGTACCACCAAGATATCCAAATTTTAATTGTTGGAGAAGTTGTCTGAGCCATATGATTTCACACGTAGCCATTTCGATGGCACTGTATTCAGCTTCAACACTGGATTTTGAAACTATTTTCTACTTCTTAGTCTTCCATGAAATCAAATTTCCTCCAATAAGAACACAATACCTAGTAGTGAACCTCCTGTTTGACTGTGACTCTGCCCAATCAACATCATAGTAATAAACAATTTTAGAATTGCCTTTATCTTCATATATCAATCCGCAACCTGGTGTATTCTTAAGGTACCGAAGAATAAGCATTATTATTGTCCAATGACTATTACAAGGCTTTTGTAGGAACCAACTAAACATGCTAACTGCAAATGTGATGTCTAGTCTAGTGAGTTTGAGGTAACTAAGTCTGCCTACTAGACAACATTATCTTCCAAGGTCTTTTAAAGGCTCCTCTTAACCTTGAACAAGCTTTATATGTGGGTCTGTAGGTGAGTCACTAGGGCAACAATCATGCATACATGTCTCCATTAAGATGTCTAAGACATACTTATGCTGGAAAATATCAATGCCAGTGGAGGATTGACAAACTTCAATGTCGAGAAAGTATTGAAGTGATCCCAAGTCCTTGGTCAAAAAGTGATTATGAAATATGAGACTTGAGATGAAGGATCCCCTCACGGTCATTGTTGATTATGACTATGTCATCAACATAGACAACTAGGTAGATGCATAAGCCAGTGGAAGAGTGAAGGGAGAAAATGGTGTGATCAGCTTCAGTACGAGTCATACCAAATTCAAGTAAAACAAGGTTGAACCAATTAAACTAGACACACAGAGATTGCTTCAAACCGTAAAGTAATCGGCGAAGTTTATAAACAAAGGGACAATCATCAGAAACTATAAAACCAGGTGGCTAATCCATGTAAACCTCCTTTTGTAAGTCACCATGGAGGAATGCATTTTTTATGTTCAACTGATGGAGAGGCCAATGGAAAATGGCATCCATAGCAAGAAAAAGGCGAACATATATCATTTTGGCTACCGGGGAAAAAGTATCACCATAATCAAACCCATAAATCTGAACATAACCCTTTGCCACCAAATGAGTTTTGTAATAATCAATAGGGTCATCATGTGCAACCTTCATTATACAGATCCACCAACAGCCAACAGTAGACTTGTTAGGAGGTAAAGGGACCAGTTCCCATGAGTTACTAGCTTCCAATGCATCTATTTCTGTCAACATCGCTTGTTGACAATTATGGTCAACCATGACTTCACTTGTAGACTTAGGAATAGAAACAAAATCCAAGGAGGAAGCAGAGTAATAGGATGGAGATAAACAATCATAATTAATAGTAAAGGCATGTTTAGGATTAGGATTACGAGTTGACCAAATACCTTTGCGAATTGTAACTGGAAGTTCTTGCGCAAGTGATGACATTGGAAGAACAGTTGAAGCAGAGATGGTGCTGGAGGATCAGAAGATGATGGTGGAGTTTATGTCTGTCGATGATACCTTTGAAGCAAAAGAAGGGAGAAACAAATAGGGATAGAGTAGGAGAAACAAAAGGGGATAGAGTAGGAGCAACTGGAACAATAAATGGGACCTCTAAAAGAACACTTGTATTGGTGGAAGAAAAGAAAGGACTATTTTCAAAAAAGGTAACATCATTGGAGACAAGGTACCTTTGAAGTTGTGAACAAAAATATCGATAACCTTTTTGGAAGTGGGAGTAGCCTAGAAAGAGACAGTTCAGGGACTTGATAGAAAGCTTGTTCTTACCTAGGGTGAGATCATGAACAAAATAAGTATTGTCGGAGACACACAGAGGAAATGGATGAACGTCTTGTGTAGGATGTAAGATGAAAAAAGGAATTTGATTATTGAGAACAAATGGAGGCATGTGGTTAATCAAATGACAAATTGTAAAGACTCCATCACCCCAAAACTATGATGGGACATTGTAATGGAGAAGAAGGGTACGATCTGTTTCCATTAAATGACAATTTTTGCATTCAGCTACACCATTTTGTTGTCGTATATGAGCACATGAGGTTTGATGAAGAATCCTTTGCGAGGTTAAAGAAGATTGAAATTGGGATGACAAATATTCTTTTTGCATTGTCAGTTCCTAAAATTTTAATAGAGCAAGAAAATTGTCTTTGAATTTCAGTAAAGAAACTTTGAAAAATAAAGAAGATATTAGAATGTTTCTTCATTAGAAAAACCCAAGTACAATAGGAAAAATCATCAATAAAGGTAACAAAGTAAAAATATCCTAAAGTTGAACAAACTTGACTAGGACCCCAAATATCGGAGTAAACTAAAGCAAAAGGTTTCGTAACACATTTATTGAGACTAGGACTATAACTAGTACGAGTATATTTACCTAACTGATACAACTTACATTGAAAATAGTGAAAATTTGAAAAACAAGGGACAAGCAAACACATTTTTTCCATACTCGGATGCCCAAGATGTTGATGTTCAAGAGCAAGAGAAGTAGAGGAAATACAAGCAACCGAAGGTGTAAGTAAGTATAATCCTCCAGACTCATGTCCTACTCCAATCATCCGTCTAGTGCATCGATCTTGTACAAGAACAAAGTTATTAATAAATAAGACAGAAATATCAAGGGTGCGGGTGAGTTTACTAATAGAAACTAAATTAAAAGGACAACTAGGATCAAATAATACAGAATTTAAAGAAAGATGTGGAAGCAGACGAGTTTGCTCGATACCTCAAACTTTAATCTAAGAGCCATCTGTAAGAGTAACAGAGGACAATGAATCAAAAAGGGTCAAGAAAGAAAACAATGATTGGTTACTATTCATGTGATCAGTGGCACCAGAATCAAGGATTCAAGGTCCAAGAAAAGGGGACTAAGAAATGAAAGCTACAGGATTACCTGAATGAGTCATAGCAGTAATAGGTGATGTAACGTTCTTGGCTTCATTGGCAACACGCACAACTGAAGAAGCTCATTAAACTCAGCAGCAAAGATAGTAATATCTGAGGTGGAACAATTAGTGACTTGAGCCACATTAGCTGACCGAGACTGAGACTACTCTCTAGCTTGAGATTGCTCTTTAGCTTTGGTGCGACATTCTAATTCAATGTGTCCCCATCGATTACAATATTTACACTAATGTCTACCACGACCACCACGTCCTTCGCCATGCAGGGAAACATTGGTTAAGGTCACCGTAGAGTCAGAGGGCAGAGGAGTAGCCATAAGAAGGAGAAACTAGAAAATAAGGTAAAAAAAAAGGAACCAAACAGGCACTCATTGAATGAGGAGCCAAGCAACCCTGAAATAATGGCGAACGATATGGAGAATGTTGGTGGGAGGCTTGTCGGAGAAAGGCACAGGCGGCGACGAAGGTGCGGTGGCAATCAGAGGCATACGTGGATGTCACACGCCAGAGAGATGTGGTGTGTACGGTAGTGGGCAACAAAAATCCTGGTGCTAGAAATGGTCACTGGAGAGAGGTGGTTCCAATGGAAAGTTGCACGACAATTGGTTCTCAACAGAAGTGGTTGTTCCGAGTTTCATAGTGTACGACATAAAAAAAAAAAAAAAAACTAAAAGGAGGGATCAAAACCTTAAGATCTTGAGAGCACACATGAAATTATTATTTATAATGAGTGATAGATACAATAAAAAGGGAAACAAAATAAATTTAAATAATGACTAACTTCCTAAAGATAATATTCTACATAATGCAATCAAATTATATCTTAATATACTACTTAATGTGACCAAATCATATCTTCATATATGTAATCAAATCATAACTTTCATAGCACTCGTGCATATGCACATATTGCTAGATCATACATATTTAATATTATAATATAATATAATATTTTAATAATTAAATAATTTAATAATTTATAGAATATATGAGTAAAATGATGCATAAAACTATAAAATAGAATAACCATAAGATAATCTAAAAGATACAAAATGTAAGGTAAACAATATTAAAAATAAATAGTAAAAATTCAAAAATTTAAAATATGAAAGATGACTCCTTTCAATTTACTCATATACTATCAAAGCCAAATAATAAATACTTAATCAGTTAATATAAAATGGAGATTGAAAATGTAGTAAGGTATAAACATACAAAAGTAACATCATGTTTAGCGGATTTTGAAGAGTGTTTGAAGTTGGAGTTTAAACTTAAAAAATAACAACATTGGATTATTTAAGTTATGAGAAATTTAAAAAATTTATAATATATTAAATAAATTAGTTTTATTTTATACATATCTGGTGTAGATTTTGAAATACTTATTTGAAAACAACATTGGTAATTGTTTTTAGTGGTTTATTATCATGAATTAAAATCTTTAAACCATGTTTGTCTTGTACTCTTGAAATTAGTACATATAACTGACATGACTAAAGACTGATTTAGGTAAATACAATCCAACAGAAGCTAATGATTGACCTTGTGACTTGTTAATTATAATGACATATGAGATAATAATTGAAAATTGTATTCTAAGGCTAAGGAGATTGTGATTGAGACATTAACATTCTTGGAATGTAGTTAAGATTTTCATTTTTTTAAGACATCATTCTAGCTTCAATCACATGATCCACTTGTAACAATTAATCTAGTTTATCATTGTATAAACTTTCAGATTCATCTAAATTTTTTAGTTTTTAAAAATTACTTTACAATTGTAATATATTTATTAGATTTTTTTAAGAAGATATATTTATTAGATACTTATATATAAAATATGAAATGAAAAATAATTTCATTATTTATAATATTATAACTTATAATTTTTCATCCAGATTTTTTTAATAATTTAAAATGTAACATTTTTATGTTATTTTAATATAAAATTCAATATTTAAATATATTTTTGGTTTCTTAAAAGTTATCAAATTTTTTTTTTTGTTCTTAATCATTTTTTCTTTGTATTTTGGTTTCTAACAAAATTCTCATAAAACAATTTATTGAGAATAAAAAGCAAAGAAAATTTTATTAGAAACTAAAAAATAATCATTAATATGTGCCAAATAATTTATAACCAAAAATAAAATTTAGATTTTATTATCTTTATTTTAACTTTTTTTCATCTCCTTTTGAAAAATCATAAAATAAAATTATAGTTTTCATATTATTTATAACTTTCTATATTTTAAAATAAAAACTATTTAGTTTCATCAATTTTAAAAATTAGTTGTTTTTTAAATAAAAATAATGTGACGCACATTATTAGAGTATGAATACAATCACATATATATGAGAGATGGTCTGAAAAGAAAAGATAAGTCAACGCATTATCAATTTTTATTTTTGGTTCTTAATAACTTTTTTCTTTGCATTTAGTTTCTAAAAATGTTGTTCTAAAAAATTTATTAGGGATAAAAAGAAAATAAAAATTTATTAGAAACTAAAAAAATCATTAATCTATACCAAAATCATCTATAAACAAAAATAAAATAAAATTTTATCATTTCCATTTTTATTTTTTCGTATCCTTTTAAAAAATCATAAAATTAAATTATATATCTTTATATTTTATTTATAACTATGTATATTTTAAAATAAAAACTATTTATTTTCTTCAATTTTGAAAATGAGTAAATTTTTTAAATAAAAATAATATGACATGCGTCACAACAATGTAGCTATGACTACCTAAATGTGAGAGATGATTTGGAAGAGAAAGTGAGTCTTTGATTAAAGATATGATTAAAGATGATACATGATTCCTAAAAGATCAAGCATCCAATCATTAATTTATAAGATTTTAAATTAAAGATAAATATTATTGAGTCCTTGATATGAAATTTTATTAAATATAAAAAATATATATTTTTGTAATAGTTTGTTCATAATAATGTAAAGTACAATTGCCTCAAACAATGAGTAAATAGATAGATCGAAAATAATATTAACTAATTAAATTTAAAATTTAAAATTATTTTACAATAATAATATATTTATTAGATTTTTCAAAAAAGATACATTTATTAGATACTTATATATAAAATATGAAATGATAAAATAATTTGATTATTTTATAATATTACAATTTATAATTTTTTATCAAAATTTTTTTAATATATTAGAATGTAACATTTGTTATGTTATTTTAATATAAAAAACAAGAGACTTAAATATATTTTTTTGTCATGATAAATTATTGAATTTTATTTTTTGTTCTTAATAAATTTTTTCTTTGTATTTAGTTTCTAACAAATTCTTCTTCAAAAATTACAAAAAACTTATTTAAATAGTATTTTATAGATAAAATAAAATAAAAAATTTATTAGGGTCAAAAAGTAATGAAAAAATTATTAGAAACTAAAACAAAATCATTAATATATACCAAAATCATATATAAGCAAAAATAAAATTATATTTTATTAATTAGCATGAAATCAGAGTAGTTGTTATTGGTATTTCAAGAAAATATATGATGAACGAAATTTGAAGATTATTGTACCTAATATGTATTTTGTTTTACCTATTACTACTTGTTTTTTCTATAAAAATTTCGTACATACATTATTTGAATTTTTATTTTCTTAAGCACCTTAATAATATATAAGTCTTAGTCAATTTCTGAAATATCCATTTTACAAAAAATGATAACTTTAGCTAATAGAATAGATCATAAATGTGAAACAAACTTTTATTGAAAAAATTATAATGACAAGTCGTTTAATATAGGTCAGTACTAGACAATCACATATGGACATATATTTGCACATACTAATTTTAGTCATAGTAGCTACATATTTGTTTAAATAATAAACTTCAATTAAAATTAAAATAAAAAAGTAAAATGACAAAAGTAATATAAACTTAAACATGTCTCTTTACTATAGTTCATATTCTTTTGTGAATGATACTATATTTATATCATATTCTCTTGTGAATGATACTATGTTTCTTTAAAATAGAAGAAAAATAATATTTAAGAGTGAAAAGAAATATTAGAAACAAAAAAAAAATATCAAAAATATAGAAAGGGTACATAAGTAATTTTATATGCCTACAGAAATAAAATAACATAAAAATGAAAATGGAAAAATAAAATAACATAAAAATGGAAATGGAAAAATAAAATAACACATAAAGAAAAAAAAAAGAGAGAAATTAGGAAAGATAAAAATAATTAAAATAAAAAAAATAAAAAATATAGAAATAAAAAGAGTAAAATATAATATTTAAAATAACATAAAAATGAAAATGAAAAAACAAATAACATATAAAAAAAATTGAGAAAGATAAAAAATTGAAAAGACAAAAAGTATAATAAATGTGTCAAGTTTTAAGAAATGGTAAATTTGTACAAGAGACATTTAAGAAAAGAAATTGAGTAAGATAAAAAAATTGAAAAGACAAGAATATAACAAAAAGACATGTGTCAATTTTTAACAAAGGGTAAATTTGTACTTTCACAACCTATATTTCTCTTTTAAAAAAATTTCATCAAAGAACTTCTATCTCTTATTCTCAATATAGTCACGGGCTAAAAATAAATCATATAAAATAAAATTATAAAAAATATAAAAAAATAATATAAAAAATTTTAAAATAACTAAATAAACTAAAATTAATACAAAAAAATTATTTAAATAATAAAAATAACAAAATAAGATAATAAATAAAATTATAACAATATAAAAATAAAAACTTAAGATATAAAAATCTTTAAAAAATTTAAAAACGAAAACTATGAAGATAGAAAATATTAAAATATATTACATAAGCTTATTTATACATATTTAAAATTAAAAGAAAATAAATAAAATTTAAAATTTAAAATTATGACAAAGATGAAATCTAAAATAAATTAAAATATAAAATATAAAAATAAATAAGAAAGAATAATTGGGAAAAAAATAAATTAAAAATAAAACAGAAAAATAAAAAATAAAATATAAAATTATGTTGTAAAATATTAAAATATATTTAACAAAATGATTTCTTACATATATAATATATATATATATATATATATAATTTTAAAATTATTTTATAATATTAAAATACATTAAATAAATTAAATTGTAAATAAAACCATAAAAATAAAACTAAAAATAAGAAATTAAAAAGTTGGAAAGAAAAAAAAAATGACACATATCCATAAAAGAGAAGGTTGAAAAATAAAGAAAAGAAATTAAAAATTTTGAAAAGACAAAAAGTTAAAAAAATAAACACTTGTCCATAAGGACAAATTTATAATTTCCCTAGCCCTTCTTTTCTTTTTATATATATATGTATTTAAGGACTAACATTTCAAATATTTAAATATGTCATCATGTTAAATTTTAAATAGACTAAGAACTTAACAAGAATATCAACCTAATTTTAAATATATAAAATAGAAGTCCTAAAGTATTTTCATTTTATAAAAAAACTTATATGAAATTATTATCTTATTAAGATATTAAATATATAAGTGTAATGTGTATATTAACTTTTTATAAATAAAAGGCCTAAATTAACAAATAGTTTATCTTATAAGGGTTAGTAGTTTTTTTTTAAGTTCAAACCTAATCTATTTAACTAAATAATTTTTTTAAAAAGTCTAAGTCTAGTCTTTTTTATTAAATAAATTAAATCTAGACTTTAAATAAAATACACTATAAGTGTTTTCGAACAATTTCACCTATTCTTATCCCTAATTTTACATTGCTCATAATAAGCAAGAGAATAATAGAGTTAATATATTGTTAGATTCTCCGCACCATTCATCACTGAAATTTAATTAAATTATGATATTATTGTTTTGGATTTGCAATAATAGTCTTCAAATCATTTTTGGATAGTTTAGAATTTTTATAATAGTCTTCAATTCCTAACCAGATCAACCAAATGGTGTTTAATTTTTATAATTTAAATGTTTAAAATTTGAAAAAAATATTGTTTAAAATTTTAAATAATTAAAAGTACTACATTTTTAAAATTATGAATTTAATCATAACCTTTTTTTATTCAAATAAACATTTGATATATTTTTTAAAGTTTGAAATTAAGAAAAAGCACTAATGCTAGTTCTAAAATAATTAAAATTATTAATAAAAATTCAATTATTTATTCCCAACTTCAATTTCAAGAAAAATATAATTATAACTTAATTATATTAATCTATCAAAAAAATAATATATATATATATATATGGTCTTACTTTTTCATCCTAAAATGGATATAAGAAATTGTCTATAATAATACACTAACAAAATAAATAATGAATTATACATTTCGTACTATAATATAAAGAATAAAAAATTCATAATAAATTTTAAAAATGAGAAAAAAATTTTAAAAAAACATATTTTTGTTAATTCCAACACTTGCAAGTTGCAACCGAAGACTAGACGACAAATACGTAAAGAACACTATTGTTAAGTTTAAAACGATTGTATGACTAAAAATTTCTACAAATACATGTTTTAATAATAAAAAATAATATTAAAATTAATTATTTAATAATTTATTTGAATAGATGTATACAACATATAAATAGGAAACCAACAAGAAATTAACGTGTTAAAACGAAAATGACTCTCATGAAATATTTATATGTGCTTTAAATACAATAAGAAGGTTAAAGGTCAAAACAAGATATAATGCACTAATTAATAAGAAGCAAAAGATAGTAAGCCTTTTGATCCACCTTCTATACAGAAGATCATCAGAAACATATGATATTATGCATAAATCATTTGACTCTATAATTTACTAGAAGCTTCTGATGGGTAAAACACATTTTGACAGTAAATAGAAGATTTTCAACTAAAGTTGTTAAAATGGGTTAGTCTGTCTTGTTGGGCTCAACTCGCTTTAGTCCACTTAGTAAATTTATTGGCCTAACCTAACCCACCTGTCTTTCACGCTTAAAAATGTGGGTCCAGCCTAGCCCAGCCCATCATGGGTTGGTAGGTCAAATGGTCAGCCACTACCCCACCAAACATTAAAAAGATATTTTTAAGCAAAAATTTTGACTATTTTAAAAAAAAAAATTAAATAATCTATGATAGAATTATTTTTAGATTTATGAATTTAAAAATAAAAAAAATAGTTAATGATATTCTCCTTTAAAAATCTACATTTACAACATGTTAAATATTAATTTAAAAATATAAAATATTAATTAAATGATACCAATAAACTAAAAAATATATTCTAATAGCATAGAAGCCAAATAAGTAACATAATAATTTAAAAATAAAAAAATATTATTCATATAATAAATAAAAAATAAAAGTTAGGTGAGCTTGGTGGGTCAACACAACCCACCACAAGTTTAACCTGGGCGGTTCAATTTGTAAGTTGGTCAACTTGTATATTTGGGATAATTCGTTTTTAATTTTTCAACCCTATCTGACCTGAATCGTGGTGGGTTGGGCTACCATGGGTATGGACCCATTTTGACAGCTCTATTGTTAATCTTATAATACATTATCAAAATCTACTGCATGCACTAATATTTATGTAAATGGTCACTATTATCGGACAATCTGAAAAGGAAAACATTGTATGAAGAAGCTAACATCACAAAGACAATCCTACCATTTGGAATATACCACGAAAAATCAACATTCAAATATTTTTTTTTGTACAAGTGTCAGTGTAGTTAAAATACGACAAAATAGCGTGAATAGTTACTAGGTTTGATGCGCAAACAAAAAAAGGGTTAACGAGAAAGTGATTTTTTAGAGTTGAGTCTCAATAGCTACATGCAATCCACGTATATATAAAAGAAAAATTGTATCAAAAAGCTAATATTTATGTAGATAGTCACTATCATCGGACAATCTAAAAAGGAAAACATTGTACCAAGAAGCTAACATCACAAAGATGATCCTACCATTTGGAATATACCATGAAAAATCAACATTCAAATCTTTTTTTTTGTACAAGTGTTAGCGTAGTTAAAAGACAACAAAATACCTTGAAAATAGTTACTAGGTTTTATGCGCAACACATACTTTACAAAAAGGCGATTAACGAGAAAGTGATTTTTCAGAGTTGAGTTTCAATGGTTGCATGCAATTCACGCATATATAAAAGAACTCATCCACGAAGAGAAGAACAATAAAATATTCATAATATTTTTTCATTCCTTCACATGTTAAAGCTTTGTTTGCCAGACTTTTGATTAACACCTTCTGGTGTTTAGAAAGAAAACTCTTTTTTCTTCCATTAGTAAAAACCTCTATTGTTGTGATTGTGAAGTTATTAATTAAGTTTTATTTGTAAAGCCTCTCTTCTGAGAGTTATTTCATTTCAACTTATTCGTATTGAGAGTCAGAAGTGACATAATGACAAAGAATAATTGTTATTAAGCTTAAGAGTATACCAAAAGTGATGTATAATGCTTGTTGTAAGGTAAAAGTGACAATAATAATATTTGTTGGATTTTAGAAATAGTAAAACCTTCCAATAAGTGTTTAGAAAAGAATTAGGAGTAGCTTAGTTAAGAGTGCACCAATATAAAAGTTATTGTTCTTATTACCTTCTAGTACTTGAAGTTTTACTACATTGTTTGTAATTACTTTTATTAGACTTATAAGAAAGTCTTTCGCAAATATATTCTTAAGATCCTTTAATTAAGCTTTTTAAGCAAGTAATTTTGACAATAGTTACAAAAAAAAATTTCTCTATTCAACCTCCATTCTAGAGTTAACTGGTTATACAACTATTATAAAATTTTATAATATTTACTTTAAATTTTAACTACAAAAAATTTAGGAGCTATTTTAAAGCTAATTAACCAGGTATTAGCTACCAATACCATTTTTCTAATTAAAATTCAATATTATTTCAAATTAATTAGAGAATAATTATAATTTTTTAAAATTAGCTATAAAATAATTATAATTATTTTTTCTAGTTAATTAGCTACTCATTTTATGCTTCAGTCAATTTGTAGTATTTTTATAGCTAAATTGTAGTTTTTTTTTATGAACACTATGAGCAAAGCCTAACCAAAGTTTATTAACTATCAGTTAAAGATGAACAACTCAAATAATTTTGGTATACATTTGTCCAAAAAGCAAGAACAATATTAAATATCTTAGTATCTTGATTAACTACAAATTAACTATATTTTTTGTATTTTATTTAAATTTTTCTTTAGTGAAAGAAAGGGAAAAATAAAATATAAATAAGGAAAAAAAAATAAAAGAACAACAACAAATGAAGAAAACAAAAAGCTGCAACACCATAATATTAGTGCATCTTGGGTTTTAAATTAAGTCAAATTTATGCGTGAAGTAAAAGTAATTTTGTAAAATATATTTGAATCCTTATTTTTACATTTGTTGGATTTATGTTGGAAGATGTAGTGATGAGTAGAAGAGTCAAATAAGTTTTAAGTTTGGTTTGTGAAATTAAATTTAATTATTTATTAGTCCATATCCATCCGTAAAGTTGGCAGACTTAACAAGTCATAGTTTCATATAACATGTTGGTTTTACGCGACTCACAATTTATATAACAAGTCACAATTCCATATAACTTATACAGTTCTTTTTTTTTAATTTTTAAAAATTAAAAAGCAAAACTTTTTTTGAAATTATTATAAAAAACATTAATCAAATGAGCTTTTTAAATTACGTTTGGTTTGAAAAAATGTTTTCTGTTTTCATTTTTTGAAAACTGTTTTCATTTTTAAGTTTTTAACATTCAGAAAATATATTTGTTTTCGCTTGCTATTTTCTAATTTCAAAACATAATTTTGTTAAATTTAATTAATTTTAGTAAAAATATTATAAATTATTTATATACAGTTTAAAATACATTTATATATTATTTTTATATAATTATAATATTGTTATTAAATTTTCATATGGTGTTAATTTTTAACAATACTGAAAACAAATTTTTGCTATTTTCAATTGTTTTTTAAAAATTTTTTCAGTAAAAATATTTTTTAAATTGTAACCAAACATATTTTCATTACTATTTTCTGTTTTCTCTAAAAAATAAAAACAGAAAACACCCAAAACAAACGTCAACTTAGTTTTTAAATACTAAAAATACAGAAAAGAGATTTATGAACTTGTTGCCAAACAAGCATTTAGTTTTACAATTGTATAAAATTTTTAATTTAATCCTTCCATCAAATTGAAAATGTTGATGATTACAAATTATTATTGATAGATTAAAAAAATTTTATAGTTAATATATTACCTAAAATTCATCCATATAAATAACATGTTATATAATTGGTAAGGGCCTAGCTAGGTACACATCCTCATTTTGTTTTATCGATAAGCTAATATTTGTACTCGTATATATACTTAACCGAAGTTTATATTTTTCGTAAAAGTCGGGACATGTTTAACTAAATTCTTATAGATTTGAGTGTTTTTATGTCTCACTGAAGAACATTTATGAAATAAATAAAGAATTAAAAAATTATTTACAATAATACTAAAAACAAAATAAATTCATTTTCTACTAAATATATATTTAAGAAAATTATTTTAATACATTTATTATGTATTTATATAAAAAATCCAACCTTGCTAAATAAATATTAATCAATAAAATTCAAAATACAACAATATTATATAAATATTAACTGATATAATTATTTATTTTAAACTATCTGATATAGACTGTTCCTGGAAGATGGTATATGGGTGTTTCCTTTGTTACATCTCGAACTTAAATACCTGCATGTGGGTGGCCGGACAGAGGTGGTACCTACAAAAGACACTCTAACACTCAAGTTAGGGTGGTATTCGGTTTAGAGTGCCAGATAATGAATATTTTTCAATCCTACTTTACCTTTGGTAATGTTACCTATTTATAGGGATGAACTGAGCCTTTATCTATTGGGCCTTGCTTAACCAGTCTAGATTTATGTAATATGACCTTAACGTGGGTTTGTGGCTAGTAATTAAGATTTGTGTTAATTAAACTTGATTCGTCATAGGTCGAGTGTCCCTGGCCAAGCACAATATTCGGCCCTGGCCATGTGTCGAGACCGAAGTCTCTGTAAGTAGTTGCCGAGGTCTTCGGCCAAGGCCGAAGTGTGTCTATCCTATTCACTTGAGGCCGAAGTGTGTCTATCCTATTCACTTGCCCCCAGCTTCGGTCGCAGCGTAGTAAGGACCGAAGTTTACAAGGAGACAGGAAAACCAAAAAAAGAGAAGCAGAATATTAAGGGTCTCGGTCAAGGTGGAAGCCTTGTGGTGCCCGATACGAGAGGGTGGGAAACCAAAAGGCGAGAGATCTGGGCCATTGATTAAGCTATGAAGGTGAGGATCTGAGGAGTCGCTGAATCTGGGTCGTTGATCTGGAAAGCTTGGACTGTCATGATCTGTTGTTTCACCTGGGTTTTTCAGACTATATATAGAGGGTGATCCTCAACCACTCCTCACCAGATTTTCTACCCTCTCAGCCGAGATATTCGAATTTGATCTATTCTGCAAAAGAAATTCGACAAGGTACGCCGTTCCAAAAAATGTCTTCGTCTTCCGTTACTAGTTCTATTCCTTCTTCTTCTTCCTCTTTTTGGGGTGACGCCTGGGACCCAACCGAAGTCACCCCTTCCTAAGAGGGTAGCAATATTTGTTCTACTACCCGTCCTCTCTCTGTCCATGCCACGGTAACTGAAGCCAAGATTGGGGTCGCTCCTCCTGAGGGGCCTTCGAATCTGGCGGCCCCTGGTCGTAAAGCAGTGGGAAACCCTAAAAGGGAGTTTCCCCCTATTAAAGACCCTGAATACAACTAGGTTGACGGGGAGGTCGCTGCCTACTACTCTCATTACAATACGAAGAAAGTTTTATTGGCCTTCGTAAGGAGCGTGGAGTTATGACCCTTTGAAAATGCCGAAGATTTCCCCTTCTTCATTTTCCGCTGCCGAAATGGCAGTTTTGACATGCCCAATTTTGTTTACCATCATAGGGGCACCCATGACAAGTTTGAATTCTTTTATGTCCACGATTGTATGTTTCGTGACCTCGCCAGTCAGCTTCCCTTTGACGACTTCACCATGGGAGTTCTCCGTATTCTTAACACCGCTCCCTCGCAATTACATTTGAACGCCTGGGCATATCTCTAGGCGTTCAGGGCCTTGTGTCTATTTACACATGTCAAGGCTAGTCCCGGTCTGTTCCTGCGTCACTTCACTACTCGCCCCCATGAGAAATGTAAGTGGGTGTCCCTGTACTGAAACCCTAAAAATCCTCTTCTTCAACTATACACCACCTCTTATAAAAATTTCAAGACTGGATTTTTCAAACTCTTGGTTGATCTAAAGACCGATCCAAAGCATTTTTGTGACCGAGACGGGGAGAGATTGTTCCCTTTCTACTGGCAACAAGCACCGAATAGGTATAATTCCTATCCTGCGGAATTGC
This sequence comes from Psophocarpus tetragonolobus, assembly GCA_037954015.1. Classification (NCBI taxonomy): domain Eukaryota; kingdom Viridiplantae; phylum Streptophyta; class Magnoliopsida; order Fabales; family Fabaceae; genus Psophocarpus; species Psophocarpus tetragonolobus. Next base: position 18,342,971 of record CM075688.1, on the reverse strand, counting down.
TCACGGTCGAGGAAGTGGCAGGAGCTGCCTTTCTGGATTTACTTCCTCGGCGCCTCCTTGTCAGGAAATTGATAAAGTTGTTCCAGTCTCCCACACCCTTTGAGGACTTAGAGAGTGAGTAGTTGAACACAATGTTCACCTTGTTAATGTTTTTTTTTTGTCTGTTTAGTTTCGTGTATGTATTTCGGTCTAATGGGTGTGTTTTTTTGCACAGGAATAATCATGGACGAGGGAGGAAATGTGATGCACTTCCGAAAGAGCAGGCGCGTCTTGGCCGACCTATCTTCAGATGAAGAGGAAGAGATCCCTCAATAGGTTTTCAAGTTGGATCCACTGTCGAAGGATCCTCCTGTTGACACCATCCCTCTTGCCCTTGAAGGATCCAAGGGGAAGTCTAAACTGAAGGGAAGGACACCGAGAAGGGGAGGGACAAAGGGAAGAGGAAAAGTCGGGAGGGGAAGAACTCTTCCTCTAATAAGTCCAAGAAACCTAGGACCGAAGATCCTTCTCCCAGTTTTGTTGTCCCCGCCACCGTAGTCACTTCATCTTTTTTCCATGAAGATTTTGATCCCTTCGCCGTCATGTGCCAAGTTGGGGAAAATTTATCTAAGGCGGGCCAGAGCCACATGATCAACACTGATCCCACCCTCCACTGAGTCCATTACTGTGAGCTTTCAACCCGCATACAAGCTTTAGGTCACCATCTGTTCACCACTAAGACTACAAAATTGCGACAACAGCTAAGTGTTCAAAGGAATCGCTAGAAGCAGCTACTACGGTTGTGGACTCCCTGAATGTCGAGGTTGCTGAGCTGAAAGAGAAGAATAGCTCGATGGTCTCGGTCAAAGAGCACGATGTGGCTCTGAAAGAAAAGGATATGAGGGTCGAGGAGGTGCTGGAGATGTACAAGGAAGCTAATGCTGACCGCGAACAAAGTGAGAAGACTTGCAAGTTGCTAAGCCGTGACCTCAAGACGGCCAAAACTGGTTTCTTGAAATACAAGAAACAAGCAACGAAAGACATATGTGTGGAGCACGAGGCTAGCTTTCATCATGTTGTGCGCCAAGCCTACCAATTCGGTTTCTTCCCTCAAGACTTCAAGTTTGACTCCAACTAGGACTTTTTCGGCAAGGAGTTCAAGCATTTTGATGAGCTGCCAGATGCCTCATGTATGACAGCTACTCCCTCTCGTAGTGAATGCATCAACATAGAGGATGAGGATGCCGAAGATACCGAAGAGGTGGATGGGGAGAACGTAGGCGCATAGGTTGGGGAGTGTAAGTGTGGGGGTTTTTTTATGTATTTTTTTGTACAGGCCGAGGTGTTGGCCTTTCAACTTTTTGTGATCTAAGCCTGCCAGACATTGTATTTACAAGCACACTTTGTATTTGAACAATGATGAATGAAACTTCCCTTTATTTTCGCATTATACTCTTGTATGACTTAGTCAAAGCTTCAAATCTTCTTAAACAAAATTTTCGTACGTTCCGTTTGTTTGTTGGAAAGGTCTTATTCAAATCACGCGCACTTTGAGACAGTAGAGTTATTTAGCATTTTTTGGACCGAGCTTTGTGCGAGTCAATAAGGCACTTAGGTCGTAAGTGTTTCCTGGGCCGAACTCTATGTCGAGTTGGTAGGACGCTTTAATCATTAGTGCTGCTTAGACCGAACTCTGTGTCAAGTTGGTAAGGCACTTTAATCGTGAGTGCTGCTTGGACTGAACTCTATGTCGTGTTGGTAGGGCACTTTAATCGTCAGTGCTGCCTAGACCAAACTCTATGTTGAGTTGACAAGGGCACTTTAATTGTGAGTGTTGCTTGGACCGAACTCTGTGTCAAGTTGGCAGGGCACTTTAATTATACAAGGTTCTTCCTGGAACAAAAAGTAGTGAAAGCGATAGAACGAATGGTCATGTTATTAGATTGAACTTAAGCCTCGTTAAAAGCCTCCCTAGCTAAAACCCTTATTAGGGATAAAAAACCAGGTGAGGAAAAGAGTGCTTGTATTACATTGTACTAGCTGTAATAATTCTTTAAGTGAGTGGAGTTCCACGTCCTCGGGATGAGCTTTCCAGATAGTTCTTCTAGCTTGTAAGCGCTATTGCAGAGGCTTTGGTGGATCCGAAATGGTCCATCCTAATTAGGAGTCAGCTTTCCTTCCCTCATGTCTCTCCTAGCATCCCCAGTTGTTCTCCATACTAAGTCACCTTGTAAGAATTCTTGTACCCTTACCCTACTGTTGAACCTTCTGGTCATCCTTTGTTTGCATGCTTCAATAGATATTGTTGCCTTGTCCCGATCTTCGTCTATGCAATCCAACATGGCTAACATAGCTTCTTGGTTACCTTGCTCATTGAAGTGGGTTCTTCAGAATTATTGTTCTCCTATTTCAATTAGAATCATGACATCTTTTTCGTATGCGAGTCTAAAGGGCGTTTCTTTCGTAGAGGACTGAGGAGTGCATCGGTATGCCCAGAGGATCTCGGGGATCATTTCAGCCCACTCCTCATTTGCATCCATCATCCTTTTCTTCAACTCTCCTAAGATCACCTTGTTAGCAGCCTCAGCCTACCCATTCAACTGTGGATGCTCTACCGAGGTTACCTTGTGTTTAATATGTAGGCCCTCTAGAAAGGAGTTCAACTTTTTGTCCGTGAATTGTAGTCCATTGTCTGTGACGATGGCATATGGGGGATCCCGAATCTGGTGACAATGTTTTTCCACAGGAATTTCTGGACGTTTTGTACCAAGATGGTGGCCAAAGGTTCGGCCTCAATCCACTTCTTGAAGTACTTAATGGCCATGAGTATGAATTTCACATGCCCTTTTGCCAGGGGAAAAGGCCCAAAAATTTCCATGCCCTACATACAAAACGGCCACGGGGCGGTTATTGGTATATGGTTGTCTGCTGGTTGATGAATGAGGTTGTCGTGCCTTTGGCATTGTAGGCACCTTTTGAAAAAATCTGAATAGTCTTGTTGTGGAGGGTGGGCCAGTAATATCCTACCCTTAGTACTTTTGCAGCTAAAGTTCTTCTCCCTGTGTGCATATCGCAGATGCTGAGATCTATCTCTCTGAGCACGTAATCAGCTTCTTTGGCAGCGATGCATTTTACCAAGGGGATTGGGAATCCTCTCTTGTATAAGTCATTTGCGATCATGGTAAATATGGTTGCTTTCATTTTTATTGCCTTGGCTTTAGTTAGGTTTGCAAACACCTTTCCTTATGTTATGTAATCTGTGATTTCCTGTCGCCTAGTCATTAGTGGCCGAGATGACACACACTTCTATGCTCGGTGATGTGAGCTCTTGTTGGATGATTGTTTTCAACTGCCTTGATTTCTTGGTACTGGCCAATCTAGCCAGTTGATCCGCCCTTTCATTTTGTTCTTGTGGTATGTGAGCTACCTCGACTCTATCAAACCTGGGCAGTATTTTTTTGTAAGCATGGTAGTATTTTAGCAGCATGGGCTCATTGACTTGGAAAGTGTCATTGATCTGCTCGGCCACTATCTTGGAATCTGTCAAACACTTCACTATTTTTGCTCCCAACTCTTCGGCTAACTTCAGGCCAGCTAACAAGACTTCATATTCTGTTTGGTTATTGGAGGCCCTGAAGCTGAAACATAATGATTGCTCAACAGTAAGCCTATTTGGTCCCTCAATGATTACGCCGCTTCTCTTCCACTGTTCCCTATCGATCCGTCTACGTGGATGGTCCATAAGGTAGGCGGGTTGCCCACAACCTCGGTCAGGGGATGGAGCTCGTTCAAGAAATTGGACAAGAACTGGGACTTTATAAGGCCTCTAGGTTCATACTAGATGTCGAACTCAGAGAGCTCCATGAACCATGTCACCATCCTTTCTGCTAGCTTTGGCTTTCTTAAGACCCTCGCGATTGGGCAGTCTGTCCGGACAATAATTTGGTGACTTTGAAAATACAATCTCAAACGCTTAGTTGTGCTTATCAGAGCCAAAGCCGTTTTTCCTACGGCTTGGTACCTGACTTCGGCGTCCCGTAGAATGCGATTGGTGAAGTACATGGGGTACTGGCTCCCCTCAATTTCTTGGATTATGACGACACTTATAACTGAAGGGGAGATAAAGAGATACACTATCAGCGTTGCCGAGGTTGGCTTGACCAACACTAGAGGGGTGGCCAAGGTATTTTTTAGGGTAGAAAATGCCTCCTTACATTCTTTAGTCCATTTGAATGGTTATGCCTTCCGAAGTAGCATTATGATGGGCTTGGTTCTCTCAACCATGCAAGGCAAGAACCGAGATAAGGTCGTCAATCTGCCCATCAGGCGCTGTACTTCTTTCTGGTTACCTAGGCTTCTCATCTCGAGGATGGTCGAGCATTTGTCAGGGTTGGCTTCTATCCTTCTTCTTGTGATCATGAATCCTAGAAATTTACCCCCTTGCATCCCGAATACACATTTTTTCAGGTTTAATCTCATTGAATGCCTCCTTAGGGTATGGAAGACTTCTTCCAGGTCTTGCACATGCCCTGCAATATTTTCAGACTTGACTTCCATGTCATCCACGTATACTTCCATATTCCTCCCTATCTGCTGGTTAAAGACTTTATCCATGTGCCTCTGATAAGTTGCCCCGACATTTTTTAGGTCGAAAGGCATGACTATATAATAGTACGTGGCTTCTTCTGTGATGAACGCCATCTTCTCCTCATCTACGGGGTGCATTGGAATTTGATTATATCCAGAGAAAGCATCTAGAAAACTAATAGCGGCGTGTCCTGAAGCCCCATCTACCAACTTGTCAATGTTGGGCAAAGGGTATGCGTCCTTAGGGCATGCTTTGTTAAGATCCGTGTAGTCAGTACACATCCTCCACTTTCCATTATGCTTTTTCACCATGAGCACATTTGCCAACCATGTGGTGTGCTTAACTTCCCTTATGAATTTTGTTGCCCTGAGCTTGTTGATCTCTTCCTTGGTGGCTTTATACCTTTCAACCCCTATCTTTCATCTCTTTTAGACCACTGGTTTAGCCAGAAGACATATTGCTAATTTATGGGATAAGAAGTGTGGGTCGATTCCGAGCATGTTGGCGGGTGTCCAAGCAAACAGGTTGGCATTCTCTCGTATCACTACCGTAATCTCCTTTTGGTTCTTTTCGGGAAGAGAGGAGCCGAGATAAGTGAATTGGGTAACTACTTTTCCAATTCTGATGGGTTGAATTTCTCCTATGGGTTCAACTTTCTCTGCCTCGTCAGGTCTAGGATCGAGGTCCAAACTCGTAGGGTTACGGTGTGTGAGCATGTTAACAACACGAATCACTTGCTTTTCCTCCCATGGTTGAATCTTGAGATTGGCCAAGTAACAGTTTCTGGCAGCTCTTTGGTCAACGTGAATGGTAATGATCTTTCCTTCTTCGGACGGGAATTTCATGGCTAGATGAGGTGTAGATACCATGGCTCCCAATTTGTTAAGGGAAGGTCTCCCGAGCAGTATATTGTAAGAAGTGTTCGTTTAAACTACAATGTACCTAATTTTTATGGTATGGTTCTGCCCGTTCTCAGTTTTGAAGCTGGTATATAGGTCAATGCAACCTCTAGTCGCCACTCTTTCTCCAGCAAAACCAATGAGTGGTTTGTTATAAAACATCAGTTGTTCAGGCAATATGCCGAGTTCCTAGAACGTCTTCCAGTAAAGCACATCGATCGAGCTCCCTTTATCTATTAGGGTCTTCTTGACAATACAAGTGGATATTTCGACACTGATGACCACAGGATCATCTTGCACAGGGTCTACAGCCAGAAAGTCCTCATCTGTAAACATGATAGTTGGCATTCGGGGCTTGAGGTAAGGAGTCACTAAGTTTACAGATGCAAGCTTCGCATATGCCTTTTTCGTGAAGATGAGGTGATTCCTCCACCAGCAAACCCTCCTACTATGGTATTAATCATCTTCTTTTGGGGACTAGGTTGGTGAGCCATCCTTCTCTCTTGGGATTTGCTTCGGTCTCTACCCCTATTCTCATACCTCCTATGATGATAACGCTCACGTGGGTCCTCTCGACGCTTTTAGTCTTGTTTCCTCTGGTAAGTTCTGGTGATGGTGACATCAAAGCGATAACTTGGCTAGTAAACGCAGCTTTTCAAATGGCCTTCTGGATGAGGTCCTCAATATTGTCTCTTAATGCTGAACACTCTTCGGTGGAGTGCCCTTTGTTCTGATGGTACCGACAGTGTTTAGAGGTGTCTGCCCCTGGAGGGGTCTTAGTCTTTCTCGACATAACCAAAAGGTCAACCAACATCGCTTGTTCTAGCACCTTCGATCGTGAGGTGTTGAGGGGGGGTGTAATGATTATGTCTTGGACCTCTAGGTGGCCTATCATTGAATTGCTCCTTTCTCTTAACTTTGTCTCCTCTCTCCCCCTCTTTGGTTGTGAACTGCGAATGATCCCTTGGTTCCTTTTTTGAAACGCCTGCAATTCTTCAATTTCAATGAGGGAAACAACTCAGCTTCTCATTTCCTCCATACTCCTTGGGGGAATGTGAATCATGCTCTTGGTGAAGTTTCCTGGTTGCAGGTTGGTCAGGAATGTGTGAAGGGTGACTTTTGGTTGTAAGTTTTTAATGCTTAACACGGCTTTTTCGAAGCGGTCTATGAACGACATGAGGGGTTCCCCTTTCTCCTACCTTACGGTTATCAGCGCTTGAGAGGTGAATCAATGGGGCTGGGACGTGGCGAATTGATTTCCAAACTTGGAAGCTAGGGTCTAAAAGCTATCGACCGAGCTTGGGGGAAGTTGAATAAACCAATTCAAAGTCGGTCCTTGGAAGGACATCGTGGAATATTTTACATAAGGCAGTTTGGTCCTTTGAATACTTTCCCACCTGGGTAATGAAAGCTGCCAAGTGACTGTTGGGGTCCGTAATCCCATCATATTTTTTGAGGGAAACATGCTTTCAACTTTCAGGCAGTGGAGTTTCCATTATTTCAGGAGTGAATAGGTGGTGAGGTCTTCAGCCAAAGATGAAGTATGTCTATCCTATTCATAGAGTAAAAATTTCTTTAAATAAAATATTATAGAGTAGATATGGAGAAGGCACTGGATCCACATCTTTTTCTACATTTTAAAAATCATGTGATATTTGAATTACTACCTATTCAAACCAATTATTTTTCATCAAAATATAGGTGATTTAAAATTATTTATCTTGATAATTGAATTATTCATGCATTAAATAGTTTTTTAACAAATTATATTTACAATAATATGGTAAAAAATAAGTAAAAAATATTAAAATAGTATTTCAAATAATTTAATTCAAGTTAATTAAAATTATTGTATATTAAATTATTAAATATATAGTTAAAATAAATTATTCTGTAATAGATATGAGACATAAATATTCATCCTTGTTCCTATTTTAATATAATACGTATGAGTATCGGTGATGCATTCTCCCCAAGCAAGGGCCCTATCACTAGGGTCGTGGCTAGGAGAATAGAAGAAGACATGGCTAGAGTAGAGGGAGGAAGATCTCACCTCCATATGACCATCAAGTTATGCAAGCCATGACTTATTTACTTGTAATTTTTATTTTAGGAACCTAGGATTTTATTTTGGACATGTATTAGTCCATTTAATTTTCTAGGAGGTGTCTTAGTAATAAGAAGGGGTAAGATTAGCTTTTGGGCCTTTATTTAGGAAATAAGGGGGTAGTTTGATAAATACACCCTCTTTTGCTAAATAAAACCCAAAACTAATAAAGGAGTAATCTTGGCCCTTGGATGAGGTAGCTTGGGCACCAATTCTCATCTAAAGGAGGGTATTGATTGGACTTTGGGCTTCAATCCTCCTCCCTTGGATGACTCCTTTTAATCGTAGCCCTTCATTTCCTTCATGACTTGTCCAAGAGGTTAGCTCCCTCTATAAAAAGGTGCTCTTTCACACTCTTGTATTTTTTACACTTGATTGAATGGAAAATCCTTGAGTTGGCCAAAATTCTCTAAGTGTCCACCCTTCTCGCTTTGAGAATTCCTTAGGTTTTTATCAAGGGTTCCATCCCTTGTGGCAAACTTTCCCTCTTAGGCTTATCTTACCTTAAGTGGCGCCTAAAACCACCTCACTTCTTACCTCTCCACAAACCATTTCACCAAAGAAGAAAACCTCTAGAAAAAGATCAAGGGAGGCATGCATCAATCGGTTAAAACAAGTATTTTTCACCAAAGTCAGCGAGATGGATTTGGATTTATTTATGTTGAAAGTTGAAAATTACTTATGCAATAACTAAAAAAAATAAAATTTTAAAATAATATTTAAATATTTAATTTTATTTTCATGTTAATATATATTTAATAATTTTTATTGTGATAGTTATTATGTATTTATATTGAAAACATTCTGCATGATTGTATAAATATATTAACCAATAAATTATTTTTGATAAATTATTAAAAATATAGTCAAAATATTATTTTTTAGTAAATATAGTAGCTAATAATATTCGTAAAAGAAGTAACTAATAATATTTTAAATAAATTATTATATAAAAAATGTACAATAGAAGATTTTCATTCTCGTTGCTAGAATGAGATTTATTGTAACATCCCATTTTATTTAAAATAATAATATATTAATAAAAATGTGTACTTTATATTAGTAGGCTTAAACTAATTTATTATTTGTATTTATTAGAATAAATTAAGAAATAGTTTTATAAAATAACTAAAATAATTAATGTGGATATAAATAGTAAAATATTCTAAATGTTAAGTTTCAGTCTAGTGTTAGAAAACTCAATCCAATGATTAACCTAGAGTAGTTAAAAGGGATTAAGGTATTATGTTTCAATTTTACATTTTTGACTATGGAAGTTTAAGAGAAAGTTGCAGAGAGAACATTGTCAAGGAAGATTGAGGAGCAGAATATTTGGAGACTTGAGGTCACACGCTTCCCATCCAACATCATCATTCAAGGTAAAAAGGGAGTGTGAAATTATCTCTCATGTGACATATGTAGAAAAATGGGTACTGAAGCGATGACCTTAAGCTTTGATAGGTTTCAATATTGCATGTATATTATTGAAGGGTTATGAACACCTATAGCGGGTATTGGTAATATGTTTTAAGTGTGATTGTGTGAATATATACATTGTTTAATTGGAGTTTTGAATTCAAATGATAGAATATTTTAAGTGTGGTTGTGTGAATATATGCAATTTGTGTAATTGGTGCCCATGAATATAGTTAATTGATGTCTGTATTAATTTATTTTGTTGGATTATCGAGGATCATGATTTATCGGGTAAAATAGATTAGATGTAATGATTATGTTAACATTGAGGTGTTTCATTTTATACCCTAGAAATTAGTGTCACAAACATAGTAGTAATGGTTGTGTGTATTAATTTATTGAACTATTTGAGTAGTGCTCTTTTGTGGTTCCTTGTAATTAAACAATTGGGTTGATTGGAGATGAGGTTATTTTGCTTTATCATTGTTTTATTTCTATTTGATTGTTAAGCATGTATTGAGAATGATTTAATTTCAACTTCATGATTTAGAGTGTGTTTTGGAGGATTAAGGAAAACTTAGGAGAGAGAAACAAATGGAAAAATCATAGTGCATATTTTATTGTCAACATTTGTGATCCTCCAATGAGAAACATTAGGAAAACAATGAAATTGGAGGAAGTAGTATTCATGAAATTTGTATCCTTAGATTTTATCTAACTAACTAAAACGATATCTAGAACTCAAGTTATGATAAGATTAATGACTAAAGGTTGAGCTGCCAACATTAAGCGATGAATTCATGTTTCCTCCAAGTTTTGACATAGTAAGCATTTGTTTTAGCTCTTGAGGACAACATAAGAGTTATAGATAAATGTTCTACCTTTCAAATTAGATAAGAAACAATGTCATAGGATTAATAAAACTCTAGATATCACATTTATAGTCTACAAAGGTCATAGAGACTTACTAGAGAATGAGTGAAGAAATCCTCAAAACTTGGGAATTTATGGTGAGCTTTGAATGTAATAAAGTAAATTCATTCAATGTCATGAATGAGATTTTTTTATGTAAGAAAGTAAATTCATTCAATGTCATGAATGAGATTTTGTGCCATGAGAATTTGTGCTTTGAGTAATTGATGTGTTGATGATGATGGTTAGGTGTGCGAGACAAGGTGTCATCCCAACAGCGGTTAAAGTGGATTGTGATGACATTCTTAAATTATTGTGACATGTCTTATAATTTTGAGCGTGGTGAATGATTGAATGTTTGAAACTTATTTGAGGTGTATGGATTTTGAATTTGTTCCACTATAAGATAATGATGTTGATTACAATTGAATGTATAATGTGTTTGTAATGACCCAAAATCTCTATATAATATCCACAAAATATTATACTACAAATTTCTTTATATAACAAAATATACTCAATACTAAAATTTTAAAGAAACAACATAAATAAAAATTTGAACATCTCACTGACAACAAGTGTCATCCAATAAGAAGCTTGGATTAGAGTATTCCAGTGAAAGAATATCATCCAACAAGATGTGTCCTTAAATGAAAAGCCACTAAAAGACATGACAATGAAAACTTTGCATTGAGTGAGACCTGTCGTTAGACGTAAAGCCCTAAAATTTCCTAATAGAAGAAACTTTGTGCTAGTAAGAATTGCCGCCCAACAAGACTCTACAGAAGTCTAAAACATCTGCTGCATAATTTTCAAGCCATTATATCATACTACCAACCTATCCATTCATTCTTATACTATGATTCATAAATTCACGTATACACTATAGAGTTCTATCATTATTATACATGTCAAGTAACAAAATACTATAATTTATTCCACATATACATAAATACACCAAAATCACATGCTTTCTACAAAAAACCAAAATGTCATCATATTCCATTGCCAAATCACACCTTCTTTAATCCTGATTGTCCTACCATTGATACTTTCCCTTGTGTAAGACATGATCATCATAGTGATACATAAAAGACACATAATGCAAGAGCAGGCTTATAACAACAAGAGATCAATCAAATATACATACGTTATAATAAATAATAACTTCCAATCAATCAACTTATCAAATAGTCACACACATTTATGTTTCCCTTGAATATAAGCAATCAGAAACAGAAGCACGTGACTTGACATTTTTCCAAAAACTCATTGAATTTGGATACTAGGTGACCTATCTCACTTTCCCAAACAAGTATTTGGGGTTCACATAACCCATCTGACACCCAGTTGAAGTCTAGACATACTCATATGATACCCAACTATTGTCTGGCGTCTACTTGACCCATCTGACACCCAATTGTTATCTAAGTACACCCCTTAGGTATTTTCTCATCCCCATTGACCTTAGTATCGGTACTTTCTCGTCCTCATCAACCTTAGTACCAAGATCACAATGATCTTATATGTATCCTAATTCAATACACCTCAAACAATGATAATTACATCCTTATAACAACCCACAATACATTCCATTAATTTAATATATCATATATTTCAATCTATATAATATATAACCTCTCAACACATTTACAAATAAAAAACAACTCAATATCGTTAATTCCCAAAAAATAATTCACATCAATTTCATAGAACATCCAATTTCATTTAATTAATACACAAACCAAGATCAAAAGCTCAATGCAATATCCAAAACCTCAATCAATCACAGTCAATTAACTTCACACACCATCAAATCAAAGTTTTCTAAATTAAAATCAATGATCGAGCTTCTATTACCTATTTTTCCTTTTTAGCTGAATTGAAAACGGAAAAGAACCTGGTTGGAGACATCACTCAAAACCTAACAAAAACCCAAAAACCAAACAAAACTTAAGAAATAGGGATCCCAAGATTGATCCTCCTAGAATAGAGATACTTGAACCTTAGAGAGAAGGAAAATAGTCCAAGTGAAACTTACTTACTAGGCTTTGCAATCAAAATCAAGAAAAGCGGAAGAAATTTCCTAAGATTCCATGACCAAATCCAAAGGCATGTAAAGAGAAGGAGAAAATGGTGCAAAGAAAGAAAGAAGAGTTTGGAGAAGGAAGAAGCTGAAAGAAAAAGAAAGAAGAAGAAGAGATGAATATATATATATATATATATATATATTCATCTATATATATATATATAGACACACACACACATAAAGGGTCGAGGGGTGTATTTAATAATTCTAATTTGTTAACTGCACCGCTCTTTCCAACCAGGTTCTGTAAAATAACTTGAATACCTTAGTCTAAAAGAATATCTGCTCCACTTACCTCTTATTTCATTACTTATAACCCTTAAATCCAAACACATTTATAAAGAAAGAATCACATTTTAGCACAATAAAACATAGATATAAACACCACAACCAAATATTCCATAATTAATTACCTTTAAATTAAATTTAACTCTCTCTTTTGTTTATTTCATACACTTTTTAAAATAACAATTAAAATAGAACCTTACATTGTTGATGATAATGGTAGGTGTTTTTGACAAGGTGTCATCTCAGCTACGGTTAGGGTGAATTGTGATGAAATTATTAAATTATTATGATGTATTTATAATTATGAGTGTGGTAAATGATTGAATGTTTGAAAGTTATTTGAGGTGCATGGATTGAGGATTTCTCTTACTATATGATATTGATTTTTATTACAAATGAACATATAAAGTGTTGATGATGATGTCAAGGTATCATCCAAGTCATGGTTATTGGTGGATTGTGATGACATTATTAGATGTTGTTGATATCGTGATTTATGTTGATGATGATGGTCAAGGTGTAATTGATAGAATGACATCCCAGCTATGGTTGAGGGGTATAGTGTTTTGACATTAAGATTTGCAGTGATGATGACGGTCAAGGTATTCCTAACAAGATGTCATCCTAACTACAATTGGAGGTGGAGAGTGATGACATTCTTAGATGTTGGTACTATTATTTATGTTGTGGATGATATGATGCATGAGTATGGCAGTTGAAGAATTTTTGTAAGGATCATTCATATGTGATGCTCTGGACCAATTCTTCATGGGTTGTTTGTTATTATTGCACGGTTGTACTAACATTTTGCTAACATCGAAGAAGATTTACTTCAAGTGGACCTATGATGATATGATTGTACCTACATGTTACTGGCGTAGAAGAAGACCACTTCACGTGTGTACATGAGAAAGCTTGCATAAGTGTGACAGTTAGAGAAGTTTTGTAAGGACCACTTATTTTTTGGTGTTTTGAACCAAGTGTTCTTGGGTTGTTTTGCATTGCACGATTGTACCCACATGTTGATGTGATCATTGATGATCACTTCTCCAAAAGGATCCTTTCTAAGGTCACTTGGAAGGGAAATGGATTTATGGAGAGGAAATGAATGGGGTAAGGCGCCACAAACACTAGGTTTGATAAGCCAAAGGGGAGAGGCCACAAAGGAGGGGTCCCTTGATAACTCTTAGAAGCTCTCACAAAGGAGAAGGGGGGAACACTCAAAGGTAAGAACCTCACGGCCAAATATGATCTTCATGATTAAATTCAAGGGTAAAAAATACAAGTAAGGGGATGAACTCTTATTTATAGAGGTAGCTAGCCTCTTAAACAAGACAACCTAATAAAGAAGGGCTGAGATTAAAAGGAGAGATCTAAGGGAGGAGGATTGAGAAACAATCCCCTCCTTAGATCATCAAATTTGGTGCCTAAGTCTCTCAAGCCAAGGGCCAAGATTAATTCTTATTAACTTAAGAGGTTTATGTAGGAAAAGAGGGGTGTGGATATCAAGGCTACCCATTATTTCCTTCATAAAGACCCAAAAAGCTAAATCCACCCTCTAAATTCCTAAGACACCTCCTAAAATAAAAATGGACTAAATACATGTCCCAAATTAAATTCCTAATGCTTCTCAAAATCAAAATAAAGAAAAATTACATTTTATTAACTAAAGACCCTAGCCTAATATCTTCACTCTCCACAGGAGGTGAAGTCTTCCTTTGTCTGCAAGGGCTAGGTCTTCTTCAATCCTTCTAGCCATGGCCCTAGTGATAGGTCCTTGGCTAGGCATGGTCACATCACATGTTACTAGGGCAGAAGAGGATTCATTTCAGGTAAACCTATGATCATATGGTTGTACCTGCGAAGCCTGCAAACCACATGGTATATGAGTCCTAAAATTATGGACTCATATAGATATGCAGGCTTTTTAGGCTCGACTCACCAAACTTGTAGGTTCAACAGGTTAACTCGCAGGCCTACGCGTAATTATTTTGTTGATAAAAAAATTATAGTACTTGTAAAAAAATGGTGGTGTTTAAGCAATAAAAAATCCAATTCTTTGGTCTATTTCTATTGTAACTCCTTACCCTAGCCTAATTACACATCTACACCTTACTCTTTCAGACTTAATTTCACATTCACGCTCTTATTCTAACTTCTTAGTTTTAACCCTGTCGACTCGCTCACGCCTCACGCAGACAATCACACCTCTTAGCCCCTTACTCTATTACCCTTATGCCTTTTTAGTCTCACATGTCAGCTCACCGCACACCAATGATAACACCTGTGACACCACATCACCTTTCACGCAACTGCACCAGCACCGCTGACTCGCTCATGCCTCACACAAACAATCATGCCCTTAGCTCCTTACCCTGTTACCCTTGCACCCTCTTAGATTCACATGTTGCCTCACTACACAACAATGACAACACATGTGACACCACATCACCTCTCACGTTATTGTACTGACAATGCACCGCTCTCACACCATTACACTGCTCACTACACACAAGGTACATTGTTGCGCTCATCTTTGAATTATCCTCTACTATTATATTATTTTAGTATTATTATTTCTTCTAAATGATTTGGATGGTATGAAGTCTTCAATTTGAGTAGTTTCTAAAAGTAAAATCCTAATACCCTACTCTGTTTAGGGTTTCTTTTTTTGCTTTGTTTCTTAATTACCTATCAACATTCTGGGAAGTAAAAAACCAAATTAGTGGGTTATAACATAGTTACGTAAGTCTTCAATTTACAATTTAGGAAAGAGTTATTTTCTACCAAACTATCTACTCTTTGACAGTTTTAGCATTGTCTAACTATTATAAAAGTTCCTTTTTCTCTAGTTTGGTGAAGTTTTAGTTTTGCTTTTCTCTCTTTGTTTTTACTCTTAAATCAATTTTATGGTACCAGACACGTTTATAGGTGTTACAGGTTTGATACTTGTATTGTGTGTTTTAGATAGGCTTGAGAATGTGTTTGGGAAGGTTTTAGATAAATTTCATAGGCTGAGTTGTGTTGGAAAAGCTTCAAAAATGGATTTTTAGGTAAGGTAATCGATTACCTAAAAATGGTAACCGATTACCCTGCGAGAATTTTTGAGAATAGAAATTGATGTTCTTTGTGGTAATCGATTACCTGATTTCAGTAATCGATTACTCCTGAGAACAAACACTTTGGGCCAGTCTTATACAGGATATCAGGTAATCAAGTAGGTAATCGATTACCCTGCATCAAAACTGATATAAAAGCATTTTGAAAACAAATTTTACAATTTTTAATCAATCCAATCAAGTGCTTGCTTCTCTTGTACGATTTCTCATAATTTTCTCCAAGATTCATACCCATTTTTTATGGTTTGAAGGTGCTTTTTATTTCAAGATTCAAGGAAAAGACTCTATTGAATTTTAATCTTTCCATTTGGATATTCTTCACTTCAGGTGATATTGCTTTGCACCTTTCTTTGTGTTTTTGCACAAGGTTAACAATCTATTGAGGCGTTCTTGAGATTGTTGGGAAATCTTGCAACGGGGTGTTGCAAGTGAGGCTTTGTGAGTGGCGGGGTGCACAGTGTAGCAAACTCTTGTGGGGTGCAAGAGGAAGCCTATTCTTTTGTGGTTTAAATCTTTTCGGGATTAAAATCTGTATGTGTAATGTGCATGTATTGAGATTTTAGTGGAAAACAGATTAGCGGAAAGGTTTGGACTGAACCAGTATAAAACATTATGCAAATTCTGTCTTCCTTATACTCTTTAATTTCAGTCTTTATTGAATTCTTAGAGCACTAACAATTAAGTTTTTGTAGCTGTATTTGATTCATTAAGTTTTCTTGCTGCGAATAAAATTCTTTTTATTCATTTGCTTGATTTTAAATTTGGGTTTTGACCCATACTCAATTTTAAATTTGGGTTTTGACCCATACTCTTGTGGGTTTGATTTTCATTCTTTCTACCCTTTCTTTTTTATTTTGAATTACTTGATAGATAACTCTTGTTAAGTTTTTCTTCTATTTCATTTGAATCATTATTGGAGTAATTGAATTGATTGGTGCTTTGCGTTGAATTCTTGGAAAACCTATTTTTGTAAAAGAAGGTAGATTTTGAAAATTTCTAAAAGGGACTTTTTTTTTAAATGCTCTGATACTGTTGAATAGAAAAATTTTAAAAATTAATTTGGTGAATATATTCAACCCTCTTCTAAATTTCCCCTTGAGACCAACACAAGAGATATAACTTACCTGTTGGACCATTGGATATTAATTTCTTAATTTGTTCATGGGTGGATACATATGACATATGTACATTTACTTATTTAAATATTTATAGAAAAAATAGTCAACCCTCTTGTTTTTCCACCTTTGTGTATTGTTGTTTATCTGGTATAGAATAAACCTGTTTCAAATATAATCGATTCTGCTGGAAATATTTCTTAATTAATTTTTATTTTTTATTATTTGTTTTACTTGTAATTTTTGTAAATTTTCTTTAGTAATGATTTCGAAATGTGAGAATTTTTAATTTGGCTCTTGGCCATTTATAATCAGGAACTTGAGTAAAAACTCCAATTCTGGTAATTTGAAATTTAATTTCACGAGAACTTTATAAGATTATACTTACTTTAGTTATCTAGATATATAAAGATGAAATCTTTATTGTTCTCTTTTGGCCCTATGCAGGTATGCATTTTACTGCTAGCCCAAATATTTTTGGAATCGTATAACCCACTATACAAGTTGTAATATCAGTAATAGAAATATTTTTTATTATAAATTAGACAAATAATAGAACTTGTTGAGAAAATAGAACAATTAAAATCGGAGGAAAATAGCTATTAAAATTCATGAAATCAAATTGAAATTCCCCAACAAACTTATCTACACCATATTTATTTGAAATTTAAATTAAATAACTGAAACAAAATAGAAAGATAAAATCTGCATGCAGTTAATGATCTAGGGATGTTTCTACTTTACTAAATTAGAAATATATTTTTTGAATTAATTTGGTTGTGAATTCTGATTTTTAAATATGGATCTAGTGTTGATATTGTAAATGAAATAATGAGTGAAGAGAATCAAGAAACACCATCTTTAACTGAGAATGAACTTAAAAGTTTACTTTTTAATTCTAAATAATGGAGTAGAAAACTTACATCTTTAGTGTGGAATTATTTTATCTGATTGCCTAGTAGTAGAACTTTATGTAAGGGTTGTAAGAAAGATTTAGTTAGGGTGGAAATAAAATTGGGAGTCAGTTTGACAAATTATATTGAGCTTTGTAAAAAGACTCTAAAGACTTTGGATCAAACTTTAGGATGAGCTTTGACACATTATCAAATGGTTGTGAATAGATTGATATGCATGTTTCTTTCTCTTTTGTTAAATATAGGAGATTTAGGGAGTTAATAAAATAGGAGATTTAGGGAGTTAATAAAATACCTGAAGACTAAGGTACCTTTTAAGCATACTTGCACCATATACATTAATAATATGTATGAAGAGAAAAAATGTAACTTGAAAGAAGTCTTGTCTAAAAGTCCCTAGTAGATACCTTTAACATATGATTTCTAGACTTCTTGTATAATAGAAGGTTATATTTTTTTAACTGCACATTATGTTGATGAAAATTGGAAACTTCAAAGTAAAATTTTTAACTTTATCATCTTCCTCCTCCACACACTAGAGCTGAATTGGCTAAGACGATATATGAATTTTTTTGGCAGATTAAATGAAAGATTTTTTCCTTAACCTTAGATGATGCATCCTTAAATGATACACATTCAAGATTGTTGAAAGATAGATTGTTGACTAATAATAATGTTTTGTTATGTGGGGTAATATTTTCATATGTGATGTTGTGCACGTATCCTAAACCTCATTGTTTAAGAAGGTTTAAAGCTTGCTAAGAGAGTTTTGGAAAATATTAGAGAATCCATAAAGTATGCTAAAGGGTCTAAGGGGAAAATGAAATTTTTTAAAGTTTGTGTTGTTAAATTAGGTGGTGTTGATACAAATTGTGGTTTGCGTTTGGATGTTCCTACAAGGTGAAACTCTACATATTTAATGCTTTTAAGTACACTAGCATAAAAACATATTTTAATACTCTTAAACTTGAAGATGCAAATTTTGTTGTTTGTGCTACACCTGAGGAATGATAAAAGTAGAGAAAAATTGTGAATTTTTTAAGCCCTTTTTCTCTTTATTATTGAATTGATATCTGACTCTTCCTACCGAACATCAAATTTGCATTTGACACAAGTTTAGTAAGTTGAATGTTGGTTACATCAAAATGCTACAGATGAAGATGATTCAATTAAAGAAATTATTGTCAAAATAAGAGAAAAGTTTGATAAATATTGGGTGAATAT
Source organism: Psophocarpus tetragonolobus (assembly GCA_037954015.1). Classification (NCBI taxonomy): domain Eukaryota; kingdom Viridiplantae; phylum Streptophyta; class Magnoliopsida; order Fabales; family Fabaceae; genus Psophocarpus; species Psophocarpus tetragonolobus. The sequence continues at coordinate 18,324,321 of CM075688.1, read as the reverse complement.
AGTGATGTACTTGCTCTTAGAACAATTTTGGATCCTCGTTATAAGATGCAATTTTTGAAGTTTGCTTATACCAAAATTGGTTATGATAAAGCATCTTGCCAAGCACAATTGGAAATATTGAAGCACAAGTTGTATTCTCTCTTTCATTAATATTATAAAATTTCCAAGAAAAAGACAACCACATAAGTGCAACAGGAGTCTCAAATTTACTCTTTCTAAGCTAGAGTTAAGTCAACTACATCATAATGTAGATTTGTTGATGTAAGTATAATTTCTTCATACTCATTTACTTATTTAATTTTGTTTTTTTTAAATCAAATTCTAATTTTTTTTAACCAATGTACGATTTCATACAATTTTGAGAATGATGATATATCACAAGATGGTAGTTGCAAATTAGATACATATTTGGGAGAGAGGAAATTGTCTTTGTCATTTTATCAAAATCTTGATATTTTGAATTATGGGAAGGAACATCAAGTTAGGTTTTCGAACCTTTCATTGTTGACATGTGACATTTTAAGTATTCAAATAACAACTGTTGCATCTGAATTGACTTTTAGTATGAGTTCTTGTGTTTTAAACAAGTACATAAGTTGTATCCTTCTATATAATGTGCAAGTTTTAATATGTACCAAAAATTGGTTGTTAGGATTTGAGATCCAAGGTAAATATTAAATTTTTAATGTATAACATTTTTCTTTAAAGTTTAAATTAAGTTATCTAATATAATTTTTTTTCATGTTGGACTATTACAGATGAAGTAGATAGATCTTCGGAGATTGAAAAAGAGGAAGAACCGACTACATAAAAATTGGATCTAATATTGTCAATTAAGATTGAACAGTGCATTCGTACTTTGTTGTTGATCTTTGAGATTATTTTTGTGGTGGTTTCTAAGTATAGATATTTGACATTTTATTTTTTAGTGTATTTGTATTTTGTTTGTGTGTAATTTAATTTTGAACTATTCATTTTATATTTGAGAGTTGAAAATTGAAATTATGTTTGTTATGAGATTTAAGTAAATAAGTATGTCTAATTAGATGTATATAAGTATTTATACTTTGCTTAATTATTGTTTTATAACTCATTATGTGGTGAAGTTAGATGTATATTTATGATTTTATAATAATTTAAAATAAGAGAATTTGTTTTTTTAAGAAAGCATTTTCTATGTTTTGTGTAGGTAGCCCGCGAGCCTTCGCGGATTGAGTTTCCCAAGTTGTGGGTTTTGCAGGCTGCATTACCTGCATGTCCATCTCTACCTATGTGTTACTAGCATAAAATATGATAATTTTGGGTTTATACCTGAGAGAGCATGCATGAGTCTGCATTGCATGAACATAATTAACATAAATGAAGTTATGTGTATTGATGTATAATCACTGTCATGGGTGTGCAATGAATTTATATGTTTATTTGTGGTGTTTTAATTGACTGTTCATTCACTCTATATGTGTCTTAACATGTGTAAGACGTCTTATTCTCACCTATTGCTGCTTATCGTTGCATTTTGTTTGTGTTGAACACCATAAGCAAGATCTTGATGATATCATGAGTGATGTAGCTTCAATTTTTCTTTACCTCTTTTCATTGGAATGATCTAATTAGGTGTGACATTGAACTAAAGATGATTAGTTAATAGTTTTTCATGTGTATATTTAAAGTTTTATTGTGAGCTTTATTAATTGAGAATCTTGTAAAAGTCATTTTTAGAGCCTAACATGTTTACTTATATGTCTATCTTTTGTTATATCATAATTTTGGAAAATAAATGTATATTGCTTTATGTGAGTCTTTTTACCTAAATTTCAGTCTAATATTTAAATGAACAAATTTCTATATTATTTTGTAATTAAAGAATAAAGCACTTGAGGTAGAAGGGTGTCACACTTATGATATTTTTTAACACAAAAAATTGAATAAAATAAATAATATAATTAATTTATGATAATATAGTGTATGCAATATTTTGCAGTAAAATATACTTAATAAATTAATTTTAAGTTTACAATTTTCAAACATATAATATAAATATTATTGAACAAAATATTTATCTATGGAATGATGGTAAACGATTTATAAGTTAAATGATTCTATAATATTTTAATTTAAAAATAAATACTATCAGTTTGTTATATGAAATTTGTACGATGAAATACAAATTAAAGAACTTTCTTTCTCAAAGAACTTTCTTTTCCATCACTATGATGTAAGTAAAATTGTCTTTCATGAAAAATATCTATGATTTTTATCATAATAAATAAAGTAAATTTAATTTGTTGTATTATTGTGTACGTATTTTAAAATTATTTTGAAATAAAATAAATTATATAATTTAATTTTAATATATTTATTTATATATTTAAGTAAAAGATATTTTATTAAATTTTAAATTAAATTAATATAGTTAAATCTTTTGTATGCATATTGTTTTATATAAAATTAAAATTATTTTAATATATTATATTATTGAATCATTGATATACACTTACTTTTTGAAATACTATGAGAAAATTATTGAATATGGAATTTTAAAATACTTTTAACAATATAATTTTAATATATTTGTTATATATTTATGTATAGATAATTAATAATTCAGAGTTTTGACAATGTTATCACTTTAATTATTTTTTGAAAAGTTATTTCCTATTAATGTTATCACTTTTAAAGTATTATATTATGAGAAAATACTTACATAGGATAAAAAAAAGAAGGTGAGATGCAATTCAGTCTCCTGTTTTCAAATTTTTTATAAAACTGACATGTGTCACCAATTAACGAATGTCATTTATGTAATTTTGTAAGTTTTTAAATGAATAAATTATTCCATTTTAAATAGGTGTCAACATTTAAGAAAGGTGATCAAAGTCATTTTGCTTGCTTAAGATTTTCTTTAGATACAGTAAGAAATAATTATTGTTATGTTTTTGGGGTATAATTTTATCAACTGTTAAAAAAAACACTTGTCCTTCTATAATGACCGATAACAAGTTTATTTTTATGAAACGATATTTATAGTCTCTATATCATAATTAAAATAATTTTAATTCATAACATTTATTAAGTCTTTAATATGCATTTTTTGAAATGTTTGAAGAAATAATTTTCTTGCACATAATGATATTAAAAAGTCTGAAATCTATTTTCAAAATTTACATTTTTTATCATCTATTTTAAGATTGAGACATTTGGTATTATATTTTAAAATAAAATATAAATAAATAAACAAAAAAAATAAAAAGTTTGACATGTTTTAAAAAAAAAACAAATTATTTATGTAGTTTTTAATTTTCAACCTTACAATATAAATTTTAATATTTATTATAAAATAAAAATTGAACAAACAGAATAAATAAAAATAAACATAAAAAGTAAAAAAAAAAGTTCATTAAAGAAAAAAACCAAACTAAAAAAGGATACAAAATAAACATAAAAGTAAAACAATCTATTCACGAAAAATTTTGAAATGTTTCAATAGATTAATAAAGCTCATTAATGTAATTTTAAAAGTTTTAAAATAAATTTTTATTAGGATAAAATAACTAAACTATCCTAATTTTAATAGGTTTCGTTATATTATTTAAGAAAGGGTAAACATGTCATTTTGTTAGTTTAAGGTTTTTTTTATATATAATATATAATAGGAAATATTAATTTTATAATAATCAACAATTTCAATTTAGTAATATGAAAAAAAAATAGTGATAAGATTAGTCTAGTAACAAAAGTCTACATGAAATGAAATAAAATAAAATAAAGAAGTTATGAGTTTAAATTTTTTTCTATCAACAAAAAACTAACACAATACCGACTGCAAAATCAATTTTATTAATAGCAACAAAAAACAATATCAGTAAGAAAATGTTGCATACTTAATTGTGATTTAACAATATAGTGACCTATATGACATAATTTGAGATTTGATAGGATAGAATAGTTCTGTGTAATTTTGTTCAGAAAACTATGTTTTGATTGACTATTAACTTGTTTAACTGCATTAAATATTTTGAACAAATGAAAGATTAAAATTAGGTTTAGCCAAAAACATTACCAGACATTCTTGTTAAATTCCCTTGTGACAAGTCTTTAAATTGCTACCATCAACGAAAATGCTAACATCCTATAATGAGGGTGAAGTATAAGGTTCACCTATTTTCAAAATTTTGATAACCAAAATCATGAATTTTTTTAATGACAAACATGTATTTTCATAAAATAAAAAATATATTTAAACCTACTATATATTACCATATCTTCTTATATATCACATTTATATTATATTTAAGATAATACTATATATAATTAGTAATATATATTCATCTGAAATTAATTACTTTGAATTACATTAAATAGTAAATCGTGATTATTTTTTATTTTCAATCAATATGTAAAAACTCGTAATTCAAATATATAAAACTTTATATATATATATATATATATATATATATATAAATATAATAGTAGTGATACTATTAGATATAATAAATACTTTTCTATAAAATATTATTTTCCCTGTCTTTTTATCTATCTTTTAAGGTTATTATATAGAAATAAAAATGAAAATTTGTTGTTATATATAAAAAATGGTGAGATTATATGAATGATTTTTATTCGTTTCTACTTTCAATAATTGTATGTGTACATTGATTAAGAATTTGATAAAAAAGAAGGATATAATAATTAAAAGATTATATATAAATAGAAACAAAAAGCTGGAAAAAAAAAGAAGATATAATAATTAAAAGATTATATATAAATAGAAACAAAAAGCTGGAAAAACCGGAAAGAGTATAATTAATCTTAATTTGAATGGAATAATTAATTAATGCAGCGACAATGTTTCTTTTATAATAAAGAATTGTAATATTAAAATTGTTGTTGGTACGAAATGAGAATCATAAATATGGATCTGTTATAGAGTAGTGTATATAATAATAGGAAAAAATGAAAAGGTAAAGTAAAGAGTAGAAGTATACGTTAGGCGTCGATGGGTTTGGTCATATGGTCATGCATGGAAGCATTTCCCAATAAGAGAATCGAATCAGTACTCTCCCTCCCCTTTCTTTTTGCTTTCACAGCTTGCTACAGCCTTCTTTACCATTCCCCAAGAAAAATGGTGGGTGATTTGATTTCTATTAGTTTTAAGATTTCCTTCTTTTTATGTTTTTGGGGGTTTTCGTGCTATATGTTTTTCCCTCTTTGCTGTTATTCCCCATAGCTAATTCCCCTTTCTTTTTCACGGAGAGAGAATATGCGAAGGAAAAGAACATGACAGCGAAAAAGCCATATCAGTGTAACGAAGGGGAAAAAAGAAAAAGAAAAGATGGTCAAAATTTGAACCTCGAAGACTTCTCTTCCATCATCATCAACTTCGACTATCTTTATCGAAACTCTACCAAGTTTTGCTCCTTTCTTTGATTTTTGAACTATTCCTTCAATTCCAATCAACATTTAGTCATCAATGAGAATCGTTTCTCTTTCACTTAGTGCTGCTTGTATCGTAGTGCAATTATTTGAACCAAGGACGTTCCTTGAAGTAATGGCCATGCAACTTTTACTTTAACATTGCCTACGTCTTGGAGCTATACATAATTTTACTCTCTAGATCTTCAGCATCTGACATGCACGAGTGATCCTTATTTTTTTTTTCCCATTAAAATTATAATAACACACATTTTTATGTTCGCGGTCCAAAATCTCGTCGCCACCATCATCAACAAAATCCTTAATTCTTCATATTCCACCTTTGCTTAATTGATTCTCCAAACATTAATTACTATTTGGGACCACTTTAGTTAAAGTCTAGGATTACCATTGCTTAACTGACATCCATATAACTCCCAACATGATTATAAACCTTTTTTCATATCTTCCTTCGGTTTACTGATTCTATAGTAAGTTGGGAAATGCGAACACGGGCCTAAAATCCATTTAATTAGGTTGGTAAAGGAGGATTGGAAACTATGAAGACATTTTAGCTTGATCATTAATTAGAATAGTAAGAAGGGGTGGAAATTTAGTACAAGATTTAGGTAGTAGGTGGCTAGGCCAAATGTTCTCGTAAATATATAAAAACATTACTAAAAAAAAAAGAAGATTGCATAATAAGGCTATGTGATATTATAATCCTTTTGACTTACGCCCAAAAGAATTAAGTCCCAAGTACAAAAGAGGAATATTCAAAATTGAAAAGCAGCACCGATTTTTACCATATAGTTTGTGACGACCCTTATAACTCCCGGCCAGGTTCTGAAAGTATAATATTGAAAGTAAGACATGACACCTCCTTGGCAATTATTTATGAATATGGGAATAAGCTGGGCCACTACGCACTGGGGTCAACAATCTCTGATCTTAAGGTTTTCCTTGAAGTGTGAGGAATATTCATTTTGTCTGGTGATAAACAATGAATTTCGCCCCTTCTTATCCAATCCTCTCCTTGATCAACAGCATCAAAAAGAGGAAAATTAAAAAAGATGGCACTTGGAGACCATGCGGTGATCGTAAGGTAGTAATAAGGACCGTTTTATTGTGATTCTTTCCCCGCCACTTCACTATAAATGAGGGTCCAATTAACACATCCACAGTCAAAAAGGTCTTTTGTTATCATTTATGGACTACAAGATTTAAAAGATAGGGCATGGGCAATGGGAGTTGTGGCATTTAGAGGTTACAATGCATGCTAATTTTGCTTTATGTGGGGACAAAAAAGAGCAGCTTGACAAAGTTGAACAAATTAGTTATATTTTCCATAATCAAATTTTATTTTTTACGTGCACGATGAGAGTTTCCCATTATAATTATAACATGCCCTTTTCTTAATTAGCACATATGTATAAATTACATCCTAATAAGTTACAGGAGTACTTTGGCATCTCCAAAAACCCTAAAAAATACTATTGTCAATTATCATAGTCACATAGTACCTTTAATTTATATAATAATAATAATAATTATTATTATTATTATTATTATTATTATTATTATATATGGTGTGTTGGAGTGGAACTTGGAAAATTCCTTTTACCCTTTTTCCAAATTTAGTTTATGATGATATCACATTGGGTTGAAGGAAGCAAAAAAGAAGCACCCGTTGGCCTGCCTGCGCACTGGCTAGCTAGTTACTTCGATCTGCCCGATTTTCGAGGCCTTAATTGGCAGTATATAAACCACCTCAGCCTCTACACTCATCTGCACCACAACCACAATATTCAACAATATCTCCTTGTGGAGCTAGTTACTTCCACCCACTACCTTCGATTTATCTTCACTCTCCAAGGTGAATACCATTCCTTCATTCCCTAGTTCAATTTTTGTTTTTCTCATTCTCATGTTTCTACGTTAATGTGATCGGTATAGAATAAATTAAACAGGTTTACATGCACCTCCAAGGTTGTTTTTTTTTTTTTTTTCAATTTTACTACAATAACTTTTGTTAAGTGGAATGAAATTCTAATAGAAGATGGGAAATTGCATTTAATTAGTTATGACGGTAGTGAGAATGATGGGTGTATATATAGGTAGGGAAAATGAGCAGACCAGGAGATTGGAACTGCAGGACATGCAACCACCTCAACTTCCAGAGAAGAGAAACGTGCCAGCGATGCGGGGAGGCGAGGAGTGGCGGCGACTACGGTGGGGGCTTCGGAGGCAGAGGGTCCTCCACCTTTGGATTCACGACTGGACCGGATGTTCGCCCCGGTGACTGGTACTGCACCGTCGGAAACTGTGGGGCCCACAATTTTGCCAGTCGCTCCAGCTGCTTCAAGTGCGGCGCCCCCAAGGAGGACTCCTCCGCCGGATCATACGACGCCGAGATGCCCAGAATGAGACTCTACAGCTTCGGCGGCGGCACCTCCGCCCGCCCTGGCTGGAAATCCGGTGACTGGATATGCCCCAGGTCCTTACCAATATTAATTCTTAACTCAATTTTTGTATATGGAATATTATTTCACTACAACTTTAAATATTCTTAACTGAATTTTATTACTTTTCATTTTTCTTTTTAAGTTATTATATATCAATACTTACAAAATTCACTGTTACTTATGCGTTTGTTATAAACATTAACTTTTTTTTTATATTTAAGAATCGAGTTTTAAGTTCAGTTTACATAAAATTTTGTAACAAAAAATAAAATTTATACATTATATGGTTTCGTGTCTGTCTTGTAACTTTTAAAAGTTCTCATATTACTGTGTTTGCGTTAATTATATCTATAACTCATATTGTACCTGAGTTTGTCATAAATGTTATTATTTGAATATTAACATTGACATAGTATATAGTTATCTCTATTTCTTTATTATTAGCATGATTTTGAAAGAAATAAAAGAATGTGAGTAAATAAAACAGTAATGATATTGATGGAGTGTGATGATTAAAATGTGCAGGTCAGGATGCAATGAGCACAACTTCGCCAATAGAATGGAGTGCTACCGATGCAATGCACCAAGGGACTCTAGTGGCAGGTCTCCCTATTCATCGTAGAGTTTCTGGATCAATGTGGTAATGGTAATCATCTATACGTATATATATATATATGTCCCATATGATGATGTGGATTCGAGTTACATGCACTGATAATTGACACCTTTATTTTCTGATTTACAGGTTTGCTGTCCAAGGAGAGAATCGAGAGGCTATCCCTATTTCCTAGCGATACTTACTTTTTTTGTGGTCTCTTGTTTCCATGTTACTTTCTTCATCATCTCATGCGGATATTTATTTTTGCTTTTTTGATTTTCTTCCAGCTAGGAAGCTTTAGGTGAATTATGATTTTGAGGTTTTGTTGGGGCTGAGTGATTCTGGTATATGACTCAGCAGCTAGCCCATGTACTTTTTTAAGTATCAACAATTTAATATCAGTGTTAATGTGTTTCGAGAGGGGGCTAGCTTCTAAGCCTCACTATGATTTGGTGCAAAGTGTTCTTTATCTAATTCTCCGAGATGTGTTCAGAAAAGATGCCCTTTGCTTCTGTCTTTCTCTCTTTAACTCTCAGATATACACATATATATAGCTTTATAGTGGGGACGTGGTCCAAGGAATAATTCATTCATAACTGTAGTCGTAAAACTCAATGTTCTTTAATTTAAGGACCACTGCGGGACGAAACCATCATAACAAATTTCACCTAGCAGTTTGCGTATAACCATGTGTATGCATGCATGTATCTCATAAGAATCTTACTATCTTTAAAAATAATTCAACACCCGCGGTTTCTCATTTTAAATGGACAATAAGGGGGTGAAAATTTCACACCACTGCCGATACATTATTGTAACCATAGGTCCAGCCAAAAACTCAACAGTGTGCTGCTTTTATTTCTTTTTTCTTTGCTGAATTTAATACTTTAGAGGATCAACATCCAACATTTAGCTACTAGGGGCAGTCACACTATTTCTTGCGGTAAATAGCCATTAATACCGATCAGTTACAGAAATAAAGAAATGGTGTAAGCTTTACCGTTGAGAATCGCTGTTTTATTTTTAGAGCAATTTTAGTATTTTTTTTTTTTTTACCTTCTTCCATGGACTAGGACCTAGGTACGTACATGGATAAGAATGGTATATATATATATATATATATATATATATATATATATATATATATATATATATATATATATGCTTTGAGTATGGTTTTATAGTATCAATATTTGTTTCAAGTATTACTCCTCCTTCTATTTTATTATTTATCTAAAGTTTTTTGGATAAATGTACTAGTTAATAAAATATATTTATTAAAATTAAAAAGTTCAGTAATATTGTATTCATTAGCATAGGTGTGTTGCATTTCTTGTCTCACCAATAAAAAATTGTGTAGTTTTTTTCATGTCTTACCTAGTTTATTAAATAACAAGTTTTTTACATGTAAAGACAGAAAAGCAAAACACATGGAGACGGCAAGAGAGCATTTTCATCCAAATTTTACTTGATCCATTCTACAAAAAATTTCTAATTTGTGCCCACAAATTTAAGAAAAATAAGTCTTGCTAATCCGCATGTTTGGAAAAACAAATTTAATTCTCCCTTAAGTAAAAATAATTATTTTTATTAGAAAAACAGTGATAGAACTGATTAACTATATGTTAAAAATAATTATGTTATGACAGAGACTATTAGAAAAATAAAATAGATAATCACATATGTATTTCACACGTTTATTTTAATTACATGTATATTTTTTTTTTTAATTACACAAGTCTCTTTTATTTTTATGTACTCATTAAAGTTGTGTTTTTTCTTGTCTAAACTAGCCAGATATCTTGTAATTTTTGCATTATCATGTTTTATTTCTTTGATGTGATATGAATTTGGTTTGTTTTTTTTTAAATTTCATAACAATGCAACAGTGAAAGTGACAAAAGTATCAGTTGTAAAGTTTGAAAAAAATATAAACAGTGCATATGTAATAACAAACAAAACTTAAGAATATATATATAATAAATTTACTAATGATATTATATCGTTTTGAAAAAAGGGATACAACAATAATGAGTATATAAAATTAAAGGAGTATGTGTAGTTTAAAAACAAGAGAAAGATGAATATGTGAGAGATACTTACACTAAACATGTGAGGGATACTTCAAAATAAAACTATAAAAGCAATTAATTGTATGATCAACATGGGACATTAATTATACTCTATCCTATCTCATAAAAAAATTAAATTTTTTTTAAATCATTTCATTTTACCAAATTTCAATAATTTTTTTTTTCAAAACTAGCCTTCATTAAAAATTCATATAAAAAATTATTTAAATTCACATAAAAATTTGACCTGTTTAAGGACACTCGAATTCAAAGCTCTAATCAAATAACAAAATTGATGCTCGAGTTCCTTTTATATTTCTATTTTTATCGTTTTCTCAAAATAAATTTTCCTAAATTTATAAAGATGTAAACAGATAGGTTTTGAAGAATGAGTAGTATTTCTTGCTCGATTGCACTCTAGAAGTGAACAAGGTAACTATGATTAGTGTATCATTTGAAGAAGATTCTAGCTAGTTCCAAGGGTTGGAGTGTGGAATTGGGGTGAAGATTTCACTAGAAGCAATAAAAGTGTTAATTGAACACCTGAGGAACTTAGCTATGGAGCAACTTAAAGAAGTATGCTTTTCGAAACTGGAACAAACTGGCAGCTTAGTTTAGAAATTGATCGGTGGTGGGTTCAAATATTATATAGATATTTGAGTATCTCATAACAGGCTAAAACCCATGGGTGTAAGATAGGAAAGATAAAGGAAAACCATCGGATACAAGAGCTCTTAAAGAAAAGGTTTCTTTTTAGAGGAATCCGAATGTCTAATATAATAATGAAACTACTATTTCTCATCAACGAGAAGGAATAAAATAAGGTTTTTACCTATTTTTTATCTAATAAAATTAGTTAATAATTAGTTAAAACCTGACACTAAAATTAAAATTGGTACACAATATTTTTTAAAATTTATTTTTTACTTATAGTATAGAAAATTTAAAATATAAATGTATATTAATGAAGATTACAAATAGTATATATTATTTCATCAACTTAATTTTATAAAATATATAATTTACTTATTTTTATATTTAATTTCTTATAACTTGATATTATAAGAATTTATTTTTTATATTAAATATAAATTTATTATTGTTAATGAATATTTTTATATGTTATTTAGAAATTTATGTATACTTTAACTATAAAAATCATGTTTTTCTTTAACTTTTAACAATATAAAATTATATTATTAAAGTTATTTAATATTAGTTTATAGATTATTTATTTATTATTATTATTTTATTAACATTGATTCAATTACGATTGAATCAATAAATTTTAAACTAGTGTCATGACCAACAACAAAGTTACATTGCCAACCGAAAAAACTTTGGTCTCTGACTTTTTATTTTATTTATCAATTTTCTTTTATTATGATTTGAGTCCTATTAGGATATAATAATAACATTTTCAATCTCTCTTTTGCATAAATTGCCAATACTATTTGAGTTAAAAGAAATAAATCAACTTTTTTTTTTTTATATTTCAATTAATCGTCCCCATTTTTCCACTTTCTAATTTCTATGGAAAATATATGAACTCTCACTAATTCGATATTGATTTTAATTATTTGTATATTCAAATTTTTTTCTTTTGATGATTAATTAATCTCTTTTTTTTTCTTCTTTTAAATTACGTGGTATATATGCATTTGTCAAGTAAGTGGTTGAGACTAAAGAATAAGATGAATCCAATAATAATAGTTGAATACAATAATAGTAATATTATTGTTATAATAATAATAATAATAATAATAATAATAATAATAATAATATTAATATTATTATTATTATTATTATTATTATTATTATTATTATTATTATTATTATTATTATTATATTTTCAGACGCGTATATTCTTTACTTGAAGTAATCTACGGGAAACTAAAAATGGAGGACAGATGTTTGGAAAATTTTTGGCTTTATCCTTAAATGTAAACGCGGACGAACCCAAAGAGTGATGACAAACACGGGCATTAGCTTCTTCTTTGCCAAGGATATACTTTTATATATAAAGGCAGAAATACAAGCGCGCTCGCGTATTAATGTTTCTATTTTATATATATATAATAATTTTATAACTTTGATAGAATATAAATAATTAATTATATTATTTTGTATATAATAATTTTAGTTTAATATATTTTGTTCCTTTTATTTTATTTTTTTTATAATAATGTAAAAGTTTGTGTAGGAAAAGAAGAAATCAGTGAAAGAGAATGGCACGAATAAGAGTGATAGAAACAGCAATTCCATTCTTAGATGAGAAAGAGAAGAGTCTCATAATTTATACAAGAGATGGAACCAGCCCAAGCCCAAAGTAACAAAGAAAAACAGAAAGAAGTTCATATACCAGTAACGGAAATAACTGCCATAACAAACTTAACTAACTATGTAAACTGTAAAGCTTATGTTACACAAACTGAAAACGAATGGTTAATTTTGCTTTCTTGCTTCTGAGTTGCTTGAATGCTGAGAGCTCCCCTTAAGCTGGGAATGGATGTTGAGCATTCCCAGCTTGGAACAAGACTCTTTGAAAGTGTGAGGAGATAAGGCTTTGGTAAAGACATTTGCCAGCTGCATCGCAGAGGAAATAGGCATGAGTTTAATAACACCTGTGGTTGTTTTATTGCGAATGATGTGGCAATCGATGTCAATGTGTTTTGTCCTTTCATGAAAAACCTGATTAAAAGTGATTTGGAGGGCAGAGTTGTTGTCACAAAACAATAGAGATGGATGATTGAATGGAACCCAAAAATCTTCTAGGATGTATGTGAGCCATTGCACTTCACAAGTAGTTGAGGCAAGGGCTCGGTATTTAGCTTCAGAGGAGCTCTTCGAGACTGTGGCCTGCTTCTTAGATCGCAATAAGACTAAAGAGTAGCCTAGGTAAACGGAAAACCCCCTCAAAGAGCGTTAGGTGTCCTCATAGCCGGCCCAATTCAAGTCACTAAACGCATTGATTTGAAGGGTGCTGAACTAGGGAAGAAGACACCAGAACCAGGAGAGTTTTTTAGATAACGAAGGATTCAAAAAGCAGCTTTTAAAGAGCAGCAGTGGGTTTTGACATGAATTGGCTGAGATGTTGAACAGGGTATATGATATCAGGCTTGGTGGTGGTTAGATAAATGAGACGTCCTATGAGTTGTCTGTAGGGAGAAAGTCTCCAGAGCCAGAATGTAGACGAGTAGTCTAATCCATTGGTGTGAAGACAGGGTGATAGGCCAACATTCTTGTGTCTGAAAGGATGTCTAAGGTGTATTTACGTTGACAGAGATGGAGTCCAGATTTGGTGTGAGCAACTTCAAGGCCAAGGAAATATTTGAGGTCTCTAAGGTCCTTGATTTTGAACACTGAATCAAGTAAGGAGGTGATGTGTTGGATCTCCAAAAGGTTATTCCCAGCCAAAATGATATCGCCAACATAAATGAGGAGGGCAGTTACAGTGGAGTCAGAAAATTTAAGAAACAGAGAGTGGTCGGCAATGGATTGATGATAACCATTGGATAGAAGGAAAGATTACAATCTTGCAAACCATTGTCGACTAGCCTGTTTGAGGCCATACAAAGACTGTTGAAGCTTACAAACTTGTTTCAGTTGAGAAGGTAAACTTGGAGCACATGCATGTATACTTCTTCGAGTAGTTCACCATGAAGGAAGGCGTTGTTGACGTCCAGCTTCTTAAGAACAAAAATTATGTATCTTTGGAGGATGGAGTTCAAGATAAAAGAATTTAGGCAACAAAGAGTTCAGAGGTCTAAACTGTTTCCTCGAGATATAGGATTTTGGCAGCAACTTGCACCGACAACAGGAAGATGTATTCGATTAGATTTGGGAGAAATGAGTTCCCCCCAAGGTTCAATTATTGATCTAGCAAATGGATGTAATTGGTAAGTTATCACTAGGGAGAATTTGGTAAAGTGTGACATATTCCAAAGTGAAGAAGGACTATGTGACGACAAGAAAGGTACAACTTCTCATTTATTCCTATCATGTCCAATATCTCTTAGAATTTGGGTCGAGTTATGTGCCTAGTGGAAAAAATTTCTACAATCCTACACACCATCAATACTCATATATGCATGGACTTCAATTTGTAGGCTTGGTCAATGGGACAAAAGAAGCTTGGAAAACATGGTCTTTTGTCTAGTTTACAGGCATATTGCATATGTGGAAGACACACAATGTTGCAGTGTTTAAGTTGAAATCTCCTGATATTCCTACTATCATCCTTGCAGTTCAATTGAGTTTTTGGAATTGGACTAAGATAGCTAAATTAACCTCTTAGCTTTCTAGGCGAGTAATGAATAATTTCTTTTGTGTTTGAGGGTGAGTGATCTATACTTGGTGTTAAGGGTGAGCCTGTCATTAGTAAGTAATTTTCTTTTATCCTTATGTATCACGTATTCGGAAGACATATCTTGTGTTATTAAAGTTTTTTATTAATAAAATTTTCACTTGGCTTATAAAGAAAGAATAAAAATGAGTAATTAGATTTTTTTTATTGATCATTAGAAGAAATTGAACAATTATTTTATAAATTAAATGTTAATTGCTAATGTGTTAGTTTTTATTACTGGAGAAATTCAAATTCACAATTTCTCTCCTATTCTTTCCACATATAACTTTACTACCACATCTACCTTATAACTCTTGAAATTGGATAATTTTAACAATAGTTTTTGTAATTCAATTTTTCTAGTTTAGACTCACCTTTAAATTTAACTACTTTTTTCTTGTTTCACTTAGTTGATGTTTTTTTATTAGATATTTTTTGTATACTATGTTCATAAAATTTCCTTTTTTATGTTACATGATAATAAATTTCCAAAAATGGAAGAAATATTTAATTTATTCTGATATGATAATTTTAAATTAATATGATAAAAGAAAATTCAATTATTTTATCAGTAACTTAGAATTACCTTAGCTTAACATATAATTGAATAATTGAATTCTAACTTAAAATTAATAGCATTATTTGGTGCTCAAATCTGGTAATCCAATACTGTCATTCGAACAATCCATGAGAAATAGCTTACAGTTATTTCGCATTGGAAAAATTATTCCACATTAAGAATCTGAAAAAGACATTTATAAGCATTCATTTGGTTGAACCTGCAGAAATCCTTTGCCAATAAAGTAGTGCTTATCTTCTAATAATAAAATATGATTTTCTTTATTGATCAACGGAGGGGGTACTAAATCACCTTGCTTAATTAATCAAAACCAATAGCATCCTGGTTTTTAAAGCTAGATCAAGAATGACTAGAATTTTTAAAGCATCAATTGACATAGGATTCCGAAACTTTACAAGCTTATGATACATTTCATGGGTTTCCCCATTGACCTCCTGGGTTACGTTTAACAGCAACACTCATTGGTCAAAAGTAACCACTTCATATTATTGTCTGCTACTACACTCCATTATATAGCTTTTAACAAGATTCTTTAAATTCACTTTAGTCTAAGCTTTATGTTACTTCATATGCTTTGTTCAATCATGTGCTTTGGTGAAGTACCTCTCCCTCGCTTGCTCAATCATGTGCTTTGGGGTTCCAACTATATATAATTCAGGTTTGAGCCATTTTTGGTACCGTATTGTATATACGTACCCCATCATAACATGGAAGCTTAAATCACAATCTCCTTATGTTTAAAGACCGGTTGATGAAATTCATGGAGGCAATTTAATTAAGCTATTTTTAATTAATTTTCAAGCTTTAAATATTTAATGAAGGATAATTTTTTTCTTATTATTTAAGTTATTAAGAATAATTATTCCTGACCAGAAAGGTACAAATGGTGTGCCTGTTTTTGTTTTTTGACAGTGTTTGTGTGCGCTAGTTTGTTGGTTTCATGCCAATCTAACAAAGACAAGACCTACGAAAGACCCTTGCTCATGAAAGCACAACAAAAACATCTTTAATCATGAGGATTTGTAATGTCAGTTGGGTCCCAAATACCATCACAACTTAAACCAGCGCGAATTGAAAATCCTATACTGTGGCGGTCAAGGTTAACAAAAACAAGAGGACTTTTTATCCAATTCAATGCACGAAAAAAATGAGATACACTTTCAAAAGCTTTAGTTTCCCTTTTCCTTTCTTTTCAACCCAAGCAAGCATGTTTAAAGGTTTCCCTTTCCTTCCTTTGAAATAAATGGTTTTATCTTTGGTTTACAGGTCAAACACACTACCTCTCCCAAAGTTATATTATTGAGATCGATAGATGTATGTCTACGTCGGAAATAACTAGGGATCTATCTATATATATATATATATATACCCAATCCCACAAAAAAAATATTTAACTATATTTTAGCACGATAAAACTTTTTAATATCTTAAAAAAAACTTATATCTTTACTAAAAAAATTATATCAATTTAAGTAAGAGTTTAATTATTATGTAATAAAAGTTTAAAAAAAATTAATTATAACTTTTTATTTATATGACTTTTAAAGTATTAATTGATAAAGTGAACAAAATTAATATTAAACATGAAGAATTATAATTGAATATTTTTTCTCTTACAATAATTACCATCCAGATTGTGATAACGTAACCTCAAATTAATTTGAATCTTGAACTTTTAACTAAATTAAATATTTCATGGAAGAGTTTTGTGGTTCATGGTCATTACAACCCAATTCAAATAGGATTACCTCTGTTGGAGGATAAATAGTCTAAAAAAATGAATAAATAATTTTATGTTTAATTAAATTCTTAGAACTTTCTATATTAAGTAAAATATAAAATGTAGAAAATACTCCTTGTGTCCTATAATATTTGTATTCTTAAAATTTTTTAATAGATTAAGTAAATTTAATAAATAAATAAAAGAGAATAATAATTTTATAAAATTAATTAACTTTATCTCATTAATTTATTTATAGATTGTATTGTTTCTCATTAATACTATAAGCGATGTACGCGAAAATATATTGAAAATTAATGTTAGTTATTTTAGCATTTCTTTTCTTTTTACATGACAATTATAATGGGACAAAAAACCCAAAAAGCATATTTTTTGAAACAATAATACAACTAAATTGCATTTTTCACGTAGAATAATAATCCAACTCAAACTATAAATATAAAAGTATACTAGAAACTAATACAAAAATATTAAACAATTTCATATTAACTATGCTTTTAGTACAAAAGCTTTTTACGATTTGTTTTTAGTCCAATAATTAACATTTAACTGGTCATAGTACACAAAATTTGTTTGGTTTTATCGATTAACACAGATCGTTGATGATGTGACTATCAAAAATAATATTTATTATATTTAGTAAAGGTTTATCTCTAGCGATTAAGTCATAAATCGCTTTGAGGTATATTACAAATAGAATCGTTTCTAGTGACAAGAAACCACAGCAAAGTTTAAAGTTAACTGTTTGAAATTTAATAAAATTGTTTATAACCATTAAAAATTGTTACAAAATTTATCCTTCTTAAATTTTATTATTATTTTAAAATTTAAAAATAATAATATTTTCATAAACTTATTTTAGAGTTTAATTAATATGAATTTGACAGAATAAAATAATTTTATATAGACATATAAACACAACTTTTTGTTTATATAAATTTTAAAATATTAATTAGTAAACTAAAAAAATTTACCATAAATAAAATATGGTTATACACTCAGAGTAAATATTAATTAAATTCTTTATTTTATATATATCTTTTAAAAAATAAAAATAATTTGTGTCACATTAAAAATAATCATATATCACATTATAAATTCATATGATATTTTTAATATTTTTTTTGTTTTATAATCTTAATTGTTACAATACATTAAGACCGGTCTAATCATTGGTTCAATAATGATTAAACCAATAAGTATTTTTACCAGTTTCATTACTTGTCCGATTTTAAAAACATGAATTTTTTAAGTTATTTTTATTTTTATATTAAAATTTCAATTCTATCTGTTTATTTTATTGTAAAATTTCTTTTTTGAATTTGAGTATAAATATTTGGAGTTAGGTAAAATTTTATGTAATTTAATATAAAGAATAAAAATTCTATTATTGTTAAATTGATTCATATGGTTTGATTTTGACGAAGCATAACAGAAAATCGTGGAATGTTTTTCTAACTAAAAAAAAAAAGGTAACTATCAACCTTGTTTCACAGTTTATGTAAGTTAGATATGAGAAATTTGTTTTTTATTATTATTATTATTTGATCTAATAGGAGCGTCCCTCCCTTGAAGTAAATGAATTGATAAATATTATGTTTTTATTGATTAAAATTCTTCTTGGTACTTAGACATTAGTATTAAAAGCTTTCATAAATAATAAATAGCAGTTCTATCTATCTATATACAAAGAGTAAGTTTCAAGATGGTGAAAAAAAAATTATTACAAAAATTTGAGAAGAATAGATAATAATCCTAAAATTAAAAATATCGGCTAAAATTAAAATAATATATTTTAAAAATATTATGTATTTTGTCACCCTAACATAACTATATTTTATTATAGTATCGCTATCGTGGTTGCCTGTGACGACTCTCTCTTTATATACATAAGATTTAAAAATATTATATCATATAAAAAAATTATTAGAAGAATAAAATAGTAAAAATAATTGTCTTTATATACATAAGATTTAAAAATATTATATCATGTAAAAAAATTATTAGAAGAATAAAATAGTAAAAATATATGGTATAATTTGATAAAACATTTCAATCTGTTAGTATAATTTGTACAAATTACAATTCAAAATGTCAAAAGAAAAAAAAAAATGTTATTGTTCAAAGTTTAAACACCTTGATTGTGTTGGTGTATGGATAGCACAATTTTTGAGAAAATGCAAGAGTGTTGCCAAGAATTCAATTCAAGTACGTGGATCATATAAACGATAAAGTAGAGAATAAGATTGTGATGTCAGTAAAAATTTGTAATGATTGCACAGAACTTTTAAGTATATGAAGTCACATTAAATACATATTCAAAGAGAAATTTTATCCCTCATAATAATATCCAAATACTTATGTAAGTTATCTATTTAATTTTTTGTTGCTATGACATGAAAAAGAAAAAATCAATGTTTGAAACAAGCAAGGGATTGAATCCCTTATTAAACAAAACAAGACTGAGTGCAATTTCTTGAATGAAAACCCCTTTAATCAAACGTAGGATTCTAATTACTTAGAAATTCTAGATTTTTTATATAAGGCAAAATATAATTCTTGTTAAAAATATTTGCATGAGCACACGATGTGATTTGCCAAACCAAATTACAATATAAATGGTAGATACTAGATACACGAATACCCCACGAAGCACGGTCCAGCATCCAAAATTTGACAATCCTCAATACAAATAAACCTCAAATATTAAAGTCACGCACTCACTCACAGCACATATCTTTTATCGCCCAAAAATACAATAATTCATCAGCACTAAAAATTATTTTTTCAAAAAAATCAAATCAAATTGAATTGTTTCAGTTTTTAAACTTAAAAAGCAAATCATTTTAAAAATTTCTTTTATAAAACTGGTTATAAAATCATTCAGAACTAGTTCAAAACAATTTTAATCTAAACTAGTTTCAAACTAGTTTTGAACTGTTTTTTTTTTTTTACTTCTGTTTTTATAGTGTTGTAGACATAATCAGAATAGTATGACAACTAGAAGGAGTATTCTTCTAATAAGTCCATTTCTCATATGATTGTGAAAAATTTCAGAGAGTTGTGAGATAAAAAAAAAAATTTTTATAAGCAAGTAAATTGAACTATTTATAAAACCGGTTCAGTTCGAACCAAATTGGTTTAAAAATAATTTAGTTCAAACTGAACTGCTTTAAAAACAATTTTGTTAAACTAGTCCAATTCAGTTCGATTCAAAACTAATTCAGTTTGAACTAATTTTTTTTCAGAAGACTTATTACCAAGTTCTATTCTTAGAGCGTCACAAACATATTTTCCAAACATAAATGGAACAAAAATCTATAAACTCATGTGCAGTTAAAGAAATAATAAAGCCTAGAGAAGGAATATCGTTCAATAAACATGAAAGAAACTTGAATTGAATCAGAAGAATTCCATTAGAAAGAATTCCAGTTTAGTTTATGATGTTTTATATAAGGGCAATCAACAAAACATGGGAAGATACGGAGAAACAAGAAAAGAAAGATGGTGGATGTTCCATTAAAGCATTGAGAATCTCTCCCAAGGTGCAAAATTTTAATAAATGAAAGAAAATATGGTATTTTTGCTCTAGACTTTACCATTTCCATTTCGCTTTTATAGTAGGGATATTATAGTACTTGGATCGGGCTTCTTCGCTGATTCTGGCACGGGAATTTTTCTCTTAGAATTTCTTCTACACCGCACTACGGAAATGTATTTTATGTTTTGAATTAAACTTAGTGTAATATGAAAGTGCAAAAACAAAATATGGGAATGCAAAAAGAAATTTCCTTCTTTCACTTAACATCGACCATCGACCAGTGTTATTAAAATTGAATTAGTAATGAAATGGGTCAAATTAGTAATGAAATCGGTCAAAGTAATAATTTAATGGTTTAGTGGTTCAATTGAATAATTATTAATTGAGTAGTTGAACTTATTTATTTTAGAAAAATTAAAAATAATATATTCAACGTAACTTCATACTTCAAAATTTTAAATTTAATAACAGATTATTATAAACATAAAGTATCAATATCTAAGATAATAATTACTATAAAGTTCAAAAACAGTATTCATAAGCAATAATTCAATTACACAATTTCTTAAATAAATTTATAAGTTATTAATATTTAAATAATAAAATTTAATTATTGCAAATTATCAATCTTCGATTTAGATTATGGTGAAATATTTCTTTTCTATATTAAAATCTTTATCCATCATTATCAAAATAACATAATTTGTTGTAATTCACAAAACAATGTCGTTTCAAAATTAAAAAAAAAAACCAGTAAAATAAGTTTGGTTCAACCAATTTTATTTTTTAACAAAACTAACAGGTTCAGCCAAATTTTGCTGCTGTGTTTAGCGCCAGTTTTGGTGCTTAATTTTTTTAATCCGTTAATTTTTTTTAAATCTACTTAGATGATATTCATGAGATGTGAAATTATCCCATACTATAATATAAGCACATACATATATATAAATAGAGCATATAGGAATGACAATAAAACGAATGAATTAGAGCCACACAAAAATAACATGTTTATGATCTAAACTTAGATAACAAAGAATAACATGTTTATGATTCATAAGTTTTTAATTTAGATGTTGGGAAACCTGGGAATGGGGTGGGACTGCACATTGGGGAGGAGGTGTGGAGGAAGAAGACTATGGTGGAGATGATAGTTAGGAATTGGAGGTGTAAATAGCAAAGATAAGGGTGGAAAAAGAAAATACAAGCAAAAAGCTCCAATATAGGCCAAGTTGATGCAGTTGGCAAATCTTTTATTCCGCACCAAAACTTTTTTCTTCATACACTGGGAAATAACTTTGTTGCAATGTCATAGGACTTTTTATGTTATTAAAATTAGAGTTTTATCTTGATAGATCACTTAATACAAGTTGTGGAGTAAAATTCCAATTATATAACAACACAAAAACACAGATAGTATTGTGATTAAATTTTCTTCTAATTTTTTTTATAGACAACTGTTGCGTTAATATTGGTTGTAAAAAGATTCAAATACAATTGTCATCCTCCTATTTTTTCTTACAAAAAGATTTGTTACCAAAACAACTTATAATCTTAAATTTAAAATAGGTAAGTACTTAAATTTAAAATAGGTAAGTACTTAAATTTTATCCTAATACATTTCAGATATTTTATTTATACATGCAAGAGACCATGGTAATTTTATTTTTTTTGTAAGCAGACTTTAAGTTAAATAAAAAAAAGTTAAAATTAATAACTTAGATCCTAGAAATGCCAGAAGAGAAGTGTAATCAAAGTACTAAATAACAATGGAAAGTTGGAAACAGGCGTCAAGAGTTCTGATATAACTACAGGCACGTGCTATTCCATATTTTACCATTTACACAATTTATAAATTTGTATTTTGGTTATATTAGTTAATGTATAAAAAAGTTTAGATGATGAGGATTTTGCATTTGAAATTGGAAAAAGAAAACAAAAGAAGAATTAGAAAGAAGTTATAACAGCTGCCAGAATAAGGTTAAACAAGAAACTGGACTCCTATTTTTCCATTATCATTTATCAAGGTTAAATTTTATGTTATAAACTCGATGAAGGCCGATCTAAGTCTAACGGAGGTTTAGAGAAAATTATAAAAAAAAATTATTTTAGATGATATAATTATATATTAAACTATTTTTATTAATATATGTGTCTTTTTTATTGACACATGAGATTTTTTTTAACTCAATTAATAATACATACCTTTTATGTTCTAAAACTTTAATTTTAGTGACATATTTTCCTTAAATTGGCCCTGAACACAGCATCGGGACTTTTCTCATGTTTCGATGTCTCTCTCCCTCTTAATCTCTTCTTCCTTCCAATTCATCTTACATGTATAGCACAACCATAAGTGAATCTAATAGCAGCTTTAATCTGCAAAATAATATTCACTTTACTTTTCTCGATTTTGGTATGATAATAGATAAAAACAACCTATAGAAGTGAAGAAAATAAGTAATACAGAATGAATTTTGGGCCAAAGAAAGAGGCATAAGCCACATAATTGTAACTTGGGGAAATTAAAATTAAGATCATGGATGCGGATGAAATAAAGCAAAAAAATTATTTTAACCTTTCATTTTATTGTTGGAATAGTCATCAGGATCATGTTTAAGAATTTCTAACTAGGAGAATTTAAGTTTGTCTGATTTTATATCTCATGGGAGTGTCAACTTATCAACCAGTCAATAGGGACCAAATGGTCTGTTGCTTGGTGGCTAATAACACGAGAGAAATAGGCTGATATAGTTTTCTGCTAAAGGGAATGATTTTCAAGTGAGCCCAGTCCTGATTAATAGTAGGGGTTTCTATTACTTTTTATATTCAGTTTTTGTAATGAAATTTATAATAAATTTAAATTGTAAAATAAATTAAATTTGAACCTAATTCTAAAATTAAATAACTCATTTTATTTAAGAAACTTTTAAAATTGTGAAAAATGTATTCTTTTTATTTGAAAGTGTGTTTTTTTTATTTGAATCACCAGGATTTTATTTTCAATTAAAGATCTAGTTAACAAATTCAATCATCATTTTTTGAAGTCATGATGAATTTTATAAAAATGTCTGTTTTTGGGTATTTTGTTAAGGTAAAATAAGTAAAATATCTTTTTGACATAATGTTCGTGAAATTGTGTACTGGATGAGTACAAAAAGCGTAAAGTAAAGTAAGAAAGAAATGTCAAGGAGAAATTAAATGTTTGTTGTAACGGTTTTATATTGTTTTCAATATTTCAATCTTTAAAATCTAAAAAACTTGGTTGTACAGTGTTTTTTGAAATAGTGCTGATTTTTCAATGTTTAAAAATTAAAAAATAAGAATAACTATTTTTAGTTTTTTATTTTTATTTTGAAAACTCAAGATGCAATCAGAATATGTTATTTTTTACTTTCCATTAATGAAGTTTTAATAAATATGAACAAATTTTTTCATTTTTACATCTTCAAAACAATTTCCAAATAACACTTACCAAACAATTTTTTTTTTCCTGAAAACAGTTTTTGAAATTGTTTTGAATATTAGTATTTAAAAACTAAAAGTTTCATTTGGGTAGTTTTTTCTAAAAACAGTTCTAATTTTTTAGTTTTTAAAAACTAAAAAACAGCAACAACTTAAAGTAGTTTTACTTTTCAGTTTTTCATTTTTGTTTTGAAAACTCAAAATACAATTATAATATGTTGTTTTTTTCCTTTTCATTAATGAAATTTTAATAAATATAAACAAGTTTTTTCACTTTTACATCTTCAAAACAGTTTTCAAATAACACTTACTAAACAAGTTTTTTTTTTTCTTTTCTTTCCAAAAACAGTGTTTGAAAATTATTCTTGAAAACTGTTTTCAAAAACTAAAAAACAAAATCAAACTAATCAAGCCCTTAAGTAAAGATAGACATGTAAGATAGAAAGATAAAAAAACTTTTTTGACATAAACACTTTAGTTTGAACGAATATTTGCAAAAATAATATGGTTACAACAAATTGTTTGACATGACCCACAGACACATGAAACATCAGAGGACCATGACAAGGGAATCTTTTGATTCTTAGAACAATTAGCAGAAGTAACAAACCAAACAAATTGGTGTATTGCTAGCAAACCGTCCTTCATTACTAATGAGGACAACAACACACATGGCATGTGGTATAGGATTCATGCTAAACTCATTAGGGAGTTGCTAGATTTTGAACTTTTGTCCTAAAATTGAAAACTAGCTTAATTTGACTCCTATATAATAAAACCATTTTGTACCTAGATAACCATATATGCAACTTTATTTTAAATTTTACTTCCGTTCCAACCTCAAATACAGGACAAAGTCAAATTTGGTGTAGTCAAATGCCTAATTTATTACTTTTAGGTACCAATATGTTACATAGTTTTATATCTTTTCAATGTAAAAAAATTTAAACTATATTCATGACAACTCTTTTTATATATTTAATTGGTTGACTTTATTTGTTAATATTTTAAAATTGATATAAATAAAAGATTAAAATTAAATATAAATATAAAATTTTATAATACATAAGTGTTAAACTCTAGTTTTATTAGAAAGGAACTGAAGTCAGCCAAAAAACCAAAAGTACCTGTGCTGTTTGCTCCAAATACAAGTACATAAAAAACATACATGCACTTACCATTATAAGTCCTTCAAATACAGTACTGTAAATCACATCCTGTATTTATAATACTTGTACAAAATGCATGTGCTCTGGCCATGCAGCTCAGGTAACCAGATTTTCATCAGTGAAGCAACGGCTTATGGGGTCAGGCTCCAGCCATGTTGCTCCTGACAGAACCACATTAAGCTTCACAGTGGGATAAGCAGTGCATTTCCTTCCCTGTTACAATAAAAATGTTTGGCACCATAACACTAAGAATTAATTCTGCCATTCGTTCCATTATTACCAATTATGCCATCCTTCCCTGTTACCAATTTTGAACTTCTGTAGCATCAATATTCAATAATAGAAATTGAAAATAATAATAACAAAAAATTGCGAACAATAGATCCAGCATTTAACAATAATTGAATTCAGCAGGGCTTCACGGGGAAGCACTCTATTGTTATTTTAATTGCAAGACAGAACAAAGTGTTTGAATAAAAGACATAATAAGGAGAAGAATTGCAGCAATGGAAGCAGCAGTTTGCCAAGGACTTTTACAATATTCACGCCTGAGAGTGGACTTCAAATTATTACAAAGATTGCGATGAAAATCATTCAAGTCGTGGCCAAGATGAATGAAATGGGAATTGAAGTTTGACTGCGAAATATGTTTGCCAAGACTATTAAAGAGGTTAGCCACAGAATGAGTGTCCCCAATCCAGTTCACCAGTACTTTATTTTGGACCAGTATATCGACGTCTCTACTGGTGTTTACAAGGAAGTACAAAACACCAACATAATCTGCAATGTAGGTTTGGTGAGGATAGTGACACTGCTCAAAAGCCAACATATTCCGGAACAAAACCTCTGTTCTATCTTCCACTGTCAACTCCGTCATTTTAAGAACTCCTCCAGAAAACGTCAAGTCTAGTAAGCAGTCACTTTCATGAACCTTAAAACTCAATCCTGCTTCTGACAACTCGGTAGCACTTGGAAGATGTGTCATTAACTCAGCAGTCCTACGCGGTCGTCTTTGACGAGGATGTTGCAAATGAAAAATCCTAAGCAGATCCGTGAAGTGCTTTATGCTAATATTATTAAAACTCAACTTGGATCTATTGTAGGGGTTAAAATAGTGAACTGTGAGTTCAATAAATGAAGGAATGTCATTATTACCAGCAAAAGACAGATTGAATAGACGGGCAAGAACAAAAAACGGAAGCTGATTCTCAAGCAACAATAGATCTAGTGATATAACATCGGCTAACAAGGGTTTTAAAAATAATGAGTCATTCACTGACCATTCTTCATGATATTCCTTCCAAAAAAACTCAAATAAAAAACCAGAGTCTACAAAGATTATTTTCACCAGTTCCTCATCGCTGAACTTGATGGTGTCTGAATAACAAGCACGGAAAAGTGGCACCAGCTCTTCTATGTAGCGGACCCATTTGTCCAAACTAGTTTGAGTTCGTTCCAGAAATGCATTGCAATAAATGAGTTTGTGTCTTTCCATATTTTGGAGGCAAGGAAGGGTGTTGTGGTGGAAAGGACCTATTGAAATAATCTTTGGGGTGTAGGCATCTTCATTGACTTTGCGCATATCAAATGGCACTCTGTAGATGCAACATTCTTCAGTTAGGGGTGACTCTACTCCCTCCAGCATCATCTTAATATTGATCACAACATCCTTGTGCTTCATGATGCTAGCTAGTAATCTAATTGGCCAAACAAGTGTTCATATACATGATATGAGGTTTATGCGATTCAATAAGAACAATGGTAATATTAGGTGTAAGAAAGAATAGTTAGTTGATCAATTATGGCTTATATTACTAGATTCCTTTCTTTCTCTGTTGAGATGCGTTTCTTTAGTTGATCATCAGAATAAATACCTAGCTTCGATTTTGAGGGAATAATTAGTTTGTCAAGCTATGCGTATCTGTCACTTTCAACATCGACCAATATATATCACCTTCTCTTATATGATTGAACAAGACAAACACTGGATATGCATTACGAATTTCAGTACCTCTCTCACTGTGTCTTTTTCCGTCACCTTCCTGTTTTAAAGTAGGTATGATATATATGTTAAGAGCATTTTTATATTTTCGAGATATAATTTTCTTCAACATATTTAAAATGTCACCCCATCATAATATTTGAATTTATTTAATTTTTTATTTATTTGGAGACTCTCATAACACACTTTAAATTATTATTTTATTTTAATTAAAAATTAAAATTAAATTTACAATTTTACTTTCTAATTCCTAAAAATCAATTTTACCTTTCATGTGTTTACTTTCCTTTTTCTTAAAAATTACAATGCGATAATCCTCCATGACTAACCTCTTTTACTTGCAACCTATGAAATTCCTCCATAATTATTTATTTTGTGATTATAATTTTTTCCATAACATTTCCTCATTCGACAACAATTTTTTCTAAAACTGAAGTATTAAATCAAAAAACATGCATGAAAAAAGTAATTCAAATTTATTGAATTTTCTTTTGTTTGAATCTATTTCAATTCCCACCAAATATAAAAATTTATTTTAAAGTAACAAATTATATATTAGAGTTCCGCAAGCGCATACTAAATTTTAAGGCATTTCCTGAATGGTGTGCAATAGAGGCCACAATGTTATCACTAGTGCATTGGAATTTCATATATTTCAAATGTTATTCTCATAGCATGGTGAGCTCGTCCACAAGTGTGTGAACCAAAATATGATTTTCAATGCACCTTCCACTATACATGGGGTAGATCACAATGTTGTGGCTAACGTTATGGAGCTTTGCACACCACATTGGAGTTTCAACACACCTCTCACAATAGTGTGAAATAGGCTACAATGTTGTAATTGGTGCATTGGAATTTCATATACTACACATGGATGTGTAACTTGTACACCAAACTACAAATTTAATGAAACAACTTTTTGAAAATGAAGATGAGATCATATTTACTTTTTTTTTTATTGATGTTCCTTGGTTAGATTGACTAAAAATTAACTCTGCTGAAGTTGGTCAAGAATAATCCTAAACAACGTCTACTGAAAAAAATGGCCAATATTAGCCAAAAAATAGTTCTACTAACTTTTACTAAGAGAAATGTAAAAGTAAGTCATGAAATAAATCCATCCAATGTAAAAAAAAAACTCTTATGGTCTTTTAGTGAGATAGACACTTCATTATTCAAGCTTTAACAAAGGTTTCAACCTTAGTGACTTATCTCCTGATAACTTCTTATAGTAGTTTTGATTTTCTGCAACTTTGCTCCCTCTAATCGTGTAATAATATGTTTCTATCATACTGAAAGCTTCTTATGTGATTGTCTATTAACTGTTAACATTTTCTAATCACATTCTTTTTTTTATATAGCATTATTTTTTGGTCATATATAAGCACATTCTTATCATCTTACATCTGCAATATTAGATAATCAAACTTAAATTATTTGTAATCATCAAAACCACATAGGTATAAAAGGATCATCTAGTTGTTTGAATGAATCTAATAGTATACTTGTTGTTTTCCTCTACATTTTCTCCTATAAAGTTTGTACTAGTATGTTTTCATGCAAAAACACGGATTCTTATGTAATTTTAGTTATTTTTTATAATTTTATTATTTTTATGAAATTAATTATTTTTGTGTAATATAGTATACTGTTTTTTATTAACTAAAACAATTAATTTTTATTAACTAAAAAGATAATGAAAAAATGTAAAAAAAAACCTTTAGCATTTCATATGTAGTAAAATATGATATTTAAATATTTAAAAAAAAAGAATTTGACATAAATAAATTGTAGAAAATATATAGTTAAATTAGGTTTTAATTTGATAATATTAAATAATTTTGAGAATATTAATTTTTAATGGTATTTAACTATATTTTTATATAAGTTTTCTAATAGTGATTTATTATGTAAAATATATGTAATATTTTTTATTATAAAAATAAAAAACAACTATGAATAGATAGCTACGGAGAGTCTATGTTGTAAACTTATCACTTGAATAGTAGGTCGAATACCATCTCCATTAACCAAAATTGAATACATTAGTTTTCAAACACAGTCTCATCTATTAATGAAATGCCCCGTTTAAAAAAAAAACTAAATTTGAAATTTATAAATAAAAAACTGTTTTCTCTCTCTCAATCATCGTTTCTTCCTTCCTCTTTGTTTTTCTTTCTCTCATTCACGTCTCCTCTCCCTTCTTTATCTTCATTTGATTAGTGCTCTGAGGAAGAAGAAGATTACTCGCACCGTAATGGTTGCTCGTTTTGACTTTTTAAGGTAAATTCATAACTCATAACCTAGAATAGGTTATTAGTAGGTGTTAGATTCGAGTAGAATTATTTTTTGAGAGTGGAGTACCAGTAGGAATTTTTATGGTTACCCATAAATAGGTAGATCTTCAAACAAATTTCTAGATATTGGAAATTTTTGTTGGTGCTCAAATCTGTTGATTTTTACCATGGACAATACTCCTGAAGTTGTTGGGAAGCAATTTGGTTGGCTCTTCATAGTTGTGAGTGGTTTAACGGTCATTGCAACCCATTTTAATAGTTTTATAATTATTATTTTAAATTATCTTATTATATTTGTTATTCACTTAATAGGTTTGGGAAACATACTCTTTATTTGATTTTATTCTCTATGAAATGTATTTCAAAAGTTGAGAGCTTTATAAATTTAAATTGATTATGTTTGATGAAATTGGAGATTTATTTTGGAATGAACTTTGAAGTAGAATAAATTTGGTACTTATATTATGAGGATTCATGTTAGAATTGCGTATGTCGTTAGCAAATGATAACAACCTAGGTGCACCTAGTTGTATAATTCAGGGCGAAGAGGGCTATCTGTTAGATGAAGCTGCCACTTTGTGAAGAGTGCTATCAACGAGATAGAGTTGTCCCGATGATATGATATGATATTGAGAAGTGATATCATTCTAGGAGGACATGGTTATCCATTAGATGGAGCCACCACAAGAGAGAGGCCACTTTTTAAGGATAGAGCTATCAACGAGATGAAGTTGTCTTTTGGTTCTATCATGAGTGATCCCATTGTATTTACATTTTATTTGATTTATGTTTTATGTTAATGTATTTCATTTCAAAATTTCTTATTTAATGAATATGATAAATGTAACATTTTTATGTTGGGTATAAATTACATGTGGTTGTGGGATTTATTGCTCATTGATTTAGTAAGTTTTATATCGAGGAATGAGTTTATTGAACAACTCGTGTGTTAGTATGTCTCCTTTCTGATTCATGGTGGTTGTTAAGCTCTCACTAAGTCTTCACTTACCTGCTTTTTATTGTTTTTCATTCAGATTCTCAAGCAGCTGAGTAGCAGACTGTTGACATCTTCATCTGTTCCAGTTCTACTGACGTTTCTTTTTTGGTATGCCTCTTTTGTGTTGGCGACTCTTTGATGTTATTTTGGAACCATTTGTACTTTTTGCAACTATAGGAAGTCTAGTTATGGGGTTTATGTTTAGATATTGTATATTGATATTGTTGGAAACTCTGGTTGGAAAATTATATTAGTAGTAAATTTTTATAAATTTTGGGATCTCCAAAATACAGAGGAGACTCTATCAAAATTTCTGCAAAATCTTAAAAGTATGTTTAATTTGGAAAATTAATTGTTATGTTTTTTTCCATTCCTGTTAGGCTTGCCAAGCTAAAGATATTAGTCTGTACGTCAGTCACAACTTTGAACATAGGTCATGACAAAGTTGGTGTCAAAGCTTTAGTTATAGGTCCTAACAGCTACAAACATAAGGCGATAATAGATTCCTACAAGTAATTGTGGACCTAGGAATAATGTACTTGTAGGAAGCTATTATATACCTTATGATGGTTGAAAGTCTTATTGTATAAAGTGTTGCCTAATTTCCTTAACACTTCCCTAAGATCCCTACACTCTTGTCTATTATTGATACATATTATTTTCTTAGGTGGGGATGCCACTAAGGACTAGGATTCTTGCTAGAAGGGAAGATTCTGGTGAGTCTACTACCAAATTGCATGATCCCTTTCAAAGGGGTCGTGGTCGAGGTAAACGGGGTGTTAATGCTGGTAGCATGGATTGGCTACAAGAGTAACCAATGTTAAGGTTCTTAGAGCGAGGCGAGGTAATCCAAGGATGACAGAGATTACAGCTGGTTTATAGGGGTTACAATAGGTAGTTCAACAACTTGTTGGAGTTGTTGTTGGGCAACAACAATAGGAAGGTCAACAGCAGAATCTTGATGGCCAGTAGGGGTTAGACAGGTGCTACGATAGAAGGTATTAGGTTACTTTGGCAGTGTTCATAAAGCTCAAACCTTCTATTTTTTCTAGGTCTAATGTAAGTGAAGACCCACAACAGTTTATTGATGGGCTAGAAGGCTATGAAAGGCATTAGGTTGCTTAGATATCAAGGTTATGGAGTTGGCATATTTCTAGTTAGAGGGTGTGGCCTATGATTGATTTGATACAATGACACGTGGGAGATCACTTGGATCACCTCCATTGGCTTGGAGTGAGTTTTCTCGATTATTCATGGAACATTTTCTTCCGAAGAGTGTCAGAGATGGGTTGGCTTATAAGTTTGAGCAACTAGAGTAGACTGAGGGTATGTTAGTATCAGCGTACAGTTCCCGTTTTACTCAACTCTTTAGGCATTCTCCTTATCCTATCACAAACGAGATGCATGTCAAGATATTTATTAGAGGGTTGAGGGAGTACATCTTTAGATCCATGGCTAGGTCTAACTGTTCTACTTTTGTTGAGGTTTTGAGTCTAGCATTACAACTTGAGCAACAAAAAAAAGAGAAAGGAAGCAGTGGTTGGGATTCTTGCAAGAAACAACGGATTGAGGGATCACAAAGTAGTCACCCTAGTATTGGTGTGGGGTTCGTGCTTGGTTATCAAGTGCAAAAAAGAATGGTATCAAAGAGTAGTGGTTCTAGTGGGCAGTCTTTTGGCTAAGTGTAGAGTCATAGATCAGATCAGGGGAAACCCTTACAGACGAATTTTCCATAGCAACCAAGAATTATTCTAGAATGAATTCTACTCTTTGTCCTACTTGTAGGAGACTTCATACTTGGGCTTCTTTCAAGATAATAGGACATGTTATCAGTGCGTCCAGACAAGTGATATTAAAAGGGATTGTCCCGTGATTATGATTTAGCCATCATCTAGTCATGCATCAATACCAACTGCTCCTCAGAGTCGTTCTACTCCTGGTAGGGTGTTTGTAATGGTTTTCATTTGGTTGGGTGACTTAATGACCCAATTCGACCAAATCCAACTAAAGGGATTGGGTTGAGTTTTTTTTTTTAGATTGGGTGAAACTCAACCCAACCCGATCAAACTTAGATCCTTAGGTGATTGAGTTTGATCGGGTTAGGTGATGGGTTCGGGAGTTGAACTTGAGATCCAACCCAACCTAAACCGAAAATAATATTTTTTTATTATTTATTATTTTAAATTAAAAAATATCTTTTATAGTTTATTATTTATTATTTTAAATTTTTACTATATAGTCCTAATCCAAGCCCAGATGAGAGTTTTCACTTTTCACGCACTGTATCTTTGTGACTACTCACTCTCTGCACTACCCTCTCCCTCACTTCATCTTTCTTTTCTTTTTCTAAAACCCTAAATAGCAAGTGGTTTGGTTTTTCACTTCTTCTTCATTGCCTATGACAAAGCTCAAGTCGTATAAGCTTTTCAAAAACAATAGAGTTCCCCTAATGCAATATAGGTACAATCAAGATCGATTCCCAAAAGGAGATGCATTACAAAGATAAATTCTTTAGCTTCATACTTTTTAGACAAATTAAAAATGGGGGGGATTTTTATAGCTTGAATTAAAAATAGAAGAACAACAAATATCAAAAACAACAAATACAGAAGATACCAAAAATCGCAAAGCAAGATAGTGTAGAAAAATAATTTTGCAGGAAAAAAATTCATTGGAAATATGAAGAAAGTGCAAGAAATGAAATTTGCAAGAATCAAGAAATTTGTAGGAACAGAAAGAAATACGCAAGAAAGAAATGAATTGTAGAAAATTTAAAATTATAGAAACATAAACTTTGCAGAAATTAAACATTGCAGAAACTGAAAGATCACAGCAATTTAAGATCGCAAAAATTGAAATCAAATAAATTGGTTTCTTATCCTAACCTTTCATCACAAGAAAGAAATTAATCAATTACAATTCTTGTTGTTAATGATGATTTACGAAATCATATACAACTCTTGATCAAGAATTGTAATCAAAAGACAAAGGTAAGTTAAAAATCAAACTCAGAGTGCGAGAGAAAACATGAACGAATGTTGGAAATCGAAAAGCTTGAAAACGGAAAACGGAAATTGAAATTGAAACTGAAATTGTCAATTGAAAAGAGAAAACATCTCCCTCTCCACTCTACAAAAATCTCTAAAAATTGTTACAAATGAAAATCTGAAAGTGTGTATGCGTGTTGGTCCCTCTCATCCCCCTGGGTTTTACTCCAAACAAAGTGGGCCAAGGATGGGCCTAATAGGCCTAAAAACAAAAAAACCAAAATGAAAAACAAAGCTTATACACAAAACCAGAGTTTTTTTACTAAACTTATAAAAATCATCAAAAATAGCTCCAAACTTCAAACACCATACTCCATATGTCCAAATTTAATCCTTGGAAGTCAAGAATCCAATGCAGAAAGAATCAGCCAAAAGTGATATCTACAGAAAAAGTTATAGCCAAAACATTAGACAGTGTCAAAACAGAAAAAATGTAAAATATAATGTAAAAATGTAAAAACTCTTATTTATGTAGAAAAATATAAATGCATGTTGAATCCAATAAATAAGGAAGAAAGAAGATTTTAGAAGCTACAACAAGAAAATAAATGTGAGCGCACAATATGATTAATTGTCATGCAGACCCATTAGCCATTATTGTGCTTTCATGGGTGTTTTTCACTTTCACTGGTGCTTTCTACTTGTCATTACTGGTACAAAACTAATGCCAAAATTTGTATCTATTTCTTGAATTTTTTTTATTATTTTCATACTCAAGTTGCCTATCAATGTTGGTAATTAGTGTTTTACTGTTTTTGCGTCACTAATGTTGGTTTAGTTTACATGTTTCTATCATAAAATAATTTATTGCTAGCATGAGGAATATTATTGCTGAATAGCAAACTGGATGCTGCTGAATAGCAATTTAATCCACGATAGGAATTAATATCAAATAAGTAGAATAATATAACCATTGTATAGTATATGTCATTGTTGAACATAATATTAATACCAAATCAAGGAAGCATAAGAATATTATTGTTGAATAGAATTTAACTTCAACAATCAATATTATTTACATATTTCAATATTATTTAGATATTTCATTATTATTTACATGTCAATTTTGGTCCTATACTTTATTATAGTTCAGTTCCTCTAGTTTATTATAGTATAATGATTTTTTTAAAAAAATAAAATAAGATCCAGATATAATTGAGTACACATTAATTAACTTGTATGATATCTTGATTGCCTTTTTTTAAAGTTTTAATATTATACTATTTGATGCACAGATTGTCA
The DNA here is from genome assembly GCA_037954015.1 of Psophocarpus tetragonolobus. Lineage (NCBI taxonomy): Eukaryota > Viridiplantae > Streptophyta > Magnoliopsida > Fabales > Fabaceae > Psophocarpus > Psophocarpus tetragonolobus. Next base: position 18,289,345 of record CM075688.1, on the reverse strand, counting down.
ACAAAAATGACAAAGAAAAATAGTACTCTGCAAGTGAAATTGCAAGTATGAATGCCACTGATTACTCCTTCCTTAGGTGGTGCTATTCAACCTCCACCAATTGCAGCTCCATCACAATTAGAACAAGTGTTAGAGGTTCCTACACAACAAAGATCATATGAACAACACAATGAACTCAAGAGAAAACCTTCCAAAGCTTCTTCAAAGGTATAAGGTCATATTAATAAGTAGGTGATGATGCATTTTGCAAGTATTATGGAAAATCATACAAGGGTAATAGTAAAAAATATGGGACCCCTAACTTGATCAAACATGTGAGATTTTGTATGAAGAACCCTGATAAGGAGGTTGACAAGAAACAGAAGACATTGGCTATTGGAAAGGAACATGAGAGTAATCCTAATGCTATGAATTTGAAACTTGTTGAATTTAACCAAGACGAGACTCTTATGGCACTTGCTAAGATGATAATTATTGATCTTCCTTTTAAATTTGTTGAAAATGAAGGATTTAGAAAGTTTATGGAAGAAGCTCAACCCTATTTTAAAATTCCTTCTTGTGTAATCATTGTTAAATATTGTATTCTTGTATTTAATGATGAAAAGGAGAAGTTTAAAAGATTTTTATCTTGCAATAAATATATAGTTTCACTTACAACTCATACATTAACATCAATTCAAAATGTGAATTATACGTGTGTGACAACTCATTACATTGATGATGCATTAAATATTGAAGTTTTATTTGATTGTTGACCACAAAGGTGAAACCATAAGGATAACACTAGAAAATTGTTTGAAATAATAGGGATTGAAATAATTGATTGTGTAACAGTAGATAATGCAAGTTCTAACAATGTAGCCATTTCACATTTAAATAGAGGTTTAAGTGTTTGGAATTGTCAAACTTTGTTAAATGGAGAGTTCATGCATATGTCGTGTTCTGCTAATATTTTGAATTTGATTGTCGTTGATGGCTAAAGGAAATTTATTCCTCCATTAGTGAAATAAAGGTTGCATGTAAGTATATAAGGTCTTCCCCAAGTAGGTTGGCTACTTTTAAGAAGTGTGCAAAGGAAGTTAGTGTAAATTCAAAGGTTATATTGTGTCTTGATGTGCCAACTAGGTGGAATTCTACTTTTTTATGTTAGAAGTTGCTAAAAAGTTTGAGCTAACTTTTTACCGCTTTGAATATATTGAGGTTGCATATGTGCTTATCTTCTTACTAGTTAAGGAGGATGTCCTAAACTAAATAATTGGAAATGTTTAAGATATTGCTAAAAAGTTTGAGCTAACTTTTTATGTTAGAAGTTGCTAAAAAGTTTGAGCTAACTTTTTTACCTTTTAAAAGGTTTTTTATGAAGCAACACTTTCTTTTTCTAGTTCATTACATATTACAGCTAATAACTTGTTTAAGATGTTGGTTAATGTTTGGAAATCATTGAATAAGTGGAGACACGGTGAGAATTCAATAATACCAAAAGATGATAGCTAATATGCAGTTGGAATTTAATAAGTATTGGGAGAATGGTGATATTAATTATCTCTTATTTGTGGCTGCATTTATGGATCCATGTTTTAAATTTGAGTATATTCATTTCTATTTTAAGAAAATGTATGGTGTTGAAAAAGGTAAAGAGATGGTTATAAAGTTGGATGATCTCATCAGAAAATTATTTGTTGAGTATGTAATGAAACATCTTATTTCTCTTGAGAGTAGTGCTTCTAGTACTTTGGCTTCAAACATATCAATAAAGTAATAATGAAAACAATGGTAATGAAAAAAAAATGAGTTAGATAGATATTTGGAAAATGATGTTGAAGATGATTGTCCTGGATTTGATATTTTAGCATGGTGGAGGATGAAAGCAACCAAGTATCATGTTCTTTCTTTTATGGCTAGAGACATATTGGCCATTCCTTGTCTATTGTTTCATTTGAGTTTGCATTCAGTAGGGGAGGTCGTATACTTGATCCATTTCGTAGTTCTTTGAGTCCCACCATAGTTGAGGCTTTGATTTGTGCCCAAAATTGGCTTAAAGGTGATAAGCAACATGTTAATGATTTGCGAACTGAATTAGATGAAACTGAAAAGATGAAATCAGGTATTACATATAATATTATCATTATCGTATTGTCTTTTCTTTTTTATTAGTTATTTATAATATGAATAGGTATTAATATTATGTTCTAATTGTTTAAATTGTTAGAGTTGCATGGTTTGGCTTTAAATATGGCTACTCTTGGAACTATTAGTAGGACACTTATAGGAACTGACAATATTGGGAGTTAGACCACTTATTCTTACTTCTTAAGGTAAAATTGATTTTGGCTTTAAATTCTGCAAATTACATTGATCTTAACTTGATGTTATTAGTAATAATTAATTATGACATTATGTTTTTCTTCTTCTTTTTTTTTTTTGCAGTGTTTTGGACTTTGGGCAAGACTTGATGCATTGGAGATGTTATTACTTTTGCTAATTTAGACTTTTTTTTTATACAATGTGTTTATTTTTATTGTCTAGTACTATAGTTTGATATTTTGCATTTTACTTTTATTTTGGACATGTTTCTGAAGTTATTGTTTGTAGTAGTAATGTCATTGTCTGGTTATATAGATTTGTGTATTATGACTTAAACACAAGTGTAGAAACAGTGTTATGACTGTATGAGCAGATGTCCTAATAACTACATGGTTATTGTTGATTGACAATTTAATATATTAATTTTAATTTGTTTTAGTCATATAATTTGTAATTATAAATTTATTTTTTTTAAAAATATTTTTTAAAATGGTGACTCAATCAACCTAACTCAACCCAACTTGATGTTTTATGATTGGATTGGGTTTTGGGTTTGCCTAAACCCAATCCAACCCAACCCGTGAACACCCCTAACTGTTTGGAGGTTCTTCAGGTTGCGGTTTTGGAGTGGCTCAACCGAGTGGTAGATGGTCTGATGGTAGAGGTTAGGAAAAGACAGGTAGAGGTCAAGCTTGGGTTTTTGCTATGAGTCGTCAGGATGTTCAGACATCCAATGCATGTGTGTTGTTTGATCCTAGAGCTACACATTCTTTTATATCCTTGTCATTTACTTCCCAACTTGGCAAATTTTCTTTTTCTTTGATTGAAACCTTGGTTATGACTACTCAGATTGGAGAAATTTTTTTAGCTAATTGTGTTTATAAGTCATTTATGGTATTTATCAAGTGCAAAGAATTAATTGCAGACTTAATAGCTCTACGCATGCCAGATTTTGTTGTGATCTTAGGCATGGATTGGTTAGCTTCTCACTATGCTACCTTGGATTGTCGTAACAAGTTGGTGAAATTTGAAATGCCTGGGGAATCAACTTTCTCATTTTAGAGAGATCGAGATTGGGTACCATATAATTTAGCTTCAGCTTTAGGAGCTAGCAGATTATTGAGGAAAGGTTGTCAGGGGTATTTGGCATGGTCAAGGATATATAAGAAGATAAGGTGAAATTGGAAGAAGTCCCGATCGTGTGTAAGTTTCCTGATATCTTCCTTGAGGAGCTTCCTGACTTGCCACCTAACAAGGAGATAAAGTTCTTTGTTGACTTGACTGTTGACACTCAGCCAATCTCTATACCTCCTTATCAAATGGCTCTAGCAGAACTTAAGGAGTTAAGAGGGCAGTTACAAGATCTTATTGATAAGGACTTTATTCGCCTAAGTTCTCCTTGGGGAGCACCCATATTGTTTGCAAAGAAAACTGATGGATCTATACGATTATGCATAGATTACAGACAATTGAATAAGGTGACAATAAAGAATAAATATCCTTTGCCTCACATTGATGAGTTATTTGACCAACTTCAGGGAGTTCAATGCTTTTCAAAAATAGATTTGAGATCCGGGTATCGTCAAAAAAGATAAAAAGGAAGACATCCCAAAGACAGCTTTTTTAGTCATGTCTTTTGGACTTACTAAGGCCCCAACAACTTTTATGGATACGATGAATAAAGTACTTAAACCATTTTTAGATCATTTTGTAATTGCGTTTATTGATGACATATTATTTTATTCCAAGAATACAGGGGAGCATGAGCAACATCTAAGGTTGGTTTTACAAACCTTAAGAGAGAAGCAGTTATATCCTAAATTCACTAAATGTGAATTTTGGTTAGATAGTGTGGCTTTCCTAGGGCATATTGTGTCTAAGGATGGGATAAGTGTTGATCCAAGAAAAGTAGAAGTAGTGCAAAATTGGCCTAGACCTAATACAGTGAAAGAGATTAGGAGCTTCCTTGGCTTAGCTAGCTATTATCGTCATTTTGTTAGGGATTTTTCTAAACTCGTGTCATTGTTGACTAGGCTAACTAAAAAAAAAAGTGGAGTTTTAGTGGATGGATGGTTGTGATGAAAGCTTTCATAATTAAAATATTGTTTGACTTCAACACTAGTTTTGGCTTTACCCATTAATGGTGGAGGTTATGCAGTTTATTGTGATGCTTCAAGAGTAGGCCTTGGTTTTGTACTTATGCAAAACTGTAGACCATTGCCTATGCATCTAGGCAACTTAAGAGGCATGAAAAAAATTATCCCACACATGATTTGGAGATGGCAGTGGTGGTCTTTGCACTATAAATTTAGAGGCACTATCTTTATTATGAAACTTGTGAAATGTATATTGATCACAAGAGCTTTAATTATATCTTTCAGCAAAGGGATTTGAATATGAGATAGAGAATCAGGATGAAACTTTTGAAGGATTACGACTGTACAGTCTTGTATCCTTCAAGTAAGGAAAACATTGTTGCTGATGCTATGAGCAGGAAATTCGTGGTAGTCTTGCCCATTTAGCAAAGGTGAAAAGACCTATAGTCAAAGAATTTCAAGAACTTGTTGAGAGAAGAGTTCACCTTGAGGTTTCTCATTTGAATTCACTATTAGTTAATATGCATACCTATGCTACCTTGGTGGATGATATAAAGGGGACTCAAAGGCAAGACCTACACTTAGTAAAGAAGATAGAAGAGGTGAAAAAGGGTAAAGTTTCAGAATTTTCTGTGCATTGTGATGGTGTTTTGAGGCTTGGATCTCGACTATATGTTCCTAATGTGAGTGATTTAAGGACAAAGATCTTAGAGGAGACTCATAATTCTTCTTATACTATACACCTAGGTTCTACCAAGATGTATCATGATTTGTGAGAACTATATTGGTAGGAAGGGATGAAGAAAGATGCAATAGAATTTGTTTATAAGTGCTTGGTGTGTCGGCAAGTAAAAGCAGAGCATCAAAAGCCAGCAAGATTATTGTAATCCATTGAGATACCTGAGTGGAAGTAGGAAGGTATTGCTATAGACTTTATGACCAATTTGCCTCAAACCTTAAAGGGTTATGACTTCAAGTTGGTGATCATAGATAGATTAACTAAATCTGCACATTTCTTGCCTGTGAAGACAACTTATACTGCAGCTCAATATGCTAAGTTTTACTAGATGTGATTGTCCCTTTGCATGGTGTACTAGTTTCTATGATTTCAGGTTGAGGGGCTCAATTCACTACTCAGTTTTGGAAGTCTTTTCAAGTTGCTTTGGGAACTCGTTTGAATCTTAATACAACTTTCCATCCTCAAATTCATGGTTAATATAAGAGGATTATACAAATATTAGAGTATATGTTTCATGCTTATGTTTTAGACATTGGAGGGAGTTGGGATCAATATTTACCATTGATGGAGTTTGCCTATGATAATAGTTACCAATCTAATATTCAGATGACACCATTTAAGGCTTTGTATAGCAGATGATGTAGATCACCCATAGATTGGTTTGAAGTTTGGGAGGTTAAGCTTGTAGTCCCAAAGTTAGTACAAGATGCAATTGAGAAAGTAAAGATTATTCGTGATTAGTTGGCTACAACATAAAGGAGACAAAAGTCTTATTATAATAAGAGGCGACGTCCTTTAGAGTTCGCAGTGGGGGACCACGTATTCTTACATGTTTCGCCTATGAAAGGTGTCTTAAGGTTTGACAGGAAAGGATAGTTAAGCCTAAGATTTATTGCACCTTTTGAGATTTGGGAGAAGGTTGGACCTATTGCCTATCATATGACTATTCCCCAGATTTTTCATTACTTCATCCAGTGTTTCGTATTTCTATGCTCCGTAAATACCTTTATAATCCTTCTCATGTGATTTTTCATAAAGACGTGAAATTAGATGAGAATTTATCTTACTTAGAGTAACCAATGGTCATAGTTGATAATCAAGTGAGACGCTTGCATTCTAAGGATGTTGTTTTAGTCAAGGTTTTGTGGTGAGACCCATCAAGTGAAGAGACGACTTGGGAACCTGAATCTATCATGCGTGAAAAATATCCTCAGTTGTTTGAATCTTAAGGTTAGCATTAGTTTCAAATTCGGGGTCAATTTTCTTTAAAGGGGGAATATTGAAATGCTTGTTTTAAAAATAAAATTTAAATTGAAATTTATAAATTAAAAACTCTCTTCTTTATTTCCCCTCTTCATCTTCGTTTCCTTTCCCCTCTTCATCCTTTGGGGTTCATTTACTCTCAAATTTCTTACCTAGTGAAAGGTAATGAAACAAAAAACTCCTACTTATTCTCTTTTTGGAGCATCAGTTTTGGTGTCTCCCTATGATGTGACCATGCCTAGCCAAGGACCTATCACTAGGATCATGACTGGAAGGATTGAAGAAGACCTAGCATTTGCAGACAAAGGAAGACTTCACCTCCTTTGGAGAGTGAAAATATTAGGCTAAGGTCTTTAGTTAATAAAATGTAATTTTCCTTTATTTTAATTTTGAAGAGCATTAGGAATTTAATTTGGGACATGTATTTAGTCCATTTTTATTTTAGGAGGTGTCTTAGGAATTAGGAGGGTGGATTTAGTTATTTGGGTCTTTGTGAAGGAAATAACAGGTAGCCTTAATATCTACACCTCTCTTTTCCTACATAAACCCCCTAAGCTAATAAGAAAAAATCTGGCCCTTGGTTTGAGAGACTTGGGCACCAAGTTTGATGATCTAAGGAGGGGATTGTTTCTCAATCCTCCTCTCTTAGATCTCTCCTTTTAATCCTAACCCTTCTTTATTAGTTTATCTTGTTCAAGAGGCTAGCTACCTCTATAAATAGGAGCTCATCCTCCCACTTATAATTTTTACACTTGAATTTAATCCTATAGACCATATTGGTCGTGAGTTTCTTACCTTTGAGTGTCCCCCTTCTCCTTTGTGAGAGCTTCTAAGAGTTATCAAGGAACCCTTCCTTTGTGGCCTCTCCCCCTCACTCCATTCCTTTCCTCTCCATAAATCCATTTCCCTTCCAAGTGACCTTAGAAAGGATCCTTTCCCAATTTTTTTTGGCACCTTTTGTCCTCCAACTTTTTCAAAAGTTCAATTTTTGCCCTTTTGTCAGATTTAGAACTGTTAGAAAGGATTTAGTGACATGCCATTGTTATTTCATAATTAAGAGTTAATTAAAGTGTATCTAATGAATTGTAAATGTTAATTTTTAAAATATAGAAATATGGGTTAAGGGAGGAATCAAACCCAGGTCTTGAACATGAGAAGTCTAGAGTCATTAATAAAGAAAAGTTGGGCAAGATAAGGTTTGAACCTAAGACCAAGAAATACAAGTGCTAAGATTATACCTCTAGACCAAAACCCAATCTTAGTGTTTTTGTGATATTTAAATTCATTTAAACTAATCATAAAGCAACGTTAATTTTAAACATATGAAGAAGTTGGCCAATGTAAAATTCAAACAGAAAACCGAGAGTGGAAGTGGTAGGGTCATACCACTAAACCAAAAACCCACATTAATTTTATGGTCTCTTTCCCTTTTTTTTTTTTTGTTTTGTCATTTGTTTTGTAAATTTTTTAAATGGAGAAATTTTAATTTTAAATTTTAATTCTTAATTTTAATTTATGTCTTTATTTTTAATTAGATTTTAAATTTTATATTGTTGTTACTATAGCTAAATTTTAGTTTTAGTTGCTAACCCTTAAATTTTAATTTCAACTTTTAATTCTTAATTTTAGTTTCAAAAACAAAAATAAAATATACAAATAACATATAAAATCTAATTAAAAATAAAGATAAAAATTAAAATTAAGAATTAAGAATTAAGAATTAAAATTTAAATTAAAAGTTGAAAATTATAAATTAAAGTAACGAATAAAACTTAAATATAAAATTAAAAATTTAAAATTGAAAAAAAAATTTATTCCAAATAGATTTAACATAAAATGAAGCTAAGTAGTTTTTAGCATCTAAAAGATTCTCTATTTAAAAAAAATAACAACATAATGTGGATCTATTGTATAATTGTATCGTCTTAGCACTCCCATAGGTCCTAGGTTCAAATCTTACTTTGTCCAATTTTTCTATATTTTTAAAATTAACGTTGTCACATAATTAGTTTAATTAAATTTGAATTTTATAAAAAAACTAATATCAGTTTTTGGTCTAGTGGTATGACCTTAACACTCTTATTTCTAGGTCTAGGTTCAAACCCTACCTTGCCTAACTTTTCTATATTTTTAAAACTAATGTTACCAGATGATTAGTTTAAATAAATTGGAATTTCAAAAAATAGTTAACATTGACCTTTGGTCTAGTGGAATGACTCTAGCATTCTCATATTCAAGACCTGGGTTTGATTTTTGTCCTGACCCATGTTCCTATATTTTTAAAATTAGCATTTACAAATCATTAAATACAGTTTTATATTGAGGAATGTGTTTATCGATCAACTTATGCATGTTTTTCATTCAAATTCTCAAGCAACTGAGTAACAGGATATTAACATCTTCATCTATTCCAGCTCTACTGTTATTTCTTTCTTGGTATGTCTCTTTTGTGTTGGCAGCTATTTGATGTTATTTTGGAACCATTTGTACTTTCTGCAAGACTTTTATAATATTTGAATTATATTGATAAGCAGATTTTTATAAATTTTGGGATATTCAAAATACAAAAAAGACTCTCTCAAAATTTTTACAAAATCTTAAAAGTATGTTTAATTTAAAAAATTATTAATTACGTTTTATTCTATACGTATTAGGTTTTTTAGGCTAAAGATATCAGGTTTGTTAAGCTAAAAATGTCAGTGTCTTTTTAGATATGACCTTGAATTAGGTGGTGACAATTAATCAATTTACCTCCAGTAAAAATCAATCATTTTTTAAATAATAATTCCTTAACACAGTTGCTTTATAAAATAAGACGGAATAAATAGAGCTACTCTGGATATATTTAAAAAATATTATGGCTTTGTTTATTGTTGATTATAACTTTGGATGTTTCCATGCAGTTACATGCAATTCCCGATTCATTAGCAAGACTACAGGTTACAAGCTTATAATATATAGCAAACCAGAATAGTCTAAGCTTATAATTTGATGGCGAGCAACTTGCAGTACATTACAAGCTTATAAATTAATTTATAAAAATATGTATAAAAATATTCATGTAATCGATATATATCATTTTAAATTTTTTTTAGTTTTATTAAAAATTAGAGAGAAAATATAAATAAAGGTAAAAACAATATATTGCACAGAGTATCAAAAAATATTTTAATCAATAAAATATTGCACAAAAATTGTTTATTTTTCATTTTAAAATAAAAGCCAATTATTTATGGTCCCACAACAAAACAGTACTCCCGTGTTCGTCCTTCTTTCAACAGCTAGCTAAAAAAGAAAATGCTTATAAGGAAAGAGAGTGAATAGTTTTTTTCTATATATAAAAAAAGAACTAAAAAGTTAGGACTGCCGGGTAGATGGCCAAACGCTTTGACTCCATGTTCAGTTTGTTGACTCCACACACTCACTTTGCACTCTCCTGCGCTTGTCTGTTTTGACTGAGTAGACATGTTAGGTGCAGAGGAAATATCCTCTTCCGGTTTTCTCTCTCTCCGGAAAATCCACCATTCAATGACAGTGATTTTAATAGAGATAAACTATGGAAACAGAGAGCTGCTGAAATTAAATTACGACTCTGCAGCAACACTTTGTGAGAAAGGCGCACCCGGGAGACAAACTAGAGAAACTACTGAAAAGTCTTTGATGAAAAACCAGGCATTATGACAAAGAAAAGTATTTCTTTTTAGAAAGAAAAAAAATGAAAAATGGTAATAAGATGTGTCAAACTAATTGTTCATAAAAATTTAGTTATAATTCTCATGAAAAAAAATAAGAAAATGTAATCAATATATATTTGATAGTTGACAATTAGTTGTTTTTAATGATATATATTTGTAGTTTCCAATACAAATCAGAATATGAGAAAATGTAATCAATATATAATTGATAGTTGACAATTAGTTATTATTAATAATATATATTCGTAATAATAAATATTAAAATTAATTTTGTAAATCATCACTATTATTTATTTTAATTTTTCTTATTAAAATAATATATAACACTCCTTGGAAGGAGGGAGTACGTTTTAGCCCCCGCAATCATATATTCCTTACCAAAATCTTAGATTGAAGAATTACTGTGCAACAGCATTGGGGCTGTCACTAAATAATTGTCAAGTGAAGGTTTGTTTTACTGTTATGGATATGTGGGTGAACTATTAAATGGTGGATATTAAAACTTAAGAAGTGTCCCTGGAAGTGGAAGAAGTGCAATATAGCCGGTGAGTTTCGCAAGATAAAGAGAAGAGAGACTTGAAATCTAATTGAAAGAAAGGTAATATCTGCCATAATTCCTCTCTTCATTTTCTAGTCGATTTTCAATTAAACTTGTTTTGGGTTTTGGTGATAGAAGGATGACTGATGATGATGTGGTGATCAATATGAAGGCGATTCTGGGGGAGAAGGCACAGGCACCCGTAAATGATGGGTGCTGCATCTATAGAGTGCCCTTTGCTATTCACAAACTCAACGAAGAAGCCTACACTCCAAAGTTTGTTTCAATAGGCCCTTTTCACCACAACCATCCTCGTCTCCAAAACATGGAAAGACACAAACTCTCTTATTGCAAGGCATTTCTTGAAAGAACCCAGGCAAGTTCAGACAACTTAATCCACTACATACTAGATTTGGAGCCCAAATTTCGTGGCTATTATTCACACACCCTTGAGTTCAGCAGGGAGGAACTAGTAAAAATCATCTTTGTTGATTCTTGTTTTATATTTGAGCTCTTTTGGAAGGACATACATAATGATCAATGGTCATCCCAGGATAAGGCGTTTATTTTCAACCCCTTGGTAGCTGAAACTATAGTATTAGATCTTTTATTACTAGAGAACCAACTTCCTTTCTTTGTTCTTGAGAATCTTTATAATATGTCCTTCCCCGCTAGATCTGTACACCCTTCATTTTTTGAGCTTACGTTTCGCTATTTTGCTCGTTACATGTTGCACTGTGATGGGATAAGAGACTTGACAGTTGATAATATAACTCACTTCACGGACCTGCTTAGAACTTTTTACTTACCACATTCTAGAGAAAAAAGACCATGCAGGAAAGAGGAATTTGTGAAACATCTTCCTAGTGCTACTGAGTTGTCAGAAGCAGGAGTGAAGTTTAAGGTAAAAACCAAAAATAGTAACTGCTTATTCAACTTTACATTTTCAAGAGGGGTTCTGGAAATGCCGCAGTTGTTAGTGGAAGATCGGACTGAAGTTGTGTTTCGAAATATAATGGTTTTGGAGCAGTTTCACTATCCTGAGGAATCCTACATTACAGACTATGCTTTTGTTCTGGACTTCCTAATAAACACCAGCAAAGATGTGGATATACTGGTTCAAAAGGGAGTACTGGTGAACTATTTAGGGGACAGTGATTCTGTGGCAAACATGTTTAACAGTCTTTGCAAAAATATTTTGCATGTAAACTTCTGTTCCCACTACTTTGATCTCTGCACAGACTTGGATGATTTTCATAGAAATCCTTGTAACAAATTAAAGTCAACACTGAGGCGGGATTATTGCCAAAGTCCTTGGCAAACTGCTGCTTCCATTGCAGCTATTATTCTCCTTATTCTCTCCTTTATTCAAACACTTTGTTCTATCTGGCAAGTTGTACGTCAATAGAATGCCTCACCTTTAAATTCATTTATTCTGAATTTATTATTATTATTTTATATTTCTAGTACTTTCCTTGTGTATGAAAATGTTTCAATGTTTCCCCTATCTCAGGTGTTCTAACAGATTAATTTAGTCCTTCTCAAAATTATTCATCACCACGGGATAATGATGGATATCCATGTAGTTCAGTCCTTCCTTTTTATTTTTATGTTTTTCCTTTTTCACTTTTTGTATTTATCTGTTTTCTTTGAATCTCTTTTGTTTATTGCTTAATTAATATGAAGTTAATTAGTTATACATTTTTTTTTGCAGCTAGATATAATACAAATTGTGTTTATTTTGGTTATTATGTCATATATATATATATATATATATATATATATATATATATATATATATATATATATATATATATATATATATATATATATATATGACATAATAACCAAAATAAACACAATTATGATTTAATGTTATTCTGTTCTGGTATCAGAGCCTGATGGGGAAATAGGATTTTATTTTCTGGATCTAAGTTTAATTTATCATTCAAATTATGATTTAATGTTATTCTGTTCTGGGGATGCAGACTCTTAATCTGTTGTTCTTTCTTCTAAAAACCTGGGTACTTGCCCTTGATTTTCGAAAACTACGGTTTTGTAAGCCTTGTCGGGTTGAAAAACTCATGAGGTGTGACGCAGATAACTGGTACTGCGCGGATTACCGCCTTGTAAACCCAGCTCTTTTCCGTTTTAAGTTTTTATTTCTCTTTCTGTTGTATATTTATGTTTTTATCTATCTCTTTCGTTTTCTGACTTCATTGAGTAATGGTTCATGGTGTCAACGGTTTGGCCTGGGGCTGGATTGGCAGTAAGGCCCGAGGGAGGCGATAAGTCCATGTTGCCTATGTGCCTTTGCCAGATGTCTCTACCATGGATGGTTATTTCATTGATAAAGTAATTTTGAAAGAGATAATGTTCTGTAAATTTTGTAATTCGGTAAGTTTATCTTTTGTATTAAAAAAAAAAAAAGAAAAAAAAAGAGTTTTGTCTGTAACCTGGAAACTGGAATACCTTTGGATGATAATTTTGTATTAAACTTAGATTTAGATCCAGAATAATAGTTTCTTATAGAACCAAATGAAGGTAATGATACTGGAAGATTTCTAAACAATGAGTTCTTTTCTTCGCTCCCTCTCTCGTCGCTTTTCTGTTAAATCTTCTTCATCCTCTTCTCCTTCTACCAACAATCTGCTCACTGAGCAAAATCAATCGGTTGAGGAAATACCTCCCAAAAATAACATCTTCGAAGAAGAAGTCTGCTTTGAGGATATCAATCAAGCCATCGATAATTGGGAAATCCCTAAAATCCCTCAGGATGAACTCTATATTCCTGACGAATCCAAACATGTCAGTAGTTCTGACTACATAATTAGGACTGTAGAAAATAATATCCCTTTGGATCCCCAAGCTGGTGAGGAATTTCATCTTCTTACCAAACAATCGATAGCTGAACATTCTAGGAAGTACAAATACCTCCATATAGGATGTGTTCAAGTAGCTGTCAAGCCCCTTGTTAAGGAAGGTCTTAATGCCTCAATCCTCATGTGCCTTCGCGATATTAGGCACAATGACTTTCACGATTCCCTCATAGGAACCGTAGAAACCAGTCTAGGACATGGTCGTGTTTATTTCAATTGTTTTCCAAACAAAACGGTGAGTCTTTTAGATAGAAATGTCTTAGATTCATTGTTTCTAAACATTCGTCTGTATGGGTTAAACATGAAAGAAGGTTCTATCCCTGCACCTCTTCTCTATCGAATCCAATATAAGGTTATGAACACTTGTAACTCAAGAGTTCTCCTTAAAACCAATGATCGGGAAACAACTTTGTTTGTCACAGATATGACTAGGGCAAATGTTGTTGTTCCCAAACTCATCAAATGGGATGAGGTAGAGTTACCAACCTCTTGGCAACTCGAAAAAGCTACACCAACCCTTCCTCGTCAAACCCCTGAATTCCAGGAAATTAGACAATCTGAGGCTGGTAAGGTAGAAATCATCTTTGATCGGAGAAATTCTTTCTCTTCAAGATCCGAAGCTTTTAGATCGGCCTATACTAGTGCCAGAAGATATTTTTCTATAGCTTCTCAATCAAATCGGAGTTCAATTCCCAGAATTATTACTCCAGAAATCAATCTTCAAGGGTTAGATAACTCATCTTCTATCCCTAGAAATATCTACAATAGGACTGAGGAAGACATTTCTTCAGAAATACATTCTCCTACTCAATCTGAAATGCAGTATGGTCAACTATGAATAGTTACACCATAGACAAACCAACCCTTCGTAAGGAATTCTACTCTGAGACTTGGACCTCTCAGAAGAAATGGTTTTTTAGCAAGTTTAAGGGTGACCATAGGTCAAAAATCATCGATTCCTTTTATGAATTTCTTAATCAAGTCCAAACTCATGTTTGTTTCTTTGATTGGTTAAATGTCTACCTTCATAGGAACAAAATCTATCCTCCTTGGATAATTACAATTACAGAAGATCTCTCTATCAATACCTTAACTGTCTGGCACCGTAAGAATGGTCAACTCATTAAGTCCGACCTACCTCCGTCTAGCAGTTATTTCATTCTAGACTTAGAGGATAAGTATTTAGCTTCGCCCTTTAAGTACAAATCAGATGAAACCATAGGAGCCCAAGATATTAAAGCCCTAATGGAACAAAACAATTATACCAATAAGTACCTCCAAGTTTTAGGAGAAAACCTTGTAGGAAAAGCCTCATCTTCAGGAACCAAAGATGATGAGACTTCTTCCATTTCCAAACCATTGTTTAAACCTTTTAGTCTAACTACCGAGACTAGAAATAAATTTAGGCTTATTCATCAGAATTGGACTAAAGCCTTAGGAAAATCCAATCCAGATAACTCTGTAGTTATTCCTGATACCCCTAGTTCTTCACAGGTAGGATCTGTTAAGCTAGGACCAATCACTAGGAGTGTCTCCCAAAAAGACCAATCTCTTAGGATTAACAAATTAGGAACTTCTTCCTTAGGTTCTGAGTCTGAGGATGCTGCATCTAGCAGTAAGTCTATTCCTCAAATCAATCCTGTTATTAGTAAGGCTCTCAACTGGAAGCAGCCTTCTAAATTCTACTACAATCGAGCCACTGCTCCTGATCTTCTCCTTGAGGAAAAGAATGATCAAAGTCTTCGATCATTCAACGCCAATCAAATCTATGAATGGAACATAGATGGTCAAACTGAGTATAACATCCTTAATACTCTTCAACTTATGACTATGGTCTCCACTGCATATCAGACTGCTTTAGATAGCACTGATGAGACTATAGTAGAAATCTTGACTGCTAGCTTTTCTGGTCAACTCAAAGGCTGGTGGGATAATTATGTTTCCGACACTGAGAAACATGAAATCTTTACGGCAGTCAAAACAGACGCTGAAGGAAACGTCCTTATTGACAAAGGGAAGCCTATTCCCGACGCTGTTAATACATTAATTATGGCCATTGTCAAACATTTCATCGGAGATCCTTCTATTTACAAAGATCGTTCCGGAGATCTCCTCTCAACTCTTAAGTGTAAGACCTTAGGAAATTTTAGGTGGTATAGGGACACCTTCCTTACTCGAGTCTACACTAGAGATGACTGTCACCAACCTTTTTGGAAAGAAACCTTCCTAGCTGGACTCCCAAAATCCTTAGGAGACAAAGTTAGGGAAAAAATCCGTTCCGAGTTTAACGGAGAAATCCCTTATGATCAGTTAAGTTATGGTAATATCATAGCTTATGTTCAAAAGGTCGCTCTCAAAATCTGTCAGGACGACAACATTCAAAAGCAATTAGCCAGAGAAAAGGCTCAGAATCGCAGAGATTTGGGAAATTTCTGCCAACAATTCGGTCTTCCTTGTTCCAAAAATCTGGGAAAGACTATCCATAAAAAACATTCTCAGCAACAGTTGAATAAACCCAAACACAGAGTCTATAGGTTTAAGACTCGCCAGTCTAATATCAAACATGGTAGGCTTCCTGATCCTAATATTCATAAGCAAAACACTAATCCTCCCAATCTTTCTAGAGAAACTAGAACATGTTATAAGTGTGGCCGTAAAGGTCACTTAGCAAGATTTTGTCGAGTCTCCTCTAAGATTCGTGAACTTAATCTTGATCCTATTGTCCAGGATCAACTTAGTAATCTTTTGATAAATTCTTCTGATAATTCCTCAGAAGAAGAAGAAGAAAATGTAAAAATCACTTCTGACGACATCCAAGCTGACGATGATCTTTCCTCCTCTAGTAGCGAAAGTTCTGAATCTCCTCTCATCAATGTCATTCACAATGATGAGCAAAACCTATTGCTTGATGCTCTAGAATCCATTCAAGACCCTCAGGATAGAAAAGAGTATCTTGAGAAATTAAAGGCAATCCTTTCCAAACCCAAACCTACGCGTTCAGATAATAGGTTTGTCAATAACAAGTTTGATCTTACTCAAACTCTCAAACGACTGGAAAAATCTTCAGCCAAGCCAGTCACTATTCAGGACCTCTAGGCTGAAATTCGTTCTCTCAAATCTGAGGTCCGAGAACTCAAAACTCAATCACAGTTGCACGAGACTATCATATCTCAAATAACTACAGCTTTATCTGATAACATGGTTCCAAATGACCATGAAAACTGTAATCAAGATTATGAGTCAGATCATAATTCATCAAACGAAGATACCCTCTTCAACAACCTCATCAATCAGTGTAGCATTCAAAAGTTTTATATTGATGTTACCATTATCGTAGACGATTTTGTTCTGAAAACTTCCACAAAACTTCCGAAAGGCTTAGGACTGCTAGTGGATCAAAACTAGAAATCCAGTATAAGCTTCCTTCGGCAATCATCCAAAAGGATAACCTTCAGGTAGAAACTCCATTTCTTCTGATAAAAAACCTTAAGAATGATGTCATCTTAGGATCACCATTCATCAAGACTATCTTCCCTATTCAAATTTCCGGTGAAGGTATAACCACCCAGCATTTGGGAAAAACAATCTTATTTAAATTCCTAGACAAACCTGTCCATAGGAATATTAGTCAAGTTGATCGAAAACTTAATCAGATTAACTTTCTTAAAGAAGAAATTTCCTTCAAGCAGATCGAGAGTCAACTTTCTCTCCCTCATGTCAAAAAACGTATCAAGAGTCTTTCTGATCGTTTTCAATCTACCATCTGTTCTGACCTTCCTAATGCTTTCTGGGATAGGAAAAAACACATGGTTAATCTTCCTTACGAAAAGGATTTCACAGACAGACAAATCCCGACCAAAGCTCGGCCAATCCAAATGAGTCATGATCTTGTCACTCATTGTCAAAATGAAATCAAGGACCTTCTGTCCAAAGGATAAATTAGAAAGAGCAAAAGCCCTTGGTCTTGCGCAGCTTTCTATGTTAACAAAGCCTCCGAAATTGAGCGAGGCGCCCCAAGACTGGTTATCAATTACAAACCGCTTAATCAAGCTCTTCAATGGATAAGATATCCTATTCCAAACAAAAAATATTTACTTGCCCGATTGCATTCGGCAAAAATCTTTTCAAAATTCGATATGAAATCTGGATTTTGGCAAATCCAAATCAATCCCAGTGATCTCTACAAGACAGCCTTCACTGTTCCCTTTGGGCAATACGAATGGAACGTAATGCCCTTTGGTCTTAAAAACGCTCCTTCGGAGTTCCAAAACATAATGAATGACATATTCAATCCATATTCCAATTTCTGCATTGTCTATATCGATGATGTTCTTATCTTTTCCCCATCTGTGGATCAACACTTTAAACATCTTGAAATCTTTTTCAAAGTAATCAGACGAAACGGCCTAGCCATTTCTAAAACTAAAATCTGTCTATTTCAGACTAGAATCAAATTCCTTGGCCATTACATCTTTCAGGGAACTATCAAACCAATTTGTCGAGTTATTGACTTTGCTGACAAATTCCCCAATCAAATTTTAGAAAAATCGCAACTTCAAAGATTTTTGGGTTGTCTAAATTATGTCGCTGACTTCTTTCCTCAGCTTAGTATCATCTCTAAACCTCTTCATGACAGACTCAAAAAGTCTCATCCACCGTGGACTGATATCCACACCAATCTAGTCAAACAGATCAAACGGCAGGTCAAAGTTTTACCCTGTCTATATCTGCCAAATCCCAATCTCCTTAAGATTGTTGAAACCGATGCCTCTGACTTAGGTTATGGTGGGGTTCTCAAACAACGCATGCATCATACTGAGCATTGCATTGCATTTACCTCAAAACATTGGAACAACTCCCAACAAAATTATTCCACTATTAAAAAGGAAGTTTTGGCTATTGTTCTTTGTATCTCAAAATTCCAATCTGATTTATTAAATAAAAATTTTTTAGTTCGGGTTGATTGCAAGTCAGCCAAAGAAATTCTGCAAAAAGATGTAAAAAATCTTGCATCAAAACAAATTTTTGCCCGTTGGCAAAAAATCTTAAGTATTTTTTATTTCGAGATAGAATACATCAAAGGTACTTCAAACACTCTTCCTGACTATCTGACTCGTGAATTTCTTCAGGGTCGGACACATGTAAGATGCCTCCAAAATTAAAAATGAAGGTCGCCTCCTCCAGAGGCCGGGGAAAAGCAGTTCGGGGATCATCCCGGACAGACAAATCATCTTCCTCCATAGAGGATGCCCAAACTATTCAAGTCGCCTTACAGACTGCAAATCAAGGGTCATCTACCCAGACTGGGTCTTCAACCCAGCAGGCTACCATTAAGTCTGAGTCATCAACTCAGCAGGCCATCACCACAACGGGGTCGTCTACCCCGCAAATAGCAAAAGGGTCTTCTACCCTAGTAACCAAACCATCCGACTATGCGATGGCCCTTCCAACCCTTCAAGCCCTTCAAGACTGTGGGCTGACCAATCTTCCATCCAAATCATGGAAACAAATCTTTTCAGAAGAAACAGATGACCTCTTCTGGAGCCAAAACCTGAAATCCATTATTTCAGACATAGCCCAATCCAAAATAACTTTAAATCCAAATGCATTGGTAGAGCATCCTCAACCAATTGCTCAAAAACAGCCTTCTTCCTATGTATCGAAAGAAGGAAGATTTTATCCAACAATTCAAATGGAACCCGAATTTTGGGATTCCAACCCAAACAAGATTTGTGCAAAAATCTTTCCACCAACATTTTTGTTTAAACCTCTTAGTCTCAATAAGACTAGGAAATTTTACGAGTTTATTTTGGTGGATTCAAAATCTGTTTCTATTAAACACAATTTTGATAAAAATGATAACAATGTTATCACACATTCTACTCTTCAAATTTTAAAAGTTTTAACTTTTAAAGATTTTGAACAGAAACCAAACCAAGTAAGGAAATTTTCCCAGCCTTTTGACCCTATTGGTTATACTTACTGGGATTATATCCATGCCTGGACCAATATATTTTGGTTTCAAAACAAAAATCATCGGCACTCGTGGCTGATATATTTCAAGAAAAATGTTCGATATTTCTTCCCCGAGTGGTTCGCTGATTGGTGGGATTTCTTCGGGCCAATTCAATCTATCCTTCCTGAAGATATCAAGGCAAGATTTAATCAGTTCAAATCAAGAATTGAAGAACGAAACAATCCGTTTCATCTATCTCTTCGGTTCTTCTCAATCTTTTTCTTAGCATGGATTTTTGCCTGGCAACATCAGTACTAGAAAAATGCAACAAATCCCAAGCTTTTGCCAATGTTAGGGAAACAAGCCTCAGTAAAATGGTGGGATCAGTTTAATGCCTCCCATGCCAATTCACAAGGAGTGGCTTTATGGTTCCAGAAGAACCCAAAAAGCCTTAAATCGGCAGAACCAGAGACCTGCCAGTTTCTCAACCGCAAAGCCAAGATTGCAGCTGCCCTTGCAGCATCAACAGATGATGAAGCCTTGGCCAAGAATCTTCATCAGATATTGAATCTCCTTTCGACTGACTCAGAAGCCAGTTCGTCTAAAGGAAAGACCAAGAAAGAAGCCAGTTTGTCTGCATCCTCTTCCTCCGGTTCATTTTACCAGATCGAAGAGTCTGACGAAGACTGACTCCAATACTCGCAGGCATTTTGCAAAAGGTTACTGTTCAATCACTGTTCACTGTAGCGGAGCCGCCAGTCACTGTAGACTGTACACTGTTCACTGTAGCGGTAAATCGAGTTACTATTGTAATAGTAAAATTCACTGTTGTAATAGTAACTTTTCAATTTCTATAAATTGTAATCGAGGGTTCAGTTGTAGGGGAGCTCGATTGGGAATCCGGAGTCTCTCTCTCCTCCCTCTTATTCTTGTAATTCTTTCTCTTCAATCAATACAACTCTTTTGTATTATTTCTGCTGCATCTTCACTCATATTTGTGAAAACCTGAGCTCTAACTGGCAGGTTCTACCGCCCCGAGCTCTTCATACCCAGTCTTGTGCGGACTACCGCCGTGTAACATTCGAGCTTATCTATTGCATGCATAACATCTTTCCTATTCTCTCCTAGTTAGTAGATCCGTGGGTTTCTTAGAAACCCACGGATCTACTAACTAGGAGAGAATAGAAAAGATGCTATGCATGCAACAGATAAACCCAGATGTTACACGGCGATAGTCCGCACAAGACCGGATGTTATGCTAATAAATGAAACAGTTATACCAGAGCACAAGGCCGCATTATGCAAAGATTATTGAAGTATGCAGCAGAAATAATACAAAAAAGGTTGTATTGATTGAAGAAAATTACAGAGTAGAGGGAAGAGAGAGGAGAGAGAGACTCTGAGTTTCCGTTCGAGCTCCCCTACAACTGAACCCTCGATTACAATTTATAGAAATTGAAAAGTTACTATTACAACAGTGAATTTTTCTATTACAACAATAACTCGATTTACCGCTACAGTGAACAGTGTACAGTGTACAGTGACTGGCGGCTCCGCTACAGTGAACAGTGATTGGACAGTAACCTTTCGCAAAATGCCTGCGAGTATTGGAGTCAGTCTTCATCAGACTCTTCGATCTGGTAAAATGAACCAGAGGAAGAGGATGCAGACAAACTGGATTCTTTCTTGGTCTTTCCTTTAGACGAACTGGATTCCGAGTCAGTCGAAAGGAGATTCAATATCTGATGAAGATTCTTGGCCAAGGCTTCATCATCTGTTGATGCTGCAAGGGCAGCTGCAATCTTGGCTTTGCGGTTGAGAAACTGGCCGGTCTCTGGTTCTGCTGATTTGAGGCTTTTTGTGTTCTTCTGGAACCATAAAGCCACTCCTTGTGAATTGGCATGGGAGGCATTAAACTGATCCCACCATTTTACTGAGGCTTGTTTCCCTAACATTGGCAAAAGCTTGGGATTTGTTGCATTTTTCTGGTACTGATGTTGCCAGGCAAAAATCCATGCTAAGGAAAAGATTGAGAAGAACCGAAGAGATAGATGAAACGAATTGTTTCCTTCTTCAATTCTTGATTTGAACTGATTAAATCCTGCCTTGATATCTTCAGGAAGGATAGATTGAATTGGCCCGAAGAAATCCCACCAATCAGCGAACCACTCGGGGAAGAAATATCGAACATTTTTCTTGAAATATATCAGCCACGAGTGCCGATGATTTTTGTTTTGAAACCAAAATATATTGGTCCAGGCATGGATATAATCCCAGTAAGTATAACCAATAGGGTCAAAAGGCTGGGAAAATTTCCTTACTTGGTTTGGTTTCTGTTCAAAATCTTTAAAAGTTAAAACTTTTAAAATTTGAAGAGTAGAATGTGTGATAACATTGTTATCATTTTTATCAAAATTGTGTTTAATAGAAACAGATTTTGAATCCACCAAAATAAACTCGTAAAATTTCCTAGTCTTATTGAGACTAAGAGGTTTAAACAAAAATGTTGGTGGAAATATTTTTGCACAAATCTTGTTTGGGTTGGAATCCCAGAATTCGGGTTCCATTTGAATTGTTGGATAAAATCTTCCTTCTTTCGATACATAGGAAGAAGGCTGTTTTTGAGCAATTGGTTGAAGCTGCTCTACCAATGCTTTTGGATTTAAAGTTATTTTGGATTGGGCTATGTCTGAAATAATGGATTTCAGGTTTAGGCTCTAGAAGAGGTCATCTGTTTCTTCTGAAAAGATTTGTTTCCATGATTTGGATAGAAGATTGGTCAGCCCACAGTCTTGAAGGGCTTGAAGGGTTGGAAGGGCCATCGCATAGTCAGATGGTTTGGTTACTAGGGTAGAAAACCCTTTTGCTATTTGCGGGGTAGACGACCCCATTTTGGTGATGGCCTGCTGAGTTGATGACTCAGACTTAATGGTAGCCTGCTGGGTTGAAGACCCAGTCTGGGTAGATGACCCTTGATTTGCAGTCTGTAAGGCGACTTGAATAGTTTGGGCATCCTCTATGGAGGAAGATGATTTGTCTGTCCGGGATGATCCCCGAACTGCTTTTCCCCGGCCTCTGGAGGAGGCGACCTTCATTTTTAATTTTGGAGGCATCTTACATATGTCCTACCCTGAAGAAATTCACGAGTCAGATAGTCAGGAAGAGTGTTTGAAGTACCTTTGATGTATTCTATCTCGAAATAAAAAATAATTAAGATTGCTTGCCAACGGGCAAAAATTTGTTTTGATGCAAGATTTTTTACATCTTTTTGCAGAATTTCTTTGGGTGACTTGCAATCAACCCGAACTAAAAATTTTTTATTTAATAAATCAGATTGGAATTTTGAGATACAAAGAACAATAGCCAAAACTTCCTTTTTAATGGTGGAATAATTTTGTTGGGCGTTGTTCCAATGTTTTGAGGTAAATGCAATGCAATGCTCAGTATGATGCATGCGTTGTTTGAGAACCCCGCCATAACCTAAGTCAGAGACATCGGTTTCAACAATCTTAAGGAGATTGGGATTTGGCAGATATAGACAGGGTAAAACTTTGACCTGCCGTTTGATCTGTTTGACTAGATTGGTGTGGATATCAGTCCATGGTGGAGGAGACTTTTTGAGTCTGTCATGAAGAGGTTTAGAGATGATACTAAGCTGACGAAAGAATTCATTGACATAATTTAGACAACCCAAAAATCTTTGAAGTTGCGATTTTTCTAAAATTTGATTGGGAAATTTGTCAGCAAATTCAATAACTCGACAAATTGGTTTGATAGTTCCCTGAAAGATGTAATGGCCAAGGAATTTGATTCTAGTCTGAAATAGACAGATTTTAGTTTTAGAAATGGCTAGGCCATTTCGTTTGATTACTTTGAAAAAGATTTCAAGATGTTTAAAGTGTTGATCCACAGATGGGGAAAAGATAAGAACATCATCGATATAGACAATGCAGAAATTGGAATATGGATTGAATATGTCATTCATAATGTTTTGGAACTCCGAAGGAGCGTTTTTAAGACCAAAAGGGCATTACGTTCCATTCGTATTGCCCAAAGGGAACAGTGAAGGCTGTCTTGTAGCGATCACTAGGATTGATTTGGATTTGCCAAAATCTAGATTTCATATCGAATTTTGAAAAGATTTTTGCCGAATGCAATCGGGAAAGTAAATCTTTTTTGTTTGGAATAGGATATCTTATCCATTGAAGAGCTTGATTAAGCGGTTTGTAATTGATAACCAGTCTTGGGGCGCCTCGCTCAATTTCGGAGGCTTTGTTAACATAGAAAGCTGCGCAAGACCAAGGGCTTTTGCTCTTTCTGATTAATCCTTTGGACAGAAGGTCCTTGATTTCGTTTTGACAATGAGTGACAAGATCATGACTCATTTGGATTGGCCGAGCTTTGGTCGGGATTTGTCTATCTGTGAAGTCCTTTTCGTAAGGAAGATTAACCATGTGTTTTTTCCTATCCCAGAAAGCATTAGGAAGGTCAGAACAGATGGTTGATTGAAAACGATCAGAAAGACTCTTGATACGTTTTTTGACATGAGGGAGAGAAAGTTGACTCTCGATCCACTTGAAGGAAATTTCTTCTTTAAGAAAGTTAATCTGATTAAGTTTTCGATCAACTTGATTAATATTCCTATGGACAGGTTTGTCTAGGAATTTAAATAAGATTGTTTTTCCCAAATGCTGGGTGGTTATACCTTCACCGGAAATTTGAATAGGGAAGATAGTCTTGATGAATGGCGACCCTAAGATGACATCATTCTTAAGGTTTTTGATCAGAAGAAATGGAGTTTCTACCTGAAGATTATCCTTTTGGATGATTGCCGAAGGAAGCTTATACTGGATTTCTAGTTTTGATCCACTAGCAGTCCTAAGCCTTTCGGAAGTTTTGTGGAAGTATTTGGTCGGAATAAGTCCTTCCAAAATACAATTTGAATCTGCTCCGGTATCAAATAGAGCGATAGTTTTCAGGACAAAATCATCTACGATAATGGTAACATCAATATAAAACTTTTGAATGCTACACTGATTCATGAGGTTGTTGAAGAGGGTATCTTCGTTTGATGAATTATGATCAGACTCATAATCCTGATTACAGTTTTCATGGTTATCTGGAACCATGTTATCAGATAAAGCTGCAGTTATTTGAGATATAATAGTCTCGTGCAACTGTGAATGAGTTTTGAGTTCTCGGACCTCAGATTTGAGAGAACGAATTTCAGCCTGGAGGTCCTGAATAGTGACTGGTTTGGCTGAAGATTTTTCCAGTCGTTTAAGAGTTTGAGTAAGATCAAACTTATTATTAACAAACCTATTATCAGAACGCGTAGGTTTAGGTTTGGAAAGGATTGCCTTTAATTTTTCAAGATACTCCTTCCTATCCTGAGGGTCTTGGATAGATTCTAGGGCATCAAGCAATAGATTTTGCTCATCATTGTGAATGACATTGATGAGTGGAGATTCAAAACTTTCGCTACTAGAGGAGGAAAGATCATCGTCAGCTTGGATTTCGTCAGAAGATGTCTTGGCGATATCGTTTTCTTCTTCTGAAGAACTATCAGAATAATTTATCAAAAGATTATTAAGTTGATCATGCACAATAGGATCAAGATTGAGTTCACGAATCTTAGAGGAGACTCGACAAAATCTTGCTAAGTGACCTTTACGGCCACACTTATAACATGTTCTAGTTTCTCTAGAAAGATTGGGAGGATTAGTGTTTTGCTTACGAATATTAGGATCAGGAAGCCTACCATGTTTGATATTAGACTGGCGAGTCTTAAACCTATAGACTCTGCGTTTGGGTTTATTCAACTGTTGCTGAGAATGTTTTTTATGGATAGTCTTTCCCGGATTTTTGGAACAAGGAAGACCGAATTGTTGGCAGAAATTTCCCAAATCTCTGCGATTCTGAGCCTTTTCTCTGGCTAATTGCTTTTGAATGTTGTCGTCCTGACAGATTTTGAGAGCGACCTTTTGAACATAAGCTATGATATTACCATAACTTAACTGATCATAAGGGATTTCTCCGTTAAACTGGGAACGGATTTTTTCCCTAACTTTGTCTCCTAAGGATTTTGGGAGTCCAGCTAGGAAGGTTTCTTTCCAAAAAGGTTGGTGACAGTCATCTCTAGTGTAGACTCGAGTAAGGAAGGTGTCCCTATACCACCTAAAATTTCCTAAGGTCTTACACTTAAGAGTTGAGAGGAGATCTCCGGAACGATCTTTGTAAATAAAAGGATCTCCGATGAAATGTTTGACAATGGCCATAATTAATGTATTAACGGCGTCGGGAATAGGCTTCCCTTTATCAATAAGGACGTTTCCTTCAGCGTCAGTTTTGACTGCCGTAAAGATTTCATGTTTCTCAGTGTCGGAAACATAATTATCCCACCAGCCTTTGAGTTGACCAGAAAAGCCAGCGGTCAAGATTTCTACTATAGTCTCATCAATGCTATCTAAAGCAGTCTGATATGCAGTGGAGACCATAGTCATATGTTGAAGAGTATTAAGGATGTTATACTCAGTTTGACCATCTATGTTCCATTCATAGATTTGATTGGCGTTGAATTATCGAAGACTTTGATCATTCTTTTCCTCAAGGAGAAGATCAGGAGCAGTGGCTCGATTGTAGTAGAATTTAGAAGGCTGCTTCCAGTTGAGAGCCTTACTAATAACAGGATTGATTTGAGGAATAGACTTACTGGTAGATGCAGCATCCTCAAACTCAGAACCTATGGAAGAAGTTCCTAATTTGTTAATCCTAAGAGATTGGTCTTTTTGGGAGACACTCCTAGTGATTGGTCCTAGCTTAACAGATCCTACCTGTGAAGAACTAGGGGTATCAGGAATAACTACAGAGTTATCTAGATTGGATTTTCCTAAGGCTTTAGTCCAATTCTGATGAATAAGCCTAAATTTATTTCTAGTCTCGGTAGTTAGACTAAAAGGTTTAAACAATGGTTTGGAAATGGAAGAAGTCTCATCGTCTTTGGTTCCTGAAGATGAGGCTTTTCCTACAAGGTTTTCTCCTAAAACTTGGAAGTACTTATTGGTATAATTGTTTTGTTCCATAAGGGCTTTAATATCTTGGGCTCCTATGGTTTCATCTGATTTGTACTTAAAGGGCGAAGCTAAATACTTATCCTCTAAGTCTGGAATTAAATAACTGCTAGACGGAGGTAGGTCGGACTTAATGAGTTGACCATTCTTACGGTGCCAGACAGTTAAGGTATTGATAGAGAGATCTTCTGTAATTGTAATTATCCAAGGAGGATAGATTTTGTTCCTATGAAGGTAGACATTTAACCAATCAAAGAAACAAACATGAGTTTGGACTTGATTACGAAATTCATAAAAGGAATCGATGATTTTTGACCTATGGTCACCCTTAAACTTGCTAAGAAACCATTTCTTCTGAGAGGTCCAAGTCTCAGAGTAGAATTCCTTACGAAGGGTTGGTTTGTCTATGGTGTAACTATTCATAGTTGACCATACTGCATTTCAGATTGAGTAGGAGAATGTATTTCTGAAGAAATGTCTTCCTCAGTCCTACTGTAGATATTTCTAGGGATAGAAGATGAGTTATCTAACCCTTGAAGATTGATTTCTGGAGTAATAATTCTGGGAATTGAACTCCGATTTGATTGAGAAGCTATAGAAAAAGATCTTCTGGCACTAGTATAGGCCGATCTAGAAGCTTCGGATCTTGAAGAGAAAGAATTTCTCCGATCAAAGATGATTTCTACCTTACCAGCCTCAGATTGTCTAATTTCCTGGAATTCAGGGGTTTGACGAGGAAGGGTTGGTGTAGCTTTTTCGAGTTGCCAAGAGGTTGGTAACTCTACCTCATCCCATTTGATGAGTTTGGGAACAGCAACATTTGCCCTAGTCATATCTGTGACAAACAAAGTTGTTTCCCGATCATTGGTTTTAAGGAGAACTCTTGAGTTACAAGTGTTCATAACCTTATATTGGATTCGATAGAGAAGAGCTGCAGGGATAGAACCTTCTTTCATGTTTAACCCATGCAGATGAATGTTTAGAAACAATGAATCTAAGACATTTCTATCTAAAAGACTCACCGTTTTGTTTGGAAAACAATTGAAATAAACACGACCATGTCCTAGACTGGTTTCTACGGTTCCTATGAGGGAATCGTGAAAGTCATTGTGCCTAATATCGCGAAGGCACATGAGGATTGAGGCATTAAGACCTTCCCTAACAAGGGGCTAGACAGCTACTTGAACACATCCTATATGGATGTATTTGTACTTCCTAGAATGTTCAGCTATCGATTGTTTGGTAAGAAGATGGAATTCCTCACCAGCTTGGGGATCCAAAGGGATATTATTTTCTGCAGTCCTAATTATGTAGTCAGAACTACGGACATGTTTGGATTCGTCAGGAATATAGAGTTCATCCTGAGGGATTTTAGGGATTTCCAAATTATCGATGGCTTGATTGATATCCTCAAAGCAGACTTCTTCTTCGAAGATGTTATTTTTGGGAGGTATTTCCTCAACCGATTGATTTTGCTCAGTGAGCAGATTGTTGGTAGAAGGAGAAGAGGATGAAGAAGATTTAACAGAAAAGCGACGAGAGAAGGAACGAAGAAAAGAACTCATTGTTTAGAAATCTTCCAGTATCATTACCTTCATTTGGTTCTATAAGAAACTATTATTCTGGATCTAAATCTAAGTTTAACACAAAATTATCATCCAAAGGTATTCCAGTTTCCAGGTTACAGACAAAACTCTTTTTTTTTTCTTTTTTTTTTTTACAAAAGATAAACTTACCGAATTACAAAATTTCAGACATATATATATATATATATATATATATATATATATATATATATATATATATATATATATATATATATACCCTAACATATAATTACAACATTTTATATATTGAAAGTTTGTTAACTCTAATAATTAATACTTTAAAAGTCATGTAAATGAATTGTTGTAATTAATCAACAGTGTAACATTTTTTATGTATTGATCAAGGTGTTAAACTCTTTATATATCCACGACAATAATCCAGTGCATTAATTTTAATTTCTACATATATTTATGATACACCAGCAATTCTTTTAGAGTTCTTCCATTTGAAAATATAGCTTTACATGTCTGTTTCTTCCAAATAATTTTTAGTAAAATATATTTATTAGAAGCTTGCTATAAGGGTTGATAGAGTTTCTTAATGAGTTGATCTAAAATTTTGGGATGATTAAAGTTTAGTTGACATCAGTGTTATCAAATCACCACTATGGTGGTGCCATAATGACATTATAACGCTATGGCACCGCAATCCATTATGGGCGTTTTGGGGTTCTATGACAGGGTTCTGCCATTCTCAGTATGGCAGCCGCCATGACAATTTTGTCGTGGCAGGTTATGGCAGCCTTGACAGTCATGGCAGATTATTGGGCTTTTTTTAACAACAAAATTGGGATTAGGTCAACCCGAACATGCTCAAATCCACCTTAAGGTCTCTTTAATAGTGCAAATTTACAATGCAAAGCCGGCAACTGCTTCTTTGCTTTGTGTTGCGTGTACCTCGCTGTTGCAACCATTTTTGCGAAGTTCTCAGTGGAACTTGAGGTGTTCAGATGAAGGTAAAAGACGATCATTCAGTCGTCATACTGCCTATGTTAGGTTTTTTTTAAAAGTCCCTTAAATAAAATGCTTTGCTTCACTAAAGAATTTTACTTTTTTTAATAAAAACAAATTGGGTGAAAAAATGTAATGAGATTTTCTTAAAAAAACTCATAAGTAAAACAATACATTTTACTTATATAAGTTTATCTCCTTCGTGAGTGAGAATGAGAAGGCAAAAATAAAAAAATCATAAACCACTCTCATGCACAGTGACAACCATTCTTGCCCTTCTCACTTTCTCCTTTCTTCTAAAGCCCAACAGCGGTGCTTCTTGCACTAATTCTAATGGTGTTTCAGACAAAGTTCAGGAGCCACTTGCAAATCATTCAATTCTTCTTTTTCTTCCAACCTTTTGGTTTCTTTTAAAGTTTCATCAATCATGGCTTCACCACTAGTTAGCCATTCCTCAAACCATATTTAGTCAGCACCAACCTCCTCTAATGGGTTGGTGAAACCTTTCAAGCCATTTTGAAAAACTTTATTTTAAATCTTATTTATGAATGTGTTTAATTTTAAGTGTTTTTATTTATTTTTCAGCATAGATATACATATATATATATATATATATATATATATTATGTATTTATGACTTTTCTTTATAACAACCATTAAATTATCAATATTATGAATTTTAGATTGTTATATTGTTTTTTTAATATATATTTGTTATTTTTCTGTTTTAATCAATATATATGGGGCATATCTAGTAAGAAAACCAAATTTATATAATTTAAACGAGACTAAGAGAAACAAATCTTAGTCATTAATAGAGGAGAGAGAAGAATATTTGAAAAATCTCAATCATAGAGAGATGAGAAAGAAATAAGCGACAAATAATAAATGTTAGAAGAGAGAGAATTAGTGAAGGTGTACGATTTGATCTTATCTATTATTTTTTTTATTTCAATGACTAAGATTTGCTCATCTTATTCTCATATAAAATATCTTACTCTCATATGATATGCTCTTTGTTTCCTTCTCTCTCTCTATATATACATATATATTTGTCCGCCATGGCATCTACCATCGCAATATGGCGCATAAAGGTGCTCGCCGCCATCCTTCATATAACCTCATTGACAACCTTGGTTGATATACCGTTGATAACCTATAATTTTGAATCATAGTCATTTGTGAGTGATTTAAAGGGTTAAGTTATTTGAATTAATTTAAGTCCTCGTGATGCACGCCATAGTGGTATTACAAATATCATATGAGTGTGGGAGACAAGCAAGGGAAAAGGTGCATAAGAGTTCTCCTATAAAACTATGTGAAATACCACATGGGTGTGAAAAATGCGCAAAGGGAGATGACATATTGAGGTTATCCCACAAAGTTATGTCAAATCACACAAGGTTTTGGGAGATGCGTTGAAGGAGAAAATGCATTAGAATTTCTCCCTAAGAGATATTTTAAATCCCACATTGGTGTGGGAGACGCGTAAAAGGAGAAGATGTATCAGGAATTTTTCCTATTGAGTTGTAGCAAATTCCACGTGGCTATGAGAGACACATAGTATTCTCCCATAATACTACAGAGGTGTGAAACAAACCCTAAGAGATAGTAACCCAACAAAGTCATGAGATGTTTAGTGAATTGCAAAATTAATTGATTTCTTACTTAATAGTTGTATTAAGTGTGTTTTTCTTTCATGTGTGATGTTGTTTATATTGTGATGAGAACTACTTTTAAATTACTCATTTTCTTTTTTTTATTAGAAATGCATGATTAGAAACTATATATTATGAGTTATAATTGTTTAACATATTTGAGATATGTGACTCTAAAAAAGTCTTTACTTGAAAAAATTTGAACATTCTATTTTAGAGGGAGACAATTGTGCATAAACTACTTTTTATAAAAACTACTTTTTATAAATATGGTTAAACCATTATGATGCGTAAAATAATTTTAAGAATCAAATTTAATTATTTAAATTTGATTAATATGGGGGATTATGTTAACCTTTATTTTAGTATCTATGGAGATATGAGAATTATCATGTCTTAGTGAAATACAGGACTAAGTATAAATAATTAATAGAAATGTCTATAATTTGGATAAAGTAATGATACACATACAACTCTCTATTTATACACCTTATTAACATCTTTTATTTCTTTCTATCTTTCTCATCCTATCATATCATAAATCCTATCGTACCTATATATCTTTTTCTTTTTTCTTCTTCTCTCTAGGTGTATAATAGCACAAGAGGTGTTCATGTATCATTCTTCATTTGGATATTCTTATTGATTTCTCAAGAAAAAATACTCTAGTCCATGTATGTTATGAGAACTATATCTCTATAATTTTTTTGGGATCTGAGTTCTCTATATTTTGCTATTATTATTTGTATAACACAAGACACTAAGACATAGTGGATTTCCCATTGTATGGAAATCCTGTATCCCTATTTCATATCTTATTTCTTGTCCCCACTAATAAAAAAATATCATGTCATTTAATGAGTTACATAAAAAATAAAAAAAAATGTAATAAATTAAGTGTTACTAAATGACATGATGTTTTTTTATTGGTGAGGCTAGAAAAAGGACATGAAATAGAGACACAGGATTTCCATTCAAAATGTAATCATATTGGTTTTTTAATTTAAATTATATGAGACAAAATCCACTAACATTTGTGTTATTATGCCTTTGTGGTATAGCTACTTATTGATGAACCAAATAAATAATTATTGAATTAAAGTTTTTTCTCTAGAGGGTTGATTAAGAGGCTTGGTTATGAAAACTTACTTAAAAAAATATTTCTTTAAGATATATATGTAATAGAGTAATTAATTGGGCAAAACCAATAATCGATTTGACTCATCATGTGAATTAAACTCCTAGGAAAGAAGGAAATTTTTAGAAAGGTCGAGAGAAATGAACTTAAGTCACTTCAAAATAGATAATAATGGTAATCCAACATTTGTTATTGCAAATCCCGTGAAGAAAAAGTTGGAGAATTGTTGTAAAAAAAGGTTTTATAATATTACAAAGAGGAAGAATTTCACATTGTAATTGTGTCTAAAAATCACCATAGTCATTGATACGTTTTTATTACTTTACCATTGCATAATTAAATTTAATTAATATGTAACTACTACTATTATTTGCATTGTATTTAATTATTAATTAATTTTTTAACAGCTACATGTGGTTTTAGAGCCGTAGGTGTTCAACTAGAGTTCTATATATATAGTACTTTTGATTTTCATTACTAGACACATGAAACACAACTTCTCTCTTGTCTTTTTTTCTTAGGGTTCTAATGATATGCTATTTATGTAACATCAACATAGATTATTAAATAAGTCTTTTAAGATAATGCTAAGCATACCTTAGGAAGTCATGTTTACTCTTTTGTAGGAAAATTTTCAACACTTAATGTGATGTATGCCCAAGACTCATTGGTAAGGATCTCCGTAATGTTTAACTCCCCTCAGATCTTAACAATGGTATTAGAGTTGATCATTCGTGAGGAGAGAAGAGAAAATTGAGTTCAGCAAAAAAAAGGTCTTCTTTAGTATAAACGTCGCATCACAACCTAATGTAAAATTATTTTACATTTTCGGTGTATTATCATTAAAATCATAATAGATAATAGATTAACTACTTGTTTGGTCGAAGTTTTCTAACTTTTTTAGTATTTTAGTATTTAAAAAAAAACTCTCTTAGTTACTATTTTTTTAAAAATAATTTTAAAAAAAAAATTGGTTTTTTAGTTTTTAAAACTAAAAAGGAATAATTGTGTATTTTTGTTTTGAAAACTCAAAACACACAGAGAATAAGAGTTTGATTGGTTTTGTTTTGTTTTTTAGT
This sequence comes from Psophocarpus tetragonolobus, assembly GCA_037954015.1. Taxonomy (NCBI): domain Eukaryota; kingdom Viridiplantae; phylum Streptophyta; class Magnoliopsida; order Fabales; family Fabaceae; genus Psophocarpus; species Psophocarpus tetragonolobus. Next base: position 18,256,372 of record CM075688.1, on the reverse strand, counting down.
TTTTGAAAAGAGTTTTCAAAAATAGTTTTCAAAAACTGTTTTTGAAAAGAAAAGAAAAAAAAAACTTGTTTAGTAAGTGATATTTTTTTTTAAAGGCAAAATATATATATTTAAAGGAAGACGAGCGAAACAAAAAATTTCTAAAACTCTATACATCCAACAAGAAGAATCTACTATGAAACATCTTCATAGACGAAATTCAAGTCTGTCAAACCAAACCAACTAAACTAACTACATCAATCAGGGTAACCTTTTTATTCATATGAAAAATCCCATTGTGATGGGGTAATTTTATGAAGGACTAAATTAATCTGTTACATCATACAAGGCATCAATAAAGAAACCATTCAAGCATACTCGAAGTAAAGTAAACAGTAGAAATTGAAAATAATAATAACAAGACCTTGAGAACAATTCAAGATTTAACAATAATTGAATTTAGAAGGTCTTCCAGAGGAGTAGGGGAGACACTGACTTATTTAGTTACTTGCAAGATAGAGCAAACAGTTTGGACCAAAGTGAGCATAAGGAGAATAATTGCAGCAGTGGAAGCAGCAGTTTGCCAGGGAGTTTTACAATAATCACGCCTGAGAGTGGACTTCAAATTACGCCAAGGATTTCTATGAAAAGCGTCCAAGTGCTGGCAGATAGTGAAGTAATGAGAGTTGAATTTTGTCTGCGTAATATTTTTGCAAAGACCATTAAACATGTTAGCCACAGATTCACTATCCCCTAGCCAGTTCAACAGTACTCGCTTTCCAACTAGTATATCCACATCTTTGCCCGTGTTTATGAGGAAGTCCAAAACAACAACATAGTCCGTAACGTAGGATTGGTCAGGGTAGAGACACTGCTCCAAAGCAACCATGTTGCGAAACAAAATTTCAGTCCGATCTTCCACTTTCAACTGCGGGATTTCGAGAACCCCTCTTGAAAAGTTTAAGTCTAATAAGCAATGACTTTCGGTGTTTCCCTTAAACCTCAACCCTGCTGCTACCAATTCAGTGGCACTAGGAAAATGGGTCAATAGTTTACCGTCCCTGGATGGTGGTTGCATTTTGGGATCAGGATGATGCAAGTGAAAAGTTCTAATAAGATCGGTGAAGTGTTTTATGGTAATATTATGGAAATTCAAGTTGGATTTATTGTAATAGGTGAAGTAGTGAAAAGTAAGCTCAAGAAATAGATGGATATTATTGTTAGCAGATGCAGAAGAGGAGGAGCGATTAAAGAGATCGTGAAGGATAAAAAAAGGAAGTTGGTTCTCAAGTAAGATCAAATCTTTCCTTATACTACTGGACAACCAAGGTGTTAAAGGAAACGTGTCATCCTGTGGCCAGTCATTATGATAGTATCTCCGAAAGAGCTCAAGTATAAAACCGGAATCCACAAAGATGAGTTTTTGTCTTTCCATGTTTTGGAGGCGAGGATGTTGGCCGTGGTGAAAAGGGCCTATTGAAACAACCGTTGGCGTGTAGGCATCTTCCTTCACTCTGCGAATACTAAAGGGCACTCTGTAGATCGAGGCCTTGTTGTTTGCATCATCGCTTACTTTTGGGTTTGCTTCATCCAGCATCTTCTCAATATCGATTTCAACTTCACTGCCCTCCATCATTCTTCTACTAATCTAAATCACCAAAAATTATGAGTAACGAAACCAAAACATTAACAGCCTACAAAATATTCAAACGGAGCGGGAATTCTGAGCTTACCTGATTCCTTTATTTTGATTAAATTTCAAGGCTCTTACTTGGCTACCTATATAGTATATACTATGTATAATATCCACCCACCCACCAATATATGTCATCTCTTGCTTTTTTATATAATATAAATAAAATTGTCTAGTCTTTAAAATTGTTAACTGTTTGTTTATAGACTACTTGTCCTATTCACACAGATATCATATTCATTTGAATGTCCCCCTCGTTCTATTATATCAGTATAATATACATCTTTGTCTCACAATTGTGGAGTTGAGTTGGGATTTCATTGTTAAATCATATTCTACCAATCCATAAACTTGAAGAGCAGCACCGAGCTCAGCTGTATACATACCAATCATCCCGTCCAGATGGAGTGACTTTGTAAAGGAATAAATTATTCTGTTTCAACACATGAAGTCATCAAGGAAACCCTCCAAACATTTTCGGACAAAAGGACCGAATACAGTAGAAATAGAAAATAAAATATGACTTACTAGGGTTTGTTTGGCGGAAGATTTATAAACCTGTTTTTTTATTATTTTAGTGTTTAAAAAATAAAAATCTCCTTTAGTTAGTTTTTTTTAAAAGTAATTTTCAATGTCATGTGTCAAGGAAACAGTTGGTAAATATTTCTGATGTGTGTTTGGTTACACGTTTTGAAATTGATTTTGTTTGTAGATAAATTTTATATATTTTATTTCATATTAGAAAATAATTTAGAATTGATTTTAAATTGAAACAACTTAAATTAATTTTTGTGTTGGATTAAGAATTTTACATTAAATTTTACTACTAACTTGCTTTTTAATAAAAACATCCAAACATAAATTAAATAATCTCATTAGTTTTGTAATATCAAATTTCATTTAATATCAATTTTACCAACATTTATCAAATCCAACTCATTTTCCACATTCGTGATTTTGTTTAGTTATGTGTTGGTTTTGATTATTTTATTTTTTTAATACCATACCATGCTATTTTTATTAGTTTGGTCTTTACATTTTGCTATGTATCCTAATAATTTCAATTTCAACCGAGAAGGAGGGAGAGAAGGGTTATTTTTTTGTCTGCAGTAAGAAAAGAAGTTAGCAATAGTGGTAGTAGGGGATGGTCCTCTCTTGCAAGTAGGAAGAATAATTTATATTGTGTTTGGAACCACCACTGTGCAGTGGAAGAAAGTAAATGAATAGCTAAAAAAAGGTGAAAGACAATCCAATCCGTTCTTCCGTTTATTTTAACCAAAAACCACTAAATATGATGAAAGGGGTGGTCCACTACTTCAACATCCATCTAAAGAATGAGATGAAAGTGAATATAATTCACTTAAATGAACTGTAGAAGTGGTCATTCGATCTTCAATCAATTAAAGATTTGTCTTTTCACCAGATGGAGATCTTAGTTATCAAAACATAGTCGATTGTGATATAATTAATTTTTTTCATTGAAAAATTGATTATATATTTGTTTCCAAAAGATATTGTGGAGAAAGCAAATATATCCAAAGGCAGATTATCAATTATGCCTTGTCATAATAAACTATATCGATTATACGCCTTTCAGCATAATAAATAAATAAATTAAAGGGTAAATTTTGATGTTTTCAAAATATATTTTATTTTCTTTATTTAAATTTGTACAAATCAACGACCTTTATTTAAATCTTTCATATTCTTTTCTTTTATCTATTCCAAACAATACAACTTTAATCTTTTTTCTTTTCATACATTTTCATTCATTTTCTTAGCACTTTACCAAACACAATGTTAATGAGAATGAGACCATCTCAAGGAGTTGCAATTAATGTTAACGAAAATTTCTTAGGTAGACTTTGTTTGGTTAGTTGCTATTCATGAGAAATATAAGAAAATTAAGGTGGGTTTTTTGTTTTTTACATCTTACTTTAATTCAAAAATTCATTTTCTATTTTTGTCTTCTCTATTTTCCTCCTCTTACCAAATAAAAAAGGAACAATTTCTTCTTCTTCTTATATTTACATATGAAGGAAGTATTAATCATCTATCATGATTTCATCCATGTCTTTCAAATATATGAAATATATAAACATTCTATAAGCATTAATTGACAATTTTTTTATACCTTAATTTATTGTGGAGTTTATTAATTAAATAATATTCATTTTCGATAAAACTGAATGTATTTATTAGACTATTAACACTATAATTCTTGTTTATTGATTGAAAACATATATTTTTAAATTATGAGCAATGTTATTAAATGCAACTACCACTTTAATCATTTAATTCCAAAAGTCTTTTTGAATAAAATTTTGTGATACTCTTAATTAAGTTTTGATGAAGTAGATATTTCTGTACCAAAATCATTTTAAGTATTTATTACTTATTAGAATTTAATTTGTATATATTATTAGTATAAAAGATTTTACACTGACATTCAATGATAACTTTTGTTAGTATAAAAGATTTTAAAACAGTAAGGAGTAAAATCAGCAAATTTACCATAAATAAAAAAGTTGTAATTGAATGTCAATTTTAAACTCTTTTTATAAATAATATTAGAGGTAATATTAATAATCATTTTTTTACCATTATTTTTTTTATTTCTCCTATTTTATTTTATTACTTTATAGAATCCTTCTCATCTCCGCTTCATGTTTTAATACTCTTTTTCTTTTCAATTATATCTGGAAATTCATTAAGTTTAACTGTTCTTATAGATTTTTCTTTTTATGTCAAATATTATCTTCTTTTTTTTTTCATCTACTTATTTTTATTTTTTTATTTAAAAAACGTTAAAAAAAACTTCTAACTTATAATTGATGATAATTTATTAAAAATCATTAGTTATAGTGAATTTTGTTTCTTAATTAAAAGACAACCATTAAATAAGAAGAAAAAGACTTATCAAAATTTGTAGTTTTTAATAAATTTTAATCTATCATGGTTGGAAAGAGTGTCACGGACATTTCTCTTCTTATCTAGTAGCCGAGTTATAAATTTATGTTTGTGTCTCCTTTGTCTACATTTATGCTAGTATATCTGTTTGAGATATTCATATCTACTATTGAAGAAGATGAAATCCAACTTCAAGCTGCAGTGTATTATTTATGTTGGTTTAAGTTATTTAATTAAGAAATTACCTTCAAGTAAGAGACAAAACTTTCTTCCAACATTTAATTTGAATTACTGATTGTATTTGCTTTTCTCTTGGCATATGATATTTCTTGTTCAAATTTTAAATATCATAAGAAGGCTGTGTATCATAATTCGTGATCTTCATCAAATAAAAAATAAAATCATCTGTATTTTACAATATGTGAGATTTTACAAATAGATCTTATGTACGGAACATTTTCCCTGAAACATGAAATGAGAACTTTTATAGCATAAAGTTGAGAATTGTGCAGACTTGACTAGCAACTAACCACCAGGTACCATGTTTTAAATTTTCAATTCTTTGCAGCAGCAAACTTTTTCATGCTTAGGGATGACTACAACAACAAATATCAGAAATTCCATTTTACGTGCTCCTGTTATCTATTTTGCAAACCAGAGGCTTAAACATTGAAGATTGAATCACCACAATAACTGGACGAGAAGGAAGATCATAAAAGACCGAACAACAATTTAGTCATTTTTTAAGACTAAAATATGCATATAAAAAAGGACTAAAGATTGGGGGATACTTAAAACAACTTCCTCTAAGATGCTGCAAGTTCACTCCAACAGGGAAAAGTAATTAAAGCCTCCCAGAATAAGGGATTAACCAAGACAGCCTATAGGCTTTAATCCATATTAGATTTCTCTTTCATCTTAAAACCAACTAATGTCAAGGAAGTTGCTCAACAGATATAAATGTAAGACATACTAAAATTTAACAGACTAACGTCACCGAACCATAGATTAAGATACTCTCCATTTCATTTCATTTCATTTCTTTTCATTTTCTTTCATTATTAAGCTTTTGAGTATATAAATATTACATTTTATAATATTTATATCATTTCTATTCAATTAACTTTTTCAAAAATATAAAAAATGCTAAAAAATGGACAAAAAAATAGAGAAGATTCATTTCCTAAACCATCTTTGGCAGAATTTTTTCAATAATTACTACTCCAATTTTCTAAGACATTTGTTCCTACGTCTACTTGTCCAACTTTTCACAAAATCGAGACTAAAAAGTCATATTATTAGTTATTTATTTTAATATATCAACCACTTTTATCAATAGCTTATAACTATATTTATAAGTAATTTTCTAAGCGTCTTTTCTCTCCCTTCTTTGGATCGACAAGCTCATCAATATAGGAATATAGTAAAATGAGATGGTAATAAGTCTGAAAAAAACTGAACTACATGTTCCAAAATGAATTTAAGAGGAAAGCATACAATTTTAACTTATCAACACCAGAACCACTTATTTCAGCTTGGACTTAGATGAGCCCTTAAGTGGTCTGGCATTGGACCTGACAGGGGCTGACCTAGCAACCTTCTTCATATCATACTTAACAGATGAGAAAGCGCATATCAAAGCTATCACCATTGTTGGGTACACGTAAGCAACTTTTGCAGGATCAGAATTTACTGGTTTTCCAAAAATACCTTCTTTGACTAGTCCCCAAATTATAAGAAGGGACCCAAACATGCTCATTCTCCCAGGTTTTAGAATACCCACAAGTGCTCCTGCCACTGAAAAGTAGCTCCCTGCAAGAACCTGGAAAACGATTTACATATATTTAGATGAAAAGTATCAACAGAAACCTAATGTTAAAATAGAATCATGTGATACAGTGCAATTAATTGAAAAATCCACAGGGCAGATGGAAAGCATATCAAATTGCAAACGAACGACAAAGAACAATTATGGAGCAATTTTATGTGACTTCTAAGAATTATAGTATCAACATATATATAGAAACAGAAACTTAATGCAAAATGGAACAGTGTCCTACAATTAATCAATTGAAAAGTCCACAAGGCACATGAAGCCATATCAAATTGTAAATTGACATGAATAACTAGAAAAACTGTGGCACAAACTTTATGTTACTTTTAATTTATCAACTAAGCCAGTTTTTTTTTTTTTTTTTCTCTTCCTTGGATGGCAATTGGCAAGTAAAACTTGAAATCTAATAATCAATTTTTATTTATATGTTCAACTTAGCAAAGATAACAACCATTTCAAAAGTAAATAGTGCATAAAAAATCATTGACAAGAGCAAATCACTGATTAGAAAAATGGTCCAGGCTGACAAGAACTAAACTCCAGACAAGGAGAAATGAGGTTTAATTCTACTTTTAAGCGAACATAAGAGACCTAACAATTGACAAAGAAAAGGTGGAGGGCGGGTTAAATTGCCTAACCTCCAAGCGCTGAAGATCAGTAACTGCAGAAGCTTCCTTCACTGCGGTCAAGTTATACAAGTCCAGCAAACTATCCCAACTGGGAACAGTCATGTTGTGGATGAGGCCGTTCACTGCAGCCCCTGGGTACAGAAGGCCCTTCACAACAACAACAGGAAAGATATCACTTGCAATTAACTGCGAGGACGTCACATGCAAAGGGGTTGAACACATGCCAGATCTGCAAGTCACCCTGTAACCAAAAAGGATAAATTTCAAACGACTACAATGCCACAACCTACAGTATAGTTTAATTTTCACGTATCAAGAGTGTAAAGATTTTTACACTGTCAACCATTCAGAAATCATTCTATATCACGATTAAAGTAATTTACATGACAACATATGGTTCGATAAAAGTGTAAAAAACTTTACCACTTGGTAATTAAGTAATTTAACTATCATATAACAACATAAATAACAAGGCTATTGGATCGCAGAAGAAACAGAATAAAATAGGTAGCATGTGTGAAGATATCCAAGTCAACCATCATATGAATGGTTAATGATTTGAAAGTCGATAATAACCTCTTAAGTACAACGGTAGGCAACATAAAGGAAACCATAGTCAAATATTGATTTCTGTGGAATCGAACACAAATCTTTCTTCTTCTTTTTTACCCTTCCCTTACTGTATATTTGAATCGTGGCCACAATTGAGCTCTTTCGATAAGACAAGCGCATAAATTGGAAAGGGGAATGGTTGATTTTGATATAAAAATTGGGCGTGAATTTGCAGAAAGAGTGCAATAAAAAGAAAAAAGGGGAAGAGAGTTGGGAGCACCTGAAAAGAGGGATCTGAAAAATGATGAGGAGGAAGAAGATGCGAGCTGCTATAGAGGAAATATTGTCTGTCCATTTGGACGACGGCGTGGGAGTTGGCATGGTGGAAACTGGAGAGAGAGGATCTTCTGAAGCTTCTCCACGCTGTGGAACCTCTTCCCTATCACACCCAACACTAACATTTGTAATTTCTGCTACTTTATGTTTTCTATTTCATTCGTTTAACTAATTATCTCATCTTTAAAAATAAAAAAATAAGATTTTCTACTGTGCTCCTTTTTAAATTATCTCATATATCCAAAACCGATAATAACATCCAACTAAGATATAATAAAAAAACTTATATGAAATTATTCCGTTGAACTATTAATATAATATCAATGTTACATTTAATATATATTTTTTTTAAATAGGAACTAAAAAAGTATTTTAAATAGTAAAATAAAAATAATTAAAACCCAAAATAAAAATTCTCTTATTTTTAAAGACTAAATTGTTATTTTTGAGAATTTAGTCTCTTTAGTTACAACAGTTTTTTTTTTTTTTACTTTTAATAGTTTAAAATGTTTCATATTAGTACATGTAGTTGTAATGTTTGGTTTTTTGACAAATAACCTTTCCTACGGCCATATTATTTTTGGAGAGATTTAATGACTTATTCTCTTAACTTTATTTTTTTCAAATTCTATAGTTAATTAGTTATCATTGTTTTTTGTTCAACCACTTTCTCAAACTTTCAGAAAAAAACATTTCCTCTTTCAAAACCCTTTCTTATCATGCACCTTAAAAGTACCAAGTTCATCAAATACAATACATTTTTACCCACAATATTTGAATCCGTATTTTGCTTCTAAATATAACTCATTCTGGAACAATTAAATGTGATCCTTCTCACTTAAGTATTCCATTAATTAGGTTAGCCTTTATATTTAAAATTAATTTTATGGCTTTTAACATGGAACTTGCCTCTTGTTTTCTTTAAACTAAGTTATTTATCACTAACTATATGTATATAGAGAGAGCGGTGAAAATGGGTAAGATATAACTAGGTATTCTTTTCTTAATAGCCATTGAAATACCATATATCTTAGTGCAATCAATTTTATACGTGGCTAGCACATATTCAATGATAGGTTTCCATTGGTCAGTTCAGAAGGTGTTTTGGTACTTCTACACCAAATTCTGTATATTTTGGAATGATGATAATGTCGATGAGCTCAAATCTGGATATAGCATCTGTATTGTCAACTGCAGTCTACACCATATACAATATCTTCTCTGTATTCCTCATGCCAGGACCTGTAAGTCTTTTGGATCTACTAACATTTCTTTCTAATAGCTTTGTGTTTATAGCACTGTAATGGCTTGAATTGGTACCTTAATTATATTATATATTATATTATATCTTTGCTTTCAAGAATTTTTTTGAGAGAATTTTGGATCCAAAGTTGACACTTTGAGAAAAGCATAAATTGATGCAGAATTTAACGTCCATAGTCCATGCCAACAAAGACAAGATGCTTTAAAGCCCGAGATGGTAACTGTAATTTTTATGTGCAGAAAATTCCTAAATGGGGGATTTGGTGCTACTGGAGCTGTCCTACTGCTTGGTCCTTAAATGGTCTCCTAACATCACAATATGGAGACATGCAGAAGGAGTACTAGTATTTAGGGAGCAAAAATCCATTGGTTCCTTTTTACCAGATTACTGTGCCTTCTGGCATGACAGATTAAGCCTCGTGGTGCTCATTGATTATCTAATTATTTATGCTTCTCTATTTGCCTATTTTCGTAAGGAAAATGAATTACAAGAAGAGATGAGATAGACAAAGACAAGATTGTTTTTCTGCAGTATGGTGATTCAGTTTTCATGTACAGAATAGAAATATAAAAACATGTGGCTACATAGATTAGTAAGATCTCTACTACAAGATGTTATATATAATATTCAAATTTGTTTTATAGTATTGGTGGTACTGTAGATCCTGGCAGGAAAAGGAGGAAAATGAAGAATTGAAAAGAGATGTTTCGTATTGAACCTTCTACCAGGGGCTACTTACAAGCAGCAAATGCAAATATGTCTACAAGTGAGATAGGTTTATAGTCGTTTTATTTTTTTCCAGGAAGAGCTACTATGTGGCGATAAAGAATATTCAAGTTGTACAAGTTAAAATAACACTCATGAAAAAGAAAAAAAAAAAATGAAGGTTTAAAAATAATTTCGTACCTGTAATATATTTGTTTCATTTTAGTTCTCTTACTATACATTATCTGTGATTACTGCACCACCCTTTTTCTCCAAGAAATAAGATAAATATTAAATCTTACTCAAATTCTCACCTGTTTATCTGTAACAAGAACATAAAAATTTGACTTTGTTTTTTTTTCATATTTGGTTCATAAATGTTTGATTCCTAATTCAAAGAAATTTCAAAATTTCTTTGAAAAATTGACAGAATTATGGGGAGGACAAAAAGGAAAAACTCAATCTTAATATGACCCTAAAACAAGAAAATGAGTAGAACAATTATGAAATCTGATATAAAATTTAGGTGCCAATGTATGTTCAGCTATTGTTCTTAACCATGAAATTAATGAGTAGAGGAAAGCAAAGCTTTGTAATCTAATAGTGAGAATGTGGGATCGTTATTAAACTCCACATAACTGCAATATATCATCATATAAGCCAAAGTTGATGAGATTTTGGAATCATTGGGTCTTTGGAATGATAAATCCCTCTTTCCAAAGCCCAAACCGTGATAATATGAGATATTGTCATTGAATTAAAAATCTGATCAGTTGGGAGCAATATTTTTTTTTCAAACACACATTAAGTAGGATGGTTAATTGGTTATGTTACAGACAGTCTCTAAGAGGTGGGTTACAGGATGTGATTGCACATGGTTTATTAAAAACTAAAAGAGAGTCCATTCATATAACCAAGGGAATGTGAGTGTTTATAAAGATTGTGATATAAAAACAACTGTTTTCCCCTATTCGAGCCATATGGAAATGCTTTTGTAAAAACTTGTAACTGGTGGTAACACTAGTGTAATCAGATGCAGTTTCTTTTTAATGTATAAACCGTGTTATATCTTATTCCCAAAGTAGCATGCTTAACATATATCCACGTATTAAATAATCTTGAAATTGCTACTTTTGAATATTGACATGCTGGGATCCTATTCGCACTCCATGATTCTGTAGCAACCAGATTCAGGTTTTAAATTTTAATGTATGCTTTGGACCGTGCAATGAGCAACCTACCACTACTAATACCTAGGTTAGCCCAAGGAGAAAAGTGAGATATGATATCCAAGTGTCAGCACCAACTTCCAAGGAGAATGAAGAGTCTTGAGCTCCCAGCTACTAATCTCACCATTAATGGAATATTTAAGGAATCAATTAATTAGATGTATGAGATTTAGCCTGAATCCATGCATGATGTGTTGTGTGTGTGAGTGTCTCTTATGTCCTGGGTTTTAAGCAAGCTCTTCAACCATTCCGTGCATCATCAGGTAATGGAGCATTGTACAAGAAAGGAAACTCACTTGATACAGGGTTTTAAGAGGGAGATGGTCCCTAGAAAGAGGGAGAATTTTGATTCAAGAACTTCCATGGATTTCTGTAAGAAAAAATTGAAGATTCAAACCATTAAACCTGACAAATTGATGAAGTGGAATTATTAGTTCTCTATTTCACCCAGAGCAAGAATATCCAGTCTCCGAGCCACTCGATGTCTTTTTTTTTTTCTTCAATTCACCCATTCTTCAAAATCACAGTTTCATGTACCATAGCAAGAGAAGATAGGTAGCATGCAGCGCCCCTCATGTGAGGTTCAGACAGGAGAAACCTTACTTATCATCATGGCTACAATACTCAAGCACTCATGACTAAGTCCCACATTGAGCAACTGAAATATTTATCATTTACGTTTTGTTATAAAAGGCATCTCTCTATACCATACAATTCATACCTTTCTCGGCCTTTTGGCTAAGATCAAGTGTAGTATCTGTTCTTATCAGTTTAATATCTGATACGTGGGCCATTGGTCCACATGATATTAAATTAATTTTTTTAAGGGAAGGATTCATTGCTGTAGCTTGCTACTGGAATCTTCAAGTGTTGCTCATGTCTTACACTACTGCTTGAGCCTGGCACACCCTCTAATGAAGTTGAAGTCTCAATATTATTTATTGTAATTACTGAGTAGCTAGGCTGTTTTCTAACCCTCTAATGAAGTTGAAGTCTCAATATTATTTATTGTAATTACTAAGTAGCTAGGCTGTTTTCTTATTTTTCGTAGCTAGGCTGTTTTCTTTTTATAGCTATGCGGTTTTTGTTGTTTAATATTTTATTTTTAGTTTCCATCAGCTGTAATGAATTAATTGGTCTTTTGAGACAGTGAGGATGATACCAATTACATTCATTAGCTGTATTTGACTAGTTTTCTTACATTCATTTTCTATAATTTTGTTACAAGGCAATTACAATGGGGATGACAGTGAGGACGATACCAATTACACAAAGAAAATCATGGTGAAACCCAAAATAATCTTTTTCCCCATTCGGCAGATATTTCTTTGTTTACATCCCCATTCAGTGGCCAGTTGGACATAAATAATACATACAAATCCACACAACTTGTGAATTTGCTGTTACAAGGAAACCATCATCTTTTAGTGTTATGAAAAGTAGATAATAAAAGTATAACAAAAATGGCATGTTATGAAACTGGAGCATCTTGTATGAAGATGAAGCCACGATTGAAGCCAGTTGAACATTTGGCTGCTTCAATTGAACATTTGGCGCCAAAGAAACAGTAAGCATTCCTAGGAAATTTAAGTATAACAAATGTTGGGTACTAAAATGACAAAATAATAACTCAACTAAGATCAGCGACAAGAAAAAATGGAAATTGACATACAATAATTTTATGTAAAAAACATTCAACTGATAAGGAAAAAACCATGGGTAAGACAGGAAAAATATTTTCACTAAGTGAAAGAAATATTACTATCTTTTTCTAAATATAAGGAAAAAACAATTTCACTCTCTCTTATACTTGGAAAATATTCTTATTTAGAACTTTTGTTTCTAACTCTCTAAATAAGAAATTACTAATAGTAACTACACTTGGTGGGGATGCTAGAAAGAGTAAATGGAGTGACTATTTATGATGAGAGCCATTGCATTTAGTGCCAAGATGAAAAATTTCTACCACTCAACCAATTCTAGGCTAGGCACATAAGGTGAAATTTTCATCCCTCCATTTTTTACTTTTACCACAAAAGTAACTTTACAATTACTATTACATGTTTTCACAATCTCCTAGTTAAAGCTACTTTTGTATGCTTTTAATGTCTCTCCCTTGCTAGTTCCTATTGCTTACATTTTTTATAGGTCAAATGAGGATTAACTCCAAGCATACTTGTTTGCATTGATTGATTTTGTCATAACATCTGTTAGGTTGTCGTTAGTGTGAATCTTCTGCATGTCTACACTTTCTTCCTCTACTACTTCTCTGGAAAAATGATATTGAACTCCTATGTGCTCTTTCCTGAATTGAAAGGATGGATTCCTTGCAATGTGTATTATTTGACCACTAACATTGCATGATATCACTCCACTTGATCGTTGCCATCTCGTTTAATCTTATAAACCTATTTGTTTCCAATGGCTTTCCGACCTTCTAAAAGTTCAACAAGTTCCCATGTCTTGTTTCTATGCAAGGTTTCCATTTCTTCATGCATTGCTGTCATCCATAAAGAAGCATCTGAACAACTCACATCCTCTTGAAAGGTTAATGGTTCCCCTTCTTTAGTTGAAAGATAGTACACATCATGGCTTTCCATGACAAAGTTTAAGTGCCACGATGGTTTAAATTTTTGTCGCGTTGATCGTCGAACATCCCTTTCATCACTGATCTCGTGTGCTTTCTTGTTCTTTGTGCTCATGTTCTACTTCAAAAGAGTCATCTTCTTTAGACCTATCTACTTGCACTATAATAGTAGTGTCTTCGACAGTCCTGTCATTATTCTACTTACATTGCAATTCATTTTCTCCAAAAACTACATCTCTGCTAACAACAACATTGTGGGCAGTGGGATCTCACAGACGATAACCCTTAACATTGCAGCACATCCCAAGAATAAAGATTTCCTAGATTTCATATCCAACTTCGTTCTTTCTTGGGAGTTGTACATCACGTACACAAGACATTCAAACACATAGAAGGAAGAATATTCAGCTGATTTTTCTTTCCACATCTCCATCGGAGTCTTCAAACCAATTGTTGTTGATGGTGAACAATTTATCAAGTAACAGGTAGTTTTAATTGCTTCTTCCCAAAAAGAATTGGCCATTCCCACTGGTTTCAGCATAACTCTTGTTCTTTCTAGGAGAGTCCTATTTATCCGCTCTGCCACACCATTCTGCTAAGGTGTATATGGAACTGAGAATTATCGCATAATACCTTATTTGCAGAAAGACAAAAAATCACCATCTACATATTCTCTTCCATTATTTGTCCTCAAGCACTTAATCCTTTTACCAGTTTCAAGTTCTACTTGTGCCTTACATTCCTTGAACACTGGGAACACATTTGACTTCTTTTTTATTGGGTACACTAACAACCTCCTAGAATAATCATCATACAAAAGATTTTGCTCCTCCTAAGGATACTTCCGATGATTCGCAAACATCAGAATGAATCAAGTCCAGTATGTGCTTGTTTTTTATAGTTACTCTGATAAACTTCAATCTATGTTGCTTGCTTATCAAACAATGCTCGAAAAAAGATAAATTCACTTCCTTAAGCCCAGGTAACAGATTGCATTGTGCAAGTCTTTTCAAACCTTGCTCAGACATATGACGGAGTATAAGGTGCCACATCGTCATCACTTCTTGATTTGTTGTTGCAACTGATGCATCCACTTCTTGCAACATATCTCCCAAAAGCATGTATAGATTAACTACAATCTTTTCTCTTTTCATTACTACTAGATTTCCTCTTACCTCTTTTAAGATCCCACCTTGAGTATGGATCTTGCACCCGAGGTCATCCAATTGTCCAATGGACAATAATTTATTCTTCAAACCCTTCACATGTCGTATCCCTTGAACTATGCAAAAAGTACCATCATATATTTTTAATTTGACAGTAACAACTCCAACAATTTCCAAGGCATGATCATTTCCCATAAACACAAATCCTCCTGAGATAGGTTCGTAAGTGAAAAACCAGTCTTTACATTAAGTCATGTGCCAAGTTGCACCTGAATCCAATATCAAACAATCATGGAGTTGTCTTTCGCCTTTAGAGCTAATTGATGCTTCACTATACAACATTTTCACATCATTTTTAGTACTTGCAACACAACCTTGAGAGGTTGATGCTTCCGAGTTCCTTCCTCCACTATTCTTAATTTTCCAACAATATTTTCTAATGTGCCCTCTCATGTCACACTCGTAGCATTTGAAGTTCTTCCTTCTTCAAGACCTTGTTCTACTCTGATTTTGACTCCTATTGGAGCCATGTTCTATTGATCTACCTCTTATCATCGTCAAAGCCTCTGCTTGCTTTGAACTTTTTAGTTTGTCTTCCTTATTCTTTCACTTGGATTCTTCTTCAAGAATTGCTCCGGCAACATCTTCAAAAGAGAGACGAACAACAATATCGTTATTTGTTATATTGATGACGAATTGATCATACAAATAAGGTAAACTCTAAAATAGAAGCTCTGCATATTCATTCTCTACTATGCTAAAATCAGAAGCTGAGAGTTGTGAGAATAAAGTATTCAAATTGTTGATGTGATTCATTACAGAAATGGACTCACTTATTCGAAAAGTGTACAATTTTCTCTTTAAAAATATTCTATTGTGAAGTGATTTGACCTCATACAATTTCACAAGAGTGTCCTATATTTCCTTTATAGTTTTCTTCTCTACAATACTAGACAAGACCGAATCTGCCATTGCAAGGTGCAAATTGGCAATAGCATTGTCATCCATCTCTTCCCCCTTTTCGTTAGTCATATATGTGGGTCTACCTTCAATTGCATGTAGACAATTGTCCTTCCGTAAAATTGCCCGTATCTTCAATCTTCATAGGAAAAATTACTCCCCTTGAACTTCTTTATCTCATACTTTGCTGCCATGGTTTTACACAACTTTCATCGTGAATAGTACCACTACTGAAACAATGACTATAGACCGTGAACTAGTGCACCAGGTAAGTTCCTAGGAAAGAGAGGTAGGTCACCAACGAACACACTTAAATACCAAGTCTTTCCTTAGTCAGAGCTTTCCTAGACATGCACTTTCACACTACCTCACTATATATCCAATAACAAGAATAATTATTTTTTGACGTGGAAGATCTAGGAAAGAGAGGTGGATCACCAACGGACACGCTTAAATACCAAGTCTTTCCTTAGCAGAACTTTCTTAGACATGCACTTTCACACTACCTCACTATATATCCAATAACAAGAATAATTATTTTATCATGTGGAAGATCTAACTAACCGCAACCACAAAACATACTAAGAATTTTCTCTGGCACTATACAGCGCACTAGTGTGTATCGCAACAGAATAATATTAGAACCTATTGGTTCTGATACCATTACTGGGGTACCAGAGTGATAAAATAATAACTTAGCTAAAATAAGATATGAGAAAAAATAGGAATTGACACACCATAATTTTATGTGAAAAACCCCCAATTGATAAGGGAAAAACCACAAACAAGACTCGAGAAATATTTTCACTAAGTGAAAGAAATATTACAACCTCTCTAAAGATAAGGAAAGAACAATTTCACACCCTCTTTTATATTTGGAGAATACTCTCATTTAGAACTCATGTTTCTATCTCTCTAAATAAGAAACTACTAATGGTGATTACACTTGTTGGTGAAAATGCTAAAATGACCAAATGAAGTAACTATTCACAAGCAAGAATGAGAGTCATTGCATTTCATGTCAAGATGAAAAACTTATGCTACCCAACCAATTCTAGGCTAGGCACATAGGATGAAATTTTCTTCATCCATTTTTACTTTTACCACAAAAGTGGATTTACAATTACTAATACAAGTTTTCGAAACAAATTGGAGAATATAGTAAAGAATGACCAAAATATTTTATAAGTTACCAATCATAACCCAACATAGGATATGTGATTATCACATATACAAAAGCTTGAATGGATAAATAAGCGACCTCAATAAACACTTGCAAAGAAAAAATATCAGTTACTTTGAAGTTATTGGAAGAGTAATTTGAAAACCCTAAATTAATGTTAGGAGAAAAGATGGTGATAAATTTTATTAACGAATATTTGAAAATGAAGAGTGAATCCATAATCATGGAAAATTAAACCTGTGCAAAAGAATAGGCCCAGGGAGGATACCTTCCAGCAAATCTTTCATGGTACAGAACAGTGCGCTCTGTTGCCACATATGGTAAAACTGACGAGCAATTATTTATCCAAAAGAACAGTGCAGCAGAGTAGATTGCACCAAATACATTGAATACATCTTGTTGGCTATTTCTGTAACAAGAAAATAAAAATTAATTTCTGCTCCTTTTGCACCACAAGACTTTCTAATCCTAACAATCTATATTTGTTAAATGACTGGAAAATTATAAAAATCAGTAAAATGCAGCTGGACTTTAGTTTTACGACCTGAGGGCTCATTCTATATATTAGGAAAAATTATTATAAACATTCCTCATTGTTAATGGGGAATTCAGTTGAATAGAATCATGATCACTAACATTTTCCTTCCTTGCTTCCAGAACAGTATCCCAAACAGAAGAGATGAGGCAGCCACAAAAATGATGCGCATCAAGTTGTATGAAGGACTTCTCCAATAGGACATGCTCTAAACTGTTCCCAACCATTTTGTGGAGAATGAGAACGAAAATACAAATCTTTGGAGTCCGGTGGAGGTGAACTTAATTGCTCAACTAACATTTTATTCTGTCTGAACTTGCACAGTAAATAATATCATGCAATGATGATGTGTGCATTATGAATACTCACTAGAAATAAATTTTTAAATAAATTTCTAGAGTCATCATTTGTCTTTTTTTACATGATATTAGATATACAACTATTCACAAAAAAGAAAAGAAAGATATACCACTATATGTGCTGCTTACATAGATTGAGCTATTAGTTTTATTATTTATTTAGGTTTTATTCACTGCAAAAAATAAAATAAAGTAAACTTCTATTTGATATTGTTCTAAGATTTATAAGAGCAAAAAGCGGAGGAAGTGAGTAGTCCCCAAGATTTATGTTTCAAATTTTGGTACAAGTCATCAAAGATTAAATCATCTATTTGTAGGTGCTGGTTACTATGAAGTACCTAGATTTAATTTAAACTAAAAACTATCGTCAAAGAATTCTCTGCAGTGGCACATAAATAAAATTCTTTGTGATTACTTACTCACACAAGGCTGACTCCCTATAAATTTGGCAAAATCTAGTCCCAGTTCAGTTTCTGCTGATCTTGAAGTAACTTCAAGCATCCATGTTGGTGGATTATAGTTGTCTTGAATCTTTAGCACACCTGGTATAGTCTATATAACACAAGTTGCAAGATTGTAAACACAAACTAACATTTGTGATGACAAAGAAGTTGGCTATGATATAAGAACACTGACCTCAAAGTATTCAATGACTGTACCTGAGTGCTTTCCAAGGGGACCAGCATAGATCAATTGTCCATCAGCTTTCATGAGAACAAGCTTAAAGAATTACAAGACAAGATTCATAATTAATTAGTATAATTTTATATAAGCATTGTACCATCCCTTGAAGCGATAGAACAATAACATAAACATTTTAAATGTTAATGTATATCTTTAAGCATAATACATTTCTGTGTTTATTGCATAATCAACATATGCTGAAGATGAAGTTCATTGAAAGCCATAGCTTCATGGACAACAAGAGTGGACCCTATAAATTTCATTCTTTCTTTTTAATTAAGCATTTATAGGGAGTTTGATACACCATCAAGGCACTGAAAAATTAAAATGCCACAAAATTATGATTCATTTCTCCCAGTTTGAGGTTAGTTTAAATAAGTACTAAGGGTCATTTTAAGATGTTGTACAGTAACATGATTTCCTAATGATCAAATATTGCCCTGGAGAAGTACATATACCTCAAAAGGGGAAATGGTGAGTTTGAAAAATTGGATAAACAAAGCTCAAAAGGAACTGTCATAACCTCTTGGTTCATTATATATGCAAAATCTACGTTAAGGGATTGTAGTTTACGTCA
Source organism: Psophocarpus tetragonolobus (assembly GCA_037954015.1). Taxonomy (NCBI): domain Eukaryota; kingdom Viridiplantae; phylum Streptophyta; class Magnoliopsida; order Fabales; family Fabaceae; genus Psophocarpus; species Psophocarpus tetragonolobus. The sequence continues at coordinate 18,237,190 of CM075688.1, read as the reverse complement.
TCAAAGGATTCAAATATATCAATACTAGGCTGGTGAATTGTGCATGCAACAGTCTTTCCTGTTCCAACAACATTTTTCACTGCTCTCATTACAACTGCAGCTGCCCTTGCATCTAGACCTGTAGTAGGTTCATCCATAAATATGATAGAAGGATTAGCAACTAGCTCAACGGCTATGGTCAGCCGTTTTCTTTGTTCAGTCGATAAACCACTAATATTTGGCATGCCTACTAAAGAATCTTTGATCCCATCAAACTCAATAGTACGAATGGCTTCATTTACAAATTTCTGAAAAATGATCGAAGCCATAAGAGGAAATGAACACAGTGAACAATATCAAAATTTTAAAATAAAAATGCTGCGTTGAGAGGAACCATACAATTTTAGTTTTTGCATCAATCTGGGAAGGAAGCCGAAGCCAAGCAGAAAACATCACAGATTCTTCTACAGTTATGTTTGGAGAATGTATGTCATTTTGTTCACAGTAATGAGTAACCTGACACGCTAGCAAATGTTTCCTGAACCTTAGGTAGCCACCAACTCTAATCTCTCCTTCTATAAATACCACCAGTTTTTCTTCCACACAGGACATCCATCAAAGTTGTTTTCCCTGCTCCACTGACTCCCATTAAGGCTGTTAGTATGCCAGGACTGAATGAACCTGTGATGTCAGAAAGAAGCTGAAGCCTTTTCTCAGTAAAACCTCTATTTCTCATTTCCTGCATTCAACATGATATAATTACCCAAACATGTTCATGGATGTAACTTCATACTTAAGAACTAGCAATCGTTTAAGTTACCAAAGGGGTATCGACATAGTACTGGACATCACGAAAAGCTACTGGCAATGGCTGGAAAGGTAGAACCAATCCTCCTCGAGAAAAAGAGAGAAAAAAAGAAGTGATGGAGAAACACAGTTTTAACAGAAAACTTGTGTGCATGTATGTATTTTTTATATTCACGATTTTCATATGCATCATATGTTTAGCTGCACCAAGTAAAAAACAGGCACATGATCAAGATAGCTACCCACCTTTTCTGGTTTCTACAGTCCTTTCAACCAGAGAACACTATTTGCACCTATGCTACTATTGCTCTCTTGTTGTCCTTGTAACTCTGAATGCTTCTCAGAAGATATAAGAGTTCGAGATCTTGCAGAAACTTAACACGCCCAAGTAAACAGTGATACATGAACTTACAATTCAAGAAAGTCAACATCAAGGTAAAACCTACATTAAACAGCACTATGAACAAAATTAAGGCCGCAATGGATATCCAATAAAAGTAACTGTCAAAGTCTAGCCCCCAGCTTTCAAGCACTTGCCGACCCAAGGTTGTGTTTGCAGACATCTTCATAAGAACAAAGAAACCATAATGAGTAGATTAGTCAAACTACAAACATATAATTTAAGATGAAAAATGAACAAAGTAACAAGATAATGAAGACAACAAATATCTTAATTGACAGTCCATTGTAGGCCTTCACATATTCAAGTACTCTCAGTCTAAGCTCAAAGATAAAACTTTGCGAAAGCAAAAGAGGTAAAGGTATTTTCATTTGAGCCTTTGAAGCTAACTGATCTACTCATTAATAAAAAAGGAAAAGAGTTGCTATGTTCCCACTTTTAGTTTCATGTATGTTCTTTGAAGCACAAAAATTAAGAATTATACATAATTACCTCTACCCACCTAGGAGCAAGAAATTCATTCACAGTTAAGCCTATCTCTCCATATGTCAAAGGAGAAACCCAAAATCCCCACCGTAACCAAGATGGCATATATGCTGCAAAGGAAAGGCAGCTAAACTTTATTTTCTGAATAAGATTCATTATTAAAAGTAAATTAGTTTTGGATTCTTACGTTTTGGAATGATGAAGCCACCAAATAGTAAAACAACTAGTATGGTCACAGTACCAGCTGTCACAGAAGCAACCACAGTTTGGCAAATTGAGGTAATGAATTGAAACATGGACACTGAAGTCATGTGTATTATAAATAGGAGAAGGAACTGGCGAAAGAACCTGAAGAAAAATTAAAGTGAAAACTTAGCTAATATGCCAGAGATTCCAAAACAGGTTTTAAGTTACAGATCCAACAACAAGTCAGAAGCCTATAGTATCACTGTAAATAAATATATTCTAGAGGCAAAGGCATCTTCGAATGTAGTAGTTTCTAGTACTTAATGAGTATCAAGTGTTGTATTTGTAAATATACTTGCATATTTAACAAGATATAAGTGAAAAAATTTGGCAACAAGGTTAGTATTCCATGGCGGACTAACCTGTCAATCTCGGGGCTGTAACCAATGACATAATAAGAAAGTGCTGTCCAAATTAATGATTCCAACAGTGAAAGTGGAACCTTCAAAACTGCAGAAGGGATTGTATAAGCCCAGGCAGGAAAAAAACACAACTCTTTTTGCTTGTAAATAACTGCAAGTCTTGATACAGTCATAGATAGTTCCGGAAATCCATCAACGAGTAGTATGATTAGTGAATAAAACAATTAACCCATATAATAATTCCCATGGAGCACATCAACTGCCACTCGTGTTCGAATGAAAAGAGTCATTGCTACAAATGCAACAATGACAAGCTGCATGGATAAAGAATAGAAACTTGAGAAGTTTGGTATAGTTATCATGACATCAAGGCACGAAAGTGAAAAAAAGACAAAATACCTGTGGTGACTTGAATACATAGACAAACGAGTTTCTTTTCATTAGAAGAATTTCCCTCGTCATGCAAGCCTTGAGTAGTTCCCATTTTGTTAATGAGTATTTTCCAAACACAAGGGTATTCTTTTGGCTCTGAGACTTATCAAATGGCTTCAGGAGCTTCTCCTTCAGCTTTTGACCATAAGGGCAATCCTTAAATTTCTTTACGAACTGGTCAATGGAAACATAACTGTAAGGTTTTTCTGCGCTACTCCAATTCTGTGCTTGATCTTTTCTAGAGATAACCTGGATTTTACGAGCATTCCATATAGTCAAAATCTAAAAGTATCATGTTGGAAATGAAGATATTAGTGAGATATACAATTGGAAAGGAACATACTTCCTGAAGAAAGTCAGCAGTGCCTTTTCTTTGTGGGCATTTAAATCCACAGTCCTCAAAGAACTCAAATATAATCACGTGGGTGGTACACAATTTGCCTTCTGCCACTAAGACGACATCATCAAAGAGATCAAAGGTCTCAGGAGCTGGCTGAAGGAGTGAAATTAATAACGTGCCATCTGTGATATGCACCAAATGCTGAATACAAGAGATTATCTGGAAAGTAGTGGAGCTGTCTAAACCATTGGATATTTCATCCATAAAGAGTGCTTTTGTTGGTCCAACAATCATCTCTCCTGTATAATACTCCAGAATCAGGAGTGCAGTCACTTCATGTATCAACTAATCTCTACTGGTATATATGTTTGATAAGCTATTATTATGCAGTATACCTGTAGTTAACCTTTTCTTTTGACCACCTGATATACCTCTTCTTCTAGGATCTCCAACCAGTGTATCAGCACATATATCTAGACCAAGGATCTGTATGTCATTGCAATAGTCAATAAACAACAATTAAACAATATTTAGTGGAGAAAATTATAGACAGGCAAGTGAGATTCTAGCTTCATGGGGGAAATGAGTAGACTACCTTTAAAATATAGTCTGTCTGAAGGCTACTCTTTAGACGGTTAATTGATGTTGCCTGTACCAGAAACATTGCTTTTGAAGTAATAGTTATCAAGAATTGGGACAATTGCATATTTGCATAAGGCTTTTGAATTACAAAGTCTCATGCGCCAGTTATCCTGTTTACATCATAAACAAAAATAACTGTTGCTAGTTTTTCTTACCTAATTTTCTCTCTAAAAACAGTAGACACTAATCATACTAAAATTCAGGTTTAAAAGAGTGAAATTGGGTTAAGAAAACAAATTAACTTTCTCCAAGCTAAAGCCTGAGAAGTCTAAAAACGTGAACTTAGGATAACAGTAGTCCAAACTCATGATGTGACAAATTATTCAAGCTTTATTCAATCTATTACTTTGGCAAATATTTTATAACAAATATTATTTTATCATGTGAAGAAACTGAATACTTTGTATGTATTTATCATAAACAAATGAAAACAGTTATTGGGATTATCTTAAAGCATAGATAAAAATTGAACAAAACTTGAAGGTGGATAAAGCAAAGATGTGCAGCAGAGTACCTTCATATATGCATCTAAATCAGGGTCTGGGATTATCCCTGCTTCTTTCTCCTTTCTACTGATTTCCGTTAGGAGTTCTTTCATATATGGAGCAAAATCCATCACTCACCTCTTAAGCACATCTATATATTAAATTTATTTCATTTTTTAGATTTAAGTATACCTGATTGGCTTCCCCTCACAACGTGCTGAGAAATCAAGTGTTTCCCTCACAGTCATCTCTGGAAAATGCAGATCATATTGGCTTACGTATGCTGAGGACTTCTGAGGAATGAATTCATCTAAGATGTGTCCATTGTAAGAAATGTCCCCTTGAACATATTGAAAACACGTACAACAACAATCATGGAAAAAGTTCATTTTAACTTGGAACACTTTTTCAAAATTTTAAATTGTCAAATAAATTAAATACAAATAGTGAGTTCATTCTGCCTCATACAAAAATAATTTTAGTGCAATTGCCTATATCCAGACAAAGTCCCATATCGTTAAGCGACACTTTAGTTACAATCAAGTAAAGTGGAGTAGTTGTTCTCATCATTTTAATTTAATATTTAATAAAAATTATACCTTAGCTAGTTAAACCAGAACTTAAAATAGATTAACATTTTAGTTTGAGTCAGCTAGATGTTTACTTTGTCATCAATAGCTAACAGCTAATTTTAATCAATATTAAAATTATAAAAGTAACTATGGCGCTGCTATATTAAGATATGCTTACATTTGTAAATCATAAAATATCTATTGTTATATTTAGATAAGCTTTTCTATAGGTTTTAGAAGAAAAAAATATACAAAGAAAATAAATTTTTTTAAAAGGTGTTAGATTTCTAAAGTTAATTCTGTAAAATATTTTATAGTTTTTAAAATTGTCTTATAAAATTTCTCATTAAAAATTTAAGAAGCTGTTTTGTTTTGTTTTTTAATTTTTCCTAAAAGTATTTCCCAAAAAAAAATCACCAGATTCCAAATCCTGAACAACTTATTAAAATATATCAGTTTAGAAAAAACAATGAAAAAACTCGCTCTTTGAAGAGAGCATGTGGCTGAGAATTTTTACCAAATTACCAAAACACATGATTGTAGTAATTTTTTATGTACCAAGAATCCTCGGAAGGATCCATTTAAGTAAGAATATTGTAAATTTACTAGAAAAGCCCCAAAAATAAAACCTTGAGAGAAGTACTAAGTTTTCCTGCCAACGCCAACAAAAATGTTGTTTTGCCACTTGCTGGTGGACCAAGCAATAAGGTCATCCTAAAAACAAAATAAAAGCACAGCAAATAAATTATTATATTCCCTTTTTTCACAGCATACAAATATAAGTTGTTCCAGTCTCCAGAACAAGTAAGTATAAGCTGATCGAAGTGTAAGTATAAGCTGATCGAAGTGGGTTCCAACATGAAGTCTTCTTAGGGTAAGAGGTGGCTTCTCCTTATGCTTTGGTCCTGCAGAGGGTGACATGAAGTCATTCTGACACTCAAGTCAGTATTCAATTAAGGTCAAAGGAACAAGTGCAAGATTTAATAAATGCAGTGGTAACAATCCTTACATGTTTATAGAGGTATTTATAAGCAAGGGCATGAGCTTGAACTCATGGGCCTTGATTAGTAAGGCCCAATGATGGGCTAATAACGTTTAAACTGATTAATTATCGATTTAAGCCAATATGCTTGATTAATCTGTTATGTCTTTGTTGCAGTCATCTTATAGAGTTGGGACCAAGATGACCGAGGTCTGAGATGACCTCAATCGGAGACCTCATACCGGTAATAGGCTCCCAAAGCTCAAATGAGGATGTAAGACCGAAGTGTGAGTCTTAAGTGATTTTGCACCGAGAAGAGACAGAAGTTGTTCGTTAGCATGGGTGATGCGTTGAGCAACATGAGGTAGTCGATTGGTTGATTTCGCATAGGAATGCTAAATGTCGGATAATCGTTAGGTGCCACATGGTGGGATATCAATTGTCAGATGTGTGTGAACGAACGATCTGGATGATTTGCCACGTTGGGTTGATGGGTATCAATAGGGAAGTGCCCATTGTGCATCGTACGCATTCTTCTGTTAAGATATCATCCGCGCTCACCTCGCCTCTCTTTACCTGAATTGTTGCGACCTTAACTTTGTTCTTCCGTCTTAAGGTTGGTGCAATGTCTTCCATGAGCTCTTCAATTCATATGTGTTCTTCCGAGGAGTCTCAATTCGAGAGTAGTTTTAGTTCTCAGAACTCTAAGATAAGGGGTTCGAGTAATGTAGAGGTCTCCAATAAAGAACTGGTAGAGTTGAGCCCAGATGTGAAGCACATAGCGATTGAAGCTGACAATGAGGTGGTCCCAACTGTGGATTACTCCTGGGTGGATCCGGCAGTTTTTAGAGTACCCAACATTTAGAGGAATCACAAAATGTAGGGTATTGGACAATGTGGATCTTTTGGGGGAGGATGGATGCGAAGACTTAATTATGGTAGCTTGTTGCCGATCTTCGAATCGCATCTGTCATGACCAAGAGGACATAGGTGCCGAATGTTTCCTCATGTACGAACACCTATTCACCGAGTTCCATGTTTGATTTTCGTTTGACAAGTTCACCATGTCGATGTTACGAGTCCTACATGTGGTGTCGAGCCAGCTCTATCCCAACAATTGGGCGTCTCTACAAGACTTCCGAGTTTTCTACAAGGCCTTCTACATTAAGGTCAACCCTCATATCTTCTTGTACCATTACTGCACCTGCATTAGTGAATCGCCGAGATAGATCTCACTGACCAGGAAGCCCTAATTTTGTATCATTTCTCCATATACTATGTCCCTAAAAGACTTTAAAGGGAGTTTCTTTAAAGTCTTGGTGGGACAAAATGATCATCATCACTTTTACAACAAAAACGATCGTTTAAGGTTCCCCTTTTACTAGACGTGGGAACCTTGACGGTATAGCTCGTGGTCGAGGTCATTCATGCTAAATAGCAACCTGAAATTGTTGTTGACAACCTCTCCAGACGTCTACCAACGAAGGATATTATGGGTTTGGTGCTTTTGGTCGATCTTAGGCCAAGCTTAGAATGTAAGTCTTCTTTCATTGTTTGTTTACTTGTATTCAATTTTTAACTTGGATGAACTTTGTGTTATGGTGTGTAGTTCTAATGGTCGGGAAGATTCCGCCCAACCCATGTTCGACTTTAAGAGCATTCGCTCTACCCAAGAAGTGGAGAGCAAAAAGGAAGAGCTCAATGTTGGTGGGTTAGGCTCCGGGAAACCTAACTTGCCACTCCTGTCCCGAAGAATCCAAAAAAGAAAGGCAAGGCAAAGGCCACTACCAAGACCCCAACCATCAAATGCGCTGCCAAAAGGACTCCTACCAAACGCGTCACCGAGAAGAAGTCGACAGAAGAGTCCTCTGCTAAGAAATCAAAGCCGAAAGCAAGCTTCAAAAAGAAGGAGTCAGATGTGCCAATTCTCGAGTCCCTCCTGCAACTAGGACTTAAGAATAATGAATAAAATAAAGAGCATCGAGCTTTCTTCGGAGGAGAATGTGATCTTTATCTTGCCAAGCTAGGACAAGGTCACTTCTAACTTCACCAAGTTCCTTGCTCAAGCAAAGACTCATTTGGGAGGCGAAGAAGTCCAACAAAGTGATGAAAATAAAAGAGCTGGCAGACACTCAAGCCTTTCTCTCCAAGACCCTGAACACCTCCACCAAGCTCTCTAAGGCCAATAAGCTGACCTCCGAGAATAAGTGTCTGCAAGATAGGCTAAAGGCGTAGAGACTAATGAGGCATTCCTGAAGGAAAAGTTAAAGAAGGTCGAGGAGAAGGCAGCTGACTTGCTCTCGATTGAGAGGAGGATTGCCGATCTTAACATAGAAGTGGTGGCGTTGGAAGAGGAGAAGGACAATGCGGCCATGTGCCAAGACATGGTGCTCTTGAGGTTCTCGGATGGGTAGTTCAATGTCGACAACGATGTCTACGAAGGCCAAATTGTGCTCGAAAAGGATATTTCTGCTCCCACAGGTGTTGAAGTGCCTTTTGCCAAGGAGACTAAATCTGAGGTACCTCCTTCTACTGATGATATTGATGATATTGCTTCCCCTTGACTCCTCTTGCTCATTTATAAAAGTAGGCCTTAGGTATGTTTTGCTTTTTGTTTGGCCGACTTGGCCCAGTTTTGTAAATGGTGGCTACACATGCCACCACGTGTAATTCGACCTTATATATTAATGAATATATGGTTTTTCTTATCTTGATTTTTCAATGCATTTTATTCCAATCATATCTCGGTTTTAGATAAATGTTCTAGTCATGTTTAAATCTTGTAAAGTTTTAGAGTTTAGGTGACAAATAAACGCGACTTTTGATGCAAATTTAATTTAACCACATCTTGGCTAATATTAACGCAAATGTTTACACAAGATTAATCTGATAGCATCTCGTCTAGCATTTATGCAAATTTTTACGCAAGATTAACTTGATAGCATTTTGGCTACGATTTATGCAAATTTTTATGCAGATTTTATCCGACTACATCTCGGCTAATATAATGCGAATGTTTACGCAAGATTAATCTGATAGCATCTCGACTAGCATTAATGTAATTTTTTACGTAAGAGTAACCCGATAACATTTCGGCTAGGATTATGCAAGATTAACCTGATAGCATTTCAGCTAGGATTAATGAGAATTTTTATGCAAGATTAATCTTATAGCATCTCGATTAAGAAATGTGAGCTTTTGTGATGCACAGGTATTTATGCGACTTGCTTTTATCGTGTGATTACGCAAGTTTTTACGTGATTTATTCACTCCAAGATGATCTCGGCAGAGATAAGGTTTATGCTAATACATTATGCATTTCATTATAAAATGGGATGCCTCGTTAAAAAATCTTCCCGACCAAAATCTCCTTGAGAAAAAGACCAATGGTAGAAAAATGAGTACATCTGTCTACATTCATGTGTTTTGCTTACAAATACATATGGATCTAACTGAAATAAAACTTGAGGTGAGTGGCATTCCACGTTCTCGGAACCAACTCCCCCGAGAGGTGTTCCAGCTTGTAGGCCTCATTGTTCAAGTCCTTAAGCACTCGAAATGAGTTTTCCCACTTATATGCAAATTTTCCTTCCGCCTGTTTTTTCTAGCTTCGGCCAACATTCTCTAGATGAAATCCCCCTCCTTAAAAGACCTCGGCACAACCTTACTGTTGAATTTTCTTATAGCCCTCCTCTTAGAGGTTTCCTCCCTGACTTGGGCTTCATCTCTGAGCTCTTGGGCAAGGTCTAGGTCAACTAACACTTCCTACTAGTTTTTGCTTGGGTCAAACAACTCTCACCGATGTGTAAGTTCCCCTAGCTTGACTGGAATAACAACATCTGTTTCGTAGACTAAGCTATATAAGATCTCTTAAGTGGTGGTTTGTGGAGTACATCCATAAGCGCATAACACCTCAACTAGGTTCTCAGCTCACTTCCCTTTGGATACCCCAAACCTATTTCTCAGTTCGGTACATCTAACTTTATTGACTGTTTTTGCCTGACTGTTGGTCTACAAATGTTCTACCGAGGTGTCTGCATGCTGTATAGAGAAGTTTTCTAGGAACTCTTCAAAATTCCTGTCTATAAACTATTTTCCATTATTAGTGATGACCATGTGAGGTATCTCAAATCTACATATGATCTTCCAAAGAAATTTTTTCACATTTGCTTTTGAGATCTTGTTTAATGGTTTGACCTTTATCCACTTCGTAAAGTCATTGATCCCAACAATTAAAAACTTACACTGCCTTTTGGCTGGTGGGAATGACCCCAATATATCAAAACCTCATATGGCAAAGGGCCAGGGAGAGATGAGTCTTCGAAGTTCATCAAGTGGAGTTCAGATCAAATTTTCGTTTTCTTGACATTTTTTACATTTCCTAACATAGACCTCAACGTCTTTTTTCAGCGTAGGCCAGTAGTATCCTGCCCTCATTACCTTGGTTGCTAGGGTGCGTGGTCCGAAATGAAATCCACATATTCTATCATGAAACTCTTTCAAGACATATGCTCCTTGCACCGAGGTTAAGCACTTAGGAGAGGTGCTAAGTAGCCCTTTTTGAATAACTCGTCCCCTATGATTAGGAACCTTTCCAACCTTGCTCGCAGAGCTTTTGATTCCTTCTCATCATTGGGTTGTTCCCCTCGCTCAATATAGGCTTTGATTAGTACCATCCAATTTGCTTCCTCTTTGGGTGTTGCACACATCACTACAATACCCAATCTCTCTAGCGTTTGTTCTATAACTGACTTATGATGTTCGGGTTTCTTCGTGCTCACTAGTTTGGCTAACAAGTCTGCTCGCTTGTTGTTTTCCCTCGGGATATGCTTGATGATGACCTCGGAAAATGATTTCTCAAAATCAATAACTTATTGTAGCATTGCAAAAGGAGATAGTCCTTGACTTGATATTCTTCATTCAATTGAGGCACTATTAGCTAAGAGTCACTTTGGCACCTTACTTCTTCAGCTCCCATCTCTTTTGCCAAGGTAAGTCTAGCAATTAGGGCTTTATACTCTGCTTGATTGTTGGATGCCCGAAAATTAAACTTTAAAGATTGTTCTAATACAATGTTATCAGAGCCTTCGAGGACGATTCCGACTTCACTTCCTTGACTGTTTAACGATCCATCAACATACAGCTTCCATTGCGACTTGATCTCGTTCATGGAGGGCAATTCATTTATGAAGTCTATGAGACATTGGGCTTTGATGGCTCCTCTTGGTTCAAAGCGAATCCTAAACTCACACAGCTCCACTGACTAAGATATAAGGTTTCCTACGAGCTAGGGTTTTCGGAGGAGTTTTGCAATTGGGTAGTCGATTTTTACTATCACTTGGTGACTCTAAAAATATGGGTGAAGTCTTTTTACTTTTGATACTAGTGCTAAGACAAGTTTTTTTATCGTATGGTAACAGGTTTCTAGTCCATGAAGAGTACGACTGATGTAACACACTGGCTCTTGATTAGAAAAGTGCTTTTGAACTATAACGGCACTGATCGCCTCATCTAAGACGAAATGACAGAGGAGAAAATCTTTTCCAACCTCGAGCTTTCGAAGTATTGGAGGGGAAGTCAAGTACTTTTTCAAATCTTGGAAGCTAGCTTTGCACTCCTTAGTCCACTCAAACTTGTCACTCTTACGCAACATTTTGGTCATCGGTCTCATCTTCTCAGTCAGCTTTGGTAGAAGTCTTGATAATGACGTCAATCTCCTTACTAGTATCTATAATTATTTTTTATCTTAGGGACTCATCATGTTAATCACAGCTCGACACTTGTCAGGATTTGCCTCGATACCCCTCTATGATAATATGAAGCCTAGGAACTTTCCACTCTTCCCTCCAAAAACGCACTTGTCAAGGTTAAGTCGCATGTTTTATTTCTGAAGCAATGTAAACATTTCTTCAAGGTCGGTCTTGTGCTTTTGGAGATTCTCAAACTTGATTACCATATCATCAACATACATTTCTACATTCCTGCCAGTCTGATCTTGGAACAATTTGTCCATCAATCACTAATAGGTTGCTCCAGCATTCTTCAGCCTAAAGGGCATCACATAATAACAATAATTTGTATTTTCGATGATAAAGGTGGTCTTATCTTCATTAGGAGGAAACATCTGGATTTGATTGTATCCAGAATATGCAGCAATGAAGCCCAAGACTTGGTGTCCAATGGTGCCATCAACAAGTTGATCAATGCTCGGCAGACAGTAACAGTCTTTGGGACAAACCTTGTTCAGGTATGTATAGTCAGTACATATGCGCCATTTACCATTCAACTTGACAACCATCACTACATCTACAAGCTAGGTTGTGTATAGAACTTCTCAGATAAACCCAGCCTTTAAAAGTTTATCTGCTTCCACCATGGGTGTTTTTCTTTTTACTTCACCTACTTTCCTCTTCTTCTGCGAGACGCGTTTAGCTTGTGGGTATACAGATAACTTATGGCACAAAATGTTAGGATCAATACCTGGCATTTAGATAGTTGTCCATGCGAAGAGGTCGACATTTTCCCTAAGGACATTGTGGATCAAGTCTTGCCTTCTTCAATTAATTTTGTCCCTATGTTGGTTGTTCGGTCTTCTCCTTTTAGCAAGAAAAGTTGGGTGCTCTCAACTGGCTCAACCTTGGTGGTATCTTCAGTTCTGGGATCTAGGTCTATTACTATAACCATATTGGTTTGCGGTCTCTTTGGAAGTTCAAAGGGTCATTCATGGGGTGCATCTTCAAGCTGGCGAGGTAACACTCCCAAGCTATTTTTTGGTCTGCATGGACAATTATAATATCTCCCTTGGTTGACGAGAACTTCATGGCGAAATTAGGTGTCGAAACTATAGCTCCGAGCTTGTTAAGAGATAATCTCCCCAATAGAATATTGTAATAGGTGTTGGCATTCACTTTTATATAGCGAACTAGGATGGTCTTGTAGCGTCCACTACCTATACTAAACTTTGTATATAAATCCACATAACCTCGGGTATCAACTCGCTCCCCCGAAAATCCTACTAACTGGTCATTGAAGGGTTGGACTGAGGTCTCTGGAATCCCAAGTTTTTTGAAGGTTTACTAGTGCAATACATCGGCGAAACTGCCTTAACCTACAAGCATTTTCTGGACTGGGAAATTTTCTACTTCCACAGTTATTACCATTGGATCGTCTTGCAGCAGATCTATCTCTTGGGAATCCTCATTAGTGAAGGTAATGGCCGAATAATGTGGTTGGTGTGTCTTCTGAGCCGAATTGCTCACTACTCCTCCAGCAAATCCCCCAGTTATAATATTTATGACTCCTTTCAGCGGGGGGTTAGTTTATGGTGTTCAGTGACCATCCCTTCATTCTCGGTCTCGAGGTCTCCCCTCATCTCGGGGTTTATCTCTCCTTGACCCTTGGTGGTTGTCTTTGCGTTCTTTTCCAACTTGGTTATCTATACTGATAAATCTTCTCAATTTTCCTACTTGGATTAACTCTTCGATCTTATCTTTTAAGGTTAGACATTCATCAGTAGTGTGTTCATAATTTTGGTGATACTGACAGTGATTATTGCAATCAGCATTCTGCAAAGTAGGAAGCTTTTTTGTTATGGGAATAAGCTCGAAGGCTAGAGCTTCATCCAATATCCTGACCCTATTCGTGACCAGCAGGGTGTAGAGTGAATTGAGAGGTCTAGGCTCACGAGATCAATCTTGCTTTCTCTTTCCTTTCTTATCATCACTTTGGTCTTTCTTAGACTGCTCGGCTTGGGTTTGATTACGGAATTCAGCAAGCCCTTTATTTGCATGTACTTAGTTGCTCTCTTTCTCAACTCGTTCATGCTTGTGGTCAGCTTCTTGCAAAGCTTATCTGCAAACTTTTCGAGCTGAAGTGTCGTTACCATGTGATGGAGAGTGACCTCACGGTTAAGGTTTCTCACACTCATGTCGACCTTGCCAAATCAATCCATGAACCCCCTCAACGGCTCCTTCTTTTCATGTCTTATGCCGACAAGCACAATGGAGGTGAGGTGATGAGGTCAACTGATGACGAACTGGATTTCAAACTTTCAAAGTTTGAAATCAGTTAATAGAATTAGGCAGAAGTCTGGTAAACCAACTCAATGTCCCTCCTTTCAACGAGGTTAGGAATACTCTACATAGAATGACATCATCCATGGTGTACAAAGAAATATACTCAAATATGGATGTATTTAGAAAATTTACCTACAAGGGGGGAAAATAGTTTCTTAAAAAGATTCACTCTTTTAGGGTATTCCTCAAGGTGGGTATGGGTCTGCCTTGAACTATCTTACACTCAGCTTCCATGCACAGATTTTGGTACCTCACCTCCACTGCAGGCAACTTAATACCAACTCTACTGAGCAAAATAATAAACAAAATTATATAATAAATTATCACTACTGGGTTATTTAATCTTTTTCTGTGACAAGAGCTATACTTCATTGTAACTTTGTCATTAGATGAAGAGAGATAAATAATAATTTAGAGGACCTTTTTGGATAATTGTCTCTTTAAGTACTTTTATAAGTAAAAAAATATAAAAAAATCAAAATATTTTTTCATAAATTTTTTTAAATGACGAGACTTTTTACCTGAGTCTCATATCTTTTAAAAAAAATTGTGACTTCTTTCTTTTTATTTTTTGTTCTCGTTAGAAAAGTTTATCCAAACATAGTTTTATAGTTCGACTTCAAAGATCATGAATAATTCAAATTAAACATCTACCAGAAAAGGGGCTCCAGAGGGAAAGAAACTGAAAGAAAAGAAAATACAAGAGGAATGATTACTTGTTAATTATTTTCCTAAGTTTCTGCAGTAATAGAAGATTATCATTTTCAATGTGCTTAATAAGCTTCTAACATCAAACAAAGCTCAAGTAATTCTCTCAAAAGTTGGTAGCCTCTGAATTTCAGTCCATTCTGAGGCTTTTTCCTCATCATTTTCAACTTCTTGCTGCACAGGATTGATGCTTGAAATGCTCTGGAAACTGGAGGCATGACTTCTAAATGAGGACCTTATGCTCCTTCCTATCTCAGCCAACTCAATTCTTAGGGACTCTCTCATCTGCTCCTACAAGCTGTGCCATCTCAACAGAACACTAAGTAGTTTAAACCTCAGATATATGTGGAATGCATTATATAGAAAGTTTTGCTACTGTTTTAACAAGATAGCTGGTGGCAGTTGACGATGCCATGAATTATGACAATTGAACATGGTGTTAATGTATCAATCAATGGAAAAGAAATATTACTACAAACTTTATTATTATTATTCTCATTATTTAATTGAGTTTTCAGAATTAATTAACCACCAAATTCCATGCAATGACATAATTAAAAATATTATACTCAGAAACAAGAAAGTATAGGGTCAGAATTTGATAAGAGGGTGCAAGGATATATCAAAGTGGCGTGGTTCATTGCTTTTCTATTTCATTTGGTGAAACAAGCTTCTGATATGTTATACATATGCAACAGAAGATATAGAACCTAATTTCCGTCTCTGAAACGAGTTTAGCTCTGTGTGAATAGGGACCATTTTGTGGAATATAATGGTTTTAATAATAAAATTCTACTGTCTTGTTAGAGAAATCCGAATTAGAATCCGTGTACCCTTTGTTCTGGAAGTGATACATACATTCGTTGTGCTTAGAGAAGTCCGAATTAGAAACATTTATACACTTTTTACATAACTACGTAAATTTATTGAATTTATTAATTAATATTTTAAAAATAATGTAAACTAAGAAATATAATTAACTGTTATTATAAAAAAAAATTTATAATAAGATATTATATAAGTGTTAAAGTTTATATACATAAATAAAGTATCCCATATGAGAAGTCGTTCCTTGGCAATTGGATAATCAGACACTTTTACAAATCGGTTAAATTACATGGGTGCCCAGCCGAGTTGACTTCAACCATCGCATATTACTACTATAGACAGTTTTAAGAGAAAAAAACTAAACTTTAGCCGTAAATATATGCGACAAAATCCCAATCATTAAAATATTGTCGATTGCTTAGTAAGTTTTTTTAGAATTACTTTTGAAAATATGTTATAAAAGTTTTCATAATGTGTCAAGTTAATTTTACATAACTTTTTTACTAAATGTGGTATTTTTAAAAATTAGTTTGTAAAAAATCCTATGATAAAATTGTTTTAACTTTTTTTTTCAATTTAGTACTAAGGATTTATTTGTGTAAGTTTTTCTATAAGTATCTCTAAAAAAATATAAAAAAAAAAAGTCACAAAAGCTTCTTCTAAACTTTTTTAAAAGATGTGAACTCTTTAAAGTTAATTTTAACTAATTAAGTAGAAGTTATTTCACATAACTTTTTTACATAGCATCAAACTTTTTAAAAATAAACTTGTTAAAAACTCCACATCATTTAAAAAAAAAAAACTTATAAAAAATTCTTTAGCCTTTTTTTTTCTTTGTAATTTTTACTCCTAAAAGTAATTCTAGAGATAATTATACAAAGGGGCCTAAATAAATTTTCAATTACATAGTTGTTGCATGTAGGGATGGCAAGAGGACGATTCGCCCTCCCATCCCCTTTTATGGCAAGTGCGAAACAAGTTCGGGTATAAAAAGAGCGGATACAGAATTTTAATCTTCATCCCCGTTTCCGTTAGATATATTCGAGTTTGGGTATACCCGTTGGTACCTTTTATATTATGTTTTACAATTTAAATTTACCTATTTATTGTTAAATAAATTATATATACTAAGTTATAAATTATATTTTAATTTAAAATATATATAAAGAATAATAAATAACAAGAAATTATAAAATAAAGTTTAAAAATTAAAATTTTTAATTAAATATATAACTTTAAATTTATTATATAATTATTAAAATTATAACGGACGAGTTTAAGTAGGGAACGGATAACCATATACCTATACTCATACACCGGTTCATCACATCAAGTAATATCTATACTAGATCAAAGCAGGTAATGTCCATCAAAATCGGGACAAGTTCTGGAGGTACCCACGGATATGAGTATTTTTGTCATCCTCAATTGCATGCAACTTCAACTAGCCACCCATATAACCTCCAAAAAAAATGCTAATGAGTATGTTTAAAGTTGCTCCAATAAATAAATATAAATGTGTTTGATTTTAGAATTTAGTTAAAAATTGATTAATTTTAATATACTTATTTTATTAAAACAAATTTCACCACAAACATCTAGTTTTCATTTATTTTTATACGTAAGTAATCCCCATTGAACTTTTAAAATATAAATAACAATTATATATCAAAATTAATAATCACTAAACAGTAACATCGTTGAATATTCAACTAAATAATTGAATAATTAAAAGTTATGTTAATAAAACTGTCTTTTGGAGAAATAAAAACATTGCCATTATCTTCTTTGACAAGACCTTTATTAACATTCAAACTATTACTATCACTGTCCATCACACCTTCAATTCTCTTATTTTAGTTATTTGATTTCATAATCAATACTTTTTGTTCTCTATTTTCTAATCGAGCTCTTAGTCTTTTTATCATTGTTGTAATGTACTAAACAACTACAAATAAGTCAGGCCATACATTTCCTTGATGATAGACCACCTAATGCTATCCATTAGAAACAAAAAGAAAGGCATAAAACTAACTTTAAATGCAAAGGAGAGTCTTTTATATGGAGCAATTGAACAAAAAGAATTATTCAACAAAGATATATATTGTCCAATGATTTGATTTATGCAAAAAAGCAAGGGATTTGTAAGGGTGTGCTTGATAATGAAGAGTATTTGAAGAACATGGTTTCTTCTTGAAGCAAATGATTGAATAATAAATTTTACCAAAGGCAATGACAATTATAGTATTTGAAAAATATTATCAATAAGGAGAAAAAAAGTTATTTTAGTTGTTGAAGTTACTTCGCCTAATCCACCAAGTATATTAGTTTTGCCTTAAGAAGTTGAAAAAATTATCATAAGTCAAATCAAGAGATAGGAAATCAAAACAATCTTCTACCTTAGTTACTTGATTTTTATTTAACAAAACGATAAAGGAAAGACTTGTGGTTTGATTCGTAAAACAAAAAATAGTCTACAACAACCTCAAGAAAAGTAATATCCTTATAGATTGGTCTTTCTAAAAAATGTCTTAAAGCCATTAGTAAAGAAATTAAAAGAAAAACATTTTCATTCATAATCAGGTGCAATTGCAATTAAAAATCATAAATGGTGTAATTGTGTATTTTAATAAAAAAAACTTTTTCTTTTTAGTTCCTTAACCAACCCAATAGTTATTACACCTTATAAATTTACAATCAATCTATGAAGTATTTCGTGAAAGTCCTATATTTTTAAAACCGAACCAAGTATTGATTCATGGTTTATTGGTTCAACTGTTATTGAACTAATGATTAATCAGATCTTAATAAAATAGTAATTTTTTATTATTAACGTACTATAACAATTAAGATTATAAAAGAACAAATGTATTAAGTTTGTAATTATAAAAGGAAAAAAAAGTATTTTTACTAAATACACCTTCATATTACTAAGTTAAACCCCATTTTTATTAATTTTTTAATTAAAACTGGTTGATTTAGAAAAACGAGAAGTGTATTTAGCAAAATTAAAAATTTTCAAAAAAATAAAAACAAACTGGTAAAACCAGTTGAACCATGAGTTTTACCGATTATGGACCAATTTTTAAATTTTAATATTGTTTTTTTTTATCGATTTTCAGGATTGATTGAATTGGTTGCCCAACCAATTTATCGATTTTCCAATCTAACCTGTGGGTCCAGTCCTATTTTTATAACATAAGGTGGAACATAATTCTTTATCATTAAGAATCTGAATTTAATTTAAGCTTAATTAAATAAAAATCTTAAATTAATATAGTCCCCAAAATTTTCCATACTTCTAAGAGGCTTCCAACACCACCTTTTCTTTTCACAAGCCATGGCAGAATTAAAACTACCTATCATTTTTCACGATACTTTTCATTATTTTTTATAAGTTAAATATTGTGTTATTAATAATGTTAATTTTTGTTAACATGAGTTTTGAACTCACAACTTTTGTTTACCTTTCTCCTTTTTCAATCAATTGAATTAATCACCTATACTTCTTAGTAGGTAACAGTTAGCTGAAAATATTTTAATCTCATTGCACTAATTTTTATTACTCAAGTCGTTCCACATATTTAAATTCAGGTTAAACTAAATTTTAATATCTCTATCGTTTACTATGTACAAGTTTATTCCTATTTTATCTTTTCAATATTATTTTAAAAATTCGCAATTGTAGTCCTTTATTTAAATTCGTAATTTTAGTCTCACTTACCAAAATGTTTTTTTTTAAAATTACAGGTTATTTAAGAAAAACATCATGAATATGTGATAGTATTCTATTATTTCAAGCCAAAATAATGTTTTTTTTCCAGTAAACTTTTCATATACTATAATACAAATATTTATCATGTAATTAAATTTAAATATTAATACAATTTATTATCAAGTTTTAGATATTCATATACGTACTTTTACAGTGATGTGTGTCTACATTTTTTTTAAGCTGTATATATTTTTCTTTGATTTAATTATTAATATAATTACATATAAATTTTAGGCGACACTTGTATAATAAAAATGAATAAATAATTAATTTTAATTATTTCTCAACTATCATTATCTCTCTTGTCCTTCAAGTTATAAAATTATTTAATACTTGAAATATTAAAAATGTATTAGTGTTTTATGTTGTCATATTTTAATAAAATGTATAAATTAATTTAAAATGATTTTAAAGTATGGTTAAAATAATTTAATTTTTATTATTATACTAAATACAACCTTAATTTGTATTTGTACTGATCGTCCAACTGAGGTCACCTCGGACATCACCATGGCCACTTCTCAACACTATATGAACATGACAGATTAGTAGGGAGAATTAGCTTAATTTCATGATTAAAAGAGTTAAACCTCATTAATACTTCATTGGTCCTTTGTTAATACCTCATTAATCACGCCAGGACCTATAAATAGAGAAGTAAGTGCACAGGTAAATGTTGTTGTTGAACATTTATCCTCCTATACTTGCTCTGACTTCACGTATTCTAATTGCTAACTTGAGTGTTAGAGTGACTTTTGCAAGTCACCTCCCTCCCGGTATCTTTGCTAAAGGAGACGACACCTCAGATAGTAGACCTCATATCGGATCTCACCTCATCTTGATATATATATATATATATATATATATATATATATATATATATATATATATATATATATATATATATATATATATATATATATATTGTTCTTTTAGCAGGAACATTGGCGCTCAACGTAGGGCCTGGTAGAACTTTCCCGAGACCATATGGTAACCATCGGAAGACATATCGCCAAAGAACCCACCATTAATCGAACCAAGCACCTTATCCCCTATGGAAGGAATGCCCGAGGACACTAGTGCTAATGCAATGATAGCACAACTCCGTGACAAGATGGAGCATATGAGAAGGAGAGGGGAGGAAGAACTCCAGTGGATTTAGAGACGTAACGAGGAGGAAATGGAATCCTGAGGAAAGAAAACGAAGAGATCAAGAGTTGGTTTAACCAACATGAAGAGGATGAGGATGGGACCCATCAACCTTCCCATGATGCTCACTACATAGTGAGTTAACACATTCATCCAAAGCTCAACCAAGCATTAGGTTGAAGGTTACCTAAAAGAAGATCGAAGCTGAGGACGCGCTAGCTTTACCACCTCGACATCCTTTCTTCGATACATAATGGATGTCCCCCTGCCAAGTAATTGGAGGTCATTCACAATAGACGCGTATGATGGGACCATGAATCCTAACGAGTACCTCAATGTCTATGTCACCCAAGTCAACCTATACACCATGGACGATGTCATCCTTTGCCGAGTATTTTCGACCTTTCTAAAAGAAGGAGCTTTGAGTTGGTTTACAAGACTATTTCCATACTCTATTGATTGCTTTTAGACATTGACAACTAAGTTTGGAATTCAGTTCGCCACCAGCCGACCTCATCACCTTATGTTCATCGCACTTGTAGACATGAGGCAGGAGAAAAATGAGCCCTTAAGAGCTTCATAGAAGTAGGAGGAGAAGGAGCCCCTAAGAGCCTTCATGGACAGATTAAGCAAAGTCACTATGAGTGTGAGGAACCTCAACCCCGAGGTTGCCCTCCATCACATGGTAACCACGCTCTGACTCGAGAAGTTTGTCGAATCTTTGCAAGAAGTCAGCCACCAGCATGGATGAGTTGAGGAAGAGAGCTGCCAAGTACATTCAATTGGATGAGTTATCTGAATTCCAAAATTAGACTCGTGTCAAGCATGTTGAGAATGAGAAGAATGATGACAAGAAGAGGAAGAGAAATAGAGATAGATCTCGGAAGCATTGAGGTCCAAGATTCACTCACTACACTCAATTAATAAAAAATAGGATCAGGATCTTAGAATAGACCTTTGCTTTCGAGCTCATCCCACCTCCAAGGAGACTCCCAACACCTCCCAATACTAACCAACCCAAGCATTTTCGTTACCATCGCAATTATGGGCATAACACATAGAAGTGTATTGCCTTAAAGGATAAGATAGAAGAATTGATTCAAGCAGGATACCTTCAATGGTTTGTCAGTCGAGATCAGAATAGAGAAGAATGACAAGAACCCAAGCGGGACCGACACCAAGAAAAAATGAGCATCGGGACCGAGAACCCCGAGATGATCGTCGAGAACTAGCCCCTGACCCGCCTTTGAGGGGGATCATCAACACCATAGCTGGAGGATTTGTTAGGGGAGGAGTGATCAGCTTGGCGAGGAAAAGACATTTGCATGTAGTACAAAATATGAACAACATATCTTTAGGCTTATCTCGATAACAACTTCACTTTCTACCATAACATTCACTAATCAAGATTCCATGGCATAGACTCAAAGCAAGATGATCCAATGGTAATCATCGTTGAAGTGGCCAATTTTGCAGTATGGAAAACACTCGTGGACCAAGGTTGTTCCACCAATGTTCTATATTGTCAACCTTCAAACAGCACAGAATTCCTGAGAGTTCCATTCTGCCTTTCCATGACCATTAATGGGTTTTTAAAGGGAGCGAGTAGACACTCGAGTTTACATAGACCTATACACTAAGTTCAACACCAGAATAGAGATTACAAGACTATACTAGTTCGCTATATAATAGTCAATGTCAATACCTCTTACAATATTCTGTTGGGGAGATCATCCCTGAATAAGTTGGGAGTCATAGTGTCGATACCACACCTCACCATGAAGTTCTCCTCAACTAATGAAGACTTTGTGATTGTCCATGCCGATCAAAAGACAATGTGAGAGTGTTATATTGCCAATTTGAAGGTGTTTCCCATGATTAAAGACCCCATGGATGTACCGAAACGACCTCATACCGATATGGTAGCCATGATCGAGCTGGACCCGAGAACTGACGAGAACATCAGGGTCGAACCCATTAGGGACACTAGACCTTTCTTCCTAAAAGGAGATGACCAAAAAACAACCATTGGTGCTGAACTCACTAAGAAGGGCAAAACCATGATCAATACCGTTCTCAAGAGGAATGTCGACCTCTTCACTTGGACTGCTGCCAAGATGTGGGAATTGACCTAAAGGTCCTATGCCATAAGCTATTTGTATGGCCCCAAGCCAAGCCCATCTCACAAAAGAAAAGGAAAGTAGGTGAAGCAAAAAGAAAAGCTACAATGGTTGAAGTCAACAAACTCTTGAAAGTTGGATTCATCCGAGAGGTGTTATACACGACTTGGTTAGAAAATATCATGATGGTTGTTAAAGCAAATGACAAATGGTGCATGTCTACCAACTATATTGACCTGAACAAGGTCTGCTCGAAAGATTGTTACCCCTTGTCGAGTATAGATCAACTAGTGGATGAAACTATTAGGCATAAAGTGTTGAGTTTTCTTTGTGCATATTCTGGATACAACCAGATTCATATGTTCCTCCTAGAAAAAGATAAAATAGCCTTTATCATGAACAACACAAATTATTATTATCATGTAATGCCATTCGAATTGAAGAATGTTGGAGCAACATACTAGTGCCTGATGGACAAAGTATTCCGAGGTCAGATAGAAAGAAATATTGAAGTACATGTAAATGACATAGTGATCAAATCCGAAAGTTATCTCAGGCACGAGGCCAATATGGAAGAAACCTTCTCCCCACTTCGGAGATATAACATGTGACTCAACCCTAATAAGTGCATCTTTGAAGTGAAAAGTACAAAATTCCATGGCTTTATGCTCTCGTAAAAAGGAATAGATGTCAACCTCGACAAATTCCAAGTTATGATTGAAATAAAGAGTCTCCGTGATTAAAATGAGGTACAAAGGCTGGAGGGGAGGTTGGCATCCCTCTCAAGATTCTTGTCAAGGGTAGCTAAGAGGATAAGAACCATGGCCAAGCTACTTAGAAAAGGTGGCAAGTTTGACTAGACTGAAGAGTGTGAAGCAAAGTTCTGAGATTTGAAAGCATACTTATCCACATCACCTATGTTCAAAAAGCCTGAGGGCGAAAAGGATTCCTCATCTACCTCTCGGTCTTAGATGAAACAATTAGTGTTGTAATAGCCTAAAAACACTCATCAGTGCAAGAACTAGTTTATTACATTAGTCAGACTCTTCATGTCCCGAAATCTGATATCACATGATTGAGAAGCTCGTATTAGTTCTCGTGACAACTGTAAGAAGACTTTGACCCTATTTTCAAGGCCACCAAGTGGTCAAGACTGATTATCCCATGGCTAAAGTACTGCGCAAACCCGAATTGGCTGGAAGACTGATATCCTACTCCGTAAAGTTGTCAAAATTTGGACTCTGATTTGAACCAAGAGGGACCATCAAAGCACAGTGCCTTGCCCACTTCTACTCCTTGTCGTCGAGGTCAAAACCTATTAAACCTTGTATATGGACGATTCATCAAACAAACAAGGAAACGAAGTTGGAATAATGTTTGAAGGACTAGGTAACCTTATGCTGGAGCAATATCTAAAGTTCAGCTTAAAAGCATCTAACAACCAAGATGAGTATGAAGCCTTGTTCGTTGCTCACCCTAAATAAGGAGATGAGAGCTGAAGAAGTTAGATGTCGAAGTGATTCCCAACTCACAGTGTCTCAGTTGAATGGAGAATACTAATTTGAAGATCACTTCTTCCTTCAATATTGCCATAAGATTCTCAACATGAAGCAATCCTTCATCGAAGTCAACATTGAGAAAATCTTTAGGGAAGACAATGAGCGAGTCGGCCACTTGGCAAAACTTGCAAGCACAAAGAAGTTAGGACACCACAAGTCAGTCATACATCACACTTTGGACGAGTCGAGCATCGTGACCGCATGCATAGCCACTACCAAGTTGAAGGTGAACTAGATGGCACTTATTAAAGCTTACATTGATAAAGGTGAACAGTCAACCGAGGAGAAAGAGCCAAGAGCTTTAAGAACAAGGTCGGCTAGATTTTTTATCATCGGGGATAAACTATTTAAGAGAGGCTACTCAGAACCTCTCTTGAAGTACTTGACCTTGGAACAAGGGGCTTATATCTTGGAAGAGCTGCATGATGGGATCTGCAAATTTGATTCAAGAGTTCAGACCTTGGCACAAAGGTCATACTACTGGCCTACACTGAAGAAATGCGTTGAGGCCTACGTCAAAAGATGCAAGAAGTGTCAAGAACATGACAACATGATCAAATCCCTACCCGAAGAACTCCGAAGTTTGGTATCTCCTTGGCCTTTTGCAGTTTGGGGCATGGACATACTAGAACCATTTCCCCCAACTAAAGGATAATGTAAGTTCCTACTTGTTGGAATTGATTATTTCACAAAATGGATCGAAGCAGAGCCTCTGGCAAAGATCTCGACCAACAATGTTAAGAAATTCTTTTGGAAAATAATATACAGATTTAGGATATCCCATACAATTATAATTGATCATGGCAAACAATTCGTCAACAAGGGGTTAGAGGAGTTCATGAAAGACCTGTATATACATCATGTGACCACCTCAGTGGAACACCCACAGACCAACAACCAAGTTGAGGTAGCAAACAAGGTCATACTCACCAAGCTTAAAAAAAGGCTCGGAGCGGCCAAAGGGGAATGGGAAAAAGAATTTATCAAGGTGTTATGGGCTTATAGATACACTCCACAGACAACTACTCAAGAAACCCCATATAGCCTCACTTATGGCACTAAAGCTATAATCTTGGTTGAAATGGGTGAGCCAACACTTCAGCACCAGTTATTTGAACAAGACCAAAATCAGGAAGAGATGTTAGTTGATCTCGAACTAGCCCAAGAACTAAGAGACAAGGCCACAATCCGAGAAGAGGCCTCCAAAGCAAGAGCAACAATAAGGTTTAACATTAAAGTAAGGTCGAGAATTATGTGCAAAAGCTCAGAAGGAACATTCAACAGGAAACTAGCACCTAAGTGAGATGGACCATTTAGAGTTAACAAAAGCTTAGACAATAGGGCATACAAACGCGAACACTTCTCAAGTGAACCATCCTAAGATCATGGAATGCGAGTCACTTGAAATTTTACTTCAGTTAAATTTTCATATGTAGATGGATGTACCCTTTTTCCTATTATCGGTCTTTTTTCAAGGGGGTTTTTGGACGAGAGGTTTTAACGAGGCATAATTTCTTTTGTCAATAAAAAGTTTACTATTTATCACAATTGTCTTAACTTACATTCCACAACACAGAGGACCTCAGATTGGAAGCTTTATTCCATAAAACAAATGATCCCTTACGAGGTGACCTCAGACGTAAACCGCTACGTCACGAGGAGCACAACGAGATCATATTGTACTTAAGCGTAAATTAAATCACCTAAACACTCTCATATTCGCCATGATCATATTGTACTGAAGCGTAAATTAAATCGCGCAATCACTTGCACATTCACCAATATCATATCATATTAAAGCGTAAAGTAAATCTTGAAAGTGCTCGCATATTTGTTGAGATTGTATCATATTAAAGCGTACATTAAATCGCATAAACACTTGCGTATTCGTTGAGATCATATCGTACTTAAGCATAAATTAAATCGCATAAACACTTATGTATTTGCCGAGATCTATCATATTAAAGCATAAAGTAAATCACATAAGTGCTCACGTATGCGTCGAGATCGTGTCCTATTAAAGCGTAAATTAAATTATGAGACACGTAAACATTCGCACATTCGTTGCTCTGAAGTCAACTCTGCATGAAAAATGCTAAATGCAATCGTAAAATACGACTTGTAGGCATGTGACAAAATTGTTGAGATCACCACAGATCAAACATCACCAATAAAAATACAATTTTATAATAAATTTAATCGAAATCATGCTATAAGACAAATTAAAGCAAATAAAGGTCGAGGTTACATTGGTGGCATGTGTAACCACAAGTTACAAAAATGGCCAATCCAACAATCTAAATACAAAAAAGAAACCTAAGGCCTAATATGCGCATGAGTGCCAAGGTCTGGACAGATCAAGAGGATCATCAACTGGAGTAGACACCTTAGATTTCCTAGGATCACGGATGTCTTTTTCAGGAATAACACGTCCTTCAACGACATCAATGTCAATGTCAAATTGTTTATCTGAGATGCAAAAGAGCATCATAGCCTGCCAAATGGCCTTATTAAAGCCATCACTATGGCTACTCTCCCCAACCATTTGTGTTTGTTTAATGAGCAGTTTCTTCTTGGCAATAGCTTGCTCTTTCTCTTCTTCCAAGGTGGCCACCTCCGCCCTCAGCTCAGCTACCTTTCCTTTGGCCACGTTTTCTTTGGCCTTCCTCAACTGTTGCTCAAGGAAAGCTTGGCTACTTTCATCCAACCTCAACTTCTCCCTCAAACTTGTATTCTCCTCGAACAACATGATTGTATCTTTAAGGGTCTCAAAGAGGGAGGTATGCGGCTCTGCCAACTCCTTTAATTTATCCATGCCGCCACCCTTCTTTGTATCGCGGACAAACCTTTGGTTGAACACCCATGCCCGAGCATGGAACTCAGTGAAGCTAAAAGTGATCTCGTCTAGGCTCGGGGTGTTGAAGATCACCTTTTCTGTCAAGGCCAACTCAGCGACCTTTATTTTCTTGTTTATTTATAAGTCCCCACACAGGAAGAACTCCAAAATTGATGCCAATGATTCCACTTTTTCTCGTAGCTCCCCTACAACTTCTTGGTTGAGATCCCTTTAGTTGGTGAGATGACCTCGTCAAGGCACTTCATCGAGATGGCATCAGCGGTGGCTTTCATCTTGCCTTTGCCTTTTGGATTTTGAGGAGGTGGAGGAAACATGTCAAGCTTCCTAGAGTTCGACCCATCGACATCTATCTCCTCCTTCTTGGTCTCCTTCTCCCTAGAGTTCGACCCATCGACATCTATCTCCTCCTTCTTAGTCTCCTTCTCACATGAGGAGCAAATGTTCCTGAATGTGAAGAGGTGATTTGACAGATCTTGTTGGCCATGATAGTTGTACAACAAAAACAAAAATTTAGCCAAGTTAAAAATCAAGCACAAGAAACATGAAATGAAAAAAATACTTACACTCTAGATCCGGGTCAGGATCATCTAACAATGTCAAACCCATGATGTCCTTTGTGGGGAGATGTCAGTGAAGGTTGTTAAGGACCAATAACAACTTCAGGTCGCTATCGAACATAGCCGACCTCGACTAAGCACTGTACCAACGAAATTCTGGGGTCCAATAAAAAAGGAACTTCAACCTATCATTTTCGTCTTAAAAATGATGGCGACCATTCGACCCTATAAAGACTTTGAAAAACTTCCCTTAAAGTCCTTAAAGGATGAGGTACAGGGAGAAACATACAAAATTATGGCTGCCCAGTTAGTGAGGCACTTCGTCGAGACGGGTGCAGTAATGGTACAAAAATATTCGGGGGTTGGTTCTATGTATAAGGCCTTGCAGAGAACTTGGAACGCTTAAAGATATGTTTAACTATTAGGATGAAGTTGACCTAACACCACATTCAAAACTCATAGCACTAACATTGTGATTTAGTCAAATGGCAAGTGGATATTGAACTCGATAAAAACTCACTCGTACATGTAAAAGAACTCATTGCTCGCCCCTCCTTTATTGTGGCAGATCCACTCTCACTTGTAGCATGTTGCCATCAAGATTAGGTCATCGCAGCCATCGTCATCCATCAGGTCGACATTCTCCAAAACTCATTCCATATCGCATGTCCTTTGTCAGTTAGACGTATACTCTAGCACCTTGGTATCCACCCAAGAATAATCCTCCTCCAAAGCCACTTCACCCCCTACATTGGTCGAGGTGGCTGTTACCTCAACCACCAAAGGATTTATGGCCAAACTGGATCCTACAATCTCCCTACTGGAGACCTCGACACTACTAGTGTCACCCTAGAGTCTTGAGAACCTAAGCTAGTCTTGGACCTAGACAACTCGATAGAACACACACGTGTAGAATCTAAGGATAGACATGACACTAACTTTTTTTAGAGATGTTCGACTATACTTTGGAAGAATTTGGATGAGGTATTATCAAACATTACAGCTTGATAGATACGCATGTGACGTGAAACAAACCCTCCTCTATTTATCGAGGTGCAACCTACACGGTCCAACAAGGTAGCACATCTACACCGTTCGTTCATACACGTCCAATGGCCAAGATCAAGCCACTTGTCCTGTAACGGTTACTAAAGAAACATGATGTTTCACATTCCTAGGTAACCTTAGCAATGAATAATCTTGGAGCCAACTCGATGCTCAATGCCCACCAACCACATTTAAGGCTCACATTTTGGCCTCAACGCCCTCAAGTGAGCCTTGGGGGAATGTGCATTGATTGTCTAATCGAGGTAACCTCGGAGGACATCACCATGGACTCATCTTGGCACTATACGAACATGACAGTTTAGCAGATGGATTAACTTAATTTAGTGATTAAGGGAGTTAAACATCATTAATACTTCATTGGACCTTTGCTAATCAGGCCCATGAACCATGAGCGCACGTTAGCGCCTATAAATAAGGGGAGGTAAGTGCACATGTAAAGGTTCTTGTTGAACATTTAATACTCATGTACTTACTCTGACTTCGCCTCTTCTAATTAATAACTTAAGTGTCATTGACTTCTACAGGTCACTCCCCTCGTATCTTCACTACAGAAACGACATCTCGGATAGTATACCTCATACTAGACCTCACCTGATCTTGATATGTATATATATTGTTATTGTGTTTTTTTAGTTTTTGAAAAGAGTTTTCAAAAATAGTTTTCAAGAACTATTTTCTGAAAGTAGAAAAAAAACTTGTTTGATAAGATTTGGAAGTTGTTTTAAAGATATGAAAATAAAAACTTGTTGATATATACAAAAATGTAATTAATGAAAAATAAAAAACAACATATTCTCATCATATTTTGAGTTTTCAAAAATGAAAATAGAAAACAGAAAAAAAATTACTTACCATTGTTCTTCTTTTTTAGTTTTTAAAAACTAAAAAAATAAAACTATATTTGAAAACTGTTTTAAGAAAATATTACCTAAATGAATTTTTTAGTTTTTAAATATTAAAATACTGCAAATAATTTTATAAAATTATTGACAAACAAACACTTAATAAAATTTAGATAGTGTTAAACCCTAAACCCTAAATACTTAATATTAAAAATAGTTTCATAGAATTGTTTTCAGAAACAATTCTGATTTTTTAGTTTTTAAAAACTAAGATAGGAAAATAACTGTGAGTAGTTTTACTTTTCAATTTTGGAATATGTTAATTTTTGTTTTTTATTAATGATATTTTTGTAAATATAAACAAATTTTTTAAAAAATTGATAAACAAAGTTTTATTTCAAAAAATAGTTCTTCAAAAGCTTTTTAAAAAACCAAAAAATAAAACAAAACCAATCAAACAATTAACATTTACAAATTAGTTAACATAATTTTTTTTTGTGAAGATAATTTTCTCTTCTAGTTTTTTTACTTAAAAAAGGACTAAAATTCTTGTAAAATAAAATGGGAGGTTTACTCAATAAAAAAATACAGATAAATATCAAAACCCTCACTCTCGTCACTTCCACCCCGAGGAAGAGAAGGAAGCATGGCTTTGGCTTTTCAGTGTTTATCGTGTCTTCGAAGTGACCCTATCCTCACACCAACCCAATCCCTCACTCTTCCTTTCCAACGCAACCCACTTTTTTTCTCTCTCCCTCTTTCCTCTCGCGCTCATTACCTATCTTCTTCAATTCGCGTTGCCTCTTCCAAAAAGAAAAACAAGGTCATTTCTGTTTTACCATATCCTTTCGGCTTCTGTCTCTGAAATTATAAATATATTTTATGTATAGTAAATTCTTTTTCTTTTTAAATTATCGATGATTGTTGCTGCTTATCTCCCTAGCTTTTAAATTTCCTTATTTTAAGTTTTTTCTTTCTTCTCATTTTGATTGCTTTATGTTTTACAGAAAAAATTGTCTGGTGAACATGTTACCGAGGGCGATGAGGTGGACGTGGACGCGTTTGAGCTGCTATTCAAGCAACTGGAAGAAGATCTCAAACGCGATGATTTGTCAGAGGATGATGGCGAAGACGAGATAAGTGAAGAAGACATGGCATTGCTTGAGCGTGAGTTGGAAAATGCATTGGGGAACTTTGATGCTGACTTGTTGAACTTGGATGTGAATGGCTCAGAAACTAGTAGTGATCCAGAAGATGATGAGGATGATGATGATGATGTTGATGACGACGACGACGAAGGAGATGAAAGGTCACTGAACCTAAGGAGTTGGCAGATGAAGAAATTGGCTAGAGCTTTAAAAGCTGGCCGCCGTAAAACAAGTGTAAGTGTCTTGTTCATTATTTTTATGAAGTTTCCTTGTTCTAGTTTCATTTCTGTACTTATTTGGCTATCTATTCTGACTAGGTAAGTAACTGATAAAAATATGTTTTCTTGACCATAATTAAGGTTATACTGGATTTTTTTAAGTTACCCTCAGCAGAGGTTAAACGTTCCTATTTGTTCCCTACTGGAAATGCTTATAGCAATATGATTTTCATGTGTTTGTTTGATCAAAATCTATGTGGAGAGATGTCAATTATTTGCTTCATAAGCCTTTAATTCCACCATCGAAGGTATGATACATTTTCTTATTTTATGGCCTCTTATTTATAGTCCGTAGAGAGAAGCTTACTATAGCCTGATTGATTTTTAAGACATGCCAGGTCCGGTCGCTTGCTTCCGAATGACCTGGGTTTGAAGGTAATCTATGTCTTCATATGATGATGTTGGAAAAATAGGAGAAAAATCAGTTACCAGAGATGTGTCGTGGACACTGTATTTGAGGACTAGTTTGCCATAGATAAATTTGATAATGTGACAATACTGCATAATTTAATAGTTTTTCCCACAAAAAATCCCAGTTCCCATGACAGTAAAAAATATTTTGTTAACCCCATTTACAAGGAGGAGGACAAGAAAGAAGAAAAAAGAAAAAGATAAATTTTCATGTTCAGTATGCCTGATAATCTAGTGGGAAAGACAAGGTTAATATAACTGGATAGGATTTATGTATCAGTCAAAATAGGATTAGACTAGATCAGTAAAATAAGATTAAAGAGTATGTTGGGTTGAACCAAGTAAAAAACTTACTCCCCAAAAGTTTTAGATGAGATAAATTTTGTTTTCTCCCAATAAGATTTATCATGTATGTGTGGATTCTTTCTATTGTCATGCACTCATGCATACTTAACATGAAAGACACTGTTGCCAGAACAATCCCTTATATGAACTTCAGGATTTCCATTCCTCAAATTCACTTTTTAAACTGTTGCAGATAAAAAATCTTGCTGCTGATCTTTGTCTTGATAGGGCTCTTGTTCTTCAATTGCTTCGCGATCCTCCTCCAAATCTTTTAATGATGAGTCTATCAGTACCTGATGAACCCACAACAACAGTAGTATCACTTGAATCTAAGTCTAGAGAGATTGTTCATAAAGAAACAAGTATTGATCATGCAGAATCTGAACCCAAGGCTAAAGTACCTGTTCATACCTTGCAACGTAATTGGTATGCCCAAAAGCGATTGAAAAAGGCCCATGTAGACACTCTGGAGAGAGTTTATAGGAGGTCAAAACGGCCTACTGTAAGTAGCATTTTATCTTGCTTCAATACTACAAGTTTTGTGATTAAAATACTGATAACTAATTTTCCAATTCATTTTTCTCTTTTACTCGCAAATAGCAAGTGCTTCTTGAATCAAAAGTTTTGAGTCTTTTGACAGTGAAGCTTCAAATAATGCATGCTTGTACTAGTATTGAGGTTTCGCAAAACAATTAAAAATGTATAATTCAATACCTTTGTAATTATGTTTCATGATTCTGTGTCACTTTTGGTTGCAAAATTTCATGTCATGTACTGCAATTGCTAAGGTAGTAGTCAATCAGTGGTTCTCATTCTCAGAGCTCATGGCAAATGCTCCATGTTAATATCAGAGATTGACGCTTCACTAAGTTCACTTCCTCTCACATGCACTGAAAGTCATTAAACAATGTATGAACAATTTTGCACATGTTCTTATCAAATAAAAGTGAAAAAAGGGGATGACAAAAAAAAAAGCAAAGAAAATGCCTGCCAAATGTAACATCTTTGTTTTTCAATCGAATTACTACTTACCAATATGATATGTTGCATTTGGTAATGGAAAACATGAGTCTTGCTAGGTTTTATAAGAATAAAACTTAGATGTTGTTCTTTAGGTGTTTTTTGTTGTTTTCTAATCAGAAGTTTTTTCCTGATAATTTGGATAATAAAAGTTTGCTTTAAAGATCAACATAAAGATGAAACACCATTCTAATTGGAAGCACTAAAAAGTAAAAAACCTAAGCAACAGCATATAAATTTGTCCGTCCTTATTAAAACAATTTTGCTGTTTTTGTTAAAACATACTTTGTTAACTGTGATATCCTTATCTGTCTGCCTTGAATCACAATGCAGAATGCAATGATAAGCAGCATTGTACATGTAACAAACATTCCTCGAAAAAGAGTTATCAAGTGGTTTGAAGACAAACGTGCTGAGGAGGGAGTTCCGGATCGCCGTCTTCCTTATCAGCGCTCTGATCCTGAATCCGCTTGAAGATTTTATCTTCTTTGATCTGTTCTTACGTTGTAAGCTGTGAGAAATGTTATATTATATTGTATAGAGAAGTCCTTGTCATGTTTTGGGGTTAGTTATAGATGGAAGTAGATAGTGACAAAAGTCTCATTGGTTGTGACACTGGCTATTGAAAATGGGGCTGCGGGTCCCCTCATACGATGTGCATTTTTGGCCCTTTGCTTCTAATCTCAAATACTCAATAAGTCGTCAAAGAAAGGGTTCTCTCTCTAGTTCTTTTTCAAAGAAAGGGATCAATATAATTTATTCTTAAGCTTTACGCCATGTTGCTCAAGGGCAAATGATGACATCTACGTAAATGTCAAATTACACACCAGATTGAAAAAGTTGTGTACTTGTGTTGGCGCAAACTCCACCGACTTCTCTCTCAGAAATGCAGACAGATGATATGCAATCCACCTTTTCTTTTATTTTCGCTATGCCTCAGAAATGCAGACATAGAGATGAGCTACATGAAGGAATAAGCATGTTATTATTGTAACATTTTTTTTTTTTGTAGGATTAATGAAGTTTTGTTGTGCGTTGTAAATTGTAATCCCTATTATTCATTTTGACTCTGCATATAAAACGGGAAATGTTAAGGGCAAAACAAATAAGGAAAAAATATTCTATAAAACTTCAAGGATTTTAATCACCACTTAATGATAATTTGGATTAAATATAAATTTATAGTCATTCTGAGATGCTACTTGGTTTCCTGGTAAGTAGCAGAATATTTTTAATTGCAATAAGTTTTGAGCTTGGCTTAGTTAGTAATTAATGAATCTTTAATTCTTGGTCATGTTAATTATTAGAGTAAATATAAATAAAAGTATCTTTGTGAATCTCTTTAATTTAATGTGGACAAAAGAATTTTAAACAAATTAAGAAGTGCATTCGTCATAGTTTTTCTTTTCTGTTAATTCTATTGTTCATAATTTGGACACCATTTTTTTATAATTAATTTTGACACGACTTGATGTCATAAAATTCTTTACCTGTATTAAAGAAACCTTCTTATGAGATAATACACATAAAGACCATGTTTAGCAAAACTACGTGAAATGTTAGCTGAAAAAAGAAATAAATATAAAAAATTAGAACTTAGTTTTTTGAAAACAATAACTAAAATAGCATTTAAAAAATATTAAATATTAAGAAAATTTGTTTAACAAGTTTTTTAACTGTAAAAAAAGCTAGAGAGTAACTTAAAAAAAAGTCCTGCCAAGTCAAAGATATTTTAAGTTGAAATATTACTACACCTCTATGCAATAATTTCTACGCAGTTTAAATCCAGAGGCTATATCTAATGTTTTATATTTATATTTTTATATAAATTTTTAAAGTTCTGCTTTAGTTTTTTTTTTTTTTTTTTAATGGGAAGGTATGTAGCAAAAGTCCTACCAAAAACAATAGAATTAATCATATAGTATCATACAATTGAAACCCTTATTACTTTTGTAGTAGACAATTAAAATAAATATTGGAAGACTTAAATTTCAACCTTGTTTTTTTACATATTGTATTGTATTATATTATATTATATTATATTATATTATATTATATTATATTATATTATATTATATATAAGAATTTACTTATAGTATACAAAATTATTTTTTATTCTCACCATTTTTTTTAAAATATAATTGTTAAAATTAGTTACTTATCAATTATAAAAGAAAATAAATGATAAAAAAAAGTAAATTTTTTATATTTCATCTCAAAATAAATGGATCCTTTTCCTTTCCACCTCCCTCCCTCTTGTGTTTTTTAAACGCGTAAACACTCTTTTGAATCAGTATTAGTATAAAGTGCAATTTCTGATAAAAATCCGAAAATTAATGTGTTACCTTTTAGTATTTGTCCAAATTCTTTCAAGCAGCATTCATCGAACAACCTTATTATATTTTGTTTTAATAGTACACAAGCAATCATTCTTAGAAATTTAAATATGTTCTTTTTGTATTTAGTTTTCACTGAAAATAAAATTTATTTTAAACGGGCCGGTCACGTAAAAGGATTCTTTCTCCATTGAAACCATTGAGTTTTGCTTCAAAATATCATTCGTTTTTTTTTGGTATTTTTAAAGTATTTTTATACGAGGAGTCAAAAACTATTCTTTTAAAATACTGAAATCTATATAAAGAGTATCATCCTTCTGACAACAACAATGAAATCTCTATTCGGATCATACCTAATGTGAACTTATACAAGTTATACGTAATTTTTTTTTAATGTATTTACTTACAATTTTACCTAGAAAATATTATTGTATATAAACAAGTATTTTATGTGACTTTTTATAATTTATTCATATATTTAAAAAAATATAAAAATTTATTTCACATAGACAATATTATATAGTTAAATAAAAATGATTAAGAATATGAATTCACTAATTTGACACATAATTTCTATTGTCGGTCGCTGATTATATTATTACAAGAAGTTGACAGCAAATTATTCAGCGTTAGTTGTAACGGTCCAGTTATTATATTTGTAATAGGGCAGATCTGTAATTTGGGCGAAGATGGAGCACATTTGTAAATGGCGTGGCACCGACAGCCGGTGAGAGGAAAACCGGGTGCAACCGGTAATAAGTCGGACAGGCTGGTGCCACTTGAGGAAATATTCCACATGCCAAACTCCGCATTAGTTCGCGTCTCTTTCACAGCGGTTAACACGTGTCCGCGCGTGGTTGGGTTATTGAGTAGAAGCCAGTGTAGTGACTGAGCCGAAGCTGAAAAGCGAGAGCTTAAACGGCTTGGGAAGAGCACCGGGAACGGGCACATCCGGTGAAGTAATAACAATAAAACAGACAGTGAGAGCGTGTTAGAGGCTAGGCTGGAGTGTGGAAGTGAAGTGAAAAGAGAAGAGAGAGATGGCGTATTGAATGGGTGAAGATTTTGACGCTTTGCTTTTGCCTCCAAATTGATCTCTCTGTGACGATCTGTGATCTGAAGCACTTTCCTCTGCCAAGATGGAAGCAAGTGCGGGAATGGTTGCAGGTTCGCATAAACGGAACGAGCTCGTTCGTATTCGCCACGATTCTTCTGACAGCGGGGTTAGTCCAACACTCTCTCTGTAACAATGTTGTTCTCGTTTCTGCATCTGCATCTGCATCTGCATCTGCTTCAGATCTGATTTTCACTTTTGACTTTTATTCATTTAATCAAATAAATAATTGTGACTTACATGTAATGTTTTTAATCTGTAGTCTAAACCCTTGAAGAGTTTGAATGGGCAAATCTGCCAAATATGCGGTGATACTGTTGGATTAACTGCCACTGGTGATGTGTTTGTTGCTTGCAACGAGTGTGGTTTCCCTGTGTGTCGTCCTTGTTATGAATATGAGCGAAAGGATGGGAACCAGTCTTGTCCACAGTGCAAGACCAGATACAAGAGGCACAGAGGTTTGTGAGCTTCTTTTTGTTTTTTTATTATTATTATTATTATTATTTGAAATTGTGATTTTTACGAGATGATTGTGGATATATCAGGGAGTCCTCGAGTGGATGGAGATGAGGATGAAGATGACTCTGATGATATTGAGAATGAGTTCAATTATGCCCAAGGAAAAACCAAGGCCAGGCGGCAGTGGGAAGAAGATGCTGACCTGTCATCATCTTCTAGACGTGAATCTCAACAGCCAATTCCCCTTCTCACCAATGGCCAAACGGTAATAATCTATTAGATTGTTTTATGGTCTGCATATTTATACTTTATCCGGGTGTAAGGGTGTGTATGTAAAAGAGAAGCAGCAAAAAGAAGGGTGGTGGGTAGAGCTAAGGTTTAGTGCTACATTTGTTTTAAATTATTGCCTAAACTATTGATCTCTCTATTACTAACGTTAATTGCTTTTTCAAGTTTGTTCAGTTTTGATAGTTGATAATCCATGTCTTTTTCTTATATCTTTTATATGACTGCTGGCTGGAGAGTAATGTAACCCTCTGACCGCATTTTTAACTTAATGTGGTTAGGTGTCTGGTGAGATTCCATGTGCCACACCTGATACTCAATCTGTGCGGACTACATCAGGTCCTTTGGGCCCATCTGATAAGGTTCACTCACTTCCATATATTGATCCAAGGCAACCAGGTATATAGTTAATTGGAAGTGATGCTACAATATGATATTTCATGAAAGTTATATTGACCGAATCTTGTTATTACAGTTCCAGTAAGAATTGTGGACCCATCAAAGGACTTGAATTCTTATGGTCTGGGAAATGTTGACTGGAAAGAAAGGGTTGAAGGTTGGAAGCTCAAGCAGGAGAAAAATATAGTACAAATGACTGGTAGGTATGCTGAAGGGAAAGGAGGAGATGTTGAAGGGACTGGTTCTAATGGAGAAGAACTTCAAATGTAAGTCAGTCATACCTTGTTCATTGGTGTTTAATGACTAGATCATAATTTGGAAAGTATTGCAGAAATCTTTGCTAATGTAAGTTAGAAAATTAAATTATTTTCTTTGAAAAGCATTCAAGGTCATTAAAGGTGATTTGCATTCTCTTTCTTACAGGATTGCATTTTAGTTTCAATCATTAGGATATATTAGTAGTTTACTTGTGGTTGTGTTACATCATTTTTATTTTCTTTGAACTGTGTGGGTGGGTGGGGGAAGGGTTATAGGTCTATCTATTTTTCAATTAAATTGATAACTTGCAGACAGAATATACAAGCTCTCAATATTTATGTAGTTTGAGTTTCATTTCTTCTATTTTAAGTTAAATAGTTAATTTGTTTTTTTCCTAACAGGGTTGATGATGCTCGACAACCTATGAGTCGTGTGGTGCCAATTCCTTCATCTCAGCTGACACCTTATCGTGTTGTTATCATACTCCGGCTGATTATTCTTGGTGTCTTCTTACAATATCGTGTAACTCACCCTGTGAAAGATGCATACCCACTGTGGTTGACATCAGTTATTTGTGAGATTTGGTTTGCCTTATCTTGGATCTTGGATCAGTTTCCAAAATGGTCTCCCATTAATCGTGAGACTTATCTTGAACGGCTTGCTTTAAGGTCTGGATTGCTCATTTTGTTCTTGTTTTCTCGGGCTTCACATCTTGGTTTAACTATCATGTGGCATTTTCTGTCACTAATCTTAACATGTCTTGTTTTAGATATGATCGCGAAGGAGAACCATCACAGTTAGCTCCTGTTGATGTGTTTGTTAGTACAGTGGATCCCCTCAAAGAGCCACCTCTTGTAACTGCAAACACTGTTTTGTCTATACTTTCTGTTGATTACCCTGTCGACAAAGTTTCGTGCTATGTATCAGATGATGGTTCAGCTATGTTGACCTTTGAGGCACTATCAGAAACAGCTGAGTTTGCAAAAAAGTGGGTACCCTTTTGTAAAAAGCACAATATTGAGCCAAGAGCCCCGGAGTTTTATTTTGCCCAGAAAATTGATTACTTGAAGGACAAGATTCAACCATCGTTTGTAAAGGAGCGACGAGCAATGAAGGTTGTGCTTTGAGGCAATTGTGTTTTTGCTTCCAGTTAAATATTTATATCTAGAAATTTTTAATGTACCAAGTGAAACTTTTGGACAACAAAGCATGACGTTCCATAACTTGAACATGTATAATCTTCTTTACTCCCCTCCACCCTGGCCCGTCTTTTGGTACATGAGTATATTGGATATTAACTATAAATATTTTTTGCTTATCAGAGAGAATATGAAGAATTCAAAGTAAGGATCAATGCCCTTGTAGCCAAAGCTCAGAAGATGCCAGAGGAAGGTTGGACAATGCAGGATGGAACTCCTTGGCCTGGAAATAATCCCAGGGATCATCCTGGAATGATTCAGGTATATTACCATTTTCTCTAAAGTGCATGTATTATCTTTTGCCATTGTTATATTTTCAAGTTGTAATTTTTGTTCTGTGCAGGTATTTTTAGGTCATAGTGGAGGGCTGGATACAGACGGAAATGAGTTGCCTAGACTTGTTTATGTTTCTCGTGAGAAGCGACCGGGTTTTCAACATCACAAGAAGGCTGGAGCTATGAATGCTTTGGTATGTCACACTCAAGCTTCTTATTTCATATTTTATGGATTTCCTTATGTATACTTCTTTTAATGGCCTTGTCCTGTGTCTTCTTTAACTATTGTCTAGTTTATGGCTTTATATAGCAGTGGATTTCATGCTTGTGTCAGAACTCAATATATATGGAAGATAACCTACAAAGTGATGCTGTGATTTGACACAGCAAATGATAGACTAACATTAACAATTATGAGTAACAAGTTTTTAATCTGCGTTTAGAAGTGAACATTGATAGCTGATCATGTGGTTTTGCATTTGAGTTAGTAGAGGAAATTACTATTGTTCTTCTGTAAA
Source organism: Psophocarpus tetragonolobus (assembly GCA_037954015.1). Classification (NCBI taxonomy): domain Eukaryota; kingdom Viridiplantae; phylum Streptophyta; class Magnoliopsida; order Fabales; family Fabaceae; genus Psophocarpus; species Psophocarpus tetragonolobus. The sequence goes on along the minus strand of CM075688.1, from coordinate 18,197,874 downwards.
TCAATTAGACGTTTCCTTTATTGTGCCATGCTTGGATATGATATTGTTGCTGTTTATATTTACCAGAAAAAAATGTTTTGTGCATATTTAACCTTGATCTATCTTGTGATTTAGATTCGAGTTTCTGCTGTCTTGACCAATGGTGCATATCTTCTGAATGTGGACTGTGATCACTATTTCAATAATAGCAAAGCTCTTAAAGAAGCCATGTGTTTCATGCTGGATCCTGTTCTTGGAAAGAAAACATGCTATGTCCAATTCCCTCAGAGGTTTGATGGCATTGATTTACACGATCGATATGCCAATCGCAATATTGTGTTCTTTGATGTAGGTCTTTTATTTTGTGTAATTTTATTAAGTTGCAACATTGAAAAGATTTTCTTTGTTTGCATTGCCATTCAGTGCTTTGGCTAAATTTCTGTTTTTTGGTACCTGTCAGATCAACATGAAAGGTCAGGATGGTGTTCAGGGTCCAGTTTACGTGGGAACTGGTTGTTGTTTTAACAGACAGGCTTTGTATGGTTATGATCCTGTTTTGACTGAGGAAGATTTGGAACCTAACATTATTGTAAAGAGTTGTTGGGGTTCTAGAAAGAAGGGAAGGGGTGGCAATAAGAAGTACAGTGACAAGAAGAGGGCAATGAGCAGAACTGAATCCACTGTTCCCATATTTAATATGGAAGACATAGAGGAAGGCGTCGAAGGTATACTATTATTAAAAAACTCTTTTAGTTATGGTTATGCATGTGAATTTTTGTAAGTTGACTTTGTGTTATTTTATTGTCCCATGCATCCCACCCATTGATCACCTTTACTGGTAACGTTGAGTTTCCCAAATATGTATGCAGAATTATCTGAAAAACAAGATTACAATGTCTTACTCTAGCTTATATGTAAATTTGCTCCTTTTCAGGTTATGATGATGAAAGGTCACTACTTATGTCTCAAAAGAGCTTGGAGAAGCGTTTTGGTCAATCTCCAGTTTTTATTGCTGCCACTTTCATGGAGCAGGGTGGCATTCCACCTTCAACAAATCCTGCAACTCTTCTTAAGGAAGCAATCCATGTTATCAGTTGTGGTTATGAAGACAAGACAGAATGGGGCAAAGAGGTGAGCAGGTCAATTTATGATTGTGCTTTTGATTCCTGTCCTCTGGTATAAATTATAAAAGAAATATGAGATGCAACATTAATATGTAGCTTGTTTAGATATTAATTAAACCTTTTCTGGCTTCACCAGATTGGATGGATCTATGGTTCTGTGACAGAAGATATCTTGACTGGGTTTAAAATGCATGCTCGTGGCTGGATTTCCATCTATTGCATGCCACCTCGTCCTGCGTTTAAGGGTTCTGCTCCTATCAATCTTTCTGATCGTCTCAATCAGGTGCTTCGGTGGGCCTTGGGTTCAATTGAGATCTTTCTAAGCAGGCATTGTCCCTTGTGGTATGGCTACAATGGGCGGTTGAAGCCTCTCATGAGACTTGCTTATATTAACACCATTGTTTATCCCTTTACCTCAATCCCATTGATTGCTTATTGTACGCTTCCTGCATTTTGTCTTCTCACAAATAAATTTATTATTCCTGAGGTAAACAATTTCTATCTGATTTTTTGCTGATAAATTTTATAATTCCTAATGTGATTTAATTGTCAATAACATTTGGTTAATCTTTATGCAGATAAGCAACTTTGCCAGTATGTGGTTCATTCTCCTCTTTGTGTCCATTTTTACTACTTCAATTCTTGAGCTTAGGTGGAGTGGGGTCAGTATCGAAGACTGGTGGAGAAATGAACAATTCTGGGTTATCGGTGGGACATCTGCGCATCTCTTTGCTGTGTTCCAGGGGCTTCTAAAAGTGCTTGCTGGAATCGATACAAATTTTACTGTTACATCAAAGGCATCAGATGAAGATGGGGATTTTGCCGAGCTTTATGTGTTTAAATGGACATCGCTTCTCATCCCTCCTACAACGGTGCTTATTGTGAATTTAGTAGGGATTGTGGCTGGTGTGTCCTATGCCATAAACAGCGGTTACCAATCTTGGGGTCCACTCTTTGGAAAGCTGTTCTTCGCTATCTGGGTCATTGCCCATCTATACCCATTCTTGAAGGGTCTCTTAGGCAGGCAAAATCGTACCCCAACCATTGTTATTGTTTGGTCCGTTCTTCTTGCTTCAATATTCTCCTTGCTGTGGGTGAGGATTGATCCCTTCACCAGTGACTCCAACAAAGTAGCCAATGGTCAATGTGGCATCAACTGCTAGTTCTCTTAAAAACATTCTTTCTCTATTGTTATCCCTTTGTTTGGAGACACTGTCGTGTATATAGCAAGAATTTTCAGTCTATCAAAAGTTGTCTGGAGGATTGAACCCCTGAAGTAGATGGGAATGTACCCTCTCTGTAGCATTCGTTTTTCTATTGTTTATTTATTTATCTACATGTTCCTTACAAGAATAGTAATGTTAAGGTGTATGTTATATTTTTTTCCCACATAACATAAATTGTTTTTGCCAATATATATTTAATGAAAGCGAACAAGGTGTGGTGTTGTTTGTCTCCTTTATATTTCCTCGTATTTGTTAGTTGTTCTTTCGTTGTGTATTGACTGGACTGCAATACTAGGGCGACAGGGTGGCTGTAGATTTTAATCATTATACTTGTTCCTATGTTCAGTTATACACGTCAGGATCCTTTATATTATTTTTTTTTCAATTTATATTTGTTTATTTATTATTAAATTAAATTATATATATTAAGTTATTAATATATTTTAATTTAAAAAGAACATAAAAAATAAAAAATAATAAAAAATTATAAATTAAAGTTAAAAATTAAAATTTTTAATTAAATATATAATTTGAAACTTATTATATAATCTGTAAAATTATAACCGAGTGGATACGAATACGGGACGAGTAGTCATATACCTATACTCATATTTGGTTCATCACATCAAATAATATCGGTATCCATATTCACAAAAATGGGTAATACTCATTAAAATCGAAACAAGTGTGGGTGGTATTTACATATACGAGTATTTTTACCATTCTTAACAAGAACCCAACATTAACAATTAAGAAATTAACAATCATCGTTATGTAGACACATTTGTTAGTTGTTCTTTATCTCTCCACGACCATATATTCTTTTAGCACCCTTTGTTATTTTCCATTTATACTTCCCAAAATATAAAATATTAGGAATATCTTTATTTAATTTTTAAATCTTGAAATTTATCTTTTATTTTAATATATTGTTGTGTCTTTGCATCGTCTTACTCAATTGCTCCTCTTGTGTGACAAACAATTTACTTGGTTGCATTGTTTATTGTGTATCTCAAATCATTGAGTATTTTTTGAAATCTTTAGAGTATGACTTTCATGGTATCGTTCCTTGTTGATTAAGATTGGTCTGTATTGTTTTAAATCAACCAATTTGGAACACAAAATAATTCTGGATGTTAACTGTGTATAATTTTGGATGCATAATAAAAATGGACAGGTATTCTTACAATTCTGGATCGCTGGACGGAATTTACATAATGTATTCTAACAGTTCGATTAGTTTGATTTTGTTTTTTAGTTTTTTAAAAGAGTTTTCAAGAATAATTTTCAAAAATTGTTTTCTAGAAGAAAAAAACAACTTGTTTAGTGAAAAGTGTTATTTGAAAATTGTTTTGAAGATGTATAAATGAAAAAAACTTGTTTATATTTACTAAAATTCGTTTAATAAAAAGCAAAAAAAAACATATTTTCATTGTATTTTGAATTTTTAAAACAAAAATAGAAAATTCAAAAGCAAAACTATTTATAGTTGCTCGTGTTTTTTATATTTTAAAAACTAAAAAATTAGAACTGTTCTCAGAAAATATTTTAAAAAAACAGTAACCAAACAAGTTTTTTAGATGGCGTTTGTTTTAGGTTTTTTCTATTTTCACTTTAAGACAAAACAGAAAATAGTAGCAAAAATATGTTTGGTTATAATTTAGAAAATATTTTCGCTCAAAACATTTTCAAAAAACAACTGAAAACAGAAAACAAAAAAATTGTTTTCAGTGTTTTCAAAAGTTAACACTATGTGAAAACTTGATAACAATATTGTAATTATATAAAAAATAATATATAAATAATTATGATATTTTTTCTTTTGATTTTATTTTTTTTTAGTTTTTTAAAAGAGTTTTTAAAAACCATTTTCCAGAGAAAAGAAACTTGTTTGGTAAAGTGTTATTTGAAAATTGTTTTGAAATGTAAAAATGAAAAAAACATGTTCATATTTGCTGAAATTACGTTAATGAAAAGCAAAAAAAAAATGTTTTTATTGTATTTTGAGTTTTAAAAAAGAACTGAAAAGTAAAACTATTTATAATTGTTTGTGTTTTTTAGTTTTTAAAAACTAAAAAATCAGAACTGTTTTCGGAAACTATTTTAAGAAAAGAGTAACCAAACGAGTTTTTTAAATGACATTTATTTTGGGTGTTTTCTGTTTTCATTTTCAGAGAAAACAGAAAATAGTAGCGAAAATATGTTTGGCTACAATTTACAAAATATCTTCGGTGAAAAGATTTTCAAAACCCAACTAAAAACAGAAAAAAGTTGATTTCAGTGTTTTCAAATGTTAACCCTATGTGAAAACTTAATAACAATATTGTAATTATATAAAAAATAATATATAAATATATGTTAAACTCTATATATAAATAATTCATAATATTTTTACTAAAACTTATTAAATTTAACAACATATTTTTAAATAAAAAATATCAAGTGAAAACAATCATATTTTTTGAATGTTTAAAACTTGAAAATGAATTTTTTTTTTCAGAAAATCAAAAATAGAAAATGAAAACAGAAATCATTTTCTCAAATTTAAATACTAAAATACTGAAAACAGTTTTATAAAACTTTTGTCAAACAATTACTAAATCAGTTGATCCGGAATAAATTATGTAAATTACATATCAACTTGTCTAGAATATAATTGGTCATGTCTTGTTGCATTCTGAATTACTAACCTAAAATTAACATAATGTATTCCAAATCAACTGATTCAAAATATACATTTTAAGGATGTTCGTCTAATTAACTCAAAAAACCTTAATGCTGAGAATATTGGTAAGTTACAATGAAGTAATGGGTGTGTCGTTACCTTGATTTGATAACTTTACATGTGATTGCAAGTATATAAAATGGCATTCGAAAGTGCATGTATTCCTATCATAGATATGGATGGTTGTCATTTGAAGTCTTAGTTTGGGGAACAACTACTCTATGTTGCCAAAGATACTAATGATTAGTGTTTGTTTGACAATAATTTTATGAAACTGTTTTTAGTATTTTAGTATTTAAAAACTAAAAAACTCGTTTGATTACTATTTTCTTAAAACAATATCCGAAAACAATTTTGGTTTTGTTGTTTTTAAAAACTAAAAAAAAAAGAACAACTATAAGTAATTTTGTTTTTCAGTTTTCTATTTTTATTTTGAAAACTCAAAATACAATAAAAATATTTTTTTTCATTAATGGAATTTTAGTAAATATAAACAAATTTTTTCATTTTCATATCTTCAAAATAGTTTTCAAATAACACTTATCAAACAATTTTTTTTATTACTCTTTTTAAAGAAACTCTTTTTAAAAACTAAAAACAAAATCAAGCTTTGATATCTTCCATTGGCTTTTGCAACTGTGGAAAATGAAACTAAAGATACTTGGCAGTGGTTTTTAAAAGAACTTCTAGTTGCTAGGGAAAACCTATTATATAACTATGTTAGAATGGATTAGAAATTATCTAATGGGTAGATCAGTTACAATGGGGTTTTTCCCAACAGAGTGTAAATGAACGAAAAAATGACAAAAATAGAATGGTTTTGCAAAAAATTCTCGAAATAGTGTAGTTTGTACCAAACCCGCCACATGAATTGGCGATTTGAATTAAATTACTACAAAACCGACAAATGAGTTGTCGGTTTGACAAAAAGACAAAAATGAAAACACGAAAACTGGCAGTTGAAATAAGAGGTTGGATGTGAAATCCACACTCATAGTATTTCTTTTATCCAGACTTTCACATTAAAACCAAATACACTATATTTAAATTAACATTTTAAATAATATGTATTTAGATATTATTTCATGTATTATTTACGTCCCAATATATAATTTATCTCTTTTCTTTTCTTCAAATTAAATATTTGTATTTAAATTTAAAAATTCTACATCTTAATAATTATTTGTAAAAATATTTAACTTATCAATTAAATCTGTTAAATATATATCATTTTACTACTTTCTTAAAATTATTAACATTATTAATTTATTACTATTTTTTATTTTTCTTCTTTCTTCATCATTTTCGCTAGTCTTCTCCTCCTCCTATAATAAAAACACATTCTTTGGGCTACATCAGGGCATACAAAAGATAGTGAAAAAATATTTAATACATCTGTTTGCATCTCAAGGTATATATCATTAACATTTTATTTTTCTTCTTTTTTCTTCATAGTTAATTTTTACTTGTTATGCTTCTTCTTATTTAAAATGGTTGTACCCGCTATATTAGTTGGTGGTTTGAGACTAACTACTCCAACCCGCTATTTCAACTATCGGTTTCTGAGTTTTTTTTTTTTTTTATCTTTTTGCCAAACTGATAATTCATTTGCCGGTTTTATAACAATTTAATCCAAACCATCAATTCATGTGACAGGTTTGGTACAAACTACACTATTTCAAGAGTTTTTTGCAAAACCACTCTATTTTTATTATTTTTTTTGTTCATTTACACTTTGTTGTAAAAAAACCCGTTCCACTGATAGATAAGTTGCGCACACTCAGAACAGATAATGCCTAAGCCTATGAAAAGATAGAATAGGGAGATTGAGTTTTCTTGAAACTGGTTTGCTGAATGGTCATCACGTGACAAGTTGCAAGTAACTCATACTTTGTTACCTAACAAGTTTATTGTGGACTTAAAAGAAGTCGTGTACATGTAATTTCTGGGTTTTAGTAGGGATTCCTTGCAGACATGCTATTGCAGCCATTTATCATGCATTCATGTTGGGCAGAACTCTGAAGAAATGTCCATCAGTACTACAATAGGCAACACTATGAGCTATGTTATTCATATGAAATTTCTATTATAAATGGAAATATGCCGTTAATGTCCTTGTATTCCTGAGGTTAAACGGCCACTAAATCAGACTTCTTAGGTATACTTACCTATTGAGAATGTTATAGATTCATCAATGGCAACCACTCAATAATTCACAGGCAGGTGATGCAATTGGAAACTAGGTAATGCCCTTGTAATTAAATATGCATCTATGAAGTATTAAAAAGTAATTTCATTTGTGTTAACTCTTAATTTGCAGCCAACACAAAATAGCACAGCTGCAGGGTTTAAGAGACCTAGAAGGCCTTATGTTAAACTATCATCTGAAACCCAAAAGAAAGTTTCTAAATCTACATTAGCACAGTCAAAGAAAGCTGCTAAAGCAACATTTCTAAATCATATTTTATTATGTTTTGTGGCGGTTCATTTTATAGCCTTGACAAAAATTGTTTAACAAAATGTTTACCTTGCAAACTTTAAACTTTTTTAAATATTATTATTCTTAAAAATTAAATAATTGATAACTAAAATAATTTTATAAACATAAAGCTATTTATGTACATCTATTTATATTCATATTTTAAAAAATATTTATTTCAAAATTAAATTTTATTATTTTAAAAATAAAAATTAAAAAATCATATATCACATAAATTTATTTATGCATATCTGCATATATTAATATATTATTTTATTTAATTTTTAGATCACCTAAAATACAATTTAATTTATATTTCTAAACTAATAATAGAATAATTTTTTTAAAAAAGTAATAAAAATATAAATAGATATACGGTAAATAAGTTTATGTGATATATGATTATTTTAATTTTATTTCATTAAATCAATAATAAAATTTAATCTATTTTATATATAACATATAATTCCATTTATATTTCTAAAATAATAATAAACTTTAATTTTAAAATAAAAATATAAATAAATGTACATAAATAACTTGTGTATATTATTGTTTTAAGTTTTAGAATTATTAATCATTTAATTTTTAAATAAATAATACTTTAAGAGTTTTTATTTTGTAGCAGTTTACATGCACCGCAAAATATTTTAATATTAGTGAAAATATTTTAAGAAAACACTTTAAAACACGTGTTGTTAGATGGTTTTAGCTGTCATATTGTAAACACTCTGTCAAAATATTTGTGTGTTTTAAACCATCATAAAATATAATAAAATATATTGTTTTTACTGATATATTATCACTTAGCCATATTAATTAAAGAATGGTATTAAAATCATTAATAGAGAAAATATTTTTTTATCAAGATTAGTGGAAAAAAATTTATTGTGAAAAAAAAATCTGTTAAATTCTTTATATAAAAATAACATTTAACCCTGTAATTTATAAGTTTTAATACATGAATTACATAACTCTTTAACACCCTTATTTTCACTCTAAGTAACTCATAAAGCTCAAGGAATGAATGTAATACATGGTCAAAAGAATGCACCACTTGATGGGGTAAAAAAAATTGGAATTTTTGCTGCAAAAAGCAACAATAACACTGTTGACAATAACTGGCTAGAGTTAAAGAACCAAAATTGTCAATAAAGTAAATATTCAGCTGCTCTAATTTGAATGTAGGACTAGCAACTATACTATTTTTACAGGACACTTGGGATGAAGACAATATTTTAGACTATTTCTATTTTTTGCATTTTGGGTTTACTAGTGTAATGGGTAATTGGGTCTTTTTTTTTTTTTACAAATTAGTTAACTGTATTTTGTTATAAGAGGGTGTTATTTCACAACGTGCTTATTGATGAATGACATAATATTTTTTGCTTCACTTTTTCATTACTTTACCGATTTTCTTATTCATACGTGAATATATTATATGATCATAAACAATGAACAAGGTATAAAAACAACTACCACATTAAAATATTACATGCAAATTGCTTGTAAAAAAAAAATACTATTTGCAATTTGAATTGGCTAATAAAACAAAAACATACTAAATTTTCATGGTATATCATGTGTCCAATGTTAAATTAAAGTCGTGTGGTACTTACTAGATAAGTATGATACAATATGGTGCACCAAATCTACATAACCTATTAAAGCATGAAAAATACTTTCGTTCGTTCTTTTTTATTTATATGTCAAATTTCAGTCATTAATTCTCTTTTGTTTTTTTTTTTTTTGAAAGAATCGAAACCCACCAACCTCTCATTCATTGTCTCTCAACTATATCATGAGAGCTATCTTATAACTTCTAAAACAGCCTAGTACATTACAATTGCAGTTGTTAAAGCACATGACAAACTCCACTGAATCACACCCCATCCTAATACTTTGACCCTTTTTCTTTCGTTTGTAATCTTCAGCTGTTGCTCCAAAATCTTCCTATTTTCTACAGCTGCTTTAGCATACCCACAACATTGAGCCTCTCCTAAAGCAACCATTTTTTCATCCTGCACTTCTACTCTCTGCTTCAGCTCACATATTTGCGACATATATCCATCAACATCCACATGATGTTTGTTCACATCCTTGTACCAAACGAAAAGACTGCAACGTCGATTTTGATGGAGAAATAGACAACAATAATTAAAAAAAAAACACTTATAGAACAATTATTTTCGTCTCTGTAAATATCCTTACATCCTAATGCCAATATTTATTTCTTTTTTGGGATTCTTCTCAGTCCGCGACGTGAACCAAATGGCAATTTGCATACGACCACCCCATGACATCTTCACCTTCCCAATTAGCAAAGATCCACAAGGAAGCACCTTTACTGAATCCACGAGAATAGAGATCGTCCAAGATGAAATTGGGAAGAATAAGTCTAGAGTAGGCAAACAACCTCGTTTCTATAATTCTAAAATCATGATTTTTGTTGTAAAAAAATCATGATTTTAAAAATTAATTAAAAATACAAATATAATAATGACGTGTCAATCTAGTTCAAACCTGACGTGGACATTTGACAGGCGGGAGTCGACAAAAAAAATTGAAGATAAAAAAAAAGTTCAAAATTAATTTATTAAAGGTGGTATGGGCCATGGGGCTTGTATACCTAAGTTGGTTTTGTTATTCATGGTTTTTACAATATTAGTTGAGAAGAAAAAAATTGTAAATTTTTTTGTTTTCTTTCAATGCATAATTGGAACACAAAAAAAGTTGCAAATTTTTTTCTTCTCTGATTATGCATTACTGGAGAAGTAAAAAAATTTGCATATTTTTTTGCTTCTCCAGTTGTGCACTACCGGAGAAGTAAAAAAATTTACGAATTCTTTTACTCTCTGGTGATGCACTGTCAGAGAGTAAAAAATAAATGGTATATTAATATTTTTCCCACGTAGGTGAAAAATGAAGATAAAGTAGGTTTGAAATAAAAATCCTACTATTTCAAACTTGGTTTTGTTATTAATTGTATTTACAATATTAGTTGAAAAATCAATGAATATTTTTTAGGAAAATTGTGATAAAAATAATTAAATATTATATTTTAGTAAGAAATTAATTCTAATTTTATAATCTTAAAAAGTAAAAACTTTTGTAAAGATTGCTTACTGAACTTAATAATGGTTTGATGTTGAGTTTACGTTATTTATTATTATATCATAAATATTATATCATGATATGTTTATAAGTAAAATTACTGATACAACCCAAAATCTACTCAAAAGTAGTTTGAATCCAAATCAATTATGAATTATAAATTAGTTTTAAATTCCTTTGCTGTGAAGTTAATGATCTGCAAGACTGCAACAGTTGTTAGTGGAACAGGCAGTTGCTTGCCATTATCACAATACTTTCTAGGATTTAGTATAATGCAGTTTTGGTGTTATTCGTTATTAATGTTTGTGTTTTAACATCAATTACATATTGCTTGCTGCTGGGAATTTTCCTGTGTAACAAAAATAACCAAAATAAATAATTCATGAATCAAATTTGTTTATCAACCAAAAGTATGATATTCTGTTATATTTTCCAACAGTTGAGAGCAAAATACTAGAATTCAGAGTCAATTCTGGTGGCTGTGTCTTCTGTTCCATATCGAATAGAAAATGTTAATCAGTTGTTCCTGCAGTGTGATTTTTCCACTCAAGCTTGGAATACGAGTTTTGTTTTGCTATGGTGCAGCATAGCGAAGTTCAGCAGTATTATCTGCAGCATGTTTCTGCCTCGAGGTGAGAAATTTCCCAAGTTATGAGAGGGCAAAAAAACATTGCAGATTCAATCTCATCCGGTTGGAGTACAAGTGAAAGTTAAAATTTTATATTGTATAAAAATTGAAAAGATGAGTAATATATAACTGACCAATAAACCCTAAACCCTAAACCCTAAACCCTAAACCCTAAACCCTAAACCAATAACCACAAATCTAATGTTTTAAAGTTTTAGGTTAAAAATAGTGTCATGTTTTCTTATATGTTAATTGGTATCCCATTGTTATAAATCTCCCCACATCTCTTGTACTTAGTTTAGATACAAGGTTGAGGTTCCTTTCTCAAGTGGAGTAGTAGTTGGAATACTTGTTTTTCCTAACAATTGGTGCAGTGAGCATGGATCTTGAACCTTTCCAAGAATGGGTTCAACCAGGACAAAATGACTTTAGTCTATGGCGGGTGAAGATGAGAGTCCTCCTTGTCCAACAAGGGCTGATTGAGGGTTGATTGATATTCTTGTTGGTGAAGTCAAGATTGAAGGAGACATGGCGGATGAGGAAAAGAGAATCATGGCCTAGAAGGCGCATAGTGTCATCATCCTGAGCCTGAGGGATGAGAGTCCTCCTTCTCCAATAAGGGTTGATTATGCTCTTGCTGGTGAAGCCAAGATTGAAGGAGACATGGCAGATGAGGAAAGGCAAATCGTTGCTTAGAAGGTGCATAGTGCCATCATCCTAAGCCTAGGGGACAGAGTTTTGCAACAAGTTTCCAAGGAGCAAATCGGTAAAAAGAATCTACCTGAAACAATCTTTATATTCTTTTAAGATGGCTGAAGACCTGAAGCAATCTTTATATTATTTTAAGATGGTTCAAGACAAACCTGCAGGGGAGCAGCTAAACCAGTTCCATAAATTGATCCTAAACTTGGAAAATGTGGATGTCACAATTGATTATGAAGACCAAGCACTATTATTGTTGTGTTCTCTGCCAAAGAACTACACACGTTTCAAAGAAACCATGTTATTTGGGAGAAACTCAGTTTCTATTGATGAGGTCCAAACTACCTAGCATGCAAAGGAACTAAATGAAAAGAAAGAAAGAAGGCACCCTGAAAATGGAAATGGGTTGTCGGTGAAGGGAAAATGGTCTAACAAGAATTCCAAGAAAGACAAGAAGATTGACAAGAAGAAGGTCATACCCGAAAAGAGAAATGAGGGTGGAGGATCAAAACTTATAAGGTTTTATCACTAAGACACCAAGGGATATACTAGGAAGTTGTGTCCTGAGAGAAAGTCGAACTCTAACAATAAGAAAACTAAAAGGCTATCTAGAAATGTTGCACTTGCTCAAATCAAAGGCTATAAGTTTGTTGAAGCCTTAACCGTATCTAGGAACCATTCGGACATTGCATGGATAATGGATTCAGGGTGTTCTTGGCATATGACACCTCATAAATCATGGTTTGAGACTTTTAATAACACTATTGAGGACTTATTTCTGTTGCCAGACAACAAGCGATGCAAAAATAAAAGGTCTTGGTTCAGTGAGATTCAAGCTACATGATGGAGTAGAGATGGTGCTCACAGATGTAAGGTATACGCCTGAATTAAAAAGAAACCTCATATCCCTTGGTGAATTTGATAAAAAAGGGTATTTATTCCAAGGTCAGGAAGGGTGTTAAATGTTGTCAAAGGCACTGAAATTGTGATGAGGGGAATAATGAAAAATGGCCTATACTCAATTGATGGTGGAGTAATGACATGCTCAGCTGCTGCAGCCTCTAAAGATCCAAGTTCAAGGACTGAATTATGGCACAAGATGCTTGCACATGTAAGTGAGAAGGGGTTACAAGAGCTTAGCAAACAGGACTTGTTATGTGATGACAAGGTTGAGAAGTTGTAGTTTTATGAGCAGTGTGTCATGGGAAATCTAGCTGAGCTAAATTCATCACAGGACAACTCAAAGATCAGGGAGTCCATGAATATGTGCATGCTGATCTTTGGGGACCTACCAAGGCTACCTCCAACTCTGGTGCTAGGTACTTTTTAAGCATAATAGATGACTACTGAAGGAAGTTGTGGATCTTCATCCAAAAATCTAAGGATGAAGCATTCAAAAACTTCAAGAAGTGGAAAGAAATGGTTGAAACTCAAAATGAGAAGAAGGTAAAGAAGCTAAGAACAGATAATGGTCTTGAGTTTTGTTCAGAAGTTTCCAACAAATTCTGTTCAAAAAATGGCATTGTAAGGCATAGAACTGTTGCTGACACCCCTCAGCAGAATGGCCTTGCTGAAAGATTCAATCGAACCATCCTTGAGAAGGTTAGGTGCATACTACTCAGTGTGGACTACCTAAGTTCTTCTAGGTAGAAGCAACTGTGACTGTTGTCTATCTTATAAATAGGTCCCCCTCCACAACACTGAATTTTAAAACACCTAAACAAGCTTGGTCTGATCATCCCCCTAACACGAAACACTTGAGAGTATTCGGGTGCATTGCATATGCTTATATCAAGCAAGACAAGCTGGAACCGAGATCCCTTAAATGTTTTTTTTTTGGCTACCCTGAAGGAGTGAAGGGGTACAAATTGTGGTGTTTGGAGGATGGTTTTAGAAAGTGTATTGTGAGCCAAGATGTCACTTTCAATGAAGCCAAGATGGGTCATGGAACTTCCACTAGCACTACCATACCAAAGATGAAAAATCATCAAAGCCTTGAACTCGAAGTTGAACCTAAAATTAAGGTTGCTTAAGTACAAGAGGATGATACAATCTTAGGAGAAGAAGAACTTGACAATACAGAATATGCTTATTATCTTTTGGTTAAGGACAGAACCAGAAGACAAGTCAGGCCACCTGAGAGGTATGGTCATGTTGAATTAACTGCTTTTGCATTTATTTCAGGCATGGAAGTCCTAGAGGAAGACCCTAAAAACCTAAAGTCAGTGTTGATCAGCAAGGAGAAAGATAGATGGCTCACTGCCATGAAAGAAGAAATGAAATCCTTGCATGACAACAACACTTGGAGCTTGATTAAGAAGCATCCTGACTCTAGAATGGTAGGCTACAAACGACTATTCAATAAGAAGAAAGGAATCTAGGATGTTGAACCAGCTAGGTTCAAGGCTAGACTTATGGCCTGAGGCTTTACACAAAAGGAAGAGGTGGATTACAATGAAGTATTCTCACTTGTTGTGAAGCATAGATCAATAAGACTGTTGATGTCCATGGTAGTTGTGCTGGATCTGGAGCTGGAGCAAATGGATGTCTAGACTGCCTTCCTCTATGGTAAGCTCGATGAAATCATTTTTATGCATCAGCCTAAAGGATTCATCATATAAGGAAAGGAAGACCATGTATGCAAGCTGAACAAGTCTTTGTATAGGTTGAAACAATCCCGAAGGCAGTGGAACAAAAGGTTTAATGAATTCATGGTAAAATTGAAGTTCAGCAGAAGCAACTATGATAGTTGTGTTTATTTCAAATTCTTTGTCAATACCATCTTTGTTATCCTTTTGCTTTATATTGATGACATATTGATAGCCAGCAATAGCAAGGAGGAGGCGATTAAAGCCAAGACTGATTTAAGCAAGGAATTCAAAATGAAGGACTTGGGGCCTATTAAGAGGATATTGGGAATTGATATCAATAGGGACAGTGGCAAGAAATTGTTGCATTTGTCTCAGGAAGCTTATCTAAGGAAAATGCTTGACAAGTTTGGAATGTATAACTCAAAACCAGTTATCACTCCCTTTTCGCAGTAGTTCAAACTCATCTTGAATCAGTCACCTAAGTATCAGGATGAATTTGATTACATGGAGAAGATTCCCTATGCTAGTGTGGTTGGGTCCCTCATGTATGCCATGGTCTGCATAAGGCCTGACATAGTCTATTTAGTCAGCCTTGTCAACAGGTTTATGGCCAATCCTAGCAAAGCACACTGACAGACTATTAAATGGATACTGAGGTACCTAAGAGGCTCAATTAAGAGAGGTTTGACTTATAGTGGAGCCAAATGCACAAGCAAGTCAGATGTGATTGAAGGTTTTGTAGATTCAGATTATGCTCACTGTTTAGATACAAGGAAGTCCCTTACTGGTTTTGTGTTCACAGCTCATGATACAACAATGAGCTGGAAAGCTAGCCTGCAAAAGTTAGTGGCTCTCTCAACTATTGAGGTTGAATATATTGCCTTGACTAAAGTTGTGAAGGAGGTTATGTGACTGGAAGGAGTTGCTAGAGAATTGAAGTTGTAGGACAAGGTGATCACCATACACAATGACAACCAAAGTGCTATTCATTTGTCTCAAAATTCTCTGCACCATGAGAGAACGAAGCACAGTGATGTCAAGTTGCACTTTGTTAGAGAAATCATTAGTAGGGGTTCTGTTATTGTGAAGGAGTGCACACTAATCACAATCCTGCTAATATGATCACCAAGGTTGTCCCTGGTTCTAAGTTCTATCATTGTGTAAATTTGATTAGAATGCAAGGAGATTAAAATTTGTTTCTTTTGTTGTTTTGTCAAAATGTAATTTTGAACCATGGTGAAGAATTGTTGCATAATGGTTTTGAATTAAATTTTATTTCTATGTATAGTTAACAGTGTAGTTAACTAAATAAACTAACTAGCTGCTATTAGTTTCTCTCACTGACCCCTACATATATACTTGTAAGCAGTTGCATTTTCTGTACAGGTGGTTGCTCTCAATTTACAAAACAGTTTTGAATTCTTTCTAATAATTTTGAATTCACTCTTAAGAGCTGTTTTCAGGTTTCTTGCTCTAGTTTTTTCCTCCTCTTCGAAATCGCTCTTTCAATCTTCTGATTTGTGTTCTAGCTCAAATCACTCCTCTTTGAGTGGCTAATTCTCATTCTTTCCTAACAGATTGCATGTCAGTGTGTTAGAGCCCTTTTCTCAGGTTTTGGTCTCTTACCTTATTTGGGCCACATTTTCCTGACCTATTACTTTAATAACATATAATGTTGCTTTTCAAAAAGGCAAAAAAAGTTTGAAATGTCGCAACAGCATATACCAGAAAAAAGAAATTTGCATTGGCTAAAATTGTTTACTTCGTTAGAAAATGAACACATTTAAATAGGCCAATAACCAGTGAATTGCATTCGATTAACTTGATAAGAATAGGATGACAACAATAGTTGATTTTGACCAAGAAGATGAGCAGTTAAGTCAAAGAGACGAAATGCCAACATATAAAGGTCGAAACCCATATTCCATTCTCAATTGCTTATAAATGTGATTTGTGAGGTAAAAAGAATTCGGTAATATAAGAGAAGGTCAAAATAAGTTATTCGAGTATGCATAAACAGGTACGCAGTTCGGCTTCTTGACCTCAATGTAAAGTACAGAAAGTATTCTCTGACTCATCCTAATCCTCCTCATCGTTATCTAGCAATATCCTCTTGCATGCTTCGTAGCACATGAAAGAGATTCCAGCAGCTGGTACCAACTTCATGCAACTAGGTGCTAGCCCTCTATATAAGCCTTGGATCCCTTCTTGTTCAAGTATGCATGCAAGGGCATGAAACACATCCTTGTAAACCAGCCTTCCACTGAAAGTTCCAAGTTGCATCTGCTTGCGAGCCACCTCAAGTGGAAAAGTCGCACTACTTGAAAAAGCACCAGCTGCCGAACCAATCAAAAGGGTTTCAATGTTGCCAACCTTCTGTTGTTTAAAAATTTTCCGGTATGCTTTCTTTAAAGTATCATAGGCGAAGTAATTGGTAGCAGCGTACGGGACAACTCCAATAAGACTAGCTGCGAGGCCTCTGTAAAGTGCAGCAGGACCCTCTTCTTGAATTATTTTCATGAATGCATGAAGCAGACCATGATAAATATCACTCTGCAACACCAATCAAGTTTTAGTATTCCCTTTTATTTTTTAATAGGATGCTGAAAGTTTAAAACAAATATGGGAAAGAAAACATTTTTTGTATAATGTACATACCTGGACAGTTAGTCGAGTCTTGACTAATTCAAGAGGATATGTGCATATAGTTGAACTTACTCCAGCACAGGCACCTGCAATCAATGATGCAGGAATAGGGACTATAGATTGCTCCCCAGGCTTTGGAGATAGGTTCTTGTTTACTGTGTCGAAAACAAATAGCTGCAGAAACAGGTGAAAAAATATATTGAGACGCATAAAAACTACCATGCAGATTTGATCACTATGTTTGATTGTTAATGCTTCTTACGTAAAGAAGTATGACACTCCAACAAAACACTAACAACCACAAAAAGGTGGTTTTACCTGTAAGATCAGACAGTATCAATGGCAGTTTCTTGTACACGCAAAATTAGATGAGGGAAGGATATATGAAGCAAAGTGTAAAATTTCCATAGCATAGGAGTTTAAAATAAGATTTTATGTTTCGCTTATCTGGAAACATGTGGAATACTCCTTCAATGCAAAAATGGATCATGTATTGTGTGTGGATTAGTATTCTATCCCTAAATCAGATAAATGGAGTTCATCATGCTAGAATAACTAGGCGTATAATCATTTGCCTTAAAGAAAATATTCCCTGAATATGCTCTCTAAAAACCATCTGGTGCACATAGAATTGTTAAACATCAAGACTCATCCCTATAATTGAGGTGATAGAGACACTAGAGACCTCGTAGAAATCATAGTGTGTTTGGAATGTTAAAAAGAGAAAATGATTTGATTTCTAAAAAATGATGCATTTTATGGCTTTCTTTTTTATTCCTAATTTGGTGGCAACTGGTGGGAATTTGATTTTATATTCAATTATATAGATAGACCATTTTGTTCTTACTAAGTAGCCAATAATAAAATGAAATCAAATCAATTTTATTTTCAATGAAGTTCAAATATAAGTTTGATTTCAAATCACATTTTTTTTATGATAAAATCCAAAACAAAAATTTTGACCATTGAACCAAATTGTTCCTGTTCTCAATATTCAAAACATAATGTGTGGGAATTAAAGTCATTTTAGTATCTTAAAAAATAGGAACTAAAATTGAACATCTCAAGTGAGAAATTAGCAAAATTAGACATATCTGAGTGGTCCAATAACAACCTGATATGCCCAACAACCACTACAGTAAATTCTGATAACATTTGAAAATTTGGGTTGTGTAACACAACCCTAGAAATACCCCATTAGATACTGATATGGCTAAAATAGTGTATGTAAGTAGGAGGTATCACTCATTTCATGAACAAGTTTTTGGGGTGCATTACTTGAGTTAAGTCCAAATTCTTAGAAAGTACAAGGGTTTGCCTGAGTTATTACAAATAAATTCACAAGTTCGCATGCAGAAAATAGAGAAAATCAAACTAAACCTTAGTTGCATATTGACTTACCTGAAGGGCCATTTATATATTTAAGACCCCCACCTAAAAAACAAGACCAAGGCACTATCATATGAAAGCTCTTTAGCAACATAAATAAAATTGAGCCCTAAAACTTCTACAAGATTAAAAGAGTAAGGTAAATGTAAAGCACCCAATTAAAACGAATTTGAATTCGCAGAGCAACAAACTAAACTATTTGTTGTGAGATCATTCCAAAGAAAGAAACATGATTAAATGGTAGATTAAAATAGGAGAAAGCTCATCTATAGTGAACTCGTCTCTGAAGTTCACAAGGGACTCCTGCAAAACCTGCTTAAATCCACAATTCCATCCTGGCTCCAATCCAGAAGGTAAAACCCAAAGCTTTGATGCATTAAATTCATTTTAGCACTTGTAAAAGTTCATTGTAACTCCTTTTACCATCTGTACACAACAAAAAAGTATCTATTTCACTAATTGCTGGAAACTCTTTCTTAAGACCATAAGATTCACAAAATAAAGCTGTTTGTGTCTATGTCCTTAAAAGAACTTAAAAAATATGGTATCTCGGCCTCCGTATCCAAAAAATACTCATCAAAATTGTAGCTACTACTACCAGACTTCCAATATGAGGAACACAACATTAACAAAAAAACTATACATTACAGAAACACTCTTCTTTACTGAAAATATGAATGGTCCTCAGCCCTCCCTAAAAAACAAACCTTACAACAGTTGAAAAACCAATCCAAAATAAATAAAAAATACTCAAACAAATAACAAAACCCCACCCTTGGCATAAAAGAGATTGATCAAAAGCAGAGAGATTTACCAAAATGATATCAACCAAGTAACTGGAGTAAGAAAACTTTGAAAAAAGAAAAGTATAAAACATATATAGTGATAGATAACTGGAAGAAAAGGCTGTGTACATTACCTCAATGGCCTTGCTAGGTGCAACCCGAATGACATTTACAAGATTGCCCCTAAACAATCCCTTCCAGCCATCAGTTTTCATAATATTGTGGAACACCTCAGTGGTGGAATGGCCACTACTCCCCACCATCATGAGAGTCCTTATAGTCTCCAAAGGCGCCACAGCAGTCCGAGACACAGCCCCAGCAATTGCCCCACTAAACAACCTCCTCAAAGAAGGGTTTCTGATCTTAAGCTTCAGTGTAAGACCACCCTTTCTCTTCTCCCCAACAACCTCTTCATTCCCCTGTGATTGAACATACTTGAGGGACAATTCATTGAAGGGAAGTTTCATGCCACCATTGTCACGTGAATTAGAAGGGTCGCTGGGTTGCATGCCAACCCCCATTCCCATCTGTCCAACGCTGGCAAATAAACCTCCAAATTGATAGTACCCATCTCCGGATTGGAACCCCAAATTGGTGACAGAGAAAAACCCATTTCTTTTCTCATCGAATAGTTGGATTCCCCTTCTACCCATCAACCAAAAAGGCCTTGTAAGTTGTGATATGTGATAAAGGTTGTTTTTTTTCTTTCTGCTAAGGCTCAACGATTACTGTCCCTCACAGTCATGGTTTCAGAGAGAATGTGAAATTGTCATTCTAAGAAAAAGTCCAAAGAGTGAGGTTGTAAAGGAAAGTGGGGTAAATGAATGAAGATGTTGTTGTGTATGCTGTGTCTCTTCTCCTCTACTTGTAGCAACTGAATATCTCAAGGTTTTGTTTTTTTTTGTTTTGTTTAGTGCAGTTGCCTTTTGGTGGGTCGAGAAGTTGGGTGCTTCTTCTTTTTTAGTTGCGTTTCTATGCCATCACGGAATCCTATTCCTAAACCTCAACTTTGTATATTTACGAAAACTTATTAACACATTTTTTTAATGGGAAATGGCCAGGGCACTAGAACTAACCAAGAGTAAAATAAGATTGATTATTTTTTGCTTATAAAGTTATTATAATACATAAAACTATTTTTTATTATTTTGAATTAGCACGCATATGATTTTTAATAAAAAATCTTAAATGTTATTCTTTTTAATTTATTAATCATTGTCCTCTTTTTAGTTCATTAATCGGTGCCTTTTTTTTTTTATATACACTTTATTACATTAAAGATTACTACAAAATGTTGTTTATTTAATTCAATAAATGTTAAAATAAGTATATTCAAAACTATGTTGCCAATCAATGTTAAAATAAATATATTCAAAAGTGGGTTGTCACTTGTCAGGCTCTTCATTTATGAAGAGAGACATGCAAATAATATACTCTTAAATGTATTGCTTTTTATTTTTGTGTTCATTATTCTTAATGAATAAATATTGAATTATATAAAATTTTATAGATAATTATAATGTTAAATGAATTTTAATTTTAATAATTATTAATATTTTTTATCTTATTAAAACAAAAGCAAATTATTTATCAATATTATACAGTTTACACAGCTCTGATACCAAAGAAAGAGAGAAAAAGAAAGAGTTATTTTACTGATAAGTCTTATGATTTTCTATATTCTTTAATATTTATTGTTTTATAGTGTATTCCGTGGATACCTTACTTTTATTATATAAATTTCTGCTATTTTTGCTCTGCTTCTGCTTTTGCTCTGTTTCTGTCTAAATTTCTGTTCTTGTACTGTTTTCTCTTTTCTCTGTAAATTTATTTTGTTCTCACAAATATAAAATTTTACAAAATGACAAATATACAACCTATAAAAGGTAAAGAATATCACTCAGCTCTTGCAGCTATTGAAAATTTTACAAAATCTCCTCCCGTAGGATATATAAAACCAACTCATGACACAGATTTTGTTCATACAATATTAATAGGACAAAACAACACAATAATAGTTTTACTAGAAGAAGTTTCTAGAAAACTATCTACTCTTATTAATCAGCAACACAAAAATATAAACATGACTGATGACATAAATGATTTAGTCAATAAAGTTTCTAAGTTATCTTTAGGAACAACTACACAAACTAAAACAGTCTGTAAAAATACTCACAAATTTGTTAAAGTTATTGCAACACCAAACAAAGCTGAATCTAGTAATAGAACTCAGACTACACAGGACAACAATAACTCCAACAAAGATAAAACTATTAGTTAAATATGAATTTTACACCAAATAATAATTCATAAACACAAGTACAAGAAATTTCTATAGATAGTTCATCTAATAGGAATCACACATCAGAGAGGTTTCCTGGAACTTCTCGAAGATTAAGAGAACACAATACTAGGAGACAAGATCTCATCCAACATCCTGGAATCTTAGATAGATTTCTACATAGAAGAAGATCTACTAATGTTAGAAGACTAGAAGACTTAGTAGATATACAACAAAATGTTGAAATAGGATCTAATTCTCGGATAGATTCTTTAAATCCTAGACAGTTATACAACATAGGATGGTTAAGTTCCGAAAGAACTAGCCTCTACAAGTATAGGAGAATAGAAGATTTCCACCTACCTGATAATACTTATGAGATAATACCATTAATATCTCAGCAAACAGCCACACAACTCCTAAACCAACATGGACGATATGTTCATATGGGATTAATTACTATTGGTGTAAGATCCCTAGCTAGACATATGATTGGTGCTAGAGCCTTAATAGTTCTCCATGACACCAGATTCCAAAACAATGATTCCCAAAGTATTATAGGTATACTAGAAGTTGACCTAAACCAACCTATATCTTTGATATACCTTGCCCCTAACTTTACACTTACTCTTCCAGATTTTGTAAACCACATCAGTCTAGAAGTACAAACCATAGGATTTGGAACAAATTGGATAGGACATAACCTACACTTAGACATAACTTTCATAGGAAGAATAAGTAATTATATTTCTTGTATGTATAGAATAAACACTAGACCATTAGAAGAAGTCATTAGTTCAATTGGTACACAATTTTTGCCAGCCCAAGCCTTTACTCGAAGAAATGAGGGTCATCTATGGCAAACCCATTTACAAAGGGATGAACAAAATCCCATTACAAATCCAGACACTGTCATTTTACACAATAGGTCTAGAGGTCTTAGTCTAAGTTTTACTGACTACAGAAGCACTTCTCTAACAGATCTAGAACAAGATCGAAGGGATAGTACATCTGCTATTCCCGACAATGATCATATTGCTATGATGAATATCATAGATAGTGAAGATGAAGAAGATGATGACATGACTGAAGAAGAATGGAATCATCATCAAGCAAACATAGCCATGCTTAGGCAAGGAACTTTAGAAACTAATTTTAGACAAGATTCTTTACAACAAAGCATTCTTAGTGAGTCAAACTGGGAACATAAGAAAGAGAGAAAAAGAAAGAGAGAAACAAGAAAAGAAAAGTTAAACTTGAAAAGTCTGGATTTATACGGTGGTACTCCGACCAATACCAGATACTCCTGGTCACACCTCATGAGTTTAGACTGAATTTATACTGCGGTAATCCGCGCAATACCAGATTCAACTCGACAAGTTTACCAAAACCCAGGTTTTTCGCAAATACAAGGGCAGAACCCAGGTTTTCAGAAGAAGATGAGAAAGATGGTGAATATACAGACATATGATAAGCCTTTAAATAATTATCGCATCTTTAAATATTTATCATTTTAGGCATCCGAAGATACCTTAACGAATAGACTACTCCATGATTGAAATTACATAAACATAAAAGGAAAATAATAGACTTACAGAGGGGAGAAGAGGGGAGGGGTGAAGAAAAACTTCGTATTTTATTGCAGAATGAGAGAGTTTACACAGGAGAGTTTTAGAGAGAAGGGAGACAGTTTAGAGAGAGAGGGTGTGTCTAAAAGCCTGCTCCGCATAACAGACTTAAGGCCTATTTATATACAAAATGTATGACCGGGAAACGACTGTATAGGTCACCTGATTACCGGAAACCTGTTGTGTCGGTTTTTACCCTTCAGTCAATTACCCTAGGGTAAATTTACTGTGTCACAGGTAAACTTTATTTCAAACGAGTGATGGATGCAGTAAAATCTTGGAACTCTTCGTCCATTTGTTCAGGAAGAGATTGATCATCTCTTGCTTCAGAAGGAAGAGAAGAAGCTCCTGATGCTCCTGGTGTTTGTTGGCCATAGCAGCCAGCTTCTTCATAGATTTCTTTGAAAATCCTTTCTCTTTCGAAATTCGGACTAAGGTAAGATTAGCCTCAGTGGGGAAAGGATGAAATTTGGAGCCCATACTCTTCTTCCAGTAGAGCTTGGTATCTTTTGTTTCTTTTAATAGAATCAATGTTTCTGAATCAAATTTAGAAAAATTCCAATTTGAACCTTCTGTGTGTGCTTTCCAAAGGTTGTACTGATAGGTTTTATTTTTGTTTAGTGAAAGACCTTTTAATTCATCATGTTCTGATGTTTTCCAAGAATGAAACTCAGGGTTCACTTCTGTGTATAGTTTTATAACA
Organism: Psophocarpus tetragonolobus; assembly: GCA_037954015.1. Lineage (NCBI taxonomy): Eukaryota > Viridiplantae > Streptophyta > Magnoliopsida > Fabales > Fabaceae > Psophocarpus > Psophocarpus tetragonolobus. The sequence continues at coordinate 18,173,874 of CM075688.1, read as the reverse complement.
TGTGTAGGGTTACTATCTTGTAATTTTATACTTCTTGGTGAAGTAGTAATTTGTAGAGCAACCTTTTGCATGTGTTCAGCCTGTACTTCGTTTATGACTGAATTTATGGGAGAGGATAAAGATTGAAATCTATCCGTAGGTGGTATTATGATTGTGTGTAGACATCCTACCTATAGGAATGACATAGGAGTTATGAGAAAATCTCTGTGTAAGAATTGTTCGAAATTTTCTAAATCTATGTGAGCTTTTCTGACTAAATATTTTATTTGACATGTACAGTCTTTGGTTACTGTTTTACAGTAGTCAGAAGAGATGACACAAACAGTTTTGTGATTGAAATAAGTTTGTATTTTAACAAATAAGCCATTAAATTTTATGGCTTCTGAGTGTGCTTCAAAAAGGAATTCTTGAAGAAGGTTAAATTTTGATAAAAGAATATTTGGGTTTAGACTGGGCGAAATACTAGTGGCACCAGCACAAGTTTGAGTTTGGATTCTGGGTTCCATTTGTAAGGCAGTTTTGATCTTTTCTTCATCAATTGTTTGGAGTCTTACTGTCATTTGGGCTTCTTCTTTAGAGTAAAAGCCTTTGTAGGTAGACCAAAATTGGTCTTGTTTGGCTTCAGAGAGATCTTTGAATGAGGTATATACCCCTTTGTTAGGCCCATCAATAAGGGCAAAGTGTGTAAAACCTTTACCAGATGGAGAGGCTGGAGATGTTAAAACAACTTCTTGATTATTTTGTCCACAAAAATTGTATAGGGCGCAGATAATGCTTTGTTTGACTTTTGTCACTTGAGATTCATTCTCTGTTGTATATTTTGGAATATTCCAAATGTTATCGATCAAGACATTAAGCTTGATATTTGTATTGTCTCTACCAGGATACTGATAAATATTTGTGAGTATTGGCAATTCCTGTTTACCATATTTTGTATATTGATCTACCCTAAAAGGTGATCTTACTTGTTTGGGGCCCTGAAGACCTTTCTTTGTAGGTTCCAATGTCATGGATATGTGTGGATGTGACCAATCAGGTCTTTGTAGAAATTCTTATATTTATTTGATAAACCTGGACAAAATATCAGCACAAGTATTGTCAGTTCCTTTGATATGTTCAAAATTAATAGTTTTTCCAGAAAAATTTATATAATCTTTAAAAAGTAACCATCTTTTGTGTGGTTTTTTGTCATTGTTAATTTGATTTTTACCATATGTAACTATAGCTTCACAATCTGTTCAGATTGTCATTTCTTTCTTATTTATTAAAAATAACTTAAAAGAATCCATAGCATGTATTATAGCATTAACTTCATAGTCAGTGCTTGTTTGATAAATTTTGGGTTTTGTAGTATATTTTCCTGAGGAATATCTACAAATTTGTTCTTCTGTTTTTGGTAAATGTTTATTTTTCTTTCGTTTGAGGATTGCTCCCCAGCCAAGTTCACAACCATCACATTCAATTATTAAATAGTCTGAATCTAATGGTAATTGTAAAGTTGGTAAATTTATTACCATTTGTTTTAGCTTTTGAACTAATTTTATATCTACGGAGTTAAATTTTCTTTCTCCTTTTAAAGCAGTTTTGTTATATAAAGAAGATGTATAATTTCCTAGATTAGGAATAAAATTTCTTGCATAATTTAGTAATCCTAAAAAGGATCTAAGTGTTTTTATATCTTCCATTTTATCAGGAAATTCTCGTATTTTTTTAGAGATATGAGGTTGGAGTTTTATGGTTCCATTACCTATTTCTGTTCCTAAGAATTCAATGAAATTCTTGCAAATTTCCATTTTTGATTTAGAAATTATTAAACCATAATGTTCTAATTTATATAAAACTTGTTTTAAATGAAGAAAGTGTTCATTTTTTGTTTTGGAAAAGACTAAAATGTCATCCATATAAACACAAGTGAAAGATTTTACATCTTTAAAAACATTGTCCATTTTGCGCTGAAAAACAGCCGGCGTATTTTTTAAACCAAATGTCATAACATTCTATTCAAATAGACCTTCAGAACATGAAAAGGCCGTCCATTTTATAGAATCAGGATCCATTTTTACTTGATGAAATCCACTTTTTAGGTCGAATTTAGAAAACCATTTAGTATCTTGAATTTGGTTTATTAAAATATCTTTAGAAGGAATTGTGTAGCTATCTTCAACAGTATTATCATTTAATCTTTTATAATTGTAAACCATTCTAGATTTACCACGTTTTTGTTCTGAAGATTTGTTAACGATAAATGCTGGACTTCTATGGGGACTAACACTGGGTGTTATTACTTTTAATTTTAAAAGATTTTGTATGTGGGTTTGACATTCTTCTTGTTCCCAATTGTTAAATTGAATATCTTTTGTTTTTATAATTAAATCAGGATTAATTATTTCTAGTTTACATGTTACGGGATCTCTATCCCATAATTTTGTTGGATCTTCTCCTATTATATTTGTTTTGTTTAACCTATCAAGGATTTGTTGAATACTTTCAAATTTTATTGATTTTGAAATTTTTATAGAAGAGAATACTTCAGCTGTATCATCTAAGATATTATTTAAAAAATAATTTTCATTTATTTCTTCTAATGTGTATAAATATTCTGTTGAACATTTACATGTATTTGAATTTTTACAATTACAATTATAAGTAATAGTTTCTTGTTTGACTGAATCACCACTGACTATAGGTGTCATTTGTGTTTTATCACTTATTAAGACATAGTCTTTATTTATAGTAATTGATCGATTTTGTCTTAAGATGAAATCTAAACCAATTATCATGTTTGTTTTAGAAGGAACTAGGTTTTCTACTCTCATGGTTTTGATGAAAGTTTTGTAACCAAAAATTTCACAGTTTGTGCTAAATTGAAGGATAACATTATTAATTTCTTCATCATTTATCATGATTTCACCAGACATAGTTCTAGTCTTTTGTATATGTTTGCTTTTAACTATGTTTTGTTGTGGAGTTACAGTTTTACAGATGACTGTTTCTGAACAACCTGTATCTAATAAAGCTTGTATAATTTTTTCTGTAGAAGGTTTATTATTTATTTTTGGAAAAGTTATTTTTACTAATACTTTTAGAGTTATTAATTGTTGTTTATTATAAACTAATGGGATACATTCTGTTGTTCTCATCATATTATTTTGTATAGAAATCTGACTAGTCTCAGGGGTATCTATTTTAGTTTTTCCTTTTATTAATTTTTCTAAAAGAATAACTTTTTCTTCTAGGTAATTTATGCGAGTCTCTAATACAGAAACTCTTGTATCAGTTAAATCTTTATTACTAGGTTTATTTGTATTTTCTCTTGTTTCAAAAGAGGGTATATCTTGTTCTAATATGTTTAAATGTTTTTCTATACATTTAATACAAAAATTTTTATAACAAAGTGGACAATGAGCCCTTTTTTATATATGAAAATAACGTTCACAATATGTACACAGGATTGAATCTGTCCCTGAATAATATTGGATTTTATAAGAACAAGTTTTTATTTCTAAGGTATTCATTAGACAATATCCTAAATCATCTAATAATTGACCCATTTCATTGTATTCTTCTCCCATGGGAAAGTTGTCTTCATTAGTATTAGCATATAAATGGTTATATTCATTATTTGTAAATTCATTGATTAAATAATAATTTTTGTGTATTTTATTAGAATTTAGTTCGTCAGTGTATTCTGTTATGCTGATTACAGATAAAATTTCTGAATCTGTTGATACGTCTTCATCTATTGGAAGCAAGTTTATATGACAAGATTTTATTAAGTTTGCTTCTTTAGTGTAAAGATTTGATATATTTGGACAATCTCTTGAAAAATGTCCTGGTTGATTACAAGCAAAACATTTTAATATTTGTTTGTAAGTTTTATTATCTCTGTATTTTCTAACATGTCTCGTAGGATTGAGTGTAGGTTTTCTAGCATTAGATGCCCTTATTGTATAAGTTTTTCGAGGATTTCTTGGTCCTAAATATTTTTGTGTATTAATATTTCTAGGTTTACTTCTAGAATTATTTCTTTTATTTTTATATTTATTTTGTGAATATTGTTGTGGTGTATATATTTGTTTACATGTATCTTCCATTATCTTCATAATGTGTTGTATACGTATTGAGAGATTATTCAACATGGGAGTAACCTCATCATTTTTCCAATTTTCTCTAATTTTTTGTCCTAATTTGCCTGGCAATTTAAGGAACATTTTATCTCCTATATTCACGTCATGGGAGCATCCAGCTATAGACGCGTATAACAAATAATATTGGCAATATTCTTTTATTTTTCCAAAGTATTCAATGGACAATCTTTCTAAATGTCCTAAATAAATTTGTTATCTAATTGTATTACCATCATTGGCGGATTGTGAAGTAAACAATCTTTGAACAAGAGAACAAAAGTTGTAAATGTTTGGACCGGGTTCTATGACCAAAGTATTCAGATCATTAGGGAAGTTTTTCTTAAAGGATTCCCAACCAGATCTAGCAATATCGCCGAGATATGTTTCTCCTTTTGCGATCATTTCTTGGGAAGACTGCATGTCTTTTTCATGATGTATGCCATAATCACGTATTATAGTAGCAGTCCATTGTTCAATGTATGTAGGAAGGAGTTGTGGATCTATTCCTCCTAAGTTAAGAAGTAGATTTGGAATTTGAAAATGTGGTTCTACTGGTAATCGTTTACCATGTGAGATATATTTATTATCACTAAGAACAATATTTTGAACTGTTTCTCTGGGTAAAAATCCTGGACTATAATTTTGAGTACTAGGAGGATCTAACCTATAATTTGTAGTAGTGGATTCTTCATATTCATTGATTAATCCTACTTTTGTGTTTTCAGAGGTAGTAGACAATTCATCGTCTTCTTTATTTTTAAATTTTTCTTGAAGTTTGTAAAAATATTCTTGTTCTTCAGTTTGTTCTTCAAGTTTTAAATTTTGTAAAAAGATATTAACTATATCATTTATATCATTTTCTTTGGTATCAGAGTTGTGTTCTTTCCAAGGACAGTTTTTATATCAAAATTTGTAAATGTTAATTTTAATCGAAAATAGAAATCTGTCTAGAGTGGATAGTGTTTGGTAGGATACTCATGGTAGTTGAAGGGCAGTGATGACCAGTGGAGAGCCGGTGTAAGTCCCTAGTTCCTACCTAGATGAGTTGAGGAACACGTGCATATTGCGCCAACAAGTACAGATGTTTATTTTTTATTAAATTTGTAATTTAAAAAAAAAGTTATTTTACTGATAAGCCTTATGATTTTCTATATTCTTTAATATTTATTGTTTTATAGTGTATTCCGTGGATACCTTACTTTTATTATATAAATTTCTGCTATTTTTGCTCTGTTTTTGCTTTTGCTCTGTTTCTGTCTAAATTTCTGTTCTTGTACTGTTTTCTCTTTTCTCTGTAAATTTATTTTGTTCTCACAAATATAAAATTTTACAAAATGACAAATATACAACCTATAAAAGGTAAAGAATATCACTCAGCTCTTGCAGCTATTGAAAATTTTACAAAATCTCCTCCCGTAGGATATATAAAACCAACTCATGACACAGATTTTGTTCATACAATATTAATAGGACAAAACAACACAATAATAGCTTTACTAGAAGAAGTTTCTAGAAAACTATCTACTCTTATTAATCAGCAACACAAAAATATAAACATGACTGATGACATAAATGATTTAGTCAATAAAGTTTCTAAGTTATCTTTAGGAACAACTACACAAACTAAAACAGTCTGTAAAAATACTCACAAATTTGTTAAAGTTATTGCAACACCAAACAAAGCTGAATCTAGTAATAGAACTCAGACTACACAGGACAACAATAACTCCAACAAAGATAAAACTATTAGTTAAATATGAATTTTACACCAAATAATAATTCATAAACACAAGTACAAGAAATTTCTATAGATAGTTCATCTAATAGGAATCACACATCAGAGAGGTTTCCTGGAACTTCTCGAAGATTAAGAGAACACAATACTAGGAGACAAGATCTCATCCAACATCCTGGAATCTCAGATAGATTTCTACATAGAAGAAGATCTACTAATGTTAGAAGACTAGAAGACTTAGTACATATACAACAAAATGTTGAAATAGGATCTAATTCTCGGATAGATTTTTTAAATCCTAGACAGTTATACAACATAGGATGGTTAAGTTCTGAAAGAACTAGCCTCTACAGGTATAGGAGAATAGAAGATTTCCACCTACCTGATAATACTTTTGAGATAATACCATTAATATCTCAGCAAACAGCCACACAACTCCTAAACCAACATGGACGATATGTTCATATGGGATTAATTACTATTGGTGTAAGATCCCTAGCTAGACATATGATTGGTGCTAGAGCCTTAATAGTTCTCCATGACACCAGATTCCAAAACAATGATTCCCAAATTATTATAGGTATACTAGAAGTTGACCTAAATCAACCTATATCTTTGATATACCTTGCCCCTAACTTTACACTTACTCTTCCAGATTTTGTAAACCACATCAGTCTAGAAGTACAAACCATAGGATTTGGAACAAATTGGATAGGACATAACCTACACTTAGACATAACTTTCATAGGAAGAATAAGTAATTATATTTCTTGTATGTATAGAATAAACACTAGACCATTAGAAGAAGCCATTAGTTCAATTGGTACACAATTTTTGCCAGCCCAAGCCTTTACTCGAAGAAATGAGGGTCATCTATGGCAAACCCATTTACAAAGGGATGAACAAAATCCCATTACAAATCCAGACTGTCATTTTACACAATAGGTCTAGAGGTCTTAGTCTAAGTTTTACTGACTACAGAAGCACTTCTCTAACAGATCTAGAACAAGATCGAAGGGATAGTACATCTGTTATTCCCGACAATGATCATATTGCTATGATGAATATCATAGATAGTGAAGATGAAGAAGATGATGACATGACTGAAGAAGAATGGAATCATCATCAAGCAAACATAGTCATGCTTAGGCAAGGAACTTTAGAAACTAATTTTAGACAAGATTCTTTACAACAAAGCATTCTTAGTGAGTCAAACTGGGAACCTTGGGATTGTTTTCCTTTAGAACAAAATGAAGTTATAACACCTCAAGAAAATGATATAAATGATATAGTTAATATCTTTTTACAAAATTTAAAACTTGAAGAACAAACTGAAGAACAAGAATATTTTTACAAACTTCAAGAAAAATTTAAAAATAAAGAAGACGATGAATTGTCTACTACCTCTGAAAACACAAAAGTAGGATTAATCAATGAATATGAAAAATCCACTGCTACAAATTATAAGTTAGATCCTGCTGGTACTCAGAATTATAGTCCAGGATTTTTACTCAGAGAAACAGTTCAAAATATTGTTCTTAGTGATAATAAATATATCTCACATGGTAAACGATTACCAGTAGAACCACATTTTCAAATTCCAAATCTACTTCTTAACTTAGGAGGAATAGATCCACAACTCTTTCCTACATACATTGAACAATTGACTGCTGCTGTACGTGATTATGACATACATCATGAAAAAGACATGCAGTCTTCCCAAGAAATGATCGCAAAAGGAGAAACATATCTCGGTGATATTGCTAGATCTGATTGGGAATCCTTTAAGAAAAACTTCCCTAATGATCTGAATACTTTGGTCATAGAACCCGGTCCAAACATTTACAACTTTTGTTCTCTTGTTCAAAGATTGTTTACTTCACAATCCGTCAATGATGGTAATACAATTAGATAACAAATTTATTTAGGACATTTAGAAAGATTGTCCATTGAATACTTTGGAAAAATAAAAGAATATTGCCAAGATTATTTGTTATACGCGTCTATAGCTGGATGCTCCCATGACGTGAATATAGGAGATAAAATGTTCCTTAAATTGCCAGGCAAATTAGGACAAAAAATTAGAGAAAATTGGAAAAATGATGAGGTTACTCCCATGTTGAATAATCTCTCAATACGTATACAACACATTATGAAGATAATGGAAGATACATGTAAACAAATATATACACCACAACAATATTCACAAAATAAATATAAAAATAAAAGAAATAATTCTAGAAGTAAACCTAGAAATATTAATACACAAAAATATTTAGGACCAAGAAATCCTCGAAAAACTTATACAATAAGGGCATCTAATGCTAGAAAACCTACACTCAATCCTACGAGACATGTTAGAAAATACAGAGATAATAAAACTTACAAACAAATATTAAAATGTTTTGCTTGTAATCAACCAGGACATTTTTCAAGAGATTGTCCAAATATATCAAATCTTTACACTAAAGAAGCAAACTTAATAAAATCTTGTCATATAAACTTGCTTCCAATAGATGAAGACGTATCAACAGATTCAGAAATTTTATCTGTAATCAGCATAACAGAATACACTGACGAACTAAATTCTAATAAAATACACAAAAAATATTATTTAATCAATGAATTTACAAATAATGAATATAACCATTTATATGCTAATACTAATGAAGACAACTTTCCCATGGGAGAAGAATACAATGAAATGGGTCAATTATTAGATGATTTAGGATATTGTCTAATGAATACCTTAGAAATAAAAACTTGTTCTCATAAAATCCAATATTATTCAGGGACAGATTCAATCCCGTGCACATATTGTGAACGTTATTTTCATATATCAAAAAGGGCTCATTGTCCACTTTGTTATAAAAATTTTTGTATTAAATGTATAGAAAAACATTTAAACATATTAGAACAAGATATACCCTCTTTTGAAACAAGAGAAAATACAAATAAACCTAGTAATAAAGATTTAACTGATACAAGAGTTTCTGTATTAGAGACTCGCATAAATTACCTAGAAGAAAAAGTTATTCTTTTAAAAAAATTAATAAAAGGAAAAACTAAAATAGATACCCCTGAGACTAGTCAGATTTCTATACAAAATAATATGATGGAAACAACAGAATGTATCCCATTAGTTTGTAATAAACAACAATTAATAACTCTAAAAGTATTAGTAAAAATAACTTTTCCAAAAATAAATAATAAACCTTCTACAGAAAAAATTATACAAGCTTTATTAGATACAGGTTGTTCAGAAATAGTCATCTGTAAAACTGTAACTCCATAACAAAACATAGTTAAAAGCAAACACATACAAAAGACTAGAACTATGTCTGGTGAAATCATGATAAATGATGAAGAAATTAATAATGTTATTCTTCAATTTAGCACAAACTGTGAAATTTTTGGCTACAAAACTTTCATCAAAACCATGAGAGTAGAAAACCTAGTTCCTTCTACACAAAACATGATATTTGGTTTAGATTTCATCTTAAGATAAAATCGATCAATTACTATAAATAAAGACTATGTCTTAATAAGTGATAAAACACAAATGACACCTATAGTCAGTGGTGATTCAGTCAAACAAGAAACTATTACTTATAATTGTAATTGTAAAAATTCAAATACATGTAAATGTTCAACAGAATATTTATACACATTAGAAGAAATAAATGAAAATTATTTTTTAAATAATATCTTAGATGATACAGCTGAAGTATTCTCTTCTATAAAAATTTCAAAATCAATAAAATTTGAAAGTATTCAACAAATCCTTGATAGGTTAAACAAAACAAATATAATAGGAGAAGATCCAACAAAATTATGGGATAGAGATCCCGTAACATGTAAACTAGAAATAATTAATCCTGATTTAATTATAAAAACAAAAGATATTCAATTTAACAATTGGGAACAAGAAGAATGTCAAACCCACATACAAAATCTTTTAAAATTAAAAGTAATAACACCCAGTGTTAGTCCCCATAGAAGTCCAGCATTTATCGTTAACAAATCTTCAGAACAAAAACGTGGTAAATCTAGAATGGTTTACAATTATAAAAGATTAAATGATAATACTGTTGAAGATAGCTACACAATTCCTTCTAAAGATATTTTAATAAACCAAATTCAAGATACTAAATGGTTTTCTAAATTCGACCTAAAAAGTGGATTTCATCAAGTAAAAATGGATCCTGATTCTATAAAATGGATGGCCTTTTCATGTTCTGAAGGTCTATTTGAATGGAATGTTATGCCATTTGGTTTAAAAAATGTGCCGGCTGTTTTTCAGCGCAAAATGGACAATATTTTTAAAGATGTAAAATCTTTCACTTGTGTTTATATGGATGACATTTTAGTCTTTTCCAAAACAAAAAATAAACACTTTCTTCATTTAAAACAAGTTTTATATAAATTAGAACATTATGGTTTAATAATTTCTAAATCAAAAATGGAAATTTGCAAGAATTTCATTGAATTCTTAGGAACAGAAATAGGTAATGGAACCATAAAACTCCAACCTCATATCTCTAAAAAAATACGAGAATTTCCTGATAAAATGGAAGATATAAAAACACTTAGATCCTTTTTAGGATTACTAAATTATGCAAGAAATTTTATTCCTAATCTAGGAAATTATACATCTTCTTTATATAACAAAACTGCTTTAAAAGGAGAAAGAAAATTTAACTCCGTAGATATAAAATTAGTTCAAAAGCTAAAACAAATGGTAATAAATTTACCAACTTTACAATTACCATTAGATTCAGACTATTTAATAATTGAATGTGATGGTTGTGAACTTGGATGGGGAGCAATCCTCAAACGAAAGAAAAATAAACATTTACCAAAAACAGAAGAACAAATTTGTAGATATTCCTCAGGAAAATATACTACAAAACCCAAAATTTATCAAACAAGCACTGACTATGAAGTTAATGCTATAATACATGCTATGGATTCTTTTAAGTTATTTTTAATAAATAAGAAAGAAATGACAATCTGAACAGATTGTGAAGCTATAGTTACATATGGTAAAAATCAAATTAACAATGACAAAAAACCACACAAAAGATGGTTACTTTTTAAAGATTATATAAATTTTTCTGGAAAAACTATTAATTTTGAACATATCAAAGGAACTGACAATACTTGTGCTGATATTTTGTCCAGGTTTATCAAATAAATATCAGAATTTCTACAAAGACCTGATTGGTCACATCCACACATATCCATGACATTGGAACCTACAAAGAAAGGTCTTCAGGGCCCCAAACAAGTAAGATCACCCTTTAGGGTAAATCAATATACAAAATATGGTAAACAGGAATTGCCAATACTCACAAATATTTATCAGTATCCTGGTAGAGACAATACAAATATCAAGCTTAATGTTTTGATCGATAACATTTGGAATATTCCAAAATATACAACAGAGAATGAATCTCAAGTGACAAAAGTCAAACAAAGCATTATCTGCGCCCTATATAATTTTTGTGGACAAAATAATCAAGGAGTTGTTTTAACATCTCCAGCCTCTCCATCTGGTAAAGGTTTTACACACTTTGCCCTTATTGATGGGCCTAACAAAGGGGTATATACCTCATTCAGAGATCTCTCTGAAGCCAAACAAGACCAATTTTGGTCTACCTACAAAGGCTTTTACTCTAAAAAAGAAGCCCAAATGACAGTAAGACTCCAAACAATTGATGAAGAAAAGATCAAAACTGTCTTACAAATGGAACCCAGAATCCAAACTCAAACTTGTGCTGGTGCCACTAGTATTCCGCCCAGTCTAAACCCAAATATTCTTTTATCAAAATTTAACCTTCTTCAAGAATTCCTTTTTGAAGCACACTCAGAAGCCATAAAATTTAATGGCTTATTTGTTAAAATACAAACTTATTTCAATCACAAAACTGTTTGTGTCATCTCTTCTGACTACTGTAAAACAGTAACCAAAGACTGTACATGTCAAATAAAATATTTAGTCAGAAAAGCTCACATAGATTTAGAAAATTTCGAACAATTCTTACACAGAGATTTTCTCATAACTCCTATGTCATTCCTAGAGGTAGGATGTCTACACACAATCATAATACCACCTACGGATAGATTTCAATCTTTATCCTCTCCCATAAATTCAGTCATAAACGAAGTACAGGCTGAACACAGGCAAAAGGTTGCTCTACAAATTACTACTTCACCAAGAAGTATAACATTACAAGATAGTAACCCTACACATGTTATAAAACTATACACAGAAGTGAACCCTGAGTTTCATTCTTGGAAAACATCAGAACATGATGAATTAAAAGGTCTTTCACTAAACAAAAATAAAACCTATCAGTACAACCTTTGGAAAGCACACACAGAAGGTTCAAATTGGAATTTTTCTAAATTTGATTCAGAAACATTGATTCTATTAAAAGAAACAAAAGATATCAAGCTCTACTGGAAGAAGAGTATGGGCTCCAAATTTCATCCTTTCCCTACTGAGGCTAATCTTACCTTAGTCCGAAATTTCGAAAGAGAAAGGATTTTCAAAGAAATCTATGAAGAAGCTGGCTGCTATGGCCAACAAACACCAGAAGCATCAGGAGCTTCTTCTCTTCCTTCTGAAGCAAGAGATGATCAATCTCTTCCTGAACAAATGGACGAAGAGTTCCAAGATTTTACTGCATCCATCACTCGTTTGAAATAAAGTTTTACCTGTGACACAGTAAATTTGCCCTAGGGTAATTGACTGAAGGGTAAAAACCGACACAATAGGTTTCCGGTAATCAGGTGACCTATACAGCCGGTTCCCGGTCATACATTTTGTATATAAATAGGCCTTAAGTCTCTTATGCGGAGCAGGCTTTTAGACACACCCTCTCTCTCTTTAAACTGTCTCCCTTCTCTCTAAAACTCTCCTGTGTAAACTCTCTCATTCTGCAATAAAATACGAAGTTTCTCTTCACTCCTCCCCTCTTCTCCCCTCTGTAAGTCTATTATTTTCCTTTTATGTTTATGTAATTTCAATCATGGAGTAGTCTATTCGTTAAGGTATCTTCGGATGCCTAAAATGATAAATATTTAAAGATGCGATAATCATTTAAAGGCTTATCATATGTCTGTATATTCACCATCTTTCTCATCTTCTTCTGAAAACCTGGGTTCTGCCCTTGTATTTGCGAAAAACCTGGGTTTTGGTAAACTTGTCGAGTTGAATCTGGTATTGCGCGGATTACCGCCGTATAAATCCAGTCTAAACTCATGAGGTGTGACAAGGAGTATCTGGTATTGGTCGGAGTACCGCCGTATAAATCCAGACTTTTCAAGTTTAACTTCATTTTGTTCATTTTGATATTTTATTTAATACTTATAAAAAAATTTAAGAAAATAAATATAAATAATTTTAATACTTTTTTACTATTTATTTTTATTTTAAAACTTCTAAAAATTTAAAAAAATTAAAAAACAATTTTAATATTTTGATATTTTATTTTTAATTACTTTTAACTTTTAGCATCACTAAAATAAAAATAAATAATAAGAAATGTTAAAATTATTTTATTTTTTAATTTCTGGTGTATATCAAATAAAATATAATTAAAAATATTAATAAATACTTTTATCTTTTAAATAAAATAAAAACACATTAATGACGGTAAAAATTAAAATTATGAACTTTTACAATTCAACATTTATTCATTATTCTTATCTTAAACTCGTAAATTAACATTCTCTTTTATCTTTTACTTTTGAAAAGAAATGTACAAAACACATTTTTTTAATAAACCTTTATTATCTAAATTTATTAAAATAGAAAAATTATCAAAAAAATCATTAAATAAACTGACTTATAATTTTAATCGATAAAAGAAAATAACACTTTTTTCATAGACCATAAAAATATTTTTTTTTATGAGAAACAATTTCTTGAGTAGGTTTAAACTTTAAATTATTTTTTTTAGAGAACTTTAAAATATATTTTAATTTATTAAAAATAACACAATTTTATATGCCTTCAATTTTATTTAACGAAATATATTCATGATGCTGTAATATTGTAAATTTTAATTAATATAAATTTTAATAATAATTACTTATGAACCTATTTTTTAGTTAAAATTATTAAAAATTGCTTATCCAAAAAAATAGTAAAAATTATAAAAATTTGCAAACTTTATTTCTATTTTAATAAATTACACTGATTTTATAACTTACAAGAAATTTTGACTAAGAACATAAAAGTTAGATGAATGTGTTTTTACGGCATGTTAAAGTAAATGTTATTTACATTTTTCTTTTTAACTATTAGAAATATATATGAATTTTAAAGCATCAACAAGTAAAGTCAATAAACTTAATATAAAAGAAAGATTGTGATTGAATGTCAGTATAAAACTTATGTTACACTGACAGTGCATACTAATTAAACTCTCTCTCTATACGCCACCCCTCCACCATTATCACCACTAATGAGTAAAGTTAATAAATTTAACATAAATAAAAGATTGTGATCAAATATCAATATAAAACTTGTTACACTGACAATGCATACTAATTAAACTCTCTCTCTACTATTACCCCACCACCGTCGTCACCATCGTGGGGTGGTGATGGTGAGGGTGGTGGTAACCACAACAGTGGTGGTGGTGGCGGGTAGGGGTGATATTAAGGGTGGGGTGCGGGTAAGTTATGATGAAGCAGGTATGTCATATTTTAAAGTTGATTATTTTAATCCGAGTTGTTATTTTTAATCTTATGTTTATTATCTATTCCTCTCATCTGTCATAATAAACATTTTTCCTACAGGATACGTCTTTATATATATATATATATATATATATATATATATATATATATATATATATATATATATATATATATATATATATATTGAGAAAGTCAAATTTATATGAGAGTGAGAGAAGAAAATCTCAGTCATTAAAATAAAAATTAATGGTTGATATCAATCATTCTTTCTCTTTATTCCTGTATATATGTATAGGCATATCTAGTGAGGGAATGAGTGATTAATCTAAACCATTATAAAGAGAGAGAAGAGGGATCATCTAAATCATTTAATAAATGTATAAAAGAGGATTTGAACAAATATTATTTTAATAATAATGTTAAGGAATTAAGATAATTTATTTTATTAATTTTAGATTGTTTTTATAATTTTGTTTATTTGTTATGATTTTTATGTATAAAATTATATAAATTAAATTTTTTTATATTTTTTAATATCAACCAAGTTATGCGAGTCAACTCCTAACTTTCCAAATTGATTGATGACTTTATGATCCCTTAACTTGATCTAGTGGACTTTATATATATATATATATATATATATATATATATATATATATATATATATATATACCAAAATAATTCACTCACACATTATTTATCCAAATAATCTCTTTTACTATTCAAATTGGGAAAAAAATTAAGGGATAACTAATTTCTCAACGTGCTTTATTTTTTATGTAAAAATTATAAGAAATTGGTTACACAACAAAAGATTTCTTATAGGGCCTTTTTTCAGCTTTTTTTAGTCAATTTTCTAATTTTTTTAAATTTATTTTTTATTTTAAATCATGAATTTTAAAATTAAATTTTTTAAAAAAGTTTAGTTAATTTATATTTTATTTTATTATGTTCTTTTTACGTTGTGTATCTTTTTTGTTGTTTTATTTTTTTAAAACGTTTTATAATTTATTTATTAGTTTCTATTTTTAAATTAAATTTTTAATTTTTTTATGTTTCTTTTCTCGTGACATTGTTTATTTTTTTATACTTGTATAAGTTAATTTTTTTAATGTTTGTTTAAAACTATTTTTTTAAAATTTTATTTTTTGATTTATTAAGTAAATAAGTATTATTTTTTATTGAAAATAATAACTACCTTTTTTTAAAGTTTGAATCAATTTTAATTATTATTTTAATGCAATTAATTATTTGTTGAAGTTAAGTAAATGAAAATAGTTTTCCAATGAACGAGTATACTTTTAAATATGTATAATTAATGAATTTTAATTGTTTATATGTCAAGGGATATGACATATGACATAGCCTAGATTTAACTACTACTTTAATAAATTGGTTAATGAACCAAAAAGTGAACTTGTACAATGATTTGCTGAAATTCCTAAGGAAAGATGGACTTTAGCATGGGATAATGGTCACTATTAGAGACACGTGACAACCAATCTAACTAAAACCATAAATTTTATTTTGAAAAAAAAAAGTGAAATCTCCTAATAACTGCAATAATAATATTGACATACCAATAGTGTAATATGTTATTCATCCAGCGAGGTATAGAAATTGACACAAAAATCAGAGTTAGACAACATTATACAAATATATTAAATAAGTCTCTGATAAATGCATAAACAAAGGCAAATAGTTACCATGTACTAGAGTTCGATTGGTATAGTACACGTTTTCTCGTCCAGGAAATCATTGACCCAAGAAAAGGATGACAGGTGACAAATTTTACTGTTAGGTTGGATGAATAGTGGTGTGACTGTGGTGAATTTCAAAAGTTCTACAGGTCATGTCCGTATGTCGTTGCATCGTGTAAACATGTTCACCACGATTATACATGATACATACATCCAGTATACACATTAGAATACATATCCAATGTGTATAACAAATTGTTTCAAGAATTGCATAATGAAACTTATTGGTCAAATTATACTGACCCATAAATATTGTTTGACCCAGAAATGATAAGGACAAAAATAGGTTGTTCAAAATCATTACATATACAAACTAAGATGAATATTGTAAAACTTGGACAACCTAAGAGATGTTTCTTGTGTAGGAACATTAGGTCATTAAAAAAGAAAATATTATTTCCGTTTAGAGACTTCCCACTAGTAGTTGTTAACTCTGTATTCTTGTTTACATTATGTAACTTGTACTACGGGATTATGTTAATTTTTATAGATTTTTATATCTTCAAAACTTAAATCTAACTCTTAAACAAGATTAATATTTTACAATTTTAAAAATAATATTTCTGATATCTAAAAATTATGTACATAAAAAATATGCCAAAATAATTTAAAAGTAATTTGAAATATTTGGTTTAAAAATCTTAATTAAAAACTTTAAACTGAAAAATAAATTACAAAGCATTTAGAAGAATTTAAAACAACAGAAAAGATACACAGCATAAAAATAATAATAGAAAAGGAAATCTAAACTAACTTTAAAAAATTTTAAAATCATACTTTAAAAAAACATACATACATAAAAAAATTAAAAAAGTAAATAAAATAAATGTAAGAAAAATAAATTTGAAAAAAAAAACATGAAATTGGTTTCTTATAAGTTTTTTACATTAAAAAAACACGTTACAAAATTGATTCCTCTAATAGAAATTTTTCAATGTGAATAGTAAAAGAAATTATTTAGATAAATAATGTGGGAGTATGTTATTTTGATAAATTTTTTTTAAAAAAAATTCTGATCTATTGAGTGACTAGCAAAGTTTGATACCACATAGTACCATACTAATGATTCCATGGAGTTGTAAAAATATCCAAAAGAATGGGCTTTTCATTTGTAGGTGTTAGATATTTTTAAAAAAATATATAGTTTTATAGATTGTTAACTAGTTTAAATAGCTCTTCACTTGAATTAGGAAGATGAATCATACATGAATTTGTTATCCTCAATAAAGTTGACTTAGTGCAAAAAATTATAATGTCCTACAAGTGGATGAATATGTGTTTGTAAATCACTAGACCTATTTTGAAAAGTTTTATAAAGTTACACATTTGGATATTTTAGTAATTTTACTAATTTAAACATTTGATGTAAATAAAAGGTGCCTCATGGGTGTATCAAGTTTTTGGTACTTGACCCTAGCATCCTCCAAAAGGTAAAGCATTTAGTCCCTATGACTTATAAGATGTGAGACAAGGTTTCATTAGACTCTTGCATAAATGTGTCATGTGTTGGTTGACCAATAAGCCACCTAAACACATTGCAAAACGTGATGTGTCTGTTATTCAAGAGACATTTCAATTCAGTAATTTTTACACATTATACATTTATAGTTGGGATTGGGTTCCAATGATTTTTCTAACTCGCACCCTCCGAAATAACCTGTGTATAATCCACCTTTTAACTCTATTAGACTCGTGTATAATCCTTATCCACCTAAAATGCATTTTTTAAGTCAAATTATAAAAGTTTTAGAGGGGTAATATATTTAATTTCACACTTAATTGTCAATGATTATAACTTTAACAAAAAATGGGTTTACCATCTTTAATAAGTTTTCTCCTCTCAACCACTTTTTCTAATTATCATGATTTAAATTTGAGATATTGTTTCAAACTTTCAATGATCTATATCCAATATCACTCTCTTCATTTCAAATTTTTAATGTTTTAAATGTGAGTGAAAGACAAGTGGATCAGAGACCCTAGTTAAACAGAAAACAAATAAGTATTTCTAGAAAATGTTTGATGAGGTAGAGTGAGATAGATTCAAGTTTGATAGGGTTCACTTTGAACAACTCTCTTTAAGCAGAGACAAGAACTAATTCAGCCATTCTCAAACGAAGAGATCCAACAAGCTGTGTGGGAATGCAGAAGTCATAAGTGCCCTGACCTTGATGGGTATAATTTCTTATTCATAGAACAATTCTGGGAATTGCTAGAGAATGATATTATTAAATTTATACAAGAATTTCATGCCAACAGAAAGCTACCAGGTGGACTTAACTCTTCTTTTATCACACTAATGCCTAAGAAGGATGAACCAAAAATGCTCAACGAATACAGACCCATTTCACTTATTAGTAGTCTATATAAGATAATGGCCAAACTGCATACTAAAAGATTGCAGAGAGTACTCAATACAGTCATCGATCAATGTTAAAGTGCATTCTTTGGTGGGAGAGGATTACTACAAAGCACAATTATTGTCAATGAGGTCATTAATGAGGCAAAGAGGAAGAGGAGAAAATGGCTAATATTCAAAGTTAACTATGCAAAAGCCTATGATTCTGTTAATTAGAACTTGTTGGTCTATATGCTTGGGAGAGTTGGGTTTGCAGACAAATGGATTAGGTGGATAATAGAGTGCCTAAAGTCAACCAGGGTATATGTATTAATCAATGATAGTCCAACCAATGAATTCAATTTGAAAAGAGGCCTACGTCAGGGTAACCCATTACCCTCATTCTTATTTACCATCATTGCTAAAAGATTAACTGGGCTTTTGAGAGAAGTTATAGATAAAGGAATATACCAAAGCTACAGATATGGAAATGACAATGTACAGGTAAATATACTACAATTTGCTAATGATACTATATCTTTTGGGGAAGTGACTTTGAAGAATGTAATGACCATTAAGGCATTATGAGGAGCTTTGAAGTGATCTTTGGGTTAAAAGTCAACTTTAATAAAATTTGTTTAGAGGCTAGTGGTTTTCAGTAATTACAAATTTGCAGATTTGTTGATTTATTAAACTATAATGCTCTAACTGCCTTTCACTTACTTAGGTATACCCACAACAACCAACCCAAGAAGGTTATATACATGGAAACCAATAATAAAAAAATTTAAGAAAAAGCTAGTAGCTTGGAAAAATAAAACCTTGTCCTTTTGTGGTAGAGTAATCCTAGTTAACTCTATTTTGTCTTCCCTGCCTTTATTTTTCTTCTCCTTCTTTCTTGCTCTAGTTATAATGATTGAGAAATTGATTAATATTCAAGCTAAGTTTCTTTGGGGGTGGGGGAGTTAAGGAAGATAGGAGGAAAATACATTGGGCCAACTGGAATAGGGTGTGTTTACATAAAGATATGGGGGCTTAAGTATTAAGCATTTAAAGTGCTTCAACAAAGCGTAGTTGAGAAAGTGGAGATGAAATTTGTTCCAAGGACGTAATGAGTTGTGTGTTCAAATCCTGAATTCCAAGTATAGGGTTGGGAAGGGTTGGAATAGGGGAGTCAAAATAATAACGCATATGTACAGTGGAGGAACCTTAAGAGAGTTTGTGGAAGTGAACAACATGAAGGGTGGTTTTAGGGGATGAAAGAGTGGAAGTTGGATTATGGAGACAAAATTAGATTTTAGGGCCATGATTGGAAGGGGTGGGGGTCCTTACAAACTAAATTCTCCAAAATATACAAATTAGAGAAATGGGTGAATGAGTAGAGGACGAATAACTGTGGAAGTTTAAATGAAGGAGGTCGTAGTTTGAGTGAGAATTGGACATTGTTCAGAGGTTTCAGAATACAATTCTGAATGTTATGCAAAATGTACATGAGAAGATAACAAAATGGTTGAGATGTACCAAGAAACTATAGACACAAATGAAAGATAGAGTAGATTGATATTGTTTGGTGTATCTGGAATCAAGAATTCATGCATATTTAAATGGGAGGCTTTTGAGTTATAGAAATGATTGCATCAAATAAATCATCATAGTTGGTCGTTGTTATCTACATTGGATCATTCTTTTTAATATTATTCTTTCTCGATGTGGTATCTCAACCAAGGTAACTCTATGAATGTAAACTTGAATTAGAGGGTTGTATTCATTGGTTACAAGGTAGACTGTGGGAATACCTAATATGGATTTGTAGCTAGTTAATGCTTGAATCACCTAGTTAGGTTGTAACTATGCTACTCTGTTCTGGTCCTAGGTGATAGTCACTTAGTTTTTGGACACCCTCCAAGTATTAACTTACCATCCTCTTTGTATATAATTCTATTGGATATTTCTAATACCTATTTTAATAAATTATTTGTTCATAAAAAAGATATATATAAATTGATAAACGATTATAAATTTAAAATTTAATTTAATATATATTGTTGTTGATTAATTTGCAATTGATATGTATGAATTTATTGATATAAAAAAGTTTAGATTGACTAATATCCATAAATATTATAAACTACTAGTATTATCTTTAATTCCTAGGCATAACAAAACTCACCCATGTTGAATTTAAAAATATACACGCCTCAATACTTTGAGAATTGTCCTATATTTTTATAGTTTGAATCTTTACTTTTAATTTTTCAGTCATAGTCAAATTTTTGTTTTTTGTATTTTATTGGCTAACTTTCTTTCTTAAGTTCTGTTTGCTTTTTAATTCACTAAATATTTTTACTCTTTACTTAAGTGAACATTTAATTTTCTTTTTAGCTCAATGCACTTAATTTTAACACATTGGATATTCATACATGTCTAAATATCCATCTAGTTAACAATTATGCATATAAATATAATTAATTTAACATATGGTTAATTATTATAAATATATTGTCATCTTATTAACAGTTTGTGATATAAATTAACCCCAATTTTTACATGTAATTAAGTATATTTGGTAGGAAATATCTTTGTAACAATATTTTTATATGTAATTAACCATGAATAATGAAGAATTTCGTAATATTATTAACCATTTGTAAAATAAAATAACCATAGTTTTACATATAATTAACCATACTTTTTAGGTGCACACTAGTGTATGAGTTTGTTAATAAAATTAGCAATACTTTTTACTATAATAAATAACTTTCAAATTTTAATCCCTATTTTATTTTTTGATCTCCTTAAAATTAAAAAAAAATGGTTTTATCCTAAATATTTTGCCTATTTTAGTCTTCTGATTTTGAAACATACTATTTTTTGTTCTTCAAATAATTTAGATAACCTTTAAAACATTAAAAATGGTAAATTTTAAAACTAGAGAGCACAAAAACATCCAAAACTAATTTTTTAAAATTTTAAGGGGAAATATTTTATTATTATTATTTAAATAAATTATCCCTAATGACTTTTGTCCTGGATTAATCGGTGTATAAACTTGAATATATGAAGTATTTTTCTCCTTTCTTTTTTTCAAACTACGTACCATCAATCAACGCGTTGCTTTCCAATACAGAATTCAATTGATTATTTTTTGCTTTGCGGAGACATTTGCGTGCATGTCAAAGAAAGATCTCTCCACTACGTTTTCTCTTCAGTTTTCTCCCGTTCTCCGAATTTGTATCTTTCGGCTTTTGAATTGGCAGTTCAACTTGACATTACTTCATTGGGCTTTTCAGAATGTAAAAATAAGGTACACGGGCAACAGTGGATTTGAAAAAAATAACTATTTCAATGGGACTCAACGGCCCAAAAAAAGTAAGCTCTCGTGAAATAGGCTAGGACTCAAATTCTGGGTTTCATCTTCATAATGTTTTCTTCATCTAATTTTTACATTTCTAAAAAGTTCTTTTAGAAAATGTAAAAATATAAAACAAGAAGACATTATGAAAATGCGGCAGGAAATTCCCCTGAAAAATAATGAGCCCAAACAAGAAGACATTATAGAGTAATAGAATATCATCGCCTTATTTCTAAGGAAACAAATATCATTGCGATTCCCTAATCATTAAACCGAACATTTTTTTTTTCGGTGGCGAACATAAATTGGATTTCTAAATAAAATCAACATGTATTTAATTTCTAAAGTAACACCTGTTTAACTGGACTTTTTTTTATATGTTTGGGCGATAATTCAAATATTAGAATAATAAATAAAATAAAATAATAAATAAAATAAAAATAAAATTTTAATTATTATCCAAAGACCCTTAACATAATAGTTAATCTCAAATATACATGTGTAGTTTAGTTGACAATACATGTTGAGTTTGAGGAGAGAAAACCTGAGTTCGAACCCACATAATACACTCTTGGGGTGAGAGAGTATCTAATAGGTCAGTGTTGGAGTTAGAAAGTTCTAGTCAATACATGGTGTCATCTACATACAAGACATTGTTGCTAGGACCACCATTGCAATCCTATTTTTCTTCGAATTGGTATGGGCCAATGGAGTTCCTTCAAAGATTTAATTACTGACATGACAATTGGATGCAGACATATTATCAATAAGGTACATTTGTTGCCATGAAGAATTCTCTTACCTAGTGAGAAAAGTTATGATCTCTGTAGTGATGAAGTGGAGACATGTGTGCACCTTTATTATTGGGGGATCTCTACGACTTATCCAAATGAGTTTAGAAATCACTGTTATCAATTTATAGGACTTGTAGATGGATTATATAAGCCTAAAAAAAAAACTTGGTCTTTTATGTGATTCGGGAGAAGCTGGCAATTTGGAGGACCAAAAATGTTGCGATCATCAGAGCAGGTAGATGTACAACTAATTTATTGGGAGTGATGTTGCTTACCTAAAAATTACTTTTCACTCTCATTCAAAGTAGATAATAAACCTTTTATATTGCATTAAATGGTTGTAACATCTATCTTTGCAAGAATTGTAGTTCCCTTATTACTTTTGATGAAGTCATATCTTAAGTTTGTTGGTTACTAATTAAAAATTTTTCACTTATAGAAAAGACATTCTTGAGGTGAGAAACTTTAAGTTTTACTAAATTCCAAATCGAGCAGTTGTGATTATTGCTAATAACAAAAATAATTATGTTCAATTGGGCTACTTTTTTTCTGCACCATTTTAAAATAAAATAAAATAAAATTGGGTTAGCTTTTTTTTTTAAGTTTTAAATTTGATCTAGGCAAATTTTAATCAATGCCCTTAGGCTTGGTAATTTTTTAAGAAAGTAAAAATAGATTTTTTTTAAAGATAGTAAATATAGTTTTTTTATTGAGATCTATAAAGATATTTTTTTTAAAAGAAAAATCATATGATTCTGGATAATAAATATTTATTATTTTTTAATCAATGTTGGAAGTATATTAATTAATACAACTTGTTGACACGCAAGTCTTGACGGGACAACGAAAAATAATTTTAAAAATCAAAGACACCAATGTTTATTAAGGAAAACACATCATAAAAACCTTTAAAGAAAATGGTTCACTAAACCAAATTTTGAGTTTGGGAGTCAATTATATGCAAAGAAGATATTAGCAACCTACAACGTCCGTCCTAAAATGATTATCTTTAATTAAATATGCAAAATTAGATAACTTTTAAAAATATTTATTTCACCCCTCAAGACATACATACTATTTTTTTATTTTATAAATTTAGCATGAAAATTTTTATTATTGAAAATGAATTAGTTTATTATTTAAAAAGAATTATTACTACTGTATTTTACTAATTTTAAATTCTTTTTTATCTTTTTGGCTCAAAAGGATTTGTCTCCTACTCCTGCGTATCTCCGTGTAGTGGAGAATAGTTCTTTGCTAAAAATACTTGTATATCGAATTTTTTATTTTGTTATTTTTTACATTAAGGTATTATAATATTGATACATAATCTTTTCTTTTATCCTTATGGAAAATAAGTTTACTTTTACATGCTATTTTAGGTGGAGATTTTTAAAAATTAAACTCTCCAGCTTATGTTTCAAAACCATAGGGTTAAAAGATGTCACATGTTAATAACTTATTCTCTAATGAAAATTTTGTTATTACTAACTAATTTAATTAAGTTATAAACTAATTATACTTGGGATTATATTATAATATTTGAATTTTATAATGATAAATTTTGATTTAATATATTATATTGTAGCAATTTAATTTTAATTAAGGTATTAATTAGAGAGAGAATTTAAAATGTAAAGCCGTCACAATTTACATTTTAAGATTCCAAGATTAAGAGAATGTCACATCTAAATAATTTATTCTATAATAACCATATTTGGTTATTTAAGATTTGTTCTGTTAAATTAGGAATTACTAATAAAATATTTGTACTTAAATTAAATATTATAATTATTAAGACACATAATTTTAATTTTTACTTGTAAGTTTTTAGTTAGATATTTTCACTTACCAACTTCATTTGGATTTAATAGTGCCTTTGAGAGACGTTTTAAAGCATCAAAATATCGCAACTTGTGTTATAAAACTTTTAGAATTAAATAGATGTAACAACTAATTAATTTTTTCTCTAATAAAGATTTAGATTTTTCATATTTAAGGATAAAATATTTTAATAATTATTATAAGGTATGTAATGATTCATATTATAATTTTAGAAAAAAAAATGTTATTAATTATGATTAAAACCTTATCAAGAGAGAAATTTAAGTAACTCAAATAGTGCAACTTGTACCCTTAAAATTTTGGAAAAGTCAAAAGCATGTGATATATAATTAACTTTCTTTTTCTCCTTGATTATTAATTAAATTACAAATATTTACTCATGAAATATTATTTTTACTTAATTATTATAACTAATAACTTTATTTTTTTTAGTTGACTTATTTTACTTACTGACTAGACATAAATTAAAACGAAAGGACGTAAATCTTAGAATATGAAATCTTTATTGAATCAACTTCTAGTTTTACTAATTCTTCTCTACTAACTAATATATTTGTATTTTCTTATTCCTATGTTAACAAACACAAGCACTAGTGGTAGAAAAAAGAAAGGAGAATGTGGGATGTTAATTCTAAAAAAGAATTGTTTGAAGGTATAATGTTAATTTTAGTTCACAGCAACTTACACTCAACATTTCAAAAGGCCAAAAATCAAATATCACATAATCTATTAACACATTATAAAATAATATAGGAAGAATGCATGAACTGAATGTACATATTAAACTATTAACTTGAGAAACTAAAGATATAAAAACGGAAACTCACTTACAGTGACAAGATTGTTCAGTTATTATTTGCCATGCCATTTGATACTTTTCGAGTTGCTTAGGTATAGTGGCGCATGGTAAGATATTATGGTTCTTCACAGACATGGTTTGATGATATGGTCCATGGAAGATGACTCAACTTGTGAACTGCATTTGCAGGTTAGATGTCCAAGCATGGTGAATGTTGTGTTGATGCATTTTCTCTCTTAGCAGGGAAGATAGGAGTTTTTGTCAAATGCCTTGCTATCTCCTCCTATCTACCTCTTTTGTTTTTGCCTACCTTTTCTACCTGCCACTAGCATTTTTATTTGGCTTCTTTCCTATGAGCACAAACCATAATGACAAACCTTACAGACTTGCCAGCTAGTACTGTCAAGGTTCCATAGCTTAGGAGCAGCTTGCACCAAAAAAGAAATCTGCTACGCCTGGTGGTAGAATCACTTTTTGATATTTTTCTTTCTAATCTCTTTTATAAAATGTAACTTTACTATTTTTTTTAATTTTAAACTTTTTCATTGTTGTACTAAATTGAATTTTTATTTTATAATTAGGCTCAACTATCCTAATAGAAGCATATTTTTCACTTTTAATTTTCTATTTGTCATTTTTTTTGCTTGCCTAGATAAAATTGGATGATGATACCACTTTTAGACTAAACTCAATCTAACTTAATTAAAACTAAGTATTGTTGTTTTCTTTTATTCATAGATTTTTTTTATAAGCCAATCAATATTAATGAAAATAAAAGTGAGACAGGCGCACAAGAATTGTCTACCTAGCAAATTACTATTGAGATTTTAATGATTACTCTATTTCTAGCAAGTGGACTAGTCGTATTGTAGTATAGAACTGATTAGATCAAGTCGTCTCCTCAAGAACTTGGAAGATAATTTAGAATTTTAATTGTTCCTTTATAAAAACCTTTTGCAAGTTTTTCGATAAAGAAAACTAAATGACTGAATCGAAAAGTAAATTATATTTTTGTGATTTTTGATAAACAATGATAGTAACGCAAGAAGGTTAAGGGTTTGATTTACTTCACAATACCTGTAATTACTAACTCTTACCGAAGTGCAATTATCTATTCTTGAATTGTTAGTGATTTCTCTATCTTAATTCCTTCGCAATAGAGGACTAAATTACTATAGTTTTCCCTAATTCTTTAGCAAGAATGATTCCAATAATTGGATATGCATAGAACAATTGTTAAGTCAGACATACATATCTTACCTTATTCCTAAGCGTAGTCACCATATGATGAACTTCTTAGCTCTATAATTTCATGTATCTCCAGATAATAAAAATTAAATAGATCATAAACATTAAATATAAGGAAGATTCAAAATAGATAACTAAAAATTTAACTAAAGATAAGAATGGATTACAAAGTATTGATAAGTGCATCAGCCCTTGATAATCTTACCTAGATAAATCCCACCATGGAATATTTTTAAGGATCGAAAGGTGTAGGGGAGGAAAAGAAGAGAAAAAATGAGATTTAGAATGATTTGGGGGATGGATTTCCTCTCCTTCCTCCCACTTCTATTTCTAGCTTTCAGCCATGGAAATTTGCTTAGCGAAATTAGATTTGTTGAGTGAAACATCCACTTTCATGATTTCACTGAGGGAAGATTGATTGACCAACGATTTTTTACTTTTTCCAATTATTTTGACAGACTTTGCTCAACAATAATTTGTTCGCTAAACGACCTCTAAAGTCTGATTCTCCCATTGGCTTAGCGAATTTAAGTTTGGTTTGATGACTTTTGGTTGTCCTTAAGTTCTGTGGGCAAAACTTGGTCTTTCTACCCTACAAATCGCATGAACCAACATTGGAACTCCGTTGTTAGTATTACATCATTCACTGTGCTTATTTTAAAGTGAGATTCAACAACAATTCTAAGGGTTTAATTGCACAATTCCAACACTCTATTCAACACAAAATGTTTTTGAATTTTAGTAAAAAAATTGGGTTACACAACATTTTCTTTAATTTCTTGGTTAGATAAATGTCATAAAAATATAGAATTTTGCATAAAATGGACACTTATTATAATCTTCAACTTATACTTTGTCCCAAATGCTAAAAGTCAGTAAAACAAACTATCTAAATACATGGTGGAAGAAAATAGATTTATGTTCAGACATGGTTTTTGTAAAAATCATTTTTGAATTTTTATCCTTATACATATCACAAGCTCGAAGAAAATTTACACAAATGGTGTTTCATAATCTAAGCAAACTCATGAAATACAAAACATCTTCTCAAGAAATCCCAGTCACAATTTACTATTTTTCAACCAAGAACATTCATATTCACTCTAACTATTTAAGGGTGAGTGTTTCTCTCAATCCAAATACTGAATTACACAAAATCAACTTTGTTGCTTGTCTCTATTCAAGTCTCATTTATATCTTCACATGAATCACTAAGGACTTTAAGGGTTGTAATGAGGTTGGATTTAAGGAATTATGGTTTTTCAGGAAAGCAAATGCCCACTTAAGTAAGAGAATATTTTCCACTGATCTTTCTTGTCTTTTCCTATTTTTTGTTTACAGTTGTATTCCTCTTTGGTTGAAAGATATATTCCATAGAAATTGCAGAGAGGAATGAAATTTTCTCTCTTTTTAATTTTCAGTAGCCACTTCACTTTCTTCATTTATAATTTCAGTTGCCATACCATATTCATTGATATTTCACAAACTCCCAACTTGTATGAACCGTATCTTTGAATGAAAACTGATTCTCTTACCTAATGGGCATGGGAGAATTTTCATTGTCTTTCTTTTTAGTTCAGGGTTTCTTTTTCCCGACAGAAAAAATTTCATTGAGGCTCAAAGGGCTGTTGACAAGGGAAATTTTAATTGTAGGTTGACTTTATTGAGCTATTGGTTTAATTTTTCAAAAAATTTCCTTGATCCTTTTCATGTATCATAAATAATTTGACTTTCAACAGACTCAAACAAAATCAATTAGTGTGTGCAATGATGGATCTCAACTAATCAATTGTTTAAGGTTCTCTCACTCACATAGCTTGGGTAGATGTTCTTGATATCAAACAATGTCATGTTCATGTTATTCCTATTGAGTTAATCTTATGACAACAACCATTTTTGTATTTTCAAAAAAAACTTTTAGAGTTAGTGGTATCCACAAATTTTCTGATTTTCTCAAAACCAAAATTTTTAGATGTTCTACCAATTAAAAAAGACACAAGCATACTTAAAAGGCATTTAAAACAAGCTAAAACTAAACTACTTCACAAAAATAGAAAATAAATAAAAGCATAAAGTCAAAACTAAATTTAAAAATGTTGAAAATTAAAAAGGTTTGCATTGGTTTTGCAAAAAGTTAGTCATCTATGTGTTTTTCTTCTTCCTTTTACTTCAACATTTGGTTCACAGAATCTCCTGTTCATTTTCCTGAGTTGCTTCTTATTGTGCTATTTCTCTCGCAAAATAGGATTTTTCCTAGGCCAAAGAATATATTGAAGAATTTTGTTTGAAGAGACATGAGAACATGTCAGTTTTACTTTTTGATAAGACAATGGAAAAGAGGGAAAATGGTCATGAGATTTTGATAAAGTGCTTTTGAAGAAAAGGAAAGAGTTTTGGGAAAAGGATTTAGAGGGATTCTTAAAATTAGCTCTATTTCGTAAAAATTTCACTAAGCTAACTTGGATTTGCTCAGCAAATTTCTGCCAGAGACCACCTTTCAAAAACTGTACCAAATCCATGGAGTGGATTGCAATTTGCTAGACAAATAACTTTCAAAGGTACCCTTGTAAATTTTTTCAAGTTTCGCTGAGTGAGCTGAGCGAATTTGATGCAATGATTATCCCTCCTTTTTCCAATTACTTTGAATTTTTCTTGCAAAACCAAATTACAAACTACACACAATACACAAAACTAAAGTTAAAACAAACATAAAATGTTGGGTTTCCTCCCAGTAAGCGCTTGTTTTACGTCACGAGCTTGACGTACCCTAGGCTTCATGGTTCCTTCAAATGATTTGACTAGATGAAACCTTGCCTCCTAGGAGACAATTTTGGTCTCCATCTGGTTTCTAGAGAACTAAGCCAAGAGTTTTCTTTGATGAATTCTTTGAAGTGTTCCTTTCTTCTTGGCTTTGTTCCGAGTCTCCTTAGCACACATGATGATGTTATTTCCCCAGAATTATTTCCTGTAGGTTCAGCCCATTTAACAACAAGAATTAATAAGAATGCAGTGAAGGTACCTTACCTTCATGTAGCTCCACTTTGTTTTCTTCTCTTTCTTTTTCCAAAAATTCTTCAGTATGTCCTATGTCTCCTGGTGGGTGAATTTCTTGAAAAACTTGGGACATGGACATGATATTTTGGAATTTTAGGGACATGTCTCAACAATCAATATGTTGCATTCTTTTCCTGTTTCAATGTCTTCAAATGGTCCACTCTCTTTTTCTTTTTCTTTTTCTTCTTTCATTTTTTATCTTTCATTTTCTTTATCTTCATTCAGCTCATTTTTCTTATACAAGCTTTCACTAAAGTTATTTTCTTTTTCTCCACTCTTTTCTTCTATTTCTTTAGTTTCAACTTCTTTTTCTCTCAAATTCTTATATTTTTCCTCACACAGTGGTTTGTCTTGACTGATGTTGCCATGTTCTTCAAGGCTTGATTGACAGGTAGCCAAAGGTGTTTGTTTTTTACCTTTTGCATTGCTCGACTAGTTGGCTAAGCTGTCCAGTAATTCTTTCCAGAGAAGCTTGTTAAGATTTTTGCCAAGACATCTGTGTTTCAATATACTTTTCCAGAGTTTCCTCCAATTTGGACAGCCGATTTTCGTGCAGTGTTTGATCATCCATCTCCCTATAATCTTGAGTAGTGTTGTTCAAACCGACAGTCATTTCTTGACACCATGGTTGTGGAGGTGATTTAAGTTGGATTCTATGTGAGGATTTTTTTTTCCTATTGAATTGACAAGGGATATTGAATGAATTCTTGGAAATTGTCTTCAAGTCTTGGTGTGTTATTTTGATACCATGGTTGTGATTAATCTTGGTACCAAGGAGTATGATACCAAGATGCTTGAATTTGTTGCTTGTTCCATGGTTCAAGAGTGTGGTATTGATACAATGACTGGGAAGGTTGTGGAGAGGTGATAAAAAATTGTCTTTGTCGCATCTCTAAGAGTTTCGACCTCATTTGGCTTCTACACATCTCCCAATGATGGTACAATGTTTTCTTTTCCTTAGCCATGTTGAAGTGATTTGGATTGTTGGATTGGGTTGAAACAATTGCTTACTTTAATTGCTCTGGCGTATGTTCCTTGCTTTTTAGTTCACCTATCAATTGTTAGAAACACAGAGAACTAGAACAACAATTAGTACCAATTGTTTCTATCAAAAGGGTTAATGTTAAACTATACAAAAAAAATCAAAATTAAATATATAATATATAAAAAAGTTTAAACAAAAGAAAAATTGAATTTCCAAATATTTTGACACAAGTCCCCAACAACCGTGCCAAAAACTTATTGAAAGTTTTAATGATTACTTTACTTCTGGCAAGTGCACCATTGTATTGTAGTATTTAACTTATTAGATCGGGTCATCTCCTCAGGGACTTGCAAGATCATTTAGAATTTCAATTGTCCCTTTATAAAATCCTTTTATGAGATTTTTTATAAAGAAAATTAAATAACTGAATTGGAAAGTAAATTATATTTATGTGGTTTTTTATAAACAATGATAGTAATGCAAAATGATCAAGGGTTTGATTTACTTCACAATATCTATAATTACTAACTCTTACCTTAGTGCAATTATCTGTTCCTGAATTGTTAGAGGTTTCTCTATCCTAATTCATTAGCAATTGAGAACTAAATTACTAGAGTTTCTCCTAATCCTTAGAAAGAATTATTTCAATAATGTTATGCGCAGAACAATTATTAAGTTAGACATACAATTCCTACTTCATTCCTAATCCTTGCTTTGAAGCATCACAATAAACATCAAATTTCTTACTTAGGTCGAGTAAAACTAGCAAAGGTGAAGAGGTCAATTTATCCTTTAATTTATGAAACTCAGCTCATAGGATTCATTTAATCCAAAAGATTGGCCTTTATGAGTTAACTTGGTTAAAGGCAAAGCTACTTTAGCAAAGTCTTCAATGAATTTTCTATAATAACCAACTAACCCCAAGAAACTACATACTTCTGTGATATTAGTTGGCTGCTCCCAACTCATAACATCCTCCACTTTGGAAAGATCTATTGAAATTCCTTCACGAGAGATCACATGGCCTAAGAATTGGACTTTTTCTAACCAAAGTTCACATTTAGACATCTTTCCACATAATCTTGTTTCTCTCAATATTTGCAACACAATCCTCAAATGTACTTCATGCTCCTCGGGACTCTTAGAGTAGATTAGGATATCATCGATGAAAACTACAAAAAATTTATCCAAAAATGAATGAAAACACAAAGTTCATGTATTCCATAAAAATGGCGGGATCATTGGTAACTCCAAAAGGCATTACCAAGTACTCATAATGATTGTATCTTGTCCGAAAGGCAGTTTTTAGAATATCTACCACCTTCACTCGAATTTGATGATAATCAAATCTCATGTCAATCTTGGAAAATACTGAAGCACCTCTTAGTTTATCTATCAAATCATCTATCCTAGGGAGATGGTACTTGTTCTTGATTGTAATCGTATTCAATTGATGGTAATCTACACAAAGTCTCATGCTACCATCCTTTTTCTTAACTAACAAAACTGGAGCCTTCCATGTAGAAACATTGGGTCAAATAAATTTTTTATCTAACAGTTCTTCCAATTGTTTCTTTAATTCAGCTAGCTTTAAGGGTGACATTCTATATGGAGCTATAGATATAGGACCCGAGCCAGGTATTATGTCTATGGCAAATTCAATTTCTCTTTCTAGAGATATACCATGTACATCATTAGGGAAAACACCAAGGTATTCACAAACTACATGAAGCTTACTATCATCAGAGGTTCCTTCATTATGGTTATTTTGTGTTTCTTAGTAATAATTTGATTTCTTGGTCCACTAAATAGGAAGCTACTTTGTCATGGTCTAGTGCGGAGGCAGAATATAGAGGCATTGCTAATGTGGTCTCTGAGTCTTGTTGGCTATGAAACCTTCTTCTAGAGCTTCATTGTCCAATTCGGAAAGTTACATTGGTATATTGTGATAATGCTAATGCAATATATCTCTCTAGAAATCAAGTTCAATATTAATACACAAAACATATGGAGATGGATATTCATTTTGTTTGTGAAAAGGTTGCTTGAGGGGAAGTTCAAGTCTTACATGTTTCGTCACGTTATCAAATTGCTGATATTCTTACAAAGTATCTTCTATTGATTTTGTTTGAAGATTTTCAAAACAATCTCAACATACGTCAACCTCCCACTTCAACTACTTGTATAATAGAATATGATATTATGTATTTAGCCATAATACAGTATTCAAGTTCATAAATTAGTTTCCATAAATATAGCTTAGGATATCTATTAGTTTTTAAAAATAATTTCATATTATAAGTAGTTTCCTTAATTAATTTTAATATATTATCTTTTTTTAACTTTTACTTGATATTTCCAAAAATCACAAGTTTGTTAATGGAATAGTCACATATTTAATTACCTTCGTTTATATAATTATGATTGATTGAGGGGACTCAAGATTAGCAGGAGCATGATTATATACAAGAAATTGGATGCATACGTGTGCGTATTTTGAAGCAGCGCGTTGCGCATGTATTCACATAGACAACTCATTTTTATTTAATGTGTCTTATCGTGATCCTGTATGAGTAGTTAACCACTAGGCAGAGTCAAATGGGATGTGCCACGAACACGAGGGAAAACTCTCAGCCATAAGAATCCCATAGAGTTCATCTAGAACTCTAAAATCAAATCAATTGAACCGTGAACGTGCCATTAGATTTGCAATTCATATTCCTCAAACTAATTATTAATGCTAAAACATGTGATAAATATGAATAGCTGTTGATCAAGTGATGTGAGCTTCTTGATGGTTATAAATAGAGGTGGCGAGAGGAATGGATGAAGCATGAAGTAAAATTAATGGTAGCTTGATTGCGTAGGATATCCCTGTCTTGATTCCCAAATCATCATGATGAAGCTCTTTCACTCTGTAATCTTTTCAATCCTATTGCTCAAACAATTGAGTCTGCAGGTTGTTGGAGACGTTGGTACTGCTGCTTCTTATGGACCACCGTACATACGTGAGTGGACAATAACATTAATTCATTTATTTTTAGTTTTCTCCAATCTAGATTGGAAACAATATATATATAGCTAAAAGACAACACAAATATATTTTGTTTTGTCTTTCAATTCACAGGAAGACATATGCATAAGCTAGCACTAGTTATATATATATATATATATTAATTGTTTGGTTTTGTTGATGTTTGGGGATGCAGCTACTTCTTGCGATGGAAATAGGGCAGAGCAGTTTCCTCCGGGAAATCTATTTGTGGCAGTGAATGAAGGGTTATGGGATAACGGGGCTGCGTGTGGAAGGCGATACAGAATAAGGTGCGTGAGTGGAAACCATAGACCATGCAAAGGTGGTAGCATCGATGTTAAAGTCGTAGATTCCTGTTCTAGATCATCACCATGTCCCAACACCCTCCTCATGTCTAATGATGCTTTTGCAGCTATTTCACGCTTTCCTCATGCAAAAATCAATATTGAATATACCCAGTACGTCTCTATCTCTATTTCTTTTTTTGCCTACGTAATTTTCACTTTTCTCACCAATTTTCTTTTCTTCTTCTTTTTAAACATTAATTAGCTTGAAAAATGAAAACCATATGCAGTACAATTTATAGAAACAAAAAAGCCAATTTAACCCTTATGTATAATATTCTTGATCTTCTTACAGGATATGACTTTCCAGTCAGATGTCATACCCAGTTTACTACTCATAAACAATTTCCATAGGGGATAAGTTTGTCATGATTTGTTGAAGAAAATTAAGTGCAAAACAGAATGTGCCCGCGAGAATGCTGTTTAGATGTATACCTGATAAACTTTATGTAATTATTGAATATTCAATAGCCACGTTAATAAATTGTTGATCGATGTTCAACGGTAAGCAAGATTTTGCTTCTTGATTAACGCTTTTACCCGTACTATTTCAATGATAAATTGTATATATATAATGATAAGTGCCCATCTCACTGACAAACAAATTGAACAATAATGAATAGCATA
Source organism: Psophocarpus tetragonolobus (assembly GCA_037954015.1). NCBI lineage: Eukaryota > Viridiplantae > Streptophyta > Magnoliopsida > Fabales > Fabaceae > Psophocarpus > Psophocarpus tetragonolobus. The sequence continues at coordinate 18,139,117 of CM075688.1, read as the reverse complement.
TATATATAATGATTAACGAATTAACCTGACGTACATCATCAAGTTGAAATATAGCATATATCGATCTATCATGTTCTTCTCTGGCACTACCATATATTTTTTTCTACTAGGCTGTATGTAAACAATAAGTCAACTGAGTAATTCAAGAGCAATATGAGGACAAGAATGCTTTATTTATAATTAAAACCACAAACAAGCCTTTATATATATATATATATATATATATATATATATATATATATATATATATATATATATATATATATATGTCATTGTTAGAACGGAATTAACAATATAGCATATGTTGGACCCAAATTAATATTAAATATAAGTGGCTAAATTAATAGATTTAAACATCAAAGATATCTTTGATCATAAAGTATTTACGTTAGATCCATTATATAAAAATATTATATGATAAGCTATATACGTACTCTATGATAGTAATTAATATGTTGGATTTTAAAAGAAAATAAATAATAGAAAAAGTAATAGTAGTAAGAGATGTTAAAATTAATACATGTGGTTACACAAGAAAAGACAAAATTGTGTACGAGGAGAAAATGGATGCAGTACCAATCGAGGAAAAACTGGCAAAAAATTAATTAAGATATATGATTTAGATATATGCACACAAAAAGTAAGAAGATGCATTGATGAGATCAGGATGTATTACATGATTTTCAAGTGAAAGATAACAAGATATTAAACATAAAAAAATTATTTTGTCAAATTTAATTTTTTTCTTAAATGATCCAAGTTAAAAATTGTTTGATAAATTATTATTTTATTATATAATAATTAATATATTTATAAATAAAAATTACATTATAAAATAAGCTTAAAACTTAAATATAAATACTATTTGGTTCAAATTTTTTAAGAAGAAAATTAATTAAAAATATGGTTATCTGAATATTTTTATTAATAGACTCATAACATAGAAAATTCTACTCTCTGTTCACATAATAAAAGTGGTTAGTTCAGTAATTTAAATAATGTGTGTAAGTTACCATAAATTTATGATATCACGTTCAATTTCTTAGGAATCACTCATAACACTTCTACTTAAATCAGTTAAATGTGTTAGACGAAATGTCACTTCTATTCTACAACAATAACAACAGAGTGAGAAAATGACAAAAGTAAGAATGTCCTTAAATATTATCTTTTACACTCCTAAATTATTTTAAATGTACAAGACATACACCTATAATAAATATATAAAAATAAGGGGTTATATGTAATGTAAAAAAAATAAGAAATGTATATATAATTTCACTAAACTTGAAGGGGTGCATCCGTAATTAATTCTAAAAAATATATTAAATAAAAAAAAATAATATATATATATATATAAATAAAAGTACGTTTGATGCTAAGTCAATTTATACATATTGTTAATATAGATATAAAAATATGTTTGATGTGTATTTTTAACAAATGAAAGTTAATAATGTTCTTCTAAAATATATGTTAAATTAATATATATATATATATATATATAAATGTATTTTATGTTATTTTAGATTTATTTATAATATTGTTTTAAATTGATTTAGTGTGTTCTTTGAATTTATTTGAGTTTGCATTATAAAATAAATTTTATTTTTTAATAAAGTTTAGCTTTTCATTTAGAAAAAAAAAAAACTCATTTTGACCCATAATCAAACATAGGGTCAACTTAGAAATCTATAGCGCAAATAAAATATGAATTGGACCATCTTGACCCATTTTTTTATAAGGGGCTAGATCAAACTGTCCAAATTGGCAATTCTATTATTTTAGGAATTTGAATTAACATCTACTCTAATTTGAAGCAACACCTATTCTTTTAAAATAAACTCTAATTTTATTCCTAATTGTCTCTCTTTTCTCTCTTACATCATTTTCTCCACCCTCACTCTCTATCATTTCTCCTCACATTATTTTTTGTTCCGTCCTCTCTCTCTCCTCACATCTTGGTTAGTATATACATGTAGTATAGTTATTTAATTTTTTATTTTTATAGTATAATAATTTAATTTGATATTGTTTTATTATAGTAATTTAATTAATTTTTAGTGTACCTAATTTATTATTTTTAGTATAGTTTTTTAATTTATTATTTTTTTATTATAATAAATATATATTTATTATATTAATTTACTTAATGAATTACGTGTTTGGTATAATTATTTAATTTCTTATTTTTTTAGTATAGTACTTTAATTAATTTTTAAAATATTTATTCATTTATTTTTTTATTATAATAATTACATATTTATTATATTAATTTACTTAATGAATTACATGTTTAGAATATTTATTTAATTAAATATTTTGTTAGCGTAGTGTAGTATAATTATTTAATTTCTTATTTTTTTAGTATAATAATTTAATTTCTTATTGAATTATGTTTTTAGTATAGTTTTATTTTTTTATCTTTCCGGCTACCGTTTGCCAGAGAGTAAAAAAATTGCAAATTTTTTTAATCTTTGGAAAACTATTGCCGAAAAATAAAAAAAAATTGCAAAATTATAAATTAAAGCAAAAAGCCAATATGATTATTAAATAATTAATTACCTACAATGATATTTAAATTGAAAAATTTCAAATACAGTATTCAAAGAAAAAATAAAGTCAATATTAAAGAAAACAAAAAGAAAAAAATATCATAAAAAAATATTTCAAATACATTTATTTGAACTCAGAAAAAAAGCACAAACAAATAACAACTTATTTTGTAATTTTTTTCATTTTTTAGCAATGGCTCCCATTTTAAAAAATATATTAGGATATATCTCAATTTATTTTTCAAATTATAAATTAAAATAATTAAAATTTTAAATAACTTTAACTATAAAATTTAAAACAATATTTTTTTCAAATTTAAAACAATAATTAAAAAATATTTATTTCAAATTTAAAATAATAATTAAAAAAATATTTATTTCAAATTTAAAATTTTAAAATAAAATTCATACATAAACAAGGAAATATTAAATATAGTTATATATTAATTTTTTCAAGGAAATATTAAATATATTTGTATATTAATAAATTATAATGATAAAAAAATTCATGAACAACTAATTAAGTTTTTCTTTAAGCTTATATTTTTTAGGAGTTATAGTAATATTTATTTAAAACAGACATGTATTTAGAACTTAGTCTCAAACTTAAGAATCAAACTAAAACAACAAATCTACACTAAATTATTTTTGTACTTTTTTCCTTTTTTTAGTTGTGTCTTCCATTTAAAAAAATATATTAGAACATATTCCAATTTATTTTGCAAATTATAAATTAAAATTTTAAATAACTTTAATTATAAAAATTAAAACAATATTTATTTCAATTTATTTTTAGTTATTTAAAATAATATTTATTTCAAATTTTAAAATAAATTTCACACAAACAAGGAAATATTAAATATATTTATATATTAATTTTTTCAAGAATTATCAATATATTTATATTAATAAATTATAAAATGTTAACTACTATTTAAGTTTTTCTCTAAACTTGTATTTTTTAAGAGTTATAATATTATTTATTTGAAACAATCGTATATTTAAAACTAAATAATTATGTGTTTAAAACTAAAATCTCAAAATTAATAATCAAATAAAAACAATTTCATATTAATTGAACACTTTTTAATTTTCTTTTTAAATAATCAATAAAAGATATAAAAAAAATTAATCTCTGACCGGATCTTGCCAAAGAGTAAGAAAAATTTCCAATTATTTTTTTACTCTCCGATCGTGTTTTGCCAGAGAATAAAAAATTTATAAATCTTTTTATTCTCCGATAATACATTTTCACAAATTATATTATATTATATTATATTATATTATATTATATTATATTATATTATATTATATTATATTATATTATATTATATTATATTATATTATATTATATATATATATATAAATAAGTATTTTACCCACTGCAGAGATTAAAACTATAGCATGTGGGAATTGAAATTCCCATTATTTTTTGTTTTTGCTGAATATAAGAAAGGACATTTTGACCGAGTATTTCATATGACTAGCAAATAGGATTATCTACTTGGTTTTATGTGTTGGATTATTTAATTTATTCATGGATCAGCATAAATCCATTATTTAGAATATTTTTTAATTATTAGATATACTAATAATAAAAATTATTAGAAAGAATTTTTTTTTAAAAAAAAAGCAAATTATTAGAAAGAATTGAAGCGCAATGAAATTTTAATAGAAAAAAAAAAGAAGAAGAAAACTCCAGATGAAGTTTTAAATGATATATTCAATTATACATGCATCCATATGTATAGTTAAATTGAACAATGGTTTTATACTTTATACAATGTTTCTGGGTTTCATTTCATCATATACCAACTACTAACACGTGTTACAAAAGGTTTGTAGGTCAAAATGTGAAAATCAATTATAATGTGCTAAGTGGATTGGTTTTGGGAACATATTGAATGTTCTTACATTTCCTCTGCTGGGCTTGATAAATTAATTCATGTGCAGACTGGAAACAAGGGACTTATGATGTACCAAATATGATCAGGAAATTTGATTGAGTGGGCTATACGAGGTAACAGTCTAACAGAGAAGATCAATGAGGAATATGTACAATGGATTTTGACCATTAATATACGATTAAGATTAATAAACCAAGATAAGGCTTAGACTTGTCCACTGAGTCAACCCCATTTTTGGCAAGGTGATGACCAATACCAATTGTATATAATTTGAGTGGATATTACATAATGGGTCGTCGCAGACTTCAGTTAAACAACCAGTATATGTATATATATACAAGCACCACTAAGTTTTATATGTTGCAGGAATGAATTGGGGCACGCCAATTAGCATATGAGGAGAAAGTGGTGGGGAACTCATCAACTAAAAAAGAAAGGGTAGATAGTCATATTATAACTGAGCAACTAAGTGCAGTATTCAGGCCTGACCACTATATAATAATTTTCTAAAGTAATGACAGCAAGAATAATTCAGTTCCTAGCATATCAGCTTGAGCCCTCAGGCAAGATCCAATTTGTTTCATTCCTATTCTCTGCTAACTGTTTATGCCCATTGATGTAAGATTCCATTTGCATTAGCAAACCAATCCTCACGTTTACATACTGTTCAGAAAAAAGGGAAAAAAAAGTAAATAGCTTTAGGTGGAAATTAATCGCCAACAATGCGCAGCATTTTGAATTTGTTAAACATATTGCTTCATTTTTGTCGTGTATATGAATTATGACATAGAATTTGAGCCTGTTTGGGATGTATAGTAGAGAGTTTCTAACAACTTCTCTGTTAATATAAGTTCTTTTTTAAATAATTTTTATAAAGTAAGTTCAAATTTTAAGGTTCTAATGTGCAATATTTTATTTTTTTATTTTTAAAGAAACCAGAAAATAGTAATAAAAATACAATATTTTAAATTATATGTTTTTATAATATTTATTAAAAACTAATTAAATTTAACAATTTTATTTTTTAAAAATAGAAAATATAAAGTGAAAATAAAAAAATTTTCTAATGCACCCTAAAATTCTAACTTCCCAATAACATTTTATTTTTAATCTTTTAAATTTAAGTCAGGATTTTTCTTTCTTTCAAATGTTAAAAATATTTTTTAGGTCTCCAAATTTAAAAATAATTTTTTAGTTCTCAAAAGGTTATTAGTTCTCAAAAGGTTAAAAATGATATTTTTCTAGTACTCAAAATTTAAAAATACCTTTTTAATCCCTTAAATTTTTAAAATGGTGTTTTTAGTTTCTCAAATTTAAAAATATAGCCCCTCAAATTTGAAATAAATTAAAATAACGTTTTAAATTTAGATGACTAAAAAATATTTTTAAATTTATAAGACTAAAAAAATTATTTTTATAAATTTGGGGACCAAGAAAATATTTCTTAAATTTGGAGAAACAAATTTTAACAACTTTGATGTAATATGAATGCAACCTCGTTAGTCACAGCAACATATTCATTAACGTGGTTAGGATTGAAGGACTAATTAAAAACCTTTTTTATCATAATTTTATCCCTCACAGGTACCTTATCTCCTTTTATAACATAAAATAAATTCATCCCAAACAAAATCCTTAAGATAATATTAAATTTCAAAAATAAAATAAATCTAGATAGAATTCAATTTTGAATGTAAATTTTAATAATATAAAAGTACTTGTGTAGTGACATATAAACACTGCTTTTATATATATAAACTCTTTTAAATATATATTATTTAAATACTAAAGTAATTTATTTAAAAATAATTTTTTATATTAGAGCTTTTAAAGAAATTATTCTTCTAAAAGTTATTTTAAATAAGCTTACCTAAACAACCTTTGTTATATAAGATAAAATTGACTTTGATGATTTTCTTGAAATCCATCATTACAGATATCTTCAATTATATGAAAGCAAAAAAGAAAGAAAAGTATGATGAAAAAAAAAAAGAAACAAAATAGAGTGTAAATTGAAATTGTTTAATTGAAAATAGTATAAAAAAAGAAAGAAAAACTATAAATTAAAGTAACTATAATTTAAAACTACTCATACATTTATTAGTCGTGTAAGCAAAATATGGATAACTTTGAAATGAAAAATTTTTTTTGCATTTGGTTTGTTTTTCATGTATGTTTTAAATAAAAAGAAAAATACATAAAATTCATCAATTTTTTTTTGTTTGAATAAGTAAATTTTAATTATTAATATGTTAATTTTTATTAGTGGAAATATTTAAACTCACAACCTCTCATTCCTTCTCGCTACATATGTACTTTACAATTAGACTAACCTTATAACTCATCAAAATTATCAGACATTCTGCTTTCTACTTACTTTCTTATGCACAAAGTTATAATCCACTAAGTTAATAAGGAATAAGCTAACAAATACTAATTGGTTAACGATAGTTAATTATTACAATTTTTCTAATGAAGAATCTATTTCTTCGCCTCTTTCCTACCTCATAAATTTGTAGTATTATGAAAAATAATAGGATGTGTAAAAACGCCAGAGTGGTAGATTCTTTGGCCAATACCTAGTATATAAATAATAATTTCAAATCCATAGGTTAAGCATACTCTGGAAACTTTACGTAAAGCAAAGTTTGGCTTTTGGGGTGTAATAGTGGAAAAGTTGATAGATAAAAAAATGCACTAGCCTATCTGACACCCTTTAGGGTATAAAACCACCATAGTAATAGATACTCAATGTGCATTTATAAAAAATGTCTATGAGAATTCCTTTTCTATGATCAGCAAATAGTAGTTATAAGATTTTACAATGAGGAATGCACCTTTCTATTTGAAGGTTGGGTCCGTCATTTGGATTTGGTTATGATGTTAACCACAACTAACATGAATTGTCCAAATTTGATGGCAAATCATAGTTGAGAGTTGTTAACATCTACCACAATGAATTTGGTATGTGTTTTTTATATTTTTTATAAGCAAACAAATTTATTAAAAAATGGAAGAAAATCACACAAGAAGTGTCTTCTTAAGTGTTACATGATAATCCGCATAAAGTAAAAACAAAAGAAAATGCCCCCATTACAAAACACAAAATAGTGGATTCATAAGTCATTAAGCAAAAGAGTAAGACAATAAATTGGTCACATGACACCACTTCCACAAGCTCAGTTAAACGACCTACAATATTCTATCAATATCAAGATGTATATCCCTGAAAATGATAGTTTTTCAAGTCTTCCATATATGTCATAAGTAACAAATCACAAAAGAAACCATGCACGAAGCATACCAATTGCATTGCAAACAAGGCCCATGAATTGATAACAATGATTCTACACTTCATTATGCAAATCTATGTGTGTTCCCTACCAAACCAAGCGCACACCTTCTGGCAAACCTATGTCACTGCACACCTCAGTAACTCTAGAATGCGCACTAATTCGATAACCAAATCTTTCTTCCCTACAAATAATTCCCTTCTCCACAACCACCCCAACACATGTCCCATTTCCTCACTTCCCATTCCTGTTTTATGTTTGTGTAATGCCAGCTTGAACAACTTGAGGTACAAATCACATAACCTATGCTCCCTATGCCATTTATCCAACCGAAAACGTACTTCGCTTCCATCATCCAAACTCAACTTCATATTTTTTTTTACCACCAACCCACATGGTCATAATACTGATTACCTGTAGTGTTTAAATCAGACCACCAGTGGGAACAATGACTTCCTTCTATCTCCCAATCTCCATTTACTTTCTGATATATATTTTTTATATCTTTTACTTCCCAAAAAAAAAGCTCAATAACATCAAGATAAACCATAATTGGTAATGCCTTTACATTCCAAAAAATGCTCAATAATGCAAAGATAAACCAGGATGGGTAACGGGAGTGTCAAGTTTTGCTACACAATCATCCATGATTGGGAACGTCCTTGTCTCTTAATTAAAATTGTAATTTTAATGGATATCTATAATCTAAGTCTAAACAAGTCACAAAAATGACGAATATGATACAAGAATTTTTTAATCGATATGTAAATATTATTATTTTTTATGACAGTTGTATTCTTGGGGCTTGTTACCCAACTTTTTAGAGGAAATGAAAGTGATTATGGGAATAATATGAAAAGGGGCGCACGCGCAATCGCAAAGCAAGATATCCTCAAACAACATGAAGAGATAAGGACAATAGGGTCCATTGCAGCCCCTAAAATACCAAGACCATAAATATTTTCTAAAAGAGCGCCTCCAATTAAACCATACTTCTTTTCTTACCAAGAATCCAATATTTAATATGTCATCATCATCTCTAACCTATGGACGCACAATTGGAATCAGCCCATTCAAGTTTTGGGAAAAAGGGATGGTTTAGTAAGGGAGTGGAAAAAGACACAAAATTGTATTACTCATTTTAAGTTGAAAATGCTAAATAACACTTCTAATTTGCGAAGAATATTAGAGATATAGATTATTAGGCATTTTTTATTTTTATATATAAGTCATATTATAATGTTGAAGATCTTGAGTTACTCATTTGAGTAATATCTGTTTTTTAGTTTTATTCCTTTTCTCTTTTTCTTTTCTCTAACTATTCTCTTTTTTTTTCTTTTCTTTTTTTTTTTGAAGAGCTCTCTAACTCTCTCTTCTTTCTTTTGATTCATGAATTTTGATGGAAAACTCTTTTACAGAGACTATGTATAGATGTTAAACTTTATTATAATTTTTTAATATCCAATGCATTTTTTTAAAAAAAAAATTATGATGACTAATGTGATAATACTTAATATGAGGAAAATCAAAATGAGAATGAAAGAAAAGTATAATGCAATTTTCATTTTAAACGGAATTGAAACAAAATCAACATGCATAATGTATTTGCCTCGGACAAATCCATTACTTATGTTCTACACTCACTGACTAGGTCTTTTTCTTTGATACTTCAAGCTCCCAGTCTAGTTGTTTCTCCAAACTAGTATATGTGGATACCTGTAAAAATACCTTGACGCTCAAGTCAGAATTTAGCTAATATATGGGAAAGCACACTGTGTCAGCAAGAAAGTAATATTATAATTTAGTGCTCACTCATGTACACGTGCTTTATCGTTTATAATGTACCTGAGCTTGAGCTTGCATAATTTAGAGGTTTATCTTTTACTTGGAAATGATACTTTGAATTTATCTTTATTTGTAAAAAATAATTAAGGTTTATCTTTTACCCGTAAATGATTATTTGAATTTATCATTATCTGTAGTAGTATGGGTCTCATCTTAAACATAATGTCAGACCACGTTGAAGATAGACCCAGTCTTAACCGGAGATATGACTTAGGAGTAGCTCTAACCCAGAGTACCTTCAGACTTAGGGATTCTTCCTGTACACAATCCTACCAACGTCAAACAACAATGTAACGAACACGTTTTAAGTGTCACTTAGGGTTAATTTAAAAGTTATCTAATAGATACAAAATTTATAATCTGTTAATTAAATGTCAAATGTTTCTTTTTTTAAGACAATTATCAAAAATTAAATTTTAAACTTTTCTTGACCAAAGTAATTTGTAAAGAAAATAAAAATATAAGGAGCGTAAATAATTTAATTTAAAAATTAGATCAATAAATAAAAGTAAAAGTTTTAAATATTTTAATAATTAAAATAACGAGAGAACGAATATTCATAAATGTGAATATTTTTGTCATTGGAGTGTAAAGGAGTCGAGCCTAGTACTTATAAAATGGTTGTTGTTCAAGTGTAGCTCATTTATTTCTTTGAGGCTAACAAAAACCTTTGGGCTTGACTTGGTTTTTTGGTAACAGGGATTGACTTCTTTGAATAGTCTAAGATTAAATTTAACTTGTTTACTTCATTTATAATTTAATTAATTTTATTTTAACAAAAAATTCTTAAATTAGTTTTAACTTTATCGACTTAATATTTAATAAATATTTTAATACCATATCATTACAATAATCTACAAATAGAAATACGTGTTTAGTATATTTTATATGTAGAATTCAATTATACTATTGTATTTTCATAATACAATAAATAACATAACATAAATTTTTTACTCCTATAAAAAGAAACATCAAAATTAAATTTAATGTTCAATAAAAAAAATTAATTGGATAAAATTAATATGTTTTAAGTCCTTATACTTTTAGTCAAATTGATTTAAGTCTCTGTATTTTTAAATTGATCATTTTTATCTCAAATTTGAATTTAATCCCTCTTTTTTAAATGTGTTAGTGTTCTTAACTTTAATTTTCAATAAAAAATTCATAGGATAAAATTAATATGTTTTAAGTTCTTATACTTTTAGTCAAATTTAATTTATGTCTATTTATTTTTAAATTAATCATTTTAATCATCAAACTTTGAAAAGTATATGAATTTAATCTCTCCTTTTGAAATGTGTTAATCTTATTAACAAAATTCACATTGTATTATTTAAAAATATAGTTTCTAGAAGCTATAAATCACAAATTATATATGATAGTATATTATCGTCAATAAATGGTTGCTTCAAATACATTATATTTATATGTTTTATTATAAGTTATAATTGAGAGAAACTATATTTTTAAATGACTACAATATAACAATACTAATATTATTGAAGAAGATGGATTATATATATATATATATATATATATATATATATATATATATATATATATATATATATATATGTTTATTCACACCATGAACCAAAGATGATGAGACCAAACCTTTGTTAAAAAAATATATATATATATATATATATATATATATATATATATATATATATATTCAAAATTACCAGTTTAAAAGCTAAGTACTAACCAAAATTGACATAATTTAATGGAAAAAAACATATTTTATCATTTTTTTCATATTCTTGTATAAGCTCCGTCTTAATTTTAGTATCTAAATTTTTAACTTTTTATTTTATTTTAATATCCATCATATATTTTAATATTTCAAATTGATATTTGTGTTAAGTTTTTTTTTTTAAAGGGTGACGTGATTAACGGAAATGTCATATCATCAAGTTCGCGTCATTTAAAGTTTAAGATAACATATACATCATTTTCATGGCATGTAACTTTTAAAAAATAAAATATTTACATGTACGAAAACCAAAATATAAATAAAGGTTAGATACCAAAATTAAAATAAATTTATTTTATATGTACGAAAAAAAATTTTAAGATTACAAAAAATTTAATTATCATTATCATTGAATCACACCTTTTTTATAAACTGATCTTCTCATCTTAAAAATATTTTAACTGTTACTAGTAAATACAATGTCAACAATAAAGTTATTAAAAAAATTTTATTAGACTGAAAAATAACTCTATCTAAATCATTGTTTTAAATAATTAATATACTAGATGAGATATCTTTGTTAAATATAACCTATATTTAAAAAAGGCTTATATGTTTCAAATAATTTTTTTACTTTTCAATCATTTTTATTTTATTTTGGATCTTAAAGTGTTTTTATAGTACTTTAGATTATTTTAAAATGCTATAAACATGCTTTAGATAACTCTTTAAGAACTCAACACAAAATAAAAAGAATATTAGGGACTAAAGACAAAATGACAATTTTATAAGGAGTAAACGTAAATTTACTAATATTGTAACATCCCATTTTGATAAGTTACAGTGTTTATATTTATGTTGTTTTATTATGTTTAATATGTGATTAGTTGTTTATGAATGTGTTTAAAATTAGGTAAGTCAGATTGAAAGATGAAAAAATGAGTGGGTGAGTTTAGTAGGTATGAAATACATATAATAAGTAATATTTTGGGTTGAGGTTTTTTGTTTGTTCTAAAGAAAAACTAGTTAAAAGGTAAGTGCACTTTAGCAAAAACAGGATTACTAACGATACTCCCCCTCTATCTCTTTAAGTCTTCTGAAAAGCTTCATTTTCCTAATTCACTCTCTCATTTTTTTGCCAAACTCTCTTTTCTCTTATTCTTAGCATACTCATGAGCTGCACAGATGGAAAACTAAGCAAAGGATAATTTTTTCTTCAATTCTCTTCTTATAAAGCTTGGATAGATAAAAAGTCACATATTGATAAAAAAATATTTTCTTATAATTTGTTGTATAATTCATCACCATACCAGCCCTGTTGAGCAGAGAGGGGTGCTGTCCTTGTGGTAGGGTAATCACTATTCTATTGTACGTTCGTTACTCTCAGCTTACATATTAATGAGGTAATGGAAAATGTATAGCAAACTCGCAAGGAGCATAGTGCTATGATATATATTCAAGATGAATTAAGAAAAAAAAAAGTATTTAAATCCATCATTATTTGTACTTCTTGATCACCTTTGGAACCTATTTAATAAAAAATATAATAATACCAACTAGTGATGCAAAACGCGATACACGACAAATCATCTTTAATAATTCTAATACTTATGTCGTCTTGTTGATTTTTCTTTTATTCTTTGAACTAATCACATAGCGCCTGAGCAGGAAAAATGGAGAGGGGAGCATTGTCTTCACCATGATGCAAAAAGGGACAAAAAAAGCAAGAAAGTACTAGGGGCATTATTTTTCCCCAAGTAAAAGAATGACGACAGTAATTGTAATGGGCTAGAGTATAGAGGAGCAATAATGCAATTGGATTGGTGCCATGAAGAACAGAAACTCCATGTTACAGCAAAATATGGTGCAAGACAACAAGCACCAATGGGCCTTCATCAATGAATCAGAACAAAAACTGTTCTGATTTGTATATTTCATAGGGGTGAAATGGGTGTTCAGAATGTTCGGTGGGAAGTTTTAGACAAAGGAAAGCCACAACCTAATTGAAGGGAACAAGAAGGACAACATTCACGGGTCAAAGTGCTTGAACCACACAGTGAATATTCAAGTGTATAGATACAAGAGATGGAACAAAGACAAGGAGAATTTATTTTGGTTTAGATATTCTTTTGTAACCTACATTCTATCTCTAACTCAAGCCAGACCCTCCGTAGGTTGCTGTTGAGCAGATTGCCCTTTCTTTCCTCATCAACTGCCAAATGTCCTGTTCTCTGGTATTAACCATTATGGTCAGTCACACCAACACTTCAGAGCTGTCAAGGATAAGGATATTCCATGGAACACTGTATAGGATACCATTTCTGTTGAGATTGTTTTTTTGGGTTGCAAAATGTATTCTTTTATGCCAGTATCATTATATGTCATCTGCTCAATCCTTTTTGAGATCTAATAAATTACCAAATATTTATACAGAAATTGCATTAAAGTTTTTTTTAAATAATCGAATTACTTTTTTTTTTTATAAATGCTTGTTGAGAAATTTAACCAAATTGAATCTAGAAGAAACTAGAAAGTCAGATTAAAAGACCACATTTCCATTAGGTGCGTATTTCATTAAGTTGAAGTTAATTCTGTGTTTACCAAAAGCTATTAATTCTTGTTGAATACCAAACCTTTAATTCCAGTAAACAACTGTTGGAAACGCAGGATAGTCAAGTTGAGCCTAACTCAAGACAACCCAAATAAGACATTGAACCTTTCTGTTCACTCTTAACATCAAACATTGAATTAAACATATATTATATGCTCAATACTTACCAGATAAAAATAAATTTTTATAGTATCATATTTTAATATTTAATATATACACACAGGGATTTTTATAATTCCGCTCACTTCTGGCCCTCCTATTTGTCGGTGAGCATCACGGTACAGAATCTTCTGGTGCACCTAACCTAACCACAGCTAATGCCACCTACTTATGGTTGACCATGGCCCATGATCACTCACTTTTGAGATAATCACGCCCATAACACTAGCCCAGTGTGTTGTTTGAAAGGCTAAACCCGAAACGGTGCAAACGTACCCGGGATACGTAGTTGGGTACCATAAACGGGAGGTGTGTTTTTTTCCATAAACGGAAATGCATTCTTAATGACTACCAACCGCTAACTGGTAATTAATATTTCCTGTACCATGAATGAGGGGAAATTACACATACTAGCGAACCAAATCAAGAGCAGGAATAAGTATACGAATCGGAGTGTTTCCAATTACAAACATTAGTTAAATAAAAAAAAATGTTCTTGCTTTCAAATTTCAACTGTAATTTGTAACTAATTCAGTAGAGAAACAATATTAACACTTTCAGTTACACGGACTGATCGCAGGTTTAAAACAAGATGTTCTATAGACAATGAAACAGACAGCTCAAAGTTGGGTGGGGGTAGATCACACTGCGCGGTTTAAAAGGCAGACAATATTGTAACTGTAAACAAGCGGTATTTTCAAAAACTTTGATGAGTGTTTCAAAATATAACCTTTTTGTGTTTGATGGACAACGAAACATGGATGAACAGACCGTTTCCCCATCTATCCTAACAAGGCTGTAGCAATTTTGTCCTGATAAGAGGAATTAAGTGAAGGAGAGCGAAAGAAAGCCGTCACAACAAGATCATCATCAAGCATGGAAAATGTACATACCAACAAGGACCAAGTGCAACATCAGGCGTCCATTTCATAATTCGTTAACGCGCTTTGAAAATTAAAACTTGGTTTATAACACACTCAACATCAAAACTTGTTCAGAATTCAAAACCAGATGAACTAAATTTCTCTCACAATAACTCAATGACAGCGTTATAATATATTCATAATATATTAAACGGCAGGTTTCCGCCGACAGTGCATCCGACCTGGTCCCTGGCTCGGATGTGGGGCCAAGAAGAACACCCAGAAGAGCATTACCACTACGGGCCTAAGAGTATATACGGAAGGGAAACGACCATGATTGCAAAAGATCAATGAGTCTCTTTTACAAACCCTCAATATAATGTGAACGGTGAATAATACATCCAAGCGGAGCAGAGTAATTCGGCAACATAAAGACTGAATGACAACTTACTGTCATCCTTCTACAGTTATTAGCTAATTTAGCTTTGAGTGACAACTGACAAGTAACATGGGTCTCACAGCTGGCGGCTTAGTTGTAAGATAAGATAAATCCCAAATTCACAATACCACATCTAAGTAAAAGAACACAGAACAGAAATGCACTATGAATTAATAAGCATGTAAACTTCATAAATCGAGTTCCTACAATACCACAACATAAAACTAAACCAAGCCACCGTAAAAGGGGATGAGATAAAAATAAATAAAAAAAAAAGAAGAAAAAGGATGGGAAAGTCCAGGTCCAGTAGCAGATAGCTGTCTGTGTAGGCACAACAGGTGCAGGAAGGTGAAATCGAAATCTAGCACTTAACTATGCATGGGCACCATTAGCATGAAACAAGAAACATACCGAAGCGGAGAGGATGATGAGATTTTAAAAATGGGGCAGGAAATGTTATGGTGGCGGTATTATTATCCTGGAAGTGTTTTGGGGAATGTATATGAAATAAAAAGAGGAAAGGGAAGAATTAGTGGTGCGGGTCAATCCTCATGGGAATTGAATCAGAATGAGAATCAGAATCTCGGGGGTGGAGCAAGGTGGCATGCTCGTGGTCGGGGGGGGTCTTCTTCTGGGAGTCCTTGGCCTTGAGGGACTGCAATTTGGAGTGGTTGTAATAGGCGACACCGAGGAAGGCAAGGGCGTAGCCGAACAAGTTGATGGGGGTGACGGTGTCCTTGATGACGGACCAGGAGAAGGCAATGAGGAGCCAATCCTTGACGACGCCGGCGACATTCATGGTCAAGGCGGAGGTCTTGCCGACCAAGAGGAAGACGGCGAGATTCAAAGCGAAGGCGCATAAGGAGTTAGTGGCGAAGATGAGGAAATCGAAGTGGAAGGTGGAAGTGTCAATGAGAAGGGGGTACTCGACGAAGATCCAGGGGATGGAGAGGAAGAGGAGACAGCAGGGGGCGACGTAGTAGAGGGAGGTGATTGGGTTTAGGGAGATCCCTTTGGAGGTGAGGAGGATTTGGATCATGACGAGTCGGGTGGCCTCGAAGGCCACGGCCCCCAGCTGGAGGAGGACTCCCCATGTGTCGAAGCGGGCCTCCCCGTAGGCCGCCACGCCCACCCCGAGGGAGATCGATACCATGTTCACCATCGTGTCGTTCTTGTACGACTCTTTCCTCAGGAGTACCCCTATTGAGTACACTGCCACGGGCATCAGTGCCTTCAGCATCTGTATGAACGACACTGAGAGGTAGATGTAGGCCGAGTTTGATAGCCACAGGGACACCGAGTACAGTGCTCCTATTGGTACCACCGATGAGAGGTACACCTCCCTTGACATCGCCACCGGCTCCACCACCCTTAACACCCTCACCAGCAGCACCGCCACTGTCGCGCAGAATGACATGTGGATCATTGTCAGGGATATCGGGAATGCCCAGTTGTACATCTTCTTGTCCAGTATGTATTTGTTGTACACTATCACCGTGAAGCTTAGCAAGATCCATATTGCCACGTACGTGTACGACACCACGATCTTCTTCACCACCCCATCGCTCAGAGATCCCTCTTTTCCCATTCTCACCCCCTGCAACCAATCACTCTCTCTCCTCTCTCCTCTCTCCTCTCTCCTCCGCCACACAACCCCACCGCGTTCTCTCCTCCTTCTTCTTTATACTCTTTCTACTTAAATATTATCATTTTTCATTTATCAATCAACACAACCTCATTTTCTATTTCCTATTTAAATAACAACACTTCACATTTATATTCATAATATTCTCACTTAAACTACATTTCTTTTTTATCTTTCAATTCATAAATTCCACCCTCAACTTTATTACATCATTTTTTTATTCCTAAAAATACAAAATAATAACATCTTAAACTTTTAAAAACAAATAAGCTATTTATTCAAATAAATAGTACTTGTAACATTATGTTAAAAAAAATTATACATGTAACTATAATTTAAAGTTTTCTCATATTCATGACTTTTTTTTTTTTTTAAATTCTACTCGATTTTTTTATTGTTTTAAAAAATATAATAATACTCTCTTTTTATATGTATTTTTCTAACTTTTAGAAACACTTGACTTACCTCCTTCGTAATAAAGTTCATCGTAGGGTGAAAAAAGTACTGGGAGATATAGCTTCTTTAAACTTTTGAGTAATGTATTCAAATAGAATAAGAGTTTTATGCTGAAATTTAATAATAATTTTTTATTTATAAGATTTTTAATTTATTAATAACATAAAATTAATAAATTTATTATAAACAAAAAATATAATTAAATTTTAATATAAAATTTGTTATACTAATTATAAATACTTCTTAATTTTATTATATATATGAATAAAAAGTTAACTATAATTTTTTTAAACTAGACATATACACAATACAATATTTTGGTGGTTTGATTGGATAAATTTCTTTAAAAGTTATATAAGAAAAAATATTTAAAGAAATGTTAAAATAACTTTTACTTAAGTGCTTGTTTTTTTCGTGTTTTTTATTGTTTTGATTTTTAAATAAATCAAAAAACGATAATAAAGTATGTTTAATTACAATTTATAAAATATTAAAAAACAAAAAAAAAGTTATTTTTAATATTTTAAAAATTAACATGACATGAAAACTTAATAACAATTTTGTAATTATATAAAAATAGTATATAAATATATTTTAAACTATGTATATAATAATTTATTATATTTTTTCTAAAATTGATTGATTTAATAATATTATTTTTTTAAAATAAAAAACATTAATAAAAAACAAACATATTTTCTTAATATTAAAAACTTAAAAATAAAAATAATTTTCAAAAAGTAAAAATAAAAAATAAACAAAAAATATTTTCTCAAACCAAACTCCACTTAAATTTTTTTAAATGATTGGAAACTTTTTATAAACTAATTTCTAAAAATACTAAATACTTTAAAAAAGTTATATGAGGAGCTTCTACCTATTAGCTTACGAGTCTTTTTGGGTGAAATTTTCTAAAAGTCCTTAAATAAGAGAAACAAATACAAACAAAAAAGATAAACTCCATAAATTAAAACTAATTAAGTCTATTGTAAACTAACATGTAAACTTTCTTTCATATAACTTTTGTAAAAATATATTAGTTAATTGAATAGTTTATTGGGTACAGATAAAATGATAAAAAAAGTATGACTAGATCTTTATTTAGTTTTAAAAAGTTAAAGGTACTAGTATTTTTTAGACAAAATTCATTTTTATTGTCGCATAAGTTAGTCTATGAAGTATTTTAAGTAGTGTTTTTAAAACATTTTAAAAGTATTATTTAAAACATTTGAAGTCCCAGTGTGGTGGCTTATTAGACTAACATTTGAAGGACAATAAAAATAATAACTTAAAAATATAAAAATAATAACATTTGGCAAACAACCTAAATGGATTAGACTATACTTAAAAATTTTTTGCCTATACTACCACACCTATTTGGTGCAATATTTTTTATTTGAAAATTAATATAAAATATAAGTAAAAAATATGTAAGCAACGAATATTTGAAAATTCTAACAATGACAAAATCATCAAGACTATTTTTTTTTAATTTTTTTTTAGATCTAAATATGAATGCCTATACAATCTCTAGGGCTAAAATGTGATCACTCCAAAGTCCAAAATATCGTTAGGAAATTTAGATTCAAATTTAATAATATATACAGTAAACGATAAGGTAATAGGTACTTTTATTAGTTAATTTAAATTGTTTTTTTAGTTTGTATGTAGTATGTACATTGTTTGTGGAAAATATGAAAAGAAAAATCATGATACTGATAGGGATTTTTTTTTTTAGTTATACAGAAAGATATAAATGAATTCATTATTTAGTTTGTTTTTAGAAGATACAAGTTTTATTCGTTTGATTTGTGAAGATATAAGAAAAAGATAAGGATTATGGAAATCCAAATCACAATGGATGAATATAGAAAAAGATATGATAAATTAGGTAGTAAATTTTTACTCTATCAATTTATAATTAATGTATAATGACAATGAAAAACAATTAAAACAATACTTTTGGACCTAAGCCTAGACACATTTTTACATACGTGGCTAATTTTTGCCAGCAAAACATTAATTTAATGAATAAGTTTAACATGATTTTTAAGTTTAAGATTTGTTATTCTTCTCAAGACCCCTTTATTACAGGGTCTAGACAAATCTTCAGTGTGATAGAACTAATAAGATCTTTTTCTAATTTAAATTCATAATAGAGTTATCATTGTAGTAAAAAATAGGTAAAATTCTTTAAAATAATATGAAAGTATATAACCCACCAAAAGAATCTTAAAAATTCTTATAAAACTTATGATGAGTTTGTTTGTGGACGCTTTAATTAACAAAACGCGATTTTTTAGTTTCTACAACAATATTTAAAAATTATAAAAATTTAAAACTCCTTATTAAAGAATGTTAACAATTTTTAATATTTCATAAAAATTAACAAAGTGCTCGATTTCTCTATACATTCCAGAAATCTTAAAATAAATTAAGGGTTACTTCATAAAAACTCGTTTTAATAAAAATGTCCTAAGTTTTTTAACAAATGGATGATCCAAATCAAAATAAATGAACAAACCATGTTTTTTTTTTAAAAAAAACAGAATTTTTCAAATTCAGAAAGTTAACCCAATTCATACTCATTCATTTGTTAGCAATGGAAAAGTAACATCAATCTTACAATCAATTGCAAAAATGTGGACTAAAGTATAGACTGAAACCAACTGGATTTTGTACAATTTATTATATGAAAATATTCAATTCTCACCCTGATTTGATGATTATTTTTTTTTACTGTACTGATTGAAACATGTAATATGATAACTAAACCCTTCAATCAATTTTAAGATTCAAACCAGAAAGAAATCAAACACATAAATTTTAATGATTTTAGTTAAGAGATTTTTAATTTTATAATTTTAAATATTACTACAGCACCTACAAAAATATCACCTTTTTTATTTATATGTATATATATATATACACAAAAGAGTTCATTAGTAATAACTCCAACATTTGGTATAGTACCTATCTTTCTTTGTCATCTCTTCATCGTGCTGACGGGATAGATACCTACAAAAACATTCTAATATTAAGTTAGCGAGAGTAAATGGTTAGGTCACTGATGCTTAACTTTAACTAATGATAAAATGGTTAGTTCATTAGTAATAACTCCAACATTTGGTATAGTACCTATCTTTCTTTGTCATCTCTTTATTTTGTAGGATTATTGATAATTATTATCATCGTTAATTTTAAATTGACAACAAGATTAAATAAAACACAATTTAAAAGATAAATAATTAAATTGAATTCTTATAAATAAAAATTATTAAATTACATCTGAAAGGAAAGGTAAAAATTAAAATATAGCTTATCGTACATTTAAGTATTAATTTTTTAAGAAAATCATTATTTAGTAACTAGCATAATTAATTGGAAGATTTTATAAGAAAAAATCAACTTATTCCTATTTAATAAGTAATATGATAATTCCTTGAAAGAAAAGTAATGCGGTAATTATGTACAGTACATAGGGAAAGATATATCGCAAAGTGTAAAACGAAATCCAAAGTCAATTCGAAACGAAGTCAACACCAAACCCAAATTTCGTAGGTTTCTGAAGTGTCACTTTAATGTTAGCGAAACCCACTACAGCGACATCTAAAGCTGTTTATCGAGTGCGACTTGGGACACAATTATGTATGGTGAATCTTGATATTTTAGGAAGAAAATCATAATTTAATAAAATAGTGAGAGACAATGGATTAAAAATAGAAATTCACTTTTCATAATCCTCGCACTAAACCAGAAATTTGTACATTATATATTGAGTTTAATTACTGTCCACTAACATGATTTTTTTAATGTATTAATCATGTCAGTCTTTTTATTATTATTTTTAAGATATATCCCTAGTTTATTACACGATTTTTTAAAATAGTTATAGATTTAACGCATTTTCTTACAAATTTCACATGTGAAGGAGATTTTTTTTCAATGTCAATGATATTTAATCGTGTGGCTGATGCTACTTGCTAGGCTGGGCCGCCTGTCCGATAATGTAAAATAAATAAAATAACGAATATATATTAGACATCCAAAATGTTATTTAACATTAATTATTAGAAAAATTAACATTGACACAAGCGATAACAATCTTTATTTTTTAACAAAATGATTTTGATTATTGCAGAACAAATTATATTGAAACTTCACTTTATGTTCAATCAAGTCCCAATCATATTAGTAATTGTTATTTATATGCTATATTTTTATATTTTTTGTTTTATTCTCGTGAGAAAGAGATAGAAATGTGTTAAATATATTGTCTTGGAAATATGAAAAGTAATTTTCTACCTCATTAAAATTTTTATTTTTTTTATTTTTTTATTTATAATTTAAAATATATTTTTATACTAGTAAAAAATAATCAAGCATATTTTTTAATATACTAAAAAAATATCATTTTTATATGATATTCTTTGAAGTAATATTCTCGAAAATGAGAAACAAACTAGAGTAAGTAATTTTTATATGTATTTAAGAAACAAATTGTTTCATCATTTACATATTGCTACATCCAAAATATTGTCCATTCACTCTATCATGAACTTATGAACATATCACCCTATTTCATATTTAGCATACACAACCTAAGGTTTTGATACCAATCTGAAAACACACACCCCTTATTGAGCCCAAAAGAGTAACATAATCACTTCCATGATAATAAAAAACAATCGAATTCCTACATATCCAGATACTCCAACAACCAGCAAACCAGAATACATACTTGTACTTCTTCTTTCGTTTACCCACCGTCCATGCACTGGATCCGAGAAAAAGCTGGACCAATTCCCCCGGAAGTGGTCCTTGTATCCCCAACCAATTGAGTACTTTGTACCAGACTAATTGCACCTTTGGGCATGTTAGAAATAGGTGATTTCTACTCTCTAAACTACCATTGCAAAACACACATCGTGATGTAGTTAGAGAAATGACCACTCCTCTCCTCGTCAAATTATCGATGGTTGGTAGTCTATCTAAGAGTAACCTCCAAGCGAACGCAATCACCTTAGATGGACATTTATTCTTCCACATTCCTCGGAGCACCTGAGCATCCACCTCAATAATTCGTGGGAGATTCATCTATCGTTGTAATACTCTATATGCTTCTGCCATCGAAAAACCTCCATCTATAGATGGAGTCCACCACCATATGTCCTCCACGTTCTTTTGAAGCTCCACATTCTGCAACAACGATTCCAACAAATTCAATAGGTCTACCTCCCACTCAAATAACTCCATCCTCCAACCCCATTTCCACCCTGAGATTGTTGTCACTGAACTCTTTTTTTCCTTTACAAATATGTGTTTATCTTCTGCTATACCATACAACCTAGGAAACACCGTCCTTATTGCTCCGCCCCCTAACCAATTTTGCTCCCAGAACAAAGTGCTTTTCCATTGCCTACCATTTTCTTCACCCTATTGGCGAACAACCCTGGTATTGACTCCTTTGGTCCATCGATCGCCCAAATATCTCTCTGTCATTGAGAAGTTTTCACGAATGTTGTAGGCCTGTCTGAGTTGTGCTGCACATCTCCATACCGACTTCTCAGCAATGATCCCCATATTGCATTTTCCTCCATTAGCAATCTCCATCTCCACTTCGCCAGCAAGCTAAGATTGAATTTCCTTATACATTTTACGCCTAGTGCTCCCTCTTCCTTTGGCCTACACACGTTCTCCCAACTCACGCAAGCAATTTTGTTCTCGCCCTCCTTTCACCCCATAAAAAAGATCGTTGCAACCTCATTATAACTTCCAGAACCTTTTCTGGCGCTTTATAGAATGAGAGTAGATATAGCGGTAAACTTGACAACACTGAATTTAGTAGCACCAATCTCCCTACAAAAGACATGTTGACCGCCTTCCAACCTGATAGTCTTTTCTCAAGTTGTTCAACCACCTGTCTCCACACTTCTACCCTCCTTGGATTGACTCCCACTGGCACCCCCAGGAATTTAAAAGGTGGGGATCTCACATGGCAATTCAAAAGACTGCTAAGGTCGTTCCTGAATAGGTCATTCACATTTAAACCGTAGAATTTACTTTTACTAAAATTAACTTTCAGCCCCGATGTCATCTCAAACCCTTGTAGAATGATCTTCAAAAACCACACCGTCTTCAAATTTACCTCCTCCATCATAAGTACGTCATCTGCATATTGTAGCACTGAGCATTTCTCCTACCTTGAGTTCTTTGTAGCCTCCCTTATCTATGACAGATCTATATAATCTTGAAAGTGCTTCTGCAACCACCAAAAACAGAAAAGGGGATAGTGGATCACCCTGCTTTAAGCCTCTTTTGGGTTTAAATTCTGTTGTCGGGCTCTCGTTTACCAAAATAGACATACCGTTCTTCCTAACTATACAATTTATCCATGTCCTCAATCTACTCCCGAACCCCATCCTACCCAACATGTAATCCAGGAAATTCCAATTCACCGAATCGTAGGCCTTTTCAAAATCTACTTTAAACACGAAGCAAGATTTCTTTGTCCTCTTAGCTCAATCCACAATTTCATTCGCCACCACTACCCCATCCAGAATTGATCTACCTGGCAAGAAAGTTGTTTGACTCTTCGATATTAACCCCCCCACCTTTGAAATGATCTTCTGAATACTCGGAATTAAGGAAATAGGCTTATACTATGCTATCTTTGTAGGTCTCCCCACCTTCGGAATCAAAGTAATGAAAAAAGAAGTTACCTCTCTTGGTAAGCTCCCCGAATCGTGGAATTCTTGTATCGCCTTGACGACGTCATCTCCGACGATTTCCCAACAAGACTTGTAAAAATTCATTCCAAAGTCATTTGGTCCTGGACTCCTCCCTCCTTCACAAGCCCAAACCACTTCTTTTATCTCCAACGCCGAGAAAGGCTCTTCCAAACCACGCCTCTGTTGGTCTAATAATTGGTTGAACTGTACCCCATCCATAACAGGTCTTTGCAGCCCGTCTTCCTTGTAGAACTTCGAGAAATGATTCAATACCTTTCCTCTAATACCCGAGACACTCTTCTCCCATCCTTCCGTTGTCTAAATAGCCAAGATGGTATTCACATTACACCTCGCCTTGAAGCAATTGTGGAAATACTTTGTATTATTATCTCCGTTTAATGCCTACCTGACCCTAGACTTCTACAAAATGGATTGTTCCATCACCCTTGCTCTTCCCCAATACTCCGTTATAATGTCTTACCTCGGATTGTATAACACTTGGGCCCCCTTAATGATCTGTTGGTCCACCAACTCCAACTCCTTTACCTTTTTTATCAAAAAATTGTCTTCATTCCACTTTTTGGTTGCTCCTTTCAAACCTTTTAGCTTAATGGCCAATTGGTGCATCTTCCAGCCTGAACCGTAAGATGCATTCCATAACTATTTCACCAATTCCCCAAAAGTCCATTATTGTAACCAATGGTTGAAAAAGTTGAACGGTTTTGGCCCCCAGTTCAATTTATTGTCTTTTGTCACGATCCAACTATGATCCGAGAATTTCCTAGTCCCCACCATCTGTGTCGTAATCCCCCATTCCTCCATCAAAGTCGGAGAAAATAAAAATCTATCCAACCTGTTTGATGATTTTCCATCCGGTGCTATCCATGTGACACCTTTACCAATGACTGGACTATCCATAAGTTCCATCTGTTGAGCAAAAAATTTGACGTCTGGCATCTCTGCACTAGAGTGATAACTTGATCGCCTATTTACTTCACGCCTATCCATCACCGCATTAAAATCGCCACCAACTACACAATTAACCTCTGGAAATCCCCACCTTGTCGTCATCAAGTCTGCCCATACCTTTCTTTTACCTTCTAGAGTACACGGAGCATACACGTTCACCATACAGTTGACCTCATTCGTATGCTTTCCTCTGAACCCCACTCCCAGAAAGCCTTGTCCTTTTATCTCCCATATAACCTCTAGTAAGCCTTTCTTCCATATTGTTACACATCCCCCACTTAGCCCATTGATGGAAGTACTCTCCACTCACAGTCTGATGACCCTCAAACCTCCTTTATTTCCCATTCCTTCACATTTGTACATTTAGTTTTTGAAAGAAACAAATATTCATCTTGTACTTAACCAAAATCCTCCTAATTCTCCTTCTTTTTGCCCGATCCCAAAATCCCCTTGTTGATGTCCTCCTTTTCCCTCTTATCATTTTCCGCTCTATCTCTTTGCTCCATCCTTTTGAGTTATGCCAGATAGACTTCATCGGATTGCATACCAGTAATTCCTATTTCTTTCATGGTCCTCCAAATTGTACTCATTTCATCTGCCTCACTTCCATAGCTTGAGTTCCCATGGTCATTTCTTTCATTTTGCCCCGTTTTATTAGTTCAGCTCCATCAACACTATGTCCTCTCGCCTATTTCCATATATTCACCCGCCGCCTATGGCCACTGCCTCCCCCCTCCACCTCTTCTCTCCCAACAAACACCCATTTCTTTTGATCATAAGGTTGGGTTGAGCAAGATTCCCTGCCTCCATTATTGCTTTGTATTACTACGTTGTCTTCTTCCCCATGATCCGCCTCACTTCCATTTAAAATTTCTTTGGATTTCGAAATTATACCCGGTTCCTTTGATATTGCCCGAACGTGTTCTTCCGTATTTGAGCCCAGCTCAACAATATCCATCTTCTGAAATGCCTCATCTGAATTTTGGCCCTCCTTTTGTTTTTCAATATACTCCTTATTTTGGGCACACCTTTCCTGCCATATAGATGTTCCCTCATCGTGCATACCATAATTACTTAGCTTATCCATTGACTTGTACCTTAATTGTCGTGTTGTTTCTTCAAATTCATACTTCAAATCATCTTGTTTTTGCTTTAGCCATTGGCTCGAGCCCCACCTCCTTTGTTCTTCATTTTTATCTAGCCTACACATCACATCACCTTCGGATTTATCCAGCAGACTCTTCGCTTCACCTGCTGGTCCTTGCCCGCCCATAAAGTTTTCTCTGCCACATTAACTTTTATGGTTTCTTGTATGTCTTCTCTACCTTTTCCTTTCACCCCAGCACTGTCTTCCTTACTACTCTCATCACCCTTATGTGCATCGAAACTAGAGCCCTCTGCCTCTTGTTCAACGAAAAAATCGTTGCACTTTCCCTGTACTGTTCCAGAAAAAGTTGTTCCTACACCATAGGCTAACCCTTGCATCACTTCTGGTTCGTCCTTCGTTGAAACTCGCTGGACTTGTGCACGCATCTCCTTCTTCAACAATGTCAATCTTTGTTCTGCTTCAAAAGATTCGTCGAAGTCCTCTAGTCCTTGGCAAGAGCTTATTTCGGATCCGGAAATTGATACTACTTGTCTGGTTTGTTCCCATGCCTTTTCATCTTTATCCTCTACCACTTTGATATGGAAAAATTGTTCATTGATCTTCACCCTCAACACTGCATGAATCATATCCATGGATTTCCTAGATACCAATAATCGGGCTACATCACACCGATCCTTCCTTAACGTCGCCTCATCAATTTGTACCAGCTCACCGAAAGATGTCATAAGGTGGTTGAAAAACTTCTCACTCCACACATGCAATGGGACCCCATAGCAATTCACCCACACTCTCCTTTCGGTATCGACACTGCCTGACTCCCACTGATATATCCCTTTGAACCATTAATCTAAACCTTTACGTCTCTCCTTTAAACATTCCTGGAAATATTGTTCGTTCTTTGGTTCCAACAGGACCATATTGACCCCCATTGGCGTGGCTTTAACCCCAAATATTCGTTGCTCTGTTAGGAACTCTTGCGTCCTGAACCCATTCCCCTTACTAAAAACTTCTCCCACAAAAGCCTTCTCAAGCCTTCACACCTCTTCTACTTCTGCTTGGTACATTAGATGTGTCTCTGCCTTCCTCCCATTTCCTTCGTCTTCTCTTCCATTCATACGATTTCCCCCCCTTGCTATTCCTCACCACATTTGCGTAAGAATGGTTCCTCTTATCATTAAAACTTGTATTGGGTCCCTCCTGCTCATGGCCCTTGGGTTGCCTTTCATTAACTGGTTGATCTATCTTGTTCTGGTTTTGTCTGTTTTGTTGTACCTCCCTTTGTCCAAATCTAGGTATATTGACCCAAAGTTTCTCCTCCCCAATGAAGATATTATCTAGCTTTACCACTAATGTTTTAACTTCTTTCACCTTAACGAATTGTGCAAAGCCGAATCTGTGGCCCCTTCTGTCTCTTTTCTGGGGAATAAACACCTCCTGAATGTTTTCATATCTTCTAAAAACCTCCCACATATCCTGAGCCGTATATTTCTCAGGGAAATGTGTGAAAAAAACAGAAGTAATTTTTCCAGTTCCTTCCGTCCACTCTCCTGCCTCTGCCTTTCCAAATTGTTGCCTTTTGTCCTGGTCGTTCTGGCTTCTTCTCCCCTTTTTTCTTCGTATCAACCTCCACTCTTCCATCATTCCGGCTGGTAAAATGAACAACAATTAGATGGTATAATCATCATCTAAGGGTTATACTAATATCTATTTTATAAGTTTTGTCAATTTTTGAAATTATAAATAATAATCATAGTATCAGATTTCATGCAGTTTATATACTAACCATAGAGAATCCATTTCTTACGAATATGGGAAGGGAATAGTATTCTGAAGTGTCTTGAAGATAAATTTGTCATTTAGTAAATTAGTCAAAATAATATATTAATTAATTTGATTTTATTTTTTAATTTTTAGATAATTTTGAAAAATAATCTTTAAGAATTATTTTTTAGAAGAAAATAAAAAACATTGTTTGGTATGTGTTGTTAAAAAATTATCTTAAATATGTGAAAATGAAAAAAAATTGTCTATATACAAAAGTGTCATTAACAAATAGTAAAAAAAACAATATTTTTTTATGTATTTTGAATTTTTAATAAAAAATAAAAAAAAATTATTTAAAAACACAATAACTAAATTAATCTTTCAGTTTTTAAATACTGAAATGCTAAGAAAAAAATTTACAAAAATTTCAGTCAAGCATTAATTATTCCTGGAAGAGAATTTTTTATTTGTAGCTCAAATTTAATGTAATTTATGTAGTAGGATGAATTTCTTCAAAATAAGATCGGTTATTTATAATTGCATTAATTAAAAATTTATTTTACAATTAATTAATTGTTTAATTATTTTATTTCAAACTCAATATATAAATATAAAAATATGATTAAAATTGACCTGAGATTACTCAGAGCAAAAAACCAATTTAATGTTCTCTACACCCATGATATCTTAAACTTTGGGTATATTTTAATTTACTTCAATGTGTATTGATGTACCGATGAATGATAAATAATATTATCTTAAATTTTAAGATAATATATACTAAATAATATTAGGAAAATAATATAATCTTGAAATAAAATTTTATTTATAAATAAGCTAAAATAATATATAAAATTTTAGGAAAATTTAAATTTCATTTATAAATAAGCTAAAATAAAATTTTAAAGTCAACTTGGACAAATGTGAGGCTATCTTGGACATGAAATCCTCGAGCAATCCCAAGGAGGTACAAAAGTTGACAGGTCGCCTAGTAGCGTTACGCTAGTTCTTACCTTGTTTGGCTAAAGCCACCAAGCTCATGTCTCGGTTGTTGAAAAAGGTCACTCATTTCACATGGACACCAGAATGTGAACTTTCCTTTCAAAAGTTCAAGTAGATATTACCCACTTCACTGATCCTAACCAAGCCTAACCCAACCATTGGATTAAACTTATACATAATTATCACACAACACACTTTTAATGCTTTCCTGGTCCAATCCAAGGGGAATGGGGATGTTGTATACTTCATTAGTAAGACATTAAAGGATGTGGAAAAGCAATATCAAGTCATTGAAAGAGCGGTATTGGTAGTAGTCACAACAACGAGAAGGCTACGACAATACGTTAAGGGGCACCAAGTCGTCATTCAGATCGACTGCCCAATTGCAAAAATACTGTAGAGGCCAGAACTATCCAGAAGAATGACTAGATGGGCAGTTGAACTGTCCAAGTTTGACTTGCGCTATGAGCCAAGGGGACTAGTGAAGACACAAGCCCTGGCTGAGTTCATTATAAAAATAAGACTTGAGGGACGTTCGTTGGAACCGTGTGGACCCTTTGGGTTGATGGATCGTCAAATAAGAAAAGCAGTAGAATTAGGGTGATTCTAGAGGGACCCGATGGATTCGTGTTAGAGAAAGCATTGCGGTTCAACTTCAAAGCATCGAACAACCAGACAGAGTATGAAGCCTTAGTAGCAGGTCTACAGCTGGCCTGGGACATGGGCACAAAACGTGTCAAATGCCCCACGGACTCACAAGTGATGGCATAACAGGTCAATGACATGTTTCAGGTGAAAGAGGCTACCCTGATATAATACTATCATCTGGTTAATCAGTTAGGAGAACACTTTACTGAGTTGGAGGTCCGACACATTCTCTGGGAAGAAAACACTAGGGCTAACTAGTTGGCCCGACTGGCTAGTGCAAAGAAAAAGAGCTAGCTGGAGACCTCATTGTTCCTTGAGTTAAGTAAGTCAGGCATAATACAAACCTAAATCCACCAAGTATCTGAGAATGAATCAAATGACTGGAGGGCACCAATTCGAAGATACTTGCAAAATGGACAAATCCAAAATGACTTAGACGAGACTTGTGCTTTAAGAACTAAAACAGCTGATACTTGATGGTGGGGTAGGAAATGTTCAAAAGAAGTTCTGTTTAACCAATGTTGAAATGTTTAGGGTCGGATCAGGCAGACTACATTTTGTGAAAGATACATGAATGGGTTTGTGGCACCTACTCAGGAGGAAAAATGATGGCAGCCTAGGCATTGCTAGTCAGATACTATTAGCCGACCTTCCAAGCTTATTGTGTGGAGTTTGTCAGGAAGTACATTCCTTGCCAAAAATTTGGCAATCTGATACATCAACCAACAAGGGACTTCACACTCATATCAACACCCTGGCCATTGTAGTGTGGGGGGATAAACATACTTGGTCTTTTCCCTGTCACCACCAGCCAGAGAAAAATTCTATTGGTGGTCATTGACCACTTCACTTAATGGATAGAGATGAAACCACTTGCTACCATCATTGCCACAAATATGCATAAGTTCATGTGGAAAAATGTCATCACCCAGTTTGGCATACCGACAGTGTTAATCTCAGATAATGGCTTGTAGTTCACGGACATGAAACTTAATGATTTTCTATCAGGTCTCGACATCAAATGTCGATTCTCTTCAGTCAAGAACCTCAGACCAACGAGCAGGCCGAGGCAGCAAATAAAGTCATTTTAAGGGAACTACGAAAAAGACTTGGAAAGGAAAAGGGAGTCTAGGCAGATGAAGTCCTAGAAGTATTATGAGCTTACAAGTGCACCCCTTAATCTACTACCTAAGAAACCCCTTACAGGCTAACATATGAGACTGATGCCATGCTACCAATGGACGTAGGAGAGTCATCATTCCGGCGAACCACCTTCAATGAAGCCACCAATGAGGAAGTGTTAATGGCAGAGTTAGAAACTGTTGAAGAACTCTGCCATAGTGTAATTGTCACAGTGAAAGCATACAAATAGAGAATGAAAAGAAGGTACAAAACCAAGGTAAAGCCAAGGCACTTTGTTGAAGGAGACTTGGTGTGGAGATTCACTCAGGAGGCACACAAGGATAGTCAACATGGGAAACTACTTGCAAATTGGGAAGGTCTGTTCCAGATCATCTAAAGTCTACAGTATGATGCTTACAAACTAGTAAAGGGACTTGTGTTTCACAAATTTAAGTTTTTTAAATGATTAATTTGTTACTAAAAGTTTAATATTTTGTTTCTTGATTTATTTATCCGATGAGTTTTAATTAATTTATTTATATAATATACAATTAACATAATATATATTATATAATATAAAAATCTTATATATTACAATATATTTTATTTATTATATAATATAAAAATATTACAATAATATTGAATTATTTATATAATATAATGTAATTATATATAATAGTTGTCTTAATATTAAATATATATGTAAATTAAGTTTTAGGTTAGAGAATTCTTGACATATTAAATATGTCTCTAAAAAACTTGTGTATATTTTTTATCTCTCTAATTTTGAAATACACGATTTTTTATCTTTTAAATACTATTTAATTTTTTTTATCTAGTTAAAAAGTGTTATTTAAACCACTTGAATGACTAAAAGTGATATATTTTAAAATTAGAACTTGAAGGACAAAAACATATTAAAAAAAGGGAGATGTATTTAATATTTTGAGAGGTTTCTAGAAATTTAAAAAACATGTTTTATCTTTAATATTTTTACACTCACGTTCAATTACAGTCTTTTATATAGTATAAGTTTGTTGACTTTACCAATTAATACTTTAAAAGTCATATAAATGAAGTGTTCTAATTAAATATCAATGTAAAACTCTTTTACACTATTAATGTATATGTTAATAACATATATTATATAATATAAAGATAGGATA
Source organism: Psophocarpus tetragonolobus (assembly GCA_037954015.1). Lineage (NCBI taxonomy): Eukaryota > Viridiplantae > Streptophyta > Magnoliopsida > Fabales > Fabaceae > Psophocarpus > Psophocarpus tetragonolobus. The sequence goes on along the minus strand of CM075688.1, from coordinate 18,107,138 downwards.
AAAGTTTATGTTATTTTTTTATTTTTTTATAAGAATTAAAGACATTATTAAAAGATTTATAGCAATTTATGCATCTATTCAACTAACTCAAGAGAACCATCAATTTATAATATCATATATGTTACCTCCTTACTCAACTATACCCTTAAAGATAAAAAATTATAATAGGTTGATAAAATATAATAAGAGACATGATGGCACTATTATGTTTGAGTAATGTAACAAACAACTAAATAAGATAATACCGAACAGTTCCTAAGAATTTAAGGTATTGCATGCAATTTTTCAATACAACAATAACAATCTTCACATGGCCATCTCTTCTTTCTCACTCTAACCTATTTATTCTAGTTAATTGAATTCTTTTAATAATTCATTAGTATTTTTTATTAGCTTTTGCGTAAATTGAAAGTTTAATTTAAACATAAAAAGTCCTTGACACGCACCGACGGTGTATTACCTGGATGGAATTACCACACAAAATCATTTTATGACAAGTATAACTAAGCACTTGGTCATACAGAAGAAGTGTGAGGCATATTTATTTGGAATCACATGTGAGTATGTCTCTGTATATATATATATATATATATATAGTTTAATTATTATATATTAAAAAGGTAAAAAAGTTTTACATGAATATTTAATTATAATTTTTTATTTATATAATTTTTAAAATTTTAATTAATAAAACTAATAAACTTATTATATAAATTATTATAATTAGATGAGAATCTAAACAATTTTATACTGATATAATAATTAAACTTATATATAAATAAGGGTACCCTGCCCGTTTTGAAAAGTCGTGGAATGATATAAGTATAGATACCTTTCCATAAAGATATTTTTTATACTTTTCATATGCAAGATTTTTTTTTTTAAAAGGAAAGCACTTAATTATATCTAACCTGGTTTTCTCAAAAAAAAATTCTTGTGTCTCAATTTTTTTCACAAAAATAGAGGCACCCAAATTATTCAATTATTTCACCGACTTAAATTGTATTTAGACTTATTTTAACGGAGCAACTCTTATTAAAATTTAAATAAGGGATTTTTCTTAGGAGAAATTTCCTAAAAACATTATTTCAACAGCTTCAAAGAAAGTCAACGCTTTTGCTCTATAAAAGAGAGATGAGAGTAAACTTTATATTCTTAATCATCGGGGTCTTATTATATTTCAAATGCTACGAATTATTTATTTATTTAATAAAAATATTTTAAAATTTCATTTTCTTGAATCCTATCCAAACTTTATATATGATTTGTTGTTGGATAACTTTTTATGGTCTGGACAATTGCCCACTTAAAGAAAATTAAATTAAATCAATAGAAACTATACAGTTTATGTCTTTTAATTAGACCTTAGATAAAACGTGTAGTACATAGTAAAAAAAGGGATACATTGATCTATTTGCGAGTTTAATTTAACAAAATTATTGGCTAATATATTTTATTTTCATAAAGAAAAACAAAAATAAAAAAAAAATTCCCATACTACTTTGAAGTTATACAAAAAAGTTTTACTTAAAATAACGTATATATTATAAAAGTTAAAATCTTACCTTATTTGAATTAGTTATATAAAAAAAATTTATATAGAAACAAGTGAATGATGATTGGTAAAAAGACTTGTAAGTAGAAGTTTTAACATATTTGAGAAGAAACAACAATTCTTAACTAAATACTTCAAAAATAAAAACTCTTAGATTCTAATATTAATTAAAAAATACTTCAAAAAACTTTCCTTATTAATAATTATTTGGTTCTCAGGTTTCTTTAATTAATGAAATCTTCAATTTTTTATAGCAATATTTTTTTCTTGGTAATTACAAGTTTATAACTATTGGTTTTAGCACACTTAATCAAGAAATTAGCTTGAAGCTTATCTTGGACAGGTGAACAGGAGATACTTATTGTACAAAAACTGTTGTCCGATTATATATTTATTGATTAATTATAGTATTATCTTTCAATTTTATATACGTACAGTAATTTGAATCATTTGATGGACGTCCACGAGTGTCGGTAGGAACAAATTCGTAGACACAGCTGAATTTTTTAAAATTAGTGAATCTCATGCTTGAACAAAGGAAAAATAAATGTATATATTATCCTAACTTCTATTATATAAAATATGATACAAATAGGTGACTCAAAAAGCAATTTCTAAAGGAATAATCTGGAAGTGACTAACTTCAACTAATGAAGCAAAATTCAGTGGTTAGTGATGATTAATTCAGTTCTGTCAAGCCTTTCATTGTATCTTTTCTTCTTTTACAAGATTTTCAAGAAAGTTCTAAAAGTTATTACGGGATTACAACGATCCTTTCTGTGGGGGGGAAAGATCAAGAAACCAAGATTGCGTGGGTTAGTTGGGAAAACGTATGTAGGCCTAAGGAAGAAGGGGGTCTAGGGGTAAAATGTCTGTGAAAATTTAATTTGAGTTTGCTTGCAAAGTGGAGATGGAAGATATTAACAGAGGAAAATGCAATATGGGGGAGTTTGTTGGAATGTAGATATGGTCAGTCACATAAATTCAATAATAGACCTACTAGTTTCTCTCGAACTTCTCAGTGGTGGATGGACTTATAGGCTATTGATGGATCGAAAGCGGTGATACCAGATTGGTTCCGGAACAATGTAAAAAAAAAAGTAGGCAATGGAAAGGACACTTTATTTTGGGAGCATTATTGGATAAGAGATGAACCGTTAAGCGTAATATTTCTCAGGTTGTATGAGATATCGGTAGATAAATGCATTATCATAAATGAGAAAAAGGAATCCTTATTACCGTCAGGGGGTGGAAATGGCTTTGGAGAAGGGAGCTTTTTGTATGGGAACAAGATCAGCTGAGCCAGCTAGAAAGTTTGTTGCATCCAGTGGTTTTTTTGGACCAGATACCGGACTCCTGAAGATGGAGGTCAAGTAGGGATGGAGGATTTTCAGTGGCAGAGACATATACGGTTCTACGTACGCAACAGACTTCAACAAATTTAATTGAGGTGGAGCCGAAAGAATTAAAAAGAATGTGAAAGGATAAACTACCATCTAAGGTAATTGCTTTGTCATGGAGGATATTGTTAGATAGACTACTAACCATCGATAATCTACTGAAAAGAGGAGTAGATATTCCAATAGCGGATACTCAATGTGTGTTTTGTAGAAACGCTAATGAAAGTGCAAGTCACATTTTCGTTTTGTGTAGCAAGGCTCAATCGGTGTCGAACAAAATGATCAGTTGGTTGGGAATTCAAGGACCAATTCCAAGGGATATGAAACAACTTTTTCTTTCATCATCTGCATGGGTAGTTGGAAAGCGAAAGAAGGGGTGTAGGTATGTTTTCTGGCTAGCTGGGTGTTGGGGAATTTAGATAGCTAGAAACCAGATTGTTTTTTATAACATACAGGTAGATTCAGTCGATATTATGATGTATATAAAAGCAATTACGTGGAAATGGTTAGCATATTCATTTGGGTTTAATAGGGGGTGTGTGGTCTCGGATTGATATGTTAATCAGAGAATGTGTTTATTGAATATCAGATAATGGTGTCAATGTTAGGTTTCGTACCAATTGGATAACGAGGGGTATATAATCAGTATGTAATCTGAGAAACATTTTGTTTCTTCTTGATGAATAAATTCTTTGTATTTAAAAAAAAAAAAAGTGGTAGGACATATAAAGTCTTCCATGTGATAAGTTTTGGAAAAGCCATTGTTGACTTAGAGATTTTGTTATCAAAGTACAAAACCTGCAAAGATGGCAAAGGTGTTGGCCACTTTGAGTTCATTGGCGCAAATGTTGGGTTCAACTCAGATGTGATGCGTAGCTTTCTTAATTTTAGTCATTAATTGCAAATTGCAATGCTACATTTACCTCAAACTAATGGTAAATGGTAATGTCCAAAGCAAGCTGCTTAAATAAAATTATTCGACCCAATTTATTCCATCCTCTTTGCCAAACATTATGTACGTGCCTGCGTAATGAATTATGTCCCTGCTGATAACGTTGTTGGTCTAATTAATTTTGTGCTGAAATATTTTGTTTGTTTTTTGTGTTAGGTGAACATGGCCCATGCTTTATGTGAGTGGGGCTTCCACAAAATGACCATTCTTTTATTCAAATAGAATTTAAGACCTTTTGCTACTCTTGACATCGACATCCTACCTTAGCACTAGCACACGTAGACATTTACGACTTCTCCCCCTCCCAAAATTTTTAATTTTTCTTTCAATTTTTTATTTGTGATTTTTATTTCTCTGTTTTTTCTTCTTTTTTATCTCTGTTTAAGAAAATTCACAATTTTACGTATATTGTATTTTTATTTTTTCTTTTTGTTATGCATGTCTTGGATATTTTTTTTATTTGCTTGTTCATCTTTGAAATGTTATTTTGAATTAATATGTTGTTAGCTAAATTGAATCCTTGGTGTTTGTATCCTTGCATGCCCACAACAGCTGCAAATGCCAAGAGGATGCTTTCATCATAGCATAGAAGACTCAAACCAGTGAAAAGAATCCACACCATCATTCTTTCAATCTTTGTTTCCAGAGAGATGAAGTGTGGTGTCCACGTGGTCATTGTTAAGCAGCGATCAAAGATAATCCAAGACCCTCCTGAATATCTTCTTTGGAATCAAATTTTACCATAAAATAGTCATTCCCGATATCCATAATTTCAAAACCAGCATTTGAAATTGTCTTGCCAAAGAGCGCAAAGAACATTAAAAACTGAGTCATGTATATGAATTATGGGTGAGTGGATCACCGTTTTGATAATCTATTTGTGCCAAATTGTTACCGATCAAATCAACATTGTCGCTGAGGAGCATGGTCCTGGTTATTCATCCCCACGTCACGAAAAGACACCTTTCGAGTTGATGAAACCCCGCCGCCGTCGTCCGGTGGGTCACTGCCTCAGTCAAAATCATTCATAGGACCAGCAGACAGAGAAACCCTGAGCCTCATGAACCATATAAAAATGTGTCTTCCAAAACTTTAGATTTAGATAATGTTTTTTGAGTTTTAAGTTTAATTAATTATTAATATAAAATTATTTATAGAATAAAATTATTATTGATAATGTATAAGTTTTTTTTTATTTTTTTTAATGATTAAAAGAGATTTATACAATGTTTGAAAAAAATATAAATAAAATTTCCTAAAGATGTATTTAATATTTTAAAAAATAAAAAATTTAAAACATATTTTATCCTAACATAATAAATTAATTTGACAATTTCTCCATTTATACATGAAAGAAAATGTTCATGCAATATAAATATTAATTCTTAAAGTTAATCAATTTATCATAGAAAATATTATAATTAAAGACATGTAAAAACTTACATTGTTCTATAAATAAGTATTAAAGTCTTGATGTATATGTTGCACCAAACATAAAAGTTATATCTATATATTGTATACTTTGAGTATGTTTCTTTGGATGATTTCAGTTTTTGTTTAGTAAGTAAAAAATTAAAAATATTTTTTATTAATTTTTTCAGAAAAATTACTTTAATTAACTTTTTTATAAGATCTTTTATTTTTAACTATTAACGGCTATGATATTATTCTACAATTTTATCCTTTATTAATAAATGAATGGTTACTCGGTAATTTTTTCTTTTCATGGTCACGTTTTATTTTTTTTATTTTTCTTTCATTCATTATAATTTAAATATGCAATTTTAAAATTTAAATATTTAATTATAAAAAAATAATTTAAATATATAATTATAATAATTTATAATTTAAATATGTAATCAATTTATATTAAAAAAATTTATATTATTAAAATATCTTATAATTATTTTAAATACTTCGTTATTAAACGGATAATTAATAATATTTTTATTTGTTACTTTATATCTTCATGTAGTTGACTTATATAAAAATATTCAATTAATTTTTTATTAATTTTATTAAACACTTATGAGTAATATTTTTTAACTTTTAACTAATTGTTTAATTTTTCAACTAGTGGACCAGATTTTTGTTCACTAATAAGGCATCCAACACGCAAACCTTCGGTTTTTACTGCTATATAATAATTCTTTTTGCTTTTCTCTAGTCATGCTTTATATAATAATTATATCATTTGCTTTTTTATGAAATATGAAAATTGAGAAATAAAATAAAATTATTATATATTTGTGAATATTATAAGAATGGATTTAGTGTGATGAGATCTACGATTTAAGTTTTAAATTTATCAATAATATTTTTTATTATTCTAAACACTGCTGAAATTTACTAGTCATTTATTAAAGTAATAAGAAATTAAAATATATTATTATTTTAATTTTAATTTTAATTTTATAAAAAATAAATCTTAAAATTATCTTATTAAAATTTATCAGAAAAATATGCAAATTGGAATGCTTGAACGGATATCACAATTTGCAAGCACATAGCTATATGGTTTAGGTATTTTTTTTATAAACCACATGAGTTATGTATATATAAAATTAATTTAATAATAAAATTAACATGTGAAAAGAATAAAAAGAAGAAATTTAAGTTTTCTTACTAACAAACTAATAAATTAACAATGAATATTTACTTATAAAAAATATCAACTATGTAGTTAGTTAGTCTATCAATACATAAAATTGAAAAAATTATAAGGTGATCAAATTGATTAAAAAGTAAGATTTAATAAAGAAAGGTGTAGATTTCCGTGTTACTGATAAGAAAAAAAAAATTGACATTTAATATTTATTAATATTTTCTGGATATGAAAAATACAGAAAATTGAAATAAACCAGTTTCTATGTAACAGGTCAAAAATTCGATAAATAAGAGAAGCAACTTTGAACACCTATGAATTGATTAAGTAATTTTCCGCCATTCTTTTTTTAGTTTTTGTTTTCTTTCCTTTAGAATGAATCGTTTTTGTTTTCTTATTTTTTTCTTGTGTGGAGCAGTGTGTATAGAATAAAAACAGAGAGGGTGTGAAATGACCAAAATGGTTATCATTTGAGCAGGAAAACACGTTTATAACTAGATTGACACGTGGTCTATTGAGATATTTTTGTATTTATATATTATATAGTTAAATATAGTAATATAAAGGAAGAGTGGGCATAGTATTTCAGGAACTTCTTTCAATCAAAATTACTCTATTTTGAAAGAGAGGGGAAATTTTGTAGTGCAGCCCTGTCTATTTAATTATAAATAACGATCCAATTTAACTAGTTTAATGATTTTTACAATAAACTGAATTAATTAAACTTATAAAAGAAATTATAAGAAGAGAAAATGAATTATGCACTATCGTTAGTGTAAAAAATTTTACTTTAATATTTAATCACAATTTTTCATATATGTTAAGTTTGTTGATTTTATAAAAGGTAAATTTATTCAGTAATAATAAGATTTTCACATGTCTCAAGATATGATAATGAAGAATTCTAGAGATTACTGATAGGTTGACATAAGGAAAACAACTTACAAAAAACACTCTCCAAATAGTATCTTACACAGATCACCTTTCACAATATACAGACCAGAAAAGAGACGTCCCCTAATAAACCAATTAGAGATTAAAGGCCTAGAAATTAAACATTCCTTAGCCCATATTATTAATACACAAAGCTGGTTGGAAAAACAACTCATAAAAAGATACAATCGAGACCTTACATAATCCCTTAATCTACAACCAAGACCTTGCAGAGCCATTTGCCATACTTTTTCAACGATGAATTGCTCTCCTTTTTCAACTGCATTTCTTGTAAGCCAAATACCCTCCACAAAGTAACCAACCAAAACTCAGGATCTCAAATGTAGACTTAGACTTGTTTACAGAACTGGACATACCCAATAGATGCCAAAAACTCATTTCACAATCAACAGGCAACACAGACAAATAACCTAATCACCTATAGTATTTCATCCAGACCAGATAACTAGATTTACAAGTGAATAACATATGACTTACAGATTCTGGTTTCATGCAACAAAGAGGATAGGTTTCATTAGCAGAAGGAATAATGTGTCTCTTGGCCAAATTCAATCTTTGTAGGAATTCTATTCAATGCAGTCTTCCAGCAAAATGCCACTACCTTAGATGGTGCTTTGACTTCCATAGCAGTTTAAAAAATGGAGAAGCAACCTCATAATTTGCTCCATAAGCTAAGCGATGGGTTTCCTTCACAGAATATTGTCTATCATTTCCATGACTAACACTCCACCCTCAAATTTGTCACACCCCTCCTCATATGAACCCCATCCAGAGCGCTTTTCAACTCCCTCACCCACTTCCACTCTTATTAAATAGCTTCCTTCTCCAAATAAGCCTCCAAAACCAATTGTTATTTCTCCATTCCCCCACTTTCTTAGATGGTCGCCTCTCTTTGGTTAGACAAAACATACAACTTTGGAAAAATAGACTTAAACACACAAGACTCCATTTACCCTCATCCCAAAATTTTAACAAGGACTCATCCCCCATCAAGGATTAACCACACTAGAAAACCCCACTTTAGTTGTTACTTTCAGTAAATCATTCCACCACTGAGACCTTCCATTCCTTTGTTTTGCTACCAAATTTTTCCTAATGTTTTTCCCATATTTAGCCTTCAACACTTTGATTTTGTTTAAATACCAATCTAAAACTTTTTTACATTGTCAGTAAATATAAATTAAATTCTTATAAGATAGTTTAATAGTTAAAAAACATTGACAAAGACGATAACAAAATATGAATTCCTCTATTGATAAAAAATAATAATTAATATTTCTCGATTGATTTTTTAAATTAAACATTAACATGAAAAGTTAAATAATTATTGAAAGAATTTATTTTCTTGCAAGCCAGTAAAAATTTTATTAAAAAACCATTTGGAGCATAAGTAGTGCCCTCCAAGGCTAGTAGTAAAAAAATAAAAGCGAACATTATAACAACAGCATGAAGTATAAAAACAACATTTAGCATGAAGTATAAATTAATGTGACATATAAGCCCCTGCTATCACAAATTCACAACCCAACAAGAACGTGCAATTTGCTTTGTGCTTTAAGAATTTATTGTACAGAAAGAAACGTTTATAATTTAATAAATTGATGATTTAAGGTTCAGCATTTAAATTTATGAATTAGGAAAATTTCGAGATGCATTAAAATGTAATCCAATAGAAGATCTATACAAAAGATAAACAAGAGTATGTGACATATGCACTTGTTTAGAACTTGTCAGGATGAACCAAATGGACCAAATATCAAGATTGGTTGAATAAATCCGGTTACAGGATTTTTTATGAAAGGAATCCACTATCAACTTGCCAATCACAATCATCGGTTTTGATACTTTAAGAGATGTATAATTATGGGACACGAGCCCATATATAAGAAAACATGACATCACCTTCAACCAAAAACTTTAAAGCATTACATTATGGGTCTTTCTCGTTTATATATTACTCACATTGTAAATGTCCCCTCGAACAGAAGCATACATTTAATGACGACCCCTTATTCACATTGCCCTTAAACACAATGTGGGAGTCCCACATTGGTTAGAAATTGGGAAGTTGAGTAATATATAAGTGAGAAAGACTCATAACTTAATGCTTTAAGGTTTTGGGTTAAAGGTGGTGTTATATTCTTTTATATATGGGCTTGTGACCCTTGGTTATACATCTCCCCTATGTTTAACCCCCTCGGTTTGGATCCAACAACTGGTATCAGAGCCTTAAGATTTTGGGTTGAAGGTGGTGTTATATTCTCTTATATATGGGCTCGTGTCCCATATATCTCTCCGATGTTTAACCCCCTCGGTTTGGACCCTCAGTTGTGATTGTGTGTTTTCTTATGTATTCAACCCATTAATTTGATTTAGATTTTTCATTTGATTCAATTAGAACCAATCGTCTTCTGTTCACAATGTTGACACTTTAAAATCATAACTCACCCCAAATCAAATAGAAGATATATATTATTAAATTTATTTTATTCTTAACTTAGTAATTTATTATTTATAACTTTAAATAGGTTGGATTTTGCTTATATTCCGTTGTTCATTTTCCTTATATTAAGTTGCTTTAAATATATGCAATCCATGATTTGTATTGTATTGAATTATTTCAATAGTTTAACGGATTTTGTTAGTTTGAAGTATAAAATTATTTTTTATGATTTAATAAAAAATGATTTTTTAAATTTTTTTATTGGGTTTTCCCAAATCCAAACCGGATTAATCGGTTATCATTAGTTTGGTTTAGTTTGGATCAAAGGAAAAAAATTTCAGCAATCTAAATCAACCCAAACTAATTAAATTAATTGATTTAGTTTTTTTTTAATTAAACCAACTCGAACCGAGAGCACCTACGACAAAGGAAGCTTTGTATTTTTCTTGGGAATTAATAGGGATAACAAAAATACTCATACTCGTGGATACTGTCCCAAACCCCTCCCAACACGGGTATTACCTACTCTGACCGAGTATGGGTACAGGTATTATCCACTATGATGAACCGGGTATAAATATGGGTATATGCATGTGACTACCTGTTCCGTACCCAAACTCATACCTATCACTTATAATTTTAACAATTATATAATAAGTTTAAAGTTATATATTCAATTAAAAATTATAATTCTTAAATTATAATTTATAATTTCTTGTTATTAATTATTCATGATATATTTTTTAAATTAAAATATAATTAATAACTTAATATATAATTTATTTAATAATAAATAAGAAAATTTAAATTATAAAAAATAATATAACAGATACTCATAGGTATACTCAAAACCGAAAGTACCTAACAGGGATAGAATTGTGGACCAAACCTACACCTGCCTGCCCCATTGACATCTCTATTCCCTAAAAATTAAGAATATCTTGAAAAGAAGTTGCCAAAAATTTCTATTCATGGACTAGTGATACGAAAGGAGATAATTCTAACAGTAACATATTCATATTTTAAATATTATACAATCTCCTTTTATGATTTTATTATAACTATTTTAGTGCCATTTGAAAGAGTTTATTTATAGTTTATTTGAGTTTATCTTATCTTATCTTATAAGCACGTATATAAGTGTTTTAATAAATTTATAAAAACACTTATATGGGTTCATAAGTTGTTTTAAGCTTATTTGAATACGTTATTTATAATAACTTTTTGAAAAAAACTATTTTAAACTTTCTGAAAATTCACACTTCCTTTTATTCCCACCTTTCACTTTTTGTCTTTTTCATAATTAAAATTTGTTAGTAAGTCTCTCTCTATCTCTTTCTCTCTCTCTCCTTCCCTATCCCTCTCTCTACCTTTCCCTCCCTCTCTCTTTCAATCTCTCTATATATATTCAAACATTTTATTTTTATATAAAAAATTTTAAATTTGTATATTAAAAAACAAATAAATATAAATAATTTATTAAATTTAAGAACTTATATTATAAGTTTTTATGTAAGAAGCTCTTATTAAATAAATTATCATACTATAAATTTTTTTAAACGGGAATTTTATTTATTTGGCATATTGTTTTCTCTTCCCTTAAAAAACGATCCTATATATATTGCTACATTGTTTTTAACAAAAGCGGTAGAGCAGGATAAATAATATGGTAACTTAAAAATCAAAAGTGAAACCATACTTATTGGCTCGAATCACATGAAAAGTAATTAAAAAAGGTAGGACACAACTTTTTTGAGTAAGTTACCCGAACTTTCATCTATTTTCTTAGAAAATTTCCTCTAATTTTAAAATTTGCACAAAACTCTTCCTATTTTGAAAATTAAATCATCCTTTCATATTAAAAAAATATATATTATTTTAATTTTTAATAAAAACTTAATCACGTGAATTTTGTTAATAAGATTGAATAAAAATATTTTTTAGAATAAACTTTTAATAATTAAATAATAAATTAAAATAATATTGCATTGATTTAATATTAATAATTGACATGATTATGTTTTATTGAGTATTTTAATATAATTTTTAAAATAATCCTTGGACTTAAGGGTTGTGAACAATACTGTTGTACTATCACATCATATAAGGGTTGTGAACAAATTATGCTGGTAGACCTAGTGCAGAGATGAGTTTATGAGTTATGACTGAGGAACAATAGCAAGAGAATAGAGATATGCAAAGTGCAAAACAATATTAATCGATGAATGGATTCTCTGAATGATTAGAAGACTTTGGCAAAATGGTGTTGGGCTATCACATCATATCATGAGGTGGGTCAATTTCGTTAAGGCTCCAATAATAGCATAACTTGGACGCAGTCCCCTTGGTCAGAATTTTTGTGCAAGTTTTTTAAAATTTTTATTTCTTAAAAAAAGTATAAAAATTTAAAAAATACGTTTAGATACATTTAATTTTAAAAATTTTATTTTTTTAATAAAGAAAGATGGTAGTAGCAGTAAACCGGTGGCGCCTAAAAACTCTGTCTTGTGTATTCTATTTTTAAGATTATTTATATAATCTCCTAAAAAATATTATTTTATAATTAATTAAAATTTATTAAAAAATATTCATTTTACTTAATTACACTCTTAATTCAAGAAAGAACATCACTAAATAAGTTATATAATAATAGAAATAATAATTTTTAATAAATTTCATAAAAAAATTCTTCAATGTTAAAGCTTAATAATTATATTGACAATAATTCTTCTCTATTTTTATTTTATTTTATGAAAACAAGATGTCCATTAGGTAAAAGTCTCCATCCTAAAATATGAAAAAAAATTATTATATATCAGATTTTTTTATTGGTCAAATATTTTTTTATAGAAAAGTGATAATTGTTTATGTATTAATTTTGTCAAGGAGAAAAATTCAAATTCACCAAATAGTTTATCTATCTTCTTTTAACTACTAACTAAATCATTTTATATTTCTTACTATGTATCTAGATTAATTTAATGTTTTTTTTTAACAGCAAACATATATTCTATTATAGGAAAAGGAAACAGTTGAGACACAACGTTTCAGACTGATATACAGTAGTATAGTAAGACGCTGACTATGCTCCGCCTAACCTATAGATCTATCTCATATTCATCAGACACAATCTAGGGTGAGAGCACCAATCAGAGAATACACAACCTGCCTTAAAACAAAAAAAGTACAACAACCATTATCACGATAACAATTTAATGGACATTAACATATCAAGGGATTCCACCTCGACCCTTTGAAAAACAACAGCATTCCTTGACAACCAAATGCACCAACATACAGCAATCCAAAACACATACCTGCACCGTTTCTTCCGTTTTCCCACCACCCACCCAGAGGATAACAGGAGCAGCTGGTTCAGATCTCCCGGGAGTGGTGTCTCTACCCCTACCTATCTAATAAGTTTATACCACAGCGTTTGTATGACTGGTTATTGTAAAAATAAGTGATTCTTGGTCTATCCCATTATTACAAAACACACAAACAGGATTGAGCATTGGATCCCGAATTCCTCTCCTTAGCAAATTTTCAACAGTGGGTAATTTGTCCCTTAGCAATCTCCAAGAGAACACCAGTACCTTAGATGTCAGCTTTTCCTTCCACAACCTACATAAATCCTGGGATTCCACAAAGTTCATTCCTAAATCAGATACTCCTTCATTCAATACCTTATACCCTTCCGCCACCGAATATCCCCCCCTAACACCTGAATTCCATCCCCACTCATCTGAATCCCGCTCTGCCAATACGACATCACTTAATGTCTCCTTTAAAGCAATAAGCAGCTGCTCCTCCCAAACGAACAACTCCCTCCGCCAAGCCCATTTCCATGATGATAAGTGGCCTCTTGTATCACATTTATCCTTAATAGTGATAAACTTATCTTCTGTCAAAGCATACAATCTGGGAAACAATACACTAAGAGCTGTATCTCCCATCCACCTCTGTTCCCAAAATAGAGTCCCCACTCCAGACCTTACGATCATATTCACTCTAAGTTTAAACCACCCAGGCAAAGCCGCATTTGGTCCATCAATGACCCATATGTCTTTCCACCATTGAGAGGTGTGGGCAAAAGATGTGGGCCTATCCATATATCCATCTGCCTCCCTATACCTACTCCTCAGCAGCGGTCCCCATATAGCCGTATCATCTGATAATATTCTCCACCTCCACTTTGCCAGCAAGCTCAAATTAAATTTCTCCAAACACTTCACACCTAGACCTCCCTCTTCTTTTGGCCTACATACTTTTTCCTATCTCACCCATGCAATTTTTGACTGGCTGTCATTACCTCCCCATAAGAAAGTTCGTTGCAGCCTCTTGAGAGACTTCAACACTGACTTAGGAGCCTTATAAAAGGAGAAAAAATACAATGGAAGAGAAGCTAGCACAGAGTTCAGTAATACCAACCTCCCAGCAAAAGTCATATTCCTTGCCTTTCAACCTAACAATCGCCTTTTGAACTGATCAATAACTGGCTTCCAAACTTGTTCCCTCTTAGGATTTACTCCCACTGGTACCCCCAAGAATTTAAATGGTAGTGTACCAACATTACAGTTTAGGATTCCGGTAGCCGCAAGTGTGAATGATTGTGATACATTTAAACCATAGAAACTGCTCTTGCTGAAATTTACCTTTAACCCTGACACCATTTCAAACCCCCGCAGAATTACCTTCAGATACCACACAGATTGCAAATCCGCTTCACCCATCATAATGACATCATCTGCATACTGTAACACTGAATACTTCACTTCCTCTTGTACCTTTATTTCTTTGTACAAACCTTTTTTATGGTTGATCTATACAATACTGGTAATGCTTCCGCCACTATCAAAAACAGAAAAGGCGACAACGGATCTCCCTGCTTCAACCCTCTCGCTGACTTAAACTCTGGAGTCGGACATCCGTTTACTAGAATCGAGACATAGCTATTCCGGACTATAGCACTCATCCACAGTCTCCATCTCCATCCAAACCCCATCCTACCCAGCATATAATCCAAGAAATTCCAACTGACCGAGTCATAAGCCTTCTCAAAATCCACCTTGAACAAGAAGCATGGATTTCGCCTTCTTTTTGCCCAGTCCATAAGCTCATTTGCCACCATTATTCCATCCATAATTGATCTGCCAGACAAGAAAGTCATCTGAGAGGGCGATATTAGCCCAGTCAACACCTTTTTCAGCCTCACAGACAACATCTTCGAGATAATCTTATGCACACTTGATACTAGGGAAATGGGTCTATATTGGCTTAACCCTGAAGGTGTGGCCACCTTTGGGATGAGCGTAATGAAAGAAGAACTTACCCCTCTCGGCAATATGCCCGACCCATGAAACTCCTGTACCGCCTTTACCACGTCTTGCCCAATTACTTCCCAACATGATTTGTAGAAATTCATTCCAAAACCATCGGGCCCTGGGCTTTTACCGCCTTCACATGCCCACACTGCCGCTTTAATCTCCTCCTCTAAAAAAGGTACCTCCAACCCCTGCTTTTGTTGTTCTGATATTTGAGGAATAGGAACTCCTTCCATGGTCGGTCGATCCAGCCATCTTTCCTGGAAATTGGCCGAAAAGTGTTCTAATACTTTGACTCTAATATCAGACACACTCTCCAGCCACCTCGAATCTGACTGGACTGCCAAAATGGAATTTGCATGACATCTCGTCTTAAAACAATTATGAAAGTACCTGGAATTATTGTCTCCATTGAGAGCCCAGCGTACCCTTGATTTCTGTAACATTGCATGTTCCATCACCCTTGCTTTGGCCCAATATTCTGTCATGAGGTCATGCCTGGATCTATTAGTCACCTGGACGCCTGCCACTAACTGTTGGTCAACCACTTCCATTTTCTGGACCCTTTCGGCCAGAAAATGATCATCTTTTTTCCACACGTCTTCAGTTCACTTTTTTATCTCTCCTTTAATAGCCTTTAGCTTCCTTGCCAGCTGGTACATCTTCCACCCTGAACCTTGAATTGAGTTCCACCTTGCTTTTATCAACTCTCCAAAAGAAGCCTCTTCCAACCAATAATAAAAAAACTTGAAAGGCTTAGGACCCTAATTCTGCTTATTATCTTTGGTGCTAGATTAATTTAATGTGATACACATCATATATAATGTGCACAATTATGGATTAAAGAGTGTCAAAATTAAAATTGTGTGTCCCAGGTCAAAAACAAAAATGTAATAAATATTTTATTTATTTAAAGGAAGAGGAAGATTACATAAGACTATAAGAGATTTAGTGGGAAAGAAAGCAGAGGGTGGATTCTCATTCTCATACGAAGACAGAACTCGGAATCTCATGTCTAAGCTGAGTTCATTTTTTATCCATTACTGGAGAAGATAAGCTTCCGTGTAAGCTTAGTCACAATCTGTAAGAGTTGGCTTGCCTTAAAAGTATATGATAAATTTCTTTTAATGGCAGAGTCATTTTGGAAAATCGAGGAAGGCCTAGGTGGAGTAGACTTCCTTTTTTTCAAAGCTGCACCATACACCTTCCCATAGATTATTTATGGAATGGACTTAAGGAAACCCAATTATCTTTATTGGATCTTGCTTCATGGTTTTTTATGCCTAACTCTCTTTTTTCTTGACAAATTTGAATCTTATAAGTTTGAGTTACAAAAATGCAAAATGATAAATGAGAATAAATTAAAATGAAAGAAGATAAAATTAACAATTAAAGTAAATGGATGGTAACAAAGTTAGATGATTTAGATCAAATGAAGTAAATACCGAGAGAACCAAAACCTAAATAGAGTTTCTATACCGGTGGTGTCTGACCGAGATCATCTTGGATCCGAGATAACTTTGGTAGAAACTCCTCTGGACCTTTGTTGCACAAACATAGCATATTAACATGACAAATTAATCTAATATGATAATTAATCAACTTAAATATCATTAACATGTCATTGAGCCTCCACTAATGAGGCCCATAAACCCTGAGCCATATTAACGCCTATAAATACAAAAGTAAGGACACAAATAAAAAATGTTGTTACGCATTTATTATTTCTATATTTATTCTGACTTGATCTCTACCTAAAAACTGACCTGAGCGTCAGAGTGATTCTATAAATCACTTTAGTTGTATAGAAGGTCACCCCTTTATCATTAGTAAAGGAAATGAGAACATCTCGCATGAACAACCTTCACATCATCTCTCACACATATTATTTTTGAAGCAAGAATAATTTTATTTGAAGATTCAAAAAAATAAAACATAAAAGAAATGATGTTCACAATAATCATCAAACTTTTGAAACCTTATATTTTCTTCATGGAGTCAACGGCTTCATAAGACATCATTTCTTGCCTGTGACGAAACTGCATTGCCAAGGGTTGATAACATTATCCATAATTTTACGTAGCCTTCAGGCTGTTCTTGTAACTAACATTATATGAATTTATTTGAAAAAAATCATTTAGACTGACAACATTATCTACCTTAGGGATGAGAGCTAAAAGACTATGGTTAATGTTTGGACCTTGGAGTGATTCTAAAAAATATCTTTGATCATCATAGAGAAACTAGAGCAATGAAGATCGGTAGAAGGTAGCCTACAACCCATATCAACATTAGAAAATGAGATATTACATTCATCAAGAATAAGAAAAGAGCTTGAAAGACAAAAAGGAATCATAAAGGAAGCTCCTGTGAAGAGGGATTTATTGTAGAGAGACCATAGATTCTAATCTATCAAAAACCCAATTCCTCTGCTCATTCTTTGAACTATAGCAATGCCATGAAAGCATTTAGTTTTTATCTTCTTATAAGCCATCCTTTTTCGTTTGAACTTTTCAAATGATTGATCTCTTCTCTGTCTGCAACAGTGGTGTATACCTTTCATAAGATGCAATAGTGTAATTAGCGTCTGAAGCATTCTGCGTCTTATAATTATGCAATAAATTTTCTAATAGACAATATAATAAAATATTTTGCAAAAAATTATGCCAGATCAGACGCTTACACTGGAGCAAAAGTTATAAGTGATGATACACAATTTGTTTTACTTGATTGTAGCAGTCCAAACATTACACTTTGTAACTTAACTCCGGACAATTAATAACAAAACTAGACCAACATAGTTAAAAGAACAATTGCGAAGAATATAAATTAATTCTATTTCTAAAAACAACCGTGAAGTGAATATAAAAGAATTATTGAATTGAATAATTCATTAGCTTATAAAACAAAACTTCTAAAAACAACCACGAAGTGAATAAAAGAATTATTGAATTGACATATGCAAATATAAGAATTTGAAGTTACATATAAAGGTTCACTATGTTTACATTTGTGGCTCCATCCATTCATGTAACTATCTAAGATGCAACTACAAAAAAGAAGTTATATAATAATACAGGGGAGTATTTTTGGTATAAAATTGGTGTGTATTAAGCCACACCTTTATCTAAGTCTTTTTCCTTATAGTGTCTTACTAAACTAAACAAGTAAAAATCAAATAGGAAAAATATGTATTTTATGTTTAGTTACGGGTAACTTTGTTTGGTTTTAGTCTCCACGTTGATACTTGCCAGTCCATATGTGTTTTCCTTTATCTGATACTTTTGCCTTATGATTTCCATTTAGAATTTGATCTATTGCTTCCACATTTTTTAGAACCATTATGGCAAACAAAACTTGGTCACTTGTTTTTGCATGGGCCATGTTTAAATCCTTGATACAATCCCCAAAGGAGTTTGTAAATAAATGTCTCACCTCTTCTTCTGTAACAGGAAATCCTCTGGAAAATGTTAGAAGCATAGTTTTGTCATCATCATAAAGTCTTTAAATTTCCCATATTTTTGGGTTAGACAAATCTAGTTCCACAAAATTTATTGGTGGTATAATGAAGGGACCAAATAGTGGATGAGGAAAACCAGGGACAACCAAGGGGCTATAAGTGCTAGGTAGTGATGTGTTAGTGGTACACAAAACTTTTTGCAAAATATCAGTGAAAATTCGAGCACATATTTTACTGAGAATACTCTTAATACCAGCTATGGCAGTGAACCTTTTTTGACTGAAGAGTTGAAGAGAGAATCCTCATGAATTAAGGTTGAGGTTAGAGGCAGAACACCAATTTTGGAAACGCCAGCATTTTTTAATTCCAACCACTTCAAGCAAGTATCAGCTTCGTTGGCTAAATCATTGACAAGATAGTTTGAAAGGCTTACCAATTTTGAAATAACATTAACGTGTCCTGTGTTTTCCAGCCAAATCCACAAGGCTATGACCAGAAGGGATTGTGCTGGATTACGAGCCAATTTGATGACCAAACATGAGAAAACTTCACGCTCTTTTTGTGAAATTGGTAGAGCTCTTCCTTAGTAATGGGTCCTATCATTTGATAATAGAGAATACTAATTGGGAGGAAAATATGAATCAACTACCATGAATTAGTATCAAACCATTGGTATATGTGCATAACACACTGACAAATAATGTCACTAAGGTATATCCCATGTACCATAATTCAAGTAAAACTTATTTAGAATACATTTTTCAAATAATTGAAAAAATTAAATTTTATAGTAATTATTTTAGGGCGAAGATCAAGTTACTTTAAGAGTGAATTTAAAAGAGTCTTTTTTTCTTCATAATTTTTTCTAAATGAGTTGTTTTTACTCATTAGAATCATTAATTTTAAAATATATATATATATATATATATATATATATATGAATGAAGCAATTTTTTTAAAGTTATCATTGGACTAACTTTGTAGAATGACTTATCATTATTTGACAACCTAAAAGAAATATTTCAAAGAATAATATGTCATGGTTTGGAAAAGGTGAGATCAATTATCATATGCACTTAAGGGATAATAAAGTCTTTACCATATTCAAATCCTCTCTCTTTTATTTTATCTGTTAGAAAGAAAATGATTATATTGATTAGCAAGTCATAAATCTATGATTGATTTTTTTTTTTTAAATTAAAGTCTTCATAATCTCTGCTAGAAATAAATATGATTTTAATTCTATATTTTTATTACTTTTATATGTCATTTAAGACAATAATACTAAGAGATACATTGTACCCAAAAAACTGAGATAAAATCATTTTAATATTCTAAATTTAATTTTTAATTTTCTATTCCACCTTTTTTTTTCTTCATTTTTTTTACAATTATGCGTTTTACTATTTAATTTCTATCCTATATTTTTCTCTAACATTTACTTTTTTTATAATAATTAATGTTACTTTAGAATTAAGTTTTTTAATTAAGAGTGTAATTGACATAGGTGTATAACACAATAGTAATAGTGACTAGTCATGTCATTAACAAGCAATTTGATAGAGTATTATTGTGTAATTTTTGTTAGTTAATATGTGATTTTAATCTTACATTTATTTAGAATAATTGATGATGTCGGATAAGTTTTTAAATAATTAAAAAATATTTTTAAATAATAATAATAATAATTTTTTATACAAAAAAATTCAAGAAAATAGTGAAAATTGATTAAATAATAATAATAATAAATAATGGATTGATAAAATTAACTTCTAAAACCATTACATGAATAACCTAATGATATATAATAAAAAATAATGCACTAATAAAATTAATTTATATTACTAAAAAAATAAAATTACCTTATAAAACCGCTATTCCCTTAAATAAATAATAATAATAATAATATAATAATAATAATTTTTCATTATAAAGATTAGAAATAATTAATAATAAAATTTAATGCCTGGTCAAAGTCATGACAGGAAAATTATTTATTAAATATAGCAATACATTTTATAAGGAAAACGAGAGTAACTTTTAACATTTTAGGAATGCTTAAATTATTTTTTATTCTTAATTTGATTAAATTATTTTAAATTAAATAATTAATTCAATAATTTTATTCTTAATAAATTTTACTATTTAATGAAATATGGGAATTTTAATTAATACCTTCCAAAACATGACTAATATAGTCAAATATAGGATATTAAATGTATTTGAAAACATTTTTTAAAAATAAGTTTTCAAATTCTCTAGAAATTATTTTTAGTTTTTTAATTGAATTTTTTTAAGTTATCATCACTCTCATTAAATTATATGTATTATTTTATTTTCATATGTCAACTATTTATATCTTTCAATCTATTTTTTTCCTCTTTATCAGTAAATTTATTTTCAATACTTTTAAATAAATAATTATTAATTAGAAATAAATTTGTATTAAAACATAAAATATTTATTATAAATATAAAATATAATTATATGTTTGAAAAATTATTTATTTATTACAATATAATTTTATATTAAAAATATTTATTTATTACAAATTTTTAGTTCTATGAAATATATTACATAAGTTAAAATGTTAGTATTTAATTTTTTCTAAAATAAAAAAGAGAATTTTATTCTTTTTTTTAAAAAAAAATCAAGATTGAGTTAAGGATAAATATGATGTATATCATTCCCACTTAGCAGGATATAAAAATATTTGGCGTACTACTAAAAGTTATTGGCAGAAGTGGTTTGATATTTGGGTCCGTTAATCAAGAATTAGGATTGAATATCTTATTTGGACATAGAATTGCCAGTAAAGAGTCTACTTTACTGGGAAAAAAAGCATATCAAATAAAATTTTTTTCAGGTGTTTACAATAGTTTATACTTTCTTCTCGAACAATTTATTTACATAATACAATAATTTAAACAAATATGCAAAACAGAGACTATACTTTCTAATTATATAAATATGATATTAAAATAATATAAAAAAACATATTAAACACTGAGAATATTCAAAGAGGGTAGCATATTTGTTTGAATTTTTAGATATATTTAAGTAAATAATTAAATTAAGCAATAACCCAACAAGTTCTTATAGGACTAGGATTTATTTACATCATATATTTTTACTTGAAATTAATTTAAATTAGTATTTTAATATATATTAGTAAAAGATTTTACACTGACATTCAATTACGAACCTTCGTTCATGATAAGTCTGTTAACTTTGTTAATTAGTACTTTAAAAGTTATCTAAATGAAAAGTTATGATTCGTAAAAATTTTTTAAACTGGGAGTGGATATTAATTAAAGATACACTCTCTCTATATATAATTGCTTTCAAATTTTATTGATATTTAAAAGAATTAAAAATTATAAAATTTAAATATTTTAAACTTTAAAATAAAAATTTAATTTTCATGATGCAGTCAGTATAAAAATTACAAGTTTAACCATTAAAAATTAATCTAAGTTTGAGATTTACTTAATTATCGAACAAGTCAAAAAAATATTACACATAAAAATTTTTATTATATTGCATAAAAAAATTATTAATATTTAATATATCTACTATTTACTCTCAAATAAAAATATTTAAAGAAGAATGAGATTTTTTAAATTATTAATTATTTTCTTTTTATAGTTTATGATACAAAAATAATATAAATAATCTTATTTTTGTAATTTTAAAATCATTTTTTATTAATTTAATATATTGTAAATAAATAAATAAATGAGAGACATGTGTATCATTATCGAAGGATACATGTAATTTTTGTTGATAAGAAACTTTCTAATATATTAAATTTTTTATTTTTATAAGTTAAAATTAAAGTAAAATAAAATAAAGTCACATGTGATGAAGAGATTGAGAAATCTTTCTATTCTTAATAATTGGGAGTAAAACTCACACCGAAAGGAGTGAAAAAAATATAAATAGTAAACTAATTGTATTACAATCTTTTGATATTGTCAATGCTAAACTATTGTATTACAATCTTTTTCGTATTGTCAATATTTTAAATAATAAAAATAGATATTTAGTATTTTAATTTTGTAAAATTCATAATTTATTTCATTTTTAACATGTGTTTGGATGAATGTTAGTAAAATTGATCTTGAAATGAAATGATTTATTTTTGAAAATTTTTATTATAAAAGCAATTAAGAAATAAACTTCGATATAAGATTATTGATCAACTTAAAAACTACTCTAATTTATTCTATTAGATTTCATTTTAAATTCATAATATATTTCATTCTAACATGTGTTTGGATGAATGATAGTAAAATTGATTTTGAAATAACATAATTTATTTTTAGACATTTTTATTATAAAAGCAAGTTAGAAATAAAACTTAGTATAAAATTATTGATCCAACATAGAAACTACTCCAATTTTTTTTTTTTGTTAGATTTCACCTTAAAACTAATTGTCATTAAGTGATGATTAGATTTCACCTTAGTATAAATTATCGATTCAACTTAGAAACTACTCCAATTAGCATCAAGTGATTGCCCAATAGATATATAAGTTGCACTTTTAGAGTTGAGGCAAGCTATGTAGAGCTTTCTAACCATTTCAACCCAAAATCAGTTATAAATTTAAATTCAATTCTAAATATGTTTCCATTGTAAAAACATATGAAATTTTATCTAAAAGCAATTGCAGGTTTAAAATCAATTATTAAATGTGAAACTAAACATACCCTAAAAGTATTTGTTAACAAATTAACCTCAATCATGACACAGATTAAATAAATAATTATTGACTTGGAGATTGGACACAAATAGACTGTCAACAAAGGTTAATTTAGTAAAATGATGAATTATACAACATCCATAACAGATGTTTAATATCAGTCAAATATGAAACAAACTTTGCTACCGGTAAAAATATCTACGATATTACACAACATATAGAGTTGATGTGTTCCAATCCATTGGGTTGGTCAATGATGATAGGGTCATATACCTGCTATGCAACTGACTTGGAGGAATGATAATTAAACTTTCATACCTTTATAGAATATATATTTTGTCTCATTGCATTTTTTACATTGGCCTCTATTTTAACATTTGTTTTGGCTATATTACTTGTGTCATTTTGTAGCCAGATTAAGACATAACTTATGTTTTCTCCATCATTAATAATATTTCATTAACCTATTAAAAAGAAGATTAAACGAATAATTGATTTAGGTTAGTAAAGTTTAGTCACGTCATGTTAATTTATTAATGTCCTAACACTTCTAATTTCACAAAAAAGGACAATAATAATATTTACAATAGTTATTGAAAAATTAACACGTTCATTTACTAAATAATAATGATGATAATATTAAAAAAAGTAGTTAAAATTAATTTTAATTAAAACGTAATCCCTCCTCCAAAAGAGGCCCCGAAGAACCTTTTTCAGCCAACGCATCCAATGGTTCCTTTCGGTTCGTCCCCAACACCACCCAGCAGCATTGGTTCGTCGCGTTCTAACATCGCCACGGCGGAGCAGCCATGTCGTTCAGCCACCCTCCTCAGCATGATTAGGGATTCTCGCTTGAGTATTCATTTTCGATTAACTTTCTAATTTATATTTTACAATCCTTTCACAGCTTTTATTTGCTAAAAATTATTAATTAATATATAACCTCTTTAACGGAATAGAGTAACTATGGAATTATAAACAAAATTAAAACTTTATTCAGAATTATAATCAACAAAAAAATTACTCAAAAACCAGATACAAAATTCTACAAATTTTTATTCCTACTTTTTCTATTTCTTAATTTTAATAAAATTTAATTACATTCAATCACAACTCTATTTATAATAAATTTGTTGATTTTATAATAGATCTTTCGTGGAAACTAATTAAACTCATTTTGATATTACAAATTTTATTTAACATTAATGTTTTAACATGAATCTTCGATTTACTTCAACATATAAGCCATGCGGTTTAATAACAGTGAATGTATGTATTTTGTATTATAGTTAGTTGTTGTAATAACATTGATTTGATTACTAACTTTATCCATAAGCAAAAGTGAGCTTTGCAGCAGTCATAGGTATCCAACTAATACAATACAAAGATTAATAAGTAGATCTAATTTTTGTTTAACTTATTTCGTTAACAAAAAGAATATAAAAAAATAGAATAAAAGGCATGATCTTGGATATCAAGCATTCATCATCTTATTTCGTCTTCTTATTGTCACCTTCGGCTTATTTTTCGTTTTAAATTCTTACTGATGATGAAATAACACACCACAAAAACTAACGAACTTTCCTGATTGGGGACTTGAGTTGAAGCTGTGGGTTACTGATTTGAAGTCTCTGAGAGGATATAACGTGATGGGAGTTTGGAGGGCAAGAGTAGCGGTGGACATATCAGGAAGATAGTCAGATAAAACAAATATTTTTAAAAAGAAATCCAATGAACATGAGCAGCAGGGCCCCACCCCACGCTATCGAGCAAACTATGAGGAAAAAATATAACTCCAAGGTAAAAAATAAAAGAGCATACATGGAATTCAACAACAGTATCAACGTCGCAATAATACTACTCAAAACATAACGTTGATGAAAACAGCGTAGCTGCCACACAGAATACAGTAAGTGGAACCCCATAAATACACATGCCATTATACTGCTACAACTAATACCCATAAATTTCCAATGGTAAAATGGCCTAGTCTGTAAACAGGCTATGGTATCTATAAGCACTGGCTAATCATCAGCTGCACCTGCGTCACTATTACACATGCTCCCAAGCAGTTAAGCTTCCTCCCAAAAATTTTATATAATTACGATGGCACTGCACAAAATGTGAACGAGAACCGCTAAGAGAAGTGTTGAAACAAGTGCCATAAAATCATCAAATAAAAGATAAGGGACGCAAAAATTTCAAAACAATAAAAACCACGAAATTTAAAATTTGTAAAGAAATATTTACATATGGAGCAATGCAATACTACAATACAAAACTATTGATGCACGAGAAATTTTGCCATTTCATAGTATTGAAAATAATTTATTGTTTTTATAAAAAACATCAAACATACATGATACATCACATGCAATGGAGAAATGAATGAAAAGAAAAAACATACATCCAGAGCGCAAATATGGATCAAAATTTTATACTTCAGAAAAGATTCTAAAGGAGCTTAGGGAAACACAATCCAAGCATTCTGGAATGATCGAGTAAAACTCTCTTGAGCAAATTCGACAATGAATGAAAGACAAGACTATCTGAATCCAAAAAAATTAAAATACGAAAAACACAAGCATGAGTAACTCAATATATAACACAAACAACTATTACTACGTTTTTTCATGTTTGAAAGTCATTTCAAAATAAGAATCACGTATTTCACAATAAACTACGATAGAAATACAAAATACTTAGATTAAACTTATAATGAAGTAACACGATAAAAGGCTGTCGATTCAAACATACAAGAACTGATATATGATGAACGAATATTATCAGATTCATAAATATTAAAAGAAAATGAAAAATGCACTAAGATAATTTTGATATCAAATTTAAAATTCTGAATTATGATACCAATTAGACATCTATGTAAACCATTATATTATATGAACTAAAAATCAACAGATGGAAAAACATACTATAGGTAGAGGTATCGATCTGCTCAGGCAGCTGTTTTATATCCACCTCAAACCTTGACTGAACCTGGAATTCGTACCGAACACAAATTAGAAATAGAAATGCAAATGGATATAACACTAACAAATGATAAAAAGCAAACTCCTTACATTGTTGAGAACATCAACATCAGTAGAACATGAAACAAATGTGATTGCAAGCCCTTTGGTCCCAAATCTTCCAGCTCGGCCAACCTGTGCAAAAATTCCCCAAGAACATTTAATCAGTCCTCCGTAAAATGAAAAAAAAATTTAAAAACCTAAAAAGGAAACAGAAAACAGATCTTATCAGATCATATACCCTGTGCAAGTATGTGTCTGCAGAATCAGGCATGTCATAGTTAATAACAATGTTGACACGTTCAATATCAATCCCTCTTCCAACCAAATCTGTTGCAACAAGAATTCTTGTATGACCCTCCTTGAAACCTTTATAACGCTTTAACCTACAAGTAACAAAAATATCATACACTAATGTCAAAAATTCACACAATCACACCACTCAATATATATAAACAGTGAAAACAAAACAAGTAAACAGGTCTCACATGCCACTTCAATGGGGGAAAATCTAGGAATGAATAGTGTTTTATTATTCAACAAACCATGTCGATGGGTGTGTGATTGCATTATTGCAAAAACAAAATTGCAATGCAGTCTCTAGCAGTCACAGAGAGGTTAAAGGAGGAAAAGGCAAATTGCAATTCAGAGTGTCAAGCAGTCACAAAGAGGTGGAAAAGGCCACCAAAGATACCAAGCAGTGAAAGGACAACAAAATCCCAAGAGTAACCTCTATCAAAAAAAAATTACACAGGCCCAAGACATTAGAGTCTTCCTCTCTCAATCACTCTCAATACAATCCATACAAAACTGGATGCAGAAATTGACATGTTCTATACACAACACACACGCAAGTAACTGTAAAATGGTTACAGAACATATAACTTCCAAGAGTTGCTAAACACAGTTAGGCCATTCTATTCACGTAACTGCCCTATCAGATTAGTGGGCAATCTTCTCTGCACAAACCTACAATACTAAAGAATTCCACAATGTAAAATAAGAGCAAATTATATTTCCCTATCTGGAGAAATGTTTAAATTACACACCATATCCCCTCAAATTTTCTCAACATGAAAATCAAGTTATAATTCAATGACCAAAATTAAAATATGATTTAATAAGAATTTTGAAGCTGTTAATGAAAGGAATTTGAAATTCATTTTAACTTCTAAAATAATAGGATCAATAGCAGGATACTCAAAATTAATTGTTGGCGGTGGGTGGGTGTTATCAATGGCGGAACATAGCAAAAAGGCCAAAATTCTACATTAAAAACACGCCATTGCACCTTATGGGGTCATCATGGCAGACATTCTTTCACAAATTTTGTATAGCGGTTGGCAAAAAATCCACCATAACAGTTATTTAACAGCATTGATTGTTAGAAACTGTAAATTACACATGAAGACAAAATATCATAGGAGGCACTTCCCTAATTATTCAATATTGAAAAGGATTGAAGTGTCCAACTGATATCCATCTCTCAAGGAAGAGTAACATTTTAAAAATAACAAAGGGAATATAATTAAGCACCCCTTGGAGGAGTATAGCTTACTAAACAAATCAATTTCATAACACCCTTCCCCATAGTCTACCATTTCATTTGTGTCACCCTCTTAAATGGAGAGAGGCCATCATCATTAGCTTTCCTTTAAGCTTCCTCAGCAAAGAGAAAGATCACAGCAAATATTGATAAATCCACACCATATCCAACATGAAAACTCACAATTTCTCTAATAAAATTAATAATTTAATATTGAAATTTTAATTTGAACAGAACAAAATAGCCCAGGGAAAAAATAGAATCATCAATAAAAAGCATGACAGGATACAAAGTTTCCCAGCATCTATTGAGATATGCAAAACCAACCTTTCTTCCTGGGACATGCCAGAGTGAATACATATAGATGGGAAGTTGCACTCCACAAGTAGTTTGTCCAGCTCAGCTGCTCTGCTAACACTTTTCACAAAGATCACCACTTGATTAAAGTCCAGTGCATCAAGAAGATCATTCAACTTCCGATTTTTCTCCTCCTCTTTCAATTTGATGTAGTGCTGCCATGTCAGTCATAAATGTAAGCCAGATCACATATTATCTTAAAAAGGAAAATTTAATTAAAAACAACAGAAAGCATACCTGCACAAGTCCATGAAG
The DNA here is from genome assembly GCA_037954015.1 of Psophocarpus tetragonolobus. Taxonomy (NCBI): domain Eukaryota; kingdom Viridiplantae; phylum Streptophyta; class Magnoliopsida; order Fabales; family Fabaceae; genus Psophocarpus; species Psophocarpus tetragonolobus. Next base: position 18,078,551 of record CM075688.1, on the reverse strand, counting down.
GGTCAGCTTGGCCTCGTCATCAACATAAATTTCCATAGGCTGAAAGGAACAAATTTCACAGTAAATCATATTAGGGTCCTTCCTCAAGCTAATGGAATCCACAACGAAATGAATGACGGATGCAGATCCTTTGAACGACAGTTCTTGTCCATCCATTTTGTCTCCTTGCAGAAATTTTTTTTAGTCACGCCAAGCAAGTGCCACCGACACTTGACACTCACACCCTAAGAAAACTGGCAGAAACAAATCTTAAACACCCTAATACCCTTCCCCCTCATTAAAGGATAATGAATACCAAACCTAGCAAAAAGCCCATACCTGACACACCATGTATTAGAGATGAAACTAACTTCCAACATGAACAAAAGGAGAAAAAAGTACATAAGACATAAACAGGGACAACTACTAAAACACTCCATCTAAAACTTCTTCCTAGCCCAATCTCCTGCCACCAGCCCACCACACTCCACCTACTAGACAGGAGTTTCAGTAAAAAATTTATGAATAAAAGACACTACAAACAAAACCCCTATCAGAAGAAAAAATTGAAGAAACCACAACATTCTAAATATCTAGAAAACTCTCAGGGATTGAGCAGTATGTAAAAGAGACTTCTAATTCAAGTAATACTGGCCATGAGACATTACATCTTGCATAAATTTCTTGCAGACTGGGCGGATTTCCTTGCTGAGTGTTGCAGAAAACATCATAACCTGCTTGTCATGGGGAGTCATCTTGAAAATGTCCTGTACATCTTTCCTCATATCTGCAAAAAAGTATTGCAAGAACAATTAAAAAACATACAATAAATGGAAAATTTTCAAATAGGTGGATGACTATTCAGCAATGAAACATACCCAGTGATTCCAGCATCTTGTCACATTCATCTAGTATGAAATGTCTAACGTTCTTTAAAGAAAGGTCCTTATCCCTAGTCAAAGCTAGTATTCTTCCAGGCGTTCCAACAACAATATGAGGGCACTCATTCTTCAGCAAATCCTTGTGAACCTTGATGTTGACTCCACCGTAAAAGACAGCAACCTTTAGATCAGGCAAGTAGGTGCTGAACCTCTCAAACTCGTGACATATCTGCATGGAAGAGATTGCAGATCTTAAATCAGAACCAACAAGAATACCAAGTTCCGTAACTTTGATGCATCCGGTCGCCCAAAAGTACCTGGTATGCTAACTCTCTGGTGTGACACAGAACAAGTGCAGAAACTTGGCCAGGAACGGGATCAATCTGCTGCAGAGTCGAGAGAACAAAGACAGCAGTTTTTCCCATTCCAGATTTTGCTTGACAAATTACATCCATCCCGAGAATTGCTTGCGGTATGCACTCATGTTGCACTGATGATGAAGCAAATAAAACAGGGCCGAAGGAACCGAGGGTAAGTAAAATAAACCTTTTCTGACGCTTTTAATTTCATTTGATAGCGTTACCAAAGCAATTTAGTTCTCCAAAACAAGATTGTATTACAATTATTACCTGCAAATACAAAAAAAAAAACACATGAGGATTGTACAATAGACAGACGTGTGACATGTATTTAACTATTCTGTTCATAGTTGAAGCCCCGGAAATCCAAAATTTCAAAAGGATGGAAGGTAAAACAAAGAGCGTCAAACAATTTCCTCATAGAAGAAAAAAAAAGTACGTATCTCAAAACAATAATTCTAATAACCATCACAAATCTAAAATCCCCAAAATCGTCACATAAACTGCAGTGAAAGCCTAGAAGAACAACTAAAAATAAACGATAGAGATAAATTGATAGTTTGCCTTCAGATGGATGCTCAAATCCGGAGTCCACAATAGCCCGCAGAAGCTCTGGCTTCAGGAGAAAGTCTCTGAATCCTGAACTGTGAATTCCAACATAGCCCCTGCAAGGAAAAAAGATTAATACAAAAAATAATCATAGATTCACTATGTCTTAACCCAGCAAATCATGTACTTACTTCTTGGTAGCTTCGCCGTTGACTTTAGCACCGACGGAGTCGGGGGCCTTGTCTTCTTCCTCGTCGTAATCGAGAAGCTCTTCCTCGTACGTCTCGTCCTTGGTTTCTCCCATTATCTGCGAATCGTCGAATCAACTAAATCAAAACTTGAAAGAAAATATGAAAAAAATTGAGCTAGGGTTTTGCCGATTGAGAGAGAGAGGGAGAAGAATCTAGGGCTTAGGAAGAGGGGAATACCTGCTAGATGAGGAATCGAAAGGAGGGTTAGAAAGTGAGGGGGAATAGGGTTAAAGTTAGGGTTGAGAGAGGCTGCAAAGTAAATTGTTAGATGAAAAACAATTTGGGGAAAAGAAACTGAGAGAGCGAAACCTCCACGGTATGAGCGAGTCGCAGTTAGTGGATGAGCAAGTGACGATAGGGTTAAGGGGCACGAGGCCGTATTATATAGACAGCCGTCACCGCCATGTTTTTTTGGGTTTTTGCTTTTAGCCTTGTTATTTTTCTTGTTTATTATATTTTTATCGATTAAGGTTTTTAGTCTTTGACTAAATTCATTTATAATTTTTTAAAATTAAAAATATTTTTTTATGTCTAAAAGTTTAAGTTTATATTATTTTTGGACTAAATTTAGATAAAAAAATATTTTTATTTCTAGAAATAAAAAATAAAATTTAATTAAAGTTTATGACTAAAAATTTAATTGAGTATACTTTTATTTATTTATTGTAATCAAAACTAAAATTAAATTTATTATAAAAATATTTTCATATATAATTAAATTTTTAAAAATTAATTTTAAGCATGTAAATTATTTTTAATTATTAATAATAGGAAAAACATAAAGAGTTTAAAGTAAGGTGTTCTAAAAATAACTCATAAAACTAATAATAAAGCATGTAAATTATTTTTATTATTAATAAGGTGTTATAAAAAAAATAAGATTTCATTTTAAAAAAAACATAAAACTAGTTTTAAAAATATTTTAGATAAACAAATAAAAAAGAATACTTTATTAAAGAATTTAAAACAAGCTTAAACTAATAAGTCCAAGTATGATAATTTAATGTGTAATTTAAATTTTATTATTAAATTAATTATTATAATTTAATTTATTTAATTATAAAATAATTAATTTTTATTTTAATAGATATAAAAAGAAAATATGAAAATAAAATTATAAATATTATGTAATAATGTAATATAATATAATCAACGATAAATTTATGAAACAAGATTTTGATTTATTTAACAAGATTTCAGGTATGAATATTATAGTTGTAAAAAATATAGTTAAATAATCAAGACATGCTCAAGGTGATAAACAAAATTTTCTTATGAATATTAATCATCAACTACTTCATTCAAATGAGTGTAAATGGAAGTTAATTTTACATTATTAATATATAGTACAACTTCCTAATTTTTTCACTTTATTTTATATATATATATATATATATATATATTTATTTGTCGATAAAAAAATCAACTATATATTATATATAATGTATAATATAACATATGTCAAAGGAAAATCTAATTATAGAATGTTACAAATAGATAATGTTTGTTTGACAACAGTTTTATAAAATCATTTTTAATATTTTAGTATTTAAAAATTAAGAAATTCATTTGGATAGTGTTTTCTGAAAACAATTTTTGAAAACAGTTACAGAATAACTAAAAGTAGTTTTGCTTTTAATTTTCTATTTTTGTTTTAACAACTCAAAATACAATTAAAATATGTTATTTTTTGCTTTTCATTAATGAAATTTAATAAATATGAATAAAATTTTTCATTTTTATATTTTCAAAACAGTTTTAAAATAACACTTACCAAACAAATTTTTTTTAAACAGTTTTTTAAAACTATTCTTAAAAATTATTTTCAAAAACTAAAAAATAAAACAAAATCAATCAAACTCTTACCTTGTTTAACCTGTATTCAACTAATGAAAAGTTGTATCTTCTTACAACAAGTAGATTTTTCTCATCAAAATTGAGTTAAGGTTAAATATATCTATAAGTTAAGTATTTCAACCATAATATGAAATAAGAATGCAAAAGGGAAAATTATGATCTCAAAAAGCTAATAATTTTGTCTACTGCAAAATTGTGATCACTTATAGTGTTATGATCATGTCTAAGGAGACATTAGGCTTTGGAAAAATTATGTCAAAATGAAAATTATGTATGAGATGACATATTTTATCAAACAAATATTTTGTTAAAAAGGAACGGTAAGAAAACTCTTTTTGAATTTTTTTTTATGATTGGTTACAGATTATTGTAAATAACTAATTTTAAGAGAAAAAGTCAATTACACTATTTTTTTATGTTCAATAAATTATAATCAATTATAAATATAATTTTTTTAACACTTCTCTTATAAATAATTATATATGTTTGGGTGATATGTATATGATTATTAATCATGTGACACGAGACTTATGAGTTTAGATTTATATATAAGAGACAAAACTAAGTAGTATGGTTTAGGTTCTTTTTGGGTTATTATTTTAAGTTTTTAAATTTATGAAAATAAAAATTAGTTTATTTTTAAAATTTTTCAAAATTTTTAAAACAATATTTTTTGTCTCAAATTTTAAAATATTGTTATTAAATATTAACTTATGAAAATCTGTCATTGACAGCAACCAATAGTGGTAGCTAAAGATTAGAAATGATTACCGGAGACAATGACTAATGGTGCCAATGAATATTGATCGTTGGTGGTGGTGGTGATTACAATGATGCCAATAAAAAACATGTGACAACAGTCGACAACTAGCAACCAATAGTGGCAGTTAAAGATTAGTGATGATTACCAGAGACGATGACTAATGGTGGCAATGAAGATTGACAGTTGATGGTGGTGGTGATCACAATGATGGCAATAAAAAACATGTGACAATAGTCGACAACTAGCGATGATGATCATGAATAGCAACAACAACACAAAGACTGACCATTGGTGATGATTGGTGATAGGAGACTGCTATTGAAGATGAAAGTCAATAGTGGTGGTCAATGACCTATAGTAGTAACCACCAATAGTGGTGTCGGTGACCAATAAATGATAATGGAGGCAACAATAGTGACGTGTGTGACAAAGAGCGACAACAAGCTTGATTAAAAAAAGAAACAAATCCAAAACTAATTTTATTGTTTTTCAATGGGATGAAAATTCCTTTAAAAATAAGTAAAAACCAAATAAAAACATTTTAGTCAAACACATTTCTATTTTTAAAATGCATTTCAAAACCAAAAATAGAAAACTCTTGAAACGAACCTCTATTGTAGGTTTGTTCAGTAATTTTAATTTTGCTTGTAATTGTTATCAATAAGCATGTCCTATTTTTGTGTGTAATCTTTTAAGTCTAATAATTAAGTTTGATATGTCAAATGAAATCGATGTGGATGAATTTCCAATTCTAATATTAATGTTTATGTGACATTGATGGAGAGTGTAATCTAAGACATTTAAAGAGATTTGAAAAAACGAAGGAGAAAGATAATTTAGATGTCATAATTTCATTAAGTTTTTATCTTATTTTTTATATTTAACATATAAATGTTAAGTTACCTAATGCATCTTTGTCATTGTTAAATATATTATGTTGAAAAGTTTCTCCCTTGCCTTGTATCTAACTAAATTTCTTTCTTTTTTTATCCTATTATCTTTTAATCAAGTATCAATATCAAAATTGTGTCATTCATTAAGAGAGTGTTTGAAAAATATTATAATCTTAATTATAATTTTTTTTAGATTACAAATTGTTTTAAAAAATAATTTGGATGTTTCGGAATTCATTGTAAATTTAGAAAAAAAAAATAGTTGAAAAATAAGTTATTTTTAGGAATTTAGAAATTTATAGTTTATGATTATTTTTTAACAACTTATTTTTTCTTTCATTGTTTTCACACTCTTTTACTCTACAAATTTTTTTGTTGCATCTAAATAAGATTATTCTTTTTAAATCACTTTCAACAAACTTATCTAAACATGATGTTGAGGCTTCTAAACCCAATTCAAACTAAAGAATATTAAGTTCAACAATATCCTTTCAATTCTACTATACTCGAAAATACTCCTACGGTTATTTAATTTATGCTTGTCACACAAGATGAATTTGGTTTTCCTCGAAATTCTATTGTAGATCCACTAGACATAAATCACCACAACTACAATCTATGAACAATATTCTTTTAATAGTTTTACTACACTTGAAATTTTTTTCATTGTTATTGAATATATGCTTGTCACATAAGATGATTTTTTTTTACTCAAAATCCTATTAAAGATCCACTTACAATCTAGGAACCACCTTTAATTCTCCTACATAAGATTTTTTTTTTGTCAATGAAAATATTGATTGGAACTCATTTCAAATTATAGTCTTAAAGGTTGCAAATGATAAAGTTTTTCATGCTTGTATTTTATACAATAGTTTATACCTTAAGTGAAAAATGTCTTATTTTTTCCTTGCTTTGGTTAAGTTTTAAGTTGATTTTTGTTTAGTTTTTATGTAATCAGCTATTTGAGAGAAAAATGACAAAACAATGAAAATCATGAGTTTTGGTCAAGTTTTAAAGGAACACGACCATGTATGACTAATAATATTCCACTTATCACTTATGAAAATAGCATGGTCATGCTTATGTATAATCGTGCATTAGAAAGAAATGTTCCACTTACAAAAAGAGTACAATTCTTTATATTAGCTATGAACTATTGAAACACCACTATGATTAATTAGGTATGATGGGGCAACAAGATAAGTTTGCAACAAATGTAAACAAAGCAGCGGAAATAAATCCCCTTATCTCACAAGAATCTATGAGGAGTAATAACAAAATATAACACTAACTAATCACCGATCTTTTTGGAATAAGACACTAAGATTTTAACGTGGAAAACCCTTCAAAGCAAGGGTAAAAACCACAGCTCGTCCAGACTAAAGAAATAGCTCCACTATTATCAATGAAGAGTACAAAATAGTCTCAATCAAGTGTCAACAACAATATCAATGTCAACACCAATAAAGCAATAAGCTTACAAATAGAGAACAAGGAAGATGAAGACCCCCAAATACATTACGGCCATATGAACTGAATATCTCCCAACACATAAGTCTTTCAATGATCCGAACGGTCATAATGAAGAAACATACATTCTGAACGCGATATCAAAAAATGAGCTCGATACAACGGTGAACCAATCTGTAAGGGAGAATTCACAATTGCAGAGTGTCATGTCTCTTTTTCTCTTTTCAACTCTCTTATTTCAAAGCACCTTCTCCACTTAACTTAAATAAGATATCAAGTGGGCTTCTCAATTTGAGCCTTTTTCTCGACATAGGAAGGGGACTCAATACCCAACAAATCTCCCCCTCACGACTATATGGAGAGAACCGCCAAACCGGCGATCTCACAACAAACTTCAAACTTTCCTCTTGGTAGTGCTTTAGTCATCATATCAACACCATTATCATCAGTATGAACTTTAACCAGCTCCAGCAGCTTAGCATCCAAAACATCACATATCCAATGATATTGTACATCAATATGTTTGGACTTAGAATGGAAAGTTGAATTCTTACCAAGATGGATAACACTCTAATTGTTAACTAGTAATGAATAGTTGTCTTGCACAAAATCAAACTCCCGCAAGAATTTCTTAAACCATAGCAACTCCTTGCATGCTTCAGTAATTGCAATGAACTCCGCCTTAGTAGTAGATAAAGCAACACACTTTTGCAACTTAGATTACCAAGCCACAACTCCCCCTGCAAACTTAATCAAATAACCTGATGTAGACCTTCTAGAATCAATGTCTCCACCATATCTGAGTCTGAGTAGTCCACCAAAATAGGCTTGTCACCTCCCAAACAAAGCTTTTTATCAATAGTATCATGAAGATACCTCAAAATCCATTTCAAAGCTCTCTAATGCTCTGTACCTGACTTTGACAAAAACCTATTGACTGTACCAACAACATGACCAATATCAGGTCTCGTACACAACATTGCATACATCAAATTACCCACTGCAGAAGCATAAGGAACTTTCTCCATGTCTAATTTTTTAGCTTCATTTGAAGGACTCTGTTTAATACTTAATTTAAAATGAGTGCTCACAGCCTTAGCTTTTTCCATCTGAAATCTTTGCAACACCCTTTTAATATAGTGTTCCTGTGATAGCCACAACTTCCTTTTCTCTCTATCACAAATGATTCTTATACTAAGAATCTGTTTAGCAACTCCCAAGTCTTTCATGATAAATGACTTGCCCAATTGCTTATTCAGCCTGTTAATAATAGAAATATTTTCCCCAACAATAAGCATGTCATCAACATATAATAACAGGATAATAAAGTCATCATCATAAAACTTTCTAACAGAGACACAATGATCAAAAGTAGTATTCTTGTAGCCCTACTCACACATAAAAGACTCAAACTTCTTATACCACTGTATTTACTATTTTATTTGATCGATCAGGAACCTAGTTTAATTTTAGTGTCACAAACTTTTTTTTTCATATCAGAAAGCTTTTAACAATTTTTATTTTAATTCGAAGAAAACATCCTTGGAGTTTGCTTTAAACTGTATAGACTCTTTCTTAGTCTACACATATATCCTTCCTTGCCTTTAACCTGGAAACCATCAGGTTGCTTCATATAGATTTCTTCCTCTAAATCAACATGAAGGAAAGCAGTTTTCACATCCATTTGCTCTACCTCCAAATTAAGAGTAGCTACCAAACTCAAAACTGCTATAATGGATGACATATTCACCACAGGTGAGAAAATCTCATTGAAATCAACACCCTTTCTCTATTTAAAGCCTTTCACCACTAATCTAGTTTTATACCTTAGAGACATGAAATTATTCTCTTGTTTGACCCTTAATATCCACCTGTTTTCTAATGCCCTTTTACCCTTAGGCAATCTCACCAAGTCATAAGTGTGATTATCATGCAAGGATTTCATCTCATCTTTCATTGCATTCAGTCACTGTTGCTTTTCTTCACTCTCTAGAGCCTCTTCAAAATACTCAGGTTCTTCATCATCAATCAAATTCATGTATTCATCAGAAGAATACTTGGTAGATGATTGTCTTTGTCTATTAGATCTCCTAAGTTGGGATTGAGAGGATTCAGGTACATCATAAACATTCTCATCAGGTGATCTCTCATGCTCCTCTTGGTCATCATTAATAGGAACATCTAATTAATGTCCAAGTTGTTGATTAACACCATCGCTTTGTTTTTTACTATGTTCAACACCACCTTCTAGATCGTGATTAGGCGATTGTATAGGATCAACATTTGTCAGATTTCTATCCTTTCGGGTGTAGTCTTCTCCACCTTATTAATGTCCTCAATGGTTTGGTCTTCAATGAACTATACATCACGACTTTTAACAAGCTTCTTTTCAATAGGATCATAGAACTTGTAGCCAAATTCATCTTCACCATAACCAATGAAGATGCACTACTTTGTCTTCGCATCCAACTTGGATCTTTCATCCTTTGGAATATGAAAAACGTTTTACAACCGAAGACATGCAAATATCATAGCTCACATTTTTTCCAAATCAAATTTTATTTGGAACTTCACTATTCAGAATAATAGTAGGAGTGAGATTAATAACATGCACCGCTGTATACAATGCCTCATCCAAAAAATGCTTAGGTAATTTAGCATCTGAGAGCATACATCTCACTCTCTCAAGCAATGTCTTTTTCACCCTCTCTACTAAACCATTTAGCTAAGGAGTTTTAGGAGGAGTCTTCTCATGTGCAATACCATGTTGTTTGCAATAAACATCAAAGGGTCCACAATACTCACCACCATTGTCAGTATGAATACGTTTCAACTTCTTGCCTTACTCTCTTTCAACCAAAGCATGAAATTAAATTTCTCTAGCACTTGGTCTTTTCTCTACAAGACATAGACCCATAGCTTCCTGGAACAATCATCAATAAAGGTAACAAAATAAAGTGCACCAAAGTGCACCACTAAAGGATTTTACCTTAAATGGCCCACAAACATCAGAATGCACCAATTGCAACAACTCTGACTTTCTTGAGAGAGGTACTCTAGTTTGCTTGCCAGCCATGCAATGAGAACATCTCTCCAATTATGCATTTTTTAGCCCTTAAAGAACATCCTTTTTAACTAAGCAGTTCAACCCTTTTTCATTTATATAACTAAGCCTTCGGTGCCACAAATATGTCTCCATATCTACGATATTCACACTATCTTTAATAACCAAAGCTTTTGTCCAATATAGTTTAGAAATCTTCTCCTCTCTGGCCACAACCAGGTTACCTTTGGTGAATTTTCACTTTTCAGAACCAAAGTGATTATCATAACCACTATCATTAAGCATCTACACAGAGATCAAATTAAAACGAACATCAGGAGCATGTCTGACTCCTCTGAGTAACAACTGCACTCCCATGTTGGTTTGCAGGCAAACATCACCAACACCAATCACTTGAGACACATCATTATTACCCACCTTCAATACTCTAAAATCACCAGAAGTATAAGACGTGAAGAACTTCTTCCTTGGTGTAACATGAAGTGTAGCACCACTATCAACAATCGACATACTCTCATCTGACACAAGATTAATTAATTCATTATAACGGAGATTAACAAGGTCACTACAAGTAGCAGTAGCAACACGATTATCATCATCATGATTTTTCTTTTTCTGTTTACCCTTTTTATCTTTGTTCTCCTTTTTTTCTCGGAAAACAATATTTTTGTATATGTTCTGTCTTATGACAATAGTAACACTCCACATTCTTGTATCTGAACTTGTACTTACTCATTCTCTTTTCTCTACCTCCTTTCAGTTCTTTTCTTTGACTTATCCTCTATTTTCATGACAAGTACTTCAGGATAAGATGAAGAACCCTGTGCCTTCCTTCTCATCTTTTCATTAAAAGCACCACTCTTGTCACTTGCAAAGAAACAACACCATTAGGGGTTGAGTTTGTAAAAGAAACCCGAAATGTCTCCCAAGACTTAGGTAAAGTATTCAATAGTCATAGTTCCAAAACTCATCATCAAATTTGATACCCATACCAGATAACTGATCCAGGAGCCCTTGAAATTCATTCAAGTGATCTGAAATAAAAGAATTCTCCCTGTACTTCAAATTCATCAGACAATTCAACAAATACAATTTATTATTCCCTGATGTAGAAGCATACAAGGACTCAATATTCTCCCACAATGTTCTCGCATGTATCTCATTAGCAATGTGATTACAAACATCATCTTTTACAAATTGCCGAATAAAACCACATACATGTTGGTGTTCAAAATCCCACTCTTCTTCAGACATAGAATCTGACTTCTGAGTAGCAAAAACAAGAATATGCATTTTCTTCACAAATAACAAGTCTTTCATCTAACCCTTCCACAAGTGATAATTAGTGCCATTCAAGGCAACCAATTTTGTATTTGCCTCCATCATTCAAGCAAGTCAAATAGTCCCTAGGCCAAAACCAAAGAGCTCTGATAGCACTCTGATGGGGGAAATAAGATAAGTTTGCAACAAATGTAAATAAAGCAGCGGGAATAAATCCCCCTATCTAGCAAGAATCTATGAGGAGCAATAACAAAATATAACACTAACTAATCACCGATCTTTTTGGAATAAGACACCAAGATTTTAATGTGGAAAACTCCTTAAAGCAAGGATAAAAACCACGAGTCATCTAGACCAAAGAAATAGTTCCACTATTATCAATAAATAGTACAAAAGAGTCTCAATCAAGTGTCAACAACAATATCAATGTCAACACCAATAAAGCAATAAGCTTACAAATAGAGAACAATGAAGATGAAGACCCCCAAATACATTGCTGCCATACGAACTGAATATCTCCCAACACAAAATCTTTCAACGATCCGAACGGTCAGAATAAAGAGACATACATTCTAAATGTGCTGTCCAAAAATCAGTCCGATCCAACGGTGAACGAATCTGCAGTGGAGAATTCACAATTGTAGAATGTCATGTCTCTTTTTCTCTTTTCAACTCTCTTATTTCAAAACACCTTCTCCACTTAACTTAAATAAGATATCAAGTGGGCTTATCAATTTGGGTCTTTTCTCTACATAGGAAGGGAGACCAATACCCAACAAGGTGGTGGTCCAACTTTATAAACTTATAGTTAAGTCTTTTCTTTTCTTCTTGTATTTGAAAGATTTTCGAGTTATTAAGCTCTTAAGCCTAGGATAGGAAGATACAACAAAGGCTAAAGATGATGGGTTTTCTTTAAGATTTTTATCATCTATCTTTAATATATTCTTTTGGCTTTCCAAAAAAACACGGTTGAGTTGATTAATTTTGTTGGAAGTTGTGATGTAATTGATGCTGGGAACCCTTATTTGACATTTAATTATATTCTTGTTTTATTTGTGGTAAAATTATTGATCCATGCTATTGCCAATTATAATTTTTTACTTTGTAACTAGTTAATTAAATTGTGACAACCAATCATTAATATTAATTGAAATGATCGATAATTGAATTTTATACCAAGTGTAAGATCAAACTCTTCGTGAAAACCTCTGAATTATCATCAAATTGTAAACCCCTTTTTCACTATAATTTATAAGAATTAATAAGAGATTAATTGAACAAAGGGTAATGATTGATTATGAATAACTCCTAATAAGCCATAAGGAGTTGGTAATTACCATATCAAGGTCTTAGTTTAAATTAGGGGAACATTAAGAATCATGACATGTTACGACCATAGGTCTTCCTAGCTGAGAAGTTTTCTTTAATTCACAACTTCAACTTTTTTTTTTAAAATTTAATTATTTTGCCTTTTCAAAAAAAAAAAACACATTAAAAGTGGAGAGTAAATGTGCAAGAAAATAAGAGGAAAATTGAAATTTCTAAAGTGTCATAAATTTGATAAATTTTACGTAAGTAACTTTTCATTAAAAAAATATAAAAGCGAATAAAAGTGTAAAAATGTTACTTTTTCAAAACTGTAGTTGTTTATAAAAAATAAGTAATAAATATATAAGTAATTTTGTAATTATAATAATTTTAATTTATGATTTTTTATAATTTTTACATTATTTTGTACGCAACTAAATAATTTTAATTTTCACTCTATTTAATTTTTTTCTTTCCCCTTTTTTCTCACACTTCCTTGTATCTGCATAGAGCCTTAGATTCAATATCCAAGCTTTAAGTCCAGTATGAATTTACTCTATTTAATTTTCACTCTATTTAATTTCAGTATAGAAACACTTGCCTTTAAACGCATTTTACTTGTATAAACAAACATGTAAAAAAAATATAAATAAGTGGGGATGGACCACTACCTATATCCGCTTTGCAAAAGATGTTACATCAAATGTGTGGCTATCACTTTAGTCAAAATTATTATCTAATAGAAATATCGTAAAAGATTTAGATGAAAGTTTTTAAACTAAAATATAAGATTAAATAATAAAATAAAATATATTTTAATCTAGTTTTTATATTCAAATAAATTCCTAAAAAGTTGTATATTGCATATTACATTTTGGAGATAAATATTATATATATTAATATTATTAGGGAAATAAGCAGTATTATAGGTTAGTTTCTGTTGGATACCCACATAAGATAAAGATAAATGGGCTTCTAAAGCTTGATGCCATATGCCCATATCGCATTCATAGCGGCCCCTTTGTAAAAGGAAATGATGGCAGATAACACAAAATGCCTTGGACATAAATAAATAATTGACCTTCATTCTTACCAGAGAAAAAGATATCTGACTAATATCTCAATCCTTTTTCTGTCCCTCAATTTGAGAGTCCAACACCACACCAGATTATCCAATCCTCACCGCTTCAATTCTTCATTACTCATCCAACATAAACAGATTATAGACTAAATCTTCCAATGGTCCCTGCCCTGTGCCTAAGTTCCCCCATCACTACACCAGCACCAGGTTGATCCCCGTCCTGCCTTGTGTGTGTTTGTGTTTGTATTCTGTGTTATCTTATTATATTTGTGGTTTGATGCTAAGTTATCTCTGAATTCAAACTTTAGAATGCTTAGGTATTGGTATAGAAAGCCATGCAAATAAAAAGCATATTGGTGCCAATTATGTGTTTCAAGGCACTGTTACCACCAAATATAGCTTTGTCATTGCAAAGGTACATTTACATATGCTCTTCATAAGTTAGTTTAAAATTGTATTCCTTGAGCATTTACGTTATACGTACTTAATGATTGAGGTGGTTGTGTTTGTATTAATTAGTTTCTATTCACGTAGGCAGCAAAAGGGGACAGAAACACAAAACCGAATAGTATGATTTGTGCTGACTGTGATGGAAATGGTAAGATGGCCTAGCCTCCTCCGATTTTATGTGGCTGGTACATGGAAAGTAATTTTTCTTGTTCCTCTAAATTTAGTTAAGAACTGATTCCTAAGTCCATCACAGGTAATCTAACTAAAAGGTGTAAAAGGGGTTTTGTTTTGTCTGGTTGAAGAGTAGGCTTTAAGCAGTAGTTATATGATAAGTCTTTCTTATTCAAACACCTTTGACATGGTTGGTTGAAGTGGACTAAGGCATATTTGGGTGAGAAAAAAAAAATTAAAATAGCTTCTCTATATGCTTTTAAATAATGTGGGACTTTTCACATCATTATAAAACGTATCAGAAAACTTTTATATTTAGTTAAAATTAACTTTAAAAAATCCACATTTTTTTAAAAGCTTATAATATGATTTTTAGACATTTTTTAATTTTCTTTTCCGTGTTTCTGCTCAAATATAATCTAAAACAATAAAAAGTGTAACTTTTGGTTTTGTTATGTCATTTGTGATTAACAGGAGCTGTTCTCTGCTCTCAATGTAAAGGCAGTGGGGTGAATTCTATTGATATTTTCAATGGACAGTTTAAAGCGGGTGACTCTTGTTGGCTTTGCGGGTAACTAAATAAACCATTCCATTCTGGATAATTTTATTTATGTATTCTATCTAATACAGAGAAACCTTTTTTTTTTGTTGTATTCTAAAATTACAATTCTTGAATTCTTAGAACAATGTCCTAATGTGGTAAGAATTTTCTTGTTATTGAATTCTTAATGCAACAAAATCCTTCCATCAACATTAAGTTCAGCTTTTCTAGTCCAATTTGGATTCCATGACTTATTTTATATCCTTTTTTGCTCTCTTTTTCTAGAGGCAGGAAGGAGATGTTATGTGGAAATTGCAATGGAGCAGGTTTTGTTGGTGGCTTCATGAGTACTTATGATCAGTAGAAAAAAAGTCTTCCTAGCCATATGAGCACTTACATATGCATGTATACTGTGGCTTTAAATCATTTTATTTTGTAGATTATATATTTGGTAATTCTCAGTTCACTTGTAGACACTAGACAGAGATTGCTTAAAAAAGAACAGACGGAAATAAGAAGTATCATATATGAAAATCTACAAGACTGCGAAATGGATGCTTTTGAATACTAGTTAAAGACACCCAGAAAGTTAGAGAACTAAACACTTAATATTCTAAACTTCGCAATACTCAAAATCCCTATCATATACTATATGATAACATCGAATACACAACATTTGAAGATAAAAGCGAGAAGATTCATGTTATTCGGAGGACCTATTTGGTTACATTTGCTAGTGCAGTTTATGTTTTTCAACGCTCTTGCAATTGCAAAGCCTAATTATGCAGAGGAGGCAATGAGAAAATGCTTACAGTTGAACTTCTACCCCTAATTTCTTCCAAACTACGCAGTGCTGATAAAGTTAGTTTGGTGTATGTGTTCTCCATGTTTTCAATTTCCCCAAGTTCTTTGGGCACATGCATCAATGTACTTTTGTTTTGATTTCCAGTCATGGAGCCGCACTCATCTTCCTCAAAATCCTCACTAATTGAAGGCCAATCATTGGTGAAAAGAATACTCAGTATGACCTCGCACTCCTTTACAAGCTTATTAAGCACATCAATTTTGAAGAAGGGCTGGTTCAACACCTCTTGGATGAAAGGCAAGCGGAGTAGTGCACCAGTTCGCTTATCATATTTTTTTATTATCTTCACTAGACCTGCACAAACATTCATCATGAAACTCAATTGAATTTCAACCAAGAGAAACGCTAATAATCCATTTTAACACGGGTTTTCTGAATATAATTTTTACTATCAGTGATGTTTATGAAAAATAACAAAATTTGGTAGGTTATACTTTTCATTTATCTTCAATAAATTGTAATTAATAGAGATGTGTTAGAAAACAGTGTTGGAGAATATGATCTACCACTCTTTAAGAAAAAACCATACAACAATTGCATTTATCATTCATGCATGAGGCATGAGTTATTAGAACATGCCTGTGTAGTTGAGTGCGGTATAATTCTCTAACAAAACCATCTCCCCATGAAAATCCACTATTTCCCTCCCCAGGGACATCAACTCCACGTTTAAATCCATGGCTCTGGCAACTCTGTCTTGCAACTCCTGCAACCCACATAAATCACTGCTCTCAAATTCATAAAGCCAGAAAAAGGAGAGAAAAGGAAATTGTAAGATATATATAGTTACCTTCCAGTTGATGATATATTCTTCTTCCTTGTCAACAAAGAAAGCGTTAAACTTATCAATCTCAAGCTCCAACAGGTGAAGGAAATGGTTAATCTCATCAGCATCCAAATAAGGTGGAGTTAAAGCATCTTTAGGACACATAATCTTCAATTGTTTCTTCAATTCTTTGTAGGACAAGAACTGGTCACGCCACTCGGGCAGGGTCTGCTCAATCTGGCTCTTCAGGATCTTCCAGAACTTCATGGCAATAACACTAATAATGATGGATCTATTGCTCAGTTTTGCACAAGGATGTGTTAATGGAGTTGAGTGGATTAGATTAAAAGTAAACAAAGGAAAAGAAATGCTATTGTTCGGATTATGGAATCAGAATATTAATGTTGAAGTTGGAATATACTTAATGTTCTGCACGCAATATGCATAGGTTTCACCGGTTTATGTAAGTGATAAACAGTATAATTCTATTCTGTTGCTTTGCTTTAGTTTCCTTGTTAGAATATTCTCTTGGACCAACTTACTACTGCTACACTACGTTTAGGATTGATCAAAATTTATAAGTGCACTGCAGTGCAGGGACCAGAATGTTTTAGTCATGTAAATGATGGATTAAATTCAATAATTCTATCTTTAATTCATTAAACAAGAAGCCCAGTGCTAATGATCTGATAGATTAGACTATTATAGGAGAACAGTGAATCAACTCAACCTGACCTTCTACCTTTGTACAGATCTAGATGGCAGCAGTTAATTCTTTATCTGATGTAAAAAAGGGACTCTAAATATAATTGATATTTCTCTGGCACAATTTTTTCAGCCTACTAAGGATCTGATAGATTAGACTATTATAGAAGAGCACGTGTTTACATTTTAAGGTGCTGACTGGCAAGAAATACAAGTGTCGAGCAAAAGCGAATACACACAATTTGGGCACATAAATTTGAAATTCAAAAGCATAATAAAGTAATCCTTGATTTGCATCCACAAATCTGGTCATATATTTGCTGTTTAACTTGATTCCAGAAGGTACAACTTGGGGCCATTGTTCTTTTCCTATTTTGTTAAGAGGGGTGATGGATTTTTCCATCAAGTCAAAAGTAAATTAAAATTAAATCCATGATTCAAATTGAAACTAAAACATCAAGTAACTTTAATTTTTTTTTATGTAAAATGTGGATTGGAGATTCTCCCAAGTCAAATACTCTAGCAATAAGCAGTAACAGGCATGTATGTTCTAGTCAGTTAGTCCCACATCGACATTTGAATATAAAAGAACTAAATTAGCACCTATAAGAAAGTAAGGTTTGGCCGTTTGTCATGTATGATCCTTCAGGCAGTTAATGGGATATGAGGAGTGGTACAATCTCACATTAAACATGTGAGAGGGGTGTCCACCCCAGCCTGGTTACGACAATTGGGCATTCTCCCTCAATCCAATCTGATCCCTAGCTGAAGGAAGAAGTTTACCTTGGATTTTCTTGATTTGAAATGTTTATAAATGATATTTGTCTTTATATTGGTAAATTATAATTTTAGATGGTTATAGCTTTTGAAGAGGATGTGATTCTCTTAAAAGGATGTGATGCTTTTATATTTTTATTCATGAAGTTCTAATTTTGTAACTTTATTCATGAACTTCTAATTTTATATTTTAAAAAATATAAAAAAAGAGTTAATTTAATACCAAAATATCTTTAATAAAAAGAAGTTGTTAAGTTTTTACACACCTAGGGATCTTGCCAAATTATTATAACTATAAAAAATATTTTCTTTATTTGTTTCATACTGATCTCGCCAAATTATTATAACTATAAAAAATATTTTCTTTATTTGTTTCATACTGATCTTGAAAGAATGTAAAACTCTTTGCATATTAAACTCATGTAAATCTATTTGAGAGTAAGTAATTTGAAATTTATGGATATCTTTTTAAATTAAACTCATGGATATTAAACTCATGTAAACCATATGGGTAAAGTTCCATATGGGTAAAGTCCATTTTAACTACTAGAAAAGATGAGTTAATCCAACTGGTTCAGCTTATGGGATAAAAAAAATAAATTATTTTTAAAAATAAAATTTTTTAAAAATTTTAAAATTAACTATTTAATTAAATTTTTATTTATAATTAAAAAAATTAATTTTTATTTGATCATGTAATATAATAATTGAAATAAAACATAATTAAAAGTAGGTTCAATATGGGTTGACCTGACCTACCTAGATTGAACCGGTTTATGCTGGATCATTTTTTTCTATAACAAAACAAATTTCATATTTTTTAGTTTGACCTAATGTGTATTCTTGGTGGGCCAAATTGACCATGAGATTTAGCTTGTTTTGATGGTTCTAATTATTAGTCATAGAGTTTTGCTATTTGTTGGTTATATAATCACCTGACATCCTTCCTAGTTACTAGATATTCGTCATTATTATCTATTAAACATTATTACTTATTGTTATCTAGTTAATTACAGGTCATTGATTGCTAGCCACCATTTAAAGAATTTAAATGCATTAATATTTAGTATACTAATTTATTTTAGTATACATTAAAATTGTAAAAACTATTAATGAATTTGTGTTGATTTTTAATTTCTAATAAATTTATATTTTGTTTGTGTCTTTAAAATGATATCTGTTACTTTTTAAAGCATTTGAAAGTATAATTTAAAATGCTTTAAAAACTAAAACAAAATAATATCTTTTGGAAATCCAACAAAGTAAAAACTCATGGGTACCTGGCGTAAAATTTGTTAATGTATAAAATTCATATTTCACATTTAGGTTTCTGTAAATGACTTCAAGTTTGCATTCATAAATTAATCATTAAAGTAATTACAAAAAAAAAAAAAATCGCTAACTCTTAACTTGACCGACATAAAATATTATTTACGTGTCAAAGTTTTACCAAATTAAAATATAGTTGTTATTTTACTGATTAATTATTAGATTTAGTAATAAATTAATTTATTGAATAATTTTCTTGAATTTAATGTTTTGGTGTGTCATTATTTATTATTATTTTATAATTGACATTTTTTCTTTAAAAAAAGTCAAAATGGAAGAATGAAATTCCATTAATCTGATTGAGCATAATGATTGCATAATGCAAATTAAATTGATTAGCCATATGATTTTCTAGGTTAAAATGAGTATCTCCTCTCCTTCATTCACCTCGCACTAATTTTCTTGAAATATCCACCTAGGCGCTCAATAAACTCGATGCCCAAAGTACCCATGGAGGCATACCCATACATGAACGCTCATCCTTTTAAAAAGGGTAACTATGACAAAATTCCCACAAATGAAGTATAAAAGGGTAGCCAAACCATCTTCAGGTATCCAATTTTATTCACTCTCAATCACTTTCTCTACTCTTGATCTCCAAGTCATTAATTTGGGCTATCAGTGTGTCTTTTGCACCCCCAATGTCTAAGACTTAAGAGATCACATCTTCTACCAAATCTGGTAACCAAATCTGGTAAAAAAAGAATGGTGGGCTAAACCAAAGTTTATAATTATGCATTTAGTACCATTTAACTATTTTTTGCAAGCAATTTAATTTTTTTTTTAAAAAATTTAATAATAATTAATTTCTTTTTAATTTTAATTATTTATTCATTTTATTAGCATCAATAATATTTTATTGTTTATTTTATTAACATACAAAATATTTTATTAGCATAAATTATTGACAAGGTAGTTGATGCAGATAGATTACTAACAAAGTATAATTTGTTGAGACAACGAATTCTCCCACTTGGTGCTGATAATGAGGTAAAGAGAGTTACGCACTTTTTTTTTTGAATTGTAACATCTCCTATCATTTGTGGAAAACACTTTGCTAGTAGGGGATTTCCACAACTTATCCAAATGACACTAGAAATCACAAGCTATCATTTTATTGGATCTGTGAACTTCAGAAAGTTTGGTATTTTGTATGGTTTGTGAGGATTTTAAATTATGGACGATCAGAACTGTGACGGTCTTAAATTAGAGCAAGTGATCTTTAAGAAGTTGTGCAAGGCATACGACTATTTCCTGAAGTGGTAACATCCAACTAAAATTATGTTTAACTCATGCAAAATGGTAATGAACTTGCTTTTTATTGTATTAAATTATTGTAAAATTATATTTAACTATTGTAAAAATCCTCTTTGTAATTGTTGCTTTTAACGAAGGTACATTTTGTGCACTTGTCCAACCTCATAATATATATTATTGGTAAAACTTCTATCTTTTTTCTCGGGCCATAAAAATAATATATCAATATCATGTGCACATAAATAAACATAAAATAAAAAAATTTACGAACAACCAATATAACATTAAGTAAACCTAATACAATGGTTATATTGTGAAGTTTAAAACAGTTATTCTTTGTTCTCATGGTTCATTTTCTTAAAATCTAATAGTTGTAGTGAGTAAATTTTAACTTTATGCTTAGAGTAAATGGATCCCTCATGTTTGTCTCTTTCTATATGATTCGAGGTGAGTATCATAGTTCATACTTGGCTCGCATATATATATATATATATATATATATATATATATATATATATATATATATATATATATATATAATTCGAGGTGAGCAAATTGCAGATATTTTCCATCCTAGTTAGGAGTATTTTTTCGGGTACCTATAATATTTGAGTATATTTTTTCACCCCTTATAAATATAAGGGCTTATTTTTTTTTTAAATCTAATGATTAAAATTAATTACATACTATAACCATTATATGTATGCTAAAGAAAATAAATAATGATTTAATAGTAAGTAATCTCTTATTATTGTAGCAAGTGAATACTTCTTTATGTTTCTCATTATAATTCTATTGAGAACATTCTAGTTTAAAAATAATTTATGATTTAAGGGAGGTTATTAGACTACTTTGTCATGCTAGATTTAGTTCGCAGGTTAGAAAAGTTAAGTCTGTACATTTTAGGTCTAAATATTCCCTAGTCTATTTACTTTACTTTATTTTGTATTTTTAATATTTTCTTTAAAACTAATAATTTAAGTAAAAAATAAAGTACCAAATTTGAATTATAACATCAATTATTAACTTGATCCATTCAACTAGAAAATCAAATGACATTTTTTTTTCTTAAACCAAAAATCTATATTTGATTATTGATTTATACGATAGGATAGTAAATCGTAACCATTATAAAAGTCAATTGTTATTGCTTTTTTTTAATATTCTTGATCTATACTTATTCTAAGAGTATATATCTTTATCTTTACTCAAATGGAAAAATTAGAAAAGGGGTAATAGTTACCACTATTACATTTTTTTTTTCTTGGTACTTTTATGGGCCTCAATTGATAGTATTATTAATAATGATAATTTTTATTAATTGTGAAAAAGATTCCATTCACAAGACTACAACTTTTTCATTCTTATATTTTTATTTTTTTCTTTTCTTGTTTGTTTTTAATTTTAATATTTTATTAATTAAATTTGCCCATAGAAGACGATGAAACGCAAGACATGTGAATATGAAAATTTGTGAATAAAATATTGTTTCCAACAATGAAACTTATCTTCCTCTCGATTCTATTGCAATTATGCAGGTTGATTGCTATAATTTTTTAACTTTTTTTTGTTATCTTTGAATTTTGAAATCGTTTTCTAACACAGTTCTAAAAGGAGACGATCTAAGAGTGAATTTAAAAATTAAAACACAAGAAAGGATGTCAATCTTTATCGATGTAAAAACTTTTTATATAAGTTAAGTTATTGATTTTACCAATTAATATTTTAAAAGTCATATAAACAAAGGGTTGTGATTAATCGCTAGTGTAAATCTCTTTAATGTTGATAATATATAGGTGTTAAACTCATTACTTCAATTATGTGCATTGATCTATTCTTGCATATAAGTAACTATATAACTAGTCATTTAACCTCCTCAAAAAATAAAGATAGCTAGTCATTTAAGTAATTATATAACTTTTATGGTGGTAGCGACGATGGTAGGGGTGGTGGCAACAACAATAGGGATGATGGCGACAATGGTAGAGATGATGGTGATGGTGATGATAGTGATGCTGGTATCGCCACCATGACTGCTGTTGTTGAGAGTCTCTGTGTGACAGAACTATATGAACTATGTAATTAATAATTTAAACCATTTATTGAAATCCTATGATTATTATGTTTTCTCATTTCTTATCGTAACTTTTTTTTTCCACTTAACTTGTCATATACATATACAAACACACACACACACATATACATATATATATATATATATATATATATATATATATATATATATTATTTTAAAAAATTAACAAAAGTAAATTTTAGTAGTTACGATTTTGTAGCTATAATTTTTATTTAAAAAATAACCTTTTTAAGTAGTTATAATTTTTATTTCAATTTTTTTCAAGTAATTATGATTAAAAAGTATTTATTTTTCTATCCAAACTATTAAAAATAATTAATTCAAATATTTGACGTAACATATATTTGAATTCACTAACAGAAAAATTTAACTATTTTGTTAAGGAAATCTAGCTAAGTTAGGATTGAGAAAACGTGAGTTATTGTAATCCCTTTGACATTTGTCTTTGATTCCTATAAGGACAAAATAAAACATAAAGTTAACAATTTATGCAATAATAATAATTTTTTTGTTTATGAAGATATTTATTTAAAAATAATTGAAAAGATAAATTATATTTTTGTTGTTTTAGTTACAATTTTTATTTAATATCAATCAAAGAAATAATTAACATTTTGTTTTTATTTTGTGGTTACAATTTTTATTTAAAAATAGTTAAAAGATAAGTTAATATTTTCTTTTGATGTAAATATGTTAATGTTTTAAATTTGTTAAACAAGTTTCTACTAGTTAAATTATTTTTTCAACTTTAAAAATTTATATTATATCCCTACTACTTAAAATTCCTAGATTCGTCACTGTCTTGACCTATGGGTGACTTGAAATATGGGTTACTCAAATCTTAATGATATAGTTGGGAAATTATACTTTTAGATTTTATCTTATTGTCTTGTTTGTTTGTAAGTTTTATTTTTAAACATGTGATTTTTGGTCTATTAAATGTTTGTTTATCAATATTGGTTCAAGTGTGTTGACATTAGGAGATCCACAAATAATTATGTAGGATTAAAGTGGTGTAATCTCAATTAGTTTGCTAGGTTTATATTGGTGTGAAAATCGACTCTAGGATGAAAATGAGATATAGGTTAGGGTTGGTTTTGACAAAGTGGTTACTAATTGTAAAAACCACATGAAGGGATATGGAGATAGAAAAGTTATTTGAATCCTTTTTACTAACAAAAATCATAAGACTAACAACTAATATTTGCGATAAAAAAAATTTGGTTATGGCAAGAAAAATGGTGGTAGAGTGATATGGAGCATGTGGAGGCTTAATGATGATGGTTCATGATAGGATGAAGAAAAATTTGAAAAAGAAAATAGAACATGTCCATAAATTACTCGTTGCAAGAACATCATATTGAAGAAGAAATTTTTGAAAAAATATTTATACTTTTGAATTTTATCATTTTTTACATGAATGTTAGTGTCAAGATAGTTTGATATACACTCAATGTGTTATGTTAACTTTCTAAGCATGTATTTAGTAAAAAAATTGAAACATGAGTATAGTTCTAATCAAATAATACATATTTGTAATTGTCAAAGTTAAGTAAAAAAAGAACACATAAAAAAATATTGAATATTGGGTGATCCATCATTTTTGAGTTACTTTTATATATAAATGATCAATTACGAATTACCAATATGAGTTTTTAAAAATAATTTATGAATATGAATTTTTTTTTACTATTGAATGCTAAAAAATCTAATTCAAAGTTGTAATTTAAGTAGAAGTCGATGGTCTATATTTCTTAAAGTCGCATTTATAACTTTAAAAAAATATGCCAAGTGTTGCATGCCTTAACATTTTACTTCAATAAATAATGTAACTAATACATGTGATATTAGTTAATTAGAGTTTTGTTTGTTTTTTTTATTAACTATGTTTTGAGTAATTTATGAGGTTGTTTTATACTAAAAACTTTTATGAACATATAAAATAAAATATTAAAACATAGTTTATTTTAAATAAATTATACAAGACTACTTTTTAAAAGATGTGACAAATATAGATGTCTAAAGTAACTTAATTTATATTATTATTTGATAGTAAAAACTATCATTAGAATTTTGGTTGATGATAGAGATTAAAATCAAATAAGAAAGACTAAAATTTTAAAACAATTATACTAAAATCAAGTTATTTTTTACAAATAAAACGTTATTTAAGCCTTAATATTTCATTTCAATAAATACGGTATAAAAATATTTTAACTATAATCAAAGGTTTTTTTCTACCCCTGATGAATAAAATATTTAAGCTAAGCCTTCTTTTCTTCTTCATTCTCCCTAGTTGCACATTGCAAAAAAAAAAAAAAAAGCTATTATCTCATTTTTCTCTCACCATTGTATATAACAAAAACAACTATAAAGAATTACATATATCAAACTGTCACTGAATCATATTATCTATATTATTAAAACAGAGAGTACGCTTTTTTATGTCTATTTTTTAAAATATCTATTCTACACTTACATTTATTCTAAAGTAAAAAGAAAAAACTAATTTGTTATAAGAGGAACCTCAACCTACCTATAACTTCTTATTTCCCAATCATATAGTTTATCACTAGACGCCCCACCTTATTACAACTTTAAATAAAAAATTATAAAATATTGATATCCAACATACATAATTGTTCAATTATATTGATAGTGTATAATATATAATATTATATTATATTATATATTATATATATATATATACATATATTATATAATGAGAATATGACATTTTTTGTGTCTATATTTTATGATTATTTTACCTTTTAAATATTTTGTGATTGTTCTCACGTTCACACATATAACTTTTCCTTATTAACATATGTGTACATCCCATGATAAATACATATGTGCGACAATATTTTGAGTTCTATTCAAACTCTCCTATTTCTATTTTTTCATATTTATTATATATTTGACATATCCATTGATGATCTGACATATTTTTATCATATTGTCATAAACAAAAAATATAAAATTAATAAAATATATTTTAAAACATATCAAATAATAATTTATATTTTAAAATATAAAAATTTACAAAAAATATTAAATTAAAATCCTACAAATATTATAACATATTAAAATTGAAACATAAATATACAAGCAGGGTGGCGCCTCTGTAACTAGCTAGTTTTAATAAACTAAACTACCACCTTCCCAGCCCTCCACTAATTATTTGATTATGAATGGTTTAACCCGATTCTTACCAGCCTTTACAACGAAGTTCACAACATTTGCATCACGCAATCATTGAAACAAAATTTATGACTCATAGTTTCGGAAGAAAATTGACCTTTATCTTCATTCTTTTTTTCTTCCATTATTTTCTTAGAGTTATAACAAATTATCATTAGCTTTCTTGTTTGAAGAATGCGTACCATTTAACCATTGCCATGTCCATTGATGAGATGATGTCCACAATAAAAAGAAAGTGGTATATACTAAAATAAAATAATTTTATTTTATAGATACTAAAAAATTATTTAAATCTAAAATAATTTATTATGATTATGATTACATTGTACATTCTTTATTATGTGAGGTAGCTCAACTCTTCTTATTTTAGAAATCTTCCTGAGTGTTTTTGGTAAATAAAACATTGATAAGGTATTAGAAAAGCTTTATAGGTTGTGAAATGACTTTAAATTATTAATTTTTACATAATTAATGAATTAAATTAGATTTTTTATTTTTTTAATTAAGGACTAAAGTAATTTATATTAAAAAAAATTTAATTAATATGCATTAACAATGTAAAAGGTCTTGTCTCAAGACTCAATTATAATCTAGTAAGTTTGTTGAATTTACTTATTTATATTTTAAAAATTATTTAAAATTATTTATACTATTCATACATACTAATTAAATTTTATTAAAAAATATGAAACAAAATGAAATCTACTAAATAAATTAAACAATTCATATAATATTTAATTTAATTTTTTATTTCTAGTTTATTTTAATAACTTTTTAATGCCTATAAAACAGATTTATTTTGGTTTTGACACCTTTCTTTTATTTTTTATTTTGATACATGATAAATTTTTATTTTTTAAAAATATATATTATAAAAATAAGGTAAATACTGACAAAAAAAATATGAAACTTGATGACGTTATACTTTTACCGATTACGTCATCTGTTAACGATAAATATTAATTTAAAATATTATGTTGTAAAATAAAATAAAAAAAATGTAGATATTGAAATGAAAATGCACAAGAATTTTATGTGCATTAAAAAATATTTAATTGAGAGGAAGAGAAACAACAGGTATATTCCAATGTTGGAGAGAGTGACAGTATGTGTGTGTGTAAGTAAATGTAAACTGTGGCCATTTGCAATTTGGGATTTGGAGAAAGCGTCATTGAGTTCGTTCACTGTCCAACCGGCAATTTACTAAGTTGCGTGCTTCTCCGGCGACCTCCCTGGCTGGGCTGCGCAGTTTGCCCCCTTTCTCTCCTTCATTTCTCTTATTTTCTATTATTTTCATTTCTTTTCTTTGACTTACTTTGCAACCAGCTGTTTTTAATTTGATTCTCTAATAATATAATTTGTTTTGTTCTGATTTTTAAAAAAGGTTCTGAAATTATCATCTTTGCTTTCGTATCTTTCATATGGCACTGAAAATATAATTTGTTATTAGGGAAGCTATATCCAATTTCTAGGCATAGCCGAGATAGATGGTGTTTCTATTTATAAAGAATGTCTAAGGTTTGTAAATTATCTCGTACCCTCACTGAACCTCTTATATGAAACCAATAACTGCTTTCAATGCTTCCATTGTGTTATGGACTTAAGTTATTGCCTACTTGCTTTAAGCTTTCTGCATTTGTTTTTGTATGGTAATTTGTTAATTTGCTAGAGATGGTCCTTGTGTACCTGAGACAATCACAGATTTAGCACAACTGGGTCTACTGCAAAGGACATAATTTCATTGCTTCCTTATGTACCTGAGGTTTACTTACAAAACAACTTGTCATTTCTGAGGTAACATCTAACGTCTTGCAAAATACATAAATTCTACTTCCATTTCTGAGCATAATAGATTCTGAGTTCTGAGTATGTCATCATATATCTGACTTTGCCACATTATAGATGTAAGTTGAACATGTTCATGAAGCTACATCATCATTTTCTTTTTTGTCCTTTTTATAAGACTCTTTTCAAGTTGTCTTGTGCATCTCTTTGTGAAGATCAGAGATATGATAAAAGGACATTAGTTAATTTGTTTGGATGGAATCTCTTGTATGCTATCTTATTCTTTCGTTAATAAAAGTTTCCTGGCTTATAAAAGAAAATTAGGTAAAAAACAATTAAGAGGAAAGAGAAAGATGATATATCCCATTAAGGGTAATTTTGGAAGTTAATCTTAAATTTAATGTTCTTGGTTAAATTAACCACCTTTTTTAAGAGATGTGAATTAGGTAAATGAAAAAGGATATCATTTAGAAAAATGCTCTCTCTAACTAATTTCCTGAGACCCAGTAAAGCAGTAAAATGCAAATCTAAGTTCCTTGCACTGAGTCTTATTGCACCATTGGGGCTCTTGCATAGAACTTAGGATTTTTAATGGTTTTCCCTAAAAATCCAAATCTGTCATAAATTTGTTTCCGTATGGTTTAGTTTTCTTAGTGCATATTATTTTTTGTAGTTAGGAAAGAATGGAGAAGGGGTGGGGTAGGATATCTTGTGACTGTCTCCGAAGGTTTTTCATTGATAGAATTCTTTGAAGGAAAAAATCAGTTTGTGGAAATGCTCTCATAATTTACTAAATATTCAAAACCATGTTTAGAGTTCAATTGTTCAAATCCATTTCTCTATGTGCATCTGCCTCTCCTTGTATTGACCAAAGTTAATCTATAAGTTTTCTGGAGCTGATGATACTCTGAGCTACCCTTCTCTTCATGCTCCTAAACCTCTCACTCTGAATCTTCTTTAGATGAGTAATTTTTGGCTAATATTGAAGATTTCCCTTGATTTATGTTGGCAATTTCAAGGTTAATCTAGATTGCAAATTTGTGTGATTTAGAATATACAGACTATTGAACATTGACTTAAAAGGAAGTGCAAAGGATTCAGTGGTTTCTCAGATTAGGATTGGTGGATTTGACAGTGAGGTCAAAGCAAGTGATCTTGTGAATACTTGAAGGATAAAATTGGACTTGTATGCAGGTGTAGGTTGAAGACTTCTTGGACCCCTCCCAAGTCATATCCAAAATTTAATATCATAGATACTGCAAAGATTAGAAGAACAGATGACTATAAGAAGGTGGAGCCCCATGCCTTTGTGCATTTTGCATCTCCAGAATCTGTGACTGCATTCCTAAATGCTTCAGGTTGTTGTGATCTACTTTTGAAGAATCAGCCCTTAAAGGTCACCTGTGGACCCGAAAATCCATACTTCCTGAACAAAAGGAGGAGAACTACAATTCCTTTTAAGATGTCTCATGTACTTGTTGAAATCGGGACCTTGGTTATTCCAGGGGAGTTTTTTGTTGCTTTGAGAGGACCTGATAAATTTGAGTCAAATTTCTAATGGATGCTTTTGATGGCATGTGCAGGTTTTGTTTCAGCTGAGATACTGCCTTCTTGTTCAAAGGAATAGAAAAAAAAGCAGTGATAAAGTGTGATTTTCAGGTGGGATTCCTGGTTAGGGACATTAAGGAGATCAGGAGATATAATGATACATCATATCTCGTTGAAGAATTAGTACAGAATTGCTGATGATGGCATTGAAGAATTAGTACCATTTGATTAGTTGGATATGATGATCCTTGGATTAGAAACACTGATTTTACACCTAGTGGGGCAATTGATCGATGCAATTTTTATAAAATTTCAACCCCACCTTGCCATGGTGCAAAATTGATGAAGGCCATGCTTTATCTGAAAGGTCTAAGAGTGCAAATGTATGAGCCTCCACTTAGACAGACACTTAGGACACTGAATGAACCTGATTTTGGTGTGCTCATGTCAGATGCTTTCTTCTATATACATTTTCAAAAGGACATTGCTTTTGACATAATGTTTAATGTTTTTGGTCAATGCTATTGTACATAAAGGCATATTCAGTCAACACAGGTTGTCAGTTAGGTTTTTTGAATTGCTGAGAAATCAATCAAAGGAGCTCAATGTGGCTGCCCTGAAGCATTTATGTTCTTACAAGCGCCCAGTATTTGATGCAAACAAGAGGCTAAAAATAGTCCAAGAATGGTTGCTAAAAAATCCAAAGCTTTATCAGATCTCTAGACAGTTGGATGATATTGTTGAGGTTAGAAGAATGGTTATTACTCCATCAAAAGCCTATTGTATACCGCCTGAATTTGAATTGTCCAACAGGGTTCTCAGAAAAATCAGAGATGTTTCAGATTGTTTCTTGAGAGTCACCTTTATGGATGAAGGCATGCAGACAATTAATGTGAATGCTCTTAACGATTATGCTGCTCCTATAGTGAAGGAAATCACATCAAACTCTTTCCCTCAAAAGACAATAATATATAAAAGGGTGAAGACTATCTTGGAAGAGGGATTTTACTTTTGTGGCCGAAAATATTCTTTTTTAGCCTTTTCATCCAATCAGCTTAGAAATTGTTCAGCTTGGTTTTTTGCTGACGGGTAGATTAGATGTGATGATGTACAAAATTGGATGGGCAAGTTTAATCAGAAGAATGTTGCAAAATATGCTGCTGCTAGGATGGGACAATGCTTCTCATCTACTTATGCAACAGTTGAAGTTGTTGCAAATGAAGTTAACTACATGCTACCTGATGTTGAGAGGAATAACTACGTTTTCTCTGATGGTATATTGGTGTTATCACTCCTGATCTTGCAAGGAATTTGCAGAAAATTTGAAATTGGACAATGTACCCTCTGCTTACCAGATCAGATATGCTGGTTTTAAAGGGGTTGTAGCCTCTTGGCCTGCTAAAGGGGATGGGATCAGACTTTCTTTGAGGCCTAGTATGAACAAGTTTTAGTCTACTCATACTATCTTGGAGATCTATGCTTGGACAAGGTTTCAACCCAGTTTTCTTAACAGGCAGATCATAACATTTCTTTCAGCACTGGGTGTACCTGATGAAATGTTTTGGCAAATGTAGGAGGCAATGCTTTTGAAGTTAAATCAAATGCTTGTGGATGCAGAGGTTGCTTTTGATGTTCTTACCAAATCATGTGCTGAGCATGGGAATGCTGCACCAATAATGTTAAGTTGTGGCTTCAGTCCCCAAACAGAACCTCATCTCACTCAGAGGTATTTTAACTTCTACACATGCTGCACAGCTTTGGGGACTTCGAGAAAAGTCCAGGATTTTTGTATCATCTGGGCGATGGTTGATGGGTGTCTTGGATGAGTCGGCTGTGCTTGAACAAGGGAGGTGCTTTGTTCAAGTGTCTACTACTCTTGAAAATTGTTTCTCAAAGCATGCCTCAAGTTTTGCAGAGACAGAACCTGCATGTAGTTAAAGGTTTTGTTGTTATAGCCAAAAATCCCTGTCTTCATCCAGGAGATTTAAGAGTTTTGGAGGCAGTTGATGCCCCTGATTTACATCATTTATATAATTGTCTTGTTTTTCCTCAAAAGGGAGACAGACCCCATACAAATGAAGCTTCTGAAAGTGACCTTGATGGTGATCTATATTTTGTCATGTGGGATGAAAATCTCATTCCTCCAAGAGGAGCTGGATACCTATGGAGTATGCCCCTCAAGAAAGCAAACTTCTGACACGGCAAGTCACAACCCGAGTATGTGCTTTTTGAATGTCATTCTATGAAATTCCATAGTTAGCTAGCTGTATGGTTTGTGCTATACGTGGGGAATATTAAAATAGGATTGTTTTTGTCACATGAATTATTCATAGCATCCTGCATTTGATTAGCAATTTGAATAACATATTCACTACAGGGTTATGGTAATAACATTTTATATCGGGGAGGTATGGTTGTTGATTATTTATTGTGAAAATGACTCAATTTTAAAGTTGTTTCCACACTGCAGGAAATCATTGATTTTTTTGTCAGAAACATGGTAAATGAACATCTGGGTGCAATTTGCAATGCACATGTCGTGCATGCTGATTCCAGTGATTATGGTGCCTTGGATGAGAAATGCATAGACTTGGCTGAGCTAGCTGCCACTGCTGTTGATTTTCCAAAAACCGGGAAGCTTGTCATTATGCTTTCTCATCTTAAACCAAAACTGTACCCTGATTTCATGGGGAAAGAGCAGCATCAGTCTTACAGGTCAAACAAAATCCTGGGTAGACTTTATCGGGGTATCAAAGATGCTTATGACGAAGATATTGATGTACCCTATTTGAACTTTGTGAATGATGATATACCATATGATAAAGATCTTGAGGTTCCAGAATATGCTGATTTTATTGCTGATGCGTGGGAGGGAAAATTCTCATATGATGGCCAGTTGAGTGGGCTACTTGGTCAATACAAAGTGAAAAGAGAAGAGGAGTTGTTACTGGACACCTGGTCCATGCCAAAATACAACAGTAGGAAGCAAGGGGAGCTTAAGGAGAGGCAGAAGCACTCATACAGTTCCCTGAAAAAAGAATTTAGGCACACTTTTGAGAACTTGAATACAGATGTTGGAGAATTAAGCGACGAAGAAAAGAATTTGTCGTACGAACTTCTGCCTGGTATCAGGTGACATATCATCCTGAATGGGTGAAAAAATCCCTTGCTCTGCAAGATAAATCCCGAGAGAACCAAGAGGCTGATAGTTTGGGAAGTACGAAAATGTTGAGTTTTCCTTCGATTGCAGTTTATTACCTTGCCCGCACAAAGATAAGGCAACCACATCAGAGATGTGGAAATTTTGTTTCAACTAAGTTGATTCTCTGGCAAAGTATCTATCTGAAAGGTTATAATTCTAGGGAGCTTGCTCTTAGTACAGCGCCACTCTGCCATTATCAAATATTACAATGAACTTGTGTTGTATACCCCTTATAATGTGTATTCACTTAAACTGCTTGGATTGTAACTAGGCTTGTTCCCAAGCCAGGAATTGTTGCTGGTTGAGACTCAAGACTGTAGTTAGTGTTAGTTACCTTTGATATATTGACTTATGTTAGAATCGTGCCTACGGTTATATGTATATGATTATGATTATATTCTGCTTTTTGAGCTTTCTAAAAGTACCTCGGACAATGGTGAAGCTATTATTGAGATCTTTTTATGCATTTTAAATAATATTGAAGCTATTATTTAGGATATTTGGCTTATAATTACTGTTAAAGCTCTTGGGATTAAATGTCTTGGCAGAAGTAGATCTGCGTCAACCATTAAAAAGTGTCCCCTTTTGAGTGTGGCAATAGTTGAAGCTGATGATGCTTGACAAAATGATCAAAGATTGACATTTATTATTTTTATTTAATAATATACGAATAGTTATGTGATTTTTGGTAAGTGATTTTTGCATTTTCCCTGTAAATCTATATAAAAAATGGATTGACAGGTCCAATCTGACTCATTTGATAAATCTTGAAATTGGCATATCATTTCTTTTTTTTTACATGAAATTTGAATTTCACTAAGTCAATTCTTAAGAAGTATATAATCAAACCTTTTGTATGTACTTCAACAAAAGAAACATGCGATTTTCAATATTAGAAAATTTTTTGTTTTGGTCCCAATTTAAAACTAAACACGTTCGAAAGGCATAAAAAATTAGACTTAGTTTCATTGTGTGTGTTTTTTTACATTATGTCTCCTTACTTTTAAATAACATTGTTTCTCAATTTTTTAAATTGTTAAAATTGTGCCAAACTATTGAATTTGTATCAAACCTTTAAGGGATTGATGTGGTTAAGTAATATACGTTGATTGATACATAATAATAATTTAATGACATTGTTGGTTTTAATTCTACGATATAAAGGTTGAATTTGTGTTCTTATGATTAAATTTTCGATCAATTCTAGAAATTAGCAGCACAATATCATGATTAAACATAAGAAAAATGTCAAAAAATAAAAATACATGAGAGCACAAAGTGTAATTAAGTTAAAAAGTTATTTATGGTTGACACTATTACATGTAAGTTTCAATTGTGTATTTACAATAGGTTGATAAATAATAAGGATAACAAAATATTTTATAATTTAACCTTTTAAAATAAATTTTCCTTTCCTTTTGTATTTTTTTTTGTGAATTGATCCTTTTATATTCTTAATCTAACGAAATGAAAAAGAAATTATTTTCTTTACTCATTTTTTCCACTTTTAAGATTTTCCTTTCATTTTTCTTTTATTTAAACAAGCGTTAGAGCTAACTGACTTGTCAAATCACGTGCTTCGTTAGTTTGGATTTATTTTTAACATCTAATATTATTCTATTAGCACCTATTATAATATTGAATTTCCAACTTTTTTTTTTCGTTATTCGGATAGAATATCTCATTTTTTTATAAGTGAAATGAAATTATGTTTACTGTTTCAAACAAATTAATCCAGAATATATTAACTATATAATTCGAATCAATTAATTTGGAATACATTAACAGTATGTTTCACATCAATTAATTTAAAATGAAAAATAAATTTATTTCATTTTTAGTATTTCGGATAACATAATCTAAAATGCATTAGATGTATATTTCAGATCAATTGATATAGAATGTAACAAAAAAATTAATTAAAATATTATTTTGGATCAAGTAACTTAAAATATATCAATTAAAAAAATAAAAATGTGTGCAAGAGGAATGCCATTTGGAGGAGGCGGAGGGGGATTGCTTGGTGAAGGGAGGGGAGTTGTTCTATTTGATTGGTTCTAAACGTGTAACGGGTAGACTCCAATTGGTTTTGTGAAGTATGATTGGGTAGAGGTGGTGTTCATCATTTTTTATCGATATGATATGATTCAAACTAAATCAATTAAATTATTTCAGATTTTTTTTTGTCAAACTTGAACCAAGTTGATGGAAACTGATTAATATTTTATATTGAAGTTAAA
The DNA here is from genome assembly GCA_037954015.1 of Psophocarpus tetragonolobus. Taxonomy (NCBI): domain Eukaryota; kingdom Viridiplantae; phylum Streptophyta; class Magnoliopsida; order Fabales; family Fabaceae; genus Psophocarpus; species Psophocarpus tetragonolobus. The sequence continues at coordinate 18,043,877 of CM075688.1, read as the reverse complement.
ATGAATGAAAATAATAAAATAAGTTAAACTTCTCTCATAAATTATAATAATATAATAAAATTCGGGTATGAGTTTCTGGTTTTGATTTTGAAATGTATTTTGAAAATAGAAATGTGTTCGACAAAAATAGTTCTGTTTTGATTTTTTACTCATTTTTGAAACGATTTACACTCAATTTAAAAAACAATAAAATTTGGTTTTCAAATTTATGTTTCTGCTTTTATTTTTATTTAAGCTCATCACTTGCCACCATTGACCATCCCCTCTGATCGGCACTCACCAGCTGCTACCTCCGGCCGAAAGTCACTGACCGTCACTTTTGACTGGTAGTCACCAGTCGCCACCTCTGACCAACGGGTGCCGACCACAACCTCCGACAGACGGTCACCAGCCTCCACCTCTGATTGGTGGTCATTGGTCGCCACCTTCAACTAGCAGTCACCGACCACCACCTTCAATCAACGGTCACTAGCCACTACCTTCAATTGACAGTCACTAACCACCACCTTCGATTAGAGGTCATCGACCGCCACCTCCGATAGGTAGTCACTAGCCACCGCCACCTACTAGTGGTCACTCGCCACCACTTCTGACCGCGGTCACCAACCTCCATCTTCGATTGATGGTTATCGGCCGCCACCTTTGACAGGCGATCACTAGCCACCACCTCCGATTACCGATCACCGACCACCGTCTTAACCTCCATCTTCAATTGATATTTTGGTCAAGATCTGAAAACAATGTTTTAAATTTGAAATAAAAACAATATTTTTTTTAAAACCAAAACTAATTTCTACTTTTATAAATTTTAAAACTAGAAAAAAAAACTAAATAGAAGATTATGGACCATTCACATTTGCAATGAAAGGATGACTTATAGTCAGTGCCACGAAGTTGGGAATTTCTTCCTACGCTCCCTGATTTTTCCTAAACGCCATTTCAGAAGCAATTTTTTTGGAGAATTTCTCCTTGCATCTCAATAAGTTCTCCCTACATCTCTATAACTTTTAAAAATGGCAAAAAAGTCTTTAATGAAAATAATAAAAATTTAATTACTACACACCTTTTTTTGTTCTCTTTTATCTGCATCTCTCTCTTGTTTTGCATTTCTCTCGTTAGCTTCTCTTGCATGACTTTGTTTTTCTTTTCACTGAATCAATAATTTTCTCTTCTTCGTGTGTTGTTCATTCCCTCTGCGTTTGCTTTGTTTGTCATGGTTCAACTTTGCGTTTATCTTCTCTCGGTATATTAGCTTTTTTTACAAAGTTTGCAAAGTTTTTTCAGAAATTTAGATACCCTTGTCCAGACTTGTAAAAAAATTTGCGAATTTTTTCTTACAAGTTCGAACACCCCTGCCCATAATTGTAAAAAATTTTGCAATTTTTTTTTACAAATCTGGACACCCCTATCCGGATTTGTAAAAAAAGTTATAATTTTTTACAAGTCCGGATACCTCTGTCCGGACTTGAACAAATATTTGCAAATTTTTTTTCACAAGTCTAAACACTCCTGTCCGGACTTGTAAAAAGATTTGTAATTTTTTTTTCACAAGTTCAGATGCCCCTATCCGGACTTATAAAAAAATGTAAATTTTTTTTCACAAGTCCTGACAAGAGTGTCCAGATTTATAAAAAATTTTTCAAATTATTTTACTAAAATTAAATTTATTTTTTTACTAAGGTATTTGAAACTTTTCCTATCTTTATAAAGGTGTAGAGAAAAATTATGGGAGTGCATTGTGAAATTCCCTATTTTGTGTTATGGATTTTGACTTTTCGGTCCAGAAAATAATTCCGCATCAGGTTTAGATTTTCTTGAGGAGGCAAAAAAGGTTGGTTGTGATTAATACAATGTCTTTGCACTGAAAATTTTGGATTGTTTGATTTAAGAAAATATCTTTATTTTTATTAACTTTTAAGCCTCAAACATAAATAAAATAAGGTAAAATATATTTTACTCCTTGGAATTTGGTTTAAGTTTTGTACTTTTAAATTAACTATTTTGGACTAAGATTTTAAAAAAAATGCAAATTTAGTCCTTCGTTTTTAATAGTGTTGGTCTTGGCAATGAAGTTTACATTATTGCTATTTAAAAACAGTTGATAGCTATAAATTGTTATAAAATGATACCTAATATATTTGAATTTAGCATTTATTATCGGATTTCAACTGTCAGGTACATTTTCTAATAGTTATGAGGTCACAAAACATACTTCTTGTTTTAAGTTATTATATTATATTTTCAGTATTTAATTAATTTAAATAATTAAAATAAAAATATTATGTTTGAATAAATTTAAAATTGTTTTTGATTATTTTTTATATTCATTGAAATATTTTTAAATTTAAAATAATTTAAGTAAAAAAAAGAAAAAAAAAGAAATTACATATGTATTATGAGTAACTTCCAATATTCCCATAAAAATATAACTTTCCTATCCCTTTATCATGGGAATAAAAAATAGAAAAAAAATGGAAAGTTAAAACATTTCAAAAATAAAAATTGTTAAAGAATAAAATTTCAAAACTTTAACAAACATGAGAAGATTATATTCCAATGTTTACTATTCTAGGAATGATAATTTAGTTAATGAAACAAACATCATAATGCTTGTCAAAAACTGTATTTTCAAATCTATAAAACAAACTTCTGTCTAATCAATAAATTTACATATTTTTAAAGTATGATATCAAAATAATTAATTTGAAAATATAATTTTTTTATAAACAAATATGAATTGTTAGTGTGTTAGTTTTGTTAACAAAAAATTCAAACCTACAATATCTCTATATATTGGTTTTTTCACCACTTTATAGCTCTTAAAAAATATTTTATAGTTGTTGTCATGTGGTTTAAATATGAAAATATTTAATATGAACAGTATTTTATTGAAAGTATTGAGAAAAAAAAATTATTTAATAAAATGTAATGAACATTGCACATTGGATTGAAAAGATGGCTTATAGTTGGTGTCATGTGGTTTAGATTTTCTACCCAAAGGCAAAATGGTTGGTTGTCGTTAATGCAACATCTTTACATTGAAAATTTAAGGATTGTTTGATTCGAGAAAGTTTATTTTCATTTTTATTTTTAACTTTAAGCCTAAAAAATAAATAAAAGGTCATGGATACTGTACATTGAAGGACTGAAAAGATGGCTTATAGTTAGAGCAAGATAGTTTAGATTTATTGGAAAAGACAAAAGGTTGGTTGTGACTATTTCAGCATTTTTAGACTGAAAATTATGTTCGGATCCTTCTTATTTTCTTTCTCCATTTTCTTTTATTAGAAAGTTTTTTAGTATATAAATATTACATCTATAATATTTATATTATTTTTCTTTAATTAAAATTTTAAAAAATATAGAAAATAATAGAAAATAGACAAAAAAATTGAAAAGGATCCATTTCCGAAAATTTAAGAATTGTTGGTTGAGTATAATGAATATATATTGTTAATATATACTACTTTTCATAGTCAATAAATTAAAAATGAGTTTTAGTTTGACTTTTAGGATAATTATTAAACACAATAAGTTTTTTATATGTGATAATTTATGATTAAATTACAACATTATTTTTTATATTATTAATTCATGTTTTTCTTGTTTGTTTTTTAAAATTATTTTTAAATATAAAAATTACATATTATTTTCACTTTATGTTTTATTTAAAAGTTTGTATAGGAAATAGTAATTATTTTATTTTCTATTTTGACTGTTTTTTATTCAAATTTCTTAAAGTAAATATCGAGACATATTATAATAAAAAATAAAAAAAAGGATATTTTCTGCGATGGTGAAGCCTAAAAGAAGCCTTTATATTAAGGTCAACTATATACATTTTTTTTTTTAAAGACAATGGGTATATATATATATATATATATATATATATATATATATATATATATATATTATCATAGATATATATATTTTCAATAAATATACCAACAGCAAAGTGGTTTAAGTTTTAGATTTTTTTGTTCTTTCTATTTCTTTACAAAAACATATTTTGTCGATCATAGATTACTTTCTATACTTCTATTACATATTTTGTACACATGAAAAGATTGTGAAACCAATAAAAGAATTCATCTTTCCTCTTAAAACTAAACTTATACAACGTTTATTTTCAAGAAGTAAATTTGACAAAAGTTATAATATCTACGGACTTTAAAATTTTATTATTAAAAACAATAAAGTTTTTAAATATTTTTCAAGAGATCACATGACAAAACAAATATTTAATATGAAGTTTCAACTATATAACAAACAAGTTAGTTTGATATATATACCTAGTCACTAGGTAGTATAATCTGTGCTTTGATAAAAAAATTTGTGTAATATAGTAAAAAGTAAAATAAAAAAAGATATAAAAAATGTAAATTTTTGTTTAATAATTATCTAAATAACATGTAACGATAGTTTGACAAATTTTATAATACTATTTAGTAATTTACAAAAGTTTTTTAGGACTATGTAATGACAGTAGACATTCCAAAAAGAAAAGCTTGACAATAAAAGCCAATCAATAAATAAGCCATTTTATGTATATTATGGTTTCTTTATCAAGAGTTGTTGCAAGATGTACTATCTTTGTAACTTGTTGAATCTAATCTATTATATTTATGGAAGAGATGAAAATATAAGATCAGCCAATATTTTTCGAGAATTAAACAAGATTGTTAACCTATTATCAACTATGATATTAGAAATGATACTTTATATTTAAAGTTTTTTATGTTATTCTGTCTTTTATTTGTAATTCAATGAATAAATATACAATTTTCTTAACTTTTTATAACTAAAAAAATTATTCATTTTATAGATAAAAACCATAGATGCAGAGAATTATCTTTCTTGAACACATCTTTATTCAACATAAAGACAATTAGTACGCCTGTTATTATGAGACACTTTTAACTTTTGATATATTTAGCAGAAGTTAAATTGATTGTTTTAAGTAATATTTAGTGGTATCTAGCATATGATATTTTTTTTTCGGTCTTTGTAGGAGTTAAAGACAATATTTATAACAGTTCATGTATCTTACTCAATTAATTGAGTTAGACCACAATATAATATTAATGTATGTTATATTCAACGGCGATTCATAAATGTATTAAAGGAGCCATTTTTTTACAATTATTTAGTTATTTAATTTTTAATAATAATTATTTAATGAATAATAAATTTTATAAAAATATTTATTATTTATTATACGTGTGAAATTTTAGATAAAATCTTTAATTAAAAATTAAACAAATATTAATTCAATAATTTTTTTTATTAATAAATATATATTTTTTTTAAAAATTTCAAATATATATATATATATATAATATAGGATCATTGGAATGGGCAAAACCCCTTTGATTTTGAAGAGATTCCGAATAATTTTTTAAAAGGGAACAAAACTAAAATTTACTCATTTTATAGCAAATTAAATAAAATTTTCTAGATTTTACGGAATAAAAAACAGAATTATATAGGAATTAAATATTAATTTGTAGATACTAAAATTATATTTAAATTATAGAAAGTTAATTAAAAGTTTGTTGATATTATGAAAACTTATGATGTAATATTAATTTGAAGTGGTTTAAGATCTCCACAAAATTTAAGAAGAAACAAAACAAGGTAACACGTGGGCAACTCGAGTTGAAGTCTCACGTTGGTAATAAATTATGAAGTTGAGTAATATATATGTAAGAAGTACTATAGCATAATGTTTTAAGGTTTTGGGTTGGAGTGATGTCATATTCTTTTATATATGAGTTTTTGACCTATTGTTGCATATCTTCCCGGTATTTAGCATCCTGATGACCCAACACCATGCATCAGCATACTTAAGATGTGTTGGGAATGACTTTCAGAAAATTTATTTTAATGAATTACTTTTACATAATTGACTATAATTTTAAAATAATATGATTTATATTTGAATTTTTTTATTATAAAAACAAGTTCAAAGTAAAATTAGTATAATTTTTTTATTTAATATAAAAATTATTCGAAGTTACTTCAATTAATAATGAATTCTAGACGCAAATTCAATTCTGAATTTTTCTTCTATACAAAATTAAACATATCAATATTTGTACGATTAACTTAAGTTCAGAATGAATTTTCAAAACAAAACATACACTTCCAAGTTGTTTGATTCTTGCTCTGTTGTTTAAGAAAGACTCTAGAATCCAGGGCGCCTCAGGAGGCAAATTTATTTGAGAATTTTATAGTATAACTCTTGCCCATTCTATTGTTCAATTTTACTTTAATATTTTGCCCGACATATTTTAATGTATCTGCACAAAGATAGATACAAATATAAGAACTTACATATTATTGATAGTTGACAGTGGCATACTTTTACAAAATATTGTTTTTGAGAAATAAAATAGATATACTTTAATTTTTTTAAAAAAAAATTTATATTTGTTAAAAGGAAGAACAAGTTTGGAAAACAAAAACAATAAAAATGGATATACAAAAAAAATTACAAATATTTTAAATATATATATATATATATATATATTTACTAAAAGATGAGAAAAAAATTTAGAAATTCATTGCTTTCTAACACCTAAGAAAATCTTCCACTATTTATAAATATACATCATAGAACAATTAGTGTCTGCGGGGCCTCTTCAATTTGGTAGACTAACTATTTTTTTTTAAAGGCAAAATAATGTATTTTATTTATATGTATGATGAAACAAAGTGTTTCTCCTTTATACCCACAAAATTATAAACTTCCTCGCTAACATACTTGCTTCTACTATACTCCTATTTCATATTTAGCATACATAATCTAGGATTTTCGTACTAGTCTGAAAACACACACCCCCTGTTGAAGCCAAAGGAATACACTAACCATTTTCATGAAATTATCTTAATGGACATCAATATATCCAAGGACTCCATCGATAACCTATCAAATACAATGAAGTTCCTAGATATCTAGATACTCCAACATCCAGCAAGCCAAAATAAATACCTACATTTCTTCTTTCGCTTACCTGTCACCCATGCATTAGATGTGAGAAAAAGATGGGTCAAGTCCCCTGGAAGTGGTTCTTGTATCCCCCAACCATCTCAACATTTTGTATCACACCAATTGAGCCTGTGGGCATGTTAAAAATAGATGATTTCTACTCTCTGTTCCACTATTACACAACACGCATACTGTATCAAGTGAAGAAATCTCCACTCCTCTCCTCAACAAATTATTTGTGGTAGGCAGTCTATTTAAAATCAACCTCCAAGAAAACATGATCACCTTAGATGATAATTTATCCTTCCACATTCTGCACAACATGTGTGATTCAACCTCTATATTTCTTGTGGAATTCGATTCGCATCCTAACACCCAGTATGCATCCGCCACCGAATAGCCTCCATCTGCACTTGGTGTCTACCGCCATGTATCCGCAACATGCTCCTAGATCTCCACATTCTGCAACAACGTTTCCAAAGAGTGTAATAGATTTGCTTCCCACACGAATAACTCCCTCTTCCAAACCCACTTCCATCTTGAGGTTGTTGTCGTTGTACAACATTTATCCTTTACTGAGATAAACTTATCTTCCGTTATTCCATACAACCTAAGAAACATTGTTCTTATCGCACCGCCTCCTAACCAATTTTGCTCCCAAAACAAAATATCGTTTCCATGTCCTACCTTCTTCTTCACACCACTCTCGAACCACCCTAGTATTACTGCCTTTGGTCCATCAATCACCCAGATATCCCTCCACTATTAAGAGGTATTGGAAAATGAACTAGGCCTCTCTGAAAATTTCTGAACATCACTATACCTACTTCTCAGCATCGGTCCCCATATAACATTGTCCTCCGTTAAAATTCTCCACCTACACTTTGCAAGCAAACTCAAATTAAATTTCCCTAAACACTTCACTCCTAATCCACCCTCTTCCTTTGGTCGACACATATTGTCCCAACTTACTCACCAATTTTTGACTCTTGCTCCTTTCCACCCCATAAAAAGGATCATTGCATCTCCATCATAGTTTTCAAAACCTTTTTCAGTACCTTATAAAAAGAGAAGAAATAAAACAGAAGACTTGACAACACTGAGTTCACTAATACCAATATCCTTGTAAAAGACATATTGGTCGCCTTCTATCCTGATAATCTTCTTTCAAATTGTTCAATCACCGGCCTCCACACATCCACCCTCTTAGGATTAACTCCTACTGGCACCTTCAAGAATTTAAAAGACGATGAACTCACGGAATAATTCAATAGACTACAAACAACTCTCCTAAATGAATCATTTACATTTACACCATAAAATTAACTGTGCGGTATGAGTCATATTCAAGCTCTATATATATGTGATCATAAATTCCATTTGTACATCGAAGAACATATAATTAAACAAGTTAATTCATTGATACTGAACAAGGGTTACACTCATGAGCAACTCGCAAGTTATATGAGGTTGAGCACATTAGAGAACAGTCATATTGATTATGAGTCTTTTATTTCATGGAAAATTGAGTAGTGAAAGGTGCTTATATGTATAGTTTGACAGCTTGTGTTATTGAGAAGAAAAGCCAACCCTTTGAGCTGACAAACATGTGTCTATTCAAAATGCAATTTGAAAGGGGCTTCCACCTTATATCATGTACGAACACCAACTACACTTGTCCCAACTTAATTCTTCAATAAGACTTCCCCAAAAAACTACATGACCACTTTGTTGAGGTAACGTGTATCTTCATTTTCTCAACCACAACTCAATTACATTAGTATATACTCTTTAGCATGATGACTATTTCATCATGGCGTCTTCGTTATTTAATTTCTTTTCTTATTTGTATTTATTTCCAAAACTTTAGTAACATATTGTCTCATGCACTCTCTTTTGAATACATTCTTCATTATTATTAAAATTTAGAGTAAAATAAAACAATGTTTTTTTAAAGTTATGTTTTAACAGTTACTTTTGTATTTCTTAAAAATTGTTAGTATAAACTTTGTAAGAGATTTTAGTGTAGATTTTTCAAATATATATGAATATTAGTGTAATATTTTAAACTTAGATTGGTATAAAAAAATAAAACTATATATAATTTAATAAAAAATTTAAAATATTACCGTAATTTACTCTAAAATTTATTAAAAGCACAAATTTTGGTTTAGCCATATATCTCATTTAAAGTTTTTCTTTGTTATTTGTGCCTTGAATTTAACCCGAAATAATAAAAGGTTCTTATGTGACTACTTTGCTCCTTGATGCATGGAGCATTTATTAATCAACCAGCTACTTGTGTCATCTCTTTCTTTATGTCAATTTCTTCTTTATGACATATTAGAATTAGTGGCGTCTATCGTTGCTAACTTCTACTCAATGTAGGCCACAGAAATTAGATGCTGCCCCTAACCAGTACCTTCCCTTCATTTTGTTACTTTAAAAAGTGGAATTATCAAATTAGTGTTAATTTCAAACGATCAAATATCTATCTATCACTTTAATTGTTAATTTCATGTTGTTTCTTTCCAACGCCTTTTTGGTTGTTCTTCAGTTGGGACTTAACCTTTTTTCTTTTAAAAAAAATCTACCACTTTAATTTTTCAAAATATACAAATCGTTTTTTAAAATTAACTGTCATGTTAGTTATTGCCATCTATAACTATTTCAATTACAATAGAAATAAAATGTTTATATTTATTTCGATTTTTTGTGATTAGATAACTATTAAATTTTATGTAATTTTTTTATTTTATGTATTTTTATTTTATTTTTTATTTAATCTATAACTATTATATTCTCATATTGTTACTCTGTAACTTTTCTTATTTGATGTATTTTTTCTTTTATTTTTTTATTTAATCTATAACTATTATATTCCCATATTATTGCTTTGTAACTTCAATTTTTATTTAATAATATAAAGAAAGACACTTACTAGCTATATATAATGAGAATATAAGATTTTGATATTCATATTTTGGGACTATTTTATCTTTTTTAAATATTTTATGAATTCTTTCTCTCTCATAAATATAAGTTTTTTTAATATATGTATAACTTTGATTATTAATATTTTTAATAAAAATGCTAAAACAAGGGAAAACAACATTATTAATTTTATTCAAATTCTTTCCTCTCACAATTTTCTCAAATTCATTGCAGATTTGTCATATTTGTGATTTGACATGTTTCTATTATGTAATCATAAAAAAAAATACAAATTAACAAAATATATTCAATCATATTATACACAAAATAACACAGTAAATTATTCATATTTTATTATATTATTACAATATATATTAAATTAAAATCTTAAATCAATATGTTTTCGTACATTCCCTTTCGCACCTATATGTGTTCGTAATAAATAACGTTATTTTAGTATCCAAAACTTATAAAAATAGGTTAATATAATAAATGTTTGATCATTTTGAAAACAACAGGTCTTTTTATAGATTATTACACTAAAGTTGACTGACCAATCAATACTCATAATCAATTTGTTGAAAGCTCCACAGCCATTCCATTATAGCTCAACTTGGAAGATAAGATATCTCAGTATAAATAGTGTCACAGTTACTTTAGACAAAAATGGAGTCTGGCATGTGATTTTATAGTTGAAAAGTTTTCTAATTTTTCATAGTCGAATTTTTATTGTTGTCGTATGAATTTTCATTCATAAACTTGTACAATCCTATGCACGTGATTACAGATCAGTAGTTTAGGTGGTTCGACTTAATCTTTTTTCCTTTTTAATAAATATTTGGAGAGTTTTGAAAATGAAAAAGAAAAATATCATAAGCTGTCTAGTTGCTGTATTTTTCTTTTATAAAAGCTGATAAAATTATTTAAAAAATACAAAAAAAATTGAAAATTGAAAACATGTTAAAAGACGTAAATTTTCAAAGAAAATTATTAAAAAATAGAAAACTTGTTTAATTTTTGGAAAATTAAAAACTATCCAAGTAGGATTATAGATTTAAAAAATATTATCTCATTTTCAACCATATAGAATTCTCCTTTCCTTTCCCCTTCCACGACGTTTTCTTTTTATCTCTTACATTCTTTCGGCATCTTTTGTTATAAAATGAGAGAGGTGAGAAAAGATAATTAGTAAATTATTAATACTAAAATGATTAATATGTGAGTGATAATGAGGGTTAAAGGGAGATATTTTTGTGGCAATAGTCTTCGTGACTCGACGTTAGAAGTACGTATCATAAAATACGTCATGCGGGTTTGGCGTGTGTTGGACATTCCTTACCGTTGAGGTTGGTTTAGCAATATTGAGGAAAGTTTTTCTACCTTACAAGGAAAGGAAGCGTTAATATTAGAAAGGACTGGACCGGGGAAAATAACATTCATAAGGACCAGACTATAAAAATAAAAAAGGACCAGACTAATTTTATTAATTTCCACGCTCTATTTCTTTATCACTAATTTTATATTTCATAATTAACTGGTTAATAAAATTACAAACATGAAAACATTTATATATCCTTAGACGGTAACACCTTGCTGTCATATTATTTATGATTGATTGTAAGATGTCTGCTTTGTTTTTCTCTCGCTTCCTCGAAAAATCCATATAATTCACCCTAAAAATTTATGTATAAGAGATGCGCATGAAACACATTTAGTAACTTTAGGAGAAATAAATTTACTTTTATAAAAATTTAAAATTAAAAAAATTATTTTTTCTCATTTAGTATAAGCATTTTAAGAATTTGCTTCATCAGAAAACTATGTTTCTAAAAATGTTTTATTTTACTTTTCACACAAAAATTGACATTCACATCCAGAAGGGTAAGAATAAATCTTTTTCAGTTTTAGAAAAAAACGGCTAATTACATAAAAAAGACTAAATTGTCTTTTTTTATTAAAGCATGAATTGTATTTTTTTATTAAAGCATGAATTGTCCTCAACCTATCTTACTCTGACATAAAGAGTTAGAGTTGTTATTCAATGTTAAATTGTTGACACATTGAGTTATATAATAACATGTTTATTTGATAAGTTATAAATTTGTAAAATAAATAGAAAAGTGAATTAAATTTAAGTTTTTATTTAAATTATTAATTAATTTGAGATATGATAGATTTATTAGCCGCATCGATATTATGTGGTTATATTCGGTCGATGATAGAAGGATGACGATGTGAAAATAATTATTATTCTTTTATTTCAGAATGTTTTAATCGAGTTTCAGAAAGTTTATAGATAATCTGTTATCGAAAGAGCAGTTGCATTTAACAAACTGATTTAACTAAATACACCTTCGGGGCTATATAAATTCTTTATTCCTCACATTTTTAATTCTTTCTTCCTTTGTCAATCACATCTTCTCACCTTTTCTTTTTCTTTTTCTATTGCATGACACCATTCGTTCCTTTGCATGGTGCTTAGAACATTGATGAAATCAGGTGTTGTCTTTTTCATTACTCCTTATTCAGACAGGAGATTAGTATAGGTATGTTTGATCGTAATTTTTTGATTTTTTTTGTTCGTTTTTTATCTTGTTGTTCCTTTTGAAAAGAGATTTCCTTTAAAAATTCTAATTTCTTAGATTCCTGTTGAAATTGGAATTTCTGTTAGGTTCTAAGAGATTTCTTTGGGTTGTTTCTTCTCTTTCTGATTGAATCGTCTTTTGAAGGGATAAATAGATAAGGGAAGCTAAAACCTTAATTTTTATTTGAAAAGTTGTAATTTTGTGAATGTGAAATCAATGTGATGTAATTGATTGAGGTTTTGAATTGAGTTTGATTTTTATGTAAAGTTGTTTATGTGATGAGATTGATGATTTTGGTGGTATTTGATGTTTGCTAATGATTTGGGTGATGATGAATGTTTATTGATGATTTTGGTGATAAATTGATGTTTGGTGATTGAAATTGTGACGAAATGCATGATAGTGTGTTGAACTGATGCATATTTTGAGAATTAGTAAATGATTGTTGATGAATTATGTTATGATTCATGTTGTGGTGATATATATATATATATATATATATATATATATATATATATATATATATATATATATATAATGAAATCTTAGATTAAGGTGATGAGTTGTTGAAATTGTGATTTAGATGTTTTGAGTTTGAAATTCATTAGTAATGAGCATTAATGAATTGTGTTGTGGAGGTGGATAAGTTAAGGAGGTGATACGATGCTATGCCTAGTTATGACGATAACACACCTAATGTTAGGCCTAGTTACGACGATAATACACCAACAAGATAAGTGATCTTGTTGCTAGGCCCAGTCAAGGCAATGATACGATGCTAGACCTAGTTATGACGATAATGCACCTAATGTTAGACCTGGTTACGATAATAATACACCAATAAAACATACTCAGATAACAATTAGATGTCAGATTTGGGAGACATCAGTTGGGTATTAGATGAGTATACTTATACTTTAACTAGTTATTGGATGAGTCAGATAGATCCCAAATACCAGTGTAGGAGAAGTCAAATGGGTCACACTACCTTGGTATCCGACTTCAATGTAGTTAGTCTTTTCGAAAAGCGTCACCTGAATGTAGTGAATTCTTATGTTATTAGTGAATATGAGTGTAGTTAAGTTATTATTAATGCGATTGAGATTGGATATGAATGTAATTGTATGTTATGTATTTGTTTATGTTGATTTTTAGTGCATGAGCTTATCCTTGCAACTTGTGTTCTTATTTGTGCATGATTGTGATGATAGTGAAAAACATGAAAGCAGATAGTAGTGATGATGTAGAATGATAGATTCAATGGAATGAAGGATAACAGGCTATATATGGAAGTTTTCAAGATGTTATTTTGTGGTTAAATATGTTATTAAGAGAGTTATGTTATAAACATTGTTGTTTAAGTTTTAGGAATATTATGGTTTATGTTTATCTGAAGGTTATGTTTTGTATGAAAGTTTGTGCAAATGTGTTGTATTGAGACAACTAAAGTATGATGTATGCGTAAATCTTAAGATAGTAACTGATGAACCAGATTTTTACCCGTGATTTTACCATGATTAATATTTGTTTGTAAGGAAAAAGACTGTACAATTATTGAAAAAACTCATTTTTTAGTGTTTATTCTTACTTTAGATAGGTACTTAAGAAACAAGCAGAAAAATGGGGGAAATTGAGTTTTTTCAGAGCAATTATTGAAGATCTTGGTTAATACTGTCATGCTACGTAGGCCTTGCAGAAAAATGCAAAAAAAAAAACAACCCAAAACCCTCTTATAAATGAGAAAAAAAGACACAAAAAGGGGACTCGCCTTGGCTAAGAAGAAGAGTTAGGTCTCTGACCTAAAAGGTGAAGAACGACAAGGAAGTTTTGAGTTCGAGGCATTGTAATTGTTTATTTATATTTATATACCATGTTATTGGAAGGATGTTTGATTTTGTATTAATCATGTTGGGCTAGACCCCCTTTTCTAGGGTTGTGATGTAACTGTTTGTAATTTTCCTTTTCACTTTGCATGATTGTTTAATGTTATGTTAATGATTAATAATTTAGTTCTCTGTGTTACTCTTGTATATCCTAACTATTTGAATAGTCATGATCATTGATGTTTGAATGTTAGTTGCATCTTAATTGTCTGAACAATCATGATCATTAATGTTTGGACAATTGATTTAGGAAGTAAGTAGATTATCATATTCTATTTGTTAAACATCTTAATTGTTTGAATAGTCATGACCAATGATATTTGAATGATTTATTTGTGAAGCAAATAAGGTCTTATCCTAGTAGCACTGACCAAGTCGTCAGACAAACCTCCGATTGTGTAAAAAAGGAACCGCTCTTAATTTGGAATCCCCCATGGCCATAGGGGATGATATATTAGGATTATAGTATGATGTGCATGACCAAACTCACTATAACAAAACTTGGTAGATTATTGGTAATTATTGATTGATAAAGAATAAGATTGCTTAATAATAGGGGGCAAAAACATTATAGTGAAATCACAACCCTAGGTTTCAATCCATTGCTTTCCAACCCAATATTCTCTCTTGTTTTACTGTCTACTCTAATTCTGAACTATCAAGCCTCACTAATCAAACACTACTCACTTTCATCAACTACTCTCTTATCTATGAAATTAAATTAATTGAGAATAAGATATGCTCCATTGGGTACGATATCTAGTGGTGATATTTTACACATAAGTAATCTTATCAATGAATGGATTGCATGTTACAGGTTGAATGGATCTTGACAAAAGATGTTCTGTTATCTGTAGAGTCTAGCTGGGTAACAGGTCTTGTCCAACGAGTTTTAGCTTCTATTAGACCTGTTTTTCAACTTTGCGACCAATTAGAGATCTCACCTAACGCAAAGTTGTCTTAGGTTGGATTTTAATGGGATTTTCGCCCAACGATGTGTCTTGCTGAGTGGAGTCCGTATTACTAGGAGAGTTTGATACGGGATCCTTGCCGAGTGACATCTATTGTTAAGCAAGCTACCTTGGGTTTCATTAGGTGACAAAGTTTGTTGAGTAAGTTGAGATGTTGTATATTATGTTATACCTTAGATTTTGATTATAATAAGATGTATAGGAGGTTAAACTGATTGTGTTGTGATGAAAAATTTATGTTATGTATTTTGTGTTTTGAATTATATGAGAAATGAATTAGATTATATAAATAAAAGGTATAAATAATATAAATATTTTGGGATGTTACGATTAGGCCCAATTTCTTTTTACTTAAATAAAATTAAATCAATATAGATAGATCATCAACCTAACAAATAATTAAAATATATAAAGATCACAAAAATATAACCCATAAATAAGTCAAGTCTAGTTAACTCATTTTTTGTACTTAGTTAGATGAAATGGGTCATACCGACCAATTAGTTCATTAGACTGGCCTAATTTTTGGGTAAGCTATGCTTTTTTACACATAAACTTTTTTCAAATTTATGGTTTTGGTATACAAACTTTGTTTTGACAATCAAGGTATACAAACCTTTTTTTGTTTGAACATTTGAGAAAAAAGATGTCTTGTAATAATCTTAAAAAATTGTTTTAAAGTTAATGAAAAAATAACGTGGTTAAAAATATTATGAAAAAAAATTTAAAAATATTATAAAATAAATATTTAAATTGAGAAATATAATTTCATTGTCTAAGAAATATTATTAAACAGATGTGAGGAAGGCGGAGGGAAAAGGAACACTAGATGGGAAAGAGGAAGAGGTATTATAGGTTTGAGAAAGGGTAGGGAGGCTTTACATGGGGTGGAGGTGGAGGGGACACATGAGAATGGATTAGTGGGAATAGGTTGGGGAAGGGGGATGAAAAGTACAAAAAAGAAGATGAATAATACTTTTTTTTTTAATTTGTGGTTGCTAAAAGTCACCACAAAATGTAATAAAAATTGTCATAAAATTTAATTAAAATAATAGTAGTAATAATAATAATAAATAGAGTGACACATCACCACTTAACAACAAAAATAATAAGAAGAAGTAAGATGTTGGATGGAAAAAAATGTTTGCATACATTGACCCGTTAACAAAAAGTTTGTATACTAAAATCATAAATTTGAAAAATTCATACACCAAAAACATAGTTTACCCTTTATTTTATCTAAATTACCAAGCAAAAAAATGAGTTAGGCCCAAATGTTTGGATCTTATATAGGGATGACAATAGGGCGGGACAGGTGTGTGTTTGACCCCATTCCTGTCTCCGGAAATCATGGGGTGAGTTTGATATAAAAAAAGTGAGTATGAGATTTTAATTTACATTCTGTCAGATATTTTGAGGTTCGTGCATACTCACAAGTAATTATTATATTATTTTTTTATAATTTAAATTATTATTAAATAAATTATTAAGTTATTAATTATATTTTAATTCAAAAAGTATATAAAGAATCATAAATAGGAAGAAATTATAAATTAAAGTTTAAGAATTAAAATTTTTAATTAAATATATAACTTTAAACGTGTTATATAATTATTATAATTAAAACGGAAGGATAGCTACATACTCATACTTGTACCATGCTCGATTCACTACATCAAATAATACCTGTATTCGGTCAAAGCGAGTACTACCGGTTAAAATTGAGACGAGTTTGGGATAGTACTTACGACTATAAATATTTTTGTCATCCTTATAAGTTGGGACCAAACTCAAGAATTATAGACCAAAAGTTAATCAAACATATTTTGACTTGATGTTACTTTAATTTTTTTTTATATTTTCTTTAACTTTATACAAATTTAGATTAAAAAAAGAATATGATTCAATTTCATCCAATTTAATGAGTTACCAAGCCAGTCAAAAGAAGTGCAACGTACAAAAAATATAAGTGAAGCTTGCCCATTTTATACCTTATTAGGTAAAATAAATATTTAATTATATATGTTACTAACGAGTAATTTGTAAAAAAAAAACTTATATTATAAGAAAAAAATCTTTAATTCTCAACAAATATATTGGCACTAATATATTTTAAGTATTTCTAAGAATTATAATTCCATCAAGATTCTTAGGTATAAAAAAACCTTCTAGCCTACTAAATGTTTCCTTACAGTAGTTTTACATGTATAAAGAAGCTCAAATTTACATGAGAAATTTCAAAGATTATTCTTCCAACGCAAAGAAAACACGAGAATACTACCTTTAGTGTTTATTATTGTTTTTGAAATGATATTGTTTATTATTTAAACTATTGTAAAATTAAAAAATATTAATTCCTTGTATTTGAAACCTAGAAAAAATTGATCATATGACTATTTTATTTAAGCATTAATGACGTGATTTTTTTTAAAAAAAAACAAAATGCTTATAAGAAAGTAATCGAAGTATAGAAAAAGAAGAAAAAAAGTTTTAAAATAATATTTTTCAACTGAAGTAATAATTTTTATAATGAACGAACATTTATATGAGTTTATTAATATATTTATGACTCTTTATAAAGTTTACATGATTATCAGTAATTGTCAAAAAGACAATGAGCAGTTAAAAAAAAGAGAGAGGTAATATAAGATCGATGAAGGAAAAATTGATGGAAAAACTGCAAAATTCAAGTAAGGTACATGAAAATCAAGGAGCTGGGTTCCCAGCCAGTGTTATTATTCACGTATAGTTCCACATCGTTTAAGATTTTTTTTATTATTATATAATTATCGTCTAGTATAATATTATGATTATATGAACTTTAAACTAAAAAATAATTAATATAATTTATTAAAAATAATATATTTTACTTATAAAAAAATAATATAATTTTAAAAATTTTTAAAAAGATATATCATATTTTGTTATTCAACTTATCCATATGTAGTTATTTGTAATTATATAAGGTCACATTTTCTCTAAAATAAAAAAAGGCTAATGTTAATTACTACCTTAAGGATACTAGCTAGTTAACAAAGCAAAATAAGAATAAGCAAATTATAACAATATTTTCTAAATTTTTATTAAATTAAACATATTTTTACCTTTTTTTTTATACCAGCCTACAGTAAGTTTCAAAATTGAGAAAGTGGACCTCTTATATATGTGTATGTAGTAAATTTATTATACTCATTCTTAGAACCAGTGCATCTCTTATACTTATTTTTTAGGGGTGTGAAAGTCGTGAACCGAACTGGACGTGGTCGGTTCTGGTTAGGTCCAGACCCGATCAAGTGAAAAAACTGAACCAAACTAATTGGTTTGGTTCAATTTACCAGATTCTTCAAATTGACCTAAACCGATGAACACCCCTATTATTTTTTTACTTATTTATATATATATATATATATGGAAGGGAGAGTAAGTCTTTTTAAACGTACTCTAGGAGTAAGTTGATCCCTTTCCTATATATATAAACACATAGGAGTAGATTCACTTATTCAGTACTCTTCATATTCACCGTTTATTTTCTTATAATAAATAATTAATCTTAACCAATAGGTTAAAAAAAATGAATAATGAGGATCAAGAGTAAGTTAAATTCATTTTTTTTATAGGTTAAATGTTAGTTATTAATGTGTTAGTTTTTGTTAGTGGAGAGATTCAAACCCACAACCTTGTAATTCCTATGAAATCTATTCGCTTTATACGTGTGTATGTATATATAGGTGTTAGGAATCTGAAGTACTCCCAGGATCTAAGCTATCATGTTTGCATTAATAAAGTTGTGTTTTATTGTTTTATTATCATATTCATTCTTTATGAAATAATTAAGGTGATAAGATCATTGATTAAATTAGAGACTTATATTTTATAATAGAAATTATGATAATGAGAAATAAATCTTTTATAATTTTATCTAAAGTTTTCTTGATAATAGGATTATTAAGAATAGAACATAGTTAATATGGATATATCAATATTTGTGATGATCTTTATTGAATAAAAATTAATAGATCTCATTTATTAGATTACACATATAAATAATGCATACAACTATTAAACTCACTCAAAAAGAGATTTCCTAATGATTATATATTACCTTAGAATTATCAATAGAAAATTCTTGTGAAGAAATGTGATAATTTCCTTAGACTTAAAATTATCATAAAAATTAACAAGATATTTATTACATTTTGATTTTGGACACCTAGTACTAAGTATTAGTTGAATGATTCTTTGGTATAATTAAATTCCAATATAATTAAATGATTAATCAAGAAAGAAACTCTTGATAATGAGTTTGAGCTCTAAAATAAAGACATTGGCTAAGGTAGTTGAAAGAACAAAGAAAAGAATTTTTTTTTTATTTTTTTATTATAGATTAACTTAATAGAGTTTGACAATTAAACTATATTCTAAAGTTAATTTAGAGTTGCAGAGATGTAAGAAAATATTATTTTGATTTTCTAAAAGGTTATTGAAAATATAAAATATTATTTCATCCTATCCGAATGTTAAGGAGCATTGCTAGACGTAAACCTTGATTAATAATTTCATTAATAAATTAATATTGTTGTTAATTTATTACCGGTTTATCTAGTGAAAGAAAAAAATTTCAACAGCAAATCTTAGGTATTAAAAGAGAGAAGAATATCCAAAAAAATAGAAAGGAGAGAGAAAAAAAAATGACAGATAATTAGATTTTTATTTCAATAAATGAGATTTTTTCTTTCACTCTCATATAAAATACCCTACTTTCATAAGATATATCTTTTATATATATATATATATATATATATATATATATATATATATATATAAAGTATACACACATGTTTAGATAATCATTACACTAATTTTATGTATATACCCCTTCTAAAAATATGTTTATGATTTTAAGTTTAAATTATTTTATAATTGATTTGCAAAAATAACTTTAATACTACGTATTAGTTTCAATTCAAGCTATTAACTAAATATATACAGACAACCTTATTTCCGGGAGAAATCAAATATATTAGCAAAATGATTTTATTGGACAAAAGTATAAATTAGAAAAGGATAGACACTGTATAAGAACAACTTTATCATTGTTGTTTAAATAATTTTTTTTATAAGTGATGGATACTTAATTTGTAATGACAAGGAGAGACATCCAACGCGGAAATTAAAATAAGAAATAGTTGTTTAAATAAGTAACCATAGTTTAAATTTAAAATAAGTAGAAATTAAATCCACTTACACAATTTTATTTTAAAAAACTTTTAAAAGGAAAATTACGAAAAAAAGGTTATTTAAATTAGATAAAATAAAAAATGTTAGAAGTCACTAAGCAACTTTTGTGAAATACATTATTAAAGTTACTACAAGACAAATATATATATATATATATATATATATATATATATATATATATAACTATGAAAAATTATATATGTACATTTATATGTTATTTTACATTTAGCAAGAAAAAGAATAAAAAAATAATAATATATAAACATGATATAATTTATAATGTGATAAAATATGAAAGATAGAAAAAAAGATATATTAATGAGAAATGAATGCACATTATAAGATTACCATTTTCCAAAAGTACATCCAACTCATAAAAGTACTAATTATCCAAATAAACATGGATAAGCTATATCATCACACTATAAACTAAGTTAATAATAAACAAAATTTATTGTTAAAATTAGGTACATTCAGGGTAAACTAAACACTAGACTCAATATAGGGAGTGATGCTTAGTTGACATGTTTATATATCAAATACTTCTCTATTACTATCTTTTAGGAAGAAGATTAATGAAAACCGAATTTTATTCAATATCTAGGCAGAACAAGAGACAAAAAAAAATATAGTAGATAATATAAAGTGATACAAAAGAAAAAACAATATATATATTAACAGAATATTTATTATACAGCTGTATCTATATATCATGATCACATGGTATAAACACCTAAAGGTAAGATATGGTTTACAGTAACATGGTTTAGGAAAGAGAGGCAGGCAACTACTAAGCTGAAAGAGGAAAGAGGAAAGAGGAAAGAGGAAAGAGGAAAGAGGTAGGCGGTGAAGAAGGATGATTGGATATATATGTTGCGGCTTTCAAGGTTGAATCATTGCTTGAATTATGATTCTGAGATCGCTAACACTCCACCTCATAAAACACCTGTTAAGCCATGCATGTCTACAGTGTATATATATATATGGCTTAGCACTAATCTGTGGCTGATTCTTTCTCAGATGTTGCTTTACTTGGAAGGAATAATTAAAATTGACATACTAAGTTTTTTTCTTGTTCCTCACTTGATCCAAATTCTGATGCTTAATCACCACCAATCACAATATTGCAAAGTGTATTAAGTAACTATCAAACTGGCCATCATCTTATCAGCACTTTGACAAACATTTTTACAGGAAGACAAAAGTAAACGAATTGAAAAGGATAGCATGAAAAAAGGAGGGATTACTATTGAAGAACTATAGATGACAGGGATTAAGGTTCCTTTTGTTCTGCCAAGCAGGGTGGTGTTCCTTTTCTAGTTCCAATTGAGCAGCTCTTCAATCATCTGCAAAGCAACTCTATCTTCTTCTTCTTCTTCTTCTTCTTCTTCTTCAACTTCATTGTTTACAGCAGCATCATTAGCGGTGTGTGGTGACCCCGTTGACTGGGCATGGGAATGGGTCTGTTTGTTTCCAAGCTCTACCCTCATGACCCAGTTGGAGCCAGAATGTGGTCCTGCCCCTTTTTGCCAGACTCCAATGTGGGAGTTGTCAGCATCTAGCCTGAGACAAGTGAGGGAAGGGGCAGGATCTTTGCAGTACTTTCTGAGCTTTGAGCTGAGGAGTTCTGAGAGAGCTTTGGGAGATAAGAAAGTGTTGTCATGAGACCCAGCAGAAGGGGAGGATGCGTCTGCTTCAGCTTGGTTCTTTGAGGTTGGGAAATTGGTCTTGGCATTCTGACCATTCATCAAAATGGCTGCTTGGTCATATGCCCTTGCAGCAGCCTCAGCTGTCTCAAATGTCCCTAGCCACACCCTTCTCTTCCTGCACCGCAACGATAAATAAATGAGGGTGTAAATGTAATGATTGTAATGTAACAAGGTATGAATGAAAGAAGCAGCATTATATGTCCATAGTGTGAGTTGCATTGGAGTTTAATGAGATGATTACAGCAAAGGGTGGCGAATTTCTGACACCCAGGAGCCCCACTGGCGTTGCCTGACTCCTCTGAACTTCCTTGCTTGTACCATATCGATTTTTGTTGGTGCAGAATGGCGCGTGAGGGAGAGAGAAGGAAAGTACAAGAGTGGAGAGGGGAGGATGAAGAGAATTAATAGGGCATTGAGACACAACGTCAAGAGTGAGCAAGTGAGTTTGGGACTTGGGAGTGGTGTTGTTAAGTTAACGAAATTTATATGGGTTGTCGGTGAGGATTGGACGGAAAGTGTGTGAAACAGTACACATGCAATAAAGGTTTCACCTGCACAAGTTTGATAAATCCATGGCTCCTTAACAACTGAAATAAATGAGAAGCGAGGGTAGGGCTCCTTCTGCCCACAAATATTACAGCATCAAGCTGTGTTCCATTCTCTACCATTCTTGCTTTCCATCCACACGTTCAAAACTAACCCCCTTCTAGCTTCTTTTTCAACACGGAATTCAATGTCAATAATCACCTTTTCAGCTCACACTTACCTGCGGATTACTTCCATTTTCAGCCTTCCCTTCTCACTTATGGAAAATCTTTTATGTACCACATACACCAACGCTGCCCTTTTCTTTTATTTTTAATCCATTTTTAGCCTTATCAAAGTCTATTTGGAACAAATGAATTAGATAAAAAAGATTCACTTCTATTTAAGTCTTTTCCTTTTTTAGAGTTCACAATGATCCATTTTGTAACTCTTTTCCTTTTTTAGAGTTCAGAATGATCTATTTTGTAACTTACAAATCAGAACTATTTTGACAGGTAAATTAACAAGTAGCTTAATATATGCATGTAAATAATTTTTTTTATTCTTCTAGTAAGAGTTGAAGATAGTATCAGGGTGTTTACACTAAGTTGTACACCCTTCTCAACCAACTTAACTAAACCATCAATAAATATTTGATTGATTAAAATTGCATAAAATAAAAGAATAAATATAAATGTAAAAGGTATGTAATACTGAATATTTGACTGATTGGTTGGGTATTTAGAGAAGTATTTGCTAGTCCTATGTATATTGCTAAACATTGAAATTTTAAAACTAAACCAGTATCAAGGCACTTGTTTTTTATAGTTTAATCGAAGTGGGATCGTATTAATAATAATAATAAATAAATAAATAAATAAATAAAATGATATTAAGTAAATATAATATCATAATTTTATAAGATTTAAGATTAAGTTAAATATTATTTTTATAGTCAAAAGATACATAAAAGTCTAAATAAAATATATTATAATTATTTAATTTTAAATTTAAATATTAAAAATATAGCAATATTTATTAACAATAACATATTTATATTTAAAATAAAAATAATAAATTCATATAATATAAATTTATGAGAAACTAATATATAAAAATTAATATATATATATATATATATATATGAGTAAATTATATATTTTATACAAAAGTTGGTAAAATAATATATATATATATATATATATATATATATATATTCACTTAGTTCTACTCTATATAAATATGCATATATATATATATAATATTTATCATTAGTTTTTAATATTAAAAATTAAAAAATGATTTTATTGAATAGAAACTGGTTCAATTAGTTTTCAAGATCAATTCTCCAATTTTGTGTGTTGATTGAATTGGTCATCAGACCAGTTTGCACTCGAACTAGATAATCCAGTTTGATTTTTAAAACTATGAAAATACTTCTATTTAATTTTTGACTTTGAACTTGAATCTAACTCTCAGTGATATAAAGTCAACCTTGTAAAGTAAGGGTTACAGGTTGGGTGAGAATTGAAAGGTTATCAAAAATGAGAATGGATGAGATCAAGGACAAAGATATAAGAATTATGAAAAGAAAACGAGAGATCATATAGATTTATACATGAGTTAGGTTACAAAGATGACAAATGTGATTTCTAAAATTTGTCAAAACATCAACTGATGTAGGAACAACATTTATACATAAGTTAAATGGACATTGTGATCCTATATTTACAATTATGTCATCATATTCTTTATTACATCAACTGATATCCCAATGTAAAAAGTCTTTTTGCAATAATGTCCATTTATATAAACTAATTAAGATAGATGATTTGGCTAGTTAGTCACTTCAACAGATATTTTAGGTAAACAATTTTAGTAAATAAATTATTTAGAACCACTTTCAACCAATTAAGATACAATATAATCACCTTAATCAAAGGTATATAACTAATAACTAACACATAATTAGTAGGGCACAATTGAGATGAATTAAGTAAATGTTGATGTTCACATATTGAAATAGGCTTAAATTGTATATGTACATGAAGCATAACTTAGAATAATATAGGATAAGTGATTAATATAATTAGATAACAAGTATTTCATGCAATATTTTGTTGTGAAGAAAAATAGACAATACAACTCCAAAATTCTTACAATTTAAAGAGTCATAACAAGTATTTCATGTGATATTTTGCTATGAAGGAAAATAGAAAATAAACTCTAAAATACCTACAATTTCAAGAGTCATGACTACCCAGAGTAGTTGATTGGTCATGTGGGTCAAGTTACTACACATAGTGTGAGTTACATGAGAACAATTTTTTCAATATCACTAAGTCAGTCAGCTTAAGTAGGGATGAATTGTAGTGTTTAAAACTATTGCATATACTAGGAAAATAGGTAGAGTTGACAAAAAGACGGGTTAGGTACAAGTAGTAATCTCCTATATACATATTAGACATATATCTATATATTAAGTGTATATCTAGAAATGTTTATTTTTGTATGTATACATATACATATGTATGTACAAATACATATACAAAATTTTAAACAAAAAATAAAAAATAAAACTAAACTAATAAAAAAAATTTAAGCATATATTTATAATGAAAAAAATATTGTAGCATATATTTATACTAAAAATAAATAATTTTACTATATAAATTATTGATGATAAATTGAACAAATTTTGTTTTAGAGTTAAAAATATTTAAATAGTTTTAAAGTGTTGATACAAAATAAAAATATCTTATACCTAACTATGTCTACCCCTACCTCATTAATATATAAGTAGGTATCCATTTAATTTTCTATTTTCAATCCATAGAAGATATAGATAGAAATCCCCTATCCGTAATTCATATCTTATTTCCTGTCTCTACCAATGAAAAAATGTCATGTCATATAATAAAATTTTTTATGAATTTATTTTATCTCTTATATAGCTCATTACATGATATAATTTTTTTTATGGTGTGAGACTGAAAAAGAGACAAAAATTGGGGGACAAAGTAGTATATACTTAAAGGCAAAGATATTTGTTCATCCCTAAATGTAAGGTAATTAACTGCTTAGGGTAGTGGACTAGTAAATTTTTGTCTATAATGCATGAAAAATATATATAAATAAAAGAGAAGTTCATTTGCAAAATTAAAAGTCCTTGTTCATCAATAAAAACTTATACTTTTGATTCATTTTTTTAGTTTAATACTATAAAAGAGTTTTCCACTTCTATCACAATCATTCATGTATGATAAATTTGTTATTGACTTTTTCATTCAATACTTTAAAAATCATATAAATGGTAGATTGTGATTAAAATATAATATAAAACTCTTTTTTTACACTACCTGTACATAAACTTTTTTCTCTTTGTTTTTCCTTTACAACCTTATTTATGTTACTATAATTTACAATATGTCTCTTAATTAAATTAACAAGTTATAATATTTTATTTAATTTTCAATTGTTTTCAACACCTCATTTATAGTGTTTAACCTATGGTAACTCAACATACCTTCTATCAATCGCAACTACTAGAAAGTTCTTTGGAATAATAAACTAGAAACTCATAAACATAGTTATTTTCTTAAGAAAATCATTGATTTGGTGATTAGGAATACATAAGTGGATAATTTATTTAAATTAAAAATCAAGCCATTCATTAGACACTGAGACATTTTTTTATCTTTTCTATTTATCGCATCATATAATTTATTATATGAATTTAGTTAGTATCCATTGTCAATATAAAAATTTTTATATTACATTCAGTTACAACCTTCATTTATGGTAAGATTGTTGACTTTATCCATTAATACTTTATAAGTCATATAAGTAAAGAGTTGTGATTGAACGTCAGTGTAAAATTCTTTTACATTGTAAGTGCATACTAATTAAATTCTTATTATATTTACACCTTTTTATTTTACTATTTTTCTCTTATACTTTCTTTGGTTCCCAAGAAAGAGATAATTATGAAAAGTCCTTTTGTTTTATTCCATTGGATTTTCAAGAAAATAAACTTAAATTTTGCAAGCCTTAATATATTCTTCTTACTTATTTCTACTCATCTCTCTATCTTTCTTTCATTTCTTCTTTATTTCTCTTCAACCAAATATATATAATTTCTACTTTATTTTTCACCCATTTTCATTCATTCATCGATTTTTTTTTTCTCATTTCTAGCAAACAAAACTTTAAGGTGTAGAATAACATGAATATGTATTATTTCTTTTTAAAAATAAGTAAATATAGAGAGAACTTTCTCATAGAGAGACCTTGAACAACTATTCTTTGTTAACCATTTGGGACAACACAGCAACATTACCTTGCCCCATCTAAGGTATAATATGATCACTCTCATTTGGCAAAAGCAGAAGTCATTAGGAAAACCCCTCAACAATCCACAAAAAAAAATCTTGTATCATCAACCAACATGACCATGGAAAAATTGTTAATATGTGGTGATATACTAGGATAGGAGTTGCGATCCTAACATGTCAAAAACACACCATGTCTTCTAACATATCAAGAGTCCAAGGCAACATCCGTATATGTTGCATATACATGTGTAAGAGGCTAGTGATGATAGACACACTAAAAATTAGCTAATTAATAAAAGACAATTGATATGCATGTAGGATGAGATTGTCAAAAGACATACAATATAAATAAGAGGTGACTTTTTCATACCACCTTAGATTCATGGTTAGATAAATCCTAAGAGAGTTATAATGAAGTTTTTAAACAACAAAGCTAGAGGTGACTCCTTCATACCACCTCTGAAAGTCTCTTAACGTGAACGTATAATATATCGCTTATTATGTATTTTTTAAACAACAAAATTAATTATCAATATAATAATAAGTTTCATATATGTACAACTTTTACGATATATATGTGTGTGTGCGCGCACGCATTATCTAATGACATTTTTCTTTTTCTCTCTCTTTTTTCTATCACTTTCAACTTTTGTATGATTTATTATAAGAAAAATTAATTAAAATTAGCATTTGTCTTCTAAATATTTTTTTTCAACCGAAATAAAATAGATTTTATTAATAAATCATATAGAAAGCACAAGATATGCCTTTCTACAAAACAAATAAAATAGAATGTTACTAGACATCAAAACCTCATACACAATGTTATGGGTTCAAAACCCACTCAACATAGGATTTGTAGTTCTACACCACTCCCATAAGCTGAATTGTACGTCGTGAATAATCTCAATAGCATCGACTTCATGATCATTAAACATTACATTATTTCTAGCCTTCCAAATATACCACAGAGCAGCAAACCATACAGATGACCAAACTTGCTGTCTTTGGCAATAACCACTTATCAAACCTTGAAATTGAAAAGTATGACTTCTCACCGAATTGGATAATGTTGTAGAAATACTCCACCAGTAGCAAAATTCTTATTACACCCTTGCATATATCTCGCCACTGATATTGATAAATAAATGCAACCCTGATTCCACATCCTTTTCGCAAAATCCACACAAGATTACTTCTTACTGAATTATCCTCTGTTTCAATAAATTTGCCTTTGTTGGTAGCCTATTTACTTCTAACTACCATGCTAGCATATTCATCTTCGATGGTACACCTTTCTTGCATAGTAATTTGAAAAATTAGTCCTTTTGTAGTCGCATGTCGGCCATAAATAACCTATATGTTGATGAAACAGAGTACACTCTCAAGCTTTCAACCTACCAAACCCACTTATCTACTTCCCCTAGTTTAACCATCATCGACCCTAACTTAATCTCCAACTCACCAAGAAATTCTAACTCCCAGTCAAATAGCTCCTTCCTCGAGGCCCAATTCCACCTCCCATCCCCCCTCATATCATTTATCGATGCCGCTTTTTTATTTAGAGCAACCCCATACAATTGAGGATATGCTTCCTGAAAACCTAAGAGCACTCACTCACTTATCTTTCCAAAAACCAAGTTGTCGTCCTTCCCCAACTTGTTGCTGAACATTATTAGACCACCACTCAGGTTGACCTCCCTCGACCTTATTAATGGAATTGAAATCTAGACACCATTAGGAGCATTTTTTATGACTAACCTCTCATTGCCTGTCATCCCTCAAATATTACGCTTTCACTACTCATACCCATAACCTCTCACTCTCCACCAATCGCCACTTCTACTTTTCTAACAATGATACATTTAAATGGTCCAAATCTTTCAAACCCAAACCCCCATATTCCTTTTCTCTAGATACTCTTTCCCATGCCACCCAAGGGATTTTCTTACTCCTCAATTCACCACTCCCTCTCCCTCATAAGAATTTTATAAACAGAGAATGAAGTTTAAAGATTATACTTTAGGAGCCTTGAAAAGTGAAAGAAATTAGATAAGCAATACTGACAAGACAAATTTCAGTAAAACCACCCTTCTCACCATAGAAATGCATTTATTCTCCCAAGAGGATAATCTGCTATGAACACCTTTTACTACCGGTACCCACATCCTTAGTTTAGTAGAGGCATCCCCAACAGGAAAACCTAGATACTTGAATGACATATATCCCACCTTACAATTTTCAGTAAAATCGAAGCTCCCCCTCTCCTCCTTAACCACTCCTCCACATTAATACCGATCAATTGATTCTTGCGGAAATTGACCTTAAGTCCTTATGTAACCTTGAAATTCAGCAACGTTAGTTTCATCACTACCACTGTTTTCTACTCCTTTTTGGCTAACAGTATCGTGTCATCAGTAAACTATAAGTGAGACACACACTCCTTCCGTCCCAATCTTATAGATTTTCCATACTCTCACCTCCACAGTTGAATTAACTATTTGGCTTAAACCCCTCGCAACAAGAAGGAAAAGAAAGGGTGATAACAGGTCACCCTCCCGAAGTCCTCGCTTCACATTAAATTTCCCAATAAGACTACCATTAATCAACATCGATAATCATGTTGTTGACACATATTCATCCATTAACTTTATCCAAACTTGACCAAACCCCATAACATTCATCACCTCCCACGAGTATTGCCAATTGACTAAGTCATAGACCTTTTCAAAGTCCACCTTTAAAGACACTAATTGGTCATTATTCCTCTTCACATCTGCCACAAGTTCATTCACAATTAAGATTCCATCCACGATTTGTCTACCTTTAATAAACGCAGATTGAGTATCCAATATGATGTCTTGCATAACCATGTTAAGTTTATTTGACAACACTTTGACCAAGACCTTGTACATACATCCAATCAAAGAAATAGGGTAGTAATCCTCAATTTTCTATGGATTTTCCCTCTTAGGTATCAAGGTTAAAAGTTAGTTGTTTGACCCTTTAATCAGTTTTCCATTAGCATGAAATTCAACAAAATAACCCCCCAAAAGTCCTCCTTCAGGATGTGTTAGAACTCTTTTAAAAATAAGAAGTTCATATCCTCTTATTGTTGTCACACTCCTTTAAATATTATTAAGAGAATTATGGTTTGGATTAGAGGATTTTACATGTATCGAAGAATTTAAGAAAGTTGTATCCATCAAAATAGATAAGTTTTGGTCACTTGTAAAGAGAGTCTTGTGCGAACAATTCATAATAAAATATTGTAATATAAATCATTAAAATATATTTTTTATAAGCAAATGTTAGTTTTTTGTTTATGTGTTAGTTTTGTTTGTAAAAGGATTTAAACCAACAACCTTTTTCTCTTCTTTTAGACTTTATCACTAGACTAACCTTATAACTCCTATCATTAAATTATATTTTAATAGTTAAAAATTAAAAAGTATAAATAATTTTTAAGAGATCAAGTCTTTAGAGAATATATATATATATATATATATATATATATATATATATATATATTACATTGTTATACATAAATAGTTAAAATATTAAATAGGTTAATTAATAATCATGTGATCATTTAAATTCCAAAAAAAAAATGTGATCACTTAAATAAGTTATATTCATAAATATTTTATATTATTATTTTATTTGTTACAATAATTTTGTTGGGTCAATGGGGTTAAAAACTCACACTTGCATTTCAACAATCTCTCTCTCCCACATTGGAAACTCTCCCTCTAGCCCTTAAAAGCACAAGGAGACATGCCTCCTGAGGGGGTTAAATACCAAATATGACATCACATTTAACCCAAAACCTTAAAGCATGAGGTTATGAGTCTTTCTCACTTATATATTATTCAACTTCTCAATTTCTTACTAATATGAGATTTCAACTCACACTTGCACTCCAACAAATTTTATGTATAAACGAATCAAATTCGAATCCAACCAAGATTTTGAAGAAAATTTATATTTATGTGATATATATTTGAATTTAATAGCTCTTGTACACGAATCAAACCCTCAATTAGCAGCTTTTTTAAGGCAAATCAAATCCTTAATTAGCAACTATACATTGACAAATGCTTATTTCTTACAAATTTTTTAGTTTAGTCCCGATCAAGTTTTTCCTCTACAATATGTTTCTTACATGATGATTAAAGATATTCATTGTTTAAATTTTTAAAAATAATTTTTACAATTTATTATTTTTTAAAGGTATATATTATTGTTTAACTCACGAAAGAAAAGTATGGAAACATTTTTTCAGGTTTTACTTTTTTAAAAAGAATTTACATAGATAATGATTATAGCTTTTGTTAAAGAAATACCTTTCAATATATATCATAAGCATATGGTTTTTAAAGGAAACCTGAAACAATTACGTAGCTAATAATTAACTTTCGTGAAGACGGGAGACTGGAGCAGTAATGTGTCAAAGGACTTGCACGAGTTTATATGTTGAAATTTCGTTATCATTATCGTAACTACTTTGTTTTTTTCTTATTATCCTCTTTTATATGTGTGGCTTAAGGCATAATGAGTTATTTATGGATATAATAATGTTCATGTACAACGACACCGTGTGAGAGTTATGGAAATCAACTTAGTCATCTTCATTTTTTGGCGTTAGTAAGGGAAATAATAGCTAGGTCTAGTCTAAGTTGTTGATATATAATTGTTGACTATTTATTTACATTAACAAAGCCAAATGTCTCTTTATCATTAGAGCTTTTGGTCCGTCAATTAATTGGTGGGGCAAATTAAAAAAAAAATGGATTTTTTTATTACATTATTATTTATTTTAAATTTTTAATGCATTTTGTTTTTTTTTAAAAAAATCTTGTCACACCTCTAGCAATATAAAGTTCACTTACTACTATTGAAATAGTGTGATAAGGACCTTGGAGACATATAATTATGCATATGGGCCAGGAATAATAAAGTAGGAATAAGATGTTATCATTTTAATATTGAGAAAAGACCCAGTTCGTTATTGGCCATTTAAAATTTTTAGCCGTCAATTAAATTTATAAAAATTAAATTACTAGTTAGCACGTGTTCAACTTATCAAGAGGCTGTTTATTTCAAAGTTGTGTAAATTATTTCCATATTGAGGCATATACTCAAATAAATTTTAGCCACGTCTAACCACGATCGATGTACTAATAAGAAGTTTGAGTAATTTCCATGATTTTAAATGAAAAATTTACATTTTATTTTTATTGAATTTGTGCCATTTACATTTTCCGAAGGACTAGTTCTAACTCCTATCATTTAAGTAGAAATTGACTTCTTTCAATAAATAATTTTTATTATAAATAAATTTAAAATTGAACTGTTAACCATATATTTTAATAGATATAAAATTATCATTTAATCATGTTATATTTTTTCTTGAATATATCACGTTATGTTAGTAATAAAATATTTTACATTCATTGTACGTCACAACAAAAGAAAAAAATCCGGGTGTTTTTCAAATAGTTATTAGTTTGGTGATAACATCTTTATGTACGTGTGATTGAGACAATGAAAAAAACTAATTAATTATACATGTAATTTATTATTATAATAATTATTTTTTGACAATAAGTTTGTTAAAATGTAATTTTAAAATAATTTATTTTTTAAATATAATAAAAAATTAGCTATTATATAGTAAATTACTAATGTAATTGAGAGGAAAAACTATTGAGAAAAAGTATAGAGTTTAATTGGTATACACTGTTAGTATAAAGATTTTTACACTAACATTCAATCACAACCTTTCATTTATGGTAAATTTGTTGACTTTACTGATTAGTATTTTAAAAGTCACATAAATGAAAAGTCATGATTGAATGTCAGTATAAAAATCTTTTACACTGATAATGTATACTAATTAAACTCAAAAATATAACTACTATACTTTAGAGTGTTTAATCAAGTATGTCCTGATAGTTATTCTTCTACATTATATGTCACTCTTCAAAATGCTCTCAAGTATTATCAATGACATAAATAAAATTTTTAGAAGGTTCTTATGGGGTGGGGTGGAGGGAGCGTCGAATATTGCTTGGATCAAGTGGGACAATATGTGCTTCCCTAAGGACATGGGAGATCTTGACTTGAGAAATCTAAAGAAATTTAATCATTCTTTATTAAGAAAATGGAGGTGGGAGACTCATATAAGAGAGTAAATTCTTATGGTGGGAAATCCTACAATTTAAGAATAGAGGTTGAATCTTAGTTTGGTTGTTAAAAAAGGATTTATGTTGTGGAAGGATTTAGCAAGTATCTGTGGAGAGAATTCAAATAATCAATGGTTTTCTCCAAATTGCAAATGGAAAATTAGGAATGGTAAGAGCATTAGTTTATGCTCTAACTCTTTGTGTTGGGAGGAAAAACTCAGCCTACGATTTCCTAAATTCTGAACATAAAGATGCCTACATTAGTGAAGTAGGTAGTTGGAATCAAGATGCTTAGGACTAGAATCTAGCTTGGCATACATATTGGTTTGAATTAGAAACGAATATGGTTGACGAATTTATGCTTTTACTACAATCAGATAAACATCTTTGTTAGAAGTTTAAAGCGATTATGAAATCTTGGGACTGTTGACCTGCAACATGATCATTTTCTCTGTATCAGGCGATTATGAAAGTGTAAAATGACACAATCAGGTAAACATCTTTGTTAGAAGATTCTGCTAGATAGATTGCTCACAAAGCTTGATTTAAGTCACACAAACATTCCTCTTCTTGATGATCTTTGTGTGTGGTGTTCTGTTGTTGAAGAGCCTATTGAGCATGGGTTTTTTACATGCAACTTTTCCTGGGAGGTGTGGAATAGATGTTATTGATGGTTGGGGTTGTGAGAGTCCTTCCAATGAATCCTTATGATCACCTATATCAACATTGTGTTATTGACAAAACAAACATTTGGAATGACTTATGGGTGGTGGTTTGGATTTCGGTAGTTGTTGCTTTATGGTACCATAGGAATCAAATTATTTCGTGGAGGGATGTTAAATGCTCAAGAAGTTTGAGAAATGGTTAAAGTAAAGGCTCATATATGTTTAAATGCATATGATAGGATAAATCGTGTATCTTTTTATTTGTAAGACAACTTGTCATCTCTTTGCTTGGACAAATTTGCTGGGTGATATCTAAGTTGCCATCATTTTCAATTTTTTGGATGTGTTTAATTTCCTTTTGTGAAACATAAATGAAAGAAAATTCTACTCTTTTTATGGGAGAATTTGGAAAATACCATGTGTTTATCCTTTGGTGTTGGGGTAAAAGTAGTGTTTTGTTTTCTACCCTTATATTCTATTTTGTCTTTATTTTAGTGTAGTTGTCATGCTATAATTGTGTTTTTGTATATTTTGTTCACATACAATTAAACCATTATTTAAACATATTGATTTCTTCTTATTTGTAATTGTGATTGGGGTATCCTAATATAGTTTTTTGTAGATAAAAAAAAAAACTACTACGTACACTCTAGATTATTGAAAATTAGCCTTTTTTTTTTCAAATTTCGATGTTCCAAACACGATATACGAATATGGTTAAATCTTATATTTTCAAGCAACTAATTTGATAATCAAAACTTTTAAATGAATTAAAAAGTTAGAATTTAATTATTATTTTGATTTTTTAAAAACAAATGAACGTAAATTAAACTATATCTTTAGAGACCGATTCAAAATAAAATAAATTAAAAAGGCGAGACATACTAGTTTTTCTAAAATAGTAGAACTGTTTAAAATAAATAAAAAATATGAGACATGAGTTTATCTAAAAAAAATGGTAACTTGGGTGGGGACGAGGCACGTAGCTTGTGAAAATGGGCTCCCAGTCCGTTTAAAGTAGGCAAGTGCTCCTTACAAGCCACGGAGGGAACTGATTCTGGATCTTGTTTTTGTTCTCCAAACACATTTCTCTTTCTTCAAACATAACACTCCTTAGATTCTCTTTCCATATATATATATATATGCATCCTTATCAACTTAAATGTCACCCTTCATTATTTCCATCACATTTAAGAAAATCATCCCTCAAATCTAATTTTAATACCCTCTATGCCTTTCCTACTTATCATAATCATACCATAGAACGTTCATTATTACAAAAATCTTAAACAAAATGCCTCAGCTTCTACATGGGAGGCTTTATGTTACAATATTTGAAGTTGATAGACTACATACTGGATGTCATTTCGATTTCTGCCAGAAGGTATTTTCATTAAAACTCTTTTTTTTAAGGCTAAATTACCATTGATATTCCTTTATTTAGGGGATAACTCACTTTGTGTCTCTTAATTTTCTTTTCCGCACTCCAACTGTTTCAAAAGTTAATTTTTGTCCAAAATAAACGTTGACTGACGTAATTAAGTGTTTGGAAATATTAATTTTAAAAATATCATAAACATGTAACAAAGCAAGAATCGAATCCAGGTTTTGGGAAAAGAAAAGCTAAAGTCAATCTACTAGATCAAAAGTCAAAACTATTTTATTTTGCAATTTCAATGTATTTAAACTAATCAATAGCAATGTTAATTTTAAAAATATAGAAAATTTGAGAAAGGCTAGAATTGAACTCAGTTTTAAAAGTTTAAATGCTAAAGCCATACCACAAGACCGAAATCCAATATTAATTTTCTTGTAAGATTCAAATTTAATTAAACTAATTGTGGCAAGATTAATTTTAAAAATATATTAAAATTTACAACTTTTTTAAATGGAGAAATATTAATTCTCAATTTTAATTTATGTCTTTACTTTTAATTAGATTTTAAATTTTATATTATTGTTAATATAACTAAATTTTAGTTTTAGTTGTTAACCCTTAAATTTTAATTTCAACTTTTAATTGTTAATTTTAGTTTCAAACTCACAAATAAAATATATAACATAAAATTACCTACAGATTTAAAATTAAAATATACAAATAAAATATAAAATATAATTAAAAATAAAAGATAGAAATTAAAATTTAAATTAAAAGTTAAAGACTATAAATCAAAGTAACAACTAAAACTTAAATATAAAATTAAAAATTAAAAAAAAAACTTATTCAAATAGATTTAACCTAAAATCAAGCTAAGTAGTTTTTAGAATTTAAAAAAGTTTCTTTATTTAAAAAATTTACAACATAAATGACCAAGAATAGTAAAACAAAACAAAGGAAAAGAGACAATAAAACCAAAATTGGCTTACTATCTAGTAGTATCATCTTAACACTCTCACAGGTCCTAGGTTCAAATCTTACTTTGTCCAATTTTAATATAGAATTAATGTTGTCACATGATTAGTTTAATTAAATTTGAATCTAAAAAAAAACTAATATTGACTTTTGGTCTAGTGGTATGACTTTAGTAATTAAACTTTTAGACTTGGTTCAATTCCAGCCTTGCTCAACTTTTCTATATTTTTAAAATTAACATTGCTATTGATTAGTTTAAATACATTGAAATTATAAAATAAAACAGGGTTTGACCTTTGGTTTAGTGGATTAGCTCTAGCTTTCCTTTTCAAGGACCTAGGTTTGATAACGAATCTTAATTTACAACTTTATCCAACAAGCGGAGCATGGCCAAAAATGTTTATTGAGCAACTAACTTAAAAGATTTATAAGAGCCTAAGAGAACCAATGATGGATATCATATCAATAGTAAAGAAAAGTCTTAATTTATCAATACATCACATTCACAATTATTTTTTATCTCATAAATTTAATAAATATGTAAGTTAGACTTTCAATCAATAAAAATATTTTGATATAAATTTAAAATTATTATTATTATAAAATGAACAAAACATAGCATATATCATATACATTGTTAATTATATGTTATTTATTCTTAGCCAGTGATAAAAATTAAAAGAAAAAAATAGCCATGGTTATCGATACATAATATGACCAAGAAAAATTAACGTCTTGTGCATGTCAATGCTTTTTCAAGAAAAATTAACATGCTTAAGCTCTTTGACTTTGGGTTTCGTTTTCTTGTTTAAAAAATGTGTGAACAAAGGGCACAACACAAAAAGGGAAGAGATTTCTAGCCCAAGTCAAGGGTTGTCTGCTGTGCCGGCCTGAGGTATGTTAACCATTAACCAGCATTTCAATCTTTTAACATTTGGCCACATTATATTTTAAGTTTAATTAATGATTATGTCTAGTTGGTAAAAAAATCAAAAACTTTATACTGTGAATTAATTATACATTTTTATTTTATTTTAAGATAATTACTATAAAATTCAATAAATTAGCTTTATTATATATGGTTTTTTTAGTAAAATTATTTACGGTTATTTAAAATTAGATAATAGTGTAAAATTAATTTTTATATATATATATATATGTGTGTGTAAATACAATTTATTTTTTCTTAATTCTTTCACTTTTACGGGCAACACGCTTTATTACTTTATTAATAAATGTAAGAGGGTATTTGTTTTCTAGATTGAAAATATAAATTTAAAAACGTAATACTTTTGTATATTTGTTATAACAAAATTTTGAAAAATTATTTTCAGTTGTTAATTTATGAAATAAAACTAGGACAAAAATGTGATGTATGCACAATATTAAACAATGTTACATAGTTATCCTATCACGATTTATTTTGTATAATATATTTATCCATTTTTACTATAGTTATTTTAAAAAATAATGCAAAGCATGATTTGTGATTAGATATTGTTGAGTAAATATTCTATTTTACTTCATTTTTTTGTGACAAAACCTTTATCAGTAGAATTATCAAATTGACATATAAGTCTTGTTTGGATTGTTAAGTTGATTTGTTTTAACATGTATTTTTTATAGGTTGCACTTTTGTGATCCAATGAGATTAGAGATGGGTCAAATATAATTAGTTCATTTTGATTATTTTGTCTAAATTTATATATATATATATATATATATATATAATTAAAATAATACTATCTCAAAATAGGTCTAGTTGAATTTAGATTCATAATTCTTAGTTCCGACCAATTTTCATAACTTTATCTATTGAGGTGTTTTTTCCTAATTTTTTGTTTCAGTTATTTTAAATTTTAGAAAAAAAATCTAAAAATACTAAAATTCAAAGGTAATTACAGATGCACCCCTCAGATTTAGTATAATTACATATGCACTTTTTTTTTAAACTAAATACAGTTAACTTTACGTATTTATTAGAGTTGTACGGCTCATTTCCAAACTACATAAACCTCTATTTATTTATTATTATTATTATTTATTTCATGTGAATGTGATATAATTTTTTTTTTAAATTTTGTAACCATGCCACAATTGAAGTGAGAGAGGTGTCAGTGATAAAGTTGAAAAAATATAGAAAGCGCATGTGTAATAGTATACAAAACTTAAAAAGTATATGCATGATATCATACAAAATTTAGGGGGTATATATATAGTAAATTTAAGTATGATATTATATCGTTTTGGAACAAAGAATATAACTATAATAAGCAAATAAAAGTAAGAAGTGCTGGGTAATTAAAAAAAATAAGGGTGAATTGTAATTATACTATAGGGGTGCATCTAATTACATCTAAAATTTAATTCAGCGCATCTTTTAATTTGCTAAAACATGATTATATTATTTATGAAAATATAAACTTATATCTTGAAGCAAGGCTTACATAATTCCTTTTTAAGTTTTAAAATCCTAACATGTAAACACTTGATGAAGATTGTTGGAACGAGACTATATGCAACAGTTGATTTAGACAAGGCAAGGGTAGGACGAACGAGAATGATAGGAAACGAACCTACCCACCCCAAATGGAATGAGTCGTTTGAAATCTATTGTGCCCATCATATCTCAAACATTGTATTTACTGTCAAAGATGGTAACCCAATTGGAGCAACTCTAATAGGAAGAGCCTATGTCCCCGTGGAGCAAGTTATTAAGGGCTCCATAGTTAAGCGTTGGGTTGAGATATTAGATGAAGATCACCGTCCCGTACCAGGTCACTCCAAAATCCGTGTCAGTGTCAAATTTTGCGATGTCACTAAGGACGAAACATGTTTATGGTCACAGGGAATACACATGCCTTTTTTTGGAGTTCCTCGTACATTTTTCAATCAAAGAGAAGGTTGCAAAGTTACTTTATACCAAGATGCTCACGCCCAACGTGGCCTTGGTGTTCTCCCTTATATTCCTATATCCCAAGGAAGAGACTACATGCTTTCAAGATGTTGGGAAGACATTCACAAAGCCATTAGTGAAGCTGAGTACTTTATTTACATAGCTGGTTGGTCTCTTTACACTGAAATATCCTTAGTTAGAGACACAGGTGAATCACAAGAAACCCTTGGGGAGTTACTTAAGAAGAAAGCTGATCAAGATGTCAAAGTTCTTTTGCTTATTTGGAATGACATAAATGGCTTGATGGAAACAAATTGTCAAGAAACTGCTGATTACTTTAAAAACACAAATGTGCATTGTGTTTTGTGTCCACGGTACCCGGATGATGGAAGAACCATAATTCAAGGCCTTCAAACCTCAACAATGTTCACACATCACCAAAAGAGTGTAGTTGCTGATGTCCATGCTGAAGGATCACAAAAGCGAAGTATCATAAGTTTCATGGGTGGCCTTGATCTTTGTGATGGGAGGTATGATACCAGGGATCATCCTTTATTTTCAACATTGGGTACAGTGCATAGACATGATTTCCATCAGCCAAACTTCCCAAATTCTTCCATAGATAAAGGTGGTCCAAGAGAACCATGGCATGACATTCATTGCAAGCTAGAAGGACCTATTGCTTGGGATGTCTTGTACAATTTTGAGCAAAGGTGGCA
Source organism: Psophocarpus tetragonolobus (assembly GCA_037954015.1). Taxonomy (NCBI): domain Eukaryota; kingdom Viridiplantae; phylum Streptophyta; class Magnoliopsida; order Fabales; family Fabaceae; genus Psophocarpus; species Psophocarpus tetragonolobus. The sequence continues at coordinate 18,003,886 of CM075688.1, read as the reverse complement.
GAAGCAAGTTGGGAACAACTTTATATTCTCAATTGATGATATTGATCAAATTCTGATCCACCCAGCTGAAGCACAAAAATCAGAAGTAGGAGTTGAAGATACATGGACTGTTCAATTGTTTAGATCCATCGATGGTGGTGCTGCTGCTTTTCGCCCTGCTCAAGCCCGAGATGAATTTGCTGAATTAGGCCTTATTAGTGGGAAAGATAATCTCATTGAGAGAAGCATTCAGGATGCTTACATTAATGCTATTAGGCGTGCAAAAAATTTCGTCTACATTGAGAACCAATACTTCCTAGGAAGTTCATATGGCTGGCAAACCACTGATGATATTGTGGTTGAGGACATTGGTGCTTTGCAGCTTATACCAAAGGAATTGTCACTGAAGATTGTAAGCAAGATAGAAGCAAAAGAAAGGTTCTCTGTGTACATAGTACTCCCAATGTGGCCAGAAGGTGTACCTGAAAGTGATTCAGTTCAAGCAATATTAGATTGGCAAAGGAGGACCATGGAGATGATGTATTGTGACATTGCTAATGCCTTGAAAAAAACAGGAATTCAAGCACAGCCTCGAGATTATTTAACATTTTTTTGCCTTGGCAAGAGGGAGCATAAGAATTCAGAAGACTGTCCTCATCCAGAGGAACCAGAGCCTGGGAGTAACTATAGAAAAGCACAAGATTCTAGAAGGTTCATGATCTATGTTCATTCCAAAATGATGATAGGTATGAGATCAAATACAATTTATTTATATGTTAAAATTAATTTAAAATCTTCTACTGCTAATTATGTGCAACATTTCAATCTCTATGTTTGGTCATGAATTAACAACTTAGTATTAATAATGTAACTTTTTGTTCTCCCAGTTGACGACGAATACATAATTGTTGGTTCTGCTAATATCAATGAAAGATCAATGGAAGGTGCAAGAGACACTGAGATTGCAATGGGGGCATTCCAACCACGTCATTTAGCATCAAAAGGGCGACCTAGAGGGGATATATATATTTTCAGACGTGCACTATGGTATGAACACCTTGGTAATGATGGTTTTGATGCAAACATCTTGGACAATCCAGAACATTTGGATTGCATCAATCTTGTGAATGATCTTGCTGAAGCCAACTGGGACATGTACTCAAATGAAACATTTGTTGAGAACATTCGACCATTTCACCACCTCATGCGCTACCCTGTAGATGTAACTAATGATGGAGCCATAACAACCCTTCCAGGATTTGAATATTTTCCTGACACCAAGGCTCCAATTTTGGGTTGCAAAGCAAAACTCCTTCCTCCAATTCTCACCACCTAACCAATGCTACGCTTATCTAATTGACTAACTTGAAACAAAAAGTTTAACCATGCAATGACTTGTAGGGAGCAAAGCGATAAGAAATTGAACATATATTCAAATTAGCATTTCAGCATTACATTTTTAACATAAAAAATTAATCATCAAGTTTTCATGCAGAAATATGTTACCATTATTGTGACATAGAAGTTAAAAATTTTTAGTTACCCTAAGACTATTTTCTTTATTGCATGTTGTTCCTTAGAGTAATTTAATTTCAATATGTATAGATTCTCTTATTTACATACCAACTAATTACGGTGAATTTTTTAGCTTTATTAGTTAGAAAAAAAAAAGTAATAAAATGCTCCCAAACAAATATTGAATTTCTATTATGAAAACTAGACAAAAATAGTAATAAAAGTAATACTTCCCAATCCAAAAAACTAGACAGGAATGCTCCCAAACAAATATTGAATTTCTATTATGAAAATGAACTAAAAGTAAAATGCAACTATTCAATAAAAAAAATTAATTTGAATTTAGACACTGTCTATAAATATGTTTGGCGGGTAAAAAAATGAGTGAAATAATGGGTTGTTTTAAGGCCTATTTGGTTATTAATGAGAGTTTTTCTTCTTACACTTCTATAATTTCTCATTGTATCTTTATAATCTTTTAAAATAGTAAAAATGTTCTTAGGTAAAAAAAGTTAAAATCTTGTTATCCCTTGCGCATCTTGTTCCTCTTCCTCTTCTCTTATCCGCACTTCTTTCCTCTTGCACACCTCCATTGCGATTTCGTGCCAGTGTCGATTCGAACCTTCCTCCACCTATCTTTTCATACATAAAACAAGCAATCCTGATTGTAGAGGTGTTAATCCAGATTTTATATCCATTGGGTTTAGTTCTTGTCTTGGATTAGGTTCTAATTTGTGCAATTTAGTAATACAAATTGGGTTTTGATTAAGAATCCAGATGACTAAATCACTGTTTTCAGATTGTCAAATTCGGACTGCTTGGACAGGGTACAAATTTGTATGGGCCATTTCGAGTTGAGTCCAGATTGCCTGTTTTGGATCTGGAATAAGCAATTCAAACTCAGTCTGGAATAGTTGGTCTGAATGTGATGCAAATGTCATGTCAGAACTCAATCCTATTCACGTCCAAACTTAATCCTATTTTATTTGTCACCTTTTTTGTTTTTTACTCAAGTTTGTAATCAATTTTTTTTTACAAGTCTAGATTATCTAATTTAGACTCAAAATTTTTTTACAAGTCCAGATTAGCTAATCCAGATTTAGTCTGAATTAGCTAATCCAAACTTGTAAAAAAAGTTTTGTGAGTCTTTGACAAGCCTCGATTTGTGCTGAAGATAGATTCTCGTATCGGCTGAGGAAATAGGTAGCCACCCACCTATTCTTCCTTTCCGACCTTAGTTTAGCTGCTCATGCCAATGCTCATGGGTATGGGGTCATAACTATTGCTACTATTATACTCCTGCACTATAAGAGAGTCCTACTGTCAGCTCATCTTCTATCTAAGACCTTCTCAATGAAAAGATGTCTGAAAGTCTTTTCTTAGGTCTAGTTGTGGTCCATTCTTTTCTTTCACTTATTGGTACAACAACTTCACTCCTCTCCTAGTAAGAGGAAGCGCGAACCATTGTTCCAAAGATTGAAGAATCTAGGGAACCAGAAAAACGAAACCTTGTCAAGAAGAAAGTGAAGCAAAATTTTTCTCATCCAGAATCAAAATTTTTGCAGACTCACACTTTTTTACGGTGAGAGGAAAGAAACTTATTAACTTTTATGCCTAAGGATATTTTTGTCATTTTAAAAGAGTATGAAGGTGCAGTGAGAAAGTATGGAGGTGCAAGAAGAATCTCTATTACTTATTATAGATTTCATTCAATGTATAGACTTGTAATCATAAATTTGCTTTCGGTATTTAACTTCAATTTTTGTAGTGTTTTTATTAAAGCCTTCTTAAAAAAAAACTGATAAAATCTTAGTGAAATTAAAATAATCACTGTAGTAAAAACTAGTAACTAAGAGTATTTTTATTAGTACACTCTTCACAATTTGCTTAAGTGAGTCTTATACTTGACACATCAACATTTTTTATTTTTTCTAATTTAAGTAACTCTTTTCTCTAATGATGCACCCTTAAAATATTTGCTTATTTAAGTTAAGTGAGTCTCATACTTTACATGATTTTTGCTTGATTTTATGTTAAGCAATTATTGCTTATTGTATTTTCCAAATGTCTCTAATGGTCCTTACCAAATAAGCATCAATTGCTTATCAAGAAAAGTTATTTAAGCAACATCAATAAAGATGCCTAAGTAATATAATGCATCTATGTCTAAATAATTCTTTTTCATCCCTTTTTAGCTTTAAGAATATACTTTATTATTTAAAAAACAATACCTGATTGGGCATTTTTATTGGGCATTTTTGGGTTCGGGTATACCTGCGAGTAATCCGTTATATTATTTTTACAATTTCAATTTAGTTTTTTATTAAAAAATTATTAATTATATTTTAATTTAAAAAGTACATAAAGAATAATAAGTAACAAGAAATTATAAATTAAAGTTTAAGAATTACAATTTTAATTAAATATATAACTTTAAACTTATCATATAATTGTTATAATTATAATAGGACAGGTACAAGTTCGAGTAAGACGGATAGTTACATACTCATACTCGTATTTATACTTGATTTATTGCATTAGGTAATGCTTCATACATGCCCCAATCAAAGCGGGAAATCCTATCAAAATTGGGACAGTACTTACAGTTGCAAGTATTTTTTTCTATCCCTAGGTCATATATCTAGTTATCCATCATTTAATGAGTAGAATTGACTATATAATCAATGTAACATAAATAGTTAAAGCTTACTAATAGTCACTTTTGATTCACTTCTAATTTAACTATTGCAAAACTTATAAAAGGTTAGAGATGAGTCATAAATTATCACTTTATATACATCTCTAATTTGGTTATCATAAAACCTTTTAAAATTAAATTTAGAAAAATAAGTTTTTTAAAGCCTCAAATAATATAATTTTTTTTATAAAGAATTACGTAAACTTTGATTTTCCATCATACCAGAAAATATGTAGGAGCAAGAGACTAATCCCATTGAGTTAAAAAATACAAAAAGATAAAAATAATAAATTATTAAAATAATAAATATCTTTTCAATAATAAAATAAGTATAACAATAAATAAAAATACCAAAAATATTTTTTATTTTGAGGTAAAAAATGAATATCTTAAAATTTATTTAATTTTGTGCTTTTAATTAAAGGAACTATCTTTATGATGAATATTGTAATGTACTAATACATTCTTTTTGCATAAATTTCTTAACTCAAATCCTAGTTTCATAAAATATTTTTTAAAGGTTTTTTATTATTTTTTAAATAAATATTAGTTACAACTTATTCTTCTACTTTTCAATTAATATTGTCATTTTGTCCCACATGTTGACATGCCTTTTACTACTAATACATTGTCATTTAGATTTTTTTTTTCCAAAATGCCCTACAAAATAGATTCCCCTTTAGGTTAATTTTTTCGCTTCCAAATTACAAAATCCTACATCTTTTGTACTTGCACAAAAATGGTGAGGTACTCAAGTCTTCGTTGCAGTCTTTGTGTCCTCTGAAGGTCTGGATTGATAATCCTTGCTAGCATAGATGGGTACCTTTTGTAGACACCCAATTTTGTCTGGATAATATTTTTAACTAAAAAAGAGGAAGAATAAAAGAAGAAAACTGTATACAATTTGGGGTTGTGATAAGTGTCCATTTTGTAATTAAATCTGAATCTTTATGACAATTATCTGACAATAAAAATTATAGAAAATATTTTTCACAACCCAACTTTATCTAAAAATAGAGTGTTAAAATTGCATATTTAACATGTGGTTTCTTGTGTCCAATTTCCCCTTTAGACAACAAGAAGCAAGGAACATAAAGGAGTGACATGATGCTACCAAATGAATCTTGGCACTGGTTCATGTGAATTACAGGATGAAAGCCTAAGCCTTAACTAAAGATGTCAATAAATCAAGAGAGGATGTTGCTCCATGTGAATCATAAGACAAAGGCCCAAACCTTGACCAAAGGTGTCAATGGACCAAGAGAGGACATTAGATCATGTGAATTGTAGGGCAATAGCCCAATCCTTGACCAAAGGTGCCATAGGACTAAAAAAGGGTATTGGTTCATGTGATTTGCAAGACCACAAGTCAAAACTTAACCAAATATTCCATTGGAACAAAAAGGGGAGCTAATTCTGGTCAAAATTCAGTAAGCCATGAAAAAATAACGTCCCGAATGTTGCTTAGAGAAACAACTTTTGCTAAGTGAAGCCTTTAGAAATAACTAGAAATTTAAAAATTTGCTCAATGGATTTATTTTCGCTTAGCGAATTTAATTTAGTCCAACGTATTTTCCTCCGTGAAGGTGTTTGGGAAGACTCTTGGGAAGTTTTTCAAGGTTCTTGGGGGGGACTGAAAGGCTCTTGCAAGGGTTGTTCTTGAGGGCTTAGGAGAGTTTGGTAGAGCTTTTGAGAGAGAGTTTCTAAGAGCTTTTGGGAGAGGTTTTAAGGGAGAGATTTGAGAGAATTTTGGGAGAACGTGGGAAAAGTTTTGGGAAACTTTTCTTAAGGAATTCTTGGGTTTTTCTGAGAGTTTTCTATAGGTTTTTGTAGGAGGACCTTCCTTGGAGTCATCCTTGTAGCTTTCAGCATGGTCTATCTTGGAACCTTTTCTTGAAATACTTCTCTCAACACTAATCGTGTCACACTCTTTGTGAGTTCGAAACTATCTTTTACTTTAATCATTATCATTTTGTTTTATCATTTTAAAACACCATGTCGTGATTTTAACTTTCTATTTATCTTTTAGGGTTTAGGGTTGATTAGATGTGACATCTCTTTAATCCCAAGGTTTTAAGGCATAAGTTGTGACCTTTTTTATCTTAGAGCGTCATTTCTAAAAATAAATCACCAATGATGTGACCATGCCTAGCCAAGGACCTATCATTAGGGTCATGGGTAGAAGGATTGAAGAAGACCTAGCCCTTGCAGACAAAGGAAGACTTCACCTCCTATGGAGAGTGAAGATATTAGGCTAGGAACTTTAGTTAATAAAATGTAATTTTCCTTTATTTTAATTTTGAGGAGCATTTTAAGAATTTAATTTGGGACATGTATTTAGTCCATTTTTTATTTTTAGGAGGTGTCTTAGGAATTTAGAGGGTGGATTTAGCTTTTTGGGTCTTTATGAAGGAAATAAGGGGTAGCCTTGATATCTACACCCCTCTTTTCTACATAAACCCCCTAAGCTAATAAGAAGGAATCTTGGCCCTTGGTTTGAGAAACTTGGGCACCAAGTTTGATGATCTAAGGAGGGAATTGTTTCTCAATTCTCCTCCCTTAGATCTCTCCTTTTAATCCTAGCCCTTCTTTTTTAGGTTATCTTGTTCAAGAGGTTAGCTACCTCTATAAATAGGAGTTCCTCCCTCACTTGTATTTTTTACACTTGAATTTAATCCTAGAGACCATATTGGTTGAGGTTCTTGAGTGTCCCCCTTTCTCCTTTGTGAGAGCTTCTAAGAGTTATCAAGGGACCCCTCCCTTGTGGCCTCTCCCCTTTGGCTTATCAAACATAGTATTTGTGGCGCCTCACCCCATTCCTTTCCTCTCCATAAATCCATTTCCCTTCCAAGTGACCTTAGAAAGGATCCTTTGGGCACGTGATCATCAAAGATCACATCAACCAATCAAAATTATCTCTTAAAAAAGATAAAAACAAATGCAAATGATAGATAAAAAATCCTAAATCTCAAAACCAAATATCAAAATTAAATATTAACACATAAACATTTTCTACGAAGAACTATGTAAACTCTAATTCTACATTGCACCAGAGATACATAGAAGCAAGAAGTCACTCCTGTTGAACCAAATAAACTAAAACAATAATATCAACCCTATTTCTTGGTTATGTACATAAATAACAATAATATGACAATTATAATAACAATAATCATAATAATGTTTTTACTTTAAGAAAAATATTTTAAAAGAAAAATAATTTGCTTAGTTTATTAGAGGTAACCATCTTTATGACAGACGTTGTAAGGTTTTTTTTTATATTTTCCTTAATAAACATTATTGGCGTAAACGACTCCTCTGATTTTTCAAATTATTTTTTATTGTCCTGGTGAGACCTACATGTCAACACTTGGAAAGACATTTTGATGCTCAAGTCAACATGAGCTCAACCTAGGATATTGTGTACAAGTGTCAGAAAAAAATTATATAATAGTGAGTCAAACCTAGGTAAATGCTATATTTTATACTGTTTTACCTTGGGCTTTGACATGCTAACTAGGATTATGATCTTGGAGGGCAATCTTGGTATTTTGCCTAAGGTCAACGCTTTTCCACAGGTACTCTAGTCATGGCCAAGGTCATTGGACATGTCTTGGCTCAACCTATTGTCAAGTCATTCTTGATTTTGCTGGAAATGGTCCAATCTTGCATAAAGTGTCTCAATATATCCTTCATTTCTCTCTTCAAACTACAATTTCCTTCTGCGTTATACCATGACACTTAAAGGGTCCTGTTCCCTTCATAGTCAAATGAGATTTAATAAATAAAATGCAAATTAAATATAACTTTTGACTCAACAAATATGGTATTGAAGTTATTTTCTTCATAGTTCACTTTCTATTTTCTTTTTTCATATTGCATTATTGCTTCATGGTCATGAAAAGAGAAGTTGTTGGTGTAGTTGTTTAAACATGAGCATATAAAACAGGACCATATTTAGCATTGTTGATGTAGATTTTAAAGAACCAAACTTAGGTGGCTACATAAGTTTAATGATTCTTGATTTGGGACAAGTTAAACTAATTACTTGATTTGGAGACTGAATATTTTAATATAATTTCTAAAACTATTTATGGAATCTGATAAGTCATTCAATAAATTAGGATTCTTAAGTTTTAATGTTTGGAAAATAAGAATCACTTTTATTTTATTATAATATATTTCAAGTGTATAAATGCATAGTATAATATGTTTGGAAAATAAAAATTATATTATAAAGACGCATTAAAGTTTTGAAATAGAAGTAAACATAAGATAAGCATGTCCAAATTCAAAGAGAACTCAAGATTATAAAGATATAGCAAAGTCTTGAATCAAACGCAAATGCAAGATAATTAGCTACAGACATTGTATTCATTTAGAAAAGACAAAATCAAACTGATAAATATGAAAAATGCAACTAGAGCAAAAAAAAATGATCAATGCATAAATAAATATATATATATATATATATATATATATATTCTCACACCTTTACAAGCTTCTTTAGTCATAATGATTATCTTGTTAAGAAGCCTATAAATAGCAATGTTGAAGATTTGAAGCGTGTATATATTCTTTTAAGCACCTTTCTTCTCTCATTCTTTGTAAAGTGTTTTTTTTTTCAAAACTCTCCCCACATTTGTATATTTTGAGAATTAAACTAGAGCTTCATTATATATCCATTTTTAAGAGTAGATTATTAAGTTGAGTTCTTTTCTTGTAAACCGCTAAAATCATTGTTTTAGTAAAGAACTTAAAAATGTTTGATGAAAGAATACCTAGGGGTTGTATCTTGAAGAGGTTAGTGAAAGAATACTTAAGAATAAGCTTGAAGAGACTTGGAAAAAATATTACTTGTATATTATTGAAGATAATAAAATACCAATAGTTGCTAACTAATTGAACATAGCCTTATAGTTAAGGTGAACCGGTTGTATTTTTATCTCCTTTAACTAACTGAACATAGCCTTATAGTTAAGGTGAACCCGTTGTATTTTTATCTCCTTTAACTAACTTGGAATTGTGTGAGATTTTATTTATGAAAAGATGTTTGCAAAAACTTTTTGTGCTGAATATTTCATCTTATCTTTGTTAAAAACATTTTTTTATTAACATTGTGTCTTCTCTTTTAGATTCCTTTTGTAACTACATCAAACATAGTCCCAGAGGCACTCTCTGAATTTGAAAATTTGCAGAAGTTTTGAAAACTATTTAACTCTCTTCTTGAGGTTATTGTGGACATACAAAATGCAACTCTCAGGCACAAGTTACGAGCAATTTATGAAATGCAAGACTTATGACGCACATGCTCGATACACAAGTTCATTAATTTGTTTTTTAATATTTCTATTTAATATTTTTTAAATATACATAAATAAAATTATTAATTATCTAATTTTTAAAATAATATGGAAATTTATATAAAATTAATATCAAGAAAATAATTAATTATATTTCATTTAATAAAAATTATATTTAATTAAAATTATTATGATATTTTACTAATATGATGGTAGAGATACTACCTATATGAAATGTACATATTAAATAGAAAATATATAATAAATATAAATTTATAATCATTTAAATTTTCTATTAATTTTTTATAATGAGTATTTTTATTATTTTTACTTTAATTTTGTGTTTAAAATAATTTTAAAACTGTTTATTATAAAATTGAATTTATTTTCTAAATAAATTTTTTAATCATTTGAAAAATTTTAATTTTATTTATGTAATATTTTTAATTTTGAATTAATCTCATGGTGAGTCAAATTGAAATTTTGGATACAAATATTACAACTAAAATTAAATTTTAAATTTTATCCTTAATTATTAAAATAGAATGTGGGTATTTAATATTAAAATTATAGAAATTAATATTATTAAAATTAAATAAAAATAGTATTAACTATCTATCTTATTGGGCACACATAAATTATTTTATTTTTTAAAATATTACTTTGGCAGTGGAGATAATGTTGGAGACAACCTCTGATGATGGAAAATGAGTTTGTTTTTCTTTTATATATCAAAAAGAAAAAAAATAGTCAAATGATCCACTCCTCATATTATTTACTTAAATAACCTCTTTTATTATAAATTGGTCAAATTGATGGCTCGAGAACCAATTTTTAAACATGATTTTCTTTTATGTAAACAACGTATAAGAAATGGGTTGCTGGAGTGTTTTTTTTTTATATTTATTTTTTATTCAATTTTTAAATTTTTTTAAAATTTATTTTTTATTTATGTATATTTTTTAAATCATAAATTTTAAAATTTAAATTTTTTATTTAATTTATATTTTATTAGGTGTTTTGTTTTTATTTTGTGTATCTTTTTTTGTTGTTTTAATTTTTTTTAAACACTTTGTAATTTATTTATAAATAAGTTTATATTTTAAGTTGAATTTTTAAACACTTTTTAACAAAATAATTTAAAGTACTAAGTTTAAAAACTTTAAACTGAAAAGTAAATTATAAAGCATTTTTAAAAAATTTTAAATAACAAAAAAGATAGACAATAGAAAAATAAAACACATAAAAAATAAAATATAAATTAACTTAAAATATTTTTAAAATTATAATTTTTTAAAGTTAATTTGTATTTCGTTTTATTTTTTATGTGTTTTATTTTTATGTTATGTATATTTTCTATTATTTTAAATTTTAAAAATTATACTTTTTTAAAGTTCACGTGCATACAAATTATACTTTCAAAATAAAATAATTTTACTATTTTAAATTCCTTTTATATACGTATGTTTTTCTAAATTACTTTTTTAGATATGTTTTTTTAAATTTGTTTTAACTTGTTTTTAATTCTTTTATATATGTATGTTTTTCTAAAGTATGATTTTAAATTTTTTTTTAAATTATTTTGTATTTCATTTTTTTTTGTATTTTATTTTTATGTTGTGTATCTTTTTCATTATTTAAATTTTTTTAAATATTTTGTAATTCAATTTTAGTTTAAATTTTTTAAACCTAATATTTCAAATTATTTTTAAATTATTTTTGGTAAAAAGTGTTTAAAAAATTTAACTTAAAAAATATAATCTAAAAAATAAATTAAAAAGTGTTTAACAAAATTAAAACAACAAAAAAGATACACAATGTAAAAATAAAACAAATAATAAAATAAATTATAAATTAACTAAAGTTTTTTTTAAAATTTTAGTTTTTAAGTTTATGATTTACAACGATATACATAAATAAAAATAAATTTATTTAGAAAATAACTTAAAAAATAAATATGAAAAAAAAACAACTAATTTTTTATAGCTTTTTACATAAATAATCACATTGAGAAATTGAATGTGAGTTTACCGTTGGTAGTCCAACGGCAACCTAAGCCTTTCCTGGCTCATAAAAAACTCTGCCTTGAATGTTAAGGCGGGAACTAATTCCAAGTTGAGAAATTGCAAAGGAATCTCTATTCTTCAAAGTCATGTTTATACACAGTATATCTCTTCCTTCTAAGTTAAAGACACAACATGTCATATCCTCCTTTTCAGTACTCATCTGCACTACTCTGCCTATATTAAGGACCCTATCATCGTCACATTTTTCACTCCTTAACCTCCATTTCCATGTAAGCACGCTTTTAATTTACATTCTTACACGTCATTGATTTTGATCATACATAATGGCGCATTTGCTGCATGGGAGGCTCGACGTGATCATATATCAGGTTGACACACTGCCATCTCTTAACGACTGCAATTTCAATCACTGCTTCAAGGTGCCTTAGCCATACAACTCCTTCTCCTGTTTTATTCTTTCATCTACACATTCTAAATATTAGAGGATATTATAACTATAAAGTTTATCTTTATTATACCTTTTTTTTTATCTGAAAAATTGATGTACTATTTTTTTTTATGAAACTGAATATGTGTAATGAAAATTAAAAAAGGTTTCTGGTTAAAAAATAGATAAATGATAAGTGTAATAAGAATATAAATGCTCTATTTAGATTAAAAGTTAAATAAAAACAAGAATAAAACTTATTGGGAGGATAGAAAAAAAAAACTTTAATCTAAATGGATGGATATAATTAAGAAGAAAAATATAGAAATTTTCATCGAATAGAAGAGATAGTAACAAATAAATATTATAAAATTTGTATACTAATATATAAATTATTTATTATTTATTTAAAAATCGTGTTATAAAATTTGCTTCACATTTTAAAAATTAAAAAATATATAAAAAAGAGAGAGATATTGTCCCACTATTTCTTGCACTTTGAAGGCAAGTTTTCTTCTTGTAGGTGTTAAAAAAATATTATTTTTTGAATTTTTTTCTCAAATAAATAGTTAAAATTTTATATTTCTATTTTTATATTCTTCGCATACCTTTCCTACCTCTTTATTTACACTCAATTAATGTAAGAAAAAAATTTAACACAGGTGCATGTGGATAAAATATAAAAAGGTAATTGTGAAATAAACAAATAAGTTTTTTTTCTTAAAATAAATAAAAAATTATTTATTTTAAACATAAAATTTCAACCAAATATACACTTAAAAAAATAAAAGTGTTATTTTATGAAAAATAAAAAACTTTTAAAAAAACTTATTCAAATTCTCCCATAATCAAACAAATTAAATTACTTGTAAGAGAAACCACTAGACATTGTGCTTGTCAAATTTAATCTGTCATACATTAATAAAATTTACCCAAAAAATAAATATTTTTTTACTTTTTGTTACAGAAAAAGTAATACTACATCCACCCTTTTAAGATACTAAAAGTAATATAAAAAATAATGACCAATGTAATATATATGTATTAAATATTATTTATCTATCTTATAATAGGTAATAGTAAAAGTAAGATTGTGTTAGGAGTTTACAACCATTTATGTAACATGCTCAACCAACATAACATATATAGACCCTTGACAAATATTATTTATCTATAGAATGACGGTTTAATTTCAAAAAACTTTTGAAATTTAAAATGGCAGTTTAATTTCAAAAGTTTTTTTCAAAATTTCTAAAATAAATATTATTAATGAATGAACATTAGGAAAAAAAATATTTTCAAATTTGAGAGAGATAAAAATTAAAGAAAAATATTTATCTAATTATATAAGAACCAAAATTATATTTTTGTTTAATTTTTATCTCTCTAAAAATAAAAAACAAAATTAGTTTAATTGGTATATACTGTCAGTGTAAAGGTTTTCAATTATAACCTTTCATTCATAACACACTTGTTGACCGTCAATGTATTTTTTATATTGACAATGTATACCCATTAAACTCAAACAAAATTATCTAATTATATAAGAACCAAAAAATGATTAAAAATTTTAGAGAAATGAAAAATAATAAATAAATTGTAACTGAAATAAAAACAATGATATCAATATGAACTTCTTCCATGGGTGTCAAATGTAGTCCCGTATTTATTCTAGTGAAAGGATTAACTGAAGTTTTATTTGTGCTTTTGTTCTTGTCTGGTAATAAACACAAGGGTACAAGTAGAAGTGTGAGGAAGAGATTTCTTTCCCAACTCAAGAGTTGTTTGCTCTGTCAATGCCAGTGCCAGCCCGAGGTATCATACTCTCTTTTTTGCTTTAAGCTATTAAGCACGTTACTTGAATTTCCTTCTGATTAGTCTAATTTCTTAACATGTAATAATAACATTTCACAGTTTATCGAGACTGGCCTCTATGCAACAGTTGATTTAGATAAGGCAAGAGTAGGAAGGACTAGCCTGCTAAAGCAGCCAACCTCCAACCCCACTTGGAACGAGACCTTCCACATATACTGTGCCCATTTCATATCCCATGTTATATTCACTATCAAACAAAAAGACCCAATTGATGCAACTCTAATTGGAAGAGCTTATGTCCCAGTTGAGAAAGTTGTGAATGGCAACATAGTGGATACATGGGTTCGAATATTAGACGAGGATCATAACCCCTTACCAAGTGACTCTAAAATCCATGTCAGAATGCAATTCTCTGATGCTAGGAATGACATGAATTGGTCTCAAGGAATAAGGAGTCCCCGGTTTGAAGGAGTTCCCCGCACTTTCTTTAGTCAAAAAAAAGGTTGCAAAGTTACTTTGTACCAAGATGCCCATGTTTCAGATGGTTTTGTGCCATGGATCCTCTTATCAGGAGAAAAGCCTTATGAGCATAGGAAATGTTGGGAGGATATTTATAATGCCATTATGGACGCTAGATACTTTATTTACATAACTGGTTGGTCTGTCTACACTGAAATAGCCTTGGTTAGGGACCCATGGAAGCCTAGAACAACTACCCTTGGGGAATTGCTCAAGATGAAAGCTCAGGAAGGGGTTGTGGTTCTTATGCTTGTTTGGGATGACAGAACCTCTGTGCCAGAGTTCAAGAAAGATGGCTTGATGGCAACCCATGATCAAGAAACTGCTGTTTACTTCCAAAACACAAAAGTGAAATGTGTTTTGTGTCCGCGGAACCCGGATGAAGGAAGAAGCTTAGCTCAAGGTTTTGAAATTTCCACAATGTTCACTCATCACCAAAAGACTATAGTTGTTGACAGCCAAGTTGTTGGTGCAGCTATGGGACAAGCCCAAAAGAGAACTATAGTAAGTTTTGTAGGTGGCATTGATCTTTGTGATGGGAGGTATGATACTCAGGAACATCCACTATTTTCAACTTTGGATACAGTACATAAAGATGATTTCCATCAGCCAAATTTCCCAGATGCTTCCATCAAGAAAGGTGGCCCAAGAGAGCCATGGCATGACATTCACTGCAAGTTAGAAGGGTCTGTTGCTTGGGATGTTTTGGAAAATTTTCGGCAAAGGTGGGAGAAGCAGGTAGGCAGTCAGCTCTTATTCCCTTCAAGCAAGCTTAATCAATACTTTGTCCCTCAATCCACTGTGGCATCAACAGATGAAAATGAGACATGGAATGTTCAGTTGTTCAGATCCATTGATGGTGGTGCAGCTTCTGGCTTCCCCCACCCAGAAGCTGCGGCTGAATTTGGCCTTGTTAGTGGGAAAGATAATATCATTGACAGAAGCATTCAAGATGCTTATATAAATGCTATTCGACGAGCCAAAAACTTCATCTACATTGAAAACCAATATTTCCTAGGGAGTTCATATGGTTGGCAAGCATCTGATATTGTAGTTGAGGATATTGGTGCTTTGCATCTTATACCAAAGGAGCTATCATTGAAGATTGTTAGCAAGATTGAAGCAGGAGAGAGGTTTTCAGTGTATGTAGTTATACCAATGTGGCCAGAAGGCATACCTGAGAGTGGTTCAGTTCAAGCAATATTAGACTGGCAAAGGAGAACAATGGAGATGATGTATGCTGATATAGCTAAAGCCATTCGGAGAAAAGGAATTGAAGCCAACCCAAGGGACTACTTGACCTTTTTCTGCCTTGGAAACCGTGAGGGTAACAAGGATAGGGAATATACTCCTACTGAAGCACCAGAGCCTGATAGTGATTATGGTAGAGCACAAAAGTCTAGGCGATTCATGATCTATGTTCATGCCAAGATGATGATAGGTAAGGGATCCATTCCTAGACCATTTATTTATGCATAAAAGTTCTTCGAGTGTTTAATCTAAATGCTGACTCTATAAATTTGTTTTTAACATTGTCTGATTGGCTGAGATTCTAAAGAATTTAGTGTCTAGAGAAACAAAACTCTTTCCCATATATATCTTGTTTATAAGTTACATATTTGGGTCCTTTCAATTTGGCCATGACATGAAATTAATTAACAAGTTGTGGTGACTTTTGCTTCCTTTAGTTGATGATGAATACATCATAATTGGTTCTGCCAACATAAATCAAAGATCAATGGACGGAGCAAGAGACACTGAGATTGCAATGGGTGCATTCCAACCACGTCATTTAGGATGTAATGGGCTACCAAGAGGACAAATATATGGATTTCGACGTGCACTATGGTATGAACACCTAGGTAATCTTCATGATACAAGGATCTTTGATAATCCAGAAAGTGTGGACTGCATCAGGTTTGTGAATCATCTTGCTGAAACCAACTGGGACATGTTCTCTAAGGAAACTTTTGATGAGTATAGAGAATTTCACCACCTCATGCGCTATCCTATAGAAATAACCAACAATGGAGGCATAACAATCCTTCCAGGGCTAGAACATTTTCCTGACACCAATGCTAAGATTTTGGGTTCCAGATCAGATTACCTTCCTCCAATTCTCACTACTTAATTAGCTTCTGCTACTTTACTGTCAAGGCAACTACCACAACTTATTAAGGGATAAAAATTAATTTAAAAAGTTAAACCATGTAATACTTGTTGGGAAGAAGTTGGTGAAAATTTGAATTTATGTTCATATAAATAATTGTTGTTGCCATTTGTATATGTAGTGTCATGCATGTTTCAAAGTAGAGTGCTTACTTCTTCACTAGAATTTTATTGTATTAATTATGCTTGCACCCGCTGATTTATAGAATTTGAAAGAAGGGTAAGATGAAAATTTGTTATCTTATTTTTTTTCGTTTTCCATCGTAGATGATGCAGAACAAAATTTAGATATATTGTATAGTATCAGTGGTATTGTTTTTCAAAACCAAGATAAAATGTCAATGTTAAAAATATATCGCAATGAAATATTAATTTTGATTACTGTTTAAAATATTGTTTTAAAGTTATATGCAAAATAAAGAAGTGTTCAGAGTAATATGAGAAATTGAATTGAAAAAAAAAAAATGTTTCGTACGAGGATCAAATCATCTCTCATGGAAGTTGCATACTAATAAAAATATTATTTTAATATGCAGCTTGGAGTGCTTAAAATTAGAAATACTCAATGAATTGCTTAATAAATCGTAATAAGCAACATTGCTTTCTGATAACCCTATATTGGAGAAAGGAAACATGTCATTCAAAGTTTCTTAAGAATAAACATATGTTCTTATACACATGTTGTTAAACATAATATTAGTATTTCACATTAAATTAATATTTTTTTATAATAATTAAATTAACCTTTTAAGTTGTAGTTAATTGAAATAAAAAATTATAAAAGTTTAGATTACTTATAATTATCCACTGTTTGAGTAAAATCTGTAAAAAATTGTGAGTTACCGAGAACATCTTTCATACATGTTCTTAAGTTATATCTTACTAATAAGAAACAATATTTATTAGTAATTTTAGAGAGCAAAGAGTTTGAAAAAAAAAAGGGGAGAGGGGAAGTCCTTCCTTTCCTTTTCTCCTCTGTTTGGATCATTTTGAAATTTTAATTTCAAACTCACAGGAATCTTTAATTAAAATTGGATTTCACTTTAACACATTTTAGGATCTTGAGAAGATTTGCTCTTCATATTAAGATAAAAAGTTGTTGAATTTTGATTACATGACAATATAGGAACAAGCATTTACCCTTAAATAAGCATAGATGCTTATAAATATGAAAAGAAATGTTTAAGATGATTTGATCTTCCAACAAGCAGTAACTAAGTTTTATTTATCATTTATTAAAAATATTTTATATATAATAAATTAATATTTTTTATAATAATTTTAAATTAAATAAGTTATCAAAATAAGATGATTGAAGTAAAAAACTATAAAATCTTATCTTATTTATAAAAATCTACCATTAAAGGAAAACTTCTAGAAAAAATTGTGTAAGTTGTTAGTGAATGATGTAGTGTGGTGCAATCTATTTAAAAATTTTATAATTTTTTTGTAAGCATGAATATGCTTTTATAACTTATGAGTGATGTGGTATAATAAAATGTAACTTAAAAACATGGTAAAAAGTTTAACCAACTAACATTAGAATTACTTTTATATAAGCAATTCTATCCGTTTCAAGTACCACATTAAAATAATGGTTATAGTTGAATGGGAATAATTTATATTACATGTGGTATTTAATTTTACTAATAAAAATATTTATTAAAATAACGGTTATGGTTGAATGTGAAGAATTTACATTATATGTGGAATTTAATTTTACTAATAAAAATATTCATTAATAATATTAATTATGGCTAACGATACGGTTCATTACTATAAAATTTTAATTTGTTCTTATAAATATTTTTGTCTAAAATGTAATATTATTTTTTAAACTGTCCTTATCATTAACCAGCCAATTAAAATGTTGATGTGACAAACGATTATTAACATAACATTTGCTAAGGTTGGCAAAAAAATGTTATAGGTGTCATTTAAAAAATAACCAAAAAATATATATTAAAAGTTGATAAATTATAAAGATGAAAATGAAAAATTCATACAAAATTTTAATGTCTATTTAACATATTTTAAGATTTATTTAACATGAAAAATCTTACTTGAATGTTCAACCCTTGATAAATTAAGTTTTAAAAATCATTAAGTCAAAATCTAAAATATATCTTTTGATAATCCAAGTTTAGCTTTAAAATGATTAAATTAAAATTAAAATTAAAAACTTCAAAATTATCTAGTATCTTAACTTATTTTTTATATTTGACCTGATAAATTTTAATGCTTTGTTTAGTTTATTATTGAATCTACAGTCCTTCAAAAATAATCATTTTTTATAAATCAAATATTAATAGTTAATGTATTAATTTTTGTTAGTGAATAAATTTAAACACACAATTTCTTCCTTGTGCAAAAAATAACCATTAAATCTACTAATAATTGAACATTTAAAAAAATTAAGTTAACCAGACATAAGCTCTAATATAATAATTTTTTTATCTCTATAAATATATTTCTTATTTTTTATTGTTATCATTTTTTAAATTTTCATTTTCTTCTTTATAATAGTTTTTGTTTTTAACACTTTTTATGTGACATTGAGATGACATTTTTTTCAACGTTAATAAATATCACATCAATACTTGATAGAATTTTATTAACGGTATAGTTGATTTTGTAAAAATATTATTATTAGTTTTATTGGGATGAAAATATTACCATTAACGCTATTGATAAATTTTTATTTAATATTATTAACTTTTTAAGTATTTTTAATTCAAATATTAATGTGATAATGTTCTGCGCTTTGAGTGATTAGACTGATTATTTACTGCTGTTATATCTTAAATAAAAAAAAATCCTTTAATTTATTAATTATTGTACTAAAGATTCTCGTTAAATTTAATATAAAATAAAAAAAAAAAATCCCCTTAACATTCTGAAAGAAAAGAGTCATCAAAAGACATTATTATGAAAGAAAAACTGAAGAATGTTGAATGTTGTTGGCTTACCAATCTGTATTTCCAATTTGAGGGAAAATTCAATTGATCTTATCTAAACCCCTTGATTTCGCGAAGGGACACTGGAATTTTTCTTCGTGCGTGTCATTGTCATCTTTGAGGTTTCGTTTCTTAATTACCGTGTTTTGAGACCATTTTACCCAAAAAGGTTTCGTTTGTGTAATAATCAAACAGACAGAATTTGAGGTTTGGTACTGAACTAACCAATTCTATTCGGATATTTATCTTTTACTGTTAGTTTATTATCCGAAACCAAAGTACGTAACAACTAGAATAAAGGCCTTTTGTCACCGTTTATTGTTTGCTTTATTCAATTTTCATTTGAATAAAAAGGAAAAAGAAAAGAAAAGAAACTTGTGCATGCAGGATATTGTATTTTCTTCCTAGTGGATTCAGAATTTTAAGGTCACAGATCTCTGCTCGGAGTTCCGTAAATGCATATCTGTGGGTATGTTCCACCTTGGCTCTGTCAGATTCTCGCTTGCATGGGGTAACTTATTTGTTCTCTCGCTTTTTCTTTGGTCCCCGAAAAGAAAAATTAAAAACTTTGTTTTTTTCTCATCAATATTAATATGCTTTGGGCTTTTTTTCTCTACCGTATTTGATTACACCATAAGGAGATCCCTTTAATAGATATGCAGTTTGCTCAGTTTCCTGAGTGGGTTTTAAGCTTTTGGTTTTGGAACAAATTAGTAGAAGTAAATAAACTCAGAAAATGGGATCTAAGATCACTTACCTTTGTCTCAAAGGAAAGCATAGAACTGGTTGCTTTACTTGGTTGATGAGGTGTTGCTGATTTTGTACATTTTGAATTATACAAAACTGAAAGTTGGATATTTTGGTACTGTTTTCTTCTTCTGGTTAATTTAGTTTATTGTCTTTCTCTTTAGTTTTTAGTAATTTTCTTTGGATCCAGTAATTTTTTAATCATATTTGGGAATCTTAGTTGGTACTTGCTTTCTAAGTAAGCATGAGATCTGGTGGTCAGGGAAACTTGACGGGGCATTACAGTTTGTTACTCTTTCCTTGTATTCCTCAGAAGCTGGTAACATGAAACATACAAATTTGCTGCCCTATAGGATTTCATTCGATTCATGTAGTCTAAGTGATGTTTGTGGACTCAATTGGAAGGATGTTCAGGGCAAAAAGCTGTTATTCATTGTTGATTCGTCTAGTTTCTGCCATGGGAAAGATAAGGCCCCAATTACCATGGCCTTTCTGGTGTAAGGAGAAATTATTTCATTATTTAATTTTAGGAATTTATTGTTGCTCAGACTGCAGACATGCTACCATTGTATAAGATGTATGTATCTTTCTTCTAAACATCATGGGTTTTGGTGGATAAAATAGAAGTAAAAGACAGATTTTGTTACTGAGCATCTCTCAAGGTTTTACATGTGAACCTCACGTTGTATTCCTTACCTCTTAAGCCTGGATACAATCCTTAACAACTCTATCATGCTGTCCTTTTAATACTTATCATATATATAGTTTATAATTTAAAACAAATTTATATAAGGGTCTGCTGTATTAATTAAATGTGTCAGTTAATGAATAAATGGAAGTTAGTAGGCATTGCCTGAAGTATGTAAACAGAAAAACTGAATATAAAACCTGTTTTCTCATAATGCAAAGGAGAAAGGCACACAAGTTGTAGGGGAAGTTGGTATTTGTTCAGTAGGCTAATTTACCTGTGAAAGCCTCCAACAAAAATATCATACCAAAATGATTTATAAGTGAATATACTCTCAAAGTAGGCAGATGTGTTCTGTCTATGTTACTTTCCCCTCAGAGGTATATGTATTGGTTAGGTATAATGAAAACTAAAATACAGTAAAGGGAGCGAACACTCATGCTAGGTTGTGTTTTCGAACTTGGTTTTTAATTGGTACCTGCAATTCTTTGTCGCAATGTAGTCTTCTTTTAATCCAAGCTGGTAGGCTCATTATAATTAATAGTTTGTGCTAATCAAGCTTAGGCTTTACCTGCTTTGTAACAGAGCAGAGGTTGTCTGGGATGCTTCCCAAATCCTCCTTTAATTAAAGGTCAAGCAATGAACAAAGGCGACATATCAGAAGATTTTTGGAGCAGCAGCGCTTTTGAAATAGATCAGATTGCACTTCAGTCCCAGAAAAGCTTATCAGCAATTGGCTTACCTTCTGATCCTCAAAGTAGTGCTGGCATTCAGATTGATTCTACTGAATGTGTCAATCATGGCAAGTATTCTGTTATTGTCGGCTTATCGATTGTGTTTGTTGGCTTATTAGTTAGTCTTGTACTTTATCAAAGGGTGCTTGTAAATTGTGATGTTGTATCATCTCTAGGGAAGGTAAAAATAACCATAACTATATCGTTCCTAACCTGTTCCGATTTTGAGGAGTATGACCCACTTTGATGGGATACGGATATTATCCTAGATAAACTAGGTATGGGAATGGATATGTAATTACTGATCTCGTATCTGAACTGGTACTCACTCCATTATAATTTTAAAGTTATATATTTAATTAAAAATTTTAATTCTTAAACTTTAATTTATAATTTTTGTTATTTATTACTCTTTATATATTTTTTAAATTAAAATACAATTCATAACTTAATATATCATTTATTTTAATAATAAATAAGTAATTTTAAATTATAAAAAATAATATAATAAGTAGTAGTAAGTATATCCAAACTTAAAAATACCTAATAGAATCAGAAATGTGGATTAAAATTTTATACCCGTCTTTTTATACCAGAATTTAAACCCATTTTGCACTTTTTGGAAATAGAGACGGGAGAGCAAACTCGCACTCGTCTCCTTACCATCCCTAAACTTAATCATCTTGGTTGCTATTTTCTCTATGTGGAAACAATCTTGCTCAAACTATTGATAGAGTCATGCCAGACTTATTAGTGAGTATCTTAATATTTTCATGGAACTTCTTGACCCTGAAGGGACGGTTACTACTCCTCTGCTGTGGAATACCTTGAATTCCACACTTGTAATACGGGCTTTGCAATGCAACTGCCACTTTATGCTTTTGTTTTTCATTTAATTCTCTTGTCCCTCCCAGGCAAGTCAATTACATAGAGACAGACACGCTAACACAGCTATTATCAGAAATATAGGACATGAAAATCTTGCATATATACATATAAATAATGACATTATAATAAAATAAAATAAAATATGAATAATATAAAAATTTAGTTTAAGGGGTGACACACTTACTTATTTAAAGAAATTTTCTATGATAGCAAAACTAAAAAATAGGTCAAATATTTTTTTTTTTTAATAACATCAATGTGTGATCATCTATGTTGAGGTGTCGATTTAGATATCTAAATTGTATATAAATGTTAGTTTAAGTTTATGAGGAAAAAAAAAATTTTCTAATTAGACGTCTAATTAGAAATTTCCAACATGTATTGAACAAATGTGAGGGTATCGGTGTTCAAAACATGTCCGACACAAGACACTTCAAACAATAGATGTTTTCGTGCTTCTTGCTTATTATACCTTTTCTTGTAAATTGTTTTTTCTTTCATCTTGATGCAATATCTTTAGTTACATGTAATTGCCATGTATGGAACTTGAAGTTGAAAACTAGTTTTCAGGATTTCCCTTTATCCACATCTATGTTTTTATTTTCATGTTATATGATATAGCTTTCATTCTTGCATTTTTTACATTTTCTTGCATATCTTCAGCTGCTTATTATAACAATGTATTCAGGTCTTGTTCTCTGGAACCAGATGAGGCGACAGTGGGTTAGAGTTGGAAATAGAAGGCCTGGAAATAAGAAACATGTTGGAGAACCTATAATAAGGTAAATAAATATATAAACTTTCTACAGGGAGTCTACTATTGCAATATAGAATCTTGAACGAACCTTTTGCCTGGCAAATCTATTGTACTGCATGATTTTTTTTCCTTTGATAAGTTGTTCCTTGGTCTATGCTTGTCATTTGATTGATTAATAAGAAACTAAGAATGCTATTTCTGCTGTAAGTAAAAAATGCACGGATCAGGTGCAAGAGCATTTTCAATTAGGGAAATTGATGGAGAGGTGGAGTTAGTCTATACAGCATTCGATTCAGTTCGAAGTCACTTTTCGAAATGTTTGTCAAGTTCTAATTCTAGAGTTTTTGCTTTCCAGTTGGAATTCCACCTACGAGAGTCTAATGGGGACCAACAAGCCTTTTCCCCGGCCCATTCCTCTTGGAGTAAGTTATTGCATACAAGGATTTTTACTTTCATACCCACGTCCATGTACAATGGAGGTCTTGTGTATAAGTTCTGTATCTATTTCTCTCTAATAAAAATAGAGACAAACACATGACTATGTCATATAAGATCATTCTTGCATTATAACTTAGTTATTTTCTGTGTGTACAAGGGAATCAGTAAATGCATGCCCCTGACTGATTATAATATCATACCTGACAGGAAATGGTTGACTTTCTTGTTGATATTTGGGAGATGGAAGGCTTATATGACTAAATGCATGGCCCCCTTGGATTTTTCAGGAGAGGGGAAGGGAGGTACACTTTGTCCACTGGATAGTTGAACATTGGATAACACTTCTTTAAGCTAAATTGGGTAACTCTTACTAATTGGTTTTATTTAATCTTCCGGCTCGCCATTTCTACGTCAAGTATAAAGTAAAATACCATCTGTGTAATTCTCCCCGGTTAAGGTGATTCGACATTTTTAGCCTTTGTAAATATAATCAAATTTAGTTATAGTCTACCAATATTTTTTATTGATTTTGGTCTTCGTAAATTTTAAGGTGACGTGTTTAAATATGTAATAGTATTAGTAAGTGGTAATTTTAAAAAAAATTAAATATGTAGAAATTTAAAACTAATAAAAAAAATTAGAAATACTTAATTCTGGTACGGGTACATCCAAAATCTCACAATCAAGAAATTAAAAACTGTCTATAAACATTTTCCTTCTTTAACTTTCGAGCAGAGGTGGCCACGGTAACCTTAATAATGTGTGCTGCGACTGGCCAGCAGGAACAGTTCTATTTACAAAGTACTGTCAAATTCAGCTCAAGCGTCTAACATTTTGATTTGTGACTTTTTATATTGTTTAAACTTAAACGGGTTGTTAAAATGGCATAATCATAGTTTGTAGTTGCTAGTCAAGCAAATACGGAGAGGAGATGAATTTCTCCCAAAAAAGGACTCAAGGCCTGCATAATTGGGCATTTGGGCCCTTCGGCATTTCACTTGAAGCTGTCTGTTTCGTGCGTTACGTTCAGGTACGACAAATTAAAATAAAAAGTTAATAAAATCAATTTCAAACACAATAAGATAATGTCCCTTATACCGGTAAAACCCTTCGGATACCATAATGATAGATAAATCTCTGGGATATCCCTTGAAAATACTGTCAAAATAATATGATGCTCAGCAAAGTTCACCAAAACAATAAAAGAGTTTGATTAACTTTTACTTAAACTTTGGTAAGCACATCTTAGTAAGATATCGGTCATTTATGCTTGAGTGGATGCTTCGGTGGGTTTGAGAAGCACCTCTCGGCAAGATCTCGACAGACTTGGTAAAATTTGTGTTTAAGTGAAATTATCTTAATTATGACTTAATTAAGGATAATTCAGATTAATTTATTCTTAATTTAAAAGCTTAAGCTCAAATATATATCTATAAATATAAATAAGGGTAATTTTTGACATATGGATCTCACAAAAAAGACGAAAAATAATTTAAAAATAAGAAGAGTCACTATTAATGGTTAAAAGAAAACATGTACAATCCTTTTTTGAAAGGAGTGGTTTATAAAATTAGATTTTAAGTTTGGAAATCAATTACTTGTAGGTAAGAATAATCATCCTATGATATTCGTCATAAATATAATTACTTTTATTAAACATACAAGATTAAATAACTTTAAAAATGTTTATTCTACCTCTTAACATAATGATTATTTTTTATTTTATTAATTGATTTTAATATTTTAACAAGAAGAATTTTATTATAGAGAGAATTTTATTATTTATAAAAAAATTATTATTTTTTATTTTTATTCTTTTAATTAACTTATTTTTTTATCTTCTTAATTAATTATACTTTTTTTATTTTTTGGGCTTGATAGAAGTGGACTCTTACTCCTGCGTATCTCCAGATACAATGGAGAATAGAGTTTATGTAGTTCTTTGTAAAAATATTTGTGTATTGATATTTTTTTTTTTTATTTTTAGTTTTATCAAGACTTAGGATTTTTGAACTATCATATCTCATTCGTCCTAAAATTTAAAATTGACAAGAATGTACACTCAAATCAACCTATTGGAACACTTTTATCTTATAGGTTATGTTTAGTTTTTTGCTAGAAATATAATGTTGACTAGTAGTTTTATTTTTTAGAGATGTTACAACTTATGCCTCAAAATCTCGGAATTAAAAATATGTCGTATACTAAAAAAATATTACAAATAAAAATATTAAAAATAAAATAATGATTTTTACTATAAATTATTTTTACAAAAGAATTTTATTATAACTAAAACTAATTAAGGAAAAAATTTAAGTACATAAAACTTTCACAGTTTATATTCTAATGATTTTGAAAGATAAAAGAACATCACATTAAACCATAAATAGATAAATCCAAATATTTTCATGAGACAAAATTTATCAAATTTTTTTTTATAAAATAGATATATAAATAAAATAGTATCATTATTATTTTTTTAGTAAGAACTAGATTTAATCTATTTATTACTCACTATTTCACATATCTATGTCTAATATTTTAACTAGATGAAAATAAGTATTTAATAAAAGAAAATGAGAAAATGTATAAAAATAACAAAAATAGCACCTATTATTTACACTCATATTTCTACTATAGCAAGAATCTAAAAATGAAATATTTTAGGCCTTAAAGTGAAAAGAGAGTGTACTTAGAGAGCAAACAGAGGCTTAAACGGTGAATGAAAAGTTCATATGAGTATTTGGATATATATGTAGTAAGATATGGGGTGTGAATAGAAATATGCAGGAAAAAGAAAAAAGAAAAAAAGCGAAACACAGGCCTCTCCACGTTAAATGAAAGGCAAAAGGGAATTGAAATCCCTAATCAAAGGGTGCAAAGTGAGAAGAAAGAGAACGAGAATGATGAGATTAAAGACCAAAGGAAATTTCTAGCGTCACCTGCACCACCAGAAATAATTTTCGGCGGTGGGTGGTCGACTGTATAAGTAATTTTTCTTCTTTCTCTTTCTTTTTTAGTTTTGGTTACATGGTTGGATTTTGAACAGTAAGTAAAACAAGAGGAGAACGAAAGATTGTTATGGCTGGCCTTATGGGTAAAACATTGAGCTTATGAATTATGTGATCTCAATATATTTAAATAAAATTATGTGACCTCAAGCATGGTTAACTCATTCAGGACGATTGCTATTTTATTCGGGTTAGTGATGCTTTTTTCCTCTAAATTTTGTAATCTTTACTTTTTGTCTTTTAAAATTTTCGCTTTTCATCCTAACTTTCAATCTCAATATACCAAACTTTCATCACCAAAACTAACGAGTTAGTTAGAGGAATAAAATTTACAAAATACACAAATGAAAAATAAGAGTTTTAGAGGTTGTTTAGCGGCATTCTAAAGTTGTTTTTTTTAAATAGTTTTAAAAAATTTATTTTTTAAAAAAGTATAAAAATTTTGCAAAATATGTTTAAATACATTTAATTTTCTAAAATTTTTATTTTTTATAAAGGAGACTAGAAGATTAGGGTGAGAGACATGGTAGAAGTGTGAAAAGTGATAATGACAAAGTTGTAGAGATTGGGGTGGGAGGTGTGAAAGAAGTCAACAAAGGTGACAAAAGGAGAAGGAATATCCAATATGGTTAAAAATGAGATCATTTTTTCTAATTTTCTAAATCTAAAAAAATAAGTTGGATAGTTTTCTATTTTTCTTTTAATTTTGCAAACTAGTATTTTATGTTTAACAATTTTCTTCAAAAACTAGGTGTTTGATTGATTTGGTTTTTGTTTTTTAGTTTTTTAAAAGAGCTTTTAAAAATAGTTTACAAGAACTGTTTTTTTAAAGAAGAAAAAAAAATTATTCAGTGTTGTTTGAAAACTATTTTGGAGAAGTAAAAATAAAAAAACAACATATTTTCCTTATATTTTAAGTTTTAAAAAAATATAAAATTGAAAAACAAAACTATTTATCACTGTTTCCCTTTTTTTAGTTTTTAAAAACTAAAAACTCAAAACTATTTTTAAAAATTATTTTAAAAAAAAATATTAACAAAAGTGAGTTTTTTAATTTTTAAATACTAAAATACTTAAAATAATTTTATAAAACGGTTGTCAAACAAGTATCGACCTTTGAGCATATTTCCAAGTTTCCCTTATATTTTAGAGTTATTTTCTCAATTTCTTAAAAAAATACTCCAACTAAAGGGTTTTTTAATTTATAAAAATAAAGAGTAAGAGTTTTAAAAGTAAAAGATAAAAACCACGTATCACCGATTATCTATCCACAAAAGCATCATTATCCCTTATATTTTTAGTGTATCATCTTATAGTTTCTCTTTATATTTGTATTCAACGTTAATAATATTTTATTGATAGTGGAATTAATATGAGGAATTTGACTTGTATAAAATGAGAAGGCTTATATTGAAAATGAAGTAAAGTTGGAAACATGTAATTATTGATTAGAGAAATATTGTTTAAAATTATAACAGAAAATATGAAGTGAAAATGTTAATAATGAATGAATGATATGGTTTGAAAAATGAGTGCAAAACTTGTTTATTATATATGGCAGTTTTGGAGGAAGAAAATGTGTGTGTGTGTGTGTACGCAGTGGGCAGATAGTGACTTGAAGGGGTATTGGTATGGCCTTGTGAATGTGAAAATAGAAATTGGAAGAAACGGCACGCAGCAGGGTTGTACTGTGAGACACGCACAGGTACAGCACTTTGTTGCTTCATACGCAGCACCTTTTAGTCAAACACAAGATAAGGAAAGTGAGACAAAATGTCACATTTATTCATACAAATACCATCACTTACAACAGCCTCATAAATTTAACCCAATCAAAAATATCACACGTAGATAAATAAAGCAGCCACCCAAAGGGGTATGAAACAAACAAGTGCATAACAAAATAGCGAGTTATGCTGAGCCTCTGTAGCTTGTAGCCTCCAAATTGGACTGAAATGCCCAACAACACCATTCTTTATTTAAACGTGTAGTAATAATAACTAGAGTTGATGTGTCTGCTTTGCCTTCACAAAATTTTTTAGGATATTTAATCGATTTTACGTATAATATTATCACAGAAAATAAATTTATCATTTTTTATTGACAAATTTTTTAACTGTTAGTTTTTTTAATAGAATTTTGAATCTGTGACATTTTTGCTGCCCCTTATTTCTTCATATATTTTTACTATTAAATCAAATTTTATAACTCAAAATTTTACCAATATATGCGAAAAATATTTGAACTCAAATTATATGAACATATGTTATTGAACTCAGATTATTTAATTTTAGAAGATAAGAACTCGAATCATTCAAGCAATATTAATTGAAGGAACTAACTAAAAAGACTTGAGAAAATGACATCCACACTTTTTTTTTAATTGATGGTACAGTTTGGAATAATGGGAGATGGAATAACGAGTGAAATAATTAATTATGTTGATGTTTCATCAAGATTTTATATATATATATATATATATATATATAAACAAGATGTAAATCTCACCTTATAAATAATTTTGTAAAGTTGAGTTAGATTTGATATTTTTTTATATGATAATATTAAGGGGTGTTTGTGGCACAGTTTTTTTTTTATAAAATTAATTTAAATCAAACTTAAAAAAAAGTAGAACTTGATTTAGTTTAGTTTTAAATTTAAAAATTCTATAATTAAGTATTAAAAAATATAGAAAAATTCTATTTTTTAATACAAATGTAAGAAAAATAAAATGAATAAGATGGTTAAAAAAAATTATAAGTTAACGTTTAGATAAAACAACTTTTTGTAAGACTGTAGAATTATAAACTAATTATAGTAAATAAAAGTTGTAATAGAAGCTTAGAAAGAACAAGTATTTTATATCGGTTCACTTAAGATGAGCTATGTTCCGTCTATTATAAGTACATCTTAGAAAGTTTCACTAATTTAACTGAATTATAAGAAATATTCTTTTTGCCAATTCAGCCTTACAACAAATTCCAACCACTTCTGGTATATAATGTAACATCCTAAAAATATAATACAAATAATACCACTAACGGTCTATTAAGTCCATTTCAAACAATAAAATAAATCAAATATTGAACATCTTGCCCTGGGACAAGTGTCGCTAGTGAAAAGTCTGGTTTAGAACATTCAGTGAAGGAATGTTGTAACATCCCAAAATCCTAATACTATTTATACCATTTATTCACATAATCTAATTCACTTCTCATGTAATTCATAATCCAAAATTTTGAAATATAAAATTTTCATCACAACACAATCAATCTAGTATCATAGACATCTTAGTGTAACCAAAATTTGAAACAAGATATAACATAGTATTTACAACATTAGCTCACCCAGTGAATCTTGTGGTCTGGTGAGACCTAGTGTAGCTTGTTCAACGATAGTCGTCACTTAGCGAGAATCCTATATCAGAATGTCCTAGTAGAGGGACCTTGTCCAGAAAGACATCTTATTCGGCAAAAACCCTGTTTAATTATAAACAGAGAGCAATTTGCATTGAGAGAGACCTCTCACTAGGCACAAAGCTGAAAAACAGGTCTAACAGAAGTTAAAGCTCGTTGGGCGAGACTCGCCACATAGCGAGATCCTGCAAATAGCAAAACCTCTGGTGTTGAATTTAACTAAAACTTGTTAACAGATAAGTACACATAACAACATCATTCATTCATTCACTTACTTATCAAGTTCAACACATACGTAGTTAAGTATACGCATCATGCTTTATCTGCATTTGTAATTACAATCATCCAAAAGGTGCAGATATTCATATACATTTGTCATCACAACACATATCTTGTCACTCCTTACTTATATCATCTCTACTCCTACTGAACCTGACTTTTGCCCCTGCCACTATCATGTGCTCTCATTCCAAGCATGATCATCACATTCATACAAAATACATACACAAGCAAGAGTAAGCATAGAACATCATTAAGGCCACGTTTGGAAGAGCTTACTTATAAGCTATTTGAGCTTATCTTATCATATAAGTGCTTCTACAAGTGTTTGAACAAATTTATAAAAGCATTTATATAGGGTCTATGAGTTGTTTTAAGCTTATTTGAATAAGTTATTTAGAGTAGCTTTGTGAAAAAAAATTGTTTTAAACTTATTGAAAATTCGTATTTCCTTTGAATCTTACCTCTCACATTTTTTGTCTCTCTCATAATTAAAATTTGCTATTAAGTCTCTCTCTGTTTTCTCTCCTCTTCCCTCTTTCTCTCCCTTTAAACCTTTCTCTCTCACTCCCTCTTTATACCTCTCTCAATCTCACTTTCCCTTTCCCCCCCTCTTTCTCTACCTCTCACTCTCCGTCTCTATCTCTATCTATCTAGACACACACACACACACACACACACACACACATATATATATATATATATATATATATATATATATTCAAACACTTTATTTCCATATAAGTGTTTTTATAAATTTGTATATCCAAACACAAATAACTTATTGAATTTAAGAGCTTATAGTATAAGCTCTTATTAAATAAGTTCTTCCAAACGAGACCTAAATATATTAAACATACAAAATCATGCAAACTAACAACCATTTCAATCTAGTCAAGCCCACTGCTGTGAAAACAATCACACTTATGTTCCCTTTAACCATCATAATCAATTTCACAAAATAATCAAATTCAATCCAATGATTCAATTAATACCTCTCATTGCTTTCACCTCAACCTCGACCCCAACCCAATTATTCAAAATAAAAGTCAGGCTTCAACTTTCCTTACATATTTCTCCGCTTAAAAGCCTACTCGATAGAGAAGGGAAGGATTGACCTAAAGAAATTTCTCAGAAACCTTCCAGGAACCCAATTTTAACAGGAACTTAAGAAATTAGAATTTTTCAAGAAATTCCCTTTTTCAACGGGAACTATAAGATTAAAAAAAAATAAAAAAAAATATTTGATGATTCATGATTAGACTTACATACAACAAGGACCACTCAGAATCAAGAGCAATGAAAGAGACCACATTTGATTCCGTCAACCGAATTTGACCATGCAAGCAACCAAACAGAGACGGTGAGAGGGAGAATCGACAGTGGTTTTGGAAGAATTTAAGAAGAAGGAATAAGAAAGTAAAGAAGAAGTTTATATATAGCACCGATGGTGTATTTAGTAAAAATCCATTTGCTAAATGCAACCCCCTTCTGATAACGTTTTCCTGAAAACTTTCTAAAACTTAACTAAAACCTTCTAAAACAAAAGAATAATAATTATTATCACTTTCTCGTCCTTCTTCCATCAACCAAATACAATCACATAGTATCAACATAACTAATAAATTCATCACATCTCAAATCAATTAGTAATTTAAGGAAAAACTTAAATTTAATTCGTTTTGCTATTTATTCTACAAATTTATAACCTATTAAATAAACAGGTTCTTACAAATGTCGCTCAGTGAAACGCATTGTTCGGCTAAAAACCTTGGAAAAACCTGCCAGAGAATTTGTGTTGAGCAAGACCTGTCACTAGGCGCAAAGCCAGGAAATTGCCTAACATAAGCAACTTTGCATTGGGCGAAACTTGTCATCCAGCAAGACTCTGCATAAAAATATAGCATCTACTGCATAATTCTCAACAATTCAAACATGTGCATAAACCAAATGTCCATTCTAAAATCATAAACACTAATACTCAACAACCACTAGTGCATAATACAATAGAGTACCATTCTCGTTATACAATTATATATTCAAGCAACAATATCTTAAAAAGTACTACACATATACATATATACTTCAAAATTATACGATTTCCACAAAAACCAAAAAACTTCATCAATCCTTATAGCCAACACATGTTTACTTCCCTTCTAGTTATGTTGTCTCTCTACATCATCACTAATTCTTGCTATCATCACAATAATATATAAAACACATTATGCAAGGGTAAGATTTCTAACATGAGAAATCCAATGAATAAGAATAAATTACTCTTAATTATTAACAATCCATTCAACAGTATTATCAAACAAGCAAACACATTTATGTTTCCTCTGAACATAAGCAATCAGTACAACATAATCACATGACCTAACATTTTCTGGAAAACTCATTGAATTTGAATACTAGGTGGACTATCTGACTTCCTCAAACTAGTATCTAGCATCCACCTAACTCATCCGATGACCAATGGAAGTCTAGACATTCTCATCTGATACCCAACTATTGTCTGGCATCTACTTAACACATTTGACACCCATTTGCTATTTGAGCATATATCTCTTAGGTACTTTCTTGCCCTCGTCGATCTTAGTACTGGTATTTTCTCATCCTCATCAACCTTAATACCAGGATCACAAATACCATATATACATCCCTAATTCAATGTACCACAAACAAGACTTCATTACCTCTTTATAATGGCCCACAACACATTCCATTAATCATTATCTTAATAAATCACCAATTTCAAAGCATGCATTAGCTCAACATTTCATCAATTATCCAAAACATCCAAATCACAAATCTAAACATAAATTCCTTAACACATTTATAATTGACCATCAACACATTCAAAGCTCAAACTAGTATCCAAAACTTCAATAACTCACATGCAAATATATCTACACCATCAAATCAAAATTTTTTCGAAATTAAAACAAGGATCAAGGTTCCCTTGCCTATTTGTCCTTTTAGCTAAATGATGGGAAGAACAGAACTTAAAGAGTACCCTCACAGTAGCTCAATTGAACAAATCCTTCAAAATCTAACAAAAATCCCCTAAATCAATCAGAATATAAGAAAATTGGGATTTCAAGATTTCTCCTCTGAGAATGGAAACACATGTACCTAAAAGAGAAGAAATTGACCCAAGAAAATAGAATCAAACTTACTCACTAGAATCAGTGCTCAAGATTAAATCAAATGGAAGGAATTTCCTTAGGATTTGAAGTCGTACTAGCTTGCATGCAAAGGAGAGAAGGTACGATAGAGAGAGACAATGAGAAAACTAAGAAAATGAAGAAGTCGAGAGAAGAAAGAAGAATAAAAAGAAAAGAAGAGATTTAGATAATGTTGGAGGTGTATTTAGGAATTCAGCTTTGCTAACCACAATCCTTTTTTTTCAAATAGATTTTTCGTAAAGCAAGCTTGAAAACCTTAATTCAAAAGAATATATACTTCTCTCACCTTCTCTGTTGTAGAACTCACCATCCCTATTCTATTATTTGTAAATCACTTACATCTAATCATATTCATAACTATATAAACACATTCCCTCAAAATAAAACATATATATAAACACTTCAACCAAATATTCCAAAATTAATTTATTAATTACGCTTAAATTAAATTTAGTTCTCTCTTTTATTTATTTCAATCACTTATAACATGCAATAAGAACTGATCCTTACATATAAAACTAACTCCTCTGAGTTAGAAACCTGAGTATTATTTGACACTTTAGTTGCTCTTGGCTTTCCACAAAGTATTCTTTTTTCAACAAGACATTTTTTTGGCTCAACATGAATGTTCTTTCAAACAACAAGCCACTTCTGGCTCATTTACACAAAGATAAGAAGGTAGTAATATAGATTAACTCTCACGGAGAGGATAGTATCATTTGCTCACTAAGGATAACTTTACTTAGGTGAAGGATATAAATACTACACTTAGAATAAGGTTGTTCTAGGCAAGACTTCTAATCACTCAAGGTGAATGTGTGTGATGTGAGAAAACTGCAAGTATATGGTATAAAGTAATAAAAATCATTCGTCCATAAGAACTGTACTTTTGGAAAAAAAAATGGATTTTAATTTTACTTAATTTTTAAAGGTAATTAAAAATCAAGTTCTATAATTAATAAAAATAATAATAATATTGAGGTACATTCTAAAATCAAAATAATATAATAGTTTTAAATAATATAAAATCTAAGATAAGAAAATTGTAACTAAAATAAAAGGTAGATTTTTTAGATTTTTAATATATTTGAAAAACACCAAATATTTAATAATATAAAGAAAGGGATAATTCAAATATTAGAAATTCAAATGTTAGAAAACTTCTAGGATTGGGGGTATCACAATATGACTGCCTATTGAATCAATTTTAATTATCTTTTATGGTCTTATTGGTTCTCTATGAAGGTGAATTAACCTAAGGTAACTTCGTTCTCTGTCAAGGTACGAAGACGTATCTAATTGAATTAACTCATACTTTCGTGGTAGTTGTGTTCAATTAAACCTGTTAAGTTCTTTGCTAATTCATTGAGTCCTTGAAGGGTTAAACACTTCTATGATTTAATTCCTAAGTTCCTTCCTTAGAGTTCCAATAATTAAGTTTAACTTTCAATCCTTCCCTAATTATCTATTACTACAAAATGGTGATCAAGTGTGTTGTATCAGTAAAACCAATAGAGAAGAAATCAATAGAAAAACAATAAAAATGCTTAATTAATCTTCAATAGAGTCACGGGTTAAAACATGAATCCTAGAATAAAAAAAGTCTACTCACACATATTCATCACTATTAAAAGCAAGAAAATAAAGAACGTTAAACCCAAAAATAAAGAGTGAGTTGGGAAAGGAGAAACTTCAACCCTTGCTCTTTGTGTTGTCTCGATCAAAAGTTCAAAACCTTAATTTCAAACAGAAACTCTCTATTTAAAACCAAGGACAATGCCTTGTTTCACCAAGAAATGGAATTTCTCCCAATTTAACACCAAGTTCACTTCTACACATCTTTGCAAACCTTTAGATAAATTAAGTAGACAATTTTCAAAGTTATTGTCATAAATGGAAAAATCATCCATGAACACCTCCATAATATTTTCAATATAATCACTAAAATAGTAGCCATACACCTTTGGAAGGTGGTAGAGGCATTACAAAGCCCTAAAGGCATTCTTCTATAAGCAAAAGTACCATAGGGGCAAGTAAATGTAGTTTTTTCTTAATCAAGAGGGTGAATGGGAATTTGGTGAAATCCCGATTACCCATCTAAGTAACAATATATTCATGTATAGCTAACCTCTCAAACATTTGATTAATAAAATAAATAGGAAAATAGTCATCTCTAACAACACTATTTAATCTCCTATAATCCACACGTATAGGCAACTTGTAACAATCCTAGTGGGAATCAATTCATTATTTTCATTTTTACCAATAGTTAACACACCCTTTTTAGGGACGGCATAAACAAGACTAACCCAAGGGTTATCAGATATAGGAAATATTACATTAGCATCTAGTAGTTTCAAAATTTGTTTCTTAACTACCTCTTTCATATTAGGATTAACCTCCGTTGACGATCAACATATGGTTTATGCCCCTC
The DNA here is from genome assembly GCA_037954015.1 of Psophocarpus tetragonolobus. NCBI lineage: Eukaryota > Viridiplantae > Streptophyta > Magnoliopsida > Fabales > Fabaceae > Psophocarpus > Psophocarpus tetragonolobus. Next base: position 17,967,894 of record CM075688.1, on the reverse strand, counting down.
TTCCATAAGAATTTTATGCATGCAAAAGGAAGGATCAATCCTTTTAATGTCCCTAATAGTATACCCAATATCTTTATGATATTTACAGAGTTCGCAAGAAATTTCTTGGTTTCAACCTTATTCAAGTCAGCACTAACAATAACTAGGTAATTAGAATTAGGGCCTAGGAACTCATACCTCAAAGTTGAAGGAAGTGGTTTTAATTCTACCTTAAGAAAAATTTCTTCCTCCTAATCTTGAGGTTGTGTTTTGAGTTCCTTTATCATCACTTTACTAGATTGAAGAATAGGAGCCGATTCAATCAATTTTGCATATTCCTCTTTTTCTTCATCTAGATTAAAAGACTCTTCTCCAGTCAAGTATGCCTCAAGAGGGTCTCTGAGACAAGCAATGATGTTATCTTCCTCTGTAGCCTTGCACGAAACATCAATCCTACAACAAGAATTATCAAATGATGGTTTTTTAACAACTTTAGCCATATTAAATTCTATTACTTCACCATCAACAAACAAAGATAATTTACCATTTTGCTCATCAACTAGAACACCTGTAGTAGCCAAGAAGGGCCTCACTAAAATGATGGGGATTTGTGAATCTTCTTCCATCTCAAGTACCACAAAATCACTCGGAATTAAAAACTTACCAATTTGCATAGGTACATCTTATAGTACCTAAACCGAGCATTTAATGGATCTATCTACTAATTGAATGGTCATCCTTGTAGTGTTTAGTTCACCTACATCCAATTTATTACAGACAGACAAAGGCATCAAACTAACACTTGCTCTAAGATCACGTAAGGTTTTTTCAAATTTAACATTACCTATTAAGTAAGGAATAGAGAAATTACCAGAGTCTTTAAGCTTACTAGAGAGCTTTCTATGGACCAAGGTCACTGTTTCTCTCTTTCATTTTTCTACGATTAGCAAGTATATCCTTAAAAAAATTTGCATAAGTAGGCATTTGTTGCACTACCTCAATAGAAGGAATGTTCACATAAACTTGTTTAATTATTTCTAAAAAACTTTCAAATTGTTTATCAAGTTTAGATTTTGCTAATCTTTTCGAAAATGGAATGGATGATTGGTAGGGCTTAGGTGAAACAAGTGGAATTGCAACCTCTTTTTCAAAGTTATTTTCTTTTTCAGGTTTAATAATCAATTGAGTTTCCTCTTGAATTTCTCCACTCCCTTTTTAGTTTTATTAAACATAGGTTCATCCAAAATGTTACCACTCTTAATAACTATTGCATTAACATGCTTAGCTGGATTAGTTTCGGGCTTACCTAGAAACTTACCTGGGGCTCTGCTAAAAGATATGTTGAGCTGTGTTAGAAATTTGGTTTTTCAATTGCTTGTTGTGAAGTGTCATCTTATCCATTCGAGTAGTCAACTCCTTAATAAAGCTTCCCATGGTCACATTAATTTGCTTTTGCCTCGTTACGAACCCTTCCATTAAGTTTTTCAACTTGGAAAGTGAGGATTGGAAACCTTGTTGGTAACCTTCTTGACTATTTTGCCCTTTGTTAGAATAAGGTGCTTGCCTCAAATTTTGTTGAGAGTACCCTACTCCTTGGTTTCCTAGCCCTTGGTTATTATGGTAAGAGAAATTTTGATGATTCCTCCACCCTTCATTATAAGTGTTAGAGTAGGGTCAAATGTTTACTTCCTAGCATGGCCATAAAAACTATGAGTCACAGTGACATTTTCCATGGTATTTTCCTAACTATCAGGCATCCCCACCTAACAGTCAATAGCCAAGTGTCCTTGTAAACCACAACTCTCATAAAAAATGTTAGAAGCACCTATTGCTTTTTCTAACTTATCAAATCGTTGATTCAAAGCATCAAATTTTGCTAGAATAAGGTCAACATTATTTACCTCATAGTTATCTGGAATTACTCTTTGTGAGTTGTGGCTTCTCTCTCTTACCTATTGGTGTTGATTTTTCGGTACAACCTCAATTATATCTGTTGCTTCATCTAATGGCTTCCCCATAAATGATCCACTTGCTGCAGAATGTAATAACATCTTATTGTTGTAATTCAATCTATTGTGAAAGAAATGGATTGTCAAGGGTCTCTCAAGGCCATGATGAGGACAAGAGGAGCTCTGAAAATCTCTCTCAGGCTTTAGGAAAAGGTTTTGTCTCACCTTGATGAAATTAGTTGTCTTTCTCCTGATTTTGTTCGTCTTTGAAGGTGGGTAATACTTCTCCAAGAAGGTCCTTTCACACAATGCGTAGGTAGTAACGCTATCTCTAGGGATAGTTGTCATGGTGTTTAAGATACGAAGATGTATCTAATTGAATTAACCTCTGCTTTCATGGTAGTTATATTCAATTAAACTCATTAAGTTCTTTGTTAATTCATTGAGTCATGGTTAAACCTACTTTCATGATTTAATTTCTAAGTTCCTTCCCCAGGGTTCTAATAATTAAGTTCACCTTTTAGTCCTTTCCTAATTATAAAAAATGATGATCAAGTGTATTGTATTGGTAAAACCAATAAAAAAGAAATCAAGAGAAACCAACATAAGAACAATAAAAATGCTTAATTAATCATCAATAGAGCCACACTCACAGGTCAAAACTTCAATCCTAAAATAAAAATAGTCTACTAACACATATTCATGATTATCAAAAACAAAAAAATAAAGAGTGAGTTAAAAAAGGAGACATTGAAGTTTTACTTTCTATGCCGTCTTAATAAAAAAATGTCAACTTCTTCTCCAAATGATCAAACTAAATTGTGCAATTCTAATCATACTTTATCATACATTATCTTTTGTCAATAAAAGAGTCCAAAATAAAGTATTTTTTCAGCTCTTGATTTTTGACTCCTTAAATGAATTAATTAACTGCAATATTAAATTTTGAGAAATAGTTATTTACTAACAATATTAAAAATGTTACACGGTCATTTTATTACAACTTTTATGAATAATAAATTTAATGATTTATAAATAAAAGTCTTATTAAAATATAAACAACGGTTGATTAAACGATATTTCTACTTCTACAATTATTATTTTATTATCGCAGTATATGAGGTTGAATTTCTTGATTCTTTATTTTTTGTTTAAATTATTCGTAACATTAACTAGAACTAATTACCTTCATCCTTTATTAAATATTTTTATCCATTTTAAGTTTTTAATCTCTTCATTATCATTAACATATTTATTATTTTAATTTTATTAAGTATGCCTGTGAATAGTCAAATTAAGTTTTCAAAGTATTCTTTATACAACATAAAACTAGACTCCCAATAGAGCCTAAGATTAGTATAATTTATTTTATATTATTTAACCAAAATATTAATCAATATCAAATAAATGACGTAAAAAATATAACAAATATTTTTTATGATATACTACATCAAATTAATTAATACTTGAGAAATTGATATATAGCTTTCATGCGTGTCTAGCGTATCAACGTTGTTGCTTTTTCTTCTTTCTTTTTTTTTTTCTTTTTTAAGAAAGTATGGATAAAGTGATGTAAGGTTTATCTACCTAAATTAGTGGTGTCCAATTGATTAAGTTCTATGTAGGAAAAAGAATTGCTAACAAAACAACGTTAGTCTCTTACATGCTTAACTTAATTATCTAAAATATAAGGCAAACAAAATACCTTCAGTCAACCCCACTATTTTTTTTTTTAAAAAAAAAAAGAAAAGAAAAGAAAAGAGGCTCCAAGTATATGTCTCTTTTCAATTACTAATTACTACTAATAATAAAAGGTTGCATTCGAGAATGAACAAATAATAAGAACAAGAAATGAGTTGAGGATTAGTGAGTTGTGGACAGTGGTTGCTCCCCTGTACCATTATGAGGGCTGTCACTCGTAACTTTCTAATGGCTTTTGTTGTAAATTAACTGGATGCATCACTGATAGCAATACTCTGTGGTTGTCATTAATTCATATATCATATATCATATATCTCCTATCTCACCACATAAGTCGTAATTCATAACGTTAACGCATGCCGTGCTCTCTCAATTTTTCTGTGGACAACAAAACCATAATAACACATTTTCCTTTCCTGTGCTAGAGTTGCTATTCCTTTCGCCTCTATCTCCCACCTCAATTACTTTATCATCGTTTATTTTTAAAATCTATAAAGGGAATTCTCGTCCAAAAATACCATCCCTTTTACAAACCTACATACATAATTGTTACATAACAACTTAAATTTATTGAAATAATTGTTTGGTGTTACCTTAGTACTAAATGGATAGGATAATTATAGTAATACATAACCAGTAATTTTTTTTTATTCATATTAATAATAATAAAAATACTAAAATAATATAATGCATCTCATACCTACATTAAGACAAGTTTTGGAGACAAATAGAATCTTTTTTGTTTATAGGCCTAGTATTCTAATTTTAGATGAGAAAATAAATCTCTAATTTATAAATAATATTTTTAAATTTAAGTAAATCTTAGAGAAAAAACAATATCTTTTCTAATATCTAAAGATTTGAAATTAAAATAATTTAAATATTTTTCTAATAGATTAATTCGTACACACTTGATTAGAAAGCAACATGATATAAAAAGAGCAAAAATTGGGCAACATGAACTCTCTTGTATATTTTGAGTTATTAATCAAATGTTTATTGTTTATTGTTAGAGTTCTGCTTTACCTTATGCATTATTTTTATATATTTTGTGGATTTTACTTGTTGGATGAGCTCAAGAGAGGATTTCGACTTGTAAATAAGAAGAGCTTCCAACAAGGTTTATTGCTCAAGAGAGAGTACAATTCATTGGTCATCTTAAGCTTCTTTTCTTAAAACGAGTTATTTGACTTTAGATTATGCATGAGATAGATAGTCTAATCCTCAAATAGCTTAGTCTCTTACTTGCAAAAAATTGGGATTAAGAGTATTTTTATAGGTGATGGAAACATGAGTGATAAGTGTTGATTTGTGATTCAATTATGCATTAGAAGATGGTAAAGTGAAATCAAAACTCTACCAAGTTTATCTCATCAATAACCCAAGTTTCTCTACCAAGCATTGATATGTGAGTTCAATGAAGCATTTGAGGCCCATAAGCTTGTGTAATGTCTCTTACTAGACGATCACGAAGATATTAGCCATGAGACTATAGACAGTCATGGACAAACTTGTTCACCCATTCAGACTATATTTATTCTAAACATAAATAGTCACGGCAAGATCATCATTGCCCAAGAGGTTATACATTCCATGAAGCACAAGAAAGGTAACAAGGGGTGGATGGTCATAAAGTTGACTTGGAAAAAGCCTGTAATCGCCTTAATTAAAACTTTATTAGAGACACATTGGTTGATATTGGGTTCCCAGTATCTTTTACAAATGTGGTTTGACACTATATCTCCTCCCCAACCATACGCATAATGTGGAACGGTGAAGCTTCAGAGCCCTTTTTGCCATCTAGAGGGGTCTATTAGGGAGACCCACTTTCACCATATTTATTTGCTTTCTGTCTAGAGTGCCTATTTCATATGATCCAAATTGTTGTTGACCAGCATATACGGAAGTCTGTCCAAGTCTCAAGAGGTGGACCCAAATTAGCCTATCTAGCCTTTGCTTATGATTTTCTCCTTTTTGTATAAGCTTCCCTTGACCAAGTGGATGCAATTTGAGCGCGCCTACAACCTTGGTAAATACCTTGGCATTCCCCTCCATCATGGTCATGTGTCCAAACACTTTTTTCAAATTCTAATCAACAAAATCCAGTAGATATTAAGCAATTGGAATAGGGACACCTTGTCTTTTGCAAAAAGACTTACTTTAGTCAAATCAATGGTAAAAGCATTGCCAAATTATTTTATGCAAACTAACATCTTGCATATGTCTATTTGTCATATTATTGATAAAAAATGCAGGGATTTTGTTTAGGGAGACTCTAGCACAATAAAGAAGGTTCACTATCTTAAATGCAAAAATCTTTGCAAGCCAAAGATGGCGGGCAATCTTTGCTTTAGGATGATTAGATAAGCCAAGCTAACTCTTCTCTCAAAATCAGGATGAAAGCTTCTCAACAAAAATGAGGATTTGCGAGTTGTGCAATCCAAATATAAATGTGGCACATTCGCAAAACCTATTATAAACCAGCCCGCAATTGCACCAATTTCTAGAGAAGGCTTACTGCATCATGGAGGACTATCATGTAGAATATTACCTAAAAAGTATCCAATGGAAGAGAGATTGAATTTTAGCTAGATAACTAGGTTTCTAGGCTTGACCTACTGGAAGATTGGTGTATTGATAATTTTCGTGTTCAAATAAATAATACAACTTTGTTTTTTTTTTTTTTGGCTTTAGATGGTTCCTAGGAATAAATACAACCATAGCAGGCATTCCAAATTTTTTCATGTAGCAAAATTTTCCTAACTGGTTGACAAAGAAGGATCAAAATCATAATGACTAGGGGTGGTGTCAAACTTTTGGTATTGTTCTAGATCGTGTCTGGTGGAAATGGAATGAATATGTCTTCAAAGATAATGTGAATCTGATGATTAAGTGGTTTACTCTATGAAGGTTCTTGTCAAAGAGTTGAGAGACATCCATCACATATGCTCGATTATGAAGGATCAAAGAGGCCAGTATGTTGAGATAGGACACCATACTGTGTGGGTGGCCCCAAAACTAAATGTGCTTAAGATCAACTACGATGCAACTGTCCTTATTATGTAAGTCAGGCGGCAATTGGCGTGTAGTGCGTAATCAAAGAGGTAATTTTGTTCTTGGATTCTTCCACTAGATACCTTTTTTTGTACTCTGGACAAGGCGAAATTACTGGAAATTCTTCATGCCTTAAAGGTGGTATATCACCAGGGGTTTCTTGCTTTGTATATTGAATTTGATTCCCTTAATAACATCAAGCTATTGTATGAGGGATGCGCAATTGACAACGAGTATTTCCTCATAGTGGAATGTATACAGGAGCAACGGCAAAACAGTACAATGTAACCTCACTTTCGCCCCTGGGAAGCTAACTTGTCAATGGATGACTTTGTTAAGCAAGGTTTAAGTTCGAATCAAAACACTTTCATCTTTACATACGCTTCAGACTCTTAGTTTGATATTTACCACAAAAACTTGAGTTATATGTTGGTTAGTGATCAATTTTAGCAATTAATTTCGGTTAGGTCTTACCCATACTTTCACCCCAAAAAAGAAGAAGAATAAATATAGGTAGAATAACATAAGTAGTTAGAAAGAAAAGATTGATTTAAAAATGAAATAAATAAATTTATAATTAAGTAGATGGAATTTAAGATAAGGAAGAAAATTTTAAAATATGGAGAAATTATAAAAATATGATCACTATGAATATTAATTTAAAAACATAAATAATAATAACAACAATAATAATAATTAATAATATTATTAATAATGTGTAAAAAACTTAAAAACAAAATATCCCATGTTTAAGAACAAAATCTAATATTCACAATGTAAAAATGAATAAATTAATTATTATTTTTAAAAATTATTTAAGTATTTTTAATTTATTGCTACTCTAATATACAATGGTCAGCTTAAACAAACTTCTATTTGAAGTAGCCTGTTTATACTTTATATAGTTATTATCATTATCGTTAACCTAAAAGGGGATATAAAAAAGCATTGCAAATTAAGAAATGATCAGTGATGATATACCTTAGAATGGTCAAACAAAGAAGGTACACAGTACAGAGTTGCGAATTTTTTGGATGACAATGAACATATTGAAATATTGAATACTAAGCCCTTAAGCCCTTGGTCCAAGGTTGTGAAAAGACTTACGAGCTATTAATTACTATATATATATTAAGCCAAGTGGACGACAATCTTCGAGTATAAGGGAAAAAGGAATCTCTTTCTGATTATATTAATATGCTAATAATAATCCAAGTACATTGCATTTTTGTGAGCATGATTGGTATTATAATTAAAGGGTTCTAATTAATTTGGTCAAAGTTAGTTGGCAAGCTAAAGAAAACGATGGTGGTGGTGATGATGTTTACCTCCAAGCAAGGAACCACAAAATACGTGCGAATCCGAGAAAGAACGATCAACGAATACTTACATTACCTCAAGAGGAAAAAATTAAAAAAACTCATGTTCCTCGTACACCACACTTATACTTATGCAAGAAAAAAATATATCAGTGAATAAGATATGAATTAAATTAAAATGCAGGGTACTCACAAAATAATCGCATGTGATAATGATTGATTTTTATAATAATTATTTTAAAAGTTATATTTAAAATATTTTTAATTAATTGATAATATAATCATATGTTATATTAATTAATAGTATATAAACATATAATATGTATCTAACAATTTTTATAGTTATATTTTCACGTTATTTTCTCATGACTGCCCACTCATTAAATTTAATTAAATTAGTAGTATATTTTCAAACAAATTTTAAATATTTGTTGAAGATATTTTCAAACAAAGACATCATATGCAATTTACTTTTTTCTTAAAAAGTTTTGTAATTTTATCTTAGAATTGTATATATTGTATATCGATCATTTTAATTTGATTTTTTTATCTTAGAGTTATGTCAATCATTGGTTGAAATGAGATATGATTTCTTACTTTTTGGTTTTTGGATTTTTTTAGGGTCAAGAGGTGAATCTAGTTGAATATTTGTTGAAAGATTTAACTAGGATCGTCAAATCTGACCCTATGATATATGTATGATAATAATAAACCAGTATAAATGTTGTGCAATTTTTATCTACTCTTATTTTAATATTTATTTAATTGGTTCTCATTCAATAATTAATTTGGTTCTAATAATTCTATTATGAAATCTCATGTGTAAGTATAAGAATATGTTATTAGTATCTTAGATTAGAAGTTCTCAATTTGATTTAAATATCTTTTACTTGAGAAAAATTGTTAAAGTTACAAAAATCATTTGTTAATTCTATTTGTTATCTAACAAGTAACACCCATTTGTTAACATTGATAGTCATGTTGTCATTATGTTCATTGTTGTCATTGCTTTGCATACCTACCATTTTCAATATCTCTTTTTACAATGTAGGGTTGGTTAAATATATTTTTAAGTCTAAAACAAATATTAAAATATGAGCTTTTTTAAAAAAACATAAAATGAGACATTTTAAACTAATAACAATATTTTATTAAATTAATTTGGATAAGAAAATATAATTAAAAAGTTATCTTTAGCAATTAAGATACACTTTATTAAAATTTGGATTCATTTAAAATTAATAATGTTTTTAAAAAATTTGAGTTTAGACTCAAATCACCTCAAAAGTAAGTTTGGAGTAAAAATTGTCTTACTTAATTGTTGAAAATGTATAATTTTATATTAATATTATATTATATATAATAATTATATAAAAATAAGACAACATATATTATATTAAAAATAAGACAACATATATGAAATACGAAAATAAAAAATAATGTAATCATTATAAATACAATTTTATAATATATAATTATTATAATTTGAGTGTCTTTTTAATATTATGTGAGTATGTACTTCATTTTTATCTAATGATAATTAATAGTTCTAAATATATTTATTATAAATTAAATTTTATTTTATATTTGTTAAAATAATATAATTTATAAATAAACATAATTATAATTAGTTTAAAATAATATTTTAATGTTTTTATATAAAACCATGTATATAATCTAATCGTAAATCTTCACCAAAAAAAAACTCTAATTGTAAAATAAATTGATTACTCCTTATTAATGGAATCAGATTATTGTTGTTGTTTATTCTTTAGTTTTTAAATTTAATTTATTACTTATTATTTTTAAATTGTTTATTTTAAAGAATGGTTAAAATATTAATATTTAAGACTTTGTAAATGACAATTTAATTATTATAAGTATTACTTTTATTGAAATTATCATTTATGTGTTACTATTTTTTATATTTTTACATTTTTTCATATATTAGATATTCCTTTTTCATTCTAATTCAAAGTCACAGTGACACCATCACACCGTAATTATTAAAAAACACACACACATATATGTATGTATGTGTGTGAAGGCAGCTTATCAATGAAAACAATGTTTTTATAGGAGAACGATGATAATATTTTGTATTTATCTATATTTAAATAAATTGTTGAAATTAAAACAACTTACTTAAAAATATATCACGTGTCTTTTTTACTATATCACCATCGTCAACACCACTACTTCCTTTAATGTAACCCCACTACCACAGCCACAACCACCACCCCACCCCACCTCTGCCAATGGTAGAGATAATGGGGGCAGTTGTGGTTGTGGCAATGCCGCCGTTGATGGTGGTAACAATGGTGATGATTATAGTGGCAATGATGATGATGGGGTGATGATGGTGGTAGTGGTGACAATGACGGTGACAGTGGCCACATTGACAATAATTGTAGTGGTGGTAATGGTGATATAATAAAAGGGATAAAGTATCTTTAAGTGGGTTGTTTTAATTTCAACCCTTTATTTAAATCTATATGGATACAAAATATTTTCACTATTTTTACATAAAAATACAATTCTCATGTGATACGCAGGTGTGTGTGTGTATATATATATTTAACATGTGTATATTATAATAAAAATTTACAATAAATTTCTTGAGTTTCACATTATGATTGTGAAAGTGAATTGACTTTTCTTAGTCATTTATGAAAAAAAAAACATAAAATGGTAAATAATCAAATTTAATTTTTTTACCTTAAGCTTTCCCTTAAAATCAAATAATGCTACATATAATTGGAGTTAATGTATGATTTTTTTTATCAATGTGTATTATCAGGATTAAAATTTTATTAATATTGTCTCTTCATTTTTATATAAAATTAACAAGGGTTGATTATCAAAAGATATATGATAAACGTGTATAGATGATGTAATCTTTAGAAAAAATAAATATAAAAGACATTATTTATTCATTTAAGAAACCACCTAACATGACAAAAATTTTATATGAAATCAAGAATAAAAAAAACCAATCTACATAAAATATAAACCAAATTCATGTATTACAACACATAAGAAACATATCAATTGCAATTGAAAGAACAATAAAAGCTCACATGAATTGTAAATAATTAATGCAAAATCTTTACAAACATAATTAAAAAAAAAACAAGAAGAACAAAGGAAGAAAGGAAAAAAGGTTAAGGTATAGATAAATTCTTTTAATAAAAATTTTATTACTGGGTTACAGTAGTATAAATATACAAACTGATAACTTAAATTGGAGAGGGTTAAGGAAACAAACTCCACCAATTTAGCACTGACAATTAATCTAAATAAAGGGAAAACAGATGCAACTTGGACAGTAATGAGTCAAACTAAGGATGAAGCAGAGTCTTTGTGAGTATATCAGCAAGCTGATCATCAGTAGATACAAATGACACCCGAAACTTGCCTTTTTGAACATTTTCACGAACAAAGTGACAGGCTAAGGCTATATGTTTCATCTGAGAGTGGAAAACAGGATTAGCGCTGAGAGTTGTGGCACCAAGATTGTCACAATAGATAACCGGATTGGCTGTGGGCATGTGACCAAGTTCAGTAAACAAGGATAGGACCCATAGAAGTTCACTGGCCGTGTCAGCCAAGGCTTTGTATTATGCTTCGATTGAGGAACGAGCAATAGAGCGTTGTTTCCAGGAGCTCCAAGAGACGGAAGTACTACCAAGATACAACAAATAACCAGTGGTAGAGATATAATCATCCTTATCACCCGCCCAATCTGCATATGAGTAAGCATGAAAGGTTAGCAGAGCAGTTGCCGAGATGAAGATGCCTTTGTTGCAAGAGCCCGCCAAATAACGGAGCACCCATTTGAGGGCAGACCAATGCGCTGTTCTAGGGTGTTGCATGAACTGTGCAAGTTTGTTGGTACTGAAGGCGATGTCCGGGCGAGTAAGACTTAAGTATTGAAGACTTCCCAAGAGTGCACGATACTCAGTTTGGCAAGGTAGGAGATCATCGGAATCCTTGAGTAATTGAGCACTGGCGGACAAGGGAGTGGATGCTGATTTTGTGTTAGCCATGCCTGATTTATGGAGTAGATCAGTGATGTATTTCCTTTGTGAAAGAAAGAGTCCTGTAGCGGAAGGAATTACTTCGACGCCCAAGAAATAGTTAAGACAACCAAGTTCTTTCAGCAAAAACCGAGCAGCAAGGGTGGAAATAAGGTTGGACAGCTCTGTAGAGGAACTCCCAATGACAATGATATCATCAACATATACTAATAAATATAGTGTGGAACCTGATTTTCGGTAGATAAAGAGAGATGCATCTGCAGTTGAATTGACAAAGCCAAGAGAAAGTAGAAACACTTGAAGCTCCGTATACCAGGCGCAGGGTGCTTGCTTTAGCCCATAGAGTGCCTTTTTGAGGTGGCAAACATGATTAGGGAAACTTTTGTTGACAAAACCATGGGGCTGGAGCATGAAAACTTCCTCTTTGAGCGTCCCTTGAAGAAACGCATTATTGACATCAAGTTGGCAGATGGACCATCCTTGAAGAACTGCAAGTGTGAGAACAATGCGAATGGTGACTGGTTTAACAACCGGACTGAATGTCTCTGTATAGTCCCAACTAGGGCGTTGGTGAAAACCTTTGGCAACTAGTCGAGCCTTGTATCGATCAATCGAGCCATCCGGGTGTCTTTTGATTCGAAAAACCCATTTGCAGCTAACCAAATTTTGAGTAGAGGACCGCCGGACAAGTTCCCAAGTGTTGTTGCGGTGTAAGGCGTCGAACTCAGCTTGCATAGCTGAGCGCCAATCAGGGTCGCGAAGAGCTTGGGTGATGGTGTTAGGCTCGAGTGGAGAAGAAGGTTGGACATGAATGCTAAGCTTCTTGCGAGGTTTGACAATGTTGTTTTTGGACCGGTGATGATGCCACCTCCATCGATTTGGGGTCTCCTGTTAGGATTGGCATCGGGTTGGGATGGTGGCATAGAACATTGTGAGGATGAGGTTGAGGTTGGAGGTGAGGGAGGGGATTCAGAGTGTTCAATGGAGGGTTGGGCCGAAGTCGGGGAGTTGGGGAAGGATGAAGATGAAGGGGCAGCCGAGATCTCCTCTGATGAGTTTAGAGTGGTACTGACCATAGGATGGTTTATGGGATAGAGTATGGAGAGTTGAAATGGGCCTTGTTGGTGCTCTGCACTCAGACTGGCTTGAGGTACTAGGGAGCTGTACGGGAATTCAAATTTAACGAACTTAACATGGAGAGAGGTGTAGATCCTTCCTATGGTTAGATCGAGACACAAGTATGCATGTTGATCAGCCGAGTAACCTACAAAAATACACATAGCAGACTTTCGTTCAAGTTTATGGTTAGCATATGGTTTAATCCAGGGAAAACACAAACAACCAAAACACTTTAACTTATGATAATCTGGGATCATTTTAAGTAATTTGGAATAGGGTGACTGGTACCCAAGAATTAGTGTTAGGAGACGATTTATGAGATAGGCGGCTGTTGTCATGGCATGAGGCCAATATGTGAGGGGCAAACCTGAGTGGTGGAGAAGAGAGAGACCGGTTTCAACAATGTACCGATTTCGGTGTTTGGAAATTCCATTGTGTTTAGGTGTATGAGGTGGGATGGTGTGATGACTTATTCCATGAATGCTTAAAAAAGGACGGAGACTAATATATTCGCCACCATTATCCGTGTAAAGAATTTTGATGTTATGATGAAAGAAATTTTCAACAAGCGACTTAAATTTGGGAAATAGAGTTTGCACATCAGATTTACGTTTTATCAGATATAGCCAAATATAGCGAGTAAAATGATCAACAAACATGCAATAGTAGCGAAGACCATCAATTGATAAAACAGGGGAAGTCCATACATCAGAGAAAATTATTTCCAAAGGATAAGATGATTTAAGAGTGGATTCATGGAAGGGGAGTTTATGACTTTTGCTAATTTGACATGAGTTACAATCTGATTGCTGGAATTTATTTGAACCCAAAGAAAAATGTTGTTGAATAAATGTGAAGATAGAAGAGAAGGGATGCCCAAGTCTATGGTGCCATGAAGCAAAGGAGTTTGTGCGGACAGAGTGGGCAGACGGAGAGTTGGCTGGCAAGAGATAAAGTCATCCACACATGAGCCATTATGGGTTGTTTGACCCGTCTGCAAGTTCTTCACATAAAAAGAGTTTGGCAAGAAAACAACAGCAGAGTTAGTTTGTTTGGTGAGTTGAGAAACAGAAAGGATTTTCTATTGCATGAAAGGAACACATAAATTATGTGAGAGGGATAAATCATTAAGTAAAAGTGTTGAAGAATGAGAGATGTTTAAACCTGAACCGTTATCCATAAACAATGAGTCTGGACCCGTGTACAGATGATGAAGCGCTAGATTGGTAAGATCATTGGTGATGTGATGCGTCGCTCCACTGTCAACCAGAAAATTAGTTTGAGATGTGCCAGCAGTTGCAGTATGAACCTGAACCTGTTTAGGGTTAGCAGAAGAGGAACGAGGAGGCATCGGGACACCAGGGTGCTGCTGCTGGAAGGTGTGACACTGAGATAGGACATGGCCCTTGACATTGCACCACTGACAGCGACCAAGAAACGATTTTTAATTGCCAGGGCGTGAAGTTGATGATGCAGAAAATTGCCCAGACCGAGTTTTGTCATAATGGTTGGGTGGAGCCTATGCATTCAAGGCTGTCATGGGAGCAGGAACCTGCTGTTGAGCAGCAACAAGGGAGAGTTCTTGAATGAGAAGCTTCTCGAGGAGATCATAAAAAAGAATGGCAGTGTCCCTTGCATTGACGCCGTCAATGACAGCTTTATAATCGTCGTCGAGGCCACGCAAGACATGGTCGGTCATGTATTCAACGGAGACAGGAGAGCCATGTGAGGCAAGGAAATCTGTCGTTTGCTTAAGAGAATGCATGTAGGTGATGATGGATTGGGTACCTTTGGACGCCGTGTGGAAACGCTCCTTTAACTGCTTAAGGTGGCTACAGGATGCCTTGGCATAGATGCGTTGGAGAAGAGTCCAAAGATCATGTGATGTTGTTGTTTGAGACACCGGGGATGCCACTTTAGGAGAGAGAGTGGTGAGGAGAGCACCGTATATGAGATAGTCCTGTCGACGCCAAGTTTGATAAGTAGGATTCAGAGTTGTCACCAAAGGTTCAATGGTGGTGGAGACCTTCAACGCCGGTGCAGGAAAGGATCCATCGAGATATTTGAGAAGATCATAGTCATCAAGGAGAGCTTCAACTTGAAGTTTCCAGATGAGGTAATTGGAGGGAAAAAACTTGGTGACATTACTAAGAGTGATGCAAGTAAAGAGTTTTGATGGCTCATGAGGGTTGCTAATATATGAAGAGATGTCGTTGGCCATAGGAGGCAAAGAGAAAGGAAGGAGCGGCGTCCTGTGTTGAAGGAAAAAAAAACAAAGGAAGAAGAGGATCGTGTATTAAGCTGATACCATATAGAGAAATTATTTTAATAAAAAATTTATTACTCGGTTACAGTAGTATAAATATACAAACTGATAACTTAAATTGGAAAGAGTTAAGGAAACAAACTCCACCAATTTAGCACTGACAATTAATCTAAATAAAGGGAAAATAGATATACAAAATAAAAACTAATTATTATAATTTAAAACTAATTATTATAATTGATATAAGGAACTTAACATAGATAAAACACAAACCAAAAAAATTCTTAAAAAACCAAAATCCTTTTACTTCATGAATGTTATTTCTATTCTATTTAGTAGATATACCGAGAAAGTGATAAATTACATAAACCATTAAGTTTTTTTTCTCTAGACTAGTAAAAATAATATAAAATAAATAAAACAATTAAATAGTGGTTAAAATAAAAGAAGTTAAATATCGTTTTCTAATTTATGCTTTTGATAAACAATAACATTATTATTTGACTCGAAATTTAATCACCCTAGTAATGTATTGGGAAGGGATCAAACTCATGTTCTTTCTTTACACACTCAACATGTGTTGTCAACCAAGCTATACCAATTAAGCTTTTTTAATTTATGTTTAAATATGGTCAAAAAATAAATAAAATAAATTTAAATAATAAATAATATATAATAAGAAGATTAAAAATGTATATTGTTTTTAAATACTTCAATGTATTTATGAAAAAACATGCATTTAATAAAATAAATTGACTACCCTTATTCAATACATTTAGATATCCATATTGTTTGGGTTTTCACACACGTGTTAGGTTTCACGAGACATTAATTAATGACAAGAGATATTAAATATTGGATTTGAGTAACCTCTCAAGTGAGTTTTAACACAACTCCTCGACTTAAAACCTTGAGGTTAGGTTTTGGTTGGAAGGAAAGAAAAAAAAAATGAAATAGAGTGAAAATTAAAGTTGATGGATATTTATTATAATTACAAAATTATCAAAACATTTATGAATTGTATTTTATAAACAAAGGTATTTAGGACCCACCAAATTTATGACACTCTTCTTATTATTTTTTTAAATCATTTTTTAAATACTTAAATTCATTATCACAAAGTGAATTAACTCCTATGAGGTTGTTCCAAGCGTTTAGTTGAATGACATTTTTTCATTCTATTGAAGATGTAAGTTAACTAAGTTTGATATTTAGTGTAAACAAATTCTTTCTCCCTCACCTCTCTGTCTCCCCTCTATATATATATATTTGGAACTTCCTTTTCTTTACAAAATTTTTTAATCTTCTATCTCTTTTGATTTATCATTTTCAATATCTAAATTGAAATTTTTAATATTTTCTTAAAAACATCAACAATTAAAAAAATTGTATCATAATATAAATTATTTATCATAAATAAGAGTTAATTATAATGATACTTCTTAAAATTTTGGGTACAAACATGAAACACATCGTTTTATTTAAAGTGGTGGTTTCATTTTAAAAAAATCTAAAATATTTCCCATCCCTTTTCTTTTCTTAAAGACCTGAGACCCTTCCTTCCCCCTACTCTTCATTTTCTTCCTTCCTAGCTTTTGCAATTTCACTCTCATCTTTCCCATTTTATTTCTCTCCAATAATCAAAACTCCAACAAATTTCTACATCCTTGGGACTCAATAATCATGGGGGAAGTGATTTGAGGTGGAGAAAACCATTTCCATTCCTTTTAGAGTTCTCTCTTTAATCTCTTTGAGGTAAGTAATTAATTTTACACAATAGATGTAAGGGATTCAATTACTGAGATGATGGTGCTTCTTTCACAGATCGACATTTCAATTTGAGGTTTTTATCTAACTCATCCATATCTTTCTTTTAATGTTTAGATTCCTTGAAAACTACTGTGGTTGCTCCCACTGACAGTGTTGGAAGGCTTGATCGAGTTCTCTTTTTGTGCGAGTAGCTATTTTACCTGTGGCATCTTTCATTATTTTTTTTAGAAGCAAGCAATTATTAAATAAGTTATTCTGATGATTTGATTTCTAGTAATAGCTAAGAACAATGAGTAATATTTAAATTTATGTAATTTGACTTATTATTTGTTACTTTTGGTGATTTGATAAATATTTTAGTAGTTTTAATAATTATATATAATTTTTCCGTTCACCACAACGAAGAGATAATGTGGTATATTTTCGTTCGCTATAATGAAGAGATAATGTGGTATAATTCCGTTCACCACAACAAAGAGATAATGTGGTATAAATTTGTTCGCCACAATAAAGAGATAATGTGTCATTATTATTTATTTTAAATTTAAAGCTATTTCTATATTTATTATATTTTTAGACTTCAAGAGAGTAAATTTTAGTTTTTGTAAAGTGAGATCGTTATGAATTTTTTTTTTCTATTTATTATCCTGGTAATCCTTTTTTAATGAAAAATATTCACGCTATGTGTATTTCTCCTTGATATCCACTTTGTATTATACTCTCACTAAGTCCTTGTGACTTACCTATCCTTTCTCTCTTTCCCTTAGATATAAAAGTGCTTGAGTAACAGACTTTCTAGGATTTGTCATCTTATCCAAGAATTTGTACATCCTTTTGGTAAGTCTCCATTGACATAATGGAGAGTGTATTTTGGTAACTCCAGTTATGCAACTACAATGGTATTAGATGTAAAGTCAAACCTAGTAATATGGATAAAGATACATGATGAAATCTCTATATTTTGATATAGATAGTGAATATTAGTTTATAGTTTGTACATGTTGTAAATTTTTATATTTTGAGAATTTATGCATGACATCTATGTTATGAGGAGAGATCCTATCATTTGACTGTTGGCCTGAATCTATAATTAAGACTCTATCAATTTTTTTTTTTTAAAAAGTTTGGTCTAATAATGTATTTAGTAAGATTTAAATCTCATACTAGCCAGATTATTGAGAGGTAATATGTAGGAAGATCACGACTTAGGGTGAGTCGTGACAAAACATCTCATATATTTTTAACTATTACATTTATTGTAAATTTATTATAAATTATAGTTATATGAAATAATAACTTTAGTTATTATTTCTTAGAACATCTCTCATTCTTAGACTTTCCTTTACATCTTCATGTTTATTTGTTGAGCCTATGGTAAAAAAATACTTGTAAAAATAAATTAATTTGACTTGTATCACTAAATGAATCCATGAACTTTATTAATTTATTTCAGTAAAAAGTTTATTTTCAAATTTTCTATTATAGTGAAAAGTCAAATTGGAAGAAGTGAAATGCATAAAGATTTCTTTCAATTTGACTTTTCACCATAATATACTAGGTCATTTTTACACAAATTGTTTTAAGGTTTACCTTAACTTCATTAAATATGATATTATAAAGGAAGATTATCACATGAGAAAGGAAGTGGAGGTTTAAAATTTAAATTTGTTAATTTTACATCTGAAAATTTAATTTTATGTAGTATTGTGTAGGTTAGGAAAAAAATGTGACATGAAAATTTAAACATAATAATTACATAAAAGGATGTAAAGCAAACAAAAGAAATTTACAAAAGACGTTTTAATTAAAAAATTACAGAAAAAAATTGTTAATTTTATAGAAAAAAATATATTTAACTCTATTTTTTTTATCTCTTATATAACTTATATTAAATTTATTTAGCGAAGAAAAATACACACGAGGCAGACCTAGCATTTTATTGCACATACATGATATTTTTCTCTTTTAGGTATAGAATCCATGCCATTATTTAATTTCAATATCAAATCTTATTTTGGATGACATGAATGAAATCCAAAACTCACGTTTTTGGTAAATACATTCATGTATTTTTTCGTTACTATCAATTTTATTAGGCTGTTTGCCCGCTTGTACTAAAAAAAACCTATAATTAATTTTTGTTAAAAAACATCTCGTGTCCTTTACTACTTTTTCTTTTTTAAAATGATTACATATAAAAAAATGTTTCAAAATAAATGTTACATTTAATTTTTTTAATAATTTTTTATTTATACTTCTAGTAATGATGTCACTATAGTCGGTTGATTTGGTAATACAACTATTATTCTTTATGTATTTATTAATTTTTTTATCTGTCTAAAACCACAATTACATTTGTTTTGAATCTCAAATTAATCAGTGAACATAGAATTAAATATACAATCATTTAGTTAAAAATAAAATGGCTCGTAATCATAAATTCAAAACTCTAATATGTTGTGAAGAGTGAAGAGTGAAGAGCTGTGAGCTGAGCGAGAGAGATTGGTAGGGCAAATTATGATACCTTTCTAGAACAGTAATAAACTTGATATGGCCCAACCCCAAACATCCCCTACCAGACAAGATATGAAAAAAAGGTAAAAGAAAAAGAAAAAGAAAAAGAAAAAGAAAACCACTATGTATGTGTGTATGTGGTTTCTGGTATTCATTTGGTGGGAGAATAATACAAAGAAACCCCACTTGGTATGTTCAGATACATTGCACTTGGGAACGTTCCCATTCAGTGCACCAGAATCTGTTTGTTTTCCACTTGCAATAAAAGCCTCTCTTTCTCTAACCCACCCCTCCATTTCTCTTTCCCACACTCTCTCTCTCTCTCTCTCTCTCTCTTTTTGCCCTATCTCATAGGGTTTCTCCTCTCTCTCTCTCTCTCATGCATTTTTGCTCTCACGAGTTCTTCTTTGCCGTTGCCCTCTTCTTCTTTGCAGTCTTTTCAGCCTTCTTTTCTGTGGAACTTATCAGCTTTCACCTCCCGGGTTTTTTTGAACTCTGAAAATGTCTAAAGTTTTCAGCTTTACCGGTAAGGTTTTTCTTTTATCGCATGTTTTACATGATTCGCTAGTCTGCCTGTTACATTTGAGATTCTCATAATTCCATGACTGGTTGTGGTTGTTATTTCGAGGCTGCCTTAGATGTGAAATTGAAGTCTGACTTCTTTATTTTTATTTTTTTGTTTGGTTGGTCAAATTATCTGGGTTTGAGTGCTGAATTCTTTGTATTTCATAGTGGATCTCATGAGAGATGAAAGGAGAGTCAAGGTTTGTTTTTGTGACAGTGTAATAATTCAGCTTGGAATAATATTGATCGATGGGGAATTTATTATGGTAATAGTTATTGGTGTTTTGTGGAAATTTGATCTTGTCTTTTTGAGATCACTTAGCAGAAGGTTCAACTCTTGAGTGTTTTTTTTTTCAAAGAACTCTTGAGTGGTCAATCTTGTGTGTAAAGGAGAAATCTGTTGGTAGTAGTTATTGGTCTTTAGTGGGAATTGCATCTTGATATTCAGATCACTTATCAGAAGGTACAACTATTGTGTTGAGAGTTAATCTTTTAAGATCAGCGATTTTGTTCAGCGTTGACCTGAGTTAGGTGTAGCTTTTAGAGGCTTCATGAAAATATCTGGTTTCTATTATTTGTTGAAATCTCTCACTCATAAAATAGACGCTTTCTGTGGTTTTACTTGTGGAAGTTTATGTTTATTTTTTGTATGTGTAGTTTTATTACGATCTTGACCTTGAACATGGTTGGTTTTTCAGGAAATGATGATTTTTGCCATGGGGGTCCTATATATCCTAACCCCAAGGAACCATGTCTCTTCTTGTCTCTTGGCCGTCAGGTTGATGTTTACTTTCCTATTCAGAAGAGATCTCGTTTCAGTGTTCCATTTGATATCAGTGGAGAATTGTTTGAGCAGAAGCAAAATACATCTATTGAATCTTTGCCAGATGAATGCCTCTTTGAGATCCTTAGAAGGTTGCCTGCAGGTCAAGATAGAAGTGTCTGCGCTTCTGTATCCAAGCGCTGGCTTATGCTTCTAAGCAGTATTTGTAAGAATGAGATGTGCAGTAATGGAAGTACCAGAAATGAAAGCAAGGATAATGATCAGGAATTTAGTGACGAAGGATGCCTATCCAGAAGCTTGGAAGGAAAGAAGGCAACAGATGTTAGACTTGCTGCCATAGCCATTGGAACAGCATCTCGAGGAGGGTTGGGGAAGCTTACAATTCGCGGATGCAATTCAGATCGTGGGGTAACTAGTGTTGGTCTTAAGGCAATTGCTCATGGCTGTCATTCTCTAAAGGTTTTCTCTATATATGATGTTGATACTGTTAATGACGAGGGCCTGATTGAGATTGCTAGTGGGTGTCATCAGTTAGAGAAGCTTGATCTATGCAAATGTCCTAAGATTTCTGACAAGACTTTAATTGCAGTCGCAAAGAACTGTCCAAATCTGACTGAGTTATCAATTGAGTCATGTCCTAACATTGGTAATGAAGGTCTACAAGCTATTGGGAAGTGTCCCAATCTAAGGTCTATCTCAGTCAAGGATTGCTCTGGAGTTGGTGATCAGGGAATCATTGGCCTCTTGTCTTCAGCTTCTTTTGGTTTAACAAAGGTGAAGCTTGATTCGCTGTTTGTTTCTGATATGTCTCTAGCAGTGATTGGGCATTATGGCGTTGCAGTTACCGATCTTGTCCTACGTTGCCTCCCAAATGTCAGTGAGAAAGGGTTTTGGGTTATGGGTAATGGCCGTGGACTTCAGAAACTAACTTCAATCACAATCGATTGCTGCCAAGGAGTAACAGATGTTGGGCTTGAAGCTATTGGAAAAGGTTGTCCAAATGTGCAAAACTTCCAGCTTCATAAGTGTGCTTTTTTGTCAGACAAGGGGTTGGTATCACTTGCTAGGGATGCTCCATCAATTGAGAGCCTACAATTGCAAGAGTGCCACAGAATTACTCAAATTGGGTTTTTTGGTGTCTTTTTTAAGTGTGGTGCAAAATTGAAGGTTCTTACTCTAATTAGCTGCTATGGGATTCAAGATCTGAGTATGGAATTACCAGCAATATCTCCTTCTGAATCAATTTGGTCATTAACAATCCGTGACTGCCCTGGATTTGGCAATGCTAGCCTCGCTTTACTTGGAAAGCTATGTCCTCGGCTTAAGCATGTTGAATTGAGTGGACTTCAGGGAATAACAGATGCAGGTTTTCTTCCTCTACTGCAGAGCTCTGAGGCTGGTCTGGTTAAAGTTAATCTAAGTGGTTGCATAAATGTGACTGACAGAGTAGTTTTGTCCATGGTCAACTCACATGGGTGGACTCTTGAGGTGCTAAGCCTTGATGGTTGTAAAAGAGTCAGCGATGCTAGCTTGATGGCAATTGCAGGCAGTTGCCCTTTGCTCTCTGATCTTGATGTTTCCAAGTGTGCCATCTCTGATGTCGGTATTGCAGCCCTTGCTCGTGGAAAGCAGCTCAACCTGGAGATACTTTCTTTGGCAGGTTGCACATTGGTTTCAGACAAGAGCATGGCTGCATTTAAAAAAATGGGTGATTCCCTTGCAGGATTGAATATCAAGCGATGCAATGCAATAGGAAGCCGCTCTGTTGACAAGCTTATGCAACATCTCTGGATGTGTGACATCCTCTACTGAACAGGAAATGCCTCAGCTTTTATAGTTAGTGTTGCGATTTAGTGTTTTTGGGTTCATTCGCCATGGATCTTGGTCACATCTAGTACTCGGTTCTCTTTTTCCAGAGGATACAGTTATATTTAAACCTCTTATTTGCAGGATTCCTTTAATTGGAAATCTGTTCCAAATTTTTGGCACTCTATTGATGTGATGCCACTTTTAAAATGGCTGTTTATCTCTGTGAGCATACTTACCGGGTGCTGAAGTTAGATATCTTACTTCTACTGTTGGCATCTGATGTTTTTAGCTCTGCTTTGTATCGGTTTTGCCACCGTACGTGTCCTTGTCTTTGTTTCTTTGCAGCAGTACGTACAAGAGTCTGTCCAGTGGTGTTTGCCTAATTTTCACGAATGAGCTTATGTTCTGTACGTGATGTTTGGGTCTAAGTTTTAGTCAAGGGGCAAGTTGAAGTTCCAGTTTATGTGCTGGTGTAGTCCTTGTTACTTTGGCAGTTCAGAGTTGTATGAAGCCTTTGTCTTCAGGGGCTTTGGCCATGGCAGCAAGTTATACAGGTCTGTCATGACAATCCTTTTCCCTTTGGGATGGATTGTTTTTTCTACCAAGCCCTAGTTTTTTAGGCTTCATTTTTTTTTAACTTGTCATTGTAACCTCTATCATGTAAATGCTACTGAGATATGTCCCTTGTACTGTATGTTTATTTTATGAAAAATAATGAATAAACATTTGTATTCTCTGTCCATGTCCAAAATTTGGCCTGGAAATATACATTTTTATTTTTAGATGAATTTTTTCATAAACAATTATAAGACGAGAAAATGAAATAAGTTTACCTTATAAGCTAAGCATTAGCTTATGCTTAAGTTAAATGTATAAGATACTTTTAGTTTATGCGAGAAATTTATGCTGTTTCTTTTTCTTTTTTTCTTTCTTGTTTTATAAGTGACTGAGAAAATCTATCTCAACATCACTGCATACTTGAATTATACTCTGATATATCTCAACATCACAAACAAACGGGATTACTGATGTCATTTGGCACACATAATGTATGGGAATGGTCATTATCAGCCAGTTAATTTTTATATTATTTTCTTTAGTAAAAGAGTTCAGAGAGGTTCGTTTGTGAAAGACAATTCTTCATACCCGCAAATGAACGCAAATAAACATTAAGTAAATTTATTTGGTTTAATATTAATCTGTAATCTGGATTTAAATTGTCTTTTGGATGCTGGGAGTTTCAGACTTACAAAGTATGTCGTATCCGAACACTATCCACCTGTTGGCATAATTTTTTTTCAAAACACTTTTAGGAAAATAAAATAAAAAATGAAATGAGTTTTTTTTAAGTTGAAATTAATATATATTAATTTATAAATTTATCATTTTTTTCTCTAAAATATGTGGAATCTTCTATAAATTAATTATTTTAACTTAAAATTACTTCTGAAATAAGATTATCCTTCCTATATTGAATATCTCAAAAGGAAAATTTAGAGAAAATGTTTTTCATGGATGAAATCAAGGAGGCGGTTTGGGAATGTGATGGCTCAAAATCCCTGGTTTAGATGGGTTCAACATGGTGTATAACTCACTAAGTTGGGAGTTCTTATTTTATATGCTATCTTGTTTTGGATTTTGGAACAAATGGATTAAATGGATTCATGGTTGTCTGTACTCTGCCTCGATCTCAGTTTTGATAAATGGCAGCACGATATTAATTCATATCACTGATTCCTAAAAGACAGTCCTCAGGTGGTTTGGGGGATTATAGGTCGATATCATTAATTGGTATGCTTTACAAGATCATTGCAAAGATCCTCACTAGCAGAATACAAAAAGTGTTACCAAGTATAGTTGAGGAATCACAGACAACCTTTATTAAAGAGAGGCATATGCTGGATGGTATATTCGTTATCAACGAAGTGCTTTAGGAGGCAAAACATCATGAAAAACCCTTTTGGTTTTTAAAGTTCATTTTGAGAAAGTGTATGACTCACTAAGTTGGGAGTTCTTATTTTACATGCTATCTTGTTTTGAATTTTAGGACAAATGAATTAAATGGATTCATGGTTGTCTGTACTCTGCCTCGATCTTAGTTTTGGTAAATGGCAGCACGATGAAGGAGTTCCCTATGCAGAAAAAGTTACACCAGGGTGACCCTATGGGGGCCGCTTTTATTCTTGATAGTGGCTGAGGGATTGGGGGTTGATTAAAACGACTCAGTTGAGTAATCTAATTTCAGGTATCAAATTAGATAAGAATGATTTTCAAATTGTACTCCAATAATTTGCTGATGATATGATTTTCCTAGTTACGCTTGAGCTTCAAAATGTACTGTCTTTGAAAAAGCTCTTCGATGCTATAAGTTGGTCTCAGATTTGAAGATTAATTTCCATAAGAGTAGTTTATGAGGGGTTGGGGTGAAGTCACCGGAGGTAAATGCCTTTGCCAAAGTCCTGAACTGTGGAATTTTACAATTGCCTTTCTCTTATCTGGCAATACCCGTGGGGGCAAATGTAAGAAAGTGAGCAAGTATGGAAGCTTATTCTAGATAAAATAAGAGCTAAGCTAACCCCGTGGAGAAAGAAGAATTTGTCACTAGGGAGAGAATTTGTTTGATTAAATCCATCCTGTCTGCCTTACCTTTGTATTTCTTGTCTTTTTTCAAGGTTCCAAAAAAGGTGGCTAAATGTATTCAGTCTCTTCAAAGGAGCTTCCTGTGGGGAGGTTCGAATGTAGAGCTAGAAGTAGCATGGATCAAATGGGAGTAGGTGTGTAAGGACAAGTGCAGTGGTGGGCTGGGAATTAGAGATGTCGTGGCTTTTAATAAAGCTCTGTTGGGAAAATGACGCTGGAGGATACTGCAGGGTGGTAATGCTCCTTGGATAAAAGTATTGGAGGCAAGATATGGTGCAGATATTAGAAGAAACATGTCATTAAGGTGCAGGAGTGGTGGCTCCCAATGGTGGCACGATATCTTGAGAATAACAACTGAAGAAGGATTGGACGACTGGTTCCCTGCAATGGTAAAACCTAGGATTGGGGATGGCTCGTTATGTTGGTTTTAGGAGGGGGATTGGTTGGTGCTTAGGGGGCTTAGATCGAAATTCCATAGATTATACAGTTTATAAAATCAAAGGGAGGGGTTGGTGTCGGAGGTCGAGGAGTGGTGTAATAATAATTGGGTCTAGAAATTGAGTTGGAGGAGGGAGCTCTTTAGTTGGGAAATTGATTGGGTTAGAGAGTTAGAAGGTGTTTTGGAAGAGGTCCAAGTGAGAAAGGAGGCAAAAGATGGATGAGGGTAACATGCTAATATGGGTATCTTTGATTAATATTTTGTTAAAGAAGCATACCACTTAGTATGTTGGGCGGGCCTAGATGATAAATCACCATTTTTAGCAGGTTATGGAAATCAAAGGCACCATTCAAGGTGGTGGCTTTTGCTTGGAAGGTGACCCTTAACAAAATACCATCAAAGGTTGAATTGGCTCGTCAATCAATCCTTCCAATGACGGTTACTCTTTGTCCTTTGTGTCATTTAGAGGCAGAAGCGATTTCTCATCTTTTGTTCACTTGGAAGGTTAGTTACTCTGTTTAGATGTATTGTTTTAGAAGGTTTGATTTCATCTCCGTTCTGTCACCTTCATGCGAATTGAGTTTCTGGAATCTCTTTGACATTTGTGACTCTTTTGGTATTAATGCTTCTTCATGGCTTAATGTTGTTTGGCTATCAATTTTGTGGGGTATATGAGGTGCTAGGAATGAGGTGATATTTAAAAATAAGTCTTTCCTATGCAAAGAAGTGTGAGATCATTCCCTGCAAAACTCTTTGAAAGTGGCTCAAAGGGTTTTGTAAGGTTAAAGACGTCTCTTTCGTAGAATGGTCATTACAGTCAGTCGTATGTATGAAGAGGCTAAAAATAATTAAGTTGTGGTGCTTTTGCTGTGGTTCGTCCTAATTCTTGTGGGATATATTTGCAAAATAATGTATCTTTGCTAACTGATGTTGTGGGAGGTGACGATAATGTTACTTGGGTCTGTATTTGAATTTTTATCCTGACATTGTTACTTCTCATGACAATGATGGTGAGTTTTAATAAATTTTACTCAAAAAAAAATAAAAGTAGTTTTGATTATGAGATTTTGGCAAATAAGCTATTGCAAGATTTGACTAAATTAATATTTTTATTTTAGTAATTAAATGTGTTATTAAGAAAGATGAAATGAAATGATTAAAAACTGTTAAATATGGTGAAGCGTTTAGCTAATGAGGTGCAGAATGCACCAGGTGACCCGTAATTATTGTGTAGCTTCTGAAACTGACCTGCTTGGTAAAATTTTGCATCAAATGCAAAGTTTGGTTTCATAGACAATAGCGTCAGAGTTTCTACTGTGTTCAGTTAAAGCAATTATTGATGTATGTATGATTTGGAAATATTCCACAGGATTTCTAACAGGACACGTGGTCACACTGGCGATATTAGCCCTGCCCCTAAAGTCTCTACACCTGATTATCAAACGAAGCTTCCTTATTAATAGCTTTGCGTAGTACGGTTGGGACAAATCTAATATACTATCACCAAGTAGATTCCATGATAGCTAACTTGTTATAAAATAAATCATAGTCGCACAAATTTCATCTTTTAAAACTCACTCTACATTTTTATGACTTGGTTGAAGGCAAATTAAATTATAACTTATTCAATAATGTGTTTGATGAGTTTAGTGTCAAATGTAGCGGTTGAGAGGATGACAATGAATCAAAAGTTTCTCTTTTTGCCAATCCCACTCTGCCGTTTATACAAGATTCTTTACCTTCACAAGAAATATTGCCAAGTGAGAGGAAATAATGATAGGCTCCCTTTTATTTATTTATTCAGCTTTTGGATGTGTGACGTGCGATGGAAAATAAGACACATGCATTGCATTTCTGACACTCAACAGTAGTCATTCAGGAATGGAACACCAACTTGTTCATTACTTAAGTAAAAGATTATAACCAATTAAGCTACAAATAATATCATCAATTTAAATACTAAATGGTGATTAAGCACACCTACTCTCACTACTGTTACTCTGGGAAGTACGGAACCCACCAACAACCAAAAAATACAAATAAGATTATGTTTGAAAAAATTAATTGAAAGCTTAAAAAAATTGATTCAAAGTTAAAAAATTAGTTGTAAATGTTTAATAAAATAAGTTGATAAAATAATTGAAAGTTGTAAAATGACAAATAATGATATCATTAATCTCTGGATCAACAATAAGGTATTTAAATAATGATAACATATTTTAATAATATAAATTAATTACATATTTAAATTATAATTACTTGTTTAAATTATAAATTTATGTAATTACATATTTAAATAATAAATTATTATAATTAATATTTAAAGTATAATTTCTATAATTAAATATATAAATTTTAAATTGCATATTTAAATTATAATTTTCTATAATTATAAATTTATATGATAAATTATTATAATTATATTAATAAATGAGAAAAAAATGGAGGAGAAAGATGTATAATATGATGAGAGATAGTTAGTGGGAGACAATGCATTAATTACTCAACGGTAAACATTTAAAAATAAGACCATAGAAGATCTTTTAGAAAAGCTACTTGGAGTAGCTTTTTTAAAAAGATGAATAACTCTTAGATTTTTTTTATCCAAATAGAGCCGAAAGCATTTCAGCTACTATTTTAACTAGCTTTTCAACTATCAACTAGCTAAAATGTCAAACCAAATATGCTCAAAGGTGAAGCCTATAGGCCCAAATGTCCAAATTTAACGCCATAACATTAAGGCCTACATCCTTAATCCTTTGATATAACATACTTAGAGTACTTTTACTTATAATTAAATATATAAATTCTCAATTAAATATTTAAATTATAATTTTCTATAATTATATATTTATATTATAAATTACTATAATACATTAATAAAGGAAATGAAGAAGAGAAGTTGTACAATGCGATGGGAGAATTAGTGGGGGACAATGCATTAATTAATCAAGGGTAAACATATAAAAATAAAATCAGCTAGTAATTGAAAATAGAAGATCTTTTGAAAAAGCTACTTGCAGTAGCGTTTTTGAAAAGTTAGTAGCTCTAAAAAAAACTACTAGATTTTGCTATACAAACAAAACTAAAATCATTTTAGCTATCATTTCAGTTAGTTTTTCAATTTTGAGCTAATTGAGATGAAAAATCAAACAGACTCTTAATCCATGTATGTTATCGCAGTTAGTTAATTTAGTTGAAACCACTAAACTTAATTTTCAAAAGATCTAATTAAATTTTTAGTCTTAAAATTTGATTAATTTTATTTTTGTTCCTGAAAGTTAAAAATATTTTTTTATTCTTAAAATAAGTTTACACTTTTCTTTGAGATTAAATTTGACTAAATTTGGGGAAAAAAATTATTTTTAGGGACAAAAATAAAATTTAGTTAAATTTTAAGGAATAAAAACTTAATTAAACCTTTTCAAAATATCTTATTAATGCATTTTAATTCTATCTTCCAATCTTTGCACGAGACAAAAAACATTTATTATAAAGTAATTAATAAGTAGTTTAAGTAAGAAATTATTAATATACAAGATAACTTCAAAAAAATAAAGAAATTTTAAAATTGTATATTATATTTAGATACAAGGTAGAACATGCTATTATTATTATTTATCTTATAATATTAATGATAAATAATTAAAAGAGTTGGTCGATAAAAATCAAACTCTAAATTGTTTAATTATAGGCACTTTGATCATGAATCAACTATGTTATATAGTTAAGATAATTTTTAGTTTCCTAGACTATTTTATAAGTTAATAAATGTAAATTAATTATTTAAGTACGATAGATATTGAAGATGAGACCTTCCTAATTATATTCATAGGAAGGAATCTTGAACTGTTTTTTTATTACTCTTAAGGAATTTAATATAATTTTTTTTATTGAAAGGAAAATGTTAAATGTTCACGCGGATAAGTGTAAAAAGAGATGAATATAAAAAAATTGTAAGTGATGTGTGGAGAAAGTAAGGACTATGAGAAAAAACATAAAAAAAAAATAAAATTGAGCAGATAAATACTAAATTTAATTAATTTTATATTTAATATTTTTTATTTGTATCAATCAAACAGAGATTAAAGAGTTTATAATAATTATAGTTATAAAAACCTTATCGAACCGGAGTTGGATCGGAAACTAGATGAGCCGTTAACAATGACAGAGCTTTGAAGTGATAGGGGGAATTGTGCCCTCCTTCCCCCTTCCCCGAATTTTTTTTATAATTATATGTATATTACATATTAAATAATAAATATAATTGATAAAAATATTAAATTTTAATAGTTTATTAATTTATACTTACTTATTTTTTTAAAATAAATAAGTTAACAATTTACCTTTTGAGTGTATTTAAATAAATTTATAGATATAGTTTGTTAAATTATTCTTTCCAAAATACATAAGTGGATGTTAGTTCCTAAACCCAATAATTATAAATAATTGTTAATTCACCACTTAAATTTTAAAAAAATTAAGTTGGCAAATTACACACCTATTGGGTGTATTTTAAAGACTTTATAGTAATAACTTGTTAGCTTATTTTTTCTAAAAAATAAATTGATGTAAACTAGCAAATTTTTACATTTTAATATTTAAAATACTTGTAATTTCGACCAAGATTTTCAACATTGGACTGATCATTGAATTGATGAAAGGGTTCAAAATTTTAATTGAGGTTGAACCGGATTTAATAAAATATTATTTTTATATTTATTTTTACTAAAATAGTAATATACTAAATAAAAAAAAGTTATATATGATTTATAATACACAAATATAATACATATTATTAAGTTTAAGTTTTGTTATCTTTATAATATTACAAATAGGTAAAGTCGCACATTGCCTAAAATGGCATTTTTGAGAGATATTTATATTCTAAATTATAATCAGCACTTTGTAATTTGCAAAAAATTATTTTAAATATTTTTTATTTCGTAATACCTAATTAGAACATCTCTCATTTATGTACCTAAAATTTCAAAAATCATAAATTTTGTAATACCTAATTAGAACATCTCGTCTTATAATTGTTTATATTTTTATGAATTTCCAATTCCTGACCGGTTTCTTTTATTTCTATTTTTTGGAAACAATGGACTGGACACTAGTCCAATTCCCAATTGGACCGGTTGAACTGACCGGTTCGGGCCGATTTTCAAAACTTGGCTTTCGACAATGACAATAAAAATTCATATAATAGATTATAAATTCTAAAGAGAAATAAAATCTCTATTTTAAATAAAAATTAAAATTATATTTAAAAGTAAAAATTATATAATAAATATATAAATTAAATTATTTTGGCACCCCTAAGATTTTAGATCAAGTTTCACCACTGGTTACTAGTTTGATTCAATTCGCAAATCGGTCATGCAATTAGACTAGATCAAACAGAGTTGAACTTATCAGTTTTGTTAAAAAATCAGAACCGGTTTACTTTTTTTTTTTTTTTTGCGTTTTGAAACGACGTCGTTTAAAGATAATGATGTCATTTTGATTATATATCACTCAATGAATAAGGGTTAGATTTAGAGAAGAAATATTTGACCATAATCCAAATCCAAGATTAATAGTTTGGAATAATTAAATTCTAGCAATTAAATATTAATGACTTGTGAACTTGTTTAAGAAATTGTGTTATCTAGTTATTGCTTATGGACTTTGTTTTTGAACTTTAGTTTATGTGTTATTTTGAATATTAATACTTTATGTTTATAATAATGTATTATTAACTTTGAATCTTAAAGTATGAAGTATAGTTATGTTAAATATACTATTTTGAATATAAAATTGTTTTTTAAGTATGATGTTATGTTAAGTATATTATTTTTAATTTTATATTATATACCAATTCAATCGACTCAACTGGTGATTATTCAATCTCACCATTAAACTATCAAATCGATTTTAATAACTCTAATAACAATCACTCTCTTGCATTGAACCAATTAGACTATATCTCCTTGATATTGTCAAGAGTATCTACCTTGTTAGTTTGAGTTATTATAAATATTTTATTTAAAATTTTTCATATTTAATATTATCAATATATTAAAATTTCATAATTTTTAATATTTATTTATTAATTCCTTAACATTTTTCTTAAGATAATAGTTATCGAAATTTATTTAAAACTAAACTTAAGATTACATGTTCAAGAGATTTCTCATGTCAATATATTGAGGATAAAAAGATTTAGGCTAAATTTTAATTTTTTTTCTTAGTCAATTTGTTTTAATCCTGTATTTTAAAAATTGATGGTTTTAATAATTCTATTTTTATTTTTTTGATTTTATCCTCTCTATTTTAAAAAAAATTGTAATTTTATTCTCACCTATATTTACTAAAATGATTATTTTTTAAAATAGAGGACTAAAATTTATTTTTTTTTTTAAAATATAAAGACTAAAATCAATAAAATCAAAATATAAAGACTAAAGATTTTCAATTTTTGAAAATAGAGTAAAATCATAAAAAATAAAAGCTAAAATTATTAATTCTAAAAATATAAGGATTAAGTTATAATTTACCAAAAGTTTTTAAGCTATTAAGTTAAAAAAATGCATATGAATAATTTTTATTTATATTTTTGACATATATAAGCCTATTCTAGAAAAATTATTATGTACTAAAATAATAATATATATGTATTACTAAAACTTATAGTCAGGATAATTACATATAATGTTATTTAATTTAAGGAAAACCCCAAATGTTGATATAATTTTTTTCAGAGTATTTAAGAACCTTCTGTCTCAAATATTTGGTTTAAAACCTTGAGTTATAGCTTCTTTTTTTTTTAGAAGTAAAAGATGTATATTCATTCATTGAAGCAAAGTCAATCTGTATATTATAACAAAATGTAAATTACCGATCCCTTAACCAAATCAAGCACACCAACAAAGCCAAACATAAAAATCAAGGAACCTCAACCTTAGATGAAATCCTTACATTCCAACACTAACTAAAACTATAATAAAACCACCTAAGCAACCAAAACATTACATAATTCTCAAACACTATAAAGGTTAATGCACTAGACAGAGAAGACATAACCCCTGTAAAAACCAAAACGATAATGCAACCACTTTCAAAAAGTAATCTAAATAAAAACTAGGATATCAAGAGATTCCAAAGTTTTATTATTAAAAACTATGGAGTTTCTAGATATCCATAATCCCCAATATATCATATGCCAAAATAGGTACATGATTTTCTTTCTATGTCTACCTACTGTCCATGAACCAATAATATGAAATAAGTGAACTAACTCATCAAGTAATAGTGTAACCAAACCTATCCAGAGCTTAACTAAATTCCATAAGGATTTAGAGATCTTACATGATAAGAATAAATGCTTGTTATCCTAAGGATGTTCACTATAGAGACTGCACATAAGCTGGTTGTCTTGGAGTCTCATGCCTCTCCTCATCAGATTATTAATCGTAGGAAGCCTATTAAGGAGTAATCTCCAAGATAATGTAATAACCTTTGATGGTAGCTTATATTTCTACAACCACCTAAATATCTAGGAGTTTTTACTCAACCTACTTCCTTAAACAAAGGCTTTACGTAAGGTTTTGTAAGCTGCTGAAACCCACACCCACTGATCGGGATTCTACTAATCCAAATGAACATTTTGCAATAGATTAACAAGTTCATGTAGAATCTCTTTCTCCCAAACAAAAATATCCCTCCTCCACCAATTCCAGCCATTATGCCCTTCAAATTGCACATTTAACTATCCTTGTCAACCGCCAACGAAAACAACCTACGGAACAAATCCCCCAGTGGCCCACCCTCTACCTAATTATGCTTCCAAAAGAGAGTATCCATCCTATCATCTATTTTTCATATGCGATTATTAGAGAACCACCTCGGATTAGACACACTATTATTATCTATTGACCACGCATCCCTCCACCAAATAGACCATTTCGACGACCAAGGAGATGAATATAAATTATCTTGAAAGGACCCATATCTACTCCTCAGTAATGGACACTAAATGACTTTCGTATCATTTAAGAATCTCTAAATCCATTTGACAAACAAACTAAGGTTAAATTTCCTTAAACATTTCACCCTAAACTCCCCTCCTTTTTTGGCATACAAATTTTCTCCCAACTCACCCAAGCAATTTTATTTACATCAGCACCTCACCCCCCCCCCCAAGGAATTTCTGGTGTAGCATAGTTAAACATTCAATGACTTTCTTACGAGCCAAGTAAAAGGAAAAGAAATACAAGGACAAGCTCGTAAAGGACAACATTCAACATTACCAATCAACTATCAAAGGACATATTTTTTTCCTTCCAATCTGCAAGCCTCCTTTTGAAATTGTTCACCACCGGTTTCCATAAAAAAGCACATCTTGGATTCACCCAATTGGAATGACCAATAATTTAAAAGTTGGCAAACTCACTACACAATTAAAAGGTGGTGAGCTCACTACAAATTTAACATATACTTCACGACTTGTGAGTATATATTTCACATTTAAGAAAAAATTGCAATCTTGTTTTATTAATTGGTGGAATACTACTCAATCCGAAATTTTCTTGAATAAATGCTAATCAACATTTAAACCGT
Source organism: Psophocarpus tetragonolobus (assembly GCA_037954015.1). Taxonomy (NCBI): domain Eukaryota; kingdom Viridiplantae; phylum Streptophyta; class Magnoliopsida; order Fabales; family Fabaceae; genus Psophocarpus; species Psophocarpus tetragonolobus. Next base: position 17,933,343 of record CM075688.1, on the reverse strand, counting down.
AGAAATGACTTTTATGGAAATTGACTTTCAACTTGGATACTAATTCAAAACCCATTAAAATTACCTTCATCCACCACACTATCTGAAAGTATGCTCCCCCCATGAAGATGACATCACCTGCATATTGCAATAAGGAAAATTTGGTCTCCTCCCTCACCCTGATTTGTTTGTACTAATGTTATTAGACTCGACTCGGCCAAAGTAAGGAGTCAGGGGGTTAGAAGTCGACTCAAGGAGTCAATAGTTAACCCCCACAACTCAATGTATATTAATAAATATAAATAATTTTTACCTATACAATTTTATACCTATATAAATATAATTGTTTGCATATAATTACCAAATAAAGAGCTTGGTTTAGTGGTAAGCTACTTTCGATTTTCATAAGGGACCAGGTTCAAACCATGCTGCGTTTTATTGCTAACGATTCAAGATTTCAAATTGCTTTAAAAATTGACGTGACTTGTAAAAGGACTATGGAATTCAGGGGTGTTCATGGACTTGTAGGAGGTGTGCAAGAGCTTTGGAAGTGTGCAAAAACCAGGTTTATTAATGGTCGATTCAAAGCAAAATTTGGCAGTTTTTCATGGTTTGCACCAATTCGAGGTTGGAATTCATCAGTTGGACTTCCATTAACCACAATAGAAATATGGCTTCTTGATTAAAGTTGAAATCCACATCCTCCATCTCTTCCCAAAACCCAACCTACAACACACATAATCTAAAAAATGCCAATTGATTAAGTTATAGGTTTTTTCAAAATCTGCTTTAAACAAAAAAGTCTGATTTTTGGAATTTATGAGCCTAATCAATGACCTTGTTATTAACCAAGACACCATCCAAAAGGGATCTGTTAGGAAAAAAAGCTGTTTGAGACCCCTAAATAACCCCCTTTAGCACTCTCTTGAACCTCATTACTAGAATTTTTTAAATAATGTTGTGCATACTCAAAATAAGAAAGATAGACATGTATTGAGAAAGACTTTGAGGACTAACCACATTTAGAACCAAAGCTAAAAATAAAGAGGTAATAACTTTAGGCAATATCCCAAATTCACGGAATTCCTAAATTGCCTTGGTCAAGTCATCACCAATTGTCTCCCAGTATGATTTGTAGAAGTTCATCCCAAAACCATCTGAACCTAGACTTTTCCCCACTTTATTAGACCGTATTGCTTCCTTGATTTCCTCTTTGGAAAATTACTCTTCCAACATACTGCGTTTCTCTTCTGATATACGAGTGAAGTCCACCTGATTCAGATTTGGCCTTATCGACTCCTTTTTCGAGAACAACTGTTTAAAATGATCCAACACCTTTGTTTTCACCTTAGCTATACCCTCAACCTAACCCTATAGCAATTGTGGAAGTACCTAGAGCTATAGTCACACTCCAACGCCACCTAATTCTTAACTTTTGCAAAATTGTATTCTCCTGGACCTTAGCCTTGCTCCAGTATTCGAATAAAATCCTATTACACAACTTATTTGTTTCGACTGACCCATTCGGTAAGTTTTTATTTGCTATCTCTAGTTCCTTTAGTTTATCCTAAAGCCACCTTTTCAATTTGAAAAACATTCACCCTCCATTCTTTTAGTAGCACCTTTCAAACCCTTTAGTTTTTCCTTAAATTGAAACAAACACCATCTCCCACCCATAGTAATATTCCATTGGTTCTTCACCAAGTCATTAAAAGAAGGATGTGTTGTTTCTAGTGATACAAAAATTTAAAAGGTTTACCCCCTCCCCCCCCCCCCCCCTCCTCCCCAATCTTGCACATGATCTTTTAATAAAATCCTACAATGATAAAAAAAAACTCTTTTGATCCAATCAATTGAGAAAAAATTTTCCACAAATCACTTAATCATTGGGAAATTACAAAACGATCTAACTTGCTACACGAAGAACCATTTGGTGAAATCCAAGTGAACTTCTTACAATATACCAGAATATCAATCACCTCCATGACTATAAAGTGTTGGAATATAGCCGTTGGTGGATCACCTATCATAGGATCCATTATAACTTTTGTCTAATAAAATTTATCCTTCATTATTTCTTTTAATATAGTACTATTTGTTTAATTTTGATAGTATTTATACTATATACTTTTAATAATATTTTATACTTAAAAATAGGGAGATATCAAACTAAATAAAAAAACCTAAAACTTTAACTTCCTAAAATATTTTTTACTAATAAAATAAAATTTTATCTTGAAAATCATATAATTTTTTAGCTTTGCATCATCCACACATAAAGACTAAAAAGGGAAGAGAACTCCGTTCTTTATGTGAAAACTGAAAAGTAGTATCAATTGAACTACGAACGCCAATGACTAGAAGCTATTTAATTTTTCAGTAAAAGAAGAAGAAAAAACTTTTAATTATTAAGATTTATAATTCAATGCAATTTGAGAAATACAGAGTTTCCAAGACCACTTGTGTCTGTTTTTGTTTGAAACAATTATTTTTTGTTCCCAAAATGCTCAGTGGCAGGGACAGATGTAGAGGGGGCGGCCCGTCCCCCACTAGGAATTTTGTGTGTATATATCTGTATATTTTGAAATTATTTAATATACCAATATTTAAAATTAATTATGTAATAATAATTATTAAGGTGAGTGTAAAACTAGTTATTTTTTTAAAATTATTAAAATAATTACGGATATAACTAATGCAAAATCGTGTAAAATAACTTATGTTTACTGTTATTATCGTAATAATTAAAATTATTATCATTTAAAATAAAAATTAATTTTAATTATAGGTATAAAATTAGTAAATATTTATATATGATTTATTATTAAAATTTAAATATTTAAACATTAAAAAAATCGACCCTCTCTATTCTTAGTGGTAATGGGGAAAAGTAAAACATACCAGATATTCTACAAAAACGTCTTTTAGCTTTCTTTTATGACGGAAAGAACAAAGATATTATAGTACACATTTAGAAGTATTTGATAACATTAATCGTTGAACTAGTTTCTAAATGTAAAACGAAATAAAATTATATTATTTTCTAGACAGATTTTATTTTATTACTAAAAAAATTTTAGGAATTAAAGTTTTAGGTTTTTAATTTATTTGATATCTCACTATTTTTTAAGGATAAAATATCATTAAAAGTAAATAATGTCAAAATTAAATAAACAGCTAGTACTATATTAAAGAAATAATGAATGATAAATTTTATTAGACAAAAGTTATAATGGATAGCATGATAAGTGATAAAGGTTCATGTTTATATTTTTATTTCTTATATATTTGTAAAAAGTTATCATAAAACTTATACTTTTTATGAAAATATAGTTAACTAAAGCTATTTTTGCTAACTATTTGTTTGAATAAGTAAGCATAAAGATAATTTATATATTTTTAACATGATATATATATATATATATATATATATATATATATATATATATATATTACTATTATTAGTTATATAATGACTTATAAATAAAATATTTGATACTTTAAACTATTCCATATTTATTATATATCTATTTATTTTATGTTTTAAAAATAAAAATATAATTATAACTGAAAATATTCAATTCAAACTGTTTTTAATTGGATGAATTACAATGTTGAACAAAACCAATTGGATGATAACTTAACAAAATCAAAATAATTGTGTCAAATATTTTTTTCTCCTCAAAATTGATTCAACTCAATATGTGAACAATCCTAATAACATGCACCGATGCAAAGGGATCTTAGACTAGAACTTTAGTGCTGTCAATGTATTCCAAATGATGAAAAAAAAAACATGAGCAGTACTTAAAAAAAAACGACCTCCACATAAAAATAGTTAAAAAAAAAAAAGAGTGTTAGAGAGAATGAGACAAAATTTAAAATAAAATACGATTATCTTTTGAGTACACAATAATATATTAAAAGTATAATTTTATTGGACTATCATTTAATTATAAACTATCGTACATGATAATAAGTTTATTAACATTCATATTAATTGCTTTTAATGATACAAGAATAATTTTTAGGAAAAAGTATTAAGTATCCTTAAAATTTATTCTTTTTACAAACAGATATCTTGAACTTTAATTTTTATTCCAATTGATCATTAAACTTTATCTCATTTGCAAATAGTCACCGAAAACTTTAGTTTTTGAAAAGTAATCTTAAACTTTAATACCTTTTTATATAGATTCGTAAATTTCAATTTCTTGTTAATTAATACTTAAAATTTATCTCTTTCATGAAATAATATCTTATATTTAATTAAATTATAATTTCTAAAAAAACATAACAATTTATTTATTTAATCTCAAGTATTGAATATTTTTATTGTTATAAATTACTTTTCCAAAATTAAAAGAATTAAATTCAGAAATAAAAATAAAATTAAAGCTTTTTCTATTAACTTTATTATCTTGACAAAAAAAAATTATTATTTCCCATTTTAGATATAAGTTATGAATTCATGTTTTCTAATTATATTCTAAATATAGAAAAATGGATTTAAAGAAAAAAATAACTTGAAAAAAGATTTATATAAAAATAAAAAGTTTTAAAGATGAATTAAAATGAAATTAAAGTTTAAGGTATCTATTTATAAGAAATTAAACATTTAAATATTAATCATAATAAATTTAAAATACCTGGGGTCTATTTGCAAAAGAATTCAATGTAAGAATTAATCGAGATACCAAATGATACCACGGGGTCTATTTATAAGAAATAACACAGCAAAAATTATAAGCACATAGAAAACCCTATAAGCACATAGAAGAGTACAAATGCATCACATGATGCCAAATGATTCTAAATGTGGAACTCAAAAAGGCAAAGCCATCTAACATCGAAGTTTAACCATTTAAGGGGAAGTTATAATTCAAGTTTTGTTACACTAAACACTCAATCACTTGATAGAAAACAAGTAACATCATTAACAAAAATTGGAAGAGAGTGGTTAGGAAGCAGCCTTGGATTTGGAGAAAATGAAGAAAACAAATTAGGGAAAGAAAGTGGTTCATTTGGTTTTGTTTTTTAGTCTTTAAAAAGAGTTTTTAAAAATAGTTTTCAAAAATTGTATTTTTAAAGAAAATAAAACTTGTTTAATAAATGTTATTTGAAAATTGTTTTGAAGATTTGAAAATGAAAAAACATATTTATATTTATGGAAGGAAATATCATTAATGAAAATAAAAAAACAAGATATGTTAATTGTATTTTAATTTTCAAAACAAAAGTAAAAAAATGAAAAGCAAACTACTTATAACTATTTTTTAGTTTTTAAATACTAAAATACTAAAAACAGTAACTGTTTTTAGTATTTAAAAACTAAAGAACCCGTCTGATACTATTTTCTTAAAATAGTTTTTGAAAATAATTTTGATTTTTTAATTTTTAAAAACTAAAAAATAAGAATAGTTATAAGTAATTTTACTTTTTAATTTTTTACTTTTGTTTTGAAAATTCAAAACATAGTAAGAATACGTTGTTTTTTTTTTCTTTTTATTAATGATATTCTGTAAATATAAGTATTTTTTTTTTCATTTAACATTTTAAAAATAGTTTTCAAATAAGAATTATGAAACAAAATTTTTTTTCTCTTCTAGAAAACAGTTTTTAAAAATTCTTTTCAAAAACTAAAAAACAAAATCAAACCAGTTTTTTATTTTTTAAAATTGTATATGCTCTATTCATGTTTGAAAGTATTGCGTGGAACAACACATTTTAATTAATTTGTCTCCTGACCACATGAGAAGAGTACTTGAAGAGAATTAAAAAACATCCAATTATTTTTTGTTTTTGTTTTTTAAAACACCTGCTTTGAAAATAATTTTCTTGATTTTATAAAATTGGATGAAAAATTGACTGCTAAGTAGTGTAAAATTACATTAAAAACAGTTTTTGAAAAAAAAAAAAAAAAAGAGAAGTAAATCAAACAAAACCTGATTATTTCATAAAACAATTTTACGTAATAAGATGAGAAAGCGATGCATAATGAAACTCTGACTACTTATTTGCTAGAGTTGCCTAAGCCACATACCGTTACATGGTAGAAGATTTAAGAGCTGGAATCTATGCATGACACAGTTTTGAAGCTGTAACACAATGATATGCCTCATGAGAAGAGTGTCCACAACACAATTTGTTTCAACATGTGATTGAGCCACCGATGGCAAACTTTCTCAAAATTTTCGCCAACATATTAACTAAACAGACAATGTTACATACTAAAATAGCATAAACTAGAACAACCAGGAAAATAGTTACATACAATGCTGCAAGGAGGAGGAGAGAATCATTAGGGCAAAACCAGCAAAGCTTGAGTAGCAAAAACAAGAAACAATGCTGCTTGGAAACATAACAAACCACAAAGAAATTCTGCAAGCCTTCACTGTTAAATAATCTCAGCCTATAATATTTCATGAAACGATCTGACAGTTAATATTCAGTTGTTCCAGCTGTTTGCTTACTGCTCTGCTGCTATGGGTTCTTGTACCAAGCTGAGCTGTGGTTTCTCTTGGACGACTAAATCACCATTCACAATAGATTCTGCTTCTACATTCAAAGGCAGAGCTTTACTTGTCTCATCCAATAAGACATTCTTCTCTTCAGTGGTGGCAGCTATTTCAGTTGTCACACTTGATAAAGAGGTTTTGTCACCTGTAGTTGATGAACTGGTCTTTTCAGATGTCAGTCGAGGAGGAAGAGACTTTCGCTGTGGCTTCTTTTGATTAACAGGAGTAATTCCTTTAGTGAGGTTAGTCCGAGACACTTTCTCGTCCAGACTTAAACGACCTGGCCGAGCACTGTTACTCGTGCTTCCTTCTGGCTCAGAATTTGTTGAATTCTTCTTACGACCAAGTTTGGGAGATTTAGCTCTTGTAGTTGGCATCTACATTACCAAAGTCCAAATGCTCAAGAAATTAAATTTCCAAATGACACAACATGTCAGAGGCATAGGTAAGTAAACGATCAAAGCTAAATGCTCAATATAACAAATTAAGAATAATATATTGTTTGCAATCAGATAGGACTCAAAATCCTGAGGGCTTACTTTGGACAATTAACAAAACCACCTAAACTCCTAAAGTAGATTATAAAATTTTTAACCTTATGAAAAGGGATAGAGGAGATCAGAGAAGACATCGAAGGAAATTGTTATAAGGAATCTTGTGATGAATAATACCCCAAAAATTTGGTTTTTAATCGAGTTCAATTGCATCATATGATTCCTGTAGTCAAGCTCATCTAGTGAGATAAGGTTATGCTATTGATGTATAATAATTACAATCAATTACTAATTTTATATTTTGAGCTATTTGATAAAACTGACAGGAAAGAAAATGGGAGCTGCACTTCTACAACCGATGAAACTTCACTAAAACAACCTAGTGAGATTGCCACTACTGTGGTGAATAATATGCCTAAAAATTTGGATTTTAATCAAGCCAATGGTATCATGTGATTCATATACGAAGTACGGTTTATGCTATCGATGTATAATAATTACAATCAATTCCCAATTTTATATTTTAGCTATCTGATAAAACTGAAAGGAAAGCAAATGGGAGCAGTGATCCTACATCTGATGAAACTTCACTAAAAAACAAATAGCAAAAGGAAATTGCAGAAATCCAAGACTATCACAAAACCAATGCAGTGATGCTCTATTCCTCACCAAATTTCTCCCTGTCCTCTCTCTCTCCCCCTCCCCTCTCATATATAGCCAGTCATTCACTCATTTTCTCACTGACCACCAAGTCTGTGTATCCACTCCCCAAGCCACCAGTCCCCATTCCATTATGATTTTCTCTCCACTCATAGAATATTGCACCTCATTTCCCTTTCTATTATCATTTATTTTCCTTTATCCTTGGTTGATGCAACCTTGCCCAACAGAAACTAAGCTAGGACCAATAAAGGAGGAACATGACTTGGAGGAAGTTTGAAGGAGCCTAATTTAGGCTATGTTCCATGATTGTATTAACTAGAATAATTTTAGGTTTATATTTGCACCCTTGTTTCCTTAGGATTTTAGGGATGTAGGTACTTTGATTTTCAGTCTTGTATTTTGATCTATAGGCTTGTTTTTAATTAGGAATTGTGTTTAGTCTCTTTGTGGAGTGTGTCAATTAGTTGGGCTTCAGTGGAATAAATTTGGACATGTGGTATGTGATATCCACACCCCTAATTCCGATTAACACCCTTCTAACCAACACATGAAACATGTACGAGACATGTGAGTCCCTTTGTCTCCTCTAAGTTGATGCCACATGTGTTCCTCCCTCCTACATGGTACTTCTTGTTTAAATTTGAATTTTGGAGATGTCATGTTATCTCTCTCCAAAATTCAAATTCAAATTAAGAGGGAACATAGATCCATGAAGTTAGGGCATTGTTTGGATCTTGGTTGAGTTAATTTAGTGTTAATTAGTCATGTGCTCAATTAACACTAAATTAGACAACTAATCCCCCTCATTTGAGGCATGTGGACGTTCACTTAGGAGCTAGGCCCATGGATCCATCTTTAGCTCTATAAATTTGAGTACACCACCTCTTGTAAACCTTAACACTCATTTGAATGAATTTTATTTCTCTAAATTTGAGAGTTCTTCTTATCAGAGAGTGTTCAATGTTCTCTCCTTAGAGTTCTTCATGCTATTATCAAGAGGTTCCTTCCCTTGTAACTAGCTTCCTCCTTGGCTTATCTCCATTAGAGAGTGACGCCTACCTTTCACCTCCATCTCCTAGCCTTCCACCACCTCCATTTCTTCAATCTCAAGAACCTCTATGATCAAGGAGAGCATCCTTCTACCTCATCATTCTTCACATTATGCTTGGGAAAGGTTGCATCACCATTGCTATTGGGACATCTTGTTTTCCCCTTCTAAAAATGTTGACTATGGGCCTATCACGATTGCTATAATTTTTTAATAATTCTAGACATAATTATTTAGTTGATTTCCTAATTAATTACAGTTGATCGACTAGATATCTCAATTTTTAAAAATGTCTCAATCAGATCATACTAAAGTTGTTATTTTTATAGGTCAAATACTAGTATTGTCTAGTAGTGAGAATCGAACTTGCAACTTTTTCTCACCTCTGTCCATCCTTAATCAACTAAGCCACTTTATATCCCCTTAATCATACTAAAGCAGTAAAATTATAAAATTTAACATTTTTTTATTATACGTAGTAGTGGCTAAAAGCCAGTCACCATTAATATTTTAAAAATTAATAAATCATAATAAAAACATAATTTTTAAAAATTAAAATTTTAAAATAATAACCGCTTTTAGCCGCCAATTTATGTATTTAAATAAAAACCCATGAAGTACCCCTGCTATGACTCCCAACCAGCACCATAACCTTACCACCGGTGGGGTGGGAGGGGGGAGGGGTGGGTGCCAAATACCTTGTGTGCAACACAAGGGCCACATGCTTTTGTGTATAGCATGGTTAACGACTAATGAGACTTGAACAAAGGAATCTAAGGCATAACCAGATTGGGGTTATTTTTCAAGGCTCTGGAGATCTTTTAAAGATTGGGGTTCTTCTTTACCAGATCGGTGAGATCTGTGCATCATGCCATTGCATGTGTCTCTACTTTCTTCATCAAGCTCTCTTGATAAGATAGGGAGAGGGAATGTTGAAAAAACAATTCAAATTATTTTAATTTCAGATCTCTAAATATCCTTTAAAAAAAATATTGTTTTATCTTTAGGATATGTTTAGATTTTAAAGATATTATTTGTGAAATACATATTTGTTTCCTCATATTAAGATGTTAGGTATATAAATAGGGTTTAAGATAAAAAAAATCACCCAGCCTGAAGAGGGGGTCACCACTCTAAGTGAGAGAAGGGGTTCTGATGTGGATGGAGGGTTTTGCAAGTTTTTCAATAGTCCCTAAAAAACTTGTCATGAAAGTAGGCATGAGTGCGAACCACGTGAACCAAATAACATTGTTATGTTTCTTTTTGCTTAGGTGTAACTGTTTATTTTATTGTGTATTTTTCTTATCAACATGGATAAAGAAAAGTTAGTTGGTTATGTGTTTTTTGTCCCAACAAGTGGTATCAGAGCACAATCTTGCGGCTTAATGATGATTAGAAAAAAGAAGATTACTGAAGAAGTCAGATGAAGATAGATTAAACTCAAGCAGCATATTTCCATGGAAGGTATCATGAAGAGTACTGAAAAAACATATACCAAATTTGTAGCGAAATATTCTATGATGAGTATCCATAGTGATTGAAAATGAAATTAAAAATTTTAATTGAGGAAGAGATTGTTGGGAAAACAATTCAAATTATTTTAATTTCAAATCTCTAAATATTTTGTAGGATTGTTTAGATTATAAAGATATTATTTGTAAAATAGAAATTTGTTTCCTAATTTAAGATTATGATATTAGGTCTATAAATAAGGTTTCTAAGATAAGAAAAATCACTCGGCCTGAAGAAGGGGTCACCACCCCTAAGTAAGAGAAGGGGTTATGATGTGAAAGGAGAGTTTTGTAGGTTTTCAAATAGTTCCTAAAAACCTTGAGGTGGATATAGACATGCGGTGCGAACCATGTTAACAAAAAGATGTGGAGAGAGAGTTTTGCAAGTTTTTCAATAGTCCCTAAAAAACTTGTCGTGGTAGGTATGGGTGCGAATCACGTAAACAAAATAACATTGTTATGTTTATTTTTGCTTAGGTGTTACTATTTATTTTATGATGTATTCTTTTTATCAACATGAATAGAGAGAAGTTAGTTGGTTATGTGTTTTTTATCCGAACAGCAAGTGCCAAGGGACGTTGCAAGGTGACTTTGTTGACTTTTTTCTTTCTTTTAAAATAATTTTATATTTTATTATAATTATTTAAAAATAATAATAGTAGACAACTAACAATTACCATTTATTATAATTCAAAAGGTTAAATTCTATAACTTTACAAGTTAACACCATTAATTTTATTGGACTAAACAGTCTATAATTGAGGTATTTTTAAAATTAAGGCATCAAATTGGAGTTTTTAAAAATTGAGGTACCAATCAAACAATTGCAATTAATTAGGGTACAACTAAAATCCAGCCTTAATTGTATTAATTACTTTGTTATACCTATAAGTTATAACTATTTATCTTATTTTCTTAAATATCTAATATTTTAATTTTCCTCCTCTCTTGGATGTCCTCTACCTTCCAAGTTTTCTATCATCTAACACGTCACTCTTACACAAAACCCATCACAATTACACATTTAATTAAAAAAAATAAATAAATTGTTACTCTATATAGTATTTATGGACATAAATGATGTTTCTTCCATATTTAATGCATTGTTCTATCAGTTATTGTTTGCATTACCCATTTATTCTAATCCATAATTGATAAACTTTTATACGTTTAAATTTGTAGAAAAAATTTTAGAATTGATATTGAGTTCGAGTATGAATTGAAATAACATAAAATAATTTCTACAATAAATTAATAATTTTATATTAAATTTTATTTATATTTATAGTAAAAAAATTCTAATGTAAATCGCATCATCTCAAAATCAATTTTTTATTAACATTCATCTAAATACGTACTTAATCTAATTGTAAATATTTTCTTTGTTTCTTTTTTAGATATTTAAGGTTATCGTATATAACTTAAAAATATTTAATAAAACTTAAATATTATATTTTGTTAAAAACTTGTTGTTTAATATTTAAATTTTTAATGTATATACAATAACCTTAAATATGTAAAAAAAGAAACAAATAAAATATTTGCAATTAGATTAAGTGCATGTTTAGATGAACGTTAATAAATTTAATTTTAATTTAAATTTTTGTTAAAATTAATTTTAATATGATGTGATTTATATTAAAATGTTTTTACTATAAATATAAATAAAATTTAATATAAAATTATGAATCTAATGTAGAAATTATTTTATGTTAGTTAAATTAATCGAACTCGTATTAATTCTAAAATTGTTTTCTACCAAACTAAACATACAAAAATTTATTAGTTATCATTATTCAATGAGAATAAATGCGTAATGTAAACAATAACTTGCAATTACTAATTTTTCCAGGAAACATCATTTGTTTCCATAAATACGTATATAGATTATCAATTTAATTTTGTTTTATTTTAATTAATTGTGTAATTATAATTGGTTGTGTGTAAGAGTAATATGTTAGGTGCGCGCCTATGCAAGATTTCCTCCTAGAAGTGGTTCGTCAATTGTATGAATAGTATTAATGTATTAATTACTGTTAACACTTATAACTATTTATCCCATTTTTTAAATATCTAATATTTTATTATGTCCCCTTACCTATCTCTCTCACTCTTGGATGTTCTCTATCTTTCTAGTAGGGATGGCAAATAAACTCGTACCTGTGGGTAATCCCGAGCCTATCTCGAAGTTGACAGGGAATCCCTGATTTGATCGGGTATGGGGACCCAATTTGTTAAGTTAGGGATGGAGACGAGGATGGGGATATACCAATATTATCAATAGCGGATGGCGGAACATAGTGGAAGGCTAAAATTCCGCCATAAAAACACGCCATTGCATCTTATGGCACTGTCATGGCGGACATTTCTTCAGAAATTTTATATAGCTGTTGGCAAAAAATCCGCCATGCCATGGCGCTATTGTGCCGCCATGGCAGTTATTTAACAACATTGGGATATACTTAACCACCCCATACCCGTCCCTGAACTGGCCTCACCCCACTCTTATTTTAATGACTAAAATATTTATGTCTTTAAAAAAAATTTTGACATTTAATTAACAAATTACAAACTTTGCATTTATTAGATAACTTTTGAATTAATATCATTTTATTCAAACAAATTATTTTCTACTAAAATATTATTATAATTTTTTTTACAGGTATGGAATGGGTACGAGTATACCCGATACCTGATAGAGATGGGGATAGGGACATAAATCTCATACCCGTCAGGTATAGGGGCGGAGATGGGGATGAGTTTCAGAAACGGGGATAGGAATGTGATACTCGTCTCCGCCCGCCCCGTTGCTATGCCTACTTCCTAACTGCCTATTTTTTATTACCATTTAATTAATAATTACCCACCTTCAGTCACCCATGCCAATAATTTGTTTCATTTTTCATTTGAATAATTGAAGTCAATAAATATGAATTAAAAATATCAAAAAATAATTAAGGCACATTACACATTAGAGTTTGCATGCAATCATACAGATAGGCATGCACATACACACATAGAAGCTTACCTTTTTTAACTCCACCCTAGGCGGAGGCGGCTCCTGGTAGAAGCTTGGCATCGGAGTTGCTTTAAATCCTAGGCTTTTTCTTAGCATCTTAATCTCAGCGTCTTGGGTCTCCTATAAAAGAAGTTTAAGGTTTGTGTGATTAAAAGGTTCTGTAAGTTACGTTTCAACCTAGATATCAAATATGGTATCACCTTTGTTTTTGCTTGAAGGTTACTCTCCTCCACTTCCTTTGCATGAATCTTCTCCTCAAGCTTAGTGTAGAACTGGCAAGCAAAGTAATTGTTTTTTAAACTAAGAGCTTATTCAAAAGAAACCCTCAGTGTATCACAAAAAGCAGAAGCAAGTAATTATTTTTACCTCTTTTCTTTTCTCAGCTCGCTCATCACACTTGAAACTGAATCCATAATTTGGGAGTGTCCCCACCCTTCGAGGTTTGGCATCTTCAGCAGTAGGACTTACAAATGGATTAAGGCTAAATCATAATCATACATTATGTTACACTCAGTAACAACTACAATATGAATATAAAGAAATCCACATTAGATTCACATATCCACCTAAGAAGAAATACTGCTCAACCATATACATAAAAGGATACGAAGAAGATTCTGCTTCTCCTTGAAGATTATCAAGGGATCCTTTCTTTGATGATCGTGATGTAGTCTTCTCCCTGTATGAAATAAATTACACCCCACAAATCAAATAATAAAGATGAGGATTCTTTATACCTAGTTCTTTCTTCAACTAATACATGGTGAAACATTCAAATATAAGGCAAAGCATTACATACACTAATGCTTCAGAAGGTGCTGCATTAGACTTTCCCGGTTGCTGAAAGTGAAAAATGTTAAAACTATTAGGGAATGCCAAAACTACAAATTTTAATGCTCAAAACCAAATTGATAATAGAAGAAACCAAGGGAGCACAACCATCTGAATGGCTGCCTACCTATGTAAAATATCAAAGATAACAAAGTTTACCTTGGACAATCGAACCGGCTTGTCACTCAATGATCTGTTTTTAACAGTCTGTCTTGGGTGAGAATCTGAAGCAAAAGTACCATTTGAAACAGCAGATGCTACCTCTTCATCTTTTCCATCTTGGTTCTTTTTAACCAAACTTGCATGACCAACTCGGGGGCTTGGTGGCTTTGCATTCTTGTTCTTGACAGGACCTTTTCCTGCCTTTAATTGCTCTGTCTGGCCTATGATTTCTCCTTCCACTTCCTAGAATTGAGAAAATACATGAGATGAGATACTCAATTTGAAGGACATTAGTAATTAATTAAACCAATTCAAGAGAAAAATTCCTCACCTTAGAAATGGTGACATTATTCACATCTATGTTGTCATTTGATCCTTCCTGAATTTCTGCCTTAGATGTGTAATCAATTGAAGTCCTATCATACTGGATGAAATTTGAAAAATTTCCATTTGGAGCTACAGTTTCTATAATTTTGGTAACACCAGGGTCTACATTGGAAGCAATAACATCCCTTCCAGAATTAGACAGTTCATGAATACCATTTTGGTGAACTTCAAGTCCATCAGCTGACAAAAGGGTGCTGGGATCCATCATTCAAGCCAAGCTACAGATTAAATAGAACCAACCAAACAACTTAGAGATAATCTAAATTCTAACATGAATGAAAAAAATTGTAAATTTGTAATCATGCAGAACAAGCTTCACCCTTCATATGTTCATATGAAAAGTCCATCTTTTCCCCTGTAGGCCAGAATGGTTTCAAAAAATTCTCTATAATGTCCTCATAATGTGTCTTTACTATCCAAAGAATCAAAAGAGATTGATTCCCGTGTTTCTGAAAACAAATTCACTAGCCTTTGTACCTAACAGCAAGGCAATTTACCCACTAGATGAAAAGAAAGATGGGAATGATATGTAAAAACAGCATCTGTTAGGTAGTTTCATGAGTTACTTACCAATCAAAACCGTGAAAGCAATATAACACAAAATGAAATACAATAAATATTATAATTTGCACACATTAAATTTAAAGTGATGGACATTAATAAATAACGTGGAACATTCTAGATAGATAAAAGGATGCATCTAAACTCCACTTGGTGGCCAAGTGCATGAAAACAAATTAAGAAAAAGGATCTAATTGACTTGCTTCTAAAGCATTCTCTTAGGTCTAAGCAACCAAAGGATAAAAAAAAGGGTACTTTCTATAAAAGAAAGTCACCAAAACAGGAAGAGTGTAACTGAGCAAATCAAATCAGGGAATAGTAAAACAAGCAAGATTAGGATTCTCCACAGCACTCTCATTTCCAGAAACAAAACTTTAATTTCAAAGGAGTGGCACCCAAAGAGGAACAACTAAAAGAAGTCCATTTTGAAATCAAGAACGACAAGTAGACTGGCATCTAAACTCAAGCACAGGACTTGACATGAGCGGAGAAAGAAAAAAGAGATTTTGATGAGTTCCCAGAAATTGTTACCTAAGGTGTCACTGTCAAGAACCGAATGGCATCGTGAGTTCAGAGATCTGAGGAATGGGGGATCCGAGTCCGACCAACAAGATCTGAAAGATTCAAACTGTCATAGAAGATGTTGCTGATGCTGATGCTGATGCTGATGCTGATGCTTTATCTATTATATTTTATTTTTTATTCTTAAAAATAAAATAAAATAAAATAAAGAGAGAAGAAAGTGTAGAGAATTGAGAGTGAGAAGTGTCGTACGGGAGAAAACGGTTTCATTTCAAATCCAAACGCTGAATTTCAATTTCCAGGTCAGGTCACTTTCTCTCCGCTACTCGCATTTTACGGTTATCTCAAAACCCGTATTAGCCAAGTGCATATTTTGATTTACGATTTTTTTTATTTTGAATATAATTAAGTTTATAAGTAATGTGATTTTTATTTAGATAACAAATATAAAAAATCCAATTTTTAAAAAACATTATTTAAATATTTTGAGTCATAATTGATTTGAAGATGTAGTGACTAAAATGAGTTCTACTAAACATTTTATTATTTTTTTATAAGGTAAAACATTTCTATTATAATTAGTTTATGTATAAACATAAAATTAATATTAAATATACTTAATTAAAATTAAAAATAAATGTATAATATACAAACTCTCAATACTATGTGCGACCTATTTTCTATTATTATTATTATTATTATTATTATTATTAAAATATGTGAACAAATTGACTAACTTATGCACTATCAATGCAAGTTTTTCTATCATCACAGATTACAAATTATCCTTTGAATGAATGAATTTTCAGCTAATTATTATCAAAGTAAACTTACCTTGATTGGTAAGCTGGGATTTACTAACAGTTAAATTTTTACATTGTCGATGCATTATCTATCTTCCTAAATTGATATGGGTTGTAATAATAATTTAATAAATATTTTTTAATTTAAATTTTAAGTATACGATAATAATAAATATTTGGGAGAGTTTTGTTATATCATAATTGAAAATTTTTTATACAATAAATTGTATATACTTTCTATATAAAAAATGTTTGGATTGTTCTAATTACATCTTTAGCATTTTTACATCTGTGACATTTCTCTATCTGGAGGGGCATGTAATTTGCGCAAACAGCAAACTAGCATACCGATCACTAAGTGGGTACATGAAATAAAATAAATAATAAACATGTTATAAAATGGTAAAGATGTTCAAGACGAAAATAGGCCCAACTTGCATCGAGAGCAAAGGAAACTGGTAGGACAATAAATAATAAACATGTTTTTTTTTTTTCTCCAAGAAGATCAATGGCCACTTAAACGAGATATATCACTTCACTCCTATTCTTCCCGAAAGATCAACAACATGTCTTTTGAAGCTTATGTTTTTGTGTAAAACAAAAATCATTTATGTTTCGGAGTGGAAGTTAATAATAGTTTATAAATACTCTTTTTCTTTAATCTACTGAAGTGTGTGCACTTATACCCTTTAACCTTGATTGGAAGGCTACTTTTGGTACACCCTTAGTGCCTCATCTCTCTTATTGTGCCTCATTTGGAATGTAGCTTTGGTTTAAAATTTTCTTTTGTCATGTCCACTTTTCTATTTGTACCTCCAGGATATTGAATTTTAAACTTTATTATATATATATAGAAAAAGAGATTTACTTAGTCCAATATTAAGAATATGAGACTACTTAGTGTTTATTTGGAAACAGATTTATAAAACTGTTGGCAGTATTTAAAAACTAAAAAACTCGTTTGAGTATTATTTTCTGAAAACAGTTTTGGTTTTTTTGTTTTTAAAAACTAAAAAACAAGAATTATTAAAAGTAGTTTTGCTTTTTAGTTTTCGATTTTTGTTTTGAAAATTCAAAATACAATCGGAATATGTTGTTTTTTGTTTTTCATTAATGAGATTTTTATAAATATGAATAATTTTTTTTTCATTTTTACATCTTTAACACAGTTTTCAAATAATACTTATTAAACAAGTTTTTTTTTTCTTCCCAAAAATAGTTTTTAAAAACTATTCTTGAAAACTCTTTTCAAAAACTAAAACACAAAATCAAATCAACAACTCCTTACTCTCTATCATCACTATTTATTACAACTTTTAAATTTTAAGAAAATTAATGATGGAGATGAATACTTGCTCTTGGAATAGATAGATCCTTCTGTATATATACATGACAAAGAATCCATTAATATTAGATATCAAACTTAGTTAATTTACAATTTCAATAATTTTATGTAATATGAAAGTTTAACCAATCTAATTGTTATATTTATATTAGATTAAGTATACAAAATTTTATATTTAAAATTATTTAATAGTTTATCATACTACTTAATTTTAAGCTTTAACATATATAATATACAAATACCATTGTTAAATAACATACATAAAAAAATAATTAATTTATGTAAATTTGATAAACATAATAAATAAGATAATATTATAAAATTCAATGGTTGAATGAGTCAAATTCATCAAAATTTATATGTTTTTAAATACTGTATAAAACATTTTATACATTGAAAAAAATCTTAATTAGATACCATTATATTTACCATAAGAGTTTTTTATATTCTTTAAAAATACATATTAAATACCACTAATTTTATAAAATTCTTTTTAAATCCTAGTTGGACAAACTGTAAGTATTTAAAATTACAATAAATAACATTTTCAAGTATTGAAAAATCCATCAAACTAGCTCTTTTCTTTTAGGCTCCATGTTGCCTGATTGGTGCACACTACCTAGCTGATTCAATTGCAAGGAAAGAAAAAGAAAGGGAGATGAAAAAGAGTGGACATCAAAATTGTTACGTTATATAAAAAGTAATGGAAAAGGAAGGAAAATTGTATAAAAATATTATAATTACAAAATTACCCATTATTTATTACTCGATTTTTATTGACTCTCACTAAAAACAAGGGTAATTTTGGAAGTTCAATTTTTTTTACATTTTCCTTCTTTTTCATATCTATATTGTGTAAAAAATAAAACATGTGAAATTCAGCTTTTGACACTTTTCTTACTATTTTTCACACTTCTAAACTAGTGCAATTTTTTTCTCATTTTTCTAACCGCATTACTTTCCACTCTATCAAGGTTTGGGAACAGCAAACTAGCTCCTAAATGTTGATCAAATATATTTAAGAATTTAATTCATAAACATTTTTTTCTAACCATAAGAATTAGTTTTGTTTGAACATTACATGACTTCTACAAGTGATAAATTCTCCTTATGAGTATTTATCACAATTGCATAAATATTCACTCCGTATCTCATTTTTGAAATATTTTTATTTTTACTTAATTATCATTATCATATTTTAAAGTGATATTAATTTCTTTTAAAAACACAATAGGTTATTTTTTTCATTGAAAAGTGTTACAACATTGATTTTACCTATCAAATTCTTTTAAAATAAGAAACTTCAATAGCTACTCCAATCTAACCTTAAGCAACATTTAATTAGAACACAATGAACATTTGATACTTGAAGGAATGTTTTACTAAACTTATGAAAATCGGACCGACTAGTTGACCCAGGAACCTACCAATGGTCCTTTAAACATTAGAATCGTTTAAGCATGACTTTGCTGTCATTTATTATTTGAAACTGTAAATTGTGCTCATGCAAATTGCTGCATATGTCAAGCTTTCACATTTCAAATTGAAACGAGTTCGGCATGAAATTTATTGACCATGCGCGCACACAGTCCGTAGGTTGATTTTTAGGGGTAGTAGATCTTGATGTTCATAGCATTGATACAACACCCAAAACTTGATGGCAGCTGTGCATAAACATTATAACAAAGTCGATGAAAATGCAAGCTGCCCCTTCAATTGAAGTTGGAACATTGAATTTCTTAACTTAACAAATTATTCCACCTTACACCAGAATTCACCAGCTTGACATACGCATTTTTGAAATCTTCAAAGAAGCGATTTTCACTGTCTGCGTATTTTTTAATCCATCTGTTCAACCAATGGAGTTCTCTTAAGTTAGGCACACTAAGAAACATATAATTAGCAGAAACATACACATGCGGTGAACCGGTGTATGTGACGTGAAAGTGAATTTTTAGTCACCAATAAGATATAATAAAATGATCCAGTCAAAAAGTTGTTATAAATTTTCCCTCCAAAATACCAGATTGATGTGCATTTTTTATGGACAATACTGACTCTGGTTTAATTAAACGACACTATTCTTTTCAGCACACGTTACTGTTTGCTACTTTGCTTACATAGACAAAAAGGAATCTGAAATGAGTCCCAACGCTAACAAACATCTACAATATAAGTAATTGAACAGGGGCATGCATTAAACTAGGGATCATGACCTTACTGTTTGATAATTGACATTTAAGATTTCAAGAAGTCTAGAACAGGAAATTCAAGATTTAGTATTGTATGTAATCTAGTACTCCAGAGACAGATCTAGTTAACTAGGGCAAGACACAATGCATCCCGAATTATAGTGTCATACAAACCTAACTAACATAACTTATCCATTACCAATTAATATGCAGTTGTTACTTGTTTTCAATTGATGGATTATCTGCATTACCTGTTATTTTCTAGACTCGTGAGAAATAAGCAAGGGAAATGCTTCTCATTTAGTTGTTTTATCTATTCAGACAACCTAACAGTATTTACCACTTTTGCACTAAAATTTTAGTGCTTAGCCAGAAAAGAAAAGAGAAAGTGGGGCCAATTTCATATTAAGGATGGCATAAGAGGTTAAGAGATAAAGAACCTTATGCATTCATCATCCTCAACAAGAGTGTGATCTGAAGGAAGGCCGATCATACTGGACATACCACCTGCATAAAGATGAGAAATATACAAATAACTTAAAAAAATGAGAAAAACAAACCAATAAGTATGATAGGTCTATCCAGACAAATGAGCATGCAATCAGAGTGTTAAGCTGTGGACTTGGCTCTAAGCATAAGCGACAGTGTTAATCCACTTGCCCACTATACTAGAGATTAATGTCATTTATAGTAGTTTATCGGAAGGCACAACATGAACTGATGGCAAAGAAACTGAAAAATATCATTGGAACATTAAGATCCCAAGCAGACTGAACATAAATTATGTGATAATCCAGTGGCTAAGCCTAACAGGTAACATGCACTCGAATCCAGCCTTTCCATATCATTTTTTGTTCAAAGAGAACTGTTTCAGAAAACAATGATTGGCAGAAGTTTACAAAAAATATATAAACATTGTTTAGATGAGATAAGCTGTTAAATTACCTGGAGATGCCCACGGCTTCTCCAAAAGAACCTTATAATACGAGTTGTCAAAAGCAATTGGACTTCCAAAACCTTTACTTCCAATAGTATGGGCTCCAGACAAAGCCACAAGTTCTTGTGTTCTATGAAAGAAAAGTTCCAAATGGATAAGGATCCCTATTCCATGAGCAAAATTAATTCAGGAAAAATATATTGAAAATTTTAAACTATGACTAATAAACATATGATCAGGGATTTTTTGGCCAATAAATTACTGTATTTATTTTCTTGTTAGTCTGGTTAGAATTAGAAGAACCTTACAATATATAACATTCAGTCTGCTTCTAGTGTTGGGATTCTCATTAAGTTATGGACAATCAGACAGCTTCTAGATTATGTATAGTTGCAGTAGTCTAAGATATATACAAATAAATAGCACTTTATAGAATACAAATACAAAGAAAATTAGGAGTTTTCCTCATACTCACGAAAAGCCTTTGCTCTGAAAACATTTCTTCAAACCAGAAGCATTGAGAGATTCCTCCGGAAGTCTCCCTTCTGGATCAGGCACCCTATCATTAAAATGAATGCAAATATTATTTGATAAACTGGTTTTGTTGTTGTGTGAAAACCGACGAGTTAAATTCCCATGGAGGATTTCTTTTCTGCAACATGGTTGATCATTCATAGTTTCATACAGTTTGAACATAATTCAATAATTAGTTAAAACCTATTTTCAGAGAACCTAATGCACAAAAAAAAATTAACATATAACTGCTTGTTTGTCATCCTGTTAAGAAAAGACCAATTGCTAGTTGTCACAACATATGTACTAACTAACTAGAGTGAACAAGTCTACCAGGAACCTAGCATCTTACAGTGTATCTAGTCTGCCCAGTGAAACTTGGATAGGTGGACCTCCACATACTTCAACTGCTTCAGCTCCAGCCACAGCAATCATGTCCGCCCAAGATACTAGTAAAGGTAAACAAAAACTTGTTTGTCTAGACCAAATTAAAACTTACTATTAACAATAGTTACCAAACAGAAGAAGGACCTGGTTGGATAGCATCTATTTGAGTCTTTGCTTTTTGCAGAACCTAAAAATATGTGATATGTCTACTGAGATTTTAGCTGGCAGTTAAAATGTAAGGTAAGATATTTGTCTTAATGATCAAGAAATTTAGACAATAGAACATACTCTCATGTGGAATTCTTCAAATAGTAATAGAAAGAGAGGTGATAGAAGGAGAATGGGAAGATAGTGAGACAGAGCATGCCTTTACTGATTTTTTCAGGCCAGCATTTTCAGGTCTTTCAAGTTCATAGACTACAGAACCATTCATGCCACCTGCAACATGAAAAGTGCAATTTATATATATACACACATTTTGAATTTGATCAGAAATAAGGAAATATATGTTACTGGTGATGACACTGTTACCAAGAAAACATAATAAGAGACCGCATAGTTTTCCTTTTAATTTCTTGGCTTGTGCGTTGTGAAAACATACCTAAACAAATCATCAATGAACAAAGGCTAGAACTACTACTGGAATGGAGTTATACAAAAGAAAAGAGAAAATGGAAGACATGGCATAGAGACTTAGTTCTTTTTTTACAACAGTTTTATAAAACTGTTTTCAGTATTTTAATATTTTAATATTTAAAACAGTTTTCGAAAACAGTTCTGGTTTTTTAGTTTTTAAAAACTAAAAGACAGGAAAAGATAAAAATAGTTTTGCTTTTCAGTTTTCTATTTTGTTTTGAAAACTTAAAACACGACCAGAATATGTTGTTTTATGCTTTTCATTAATGAAATTTTAATAAATATGAACAAGTTTTTCCATTTTTATATCTTCAAAACAGTTTTCAAATAACATTTGTCAAACAAGTTTTTTTTTTCTTTTCTTCCCGAAAACAATTTTTGAAGACTATTCTTAAAAACACTTTTAAAAAACTATAAAACAAAACTAAATCAATCAAGCGCTTAAATCTTCTACATTGATAACTCTTAGTCATTACATAGGAGAAGAGGAGCATAAATTTTATTTGAAAAGAATTTGCCATGAGACATATCTAAAATAACCATCACTTCCTCACTAGCATGGTTGTGTCTCCAAGATAGTGATGATTGGTGTTTTTCCTGTGAGACTCAAAACCCTAAAATCAAATTCAGCTTGGAATTCTACATCGTTTTAGTGTTATGCTCTTGATGCCACATTAGATGATTAAGGATGCAAGCTTAATTACACCAATAAAAAAAGTCAAACAAATGGTTTAGCACCCCGTACTTGGACTAGCAACATATTTAACTGGAAATAAATGATATATGTACAGATAGTGTAAAGATTTTTTACATTCATCATACAAGAGAATAAAATTATATTGGGTTTTGCTAGAAAAGTAAAAGGAGTCAACTTTGAACCCCTGAAATGAGATAAGCATTAGACCTGTATTGTCGTGGATGTCAAAGGTTCCAGCATCGTGGAAAACCAATCGAAGCACCCCAGCAGCCTTAGCCTTTGATAATACCTTTCTCACCTCTTGTTTAATGAGAAGATATTGCTTTGTACCTGGCCTTCAATCACCACAATGTCTTTAATCCATGGATGTAATACTTGATCAGCAAAATTAATAATTAATTATAGACTTAATCACCCATAGTTACAAAAACATTTTCTTTTAATCTCTAGCACATGATTTGAATATCTTGTACTTACTGCATGGAGTTGGGTGGTAGAGAAGCAATGAGAGGAAGAAGACATGGCAACGTGGATATGCGTATGATCCCTCTTCTGCTGCAGCTGCTAGTTGAAACGGCTACAGGTGAAGGTTGAAGGTTGGTCCCCTTACCTGAAGAAGAACAACAACGTTGTGATTCGGTGGCAACGCCGATTGAACACCGCACAACGTGCTCACTCACACCTAATCTCATTATCCCTTCCCACGCCACCCAATCAACCGCATCCAATTTCTTAAACGGAAATCAGTAATTGCTTTACCCGCTGGAAAAGAGACACTTCCTGTCTCACAAAACTTTATGCTTAAAAAGTTTACTGTGATAAATCATGATATCAAAATATATTAAAACTTTATATTTAAAAAATTATAAATTTGAAAATTAAACTTTAATACTATAAGAACAAAATACATATTTTAAAAAATATATAGAAATAATTAAAGTTTTAATTAAAAAATTTAAAATTTAATAAAATAGATAAAAAATTTAGAAGTAATTACAAATGTATCAACTCCTTATTTAAAACTATTCAGGCTTCTTATTTTTATGTACTCATTTTACCCCTCCTTGCGATACAATGTTAAATCATATCTTAAATCAAATCACATGTTGTTCATGTGATTTAATTAAATTTAAAAGACAAAATTATCTTTCATAAAGCAAAATCTTCTTTTTATCTTTTCATTTTGTGTTGTTTTGCTAAATAGAAGAGACTTTTATTCATTAAAAGTGGATATAATATGATAATCTTATTTATTTTTTATTAACCCAAAAGTAATTATATTAAAGAATAATTTTAACTACAAGGAATGTCTTCACAAAAGTATAACAAAAAAATAAAAAGTGAACACATGAAGATATATGTTCCTAGTACACCTAAAATTAGGTTGGATACACAATTCATCATTCATTCGACACGTGTGTTTATTACAAAGTTGAATTAACACGTGTATTTAAATAATTAATTATACTAAAAAATAAAAAATTAAATTACTCTATTAAAAAATAAAAATTAAATAACTATATTGTACTATACTAACCAAATATTTAATTAAATAACTATAGTAAATACATAATTAATTAAATAAATTAATATAATAAACATGTAATTATTATAATAAAAAAATAATAAATTAAATAAATATATTAAAAATAATAAATAAAGTATACTAAAAATTAATTAAATTAATATACTAAAAAAATAAGAAATTAAATAATTATACTACACATAATTAACTACACTAACTAAATATTTAATTAAATAACTATACTAAACACATAATTCATTAGGTAAATTAATATAATAGACATATATTTATTAGAATGAAAAATAATAAATTAAATAACTATACTAAAAATAATAAATTAAGTAAAATAAAAATTAATTAAATTATTATACTAAAAAATAAGAAATTATATTACTATACTAGAAAAATAAAAAATTAAATAATTATACTGTATGTATACACTAGACAAAAGGTGAGGAGATATTATAAGACAAAAAATAAGATGAAAAAAGACGAGAGAAAGTCAAGATGGAGAATGATGTAAGGGAGAAAAGAGACAAAGAATAAGGGTTAAAAGGAGAATTTAGAAAACAGTTTTAAAAAAGTAAAAATTACTTTAAATTAGGGTAGATATTAAATCAAATTCCCTGTTATTAACATAGTCATGTGACATCATTCTCAAGAAGTTAGTTGCTCCGCATGAACAATATGATGTAGATGTACCTCTATTATTTGCACACTAGTGTGGAGGGATAAAAAATCCTAATTATATTTAAATTGAAAATTAAAATATAAATTTATATTATTAGATTAACATTACATAAAAATGATAATTTTATCTACATTTAAAGCAAATTCATAAAAATAAACTAAAGTAAATTGAGTTGTATAAAAAATTATATTTAATATTGTAATATTATTGATTAGATGAAAATAGAAAATGTCATTAATAACTTCATTCGTTACAAAATGGGGCAAACTTCCAAAATAATTGAACACATTAATAAACATTAATAATGTATCATGAAACATAAAACTAAAAAAAATAATTTTAATAAATACAGACTAAATTAACAATACATTTCAGATTACTACTACCTTTTTTACTAAAGAAAAGTTTATTTCACTATTTCGTAAGTATTTTTTTAGGTAGCTTTTAGAATTTTATGAAATGTTTCAAATACTAGCTTCTCATAGTTTATTTTTATTCTTTTCTTATCTGAATATTTACTTAATCTTTTTATATAAAATAAGAATTTATTATATTTTATATTTTTAACTCCTTCAAGCCTTTTTTTTATATACCAAAAAATATTTATTAAAATCTCACCTCCCATATTATTTATTTAAGTAACTTTTTTTACTATTCATGTTAAAAAATCAGTAAAGAGAAACCAATTTATCAATGAGATGCTTTTTATGTAGAAAATCTATAAGAAATCGATTTCTTATAAGACATTTTTTTTAGATTTGTTTTTTTAGTCAACCTTTTCAAATTTTTTAAATTTATTTTTTAACTAATGAATTTTAAAATTAAAATCTTTTAGTCAATTTATATTTTATTTTATTTTTTATGTATTTTATTTTTACGTTGTGTATATTTTTTGTTGTTTTAATTTTTTTAAACTTTTTGTAATTTATATTTCAGTTTATATTTTTTTAAGTTTAATTTTTTAATTTTTTATATTTCTTTTTTGTGACATTTTTTTATTATTTATTTATACTTGTATGAGTTAATTTTTAAAATTTATTTTATGTTTGTTTAAAACTTTTTCTTTTAAATTTTATTTTTGTATTTATTAATTACATAAGTATTAGTAACTTGTAATTCAAGATTATGTTAATTTTCATAGTTTTTTATATCTTCAAAACTTATATCTAACACTTAAAAAAATTAATTTTTTAAAATTTCTAAAAAAATATTTTTTATATATAAAAATTATTTACTTAAAAAATTATACCAAAATAATTTTAAAATAATTTGAAAAATTAGGTTTAAAATCTTAATTTAAAAAATTTAAACTAAAAAATAAATTATAAAACATTTAAAAAAAACTTAAAATAACGGTTAAGATGCACAACATAAAAATAAACATATAAAAAATAAAATAAAATACAAATTAAATTTAAAAAATTTAAAATCATACTCTAGAAAAAATATATGTACATAAAAAACAAATTGAAAAAAAAATTAAAACAAATTTAGAAAAATAATTTTTTTAAAAAAAAACCTATAAGAATTTGGTTATTTAGTGACTGATTTCTTATAGGCTTTTCATATAAAAAAAAAAATCAATATGTTGAGAAATTGGTTCTCCTAAACCTATTTCTTAATGATTTCTCAATATAAATAGTAAAAGTGGTTATTTAAGTAAATAATGTGGAGTAGGTCATTTAGGTAATTTTTTTTTGGTATATTAAAAAAAAGCCCCTACTTTAACCAATATTGTAAACATCGATCGTTTGATTGGACAAAGCTAGATTTGAGTTGAGCAGACAAACTTGCACAAGTTAACCACTGAACAAATGCATTATACTAAGAAATGTCAAAACAGACTCAGCCTGGGGAGCCAACCCGACCCACCACGGGTTTGGGTTGGACAAAACCAGAAAATTCATGTTTTGCAAAACGGTCTTACTTATGTAACTCAGTCTACCAAACCCACGAGTTTGGTGGTTGATACTAGGCTAAGATGGGCTAGCCAACCAGTCAATCAAATTTTTTTTCTACTTTTATTGTTTACTTATATTAGTATTAGCATGTGCACGTTTTTCCTAGTTTCATTTTTTCCTTTTTAGTTTTCCCCCCGCCAAACATGAAACCCCTAATACCAAAGTCAAAGTTAAATTTTTCCTAAAATTTGAAAAAAAAATCCCTAATTTACATGTTATTTTAATATTATAAATGTACGTTATTTTAATATTATTTAGAATCTATATATTTATGACATGAATATATTATGTATATATGTTGTTCTAATATTATTTATAGTTTGAATTCTTTTATAAAAAATCTCACTTAAAAATAAAAAAATTAATAATTAGTTTTTTTTGCAAGTCTGATGGATTAGCCTACCAGCCCGTGGTAGGTCGGACCGAACTTAAAATTCAGGTATTTTTATTTTTGTGGGTCGGCTATGACTGACCAGTTTATTTTAGAATCTGCAGTGAGTAAACCTGTGTAAGTTGGACTGACCTGCTTTGACATCTCTAATTATATTATACATTAGTTAAGTGTTACTAATACTTATATAAATTATATATATTTAATGTAATTTGGAATATGTTAAAAGAATAAATTTTTACACGCGATATATATTTTAAATTTAATTAGTATGCACTATTAAAAGAATTGTGATTCAACGTCAATGTAAAATTATTTTACACTGTTAGTGTATGCTAATTAAACTCATATATTTTAAAACTATTTAATATATATTACATGAAGATATATGTTATTTAGTACAGCTTAATTGCAGTTTTACTTTCGAATTTTTAAGATTTTAGCAAATTTTATCTATGACAATTTTTTTAGCTCATTTTATCTTAATTTTTTTAAAAAGTTGAAAAAGTTTACCTTCCTATACAAAAACGTGTTTACTAAAAAAAGTGTTTTTAAGATAGCTAAATTGTATCATTGTTTTTATTTCTTAAAATTTTGTGTAATTATAAATGTATTTTTTATTTTTTTAATTATTATTTTTATATATTCCATTTTTTTTGGCCCATTAAAAATGTAAGTTTGTGAGATAAAATGGACCCAAACCATGCGAACCGCTCACTATTTATAAAAATAAAATACAATATTAAATATGGATTGAATTATGGTTTGATTTTTAATTTTTTAAATATTTTTATTGAATATTAATTTAGAAATATGAAAAGTATTAAAAATAGATATTAGATGATATTAATGACTTTTAAAAAAATTCTAATTTAAAAATGATAAAAATTCTTTAATAATATTAGAAAATTTTAAATTATATATTATATTACTTCTATGGACAACTTATTTAGCGTGTGGATTATGCATAAAGAAGTGGATTTGACGAATTGGAACTTAATAAAATCAATGGATTTGCAAGATAGATTTTCGGGATTGTGTGGTTTAAGTACTTAAAGAGGTGTTGTCTGGTTGTCCAATCTTACCAACAACCATCATCCTATTTCGTCAAAATTTTCTAATAAAAAAAATGTTTATACACTGTAAATGTAAAAATATTTAAATTATATAATAAATTTGTTAATTTATATGATAAATTTGTTAATTTTATTGATTAATATTTTAAAAGTTAATAAATTGTTCTGATTGAATTTTAATATAAAAATCTTTTATATATATAAATGTTAAACTTTTTTTTATTGTGTTATTTTTTTATTTAATTTATATATTTTTTTATTTAATTAGTATGTATATTTAATTATAATTTTTTATTTATAATAAATTTATTGAATTAACTAAATGATATGTCTTAGTACATACTAATTAAATTTTTTTTTATAGTTATTATTATTAATCCATTTCCCTACAAAGTAGCTTATGTAGAAAGGTCATGACGTAGAAGGGTACAATTTCTAAATGAAGAGTAAAAAAACTTCCTTCTGAACCAATCATTTATCAGTCATCAATGCCATCACCTTGACCGAGACAACATCTTTTGATGAATAGCAGTTTGGAATTCTCTTGTAACAATAAAACTGTAAAAAGAAAGTGCCACCTTTCTTTTTTAGCAATACGGTTCTACTGTTGATGATTGGAAATAATATCTTCTAAAGAAAGTGTATTAGATTTCGTGGGTTAGTGATTTACAAAAAATGAAAAAGAGAAAGTGAACTGAAGGATGATTATGAAGAGCTATAGTATATTACAAATTTGAGGAAGTTGAACTAAATATACAAGATAGGGAAGCATGAAAACCCCTTACACTCAAGAGTACATAAACCTGAATAGTTCTGCTCTGCTGTATTACATACTATATACTCAAAAATACAAGACCAGGAAAACCAAGAGACGACAGCTATTGTTATCTAGGCCCTGAAAGGCGAACCGCGGATAGATAAGCATCACTGTTGCAATCTGAAGGGCCAGAAGAGGTGGCCCCTTCACTAGAGGACTTGAACACAGTGGCATAAAGGCGAGAACCCAAGGAAGAACTGTTTGGTGGCTTAGGAACAGTACAAAGACCCTCCAACATTTGAACAACTCTTGTCATAGATGGTCTCATGGACATGTCTTCCTGTATGCACCACAATGCAACTTTGATAGCACATTGAAACCTATCATCGTTCTCATCAATTTTCAATTCTGAGTCAAAAATATCTCTTAGCTTCCCTTCTTCCATCATCTTATAAGCAAAAGTTGGGAAATGGGATTTCTCTGAACTCTCACTAGGATCATAGTTTTTCCTTCCCCCAATGATCTCTAGCAGCACCATCCCATAGCTATAAACATCACTTTTCTCTGATATGGCATAGTTTGTTATCCACTCCGGGGCAAGATATCCCCTGGTGCCCCTCAGTGTTGTGAAAACATGGCTTTGTTCTCGATTCATGAGCTTAGCCAACCCAAAATCCGAAACCTTTGCCATGAAGTGGTCATCCAGAAGAACATTTTCTGGCTTGATGTCACAATGAACAATCTTAGAGTCACAATCTTCGTGCAGATAAGCAAGTCCTTTTGCTGTTCCAAGAGCTATATTGAACCTAGTATCCCAATCCAACAGAAACTCACCTTTGTTTTTCTTGAATATCCATTTATCCAAGGAGCCATTAGGCATGTACTCATAAGCAAGAAGCCTATGAGTTCCATCAGCACAGAATCCCTTAAGCCTAACCAAATGAAGATGATGAATGCTACCAATGATGCTAACTTCAGCCCTGAACTCTTTCTTCCCTTGTCCAATACCTTCCAACTTCTTCACTGCTAGTTGAGTCCCATCTGGTAGAACTCCTTTATACACCGACCCAAAACCCCCTTGCCCAAGCTTCACTGAGAAGTTATTAGTGGCAGTTTCAAGGTCCTTGTAGCTGTAGCGGATTGGCATACCGGTCAAATTCTCCAAGAAATTGTCCTCTTCTGAACCATCTCTAGGAGACTCAGGCAACCTTTGTTTTCTTCTGTGGTATTTAATTCCCCCAAAGACCAGACCACAAATGACAAACATGGTTACTAAGACAATGACCACAACAATTACGGTATGCTTATTGCCACTTCCACTTCCCCCAGAACCATTGCCAGAACCTCCATCCCCCAAAACCTTAATGTAAGCAGCATAACCAGAATCAGAATCAGGTTTCTGAAAGCTTCCTAAACTGTCCAAAAGGAAACAATTCCCTGAACTTTTATGAAAGAACATGGCAAGGCAAGAGCAGTTTCCACGGCAAGATGTTTGGCAACCATCCAAATCAGTCCGGGAAAAAGGTTGAAGGAATTGCAGTGCAAAGTAGTCAAGTCCATCCTCAGCTTTAACCAACTGAATAGACTTTGCCGAGTCACCACCACAAGGAGAAGCAAAACCAGGTTTGCAAGTGGGAATAACAGAAGGGCAGCTACATCTCTTGTTAATGCTACCTGTGCAAATGGTGTACGCGTCACAGGGTTCTGGTGTACCACAAGGATCTGGGGGTATTATTTCAGAAGCAGCATTTGACACTCCACCGTTGAGGTTAGAGAAAGTGATGAAGCCATCACTCCCCAAAACAACAATCCAAGTCGCATTTGTGCCTCGATCAGAAGAGAAAATGAATTGCCACAAGAGTGATCTGCTTTTGTCATAGAACCTCCAAGAATTTTCACTAATGTTTGCGGAAGCCACGACATCACCGTCCTTATTGATGACTTTGCGGTTGTCCTGCTGCATAGTCCAATAAGGCTGCGGAGTTTGAAAACCTGCGGTGAGAACAACATTACCAGACTTGATCTGAAGAACATGGGTCAGGTTGTTGGGGCTAGGATTACTGATGAGCTTCATTCCCTCTGTGAACTCCTGAGTTGGCAACAAAGTATCTGTGGGATAGCTGAAACTTTGCCAAATCACCGTACTATTATCACTCCCAAGCAAAACCAAATTCCCCGTGTCACGCAATTCCATTGAAGAAACCCCTTTGTTACTTGTGTTTGTGGACCAAACCACGCTTCCATCTTTCTGCAAGAAGGCGTTGCCCTTATCATCAAACTCAAAATTGTCCGAATTGGCAACAGGAACCCCTTTATTAGCGGTCCAAATCACCCTGGAAGTGGCCACGTAGATGATTGAAAGTAGAAACTGGGTGGTGTCATTCGCTGTGGTCACAAAACCAAAGCCAAATTGTCCCTCGTTTGACTTGAGGAACATGCCATTTCTGTCAATCCAATTCATTTGAGAACCCTTTAATACACCGGGTGAGACACTTCCAGTATGTTGACTCGAACATATACAGAATTTGCACAATAGGAAAAGGGTGCTCATAATATGAAAGAAAGACCCGTGTTTTCCCATCTTCACTAACAGCAAATGGAAATCAAACATACAAGGAGGTAATAATAATACATCTCAACATGTAGCAGTATGAGACCAACCCCAAAAAAGAATAAGAAGAAAAGAGAAAAACTTTGTAACGTTTTATTAAGGCTATGAAATGTAAGGAAAAATGAAAACAAAGAGAATATGAAGATAGGCGAAAGAGGTGAGGAAAATATAGGATGAACCAATGAAGGTGATTAGGAATATGATGAATCCTGATGTAAAACGTAAGAAAATGGATAGAGGCATGAGCATTGAAAAAGAAGGATAGTTTGCGGTTAATGGTTATGGACTATGGACTATGGAGGGGATGAGAAGGGAGGAGAGAAAAAGTCAACAAAGACAACTGGGCAAGGTACTCTTCATTTGACCATGAGTCTATCTATCTGTCTAAGTATGTGTCTGTAACACACGTGAAGAAGAGATCAAGTTGCAAAAGGGTGAACTGTGGATTGTGGAGGCAATGAATGAAGAGGAAGGTCGAGAAACGCATAAAAGGGTTTGTTTGTTTCCACTTTCGACACCCAACGTGGTGGAAAATGGTTTCAGAGAGTGGATCTGACTTTGGTTGGCCATTATGTACATACTTTACAGCTAATTCTGGTTTTGGAACCGTGAAACGCATTTAAGGATCCTGTCTTCTTCTTTAAAATATGATTTTCTCGATTGACCAATTGACTCCTCCTAAAACTCTCCTCTTACATACACACTCAACAACTCCCCAACATTTTATTAATCATTTTTCCTAATCATGCTTTCAACTTTCACAGGGAACATCAATAATAAATTTTAACTATATTCTTTTTATCAATAATGTTTATATATTATCATTCGTTCTGTTGCAAATTTTAATGAAAAAAAAAATATTTATCAACATGAAATTTGTAAGATTGACTCTAAGTATTTAAAAGCTGTACTAGCTTTTACTCCCTATTAAAAAGTAATAACATACTTTTTTTTTGTAATAAGTGTTTTTTTTAGTATATATTTTAACTTTAAAAAAGTACTAGGTGGTAATTCAAGTGGTTAAACAGTTTAGTACATATATTTTCAGGGAAACTAAATATATGTTTAATATAATATAATAAGCGATAAGTTCGTTTAAAATTAAAAAAAAAATCCTTTAGTTGATCAGAGATAGAAATTGTTAAAAATATGTTTGATAGAAAAAAAAGAAAGTAAGAGAAAAAGTGAGAAAAAGTAAAGAAATAAGATGAGCAGAAAGATCGGTGAAAATTAAAGTTGTTTGATATAAAAAAAATAGAGACAAAAAATAAGGTTTAAATTAAAACTGGTTGATAAGTAAAGAATAAATAAATGGAAAATATTTTATAACATAAGTATTATTATTATTTAATAATATATTATTGTCTTCATAAGTTATTTAAAAAAAGAAAAACAGGCTTGGTTTGAGACCACGTGGTCAGCTATATTCGATTATCTTATCAATTTTTTTGCAAATCATCTTAGTTGAATGGTGATTTTTTTAGTCATGAGTATTGTCCTCTTTCCTTGAAAATAATTGGAATTCACTTTGAATTGTCTGTTTTCATACACTTTTCTTTGCTCTTGAATTTCCTCACCTCAAAACAAATTATGCATATAACTGATTTTTTTTTATAAAGCTAGGAGCACAACATTGTTCAAAATACATTTTAAGTTTTAGACTTACTTTTTAAACGAAAAGAAAAGAGAATACAATTTTTCATATAATTTAAAATATATATTTTTTACATATTTGATTTCATGTTATGGAATTAATTTAGGTTCTATAATTAATTAATTTTGAGTGTGCGTTTTGATAAGAATTGATAAAAATGATTTTAAATCAAATTAAATTTGTATAATTGATATTAGTTAAATTAACTTTAAAATAATTTAATTTATATTTAGATAATTTTATTTAAATATATTTTAGTTTCTTGAGATCATTTTAACTTTTGATTTTTAAGTTTAAATTTAGTCTCTCAATTGAAAGACTAAAAAAATTTTTAAGGAAAAATATGTAACTCTAATTTTTTATCTAATGCAAAAATCAATTATGAATTCAATACAAAATTTTTAACGCTAAATTTAACCAAGTTTACTTAAAATCACATATTATTTAAGCATGATTCTAGAAAGAGAAAAAATAAATATGCATTCGGTTAATTACAACCTTTTATAACCCTTCATGTGAAGTAAACATATTGAATTCATTAACAAATATCTTGAAAATATATTAGATTATAATTAAATGACAGTAAACATGCTTTATAAAATTTGCTTGGCTACTAGGTTTACAACTTTTAATGAAACATAACGTAAATTTTTGTCAAAATGGTAAACACACGTTAGAAACACTGATGTCAGATTCATCATTCATGCGTATGCATTTAGCCAATAAAAGCGTTCTCTATAATCAGTTCTTGCAGTATTTTATAGTGCAAATGCAGCCAGAAAACATGCACTGCTTAGATAAAGAGTATAATAGATAGGGGTGATTTTAATAATGCAACCTGCCTTCTAAATTCGAACTTTTGTTTTCTTTTTTTCTCTTTCCTTCGATTTAATAACAATTGATTATCAGCCAGTGGCACAGTGCCACTGCCACTGCCACTGCCTCCTGCGGAACTCAACCAATTGATGTAAACTAAATCATATTAGATAACTATTTTAATGGTATTATTAGTTTAAAAACTTGTTACTCTATCTTATTATAATTTTATTTATTTTTTAAAGTAGCACTATTGAATTACTTTTATATTTTTAGTATTGTAAAAATAAATAAAACTTAATGAGCACTTGTTTGGTTTATACTAATGCGAAGTTGGACGAACGTGAGGAAATCCTCCTCGTTTGTGCGACAAATGCATCTGTTTCTATTTTTTCTATTTTTTCTATTCATCGCGTAAGTTACCTTGCCATGGTTAAGCTTTTCTTCTCATTAAAAAACGCTTTTATTTTCTAATACGAATTTAATTTAAATATGTAAATACAGCGAAGGGGAATTATATTAACATGCATCTTTTAAAACTTTTTTAAATAATTAAATCAAATTAAGTTCATAAATTTGACTAAGACAAATGAAAGGTATAATTTTCTCAAATCATCTTTATCTAATGTTTAAACATCTTTCTCTCATAACGCAACTCAATGTTAGTACAGATGAAAGAGGTAAGAGAATGAGGAAATAAACACAAATGTTTAAACTGGTTTATCTCACAATTCAAAATTATATTCAATTCTTCACAATAATCAATATTTATACTAAACGCAGATCTATTAGTATCATGTTATCTTTTTGGACTATTAATTAACCCAAATATTTTTACACTTGTTAGTTGTTATATGCTAGATACTATATCCAAGTTTTTTTCTCAACAAGTCTTTTTAGAATCAACAAACTCTCCAATATTTATATAAGAAAGTAACCCTGAAGCCTAGACTATCATCTTATAATAAGGTACAATAAATGATAGTCTAATATGTTAAAAATATTTACAAAGAATATTTCAAATGATGATTGCCAAATATATATGACTTAATTAATAAAGTTGCAAGATATCTGTAACTTGTTAACATTGAGGATTTTATAAACAACATCGACTATAGTCTAAAGATTATATAGTCAGAGACCTTCATTTTTATTTTTTGGCATGAACATTGGTTAATTAAATTTTTTTTGGACTACGACATTATTATGTTAATTATATTCTTATATTCACTTAATTTTTATTTTATGCTTTTAATATAATATTGTAGAAAAAAGGAATAATAAACGACAGAAAATAGTTAAATATAGCTACAATGTAAAAATAAAATTACATTAACATTCAAATGTTCATAAATGATAATTTCATTGATTTTATAATAATTATTTTAAAGTTTTCAATCTTCTGGCATAAGAGTAGTGACTTGTGTTTCTTAATCATGTTAAAAAAATATTCACTCTATTCATGTTCAACATCTTCGAAAGAATAGATTGTTGCTATCAACCATAATTAAATCCGTATCAATATTATAATTAAAAAATTGGTTAATAATACAAAAAATTATACCAATAATATTAGAAATTAAATTTATTTAATTTAAAATATTAAAAACATATTTTATTATTAAAATAAACTAACACAAGGCATGTAATTCAGACATCATTATTATTGATGTAAACTTGACTTTATCGTAACATTATGACTTCTTTTTTTAAAATTTTTTTATAAATTTAATTATCTTATTTTAAAATAGAGAAACTAATTTTTTATTTTATAAAATTATAATTTTAGTTTCTATTTTAAAATTTAGGTGTTTACTCTTAAACTTTTATAGCATTTGTGATTTTCCATGAATTGGCCTTAAAAAAATAACTCACACAAATTTAGGGGTTTAACATGAAATTATATGTTTATTTGATAATAATAATAATAATATATTTTCAGTTTAACATAAGAATTAAGAATGCATATTTAACAAAATTAGAAAAAAATTTTAAAATAAGATATCAAAATTAAGGTATATTAAAGAATAAAATATAAAATGTTTTTATTTTAAAATATAGAAATCAAATTATAGATTTTAAAAAGTAAAAGACAAAAATACTCTTGTTTTAAAGCTACAATTTTCATAATGTAGATTTTTTTTATTACTAATATATTATTTTGTTATAGATTTCTTATATTCTTTAATCAATCAAATTCGTTGAATGTTTGTTTATATAGAAATATTGAAAATTAAATTTTAAAAATTTTCAACCATATAGTTGAAAGTTCTTGTATGTATTTATACATCTTATGTTTTTGTTTTTGTTTTATTTATTCTCATGTGAAAATTTACTTTAAAAACTCCACTTCTAATTACAAGAATTTGGTTTAGGTTGAGATTTTGAAGTGTGGAATTCATCACATCATAGTTTTGGCGTGAAGTTTGTTGGAGTTTATGCATATAAAAGAACTCCATAGTTTTCAACAATAAAACCGTGAAGTGTTGTTAAGTGTCTAAATTATGATGAATTACATTAACAATTAGGTACTTAATGACTCAATTTTGTGATATTCTACCTTATAATTTTCTTCAAAGTATCAAATTGATGAAAATATAAGAATTTTTGGGTTTCTCAACAAAATGTACAACTTAGGATTCATTTTGTATACCTTTCTTTGATGCAGGACTTAAGGAAAAGAAAGGAAGCTCACAGGGGCAAATCCGCTCAGCCCATTTTGAGGCGCCCAGCGAATTCAAGGCCGGAAGCACAAGCTCATGTCCACCTAAATCCGCTAGCGGATTATACGTGCGCCTAGCGGATTAGCTTTCTTCACCTTGAAAAACTCTCCAATTCGCTCAGCGGATTATAAGGCACTGAGCGGATCCTTCTCTTTTCTGATGTCTTGTCACACTAATTGGCTGATTTAAAAGGCACGAGAAAGGTAAAAAACGCAGTGAACAGAAAAAACAGAGCAACGCAAAGAAAGGAAGAAGAAAAAAAGCGAAGTTCAAGAGAAAAGGAAACTCTTTCTTCTCTTCTTGTTTGTAATCTCTTTCTCTTCTCTTCTAGATTGTAATGGCCCTCTCCATGAGAGGCTAAACTCTTTTGATTGGACTCAATATAACTCCTAATCTACTCTCTCTTGATATATATATATATATATATATATATATATATATATAATTCCTATTTCGTCAGTTGTGTTTGATTCTGCGTTCATTGCTTAATCTGGTTTGATCAACCATTTTATGATTTAAGGTTTTTGAACCTTATTGGAAAACGTTTTTGGAAACCTGGTCTGTTTCAAGCACCTAACAGTTTTGAGTTCTAGGAATAGATTTGATACTGTTAGCTGTTATTTCTCAAGTTTATGCGGATGAATGTTGGATACTAACTTTAACTCATTGAGGAATCATGATGAGAAGCTAGTATCTTAGGATTTAGTTTTGAGGGATCAAACTAAATTAATTAATGAGAACGAGACTCATAAAATCATATTATAAATATTCAAGAGGGATGTTAGATTAGAAAGTACATTGAATCCAATCGTTTATCTAATAGTAAATTTCATATATATACTAGTGTTCTCATTTAATACCAATTTATTCACATACACTTGCACATGATAAATTTAATTATATCAATTAGTAGAATTCATTTATATCACAAATCACAGTTCACGACACTCAATTTTCTACAACAAAACTTGGTTCCCTTGCAAAGTAAAATGAAATGCAAGAAAAACACTTAACTAAGTGTCTTGATATTTTAGCTTTTGTTCAGGTTATTTCTTAAAAATAAATGTTCTATTATTTTGGTTTCTATAGGAATTGTATTTTTATGATTGGTGTAATAATTTTTTATCATGTTCGAATATAATGTTGTAAGGGGAAGGAGATTTGAGTAACGTTCTTGCTATTTGATAAGTAGGGTCTAATTTATTGTGATTTGTGAGATACATTAGTTGTCAAGTTGAGATTTTGTAAGGATATTGTGGATTTTTCATGATCGTTATGTATAAATTGTGAAGCGCTTTACTATACATATTTTGACTTTAAAAAAAATCATGGTTGTGAGGTATGTTGTTGGTTAGGGAGAGATACTTTGGCTCTAATAGTAAAATTGTACGCCAAAGTTAATTAATGATTAGGTATTGAGAAAATAAAAAATGCAATAGAATAACCCACAAAGAGAACTAGTGGTTAACTCCATTGAATGTACGCTGGGTGATTCAACCATACTCTATTAGTTTAATCCAACCAGGGAAAGGAAAAACGTAAAGGTTCTGACAAGAGAATGGGCAATTTTTCAGAAAAGCAAAATTATTTTCTTTACGCTATGATTATCACATTCTAAAGTTGCCATAATAATATATGAAGAATATTTTTGGATAAAATTAACAACCACTTGGGAGTAATATAGGATAAAAATAAAATATTGTAATAAATTAAAATTAATTTATACTTTAAGTTAAAAAATATTTAAAACACTATAAAAGTATTTTTTACAAATTAGATTATATAAATATTTTACACACTACAAAAAAAAAACTCATTGTTTTTTTCTTAAAATTGTTCTTAAAATATTTATCCATACAGACCTAACATGAACATAGTAAAATTCACTTTTTCTTTTCTTCGGGGTTCGGTAGAATTATGGATCAGAGTTCAACCACGATATCACTAAAAAAAAGTAACTTATTATTTTTAATGGTATCATATACTATTCTTGTAAAATATAAATGGTATCCTATTATTACTAATTAGGCATTAGGCATTTAGCTCATGTAATTTTATTTTGGAGGATGTTGACTATAAATACATTAAAATGATTATAAATCTTCTTCCTCAAAATAAATATATATATATATATATATATATATATATATATAAATTCACTTAAAGACACTTACTTACTTTTCATCTTAACACTACTCATTTTCTTGAACGATGGTAATGGATAACTAATTTTAACCATTAAAATTTAAAAATATAAACTGTTAGAATGAAAAATAAGTGTTTTATTTTTTTAAAATTTTTTGTTTTTTTAAAAACTTAAAATATAATAAGAATATGTTATTTTTTGCTTTTCATTAATGAAATTTCAATAAATATGAACAAGTTTTTTTTTTCACACATTCAAAATAGTTTTCAAATAACACTTGCTAAACAAGTTTTTTTTCTCTTCTTCCAAAAAAAGTTTTGAAAACTCTTTTAAAAAACTAAAAAACAAAATCAAATCAATCAAGTCCTAAGTCTTTTAAACTTGCTCTTGAAGTAAGTGGATCCTAGGGGTGTTCATCGGTTTAGGTCAACCCAACAAATCCGGTAAATCGAACCAATTAATTTGGTTTGGTTTTTTCAATTAATCTGATCTGGACTCGACCCAAACTGACTAGAATTGAGCATGTCCAGTTCGATTTGAAGTTTTTGCATTTCAAAACTCTAACCTAACCCAAAAGTGTGTGTATATATATATATATATATATATATATATATATATATATATATTTTATTTTTAAGTTAGTAAATTTAATATATTTATTTTATACTTTAAATTTATACAATTTATTGTTTGTATTGTCTTAATAGTTTAATTTGACTAATTTAGTATATACGAAAGACTTGATATTTTGTTATAAAATTAGTAGACTAATGGATTTGGTTAGTTTCAGGTATAAAATTATTTTTTTTATGATTTAATGAAATTTTTTTTATTGGTTTTCCTTGAAATTGAACCGAATCAAGTCGACCCGATTATCATTGGTTCGGGTCAGGGAAAAAAATTCCAAAAAACCAAATCAACCCAAACTAATCAAAATTAATTGGTTCGGTTTTCATTTTTCCTAAAAACCAAACCAACCTGAACTGTTAACACTCCTAATGGATCCTTCCTAATATTAATATATATATATATATATATATATATATATATATGAGAAAGGATGTGCTTACTCCAAAAGTAAGTTTAAGATAGTTACTCTTCATCTTAACCATATATATTCTTAAAATTTAATGATAAGATTAATTACTTATAACAACCACTAGATTTTAAGAAAATAAATGTTGAGATAAAAAATGAGTCTCTTAAACTTACTCTTGGTGTAATTAGATCTCTTTTATATATGTGTGTGTGTGTGTGTCTAATCAAAACAATGTTTTTATGTGAAAATTATAAGAATATTTTGTAGTCTCCAAATTTAAATAAAGGATTAGATTGAGATTAAAACAATTTTTTTATAGATATCATGTTTTTTATTTACAGTAACTTACCATCAGTCTGCTACCACCACCACCGACGATGACTATGGTGGCAGCGATGATGGTGAAAATATTAATGGTGGTAACGACGACAATGACAATAATGCGGTGGTGGTGGGTTAGGTGAAGAAGATTTGTAATAACTTTGAGTAGATTGTTTTAACTTCAACATTTTATTTAAATATATAT
The DNA here is from genome assembly GCA_037954015.1 of Psophocarpus tetragonolobus. Taxonomy (NCBI): domain Eukaryota; kingdom Viridiplantae; phylum Streptophyta; class Magnoliopsida; order Fabales; family Fabaceae; genus Psophocarpus; species Psophocarpus tetragonolobus. The sequence continues at coordinate 17,892,222 of CM075688.1, read as the reverse complement.
ATATATATATATATATATATATATATATATATATATATGACAACTCAGGTGAGAAAAATAGTTATGGTGAGAAATGAGAAAACATAATAATAACCATAGAATTTCAATAAACAGTTCAAATATAGTTGTTAATTAAACAAGTTCACTTGATTCTCTCACACAAAAACTTCTCTCACAAACAAAATATTTGTTTGTTGTGCATTCTCTCTCGTCTACCCGTGGATCTTTTGCAAGATCGTCACCTTCATCGATACTGCTGTCATTGTTGACGACAGTGGTAGAGGTACTGACGGTTGTGGTGGCAACATCGACGGTAAGGGTAATGATATTGACTCTAGTAGTAAGGCGATAAGGGTGGTGATGATGACGTTGGTAAGGGCAATTTGAGGCCACCACCACCACCGCCGTCAGCCCCAGCCATCACCACCGCCACCACCATCGCTATACCATCCCCACTATACGTTGTCGACACTATCGCTATCATCATCAATACTGTCACCACCCAAGCACGAAGGGACGGGGGGACTAGCAGGGGTCATGGTCTCTCCCCCCAAATTTAAAATAAAATAAATTATATATAAAAATTAATGTTAATTTTATTATGTTTTCTCATTTCTAACCGTACCTCTTTTTCTCACCTGAGTTGTCCTCTCTCTCTCTCTCTATATATATATATATATATATATATATACATCGAAAGAGAAATGCTGGTATATTTCTAAGGGGTGTTTATGGTTCAGGTTGATTCGATTGTGAGGGCAAATGAAAAATGAATCAATTAATTTTAATTGGCTTGAGTTGGTTCAGTTTTTTGGAATTTTTTCTTGACCCGAACAAAACCAAATCAATGATAATCGGGTTGGTTCGATTTAGTTTCAAGAAAAATCAATAAAAAAAATTAACTCATTAAATCGTAAAAAAAAATCATTTTATACCTAAAACTAGTCAGATCCCTTAGTTTATTAAATTCATAATTTTATAACAAAATATCAAGTTTTTCATATCTAATAAATTAGTCAAATTAAACTATTAAAATAACACAATACAATATAAACTTAACAATATATAAAATAACTTAAAGATTTACTAACTTAAAAATATAAAATAATGCAAAAGAGTAAAGACGAAATGCTTTAGATGCTGAAACTCTAAACAAAACACTTAAGTATGTTACTAAATTTACTAAATATAAAATAAATATATAATAATATAATATACTTTTGGGTTGGTCCGAGTTCAGTTATGGTTTTGAAATGCGAAAATCGCAAAATAAATTGGACATGATCGATCCTAGTCGGTTTGGGTTAGGTTCAGACTCAATCAAGTGAAAAAATCAAATAAAACTAATTAATTGGTTTGATTCGGTTTATCGAGTTCGTTGAATTGATCCAAACCGATGAACACCCCCATATATTTCCATTTGTTTTATAGTTGAAGTATGTTAGCACCTGCACAAATAATTTTGGACAAAATAACCAACTACTTCATTTGTTAAATAAATAAATTTAGGGATACTATGGTAAATAATCATTTTCTCTTACATATTCACTTAGGGCTTTATTAGTTTGATTTTTTTTTTAGTTTTTGAAAAGAGTTTTTAAGAAAAGTTTTCAAAAACTACTTTCAGGAAGAAAAGAAAAAAACACTTGTGTTAATAGGTGTTATTTGAAAACTATTTTGAATATGTAAAAATGAAAAAACTTGTTAATATTTATTAAATTTTCATTAATGAAAAGCAAAAAACAACATATTCTAATTGTATTTTGAATTTTCAAACCAAAAATAGAAAACTGAAAAGCAAAACTATTTTAAATCGTTCCTATTTTTTAGTTTTTAAAAACTAAAAAACCAGAATTGTTTTGAAATACTATTTTCAGAATACACTACCCAAATGAGGTTTTTAAGTTTTTAAATACTAAAACACTGAAAACAGTTCTATAAAAATATTGTCAAACAAACACTTATTCGCTCTCTTGTATCATTTATCATCGTCACTTTTTTTTCTCTCTCCTATTTTATCAGTATTAATTTTTCAAAATATGTTCTCTCTCATTTTTAATGTAGAGTATTAATATAAGAGTTCAATCATGATATAATTATAAAAAATAATATTTTTAAAAATAAATTTTATATAATAATTTACATCAAATTAAAATTATTTTATTTTCAATTAAAAATAACTTTCAACTTGATTTTCTATAAAATATAAATTACATCAATATATAAATTATATTAACATAAATTATAAAATATAAAATATTACTATACATAATTACTATACTTATATTAATATTTTATATTGGTGAGAGAGGAGAGAGAATGATGTTTGAAAACTCAATGCTATGAAAGAAAAGAGAAAAAGATGACAAAAAATAAATGGTAGAAGAGAAAATGAGTAAACATGTCATAGAAATGATTATTTATCAGAATATCTTCAAATTATTCCAATAATCAATTACATATTTAATCAATTATAATAAAGATAAGTTTTTGTTTAAATAAACTTGTTATAATAATTAATTTCATTTAAATGTAACAAAAATCAGTTTTTACATGTTTAATTAATTTAATTTTAAATAAAAATTTTAAAAATAGTTTTAAAATAACTAAAGAAAATTGTTTAAAAAAATAATCATTAGGCATAAATATTCAAATTTTAAAAATATTTTTTCAGAATTTGTTTTCTCTAAATTTCATCTAGACTCCTAATTATTCTGAAAACATATTTTTGAAGGAAATAAAAACTGTTGAAATCACAAAATTTAATGTTATAAAAATACTCTGGACGAATAAAATCATGAAATTGGCATTTGCATACCTCTCGAATCTAGATATATGACCATATTCTATGTACTACGCCCACAAACTTACCTTATAATTAGATAGGATTTGATGACAACATTAAGTCACTAAACACGTTCATCATCCACCCTTTTAAGCCAATACACATTATCAGGAAGAGTCCCGTGGTATTTCAAAGTTCAAACTGAAGAAATCACCATACCAAAGAAACCCTATATAATATATATCGTGCTGTGTGAAGTCATCACTGTATCAGACTGGGTCCTGGAAATTAATCATAATAATTTATTTATTTTAGGATACTTACCATCTAGAGTCCTTGAAAATGAAATGCTTTATTAACAATTAAATTTGGCTGATGCTACTTCAGGTCAATCTAGTTAATTACTCTCCCCTTTTAGGTCATGTTCAAAGTTATTAAAAATTTTTATTTTCAGGAAATTTAACAGTTTTTTAAAAGACCATATATCATCATAAAGGAAGTTTTTAAATTCACTAGTCCAATTAAAATCAATATTAAAACATTTTTCGATAAAAAAATCTTCGAGTATCAGTTAATAAGATATATTTTAAAGAAATTAATATTATCTTAAACTTTAAAAAAAAGATAGCCAAAGAAAAAAAATGTAAAAAATAATATACTTAAAAGAGAAAGGAAAGGAGTAATTATTCATAAATATACTAGTCCTATATATGTAAGTGGAATTTTTTGTTTGTTATTCTTTTATCCCTTTTTATTCTCCTAGTAGGTACACACTATTAGGCCGTCTAACATGATTCTGCTAGTGCGTGAGTATTAATGTAAATTTATTGCTTGTGCTAGTTAGGTGTTGAAATTTGAAAAGAGACAAGGTTAGGGGTTCTTTAGAGCTATATAGTATTTCAATTTCAAGCACCAACAGTAGTGGGGCTTGTTTGTTTGAAAAGGCATTAATAACCTTTTTACTTTTAAAGAAGCGTCACACATTTGTTTCCTCTAATATTATCAAAGAAAAACTTATGAAATAACTCAAAATAAAACCCAAATGGTCAAAATTGGCAGGACATTTCTGTGCCCATGTCAATTTCATCCGTGGAGTATGCCACAAGGCACTTTCATAGATACCCCTTCTAGACAATCAGAATTTCGTTTCGTTTTTTTTTTTTTTTTTTTTTTTCATGTTTGGAGTGTTTATTGCATACATGTATTCGTTTTTTTCCCCAGCTATTTTGAGCTGAAAGTTTAGAGATAATTTTTTCAAGTAATGGCAGATCTTCATATGAGCACACGGAATCATGCTTCAAACTTTTTCCTTTTTTTATGTAAATATAAATTTTTTTAAAAATATAATTTTTTTTAAATATATCTATTTTATTGTTTGCTTTCCCAAACTTTTTTTCTTTCTCAACATAGAATTGTTTTTAAAAAAATTAAAATTTTTAAAATATATCTATTTTATTTTTTTATGCTGCAATTTCTTGTTGAACATCCACCACTAACCACTATGTTCATTTTAAGACATTGACATCTTCCAATAATTATTTTCTCATATGCACCTAAAGTGATCAAATCTCTCTTGCCTTACGCCTAAGGAGTAAAACTATTAAACATAGTACTACACCATGTTGGCATGTGCATATAATTTTATGCGAATCATTTTAGCCCTTTATGAACGTACAGATTCTAATAAGTACTATTCCTTCCATTATGATATTTAATGTTTTTTACGGGAATTAAAAAAGAAAAAATTCTAAGAAATAATTTTACTAAAATATTTTTACTTTTTTAATATTTTTGTGTATGTGTGGTTATACTTTGTTTTGGCTTTTTTGTGTCTGATGGCCTTTTGTATTTATATGTAGATAGTAGAAACTACCATAGAAACTACAATCTAAGTATGTAGATATATATCTTATGTTATTGGTTTATAATTTTTACTTATGATGTAATTAAGCTTTAAAATGAAACTTGATTTGTCTACATGCATATTTATATAAGTATGGTTTGAATCATAGTTAGTGTAGAATTCTATAGTTCACAACATCTCCCTGAGCAAGCATTCTCGCTCAGCACAAAGTTTTCTCTGTTAGTATTTCATGGAATTTACGCTCAGGTTCTCGCTCAACGCAAAAAAAAATTGTATAAGTTTTCTTTTAGTTTGGTGCTTAGTGAAGGGTTTTGCCGAACGACGATTCTTTATTGGAATTCTATATATACTTCATGCTTCTCGTTGGACGAGAATAATCGTTGAACGAGATGTCCATGATTTTTATTTCCTTTATTTTTTTTATAATTTCAATGTTGAGTATAATTTGAAACTAAAAGAATTAATAGTATAATACATTGTGTATGTTATATATAGATTTTTGGTTCATTACAGGCACAAACAATAATCCAAGTTTTGACCACCACATATTTAAAGAAAAACATTATATACAAAACATACTACATAATGTTGATACGTGTAAATATGTAATCATGTTTATAATTTCTGCAAATTATCTAGCCCATTATAAAAAACAAATCCTAAAATATTAATCCTTCCATTTTGATATATTTAAGTTTTCTTTTACATGAACTACAAAAAACCTAAGGAATAGTATTTATTAACAAACAATTTTACAAAAATATTTGTACTTTCTTAATTTTAATAAATATATTATTAAATTGTTTTAAGACAATAATATTTATTAAAAAAATTAGAAGAAAAGTTGGTGAGGAAAACTTGATTGCATTATGCCATAGGAAGAACGACGGGAGAAAGAGTAATGTTTGAAACATTGCAAATCGATTTGGAGGATTTCTTAGGAATTGATGTTGTCTTCAAGTGGTGGATTTTATTGTTTACTTTTAATAAATAATTATAAAATAAATTAATTTACACATCACTTAAGTGGTGCGCGTGACTTTTTCCAACAAGGACTTGTTTGCACATGGTACCACTTTATAAATGTTGTTAATTCATGAGATCAAAACAAGGTTTTTGAAAACTTAGAGGATAAAAAAATAATTTTGAACTTGAGGGACAAAAGCTAGCATAACTCAATTTAAGGGACTAAAAACATATGGAGGCCAAAAATAAATATAATTAAGTTTTTTTTTTCACTTATCGATGACGTAGTTTGTATCATAATCAAGACGGATCATAGTAGAAATAAGTACAAATACATATAGATTTTGAGGAATGAAATTACTATAATGTCACAAAATATTTATACTATCTACACAATTATTTTCCTTTGCTATTCTATTTGCTTACAATCTATATTTCAAAATACTGAGATATAAAATTTTCATTACATCACACTCAATATTACAATAAATATCACAATAATTTTAAAGTTCAAAGCAATATATAACATAGTACACACTATTCCAGCTCACCTAGCGAACCTCGTCGCTTGGTGGGACCTAGGGTAGCTCGCCCAACAAGGACCCTATATCAGACTCTCCCAATAATAGGGACTTCACTCAATGAGACATGTTGCTGGTACAAATCCTCAATAATCCAACCTAAGATACCTTTGCACTGGGCGAGACCTCTGGTTGGACGTAAAGCTGTAATTTAATCCTAACAAAGGCTAAAACTCGTTGAACGAGACTTGTCACCCAACAAGACCCTACAGACAACAGAACCTCTATTATGTAATACTCAAACCTATTCCTTGCTATCCAATCATACATAAACATATTTTTTACCACTTAACATGTTTATCTACACAAATACATTACATGCCCTTTCGTAGTAAAAAACATAACCGATACTTAATTTACATTATGCAGATGCATAACATATCATTTCTCCATTAAAGCATAACTATTACATAAATCACCCTAACCTAACTCCAATCATTATAACATACTTAAAATATAGCTTACAATCTCAGTTAATCCATACTCTCAACTTCTCGAAAGAGTCTAACTACGTATAAATATACATACATTAAACTTAAACAAGTTCTATTACAAAATGAGTAACTTCTGTTGCTACCCCTGATCCTCCACCAACCCTGCTAATTCTGATCTTCACCATCATCACTGATATATGCTCTCGTGCAAAACACGATCATCACAATCATACAAAATACAGACACAATACAAAGTTAAGCTCATGCACTATAAATCAATATAAACTTAAACATAACATACAATTACATTTATATTCAATCTTAATTTCAACCAATTAATCACCATTATATTGCAATTGAACATAAACACTCATAACTAATTAATCACATTTATGCTCTACCTGAACATAAGTACTAACAATCAATCAATCACACTTATGTTTCACATGAACATAAGCACTAACAATCAATCAATCACACTTATATTTCACCTTAACATAAGCACTAACAACCAATTAATCACATTTATGCTCCACCTGAATATAAGCACTAACAACAAATCAATCACACTTATGTTTCACTTGAACATAAGCATTAACAACATTCAGCTGACACTTTCCAAAAAGACTAACTATATTGAATTCGAATACCAAGGTAATGCCCATCTAACTTCTCCCACACTGTTATTTGGTATCTAACTAACACATCTAATAACCAGTTGAAATTTGATCATACTCGTCTGATACCCAATTGATGTCTCCCAAATTTGACATCTAATTGTTATTTGAGTATGTCATGTTGGTGTATTATTATTGTAACCAGGCCTAACATCAGGTGCATTATCATCGTAACCAGGCCTAGCATCGCATCATTACCATAACCAGGTCAAATACCAAGATCACTTGCTTTGTTGGTGTATTATAGTCGTAATCAGGCATAACACCAGGTGCATTATTGTCGTGACCAGGTCTAGCACCATATCACCTCACAACACAATTCATCAATACTCATATTAATAAATTACAAACTCCAAACATCCAAATCATAATTTCAACAACTCAACATAATATCTCATATATATATATATATATATATATATATATATATATATATATATATATATATATATATATATGGAGAGGATCCACTTACTCCAAGAGTAAGTTTAAAAGATTTACTCTTCATCCTAACCCTTCATTTTTTTGAAATCTAATGATAAAGATTAGCTATTCATTAATCATTAGATTTCAATAAAATGAATGGTGGAGATGGAAAGTAACTTCCTTAAACTTACTCTATGAATAAATGGAACTTCTCTCTCTCTCTCTCTCTCTCTCTCTATATATATATATATATATATATATATATCATCACAACATGGATCACAACATAACTCAATAATAATCATTTGCTAAATTCTCAAAACATGCATCAACTCAACACATCATATGCATTTAATACAACACTTCATCCTCTCTCACAAAACCAACATGCCTTTTATCATAATTTCAATCACCAAATCATCACTAAACATCAATTTCAAAGAGAAAACATTCCAAATCCCAAATTCCACCAACATTCATATCTCAAAATATTCCAAGTTACAAATTAATCAATTCAATGACAACTCATTTCAAGAACAAGACTCAAATCCTTAACCACATAAAACACCCAATTTTGCATAACACTTCAATCATAATCAAAAGTCCAGTTGCTCAAAATCAATTAACTTCGCAACTATCAAATCATAATTTCTCAAATTAAAATAAAAGGTTTAGCTTCCCTTATCTATTTCTCTCTCTAAAAACTAACTCAAACAAAAAAGAAAGGATTCTACTGGAAAAAATTACTCAGAAAGTTGATAGGAAACTCAATTCTAACAAGAAGCCAAGAAATTAGAATTTTCAAAGAAATTCCCTTTTAATGGGAACAACAGGATAAAAAAAGATAAGAAAAAGGTTTAAAAACTACGATCAGACATACTTATAATAGTGATCACTCAACAACATGAATTACGGAAGAGTAAACGTGAGAATCTGTCAACATTTCATTGACCATGCAAAAAGGGAAAGAGGGAAAAAGTGATTTGGAAAAGAAGAATGAAAAGAATAATTGAATAAAAAAGAAGAAAAATGGGGTTAGGCATACTTAGCACGCCCAACTTGCTATTCGCACCTTCCTCTTAAATAGATTTTTGAAAACTTTCAGAAACTCAACTAAAACCTACAAAAGAAAAGAATAGTAATTATTTTCATTTTTTCATCCTTCTACCATCAACTGAATACAACTACATAGTATCAACATTAATAATAAATCCATCAGACCTTAATTCAATTAATAATTTAAGTAAAAATTTAAATTTAATTTCATTCGCTATATTAAATTACATATAACTAAATATTTAATTCTTCATAATATTTAATTTCCCTTCACAAATAACTTATTAATTTTACCGGTGTTTATAATTACTAGGTATCAATTAGAAATACTCTATTTTCTTATACCTGTGGTGAGTTGGCCTATAGCCGCCATCACGATACTAATAGATTAAATGAATATGCCTTCCCAGATGAAACTCCTTTTAAAACTTATAAATCAAAGTCTTCCTTGAAAAAGAATGAATTTTATCTTCTTGCTAAAAACTAAATGTCATGTTTACAATATTTTCAAAGAAATACATGGAATTTAGGGGGGGAAAACTAAAGAAACTAAACATCTTCACGTCAATTGGTATTAACTCCATAAAAAATAGTTTTTTTTTGTGTGTGTGTGAAATTAGAGACCAATTACCATTGTCGTATAATTGTAACCACCATGATCTTCCAATTTTTGTTTCTTAAGAACAATTTTAGGAAAAAGCAACGTTAAATTTGTTATTGACAATAGACATCTCTAATCTCATGAACCAAATAAGCACTTTCAGAAATGAGGAAATATAAGGGAAAATTGGAAGTTAAAGACTTAACATATTTCATGCGCGCGTGCATTTATATATATATATAATAGAAGAAATACGTCAAAATTTAAATTTGAGAGATTGAAATGTTTGTCCATTAGATTTTAGGTTAAACAATTTCAAACCTTTCACTTGGTTGGAGGGCGCTAGATTCAGAGGTGAAACGTGAAAACAAAGCTGTTTTGCGCAAAAGGAAAGACACGTTACGAAGTTAAAAGATATAAAACTATTTTCAGTATTTTATTATTTAAAAGTTAAATATATTTTTTAACAGTTTTATAAAATTGTTTTTCGTATTTTAATATTTAAAAACTAAAAAATAGAAATAATTAAAAATAATTATTCTTTTCTGTTTTTTATTTTTGTTTTCAAAACTCAAAATACAATTAGAATATGTTGTTTTTTATTTTTCATCAATGAAATTTTAATAAATATGAATAAGTTTTTCTATTGTCATATCTTCAAAACAGTTTTTAAATAACACTTGCCAAACAAGTTTTTTTTCTTCTCGAAAATAATTTTTGAAAACTATTTTCAACAACTAAAAAACAAAATTAAATCAATCAAGTCCTAAAAAACTTATTTGGGTAGTGTTTTCTATCTGAAAATAGTTTTCGAAAACAGTTATGGTCTTTTAGTTTTTAAAAACTAAAAAAAAGGAACAGTTAGGAGTAGTTTTATTTCTTAGTTTTCTATGTTTTGTTTTGAAAACTCAAAATTGAATAAGAATATGTTGTTTTTTGCTTTTCATGAATGAAATTTTAATAAATATGAACAAGTTTTTCCATTTTTACATATTCCAAATAGTTTTCAAATAACACTTGTCAAACAAGTTTTTTTTTTTCTTTTCTTTCCTAAAACAATTTTTGAAAACTATTCTTGAAAAATCTTTTCAAAAATTAAAAAACAAAATCAAATCAATCAACCCTAAGTGTTTTTGGAAAGTGCATTATTAAGAATATTAATAAAAAACAATATTATATTAAAAAGTTAAATGTAATATTTGTTTTGAAATAAATATTTTTTAAATGGAACACTCATTTTAAAATGGAGTGAGTAATATTTAATTTTAAAGTAAAAATACATTTTTAAGGATACTTTTTCACAAAAGGAAGATTTTTTAGTTATTTTGTAATAGCGTAAATATATATAACAAAGTTGCAGCAAATGGTGGTTGTTGCTACAGCATGTGAAGACACATTGCAACAAAAGAAGGAGAGAAGTGAGGTAAAGGACAACTTCATCATTTTGTGTAAAAAAAATCATTGTATTTAAAGCTTATATATATATATAAATCAACACGATGGATGATTTTTTATGCCCATTTATGTTAGGCAATGGTGGTTCATTTATTAATTTTTTTTAGGAGAAAAAAATACACATGCATATGTTTAGAGGAGTGAAGCGTTCGTAAATGTGGACTCTTTTTATGGAGAAAAGGCCAGATGCTCATGGTAGGCAGCTCTTGGGGTTTCAAAAATACAAAAGCTAGTGTGGTTTTTTACATAAAGCGAGCCCAATTGAATGCTACTCCTCACTGTGATTGCTCTCAAGGTTTAAGAAGAATACCATATTATTTAATTTTCCGCGAATAATATATAAATATTGCTTAAACGTAACCATCATAATTTGTTACGCCTGTACTTGTGTGTAATTACCGTTTAGTAGCATTCTGTCTACGGGGTACGTACGTGTGCGACAAATTCAGTCTTTTCCTTTAATGCGATAGTAACTTGTAATAATAAGTGGTTCGTTGATACGTTGGCATGGTGATTTTCGTCCACCCATCTATATGGGCCCATTGGCGATTATCGGCCCAATCTAAGGCGACCCGAAACATGAAAATTTGAAACAGACCAAATAAAAAGCGACTCCGATACACAAGGAATATAGCTAAAAAAATAATGAAGAGTTAGCAATGAAAAAATAGAGATTTGTATTAAAAGAATATTGATGGATGGAATGAAAGTGAGTTGTTGGATAGGAAAAAGACGTTATAAGAAGTGGGGTGCAAGCAGAAGAAGAAGCAGGTGAATTTGAAGGTAAAGCATGACGCGCTTGTTCACCAAACGAGTCTTTGCTTGGAAAATCATCCATGTGCCTCTACAAAGTATGAACACGCTATACCACCGACCCGCTGAAACTCAATTCCGTTTCGTTCGTAATTTCACACTACTTCACTCTAGAACGTTCCCTGTAAACCCGCCTCTTTTTTCTTTTTTTTTTCTGGGAAGGGAATAACCCCTTAAACTATATAAGACAAAATACTGCATAAAGTTGGGACCAATAAGGATTTCATCTTAACCACGCAGCTCTTTAAGCTAATTATGTTACTTTATTTTACTTCTTAGTTGTATTAGTTTTTCATACATTTTTTTTTAAAAAAAAACCACAAGTATTTTTTGAAAAACACAATTCCATTTTAGGTAAATAAATACTTAAAGTTCGCATTCAAAATTACTGGTTGAATTAAAATAATTTCTCATAAATTAATTCACACATTTAATAGTAATTTTTCATAGCTTTTATTGGTGACAGTTTTACCCTCAATCATAATTATATACTATATAAAAGTCATTCAAAATTGAGGCCGTGTATTGAATTTAAAATATTAAGCTAACGAATTAAATTAGAAGAATCCAATAAAATTAACCGTCTCCTATATAATAGTTTTTTTATTTTTAACAAGTTTCTTATCTAGTAGTTAAAATTGGCATAAAATATTTATTTCCATAATTTTTTTTGACAAAAATATATTTTTAGGTAATTATTAGTTATTTTAAACTCATTCTTTTTTTGTAAAAGATAAAATATTTAGTAAAAAAATAAAATTAATATTGCAATATCAAAGAAGGTGACAAATGAAAATGAAGAATTCGATTAAAATCGAGAGGATAAAATAAAATAAAATTATAAGCCACAAAAAAGTCACTTTAAATTTTGTCTACATATATACGAGACAATCCGTGTTTAGTTTATTTTTAACTTAAAAATAAGTTTGAATTGAAATAAAGATTAAAGCTTAAAAAAATAAATATAAGTTTCTTATCAAATTTATTTTTTTTAGTTTAAAAAAAATTAAATTAAATTTGTTAGATAATTATTTTTATTGTCTAGTAAAAACATTTATAAAACAAATTTTTACATCATAAAGTAAGCTTATTAAAAAAAGCAATGGAGCAAATGGATTCTGGAAAAAAAACGATGAAATTCCCACTTTAATTCTGAAAATGATAAATAATCGTTACTTTACTTTAAAATGATAAGCAGTGAGATTTGTGTTTGGAAGGTATGAAGAGTGAGAAGTTGAACGAGTGAATAAAAGGGCAGTTTATGAGCAGGCGTGTGTTAATATTAAATGGTGAAGACCGTGCTGACACGGAAATATTGAAATACAGAACCGTGACTCATTCTCTTTGACTCCCACTACCTCTCTTCTTTGTTCATCTTTTACAACTCGTATCGCATATATATATATATAAAAACAGATACTAATCCCAAATTAACTATTCCTCTGTTCAACTTAATCAATCGATGGCTGCTTCCTCCACCGACCACAGAGCTAGCTGAAACAAAAGGAACAAGGAAGATGTCGCGGATGAAGTGCTGGGCTACGAAATTGTCCGGACCCACCAACAAACACGCCCTGAAGCTTAGCCAACTGAAGCTCGAATTAGGCCTCTTCGGAACCAGGTGGTTCGGTGCCGCAAACGACAAGCTCGCCTTTGAAATAACAGGAACAACCACCAATAAGGAAATACCCTCCAGTTCAAAGCCAAAAACCACACCTCTCTCGCTTGTTACCTTTTCTAAGCGACCATGCTCTCACACTCACACTCACACTCACACTCACACCACCTCTGCTCGTAAATTCCTCACGTCTAAATCGCCCTCTCTCGTCTGGGACGCCCGCGACCTCTGCGGTTTTCATCTCCTCCTTAAAGACCACTGCTCTCTCGATTTTTGCGACATCGTATTTCATGTCTTATATGTAACATACCCGCTATCATCACTTGTTGTTCTGTTTTCATTTTCTTTTTACTTTCTCTGTCTCTTAATTAAAACTTAAATGCAGGGAGAGGTTCGTGGTGGAGAATCGGAAGAGAAAATTAACGTGGTCGGAAAAGCTGAAATGAGCGTTGCCGTGGCGGAATTAGCGATCAGAGAGGAGAAGAAGACGCAGTCCAATTCTCATAATCACTTTCAAAGGAGGATCCCAATCAAGTTGAGGGTCAATGGTTTATGCATCGAAGCTACCCTTTTGGTACGCCCAAGTTTATTTTCCTTCTTTTCCTCATACTTAATTATTTCTGTTCTTTGCCCTTTCTTGGTCAAACCCATTTCATAGGCAAAACGAGAAACTAATACTAACACTTACTTCTTCTATTATTAATAAAATAATTTGTATATATAATACAAACTCATAAAACAAATAACTATTGTCCTATTTTCTTGTTTCAACTCGCCACTCTCGTCTATCAGTCAATCATTTCCGTGCCAATTCACTTTCAAAATAACTTAATTTGAACGTCATTAAGGAAAAGTTTGTCTTTTCTTTTCGTTTTACATTCTAATCTAATAACAATTAATTCTTTATTAATAATTATGCTAAAAAAATATAATATAATATAATATCATCTTTCCACAAATAATAAGAAATTATTTTTTTAAATCATTTATTTCTGGGCAATATGCGTGTTCCATAGATACTGGCAATACACATGTTATACTTTTTTAAATAATTTTTATTATTAACAAAATTTTCTATTAAAGCCACTGAATAATAAGAAAAGAAATGTTGAAAGAGAATTGTGAAATATTTGTTATTAACAATTATTATTACTGTATATTTTCTTTCTAGCAAACGTTGTTTGACAATTTCATCTACCACAAAGAATTACTGTTTCTCAGTGAGTGTTGCTTTTGAACAGGTCTCTTTGAGGTTATTGAAGCTAAGAGATTCTAATGGTAATTCGGTCTCAGAAGGAACCTTTGAAAGCTCCGTCCAGAAACACGGGATTATAGAGAAAGTAAAGTGTTTGACAAGCTTTGGAAAGAAAAATAATGACAAGTTTGATGAACCGAGACAAACGAATCCTTATGAGTCAGATAGATCTCTTCCTTTTGACTCGGATGATTCGTCCAACTATTCCAGCTCAAGCAGTGCCAGTAGTAGCAGCAGCGGTGGAATCCATAACGCACTGTCAACACTCACAAACGGGTCTGAGAGGTTTGCAACCTCAAAGACAAAGACTCGTTTGAACACAATGCAGAGGGGTTTGTCCCAGTTGCCGCGTAATAAAAGCCTTAATGATTGGAACTTTAAGATACCCACAAACAAACAAGAAACTCAAACCTCATATCCTGGTCCTTCGATGGTATGTTTATGTTACCACTTGATTATTGTTACATTAACCAAAAACAAATACTCAGTAAACTAACTAGATAGTTAAATTAATTTCTTTTGTTAAATTATTACAGAAATCAAATGAAGTATCTCAACAATTACACCATAAAGGTCGTGCAAGAAGTTGGGAAATGAGGGAAATTTCAAGTAAAGATGGGAAGGCAAAGCTCAAAACAAATGTGTTTTTCGCTTCCTTTGACCAAATGAGTGAACAAGCTTCTGGTGAGAGTGCTTGCACTGTTTTAGTGGCACTCATAACACACTGGCTACACTCCCACCATGATATGCCAACAAGAGCGCAATTTGATAGGCTCATTAAACAAGGTTCATCTGAATGGAGAAGGCTGTGTAATTATGACTACTATTCAAAGCTCTTCCCAGATAAACATTTTGATCTAGAGACAGTGATTGAAGCCAATTTGAGACCACTTGTTGTTCTGCCTCAGAAATCATATACGGGGTTTTTCTCCCCCGAGAAGTTTCAATGCTTAAAAGGAGCCATGTCTTTTGATGAAATTTGGGATGAGATAAAGAGCAAGGCCGGTGATCAGGAGCCAAGAATTTACATAGTGAGTTGGAACGATCATTTCTTTGTTTTGAAGGTAGAAGCAAATGCTTACTACATCATTGACTCTTTGGGGGAGCGACTTTTTGAGGGGTGTCAAAAGGCATTCATACTCAAGTTTGATGATTCAAGTGTCATGTATAAAAAAGCAAAAGAGGTCCCAATTGGCGGTGCAAAAGGTGGGGATAATCGTGATATAATTTGTCGTGGAAAAGAGTGTTGTAAAGAGTTCATCAAACGGTTTCTGGCTGCTATACCTCTTTGGCAATTAGAGAAGGAAGAGACGAAATTGAGTGTTTCAAGTCCCTATCTTCACCGGCAATTGCAGATTGATTTCCATTATAGCTCTTCATCATCCTCATATGCTTCAGCTGATTCTTTGTGGTCTTTCTTGAAAAGTGGTCCTTTAGAAGACTAACTACGTAGCCAAGTTATCAGGACCTTGTAAGTTGTCACCCAACGAACATGTGCAGAATCTATAAAGATTGAAGATCCTTGTACAATTGATGTTTATGTGTCTTGTCGCAATTTTAATAAGATATCATGGACCAGAGAAAATTTGCATCTCCATATCAAATCGGAGTGCCAGGAATGTTTTCTACTGGTTGGCCTTGAGCAATTGTTACGACCAGAAAATGCTAATTCACAAGAAATTCAGTTTTGCGGCTACGCCGTTATTTGGTGACAACTTCTGACAGTGTGAGTGATTTTACTGAAATTGATTATCAAGACCATTATATATGAGCATCATTCGTTCATACAATAGCCAACTTTTTGAGATTGACCCTTATTTGTTAGAGTGGATTTGAACGAAAAACAAAAAAAAAAATGTTGGAATAGATGCCATGTACTTGTCCTTGCCCACAATATTTCGTTTTCCCAATCTTAAAGGTAAAAAAAAAATCAATTAACACAATTCAATCTCCCTTCATTTTTTATCCTCCATCTCTTGTTGTATAAATTATTACATTTATTATTTTATTTTTTCTTTTTATTTTATTCTCTATATATTTTATTTCTATTAGTACATCCAGAAATATAGTGTTCGCTTATCTTATTTTCTACCTTATATAATTTTTTAGGGTAAATTATACTTTTTGACATATGAATTTTTCTTCAATTTGTGTTTTTGATATATAGAATTTTTGTTAACTGTCAAAGTTTTTAAACTTTTTTTTTTTGTCAAACTTTTAGTTATTTTCGTTTAATTGTTTGCTAAATGCTTACGCGTGTTAATCATCAAGATATTTATGTAGCAAGACAAAATACAGACACGTAAATGTTTAACCAAGAGAAAAACAAAAATGGCTAAAAATTGAACAAAATAAAATTGAAGGAGTTGATTGGTTAACTGTAAAAAAATAGAAAGCGAAGAAAGTTCATAAACATAGTTTATTATTTTTTATCATTAAGTTGTTTTTTAATCTTATACATAAGAAAGAGGTAAAAGCTCTAGCTCATTTGAGATCTAGCATCATATATGTATATATTTATCTAGAAATAAAAATCAGGTGACGATGTTTTAACTTTTAACTAAGCATAATTTATCTTTTAATGTAGATTTAAAAGTGTTCGATTTTTTTATCTTTCTTGTTGCAGAGGTTATTGATCTTGGAGCCTTGGCTCCTTTTGGACGTAAAAAAGCAGAAGAAAAGATCGATCTGTATCTTATAGAGCTATCCCAAAATCTAAAAAGAATAAAATTTTATTGTCTTATTTGAGCGTACAAGAAGATATCTTTTTCCCATCCAATCTTTCGTCAATAGTTACAATGGTTCACTCCGTAATACTATTCAACTACAGAGTACAGACTACAATACTCAAGCTGTGATATCTAAATCCCATTTATCTCATTATATATGGATAGTCCAAGATATTTCAAGGTACCTTACAACTAAAATTTTAATAAATCAATTGAACACCAACAAATTAAATTTCTACCATTATAGTAATAAAATGAAGGTTTACTAGACGTTAATTAATCATACAAAATGAAATATTGCCCAGTATTCAGTCAAGATTTCATGTTAAGCTGTATGACCACAGGTAATGTCACGATTCGTTCATGATCAGAGAAATTGAAACTTTAGATGTGGTTGAAAAATGAAAATACAGTGAAAATATTTGAAAGTTTCTTACCTATTTTTAACAAATTTTTTTCTACAAAAAATATTAAAATGATTTTGTGACACCAAATTTAAAATCATTACATTTTAACAATCACGGGTACACGAGAATCAACCAAGAAAATTAAAAAAAAAACACAAACATGTGGAATCCTGAATAACAATATGCCTTTACAATCACAAAATAGTAATTTTCGTAACTGACACCATAAAATTCCACTATCTATCAGTAAATTGCATTCACAGGTTATAAATTACAATGAACAATCTTAGATGATTCGGATAAGTAAACATATATAAGACTCTACCATGTCCAGGAAATTGCACATTATATCTAGTTATTGGACACAATTTCATTATTATGCATAATTTATTCTAAACGAAAGCACACTACAAAAAGTGAAGATCAAAACACGACGCTAATCAGCAGTTATAATTAAGATTGAAGTAGTTATTTACATAACTCATTTAGTCCAAACACATAGCTGAGAGGAAGTTGTAGAGTAAATAAGTCTATAATCTAGATACCACAATTTTCTCAAAGTTAGTACATAGTACACGCTATCTGAGGTTGGGAATACACGTCTAAATTCAGCGTTCAGTTATTGTACTGTTGTTGATTGCTTGGTCATAGAATTGTCCTTGAAGCTATAACTTTTTAGCCCTTCTGGGAGGGGGAGGTTCGAACAATTAACTTGCTTCTCACCTCAGTTTCCTGAATCTGACCATTTTCAAAACTAGGGGATGGTACACTAAGGGGTCCTAACCTCAACGATAGATCACATGTGTTCGTGCATGAGTTCTGAAAATCCCTATCAACAATGAATGATTGGCATCCCCCACTTGAAGAATTTAAATTATGGTGTGGGAGATTCCTAGCACCGCTACCCACAAGGGTAGGTCCGCCAGTGTGAGAAACAGATACATGTGATAATTTGAACCCATGTTGGAAATTATCAAGTTGGATGTTGTTCCCATAGTACAGAGGATAAACTGAAAACAATTTTGGTGGCGATTGAGGCTCCACGCATTGCTTTTTACTATCTGAAGGTACGTTCTCATACACATATTGTGACTTTGTCTTCTCATCCTTTCTATTTGCGCTATGCATTGTTTCATGTGTAAGATTGTGAACCGCTTCAGTGCTGCGATTTAGGTAACATCGTTGGTTGTTGCGTTGACTTCTTGAGGCTTTTGATAGGGTGCAACCTAAACTTAGAGCAGCTGAAACCATACAAAACTTAGAAGAAAAATCACCCATGGCATCGCCTGTCTAACTAACACTCCTACTAACTCATTAGTTCAATTTAGAAATTCAATAACCAAAAATTTAGAATTTGATCAGTTTGATTTTAATTTTTAGTTTTAAAAAATACTGATAAATGTTATTTAAAAACTGTTTTGAAGATATGAAAATAAAAATTTTGTTTATATTTATAAAAATACTATTAAATAAAAACAAAAAATAATATATTTTGTTTGTATTTTAAATTTTAACAAAAAAACTCAACAAACCCTACCAAATGAATTTTTACTTTCTCTGCTCTCTTCTCAAAACACCTCTAAAAAAAAGTAAGAAAAATATGTAATTGTTATTTTCATTAAAAAAAAAAAGAAGTTTCCTTGTTTTGAGGGCACTGCCAAAACACGAAATTGTTTAGTTCGTACAGGTATTGACGAAAGCGTGTTTTCTTACATTTTCGTACACGGAAGAAAGTTGAATTGAATTGAACAATAAAAAAATAGAAAACCATTCTTATTTAAATTCATCTTCCTTTTCTTGTGTATATATATACTACTAGCGTCCTGTAAGACCCAATTTTAAAAAAGATAATGTATCTGTATATCATACATACTGCGTGCCAAGGATACCTTTGTCCTTTGAATAAAAAAATGATAATTACAAGCTTTACTCTAAAATGTTAGGTTCCCAATTCTTTCATCTTCTGTTTGATTAGAAATTGGAAAAAAAATTGAAAATGACAAAAAAACTGCAGTATATTTTTATCTATTTTTATTTTTACTCTTCTCTGTCTCCCTTTCAATTTTTGTATTTCACTTCGACAAACCATATTTATTTTTTATTTTTCGTTTCTTCTATCTTTTCCCTCTCTAGCAAGGAGGGCATTATAGAGAGAAGGACATTTTAAAGTGGGATAAAAAAGAAAAAACGTTTATTGTTTCCTCTCTAACTAGATAACCAAGCAAGTGAAAAGTGAGCTTCTTTCTCTTTTGTTAACTTTCATTTCTTCTAATTTGCATTCCAACCAAAGGAAGTACTAAAGACGGAATTATTTTACACTACTTATAGTAATGCAGTGCAGACATCCACAAGTTGTGGTAGAAAAGAGAAAAGATAAACTGAAGGAGATTTTGATGTTCTCTTTTAGCATGAAATATTGGACAAAGAAAAAGTTAAAGTGTGTTAAAACTTTTTGTTTTCCTTTTTATGCGATAACAGGAATGAACAAAAGTTGCAACCTTTTGCGATTAGTGGCTACTTCTCTGGTTAAGGAAAGAGACTAAACAGAAATGGGGGCAACTTGATGTAAGACTAGGGGTTAAGAAGAATACCTTCGATGCAGGGTCGCAAATACTCTCCAGTTTCCGTATGCTCATCACGTCGAATTATTGTATCAATAGCATCATTTGTTCTCTCCAAAAGGGTTCCAAGGTCCATGTATTCGGCCTACCAAAGAAAAGAAAAGATAAAAAAAAAAAAGAAGTTTTTATTTTCCTCAAGAAAGAACCCTGAAATTATTTTAATTTTTTAAGAAAACATAGTACAGTAGAGTTGAGTAGATGAGCAACAAAGAAAGAAAGATTACCTCGGAATTGGCTTTGGAGTAAATAATTTCCTCTACCCTGAGCACAACAACTGGTAGCTTCTCTTGGTACTCTTTGTTCTTCTTGGTAGAAGAGCCATGTATCTCGTTGACAACCCTATTATTGAAGAACAAAAATCAAAGATTAAGGCGAGAAGAGAAAAAAAAGGAAGAAGATTTTGTGAGAGGGTTGACCTGAAAATTTCTTGAATGAGAGTTCCTCTGATGGGTTGGTGTATTTCACTGTGCCAAGCTCTTTTGACGCAATCGTAAGGCCTAGGACCAGGGCGGGGCATGGTGAGTGACTAATTAGAGAGAAACAGAGTGCTCTGTTTCATGAAGAGAGACAAACAGAACCCCCAAACTCTAAAATGTGCCTCACATTATTTGTGGGTGGGTAAGCCTTGAGAGGGGTAACTTGTACTCTAGTTTTTGCTTTTTGTTAATTGCTTCTCGACTTCCAAAAATGCTGAACACACAGACACTGTCAGCACAATGGGATACCATAAAATCTATTTTTCCTTTTCCCCCCTCAAACCCCTCGTGATTCCTGAATAAATCAACATTCAAACACTACTGCTGGTGTTTAATAGAAATAAAACAAGAAATTATAATAATTGATGTCACTTATAGATGGTTGGTTACTCTATAATAATTCTTACTGAAGAACCCTTCCTTCATTTCAAATTCTTGATTACTTTCAAGATATTGATTTCAATTTTTTTTAATAAATATAAAAAGATAATCTTTATTAATAATGACTTTACCCCCTCATTCCGTTAATTTAGTCACACTCAAATCTAATTAATCATTTTTCAAAAGCGTGTATCATGCACAAATCCAATTCGAACTCTCTTTCAAAAGAAAATTACTATGTATAATCAATTAAATAAAATTACATCAATAAAATAAAAGACCATTTTTATATGAAAATAATAATATTTAATGACTATTAATTAATTCAAATAATATTATAACTCGTTTAAAAAAAATATTTTAATATAATTGATCATTTGCTTAAGATGTGCTGTATGTTATCTTAAGATAGAATTGCTACTTAGATTATTAGATTTTTTTTATAAATAAAAAAATGCATTATAAAAAATATGAAAAGTACAATATGTGTATTCCAAAAGGCCACAAAACATACATTAGAAAAAAATGGTAAAAATCCTACCATACAAATATAACACTAAAAAAAAATGAAATCACACACAATGTCATTCCCTAAACACAAGAAAGAAAGAAGATTCATTATATATTTAGCATAAAAGTTAGTGACTAGGTTGTTTTCAAATCATCTAGGATACGGGTAATGCAGAATAGATGTTTGGTTCTTTCTACCACTCCACAAACCTCTTATGGGGTCGAAAATTATTTGTTAAAAGTTTAATTGATTATTGGTGTTAAATATTTATTTAAATTAGATTATTAGATTATTGATGTGAAACATTTATTAATTTTGGTTATAAGTTTAATTGATTATTTTTAATTGAAATTTGCTCCTTTAAATAGTAGGGACATGCTAGTGAACATTTTGATTAGAGGTTATTAAATATAATTATCAATTGTTTTGGAAATTTTAGAAATGATATGATTTAGATTAAGAGGGTGGTTATTATGATGATGAATGGGCAAATTAATATAAAAAGGTCATAAGTGGTGATGAAAAAAGTTAAGGTTTTCACAAAACAAAAAAAAAAAAGAAGAAGAAGAAGAAAAGTTAAGGTGTGGGGGAAATTGGTCAGGAAATAGGAATAGGATGTGTACCCCACTAATCCACATGCCTGCTTCCCCTAACCCCAAGAGTCCTTTTCTACTTTCGGAACTATTGGCCTTTTGTCCTCTCCTCTAACCTCTAAAGTCATAACTATTGACCTTTCATCATTTTATCACTGTCGGTGACCCCAACCTCTGCCTCTATCATTACAACGCCCCCAGCGTCTCATTTAAATATTAATCACCTTCAACTTCTTTTCTACCATTTCTTTTTCTTTTCCCACCACTTTCTATTTTTTTAATCTTTCACCATTAGTAGGTTTAACATTCTTTTAATAAAAATTATTATATTAATAATTAATATTTGAACTATAAAAAAAATGACTGCTTCTAACATTCTATATGATTGATTAAAATTTTTCAAAAACAACAAATTATTTAAGTTCAACTTGTTGGTTCTCTCTCCTAATTTGGTAGTTTTTAATAAATTTCAGTCATTAACAAAGAGTGTTTTAGGAACAATGCTATCAACTGCAACTCTCAACCCAATTGAGTTAGGAAGTCATGAGTTAAGAGTCAACTCAGAGGTCAAGAATTCACTCACATTACTTAGCTGACATTAAAAAATATAAAATAATTTATAATTTTTTATATATTTTTATATTTAAAAATCATAATAAATAATCAAAATTAAAAAAAACAACCTAAAATAAAGTTGATTATCTTAATGCTCCTCGAAATAAATAAATATATATATATATATATATATATCCAATATATGCTAAAAACTTAAGTTAACATAGTGATAGAACCTATATATCTTAACTTTAGAGACATTTTCAATCAATTGAATGTACAGTCCGAGTAAAGTATGATAACATTAGTTAGAAGAGTGTGTTGCTAATATTCTTTTAGAGTAAATAAATACCAGTGTTTGATATTTGAACTACTAATAGAGGGAGATGGAGGAAACTATGATATGATCGATTTAAGAAATTATAGAAAATAAAATGGAAAAAAGTGAGATATTTTTATAAGCTATTTTGCAAAAAAAAAAGTAAAATAAAATAAATATATATTATAACACACACATACATATACACACGTATATGTATATATGTATAATATGATATTTTAGTCTTTTTATGTATTAAAAAACAATTTTCCATCTCCTTTTTCTTGTAAAATGGAGAGATTAGTATAAGTATAGATTTCATATGTATTTCTATTTATCGTTCCCTTTCTTATTTAGTTTAAATGAAGAAACAAACAAAATATTAAAGATAATAATTTATTTAGGGATATAAAATAGGTAATTAAAGGTGTCTTTAGAACCTATTTAGGAATCAAAACATAAATCCAATATGCATTGAATAGATTAGTGTGTGTTTGGATATCCTAAACGATTTTTGTATGCAACACATATATGAGTGAAACATACATTGAGACCAAAGTTAGGAAGATTTAGTGTTTGTTTGTCAACAATTTTATAAAATTATTTTTAGTATTTCAATATTTAAAAATCAAAAACTCATTTGGTTACAATTTTTTTAAAATAGTTTTTGGTTTTTAAAAACTAAAAAGAAAATTGTAAGTAGTTTTGCATTTTTGTTTTGAAAACTCAAAATACAAGAAGAATATGTTTTATTTTCATTAATAGCATTTTTATAAATATGAACAAGTTTTTCTATTTTCACAATTGCAAAACAATTTTCAAGCAACACTTAGCGCTTATTTGACCATAGTTTTTAAAAATATTTTTAGTATTTTAGTATTTAAAAACTAAGAGTTTCATTGGTTTGATTTTATTTTTTAGTTTTTAAAAATAATTTTCAATATCTGTCTTTTGGAAGAAAAGAAAAAAAAAACTTATTTGGTAAGCGTTATTTGAAAATTGTTTTGAAAATGAGAAAATGAAAAAACTTGTTTATATTTATGAAAATTTAATTAATGAAAACTAAAAAAATAACATATTCTCACTACATTTTGAGTTTTAAAAACAAAACTAGAAAATTGAAAAGTAAAACTACTTACAGTTGTTCTTGTTTTTTAGTTTTTAAAAACTAAAAAACTAGAATTATTTTTTAAAACTATTATAAGAAAAAAAAAATTTAAATACTAAAATACTAAAAACAATATTATAAAATTGTTGTCAAACAAACACTTAGTGCTTGTTTGACAACAGTTTTATAAAATTGTTCTCAGTATTTTAGTTTTTAAAAACTAAAAAACTTGCTTGGGTAGTGTTTTCTGAAAACAGTTTTTGAAAATAGTTATAGTTTTTTAGTTTTTAAAAACTAAAAAACTAGAATAGTTAAAAGTAGTTTTGCTTTTCAGTTTTCTGTTTTTGTTTTGAAAACTCAAAATACAATCAGAATATGTTTTGTTTTGCTTTTCATTAATAAAATTCTAATAAACATAAACAAAGTTTTCCATTTTTACATCTTTAAAACAGTTTTCAAATATCACTTGTCAAACAAGGTTTTTTTTTTTTCTTCCCGAAAACAGTTTTTGAAAACAATTTTTGAAAACTCTTTTCAAAAACTAAAAAACAAAACAAAACCAATCAAACCCTTACTAAACAAATTTTTTTCTCTTTTTTCTAAAAAACAATTCTTGAAAATTATTTTTCAAAAACTAAAAAACAAAATCAAATCAATTAAATTCTTTTTTTTTTTTTTGTTTACATTACGTAAAATCTCTGCAGAAATTGGTTACCATTGTGGGGTTGATATTTCTTACCAATAAAGGGTGGGCATGTGATGTATTGGTTATCATTTTTGAATATGTTAAGTTAGTTCCACTTAACTTTTTAAATTTTAATCCGAACATATACTAAATTTGTAAGAAAATTAATTAGGTTGAATTGAATATTTTTTATATTAGGTTGAAATTTTCAACCCAAGTCAACTCGTGGAAACTGAGTTGGTTTATCAATATTATAAGCAGACAAATATATTGAATATAAATAGAAAAGATAATTATAATTTTTTTTTCATAATTGAAATCTTGAGATTTTAAGTTTTATTTTTTAAATAAAAATATATTTTGAGAATAATTAACATTGGTAGGAAATAGTCGAAGTTTAGATTTTTTTTTTAAAAAAACAAGTAATTCATTGAATCTAAAAATCTATACTCATGCTTAATTTTGATTAATTTTATTTTTTATAGGTCAAATATTAATTATTAATGTGTTAACTTATGTTAATGAAGGGATTCGAATATACAATCTTTCTCTTTCCCATCTCTTCACTTCACCAACAGACTAACCTTATAACTCATTTTATCAATTTTTATTATTTTAACATTGATTATTTTTAATTATTTCTATTATGTTTAACATGTAAAAGTTGGTTTTTAAAACATATAAATATTATTAATTGTTTTAAATTATTTTTAATAAATTTATGTAAATAAAAATTTATAGTTATAACCAATTATAGTAATAATAATATTATTATTACTATTAAAATAAATTTATTTTCACAACTAGAGAATGATAATAAAAAAAAAAACTTGAAAAAAAATTGTTTGGATTTGACAACATGCAGAACGTGTCATTATGTGTTAGTATATGCAAAATTAGCATAGAGGCATGTGTCCAATTGACGTCATAAGCATTTAAGCTCCAACTCCAAGAATCATACAACAAATAGCAAATTGGTTGGTTGTTTCAATAATTAAGTTGACTCCATTTAATGCTTCACATGTATTTATATGGATCACTCCCAACCAAATGTGCCCACACATACACAGAATGAATAAGTCATCTTATTTTGAGTTAGTTTCTCTTATTTAAATTAAGTTGTAGGTAAAATTTACAAAATCTAGTTAAAAACATTTTAAGTGTTAAGTAATTGTGGTCTAAGGATTATTTGGGATGCTAGTTGTATAAGAACAGTTGGGTTTCCACTACTCCCACTTGTCACATATTGTTTTTTGCGTATCTTATGGTTTAATATTCTCAAAGGAGGTGGCTTATTATAGGGATATGAAATAGGCAATTAAGGGGCATTTAGAACCTATTTAGGAATTCAAGCATAAGTTCAATATACAGAGAATAGGAATTTTGTGTGTTTGGAGATACCGAACAATTTTTGAGTGCAATGTTAATATAGGTGAAACATACATTGAGATCAAAGATAGGAAGAATTACTTTTTTGTTTACGTTACATGATATCTTTCCAGAAATTTACTATTGCTTTAGGGTGGTTATGTGATATGTTGGTTTAAATATGTTAAGTTAGTTCAACTTATTTTTTCAAACTTTATTCTAAATATATACTAAATTCTTTAACAAATTAATTAGATTGAGTTGAATATGTTTTATATTTAGTTGAAATTTTTCATCTAAGTGAACTTGTTTTTGTTCAATAAATTTATTGGTGGAAAACTCATGGTTATCATTTGTTCAATTTTGTTTGAGTCAAGAAAAAAATTAAGAAAACTTAACCAACCCAACCCAATTAAAATTTATTATTTCAGTTTTTATTTTTCTCCAAAACTGAATCAACTCGAATCATAAACACTCTTAATAAGAACAATTGAGTTTCTCCTACTCCAATAACGATTGAGTTTCTCCTACTCCAACAAGTCCAAACATTTTTTTTATCTTGTGGTATTAATATTCTTGAAGCTGGAGATTTATTTAGGGATGTGAATTAAGGCAATTAATGCACAAAATAGAAATCTTGTATATTTGGACATCTCGAATAATTTTTTAGTGCAATGTAAGTATGTGTGAAACATATATTGAGATCAAAACTAGGAAGATTTAATTTTTTTTGTTTATATTACGTGATGCCTTTTGAGAAATTGGTTATGTGATGTGTTGATTACCATAGTTGAATATTTTAAGTTAATTCCATTTAACTTTTTCAATTTTAATCTGAACATATACGAAATTTTATTAACAAATTGATTAGATTGAGATGAATATTTTTTATATTTGGTTAAAATTTTCAATCCAATTCAACTTGTGGTAAATTGAGTTGACCTATCGATATTGTGAGCAAAAAGATATACTGAATAAAAATAGAAAGGATAATTATAACATTTTTGGATAATTGAAACTTTGAGACTTTAAGTTTATTTTTTTAAAAGAAAATAATTTATTGAATCTAAAAATCTATATTTATGATTTTTTTGTCAATTTTTTATTATTTTAATATTAGTTCTTTCTAATTATTTATACTATTTTTAAAATGTAAAAGTTGATTTTTATAACATATACATAAAACCAATTGTTTTAAAATAATTTTGAATAAATTTATGTAAATAAGAATTTATAATTATAATCAATTATAATTATTATTATTATTAAAATAAATTAATTTTCACAACTGAATAATGATAGATAACCTTGGAAAAAACTATGACAGGTTCAACACGATGTAGAATCATTGTTTAATATAACATAATAGTAACATATCCAACTATCATGCAATAAGTATTTAAACTCTATTACTTCGAGAATCACACAAAACATAGCTAATGTGTCCATTTATGTATAGGTTGACTGCATTTAATGTCCTAATATTTATGTCTATCACTCCCAACCAAAATGTGCTTTTAGATACAGAACATGAATAAGTGATCTTAGTTTGAGCTAGTTTATCTTCTTTAAATTAAGTTGTATCTAAAGTTACTAGATCTGCTTTAAAACATTTAAAATGTTAAGTAATTATGCTATAGGGATTGTTTTGGATACGAGTTATATAAAAACAATTGGGTTTCCAGTACTCTCACTTGTTGCAGACTATTTTTTGTGTATCGTGTGGTTTGGATATTCTCAAGGATGATGATTTATATTTTCTTTGCACTTTCCAAAGAAAAAAAGGTGAACCAATAGTTGAGCTTGTGGAGGTAATATAATGTTGTTCATCAGATCTTCTTTTTTAAAAAGGTGTCATCCATGGAGAAATGGTTACGGTAGTGACAACATATGAATGTAGAGGCGCTAGTTTACGAAGGAGATTAGTCTTAGATGCTTCCACAAAGGAAGGACCTGATGCAAAAAGATTTTTGCACCCCTCTTGATTTTTCTCCAAGAGATTCCAAGCACCATGAAAATGGATCATAGAGGGGGAAAGAAATGAAGGTGGGGCACCACTCTCAAAGAGAGATAAGTCAAAATGTTTAGATTTTTCACAAGGGAAGAACCCTTGATAAAAACCAACTAGGAAGAGGTTCCTCAAGAGAGAATATCCCCAAGACCTTTTACTAAAAATGTGCTCATAAAGAGACTATTTTCATTCAATCCAAAGATGAGGAATACAAGAGGGGAATAGTATATATAACTCAATGGGAGAGCTTCAGCACACATTTCAAGACAATGTGGGACTTGGACTTAATTAGCATTAAAATTAATTAATCCAAGTTAGGCCCTAAAGTGGCACCTAAGCTAGTTCAATGAGGGTGCAAATAGCTCATCCAACAATAGAGGAGAGGGAGCCCAACAGACTAAAAAAGGAACTCATGCTAAGCCTACTTCTTTAAAATAACTAAAGGTACCTCTTCTTCCTGAACTAAAGAGAAAAGGCCTAAATACAATGACCTTGAAGGAAAATAGTTCATGACCTAATTAACTAAGGGAAAATAAAATATTTACAAGTTGACATAATGAAGACTATGACTTTTAATTCTTCAACAAGCTCTCTTCTTGCCAAGTCTCCCTACAATCCTCCTAGCTAAGGTGCATGCTAGGTGGGATTGCATCAGGACCCTTGATAAAAACTAAAATGAAGTTTCTCTTAGAAGTGAGAAACTTGGAATACTCAAGAGAACTCTCTCACAAGAAACTCAATTCTCATTTCAACTGATTCAAAGTTAAAAAATGGAGGGAGAATGGCCTATTTATAGAGTGAAGGTTAGATTAGGAGGTGTAGGTTAACGCTAAATCAATGATTAGTTAGCTCTAAGACTAAGTTAATTAGGGTTAATTCTCCCTAATTATAAAAGTCTAACTCACACTTTAGGTGTGTTGTCTCCTTGCTCCCTTGAGACAATGACATCTAGAGGACAAATGGAAACATGTGTTAGTCATGCAAGAATGTGTGTCTTGGGCACCAATACTAAAGGAAAAAGTGTGAATCTTGGGTGCCAATACTAGAGGAGAAGGAGTCTTGGGTGCCAAGACTAAGAGGAAGAAGTCTTGGGCGTCAAGATTAAGGAGAAGGAATGTGAGCTCACCTACACTGTTGTGGTGTCACCCACACTACTGTGGCATAACCCACAGGTTGTGGTTCTCACGTCATCTTTCTCGTGGGCTCACTTGGGCCCAAACTCTAACAAACACCAGAAACTAACTAATGATACCTATTGCCGACAAATAAAAGAAACCCAAATACAAAGGTAACAGAAAAAAAAAGTCAATTATAAAAGTTAACCCATTAAGAAGGTAAAAAAAATACTAATACAATTGAAATTCTAAACCTAATTTATACAAAAGGAAGCTAAGGAAATATTCTTGTATCTCGATCATGCTAGTTCAAAGAGACTATGAGATCTGGAGGCTTATTTTGCATTTGGTCGAGCCTGAGGGGTAAACAACCAAATAGTCTTGAGTGTGGTAGCATGAAGATATTAGAAGATCAGGGCGGGCTCGTTCAATGTTGGCCTAGCCTAAGGGGTGCACAATCCCTAGTCTCTAGTATGGTAGTGTGAAGAGATTGGAAGATTTGGGTGATTATTCAATGTTTGGACGAACTTGAGGGATGCACAGTCGTTTAGACTCAAGAATAGTAGAGCAAAAATACTGAAAAATTTGTGGCTCATTCCTTGTTTGGCTAGGCCCAAAAGGCGTATGATTTTTTCAAGATACTTGTCAAATAGTTAAGATCCTACCCTGTTGTTTTTTAGAGTATCAAGTGGTCTACAAGATGTTCAGTCAATAGTTCATCAAGCGTTAATGCAATGCGAATATTAAGGTTAGCATCAAAGAGCTTATTAAGGGAGTCAGCCAACATTAAGGCTAAAAGGGTACACAACCCTTGTGATTTGGTCGTGTATACCTAGCGAGTACACAACCCCTCACTCTCGAGTGTGTAAACACAAAAGGCTAAGTCCAATAAAGGTGTTCAGTCAATGTATACCCATAAGGGACACGACCTTCAATCTTGAGTGTATAAGCATAAAGAGACTATGTCCAATAAAGGTGCTCGATCGATGTATACCTAGAGGGGTACGGAACCCCTTAATTTCAAGTGCATAAGCACAAAAAGACTAAATACAATAAAGATGTTCAATCAACGTATACCCAAAGGGATATACAACCTTGAAGTCTCAAATATGTAAAAATGGAGAGACCAAGTATAAAATAAGTTATTCAATTAAATCATACCAAAAAGGGTACAAAACCCTTCAATTTCGAGTGTTAAGCACAAAGAGACTAATAAAAAACAGTATATTTATGTCCTGTCAACTATTCATTCGACATTGATTGAAGGCTACATGATGGTAAAATTAGTGGGAAAAAGTCTCATCTTTTGAGACATCACATTTAATACATTCAATAAAGCCAAATTTTGGAATATATTATTCATACGCACCTAAATTAACCTTTTCAGCTACTATTTTGGTAGTCTTTTGTGTCTTTTATTTTCCAAAAAATACTACTTAATAGACTTGTAAAAGTTGGGATCCATTGTCATTGTGTGTCCACCTGATACTAGAACAAAGACATAATCCCCTTTAAGGCCCAATAATGGCCTCTAGGAGCCCATATACAAATTTTAAGTAAACTTTCATACCTACTTCTGAAAGCTCGTTGCTTGTATGAAAAAAAAAGTATATATATTAAACAAATATTGTTATTGTACATAAAACCCAATATATTCTCTAAAATTGAAAGCCCATTTCTCATCATTTTTAAATTATCCAAATTCTCCTATCTTTTTAGGTTCTTAGTCTACTTGAAACCTTAATAATCCACTATATGTCCATAATAGACCATATTCATTTACGGATCTCATAATCTGCAACATGAATCCATGTTACAGATTAATTAATCTACAACATTAAAAAATCGTATTTATGTTCGCGCAAAGCAAATCATGAAACACCAATTATTATTGCAAAAATCTTTACCATTGATATGTACTATAGTGGAGGGAGGTTGTTGCTGGAAGACTAGGGTTTCAAGACAAATCAAGGAGCCTACACAAGTAGGAACAATTTAGATATTTTAAAACATAGGGGTGCAAATAGTAAATCTAAAAATGCAAAAAGAAAATACTTAAGTGCTATTCAAACACTCCAAAACCCAAAATAAAAAAATAAACAATTTCCTATAATAGAAAAGATGGAAAGGACTAGAAGAGAGTGTGGGACAAATAACCTAATAATGTTGCAGTTGACATTTCAATGGTTAACATATAAGATGGTCTAGTCAAACTATGTTGTACATACCAGCCCATTAAGTTTTGTAGAAGAAAATAATAATTTCATTTAATAATTTAAATAAATTAAAATTCAAGTTTAATTTTGTTTTAAACAACATATTTAAAGTTGAGATTAAATACCATACACGGTTAGTAAAAGATATTTTTATTTTGTCATTTAATCAATTTATAACTTTTAAAATAATTATTAATAAACTCAACAAAAAACTTACCAACTATTATTAAATGACTTTTCACATTTTTACTTGTTTATAACTTTTTTCATAATTTTTTCCTTAAATTGATTTTTTATATTTATTAGTTTAGCATAAAGATGAAACGAAAATAATTCTATATTCATCAACGAGACTTAATTAAGATTAAAAAACTAAATTTTTTTATAATAAATATGGTATTTTTTATACAAATAAATATGGTAATATTTTTCTATAAAAGTTTTTTAAGAGCATAATTACATGTATTCTTTATTAGAGACTAGTTCAAGTAATTTATATTTAATACATTTGCAAGACCACTAGTTAAGTTGAAATAACTTCAAGTTAATTATTGATTTTTTTATTATTAATAATTAAAAAAAAACTTGATTCGATACATAATTTAATAGTATTTTATTTTTTATTATATTATTTTTTTCTTGTATAATATTTAAATTCGAGGAGAATTTTGAGTTGAAATTCACTAAAAAATGTATAATTCTTGAAAGTTAAAATTAAGTAAATGATTAATATAAAATAATGATGACTAAATTGAAATTTCATAAGCTGTGTCCTAGATAAATTCATCTACTTAATATATATATATATATATATTAATAATGATTAGGTAATGGAAATTACAAATTTGTCCTTTTTTTTTAAATGTATCGGCTTTTTACTTGTTTGTCTTTTCAACTTATTTTCTTCTTTAATTTATTTTTCTTTTACTTTCATGCTATTCTTTATTCTCTTTTTTATATTAATTTCTTTTTATCTTTTTTACTTGTTTTGTAATATTATATTTATATAGTTTTTTATCTTTTTGAATTTGTTCTCTTATTATGTTAGTTTATTTTTAAGTATTTCCACTATTCTTTTTGAATTTGTGCTTTTACAATTTTTAACTAGTTTTATCAAAGACTTACAACTAATTTTTTAGCTTTCAGCTAGTTTTTAAGTTTTCAACCAACTTTTTAGTTAGTTTTGTCAAATACACCCCAAATCGTAATGCATATCCAATCAAGATTTTAGCAAAAACATAGAGGGACCATATAACACTTAAAAGGTAATTTTTTTAGCATATTGTCTTTATCAAATCATGTCCATTGAACAAAATATTAATATATCTAACAATTGTGACATCGTGTGTCACCAATGACTCACCCATGAGGTGTTTCACCTTAGAAGTACCTTAGTTTTTATTAACAATGAGAATGAAACTCACAACCTTTTCTTACTTCTCCTTACTTAACCAACTTTTTTTAATGAAAATATGTCTAAGTTAAAAACATATAAAGTATAAGTATGTTTATATATACATCTTCTAATAAATAATATTTAATTATATAATTGGAATTTATATAATAAAAATTAATTTAATATAATTACATAATATATTCATTATGAAATAAATTATGGCTTTATTTTTAAAAATTATACTAAAATTTTTTAATTAATATTTATATAATAATGTTAAAATTTTATATAAATAAATTAATATATGATAAATGATATCATAAATTAAATTACTTAACTATAAGATGGAACATATTTTTAAAATTTTAAAAATATAATTTTAGCCTCTTAATATTTTTCTTTGCTTTTTAAAATGTACAAATTTCAATTCTTTAAATATTGTTTAATCAAAATGTCTGACCAACCAAGTAAACCATGCATATAAAACAGTGAGTATGATTTTAATTCTCATCTAAAAAAATGATTTTAGTTCCTTAATTTTTTAATTTTCATCCTTTAATTTTTTTTATCAGC
Organism: Psophocarpus tetragonolobus; assembly: GCA_037954015.1. Taxonomy (NCBI): domain Eukaryota; kingdom Viridiplantae; phylum Streptophyta; class Magnoliopsida; order Fabales; family Fabaceae; genus Psophocarpus; species Psophocarpus tetragonolobus. Next base: position 17,858,627 of record CM075688.1, on the reverse strand, counting down.
AATTTGATTCTTTAATTTTAAATATATTAGGTGACATTTATTTTGGATATTTTTTGTTTTTATTTTAAGAAAAAACAGAATAAAAATATGTTTTGTTTTGAATTTAGAAAACATTTTTGTTAAAAATATTTTAAAAAAACAACTGATAACAAAAACAAAGAAAAAAAATTGTTTTCAGTATTTTTAAAAGTTAACATTATGTAAAAACGTAATAATAATATTGTAATTATATAAAAAATAATATATAAATAATTCATAATATTTTGGCTAAAATTGATTAATTTAACAATATTATTTTTTGAAAATAAAAAATATAAAGTGAAAATAAACATTTTAATGTTAAAAACTTAAAAATGAAAACAATTTTTAGAAAAAAAAAATTCACATATCAAACATCACCTTAATTTTTATTCTCCAAATAATTTGAAATAAATTATCCCAACAATTAAGTAACAATGTGCACATAAGATTCTATGCTAGTAAATATATAATAGATAGTAAGTATGCAGGACATAATAAAATAAAAATAAATAAACATATAATTTATTTTAAAGTATAATACTATAAAAAAAAAATAAATAAATGTCACTAAGTTTCGTCAAAATTGTCTCGACAGCTCTATTTTTCTATCCATATATTAGAGCTTTTAATTATTTAAAAGATATTATACGAGTATTCCTTACTTATTTGAAAAATATTAAAAGATATACTTCTGTATATAAGGTTGTTTATATTGGATTAGGTTAAATTCAACTAAATTCATAATCTAATCTAATTAAAAATGATGGACTCAATATGATTGAATATTTTAGTTTTACCCAAATCTTAATATTGTTCATATGGGCTTGGTCAATTATGTCACAACTTTTAAAATTTTTTTTTTAAGCTTTATATTTGAGGATAGATTTTTCAGAACGTTTTTTAAACTATAAACCAAACATTATTAAAGAAGGCGTAAAATATCAATATTTCAATCTATCATTAAATAATAATAGAAACTAAAACTTTGACTTAAGAAAATTCACACATCATGTTCAACCAATTAATCTAAACTTTTTTGACTATATCTATATAAGTTTTTTGTCCTTTAAGTATTTCCAAAAATAACTTCTAGTCCTTAAAATTAAAAAATATTTATTTTATTCTCTAATCCACTTTCAGTCTTTCTTTTCCGATTAAAGTCGTTAATAAATTTGACAGAGAACACATTTATATACTCGTGAATCATTCTTTTCCTCAACTCTAACCCCCTTAATACCTCTAAACGGCTTTCTGGAGAAGTAATTAGTAGGTGTTCTTCGAAAGTGGGTCTTCAGAGAGATAAATTATGTTTGTTCACTGGAAGAGGTGTTACGGAATGGAAAAGAAGGAGTTTTTTTTCCTTCTGAAGAGCCTTCTCTTAAGAAGTAAAAAAGAAAATCGATTTTTTTTCTTTTCTAGAAGTGCTTTTTCAACGACCTTTTTTTTGGAGAAGAGATTTCCTCTCTACAGAGAGGAGTCTCCATACAAGCAAAATAGATGTTTCTCTAGAGAAGTGTCTTCGGAGAAGTGATTTTGTTTCTTCTATGGAGATCCCTCTCCGCAAAAGAGAAACAAATACACTCTTCTACAAAGATGCATCTCAAGAGAAGAAAATACAACAAAATATCAACACTTGCGCGAGATAAAAACAATCAATACGAGAAAAAAGATAACTCAAGGGAGAAGGAGAGGTGGAAACAAGTACCAAAGGGAATGGGGGTGGAGGAGGTGAGCTTTATTGGGAAAAAAAATTGAGGGAGAGAGAGGAAATAATGTTGAAGGCACAGGGAGAAAAGAGTGAGTGGGAGGGTTTTTATGGTAGGTGTTAAGGAGAGACAGAAAGATAAGAGGTAGGGGGTTGAAGGTTACAAGGTAAGGAAAAATTAGGGTTAAATGCATTTTAGAAATAACGAAAATATTTTTAAAAAAGTAGGTGAGATTTCAAAGTAAAGTAGGTGAGATTTCAAAATCCCTCTATTTTTTGTAGTCAAGGTGGATCCATTGGTTATCTAAACTCATGAACACTGGTAACCCCTATAAAGAATGTTGTTCTCAACCCTAAAAATAGAAAAAACTTGATTGTATTTTATGACCTGTTAATTTTTACAAATTTATAATTTATAACTGCAAAATTTTAAATTAACATATTGTCGACACGTGAGTCTCGACGATACGACGAAAACATAATTTTGAAAGTTAAAGGAGTCACCATCAATCTTTATTTAGGAAAATTTTGAAAAAACATTTAAATAAAAGTGGTCTACAAAACCAAATTTTGAGTTTGAGAACGTCTGTCTTAAGGATGAATACCTCTAATTAAATGTGCAAAATCATATAAGTTTAAAAATATTTATTTCACCCTTAAAATATAAAAACTACTTTTATTTTATTTTTGGTTTTAACATTTTAATGACAAAAATATTATTGAAAAAATTCTTTTTCATAAAAGATTATTAATATTTTATTTTTTTCTTAATTGACTTATTTTATTTTTATTTTTTTAGGCTCGACAGGAGTGAACTCCTGTTTCTACGTATCTCCATGTGTAATGGTGTAATGGAGAATCAAAGTTTATGTAGTCTTGAAATAATTTGTGTGTTAAGTTTTTAATTTTTGAAATTAAATTTTTTAATATTGTTGGATTTATTTTGAAATATTATTATCACAATCAAACTAGAAATGCATCTAAAGTGGTCATTTAATGTAACAGTCAAATCAGAAGTGCATCCTAAGTGACAATTATTAAATTATGATAGCTTTTATAATTACTAAATCAAAGTCGACTGAAACTTTGTTTTTTATGTTTTATATTTTTAAAAAATTAATTTTAAAGGAGTTCATGATAATAAAATTGGAAGTGCATCCAAAGTGATAATCATGAACCATTTTATAATTTACGATAGTCAAATTAAAAGTGCATCTAAAGTGATTATTATTTCTTTTAAATAATTTAAATAACATAATAATAATAATAATAATAATAATTATTATTATTATTATTATAACTAAGATTTTAATAAAGAAACAAAATTAGAAGTGCATCTAAAGTGATTATTGTAGTTTTTGTAATAGTCATATTAGAAGTGTATCCAAAATGACCAGTATTAAGTTTTTCCTTTAAATTAAATAATGATCTAATAATAATTATCAAAACTAAAAAATTTATAAAAGAAACAAAATTATAAGTGCATCTAAACTAGTTATTTTAGTTTTCGTAATAGTAAACTTAGAAGTGTATCTAAAATAACTATTATTAAATATTTCTTTCGTAATAATAATTATCACAACTAAAAGATTTATAATAGTTAAATTATAAAAACATATAAAGAGGTTATTATTAAATTTAAATTTTGAATTTATTATTATTATTATTGCTAGATTTAATTAAAATTTTATTATTTGTTATTTCACGTATTCTTAATAATATGTTAACTAGAAAAAAATAAAATAAATAAAAGAAAAGGATAGAATAAATAAAATAAAAATAAAATAAATAAAATAAAAGGATAGAATAAATAAAATAAAAAGAAACTTATTGTTTACACTCACAAAAAGCTAAAAATAACACATTTTGAGCCTTAAAGTGAAAGAGATGCGCTTAGCGAAAACAGAGATATGAACAGAAAATGGAATAATGCTTTCGGCTAGGGGGGTACGCTCGCAGAAAATGGAGTGCAAACAGTAAACTAGCCCATGAAAGGTGAAAGAGGAGAGAATAGCGAAAAATAGAGGTGCGAACAGTAACCTAGCCTATGAGACTTGAAAGAGGGTACAAATAGCATTTATGGACAGTGAACTTAATAAAGAACAAAATTTCAAAAAAAGAAAAGAAAATGCTTTTGTAATTTAAAAATGGGGGCATTCATGGACGGTGAACTTAATGTGATTTTTCTTATTCACTTCCTATTATTTTCTCTGCTAGTTTTAAAAAGAGTAATGTAAGCTAATACTTGTTGTAGTTTTCAAGTTCTTCTCTTTTACTTTCTACTCACTTCTTTGCAGCCTCTTTCTGCTCCTCTTCAAAAAAATTTTTCTCCTCCAAAAATATTTTTCTAACTTCCCTTTTCTAATTCAAATGTCACCTTTTATAGAGTCAACTTGTAATTTGCTTTGCTCATAAAATTTTTTTTGAACCTTGTATGCTGAGATTTTGTGGGATTGTGTTAGTAATTACAACTTAGCTGAAATTTAACTATTAAATTTCAAAAAAATAAATAGTTAAAATAAAAAATAAGCCTTTAAACTTACCCTTAGAATACACATATGGAATTGCACAAGGGAGCTATGTCCCTGCGAAATCAGGTCCTTACACTCTTGAGGTGAAATTTCAAAAACAGTAAAAGATGTTGGAATAAACAAGCCTTGGATACAAGATTATCAACTGTCTTGTTAGTCTCTAATTATATACGAGAAATGTGCACATTCCAATTTCTTTGAATTAAACGTTGACCATGTGAAATAAGCCCAACGTAGGAATGTGCTGACCATCACTGTGAAACGTTTTGTACGTTATCCAACAATCAGTCTCAATATATAATACTTCAATACCCAGCTCCATGCAATCTCTAGAGCTGTTAAAACACCCAATGTTTCAGCAACACTAATCATGCGTGTCTCAATTTTCCTGCAAAAACCTTTATCCAACAATAATTTGAAAGGAAGACATCTCTTTTTTTTTAAAGGATTTAATGGCTACTCAGTTCTCTTTAAGAGTGTATTATATGAGATTCCAACTCAAGTCTCTCTCACTGACTTAGTGTGGTGTGTATTACCAACTAAACTACATCATTGATTATCTTTTTCCTTTTTAAAATTGAAATTTAAGAAGAAAAAAAATCGGTCAACCTCACCTACGTTTGACATGGGCTGCGAACCATGATGGATTTTTAAAATGACGCTTCTCTTTACAAGGATTAGTTAATTTCAATTTTTTGTTAGAATACAAGATAGAAGTTATATTATATAATTCATTTCAAAAAATAAAAGTTCTAAGTTACTATCCTTCCAAGAAAGAGAAAAAATATAAGGAAATATCTTTTTCTAGCCATATATATAATCATTCTAAGCCCCTAATAAAGAAATTAACATAGAAGAAAAAAGTTGAGACTAATCCTATTTCTGTAAATTATTTGAGTTATAAGAAGCCTAATTTAGAATAATTGATAATGTTGAAGATGACTTATTAAAGTTAAATTTAAATACAATTTGTGTTACTAAGTTTTATTAAATAGTAACATTTTGTCTCCAAATTAAAAAATAATAATATTTTGGCTCAATAATTTTAAAATCTATCAATTGGTACCCCCTCTGTCAATTCGTAACATTAATTGTTTGATTTGAGGGTGTTTATTATCAGGTGTACAAATGAAAGTTATAATGTGATATTCAATTAACGTTGTAGTTAAGTTTACTATGAGAAATGAACCTATAAGGGTGACAAAAATCAAAGTTCATTCTTCATTTACCAAGTTAAACCTTAAATGCAAGTTCATTCTTCATTGTTCTAGCTTCTTCAAAGTGAGTGTGAAGGAAGTGGTCACGATTTTTTACAGTGTCAAGGTCGACGACAATGACAATAGAGGAGACACCTAGTATTGGGCAAGGTGAGACTAACACACTAACAAAAGAGGGTCTGACATATGTATCCAAATAAGTTTCCTTTTGCTCACATTTTTGTTGTAATGTGTTTAGGGTTTTGTTGAAGTGATCTTTCATGCTTGTTTCATGACATTTTTAAATGAGTAAAAGTTGTGTGGGAATATTTTTTATTTGCAACCACACTACTAGTCGTGCCATGTAGGGTGTTTTTAGCTTTTTTAAGAAAGGGGCTTTTTAAGAAAACTTATCATTTTTACCCCATTTAATGGTTGCGTATGATTCTGTTTGTTTCACAATCAAACCAACACAACTTCAGAAAATCTGTTTTAAAATACATCATGGTGGGATTTTAATTCATTAACCGAAAACTGTGTATATGAATGGGTCATCTCACCAAGAAGAATGGAATTGAGACATTGATGAAATGTCATATATTGACATATGTAAGTCAATTAAAAGTTTTGGTTATGGTGAATTTAGCAGTCTATGGTATAGACATCCAGAACTGAGCATTGCATGTGGATTGCTCCCATTAAAATTTGATGCTAATATGCTTAAGTTAGTCGAAGATGCTAAGGGATTTGATATAATTGATGTGTATGTAGAACATGTTGTTGACATGCCTATGCTATTTGAGGGGAAAGAAAAAGGAAGATGAGGCCAATTCATTGGCTTCTAGAATGTGGAAGTCATTGACGTTGATGAGGTTGAAATGCAAGAGGGTGATGAAAATAGGAATGAAAGTGTTGAAGGTTTAGGGGGGCTGAAATTGGTGAAGATGAAGGAGATTATAAAGGTTTAGGGGGCTGAAAATGAAGCAACTGAATCAGAATCTGGTTTCAATGACAGTGAATATGAGAAAGATTGGGATTGGACTAGTGTATTACCTAAAGAATCATTTGTTAATATCAGTGATAATGATTAGGGTAATGACAAACCTCTTAAAATTGTGGGGAAATATGTGTTGTTAAAACTTGAAGATAAGGATGGAGACTCTGATAAACTTGAAACTCCTCTGTATAGCGATGAGGAAACCAGAAGAAAAAAAAAGTTTCTGAAGTTTAAAAAAAAAGTGAAGATGACAATGATATTAATTGAGTTAGATATGGTATTCAATAAGAAGGAAGATGTCAGTCAAGTTATGAAGACATTTGCAATAACAAGTAAAAAAATTGTCTTTTAAAAAATCATGTTCTAAAAGGATAGTTGTGGCATGTGTAAAGGGTTGTTCGTTTTACCTAAGGGTGACTAAAACTCAACAAAATCCTTACTAGCAAGTTGTGGCATTTGTCAATAATCACATTTGTGGTAGAACTCTTCATAATATGCAAGCTAAAACTGAATGGTTGTCTATAAGGTTTGTGCATTTCTTGAGAGATACTCTAGAAATGAAGACAAAGTCATTAATTTCTTATGCTTTTGAGAAATATGAGGGGTAAAATTGAAACCTCATCAAGCTTATATGGATAAACATATGTCATTAAAAAAGATGCACAAAGCTTCAAGAGAGCAATATAAATATTTGAGGAGTTATACATAAGAACTGCCTAGAAGCAATCCTAACAGCACAGTTAAGATCAAATATGACTCAGCAAATACATGTTATGTGTTTGAAAGAATTAACATTTGCCTAAAGACATGTAAGGATGCATTTGCTACCACGTGTAGACCATTGGTTAGACTGGATGAATGCTTTCTTAACGAGGAATATGGAAGACACTTTCTCACTACTATAGGAAAAGATGATAATAATCAAATGTTGCCAATTGCATATGTTGTTATATAATCCGAATGTGGTGATTCATTGAAATGGTTATTGGAGTTGTTACTTGTTGACCTTGATGGTATTAAAAAAAAAGGTGTATATATCAGACCAAAAAAAGTATAAAAAAGAATTACTTTATATTTTTGGTTCAATTGTTTAATGTTTTTAATGTAGTGAATTCTTGTTGATCAACTTATCTTTTTCATAGGAATTGCATCAAGCATTAAGGGGATTGATTACTTGGAAGCAAAGTCAACCATAGGGTGTATGTTAAGCACTTATATGAAAATTGGAGGAAAAATTCCATGGTGCTGAATTGAAAGAGTTGTTTTAGCAAGTTGCAAGAGCAACAATTGAGCTTGATTATATAAGGATTATGGAACATCTAAAAAAGAAGAATCATGAAGTGTGACTTAGTTTCTAAAATGTTTACCATCCTATTTAGTCCAGGTATGTCTTTGACATAGACACCAAGTGTAACCTACAAATGAATAACATGTGTAAAGCTTTTAATAGGTCCATCTTAGAATATAGGGACAAACCTATTATTACGTTGCTTGAGGGGATAAAGTTCTACATAACTAGGAGGATTGTGAAGTTAAGAAAGTTTATGTTGAGACATCTTGGTGTAATCTATCCCAAAATATAACAAAATTTAGAAAAAAAAAAATAAGAAGGACTCACAATATTGGACCCCAAATTGGGTTGGGGATGATTTGATGACACTGTTTGAGATTTCAAGAAACTGGTCAAAGTATGTTGACAATTTTAACTAGAAAACCTGTTCCTGGAGAAAATGAAATCTCATGTTGTCACGCCATATGTTGTTTGCGGTCCATCAACTACAAGGCATGAGATTATGTTGCTAACTACTACAAGTAAGACATATTTTATTTTTCTAATGTAGTCATTAATGTGATTTAGTCAACATTGTTAAGTACATTTGGTTATGTATTACGTAGGAAGAACACATTTTTTATGACATATTCTTACATTGTGAAACTATGTAATGGTCCTAACCTTTAGCCATGTGATACCAATGAGCCCATTCTTCCACCTACACTTAGAAGAGCACCTGTAGGCTAAAAAAGAATAGGAGCAAAGCTAATGATGAGGCCAATTGCAGCACAAGTTTAGAAGGCATTCAACATCTGTCTTTTACAGTGAATGTGGAATAGTTGGACATAATGTTAGAACTTGCAAAGCCAAAGCAGCTGCAGACATAACTATTTCAAAGAAGGCAATAAGGCATTTATTAAAAAATAAATTTGAAGTGTAACAAATTCAATAATGATTGACTAATAATTTTAACTTTAATTTCAATTTTCAGGGAATTAAAAGGAAAAAATCAAATATTAACAGTTCAACCAAGAAGGTAGCTGCTAATTAAATGTACCTTCAATAGTAACAATGATTTTATTCTTTCTACATGTCAAGAGGTTCAATGTCCCCTACAGATACATGTGGAACCAATTCAGTAGTTGCAGCTAACTCCAAGGTAGCAAGACCTCCACAAAGCCAACAATCAATGGCTGCAGCAAGACCTCAATAACAGTCACTGAAGGATCCATTAATCAGAAATGAATATTTACTTATGTAGTGCTTTTAGTATTTGTAACTAGTGTAGGGGTTTATTTTTTGTTATGATTAGGTTGAGGGATTAAAGTGATACTTACTATTACCTTGTGGTTATGTCATTTTGTATTTTGGATGTGTCTGACAATATTGTAGTTATGTAAATGAAGTTATGCTTTTTATGTCAATTAAACAGATTTACCAATTTCTTTATTTTGTATTTTCTATTATTTCAACAATTTATTTACCTTTTTTTACTATCACTGATTTGGGCAGATTTGGCATGTGTGGTTGGATTTTTGAGTTGATCATATTTTTTAGTGTGGTTGGTTTTGTGGGTACCAGTGATATTAGCAGTGTATTGTTTGTTGTGGTTTTTTTAGTGTGGCTGGAAGATTTGAGTTAGATACATTTTTTACTGATAATGATTTGGACACATTTGGGCAGTGGTGTATTGCTAGTTTCTGGTTTAAGTATTGGTTGCGTGGTGTATTATTTGTTTTTTATTTGGACAGATTTAGCATGACTAGTTTTTGACTTAAGTATTGGTTGCAGTGGTATATTGCTTGTTTCTGATTTGGACAGATTTAGTGTGGTTGGTTTTTTGGTTTAAGTATTGGTTGCAATGGTGTATTGTTGGTTTTTGATTTGGACAGATTTAGTGTTCCAAATGGCTATTGGAAAACAAATAAGAACTAAGTAATCGATTATGAGACAATCGTAATCGATTATTTCATCCCTATCTAAAGTTCTTGTTTAGTTTCATAACTGTTGTAACTTGTTACAAAAAAAATTTAACCTATTAAAACAGAGATGCTTGATTTTGAGCCAAAATGCAAAATGAACTGTGTAACAGATTATAAAAATGTTGCAATCGATTATCACAATCAAATTTTCAAAACTTAGCATTGTGTTCAATCTTAGATGAAGTTCATGATCAATCTAACAGGTTACAAGAAGCTTGTAATTGATTATCTCGATGTTGAACTTGCTCCTAACTATAAAACTAACTTTGAACTTAAATCATTTATCCATCAAAAATCTTAGTTATGATAAAACACTCATGCGTGCTTATACTAAACAATCAATACAAAGCCACACCTTTGAAACATGTTTGACTTGCAAAATTAGCAAAATCAAAACTAACTAAGGAGATGATCCATGCTTGCTCCAACAATGCAAGTGTACAAATGCTATTGTAGTAGTGTGCTTATGGAACTTTGATTACCTTCCAGGAGCTAAGAGCTTAGGATATATTCAAGGTTAGATATTTCTCCAAATGTGCAAAAAAGAAAAAGGCATGAACATGCATTTTTGCATTCAATTGTAACAAAACTAGTAATATCAGTCAAGCATTGGTTAATAGTTCATAAAGTTCAATAAAGTTGTGAATTATACAGCTACTTGATACCAAAAGTTCCTAAGCTTCCATTTTAATAACAGATTACAACCAGGCTTAAATAAAGTTATGACATTGCGGCAAATTACATCTAGCATTTCAGCAGCTTACAACTACCACATTATACACATTCCAACTACCTTTACAATAACTAACTCACTATTAAAATTATTGAATGAACAAAACAGTCAACCTCTAAATTATTCATATATATAAAGAGAAATCAATAAAACAATCAAATCAAGATCAGACACACTGAAAAAGTTATCATGAACATTAATTTCATTCACTAAACAACGAGTATACATTATCAACTTAGATACCATAATACAACTTTCATCTACTAACTAAATAACAATACTTCCTACCCTAAACAAAATACATATATAAAAATGTTGCCAACAATATTAGCATGTACTAACTCATTAAATATTACCTACTATCAATTTCTCTTCCAAACAATTACCATGACAAACACAATTACAATTAACCAGCACACTATGAGTCTTATTCCCACAAACTTTTCCCTTTTCTTCATTTCGGTTATTATTGCTTATAGTCCTCTCTCTTTAACTTGAAGCTCTTCAGCTTTCTTCAGTAGGTTAATCATAATTTTTTTCTCACTCATATTTATTGTAGATCATACCACTAAAAAAAATTGCAACCTCTCTTCCCAATAACTATAATCAGCAAAAATAACAACAAGCATGGATCAATAATTTCTAGAAAACTAAACCCTCGAACAAGCAATTTAGAAATAGCCCAAAACCTTATAGGATCCACAACCATAAAATCTTCTGGATGGGTTATCTTCGATCCAAGAAGTTACAAGTGGTTCTTCCAACCCATACAAACAGACTAACCCATGCCTTCATGATCGTGTCTCTGAACTACTCGATAATCCACTAGGTTCCATTCAATTTCACAGTAAAAACTAGAGCTTGTTAACCTCTTTTCTTGATCATGTCTTTGAGCTCCTTGATAATCCACTACATTCCAATTGGGCTTGAAAATTTAATACCCTAAAGCCCCTTCACACTCATAGTTTGGGATAACATTTGAAGGCTACGATTTCAATATTTTAGAATGGAGAACAGAGAATAAGAATGGAGATAATTGAATGGAGAATGGAGATTGAAAATGGAATAAGGAGGTTTCTAAAGGAAAACAAGTTTTGTCACTGAGCCCTAAGGGAGACGAAGACAAATATTTTGGCTCACAATTAAACTCACTATCAAATGCCACATTACTTTGATTTGTGTACATCACAATCAACACTCTCAAATCAAATAGTCAACTTTACCAACTGACGATGAAGGGGACACCGATTATTAAATTTTAAAATTATTAAAAAAAATGTCATAGTTTTTTAATTTAAAAATAAAATATCATGATTTGATAAAATTTGAAAACATGAATTGTTTTTATAGCTTAAAGTTATATAAGCAAGTAGCATCACCATTATAAAATGGAAAAAGTCATGCGAAGGGTATGCTTGTATAATTAAGGGTCTGGATTCGTTGTGAATGGATAAATTGTACCGTATTAATTGAAAAACATAAAATTGTATATAAAATTATGAAACTGAAAACAAAAGTGTTTTAGTTAGTGAAACTAGTAAGAAGTAAAGTCTTATTATGCATGCCTACACGCATATATGAATATTATTGTTTCTTTAAAGAAAAGGTGGCGATGGAAAAGGAAAGCATGGGCAGGAGAGCATCAAGCGTGGTCATTGGTCAAGGTGTTGTTTTGAATTTTTGTGGCAATGGGTGCAAAGGAAGGAAAATGGTGGGGTAATGGTGCTAAAAGCTTTCAGTTTTCGTGAAACATCCAACCAGTGCTTTGCCTTCCACAGTTTCTGCATCACAAGTATCATCTTTCCATTCCAAATGCCAACTTACCAAATCCACGCACAAATTCCTTTTGGTTTCTTAATTAGTGCCACTATTTCTCAATCTAATCATGTTTGACAACTTCTATCACCGTCACATTATGCTTTATTAAAGAGTGTATTTTGTAATTAATATGAAATTATAAAGTAATTATATTAAATTATAGAAATTAATAATATTTAGCAAGATTTTATCTCCTGTACGTAATATTTATAGTTTTTATTGAAAATAAAAGTATTTTAATTTATGATATTATTAACTAATTACATTTAAATTATAGTTTAGTATTATATTTCAAAAATATATTTTTAGAAATTAATGGTGTTAAGTATAATTTTTTTTCCCTAAATAATAGTTATAATATAACTAAAAGAGTTTAATTAGTATTTACGGACAGTAAAAAAAATTTATATTATTATTAAATCACAATAATTTATTTATATTAAATTTGTTTACTTTGTCAATTAATACTTTAAACGTCATAAGAATAAAGAGTGAGTTGTGATTGAAAGCATTTGTGTAAAACTCATTTTACACTATGAGTACATACTAATTAAACTTACTATCAGTGTAAAATATTTTACACTAACATTTAATCATGATTTTTCATTTATGTGACTTTTCAAGTAGTAACGAGTAAAGTCAATAAATTTAAGGGTTGTGATTGAATGTCAGTGTAAAAACCTTTACACTAGCAGTGTATACCAATTAAACTCTTAAACTTTAATTATATATTTTTTTATTATAAGATTTTAATTAGTATGCACTGATAATGTAAACGAGTTTTACACTGACGTTCATTAATAATTTTTCATTTATATGACTTTTAAAGTAGATTTTAATTAGTATGCATTGACAATATAAAAGACTATTACACTGACATTGAATCACATCTTTACATTTATATGACTTTTAAAATATTGATTATTAAAGTTAATAAATTTACCATAAATTAACAATTGTGATTAAATATCAGTATAAAAAAGTGTTACACTAACACTATTAAACATATATAAAAATTTTAAAACAAGATAAAAGAATAATATCTCTAAATTATTGTTTTATAATATAGATATTAGGCGAGATATATTACTCTTTGTTATTAGTAAAGAAGTTTGTTTCTAAATGTTTCCGTGCATCCTCATTTTATCTTAGTCTATGAATTTGACTTTACTAACTGTTTATTTTTTTTAATCTATTATTTTTGTTTCAATCTTTAAATAAATTTTAGGTGGCGTTTGATTTGTAAAAATATTTTCTATTTTTATTTTCTGAATTTTTTTTTCAATTTTAAGTTTTTAACATTCAGAAAATATGTTTGTTTTCACTTGATATTTTCTATTTTCAAAAAATAATAGTGTTAAATTTAATCAATTTTAGTAAAAATATTATAAATTATTTATATATATAGTTTAAAATACATTTACATATTTTTTTTATATAATTACAATATTGTTATTAAGTTTTTACATAGTGTTAACTTTTTGAAAATACTGAAAATAAATTTTTTCTATTTTCAGTTATTTTTTGAAAATGTTTTCAGCGAAAATGTTTTCTAACTTGTAATCAAACATATTTTCACTATGAAAACAAAAAAACATTCAAAATAAACGTCATCTTAATATTTTAAAATAAATTAAAAATATTTAAATTTTAAATATAAAATATAATTTATATATATTAAAATATTTATTTATTTATAATAATAAACATTTACTTATACAATACACAAGCTAAAATCGTTTACTATATTTTAATTATATAATAATAAACATTTACTTTAAATTTGGAAAAAAATATTTTAAATTATTAAACATCATTAAAATATATAAAAAATAATATAGTTTAAATTTTTATATTGAAATACATTGCAAGAGAAAAAATTATTTTTAACAATTAACAAAATGAGACACTTAAGCCTTTAAATTTGTACTGGTACACGTAGAAGAAATTATCGAAAGAATTAGATTTAATAAACGGAGATAGTCTATCAAAGAACCGTGAAATAAGGTTTAAGGACTTGATTTGTTTGGTTTTATTTTTTAGTGTTTGAAAATATATTTTAAAAATATTTTTTAAGAACTATTTTTTGGAATAAGAAAAAGAAATTGTTTAGTAAGTATTATTTGAAAATTGTCTGAATGTGTGAAAATAAAAAAAAAAAACTTGTCATATTTACAGAAATGTCATTAATGAAAAGGAAAAATAATATATTCTCATTGTATTTTTGAATTTTCAAAACAAAAATAGAAAACTGAAAAGAAAAACTACTAAGGATCTTATTGGTTTGATTTTATTTTTTAGTTTTTGAAAAGAGTTTTGAAAAATTGTTTTTAAACTTTGTTTTTTAAAAAAAGAGAAAAAAAAACTTGTTTGAGAAGTGCTAGTTTAAAAATGGTTTTAAAGATGTGAAAATGAAAAAACTTATTCATGTTTTCAGGAATGTCATTAATGAAAATAAAAAAGATATATTCTCATTGTATTTTGAATTTTTAAAACAAACACAAAACTGAAGAGCAAAATTAGTATCAATTGTTCTCTTTTTTCAATTTTTAAAAACAAAAACTGTTTTTAAAAAACACTAGAGAATTTTAAATATTAAAATACTGAAAATAATTTTATAAAATTTTTGTCAAACAAACACTTATAATTGTTTCTCTCTGTTTTCGAAAATTGTTTTAAAAAAATACTAATAAAATGAATTTTTTAATTTTTAAATATTAAAATACTAAAAAATTTTATAAAATTATTATCATCTCTCTGTTTTTGAAAATTGTTTTTAAAAATACTAATAAAATAAATTTTTTAATTTTTAAATATTAAAATACTAAAAAAATTTATAAAATTATTATCAAACAAACACTTAATAACTCTTAATGTTTTAAAAAGATATATCTTTGAAAAACTTAAAAAAAAAAAAGGTATTGACAACTAGAAAAAATGTAGGAGAAAATACATTTATGAAAAGAGATGAAGAATCTTTAAGTGTGACTAAACTCTGAATAATTATGATATTGTTAATTTAAAAAAATTGAGTGTTGACAACTAAAAAAAATGGGGGAAAAAAAAAAGTAAAGGAAAAGAGTGATAATGTATTTCGATAAGATTGGAGGATAGAAAAAAAATTGTTAAAAGTGGTTGTGTGATCTGTTTGAACTTATAAATAGCACTTAATTTAAATTTGTTTAACTACATAAGATATTGAGTTTCTGTTAAATATGAAAATCCAAGTTAATGATGATTTAACTAGTTGATTTAACTTCATCATAAACTTGTCAAAAAAAGGGTCGAAAACTAATCCGTTGAAGATATATAGACTAAATGAATATAGTTTATCCAGTTTAAGGAAAGGTTAGCAGGTTGACAAACCAAAAAATTTAAAAAAGAATGATAAAAAATGGTTTTAAGTTTCTATACACATCTCCATTAATAAAATAAATCCAAGACACAGTAAAATTTACTAAAAAAATTCCAATCAAGAGAAATCATTGTTTAAAAAGATCCCCATTTTAGCTCCAACCATACTCAGAAAAATTAATTTCTCATGTATCAAATAAAAATTACTTCCGAAAACATTAAAAACAAACCCCATTATATATTTAATTCAACATTTCTTGAGTTTGCAAAGCTTGAAATCAATATTACGACACAAATTTCTGGTTTGAAACTTTCGTCCAATCTAATTTGGAAATCCCAGCAAAAAATATTACAGTTGAACCTATTAGCATTCAATTAGAGGTTTAAAAAACTTAAAAACATTTAGATACAGTAAACATTTATTAAACAATTTTTAGCAAATGAGTTTATTCATATATTTAATTGTGAAACTTACTATGTTGTTTAAAACAAATATTTTGATAACCTTATTAATCAATTTATTAAAACATTTTTTTAAAAAAAAAATGAGGAAATCATAATATACTTTCCGAAGCTCAAATATGCTCTTGGAAAATGCTTTCTTAATATGGTTTTTACTCATTATTTAGAGTTCTTGTGACGCATTCAAGCACAACTTCATTCAACACTGTCAACATATGACTTTAATGTGCGAGCTGATACTGTTACGAAAGCTATTTTATACTAATCATGGATTGTCACAGAATCCACAATCACGTTATTTAAAAAGTAGTTCTTCAATAATATATCAACAGACAATGAATTACTATCATATTACAGTATCAACTAATAATCTCAAAACTTTATACAAGACTACAAAAGCAGACAAACTATATATAACAAAGAAAAGCCCCCACCAGCCACACCACCAGGAAATCTTTAGGGGTCCCAAACCCAACACAAAAGCTTGAAGAGAAATTACATTACTGTATCCAAAACACATGTATCACCTACAGCTTACAATGACAGTCGATATGGACTGAAGAGTATGGCACAACCATATTGTTAACCCTGAAAAGACCCAATCATATAACTTGAATGCCATAAGAGATGTTACCTGACAGCTAATTAAGGTTAAACTATTAATGATGATGTAGTAGTTAAATTCGGAGACCAAAGAAAAGAAGAGAAGGAAACATGATTAGATTGAAAACTTACTACCTAATGTGAAACCCAGCAACTTACCAATACATCTAACTCCATCTAAGAGGAACAACTTTGTGAGTACCTAAAGGTTCCCATCATTTGGTATAACCAATCAGATTATCAGCACCGGCGTTTAATAAAATTTACATTAGTTAACGGTTTGTTTTTAAGGAGCAAGAATCACTTGAAGTACAAAATCGAGAAGAAAAGGCTACTATTACAAAATACAGAGAGACATCACAAATGAGTTACACATGTCCCAGACATCAAATCCCAAAAAGAATTTGTCTCTTCAACTCAGTCTCCTTAGCATCCCCATAGTACGAGTGTGCAGGTCTCAAGAATAAGATGACATCGTTTGAAACAAAGGAAACACTAAGTCATAGTAAAAAATAAAGGAAACAACCTATAGATATGTGACACAAAAAAAAAAAAAAAAGAAGGGGATAGGGGTATTAGTAAGGAGTATGATAATACCCGGCTGGAGGTCCCATTCCATTGACCGGGGGCATTCCATAAGGCATTGTGGGCATGGGAGCTCCGGCGACATAGTATCCAGTGCCACTGAGTTTGGCCAAGCTAGATTGGCCTTGCATCCCATCCTTAGCATACTGATGCCAGACCTGCTGCTCCTGCACAAGCAAGTGCTGCTTCTTCTCCATATCGGCCATTTGCACATAGGATGGTGGGGGGATGCTCAATGACGCAGCAAATGGATCCTGGTTAACTGGCTGCACAGATCCATCTGGAGCAGGGAGAGCCAAAACCGGGGTTGTAGTCTTCCCCGGTCCAGGCAGAGCCACACTGCTTGCACTCCCTCCACTCAGTTGGGTAGTGCTGACATGTTGCCTAACCATTCCTTGATCATACATGCCAGTCAACAATAGTGGATCAAACCCACCACCCAAATCTGCCTTCTGCTTTGACAGATTGCTAGCAGTCTCTACCAATGCCAATTCCCAATCAGCTTTGCCAGGCTCTGCGGCCGGGGTTTGCCAGGCTGAAGTCACTTCTGGCTGCCCATTCGAAGGGAACGCTTCCCATGATCCATTTGAATTATTATTAGCAGGCGCACCAGCAAAAAGTGCCAAAGCAAATTTATTCCCCTGATCATCCGCAGTGACGGCATCATCTCTCAGATTCACCAAGTCCTCTGTAACCTGTGGCTGTGGCTGTGGCTGTGGCTGTGGCTTAGGCTCTGGCTGGGGCGGAGGAGGCGGGGTATAATTCTCAGGCGGAGGAAGTGCCTTGATTTCATTCATATCCGGTGTAGGGTCGTCCTCGAGGGGCGGAGGCTCGTCTTTCCTCTGGGGACTCTTGGGCCTCTTGGCCCTATCCCTGACAAACTCCTCCAGCGTCTCGAGCAACTTGCTGGTGATCCTCTGAACCTCAGGGTACTCGGAGGACCTTGCCACACCGGTATCCTTGCACCAAGAGTAAAAAGCGACCAACTCATCAATCTGCTTAGCAGCACTGGCATAGGCATCAAAAGCCTTGACACAATCAGCATATTCCATATCAAAGAACTTATCGAGCAAGACGGCCAAAACCTCACATATATCAGCATACAACTGAAAGCTCTCCTTAACAAGAGGATACAAGGCAATCAAAACCATCCTACAGTTCTTAGCCAAGCCAGTAGGTCTACAAGCCAAAAACCGATCCAACAACCTCTGCAAATGACCCATCTTAGCAAAAACCCTCTCCGGGGTCATATCCCTCAAGGGAGTAACAATGACAACCCGCTTCTCTTCCCCCATGCCAACAGAATCACTCATGTCCCCATACGATCGGCTCCTCCTCATCCCATTCCCATAGCTACCTTCGCCCCTAAAATCCCCAGCGTACTCATAGGGCGGCGATCGGTAATTGTCTCTGGCAGCAAACCTGTCATCAGCAATGGGGGCGGTAGCTTTTCTATCAAAGAGCATGAGCTCAAGGCGCTGATCGAGATACATGGCATAGGTCCTGACGAAAGCGGAGTGATCCCAGGAGCTAGAGTGAGCCTCGTCTCTGAAATCAGACATATTGAGAAGCCTGGTTCCTCTGCGGGTGGCGTAGAGGATCTCGTCCTGGAAGAGAGGGGGGCCCTCGTTGATCAAGCGGTGGACCAGCATCAGGGCCTTGAGGGCCACAATCCAGTCGCGGGTCTTGCCCAAACGCTTAGAGACAGCGGAGACACAGGCGTGGACGTAGCCGCGGGAGTGAGACATCAGATTCAAGATCTCCCTAATGTACTTCTCGCTGGCAGGGTCGTCTTCGTGGCTGGTGGCCTTAACAATCGCAACCTCCATCTCCGGCGCCAAGTTGCTCGCCACCTTCGCTATTCCTATGCTCGTCTGGTCCTTCACCACCCCAATCGCCTTCCGGATAGTCGTGGGAGCCATCGCCAACCCCAACCCTATTCACACCGGAATTAATCAACAAAAGGAATTTGACAAATCGTCTGGGCTTACCTGTTCTGTGCTCCTAGATCCGCGTGAAAACGGGTAAGCTGCTAGATTATATGCGCCAGGGGCGGGGGAATAGCAATACCCAATGGAGAATAAAAGGGTCAAAAAGCTCTGCCTCTCACTCTCAGATCTGCGGGAGATGAGAGAGAAACAAGCCTTCTAATACTAATACTAATACTAATTGCTAGCTAGCTAGCTACCCAAACTCTGTGTCTTGGTGGGAGGGATTGGATGTGTCGCGCCTTTACTTTACCATTTACCACGCGTACGGTTCACGGTGACGTGGACCGGTTTTCTCCACCTGATAGCGATCCTCTTTCTGTTGCGATGTCGACACGTGGACCTCCATGCCGCCATCATCACCTGGGTCCCGCTTCCTCTGATTTTAAGTCCGATCCGGGTTGGAACTGGGAGTCCAAGTCCAAGGAAACTAGAACGCGTCGGTGGGAGGTTAAAATGGAAATGCTTTTTATTATCATCACCAAATGCTTTGGCTTCATGTTAAGCAACGAATGTGCCATTTGTTTTCCTCTGCTTGCCCTTTCTCTTTATTTTATTGCCCTTTCACTCCCATTTCCATTTTTATTTCTTTATCTTGCCTTCTTTTAGTTAAACAAACTAGTTCATATTATCTTTAATTTTAGTTTCATTCAACTGCCTTTTAACGCTTACATAATCACTTCAAAACATTTTTTCCTAATAATCGAAGCTGGTTTATAAAGAAAAACGGAATAAATCATAATAAATGAAACAACAACATAACAAAATTAAAAGGATGACACTGTATTTCAAGTCTTTTGGAATTTACTTTAAATTTTAGCTCCGATTTCATAATTATTAAAACTTAAATATCATATCTTTCAAATTTTATTTAATACAAATTAATCTACGCAGCAAGATGTGTTTGTTATGGGTTATTAAAATTAAAAATTCATACTTCATTTTTACCAACGACCAACATAGAAAATATTAAAAACATTTACATGAAAAAAAAAGGAGTTTCTTTAAAACATCTTCTAAAACATATCAATTTTTAGAAGTAAAAAAATTATTTTTCTGTAACAACTAAAAATATTAACACTTTTTTCAACATGAAAATGTGTTTTTCTTAATTTTTTTCAACCAACAAAGTTGTGTAAATTATCTTAAAGTGAACATATGTTGGATCACAGAAATTATTTAATATTATATATATATATATATATATAATATGTTAAAAAATATTTTTTATAAATAATAAAATAATTCACTTATTCAAGAGATTTTGAACCGAACATACTATTCTAATTTTTATTATTTATTGACTTTGTGTGTAGAGTAAAATAAAAATACAAAATTCAAAATTCCATCATGATTCTATCTCTAGAAAAAAAACAAATTCTTAAATTATTTTAAAAAATAAACTAATTAAATATTTAAATCTAAATAATATCTTAAAAGATTGACAACAAAACTAGTTTTTAAACAATATTTTTTAAATTTTTATAAGCTCCGTTTATTTTGAAATTTGAATTATTTTCTAACAATTCTCCTTTTAATTTAAATTTTTAAATAATATTTTCATTAAAATAATTATCTTCACAAAGCTTGCTCTTCAAAGTAGGAAATATTCTTCCAATTTTATGTGCTCACAGTACTAAGATTCTTTTATTGTACAAATTGCATTTTCAATGTGTTCTTGTCAAGTTGTCTTGCCTAATAAGATAATGAGTTTATTTGTTTAAGATTATTATTTTTTGAAATAATCATTCTTTTTATAAAAAAGTCACTTACAAAAACTTTTAAGATGTTTGTCTAAATTTTTTTTCAAAAAATAAATTAGAAAATAATAATTTTTTACTTTTTTGAAGTAGCAACTCAAAAAAAGCAGTTGAGATAAAAAAGATAACATCTTAAAGAACGTTAAACCATTTATTTCTTCACATATCATAGTTGAAATAGTTGAAAGTGATTTTTTTGTTATGATAGTAATCAAACTAAAATTTACTTCTGATTGTACAAGAATTTTTAAAATAAAATTAATTTTTTTAAACAATTTTTATTCAAGTTTAATGATATCACAAGTGAATTGTTAAAATTCAAAAGTTGTTGTTAAAAGTCCACATACATATATATATATATATATATATATATATATATATATATATATATATATATATATATATATTAATTATCTATGAAGCTAAAAATCCTACTATAACCGATATACATTAAAATGTATAAATGAATTATGGATAACGTCCCTAATAATTCAATGTAAAAATGTAATATATCATTGTGACCCAACACAAACCAAAAATTTAATGAAAAATTCATTACTATACCAGGAACTTGAAACATATCTAAGCTAGTAAGATTTCTGAGAAAAAAAAAAGAAGAGAAATGTTAGCAAAAAATGAAAAGAACATAACAAAATGAAAGAAATTTATAATGGGCTCATTTTCACAACTTATATTCCAAAGTCTATGTAATTTACGTAAAAATCATGTCAAAACTACTGGTTTTAGTTGGTTCAGAAATTGGTTCTATGACTTATTCGGTTAACCTTGATGAAAATCAATCAATAATTGATCAAACAAGTTTTGAAAACAAATTGACATTGTCTCCAATTATTTATTTTTTTCATTTTTATTGTTAATATTAACAAATCAAAGATAAATATAAATTCATATTTATAAATATTGCAAATAAGTATACATTATTTTATTATTTTTTATAAAATATATAATTTACTTTGTATATTAATTTACAAATTTTCATATAGTAATTTCATATAACTTTATTTTATAAGAATTTATTATTTTATTTTAAATTTAAATTTTTTATTTAGTCAATATTATTATATTTTATTGATTATTAAAATTTAAACTTAATTATTATGATATATTTTATTTAGACTTTTATATCTACTTTGATTATAAAAAACTTTAACTTTAAGTATTATAAATCATTACATTATATTTACTTAATACTATTTTATCCATTTTATTATTATCATCATCATCATGTTTAAAAAACCGAACCGACTGAAAAACAGGTCTGATAACCAATCCAGTCAATGGAGAGAATTGGTTAAACAAAGAACTAATCTCAAAACCGAAAAACCGGTCATGAACTGGTAAAATCGATGAAAATCATTATTTCAACCGGTTGAACCGATTCTTATATTTTAAAAAAAAAATTGGATTTTGCTAAATACACCTCTCTTTTTCCTAACTTCACCCTTTTTCAAATTTAAAAATTAATAAAAATAGGGGTTAACTTGCAATATTAAGGTGTATTTAGTAAAAACAATTTTTTTCTTTTATAATTAACTTCTTATAATTTTTCTTCTTTTATAATCTTCATTTTTATAATACACTAATGATAAAAAATATTATTTTAGCATGACTGGTTCAACCATTGGTTGAATAATGGTTGAACCAATGAACCTCAAACCAATACTTTCATCGATTCGATCATCGGTCCAGTTTTACAAACATAGATATAAACACTCTCATTTCTTAATCTATCGAGATGTCGCTACTAAACAAAATTGTAACTGATTCGTTGAGCTCCAAAATGGATAATACCCTGGACACTATGACCCTAATGATGTTCTTAGACTGTAGTAATATTGATGCTAGAAGAAGGGTGAAACAACGTTCTTGCCCACTAGTCTCTACTGAGGGAGTTATTTCAACATATTTTTGGCCCGCTTGGTGCACAAGACATGATATATATAATAGGATTGGATATAAGAGTTTGATAGAGACAAGATAAAATAAGAGTTGAATAAATTCTTATCCTATCCTACATTTGAGATGGACATATTATCGTATGATAGGATATAAAGAATATTAAAATTATAAAATTACTCTTATTATAAATTTAAATATAATTTTATAGTAAATGTAATTTAAGTTATTTTTTTCTAGCTTTTCAATAAGTACAAAAAAAAAATAGCATGTGTATCTACAATTTGTAAGACAAAGTGTAGCATATTTGAGCACTTGAACTCTAAAAGTATGTTAAATCAAAATGCTTTTAAACTAAATCAAGTAATAACATAACCAAACCTTCAAAGTTATAGGTGTTTTCACTTGGATCTCTCAAAGAAATTCCCAATAAATTAATGGATAATGAGTTCGTAAAGTGTTCTAGGTAGCACTCTAGAACACTTTTTCATTAGGAACTAATTTGTTTAAAAATTTGATTCATAGTTTAAGTGTGTATCGATTTACCTTCGAATCCAACAAGAGCAAGAAGGTTTCAAGGCCACAAGCTCCTCGATCAACATAATCCTCGTTGAAGACAAAGATGCGATCTCAGGAGGGGTAACCACAGAGAAGGAAAAATAGATCATGCAACTGATCATGAACATCCCCAACAACAACAGCAAAAGGCGAAGGAGGAGAGAGATTTGTCAAAGGTAGGGTGAAAGGGTGTATGGTGATGCAGTTGGGTTCCTTGTGTAGCATCTTGGAAACGATGAGGATGAGCGAGTCAAAGACGTTTACGAGGAGAACCGAAGGGAAATCCAATAGAGGGAGTGTGTGAAAGCACCAATCAAAGCACTGCACTCAGGTTCTCTACCCACTCCATGCTTATGTTCCCATCCTCCCACCACCATAATGGCACACGCAACTCTAGTAGTGAGGCTAGACGCTATGGTGGAGGTGGAAATGGCGATGCTTCTAAGGTTTGCTTCTAGAGACGAAAAAGAAAGTGGGAAGAGAATAATCAAAGATTGAGAGTTGTAGCTAAGAGAATGGAATGGTTAGTGCAGGGAGAGTTAACCTCTAAAGAGAGAATGAGAGGATAAATGAGAAAGTAAAAAATAATGTTATTCTTTTACTTTGTAACCCAACCCCTCTTCAGGATAAAAATTACACTAGATTGTGGAATAGGATAAGCTAATAAGATACATTTATTCTATCATATTTGTCCAACAAACACTTGATATAAGATAGGATAGGAAAAAGTTATCCTTTCCTTATCCAGTCCATCAAACGAGCTCTCAAAATCTCTCACTTTGCTTATGAATCGAGCTTAAAGCATGTTTATAAATGCATTCCTCTTCCTTTTCAGGAGAAAACTGTGTCGGACACACTAAATCTCAAAAGAAAGAAAAAAAAGAAGAAAATGAAAATAGCTCTACACCTTTGACACCGGCTACATGAGTCATCTCCATGCAAGCTACTCTCCTCTCCTACACTCTGTCAGCTGCAAACAAAAACCTAACTCCAGCCACCTTAAAGACAACCTTTTCAATAACCACCTACAATTTTCCATGAATCATGATATGCAAGATGTGTTCCTAAGAGCATAAAATTGGCATGATTATATATTCAAAAAATAATATTATATAATACGGTTTTAAATAAGAGAAATGGGTTTTTTCTAGTTAGAAAAAATTTCAGAGAACAAAAAAAAGTTGTGAAAATAATTCAGGGCTAGAAGTAAAGGGGATTTATCTGTTCTTACCATTGTCCATCGTCGCCAGAAATATTTTTCGGTGACAACACTAGGATTGTGATCCTCTCTAAGTTTTGAGCAAAATTATGGACCCTTTAAAATTGCTGCCACTGTGACTAGGTCAAGCCCACAACGACAACAGCCATGTTATCGAGCTTTGTAGATAACCACCGTTGATGATCTTCTCTGACAATTCGGCACAATCATTTTCCATTTCTTAGTAGAGATAAAAGGATTAATTAGATGTGATATTTTTTTTTTAATTTTGAGATTTTGATGCATAAGTTGTGACAACTTTTTGTCTTTAATCTCATATCTAAAAAATAAATTTGTTAGTCAAAATTATATTTCTAAAAAGTAAAAAATAACTTGCGAGATAAAAGTGTTTTAATAGATCGACTTGGGTGTACACCTTTATCAAATTTAAATTTTAGGATGTACTAACTGTGATATTTCATAAATCCTAAACTTAATGAATTAAAATTAAAAATTAAAAAATACCAACACACGTGTACTTTAAAATAACTACGTAAACCTAATTTCCTATTCCACTCGGAGATACGTAAGAGCAGGAGACCCACTTCTATCGAACTAAAAAAAATAAATAATAATAATAATAATAAAGTCTTATATTATTTTTTAGTTATTTTAGGATAAGATAAATATTTTAAAAAGAAGTTATGAGTTGATATGGTGGTGAAATGGAAACATGAGAAAGGGAAAGGCAGTGAGTTTAAATCCACTAACACATTAATAACTAATAACTAATAATTGACCTATAAAAAAAGATAAATATCTTAAAAGATAAATAATTTGATTAATTAATTAGATGTAATTATTTTTATGACTTACGTTGTAAGGTGTTAATATATTTCTTATGCATAATCGACTTCAAAACACAAAATTTTGTTTTTGTCGAGACCCACATGTCGACTCGGATTGATAAGAACCATAACAAAGACAAACATCATGAGAGGTCCATGTAATTTACTTAAATTAAAAAAAAATTCTATTAAATATAAGAACCAATGTAATTTTTTATGTGATGTTAATAAGAAATATATTTTTTAAAAATAAATAATTACTAAGTGTTCATTTATTGAATAATTTTGAACTCGAATTTTCTTAAGTAAGATTCAAGTCATGCTTACTAACGAAATAAGAAAACAAATTTATTTTTTTAATAGAAACTAAACACAAGAGTTAAGCGTTTATAATACTTCATCCACTCTATTTAACAGTTGAGCTAGATTCCATGATAACTAACAACTTGAGTTTTAAAAAACAATAAAAATATTTTGTAAATGTTTTCTGCATTACTAAATCTAAGTTTTCTTCTATATGATTTTTCAAGGTTGGAAGTTGAGATAAGTTTGAATTTAATCTTTAAAAAGTATTATTTTGCCACGAATTATTTGAGTACTAGTAGTAAACCAATTATACATTTCTTCAGCAAAAAAGCAAATCAAATACAGTTTTAAATTTTAATATTACATTGTTTGGTTATAATTTCATTTAAACATTGTCATTTTAAAATTTATAAGTATTTCTTAATATTCCTAATGAAAAAGTTTTGTGCAAAATCTTAAAAACAATAGAGGTAGCACAGTGTACATGCATGCCAGCTCAAAAACGAGAGGTTGAGAAATATTTTATTGGTTATTGAATTATACATAGCTGTGAAGAGTGATAAACAAATTGTGAGAAATGCATATAGATCACAGCTAACCCTGAATTAGTAATTAGCTGTTGTATCACCAATCCAACGCATGCTTCCAAGTCTATTTTGACCCTTACTTTTAAACCATTTCTTTGGTCTTAAAAATTGTCGACTCGAAAATTGGGTTCTTTTCAACCATGACTTGGTATCAATCGAAGCTTCCAAGTCTCACCACGTTCAAAGACTTTTTTATTTCAAAATACGGTTTTTTCTTTTAATAATTGAAACTCTTTTTTTTTTCTTTTGCTTTTTTTTACTCATTTCAAACAAAAAATTGTCGTCAAGGATGAACTAAAAATTTTAAAAGTTTGGCCTTATGTGAAAAATTAACTTAAAGTATATTTTTATCAGACACTCTTTAGAAAAGTTTTATTGTTAATAAGCCCTTAAACAATATCTTATATGTATTTACTTTCACACTGCCCTATTATGGTTTATTTTGATAATTTTTTCTACAAGTACTTTTAGAAAATAAAATTAAAAGAATTTATGTATAAATTAAAATTAACTGATATATAAATAAATTTTTATAATGATTTTATATGATTTATTTAAAAGATGGTTTTTTTATAAGTTCTAATGTTGTGTTTTCTTAAAATCACAATAGAGACAGATTGCTAAAACAAAAAACAAGTCTCGAACTCGTATAACTTTCATTCCACTTCATTGGGTGTATGTTTATTTTTTTAATTAAAGTTGTGTATAAAATTTGAGATTAAATAAATGGTTTATGAAAATTATTTTTTTTAGAAGGACTTATAAAAATCCTTTTATGAAATTCATTTTATCTTAAACTTAAGTATGTTCTTTAAAAAATGCAATTATTCAAATAAATGTTAAAAATAAATTTTTAAATGATCTTTAAAATGGTTTTTAAATTATATATAAACAAATTTTAATTTAGAGAACTTTACTTTTATAAATATGATTATCCAAATATTTTCTAAGTTGAAATTAATTTAACATTTAAAGTTTGACCTTTTTTATTAAACAAATTTCAAGTCTTAATCTAATTTACGGACGAAGTTAGGTCGCGTGCCAATGAACCTCCACTTTTTCCAGTACTTAATGTTGTAGACTTTTTTAAATCATTAAAGGGGCTGAACGTCATTTTAATTTATTTTATAATATAGAAATACGATACTATTTAATTATAAAACATGGAATGGTCGCGTGGCCTAATGGATAAGGCGCTCGCCTCCGGAGCGGGAGATTGTGGGTTCGAGTCCCACCGTGATCGTGACGTAACAAAGCGAAAATCACGTTGTTAATTCTCGAGAGAGTTAATTTATATATTTTTTATCTTATCATTTCTCTCTCCCCTTTAATTCCTACTTCTTTTTGTCTCCTGTTTTTGAATTTCAATTTTGTTTTTCTTCTTTACTTTTTGTCTCTCTTTACTTTCTCTTTTTATTTTATTTATGTTTATTATATTTATTTATTATTTTATTTTCAATCTTTTATTTCTTTCTTGCCTTTTCTTTTTCTCTTTTTTTCTTATTTCCCCATTTATTTTTATTTTTATGTTATTTAATTTTTATTTATTATATTGTTATTCTCCACCATGAACTGAACTGGACTCTGACAAAATTGAGAATATTCAACAGTAATCTTTGATAAAAAAAATATAAATATATAAAAAATATTTTATTAAATACATTTTTATGAAATATAGTCTTAAATTATTTACTTGAAGATGTTATAAATTATATTTATTTTAATTTTTTATTAAAGAAACTTCAAATATATTTATGAAAGATAATCATATTTCATATTATAAGGATTGATAAATTTAATTTTTCTACAAAAATATTTTAAATTAATTTTTATTTATTCAGTGTTTCTTATTTTATTTTTTATATTATATTTTTATATTTAAATATTTAATATGTAAAAAATATTATTTATTAAATATATTTTTTATTTCACAAAAATAAATTTAAATTATTTTAATAAAAACATATTAAATTAAATTTATTTTAATTAAGTTGTAATATGTAATACAATATCACTCAAGTCATGTTTGATTAATATTTATATATAAATATTTGTGAAAAACTGCAGGTAGAAGAAGTCATGATTCTTTTTATATGTAAAGTTTTTGTTAATAACAATAACACATTTGAGTGAAATTAGTATTTAATTCAATAGGTTATGAGACACATATCCACAATCTTTTACCTAATACAAAATATATAAATACACTAATATATTATAAAAATTTATTAAAATTTTTATTCCAAATAGTTATAAATTACTTAGTCAATTATATCATAAATTAAATTATTTTTTAATAATTTATATATTAGATATTTATTATATATAAAAGAAAATTTGAGGCTAAGGAAACTACAAATTTTCCCCTTTCTTTTACGAACATATGTCCATTTTTTTTATCTTTTCAATTTTTTAATTTCTTCTTATTTTTATGTTTATGTTACTTTTTTTTCATTTTATTTCTTATTTCCATTTTATGTTATTTTATTTTATTTATTATTTTTATTCTCTATTTTTATAAATTTACTTTGGTATATTTTTATATATTTTGTGTTTTTATTTTTCATTTTATATTTCAATTATTATTTATATTTTAATATTTTCTATGATAGGTCAAAATTTAATTTACTAAATATATTTTCTTATTTGTTGATTACATATTTCTTTTCTTATTTATTTTATTATTTTATATTAATTTATTTTGTATTTCAGTTATCTTTTATATTTAATACCCTTTTTTTTATATTATACCACAAGACACATTTTAAAAATAATTAAATTCTGATTTTCGATGTCACTTTTAATGTATTTTTATTAGTTGAGAAAATAACTATATTTAAAGAGTACTAAACCTGATGTTTAACAATAATTTATTTTCATTTTTAATCTGTCTTTTCTGTTATATAAACTATATCCTTTTTTATTTTTACCTGTACATTTTTCAGTTCCATCATCTTTTGAAATGATAAACAAAAAAATATAAGATCATGTCTAATACTTTTAAGTAAAATACTGAATTTAAAGATTCATTTTTTAAAGTATTAAATATTTTTTTATGTTTTTATTTGATATCGTTTCATGTTTTTAAGTAGATTTTGTTTGGAGATATTCATTTAAAATTTAATAATGTTTAATGCTGTTATTTATTTTAATTAGGTATTGTATTGAATTTAAATGTTATTATTAAAGACTTTAAATTAAAATTATTTTATTCATTTAACATTATTATATTTTATTATTTATTTGTTGTTGAAACTAATAACAATATTATAAAAAATAAATAATAAAATAAAAAAATGAAACGAGGAAGTCATTGTAATTAATATAGCAAATATGCATTGCAGTGAGTTTTTATTTTTCAAATAATAATATAAAGAAATGCCAAAGTAAAAATAAAAGAAGATAGAAGTGAAAAAATGAAAGGTTAAAAATGAAAATAAATTATGGTTAAAAATTAGATTTAGTACTCTTTCAATATAGTCACTCTCTAACATAATAAATATATTAAAATATTTTAATGATTGTTAAAATGGGTATGGAACACACCATAGAAAAACTGTATTTAATATATAAAATTAATTTATTAAATTTATTTTAATATTTATTGGTTAATATATCTCAAACATGGGAGAAATTAATTTATTTCTTCTATGAAATTATTTTTTTTTATAAAAAACTTATAAATATCATTAAGAAATAATTCTATTTGAGACAATTATAAAGAATTTTTTTTTGAGTATTTAACATGATTACATTTAAAAGATTTAACAATATAATATAAAAAATAGGTAATATATTGATAGCATAAAACAATTTCCAATGACATTCAGTCATAACCTGCTCTTTTTAATAAATTTATTGACTATTATAATCTTTAAACCCTATAATTTATTATTATAAAATAATATATTTAAATGATTTTAGTAATATTTTGAAACATATTAAATGATTTTATTTTTTAAAATAAAACGTACAAAACATAAAATATATCTCTTTATAATTCTAAATCATATTTAATTACATGATTAAAATTTTTATACTGAAAAATTAACTTAAATCTAATTATGTATATATTTATTACAAAATAATTTGTGACTTTCAAACTATAATTTTGTTCACTAATATTTATATAATAGTGTTAACCTTTTATATGAAAAACTCAACACATGATAGATAATATCATAAATTAAATTATTTTTAATTTTTACATTATTATATTAAAAAAATTGTGGCGTAAAAGTTTTTTATGGTAAAGATTATCGATATGATTATATAGAGTAAAATATTTTTAATTTTTGGAAAACTTATGAAACATAATTTAGTTCTCAATTGTTTCTTTATTTTAAAATATACTTGTTTTGATACGCTAAATAATTTATAATATTTTCTCAAAAATATAAATTTTAACAATAATGTCCAATCAATTAAGTAAGTCTCGCATAAAAATACTTTATATGATTTAATTCCTCATTTTTTTTCTCATTTAATTTAAAAATACATTAGTTTTGATTTTCCACGTTATTTTCAATGAAACTATCTAAACAATTAAATAATCTGTGTCGTTGTGTGTACACGGTACTGTTCCAGTTTAAATTAAATTCTTAAACATCCAACTTATAATCTAAAAAAATAGATGATAATACTAATTATAATAATTCCTAAACACTTCCTGTATTGCGTGCGTCCCATTTGAGGAAAAAAAAAAACATGTTTCATAGTCAGGAAACATGGTAGAGTCAAAGAGAGTAGAAAAATATGAAAAAATGTATTTTTTTTTTCTGAAAGGCTAAAAACAAACAAGTGAAAAAAATGTAATTATCTATACTATTAATAAAGGAAATATCCTTTTTGATATCTACTTTTCAAAATAACTATTCTACCCTTATACCTATTTTGAAATTAAAAAAATAAACTAATTTGTCATAAGAGAGACTTAAACTCATAATATTTTATTTCCCAAACATATACTTTACCAATAGACCAATCTTATAACTTTAAATAAAAAATTACTTTAAAATATTGATATTCAACATACATAATTGTCCAATTATATCTATAATGTATAATATATGATATTATATTATATATTATATCTATACTATTAATAAAGGGAATATCCCCATTTTAATGTCTACTTTTCAAAATACTTATTATACCCTTACACCTATTTTAAAATTAAACTATTAATAAAGGGAATATCCCCTTTTGGTGTCTACTTTTCAAAATACCTATTCTACCCTTATACCTATTTTAAAATTAAAAAAATAAACTAATTTGTCATAAGAAAGACTTGAACCCAGAACGTTTTATTTTCCAAGCATATACTTTACCAATAGACCAACCTTATAAATTTAAGTAAAAAGTTACTTTAAAATATTGATATCCAACATACTTTAAAATACTAATTTTTGGTTTGAGTGGTTGTGGGTTCAAGTTCCTCTTATGCCAAATTGATTTATTTTTTAATTTTAAAATAGGTGCAAGGGTAGAATTGGTATTTTGAAAATGAACGTCAAAAGGAGGTATTCCTATTATTAATAGTATAGAAGTATAGATATAGTATATAATATAATATCATATATTATACATTATAAATATAATTGGACAATTATGTATGTTGGATATCAATATTTTAAAGTAATTTTTTCCTTAAAGTTATAAGGTTGGTCTAGGGAATATATATATATATATGGGAAATAAGAGGTTATGGGTTCAAGTCTCTCTTATAACAAATTAATTTATTTTTTTAATTTTAAAATACGTGTAAGGGTAGAATAAGTATTTTGAAAAATAGACATCAAAATGGGGTATTCCCTTGATTAATAGTATAAATATGCGTACATTTCATGATAAATATTTTTAATGAACATGCAAATATACATGTGCGACAATATTTTGAGTT
The DNA here is from genome assembly GCA_037954015.1 of Psophocarpus tetragonolobus. Lineage (NCBI taxonomy): Eukaryota > Viridiplantae > Streptophyta > Magnoliopsida > Fabales > Fabaceae > Psophocarpus > Psophocarpus tetragonolobus. The sequence continues at coordinate 17,826,303 of CM075688.1, read as the reverse complement.
CTATTGAAACTCTTCTCTTTCTATTTTTTCATATTCATTGTCTATTTGACATATTTATTGATGATCTGACATGTTTTTATCATGTTATTATAAACAAAAAATATAAAATTAACAAAATATATTTCAAAACATGTCATATAACAATTTATATTTCAAAATATAAAAATTTACAAAAAATACTAAATTAAAACCTTACAATTGTTATAACATATTAAAATAAAAATGCGAATACACAAGCACTGTCGCGCCTGTGTTTTCGCTAGTAAAGCATAATGTCAACAGCTACTATCAATTAACTTCAACTAACTATATGGTTAATTATTTGACTCCAACCTCCAAAATGCAACTCAACTATTCCATATCTATAACTTACTCGCGTTAAAACCAAAGTCAAGCTAGCTATAGATTTATGTACTATAGTAAGCTATACTCTAACTCCTTTGAGCAACTCTAGTGACTGATCTTGAAGGCAAAATCTTGACAAGATTAACTATTAGAGAAAAAGACTTGATCTCCAAATAAAAATCTTGTTTTTATACAAGAACAGGTAAGATTGATCACTATTTAAAGAATAATAATTTTTTATTGTTTTTCTCTTCAACCCAATATTTAAGATCAAGGATTATAAGACTTATAAAAAATGTTTAAGATCACTATGATATTTTATTGGAATAAAAAATAAAATAAATCTTAAAATTATAAGTTACGGCAAAAAATAAGTTAATAGGATAAAAATACTCGATTTTTTAATTGAGATGTTCTTGTATTAATGGGAAAGTAGTCTCAGCCAAACCAATAAGTAGGTACTGAAAATTACGTGACTGGCTAGGTTATCTGAACCGCCTCAATTATTATGGAAGCTGGGAGTTTCATGATATGACCATGAATTCATGATACCGTGGAGGTTACTCTAGTTTATTTCAGACATCAGAAATGGTAATTAACACATTATAGTTCAGCTTGCTAACCAACGGGGAGCTTTTATTAGGAAAATGTATCCTTAATTATTACCTATATAAGCTACTCCTACAGTCCTACCATGATTTTTAATAATAATCTTCAATAATTAATTCCTTAACTAGCGTTAATATGACCCAAATGAATTTGATCTTTATCATATTCAATGTGTTTCACAATTTCACACTTGTCTGAGAACTCGGCAAAAACAACAAATTATCACACATTAAATAAATAAATAAATAAAAATCTTATATTATATTGTTTATCACAAGAAGGGACCCATATTAACCTACTAGCGTCAGCTTCACGGCAGGAGGTTTAAATAATTTACATAAGCTTTTAGGTTTAACTTTTGTTTTGTCACTTGTCATTACAGAACAAAAAAAGAAAAACACTAAGAAACTGTATTCTTATCTTGTATGTATTGCATTTGTCCTTTTGGGTGTGAATCCTTTCTAATCCTTTCTAATACTGAAAATTTTTAATAGAAGAGAGAATGACTCATGGGATATATGGGTCTCATGAGTCCTTTTCTCTTTCCTACAGAGAAGTTTTTTCCCTTTTATGAATATATTCAATGACTATATGACAGTGAGGCTAGCTTGCATGAGGATACTATATATGCCTCCAGAACTAATTAGAAATATTGATGAGTGTTGAAAAATGTGGGTATAAAGTTAGAGGGAGTTACATGCTCTGGAGTGACAAGTCAGAGGAGAATTTATTGCAACTAAATTTGAGGTGATTTTAAGATTATCATCACTCTGTCATGGACGAACAGAAAAGTGAAACCAGTAACAGACAAAAACAAAAACAACAAAAAAAAGTAAAATTTTATACTTCTTTTTGGTTGAAGTTAAGGTTTAGATATGGTATTCCATATAGAAAAAGAACTTTTACCTAAGACAGGAAAGTTGGTGTTTCTCATGATATTAGAGTATTATTAACTAAATGAACAGGAATTTGATCCTTCCTTCTTCTAAATAATCAGTTTAGGGTGTGTTTGATTTTGGTCCTTCACACACAGGATTTAATAGTTAACAAATATACATAATTAACTAAGATCAGACTAGTTAGTTTCTTTTGGTAAGCTTTGAGTTTGGTCAGAGAGGAGTTGGGACGCTGAAATTTTGATATGTCAACTATTAAACCAACGATTCTAATATTACATTAAAACTAAAAGCCAAAATAAAACTTTGATTAGTTTACGCTTTCTTCATGCACAGCCTCATCCTTATAAGCCCCCAAAACTACTTAATTTTACCTACAAACTGGCTTGCAGATTACTTAAACAAGTAGCATAACTGTTACTATTAAACCATTAATTTCTTTAAATTTCACGATCATGGACAAATTTCTTAAGGCCAGTACATTGGGGCCATTTTCTAGAAATAGAAATAATTATTTGGCTGATGTTGAAATTTGAGAATTCGATCAAGGTTACTTGTAATTGAAAGAATACAAAATTATTAAAGAATCACAGCTGAAGCAAGTTATTTGTAATCTGACTTTTCATACTTAGTTTTCTCTGTCTACAACCTTTCAAACCCAGCACCATAAACAACATCAGAGCACAAATTATAAACCATGTCAAATAGTTTCACTTCCATTCCTCACTATCACCAAACGCCGCACCGTACCCATAAAGGATCTGCAAATGAAGAAAATTTTGTTCTTTAGATACCTTACTGTTTTGTAATAATATTCCTAAACTTCCTTTATTTTTTTTTATCCAAATAATTAATAGACCTTAAGTTTCTATGGCATAAAGTAGTCAATGAAAGTATGTAATCAATGTATAAAAAAAAATACACATACTGCCACGGAACTTGTCCTACTTGCAGCCAATTCCCTTGTTCGTTTTGAAAGGTGAGTGTGTAATCTCCAGCTTCATCAAAATTTTGATATGCATAAATATAACATGCATAGAACAACTCAAAAATCAAATCCACTGTATACACACAACAAACGCACAAGGAAAAAAATGTAGAAAACTATATGTTCACTTACATTTAGAAAACATGTTGATCAAGGTGCTTGTAAGTGTCTGATAAGAGTTGAAAAGCCTCAAATTGATTTTCCTTCCTATTGCTACCCCTTCCATGTTAACCTTGACATACAAAGATTTTGGTCCTCTACTTTGATTGTCATTAGCTTGAATCCTATCGTTCCTAATTTGGCCTCTCGCAGGATGTTGGTGATGGAGTTCTTTCCTCCTCCACGATTTAACTGGTGGCCATCCCACCAGATGGTTTTCTTCATCACCATTCCTGTATGAACATCATAAAAGCAAAGTAAGATGACGTTCTTTTAGTAGTTTCTCATTACAGATTATGAAGTGAAACTCCAACTCTAAAGAAAATGTTAATTACTATGGGAAACATAGAAGTGGAGACAACTTACTTGTTTGGTGTGTGAATGTTTCTTTGCATCTTTTCACTACGGTCATCTTCTTCATTTGGCTGTCCACTCCACACTAGTAAAGGCAAAGGTTTAAAAAAATGTTCAAAGGTCTCTTCGAAGCTGCGCTTATTGCGCTTGACATGCTTTTCGCTTTCAGGACCGCAACTGGGTCTCCATAACTCTAAACTCACTATCTGTTTGGACTTGTTAAACTTGAATTCCTCAACGGAATTGTGAGTGGGGAGAGCAAGACCTAACTGAAGTTCCATGTATGTAGTATAGTAAGAAGCTAACAAGGATATGCTATAGGCAAAGTATAGAACATGTATATTGGGCAATTTTCAAAGTTAGAAATAGATCACTACTCACTAGCTTTCTCAAAGTTATTGGGATTGTTTGACCTTTGGGACTTGTAATATGTAGGTATATATATATAAATATATATATATGTGTGCGCGTGTGTGCATGTGTGAGTGAAGCATAGGAATGAAAAGGACTATTGTCTTGTGGAACAAGGATAGTTAGAGACAGCATGGAAGTTGGGTCGGCTAAAAGAGAAGCAGCATTATAGGCTAGTTGAGGAATGAGAGCACCAACGTGCCACAGCCACTTTACCCGCTTTCTTTTAGTTGTCTCAATTTTCCTGCCATGTGTCCCCCACCTATACATTTATTCTTTCTCTCTAGATTTCTTCATCGCTTGGGTTTATTTATTATATATACTTAGTATATAATAGTAGTATATTAATGTTTTAGGGAACTGTCAAATTTATTAACACCATAATTTGGTGAAGATGATCATTCTGAAAAGACTATGGATTAGGTTCATCAACTGCGGCAAGAATCTAATCTTGGAAATAATATGTTGATCTATTTAAAGATAAAAAATATGACAGACAGATAAGCAGATTCAGAGATATAATAATACAATGTTATTTATTAAGCGGAACAAAACAACTTGGATTTGTTTATGATACGATTGGTCATCTTTTCTTTTTTCCTTTTTTAATGGAATCTCTTTATGCCAAACATAGTGTGTCAAATTTTGTGTCGCCACCACCACCAGAGTTGCTTCTGATTCTGATCAATCATGTTGAATTACTTGTATCAAACTCTTTAGCCGCTAATCATAAATACCCCGCTTGACTCTATATACCAAACAAAATACAATGGGTTTAAGCTAATAGCTAGTATTGATTATGAAAGAGCTAGCTTCCAGAAACAAAGAAACTAGGAGTTCATGCACCTGTTGATATTGTTTGCTAATATGTCCAATGTGTCGGCTGATGCCCGTCAAACGTATCATGATTTTAGAACTCACATAAGTTCCATGTTTCCACTGATGCGCTTAGCAAGGAAATATTCGCTTCACCTTAGTTGATTATTTGATTATAACAACAATTTTAATTAATTAACTAATCCCCCAGCTACATTGTCACATGTTCCTCTTGAAAAATAAAACAATGAACTAATAATGTGGGTTTGGTTTTTTATTAAAAAAAATAGATTATAGTGAAAGGTTGTGGTGGAGAAAGGTAGTGAAGATATAGTATGGTTAGGTATATGGTCGAAATGGGAGTGTTGGGTTAGCAATGTGAAGGCCACGTGATGGTGCAGGGGAAATGGGAAATTATGCTATTCACTGAACCCCGCACGACCACTGGAACCGGTTCTAGTCTAGTTCTCGTGCGGTGAAGGTTGCAAACTCAACTGGTAGGACCCCAAAAATATGATACGTCTAATTCATTGCTTGCCCTTTACCTGGCACTGATTACTGCACCCACACCCTACAACTCACCACATCCAACACTGAGTTCTTCACAAGTGCCATCTTTGTCTATACTCAACATCACTTTCCAGGATAACTTACTTGATTTCTAAACAAATAAAGTTAAAGTTAAGCATGTTCTTACTGTTACCAACCGGATTCTAAATCCGCAAAATAAAAACACGCATATAACCAAATATGATTTAATGAGATTCGATAATTAATGTATTTAAGTCCTCCTCACCGTAGGTTATTTCAATTATTGATTAACGAATAGGTTATATTGGACACATACAAATTGACAATATCATTCTTACATCTGTCCACCTATAAGAATCATGCATGAAACATATTTAAAGAGTATCTTTTAAATATAGTAAGTAAAGTTTATTTCAAAAATAAAAAGTAACAGTTATTGACTTTGCTACTTTAAAATGATTTTTACTTTATCATCTTTTAATTTAAATGAAATTAAAACTTATCCCCTTGTTGATAGTTAAAATAAAGTGGGATAGATAACATTTTAAACTTTTAATCCGAGTAAAAATGTAAACTGACGGATACTATGTCACTCTCGAATCTTTATGGCGGAAAGCAAAGCGTGGCAAGGTTCTGTTCTCAAGTTCAATGGATGACCCACTTCAAGGAAGCGATATGCATCAACGCACTATGGTTTGAACTCCCAGAGATAAAATTTTGATTAGAGGATAAGAAAACTTTGGTCTTATACGTTAAAAGTGCTTATTGTTCGTGTTAGTTAAGTACGGTAAACTCATAACTATGTCAGTTTGAAGAGTAATAATACAATTTTCTTAAAATGATTTATTAATAAAATTATGTCTGTAACTTTAATTATGTGAGTTATTAATGTCTGCCATTATCTTTAATCTATGAAACAAATAATTAAATGGTGAAATTAACGCGCAGTGAGAAGATACAAACATTAGAAATTATCAAATATTATATGTATATAAACTATAAAGTGTTGGTGATGAGTAGAGGCATATATAGTTAGATAAGCATCCGATGAGTATTTAATGTATAAATACCAGGGTCAATCCATCAGTCCTCGCTGAGACTTAAAGTTTAAAATAAGATTATTTTAACGTTGGAATTATATATTCTTTATTATTGTTATTACTAGCGAAAACACAATCGTAATAACGCTTGTGTGTTCGTATTTTATTTTAATTTGATATATTAATTATGTATTTAAAATTAAATATATTATTTTTATAATTTTATATATTATTTTAATTTGATTTGCTTTATGGTCTTGAGTTCTTTTAAATCAAGGCTACATACGCATTATTTATTTTTCACTAAAACTAAAAAAGGAGTCCCTAGTCATCACCTTTGTGCTAATGAGGTGTTTTATATTTGAAATTTGTTCAACAGAGATTGAAACTGCTCTGTTTTTCATCTTTTCTGAGACGGGAGTAATTGGGCTGACATGTTAGCAAAGTTAGGTTCCTCTTCAAATCAACCTTTGGTGTTCCTCCAACATGCTCCTGTAGGGCTCACATCTCTTCTCTGGGTTGATGTCATGCATATTGCCTTTTCTCGATCTTGATTGTAGTTTTTTCTTTCTTCCTTTAATTTTCCTTTTTTATCTCTTGTTAAAAAACAAGAGTTTAATTAGTATGTATTGATAGTGTAAAAAAGTGGATATCAAAAGAAGAATTCCTTTTATTAATAGTATAAATAATATATGATATAAAATATACTATTGTAGATTATTGGTTATACATCTAGATTATAAATAATATGACAATTAAGTATGTTGGATATAAATTTTTGAAAGTAATTTTCTTAATAAAGTTATAAGATTGATTTAGTGGCAAAATTTACCTTTAGCGATGAAGAGGTTGTAGGTTCAAATCTCTCTTATGACAAAATAGTTTATTTTTTAATTTTCAAATAAGTATAAAGGTAGAATATGTATTTTGAAAACTGGATATCAAATTAGGAATTCTCTTTATTAATAGTATGAATAATATATAATATAAAATATAATATTATAAATTATTGATTATACATATAGATTATAGATAGTAGGACAATTAAGTATGTTAGATATGAATGTTTTAAAGTATTTTTTTTTAAAGTTATAAGGTTGATCTAGTGGTAAAGTTTACATTTGATAACAGAAATGTTGTGAGTTTGAATTCCTCTTATCACAAAGTAGTTTATTTTTTAATTTTCAAATAGGTATGAAGGTATAATAAGTATTTTGAAAAGTGGATATAAAAAATGAGAATTTCCTTTTTTAATAGTATAGATAATATATAATATTAATATAATATTATAGATTATTGATAACTTCTATGACAAAGTTGTTTATATTTTAATTTTCAAATAGGTATAAGAGTAGAATATGCATTTTGAAAAATGGACATTAAAAGGAGGAATTCCCTTTATGAATAGTATAGATTAATAGTATCGATAATATATAATATAAAATATAATATTATAATTTATTGATTATACATATAGATTATAGATAGTAGGACAATTAAATATAGATGTTTTAAAGTAATTTTTTTAAGTTATAACATTGATCTAGTGACAAAATTTTGTATTTGGTGAGGGAGAGGTTGTGGGTTTGAAACCCTCCTATGACAAAATAGTTTATTTTTTAATTTTCAAATAGGTATAAGAGTAGAATAGGTATTTGAAAAATTGGACATCAAAAGGGGGAATTCCCTTTATTAATAGTATATATAATATAAAATATAACATTATAGATGATTAATTATACATATAGATTATAGATAGCAGGACAATTTAGTATGTTGGATTTTAAATATTTCAAAGTAATTTTTTTAAAGATTGATCAAGTGGCAAAATTGACATTTAGTGAGAGAGAGGTTCCGACTTCGAATCTCTTCAATGCCAAAGTAGTTTATTTTTTAATTTTCAAATAAGTATTTTGAAAAGTGAACATCAAAACGGTAAATTCTCTTTATTAATAGTATAGATAATATATAATATAAATATAATATTATAGATTATTAATGATACATATATATTATAGATAACATGATAATTAAGTATGTTGAATATAAATAGTTAAAAGTAATTTTTTTTCTTAAGGATATTTTGAAAAGTGAACATAAAAAAGGGAATTTCCTTTATTAGTAGTATAGATTAATAACATGGATAATATATAATGTAAAATAGAATATTAAATATTATTGATTATTATTCAGATAGATTATATATATTAGAACAATTAAGTATCTTGGAATAAATGTTTGAAAGTAATTTTCTTTATAAGACTATAAGATTGATCTAGTGGCAAAATTTATATTGAGTGATGGAGAGTTTGTGGGTTTGAATCCCTCCAATGACAAAGTAGTTTATTTATTCATTTTGAAATACCTATAGGGTAAAATAGTTATTTGAAAAAGTGAATGTCAAAAGGGGGAATTCTTTTTATTAATAGTATAGAATCAATATTATTGAATATAGAATATAATATTATAGATTATTGATTATACATATAGATTATAGATAGCAGTGCAATTAAATATGTTGGATATATATGTTTTAAAGTAATTTTTTTCTTAAGGTTACAAGATTGATCTAGTGGAAAAATCTATATTTGGTGAGGGAAAGATTATGGGTTTGAATATCTATGACAAAATAGTTTATTTTTTAATTTATAAATAAATATAAGGATAGAATATATATTTTGAAAAGTGAGCATCAAAAGGGGGAGTTCACTTTATTAATAGTATATTATTATTATTATTATTATTATTAAATATGTGATATTTTTATTTAATGTATGATTTTTTTATAATAAAAATTAATAATAAATTATTTTGTATTGAAAAACCTAAAGCTTGTGCGTTAATTATTTTATTATTGGACTATCATGATAAATATTAAAGTTATTAATTATCATGTTAGTATACATTATTCAAATGCAAGTATTTTTTTTTAAAAAAAAATATAGTTATAATAAGAATATAGAACAAAACATAAAATTTTTATTTGAAAAAATATTCACTTAAAGTCTATAATTAATTACGTTAATTTTATCCTTTATTTTTTATATATAAAAATTAGTATTTATTTCATATAGATAAAAATAATTTTTAATTTGAAAAAATACAAGTAATTTGTTACAATAATGAATATAGAACAACACGTAAAATTTTTATTCGAAAAAAAATTCACTTAAAGTTTATAATTAATTACCTTAAATTTATATTTTTTTACATGTAAAAATTAGTATATTTTTTTTACACTTCCTTTGCTTAAAAAAGGAAGAAAAGAAACACTAGAGTCTCAAATAAGACACTTGTATGATATCCCTCATGCAATAACCTCATTAGGTTCCTTGGAGGGTTATCTAAGATCATCAATTCTTCAGTAGCCATTGCACCTTGTTTAGCCAAAAGATCCGCGCATGCATTGCCCTCCCAAAGAGTATGCCGAAACACCAAGAGCCATGAAATAACGGATTTGTTCCAGAATTGCCCCATACGCGTCTCGATTTGTATAAATTGTCTTTGTCTTCCACTTACAAATCATCTCTTCCAATCTTTATACAAATACTTTTGAATTTCTTTTTATATTTTTCTTTAAAAATAAAAACATTGGGTATTAATGTGGTGCTAACATGTTGCATCATAACATTGATATAATATTTGGAGAAACAATTTAAATTATTTTAATTTTAAATGTTTAGAAAAATAAATTATTTTATCTTTAAGGTCTCAAAAATTTGTGATGGATATAAATATGTAACACAAACTATCTGTTAATTTGTTTTTTTATTTAAGTGTTACATTTTTATTATTCTAGTTTTTTTTTATCAACATAAATATGGAGAAGCTGATAACCAGTTGTGTTTTTTTTTTTCCAAACAATATTGATATATTATTACCTTGTAAAGTTCTGGATCCTACATTTTTTAATCTATTAATACATTTACCTTTGTTTTTTCCCTCTCTTTTAACTATTTCTTTTCTTTCTTTTTCCTAATCACTACATTTCTTTTATTTTGTGAGTTTTATTTCCTTTAACCTATATTAAGCAATTTTCATTGATCATAGGTCATAGTCTTGAGGTCGTAGAATTTAAACACACTTCTTAGTTAAGAGAAGATACCTTTTAAGTAAATTTTTGTGAATGATAATTGGATAAAAAGAATTGAAAGAAACAAAACCCACAAAATAAAATTAACAATGAGTTGTTGACAAAAAAATAAAAGAAGAAGTAGGAAGAAGACAAGGAAATAGGAATTAAAATATAAAAAAAATGCTCAAACTAAAATGATTTTTTTTACAATGTGATACAGGTTTTTATCTATAGAAATTCAACATGTATCAAGAAGTTAATGCCATGCAATCCCTTATAAATGACGTTAAAAAAAATTAATACCTAGCAATATTCATTTTGTTTGATAAAAAAAAATTATAGTGAAATTTTAAGAGTAGTATTATCTTCTATATTTTGGTTCTAATTTAGATTATTTGGTTTCATATTATTTTTCAATGAACTGCTTTCCTATTTTTTCCCCTTCAAATTCTCTCCTATCTATCTATTTATTTATTTATTTATTTTAATTTTTTCTCATCAACATCCTACATGTCAATGTCACTTCAGCACCACATTAGTGCCTGCCAATGTAGTATTTTTTTAAATAGCAGGGACAAAAAGAGATACGAAAGTGTTCCAATAAGAACTATAAATGATGGTTTTAAAGTGTAATTAGATAAAGCTTATGCAATTATAAGTACCAAATGAATAAAAATTTCCCAAAAAAAGTCACATCAAACCCAATGAAACGATACTAAATGACATTAGTGCAATTTTAATAACAATAAGTAAATGGCATTTAAAATAATATTTACATTAAGTAAAATAAGTAATTTTTATTTCTATAATTACAAAAGAGTAAAAAATAAAATTAATACAACTAAAAACACCACATGAATAGTTTATCCTTTTTATGTTATAGTCCTTAATCAATCCATTGTAGTTAGTTTTGATGTGTATATCGGATTAAAAATCTAAAAAATGTTAAAAATATTTTATTAAAAATTATTAAATTAATTTATTGAGTTAATATTTTTTTGATAAATTATTTATTAAACTAATTAATATATTGAAAGTGATTTAAAAATATATTTATATTACTTTTTGTATAAAAGTTTGTTTTATAGACGAAAATCTGTTTTTAGGTATATATTATATTTTTTCAATTAATATTAATAATTTTTTTATTTATGATAAAATTTTAATAAAAATTAAAAGTGAATAATTAAAATAAATAGGATAATATTTAATGAAGATATTAAAATATAAATGAATAATAATAAATTATAGATTCCAACTTCGCTTCAGATAACGAAAAAAATTATAAATGAATAACATTTAAAATGTTATAAACTAATACAATAAAACAAGCGTGTTATAAGTTTATAAAAATATAATATAGTGAACTAAATTATAAGGCAATGAAAAATATCTTTGTATTTATCTCTTGAAAGCATCAAATACTTCTTTCTTTAAAGTTGGTATATATACTATATGCCTTAAACTGGGCAGATAGATGATGACTCCATGTTTAAAAAATTGAAAATGTGAAAGCACAAGAAGCCGAAGCATAAATTGTAATCCCCACTGATTGACAAGTTGTCTTGACGATGTTAATGTGAAATCAATTTCTTTGATTTGGACTGTAATTATTATGTGCTAATCATGATTGCCTGGTTTAATTTCTCACAACAATTAATCCCGAGGATGCAAAGTCAAGACATTTCTTATCTTTCTTTTAGGTGTTGTCTATCTAAATTGCCACAAATTAATGTGACATGGTTAGAGCTCTATTATTATTATTGTTGCAGGTTAAAATTGAGGAGAGACTTGGAAATTCTTCATAATAAAAATAACGATAACTCTTTTAGAAAAATGAACACGCACGCTCGTTAAATTGTGTTTTAGCTACACAAGTAAGTTCTTGAAAATGGTAGATCAGAATACTTTAACATCTCCTTCTATGGTAGAGTATATGAATCCATATCATTATATTGAGTGAGCATGTTGTTTAGCTAAGTCAAAGGGTTATCTAATGTTTCTTTTATTAATTTTGACACTGTTTTATTTTTCACAGAACATGTCTTATGTTTTATTTTCATTTTATAAAATTTATTAGCTTAAAAAGAAACGATAATCCTTTTAGTTAAGTTTTAAATACTGTTTCTCGTTGATGAGAAATAGGTGTTTATTGGAAACGATTAAATAGCAGAAAGTGGGAAAGAAAATTACTTATATAAATGATTGTGCTTGATAAGAATGTAAAACCTACAGCCTGCTCGTGTAAAATTTACAATGAGATAAAAAGTATATGATTTTTGTTAAAATAAAGAGATTTTCTATTAAAAACATGCATTTTTCTATTAAAAACATGCATTTTTCTATTAAAAACATGAAGAGGTGGTGAAGGGTCAAATTGGTTCGTATATCTACATCAAGAAATTGATTTAGAGAAAATGTCAGGAATACATGCAATTTTTTTAGACTGAAAAAGTAACATGTATTGGTCAGTACAAAAAAGGAAAGAATAAAAAAAAAAGTGGGAAGAAAGTTGGTGTATAAAAATGTTAGTTTAATTTGAGTTTGAAAATTAATATTAAATTTTGAGTTTAATTTTTATTTATCTTTAGTGTAAAATTTTATAACCATCATTTAATAAAAATTATGATTGTTAGGAGCTTGTTCTTGACTCATAGACTTTTAGTCATTCTCAACAACTCTTTAACGTGATGCCTTGATTCTTAGGTTTGATGTCTTAAAGTCGAAGCGTAAGGAGTGTTCCAACATGATGTTGTTCAACCTTTCCAAGATGATTAGAGATGTCAAAACAGACATAGCCTGATGTAACAATCCATTTTACTAATCAAATTCAATTATGAAAATGCAAAGATTTATCAAAGGGTTTTACTCAATTATGAGAAATTTTGAAAAATTGATATTTCATAAAAAACCATAATCTTCTTAAGACAAATATAGAACAACAGTTATTCAGTGTAAAAACCTCTCTTTTACAAAATGTTTCTCATCATATATTACTTATCATCACTACCCCCATTAACCCTAAATTAGAGCACCAAACCTTTGACAAAATAAATAAGATAGAATTAAGAGTAACTTAATACAAACATCATACAACATCAAGCATAAAGAAAATCCTCAAAGTTGCCCATCACCATTGTTTGATTCGGCTCCTCTTCTATTCATATCCCGAATACATATGAAAATAAACACATAGAACAAAAGCACAGAGAAGAAAGGTAATTATGTAAACGTTAATCTTAATAAACTAACAATTAATAAGGCCTATGTATAGATCCATGACCATCTATAATGGTTTATCCACATCAAGGATCTCGTTTAGGAAGTGATTGTAACTGTTATATCCTTCATATGTAGGTACGATGATTCTCTCATGAGATTGGGCTATTGCCCTATCATAATCACTTGGCTGACTACTGATTGGGCTACCTGCCCATCACAAACAACGAACTATATTTAGGCTAAGAAAGATATACCATAACAATCGTGAGATGTTGAGTGTTTTTTGAAAGTTATAAATAAATAAATATTCCATTCAAGTAGCAACATGGACACTCTTAACCCAAGTATCCACAATAATCATTTGAATATTCATTTAATTAAAAAAAAAATCCTAGGACCTCCATGATCCTGTCTTTTATCTCACAGTGTACCATCTGTGACTTCTCAAACACTGTACTTCATGCACCTGCATGATACTTCCACAAGGGAACCTAGACTTTTACTAAGTTCTCTTTTCAACTTCTCAAAAAATTCCCAAGAAATTCTAATTTTTACAACCACAAATTATATAACATTCATACTTAAACACAACACCATTTATTAACCATAAATCAAATATCACACATTTGTTCATAAATCATAATTCACAAAATCATTATATTATCAAGTTTCATACTATCAAATAGAAATTTATAGTAAGTAATTTAATTTCCTAAATTTTATGTTAATATTTACCAAAAGAACAGTAAAGTACTACTACAAGACATCTTTTCTAATGTGGAATGATTCATTATCCTTTGAAAACATATTAACAAGTTTAAGATAATCCATTTCGAGGATAATTCATTAAAATTTCACAAATCATAACTTTCACAACTTGATTTATAAAACCATTATTTATGAAAACCAATGTTATAATCCACTTGCCATAACCAAGATATCAAAAGTAGTCAACAAGGAATAACTCATATAAAAACCACAACAATAAGTGAAAATCATAAACAGAGACCAGAATTAACATTTGGAGTGAAATACAAACAGGAGAAATAAATATGAACAGATCAATAAAGAAATAAAAAAATAAAAATAATAAATATATATAGTTTATTAAGACTAACATCTCCCGCAGTTTATAAATCTCACTCCCCCCTTACCTTGATAAGAGGTTGATTAAGAGTGGTGCAAAACCTTCACAACTTCAATCTTCCTTAGAAGATTTTCCTCTAACTTACTCCCTCAAGAACCTCCCTTTCTCTCACTAGGATTCCTTCCCTCTTCATTGAACTTGTTCCCCAGAATGCACAAGGCACTCCTATTTAAAGGATGGGGTTGGCCCACCCAATTTACCTGATTGAAATCCATTTTGTTGAGCGATCATGGGTTTGAGGCATTTTTGCTGAGCGACAAGAGGTTCACTTAATGATGGTCCAACCATTCCAAACACTTGTCTCACATGGCGTAGTGAAAATAAGCTTGTACCAACAACTTTTTTTGGTGTAATGACATTGTAGGTTGATGTTTGACCTATGACTTTGCAACTTACGTGAATCAAAATCCTTCCTTGGTCTTTTGAAACCTTTGTTGAAGCTTAGGTTGTTGCCCTACGATTCACATGAACTATCTCTACCCTTGGTCCATTGAATCATTTGGTTAAGGCTAGGGTTGTTGTCCTACAATTCACATGAACTAGTCTTCTTTTTTGGTTCATTGAAACATTTTCTTGTTCATCTTCTTTTGGGTTAAAAGTCTTATCTGGATGAAATTGGGTGTCTACGATAACTAAGTTTCTAACTTTAACACCTAAATTAAAAATATAAATAAATTATATACTAATTTGGTTATGAAAATAGGGGCGTTACACCTGACCCATCCACGAGTTTGGTTCATACTAGGCTAAAAAATGGCATTTCGTGAATTCATTTATCTTCTTCCCACCTAACCCTCGAGTTTGGTGTGTTCAGGCTGGACTGGGCTGGCCCATAATTGACCACAAGGTCCATTTTTATTTTTTATTTTTTATGTTGAAGTTGAATTGTTGATGAATGATGACATCGATCCATTTAGTCTATGTTTGGAAGGGATCTTTTAATTAGATTATATATAAACATGGTTTGAATGTTGTTGATTTATATTATTTATGCTTTGTCTGTTGTTTAATATTTTCCATATATGTTAGGTATTCTTTTTAAATTTTAAACTTATTTACATGTTTATAATTTGCATCTTTAAACTTACTTGCGTATTTATAATTTGCATTTTTTTATAAAAAAGTCTCACTTAAAAAAAATCAGAAACAATTTTTTTTTTGCAAATCTAGTGGGCCAATCCACCTAACCCACCATAGGTCGGGCTGGAAAAATAGATATATTTACTTTTGGTGCCAACCCAACCTGTTTATCTTACAACCCATGATGGTCAACCCCTATGGGTTGGGTTGACTCGTTTTGACATCTTTATATTTGATGAACCGTCAACATCCAAAGTCCATTGGGGGGATGAACTTCTGTTAATGCATAGAATTTGTTCAATAAATCTGCTAGGCATTTTGTCTCTACTATACAAGCCACCATTCTCCCCTCTAATTCGGGCTTTCTTAATACTTTTGAAACAAGGTAGTTCATTTGTACCACTATCTGATGGCTTTGGAAATACGATCGTAAGCTTCTTCCGAATTTACAAGAGCTAGTACCACCTTCTCCACTAGTTGATATCTTGTTTCCGTGTCTTGGAGTATTCAGCTTAGGAAGTAAATTGGTTGTTGCCTATTCAGAGTTTCTTGGACTATTACTGCGTTGATGGCTTCCTCCGAAATCGAGAGGTACAAAATCAAGGGCGCATTGGGGTCTGGCTTAGCTAGAATTAGGGGAGTAGCAATGGACTTTTTTAGTGAAGTAAATGCCTCATCACACTCTTCTAGTGGACACCAAAATGTACCTGCTAAGGATAGTTAAATACTTCTTCTCACGAACCTGTAGAAAATAAAGTCTTTGACCAATTTCTAGAGGGTGGATTACTCGTTGTAAGAACTTGTTTATTTAATAAGTTATAAATTTATAGAATAAATAGTTGAGGGAATTAAATTTAAGTTTCTACTTAAAATTACTAATTGATTGAGATATGATGAATTTAATTATTGCATTCGGTTTATGTAAAAGGATGGAGATATGAGAATAATTATTTTTTTTTTTGTTTTATAAGGTTTTAGTTGAGTTTTCGGAAAGTCCGTTATTTGAAAGGGAAGTTACATTTAGCAAACTAATTTTACTAAATACACCCCTTATCCTTAAACTTTCTTCTTCTTTCCACAAATCTCTTTTCTCCCTCATTTTTCTTTATATCTGCTGCTTATCTCTCTCTTTCACTACCATTTTCATTCACTTGCATGGTTAAACTTTTGTTAGCAAAATTGGACGCAGTCTCTTCTATTGCTTTTGTTTCAGAGTGGTGATCGATATAGGTATGTTTGATAGTAGTTTTCTAAACCTTTTTCTGTTCGTTTTCGATCCTGTCGTTCTCATTAAAAAGAGAATTTCTTTGAAAATCGTAATTTCTAAGGTTTTTGTTTAATTTGGAATTTTTGTCAAGTTCCTATGCAATTTCTTCAGGCGAATTTATCTATTATCTTTTGAGTTAGCTTGGAAAATGAGAAATAGGTAAGGAAAGGCAAAATCTTGCTTTTGATTTGAGTAATTGTGCTTTGGTGAAGGTGAAATTATTAGTAAGTAATTAATTTAGCTTTAGAGCTGAATTTGATAATTATGTGAGAATTGGTTGTGTTGATGAAATTTATGTTTAGAGTGTTATTTATAAACATGAGGATAAATTGATATTGATTTTGATGTGAAAAAGATTGTTGATATATTTTATGATGTGGTTCATGTTGTGGTGATGCATGTGAAATAAGATACATTTATGAGATGTTATGTTGATGTGATAAGTTGATATAATTGTGACTTGGATGTTTGGATTTTGTAGTTCATTAATAGGAGTGATTAATGAATTGTGTTGTGGGCTGTTACGAGGAGGTAATAAAACTCTTGAGGTGATACATTGAATTAGAGAAGTTGATAAGTTTAAGTGATTTTGGTGCTAAGACCTTGTTTAGGACGATGATATAGTGTTAGAGCCTTGTTTAGTGCAATGATACACCACAAGATATACTCAGATAACAATGTGATGAAAAGTTGGGTTAGGTTGACCGCACATCAGTTGGTTATCTAATGAATATGCTCAGACTTCAATTAGTTATTGGATGGGTTAGATAGATACCAGATACCCGTGTGGGGAAAGTCAAATGGGTCACTACCTTGATATCCGAATTCAATGTAGTGAGTTTTTCCAGAAAGCATCAGTCATGTATTATGCTTGCTTATGTTTGAGGAACATAAGTGTGATTATTTATATACATGAATGTGTGTTGAGTTGATTGAATAATGAAATTGTGGAACTTTCATGTTTTATGCCTATTTTGAGTGTGTTATGCTTACGCTTGCGCTATTTGTATATTTTGTATGGTTATGATGATCGTGTTATGCACGAGAGCATATGATAGTAGTGAGATTTAGAGGCAGGAGAAGCTGGATTGAGGGGGACACAAATTTCTCAAGGGTTGGGAACTTCTTTTGTGCTTGTTTATATATGTACTTATGGAATTATGATGTGTTTTAGATTTTATCCAACCATGTGTAATACTAGTATTATACGATGTTTAAAGACATTGTAATATGTGTATGTAGACTGGACCATATAAGCAAATTATGTATATTGATCATGCGTATAATATTAACTGGTAGATATTAAGTTCAAGTACAAAATTATGAATCACTTGAATAGGTTATGTATGTGAAACTATTTAAGCTCGCAAATTGTTGAGTTAATAGCTGTACTTGATACATATGGTAGTATATTGGTATTACATGAAGGTAATTACAAGGGAATAAATGAATTGTTGTTGTATGCTGAATGTGAACTAGATTTGGTTTCGTTTATGCGATAGAGGTTTTGCTATTTACAAGGTCTCGTTGAACACGACTCTCTCCCAGTGAACTTTAGCCTCTGTTAGGATTATGTTGTGATCTTGCACCCAACAAGAGGTC
Source organism: Psophocarpus tetragonolobus (assembly GCA_037954015.1). NCBI lineage: Eukaryota > Viridiplantae > Streptophyta > Magnoliopsida > Fabales > Fabaceae > Psophocarpus > Psophocarpus tetragonolobus. Next base: position 17,807,761 of record CM075688.1, on the reverse strand, counting down.
TCGCCTAGCGCAAAGTTTTCTCGATTAGTATTTTCGCTTAATGACTAGTCTTGCTAAGCAAGGTCTCTCTATTGGGACAATCTAATACACGGTTCTCGCTGAGCGACAGTTGTCGCTGGACGAGCTACCCTAGGTCTCGCTAGACGACATGGTTTGCTGGACGAGCTATTGTTGTATGTACTATGTTATATATTGTTTTGAACTTTGAAATTATTGAAATGAATGTTATAAAATTGAGTCTAATGTACTAAAAATTTTATACTTAATTATTTTGGAATATAGATTATAAGAAAAGTGAATTAGTTAAGAGTAATAATGATATAAATAGTATAAATATTTTAGGATGTACACTTACAAAAGACACTTTGATGCTTAAATTAGAGTTGGATTTCAATTGAGAGTATAATAATAATAAATGTCAAATTAGTGAACAATTAAATCGATACTTGCATTTTATATCGTTAAAATAATGAGCTTTTACATGTTGGGCTTCGCCCACCTGATTAAGAATTAAGTAATATGATCATAACTTTAGTTTCCCTTAGATATTCTGTCTTAAACTTAATTAATTACTGACACTCCATCCTTCCAATTAACATGTTCTTTTAAAGGTTTTCTTGCCAAAATCCGAAATGTCCTGGTACTAGCAATGTGCTTGATCATAATCACAAGTAGTAGAATTTCAGCCAAGTCAAGATACTAAAATGATTGAAGGATTTTGTCCGTCAATCTCATACACTTACCCCTCAGGTTTTAGTGTAAGTTAGAGACAAAAAATAAAAAAAATAGAAAAATTCTACTGGCGCTCTTTAATACTCTTTGTAATTTAGTAAAGGTTAACAAGAATGTAACGATAGGACTACACAAAAATTGTAATCTATAACTATTAATTTACAATTTCTGTAATTATTAATAAAAAATATCTTTTTTACATACATTTTTTATTTTTAAATTATTTTTCTTTTAATATGTATTTTTTTTATTCTTAAATTATCCTTATATAATTGTTTTTTTTTCTCATAAAATTTTTAATATGGAATGCAACTACTATTTATTTTTTTATTTTAATTATAAAAAAATTGTTAATTTTCTTGATGTAAAACTGTTTACAAATGAGTTTTAGTATGTAATTAAAAAATTTTACACTTTCAATCACAAATATTTGTGATTCTACTCAGTTTAAAACTCTTATTAAATATTTGGGTAAACAAAGTAATTTGTTATATGACTTATATCTGTGTTTCCCCAATTAGTAACTGTAAAGTAAGTCTCTTTCTTAGGATCTGAATCGGAGAAGAGAGAGACGGCGGCGGATTTGGACAGCGGCAGAAGAAGTGGAGTTTTGAGAATTGCGGAATGTCTCTGAAAGCGTCGTATTCATCGGAGAATCTGATGCTTCCTGTATCGGATCCTCCGAATGACGAAGATCGAGAGAGGCTTTTGAAGGCCGATAACAAGACCTTCCAAGCACGAAGGATTTATGCTGCCATCTCTTACATGTCTTGTGCAGGTTCCACTCTCTCTTCTTCTCCAATTCTATTAATTAAGATTAATACCACCGCTGTTTCATTCACTGCGTTTTGTTTTCCAGTACTCTTGGTGATGCTCAATAAGGCCGCTCTTTCGTCTTATCTCTTCCCATCTGCAACGGTCATCACGCTTCTTCAGGTTCATCTTAGTTTTCATTATTTTCATCTTAGAATTTGATTAGAGTGCATGGATAGTGTAAAGCTTTTTTACACTGGAATCCAGTCAATAATTTGGCCATAAACATGTTTTTGATCTCCATCAATTTGTGAATTTTGTTTTTGGTTTATAATAATTTTTTTCTTTACCTTTGGTACCTAATAATTTTTTTAATTTCGTTTTGGTCCCTAGATTAGTGCTTTAAAAAATTCTAAAATAAAAAAATTATTAGGGAACCAAAAGTAAAACATGTTTAAGCCCATAAACTGTAATAAAATTATAGATTGCCAAGCATTGTAATCCAATTATAGATTGTTATGTAAGATAAATCTGTTGAGTTTTTAATAAATACTTTCAAAGTGATCTCGAGGATTATATTTCTACTTGGTTAACATTATAAAAGTTTATATTGACTATGCACAAAAATTAAACTTGAAAGTTTGTGAAAAAATAGATTATGCACCGAGTGGAAACGATTTTTACGCTCGCAGCCTGTTATGCATAATAAATTTGTTGAGTTCTACAATAACTACTTAAATAATTTCTTATCAATTGAAAGTGCTTTTTTTTTTTTTTATACTGATAATGCATACTTCATAGAAATTATATTCTGAAGTCTACACTAATTGTAATCTCTATTTTATTTCTTTATTTTTTTATAAATTTATCAAATTAGTGAACATTTGTTAGAAATGAAAAATGTCCTACCATCCCCTCAAAACCCTACTCCTAAACATTAGCTTTAGAAGATTAAATTGGAGGTTAATCTATAAATTGATAGAGCTACAGCAAACTTGCATTTTCAATTTCTTGTTGATTCTCTCGGTCTCCCAGTCTGCTACTCCTCCTTATCTTCCTCCTTTTTTGCTCTTCGGATGCTCTTGAGCTTCTTTCTAATTGAAACTTAGGTGTATTTACAATCAAACAGAATCCTGTAAGAGTCTAAGTTATTCTGGATAATCCAAATTGGTTAAAGCAGTAATGCAAAAGTTATATTTCATACAGTTGAGGTAGAAAGTAATGATATATTGAATATAAAATGTGTAGGAAAGTGTGTGGTGTTCATGTTCTCTATTAGTTCTTTTTCACCTTTTTAAGCATAATTCTATGCTTCTTACTATTGCAGATGGTATGTTCATGTTGTTTTCTTTATGTATTGAGGCGCTGGAGGATAATTTCTTTCATAGCAGGCGAATCAGTAAGCATGGCAGATAACACAAACAAATTTGTGCCGCTGAAGACTTTGAAGCACTCTCTTCCCCTGTCAGGAGCATATTTACTTTACATGGTATGCTCTTCGTTTTATTTATTGGACAGATTCTCAATTGTGATTTATTTTATGTTTTTATTTTTCATTCACTCTCCTGTTTTTCCTGTCCAAAGCTAATCACCATGGAGTCTGTTCGTGGAGTAAATGTCCCGATGTACACCACCCTTAGGAGGACCACGGTGGTATTTACAATGCTTGTAGAATTTATGCTGGTGGGCCAGAGATACTCAACTTCTGTCATTTTCAGGTAGATTACTTTCTTTCAATTGCATGATGTGACATACAGATCCATATTGTATTCAAATAAATCTTTGACGACTTAATGCATTTGAAAGTCTGGTAACATACGTGAAATGTATAATTTAGGTAGACTGGAAAATGTTCCATAGTCTATGAAATATAATAAAAGACCATGCACTTGTCTTCCCCTAATAGCTTTTAGACACACTACCACCAAATGGTTAGCACTTAGATTTTTGATACCCCCATTCTTAATAAAAAATTGAATTTTAGCATCTGGTAGAGTCGGCTTGTGCATTGAGCATTGTTGATACTTTAAGTCCAAGCCTTTTGCTGGACCCAACTTGTTTTTAGCTGTTATTCTTAAATGAGCTTATTTTTTATAAAAGAAAAGAGGGGAAAGTAGTTTTATTTTCTTTTCTTTAACGACCAATTGAAATATTTTTTAAAAATAAGTTGCACACCTTAGCCTCCTTTTCCCTTAAACTAATCGACATGGGGTAAAGAATTTTTTTTTTTTAATTCTTGTTGAAGTCAGTTTTTTATATCTTATGTTTTATAGCTGTCTTATCATAGCTTTATCTTATAATTTTATCCTACTCTGCAACAACCATTATCACAGGGTGCCTGAGTCTGCACCTCTAATGCATTGTATTGATTTTCACTCTCATCTTCTCACATATATAGTCTACATCATATGAGTAGTATTCACTGATTTTTGGCTAAATTCAAAACTTTAGTTGGTATCAGAGCGGGTACGATCCTGCTCTGCTTTTCTGTTGTCAGTCCCAAGGTCAGTTGCTGGAACCATTGTCCCTTGCTGTCTCACCAGTTGCTGCTGTTCACTGGAGACCAATTTTTCTGGAGAAGCTAGGGTTAGGTGTGCCTCGTCCTGTGTGAGCTAACCCAAGTAGTTTTGAGTCCAAACACCAAGTCATGTGCTAACTCCGTACTGAATCTTGTCAGGTGTGTGAGATCCACACACTGGTCTTCCATTGTCAGATCTCCATGGTTCCAGTTGCACCACCCTTGCCAGAGTTCCACTTGTCCATTCCAGGTCGTAGATCATCTTTTAGCCACGTTTGGTTTGTTAGTTTTATAAGTGTGATTTTGCTTAAAAAAATTGTTTTCTTCTTTTGAAAATGATGGCTTTGGATTTGCTAGGCATATCCTAGGTCCAGTTTTATCTTTTTCTGGGATGCCCACTATTGCAACTCAGAAACTCAAATGGAAAATTTTCCAAACCTGGTTTGCTTCAGTTGAGTTGTGGTTCCTTGGCAGGGACACCATGATAATCTGGAAAAGGAAGCTAGTGCAGTCCCATCTGAAAACAGAGATCAGTGACAGAAACTTGATTTTTAGCTTTTAGTATTGTTGTGGCAATATGTAGAGCCAAATGTCTTAGATACACTCATCCTTTAAGATCAGTTGCTCATCCTGAAAGCATGCGCCTTTCAAAAAAAAAAAAAAAAAAAAAAATCCTGAAAGCATGCTCAGGACATTTTTGCTAATGATATTTAACATCTGTTTGATTCAGCCCAACAAGTGACTTCTCTCAAACAGACTAATCACAACATGGTTTTATGCATAGCTAAAGCTTGAGTTGCAGTAGAAGAGATGAAGAGGTTACTGGTAGCTGATTCTTTGGAGGAATTGAGGGAGAAACTGAACAAGCTGCACATGGTTCTGATTATGAGGAGCTTACACTCAAATTTTGATCATGTTCGAGACTAAATTCAATCAAGTTCCTTCAGTGGATAGCTTGGTTAGTAGGATCCTCCGTGTTCCAACCTTAATGACAATTGAAGAATCAGCCAAACCTATTGAGACCTCTATAATGGTGGCCTCTCATGGAAGAGGGAGTCATAACAACCAAGGAAGACAAAATGGTAGAAGTGGACATCCTCAATACATGTATTGCAAGAGAATGGGTTACACTCAAGAAAATTGTTATTCTCTACCAGTGTTATCAATAACGGATGGCAGTCCATGGCGGTTTACCAAAAAAATGTCATATGGCAATAGTGGATGGCATTGCAGGAAATGGTGGATGCCATGGCAGACTAAAAAATAATAATATATTTATATATAAACACTAACAGAATACTAAATATAAATTAAAAAACTAAAAAACAGGATATAAAACATGAAATATAATTAAAAAACAATGAAACTGTCATACATAATAAAAACAGTACACATACATAAAACACAGGAGAATAGAACTTGCCAATATAAAAGAACAACAAAACAATTTTAAAAACAAATAACACAATTAATAATTTTTAGAGAATGTAAAAATTATTTAAAAATTAAAATAAAGGAATGGTTATCAGTGTATCGTTGAGTAGAAAGAAAGAAAGAGAAAACAAGGGAGAAGACCGGTTAACATTCGTTGCCAGGAGGGGTTGCTGATATGCTGGAGATGGTCACTGGAGTTCGTCATTGTGTCAAAACTGGTTAGCTTGGACTTGTTTGTGTTCATTGTCGAAGTTCTTCACGTTCGTCGTTCGTCTTCGCAGTCGCTATTCATTGTTGCAGTTCATCTTCTCGCTCGCCGTTCGTCTTCGCGTGTCGTTTGGGTGCTCTCGCGCATCTTGGTTAGTTTCAACAAGGTGAGAGAGAGAGAAGAAAAGTGTTTTTTAGGGTTAAAAGCCCTTGATAACCTGCACAAGTCGTGTTGGGTTTAGGCCCAACGTCTCTTTTTTTTTGCCGAAACCCGTGAATTCTGCCATAGCTGGTGTTTCCGCCACAACCCGCAATTTGGGTGCTGCATCGCAACCTCAATATCTTGGCGGATTGTGAAAATTCCGCTTCGCCAGATTGCCATTTCAGCACCATGGCCGATATTTGATAACACTGTTCTCTACATGGTTTTCTTGATAAGGTAACTAATGTTAAGTATAAAAATTTTGAAGTGCCTTGGTTGTTTGAGGAAAAAAGTCAAGAATATTTGAGAGATTGAAATCCAACAATCAAGCTCAACAACCTTTAGTGCCAAGTACCTCAATCACTTGAATCTCATAATCTTTAGAAGTTCAAGTCTATGGATGATTGACTCAGGTGCTTTTGATTATATTTTTGGTAATAATTCCTTGTTATCATCCTTCTCCTCACCTAAATTTTATCATCTTATCACTTTGACCAATGGGTCCAAAGTTGCATATCAAGAAATTGGCCAAGTTTCTCTTTCTCCTTAAATTTAAATTGTCTTGTACATTACCAACTGTTCCTATAATTTATCTCTCTAAGTTAATTAGTACGATCATTAAATTGTTCAATAACCTTTGATACTAATTTTTTGGTCATCCAAGATTGTGGTACAAGCCAACATATTGGTCTCGAACATGAATCATGAGGTCTTTACTCTTTCGAGACCAGTCCATCAACATCCTTGTTTTTCTGTTATTTCTCCAAAGCTTTTTCATGACTATATGGGTCATCCAAGTCTACCATTCATTAGGAAAGTTAAAGATAATGGTTCCTTGTCTTTGATAAATTCAGATGTTAGAATGTGAATGATGTCAATTAGGAAAACATGTTAGATTTTCCTTTTCCAAACAAACTGAAAAAAGATCTTCGACTTTCTCTACCAGTCATTAAGATATTTGAGGACCAAGCTGTGTAATATTTTTTGGTTTCAAATATTTTGTAACCTTTATTGATATACTCTCAGTGTAATTGAGTTTATTTAATGAAGGTTAGATATGAAATTTTGTCCATTTTTATGTACTTTAACGAGGTCAAGAACCAATTTGACAAAACAATTAAACTTTTCAAAACTAGTAATGCCAAGGAATATTTTTTGTGGAACTTTCATTTTTCTATCCTCACAATATACTTTACATAAGTTCACATGTTCTCATACACCACAACAAAATAGAATAGCAAAGTGGAAGAATTGACATTTGGTTGAAATTGCACTCTCCCTAATGCTTGCAACAAATGTCGTTGTACACCATTGGAGAGATGCAGTTCTTACTATTTGTTTTCTAATAAATAGGGTACTTTTTTCCTCTCTTGATAACCAAATTTCTCATTCCATTATTTTTACAATAATCCTTTGTATTGTATCTCTCTTGAAGTTTTTTGTTGTACATGTTTTGTTCATGATGTTTTTCTAAGTCTAGACAAATTTTTTGCAAGAGCTATTAAATGTGTTTTCTTAGGTTACTCCCGTCTTTAGAAAGACTATCAATATTATTCTACAAATACCAAAAGGTATTACATGTTTGTTGATGTCACTTTCTTTAAGGAAACCTCTTCTTATTCATCCTTAGAGCTTAATGCTGTCTCCATACAACAAGTTCTACTTATTCCATCTTCTAGTCCCATGGTAACTCCTAATACTAACATTATCACTTAGGGTGAAATTCCACCTCAATCTTTAACGATCACACCAGTTGAAGTTCCTCTTCCTCTTCTCATCACATATCAATGTAGGACACAAAGAGCTAACTCTTCAATACCTACAATACCTTCTGATTTATCTCCTTCTCCATCACTCCCCCACACTATGGATCGTTTCTCATCACCTCCTTATGATACGAATTCTGGTTGGCCAATTGCTATTTGAAAAGGTATTTGGTCTACTCGTAATCCATATCCTACTTATAAATTGTGTTATCACTACATATCTCCATATTTTTCTTTTGTCCCATCCTTATCTTCTATTCATATTCCTAAGAATGTCAATGAAGCACTTACTCACCCTAGATGACGACAAGCCATGGTTATTGAGATACAGACTCTTGAACAAAGTGGCACAAGGAGCTAGTTCCTCTTCCATTTGGGAAGGAAACTGTTGGTTGTAGATGGGTCTATTCTGTTAAGGTTGGACCTAGTGATGAAATTGATCTCCTCAAAGCTAGGTTCGTAGCTAAAGGCACTTAAGATAAGAAATATATAAAGACTACTTGAGAGCTTAATATTCTCTCAACAGTGTTATTTTTATATATAAGACTTGTCCATACAAAGAGTGAAATTGAAAAAGGCTATTCTTAGGTGTCAGATAGAAAACAACTTTTTACAGTTAGAAAGTCTATTCTAACAAAGTTAACCAATGCTAACAAGCTAATCTTCAACACCCCTGTCAGGCTGGAACATATAAATTGTATATGCCAAGCTTGAAACATATAAATTGAATCCAAGGTCTCCTCACGGATTTAGTTAAAATATCTGCTAGCTGGTCATAGGAACTAGCAAATTTGGTGCAAATTTCCTTGGACATCACCTTCTCTCGAATAAAATGATAATAAACTTCAATGTGTTTGGTTCTCTCATGGAATATAGGATTGGAATCAATGTGCATGGCTGCCTGGTTATCACAATACATCTTCATTTGCTAAATTTCACAAAATTTCAACTTTTGGAAGAATTGTTTTATCCATATAAGTTCACAAGTGAGACACCATTGCCCTATACTCAGCTTTAGCACTAGACTGAGCAACCACATCTTATTTCTTACCTTTTCCAAGAAATAATGTTACCTCTAATGAAAACGCATTATCGAGAATTGGAGTGTCTGTATGTAAGAGATCCTGCATAATCAACATCACAATATCCAGATATTTGCACATTTCCCTTGTCTGCATAGCAATCCTTGTCTTGGAGCCTTGATGTATGTGAGAATTTGAATGACAGCATTCCAGTGATTCAGGCTTGGAGCTTGCATAAACTGATTACCACTCCCATTGCAAATGATAAGTCAAGTCTAGTAATAGTGAGATAAATAAGTTTTCCAACAAGTTTTCTATATCTTTCTGGATCTGAGAAAGACTCCCTTTGTTCTACAATTAATTTCTTATCTGAATCCATAGGACTGTTAATGGGTTTACAATCAATCAAACCTATTTCTTCAAGAATATTAAGGCATATTTTCTTTGAGAATTAACAATTCCTTCCTTTGATTGAGCCACTTCAATGCCCAAAAAATATTTGAGACTGCCAAGATCCTTGGTTTGAAAGTAATCACTTAGATGTTTCTTTAGCTGAGAAATCATAGAGACATCATTTCCTGTGATGACTATGTTATCAACATACACAATTAAGTACACACATTTCTCAGGGGAGGTATGACAATAGAAGACCGAATGATTTACTTCACTATGTTTCAGCCTAAAACTTTGTACAACCTAACTAAACTTTCCAAATCAAGCATGTGGAGATTGTTTGAGACCATAGAGAGATTGACATAGTTTACAAACTAACCCACACTCCCCCTGAGCAACAAACCCAGGAGGTTGCTTCATATAGATTTCCTCTTCTAAATCACCATGATGAAAAACATTCTTAATATCCAGTTGATGGAGAGACCAACGACGAATAACAGCCATGGCAAAAAAGAGTCGGACAATGGTAATTTTGACCACAGGAGAAAAGGTAACCCCATAGTGAAGACCATATATCTGTGTGTGTCCTTTTGCTACTAGTCTCGCTTTCAGTCGGTCAATTTTACCATCCGGTCCGACCTTATAGCATAAACCCATCTGCATCCAACGGTCTTCTTCCCAGGCGGAAGAGAAACTAGTTCCCATGTGCTATTCTGATCAAGAGCCTGCATTTTAACAATCATGGCTTGTCGCCATCCATGATGATCAAGTGTTTCATGTACATTTTTAGGTATAGTGATAGAAGAAACAAATGAAACAAAGGAGAAAAAGGTATGAGACAGTCAATGATAACTTAAAAAATTATAAATGGGATGAGGATTACGGGTAGAACGAGTACCTTTTCGAAGAGCAATGGGCCCACTAGATTCTTCCTCATCCGGAGTTGTGGTATGGGTAAATGGTGGTGAAGGACTTGAAGAAGAGGATTCACCATGTAACATTGGACCAATTTCTTGTGTTCTGCGATGGGTAGGTAAGGAGAGGAGGTGATGATGGTTCGGAGGGCCTTGGAGGAGGAGAAGAATTTTCAGAAGTGATTTGACTTGGGATGTTAAGAAGGGAAATAGACAATGGTTCGACTGATGGGACAGGTAAGACTTATTGGATACAACTAGTATTTTGGCATGGGGAAGGAAAGAAGGGGGGTCTCCTAAAAAAAGTTGACACTAGCGGACATGTACTTTTTAGTGTTTAGGGAGTAGAATCGATACCTTTTTTGGAGACGAGAATAACCCAGGAATACACATTTGATGGTCTAGGCAGATAGTGTGTCTAACCCTGGGGACATATCATAGACAAAACACACACAACCAAAAACATGAGGAGAGATGTGAAATAGAGGTTCAGAAAACAAGACATTATAGGGAATTTGATTTTTAAGAGAAGAAGAAGACATTCTATTTATGAGAAAGTAAGCAGTGAGAATAGCATCTCCCCAGTGATGAATTGGTACATTAGCACCAAACAATAAGGTACGAGCAGTTTCAACTAAATTTCTATTTTTTTCTTTCTGCTATACCATTTTGTTGAGATGTATGGCACAAGTAGGCTGATGTAAATGCCATGAGAAGAAGGGTAGAAAAATTTGAAGAGAAATATTCTTTGACATTATCACTTCTTAAAATTTTGGTAACTTAGGCAAATTGATTTTTAGTTTCATTAATGATGCAAAGATAGACAACAATTTATAATGATCTTTCATTAAATAGACCCAAATACAACAAAAATATTCATCAATAAAAGTAACAAAATACCGAAATCCAAAAGATGTGACACAACTAGAACCCAAATGTCTGAATGAACTATGGAAAAACGAGAATTACATCTTGTTTTAGTTCTATTTGGAAAAGAAGATCTAATATGTTTTCCTAGTTGACATGACTCATATTCTAGGACTTGAAGTTTTCCAAGGTCGAAAACCATTTTCTTTAGTTTGGATAAGTGTGCATGACCTAAACGATCATGCAAAAGTTTAGGAGATGGAGATGCAAAACATGACATAGACAACCTAGTTCCAATATAGTATAATCCTTTAGATTCATGTCCTTCTCCAATCAATCGACCCGTCTCACCCTCCTGTATAATAAAAAAATTAGCATTGAAGGTTATTGAACAATTTAAATTGTTGATTAATTGATTTAGAGAAATTAGTTTAAAAGGGCAATTGGAAACAAAAAAGACAAATTTTAGGTTTAAAAAGGAAGAAAGACAGACTTGACTAACTCCCGAGAGGCAACTTTGAACCCATTGGCTAAAGTAATAACATGAGGAACTCTAGGAGGAAAAATGGAAGAAAATAGTGAATCATTAACAGAAATATGATCAAAAGTACTTGAATCAAGTATCCATGAACTTGAACTTTCCATGGTTTGAGAAATGCAAACTGTTGACAAACTAGACTGGTCGAAAGATTGTGCTTGGATGCTGGATTTTAAGCTCAAATAATCTTGATATTCTTCCTCAAAGAACTTCGGTTTAACCTTCCCAGATTTGAGTACATTGACTGTCTTATTATGGAAACCATGTAAAGAGAAGCAATTCTCTTGAGTATGACCCATTTTCTTGCAATATGAGCATTGGAGATGTTCGCGACCACTTGGTCCTCCTCAATTACCACGACCTTCTTGTCCACGATTAGACACCATGGTAGAGGATTCAGTAGTATCATGAAGATTTTACTTTTAAGATTGGGAACATGAAGCAATCGCGCTGTCAGATCCTCTGTAGATAAGACTTCTTGGCTAGTCATAATTTGATCCCCAACATGATCAAATTCCAGATTCATGGCACAAAGGATCATAACCATATACAATTTATCCAATTTCTTCTTAATCTCTTCTAAGGAGTCAGCTTCTATGAATACTTTCAATTCCTCAACAGCTGATTGAGCTCCAGCAATGAAGGAGGTCATGTCATGATCTGTTTGTTAAAGTGATGCTAATTCATGGGCTGAATCATATAGGTGTTAAATATCATTTGCGAAAATACTCTTAGCCTTCTTCCAAAAAAGAGTTACAGGTTTTGAATGTTCTGAGAGTTCCCAATATGTGGGGTTCTATAGATTGCCATAGTAAAGCACAAAGTTGAAAGTCCATCCTCTTCCATTGTTCAGCTTTGTCTGATGGTATCTTACTGCCGTCTCCTTCCAAGTGGTCATGAAAACTTTAGCGAAGAAACCAAAGTTCAACAGATGCAGACCAAGAGGGATTATTTTTGCAATTCAACTTCTCTGAAGTAATGGTGAGAGTCCCACTGAAGCCATTTCTGACAAAAAATAAGTGCTATACAGGGGCAGAAATGGAATATTAGCAAAATCTATGCCTTAACTATGGTGAAAGGCCGAAACAAAGGTTGAAACTGAAACTAGGGAGGACGACTAGTCGAATGGTGGTGGTGCGAAGGTGCTCCGGTGATCGGAAGGCGGTGTGTGGATGGCACGTGCCGTGCAAAGCTGCGCGTGGAGGCATGTGCAGTGGAGTTTGGCTCCGCGATAGGTACGATTGTGTGTCACTTGAAGAGATGCCCCAGATCCCGGGGTCGCCGGAGATAATGGCGACTGTCGGCGGCCGTGGAGGTGATATTCTCGCCAGGAAAGGAACAGGCAGAGTGGGATCGACCTACTCTGATACCAACTTAAGATAAAAAATATATGAAGACTACTTGAGAGCTTAATATTCTCTCAATAGGATCTGTTTATATATAAGACTTGTCCATACACAATGTGAAATTGAACAAGGTTATTCCTAGGTGTTAGGCAGAAAATAACTTTTTACACTTAGAAAGTCTATTCTAACAAGGTAACCAATGCTAACAACCTAAACTATTCAATAGGCTATATTGAAATTTATGGTCTGGACTATTGTGCCACTTTCTCTAATGGCCAAAAGTACCACTGTTTGACTATTCTTAGCTATGACTGCATTCTGTCATGGGACTCTTCAGCAACTTGACATTAAAAATGCTTTTCTTCATGGAGATCTAGAAGAGGAAATCTATATGAAGCAACCTCTTGAATTTGTTACTAAGGGGAAGTGTGGACTAGTTTGGGAAGTGTGTTTGCTTAAATGTTTATGTTGATGACATTATATTAATAGGGATTGATGCTGTTAAAGTTTTTCTGGTGAAGAAGCATATACTCAGCCACTTTCAGACCAATGACCTTGATCATTTGACATACTTTCTTGGTATTGAGGTGCCCTAATCAAAGAAGAACTTGTTTCTTAAAGAAACTATGTCCTTGATATTTTAGAGGAGATAGACATGATTAATTGTAAGCTTGTTAACAGTCTTATGGACGACCATAACTAGAAGCTACTGGTAGAACAAGGCGAATTATTTTCAAATCTTGAAATATATAGGAGATTAGTTGGGAAACTCATTTATCTCACAATTACAAGATCTGATATCTCCTTTACAATTGGAGTTGTGAATTAATTCATGAAGAATCCTCACATTGGTCATTGGAATGTAGTGATTCACAATTTTAGATACATAAAAAGGACTCTCGGACAAGGATTATTGTGAAGAAAAGTAAAATACACAAATTTTTGGGTATTATGATGTCCAATAGGGTAGGATGTCCAATAGGCAAATGGTTCACAACTGGATATTGTGTATGAGTATATATCCATTGGAGGAAATCTCATCTCTTGAAAAAGCAAGAAGCAAAATGTTGTTGTCCTATTTAGTGCAGAAGTAGAATATAGAGCTATGGCTCTAGTTACTTGTGTGGATTAAACAACTCTTTGAATAGCTAAAATTTTGTAAATATCAGCTGTTAAAGTTGTATTGTGATAATCAATTAGCTCTCCACATTATTTTCAATCCAATATTCCATGTGAGAATCAAACATATAGAGATTTATTCGAGAAAAGTTGTTGTCCAAGGGGATCAGTATAGAGTTTGTTCAATTCAACAATCAACTTGAAGATATTAAGACAGTTTTTACAAGGACCTCAAATTCAATTTATATGTTTCAAGCTTGGAGCAAACAACTTGTATGCTCCAGCTTGAGAGGGGTGTTGATGTTAGTTTTTTAGATCTTATTTTTTATAGTTGTCTTGTCATAGTTTTATCTTGTAATTATGTCCTACTCTTTTACAGCTGTTTTCACATGGTGCCTCAGTCTGCACCTCTTAGTACATTGTATTGACTTTCACTCTCATTTTCTAATATATATCTACATCAGCTGAGTAGTACTCACTGATTTTGGGCTAAATTCAAAAGTTTGGTATTTTAAAGGAGTTTTTAAGTTAAAATTAAAATTGTTAAATAGCTTCTACTTTATTTGTAAAACTCTTATTTTGAGCTTTAACTTCTAGGTAAAATTTTAGTCAAACATAGCGGAAAATCACTCACATGCTTATCTCCTAGTAGTGCAAGTTCATGGGATAGTGTTATTAATTGTAGGATTATGGTAATAGAACAGTTTAAGCTAAATAGTTGCATTTAAAAGTCTGACTTCTAATTGTAAGTTCACACATTGAACATTTATTTTAAAATATTTCCAAATGTTCCTCTTGTAAGCACTTTTAAATAGGGAAATTCATGTGCATTCTATTAAAAAATAAGAGTAAACTCGCAATTTGATCCTCTAAAATTACATGTATCATCTGTTCATCAGATTAGATTTTGAGCAATAAATTAGTGCCTCAGATTTGTTTTTTGTTTTTCATTTTAATCCTCTGTTTAGATCTTTAAGGACTAATTTGGTGACAAAAGCTTTTGATGACCAAAGGTGTGACAGAATGAATTTTTGAGGGATTAATTTGGTGGCCAAAATTTTTGGAGCATAGGTGTGATGTGATGACTCATGAAACTTATGAGGGCTAAATGAATGTACTAAAAAGAAAAAAGAAAAGAAAACTAGTTCTCTGTTATTTCTCTCCCTTTTCCCATTATATCTAAAATTTAAAGTTCAAATTGTTCTTTGAATGAACATCAACCTGATTCCTTCATTTAACTGAAATTTGTAAGGTTGTTATCAGTGTTGGCTTGATTGTCTTTGGTGCATTTATTGCGGGAGCACGGGATTTCTCTTTTGATGCCTATGGCTATGCCATTGTTTTCCTGTCAAACATCACCACAGCTATATATCTTGCAACCATAGCCCGTGTTGGTTGTATTCCTATTCTCTCTCTCCTTTACACACAGTGGGAGTTCTATACCCTTTTTCCTTGTAATGGTAAATGAGTCAGTTTCTTATTTATTTGGCGTTATGTCTTTTTTCAGGAAAAACTAGCGGCCTTAATAGCTTTGGCCTTATGTGGTGCAATGGTAAGCTGATAGATAGTATCAAATAGCCTATCAAACTATTTTTTCCTGGTAAAAGAAAGCAGACTTTTTTCCTTTTTATTCTATTTGTGATTTGAAATAATTTTTCTATTGTGTTATAGGTGTCATATGTGGGCCCTTTTTGCTTATTTGGACATTAGTATTGGGTGACTTGAAGACAACACTCAATTTTCCTTATCTTCTTTCACCTGGTTTTATTGTATGTTATGCTTTCTCCTTTACTATAGCAGTATTCTTGACCATAATTACCTTTCACCAACTCATGTTAACTAATTCTATTATAGTTAGTTATTTCAGTTGTTGGTAGTTAGGCTGCTGCTTCCTTGTTATATATAATCTAACTTGTTCCATTTGTATCACAACTCTTTTGCTGATGAATAACATGATAGTTCTTCATGCTTCCTCTTGCTTTTCTCTCATTTCGATCTTGCTTTATTCTCTCTTCCCAGCTCAAGTATGGCAAGCTTTATTCATAATATGATATTAAGAGCACTTGAAGAGCTTTGTTGTGCATATGTCTAATCTACATCTTCTATTGATTGTGATTTCTGTTCCTCCTCTTCTCTTCCACAATGAGCAAAGATACCAGCCAATCACAGAGTGTGAACAGTGTTGTAAAATAACTGCCATGGCCGCAATAGTGTCTGCAATGATGGCGACATAAATCACAATGGCATGTTTTTTTATGGCGGAATTTTAGCCTATGTTGTGTCATCCGCCATTGATATGACTGGTGTGAACTTTGATTAAACACTGAACATGCATAGTTTGTATTATTTGCATTCAATCAAAAGTCCTGCAAATACGCTAGTTTTGGATCCATCGAATTTGTTGATGAACACACACAAAACCTCTGCATGGTAAAAGATGCAACCATATGATAGTTTCTTGGTTGTTCATTCTGTTTCAACTTTGATCAGTCAAAAGCATCTTATGGAGGGATAAAACTATTAAATATTTGAAAGGATTTGAAGCCATGCATATTTCTCATTTAATACACGAAGCCTCATCTATTAAGCAAGGTGATCTCTTTGCAACAAATTATTTTACAAAATTACTTTTTTATAGGATGAACTTGAAAACATGATTATCACACTCTTAAGTTAACTTTCTAACTCTTATGAGTTTACAAGTCTACTTATCCTCTACGAGTTAACTCGTGGGTAAACTTTGGATAAACTCGATAGATTCTCTGCAAACTCTGTAAACTCTCGAGTTTACTACTGAGTCATTGAGTCAACAAATTAGGTTGTTTTGTATAATTTAGAGTTCAACCTACTTTCGCTTAATGTGTCATTCTTAAATTGAAGATCAATCACCTCTAAGAACATCAAATCTTCATTTTCCAACAATATCAAACATCGATGAGAATGTTTTACCATAGTATCATCTTTGCAATTTATTTTCTTATAGTGATACATTGCTAGACTTATTTATTTAAGTATTCTGGAATTTATGTCTTACTATTTTGATTTATTATGTTTGTTGAAATGTTTAATTGTATGTTATTTAAAGGTATTGTTATTATTTCTATATAAAGTAAATCTTACACATCTATGAGTTGAAGTCGAGTTTATCGAACTTTTGCGAGTCTACATAGACTCTCGAGTTTGATAACCTTGCTTGAAAATTTTCAACCAAATCCTATTTATTCATGCTTACTGTAGTGATCATGTGATGCACTTATTTTTATATTGAGAGAAAAGCATAGGATCAGATCATGTAGTTTTTACATGGTCTTATATTATGAACAAAGCTTGCCATACTTGAGCTGAGAAGAGAGAATAAAGCAAGATCAAAATGAGAGAAAAGCAAGAAGCACAGAGAAATACTGTATGTTATCGATCACCCAAAGAATTGAGATGCAAATGGAATGAGTTAGATTAGATACAACGAGGAAGCAGCAGCCTAAGTACCTATCTACCAATAACTGAAATAACTATAATAGAATTAACAGAATCAGTTTCTTTCAAGGTTTTTAAAACTGAACTGATTATTGAGGTATGAGTTTAGGGTTTAAAGATTCAATCAGGTTCTATAAAATAAATAAATAAAATACTATTTTTTTTTTTTAGTTTTTCACTAATATAATAATATACTATGTAAAAAATAAGTTATATATGATAGTCCATAAATATACTTTAAGCCTAAAAGAATTGTTTGAGAGATGTTTACATTCTAAGTTGTAATCAAAGCTTGGTAAAGAAACTTGCAAGTAGGGGAAGTCTTGCACACACAGCCATGCTGGTTTTCCTAGTTTTTGGCCGGTTCATTCGGTCAGACGCCGGTTTCCACCCTTGCCTGGTTTTGAATAAACAATAGACCAAACCACTAGTCAGTTCCCAATTCAACCAGTTGAATTGGCTGGTCAGGTCCAGTTCTCAAAACTATGGTTTTTTTTCCTATCCTTCAAAGTTAAGATTCTAAAAGTCTGTCTAGAATGAATCATATAACCAAATTTCCTCTCCTCTCTTTTGCACAATGCCATCCCGAGCTATTTTCTGCTACATATGATTGGAAAGGATGTTACATGCTTATGTAATGAAGTACACTGCAAAAAGTGAGGGTCTGATTGCTATCCATGTTCCACATGTCTATTCTATTGACATATTGAAGTAAATTTTGGGAAGTTAGTATGTAAAAACTACTGGGCATTTTCCTATTTTTGACCATGTGACCAAAGTGTAAGCAGGCCTAGTTGCAGGGGGGTATTTCATACCATGATATAACATTAGGGATGACAATCATACCTGCCCCCGCGAGTACCGTCTCGTCTCCGCCCCAATTTTGATGGGAAAAACCCGCATTGTTGGTCTCCGCCCCATTCCTGCACCTGCCTCTGCCCTGTTTTTATGTTTTACATATAATTATATGTTAAGCAAAATCTCACGTGTTTGTGTGCAAATTTATACCCTTATGGATCATTAAAACTAAAATATAATTAATAATTTAACATATAATTTATTTAATAATTAACAAAATAATATAATTAATAAATTAACATATAATTTATTTAATAAATTATAAGTAATTTAAATATAAATTATAAAAAATAATATAACCGGGTACCTGCAGGGATACTCGAATTTGAAAATACCCGACAGAAATGAGGACGGAGATTAAAATTTCATACTCGTCTTTCTTATACCCACCCCTACCTCCTCCGCTCCGCACATTCCGGGAGCGGGGATGGGGAGGGCAAACCCGCTCCCCCCCGTCCTGTTGCCATCCCTATATAACATAGATTGGTTAGTTCTTTTATTTTAATTTTTTTTTTGTCATTCTTAAAAGTAAAATCCTCAAAAATTTCAACTTCCAGTTTGTATAGTATATCTGTTGATCTTATGGGGTTTATCCTGCCTCACACTAGTTAAAAAGTATGTCATATTTGTAACATGGAAATTATCACTACTTCCACACGTGTCTTATACTTATAAATTTTTTTGCTGTGATGGCAGCAAACTTGCATACACATTTGTCATACACAAGTATTATGTTTTCAGCAATTTAAAGGTCCATTATCTTTGTTTATAGAGAAACAACTGCCGTATGGCTTATAACAGTCTGCATGAAGTTTTAAACCCAGAGTACTCTTAATTTTGATATTTTGACAAATATTTAGTTTTTATGTGTTTTTTGGGTGCAGATTGTTTTGCTTTTTTCCTGCATCCTGGCTTTTCTCCTGAATTACAGTATTTTTCTGAACACAACAATCAATTCTGCTCTGACACAGACAATATGCGGTAATCTGAAGGTTTGTTCTCTTGCTATTTGTTTTGCCTTAAATGTGATGCACCTATTGTTCCTGCTTGGCTTTGATGATGTAGTATAAGCCTTCTCTTTCACACGGTGTTATCATAGTCATAGTAGCTAATTACCGCATTGACTTTTTGCAAGGACTCTAGGTGGAGTGGATATTTTCTGTTAATTCTAAATTTGACCGATAATGGGGTAGAAACAGGGTTGCATTGGTACATGTTAAGATGGTGGGGGGAGATGGGGTACACTTAACGAATCAGACATGTAACTTGGGAATGAAGCAATTTCAAACAGTACACTATGAATTGATAAGCGTATTTAAATATGAATTTATCTCTTGTAAAGTAAGGAGATGCACTATAGAAGATCAAGTGTAATTAACATTGTACATGCAAGAGGTCCGGTAACTTCTCTCCTAGACTGCAATGCTCTCTCCCAAGTATGACCTTGCTACTGTCAGGAGGTCACCTACAAAAGCTAGTTTGACGCCCAGGGACGGATCTATTTGGTGTTTTGGCCCCCCAACTTTTTTTTTAATATTAATAATAACAATTTTTGATATATAATATTTTTTATAGTATTTATTATAAAGATAATATAATTTGTCCTCCATTTATACAACTATATTATATATATATATGTATGTATATATATATATATGTATATATATATATATATTGTATATATATATATATTTTCAGTGTGGAAATAATTATAACTTTTTTAGATAAAATATTTAAGTATTATTAATCAATTTTATTTTTAGTAATAATAATAATATTTAATTTATTTTTTAAAATATATAAAAGACTGCATTAAATAATTTTAAATTCTCTTTTATCTTTATTTGATTGTAACTGATTTGAAAATAAAAAACTATTTCATGTGAATTTTTGTTAGTAATCTTATGAACAACCTATTAGAAACTTTTTGAAAGAATTATTTAATACAAATACTATTTTTTATTAATCTTTTTATATGTGAATATATTTTTTATTTGGTCCCTCCTAATTTCTAATTGTGGCTCCGTCCCTCGGGACACCTAAGCCAACTCATGTAAAGATGAGATGTTACCAATATGTTGGTGGTTTCACCTATTTATAGTTTTCTTAATGGCCCAAGGTTCATTGGTCTACCTTTCTTGAGTCTTGACCCATGTTTATCTTAATCATTGTTTATGTGATAGTAATATTTTCATAATCCTTTTTCTCCTTTAATCTAGATTAATGTGTTGATCTTCCTAGGTCGGGGACGAGATGTACCGGCTTCCTTTTTTGGGATGTTTCCAGGGGACCTAGTAGCCAAGGCCTACATGCCGAGGTCTACTAGGTTCATACGGTAACATATTTGTTAATTAAAAGTCAATGGCTCAAACCATGATTAAAACTTAATCAAAGGTTATAAGTATAATTTATTCTCTAAATTACACCTTTGTCACTTTAAGGAGTTAAATCTTTTAAGTAGCGGTAGTTTCACTAGTAAACATGTTTGGGAGAGAACAAATGATTTGAAATTGTCATTCTCTCAGGGAAAAATCATCTTATTGGTCTATAGTTGCAGTCAAATTTGACTCATGAAGAAATGAACAATTGGGGAAAACCAAATCTAAATTTGTATTTTAGTGCAGAAAAGTTGTTTCTGATTGATGAGGCATGATCGTGATCTTTGATTGACATTGGAAACCTTTAATTAGAACTTAACGCCAAGGCAGGATTTGATGTGTGCGGATAGAACGAAATAGAATATTCTATTTATTTTTTAATCTATGGTTCTACCCTTTTTTATAGAACCAAAATGTACCACTTTTCAACACGATATTGTGTTTTGTTTTATTTTTAAAATACAACAAAGTGCAATGATAGAATAGAACTCATTGGTTATGTTCCGATCGTTAACTTCCGTTCTAATATTTTTACCAAAAGGCAAGCTGCCTTAAGACTTACCACAATTTTTTATTTTAATTGGATGAAGTTATGCCTTCCACATATTGCAGTGGCGTCCTGTGTAAAATCATATCTACAATTCTTTTGTATATTCATTTTAGATTATTGCTATAATTGTTGATGGTTGTATGCTGTTTTTAATTTTTATGCGTCGACTCTAAATTTCCTGAATAAATGTCTAGGATCTATTCACTATTGGCTTTGGGTGGATAATATTTGGTGGGCTACCATTTGATTTTGTGAGTACTCTTGTCCTGACTGACTTATATCACTTGATGGTATTTTTCGTGTTGACAGAATGTGTTGTGTTTTGGTTGCAGTGGAATGTTATAGGACAACTGCTTGGTTTTGCGGGCTCTGGTTTATACGCCTGCTACAAGATAATCGGTAAATAAATTATAACTCACTCAAGTTCTGCGGTTGATGTCTATGGAATTGGGACTACAATTTGCTTTGGTCATCGGATCTTCACTACATCCCGTTAAAAGGAGAAGAATCCGATTGACCCTACTGTCCAGCGGACATGTGATCAAGCTAATCAAATTTATTAGGAGATTTTGCTGAGTAGTTGGATATTAGTTCATAATCTCATGGCTTTAGTATATTCAACGTGACTTTGATCTAGCAGAGAGTACCTAGTGTATTTGATCCCCGTCTTGGGGAGAGAAACTTCTGGGGTTTACTTGTATTTGTTCATTTTATTTTAGGGAATCTGAAGAAGACTTAATAAGGGAAGCGAGAGTGTAAGGTTAACAGTATTGCTCTTGAGGTTTGATTTAGAGATAAAGATATAATTTTCTGCACTTTACATGTATCTGTTCATTATATTTTGGGAGGTAAGAAGACGTGATAAAGGGGCGAGAGTAAGGTAAACAGTTGAGGTTCGATGATGGGTTATATCTCGAAAGAGAATTTATGCTACTGTTCCTTGGTCTCTCGATTTTATGCCTCAGATATCCCATCTTATTAAACCTAAAAATAACAAGTAAAAATTAACGAAAAATTGCTTACCATAGTTGTCGAAAATGTCTGCAATTTTTCGTTAATGAGGTTATTCATATCCCTGAATTCCTGTCAACAAGGAGCCATTGGGCTTGGGTACTAGAGAAGGTAGAAAATGATCCCAAAATTTGTCAGAGCAAGGAAGAAGTTATAAGTTACAACATTTCAATATAAAACCTCTCCTGCATTCCAGCATATGTTCCGGCTGATGAATTAATTGCAATGTCATAGAAAAAGGTTAAAAAGTCATTAGTCATTACCAATACAAAATATTTGTAATTTGTAAATGTAATGATTTCTTTTTCGTTAGAGGAAAACAAAAAAAACTATTGCCCAGCCATAGTTCACGTGACCACTTAAAACATCATATATGGTTTTTTTTTTTTTAAAAAAAAAGACAAATTTGCATATTATTAGAACATAGACAGAGTCCAATACTATTCAATAGCAACAAATACACTTCTATGTCATAAGATATAACAAGAAAGTATTTGCATATTACAGAAACAACAGAATAGTTACCTCACATATTACAAATCTTTCCAAAACATAGACAAAGTTCAATACTATAAATACCAAACTCAAGTGCCTAAACAAAGTAAAATAGTAATTTGGCTGAGTACATAATTGATAGAAGGAAACTGATGAATTTTTATAGAGCTCATGAATCTACAATCATGATTTTTGCAAAAACTCCTGCCAACTTGTTCAACATTAAGGATACCCCTTGAAACACCAAATTATTTCTGGCCAAACAAATCCCCCACGGGGTGAATGATCAAATAATGTAGAGAATATCCAAACTCTTTCCTATTGACTTTCATAACACCCAAATGCTGCAAAAAATGAGAATGACAAACTGATAACAAAACACATAAATAACTTAATCATCTGTAACATTTCATCCAAACTTGATGACTTAACTCACATGTGAAAAGCAAATGTGATATAGATTCCAAATTATTGCAACAAACCGGATGTGAAGCGTCCACTAGAAGAATGATACTTTGCTTTGCTAATTTAACCTTAGTCGGGATCCTATTATGGGCAACCTTTCAAGAAAATGCTAAGACTTTGGAAGACACCTTCGACTTCCATAACTTGTTAAAGAAATATGGATCGACTGACCCCACAAACTAAGCTATAAGCTTCTCTTATGAAGTAAAGAACATTGTTGTTTGTATTACTTACCATCTTCAACCATCTTTAACATCCTGCCTCAATTGAACCCTTCCAAGAACCCTTTCGAACTCCCTAACCCATTCTTGTTCCCAACTAAACAGTTCTCTCTTCCATCTTAATTGGCATTCCCATCTGTCACCATTCCAACCTACAACCTCTAACCTCACACCAAAAAGTCTCTTTCTGATTAAATAAAGCAAATAATTTAGGAAAATGAGATTTGAGTTCTTCTAACTCTCCTTATCCTTTCCCAAAAATTGAATAAAGACTCATCTTCTACCAAAGGTTTGACATTTTCTTTAAACCAATCACTCTCTCCTTCTTTAGATATTACCTTTAATATATCCTTCCACCACTGAGACTCCTTTCTCTACTGCCTCACTAACATGTTACTTCCCATATCGTCCCCATACTTACCTTGTAAAAATTTGATCCAGAGAGAGTCCTACTCTTGAAGTATCATCCATTGCCACTTGTCAAGAAATGCTTTGTTGAAAGCTAGCACATTGCTAGGTCACCTTTGCATTTGTCTTTACGCACTAACTCTCACTCAATCCATGCAACTTTATTGTATTCATCTGAATCAACCTAGAGAAATCGCTTGTGAAGACTCTAAATGGTAAGAGTCACCTTCTTCAGAACAAAAAAAAATAGAGGGATGGATGAAAGAGTAGATTTGATTAAACAAATCTGCCATCCCAAAGATAAAGTTTTTTTGTTTTCAAGAAGTTAGTTTTGCTCTGATTTTTTCAATAACCGGTTTCCAAAATCTTTCACTTCTTAGATTTACCCCCATTGGTACTCCCAAATAGGAAAATGGCAATTGCATTACTTTGTAGTTTAAAATCTATGCAAACGACTACATCACCTCATAATTCACCCCTATACACCCCATACTGCTCTTGTAAAAATGAATTTTTAAGTTTGAGGCCAATTCATAACATCTAAGAGCACTCTTGCGAGTATACACATTATGTATTTCAGGAGACACCATAAAAATAATATCATCAACATAAACAGAAGATTTGCTTCTAATACACTCTTAATTAGGCCCCTAGGCCTTTAACTACAATTAAAAATAGAAATGGAGCCATTTGGTTACCTTGTCTTAGACCTCTTTGCATTTGAAATTCCTGAGTTACACTTTCATTTACCATAATGGAAACAAAGGATGATTGGAGGTAACCATGAATCTAGCTAACCCATTTATTTATGAACCCAAATCTTTTAAGCACATAGAACAGAAAAGGCCAACTAATTACATCATATGCCTTCTCAAAATCTGCTTTGAACAATAGTAACAACTTATGAGAATGTTTAGCTTCATGAATAATTTCATTAACAATTGTCCAATAGTTGTATTCCTTTGATGAAAGCATATTGAGTTTCTTCTATAATACAGGACATCATATATGGTTATATGGTTCAATCTTAATTTTTTCATTCTCATATAATTTTTAATTAAAAAAATGTATAAAATTCATTTTTGGATTGAAAAGTTCAATTCATATAAATTATATTTACTGAATTTTATAAAAATTGACATCAGAATATAAACAAATGATCCATATTTTATAAAAGTGTACATGAATTGAGTTGAGATGGATTTATATAAACCAACAACCAAGTCAATAAAAAAAATTGGGTTAGATTGGATTGAATTTTTACATTTTTCTGTTAAATGCAATCCAATCATTTTGTCTTTGAACATGTTGAATTCGGTTAGTTTTAAAAAAAAATTATTTATTAAAAATTGAAATTTTGGAACATTTTTTGTTAGATTTGTTTAAAATATTTTTTAAATAGTTTAATGTATTTTACTTTTTATACATTTAGTAATTAGTATTTTAGATTAAGATATATTTTATATTTTCATAGGCAATAATTATTTTTTATTATTATTAATTTAATAATTATGGTGAGGTTGAGTTGAATCTTAGGTTCAATAAGCAAAATTTTCCACCTATAAGGGATTGAGTCTAAATGAGTTGGGTTTTGCTTGTAAGGAATTTAATTTTATAGGATTGAATTGAATTGGGTTGAGTTGTCAAGCTATTTAACCTAATGAATATTCATAATATTTAGTATATTTTGATAAATATATATTTGGTCCATTTTTAGTGTTATTAAAACTGAGTCACTCTCATTAACAAGATTGAGGTAATGAGTTAATAGATTAGAGGTTGACTTGGTAGGTCAGTTGACCTTATATATATTAAAAAAATAATATTATTAACATAATTTGATCAATCCATACTCCAAATTTATATTCAATAAATTATTTCTTCAAGTTTAGTTCCACAAATTAATAATTAAAAAAATATCAATAACTTAACTTATAAATTTTAATAATTAGGGATGAAAACTTATATTAAATATTGTTTGAGTATTAGAATTTTATCGAACTAAACTAGATTTGTTACTTTTTACCTATTAGCTACTAATTAATTATCATGATTTAGTGGTAGGTTAATCTATTGAACAAATTTCAAATTTGTGATTTAATTCTTTTGTGTGTCCTTTTATTTATTTTTATTAAAAATTGTATTTAAAAATGTAAGTCAAGCTAAGTCAATCTGGTTCAATTAGACTGGGATTGATTATTCAATCAAGATAGGTAACCAAGTCAACCAATCGAGTTGATCGGGTCAATAGCATAATTGGCCCAAAATGTGATTCAAACTAGTTAATTCATTAGTTGTTGATCGAATCGATTGGGTCAAACCATTTTTTATAATTATTTAATTGAAAGTTATTGATGATGTAACACTCGATTTAAGTTACATCAATGTCATTTAATCCCTCATCATTTGATTTACGCGATTAGTGGTACATAATATAATATTATAATATGTACAACAAGTAAATAATTAGAATTTGTATTTCATAAAAAGTTATTAAAAGTGTAAGTTGACTGGCTCTTAATCTAGTATAAATGAATGTGTGTGTATAGTTTAAATTAAAAACAAATATTATCTTAATCTTAATATTTATAGGAGTAATAATCATTTGTGTAATTTTTCTATTTCTAGTAGAATTTCTTGTGGGTTGCTTAATTTTATTGTATCTTTAAAAAATTGTTAATTGGAAATCAATCTATGTGCCAAGGTGAGTTTCTTAAAAATGATATGAGTATTTTCTACAAGATAGGATTTTTTAGAATTAAAAATTCCTTAGCAACAACCAATTACTTTTAAGTATCTTAGAGAATATTAAATATGTTAAGTTGAGAAGTTCGTACAATCAACTGAATAAAAGATCATCTTAAGTGGTTTTGATAATAAAAAATATATTAAGCTTGATCATATAATGATCTTTGTGTGAGTTATGTTGTAAGAAGATATACAAATATAAGATAACCCATGAGTGTTTGAAGAGATAAGAAGATAGTCAAAAATCTAAAAGAAAGCTTAAAAAGATCATAAGATATGAAGACTAAAAGATACTATCAGAAGATGACATCAGAAAATGATATCAGAAGAGCTATTAGTCATCAAAACATAAGAAAACATCACAATCAAAAGATTGTTGCATAAGAAAATCCAAAGTTGTAGAAAATGTTAGTCAAAAGTTGTTATATCAAGATCAAAAGCTACAAGATTGCATCATCAAATAAGCTACTATGTAGAAGTAGTTTATGCTAGTCAAAAGGCACGAAGAACAAAATAGACACACTTCTATTAGAAGATTATAAACATATAAGAATGTCCAAAACGTGGTTTTCTATTTAAGGAAAAAGTTATCTAGCTGAAGAACATCTAGCAGACTTTAGACAAAAATTAAAGGGAGAAAGATAAATCCTACCCAATAAAAGAATCGAAGATCAAATGCTGATAAAAAGACTCTATTTTGGATGAGAAAAAATAGAGCATGACAGATGATAAAAAACTCATCATCTGTCATGATCATCTAAAGAAGAAAAATTCAAGAAAGTTTCTACATGATAAGTAGACTTCTATTTAGTGAATCATCATTGTTGAAGGCACAAAAAGGTCAAATTTAAATTGTGTGAAGAGGTTGAAGAAAAGACATTCAAAATAGAGATAAAACCTGAATATCCTCGTTAAGAAGATGACTTTGACACAGTACTTGTTTGCAAAGTCCCCAATCAAAATGAAGTATCACTAAAATTTATACGTAAAGCACAATATCAGGAAAAGGAGACAAGCTCAATGATAAGTCTTTAAGGTGCATTAAATGTCAAGATCATTTACCAAGATTACACACATAATCCTTCAACAATAAGAAGTTGAGCAACAATCATTTATGTAGACTATAAATAGAGGATCAAGGAAGAAGAAGAGAAACAAAAAAATTATTGTAAAAAAACATTCAAGTGTTCTCTATTCCTCGTTACACTTTGATAGTATTCACTCATCTTGAGTGATAAGAAGCTTAAGAAAAGTAACCATCTACTAAGCCAAAATTTCACATCTTTCACTTTGTGAAGTTAGAATCGTGAGTTAAACCTTCTTATCCTTTATGTGAGTTATTATTGTAATTCATCCTTTCATTCATCTTGTACTTAGCCAGAAGTGACTATTTGTTTAAAGCATATTTACTTGGAAGTCAAAAGTGACTTAATGTCAAATAGTACTTGAGTTTAAAGTAGGGGGATTTTAAGGGTAAACTAGGATTTGTGTAGAATACTAATTGTAAAGCAGAAGTGGCAATAAGAATAGTTGTATATTTCTATTGAAATAGTAGAACCTTCCAATAGTGCTTGAAAGACAACTAGACATAGCTCAGTTTAGAATAAACAAGTATAAAAATGATTTTTCTTACTACCTTTTGTTACTTCAAGTTTTTATACTGTCTATCTTACTTTGACTTGGATTATAAGAAGCTTCAAAGTTGAGGATGGAACCATATAGTTTATGGTGCAATTGTTGAAGTCAAAGTACAAGTGGAAAGATGGGTTGCAGAAAGGAAGAGATAGGCATTGTTCTCGATGGTGGACAAATTTAAGGTCTATTGATGAGGAGAAAATGGGTCATATGGGTGGTGGTCTTAGAATGTAAGGCGGGAGATTGGTGATGGAGGGACTATTGATTTCTAGAAGGATGTTTGGATAGGGGAACAAAGTCTTCATATAGCTTTTCCTCATCTTTATAATTTAGCGTGTAACAAAAATAGTTCAGTGAGAGATAAATGGGACGATTGGTGGAGGAGTTGGAATTGAGATTAGCGGAGGGAACTATTTGCTTGAGAGGTTGTGATAGTAAAGGAATTATAGTGACGACTGAAAGAAGCTAACTTCAAAGTCAAGACATCAGATAGATGGATTTGGTCAGCAAATGACTTGAGAGTTTACTCAGTTTCTTCCGCCTATAGGATATTGACCATCATACCGCATCAACAAAAAGACTCTTTTTAAAGCATGTTTGGATAAATCAGGTACCTTTAAAAGTTCAGGTATTAGTCTGACAGTTGGAAACTGATAGATTACCAATGAAGGATAACTTGGTAAAACTTGAGATTATCAACAGTGAAGGAGCTGGTTACAGGTTGTGCAGGGACAAGTTAGAATCAGGCTCACACTTATTTCTATCATGCTCAATATCGACTAAAGTGTGGATGGATATCTTGATGGGGAGTATCTACAACCTTACACAAAGAATTTCGACAACACGAATTACAATTCATGGGATTGATCAATGGCAGTAAGGCAAATTGAAAGGTTTGACAATTAGTATGGTTTGGAGGCTTCTGGCACATTTGGAAGACACACAATACTTTTGTTTTCAATAGTAAAAAGCTACATATAACTGCAATAATGTGTGGGAATAGAGTTAAGCTGCAAAGTTAACTTTTCATAGTTTCATTGATTGGGTAATAAATCCATATTTCTGTGCTACCAGGATAGGTATATGATCTGAACCTAATTAATGTTAATAAAGTTTGGTCCTGTCATTTCATTTCTATGTTTTTATTATTACCTCTTTTGTAACACAATGTGAAAGACATGTCTTATGTTTTTTTTTGTTTTTTTTAATAATATTGCTTAGCTTACAAAAAGAAATGATTATTAATGTAAACTTTATACTAACCGTGCATGATATTTTTGTTATGAATAAATAAAGAATTGTTTTTTAGTGTGGAGAGTCATCTTGCCTGCAAAGGTATTAAATAACAGTTCATATGATTAATAATCATTCTAAAAATTCCATTAAAAATTAGTCTTACCAAATATAGCACTAAAAACATATACAAATAAAAAATGTAGTAAAATTTTTATATTATAAAAAAAATTGTAAAAGTTTTGTACCAAAAATACATTTAATTTATGTTTAAAATTAATTAATTATACATGTGATTGTCAATATTTAAACTCGTAAATAATTTAATAATTAACTTAACGGATTTGTCTAAAAGAACAGATGAAAAAAAAATCATTAAAATATTTTATATGATATTAAAAACAAAAATTTGTAACTTTTTTTTTAGCGAAAGCAAATTTTATCTGAATATTTTCATCAAACACATGTTTTTCGTCAATTACTTAATTGTTTCATTTTCAGTTTTTTTTTCAACCTGATTTTTTAAAATAATCAATATTTAACGGCATGTGTCTACTTTATACTTAGAAATGTATTTTCTTTTTTAAAGAAAGATCCTTATTTTTTTTATAACTAACATGTTGACGGGAAAAAGAGAAGAAAGGACAGAGGCGTTGAGAAAATTGAGATAGTTGGCGGCGCGCGTAATAACTGTTAAAAAAGACATGATCAGAGCGTAACCGTCTGCAAAACCCGGCGATGTGTTTCAGAGCGGAACCCTAACTCCATTTCCACAATGCGTTTGGTTCCGCTTCAACAATCTCCTTTTATACTCATCGTTTGATGAGAATCGAGACTACGTTATGGGTGAGCGAAGGTTGATGATTGTTTCTCATGCAAGCCCTCCACCATCTGGCACTTTCTTCTACGACACGCTTCCTTCCCAAACGCTCAACCTCTCCATCATCAAATTGGATCACTCTTCCTTCCGTAACATTTCGCTTCTCTAATTCTCCTGTTTTCGTCGTGCCAATTCCTCGATATTTATTTATTTTATGCATGATTTTGTTTTCAGGTGTTGAAGTCGCTAATGCTGCAACTGTTGCAGATCTCAAGAAGGCCGTGGAGGCGGTCTTCTCTCACGTGCCTCAGAAGGGACCGGGCAAAATATTGTGGTGTGTGTATTCTGATTCATTCATTTTCTGTCTCAATATATATTTGGTTTTTATATTACAGCGGAATGTGATTTAATTTTTCCGTGTTCTTTAAACAATCTGCTGTTTCTATTTTATTAATTATCAGAATCTGCCGCTGCCTGAGTTTTTTAATTGATGTCGTTCATTTGTCTATGTAGGCCACTTGTTTGGCGGCAATTTTGCTTATGCTTTCAAGGACGTAAATTAGTTACAGAAACGGATTACATTAGAGATTATGGCATCAAGGATGATGACCAGGTTTGTGTCAGATTTATTGAATTAACAGCTTGATTCCTGTAGTGTTTTCACCAGATTATATACTGCTGTATGATACGTGTGACTTTGTTGTGGCTACAACACAATCTACCTAATATTTCGAAAGGACATTTAAGTTTTAACTTGTCCATTATTGCTTTAATTAGTAGCTATAGTTTTATTCTTTAATATTAATTTATTTATAATGTGTTGTTGTTGGAACTTAGAACTTAGAACTCCGTTGCTCTCATGACTCTCTTGACTCATGGTAGTTGTTTTTGTTTTGGTCTTTGTAGCTTCATTTCGTGCACCATGTATCTGACACTTGCAGTTTCCAGAGAAAGCAGTCAAAGAAACGAATTGTCAATTTGCAACAACACAGAAGGTACCGAGTTTTCTATATAACCATGCAAAATAATCTGGTTTGTCTGCATTCTGTTCGCCATCAATGTTTTACTTGATGAGCTTTGCCTTTGTTCTGGCATTGTAGAAAATCAGCTCTACCACCTGTATCTACCTTATGATTTTTATCGGATTTTTAATTAAACTGCATTAGTGGGAATGTGGTGTCTTCCAAATGAAATGCACGAAATAATACACGATCTGTTTTACCATTACATTTTCTTTTGCATGCCAAATATTGACATAAGTAGATGATGCAGACTTGATTATGTGTTGTTTTCTTAAAGGTGTAAAATTTAAATGGATAAAAAGACACCATAGCTAGAGAGTGATCTGCCTAGAGAATTATCATCATGACTATTTTATTAGAACTTAATGATTTTCTCTGAAAGGGTGTAGAAACACTAAGATGGGAACTTCCACTAGTTGAATTTCATGCACGTTGCTATAATATTCTTAAGTAAGTCCTTACAGTACCTGGATGATATAAATGGTGGTACAGGTCATCATCAAAAGTGAATAGATATCAACAGAAAGAAGATAAGGATGACAGTGACATTGGTTTGGATGATATAGTCATAGAGAATGGAAAGATTCAGCCTTGCAATGCAGAAGAAAATGAAGAAGGAAAGAGCAGGTTAGCTGGCTTTTTGGTGGGGTTATTCTCACACAGCCAGCTTGAAGTTGCGACAAGAGCTAGAATTGAGGGCAGGACTTGCTGTTCTATGATGGCTAGATGTATAGTGAGCAGTTTTAGAAAAATTAGAAGAATTTTACGCTATTGCAGGAGGCAGCATTACTCTCGGAGACCGACATGGAGAGAATGTTGATAGAATTTTCATTTAAATGATTTTAACCTCTTTTCTCTCTATATACACTGTAAAGAGTTTTTCAACTGTACGTGCTTTCGTCCTTTGAATAACTTTGATGGACAAAGCACTGGCTCGTACCATATTGTAGTTGGAGTTTTTTCATGTCCCTGTACAGAACGATGCCTTGGGAATTGTAGCTGAGTCCGTCATGGCATCGTGCAAAGTCTACCGGGCATGGTATGCCTTTATGTTAGTTGCTGCGGGTTGGGATCTCAACCTACCTACAAGACTTGCAATGGAACGCTTTTTCAGTTACTTTAATATGTTATCGAGGATAAGGATTTCCCCAGCCCCCGCATTTATCACCCCATTTTGTGATAAGGCATAAGGCATAAAGACATTGAGATTGTTGGTTTGTTTAACTCGATTACAGTTTTTATTTTAAGTTTTTTGACCGTAACATTCTTGTATACTTAGTACTTGACTACTTTTAAATGCTACGTTTTACTTTTAAATTATTCAGTCCATATTTTTTTGTCTTGCCTTATCTGAAAGTAAAGGCTACCATAAATCCACAACTATGTATTTGGGCCTGTGGAGAATGAAAGTGTTAGTGGGTGCTGGGTAGAGAGAAGAAATGGGCCAAGGCCTGATCCATTTAGAAATCAGGAAATGGAACCTTCCAACTTCCAGATTCCATTAGCCAGCGACTGCCACACAACCTCATGAATTTGTGTGGCAAAGAATTTAGATAGCCCTGCTCTCAAACTCTTCTTCTCTCCCAACCAATCCTCAGACTGAGCTGAGACACACATCCTGATCACAAAGCAGTGGCTATGGCAAACGTGATTATGGCTTCCACCAAACCTTTGGTTCCAGTCTGCACCAGTTCCCGTTCTCCCGCACCCAGACACCCCATGCTCCAAATTTCACTCCCCAAAGTCCCAACCCTGAATCTGAAACTCCCAATTTCGAAGCCCCAAATGCTGTCCCTCCTGGGAGGAATAGCACCACTTGTCTTGGCCCGGCCCTCCCTTGCAGAAGAAATGGAGAAAGCAGCACTCTTTGACTTCAACCTGACCCTGCCCATAATAATGGTGGAGTTTCTGCTGCTCATGGTTGCCTTGGACAAGATTTGGTTCACCCCACTTGGGAAATTCATGGACGAGAGGGACGC
This sequence comes from Psophocarpus tetragonolobus, assembly GCA_037954015.1. Classification (NCBI taxonomy): domain Eukaryota; kingdom Viridiplantae; phylum Streptophyta; class Magnoliopsida; order Fabales; family Fabaceae; genus Psophocarpus; species Psophocarpus tetragonolobus. The sequence continues at coordinate 17,774,653 of CM075688.1, read as the reverse complement.
GGCGATCAGGGAGAAGCTGAGCAGCGTGAAGGACACCTCGGAGGAGGTGAAGCAGTTGGAGGAGAAGGCTAATGCAGTGATGGCGGCTGCGCGGGCGGAGATAGCGGCGGCGCTGAACACCATGAAGAAGGATACGCAGGCTGAGGTGGAGCAGAAGATTGCGGAGGGAAGAAAGAAAGTAGAGGCAGAGCTGCAAGAGGCTCTGGCTACCTTGGAGAATCAAAAGGAAGAAACCATCAAGGCCCTTGATTCCCAGATTGCAGCTCTTAGCCAGGAGATTGTTAAAAAGGTTCTCCCCACTGTTTAAATATAAGTATGTAATTTTCAATCCCCCACCCAAGGGTTGATTGTTTCTAATTTTTCTCTTTTGGATGTGTCTATTACTCAATCCCAATACTGTTCAATGTAAAATCAGAGATTCACCTATTAATTGCGCTCCCATTATTTAAATAAATAAAAAAGAATAGAAAACGTAGGAACAGGCTATCTGGATCGATTTTCAAGAGAGACCAAGTCACATTTTTGTTGTTGAATGTGTTGATGTACTTGTTTTGTGACGAGAAATGAAAGATACGCGTTTCTGAAAGTCGTTTCCTCAATGTGGCCGATCAATTATGTCGTATTGTCACGCTATCTGTATAAAGCCAGCTGGAGGTTCTGCATAACCTTCAATCGTGTGTAATTTACGGATAAATACCAAGCAGGTGATTAGGAAGTGTTATATAATCCCGTTTTCTGTGCATCACTGATATGAAGATTAATGTGGCCCAAGGGATCACGCGGAGAGCTGCAGAGTGCAAACTGCTATCAAAAGATGCAAAATTCAAAGCATTTGGTTCTCTCATCAGTGATCAGGTTAAGTGATGGCTGGCTATGCAAACGGATTTTTTAACCCCCTTAACAGGAAATCACTTTATGCATTGGGAGAGAAAATGAGAACAGATTTTTTTTTTCTTTATATTTATGGCAAACGTCAAATAGGCTCTACTTAAAAAGAAAATTTAACACAGACTAAGACTTTACTTGTCGTTCCTATTCCTAGTTCACCATCTGAAATCATTAGGCATGTGAATTTGTTTTGTAATAGTGATTGGAATATCCCAAAATTTATTATTTAACCCGAAAGACCAATATTTTGCAAGGAGTCATTAGAAAAAAAGGAACTAAAATTATTCTAAATTCTGGTGACAAATCTTGCTGATCAATTTCAAGCCCTGTAAATGTTTAAATTTATTTGGATATAGCAAGTTCGAATTGTTGTAGTTCTTATGCATCCAATGATGTTGAAATAGAAGATGATGCTTGATGATTTGAATTTTGTTATTTTGGTTTCTGGACTAGTTTAGTACCTTGGTTATAATATGTTTGCATTGCTTATTGTGGGTCTATACTTTTTAAGTTGCTATTACTTAATTTGTTTGGTTAAAGATCTCAAGACTGTATATTTGAGTTGCTAATTTGTTAGTTTGTTTGGTTAAAGGCATTAAGACAATGGGCTATGCTGTTTTTTATTTTGTGAGTTTTGGATTTAACTTTTTGAAGGATGCATTAAATATTAAGTCATTTTGATATTTAAGACTTTGGTTTGGTTTTATGATGGAACTAGTAAAATTTACCCTTTTCTCCTGGGTTTAAATTTTTTAAATGATTTGTTATTAAAAGATAGTAATAAAATTAATCATTTTTAAAGAAAATAATAATTAAGGTAGTTATTTGTAAGATTTTTAAATTTAAATGCATAGTTAAACTCAATATAATGATTGTAATTGAAATTTAATTTAGAGAAAACAAGAGATAAAATATATTTGTTATTCGGTGATGTGGAAGATTATGTATAAAATAGACATGTTGTGACACTAAAGAAATGTTAGCTGAAAAGTTTTTCAACCACTCAAGTCACTGTCAGTCATTTCTAAAGCACAACCTTTAACTCCATATTTTTTATCTACTTAAAATTGTTTGCCTTGTTGATCTTCATGCACCAACATAATCCAGTTTTTATAATACCATTGATTATGTAAGAATTGAAAAAATTGGCCTTACTAAAATCAAATTTTGATACAAAAAATCAAACAAAGTTACGAGTTAGCTTACCTAGAGGTAGAATAGGCTAGGTAGTTCAACCCACCCTTAATATGGCGAGTTAGTTCTCTTTTGCCTGTTTTCAATGGGCACTAGTGAGTCAGGTCTAAACAGGTTGAGCTAAATCATTTTACTACCCTTAGCTATAGTTGTAGACTTTTTTGGTGAGGGAATGAAAATAAATAGAAAACAACTGAAAATAAAAAGAAAAGATCTAGAACTAGAAAAAACTATTCCTAAAGCATCTACAAGAAACAAGATAAAAATTTTCGAAAGGAGGTAAAAATTCCTTAAGATAAATGTCCCAACTCCCAAAAGTTTATGTATCACTGTTGAACTCTGGCAAACATACCAAAAATAACTGTAGTATAATGGTTTTATAAATAAGAGTGTCGATCCCACGAGGAACGATTTCAATTAAAATTCAAAGTTATAATGTTCACTAAGTATATATGCATAGTAATGAATTTAGTCATACTAGAATGTAGTAAGATAAATTAAAGCACATAATAAAATTAGAAGAATAACAGACTAAATGTGATAAAGATAATTCATTGGGAGAAACTAAGATTGAATTTCATCTATCTCACTCATATGTGTTCTGGATAAATAAATAGATAGCATTTGAAAGAATTGATATTGATGCAACATACAAAAATCATTTATACTAATCCCTCAAGTATAAAATTCATAAGAAAAATCTCTTAAACATCGATTCCTCAAATATTTAACAGATGAACCAACATTATGATCAGATGTTGTAAAGCAATCGATATATTGAAATCTATTCCTAGCAATGCAATATATTGAGTAATTTCGTTCAGAGAAAATTTTCAGAAAGACTTTCCAATTAATTCAAAAAATCAAATTCAATAATCTATTGATAAGATAGAATCAAGCATTAAAAACATAATGAAATACTAATATCAAATGAAAACGGAATTACAATATATAAAATATCACCTTATACATCTGAGTTTGAATTGATTACATTCAATCCCAAAAAGGAGATTAGTTACTCATGGTAGCCATAACACAATAAGGAATGAAGAAGAATTGAAGAAAACAGCTTTCGCAGCTCTTATTTCTAGCTCTCTGCCCGAGGTCCTCTGTTTTTCTGCACGTAAACTCATGTTTGTTCGTCATTTCTCATTCTGGACCTTTCATAAATGATTTCTTGCTTGAGCTAGCTGATTCTCGCTCAAACAACAAGAGTATTTCAACTTGAAGAAAAGGTTCTTTCGCTCAAGCGAGATATTTCTCGCTTTAGTTAGAATGCCCCTGAAACAGCATTTCTCTCGGGACAAATGTTGCTCAAGCGAGAATGATCTCGCTTAAGCTAGAATCTCGCTCAAGCTAAAATTATCTCACTTGAGCGAGAATGCCTTGATACACCTCCCTTCTCTGGATCAATCGCGCTCAAGCTAGAAATCACTAGCTTGAGCGAGAATGTGACATATTCTCTTTCATTCATAATTCTTTCAAACATTTCCTTCTTCCTCTTTAATTACCTAAAAAATGATACAAAAAATGGGATCAAATACCTTCATTTATAGCAAGACTCATAAACAAACATTTGGATTCAATAATTCTTAAATTAGGGACAATTAACATATAATGAATACAATTAAGATCATAAAGTGTCAAAATTCTATATGAAAATTTAATAACAGTTGACACTTATCAATCACTTTAATTGCTATATAATTAAATTGGTTCGAATATTTACATGCTTCTAATGAGTTTTCTAATTGTCATATGTTATATATTTGAATGAAGTAGTTAATTGTCTTTAATCAATGACTATACAATCAATTTAAGAGAAGTGTTAGCAATAAATTTTTTAATATTTTAAATTAATTGTAGGTAAAAATCATTAATTTATACCATGTAACCTCAAATTTTGTTATGATTTTTCTTGGTTCATGTTCAGCTTTTCCTTAACAGAAAATGTGGCATTTGAATGATTGAAAGGATTCAATATCATGTTTGAAAATAAGAGATAGGTATTTAATTTCACATTACATAATAATAATAATAATAATAATAATAATAATAATAATAATTATTATTATTATTATTATTATTATTATTATTATTATTATTATTATTATTGTAAGTTTAGGTTATTGACTTTTACCTACAGTTTGATTGGGTTTTATATAAGATTTTTTATTATGACTTTTATCTACAATTTGATTTAGTAGATACAAGTAAATGATTTTTACCTACAACCTTCATTTGTAGGTATAAATTTACGATTTTTACCTACATTTGAGAATCATAAGTATAAAGTAATACTTTTACCTACAGTTGAAAGTCATAGGTATAAACTAATGATTTTTACCTACGCACATTGTAGGTATTACTTATAATGATAGTTATATGTGGCAGTAGGTAAAAATACATCTGTAGCTAAAACCTATAGTGATATATTATTATCCGTCCCTGTATCCCTCCTTAAAGTTGATAAGCTGTATCTCCACAGGTCAAAGTTCTATACACATTTACCTACACTTTTTTAAGTTTTAGTGATAGTTTTTTTTTGTAGGTACAAATCTTTTTCTTTTTTTAGTGATTTTTTGAAAACTACAAAATCGGGATACATAAATATTAAATGAGACGTGAAATCTACCAAGATTTATGCTTTTTCAATACATTTTAACTAATGATAAAAAATGTATTCAAAAGAGTATGTTGCAAACATTTCTCATAAATTGAATGTTTGCTCTATTAAAAGAGATTATATCTTTGCAACAGTAAAATAAGCTTCAAAATTTCTTTGGGGTTAGTATTCACATTTTGTGTCTAATATAAGAGATATATCTCATTTTGAAATGATAAATGTGACAGGTAATGTAATGAAAAAAAATAGAGATATGAAAAAAAAGCATATGTTCATCATTATTAGCCGAAATTTTACTTAAAAAAATCCAAGAATATTGAGATCAAGTGTTTAAGATATGAACATTCTACATAACACTACATAGAATAATATTGAAAAGGGTTTATTAGATCCCTTTGAAACGTCCCAAAGTAGGAAGAAAGTTCGTACATCTCGACCCAATCTTGGCAGATTCACACATTAATGTAGATTAAAGGACAAAAGGGTTTTACTAAGTCCCTTGAATAGAGTTAATTAAGCCCATTGATTTTTTAAAAAAATATGTTATTATATTATTATTTTCAGTAGCATGACAAAATGTTAGTCTCATTATAACTTAACATTAGACAACTAACTATAGAAGCTATTTAGAAACAAAAACATATTTTGGAAACTAAAATAAAAAAAAACTTTAAAAACTAAAACAAAAAGAAAAACAGAAACAAAATTCACACATATATATATATATTATTCTTTTTTAAGCTTAAATAAGTTTTTTGTTTCTAAAGTTTCACCAAAAATCATTTTCAGTCCTTAAAATTAAAAAAATATATTTTTTTAGTCTTTGATTCATTTTTAGTCATTCTTCTTTTGTTAACATTCTTCTTTAATTTCACATTGGGCACAGTTAAATATACTGGAACTTTTAAACAGATAACGTTAATACAAAAAATAAATTAACTTTAGGGACTAAAAAAATATTTTTAAATTTCAAAGACAAAAAATGATTTTTTGTGAAGACAAAAACTTATGGAAACCTTGTTTTTAAGTTTGAATATATCAAACAAAGTTGGATTCAAAACAAATAAATAAACTTTTGGTTCAATTATGTTAAAATTTATGCCATATAGAATAAATACACATTCATTCCAATCATAGTTGTATTTTTATGGATTAATGAGTAGGGTACTATAGTATCCATCCTTAATCATATTTGATATGATATTTACATGAGAAATAACTTTAATCTTCATTCTTATACCTACTAAATACTTGTATACACATACTTAAACATATCACTCACACTTTACTTATGGATAATAAATTAATATTATTGACACATATATTTAAGTTTATCTAGATAATTTATGCATATTTAATTATATGTCGTGAATAATTTTCAGTTTTAGATAAGTAATTATAATTATAAATTTTCTATATTAGATTTTTATGGTGCAATGAACGAGTTAAAGTACTAATATAAATAATGTTAAAATATATAATTATATAACTATAAATATATAAGTTATCTAAATTTTGATGGACAACGTGGCAAGTTAATTAGAATTGCATAAAAATATTATTAAAATTAATTTATGCAAAGAATGATTAAATATTATAACTTTATTAAGAATTATTTTATAAATAATTTAATCTTCTTTTGTAAGTTGTATGTTTATCTTATTAAATTTGACATGAAATATATTATATGTCTCTTTTTATAATGCTATTACTTAACACCACCAAATGGATGAATTCACCTGATATTTCTTTTAGTGAAGAATAGTTGCAATTAAACAAAAAAGTGTTTTAAGAATATTTTTCACTCAAAATTATAATTATATAATATTAAATAAATAATTATATTATTTAATATGATATATATATATATATATAAATATATATATAAATATAAATATAAAGATGTGTGAAATCAAATGAATACTAAAATATCTATATTTGTGTATTCTTTTAGGTCTAAACTCATCTTGTATTTAAGGAAGAGTTTGGAAAGAGTTAGGAGACGTCCGACTCCTAACTTTTTTTTTAAAACATTCAATATTATATTAATAAAATTTTTAATATATAATATATAATATTTTTAACATGTATTTTTTTAAAAAAATTAATGTTTTAATTTAGTTAACTATTTTTATTTGAGAATTTGATGGTAAAATAATATTTATGTGTTAATTTTCATTTTTTATAAAATATTTTAATCCTTTTTTATAATATTTATTATAAATTTTTCCTTCACATATATATAGTTAATATAAAACATTATAATTTCCTTTTTTAGATAAAATGTCTTGAGTATTATTACTTTTATTTTCAATAATAATATTTTATTAATATTTTAAAATATATAAAATATATTATTAGTAATAAATATTATTATAATTAAATAAATTTTTAGTTTTTTATCTTCATTTGATTATAATTTTTAAATTAAAAATTATTTTATGTTAAATTTTTTAATTAAATAATTCTATGAATAAATTATTAAAAAATTTTGATGAAAATTATTTAATATAAATAATAATTTTTGTTCTTATTTAATTTTTATATGTGAATATATTTTTTTAAGTTAACTCTTGCTTAACTTTAATCCTGACTCCGTGATTAGCTGTCCATGTCTTGTTTTATCAAAATAACCGTGCCTTGGAAGCTACGCTAATTCGTAGATATCACGATATAGCGTTAAAGTCGATGTTAAAAGACAATATGACATTAAACTAAGGAAGGAAACTTAAATCGTATTATACGTGCATAATATTCATTAAATAGAGTTTAATTTCTATAAATACAAATACAAATATTTTATCGTATGAATTAATTAAAATTTTTTATAAATATTTTTTAAATAATTCTATAAAATCAAATTTATTAAATAATCTATAATGACTCTATTAGGTTGCCAGAGAATAAAGTGTAAAAAAAGAAAATGAAATAAAAAGATGTAATACAGTGAAAATTAAAATTATTTACCTGTGTAGAGAATATGTGAAAATGGTGAAAAATTAAAAATAAAACTATTATAATTACAAAATTGTTAATATATTTATAACTTATTTTTTATGAACAAGAATAATTTTAAAATGATAATTTTTTAAATTTTTATATCTATTTTGAATGAAAAAAATATAAAAAAAGATTGTGCACGATAATGTAAAAAATTTTATATATTTAATTATAATTTTTTATTTATAAAAATCATATAAAGGAAATAATTAATATTTTAAAAATTATATAATCAAATAATTATATTCAATATCAGTATAACATTATTTTTATATAAACAATTAATATTTTTCTTTTTTAAAAAAATAATATAAATTATTTTCATATACTAATTAAAATATATGAATGCATAAATTTTGTACACCATTCTTCCTTCTCTCTTTACTGTCTAATTATAGAAATAATACCTTTTTCTCTCTCTTTTACAAGTAAGTTTTTACTTTTCACTTTTCCTGCACAAGTAAGAAGAAATAAAATAAGAAACCTGCCACCAAGAATAAATATATATATATATATAAAAGGAGTGAGTTTGTTTTATGTACAACATGAATTTTTTATATGAAAAATTATTTCTTAATATTAAAATATATTTTTTATCAATCATCAACCATAATTATGTTATAATAAAAATATAAGATTTTAAATTTTTAAAATTTCTTTCTATTAAATAGATTTTTAAAAAATAATATAACATTGCATAGAATAAACAAAAAATAATTTAAAAAAGCCAGTCATAGAACGCTCACTATCAATTAGTAGTAGCCGAAGAATATTGAATCTCGTACGATACAATGGAATCAATTATATAACCCATAATTATGACATATTGAAATGACATTCCTGCCCTTAGCTTATTTTCATCTAATTAAACAATAAAATAGTCCACTAAGCACACCTTAGTTGTAGTTCAGATTTCTGTGCTTCGGAATTTGTATAAACCTAGCAATCTTCTCTGCTGATAAAGCAGTTGATTGATTTCTCGGTGCTCACGCTTGCTGTTGCTAAGAATAATTATTTCTTCTTCTTCTTCTTCTGAGTACGTGCACTCTGCGCAGTGAATTTGGACTTTGGTACTCTTTATTTTATTATTTCTGATTATCATGTTTTTGAATTCTGCTTTGTTTTTCATATTTTTCAAGTTGTATTTTTCACGCAGATTTACGTGCTTTTTCTATTATTATTCTTTTGTTCCGACAAGGCGAAAACTAGTTGCATGTGTTAGCTTGCTTGGCTGTGTTTCAGTGACTGAATAGTTACGTTTCTATTCTATGTTAAGTTGTATTTGGGGCTATTTCAGTTTCTTTGGGAAATAGGTTTTGAATACTATTGATTTGAAATTATCCTATTGAATACTAAGTTGTATTATTTAATATTTTGAATTGTGGGTTAGTGACTCAGTTATTCCTGCAAATTTTGGATGAAAATAGGTTTCTTCTTAAAACTTGAATCCCTAGAATCACAAATAGATGTCATACATGTTTTCTTCCTGATGAAAGGGAAAGAACATACGTGACCAGTGCTTGTGATTTATAGGATTTTACGTGGGTTTTATTTTGCTTTTTATATAGTTTTCATGGATTGACCTGTCTCACCCCTTTTAATATTTTTAAGGATTAAACTCTCACCCTAAATTTATCAGGAATGAATTTGTGTATTAAGTACTTTTTAGTCAACTTTTTTATTTCTTGCTCCGGTGATGACAAGTAAACATTGGAAATCCTTTATGCATGATGATTTACTGAATTCTTCTTTTATTTTGTATTATGCTTTCTGCATTGTGCTGAATTATTTGTGGATGTTACAATATCAGATTGAAGAATGGCACAAAATATTGCTACTCCACCCGTTCCTTTTGATTTTGAACTCTTGGTTGGTGATCCTGAGCACCTTAGAACTGTCACAGCCTCATCCAGCAGCACAGACCCATGGATTGAACCTGAAAGGTTGAAACTCAGACACAGGATTGGTCGGGGGCCCTTTGGTGATGTTTGGTTAGCAACTTATCATCAATCAACTGAAGATTATGATGAGTATCATGAAGTTGCTGCCAAGATGTTGCCCCCAATCAGAGAGGAACATATGAAGACTGCATTAGATAAATTTTATGAACTATATTTCCAGTGCCAAGGAGTGATTAGGGTGTGCTGGCCACTTGGAATTTCTATTTTAAATGGAAGGGTTAGGCACAGATTATACATTTTATTCAGTATAGTGAGATCTTTAACTTCCTTTTTCTAGATTTTGCCATATGGCTAATATATTTGTTTATTCTCACAGATATGCATCATTATGAATTTTTACGAGGGTTCAATTGGTGACAAGATGGCTAGCCTTAGAGAGGGAAGGATTTCATTGCCTGATGTTCTGAGGTAATGTGATCTTGGTGTGTTCATTGAAACATGTTACTTGTTTACTTTTATAGCACAGGGTGGAGGGAAAAAAAAACTGGTCAATACTAAGGACATGGTACGGGCTGCAGGTATGGTATCAATCTGGCTCAAGGTATTCTGGAGCTTCACTCAAAAGGGATCCTAGTTCTCAACCTTAAACCATTTAATGTGCTTCTTGATGATACTGATCAAGCAATACTGGGAGATGTTGGTATTCCGAATCTTCTGTTTGGTTCCTCATTCCTAAACTCAGATATGGCCAACAGGCTTGGTACTCCAAATTACATGGCTCCTGAACAATGGCAACCAGAAGTCAGAGGCCCTATATCCTCTGAAACAGATTCCTGGGGATTTGGGTGCACTATCGTAGAAATGTTGACTGGTAATCAACCTTGGTATGGGTGGCCTGTTGGTGAAATATACCGATCTGTTGTTGAAAAGTATGAAAAACCACTGATTCCTAGTGGCCTTCCTTCTTCAGTTGAAAATATCCTCAGTGGTTGCTTTGAATATGATTTTAGGAATCGTCCTTCCATGGTAGATATTGTCGCGGTGTTTAGAAGGTTTGTAACTTTATAATCTTTCTAAGAATTTTCTATAAATTGCTTAGTGTGTAGATATTCTTAGTTCCGTTTATTTTGGGTGACATGTTTATTATCATAACCTTTCTCTACTTCATATTTTGGAAATATGTCATTAAAGATAACACTTAAGCCCAAATTATAAAATGATATCAAAACCTATCCTAGATTCATTGTTGGGTCTGCATTTTCCATGCTCTTGGTTTGTAGCCCTAGGCATAAGGGGGAGAATTGGAAGTTGCCTCAATTGCAACTTGAATGAACATAGTAAGAGATATAAGGTAACTCAGTTTGTTAAGAAAGGAGGGAGGTGGGGAAAGGTCGTAGATTTTATCCCTACTGCTAACAAAAACTAGCATTACTAACACCACTAATATTTAGCCTATAAATAAAATATGTGAATGAACATAGTATTGTTTATGTCAATCAATAACTGGTGACACAACTGCATATTGTGGTGAAATATTTAGTTTGGGTGAAAAGGCACTAAGACAAAGCATTTGGTGCATACCATCTTGCTAGTGATTTTGTGACTCACTTTAGTTAGCAAGTTTGTTATTGTAACTTGAATCTTGCAAGGCTTGATTATGAACTTTGCACATTTAGTGGGCAATCAATTAGTTGAGAATTAATTGAAGTTTTCTGCACTTGTGCTTCCGAATAATCTGATATCATTTTTGTTCCGGAAAGTATTAAAACAATAATGTTTATGAAAATCCTGCCATGGTTTCAAGCATCATTATCTTTTTAGTGAATTTCTATTTATCTTTCATGAAGAAAATAAGGTATGGTAGTAAATAGTAATTTATTCTTAGTTGTTCTGCCTTCCTTGCAGCTTACTGAATGGAGTAGCCAATGATGGAGGATGGAGATATCTTGGAATTCCCAAAACTATAGCAAAATCAAATAGCACTGGTTACACACAGTGGTCCCTCTCAAAGGATCATCTCCAGGTAGGTGATTCAGTGCGCTCTAGAAAGCCTTTCAATTCATGCAATCCTCAAAACATGGAGGTCCCAGAAGGAAATGTTGTTGGTTTAGAACGTAATGCAGATCATGGATTTGTTTTAGTGAGAGTCCATGGTGTTCATGACCCTGTAAGAATTCATGCATCGTCTCTTGAACGTGTCACCAATGGTTTGGGAGCTGGGGATTGGGTGCGGGTGAAGGAAGAAGATGAGAAGCACTCACCAGTGGGTATTCTTCATTCTATCGATCGTGATGGTAGAGTGACTGTTGGGTTCATTGGTCTGCAAACTCTTTGGAAAGGAAACTCTTCAGAACTTGAAATGGCAGAATCTTACTGTGTGGGCCAGTTTATTAGGATAAAACCCAATGTTTTGAGTCCCCGGTTTGAATGGCCGCGTAAAAGAGGGAGGGCCTGGGCTACTGGTAAGATTTCTTGGATCCTACCAAATGGATGCCTAGTTGTCAAGTTTCCAGGCATGTTGAACTTTTGGGATGCACCAAGCACTATTTTGGCTGATCCCTCCGAAGTTGATGTGGTTAATTTTAAAAATTGTCCAAGGATGATAGAGAAGTATCAACATGTAGAGGATCACCACTGGGCAGTTAGACCTGTTCTAATTGCATTTGGCTTTCTTACTGCTGTGAAACTAGGGATATCGATGGGAAAGAAATTTGGGAGGAACATGAATGTTAATGCAATGGAGAATGAAAGTCATTATACAGATAGCCAGAATGCTAGCAGCCCTACATGGACATCTTCAGTAGCTAACATCCTTTTCAGAGAAGGTGTTAACTTGCCCACTGGTCGGTAGTTTATCCCTTGTATGTCTATACTGTTGGGTAACTAGCAAGCGAAGATGCTTATCACCTGTTCTGCCATGCTGCTGTCTGGACGAACATTTCACTAGAGAATTGTAATTATACATAAATGCCAACAATGTAAAAAATTGTACATATGTCTTGCAAACAAAACTAGTTAGCTTTGTTGATACTTAGTTTCCACAAAAGGCCAATCGTATTGAAACATTCTGGAAAATTCATAATATACTTGTTGAAATTAAAAATACGTGAAAGAAATGAGTGAAATATAAATAACAAATTAATATAAGTTTCTGCAATTTTTTGAAGCGTTTTTTCACTGGATTGATCCATGTAATATGTTAAATATGTTTATGGTGATCTATTCTAGGACAGAAGCCTTTGAGCTCTAAATTTCTTGCATTTTTTGAGTTAATGCCACATCCTAACTGATTAAGGGTGTGGCCGATTGTAATACGCTTTTTTTTTTTTATATGTTATTGAACTAGAATCTTCTCATTCGAATTTCATATGCTAGTTCCTCCAGTACTGAGTTGCAAGGAGCTGAGGACCTTAAGTACGAATGTATCGTATCCTCACAGGTCAGAGCAGCCATATGCTCCTAGGATAGCTGTTTTTAAAGGTGATAGATGTTAGGATAAGGTTTTTATTAGTCAATTCAGTTTTAGTCAAGTCAGTTTTATTTATTGTTAATAAATCTTTGAATATCAAGACATGGTTGAATCACCTCACGTTTTAGGAGTTATTAAACGTGGTTGCTTAATTTTCTCTTTTCAGTTTGTAAAAAACTTATATAAGCCAGTATGATAATAAAGTAAATACATTACTTTTTTGCACTTTATGAGTATTACCTTAGTATCCAACAATCTGGTATTAGAGCCGAAGGTTGTGATCGGTTAAGGTTAACGGTGGATTCCCTTCATCAAAAGTCCTCCTGACAAGGGTTTCAGGAGGTATGTCCCCTTGTGTTTAAGGGAGGTGTGAATAAGGTGCCGTCATTAAATGAATGCCTTCCTTGGAGGAGGAGTTTACAATGTGAGAGGGACTTACACTTGAGAGGGAGATTGTTGGAGTGCAAGTGTGAGTTGAAGTCCCACATTGGTAAGAAATTGGGAAGTTGAGTGATATATAAGTGAGAAAGACCCATAGCCTAATGCCTTAAGGTTTTGGGTTGAAGGTGATGTTATGTTCTTTTATATATGGGTTGAAGGTGGTGTCACATGAGTTCAACGAGTTTTGTAAAGAAAGTGGAATTAAAAGGCAACTCATTGCAGCATATACACCCCAACAATATGAGGTCGCAGAGCGTTGGAATAGAACAATTATGTATTGAATAGGAGTCCTACTATTGCTATTCAAGGAGTCACACCAGAGGAAAAGTGGAGTAGAATTCCTACTATTGCTATTCAAGGAGTCACATCGGAGGAAAAGTGGAGTAGAATTAAGCCGACAGTTGATCACTTCAAAATTTTGCTGCATCGGACATGTCCATGTCCTGGATGCCAAAAGAATCAAACTAGATGACAAGAGTCAGAAGTGTGTGTTCTTTGGTATAAGTGAAGAATCAAAGGCCTATCACTTAATGTGCTTGTTCAGGAAGAAGAAGAAGAATTGGCGCCTGAGAAAGAAAATGGACCAGCTGTAATCACAAGAGAAAGCTTAAGCAGTACACCCTCACTTACCCGAGTTGAAGAGCAAGAGCTTACTTTGGATGGAGAACGAAACAGGTTGCCTCCCATTTGGATATGGAGCGAAGATTATGTGAGTGGAGAGGGTCTTTCAGAATCGGAAGATGAAATGAGAAACATGGCAATATTCATGAATGGTGAAGACCCAGTTGATTTTGATGAAGCTGTAAGACATTCCAAATGGAGAAGTGCAATAAAGGCGGAAATTGATGCAATAGAAAGAAATCAAACATGAGAACTCACAAACCTACCTACAAGAATGAAGAAGATCGGAGTCAAATGGGTTTTCAAAACAAAATTGAACGAGAAAGGTGAGGTAGACAAGTGCAAAGCTCGGTTGGTAGCAAAAGGGTATGCACAATAGTTTGATGTTGATTACAATGAAGTCTATGCACCTGTGGCCAAATGGGATACCATTTGAAGCATCATTACACTTGCAGCTCAAAGGAATTGGTCCCTTTACCAACTTGACGTGAAAAGTGCCTTCCTATATGAAGAATTGAGTGAAACCGTATATGTAAAGCAACCACCTGGTTTTGTGAAGTTAGGGGAAGAGGAAAAAGCCTATAAACTCACAAACCTACCTACAAGAATGAAGAAGATCGGACTCAAATGGGTTTTCAAAACAAAATTGAACGAGAAAGGTGAGGTAGACAAGTGCAAAGCTCGGTTGGTAGCAAAAGGGTATGCACAACAGTTTGATGTTGATTACAATGAAGTCTATGCACTTGTGGCCAAATGGGATACCATTCAAAGCATCATTGCACTTGCAACTCAAAGGAATTGGTCTCTTTACCAACTTGACGTGAAAAGTGCCTTCCTACATGGAGAATTGAGTGAAACCGTATATGTAGAGCAACCACCTGGTTTTGTGAAGTTAGGGGAAGAGGAGAAAGCCTATAAACTCAAGAAAGCACTCTACAGACTTAAACAAGCCCCAAGGGTGTGGTACAGCAAAATAGAAGGCTATTTTCTCAAGGAAGGATTTGAGAAATGTGATTTCGAACATGCTCTGTTCCTCAAAATTGAAGAAGGAGGTAAGTTGTTGATCGTTAGTTTGTATGTAGATGATCTTGTTTTTACTGGAAATTGTGAGAAGAGGATGGATCACTTTAAGGAGTCAATGAAGTGTGAGTTTGATATGAGTGATCTAGGAAAATTGAAGTACTTTCTAGGGGTAGAGGTTTTACAATGCAATGAGGGGATTTATATTTCTCAAAGGAAGTTTGCTAGAGAAATCCTTGAGTGGTTCAGTATGGGAAGTTGTAATTCTGTGAACAATCCAATTGTTCCGGGAGCAAGACCCACAAAACATAAAGGTGGAGTGAGAGTTAATGCAACAGAGTACAAACAAATGGTTGGCTGCTTGATGTATCTAACAGTCACAAGACCCGATTTGATGTATGTAGTATGTTTAGCAAGCAGGTTCATGGTTGATCCCTCAGAGCTTCATATGCAAATTGTGAAGAGAGCTTTGTGATATATGAAGGGAACAACAGAGCTTGGAATTTTTTATAAACGAAGAGGTGATGCAGAGCTGCTAGCTTACATGGACAAGATTAAGCAGGTGACATGGAGGATCACAAGATCACCTTTGGTTACGTGTTCTCTTTGAGTAGTGGAGCTATAGCCTGGAGTTCTAAGAAACAATCAGTGGTTGCACTGTCAACCACAGAAGCAGAATATATAGCAGCAGCTTATTGTGCGACTCAAGGAATTTGGTTAAGAGGAATTCTAAACAAACTTAGTCAGACTAAAAACGGAGATATTACAATCTTTTGTGACAACAATTTCACTATTGAACTTCCTAAAAATCCTGTCCTTCTTGGGCGAAGTAAACATATTAAAGTCCGGTTCCATTTTTTACGTAACCTCAACAATGATGGTAAGATAAAGTTGGTACATTGTAACTCATTTTATCAAGTGGCAGACATAATGACTAAACCAGTCAAGCTAGATGCATTCGTGAGATAGAGGGAGCTACTAGGGGTCTGCAAGGTTCCTAACTTAAACTAATTAAACCATAATCAGGTTTAAGGGAGGATATGTTAGGATAAGATTTTTATTAGTCAATTCAGTTTTAGTCAAGTCAGTTTTATTTATTGTTAATAAATCCATGAATATCAGGGACATGGTTGAATCACCCCACGTTCTAGGAGTTATCAAACGTGGTTGCTTAATTTTCTCTTTTTAGTTTGTAAAAAGCTTATATAAGCCAATATGATAATAAAGCAGATACATTACTTTTCTACACTTTGTGAGTATTACCTTACTATCCAACAATAGTTAGAAAAATTATTTTTAATTGAGAATACATTATAAGAGTCATAAGTTTGCTTTAATGGTTAGGAAGAGAGGGATAAGAAGCCATGGTTTGAAAACCTCACTAGCATTCCAACAAATACTAACAATGTATATTGACTCATAAAAAAAACTTAGAATGCTCTCACAAAATTAGCAGTCATTAATTGATAATGCAATCACAAATCCCCCTACAAGGATTGATAATGGCATCCTATTTCATCAGCCTTAGAGAATAACAAACTTAGGCATTTTCATTTTATACGTGTCCCTTTTTCATTTCATACCAAGCAACCTAGGTTCTGTTAAGAATGAAGGGATATGACCAAACAACCTTTATCCCTCGCCAGCTGAAAGCAAGAACCGTCACTAACTACCTTGTCCTGAAATCCCACCTTTCTGATACGACGAATAGTTGAATCCACTCGTTAGGCATTGCTCGGATTTAGATGCGTCACTTTGATCTGTTTTTAAAAACTCAAAAATACCCTTTAATCTTATTGTCTCTCCCAATACCTATCATAATAAATTTACTTTATTCACTCATCTTTCAAAATAAAATAACTTATTTTACTAAATAAGCTTTTCAAATAAGGAAAAAAATTAATTAGAAAATTTATTTAACTATTTATATTATCTTTATAAAATTTTATATTTTAATATAATTTATTTTATAAAATAACTTTATTAAAATTTCATATTTTAAAATATAAAATAAATAAAATATAAAATTTTATATTTAAAAATTTATATTTTATTATTTTAATTAGAAAATTTAGTATAATATTTATATTATATTTATAAAATTTTATATTTTAATATTATAATTTATTTCTAGTATAATTTCTAACATTTTATTAAAATTTGATATGATAAAATATAAAAGTTTATTACGAAACCTTCTCTTAAATTTTTTTCTTCTCGGACAGTGCACCGCCGCCTGAGAAGTAAAAAAATTTGCAAATTACTCTAATTACTTTGAGCCTAATTACATGATGTTAATTACTCTAATAACTTTGAATCTAATTACTCTAATTACACTCATCGTCGTCCCTAATTACTTACTTTGAGTCTAATTACATAATGCTAGTTACTTTAATTACTTTGAGAGTAATTACTCTAATTACACTCCTTGTTGGGCCTAATTACTTTAACTACTTTGAGTCTAATTACATTAACATTAATTACACACACACACACACACATATATATATATATATATATATATATATATATATATATATATATATATATATATTAATTTTGATGAGAGAATAAAGTTAGAATTAATTTTTATATTAATTTTAGACACGAAAATAAACTGTTATGTATTATTTAGTACAATTTTAGTATTATGTTATTACTTTAAAAAATAATTTATGTGCAAATAAATAAATAAATATTTTTAAATTTTTTTCTCCGGCAATGCAACTTGAGAGAAGTAAAAAAAATTACAAATTTTTTACTTTTCCGACGTTAAACTTCTGGAGAAGTAAAAACTTTGCAAATTTTTTTGCTCTCCGGCGATGCATTACCGGAGAGTAAAAAAGAGAGGATATATTGGTATTTTTTCCAATAGTAGGTGAGAATTGAAGTTTGAGTAGGTATAAAATGAAAAACCTCAAACTTAAATATGGCCAAGAAACTTAAGCCTGCAATTGTGCTTTTGGATTTGGGCCACAAAAATAATTAAAGAGATACTAGGAAAATTCTTTTAACACCTATCCCTATTTCTTTTCTCGCCTACTATTTAAAAAATATCTTAAGACAGTCAAATGATCTTTAACCCCTTTTAAATTAATTCTATTCTCTCATCTTTTAAAATTTTCTATTTCAATTATATAATTGGTTTAAAATTTAATATTTTAAAATTTTATTAGTATTTTTTATTAACATTTTAAAATATAAAATTATAAAATATAAAATTATAAAATATAACTTTTTACTTACGGACCATCCATAGTAATAATTTTTTTAAAAATATATATTTTAATAAAATTTTTAAATATTATATTATAAAAAATATATTATAAATTATAAAATTTTAAAAATATAAATATTATTCAAATTTAATATTTATAATAAAAATTTTAAAATATAAAAATTTTTGCTTACGGACAACTTGTCTGTATTGAACTTTTTTTTTACATATAAATTTAATAAAGTTTTAAAATATTATATGATAAACTAATTATATTAATAAAATATAAAATTTTAAATTTTTATTACTCCTATAAAAAAATCTTATGACTACAGGCCAAGTGATCCATAAGTCATCTTTTTATCAATATGGACCAAATGGTTTGTAGATAATTTATTATAACATATGGATCAAGTGGTCGTAGGTGTCAACACGTGGTTTTCGACAGGATGCCAAAAGATAATTTAAAAAATAGAGGAGCCACCATAAATGTTTATTAAGGAAAACATAAGAAAAAACCTTAAAAGAAGAAAATGATTTACGAAACCAAATTTTGAGTTCGGCAAACGATTACGTGTAAGGAATGTATTAACATCTTACAACACTCGTCACAAGAATCTATCTTCCATTCTTACCCACTTCATTGCTTGTTTGCACTTCTACACCATACTTCCACGAAATTGCTTTAGAATCTTTGTAAGGAAATGAGGTCAACACTTCTAGGACAATGGGTTTAAGAACCTAAGGAGTGTTTCTCGTATGGCCCTGGTATACCATTGACTTATTTTTCTTCTAACTGATCCATTAATACATCTTGGTCCCTGTGCAAATGATTGATTTGTACCAAACCTGAGTCAATTAAGCCTTGCAACATCTACTTAAACCCATGTCAGTCTTTGATAAAATGTTTTCCTTTTGGGCGAAAGCAACATAAATCTTTTTTAGAGGTCTCACCCTCAATCATTCCAAATTTGTACATTTTCTCAAAGATAACCCTTATAAGAGTTTTAACCTTCCTTACTTCCTTTATAAATTATCAATCAAGTTCCCCCTTAATAGCATTCACTAATGAATTGTTGTGCCCCGAGAGTGGATTATTCCCAACATTTGGTCCTTGTTCTTTAAATGTCAGCATTCCCATTTCTATCAGATCTTGAACCTTATGCCTCAACCCCCAACATTTTTCGGTGGAATATCCTTTAGCACCTGCATGATAATCACATTTGGCATTTGGGTTATAACCTTTTAGATATGGTGGTTGAACGAGTTTCAAGGGGAAATGGACAACTAGAGAGTTATAAATAAGATAGGGTAGAAGTTAAGTATAGGTCATCAGGATTGAGGAGAATGTTCTTTTCTGGTTGTTTCCCTTTTTTTATTGTTGTTTGTGTTAGGGTTTGGAGCTACAGGCTGGTTCATTTAAGGTGTTGAAGGTGGTAGAGCTTGTGATCAGGGTGGTTGATAAGTCATCCCAAGTGGATATGGTAGTGGTGAAACTGTTGTTGTTTGTGGAGTATACATGAAGTAGGTTCGATGATTGAGTATGAAAGAGATAGGGTTATAGTTAGGCACGATGGAAGCAAACATTATGTCATTTGTTTCTCCTCCTTTCTTCTTCTCGATAGTTAGGGGTTTCTTTGTACTTATCACTCCTGTTGACACATGAGAAATCTTTTCACTCCTCACAACTAGGTCTGAGAAGTTTGATGATATGTTTCCAACCATCTTATCATAAAAGGGTGATTGGAGCCTATCAATGAACATGGTGATCATCTCTCTTTCAGATGGAGGAGGTTGTACATGAGCTGCCACCCCTCTCCATCATTGATGATACTTCTTAAAAGTTTCATTCTCTTTCTTTATCATGTTTTGTAATTGTGTATGATCTAGAACCATATCTAAGTTGTACTTATATTGCTTCAAGAAAGCTTGTGCCAAGTCCTTCCAGTGTGTATTTGTCCTTCCTCTAAGTTCATATACCAATTAAGAGTTGTCCCTATTAAACTTTCTTGGAAGAAGTGAATCAGAAGATTTTCATCATGGGCACATGAATCCATCTTTCTATAGCACATGTTAGATGACTTATTGGGCAAGAGTCTCCTTTGTATATATCAAACTGAGGAATCTTGAACTTATGTGGAATTACAACATTTAGGATTAAACACAAGTCAGTAGCGCTAAAAGCATAATGATCAATTCCCTCAATGGCCCTCAATCGCTCTTCTAAAAAGCACAACTTATCATTGGATAAGTTGTATTTATTTTATTTAGAGTGAACCACAATGGTTGGTTTAGGGTTATACATTGGTAATTTTGGAGGCCCTCAGGAGAAGTGGCATTAACGAGAGGTGTGTAGGTGGGATTTTGGGATGGAATCTGCAAGTTGTTAGTCTCAAGGTTTTGGTTTGAGACTTGTGTTTGGTTAAGAAGTATATGGTAGAGGTGTGAGGATTATTTTTTGAGTTACTAGCTATAGGTGGGTGTAAGCTAGAAGGAAGCTATATAGGGGATTCATAGCAGAAGTAGGGTGATTAACTTCTATAACATTGATGGTCACAGGTGACGTGTAGCTAGGAGGAAGGTCATATGAGGGAACGATACTAATATGTTAAATTGTGGGACTGTCTTAAAATCAGGAGGATGGAAAGAAGTAACTTGAGGCTTTTCTTAATGATTCCCATTTGTATCTTTGATTGATTGCAACATCTTCAAGATCTTGTCCATCAGTTGTTTCATCTGGCATCTCCTCTTTTAGCGCTTCCTGTTGTTGTCTAAAGTCTTTTACAACTTCTTCCATGATCCTAGTCTTAGCACGAGTCTTGTAAAGGTGTCATACGAACAATTTCTTTACTTCAGTCTTTTATCTTTCACTATGTTAAAGAATGTCTTATGAGTATATGATAAATGAAATGAAAATGCAATTACTCTATTAGTTCCTAGAAATGTAAGGTTATTAGAGAACTATAAGTTTCTTAAATTGCGTATAAGCATTATTTTTCTCAACATGTAATCAGAGGAACATAATTATCTTTCATTAGACTTTTCTTTCGGAACATCATGTTTTAAGTACTAAGCCTCTGTAGGATGTGAAAATTTGCACACGAACATTTTCTTTTAGACTTTTTCTATAGAATATCACATTCTAAGTTCTAAGCCTTATAGAATATGATACTTCAAAGTATTGCATTCGTGATTTTTTTTTTAACTTTTCCTATAGAACGTTACATTTTAAGTACTAGGTTAGAAGAGAATCAGAATTCAAGAGTAACACACCAATAACAATTTCATTGATAATAAAGAAAAGCAAATGTCATTAGGGCAGAAAAACATTACAAAATACAACAATATTGTCCCACTACTGATAAAAAAGTACAACCAAAGATTTAAATTATCATTCATCATTATTGGCCATCTTTCTCATTTAGCTTACATGCCTTAGTAGTCAATGAATTCATAAATCTTAACAGGTGTAGGGAGATGATTGTTCATCCATTCAGCCATTCACTAATAGTAGGAGGTTTTGTAAAGCATATGCTTAATTTGTAAAGCTCGATTCAATAGATTATGCACATAAACCTCACACTCCTTTTGTAACCTTGCAATAATTTCATTTAGCTGCTCCGATTGGTCTACTAATTCCTCTTTCTCACCCTTTATAAGTTTATGATTCAATACTAATTTCTTATAATTTTGGATCTTGCTTTCGTATTCGGCCATAACCATTTTTAACTGCTGCTTTAAATCATTAAGTTGTTTGCAAGTGTTTCTCTCTGCCATTTTGGATTCTTCATAGAATTTCTTCTATCACAAAGCATCAGTCTTAGCCTCATCTCTTTCTCATTTTGCATTCCCAACTCCATGTTAGCAGCACTTAAACAAATTTTTCATTTGAGCTTGCTTTCTTCTTTTATTCTTGTTGTCTTCTTTTGCAATGCCCATCCATCATGCAATTTCTTTTTATGCCATTTAGTGTTCTTAACGAGCTTTTTCCATTTCTATTTTCAACCTTTTTCTTTCCTCATTGAATTTTCTAATTCCTCCTTAAGCTTTTCTATCTCATATGGGCTCATAGAGGGGTCTGTAGGGTCATCTTCAACGACTGGAACTAAACCACGAAAAGGTAGCTTGATTTCTTGCACCCATTCTTCAAGCCATCGATTATAACTTTTGTCTGCCACCTAATTTCCAACTTCTAATCCCTTTCCTCTACAAACAACTTGATTCCAAGCTTGTCTAACTTTATGGATCATTTCCAATTTTTGATCCAATCCATGAACAACAAAAGGAGTTATTGATTCCTCAGTTGGATGATTTTTTATCGGGTAACTAAACTGTCTCAAAGCAAGGATCAGATTGTAATTTATGCACCTTTGGTTCCTATGAGTGATACATTATGGAAATCTCCACAACGATAGATCAAATCATTTCTCTCTAGACCATGTAAGCACCAAGATATCATTCTTGCACTGAGATTGGCAAGATCATGAGCCCAATCATTTTTGCTTTTAATTTCTATCCAAATTTTTCCTTTGAACACATGAGATGTGAACCATATGTATAGTGTAGGTAAGCAAAACATAATGGTTCCACCTTTCTTTTCATGTCACAAGCTAAGGGTGTGATATGCGCTTGTAAGAATAGCTGGCACTGGGTTTCTTCCTTGTTGCTTGTAGGCTCGAAAGACATCAATAGTTGCAAAGTATATAAAATCATCAAGACTTGAGAAGATAACGATCTCATAGATGAGAAGGACAAACACATCCATGAAACCATTCCATTCTTCATTTTCAACCAGATGTTGTGCTTACTTTTCAATATATCACCTTGAGAAACCATCAACATCTCCTTTCATTTCTTTCTTACCCACTAGTTCTCTCACTTCAATGTTCAAGAATGTGGTAATTATGGATAGTGAATGATAATGCCCCATGTAAAGATAAGACATTTTATTATTTGAGGAATACCCCAAAATCTGTTCAAACATTTCCAACGTTGGAGTTAATTGAAAGTCCCAAAATGTGAAACACCTTAATGGAGGATCATAGAATTGGGTCAGGGCAGAGTGCTCCTTTTTTAACGTTCATCTCTAGTAAATCAAGAATATTACTGTATTTCCCAACAAAATTTTGTTGTCAAATGTTCTTCAACTTGCCAGCAAGGTACTTTAAGTTGTTTACATCAGATTGCTTAACTTTCAACTTTAAAGTCTTTCTTAAATTTGATTCCATGCTGCTCAAAAAATCCTTATGAACGAGTATTAGGTCCTTATGACTCTCTAACAACTTGTAAGAATGCAACATGCTATGATGATCCTAACTCTTATTTTTATTGCAATGAAAATAAAATGAATACATGATGTTTTTCATGAGAAATATATTTTTTTATCATATCATTACTACTTTAACCTCTTTATTCTTTTTATTTAATCTTTCTAGTTTTTGAAATGAAATGAAATAAGAAACAATGTTTTTTGCAATTATTTTGCATATGTTATGTTATTTGTACTGCAAGAGTACGATACAACTCCCATTGTGTCCTACAGAAGGTATAGTTAAGGGTTGAGAGCTCTACAGATCATTCTAGTATGTGTTCCTCCCTAATAAGTGGTTCTTAGGTTCTAAAATGAGGTCCTTAGAACCAAAGAACCTTTCTCGGAATATTGATCACAACCATAGGTAAAACTATTAGAAGCGATAATATCCTTGAAAGGATCAAACTTTAGGTGAGACCTTTATGATAACCAAACAAGATGTATATCCAGAAGATTACCATTACTTAACCTCTTACTTATCTTAAGTTACACCCAAGCCAGAGTGTAGGACCTCATTCATAACTTATAAGTGTGTGAAAATCGTGTAGGTAAAGTGTGTGATGGGAGTATTCCAAATTACCTAATCTACAAAACAAACAAAACACATATAACATATAAAAAGTTCTCTAACCTAAGGTTTTGACAAAATAAACACGTTTACATACAACATATGCTAAATAAAAGAAACTATATATAACAAAAGATAAAGGAAAGAAAGAAATAAAGGAAATAAAAAAGGGAATAAATATATTAAAAATAAAAATGATAGGCCTGACTCTCAAATTTTTCCAATAGAGTCACCATATGTCAACACGTGATTGTTGACGGGACGAAAAAATATAATTTAAAAAACAGAGGAATCATCACTAATATTTATTAAGGAAAACATAAAAAAAAAAACTTTAAAAAGAAGAAAATTCTTGACAAAACCAAATTTTGAGTTTGGGAGTTGATAACGCATAAGGAAAGTATTAGCATCTTACAACGTTCGTAATAAAGACGATTACCTCTAATTAATTAAGCAAATTATTTATCTTTTAAAATATTTATCTTATCCTAAAATAACTAAAATAAAAAATAAGACTTTATTATGACCATTATTATTATTGTTGTTGTTCTTATCATCATACATAACCATATTTAATATTTTTAGGAAAAAACATGATTAATATAATTATTTTTGTAGGGAGACAGAAGTGGTTCACTGCTCTTATGTATCTTCGGGTGCAATGGGGAATTAGAGTTTACGTAGTTCTTTTTAAGTACGTATGTCTGTGTTAACATATTTTATTTTTTATTTTACTTTATTAAGCTTAAGATTTCTGAATTGTCACAGTTCATAATCATAAAATTTAAAATTGATAAAGGTGTACACCCAAGTCAAACCATTAGTGCTTTTATATCTAACAAATTATTTTTATTTTTTAAAAATATAATTTTGACTAACAAATTTATTTTTTTAGAGATGAGATATAAGATAAAAATTTGTCGTAACTTTTACCTTAAAATCTCAAGATTAAAAAGAAGTCACATCTAGTTAACCTTTTATCTTTATTAAAGAAATATTGCAAATAAAAATAGTAACAAGAAAGTTAATATTTTTATTATAAATTATACTTATAGAAAAATTTTATTATAGTTACATTTAGTTATAGGAGAATCTTAAGTACACAAAATTGTCACAACTTATATAAATTTATTTTTTTAGAGAAGAGATCTAAGACAAAAAGTTGTCACAACTTATATCTTAAAATATCAAGATTAAAAAGATGTCACATCTAGTTAAATCTTTTTATCTCTATCAAAGAAATATTGCAAATAAAAATAGTAACAAGAAACTTAAGATTTTTATTATAAATTATACATACTGACGAATTTTATTATAGATAAAATAATTAAGAGAGAATTTTAAGTACACAAAATTGTCACATTTATATAAATTTATTTTTTAACATAACCAAATAAGCCTCACTTACTGGTATCTGAGCAATTCTTCCTGTTGGTTTTACCGAATCTCCCTCTTGTATCATCAAACCATCACCCATTAATACAACACCAACATTTTTGGATTCCAAATTCAAAGCAATGTCTGTAGTACCCTCTTCAAATTCCACTAATTCACCTGTCATTACTTCATCAAGACCATAAATACGAGCAATACCATTGCCTACTTGAAGTACTGTCATGTTCCTTGGATTATTTACAAGTGGTATTCAAGCTCTAATTTTTGCTACTTTAGTTGTGGCTTATATAGATGAATTTATGGAAGGCCATCATTGACTAGTTTTCTAAAAAATATAGTCTTTTTCGTTTAGCTTGCCGCAAAGATCTTGTGGCCCAAGACAATCAATATATTTAGTAAACATAGATGAGATTTAAGACAAAACTGTCACAACTCATACTTAACAATCTCAAGATTAAAAAGATGTCATATCTAGTTAATCATTTTATCTCTATTAAAGAAATATTGCAAATAAAAATAGTAACAAGAAAGTTAAGAATTTTATTGTAAAATTATGCTTACGAAAAAATTTTATTGTAGCTAAATTTAATTAAGGGAGAATTTTAAGTATATAAAATTATCACAATTTATATTCTCATAATTTCAAGAGGTAAAAAAACATCACATTAAACCATAAGTATATAAATCTAAACGTTTCCATAAGACAAAATTTATGAATTTTCTTTTTTTATGAAATAGATATGATGCAAACCAAGTTTGCACTCCCTTGACCTTTCTCCTTGAGATTCCAAACATCCAAGAAATTGAGGATGAAGGGGAAAGAAAATGGAGGTGGGGCATTACTCTTAGAAAGAGATAAGCCAAAATTGTTTAGGCTTGCCATAAGGGAAAGAACCTCTAATAAAAGCCAACTAGGAAGAAGTTCCTCAAGATAGAGATCCTCAAAACTTTTACTACAGAATGTGCTCAACAAAGAGACAATTTTCATTCAAATTCAACTGAGGAATACAATGGCTGAGGGGGTCTATTTATAGGAAGTGGGAGGTTAGGATTAAGCTCCTAAACTCTGATGTCCACCAATGCCCATTGTCCTAAACAAGATTAAGCTTAACTAACTAGTGAGCACACACCTAAACTAGCTCATATGATCAAGGAGGATAGGCCCTTGTGTTTGTCATGCTTTATGCGTTAGAAAGTGAGGTGCAAAAATAAGCTAGGAGGTGTGGAAATGACCCACATTCGCAAATATGGGTTACACCTCTTTCTACACACACTCCACATAATTACTCAAGGAACCACTTAGCTTTTACAAGGAAAATTTCCAAAATATGAGGTCTTCAAATATGCTAAGTACACGCCCCTAATTATGAAAGCTACTAAAATTATTTAAAGTGAAAATAACTAAGACTGGCTTCAAGCCTCCTACCCGTGTCATATCTTCCTTTAATCCTCCTAGTCATGATGCATACTAAATAGGATTGCATCAAGATATATAAATGAAATATTGTTACTATTTCTTTAGTGAGAACTAGATTTTACCTTATACCCATATCTTAACCAGATAGAAGTATGTATGTTAAAGAAGAAGAATAAATAGAGGAGGACGAAAAAAAAATAAAAAGAAAGAAAAAAACTGTCAAAAACATAAACAAAAAAAAAAGAAGTGGGCTAGACCCACGTACTCACTCAATAAAGAAAAAAAAAAGGAAAAAGAGGGTGAAAAAAAATATGTCTTTGGTCAAAGAAGAAAAGGGATATAAAATCCCTAATCTAAAAATAAGGGTGCAAGGTGATAAGAAGAAGAAGAAAATGGTGGTGCAGTGCAAGATGAAGAGGAGAGAATGGCATGAACGGGAGGGTCTCATGTGGTTCCGGCAAAGTCACCACCGAAGGTTGTCTCAGGCACCATCTACCCTAGTAGCCAACAATGGTAAGTGATTTTCTTTACTATTTTAACTGAGTTTAAAAATTACTAGAGTAGGAAAGAGAATATGGATGAGTATCTGCTATTTGTGAACCTTCTAATCAAGTGAATCCTTATTTGCCCTCACTTTGATTCTCTTTGCAATTCCTTTCTACTATGTGAAATCTTTTCTTTGCTTGGAAGCCCCCCTTTCTGGCTCAAAATGCCCCTTTTATAAGTTCCATTTTCAAACTCTTAATCATTATAATTTTGTGTTTTTAGGTAGGGGTGTTCATTGGTTCAGGTCAACCGATGAACACGGTAAATCGAACCGAATCAATTAATTTGGTTCGATTTTTCCACTTGATTGAGATTAGACTTGACCCAAATTGACATGTTTGGTTCAGTTTGCAGTTTTCTCATTTCAAAATTCTGGCCCAACCCGAACTAACCAAAAAGTATATATATTATATTATTATTATATATTTATTTTATATTTTAAGTTAGTAAATTTAGTAATATATTTTGTTTAGGGTTTCGTATTTCAAAACCTGACCTGACCCTATTTTATATTTTGAAATTAGTAAATTTATTTTATACTTTAAATTTATACAATTTGTTGTTTTTACTGTATTGTGTCATTTTAATAGTTTAATTTGATTAATTTAGTATATATGAAATACCTTATATTTTGTTATAAAATTATGAATTTAGTAGACTAATGAATTTGGCTAATTTCAGGTATAAAATTATTTTTTTATAATTTAATGAAAAAAAAATATTTTAAAAATTTTTATTGATTTTTCCTAAAACTGAACCATACAAACCCAATTATCATTGGTTCAAGTCAAGCAAAAAAAATCAGAAAATCGAACAACCCAATTAAAATTAATTGGTTCGGTTTTCATTTTCTCCCAAAATCAAACTAACCCGAACTGGGAACACCCCTACTTTTTGGAATAAATCTTCCCTAACCCAAGATATATGAAGACTTACGAATGACATGGTATAATCCATAAAATAGAAAATGTTCGATTAATTTGATTTTGTTTTTTAGTTTTGAAAATAGTTTTTAACAATAGTTTTCAATAACTGTTTTCTAGAAGAAGAGAAAAGAAAACCTATTTCATAAGTGTTATTTGAAAAGTGTTTTAAAGATGTAAAATGAAAAAAAAAAAGTTGTCTACATTTACAAAAATGTCATTAATGAAAAGAGAAAAACAACACATTCTTATTGTATTTTGAGTTTAAAAAAATAGAAAACTGAAAAGCAAAACTTATAAAAAAACATTTAGTGCTTATTTGACAACAGTTTCATAAAACATTTAGTGTTTGTTTGACAACCGTTTTAAAAACTAAAAAGCCAAACTAAAAAACTGAAAAGAGGTTTATAAAACTATTGTCAAACCAACATTGTTTGGCAACGATTTTGTGAATTTTTTTTTAGTATTTTAGTATTTAAAAACTAAAAAAATTTGGTTATTGTTTTCTTAAAACAGTTTCTGAAAATAGTTTTGGTTTTTTAGTTTTTAAAAACTAAAAGACAGGAACAATTTTAAGTAATTTTGTTTTTTAGTTTTCTATTTTTGTTTTAAAAACTCAAAATATAATGAGAATATGTTTTTTTTTCATTAATGATATTTTCGTAAATATAAACCAATTTTTTTTATTTTTACATCTTTAAAATAGTTTTCAAATAACACTTGCTAAATAAGTTTTTTTTTCTCTTGGTTTGTGCAGAATACAGCATTACATACCACTTTATTCGTTGAAGAATTAATTTGCGATATTTGATTCTAAAGGAGGATTTATCATGTTAAAGTAGTTATATCTTTTACAACGTTTTACTGCATTTAAACTGTGCTTGAGAATTGGAATGTTGGGTATTGAAGAAAAGTTTTTTATTCAATTTTATTGATTTGTTTTACTAACACAGCTAAGTTTGTTTAAAATTAGAAATTGATTAATTTAAAATAGGTGGCATTGTGTTTGTGTATAGTGAGAAAATTAAGCTGTTATGAAGGTTTACATAATTATTTTTTTTTATGTTTCACTAAAAATAACTTTTAGTACTTAAAAATGGTTTACAGGGAGCACTTTTTTTACTGCTGTATAATTGTACTCTTAAACTTTAACTCTTCAATCTTCAATTTCATATCCTGTACAATTAAATATATCGAAACTTATAAACAGATAACGTTAATGCAAAAAATAAATTATTTCAGGGACTAAAAAAATATATTTTTAAATTTCAAGAATCAAAAATATTTTTTTGTGAAACTTTAGGGATAAAAAATTTATTTAAGCCCATTATAAAAATTTAATTTCATCATTTTAATTGTTGAAAATTAATTGATACTTTATTAATAAATGAGATAAATGGTGTAAATATAATAGAATATAGTATTATATTACATTGTCATTTAATCATAACTTTGTATCTATATAATTTTTAAAATATTTCTTAATAAAATTATCTATATAAATGATTGATTAATAAACTTTTTTTTAATATATATATATATATATATATATATATATATATATATATATATTTTACATATAAGTAAATATCAACTATAGGATTCTTGTGTTTAATTTATCAAAAATTTTATATAGGTAATTTTCATAGATAATAATATTGAATAAGGAGAGGATCCGTTAACACCGGGTATTATCCAACTTAATCAATTTACATATTTAATAATTTTATGTAAAAAAGAAATTTGACCAATTGAATCATTAGATTTAATATTTTTATTAATTAAATTAATTATGCAAAAAATTCATATAATTTCAAAATTATTTGATAATTTATCATTCCATTTAATTTTAAAAATATTCATTATTTAAAAATATATAAATATTCATTATTAAATAACATATATAAAAAATTCTAAATCATATAAAATTTAGAATTTAATTGGTATATATTCAATCATGACTTTTCATTTATGTGACTTTTAAAGTAATAATGAGTAAAGTCAACAAATTTACCATAAATGAAAGGTTATGTCAGTATAAAAATCTTTACATTGATAGTGTATACCAAATAAACTCTAAAAATTAACAGACACAATCAATATAATAATATTATGGAAGTTAGATAAGTTAAAATTTTATTATAAAATTATTAAATATATAAATTGATTAAGTTTCACAACACCGGATCCTGTCATTTGATAAAATATTTATAACTTGCTTGTAGAATAATAATCTCTTCTTGTGTTTACATACATATTTTGAAATTTAATTCGCTTTAAAGTTTACAAACTAAACCATTTTTTATGATTAGAATAAAAAAGATAATATCTAATCATTTTTTTCTGATAAATTTTCAGGATTTACATTTAATTGGACACGTTATTAACAACTTTCATATTCAACTGTAGGAAGTAAAAGAAAGCAATTGTTGATCCGCAAGGCCGACATCATTTGTATGGGCTAATGCACCGCCCTAAACTCCCACCCCTTTCTGTTCTTCACTGTTTAATCTTTTGTTCATTAAAGGCTTTTCTTTTTTAATAAAAGTATAGGCAAGTTAGATTTGTGAGACTTTAATTCGTTTACCGAAATACTTACATATTATTATTCACTAATAAAATTTTCAAATAGACAGCAGCACTCAAATTCATGTTGTTGTAAAATATGAGTCCGGTTACCAACTGGACCACCTCTCTCGGTTTGTTTATTAAGGGCCTAAAATCAAGGTAGGTCCGATTTTGTTAACATTTCTAATTTCTAATACCAATTTCAGCACGCAATTTAACAATTAATGACTTTAAAATGTTTTCAGAAACACCATAATTACCAGGACGACCATAGTAATATGAAAGCTAGGATGTCTCTTTCGTTATCAATGGCAAGTTGCTTGGAAGAATCATATCCAACTCTTTCTTGCATACCCATTTAATACATACATGCAGATTTGAAAGATAAACTGTAGGGAGATTCTCCCATGTGGAGTTTGAATTACAACTTCACAACTTGATTCTCAGTCCACCATAAAGAAAATATTTTTTAAAGGGGGCATGGGACTGTGGTAGACATTATAAGGAAACTGGGATTGATATTTGAGGTACAAACAAACAGCGGGAAACATAAAAAAATTAATAATGGGCCAGGGCAATAGGAACAACTTGTCCTTCCCAAGATTTGCTAGTGTTTCAAAGTTATCAAACTATTAGTTAAAAATTAATATCCATTTATGTTGTTTTATGCCTTGGCCACCTTGAAATCAAAATGTATCATTTTGGTTAGCTTTTATTGTATCTATTGTCCTTTTAGTTTTAACCGCACATGGTTTTAGTTTTTAAGTTTCTTTAATTTTGAATCCACCTACAAAAAATCATTAACTCTTTCTAGTTATAAATTAAATAAAAATTTTGTTTTATTTTGAACTCTCCAATTAATGATTTTAGTTTTTCAAGTTTCTTTAGTTTATGAATCCATGTAAAAAAAATCATTACGTCTTTCTAGTTATAAATTAAATAAAATTTGGTTTTTCCCTATTTTTTTAATCTGAAACTCTCAAATTATTTATTTTATTATCTGTTTGAATATTCGATAGTTTATAATAAGTTTGAGATACGAAATAATTTTAAAAATCTTGAAAGTAAAATTTAGGATTTAAAAATAGAAATTTCAAGACTTTGTACTCGGTGAAATTTAGCGATTTCGGTATTAAAATGAGTCGAAAATATTTAAAATAATTTAGTCTATTGAATTACAGAAATTTTAAAATTTTAAAATTAAGTAAATGGCGAATCACGACAGAATTAAATTTATTTAATTTTAGAAGTTAATTACCTAAAAATATTTAAAATTAAAAAAAAAATATCTTAAAAACTCATAGCAATAATTGATTAACTGTGTAAATAATTTTATCCGCTTGACATTTAAACTCTATAATTAAACATTTTGGTTTTGTTTATATAAAAAGTCTTTCATTTTAAAAGTATGCCGAAAACACGTGACAAGAATAAATAAAAAAGAAGTAACAATTGTGTTGTGAGCTTTTTCCCATTGAACATCTCCCTTATTGAGCAAAACAACATCGCCTAAAGAAGAGCTCCTGCTTCAACCAATATTATATAGAAAAAGGTTACTTAGAATCCATCTTTTATAAAAAAGAAATGGTTCATCAACATTATTCTTTGCACCCCGAACTTGCCGAGTTAGTAGAATTAAAGTATTTGTGTACAAAAAATTATGTTAAGTGATAACAGTTTGTTCTTATGAAGTGAAAGAAAATAATCTTGTATAATATACGGTTATTCTTAAATGACAATAAATTATTAAAATATAAATTTTAAGAAAATATTTATTTAATTGTTTTTTGTTAATACACAAAAAAAATATTTTAATTTATAAAAGTTGCATTTAAAAATTTTAAATGCTTAAATTTTAAAAAATAAGTAAAATATTTTAATATTGATTTGAAAAAAAATATATTTTTATTACCATATATCAATTGAAAATTTTGAACTTTTTCTGTTTCATATAATTTAATTTTGAATTTTAAATCGAGAAGCTCAAAGAGCAACATTAATTTGGTAGACTCCATCACATGCTTTACTTTTAAGATCATCATTCGAGGAGGTTATAGGAGAGTGCAAAATTATCTCTCATATGAAATGTGTAAGAAATATAAATAGTGAAACAACCCCTAAGTTTCTATAGATCATATATATACAATTTGAGAGTTATGAACACTTGAAGTCAGTGTTGTTACATGTTTAATGCATGATTTTGTAGTTGTATTGTTTGTATAAATTAAATTTTATTCTTTTGTATGATTAGAACTCATGTGCCTTTAGTGTCCATTATTAATAATGGGTGTTTGGATTAATTTAAGTTAGGGTGTTGCCCTTTTTGGTGTTTTGTGATTAGTTATAGCAATTGTATTAATTGGAGATGAGAGTATCTTGATTTTATCATTGTTTTATATGTTCTTTATGTTAAATATTGATAAGGAATGAGTTTGGTTTCAATTTTAGGATTTAGAGTGAGTTTTTAGGTTAAGAAAAACTAAGGAGAAAGAAGTAATGAAAAAACTGTAACTTTGTAGCACAAGGATGACGAACACAATTATGCTTAGTTTAGCACACGATTGTGCATATTTTGTTAACAACATTTATAATCTTTAGACACGAAAAGAAACATTAAAATAATGGAATTTGAAAAAGTAGTATTCGTTAAAAATTGTAGTCCTTAGATGTTAGATAACTATTATCGTTGATTTCATTCCAAAAATATGTGTATAACTAAATTTATAAAAATACTAGTGAGTAAAGTTCAAATATCATATTAAATTCTCAAAACTTGAGGAATTCAAAAGTGGTCTTCGTGAAAGTTGTAATCCTAAATGTTAATTAACTAATATCATTGGTTTCATTCCAAAAAATATGTATAAAAATCAATTTATAAAAATATTAGTGACCAAATGTCATAATTAAGTGACAGATTCATATTTCCTCCATGTTTTGACACAGTAAGCATTTGATTTTCCTCTTGAGGTCAACAAAAGCGTTGGAAATAAATATCTTAGCTTTAAAAATAGATAAGAACCAACATGATAAGGTGAATAAAACTCTAGATATTAGATCTATACTCTACAAAGGTATAGACACTTAATAGAAAATTAGTGATGAAATTTTCAAAACTTGAGAAATGTTGTGGCAAGTTTCAAATTAATAATTTTGTGTATATGTATGAAATTGAATGTTTTCACTATTATGAATGAGATGTTGTGCTATGAGAACCCATATTTTCAGTTATTTTCTATGATGAGCTTATATATGTTGTGAGTTAAGTCTAAGTTATTTTTTAGCACCTAAATTACAAGCTTTTGTTTGATAATTTGGGAAATCTAAACCTTGTTTAACAATGTTTAAGGGTGTGTTAGGCAAAAATTATTAAAAGCTAAAAACTAGTGTAAGTATTTGGTAAAACTACTTGATCAACTAGTTGAAATTATAAAATAAAAAATAAGAACATAATTGTTTATTAAATCAATGTTAAAGTATTTAAAATAATTATAACACATTTTAATAATATAAAATTTCTTAATATAAATTTATTACATATTTAAACTATAAATTAATATAATTATATATTTAAATTATAATTTTATATAATTATATATTTGAATTATAAACTCTTATAGTTACATATTTAAATTATAAATTATTATAATTATATATTTAAATTATATTTTTTATATTTAAAGTTTAAATTATATGTTTAAATTATAATTTTCTTAATTATATATTTAAATAATGAATGAGAGAGAAATAAATGAGAAACAAAGAAGCAGGAAAGGTTGTAAAGGAGAAATAGTGGGGGACTTCATTAATTAATAAAGGGTAAAACTGTAAAAAAAAATTAGCTTGTAGTTGAAAATAAGAGATTTTTTAAAAAGCTAATTCAAATTGTTTTTCAGAAAAAGCTAGTAGTTGCAAAAAAAAAAAAAAGCTTTGGTGTTTGTGGTGGATTGTTAGACCTAATATGTGTTTTGATTTCTCTTATGACTTGTGAGACCCAATAGTAGGTGTCTGTGGTGGATTATGAGGCCCGATATGTGTTTTAGATTCTCTTATAACTTGTGAGGTCCAATACTTGTTTTGCTTCTCCTATGTCTTTTGAGACCCAATAATGGGTGCATGGGGTACATTACAAGGTCTAATATATGTTTGGGTTCTCTTATAACTTGTGAGATCCATGCTTAGGGTGGATTGTGAGACACGGTGTTTGGTGTACTTCTTATAGTTTACGAGGTCTAGAAATTTATGTCTTTGTTGGTTTGTGAGACACTTTATACATTTAGTGGTATCAGAACAAATCCTCTTTCTCAAAATACATATATTGTTCAATAGCATATCTCATAAGAACTATATAATTAAACATGTTTGACATGAAACAATTATGGAATAGATGACCTTTTGAGAAGTTTCTCAAAAACTATGTGAGTGAGTACAAAGCACACAGAAAAGTCTTGTGTTAATTTGTGGGGATCAATCATTGATCCTAAAAGCAATTAGGTGCCTTGGAAAGGGCTACCATAGAAAGTTTTAACCTACAAGAAATTGTAGAAAATACTATTATGTGAAGTATTGTTGAGTGAAGCCATTAAGACATCATATATATATATATATATATATATATATATATATATATATATATATATATTTAATTTTTAGAATATGAAATAATGTTTAATTTTTCATTTTAACTTAAAATATTTAAAACTATGGACAAGGATGAATAGAGAAAGCTTATTTTAATCTTGAAAATATTTTTGAACCCAAAAAATTACAAAAAATATATAGTTTTTATTTTGAACCTAAATTGAATTTTATAATTTTCATGTAAGTGAATCTACCATAGATATAGAACAAGTTTCAGTTCTTAAATTAATAAAAAAATATTTAAATTTATATCTCAAAATAAAAAATAATCATTATTTTGAAATTATTTTTTAATTCATTTTTAAAATATAAAGGTTTAAATTGACTTTTAAAAGATAATTAAATGACCAATTTGATGAATAAAAAACATAAAAGGCTAAAATTGTATATTACCCAAATATATTTTTATATTTAATTAATTAAACTATTTCATTTGTGTTTGTATTTGTAGTTTTAGAAAATCATTAGCTTATTATATGAATGGGATTAAACATTTAATTTATATAAGGCAATTTTGAAACTATTGATCTTATTAATTCGTACTACTTTTACAAACTATCTCAAAGTGGAACTAAAACAAGATATTTCAAAGAGATTATTATTGAATTATATAGTACTCTATTAATTAGTAGAGATTTAGGTTGTATTTGGTAGAGAGGGATGAAAAGAGATGAAAATGAATTAAAGTGAAGGAGGGTGTGAAAAGAATATTAAAGAGATGTTTGGTTTGAAAAAAAAATTTTCATTTTTATTTTTTAGAAATAATTTTCATTTTCAAAATTTTAACATTTAAAAATATGTTTGTTTTCACTTGATATTTTTTTAAATAAATTAAATTTAATCAATTTTAGTAAGTATTATCATATATATAATTTAAAATACATTTATATATAGTTTTCGTTACAATTACAATATTGTTATTAAGTTTTTACAAAATTTTGATTTTGAAAACATGGAAAACAATTTTTTTCTATTTTTAATTTATTTCTTTGTAATTAAACATATTTTTACTACTATTTTCTCTAAAATAAAAAAAAAATGCTTAAAACCAACGCACCTAAATTAACTTGGTTGTTTTTTACGAAAATGAGTGTTAATGGGATGAAAGTGTTGAACTAAAGTATTAGATAAATAATAAATTAAAAAACTAAAAAAATAAAATCGATGAAATGTTCACATTACCCTCATCTCAATTCATACACATTTTATATACATTTTGCCATATTGATATATCCATCCTTGTAATATATAGCTATGTGAACTATGAATAATTTCTCCAAACATATTACAACTCATTGCGAGCTCCACAGTAGTCCAACAATGTTTCACAGTCATATGGTCTACGTGTATAAGACAAGAACGTGAGTCACAATTATGTGGCTCTAGCCACATCCATGTGGAAGACAGGCAGGAGTTATCACACACGTAGCAGGGCTAGCTTTGTCCAAAAAAAATTCATCAATTCATTCCACACTTTTACTCAATTTCATCCCATTCAAAAAGTTAAGGGTCCGGGACCCACATAAAATTCTCTCATTTCACTTAACAACTCAATTTACACATTTCACTCCAATTCAAATACACTTTTACATTCATTTCCTTAAACCAAAATTAACTATTTTTATTTTTTTATACGTTAAATGTTAATATTGTTAATTTTTGTTAGCAATAAATTTATGATCTTTTCTCATTTTTTTTCTTCCTTAACCAACTAAATTATTTTATATTTTCACTATATTTTCTTAGTTAAATACTTCCTCTATTTCAAAACTACATCTGCTAAAGGTTAAAACACTCTCATTAAAAATATTAACTAATACATTTATAGACTAAAATATAGAGGTGTTTATTAAGTTGAGTGATCTGAAAACCCAATTTTCGACCCAATCCATCCAAAGAGATTGAGTTGGGTTATTCTTATAATTGGATGAAATCCGAGCAAACTCAATCCACTACGGATTGAGTGACAAGTTCTGTAAGTTTAACTTGAGAACTAATCCAATTTTACCATAATATTAAATTATTATATATTATTATTATTATTTGAAATTATGTGTTGCTTTTGATATTATGTTTTTGTTAGTTTGGATAAATTATGCAATTTGTATTTATTTGTATGGCTTAACTAGCTTAGACAAATTGTGTTTACTTTTATTTTGGACAAATGTTTCTTTTGTTATTATTGCCTGAAAATTTAGTTGCATGTTAATTTTAAGTTGTTTTAGTTTTGATATATAATTTGTAATTATAATTTATTATTTATTTTTATGTTATAACAATTATATAGTCTATTTTAAAAAAAAATCCTAAAAAAATAATATTCTAAACTTTTCTTTTAACCCAACTTAATATTTGGGAATTTCAATTCTCATCTACCTTAATTTCAATTGACACCTACTTCTA
This sequence comes from Psophocarpus tetragonolobus, assembly GCA_037954015.1. Lineage (NCBI taxonomy): Eukaryota > Viridiplantae > Streptophyta > Magnoliopsida > Fabales > Fabaceae > Psophocarpus > Psophocarpus tetragonolobus. The sequence goes on along the minus strand of CM075688.1, from coordinate 17,736,507 downwards.
CGAAAAATACTAATATACCTTCAAAGTTTTTACTCTTCAACAATAGTTCATATTAATACTAAGAGGCACTGTGACATACTTTGGTTTCTCACATTCTGAATCTTCTGTATCTATTTCTATATAATATAATAACTAAGAATTTGTATTGCTATTTTCCAAACATTTACAGAAGATAACAATAAAATATATATATATATATATATATATATATATATATTTATTTAAGATTAATATATAAATAGGACAATGTTAAGAATGAAACTATAAAAAAATTATTAGGATACAGTTACATTTCTTATTATTTTTAACTACAAAATTTTAGTTTTAATAGAGATTATAATAATTATTAGAAATAAAAACTATTAACGGAGGTTTTATGAAACCAAATACTTAACTATTTTCTTTTTGTTACATACTTAACTAATAAAATTACCTATTTTCTTTTTGTTACGTTCATAACTAATATTTTTATGAATTTAAGATACATTTATTGTTCTAAACTAAATTAACTTCCTTTGATAATGCTAATGAATTAGATAATTGGATATTGAAAATGCAAATTCATTTCTATATGATATATCCTATTATTATATTTTTAATATTAAAATCAACTTTATAATTTTTATTTTTATCTCTTTTCACTTTATTATTTTAAAAATACTTCATTCTAACTTGAATTTTAATTTTTGAAAGAAATTCTTAATAGTTAAAAATAAAAATATGCTATAATATAAATTAGTTATTATTAGGTGGCAATTGAAATAATGGTAGGTGAGAGAGACGGAGGCTCAAACCATTTAAGAAGAGAGATAAAGCCAAAGGAGGGTAAATTGGATATTTGAAAAAAAAAAAAAATAGTAGGTGAGAATTAAAATAATTGTAGGTGGGAATTGAATTTCCCAATATTTTATGATTGGGTTGAGTCTTGAAACTGCATAAACTTGATCCAATCCAATATGTGTTTACTCTTACTAAAATACTTCTTTTTAATGAATTTTGTATTGTTAAAACTACCATTAATTATCAATATTATTATTGGTAAATGATTAGTTGTTGACTTAGATATTCACAGAAGTTATTGTATTAATAAATATAAATAAAAATATAAGTAAAATATGTTATAAAAGTAGTCTTAAATTTGTAAAAAAATTATAATTTTAAAATAGGAATAAAATATTAAAACAATTATAGTTCCAAAATAAGGAAAGTATATTGGAATTTGTTATAATATCAACAAAATTAGCCATTAAAGAATAGTAGCTAGATAAGTCATGTTTTAATGAGATATACGTACATTTATATTCCCTTAAAAAAAAGTGCGTTTGACTGTTTGAGATGATGGCAAGTAAATCAAGATGACAGACATACACTCCACCCAATCCCATATGTCAATTACAAATTGTTGTTAAGAGTGTTGAAATATATAAACAAGGTACTAAAATTATTAATGTCTGGACTCTGGAGACATGGAAAAGTGGTTCGTGTTAAATCTTCTTTAAATTTTAGAGTCTTTAATGATTAAGGATTTGATTATATATATGCATTGTCGCCTTTGCTTGTGAATGATGTGCTAACTCCGATTCTCTAAGGTTCTAAATTGCACCATTAACACAGTTTCATAATTATTAATTTAAATATTTGATTGAAGTATTATAAATGCATGGTCGCCCCTGCTTGTGAATGATGTGCTAACTCCGATTATCTAAGGTTCTAATAAAATTGCATCATCGAAAATTTCATTCATTATTAATTTAAATTTAAATTGTTAGATAACAAATTTAAATAATTAACTATGTTACGAATATTTGTCATTTTTTCTATTACGAGATTATATAATGTACTAATATACTCAAGGATATTATTATAAATTGATTTAAAAGTTATAAGGAAAATGGGGAGTCATCTACTTTAGAGTTTATACTTTACGTACATAGAATGCTTATATGACTTAGACTAACTCTTCTTGAAGTTATTTTTTGTCAAAAAATTTATATAGATCGAAGACCAATTATTTCATGATGAGTTATTGGATACACTAGATAAAATTGTGTATATGACACAACTTCACTAAGAAGGGTTTAAAATTACATAACATGTTTATATGTACCGAATATAGAATTGTCAATTTTGGAATTGTGAGTGCCTTTAGTTTGGGTTGAAAAAAAAAGGAGGGACGACAATAATGCAGGGAGATGATGGCACAATTGGCTTAGGTGAAGTGAAAGAGTGCATGGCAAGCAACTTCTCATTTTGGAAGGGAGGGTGTATTCATCACGAATATGTTGTTTAGACAAACATGGTACAATGAGGTCTCCTTGACGGCGACGTCGTGGTCATCGAGTCATTGCGACCATGCTAATTAATTCCTACTTAATCAAGTTTTTTAGACTAATTAATATGTTTTCCTCTTAATAAAAGAGATAAATCCCCATCAGGCTTTCTTTCTATTTGCACTTCCAAGTTCCAAGTGGGACGATAGTTCTCGTTAAACGATAAACATCTAAAACAAAACGCATAGAAACCATGAGAAATCAATTACTAGGCAACTAGACATGTAAATGATACAATACCAAAGAAGAAAATAAAAATAGGGAAACTTTGAAAACGACTAGGCTTAATATTTATAATTTTGTGTTTTTCAATTGAAATGAAAATAAGTTACGTAATTTGAGGTGAGCTTACCGTCCAACCTTTTACTTATATGTCATTCAACGTTTTTATGCATTAATTTCTATCCAACATAAAACTTACCTTCACACTTAAACTCAAACACAATTTATATAAATAATAAAAACTATCTAATAAGATTTTGAAATTATACTAAAATTGTATAATTATCATACTTGGAGATCCAATTGACACATTAGAATTTGAAAACTAAAATCACATACTTTCAATGTTTAGAGGACTCAATTCACATAATTAAAACTAAAAAAACATCAAAAGCGCAATTTTTTTATACAATATCAAAAGCGCAATTAAATCTCTCTATAAGATGTGAGGAGGAACATAAATGGTGGTCCAGTTTGATAGGAGGGAGGAAACGAGGTTATTTAACAACTTCATAGACAAATATGGGCTCTTAGATTTACATGGTCGTAATTTTACTTGGTTCAAAAAAGATGGCAAGACGATGAGTAGGTTGGGTTGTTTTCTAGTATCAAATGGAGGTCTGGAGGATTGGGCCGAGTGTAGCAGTGGGGGTTACCTCGAGGGTTATTGGATCATTGCCCTGTAATGCTGACTACAGGCATCACAAATTGGGGACCAAAGCCATTTTGGATCATCAATTCCTAGTTTGATGACCCTAGATTTAAAACGTTTGTGGAGTTTGAATGGGTCAATATGAAAGTACAGGAGAGAAGTGTGTTTGTATTGAAGGAGAAATTGAAGTTATTAAAAGGGCGAATAAAGTGGTGGAATAAGGAGGTTTTTTATGATATTGACAAACACATTGTCAGTGTAAGGGAGGACATTGAGAACTTGGATAGGACAGAGGATGCTGAGGGGTTAAATACAAAAAAAAATAAATTAAAAAATCAGAAACTGGGGGGATGAAACAATGGGCAGGAAGAAAATGTACTTTGTTGTGTCAGAAGGCGAGGAATTCATGGCTGCAGGAAGGGGATGGCAACTCGAAATTTTTTCACCATTCAATTTTGAAAAGGGGAAGGCACAACGAACTACGCTGTTTGAATTTTGGGGAGGTAAAGGTTTCGGAGGTGGATGAGTAAAAGAAAAGGATTAAGGAGCATTTTGTGAACTATTTTCAAGAAAAACAATGGGTTAGGCCACAATAAGGAAATTATAGATTCAAATCAATCTCTAACAATGAAATGTTGGCTTTAGAGAGACTTTTTCAGAGGAAGAAGTCAAAGAGACTATATGGGGTTGTGATAGTAATAAGTGTCTGGAGCATATGGTTATAATTTTTGCTTTCTTAAAGAGTTTTGACATTTGCTAAAGGATATTTTCATGTCTTTCTTGGAATAATTTCATGCAAAGAGTAAATTAGTGAAAGGTTTAACTGCCCTTTTAATGTTTGATTCCAAAATCAAATAATCCTCATAGTATTGGAGAATACTGCCCAATCTCTCTTATTGGATGTGTGTACAAGATACTAGTGAAAGTGTTGGTAAATCATTTGAAAGAGATTTATGCAGTCAATAATTTCAGAGTGTCAATGTACTTTTATTCAAGGGAGACATATTTTAGATGAGGTATTACTAATAAATGAGGTGGTGGATGAGGCAAGGAGGATGAAGAAGGACTTGGTATGTTTAATGGTGGACTTTAAGAAGGCATGCGACTCAATAAATTGGCAGTACTTATGGGAGATTATGGGTCGGATGGGTTTTGACGCAAGATAGATAGGATGGATTCAAGAATGTGTGAGATCAGCAAGGTTATCCATTTTGATAAATGGAAGCCCTACTGAGGAGTTTGGAGGTCTAAGACAAGGTGATCCATTATCACCTTTTCTATTTTTAATAGCAACAGAGGGGCTCAATCAGTTGATTCAGAAAGCGGTGAAAAGAGATTTATAGAAGCATTACGAGGTTGGAAAGGATAAAAGTTCACATTTCCCACATGCAGTTCGCAGACGATACAATTTTATTGTCACAAGATGATTGGGGTTTGTTGGAAGTTATTAAAGCCATATTATTAAATTTTGAATTACTGTTTGGTTTGAAAGTAAATTTCTTCAAAAGTCAAATCATGGGAATAAGTTTGTCAGCTTCTTGGGTTGATAGGGTAGTGTCTCTGATGAATTGCATAAGGGGTCAATTCCATTTAATTACCTGGGTCTACTAGTTGGGGATAATCTAGCTCGGAAGGCGATGTGGAAGGGGTGGTGGAGAAGGTACAAAAAAGATTGGGTGTATGGCAGAACATATTCATTTCTATAGCAGGGAGGGCAATGTTTATTAAAGCAATCCTATCAGTGTTACCTATATATTTCCTCTCTTTTTTTAAAACACCAATAGGTATAATTGCTAAATTGGAGTCTCTATTCCGATTGTTCTTGTAGGGTGAAAAACAGTTAAGCAGGAAGATTCACTATATGTCGTGGAATAAGGTTTGTAGGAGAAAGGAGGATGGCGGATTAGGCTTGAGGGATTTGCGTAGATTCAATTTGGCTGTATTAGAGAAATAGAAGTGGAAAATTAGTATGGAGGAGAGTAGGACGTAGGTGAAAATCCTACATTCTAAGTATGAGAGATAGGATGGATCTTGGGTGGTAAAGGGAAGAAATTGTTCTAGATGGTAGTCAGATTTGGTTTCGATAGAAGAGGCTTTGCCCAAAAGAATAGGTTGGTTGATGGAATCAAAATGTAAGGAGGACAGTGGGAGATGGAAAGCATATGACCTTTTGGCAGGATAGATGGGTAGGTGATGAGTCTCTAAGCAACAAATTTGGTAAATTATTCAGGTTGACAAATAAGAGAAATCAATCTCTAAAGGATATGCAGAAGACAAGAGGCTCGTGGAAATGGAACTAGCGGAGGGAGTTATTCGGGTAGGAGAAAAATCTTTTAGGTGATTTAGTAGAGGTGTTATGTGAGGTTTCGTTGTCAGAGAGGAGACAAGACATGTAGGTATGGGCAGTTGATGAATTTGGAGAGTATACTATAGCATTTGCCTACAAGGTGTTAACAAATAACAAATCGAAAGAAGGGGAGACTTCCTTTGGCTCATATGGGTGAAAGGAGTACCACCAAAGGTTCAATGCTTTGGTGGCTAATTGATGCAACTACCAACTCGGCAAAATCTAATAAAGAGATGGGTGGTACATGCAAAAGAGGCATGTTGCATTATGTGCAGGGAGATTGTTGAAATTGCATTAAATTTGTTCTTGCATTGTAGGTTTTCTTCTCAGGTGTGGATTAAGTTAATTTCGTGGTGGGGGATGGTAAAGGCTCTACAACATGATTTTCAGACTTTCTACTATCAGTTCTTGGTCTTATTAGTGGATCTAAAGCGAGAAAGAACGCTTGATCGTTTGTTTGGTATGCGTGATTGTAGCACATTTGAAAGGTGATGAATGCATTAGTCTTTAAAGGTCACAATTTTCATATTGACGGCATAGTTCATATCATTCAGTTAAGCTTTTGGGAATAGTGTTATGTAGGAAAGCACACACACATTCATTTCCAAAATGGATCATGAATCTAATGCTATGTGTATAGGCTCTTTTGATATCTAAGACTTTTTCACTTATTCACATATACTTCTGGGTGTCTTCTGTGTAACGTTTTTTCACATATATTAATAAAATTCATTGGCTTATAAAAATAAAAATCTATATTAATTAGAACAAAGATATTTTTCTTTCCTATTATAACATTGTTGAGACATTTATTTAATTAAAAATTGAATTTAAATTTTTAACTTAATCATATTAATAAAAAATAGGTCTCTTAATTTAAATAATTTTATATTTTTATTTTAAAAGTATAGTTTCATTAATTTCTTTTATTTATAGATTTGAATTAATTTTAAAACATCTCTTATATTGTAAAAAATTAATTTTCTCGTTTGGACGTGCCTTTTACATCTAGTAGAAATTTTAACTCTAAACTATCTCAAATTAAAATAATTTATTTATATTTTTTGTCTTTAAATCTGAATTTTTTATCTTGGTTCCTAGTGATGAATTTTAGTAGTTTTTAAAAATAATTTTCAATAATTATAAAACTCATATTATTATTTAAATTATTTAATGTAAATCTAAATTTATTTGATATGTAAAATGATTTATTTATTAAAATTTAATGAAGAGAAATTGGAAATAAAAATAGTAATATGTAGGAGAAAGTTGATGTGGTGGGAGATTGTACAGAGGTTGATATTCTGGTATCATGAAATGGGAAAGATATGTTGTTGATATGCAAGCATGGAAGTACAGGATCTGGAATTTGGATCGGATGGGTGTCCTTTTGATTTAAAAAATGCACATGCAATGACTAAAACTCAAAATAGGGAGCAGCTAAAAATTATTAAAAGGAATGTTGAGATTACGATAGGATATGTCAGGGTGTTAAGTTAATTAAAGAAATGGGATGTATGTGTCAGGCTATGATTAGTGATAAAGTGTAAAATTAAAAGATGTGGTTTGGGTTAGGTGTAATAGGATTGTACCCTCTTTCCAGATAAGGGAGAAAAGCTCATGATGGTACGAGGTCCCCTCTTGCATATAAAATTGTAATTCACATCCATGTGGGGTTCCCGATCCTAAGAGGATTTATTCCCATCACAAGTCACAAGTCACAAGTCACAACTTACAACTACCACCTCGCCTTTGTAACAGTATCATTACATAATTATTAACACTTCCCCTTCCTTATTATTTATCTTCATCCTGTACGATCAAATCATTAACCTTTGAATTTTTTGTTCTAAATTTCAAACTTGTTTATATGATTATGTCACGTGAATATTGCCTCAAATCATACACACATATTATTAAATCTAGACAATATGTAATTATTTGTCGAGAATTTTCATTCCTGAAGCAAATAAAGCACAATTTTCTCGGGGAATCGAAGAAAGATACTTGTCATCATAGTAACAATTAATTTAGATCACACCATCGATATATTGATATGTTAATTGAGTTTATTTTTTAAGTTAAAATATTTAATTAAGTGTTGGGGATTTCAACCCAAAGTATAAAAAAACTAAAATAATTAATTTTCAAGGACATGCATGATCTATCAAATAAATTATTAATTATTTGGTTAAATTAGAAAAGATATTTGGCAATTAAATTAATAGGATATTATTAGTGGAACGACTTGGGACAAATTAACCTATCTCTTTAATCCAAAATTTCAATAAGTTTAATATTTGTGAATTTCATGAGAAAAAGGAAAAACATAAAAATTTTCAAATTTCTATTTGATTTTGCTGGTAAATGACTTAAGGATGGTGATTAAAAAGTTAAAAACAGAAAAGTTCACTAAGACTTGCAAGGAAAAGCAAAGAAAAAAAGTTTGAGGAAAAAAAAAAGAGAAATGTAATAGAGTAGAAATTAAAATTGTTCGGTTCTATGAAAAATGGTGTACAAAATTTATGAAAATTTGTAAATTAAAGTTATTACAATTATAATTAAAATTACCCATATATTTATTTCTTCTTTTTTATAAACAAGAATATTTTTTAAGAGTCATTTTTTTTTATTTTTCTTTCTTTTCATGCCTTTTGAATTGGAAAGTTAAACATATGGGATCTACTAAATTGATAATACTTTTTTTGCTACTTTTTTACTAACAAACTAGAAAATTTGTAATTGCTCTCTTGTTTATTTGTACATATAATTTTTCACTCTCCCAAAGAAGTAGTAAAGTATATATTCTTTCCATCTTATTTTACTTGTTTTAATTTTAGATTAACACATTAGAACTTTAACAATGAGACAATTATATTTTTTTTCAAAAATAATTTTATTTATTAGTATCCCAACGAATTTACAATCACATTTCAACTCTTTTATAAGGATAATTTCATCAAGATAATTTTTTTTACTCATAGTGACTTATAAACAATGCAATTTTTAAAAAGGGTCCATTAGCTTTAAATTAATTTATTTACATATTTAAGTGTGTAAATAATTAATAAGAGAAACTAAATTTGATATGAGCAGAATTTATGAATTAATCATCGAACAAGTAATTATGATATTTGTATTGATATTGTGTGATATTTTGATCAGTGTAATTAGAATTAAGTATATTTTAAATATTGAAATTTGATAGAATGATGGTTAGTGAGGTCAGAGTTTGAGGATAGAAAATATTCTTTGGAATTGGGATATTTGGATTAATATTACGAGAAGTATTTGGATTTTTACGAGGGTACATTTAACAAGGCATAAGCATAATTACTAAGTACGTCTTCGGTTCTATATAAACTTTCCTCTTCTTCTTTCCTTTTTTATTTTTCATCATCCTGCATCATTCCCATCACTTCTCTCTCTTTCTTTCGGCCAAAACTTCTCTCTTTTGGATGGTGGCCAATTCACCCACGGATTCAAGAGAATTTTCTGGCATTTCTCCTAAATTTGGTTGTTGATTCTAATAGGTAAGTTTAATTTTACTTCCATGGACCAATTTTTCTCTCTTTAAGGTCCATGATGTTCATTAAAGGGGTTCGATTTTGAGATCCCAATTTCTTAAGTTTTCTTTAGTTTTGGGGTTTTTTATAGGTAGTGAGTGAGTTTCAATAAGGAAACTACGATAACTTGAGTTGAGTGTGAATTTCCCTTTTCTCTATAAAGCAGACGCAGGAGAAATAGGTGAGGAAAGCTTTATGCTTGATTTTATTTTACAAAACTTTAGCTTGATGGTTGTGAAGTTAATTAATGGTGAGTGGTTGAGCTTTTTATCTTAATTTGAGTGTTATGTGAAATTGGGTGTTTTATGCGTAATTGGTGATTGAAGTGCTGTTCCTGAAATGAGTTTTGATTGTTATTTGTAAATGTAAAGTAATTGATATTTTGGTGATAAAGGAAATTGTGTTATACAATGCATGTTTAAGAATGATGATTGATGGATTGTTGGATGTGAACTATTATAGTGAGTAACTTAGCCACGATTGAAAAGCATGTGGTGTATTGAGTTAGGAATACATGTAGGTCAATGTAATCCAGGGTGCTAGTGTGGGAACTGGAGTGATATACATTATGATCCAGGGTGTCGGTGCGAGCACCAGAGGGATATACTCAAGGTGTTAGTGCAGGTACTAGAGTGATATACATTGTAATTCAGATGTCAGTGCACGCACCAGAGGGACATACTTAGGGTGTTAGTGTGGGTACCGAAGTGATATACATTGTGATATAGGGTGTTAGTGCAGGAACCAGAGGGATATACTCAGGGTGCCTGTGCGGATACCGGACTGATATACATTGTGATCCAGGGTGTCAATGCAAGCACAATAAGATATACTCATATAGCAACTATGTGTTAGAAATGGGTCAAGTAGACACTAAACACTAGTTAAGAGTCAGCTAAGGTCAGTAATAGGTCGGTGTGGACATCATACCTTAGTTGGAAGTATCAGATGGGTATGCCTAAACTTCAGTTAGTTTTCTGATAGGTCAAGTGGGCACCAGACAACAATTGAGAAATGTCATTAGGTTGCCTTGGTATCCAAACTCAATAGGACTTATGGAAAACATCGTGTCATATTATCATTTTGTATTGATTACTTATGTTCAAAGGGAACATAATTGTGTTTTATTGTTTGATAATATAATTAAAAAGTTGATTGATTGAAATTTATTACTAATTATAATATATCTACTTTTGATTGATTTATTGTTGTTGTAAACTTACCCTTGCATTACATATTTGTTTTGTATGACTGTGATAATTGTGCTTTGCACGAGAGAAAATGGCAGTGTGAAGTAGGGAGTCAATAAGCTCGAGTTTGGAGAAAGCCCTGGATGACTAGAGAATTAAGTTGTGTTTTGTTTGTAATGTTAAATGGATATAGACTTTTGGTAGTATTGAAGTTATGTTTAGACTTAGTAAATGGGAACAAATATTACATATGCAGAGTTGTGAAGACAATGTATAATGGAGACATAACTATGTAGTATGTTTTGGACATGTGAATGAGGTATGTGGTGTTTATGTTATAGGAATTGAACTTGTGTTGTTTTGAGTCTAAGTGTAACTGTGATTTATTTAGCAAAGGTTCTGTAATTTTGAAAAGTCTCGCTGAGCGACAGGTTTCACCTAACAAACATTTGTCTCTGCCAAGCAATTGTATGTCTTTGCGCCTAGTTATATGTCTCGTTTAGCACAAAGCACTCTCTGCAAAGTTTTTGTGGGACTTTTTGCATAGTAACACATTTTGCTAAGCAAAGTCCTTTCTCTGGAAAACTATATCTTAGACCTCTTGCTAGGTGACACTTGTTGTTGGGCGATGTGTCCTAGTTCCTGGTTAAGCGACACCTAATGAGCATTTGTCTCTATCAACAGAAGGTAGTTGCCACCTTATTTATTGTACTTCTTGCCTCATGGCTGCAGGCACAATGTCAAGGCCCTGTAAGTGATGAAACTGGAATAATTAAAGATCTACTGCATCTGCAATCCCATTAGAATCAAATTGACCACTATTGAAAATAAATTTATTTCGTGCTTTCCATTGATGCAGTCCGTCATTAAGAAAATCGCTGGCCAAGGTATCCCCATCAAACAACTTGTTCTCTGCTATGTTACTTGATATCCATTCTCCAAACCCCATAAGAAAAAAAATGTTGGGACCGATTAGGTTCATTCTTCGCCATATAGCCTTTGAGAAAACATAGTCTTGGAGAATATGTAGTTCAGTTTCCACCTGTTGCACACAAAGGGGATGATAAACTGATTTTTACTCATATTTTCATCATGTTTGATATATATTTAAGAGAAAATAATTGCATATTTATTGGCAAAACTCACTTTTTAGTGTTTATTCTTACTTTAGATAGGTACTTAAGAAACATGAAGAAAAAGAAGGCAAAATTCGCCCTTTTTAGAACAATTATTGAAGCTCCATTTCAGCACGGTCGTGTTAAGTCAACACAATCCAAAAGTCAGCCAAAAGTGCACAACCAAACTCAATTTAGCACGGCCATACTGAGATCTCTCAACTATGAGCACAATCATGCTACAATTGCAAAACTTCTAACATGGTCGTGATTACCAATAGCATGGTTATGCTTACCAGTAGCACAGTCGTGCCTAATTCCAGCACAACCATACTAAAAAGCTCAAACCCTTCTCATAAATAATAGAAGATGAGAAATAAAAGGAGACTCACTTTGACCTTGAAGAAGAGTAAAATCTGTGACCTGAGAGGCGAAGAACGACGAAGAAGCTTTGGGATTAAGGCAATTTAGAGTGCTCCATACAATAATTGTTTATCTATTTTTATGTACTATGCAATTATTAAGATGTTTGGTTGTACATTGTCCAGGTTTGGCTAAACCCCTTTTTATAAAGTTATGATGTAACTCTTTATAATTTCCCCTTGCACTTTGTATGATTATTCAACATTATTCAATGGTTAATTTACTTCTCTATTTTATTGATTACATTTTAATTGTTTAAATAGTCATGATTATTGATGTTTGAACAATCGATCTAAAAAGTAAGTAAGTTATTATTTCGGTAGAATTGACCAAATTTATCGAGCAAACCTCCAATTGGGTAAAAAGAAATTGATCTTAATTTGAAATCTTGCATGACCAAACTGGATAACAAATTAGGATTATAGTATGGCGTGAATGACCAAATGCACCATAACAATGTAGTAATTTGTTGATAATAATTGAATGACAAAGAAAAAGATTATTTAGTAAATAGGGGGTAAGAACATTGTAGTTAAAATCGAAACCCTAGGTATTAACCCATTGAATTATAAAACCAAATTTCTCTTTTATTTTACTTATTACTCCAAATCTGAATCACTGCGACTCATTTACTAAATCATCAATTCATTTAATTATTCTTTTATCCTTTAAATTAAATTAATTAATGACTAGATCTAGTCTTTTGGATACGATATTTGTTCTTAGATTCATTGTTACTATTGCGTAGGATACGCTAGCCTTTAAGCAATCATATTTTACGTATTAAGAGACACAAGGGTGATTCAACCATACCTCTGCCCTCCTTGAAGTCATTTGTGATAAGGCCACCATGCAAACACTTCCAAAGAAACATTTTATCCTGCATATGCATGGGTAACAACTAGAGTCAACTCCAAATTAGGTTCCTTGGTGCTCTCCTAGCATGTTTAATCACCTTATAGGTTATCTTGGTAGAAAAAGTGTCATCCTAGCTTCCTGCCTATATGATAGGAACCTCCTCCATCGAGTTTGAAGGTAGTAGGGTACTTATAATCTAAAAAAAAACCTTGACAGGAACCAAATGTTGGAATAATTAGGTGATTCATTATTAGCATAGGAAAATTAATCCACCACCATTTCATCTTGAATTATTGCATTTCTATCTTGAACAACTTGACCAATAATAACCCCTGAGGGAAGCCATTTATCCCACCAAAACCTCACTCGTCGGCCATTTCCCAGTAACTATCTAGTCCCTTCCTTAACTCATTTCCAAACCTTTTGTACCCCATTCCATCGATCTAAACCATTTAAGTTATGGGTCATGGAAAGGAGTATATCCAAGCCACATTTATACATGCTTTGGAGGACCTGAACCCAAAGTGCATCTGCTTATTTATAAATCCTCAGTTAAGCTTCATGACTAATTCTTGATTAAATTGGAACAAATTCTTAAAACCTAAGCCACTCTGGCCCATAGGGCACATTTGTGCTTGATCAGTACCTCCCACATAAACCTCCTCATCATAGCTTCCAGTGTCAAACACAACTACTTTGGATGTTGTACTTTAACTCAAGCAGTTATATAACATTAGAGGTGTATTTATATAACATTAGAGGTGTATTTAGTAAAATCAGTTTGTTAAATGCAACTTCTTCCCTTCCGATAACGTATTCTCCAAAAATATCTTGAAGCTCAACTAAAACCATTTAAAACAAAAGAATAATAATTATTTTTATCTTTCCCCATTCTTCTACCATCATTAATAAAATCATCACACCTAAATTCAGTTAGTAAATTAAATAAAATTTAAATTTAATTTCTTTCACTATTTATTATACGAATTTATAACCTATTAAATAAACAGATCTTTACATGTTCTAATAATATATATAAAATCTTTCGATTTGATATGTTTTGCATTTATAAGCTTGTTTTCATTTTTTATGTTTTTAAACAAAAATAATTAAACTTAATTTTTATTTTTTTTGTCCAAAAAATATAATTGTATCAAATCCTCATATGGACAGTTTAACTCCTATGATCCACTAAAACCGAATTGTCTCTAATAAATATTAGATGATACATATATTAGAATTAAAAACTTTTTCCGCTAAACTTTTTAGTATCTACCAATCAAGTATGTTATTTAAGTGATAAGGTGACTATCACGAGTTTTTTTTAAAGGTAACTACATAAATTGTTCTATAATTAACTTGTATGATGTGACTAATGCATCATCACTTAACAAAATGATTGGTAAAAAAAATCCTTAATAATTATCAATTAATTTTTATTGAATATTTTGTCCTATAACATATTTGTCCAAATATCATAATTGTACAATAGTCGTTGAGTAATAAAATATCAAATTTACAATATTTGTATTTTATGATTAACAAGTTCTGTAATATTTCAAAAAAAATAATTATTTTAATAGAAAAGGATAAAAATGAACGTGAAAACAGATAATTATTTTATAGTATTATAAATTTAAAAATATGAAATAAATAAACATTTAAATAGTATACTTATTTAATTTATAATATATCAATGATGATAAATAGTTAGTATTTTTTAATTTATAATGTATAATTTGATTTTTTATCTAAAATTTAATTTTTTTAAAATTATTTTTTTTAAATTAAAAAATATATTCTAATTATAATTAATTATTTAAATAATAAAATATTAAAATCAAACACATTTTTAATATTAAAATATGAAATTAAATGAGATTTTAATTTAATGAATTTGAAGTTTGGTGACTTTAATAACTTTAAATCTGAATTATTATAATTATCTAAATTTTTAATTTATTATAAAAGAATTTATTTATAATAATTTAAAATAATTAAAGTTATCCAATCTTAAAATCAGATAATCCAATAAAATGTTACACTTCACATTTACTTTGACTATTCACGTAAATAGTGGATGAAAATTAGAAAAGTGAATATACCAATGATGAAAAAATTAAAACTATTAATATTATGAAAAATATTTTTGAAAAAAGAAAGTTAAAGAAAAAAGTGAAATAAGGAGATGGTAGCATAGATTTTAGAAATTGGATAGACGCGCAGAAAGAGGAAGTGGGGTTGGGTTGGAAGGGAGGGCCCACGAGACGTAAACGCAGAGGAATGCACTGTTCATGCGCACGCGAGGGTACTATAAAAACATGATAACATGATCATTAATACCTTTAGACCATCTATCACATCCTCGGATTCAGATTTAATTTCCCTTCTTCCCCTTTTCCATATTCCCTCACCCAAAATCCTAATCCATTTCAATTTCACGTGTGCTAACTAATTATTATTATTATCTTACCCCAAGGTTTATATTACATTTTATTACTCCATTAATAATAGATTTTTTTAGACATTTAAAACTTCTTTTTTTCATTTTGAGAAATCTTTTATAAACTTAAAAGTTCAATGCAGTCTTCACTAATATTTGTCAATTATGTCCATGTATAATCTTTTATATATATATATAAACTGTATTTACATTAGTGTTGACGGTGAAATGAGAAAACGGATGATATATCTGAAAATATAAAATATTTTATATTATTATTCAATCACAAATTATAATATATATAATATATAGTTAGTTTGTTAATTTTTATAATAAATATTATATAAATGATACAAATTATAACCATGTAAACTCATGTATAATCTTTAAATCATTCTAAACTATTGTATCGCATTAATTTATATTAAAATAATTATTTATAAAATTATTATGTCTCTCATATTATTATTTTAATTTTAATTTTACATAAGAATGGATAAAAAGGCTATCAGAAGCGATGATATTT
Organism: Psophocarpus tetragonolobus; assembly: GCA_037954015.1. Classification (NCBI taxonomy): domain Eukaryota; kingdom Viridiplantae; phylum Streptophyta; class Magnoliopsida; order Fabales; family Fabaceae; genus Psophocarpus; species Psophocarpus tetragonolobus. The sequence continues at coordinate 17,720,835 of CM075688.1, read as the reverse complement.
CTTTTACCTTCTTTATAATTACTTCAATATTTAATTTTAATAATAAGATATTTTTAAAATATTTACTAATTTCAACATAAAATCAAAACTAATTTTTTTATTTTAAATAAAAATAAATTTAATCATCACTGAAAATAATAGTAAACATAACTAGTTTTACATAAATTATAATCTTAATTATGTCAAACAAATACAACCAATTTTACCCAATTTAAAACTAGCTTTAAAAATTATTATAGTAATTATATATAATTATTTTTTACACGAGATAATTTAAAATTTATATGGATATTAATGAAGAGTTTTAAAGGAGGAGGCTAAGAGCCTACTTGTCCCATTAATATACATCATTTGTTTGTATTTGAATTTATGCTTTTAAGTTTCATTTTTTTTTATTAATATCATTGATATAACACATTTATCGATTTTGTTCATAATTAATTTCTGTCAAAGAACTTAACTAACCATCTTTGATGAGTCTTATTTCCAACAACTTTTTTTATCCAAAAAATTTGAACATAAGATATATTTATGAAAATTGAGTTTAATGTCACTAAAACCAGTGAATTATTTATAAATTCTACTTTTTTTTGGTCTTCTAAATTCACTCCAAAGACTAAAGTTAACCATTCATTAATTTGAACTAATAGAATAAATTTTAATTGAGAGATGAAAATTAGAAGCATTTCAAACTTGAGAGACTATAAATATATGAGTTTAATTGGTATATATTTTTAGTGTAAAAAATTTTTGGACATTCAATTATGACTTTTTATTTATGTGACTTTTTAAAGTACTAATAAGTAAAGTCAACAAATTTACCATAAATGAAATGTTGTGATTGCATGTCAGTGTAAAAATTTGTACACTACCAGTATATACTAATTAAACTCTAAATATGTTTAAATTTTTTATAATTATTGTCTATGGATGTTTTATATAGAATGTATGTTTTTTTAAAGAAATCGTAAAAAGTAATAATGGATATAGTATAAATAACAACTTTATATTAGATTGGATAATTTTATATTATTTTTAAACCAAATTAAGAGAATTCACATTTTGTTTTTACTATTAGGTCATTTTTTTAAAAAAATCCATCCAAACCAAATCATGAACACCATTGTCATTGTACATTTGTACACTAAATATGACATATTTGTTGTAAGAAATAAATGAAAATAAAATTTATATTTAGAAACTAATTATAATATAAATAGAACAAATTACAACAATCCTCTTCAACTTTTCTCAAACTATATATAACTCTATTTTTAAATTTATTTTTCTACACTAATTTTCATTTAAATTTTAAAATATTATACTAACACCCTATATGTTTAAAAACATTACATAAAAGTAACCTTATCAAATCTTATACTAGCTCCCTTTAAGAGGTGTGGAAGTAATGATTATAAAAATAGAGAGTGTATAAGTAATTACAATAAATTTTAAAAAATATTATTGTAATTTAATCTATAAGACAATATGTTAATTATATATTATGGCTTTTCAAAATAAATTAATAAAAATATAGAGGTAATAATTTTTTTTCTAAACCTAGCATAATTTCCTATTTGAAAATCAAAGACTAATTCCTGATCTTGTATTTGGATGGAGAATTTTAAGAGAGATTTTTTTTTTAATTTCAAACACTTCGTTATGAAATATGTTGTTGGGATGAGAAATTTTTAAAAAAAACATAAAAAATTTAATAATTTGTGAAAACACTTTTATTAGTTAACATTGAAGAATTTCATATTTCATAAAAGAAGTAAGAATTTAAAATTCTTTGTAATTACTTTTTCCTTGATGACATAGGTTGGAGTTATTTTTTGGCAATGTGATAACAACACTTATTTCCTTTTCAAATAAATAATAAAAATAAAGTGTTTTTTTCAAATATTTTTCTCCCCTTACTACAACATGACATACACTACATTAGCCTACTTGAAGAACCTTGTCGGTTAGTGAAACATAGGGTAACTAACCCAACTACCATCGTTGCCCAACGAGGACCTTGAATTAGGCTATCCTCGAGAAGGACTTCGCTTAGTGATATATATCGCTAGGAAAAAACCCTATTTGATTCTAAATAGTAATGAATTTGCGTTGAGCGAAACCTCTCACTAGGCACAAATCTAATTAAATTTTAACCTGAGATAACTTTGTGTTAAGGAGGTCTCTCGTTAGGCACAAAGTTGAATAATTCATTAACTTGCTAGAATATAAACCACTTACACAAAACAACATTTACATTCCAACAAACTCATAAGATACAACACATACAGGATCAAGATATAACATCCTACTTCAGCCACACACATATAACATTCCAAAAGGTTTACTTCCACACATAGTTTATACATACTCTTAATACATTCATTAAACATAAACTATCTCTATTACAAAAGGATAATCTTGTTCCTGACTCATAGTTTGCTAGTCCTTACTTCCTTCATCACCACTAGAATTTGCTCTCATGCAATGCATGATTATCATAGTCATATAAAATACACACACAATGCAAGGATAAGCTCATAAACTAGAAAATCAACATAAGTATGACAACAATATAACAATTCATTTACATTAAATCATAATCACTTTGATAATAGCTAATCACACTCATGTTCTCCTTGAGCATAAGTAATCAACATATGCTTTGACACATTCCAAAAAGAATCATTGAATTTGGATACTCAACGACCTATCTAACATCTCCCACACTAATATCTGACATCTACCTGAACCATTATGATACTCAGTTGAAGTCTACGATGCTCATTTGATACCCAACTATTGTTTGGTGTCCTCTTGACCCAATTTGACAACCAAATGTTATCTGAGTTTATCCATTTAGGTACATGTTCACCCTAATTCATTCTTGACATCTGTATTATCTTCTCCCTGATTCAGCCTGAATACCAGAATTAGTATACCCATATGTATCCCTAATTCAATATACCATAATCAACACTTTGTTACCTACCAGTAACAGTTCACATCATATCCCATCACCCATTATCTCAATCAATATTCAATCTCATAATATTCATAATTTCACATATCATCTATATTTCAAAGTTCCTCAAGTCATAATTCAACCACAATTTCTTCACAATCACAACCATATAAATCACCCACCAAATTCACACAATGTATTCAAACTCAAAACACTAATCAAGCTCTCAATCATACACATGTAAATAAATTTAAACCACTAAATCAAATTTTTATTAAATCAAAATAGATATAAATTTTTCCTTACCTATTTCTCCCTTTTCAAAATCTAATTCAAACAAAAAGAAAAGAATCTACCTGAAGAAATCTCTCAGAAACCTTATGAGAATCCTAATTCAAACAGGAACATAAGAAATTAGGATTTTAAAGGAATTCTTTTTTCAAAGAGAACAATAAGATAGAAAATAAATGGAAAAAGATTCAAAGAATTATAATTAGACATACCTATAACAACAATCACTCATAATCAAGAGTTGTGGAAGAGAATGTGTCAGATTTTGTCAACAAGTTGTTGACCATGCAAAAAGAGAAAAAATTGGTGAGGGAGAGAGTGAGTTTAGTAATGAAAGAGAAATAGGAAAAAAAATGAAAAAATAAAAGAAGAAAGAATGACAAAGAAGAAAAAGGGGTCATGGTGTGCTTAGTAAGTCACACTTGCTATTTGCACCCCTTCCTTGACAGACTTTTGAAAACTTCTCGAAAGTCACTCTGAACTCATCAAACCAATGAAATAACCACAATGCTCCCCTTTTCACCTACTAAATATCACTTTCTCATAAGCCATAATTTAATTTACTTAAATTCAATCATATACATGATTAAATAACCATATTTCATCTTGACAATATATATATATATATATATATATATATATATATATATATATAATATGCTTCAACTACATTTCTTGTAATTAATTTATTATTTACACTTAATTATATTTAATTCTATCTTTTATTTATTTCAAACACTTATAACATATTATTAAAAAAAGCAGGATCTTACATTCCATGGTTAATCTCCTTGAATGCAAATGGAAGAGAGAAAAAGGGTAGGGAGAAAGAGAAAAATGCAAATGGAAAACTCACTACCCTTTCTCACCATTAAAAATACACTTAAATTAAAAGCACATCTATAAATAAAAATTCACATTTTAACAAAATATAAACATAATTATAAATTCCATAAATGAACACCCTATGATTAATTAATTATTATAGTTAATTAAATTTAATTTTTTATTTTAATTATTTTCATACACTTGTAAAATAATAATTAAAATAAAACCTTACATAGAGAATTATAGAAATACATAATAATGACTTTCCACTCATTCTCTTGCTATTTTATTTGTTAACAAATAAGATAAATAGTGACTTAATACTTTTTTTTTTCACAAGCAACTTTTCATTCTTCATTTTGTTTTGCAATCGAACAATTTCTCTGGTGATTGGATATTCATTTGATTTTGAAATTTCACATGCTTTATGATGAAATATATTGTTTTTATGAGAAATTTAATTTAATTTTTGAAATTTTAGTCATTTGGTAAAGAATTTTGATTAGTGAAAATTGTAGAATTTTAAATTCCTTAAAAAAAGTAAGAAGTTAAAATTTTTCAAACCTATTTTTTTTAACTAAAGTTAACCGAGGTTATTTTTTGCTTAAAATTAACTAATATTTTTTTGGTTGACATCGATCAAGATTATTTTTTTGTTGATGCTAGCTAAGATTATTTTTGGCTGATTTGTATCTACATTTTTTTAGGATATTCAACTAGATTTTTTACTAACATTGATTAAAGTTTTTTCTCGGCATACAAAGCTCTAGAGCATTAGTCACAACAATTTGCCTTACTCTGCAATATTATGATAAGTGTTTTGATAACCAAATTTTGATTCACGCTCACGCAATCATGTTCACCATGTTGTGAGAGTTGCATACTTGCATATGAGGTATACCAAACGACAATATGCTAGCCGCAATATTGTGGCCTATTCCACACACCTATAGGATATTCTCTAAAACCCTAGTGTGACACATGAAGCTTTAGAGCATCAAACATGGAACTATGGCTTATACCACAATAGTATTGTGGAAGGTGTGTTAATGACCAAATTTGGGTCCACACTCTGTGATTGATTCCATCTTGTGTTAGTTATGTGTAAGGTTTACAAAAGATCAATGAGTTAGTCATAACATTGTGGAATATTCTACAATGATGTGGGAGATATATTGAAACTAATTAGTGTAACATGCAGAGCTCTGGAGTATTAGATACAAGGATGTGGCCTATTCCATAATACTATGGGAGTGGGTTGATGACCTGATTTAGGTCTACAATATAGTGATTGATCCTACCTTGTCGAGGGAGTTAATGTGAGACATACACAATGTCAGCCACAAGGTTGTGAATTCCACAATGTTGTAATATATATTTAGGATAATTTTTTTGCTTGACATTGATAAAAAAATATCCATGGTCAATCTCGAATGAAAAATAAGCTTACTTTTGTTAAATAAAATAGCTTTGACCAAAATTTTTTTTGACAAAAATAACCTTAACCAAAAAGCATAGATTGATATTTCTAAATTATTAAATATTGTTTAATATTAACATGATTTTTTATTTTTAGTAAAAATTAAAATACTTTATATAAATAAGAAAATTCAAATTCAATCAATTTAAATTATCTTATTTAAAAAAATATTGAAAAAATTAAATTATTTGAATTAAAAATATTTCAAATTTTTTATATTTTTTAAATTATCTATCCAATTTCCGATGAGTAATTATTACTATTAAATAAAATAAAATTATTATTTGCTGATTAAGCCTGTGTATACGTAATAAGTAATTATTTGAGTGATTAACTTCTCTTACTCACACATCTTTGATCTCCTCTTGAATAATATTGGAAGTGTCTTTTCATTTCGGAAAATTTATCATAAAAGAATAACTTTCTTTACACTGTTATCTATCCCCATGAATTAATTTACGATTTGATAGTTAAATTTTATATAACTATTTTAAAAGTTACAGATAAAATAATTTATATTTTTTTAAAATATAAATAAAACCTTTTACAATAACCATGTATTATACAGGAATAGACTTTAAGTCTTTCCACAAATTTAACATATGTTTCCAACACACCTATTAATAAATATAAATTAAACTAACCGCGGTAAAACTTAAATTCATAATAAAATGGTTGACTTGTATGTTGTGGATGGTGCTAAAATTTGATAGTTTATTTGTTTTATTTTTAATTAATTGCACTTTTTTAAAACACTTATAAAGTTTTTTAAACTTATAAGTAATTGGAAAACATTAAATTATTTACTGCTTTAATCATAAATTTGTAATTACAGCTGTGAAAATTAAAAATACTTTTATAATTATGATTATACAGAAAATAAGTGAGTCTTAACAAAAAGACTTAATCATTATATAAAATTAAATTAAAATATAGAGAATATAAATTTTTTATATCATTTTCCAATCCTTAATTAGTATTATGTTGTAAGATTCTTTTTGTTTACACGGTAAATATTCTCTAACGAAAGTAATCTTATTCAAGTTGGACATAATGAGTAAGTTTAATATAATGATTACTAAAAATGACATAACTCTCTCTCTTTATAAGTATTTAATGCAGTTGCATAGTAGGAATTCAAATTCACTCAAGATAAAAAAACCTTCAATTTAACTATTTATCTACAAACTTTAACCTGTAATATTTAAAATGATTTAAAATAATTTTTAATTAATTAGTAACAATAGTTTAAAAAATTAAGCATTTTTATATTTTTTTAAAATTACTTTCTGGATCCTTTTACTTGTCAGTCTCTCAATTTTAAGAATGCTTGTTACAGTCTTTTTTTAGCTGATGTTTTACCATTTGAATGCAAAATTTGTAAGGAGAGTGCTAGTTAAGGAAACAATTTTTTTATGAAAACATAAAAAAAATGTGTTTTTCTATTTTTGTAAACTGTGCTTATATATAATTTCTAATAAAATCTTATCTTATTGATTTCTTTAATAGTGTCATACAAACGTTGGTTAACAAGATTTAATCTGTGATGATGATTTATTTAACGAGTTTAATTGGTATACACGGTTAGTGTAATTTATACTGACATTCAATCACTTATTTAACGAGTTTAATTGATATACACGGTTAGTGTAATTTATACTGACATTCAATCACAATCTTTTATTCACGGTAGATTTCTTGTTGACTTGAGTCACTGATACTTTAAAAGTATGAAGATTCATGATTGAATGTGCGTATAAAACTCATTTATATTAACCTGTATACAATTAAACTTTTATTTAACAGTAAAAATTCACATTAAAATCATATTTTAAACGTTAAGTAATGCATCTACCATCTAAATACTTTTCGTTATAAATTGTTACACATGAGAATACTATTCAATTTCCAATTATGGCAAATAAAAAACAATAAATGACTTCAAATCCGCTACACCTAACTGTACCAAAAAAATCTTTTCCACCTAAGAAAATCTAGAATGAATACGATGCGGCAGACAATTTGAATTTGGTGAGTATCTCAGTGCAGCAATACTTGATGAGTAATGTTTGGTGCACATTCAATGCCATTTATATTTAGAGAGCAAAATAATAAATGTGACGTTATTCTAACAATGTGACTTTAATTTTTGTAGCCTTGTAGGAAAGGGGAAGTTTTTAATTCGAATTTAATTATTACATCGAGCTTAATTTTTTTATGTCCATTAAAATATTCTTTTATAGCTTCTATATATTAGTTAACATTTTCTATTTTTTAATAAAATATTAATAATAAAGTAAATCTATACTATTAACAAAAGAGAATACTACTTTCAGACATACAGTTTTCAAAATATCTATACTACATTTACACTTATTTTAAAATTAAAAAATAATGTGAATATGATATTTTGGTATCCACATTTTATCAATATTTTACTTTTAAACATTTTACGACTGCTCTCACTTTCGCAAATATAATTTATCCCTATTAATATATGCACATTTTCACAATTTCTACCTTATCACAACTTAAAAATTAATCTTCCTTAAACATGATTAATATAGGTATATATTTCATGACAAATATTCCTAATAAATATGCAAATACACAGGTGTGACAATATTTTGAGTTCTATTTAAACTATCTTCTCTTTTTATTTTTTCATATTCATTGATGATCTGACATATTTTTATCATGTTATCGTAAACAAAAAATATAAAATTAACAAAATATATTTCAAAACATGGCAAATAATAATTTATATTTCAAAAGATAAAAATTTATAAAAAATATCAAATTAAAATTCTAAAATTATTATAACATATTAAAATAGAAATGTGAATACACAAGTGCAACAATGCCTATATCGCGCTTGTGTTTCCGCTAGTTTTATAAAATGGGAAATGTTAACTAATATCTATTAGAGAGAAGCTATCAAGAAAATATATTTTATTAGTATGCAAAAAATTGGGTTCATTTATAATTTTGACAGACGCTTATTTCTCATTATTAATAAAAAAAATTTAGTTTCTTATAGTATTATTATTCTTCTTTATCTATTTATTATTATTTTTGGTTTGTACTACTCCATTCCTAATGTTCTGTTTGGTTGTATGAAAGTGTAATGAAAGAAATTAAAAAAAAATAGTAATAAAATAGAGTGAAAATTGAAATTGTTTGATTGAGAAGAAAACTCTAAAAAGGAAAGAAAGAAAATGATAAATTAAAGTGGTTACAATTATAAAATTACTTATATAACATAGTGTTGTTGGTAGCACATATATTTTCTAACAAAGGATAATTTTAAATGATCAATTTCCTTTACATTTCCCTCATTTTAATGTATGTTTTGAATGGAAAGTGAAATAGGTAAGAACTACTAATTATTAACATATTTTCTTACTATTTTTTTATTACTGAACTAAAACAATATTTTATTTTTTCTCATTCCCTTAAATAAGTAATTTTTTACTATTCACATTCATTACTATGAAACAAGGAGTAAATGTAAGACATTTATATTATTCATACTTCTTGATAAAGTTGGTTAATAATGTTGAAAGTATTAAATTTAAGGTTAATTTTAAAATCTTAACTTAATTGTGATACATAATTTTTCTCTTTTTATTTATTACATTTTTTAATTAATTATTAATTAATGTACTTTAATATTTTCTTATTAAAAAATATTAATATACTTTAATCATATTTGAAAAATTTGTAGCATCCAGAATACATTTATTTATAAAACAATTGAAGATAATTAAATCTGAAAATAATCAATGTACATTAAAAAATAATCTTATCAAAAGCAACAAACAACTTAAAACTATTTTTTACATTTAGCGACAAGGGTAATATAAAATAACTTAGGGCCATGCTTATTTTGTGAAAGAGTATATCTTTCCAATATAAGTGTGTCTTAGGTGGTTCCTCATGTATAAAATGAAATTAATAAATAGATTAAAAGAAATGATAATGCTCTTCTAAAAATTTTTTTATTAATATTACAAAACTAACCTTATATTATTAATATTTTAATGAAAAACTAAACATTAAACACTTATGTTGAGAAAAATTTCTTCTCAAATGCAATATTTATTGTAGAATAAAACGAACCTATAATAAAAAAATAGGAAAATGGACAATGTTAAATATGTTTTTAAAATCTCAAGGTTTCATGAATACTTATGTCTAAACTAGTATTTTTAAAATAAAAAAATATTTTTAAGAAGAGCATATGGAATTAGTTTCTAAAATGAGTAGAAAATTAATTCACAATAAAATTAATTGGCACTTGACCCAATTCTAACAACCAATTATAGTTTAGGAAATTATACCCAACTATTATTGTGTGTTGTTTGCTTGACCCAATTTTGACACTTAGTTGTTATTTAAGTACATAATTTTTTGTGTATTCTTGTTTTCATCGACCTAAACACCAGGATCACAAAGACGACATATTCATATCCCTAACTCAATGTACTACAACAAAGGTTCTGTTACCTCCCCATAACAACCCACATCACATATCATAAAACTAGCATAATTCACTAAACACATGCAATTGATCATAAACAACATTCCAATTTCAAGTCACTATGAAAAATCTCAATCACTCACCTACAAGTCACTTACTACATCAAATTAAAGGTTTGCTAAATTAAAAACAAGAATGAAATTCTCCTTACCTATTTCTCCTTATTAAAGTTGAATTTTAAGAGAAAAGTGATTTCAACCATATAAAGCATTTTAAACCTAGTAAAACCCTAAAATAAAAAAGGAACTTGAGAAATTTGGATTTTAAGGAGAATTTTCCTTCAATGAGAATAATTGAACCGAAAAGTGCAAGAAAAAGGCCAAAAAAAAAAGGATCAGACTTTCTCACAATGACCAGCAACCAAAATCAAGAGAAATGACAGGAATTTCTTTTGAATTGCAAACGAAAACTCAAGCATGCAAAGAGAGAGAGAGAGTAGACAGTGGTGGAAGAGAGGAAGAGGGAGTTGAGAGAGAGAAGAGGAAGAAAAAGAAAAATGAGGGAGAAAGGGAAGGAAAAATGAAGAGAGTAATTTTGATATGGTAACCGAACCCGTGTATTTAGATTTCCGAATAAATTTCAAATACTTTAATTCGATAACCAACTTCACTCAATTCTCACAACTTATTTAATTCCAATCTCATACATCCAAAATAACACGTAATATCAATTTAAATAATACAATTAATTATTCTTAATTAATTTATTTTAATAATATCTAAGCTTAAATTTTATTTTTATTTCTGTTTATTCACACATTTATAACCTATTAAACAAATCAGAACCTTACAATACTCCCAACAAAAAAAAATTTCATGCTAAAAAATGTACTCATGTTGAAAGAGTACAAGATACAACTTCTTATCCTTTAGTTCTCAACTAGGATAACCAATAACACTACTCCACAACACTCTTACTAGAAGAATGTCCTTACTTTTGAGTTGTTTAATTATCCTATCTTGAGTCTTAACATGACCAACATCTTAAGATAAATCTTTCCAAATTTAAATTTTATTAAACTCGTTGAGATGTGGTGGAACTTAAATGCATAAAAAACATCATGAAGATTTTGCCAACAAATATATAAAGTTTAAGAAAGCGATAAAAATAAAAATAATGTTTATGTTTGCTATACAAAAATAATGCAAATATGAAATCTGAAAGGAAAGGAGATATGCTCTAAAATTGTTTTACATTGATAAATGAAGTTAACTAATAGACTTATCATACATAAAAAAAAAAAGAGAAGTTGTAAATCACAATGTAATTTATTTTTAAATTTATTAAATTTTATGAAAAATGATAAATGTAACAATTAATTAATGTCATTATATAATTTATATGTTTATCTTGGCAAGATGTACAAACACAAATGAGTAGTACTGCAAAGTTAAAATAATATTTGGCTTAAGTTTATTTTATACTCCAGCATGGTAGTATTTATTTTATTTCGCGTGAAACAGAAGAAATGGAAATGCGGTGTACTTTAAAAACTGAAAAGTACCAAGTCATTCAAATCCTTAGAATCAATTCCTTCTTTCCTGTACGCAGCATACCAGCTACTATCTTCATGCCAGACACCTATTTATACTTTCTTTTTTTTTTCAACTTCAAAAAGTCAAAATAGAAAAAATAAAAACACACTTCACTTTCAAGAGATATGATTTGAAAATATTGTAACTTTTCTTTTATTTTTATTTATTAGTTACTATTGACAAAATTCAGGAGCTCAATTTAGGTAAAATAAAAAATAAAATACTTGTGGCACTTTTTTTCAGATTGACATGATTGTAAAAGAATATTTTTGTGATTCATTAAGACTAATATTCTAAAGGATTTGAACAGATTTAAAAGGTTATTTTTTTCAATTATATACATACATACACATATATATATATATATATATATATATATATATATAAAAAGTCCGAATTTTAAAAACACTTATTTTGTGGTAATTCTATCTGAATTAAATTGACCATATTTTGTGGCATTAAACAATCTCGCAAAATATAGTGATTCTTAAATATTATCAACTTATTTTAGATAAAATAATTATATTTATCTATTTTAAAAATTAAAAAACCAAATTGAACTTTATAAAATAAAAAATCCAATAAAAAATTAAATATAATAAATTAATTTAATTATTTTTTATTATAAATCAAAGAGGATTAGGATTAAAAATTATGAGAATATTTAATATTTTTAATTTTTTTACCAATATTTTTAAGAAACCAGTTAACACATGTTTTTTTTTAAAAATACCATACATAGTCTTCCAGTCATCAAAATTAATAGAATAATTTTTTAACCGATAACTGAGAAAAAATTAAAAAATATTAACATAGAAACAAGTTAATTTGAAACTGTACAAAAATATCTATTTACTTAATAGAAAACGTTAAATGCACCTTAAATTTTTTTAAAAGAACGTGCTTATTGGTCTTATTGTATTTTATAAAAGGAGCATGCGTAGTTATTTTATTTTATTTTTGAAAGAAGCATGTATAGTTTAACTAGTCACCAAAATCAACTGAATAAAATCTTGAAACCAATAACCAACATGTATTTTAGCAATAATTAAGAAAATCAAGTTACAAAATATTAATAGGAAAATTCATTAAGTTGAACAAAAGTATTTATTATATTTAAAAGAAATATTAAATGCACCTATTGACAAATATCTTTTTAAAAGAGCATGCATAGTATTATTACTCACCAAATTCAGCTGAAAAAGATTATTATATTTAAAATAAATATTAAATGCATCTAGACAAATATCTTTTTGAAGACATTCATAGTGTATTTTTTTAAAAAAAAAGAATGATGCCTAGTCTTATTAGTCACCAAATTCACTGAACAAAAATATTTATTACATTTAAAATAAATATTTAATTCTGTGTTGACGGATATTTTTTTTAAAAGAGCAAGCATAGTCTTGAGACACTCTTAAATTGTATCTTATTGAGAAGAATTGAGGCTTATTAGTAATTTTGGGTTTGATGACATGATAAACTGAATAATGAGAATAAAAAATAAATTTATTATATTTTAATCTTAATTAATATATTTTCTGAAGTTAAAAATCTTATTATAATTGACATATATTAAAAATAAAAATAAAATAAAATCAATTAATATTTTAGGATTTTTGAGTTTAAAATAATTCTGTGTTTGAATTAAAAAAAATTAATGACTTCTTAAAGATTTAAAATAAAAAATTAAAATTATATTTGTTTTATTTAATTTTAGAGTAAACTTTGATCATTGTCTTAAGTGCATAAATAAATTTAAAATATTTGTAGTTATTAGAAAAGTAGCTATGATGGTGCTAGTCATTAAAAAAGTTACAAAATTAGCATTAAAATAAGAGTTTAATTAATATAAATTTTTTTAACATATATTATAAAAAAATTTATAAATATTTAATTATACTCTTTTATTTATATAATTTTTTAAGTATTAATAAATAAAATCAATAAATTTACCCTCAAAAAATTGTTATTGAATATTTTTAAAATATTTTATATTGACAATATATACTAGCTTTAATTACTTATAAGGTAAAATGTTTTGCAGATTGCTTAACTTCAATGTATTATATCTTTTAAAAATGGTTTATTGGAGATCGATCTATACAGTGAAGTGAATTTTTTAAAAACAAGATGTGTATCTTTTATAAGATACCATTTTAGAATTAAAATTTATTTTTTAATAATAACTAATTAATTATATTAAAAAATTTATTTCTGATTCAATTTAATTAAAAATATGAGTTTTTAAATTTTTTCAACCATCAGATCAAGATTTTATACAATCTTAAAGTTGATATAATATTGTAAGAAAAAAAAAATCTGAATATTCAAATTACATATTATAAACTTCAATTATCAAGAGGATTCAAATTTATTAATTTGAAACATAATGAAAAGATTTAGAAGAGATATTAAATTCACCTTTACGACTTCTTTTCATGAGCCCCTTTACAGTATTTTCATTTAAAGGAAGCATGCAAAATCTTCAGAGTTTAAAAGATCATGCAAAATCTTATGAGTTTAATTAGGATAAAAGTTTACACTATCATTTCATTATAATTCTTTAATTGAGGTAAGTATGCTATTTTTATTAATTAATATTTTAAAAATCATATAAATAAAAATATATGATTAAACGTAAGTGAAAAATTATTTTATAATGTCCGTGTATACTAATTAAACTCTAATTTTTTTCAATATATTGATAGAAAAATCCAAAAAAATAATGTTTTGATTTCCTAATTAAGTGTTTACATCTATAGTAAACAGAGATATAGGGAGAGAGACAAATGTTTTTCTTTTGATTTTTTATGTTAGAAATAAATGAAATTTTTACCTAATTATAAAAAAAGAAAAAAACTTATTCATGGTTACACTAACATTCCATCATAACTCTTTAATGTGTTAAATTTATTAATTTTATCAATTAATATTTTAAAAGGCATATAAATAAACGATTATGGTTTAATGTGAGTGTAAAACTCTTTTATACTTTCAGTATATAAAAATTAAACTCTTATAAAAATATGAACTTAATATATATTTATTATTAATTTTTAATTTATGAAACACCTATGACCTATCCATTTTCCTTGCAAGTAAATATATCCATTATTCTATTATTAATATAAGTCACACTTATTAGGAAAAAAACATTTCTTGTAAGTAATGTGTATTATAATTAAGTAGAATTACTATTTAAATTGTTTATTTTTATATAATTTATGGAATAAAAATTAATTCTTCTATACTATTATTAGTTAAAACAAACTAATTTTTTATTATTCTTGATGAAATAATTGATTAATACTGATATTATTTTTACGTAAAAGATCAGTATATGTAATTTCTTATTATAATATAAGTCACATTTATTAGGAAAAAAATATCTTGTAAGTAATGTGTATTATAAGTAAATATAATTACTATTTAAATTGTTTATTTTTCATATAGTTTATGGAATAAAAATTAACTCTACGATACTATTATTAATTAAAACAAACTACTTTTATTATTCTCGATGAAATAATTTATTAATACTGATATTATTTTATTAAAAAGATCAGTATATGTAATAGTGTAATTAAAGTAGTTACCCTCTCTTGTATAATAAGTGTCATGTAAGAAAGAAAAAATAAAATTCAAAATAATTTTATTTTAACTTTATAATGTAATAGGCCTATAAAAACACTTTATAATGTAATATTTTATATATAATAATATTAATGATATATAAAATTGAAAATAAATTAGCAATAATAAATTTAATTTGATAAAATATTTATATGATATTCTTCAAGGTTTTATTCGGTTGCAAGGAAAGAAAAAAACTTGTGAGAAAAGAAGAAAAAAAAAAAGAAAGAAAAAAGAAATAAATTGAAAATTGAAATAGTTTAATAGTGTAGAAAATGATTGGTTGTGTAGAAAATGATATGAGATCGAAGAAAAGTTATCAGTTTAATTAGTATGTATTCATACTATAAAAAAAGAGTATTAGATTAACATTTAACCACAATATCTTATTTATGTGACTTTTGTCAGTGTAAAATGTACATTGTGTTTTTATGAAGTTATTACAATTACAAAATTATTCATTCACATAAACACTTATATACTGTCGTACCAAAAAAAAAATTATATTAACATTTTATGATAACCTTTTATAATTAATATTTTAAAATTATATAAATAAAAAATTATGATTAAATAACAATATAAAACTCTTTTATACACTAAGTATGTAGGTGTTAAATTTTTTATAATTTTTTTATAAATAAAAGTAATTTTGTAATCATCAACTTTTTTTATGCTTTTCGTTTTAGTAAAAAATAAAATATGTAAAACCAATATAATTTGGTTACGTTTTGTTTGCTACTTATTTAGAGAAACTATAATTTTTTTCACATGTTTCTCCTCTTTGGTGTAACTTTCCCTACAATGAACCGGCGATAAATGATTACTACTGTATGTGAAACCGATACTCTGTACCTATGCAAACTTTAAAATTAATTATATTCATTTTAAAAATACTCAAGTTTCTAAAAGAAAAAATTAAATACGAAAATGATCTTGAAATAGAGTTAGAAGTTAAACGAAACAGTATGAGAATAAAAATATCTAATTAAAAAAACATTAAAATAGTTTTTTCTTTATAATAGCTATAAATTTATAATTAAGTTTAATGGATATATATTTTTATACTGATATTTAATCATGTTTTTCATGTAACTTTTTTTAAAATAGCAATAAGTTGTGATTGAATGTAACTATAAAGTGTATACCAATTAGAATTTTTATAATTATAAGTAAAGAGTTTAATTGTTATACACTGATATTGAATTACAATATTTGATTTATGCTAAATTAATTAAATTTATTTATTAATATTTTAGAAATTACACAAATAAAAAATCATAATTAAATATTTTAATATATATTAATTAAACTCATAACATATAAATGAGACATAAATAAATGAAGTATTTTGTGTTGCTCCATGCCATTAAAAAAGGTAAAAAGAGAGTAAATTAGATGACAAGAAAGGAAGAAATAAAAAAGAGCGTGTGAGGTAGAGTAGGTGAAATCGCGTGGGTGGTAATGAGTTACGTTAAAAATGTGCTGGGTTGGGGGAGACGCTGGACATAAATAAGCTGAAACAAAATGCCTACACTTCACTTTGTTAAGTTGAACTTTAAACTTGAAGCCAAACCCTTTTGCTCTTCCTACAACACCAACTCCAACTTCCATCCATCCCACCATAAAAGTAACAGTTTCCGAGGGAAACACAAAAAGCCCCAAAGCAAATCACCTTTTCTCTCTTTCACTTATTCAAAACACCACACTAACATGTTCGCTTCAGAGAATGGCCTCAAGGGAGACCCCAGACTTCAAGCCATTTCCCAAGCCATCAGAGTCGTCCCTCACTTCCCCAAACATGGTTTCTCTCTCTTCTTTTTATTTTTTATTTTATATTTACAACAAACCCCAAAGCTTCCTTCACTCCCTGTCTCTCTGCTCCCTTCTCTTCCTGTTTTCATTTTTTTTTTTTTATTCAAAACCTTTTCTTGTTTTCTTCTACCAGTTTCCTTTTGGGCTTTTTTATCCAACAGATCTGCGACCATTTCTTTACTTTTATTTTTTTTGGGAGTGTGTTTTCATCGATTAAATTAATGGGGGTTGTGGAATTCGCAGGAATAATGTTCCAAGACATTACGACATTGTTGTTGGATCACAAGGCCTTTAAAGACACCATCGACATTTTTGTCGATCGTTACAGAGACATGCACATTTCCGTTGTTGCCGGTACGTACCCTACTCTACCATCACCTTCTCTTCCCTACTACTGTCTGTTACTACCTTTTTTTTTTTTTTTAAACATTGATTTTTTTGTACCCTCTTATTGTTTTGAGAACAGAAAAAAAAATAAATTAAAAAAACAAGTTTAGTAGAAGGTAAAATTTACTGGGGCCTTGATATTGGTACCAAGGTCTCTCCTTTCCTTTGGAAAAAGAGATCCTGCTTGTTTTTGTTTTTTGTTTTTCTTTAACTGTCTCTGTAAATAATACTCTTTTTTTTTTTTTTCATTCTTAAATATTATTGTTTTTTTTAACCTTCTCTAAGTGTCACTGAGTAAAAACACTGGAAATGGGTTCTGCTTTTCTTAAAGCAATTTCCTTTCCCGGGTTTTCTACCTTTTTTTTATTATAAAAGAATTTTGGCATTTGGTTTCCTCTTTTTCTTTCTGCGATTTCTATTTTTTTAACTTGAGTTTCGTTTTTAACAACAATACTTTTTTTTCGAGAGTCAGGTCCGTGGGTAGGTATCGTTTGTAAGATTCAAAATATTTTCTTTTGGTCTGGGGTTTTGATTTTTGGCTTATAAAAAATAATGGACCTTAATTTAGGCCAGATACATGTCTTGTAATGATAGCCTCTTCTAGTCTAGTAAACAAACTAAGGCATCATTCTCATTTTCTTGGTCATTTGCTGCGGACGGTGTAGCCTTGTTTGGGTGGTTTTTGTGTTGATTAATTATTATTAATGTAATTGGATTACGTGTAGGGATTGAGGCAAGGGGTTTCATGTTTGGTCCTCCAATTGCGTTGGGCATTGGTGCAAAGTTTGTCCCCTTACGCAAACCACGGAAGCTGCCAGGTATATTTGTGTTTTGTTAAAAGTTGATTTAGAGATTGTGTTCCAACTTGGTCAAAGTTGAAACTTGAAAGTACCAAACTGTGACCAAAACAACAGAATGTGAACTTCACTTTCTGTGGGATGGAACTGCTATCTCTGATTGGAAACACTCCTAACTTTGGTTTTTCACTTCCCTACTGAATGTTTACGCCTGTTAGTAGTGGGAGTTACGCCGCGTACATTTAATAACTACTAGAGCCTAAACTAGATAAATAGAATGCATCTGACATTTACAACAATTCATCTAGAGGTGTTTATACAAAGCTGAAATAGTTCATTTTCAACCTACTTTCATGTACTAAAATATTGAAGCACCTGCATCTGACTATAAGCTGCAAGTCATTTAGGGACTGAGGGTCAGTATTTATTGTCACGGTTTTTAAATTGCCTTGTAAATGCATAGAGCTTGAACTATGACTTGAAAATCAGTCATCTGAACTAGGTAATAATCGCTAATTCTAGCTAGCAGCACTGTAGCACAATGAATGAGTAGTGAAAGCCCAACTTGAAGCCTATATGTGATATTCTTATTTTTGTAAAATTGATTCCTCTAAAATCTTTGAATAATGTCAAATTAATGCCTTTTGAGTTATTAGGATTTAGGAATCTATTTAAAACATTGGGCCCTTGGCTAAATTGACCCTGACATGCTTTTATGTTTAGGTGAAGTAATTTCAGAAAAATATGCTCTAGAATATGGAACTGATTGTTTGGAGTTGCACGTTGGTGCTGTCCAGCCCGGTGAACGGGCCATAGTGATTGATGACTTGGTGGCCACAGGTGGAACTCTGTCAGCTGGAGTAAAACTTCTAGGTGATTTGCAGCCTCTTTTTGGGGTGGGGGAGGGGTGTTACTTTTTGTCTATATTCTTTCCTTCTTTTTTTCACTTGTCATTGTTCAATGTATGTGGTCCCAACTTTGCTGTTTGCTGTATATATATGCTTTTTTTTTAACCTATTTTATAGAACGTGTTGGGGCTGAAGTGGTCGAATGTGCATGTGTCATCGGTGTGCCTGATGTGAAGGTAATCATCAATTTGATTTGCTTTTCTAGTTTATGCTTGTTTTGCTACTTAGTTCAGAAATTCACTTAAATAATGACAACTCAAATTTCTTAACCAAAAATCAATAAATAGTTATAATTCATGAGTTGTTTTCTATATTGATAAATCAGTAGTCTCTTCTGAAGTTTAGATGAACCGATGATGTTGCTGTTTTCTCTGTTGGATTGGTTCATGATCACGAGTGACCAGTTTATTGTATCATGTAAAGTTTGTTCTGATGGTTAACTTTGGAAAGGGACTTCTACAGGCCAATATTTTTAAATTCTAAACTAAAAGAATTATCTATAATTTGTGGGAATCTGAATTATTTTGGTTTGTTTGTTTTGAAAAAATATTATCTGTTTTCAATTTTTGCCTTTAAAATGTTGAAATTATTAAGTAAACGAAACATAAATTGGGCATTATCTTTCAGGGCCAGTGCAGGCGTATTGGAAAGCCACTTTATGTTCTTGTTGAGCCGCGTGAAGCAGATAAATGTCAAGCAGATAAATGCTATTGAGGTACGCAACCAATAATTCCAGAAGTGGAAATCATATCTGATAAATACACTTAATCTTGGTTACGTAAAAACCCCTCTGGAGCAATTACTCTATATTCGTTTTGTTTCTTGGTGTCACACTGTAATCAGATTTCAAACATCTTTAGCTTTTCTTAACGACTTTTGACTCTTGGTGGCACCTTTTATGGCAATGCCATAAAGTGGCTCAACAGTTGCCTAGTGCGCCCTCTAAAATAAGAGTACACTTTTAGGGTTAATTATCTAGTTATGATTATTTTTTAAAGTAGCCACATGTGATTATAATACAATATATATAAGTACACAACAAATTATAATCTTGTTAAAATTCAAATGTCATACTTATTTAGTTTTTTTTTTCAAATCACTTATATATACCATTCAGTCTAAAATAAAAACAAATTAAACCCTTTTTCAATCATCTGGTATAAGTATAACCCTACAGATGTTTTTAAAGTGTACTGTACCATAGCCTAAAATAAAGATATGTTCCTAGGCTTACCTTGGTTGGTTGTGTCCCTTGATTTGCACAGGGGGCCAATATGGGTGCCGCAATGTGGTTACTTTTTACCCTAGGAAAAGACCTATAGAAATTCTAAATTCTTTTCTCAGCATTAATTTTTTCCCATTGGTGGCATTATTTTATTATCTGAATGTGTCTAAAAGTGTATGTATATAAAAATTGGTGCAGATGTGATGTTAATTGGATGTATGTATGTTGTGGCTGACATACAAAAGGACGTATGAGAAAGAGAGGCCATAATGTGATCCATAAGTTTTCGGTTGATGGAGTGCTGTTCCAATCTTGGCAATTGCCAAATATCATCATCCTGGGAATTCTTCCCCTTCATATCTTTAATTAATTATTATCTTTCTCTTGTACATCTTAGCCATCATCTTTTATGGTCACCAGTTTAGAACAATCGTTCAACAAATGGATGGATTTTCTGCCATTCAAATGTCATTTTAAGTTCACATTTCTTCAAATTTTACATTCTAGATAAGGAAATCATTTAGTTTAATTTCTACAAAAGAAAAAAAACCAAAATTTATGTTTAGACTTAAATTATGAAAAAAGATATGAATTGTTTAGAAAATAAAGTTTTATACTTGGAGCTCGTTCACTTACTTGACTTAGTTATATTTTATTAATTCAGCATATCAGTAAGAATATATGATTTTTTATATAATCTATTTCTATCAATCTTTAATAGCCGCCCACTTTCATGTAAACAATTTTTATAAACCTTTTTCTCAATTAAAATTAATGTAATATTAATCAATTTCAATCTGAATTTAATTTTTAAAATTTGAATTTTCACACGCTATACCAATTTACTATAATTTCTTAATTGAAAATCTTATTTTTATAATTTTCTCCTAATTTTATTTTCATCTCTTGATCTCCATATAATAAAATAGAATACTTATTATTGAACTAAAATACATCGTATTATAGTATTGTACTTTTTTTTTAAAAAGATAGTATTACACTTACTTTATTCATTTTTTAGATAGTATGGTACTATTTCTATCAATGAAAATTTTAACTTTCTTTTTGTATATTTTAAAATTTTATTTGAGTTTAAAAAAAATCTGTGCTATACGTGAAAACTTTGTTTGCGTTAATCAAATTATTATTTATCTTAGATGGAATAAATGTATCAAATCGAATTCCTTATATTGGTGTCTAATTTTAAAATTATCATTATTAATTATTCAGTGACTAATTTATAAATATAAAATGATTTTATGAACATATTTTGTAAGAATTTGACAACAAACTAAAAAATTATAGTTGTGTGCATAGTTATAAAACTTTTGAGTTAACTCTCTTTCTAATTTTTAAGAGTTTACAAGATCACTTATTATCTGCAAGTTAATTCATGTGTAGAATCTTTTTTTAATGAACTCTGATAAACTGGATGCAAACTTTATAAATTCTTGAGTTTATTACTGAGTTATCAAATCAATAAATTGAGTTATTTTGTATGTGTTTAAAATTAAACATATTTTTATTTAGTATGTTTTTCTTAAATGAAAGAACACTCATATCTAAGAACATTAAATCATTGTTTTTCAACGATACCAAATATCGATACGATTGTTCTATCACTACAATCACCTTTCAGTTTATTATGTGATAATTATGTAATGTTATACTTAATTATTTAAGTATGGTGAAATATATGATTTATTATTTTAACTGTTAAATATTTAATTATATGTTATTTATAAATGTTTTTTATTATTTGTATACAAAACTAATTCTTACAGATTTATACGTCGAGTTTATTATTATCTCACAAGAAAACTCTCGAAGTTGATAACTTTTTTTGCCGTCAGCAGCCTCTTTGAATAATGAATACAAAGTCAAATTCGAAAGATTTCTAAGAAACCAAAAGACTAAATGGCTAATTCATGATCAACTAAAGTATTGGGTAGAATAAAAGTTGCAGCATACTTTTGAATTTTGATATGTGAATGCCTTTATTTTAGAAAGAAGAGATTCGAAAAGACTAATGGCTAATTCAACTTATTGGTACGATTAAAGTTTCGGCATACTTTTGATATGTGACAATACTTTTATGTGAGAAGAGTTTCTAACAACTAAAAACAAGTCTCACCTTCCGTTATACAGATTGCACCGCTTCATTTAATTTAGTTGAAGACTAAATATGGAGAGATATTTACTATGATGTCTCTTAATACTTTTATTATTGTCTTTTCTTGTATGTGCTCATATTTTCTTAACCCATTTTCTATCATATTTTTATTTTATTCAATCAGTATTATAGCAGTATCCTTTGTATATATTACAGAGTAAAGCAAATTTTCAAATTACACTTGCATTTTCTATTTTTTATCCTTACAATGGCCTTCTTTGTCAGGGTATAAGTAATATTTTTAAAATTTAAGGTGCATACATAATTCAAAAAGGAATTTCAGTGTAATAATTTAAAATAAAGAGAAGATATGTGTAAGATTTTAAAAAAGTTGAAATATTAGTAAAATTCAAGAAAATATCAAGGAGATGTCTGTAATTTAATTGCTTTATATTATATAAAAATAGTAGTTAAAAAGTCTATCTTATTTGATTGAACGTGTAATTTGTTGTAAATATTCTACATTATTTTTGTCAGAGGATTAGTAAAAAAATTATAATAATAATATATTTTTTTTTCTTTTATGATCACACATCTATTTTAATATTTTTATTTATGGGCTTATAAAAAATTATTTTTATTTATGTTGCTGTTACTTTTTTTTTTCTCTTGTCCCTTGTCAAATATTCATTACTATAGAATATACTCGGACAAATAATAGTAGAATATAATTTGCTTTTGATCTTGGAAATATTATACAATTACAAACAATTTCTTATGCATGTTTTTTTGCATTTTAATCATCCCATTCTTATTGTAGGTGTAACTTTTTTTTTTTTTTTTTTTCTATCATTTTGTACTATTGAGCAAATAAGCACTTAGAATTAATAATGTGAAATGTTATCATTTCCTATTTTAACTTCTAAGTCATCTTCCTTACGTCTTTTGCTAAAATTACAATGAATATCTCTTTTTACTCTTAAACGAACACTTTTTGTTATTAAAGTTTATGTTGAAAGTTCTACCTTAAAGTAATTGTTTTTTTATTCCTTAATCAACAATATATCATATGCAAAAAGTATGAAATTAGGATAATTTTTTTAATATCATTAGTGAAAACAGTCAATGCTAATTTAAACAAAGACTTAAAGGTTGAGTAATTAATGAAATCATATCTCAATGAAAAAGTTTTTAATCTCACTTCTTAGAGTTTTAAAACAAGTAGTTATGCGTGTACACTTATTTTCCAAAGTAGTTATCTTATCATAACACTTCTCACTCAATTATATGTTTTTTTTCGTCAATAAAATCATATTCAATTCTTTCTTCAATTTAAAACCTTTTCATCTATCAATGTAAAAGATAAAAAACTTTTCTTTTTATACCTTTGCATCATAAATCAAATGGTCTTTTACTATTATTATCTATTATAATTTATGTTTTACATATTTTTTAACCATATTTTATAGCATTTACTGTAATGAGTATTTTCTTTGTTCTTATAGGAATGAAACTGTTTTTTCTTTTTTTTTGCGTGTACACTTCAAAAGTTTCTGTTCTCTATTAATCTATTTTTTACTTATAAAAAAATGTTCTCTTTTTCTTCTTATCTATATTTTTTAATATATCAAAATCACATTAAATAGCTTAGTGAATTAAATAAAATTATATATATATATATATATATATATATATATATATATATATATATATATATATATATTAAAGAAAACACACGTGCTATCACATGTAACATCTCAAATAAATTATAATATTTTCTACACTGATACTCATCAATATAACTATATACAATATAAGTAAAACTAAAAATATTACAATTTCAAATAATAATCTCAACACAAGTGTTGCACACTTTAGCTAGGCGAGAAAGGTTGTCTAGTGAGGATTCAGACTACCTCACCGAACGACAATGTTCACCCAATGAAGATATTTAAACTAAATTGTTCTAGTGAATGAACTTCACTCAGTGAGATGTATCACTGAGAGAAAACATAATTTAATTTATAATAAAAAAATTTTGCACTGGGCGAGACTCCTCATTGGGCACAAAGTGGATAAATCCCTAGCAGAGACAAATTTTTGCTGGGCGAGACCCACCTAGGTTGATTATAGTAGGCAAAATTTAAGTGCATAGCCAAAATCTCTAGATTCACCATACTAGAAGAATATGCAAGAATAGACCCGAATGTAAAAGCCAATATTCTTAATCTGTTATTAGATCAGGCATTTCATTATCACACTGGTATTAGTTAGAAAAATTTAGACAATCCAATTAGGATGAGCCAAAAAAAAAAAAAGCCAACTTTAACACGAGATAACTTTTTAGATAGGATGATTTTGGGAATGAATTTTTTCCTATAGTTTTGTATTACCAAAATATATTATCTCATTAAATTTGATAGTAAATAGACTTGTATAACTCATTTTGGACCCTTAGGCTAACTTTTGATTCAGGATGAGTTTTAATGTGAAACCAATTTCTACAATCTTAATTTTTTGTTTGGAAAATCTATTTTGAGGATTTAAAGGGGTTCTTCTCATGAATTTTAAATTTTTCTTTGAAAACCACTCTTTTTCTAAGTTGTGCTTTTATTTGAAAATTGAAATCAACATAACTTTCAAACCGTTTTGAGCTTTTCGAGTGAAACCAAATACCACAGATTTGTTTTAACATCCTTTAAACCTTTTTTGAGGTCTTTCGTGAATTTGATGATTTTACGGAGAAGTTGGGAGAAAATCCATTTTCTAGAAATTTTGGTTTGCAAATTTGTGAAGAGTCTCATTTTCAAATTGATTGGCGAAATTGAGTCAAACCAAAGACATTAGGTTGTTATATTTAATGCATACAAAATTTATTTGTAAGTTCCAAAAGGTTTTAAGTTATGTATATAAATTGGTGTAGAAAACCGTTTTCAAGAATTTCATAAAATCACAAACTTCCGGTTGCGTAATTCTCAAACCTTAGCTCAAATTTGGATGAAATCAGAACTTGTAATCTTGATTTTTATCATACTAAATATATTTTTGGTCCTTATGGGTGTTTGAGTCATAACTTGATAGTGTTTCTTTCCAAAACTGCCTTTTAGAGAGCCTAATTTGAAAGAGGTCTTTAGAAGGGAAACCTTTTGTTGGCTTACAACTTACCTAGTACTAGTTCCTAACATGTATGTGATAGAAGATGTTTAAGTATTTTGTTTTAATGATTATAAGTGCTATTTTAGAGACTAACAAATGATAATTATAGTAGTATTGGTAATTCCCTATGTTTTCCTTGACTAGCAAATTTGGTTTAAGGATTAGTTAAACATGATATGTAGCTATTGATAACAAATGGAATTTATACCCTTATGTTAAGATTGAGGTTAAAGTTAGAAACGGATTGCCAAAAATAAACATTTTTCATTGGAGTTGATGGAATTGAATACATTGACAAAATCAAAATAGGATTAAGATAGAAGGTGATGAGTTAACCAGAGGATTGATAAGTTAATAAATCGTGATTGATTGAGTTTTTTTTATGCCAAATGTTAGTTGCTAGTGGAGGGATTATAGGCAAATGTTAGTTGATTGATTGAGCTTTTGAACTTAATTTGAGTGCTATGTGAAATTGGTTGATTTGGTGAATTAATAAATGGAGTTTGGCCTTTATAGACGAGGAGAGATTGATGTTTTGGTATTCATTTTAGTATTAAATTGAATTGTGTTGTGATGTCTGATGGTTGTGATGCATGATGGTTGTGATGCATGTTGATGAAATTTTTTATTTAATTTGATGAATGTGGGTGATTATAGATGAGTAACTTAGTCTTGGGTGATATACATATATTTATACATGTGAAGTGCGTTGAGTTACAGTTGTACCTAACGTCAATGTAATTCAGATACCAAATATGAAAATAAGGGTAATCTGTGGTTTTACATCGTGATCCTGCTACTAACTATGCAAGTGGGCTTACCCTTGGGATATACTTGGAAAATAACTATTTTGTCATAAGGGTCAATTAGATGTTAGACAACAATTGTCAGATTAGTATGCTAAGACTTCATCACATGGGTCAAGTTGATGCTAGACGCTAATTGAGAGAAGTCTTGATGGGTGTTCCGGAAAGCGTCGTGTCATATTAGTATATTGTATTGAGTACTTATGTTTTCAAGAGGAGCATAAGTGTGGTTGAATGATTGTTAATTTTATTAACTAAAAAACTATTTAATTGATTTTTTTTTGTTTTATGCTTACCCTTGCATTATGTGTTTGTTTTGTATGAGGGTGATGGTCGTGTTTTGCACGAGAGTATACATAAGTGATAAAGTTAAAGGTAGAGGTAAAAAAGGTTGAAGATGGCGGGAACCAGTGGAGCCAACTTAGTTTTTGTTTTGTGCATGATGTAAGGGTTTTTGGTGAATGTGTATATTATAAAAAGTATTTTAGTGTTTAGCATTTTAGGTTTATAAACATTTGTGTACGACGATAAAGCTATAACATACTTGAGTATTGTGAGATATGTGATAAACGTGTATGTTAGTGCCTTAAATATCAATACAAAGTCTCTTATGCCCAAATTATAATGGGGTTTTTCACCCAGTGACATATCTTGTTGAGTAAGGTCCCATTACAAGAATTTCATGATTGAGACCTCTTGTTGGATGAGAAGTTCTAGTTCCTAGCTAGGCGAACTTTGCTGTGTTTGAAATGAATTAGTATTCGGAATTTTATATTCTAAGTTTTAATTGTATTGTAAATAGTTATATTGATATAGTAACATAAAGTATATAATATTTATTTGGGATGTTATCCTGCGTCTCAGTACTCACATTCCTATTGTACTTAATAATATCACTTAGTTATCAAAATCAATGTGTAGATAAATTTATCATGTTGCATAATTTTGTTTAAATTATCGATATTAAAAATGGATAATTAATATATGTTTTTTTAATTAAAATACAAGTAAAAAATACATATAGAAAATTTAAAATAATAAATCAAATTTAACACAATAAAAAAGTGAAAATATTGACTACATTTTTGTTGTATTATTGAATTATAGGTCCACCTACTCATTTAACCTACATCCTTTCAATATGCCTTCATTTTACTTATATATCAAATAATTTCATTTAATTTATATCTAATTTTTTCCAGTATATCAACATCAAGATGTTACAATATATCAATTTTAAGTGAATTAAAATATTATTTTAATAGAAACGTGAAATCATAGCTATGAAACTTTATGTTATACTATCATTTTAAAGGTTTATTGCTATATATTAATTTTATAAAATAACACAATTTCCTTTTTCCTTCTTTTCTAAAAATAAAATAAGTACTATTTCACCTTTTTCTATTATCACATTTTGTTGTTGAAATTCAAATTAAATGACACGTTTATTCATTAATTTATCTTTCTCTCTCTTTATGTCTAAATAGAAAATGAAGTCAAAATTTAAATAAAAATTATAAATAATGTCATATATATGAAAATAATTTATTAATTAAGATTATAATGTCTTTTAATTGAATAAAATTAATTATTTTTCTTGATAAAGAATTATAAAAGGTCTATTTTCCTTGGAATTAATCTTTGTTATATATTTAAAATAATGATTAAAATTAAATTTAATTAAATAATTTAATCTTTTCATGCTCTTAGTAAATAAATTTTGATTGTATTATCTTTAAATAATAGATTATATTTACATGTTTTTGAAAGAAAAAATAAAATAAAAATAATGTTTGTGTGAACTCAATTACTATCAAATATAGTGCATCCTGTGCACTTAATTACATGAATTACATGATAGTTATTTATTTAAACAATTTAGCAACTTTATAATACCCCACGATTTCAACTATTTTAGCAGTTTTAGGAATGACTGTTTGCACTTTGAAGGTATATATTTTGGAGTGGACATGATTTAGGTAGTTAGGATAAAAAATTTTAATTCCAGTACAATACAAAATATTCGTTTAGAACTTTGCCATGTATAATGTCCCATAAAAACATACAACCTTGAAAACAAAAATTTTTGGCTTCACGTACAAATAATAATAAAAAAGAATTTTTGACTGTTTCCACTTTGTAATCTAGTAATATAAGGAACTCTTTTAATAATACGTTTTAAGTGTGTGAGATTAAGAGAAAGAGAAATTAATTTAAGTTTTATTTTAATTAATAAATTAGTTGAGGAATAATTGATTGTATTTATTGTTATTTCATTGGTTTTCGGTTCATTTTCCGAATCTAATAAGGTGGTACAAATAGTAAATTGATATGACTAAATACACTTCTATTTTTTTTTTCTTTCCTCCCTCTTCTTATTTCTTCTTCATTTTCTTCTCCTGCACTTTCTTTAACCATTGTTTCTTGTTTGTCTCACTGTAACTCTTATTCTTCTTGCATGGTCAACAAAATGTTGACAAAATTAAATGCATTCTTTTTCATTGCTCCTAATTCTAAGTATTGTTCATTATAGATATGTCTATCCTAATTCTTTGGATCTTTTCTCATTCATTTTCGGTTCAATCACTCTGTTTGAAAAGGAATTCTCTTTAAAATTCCAATTTCTTAGTTCCTTATTTGGTTTTGGGATTGTCAATAGGTCTTGAGTGTTTTCTACCGTCAGATTTTCATTTCTCTTTAGTTTCAGCTTGATAAGGGAGAAATAGGTAAGAAAAGCTTAATTATAGTTTTAATTTAGAAAAAAAAATTGAATTGATGTTGTGAATTAGTTTGCATTTGAGTAATTGAGATTTTTATCAATGCTTTGAGTTTTGAATATGTTGTGTGATTTTTTTGGATGATTTGTAATTTGAAATATTTTGAGATATGAATGTTTGGTAGAATTGATGATTTGAAATGTTTACTCTTTGTAATTGTGTTGATGCATGTTGGGACGAATGGTATGTCCTGAATTGTTGATTTTGGGTTGTTACAAGAAGGTAACTTAACCTGGTTGAAATGTATTGAATTAGGGATACATATAAGGTTGTTATGATCTGATGAGGTTGATGAGAACGAGTTAGTACCCTTTGGATATACTCAGGTAGTAATTGGGTGTCAATATGGATTGGTTGATACCTGATAGCAATTGGGTACCAGTTGAGTATGCTTAAACTTCGCTTGATTGTTAGTATTGGGTTAGATAGATGCGAGACTCCAATTGGAAAAAAGTCATTAGACCACCTAATATCTGTAATAACCCAATTTTTCACCCAATGTCTTTATGAAAATGCGGGATATTTTTTAAATGTATTTTACATGATTATGAAAAATTTTCAAAACTTTATATTACATAAAGAACCATAGTCTTTCTAAAACAAATATAGAACAATAGTATTCATTACAAAAGTTTCTTTTACAAAATGTTTCTCAATACATCATTTATCAATAATCCCCACTACCTCAATTAAACTTAAATCAGAGCAATGGACCTTTGACAATTTAACTAGTCGAACATCAAAAGTAACTCAGTACAAAACATTATACATACAAAGGAATGACTTTTGAATCTTCCATCATAGTCTACTAGCTTGATCTGTCTTTTGTTCGTATCCCAAACATATATGAAAGAAAACACATAGAGCAAATATACAGAGAAGTGAGATAATTATAAATAATAAATGTTAATCTTAATAAACTAAACAAACAATGGGGCATAAACTTTATCCTAGGACTCAGTTCCACATAACTCATCATATTGACTCAATCGCACTCGTATCAACATCTTGACTCAATCCCACCAGACTCTATGTATGGATCCATGACCAATCCAAGATGATCCATCCCAAGCATCAAGGGTCTTATTTTGGGAAGTGATTGATAGTTGTATATCTTACCATACTTGGTACGATAACTTCTCAAGAAATTGGGCTGCTCGCCCTTTATGATTATTTGGCTAGTTGCCAATTGGGTTACTTGCCAATCACCTCAAATGATCCCCCATAAGGCTGGAGCAAAATATACCCTTCTAATTATAGATGTTGAGCATTTTCAACAGTTTTAAATAAATGAATATTTCATCCAAGTACCAACATGGACTCCTCTGAATATCCATCTACCTGATGAACATCCCCAACCTAAGTTTTAATATGGACTACACTAAATATCCATTTACTTAAAACAATCCAAGGAACTACTTGTCCTGCCTTTTATCTCGTAGCGTACCAAGCTGTGAGTTCTCAAAACACTAAGGAACCTAAGACTTTTTTCTAAATTCACCTTACAACCTCTCAACACACTCCAGAAGATTACCAATTCATCAATCATCAATAATCATAATTTCAAATAGAAGATCATGGTGAATACACACATACACATACACAAGCACACACACATTAGTGAACCAAATTTCTAAGTTGATAATATCAGCACATTGTTTCATTTCGGTATATCAAATCATTGGATAATCTTTCAGTCCGAATTATCAACTTATCCAGAGTCAATTTTTGAGCCCAAGTTTCATACTCAAGGGGAATCCTTCAATCCAAATATCATATAAACATCAAAATCCCCATAATTACCAATTCATCAATTACCAACCACACAACATTTATATTCTAATCATCATGTGTATCATCATTTTTAAATAGAAAATCTCATTAAGTCAATTATCAAAAAGTCTATGATAACAATAGTGATTGAAATATTAGCATATTCTTATTACTAAAAGACATGTTTTTTTATGTGAAAGATCGAATTAAAACTGCAACCACATAGCATACTCAGATTGCCTTTCTATCATTTTCAAGAAACATTATTTTTACCAAGTTTTATAAAATTCCTTTTTAGTATTTTATAAAATATACTTTATGAATACCAATCTTTTGAAAACACAGATGAAATTTTGACATAATCAATTCAAAATTTTCAATTTTGTGGAAACCAAAGTTCAACATATTTCTCTCAGTAATAATAGTGATAAAAATATGATCTAAGTCAAAACTTAAATAGATAATATCTATGAACTTCAAATATACCATGTAGAAAATAGTAAAGAGTAATTTTGCAGAAGTTATAACTTTTTGAAAACTTGATTAATGAAACCAAGAAATATTCACTATAGAAAATCAATATGATAGTATTAAGAGTTCATTTGCCACAAACAACATTTCAATAGTTAAGAATAGTCAATAAAGGATCAAAGTAGCATAATTAAAGCAATAATTAAAAGACCAGAAATACTATCTAGAAAATAACAATATAGGATCAAAATAACATCTGGAGCAAATAAACACAGGATCAGAAAGTCACCTAGAACGAATGACTAGAAAGGATAATTAATGAACCAGGGTAAGTTCTGGAAAGAATCATCAAAGTAGCAGAAGAAATCTGGAGAAAACAATAACATGATCAGAACATTATTTGGAGCGATTGACCAAAAAGTTATCTGGAAGATAAATAAGAGATTACTAGAAGATTATCTAGAATGATTGACTAGAAGGTTATCTAGAAGGTAAATAAGAGATTTCTAGAAGATTATCTAAAAGAAATGACTAGAAAGTTATTTGGAAAGAATAGTTAGATTAAGATAGCAATAACAAACAAAGTATAAACACCACAGATCAAGAAGTAATAATTGAATGAAAGCAATAAATACATAGTTTAATAAGACCAACACCTCTCGTGGTTTATAAATTCCATTCCTCCTTTACCTTGATAAGAGATTGATAAAAGAGTGGTGCAAAACCTCTGTAGCTTTAATCTTCCTTGGAAGATCCTTTTTTCTTCCTTTCCTTAAAAACTTCCCTTTCTCTCATTAGAATTCTCTTTGCTTTTCTCTTTTTCTGAACTTCCTTCTTCACTGATTTGCTTCTCCCAGAACGCAGCCAAGCACCCTTATTTATAGTTAACTGTGGGCCAAATTCACTCAGCGGATTTTCCTGCACTGCCATTCCATACTCTTCTTCTACCGCTTTTGCACCACCTGACTGACTTACCAAATAGCCATAGATTTCACTGAGTGATTTCCATAAATCAAAGGAGGCTTAAAATCTTTGCTAAAAATTGCTTTATAACTTATCATTAATCTATCTCAACAATTGGTTACATACAAAGCTTATTCTACCACTTCTACCACTAACCTGTTCATGACATTAAGGGTGTTATAATATCCAAATTCAATGAGTCTTTTTGGATGTGTTATTCTATAACTTAAGTTTAGAGGATAAATGTGATTGTTTAGCTGATATCATGATGAATGAATGTTTATGATGAATTGACTGATTTCTTATATTACTAGTGATTTATGTTATTATAAGCTCATTGTTGCTTACATGTGTGTTTCAGTATGATTATAATGATTGTGTCTTGTATGGAACCAATACCAGTGATGGAATCAAAGATCAAGGTGAGAAAAACTAAGGATGATAGCCAACTCTGGAATTAGATTTCTTTTGTAATAGCCTAGGATATGTAAATTTTGGTTTTGATTTTGTAAAGTAACATACTCGTTAAACTTGTCATTGTTGATTTGTAAAAACAAGATGTATGATATAGAATATACATAAGTATGCAAGATGTAGATGTGGATGGTTAGTGTTTGAATGTTATTGATATTTAGAATGTTGGTTTTTGGGTTTGGAATGACAGAGAGTTATGTAGCAAGGGTTTTGCAGTTCTGTTTCTGTTAAGAAATTTCTTGGTTTTGCATCAGCGACATGTCTTTCTCAGCATAAAACACTTGTTGCCAGATTTTTCATGGATTTTTTTGCTTAGCGAATACTCTTGCTAAATGAGGTCCTTTAATTAAAAATTCATGTTTAAGTCCTCTCGTTGGGCCACACATGCCGCTGGGCGAGGTGCCTCAATTTCCCACTGGGCGACATGCC
Source organism: Psophocarpus tetragonolobus (assembly GCA_037954015.1). Classification (NCBI taxonomy): domain Eukaryota; kingdom Viridiplantae; phylum Streptophyta; class Magnoliopsida; order Fabales; family Fabaceae; genus Psophocarpus; species Psophocarpus tetragonolobus. The sequence goes on along the minus strand of CM075688.1, from coordinate 17,687,460 downwards.
ACTAGGCAAGGTGCCTCAGAGAAAGATATTAATTGTATTGTAAATGGTTATGTTGATAAACAATAGCATAGATAATACTAGTGTTTATTTGAGATGTTACAAGTAAGAACAAAAATTGAAATGGTAGGCATTTTTCACCAATTTGAATTGTTCTTCTATTACTTAATATGAAGATATGAAAATTAAGAAAACAACTACACAAAATTAAAGAGAGAAATTAAGAAAAAGAAACGGATGAGATGAGATAAGTTAAAAAAAAGTGTTAATATAGTAATAAAAATTAGGAATAATAAATGTGTACACCAAGTGGGCCGTTATTTCCTCTATATATTGTTATAGCATATGATGATGATAGGATATACAAAATTATAATAAAAATGGGTTGACGATTAAGGTAAACAAAGAGTGTGAAAATTCATATGTGATGAATACGAAGAAAGATTGAAAATATTGAAACAAATTTATAGTAAAATTAAGAGAGAGCAATTAAACTTACAAGACATGAAAAATAATAAAAGTGTTAATTAGCTATAGGAATGAACACGAGTTGGGTGGGTCGGGTTTAAGTAAACTCAAAACTCAATCTAATCATAAAATATTGGGTTGATTGAGGTAGGATTCTCATTTTTTTAATTAAACCTAACCTGCCCTTCAACAGATTGGGTTGAGTTAATTAGTCATGTTTTTTAAAAAATATTTTTAAAAAATTATTTTGTTAAAAAATAAATTTTATTAGAATTTTTAGAATATATTTTTTTAAAAAAAATAGACTATATCATTGTTATAAATCAAAACTAAAACAAATTAAAATTAAGATACAACTAAATTTTCAAGTAATAATAACTAAAGAAACATTTTTCCAAAATAAAAGCAAACACAATTTGTCTTAATTAGCCAAACCATACAAATAAATACAAATTACATAATTTGTCCAAACTAGTAAAAACATAATATCAAAAGTAACAAATAATAACAAAAAAATAACTTCAAATAATAATAATATATAATACTTTAATATTATGGTTGGATTGGATTGAATTGGGTCTCGAGTTCAATTTACGGAACCCGTCACCTAACCCCGTAGTGAATTGAATTTGATTGGGTTGAGTCGGGTTTCACCAAATTATAAAAAAAAACCCAACTCAATTTGTTTGGATTGAATTGAGTCTTTGGATCATCCAACCCAATGAACACCCCTAATTAACCACAGAGCCTCCTTCATCCATCATTGCTAATTGCACAGTCCATGGTAAATATTGAATTGAACCAGTATGTTTTCAATTAGTTTATTTAATTTTAGAGGAAGTTGTATGGAATGAGTCAATTATCCATATAATAAAACTTTTTTACAAAAATGGTTACATTGTTCCTCCATTAATAAATAATTTTGATTTTTGGGAAATATCTTTCCGACAATAAGGGTGTCCATTTTTTCAAATGAAAGATTTGAATACCTATTTATCTAATAACTTATTACAAATGTGGATATTGGACCTATGATGATGAGATACCTCCAAACTCAGAAAAAGAAGTGAATTAGACAAAAAGAAAAAAGAGAAATAACTTGAAAAACAAAAACAAAAAGGAAGAAATTTGAACAAAAAAAAAAGCAACTTAGACAATTTTTTTATTAATAACGGTAAACCAATCAATTGAGTATTGATAATTTGTAATAAATTAAATATTACTAGAAAATGACTATTTTGCTAAAAAATAAAATAGTCCAAATGTTTTTGAAAATTCTTGCTTCCTATAGACCATTTGTATCTATTTATCTATATATATATATATATATATATATATATATATATATATATATATATATATTATTTTGATCTCTTATATCTCATTTATAAGACCCAATTAACTTATTCACCAGCATTAAAAAAAGTAGCTGATTTAGTTAATAACAATAAATTATGTTCTAAATATGATTTTTTTTTCAAAACCATCATTATCTTTAATATTTATTTTTCTCTCTATAACCTTCATTTAATTAGGAGACATTTGAATTTAAAAATAATTATGCAAAAAAAATATAGATTAGATCTTATAAAAAGAATTAAGAACTACTTTTATCAATGAATAGTATAAAAAAGGATCAGAAAGAATATTAATATTAAAGTTAATTTTGTAAAATAAAATTATCTTTTTTCATCTATTTATGAGTTTTATTTAACATGTGTAAAACAACACTATAATCTTTTATTACAAAAGGATTAATGAATATCTTGTTTTCCTTTTTTTATTGTTAACAATTAAAATTTTAAGGTTAGCTGAAAAGTTAGTTATAACTATTTTGAGAGCTGGAATCAGGTTATCCTTTTACGCTTCCTTAAGACACCTCTAGAAAGCTTTGGAACGGCAGTTTCACTTCCTGCTCTTCTTCCAACTGGCAACTTGAGCAAAGAGTCTATTAAATATTTAGATAGAAGGAAGAGAGCTCGTTCGGGGAGCTAATTAGATAAAAATTGTAACATAATAAATAAGATTATTAATTATTAGAACAATGATAAATATTTAAAATAATTATAATATATTTTAATAATATAATTTTTTCATATAAATAACTACATATTTAAATTTTAAAATTCTATAATTATTTATTTAATCTATAAAATTTTTATAATTACATATAATTTAAATTATAAATTATTATAATTATATATTTAAATTATAAATTTATATAATCACATTTTAATAATTTTAATATTAAGAAATCAAATAGAAAATTTTTAATAATCAGTTGTGATGTATAAAGAGAAAAAAACAATTGTTTTTTAATATATCAAAATCATATTAAAAATTAGTGTATTAAATAAACTTTATATATATATATATATATATATATATATATATATATTTAAACACACGTTGTCCTCTCATCTATATTTTTCAATGTAATAGGAATTTGTGTTATGAAAAGAACTTCCATAATTTTTTATATTAGGTAATTATGAAAATTGTATTAAAGTTGAGACGTGAGAAGAGGGAATAATTAAAGACAATTTATTAGTAAAAAATCAATTAGTAGTTGTAAATATTTTTTTCTTAAAAAAAAAAGTTAACTCAAATAGTATTTTCAGAAAAAATTAATAATACCTAAATAAACTACTAACTTCTTACTTATCAAATTAAATTCATCTCAACTAACTTTTCAACTTTCAACTAACTAAAATAGCAAACCAAATCCACTCTTAAAAAACTTTTATTTTATGACTTGGGAATGACAACCAATTTTTTCTTTTCCCCCTCAAGCCATTCCAGGACAATCTTATTAAGAGGCTCGCAATAAGTGTTACAAGGTATGGATTTCCAAAATTCATTGTAAAATAAACATTGTAGTTTAAGTTTTCACTGCAAAAAGGCAAGGCCAAAATAAAAATCTATTTCCTTAATAATAGCATTTTCTTTCTTCCTCTTAAAAAAATTATCAAGCTAGCAATATAGTATATTACTACAAGTATGAAGTTCATTTAGAAATAAGGTGTAAGACAAGATCATGACGCGAAACACACTTAAAAGGCAAAAGTAAACATAATTTTACGTTCCAGCTTTTTCATTATTTTAAGTTGACAAAAAAATTTGGTGCAAGGGGTCGTGTATAAGTGTAAAGTAAAAAGTGGTACAAGTTGAAATACATTAGGGGAGCCACAGCCACTGCACTCAGTATATCAACTCACCTAACTATTGGGAACGGCAAATGATCTTTCCACCGGGATAAGAAACAGTGGCCTCTTGGTCAAAAGACGAAGAACAATATATATTAGCATTTCTAAATATTTGTTACAGTTTCCACTGAAGGGGTATCATTACTTGCTGTCATGTCCAATTTCAGAGCTTGCCTTGTGACGCGATTTGTCTGTTTTCTTAATCTGACATTATCAACGAACAAATCTGCTATGATCTTTCTCACTTCATCATCACAGATTACGCCATCTTTTATGTCATTGGTTTTATCTACATCGAAAGCTGCATTCCCGTAGTCCTTCTCTAAGTTCTCTACCTGACATTTTAATCAATTCTCTAAGTTATTTAAAATGAACAGGGAGGTTTGCTGGATAGAAGAGCATTGTTCCATTAAAAAAAGTAGTCACAACTCATTCTATATAGCTGGTTAGAAGTTAGAACATAGAAAGATATAATTTGTACCTCTTCTAGTAGGATGTCCATTTGGTCATCGGATGTTGTTAATTGATTAAAAGCATCGGTAAATGAAGATCGATTCATGATTGTCCTATCTTCATATTCGTAAGGAAGACTGACATAGCACTCTTGAAGCTGGTTGAAAAGAACCCTGCATTTCTCCAGCAGTTTTCTACGAGCTGCTTCTGCCTGCTCCCTCTTCTCTCTTTCGTGAAGTAGTAGTTTCTAAATAAACGAGAAATACAAGCATAGCATCATCATATGTATTACCATTCCGAACTTTTAAGTCCATATATCAAAAGAGGAATATTATGGAGGGCAGTGAGAAAGGAATTGTTACAAGGAAATTTAAGCTTTCCTGCTCATTACATTACATTTAACCTCCCCACTTAAGAGATAGAGACATTATATAAAAAATCTTGGGGAAGGAAAGGAAAAGAAATAAATAAATAACAAATGAGAGTATAGTGCAATATCTGAAACAAGAAAAGTCCAATGAAGCACACGTGTTTCATATATATGTTAGAGTCCTAATTTAGAATAAGAAAAGCAAATTAACAAAGCTATTTTCTCTGGGGAAAAATATGAACTGTAGAGGAAGAACCTCCGGCAAATTATGATACGTGCAGACTTAAGTTATAACCTACCTCAGTTTCACTGTGCTCCTTTATCGACTCACTCAATTCTTTCTTTAACTTTGTTTGGGAATTACGGAGAGATTTGACCTCTTTAACCAGAACTTTAACATCTGCTTTGGATTTAGCTTCTAGCTCTCCATACTGCTTTGACAAAATTTCCAGCTGCTCTTTAGTAGCATCTAAATTCTGCAACAGTGCATCATTCTGCAGAACAATTGATTCTTTTGACAAATTCTGGTAAGAATTTCCCCCCTGGAAACACGTGTCATAATTGAAGTGAGTCCTAAAAAGGCAAGTTTAATATAAGCAAAACAAATGCAAAAATGTCATACCGATTCAGACTTTAGTTTTATCTCCATTTCCAATGATTTTCGTCTAAGTTCCTCCATATCCCACTGCATTTGGGTAAACCTTTCCCTCTCAATTAGAATAGCCTGCTGCAAGTTCTCCTTATTTTTCTGTTTAGTAGTTTCAAGTTCTACTTCCAAATCCTTGACCTGAACAGGTCCAATCAGTTATGGACACTTAACTAAATATCTATAAAAAATTTAGTTAATATGCATCTATAGAACCATAAAATCCATATATATCAAAAGATTATAGCTATATTTATTTTTAACTTGAATAATCTCATCAATTTCAGATAAATGTAAACTTATATATAATACTTTACAAGGAAATACATGGTCAATCATGTACCTTCGTAGCAAGAAAATCTTTTGCAGCTATTTCTTGATTTAATCTAACTATAAGGTCCTCCATATCAGTTTTTGCAGTACCTAGCCTTCGCTGCATGGTTGAAAGAATCCTGTTCAATTTATTGCGTTGATATAGTGGAAGGACTAATTGAGTATCACCAGTAGACTTCAACTTTGTGGGGCCCATAATATCTGTCTCTTTTGATACCAAAGATGCAGGCAGATCATGAGAGGCATCACCAGATGAATTTGGAATCCCAAAATTAGATATGTCACTACCTCGTATTGAGCTTCCATCACTTCCAACACTCTCATTTGAAAGCTTACGAACATGTCCAACAACCTTAGTGTGCCCAGACTCGGAGAAAAGATCCATTGTATTATTAGCTAAAAGCGAAGAATCATATAAATTACCATTATTTTTGTCCTTTTCTGTAATATAGTTCACATGTCTGGCATTTGCTTTATGCCTAGGAAGGCCTTCCAATTGCTCTAGAATAGTCTGGCCCATAAACAAACCTTCATCAATATTTGATATACCATATTTCACAAGCTTTTCTATTGGATTTGTCATATCTTCATCTAATGTTAGATCATCTATGCCAACTTCAGAATTATCGTCCCGTCCAATTCTTGGTGTTCCCAGGTCAGATGGCTCATATGCAGTATCACTACCATAATCTGAGGCAACAGATGAACTGCCAGCAACTAATGATAAGCTTGATTGGAGAGATGATTGCACAGAATAAACTGTGTTATTGGAATCAGGATCTGTTTCCAAATTCTGCTGGCTTGAATCTTGGAATGCTGAGAAGTGATCAAATGAGGTATAAAATATAAAATTTGGGAACACTATTGTAAACAGACAAAACTGACACATACAAGGTAACTACATGCAAGTTGCAAAAAGATAATCACATACAAGATCTAGCAGCTGCTTCTAGTTCAAGAAAAGACGCCACTGCAGCACATCTTGATACATCAATGTCAGACAATAGTTTCGTGATCCACTCCTCCAAAGAGCACCTTCTCTGTAGCAAATGTATGTCTTAAAATTTATGGCCACTAATTCAACTCTTGCATTAACCGTTATTCACAACTGTACAGGTAGGTCAATCTAATTGTGATGTAGCCACCTGTCCAGTTGTCCAAAGTAGTGTAGAATGTAGATAACAGCTGTTGCAACATATAAACAGCCTTGTCTAATATTAAGTTACAGTTAATTAACCCTACCTACAAATGAATATTAAGAAATCTGCTGCACATATTTCAAGAAAATTCTTACTAAATAATCTATAATCTCTTTACCTCTACACAAATTAAGAGAATATGGAGCCAATTTTCATCTACATTTTTACGTTTCAAAATTTCCAGAAGTATTCTTATACAATTCAAATAATGATTCAACAACCAAATAAAAATATAAGGCTCTTCGGATTTAAATTGGCTCTGTAAAAGTTCTTTAGTATTTATTAGAACTGAAATTCATGTTGAAAGCTTGACCTAGTTGCAGTCACATACAAAATTGGCACTTTTGTTGGTATTAGGTCAAAGGAAAAGATATCAATTAGGTAGAGAGGGATTCAATGAAAGATTGGGAGAAAAAAATATAACAGCAAAAATCCAAAAGCAACACAATTTTACCATCTTTTTGGGGAAATACATTGATGGATCCATTTTTACAAGACAAGGACAGACATTAATAAGTATTTAGATGTTAAGCAAGTTGTTTAACACAAATCTAAAAGGGGCATATAAGGATTAGAAATAGACTGTGTGGATATGATCAATAGTAACCAAATACATGCCTTACCTAAATTTCTAGGTGCTAGTAATCTACATTTGCTAAGCATCAAAGTCAAGTATGTTCTTATAAATAAGGAAAAAATTCAAGCAAGATACAATATGCAGATCCATAATACCATAGATGCGACAATTGGTACTGTAGTAAGTTAAGAAATTTCTAACCTCTTCTAACAAAGCTCGGCTTTTCAACCGCAAGAGTCCCTTGGGTGGTGCTGGAGGGATATTTTTCCTAGGAAACTCCTTTTTAATCTACAAAGACAGCATTTGGCAAAAGCCTACATATCAATATCAGGGTAACCTAAAAAACCACTAACGCAGATGCAAAATATTTATTTATCTATATATATACACAACAAGTGCATACATAGACCAGGAAGCATACTTCTTTAAAACATTTATACCCACTGATTTTATTCTCATCCAACAATCAAAATTATTCTCTTCTGAAAAATTGAGAAATACTTGAAAGAATTTCCAGTTTCCTGAAGAAGTCTTTCTTATCCATACCATTGGTGTAAAAAAGGTTTGGCTTCTCTCATGTCGTTCCGAAGCCAGCATTGGTGTACATTAATTGCAAGGCATGATATTTTCAAAACCTCCCATTTTCCACGTTAAAAGATAATGATGATTTTCTTTAGATCTTGTCAAATTTCAAATTTGGAAGTTTGCTGTTGTTTTGTAATGACCAAATTTCCAGTTTTGAAACTTCTATGCAAAATCTTATACTCTTTTTTTCTTGGGATCAAATATACTACTCTTGAATCTTGATACTTGTTAACCTTTCAATTTGCATTCCTATAATTTCTAAGTAAAATTAGAAGGTGGGCGTGGGCCATTGCAGATTTGATAAAGGATCTTTCATCATTTACTTAACAAAGTAAAAAAGCTACAAGTTACATTGTTGACCAACATCCTTTATTAGTATTAAAGGATGTAGAAATAGATATAACCAGTGGACTCTTTCACCACCATTGACATATTTTCCTGCTTGTTTTCACTGCCGGGAGAGAGATCCCTCCTTGAAAGCGAGTATCCCTTGTCATTGTCACACTAAAAAATTGAATGGTTTTGTGGAGAAAAATAAGTCAAGCTAAAATAGGAATAATAAGTGTTAAACACTAAAATGGGTATCAACCAATATGTGTGTAGAGAGATGATAACTCTTATATGAGAACTCCATTGTCAGAATGAGGACTTAAGTACAAATAAATGAAATAAAAAAATTAACATGCAATTAAAAAAGGTAAACTTACATCAGCAAACAACTTTAGAAAATCATTGAACCTTCTTAATACTCCATGGAGCTTTGTAATCCCTTCTGGTGACTGTACACCAACTTGAACCCTGTAGAACTGTCCCTCAATGATGTTAAAAATCAACACTCACAAATAAGCTATTATTCCACAACTAACTATAAATGAATGGAATGTGGAAATATGTAAACAATTAATGCCCAAGACACCTCATGTTATTTTTTTTATAAAACATCTTGCTCTTTCATGGGTCTTGCTCATTCATGGGTATATGTCATGGTTTGAATTTTTTATATGATCAAACACTAGGATAGGACAGAGAATGTGAAATACTTTGATGAAACAGTGATAAGAGAAGATATTTCCTCTCTTCAGACTGAGATAATCAAAGGATCAAACAGTAAAAAAAATGGAGCATAGCTCCTTACAACCATGATGAAAAAACTAAAGAGAATTTCAGTTCTCCCAATCTGTTCTCACCCCTTAAAAAACTCTTCTCTCTTACAGCTACCCCCATCATTCGCTCATGATTTCACAATCCTCCTTAAAGCCTCACCCATGCCATGTGAGAATTTCAGTTATTTTCCCCTCTCCCCTCCACTGTTTCTGATGCTCGCCCATCTAATGTGAATTAAAGATTGAAACATTACCATTAGGTGATAAATTTTGAATTAATGTGAATTAACTCCTGCATTTACACATTTTTGTCACTATATCTCTAAAAAGAAGGAATGAGTTTCAGCACTTTTCTTCTCACCCTTACAATTTTATACTCCCGCTTTACAAATCACACAAATTTAAAGAAAACTTTTAAACTAATTATATGATAATTTCCACTTGCTTCAAACTGAGTATACTTCTACCTCTTAACAAATCTAGACTTTAAGGTGGTACAAAATTACTTCTAAACTGTCCATGAATGAAAATTAGGATATTGATAAACTTTACCACTATAGGATCAGAGTTCCTTGATTTGGGAACAAAGGCCCAAGAAGGTATTGTGACACAATAACTCCAACCAGTACGATGATTATGTGGCCACACTGTATCTCGCCCATTCTGTGCAATAGTGACTTTAGTATTAGAAGGAAGTCAAATACAAAATAATAATTGTACAAAGGAAACCAATTTTTTATGCATAGAAGTCACAGAAACATAGCTATCAATGGCAATGGGAGGAAATATTAGCTTAGGATACAAAAAAACATTCTTGAAATGCTATGGTTATACTAGCAAAATTAAGATTGAAGAGAATTCTTCAAAAAGTTGTAATAAAGAGCCACCACTTATTTATAATTTCAAAACAATTAAATATATATTGTCTTTGTGAGATGAAGAACATACAAATATATAGCAAGATTTTCTATGTGCACCTCTAATCCATTTGAAGAATATCGTCAAAAGTTCTTGAGCAATTTTCATCTTTGAAAATACTCCATAATTTGCATTTAATGCTAGTAAATACGTAAACCAATACCTAATGGAAGAGTAGTTTTCTACAACAAAAAAAAACACCTTCCATTAGCTAATTAAGAAACTTCCATTCTAGATTTCATCTTAAACCAATTAGCAATAAGTGAAATTGTCCAAAAGATGTATAAACTGCATCCCAACAACAATTGAGGATGTGATGTGGACTTTCCGACACTACTCTCCAAATATGCCTGCAGGACTAGGCAATACACAAACGAAACTACAGAGACAGTAGAGATCCCCCTCCACAAACAACTGAAGCAATGGAATAGGCTTTGATACTTTGTTAGATTTTATCTTAAAATCAAGTTCAATTGACGTTAAGTGAAATTGCACAATGCGAATATCAACCACACTCCATTAATTAAGGCAAGGATGTGGGAGTGTGGGACTAGGTGCACGCTTGCTGGACTAGGTGATACACAAAGGAAACAGTAGAAGGAAAATACAAAAACAGCATATATCAATAAAGGAGGCACAAAAACAGCATAGATCCCCTCTCCAAACTGCAAAAGCAATAGATTTAAACTATAGGCTTGAAACTATGTTAATTTTATCTTAAAACCAATAGATATTAATTGAAATAGTAGAAGGAAAATACAAACGCTTGCTGGACTAGGTGATACACAAAGGAAACAGTAGAAGGAAAATACAGATAGATCAATGAAGGAAGGTACAAAAACAGCATAGATCCCCTCTCCAAACTGCAAAAGCAATAGATTTGAACTATAGGCTTGAAACTATGTTAATTTTATCTTAAAACCAATAGATATTAATTGAAATAGCAAAACTATAATATAAACCACACCCCAGCAACCGACACTCATGATGTGGGACTTTCCAGATAAAGAAACTACAGAAGCTGTGTATAATCCACAACCCTCCACATATGGCTACTGAACCAAGTGATAAAGAAACTACAGAAACAATAGAGATCTCCCCACAAACCACACAAGCAATGAAACTGGGCTATAGGCTTCCCTTACATCTCAAAACCAATTAGAATTAACTGATGCTGCACAACAGGTATATAAATGACATGTCAGTAAATGAGGCCAGCATATGCAAGACTTTCCAACTTATTTTTATCTAGACCATAAATATCTGTTATAGGAGACAACCCTTATTGAGTTTGATAGGACTATTATGAGCAGCAAAACTTTTCTTCCAAGTATTTAATACAACTTCTTTCTGCTTACTCAGGATTCGAAATTGAGATTATTGGATAAGCTGGAAAAACATGAGTTTGAGACACTTTTCCCTCTCTTTTATGAGAAATTACCATACATTGATAGTCCTACCCAATCTCTACATGCACTATAATCAAGTTTTTAATTTTATGAGAAAGTTAATAAAACTTGGCCAACGTTTCGGACTTTCGGTGTAGATTAGCTGGGACTTGGGACTACGGACATTTGGTGAACCGTACAATTGTTTCTCCCCTATTCTTATCGAATATAGCATAAGAAACATGGACTCCAAGTGATCAAGAAGCAATGATCTCCACCGCTTAAAAGTTAAAGTAAAGGTAAAACCTAGGTCCCTTATGCATTTAAACACCAGAAAAGACACAATATACACGCTGAATCAAATTCACACTGACGATCACAGAACACAGTTCATATGATCAGGCACATCAGTCAAATCACGACAATAGAGACCCAGGGAGCAACAATTAACTCTCTGATTACCACGAGCAAACTGAGGAAACTATTAACAAGGAAGTTGATCGGAGAAAATGGAACTCTTTCATTCAATCCGGCAAATAAAACTACAATTACGTTGACAGAATAAGAAACTAACCCATTTTCGAGGTGCAGGACTCCAATCCATGCCGAGAGGCAGCGGCGAAGTCCCATCGTGCCTGTGCTTCGGAGGACTTCGTCTCTGCATCTTCTTCGTCGTCGTCACAGCCTAGAATTTTCTCTCTCTTTCTACAATTTGAAGATCATAATATGAATTATCTGAGTTCAGTGATAGGAATCGGAATTGTGACCCGAAGAGAGAGTGATGGCAGCACTGAGAACTAGGGTTTCGCCGATCGGATCGGGCAAGGTGGAATATTTGCCGTCGGGGAACGACGGAGGGGCGCACGTTAAGAGTAAAAGCGGCAACGTGGCTAAGAAAAGCCGGGAGCACAGTGCATGTGTTTTATGTGTTGTGTACACGTGTTTAATCCAATGAAAACAAAAGAATCCTCGTGTTATTGGGAGTCTCTACTGTAGAGTGTAGTGCGTTTGCTTTGGGACTAAAATGAGGGGAAAAAAAGGAGAAAGTAAGAGAAAGAAACAGCCACACCTAACTGTCTTCTTCCGTAAACAGCATAAGGGATAACGAAACCCCAATAACTATTCGGTAAATGGCCTGAAGCTTGAGCTGGACTGGAATGCATGGTGCACAATAACCCTTTTTGTATTTGGGCCTAAAAATTACCAGCCCATGATAAAGTTTTACTTCCTACATCTGTCATTTTGCTTCCTTTACCTAAACTTTTTAAATTGTCCTATAATTTTTGTTAAAATTGACACCGATTAAATCCAATAATTCTGGAAAATAAAAACTAAAATCCGGAATGATTGTACACAAAATTAAAAACAAATGTTTCAAGTTAAATTATAGAACACCTAATCTTGAAATGTATTTTTTACTTTCCAAATTTTCAATCCAAAATGTAAAATTATATTTCATATTGGGTGTATCTAGTATTATAGAAACATTTTATATTAATTTTGGAACGCCTAATTCAAAATATATTTTTTACACTTTAAAATATAAAATATACATTTCAAATTTATTGTTCCTACACCCTATTTGAGGCGGCCAACTCGACTCTAAGTTCAATTGGATCACCATTTATAGTAGTCTCAATCACCCTCTAATACTTATTATTTATTTAATATTTTAATACATAACATTGTAATATAAGGATTAATAATTTATATAATATAATATATGTTGATCCATTAATGTAAACAAAATCACTAAAAGGATTTCTGTAAATATTTTTTTCAGTCATGACCCATGGGACTTCTTTAATTTTAAACTTTTTTGACAGCTTTAATTCTAAACTCACCGACATAAACTTTCATTCAACAGAACAAATATATGCTTATTAATTATATGTCTGATAAAAGGCCATCATGTATTACTATGGGTCCTAATCAATTATACCATTGTATATTATTTATAACAATTAATAAATGAAATAACTTTTTTTTTAATAAATTTCATTCAACAGAGCAAATATATGCTTATTAATTATGTGTATGATAAAAAGGCCATCATGTATTACTATGGGTCCTAATCAATTATAGATTATTTATAACAATGAATAAATGAAATAACTTTTTTTAATATATTTACCCTCCATACTTATAATATAAATTATTCATAACTACTTAATAAAAATTAACTTTGATACACATTTATATCTCTCTCACGATTTTCAAAACTACTATAATTTTTTCTATTTTTCCTTTTCGTTCAATAATGTGTTTTTTCTGGTATATGATAATTTAATTTCTAAAATTATACATTAATCCTTCTTATTCCTATTCTTATTCTCTATTACAGGCGACAACACATGCATTATTACTTGTGTGTTCACATTTTTATTTTGTTATATAATTTTTATTATTAAATATATTTTACCAATAATTTTTGTTGTGTCAACTAATTATAATTAATTTTCATATTTCAATATATCTTGCTAACAATAGTGTTAATAATTATATGATGAGATTTTTCAAAATATTTATTTTGTTCAACTGTTGCCAACAATTTCATTAATTTTTTAAACTTTGATTAGTATTTGATTGTAGCATTTGTTAATAATTTTGTAAAATTAAAGTGATGTTGTTAATAAAAGATATATTTTTCTCATCAATTTAATAAGTTTTTTGGGTAATTTTTTACCTTCTGATTATTATATTGTCTTTATTTTTTGTTGTTGTGTACTATTTAAATTTTCTATATCTTTATATCACATATTGATAAAGAAAGAAATATTTATAATTAATGTATATAAAAAATTTAACACAAAATGTAAAGAAAAATATTGAAATTATTTAAAGAAAAAAATATTTTCTCAAGAAATTAAATTACCCCAAATTCTCCTTATAATTAATCAAATGCTTCAATGACCTCTTAAAAACATATAAACTTGAAATGTAAAAAAATAAATGAAAGAAAAAACAAAAAATAATTAAATTAAAAAATGATAGTTTATGGTGTATTTCAACAACTTTCTTAAAGTTATAGAGATATGTTAAACTTGAAATATAAATATTAGGATTTAAGTACTCTGAGAAGCAGAGAAGGAGAAAGTTAAATATATGTTTTCAACCTATAATCAAGTAATAGGGAAATGACTCAAATAGTTTAACGTGCTTTTGCAAAGTAGATTTTTTAACAGGTTTAATATGACTATAAATTTTCTTTTTTTTTGTAATCTTTTATAAAGATACCTACACATAAAAAAGGTGGAGAGTAAGAAAATTATGAACGAGAAGAAGAATGGTGTCAATATGATAACTAAAACACTATAAAGAGGAAAATTTGAAGTTTTTTGTGATATCACCGGTTTAGTGGTTAACTGGAGAAAGTGCTTCTAAAGAGGGGTAGATAGATGAAAACTTATTAGTTAAAGAAATACACCAATAGTTTGAGGGAAAAAGAGATAAAGTCATTCTCATTTCTACACAAAGCTCCAAACAAAAATTTGACACTACAGATCTGTTCACCATTAGATTAAGTTGGTTTTTGAACAACATGTTCAACAGAAAATCTAGTTCTTCATTCTGACCATTCATATCATTGAACGAGGTTTGACTTTGGAGATACCCAATTCCCACAGAACAATGTATTTGAGATTTTTCATCTTCCTTGTTCTCTATTTGTAAGTTTTATTGCTTTATTGTTTGGCTGGGTGTTAGCATTAGTTCATGCACTTGATTGAGAGACTGTTTTGTACTCTTTGTTGATGATAATGAAGCTTTTTTCTTTGGTTGAAAGATCTGTGGTTTTTACCCTTGCTTTGAGGGGTTTTCCACATAAAATCTTGGTGTTTTATTTTATGATTTTGATGATTTGCTATTGTTATGCATTTGTTGTTGCTCACTATAGATTCTTCGAAGTTAAAAGGATTTGTCTTCATTGCTTTGTGTATACTCTGTTTTTTTTAAGCCATATAAATTTTATTAAAAAAATACTAAGCAGAGAGCAGAAGACGTGTCTGCTTAAGAAACCATTTACAATTACCCATAAATAAGAACAAGTTAAAGATAGTACAACTAGCCTATAAGCATAAGGTAGGATTCAAGATCCATTTTGCAAAAGAATGATACGAAATTTTTGCCACATTAACCCATTCCCATAAACTCAGCTGAACTACATGAGTTATGTCATAGAAGAAAGGTGCCCCAGTCGCCTCGGTGGAATGCATTGAAGAAAGGAATCCACTCTCAACCCTTTCATTTTATTTAATAGAATGGTAAGCCGGTCTTATTCTTCTATATATACGAGTAAACAACTTCTGCTCTAACTCCTTGAGGAAAAAGTCTTGCATCTCGCCCAACTCCTACAAAGCCTACCCCCGAAGGAGAAAAGGAAGTTATCAGCACCGATGTTACTAACCTTTGCTTCGCTAATCTTTATATGCCATGGAGAATCGATCGGTTGAATCCGTTACAAGTCTATCTTCCGAACCCGGCATCAAAGTCTTGTCACCATGCCCGCTTAGGGTCTGAGTAAGGAAAGAGCTCGTAGCCACGTGATAGATCTTGTCTTGTTGATAACCTGGAGACCGGTGAAGACTGCGCTCCGGCTGGTGGTGAAGGAAAGGGGGAAGGAACTATAGAATAAAAGGAGCTGGACATGCACTGTCACGGTCTTTCTGGTGAATCAGTGCTGTTTGCATGGCACTTATAGGCTCTGGGACTAATGACCTTACTCTTCTAGTCTTTTCCAGTAAGCCTTGTTGGATGACTCAGAGCTCTTGTGCTCCCTCTTTTCAATATCCTTTTATTGTCTTCGTAACCGTAGTGAGAGTAGGAGCTCAAACCTCTTGACTTTTTCCTTTGAAAAGAACTACATTTCTTGTCTTCCAAATGTGTCATAACCCTACAAACCACACAAACAACCAAACCTTCCGTTTTGATTTGCTTCCTGAAACTAGCCCCAGGAAGTGAAGATTGAAAGTGCAAACTTCATTGTGAAATGTTGTTGTTGTCTCGCCACCATTTTCATAACTTGACCCACACCCGCTTAACTAGCTTGCATTCTCTAAATAAATGTATGGTAGATTCCTTTATTCCCCTGCACAGAACACATCCGATTTCATCCTCGAATAAGACTCCTCTTCTATGCAATTTATCTAGAGTTGCCAACTTATTAGCATCCAACTACCAAACAAAACATTAGACCTTTGGTGGAACGCCTTTAGCCCACAACGTACACAAACTCCTTGTATTCTGAATTTGATTATGTGTTGGTGCCAATATTTTGTAGGTCAAAGCTACTAAGAACACTCTTGAGCCATCTGTCAGTCATACCCATTCGTCTTCCTTTTCCTCAATTAAATAAACTCCTACCAATACATTCAATAATTCTTTCACTTAATCTGCCTCCTACACAAACAAAGGTCGTCTCCATCTCTATTTTTAGTTACTACCACCTTACATCTTTGTAACATAAATGCTTTTTTGAATCTCCAGGCCATATAGTCTATTGAATTTTTCCTTTAATTGCATATCTCCTACCCACATATCCTACCACAACATAATATGTTTTCAGTTCCCTAGACTTTATTTAATATTCCAAGACTACCACCTAACTCCAGGTTGCCCCTATTCCTCATTCTCAATGGACTGCAAATCTGACCACCATCTAGGACAAACTCGACACTTTCTTGCCCCAACCTCATCCAATTGTTAATAGTTAGATTGTAATACCTTAACCCCATAGTCTATCATTCTCCATCAGCATTTTCCACTTCCATTTACCTAAGAGGGCCAGATTGAATTTATGTATATCGCGCAAACCCAAGGCACCATCTTCTTTACTCCTACGTACTTTTGGCGATGATACCTGCCGAAACCTTATAGAATGAGAGAAAGTAAATGGGTATCACTGGCAATACTGCTTTTATTAACATAATTCCATTTGCCATAGACAAGTACTTATGCTCCATAAAGGCAGTTTTTTTTTATCAACTTTTAACATCGGTCGCCATATTACCTCTCTTTTACCCTTTTTCAACCAGCATCATTCCGACCCATTAACCCCCATCAGTTGCCTTTTATAAAAGTTTACCTTCAATCCTGATATTAACTCAAAATTTTGTAAAACAACCTTTATCACTTCGATCAACTCCTAGTCCCCTTGAGCCAGAAGAATAGTATCATATGTTGCGAACTATAAGTCAGACACACATATTCAATCCTTCATTGCTTCATACCCTTTCCACAAACCCAACTCCGTAGCTCCTAAAACCAGTTGGCTCAAGTTTTCTATCACAGTTAAGAATAAGAACGGCGATAAAGGGTCCCCTTGTCTGAGACCTATACCATTCCCAAACTAGGGTTACCATTTACCAACATTGAAATTTTTGCCGATTCAACACATTCCCTCATCCATCCAATCCATCGTTCTCTGAATCCCATATGATGCATCACATCCCACAAATAACTCCAATTTACCGAGTTGTATGCCTTCTCAAAATCCACCTTTAAACACATCGAATCTTTCGTACTTGTCAAGCATCATCCACTACCTCGTTGACTATCAACATCTCATCAAGAATCTGCCTCCTTTTCGTAAAAGTTGATTGGGATTCTGAGATTATGGACTACATAACCCACTTTATCCTATTAGCCAAACATTTTGCTACCACCTTGTACATACAACCGATAAGCAAGATGGGTCGATAGTCTCCAACCTGTTGCGATATGAGTTTTTAGGAATTAAGGATATGAAAAAATTCATGGCTCATCTTACTAATTTATCAGTAAAATATAATTCCTCCACAAAGGCCATAGAATCTTCCTTTATCACCTCCCAAAACTCCTTTAAGAACTAGAAATTGAATCCATCCAGACCCGTACACTTATAACTTCCGTTATCCCAAATTGCCTGCTTAATTTCATCATTTGAGAAGATTTTTTCCAATTTTTCCGATCTACTACAATTTTCTTGTTAAAACTGTATGCTCCCAACCGCGGCCTAGACCGTTATCCTTCCTTAAGGTGATTTTCAAAATATTGTTTTACTTTCTCCTTCACCTGAACCACTTCCATTACCTCACTACCCTTAAAATTTAGACAAGGAATCTCATTACTCCCACACCTTTTCACATCAAGGGCCAATAAAAGAATTTGGAATTGGAGTCACCTTCCTGAATCCATTGAACCCTCAACTTTTGTTTCACAAGAAATTGCTTCCTTCTTATCCCTTTTTAAAGTTCTCCCATATTCTTATTTCTAAGCTTTATCTCTTCTTCCAGTAGGACCTCCTCCTTTTCCTTCTTATCCAAACTGTAGATGATCTTCATAACTGACGTAATCTACCTCTCAATATCCTCGAATACCTCCTTATTCCATTCCTTTAGTTGCCCTTTCAACAACTTAAGTTTCTCTTTCAACACATAGTCTTTCATTCCTTGAACCTTTAAGTTACCTCATTCTTGTTCCATAAACGGTTTGAATATAGCATAATCAAACCAGCAATTCAACACCTGAAATGGCTTTAGGCCCCAATTCAATACTTTTTTTTGACAACATCACAGGACAGTGATCAAACATCCCTTTGGGAAGTCCCTGTTGCTCCACTCCCTTCCACTTTGCCAAGAACTCAAAGGAATTTTTCTAAATAGCTCATTGTTTTCCCATAACTTTTTAACCATGTGAATTGCCTCCCACACATGTGTAAATCTATCAGTCCAGCCTTATCAATGAATTCATTAAACAACCATCTTTCCTCCCTTCTATCACCTGTCCTAACCCCTTCTCTCATCCTCGTATACAATTACATTAAAATTGCTCATTAAGCACCACAATTCCCCACCCTTAGGCTCCTTACACCTAAGAATTTCCTCCTAACACCCCTTTTTGCCAACCATGTCACAAGGAGAATATACATCGAGAACCTTCATTACTGATTCGTCACTTAAATATCTTCCTTACACACCCATAAAATGGTCTCCTTCAAAACTCTCCAAATGGAACTTTGACTTGTTCTACATCACCAATAAGCCTCCCGAGTTGTCATTTGTTGCCTTCGTTACACCATCCTATCTCCGAGCCACCCCATAACCTTCCACAAAAATAATAGCGACTCCCACAATTGTTGCTCCTTGTTTAACTTTGTCACCTCCCTTTTTTCAGCCTCTCTCCCATCTCCCAAGCCCCTTATATTGAGTGTACTCATCTTCATAGTCCACCTTGTAACTGCCACCCTTCACATAGCTCCTACCTCTCTATTCCATCCCTTCCAATATTCTGACTATATCACCACTTCCTTCATAGGTTATTCCCAAGCTCCAGCCGATAAATTTCATTCTCCCCGCCTCAATTTTCGGATCTTCCTCTTCCCGACTACCAACTACTTCCACAACCTTGACACTCTTTGATGTCCCCCGAGACGACCGACCCCGAGAGTGCGCTTATGATTAGGCACCTTACGAGGCTTTCCTCTCCTAACTACCGCCTTCCTAGGCAACCGCAACGAATTCTTGGCGTACTGAAGATCCACCTCTACTAGCTCGCTTCTTGCGCATCTCCATAGGCACCAAAAGATGGTTTGAGCATATCGGGCGCCAAAGATGGTTTTGGCTCCACTACATTACACCCTACATTCTCCGTCAATGACCTTCCTTCAGCTGTACGTTCTTGCTCATGCATGAGCCATGATTTCAACTGCACGGAACTCTCGTGTGCCCCTACCTCAACACTCGTGACTCCATGCCCATACAACCTCACATAAAATATCTCAGGTTCTGACTCCATAACCGTCTCTCCACTTCCTAAAAAACTGCTCACACAACCTCCTGCTAGCCCCAAACCTTCTGTCTCACGCGCGCCCCTACACGACGTTGCAGCTATCTCAAACAGACCAGACACCGCCCTTGACGACACCCCTTGATGCTCGAAAATCGTGATTCCAAGGTGAGAGTTAACTCCCAGCTTTCACTCTGCCTCTCTAATTCCATGAGCACTGAGCCATCATCGACGCAGTTGCGGCAAGCAGCCGCGTCTATCCTGCTCTCACCAATGTATCGAGGTAGCTTAGTCTGAGGAGAGCTACCACACTGCGCTACAAGGGACATATGATCTTTGCCTTGGTTGCCAAGAAGTGTGTCAAGAGGTGCCTGCATGAAATTTGTGTTTTGTTCACAAAGCATAATGAGTTGTATCATCCTCTTTACGTGCCAATAAAGCCTCCAATACAGGGTCAAACAAGGCCCTCTCTACTATACACGACCCATTCCATCCACTCCTAAGCCCACCACTGAAATTATCCATGCCACCGCCCTCTATTGGCTGCCTCCCATCCAACTTTACAAACTTTGCCGCCACCTCAGAATTTGGGCTTTGATTGCCCAAGATTTTATTCCTAACATCATTAGCGTCGCCTAAAACATTCTCCTTAATTAATTTGGAATCAAATCTTTCCACAATTGGCTGGTCCCGAGAGTTTTGATTTTCGATTCCACAATCAATTCTTTCCGAAAGTGGTAGATCTCGCGAGTCAAATTCGAAGCTGAGATCGTTCGTGCTCCTTCCACTGCCTCAGCCACCAATTGGAATCTGAATCAGACGTCCCTGAATCTTTTCAGCCACCGGCTAGGGTTTGGTGCCGCCATGAACAAATCCTACAGGCGTGAGAGCTTCTTTGACTGAAGATCGACCCATTAATGCTCAGCTTTCTCATCATATTGATAATATTCTCAAAATGGGATATCTTTTGTCAAATATTTTCGAAATGGTGTAGTTTCAGCAAAACCACCAACTAAGATGGTGGGTTAGATGCATGGATACTGGAAACTGCCAGTCAAGTTGGTGGGTTGACAGAGAATCTTGAGAAAGAATCTTTGGAATTCGCCAATTAGGATGGCTGGTTGGAAGTCAAAGATTTCTCTCCAAACTACTAACTGACATGGCAATTTCCAACACCCGGTCTTCCATACTATTCATGCACGTTACCAACATGGAAAGAGGAGAGGAAAATAAAAAAAAGTAGAAAAATGATAAAGAAAAAAAATTAGAGAATAAAAGGTTAGAATAAATTAATAATATTAAAAAATAGTAAAATTATATATGGGTAACAAAATTAAAAAGTATATAAAATTTTAAATATAAATATATAATTTGAGAAAAAGTAAAGAGGTCGTTAATAATAAAAAAAAGTTATTAATAAAAATGAGAAAAATGGGATGTTTCGTTAAAAAATAGAAAAATTATAAAGAAGGAAAATAAAAATATTTTTGGTTGATAAAAAGTTTTGAATTATTAATTTAAGTGTAAAGAAGATATTTTGTTAAAAAATAGAAAAATGATATAGAAGAAAAATAAAAAATTTATGGTTTACAATATTACAAAATGGTGAAATGATATATTTAATTTAATAAAATAAAAAGAGATGAATGATATTTTTTAATAATCTTCATTATTGGTTTTTAATAAAAATTATGAAAATGAGATGTGTGGTTGATAAAAATCTGTCAATTATTAATTTAAGAAGAAAGAGGATATTTTGTTAAAAAATAGAAAAATGATAAAGAAGAAAATTAAAAGTTTATGGTTTACCAAATAATTACGTAAGTAAATAATATTAATAAATACTGAAATGAAATATGGTTAATAGATGGTAACTGATACATTAAAAAGTTTGAAAATAATTATTAGTAATATGGTGTATTTTGTGTTCAGGTAAAACTTCGGATAAAAGATAATTTGTAAAAAATAGTTTATTTGTTATTATGAATAAATTTGACTATACGATGATAGTGGATGTATTTAATAAATGGAATGAAAATATAATAAAATTAAATTGTTCGTTGGAAATGAAAAAAATGTTTATATTTAAATATGGAATACAGGATAAGAAGTTGGGAATTTAGGGGTTCGCATTTGGACGATTTCTTCTATGACTAGGTTGTTTACAAATTGAACATGTAAGTGTAGCTCGTGGTTGTGACTCTCTCAAATCCGTTTCGTTTCTAATTCAGATTGATTTAGGACGACCCGATCATCGAAGCAACACTGGATTTGGCACAATGAATGATCTGCTTCTTGGAGGCATTGTCTCTGCATTTCCTAATGGATTCAACTCTGTAGAATAAGTTTGTATTATGTTTTGTAGAGAGTAGATCCTATCAACAAATTAATAGTGGTTGATATTGACGTGAGCGCATGCTGCTATGACGTGAGAGCAAGGGTAATGGTATGCTTGGAAAGCTCCACACTCACAATAATGTTTATCAAGCAACGCAGCCCATGTTTGACCTCCTCTTTGTGTGGCATGACAGAATGTTTCAGTCATTCGAACTTTTTGTTCCTTGTGTCATACATTTTGACTATGTGCATTGATGCAACAGCTTCGTTTTCTTCCATGGCATCCATTAATTTTTTGCAGTAACGCATGCTTTGTGTAAATTGTGCAGTCGCTTCCGCAACTCTTTTAACAAAGTATTCAACTAACCTGTCGTGAGTAGATTTTACAAGAGCAATTATAGGCATATTTTGTGAGCCTCGAAACACTTTGTTAATTGTTTCAGACAGGTTAATGGTCGTGTGACCAAATCTTTGGCCCCTTGCATGTGCCATGCTCCACTTGCTAACTTTAATACGATCAATCCATTCCCTTATTTTTGGGCTACTATCTCTAAAAGTTTTCAATTTCTTGTCAAACTTATCTGCACATGTTTCGTAGCCTGATAACAAAGTGGTGGTTTAGGGTTTAAAATTGAGTTAAAAAATTAATCAATATGTTGAAGAAAAAAAAGCAATGTGAGTTAATGACATATTTAAATTTACCCATTGTGATCAAATCTTGTTTCAGCTTGGTGTTGTTGCACTTGTGATTGAAATTGCTTGCTATGTGATAGATGCAGAAGACATGATGAGCATGCGGTGGTCTCTACATACATGAAGCCTGCACTGCACCTAGGATGCTTTTATGTCGATCTGAGATGAGACACAACTCACTTCTTTGAGTAACATGTTTCAGAATTTTGCCCAAAAACCATGTTCAATTACTCAATATGTCACCATCAACTATGGCAAACGCAATTGGAAGTATTGAACTGTTTCCATCCTGCGTTGTTGCAATTAAGAGTATCCCCTTGTACTTGCCATACAAGAATGTCACGTCTATTTGTATGATCGGTTTGCACGAGTTAAATGTGTCAACAACAGGTTTGAAGATCCAGAAGACACGATCAAATTGTCTAAGTCTTTCTTCGACGACATCATCAATGATAAACTCCGCTGTCTCAAGTTCATAGGCTGACCGGGGACATTTTGTTACCATCCAATCCAACCACCTGGGCAACGTGTCGTAAGATTCTTCCCAGTCACTGAATACTTTAGCCATAGCTTTTTTTTTACCCAACTAGGCCTTATTGTAAGAAGGTGTGTGCGATAAGTCACTTTGAATTCTTTCTATGATCATTGAAATCGCAACACACGAATTGGATTTTACCATACCTATTATGTATGACACAAGAATAAGTTATTCATTGGTTATGTCAGCAAAAAAATTACAATATTATACATTGCGATAAACTTCAGTATATAATTACCTAAAATGTAGCTGGCGATAATATCTGACGTCAATTTTCGGTGATCTTGTGTAAAATTTGCATTTACACAATTATGCGAACCCTCCCATTTGTTCATTGTCCATTTCTGTGTTCATTGAGAGAGTGTCGCTCTCATCCGCCATGGACATCCGGTTGACTTGTTGGGACATCAGATGAAAAATATTGTTGGCCGCGTCTCAACTATTTTGTAAGTGTGATGTGTTCGTAAGCAATGTTGAGAAACAACCAACTTTACTTCATCCTTCAATTCAAACTCCAACCCTTTAACCAACTCTTGTCCATATTCCCATTCGTAAGACCCCTGAACAGGTACCAAATCTGTTTCTTGATATGGATGTGCCCAGTTAATGTTACTGTAGTATGGGGAAGATAACAAAACTTGGGTGCCTTGTCACAAATATACAATCCAAAATCATCAGACTTCCGAAACAAATATGCCTCTATTATGTGAAAGAAGGAGGCAAACAATATTTTTATACCTGTTATAGGAAATCTAAAACAATGTTGTTGTCCATGATGACTGGTTTGATTTTCCTCATCTGTATCCGATCCTTATGCCAGAGGTGTTCCGTTATCCTCACCTCCATGGTCTTCATCAGAGCTAAACTCGTGTTGTTCGTGGACAACAATGTCTAAACGGTGTTCATAGTCGGAAAATTAGTAATGTCTTGTTGTGTTGTCGCAGCGTGCCTTTCACCATGACTACTGCTAGGAAGTGAACGATATTCAGAATTCAATGTGTCCTGTGTTGGCATGGATCATTCGGGCTGATAATCCATCAGCTCCTGCGCATAGGCAGTATTATCACATTGTTGAATGTCAATGTATAATTTTACCATCCATGTTGTGCTAGTAGCGGAGAAGATGTTGATCATTATCCGAAAATCACCGTCATCTGATACCTGTAACGCACCAAAATACCTTGGGTTTTCGTAAACAATATATTTACATATAATTTTACTAACAATTTGATAATATGAGAGATGTAATGTTGAATGAATCTGTGTGAAAAATTCATTAAAATTTATGTTAGTCGAAAACTGCATGCCGACCTAAGAACCACTGAAGGCAACTCCTTCCGGGCCCATACTAACTTCACCATTGTAGTAAATAATTGCAAAAAGAGTATCCATAATAGCGATTTGTGAAACAATTTCGTATTTGATTTAGTAGAAGAGGAAAAACAGTCAAATTTTGCTGTAGTGGAAGTGCAAATCCTATTGATATATATAGCTAAAGTGGTGAAAAAAATCGGTGATTTATGGAGGAATATTACTATTCACACGTGAAGTCCAATTCGCCAGTTCAGATGGCAAATTGGACTGACATGTCAGCCCTGCAGCTCCAATTCGCCAACTAAAATGACAAATTGGACTTCCACATGTGAACAGTAATTTTCATCAATAATTTAACCCACCGGTCCTTCTTTAAATACCCCACCCACTCATACTCCTCAGCATGGGTACCAAAAACCAAAGTAAGCATTTCACTGTCACCGTTTTCGATTGCAGAATACGGTATAATGGTGACCAAGACTACATGGGTATTCAAATGTACTTTTTCAAGTTATACCATTCATCAAATGTACTATTTCAAGTTACGAAAGTAACTTGATATTTGTACATTGCATGTCACCAGTGGTGGCAGAAGAATACTTATTTTTCTGTTCACCATTTGGGCTGTGTTATTTCTTTTTGTTTTTACCCAGTTTTGGTTCTTCTTTCTCTGTGTTTTTATTGGTTATGGTTTGCTTTATTTCATGTTTTCTTATTTTTTGTTCTGTTGTTGTCCCATTATCACTGCCTTTTCTAACCACAAAACTTGGTGAGATTAGTGCCTTGAAGCCGGAATGGTGTAATCCAGGTTCTCCTAGTTTTCCTTGTGTTTAGGTTTCGTTTTGCTTTTCTATCTCATAAAGGATATTTACTTCGTCTGTTTGTGTGTCTTTAATTTTTAGTTGTAGTATTGTCCCATGTTTTCCATTTTCTAACAACGAAAGGTGCGAAACTGTGTCTTTTCAATGCATCTTTGGCCAGCCCAACTCCTCCAACTTTTCCTTCCCCTGCATCAGCTATTTTCCGTGTTTTTTATGTTTGGCAGGGAACTAACTATGTTTGTAGTGTGTGGTGTGTTAATGCTTTTCGTTTTACAGTACTTTTGTCTACAATAATGTTACTGTCGAAAGAACGCTCAATGATATAACCATATCAATGCGAATTGGAAGACAACGAATGTGATGTTTACGGTCAGCGTGGCAAGCTAAGTGTATGTGGATCAAGTGTAATTTTGAAATTGTAACAAGTTAAAAAAAGTGATATAGCATTGTAATTAAATAATATATACACATTTTATTGCATTTACAAATATATAGTCTGTGTTTATGGTTGAACAAAATAAAAGATAATTGAAATTTAAATTAGAAACAAAAAATATGAATGTTTTTCTGTGATTTAACAATTGTTAAAATTAAAAAAAAAAAATAGCAGTTGAAGGGGTTGTTCAAATCGATGCCACCAGACTGCGGGTTTTGTTGTGATGGACTTTTCCGTGATACATATCGGGATTATCTTGTGTCGAACTTCCTCCATGAAACATGGGAGCACCGGGGAAAAGTTGACGGTACCCTATGCTTGATCAAACTGGGATGGAACCCCATACGAGAAGAGCGCTTGGGCATACGATGATTGTGGAGCATTAAAGTAACCTGCTTGCTACTGTGGCATATAAAATTGCATAGATGCATCAGCTGGCACGATACTCTGCTACTGGGACGGGTACGTATGTTGCGTGTAATCGCCAAATGGTTCTGTTGATGTGGCGTAGAATGTACCCTGACTTGGTTCATATGTCGTCCCAGGAAGGTTTACATCATGATGTTGCACATGATGCCTTCGCCTTTGAAGACCCACTCCTTCGACCGAACCAGCACTGATATAACCAAGTTGAGGCTGCTGTGGGTATTGCAGATACTGGTTAGTTGCAGCTTCAAAAGGTGCCATAAATGTATCTGTTTTCCCAAATGTGTGCAGACTACTCCCAGGTCATCTCTTATGTTTGTCATGGAGGGTCCGTCACCCCGATTGTCCATTGCAACATTGTGGTAGGCACGTTCGACGGCATCAACCTGAAAGGATAACAATACTTGGAAGCATTATATGGTATCATAAAAATAATTTCGTAAGCAGTAAAACAAAGATAGATCCACATTGAAAATTACCCTGTATGCCTGTATGTTAGCACACCGACCGATGAACAAGCGTGTATGCTTTCGGTACCACAACATGTACTCACTATTCTTCGACAAATATGGGTTGTTTATAGACGGAGTGATATACACATTGTTGAACCGGTCATTCTACGCTGCCACTAATGGGGAATGTCTATCTAACCAATTAACATCTTCTCTATTGCGTAAGCTAAGGTCGTGTAGTCTATTGTCTTGAAGTGGAGGATGGGGTATAAGCTGAACCATCCCAAATTGAAGCATTACCCTATCCAGTTGATGCCACTCCACAATGTGAAAGCAAATCATTGGAACTACAGACCTCCATAGCTCACTCGTCAGTAATAGGTGTGGAGGGACAATTGTTAGATATTGTTCATACGGTGTCCACAAAATTTGCAACAACAACAAAAATTTCCATTTAAACATAGAAAATGTTGTACTGATGTAACATGGTAATAAAATTATCTTACATCTGTTTTTTCATGTTATCAAACATCTCTTGATATTTACAGATATCCCAATTACAACCTCGATAGTTAATTGCTGCCCCACCTTCCTAACTGTCAAAAACTTTAACCAATAAATATAAGAATGTATGTACACATAGTTATTGAAAAACAATAACAAATTGATAACAATGACAAACCTTGCTCCCAGCGGTAATCCATGGATTGAGATAGGTCTTTCAATAGGAGTAATGTACGAAAATCAGTCCTATGCCTACAGCTGGAGTAAAATACAACCTCCGGCTATCTCGTGCGTTTTATAGTTCATTGCCTTGCACAACTTGCGATACAGATTACTTAGCAGTGTTGACCCCCAATTGTATGTTGCACACTCATCCAAGTCTCGTACAAATTGAAGGTACTTTAGGACAAGACCATTTCCTGACCGATCAGGAAAAAGTAATCCTCCAATGAAACGAAATATGTACGCCTTTGCATTAATCTCCAACTGTTGGGGAAACAAATTTACATTCTAGAGGTTGAAGTTGGAATTCAACCAACTTGTTCTTAATAGGCTCCCTCTGATATCGGTCTCAGGAGGACAACGACTGAAGACAGCCTCAACTTCCGCATGCCAATCGGGTCGCCCAGCCACGCCGGACATAGGCAACCCGTCAACTCTAAGGCCAAGCAACACAGCCACATCTTGGAGAGTGATAGTGCACTCACCAACAGGCATGTGGAATGTGTGCGTCTCAGGTCTCCATCGCTTAACCAAAGCTGAGATCAGCGAGTGGTTAAGTTGAAAAAAATCCAGCTTCGCAACGTCACCAAAGCCAACTGTTTCTAAGAATGGCTGAAAGTGAGGAAGATGCCCTATTTTTTGCATATGTAGAGTCTTCCTGACACGTAGGACACGATCGTCCTCACTGTTCCAAATATTTTCAAACACATGCACTGATTGCATGGTCAACAAGGAGGGATCTCTTTGGCCTGGATGAACAGTCTAACCTTCTGCCATTGTTTTTACTAACCTGAATACACAAATTATCAGTTCGTAACAACAAAAACACCAATTTTTTTACCACAAATGCCAACTCCTTAACAAATATACTTATATTTCAAGCATACACATTAAAAACATTAAATTTGTAGACTAAAAATATTCTGATGTAACATAAATGTAAACTCTAAAATAATCTTTCAGATTCTAAATTTATATTATTTTTAAACCGTATTTAATGTGATACCTTGTTATTATATACATTATTATTCTATTCATTAAGTGATTTATATAATTTAAATAACCAAAAATAATAATTCGTTACAAAATATACTTACTATATTTATATGATTTTATGACATATAAATAACCACAAATGCTAAATCTTGAAAAATATACATATATTTAAAGGCTACACACTTAAAAAAAATTGTAACAAATATTGTAATGCAAAAAACTATTTTTTTATCACTACATAAATGTAAACCCTAAACATTTTTTTAAACCGTAACCATTAAAAGTTTTTCCTCCTAAATATTAATCCTAAAAATTGTTATTATTACAATTAAATAACTTTCACTTTACAAATATTCAAATGCAAAAAATTTATTCTTACTACTAAATAAATTCCACCCTAAACTCATGTTTTGGTAACAAAATTTATATTTTTTTTTACAAAAAGTATAATCTTAATAACATACTTTCTTACTCAATTTTGTTGCAAAACATACCTATCAATTAAATTATAAGCTAGAATAATATCAAAAATACCTAGTTATCAAAAACTTCCTTAATAACAAAAAAATAATATAATCTTCTTTGCAGTATAATTTGTTTAACAACATCTACTTACCAATCAACAACAATAATATAATCTGAATAATCAAAATTATAATATACATTGACAAATAAAAACTATAACATAATGACACAAATAAACACTTACAAAGTTTTTCTTCTCTGCTAATCCTACAAAAAGTTTTTCTTTTTTTTTTCCTTCTCACTTGGGCAATGATTACATGGGATGAGCTAGGGTTTTAAATAGCCCAAACTGCCAATTAAGTTAGCGGTTTGGTGCCATGTGGCACACCCCCATTGGCTGTAGAAACGATGTTTTTAATGTGAGTCCAACCCGCCATTCAACATAGCAGTTTTGCCAGATCGTGACACGTGTCACGCCCCCATTCAACCTGCCAAACAGTTTGGCGGTTTCAAAGTCCCAACCCGTCATTCCAACTGCCGGTTTCACCAGCCGACGACACGTGTCACGTCCCTATCAACCCGCCATTTCAAATGACGGTTTCAGCTAGCTGTCTCTACGCCTCCTCAGGAACTAGCACATTCTCTGCCAACACACCAACTTGACTGGCGGTTTCCAGTCTTCATGCGTCCAACCGGCCATCTCAGTTGGCAGTTTTGCCAAAACTACACCATTTCAAGAATATTTGACAAAGATACCCCATTTTAGAAATTTTTAATTAAAAATACCGTCTATAGAAAAAAAGCCCACATGCAGTCGTTTACATATGGGCGATGTAGTCATCGAGAGTTAAGAAAGTCCCTGTCGGGTCCATCGTATAACTGAAAAAATCACTCCGCCAAGCATGCACTAGAACGCGTTTTAAACGCAGCACACATATCTTACTCTTGCCACCGCCCGACGGCTTCCATTTTGACCACTCATAGAAATAAGGAGCCAAGATGTCCTTGGCATCTGCTAACAGTTCTTCTAGCACTTCCCTTTATAAAAGTTTTAGCAGCACTGTATCACCACCATTAAATAGTCACAAAAGAATTGAGTCCCTCCTTTCCCAGCCTGCCCTGTAACGCATAAATTAATTCTGAAGAATCTACGCGTCGACGTAACACCCTTCTTATTCCTTGACAGAGCTGAGTTGTCCTGTCCTCCCCCTGAATCGATAGGTCACCCAGTAGTCCAGTAGTTTTTTTCACCAGCCACACCTGTTTAAAACTTCCAGATTTCACCTCCCTTTGCCTGTCGCTGGCCTGCACCACACCCTTCTCCTTGGTTGTGCCTCCTCCATTGCGATTGAACCCAACATGATTTCCATTCTTCCTAAATGCCTCACCTTTCCCTTTCATATCAATTCTTGTGTATATTGTTAGTGTTGTTTACATATAAGAAGAATGTACCAGTGAATAAGTGGTTATGAGAATGGGTGAGGAAGAAGAAAGTATTATTTGTTGCGATAATGATAGTTCAGGATAGTTATTGAAAGAGAATGATATAAATATTTCAATACAAATAAGTGATGTTTTAAATGGGACATTCTCCTTAAAAAGATAAAAAAGAAAAAGAAAAGGATAGAATGTATGTGTGTGAATAGTTATAAAAAGATAGAATGGATATTATTAAAAGTTGACATAGGAGGAGCCTTATATTAAAATGGATAGGATATTCAATCTAGTTTTGTTATATTAAAATGGTTAAATGACCAATGATTGATTCCACTAAATGGAAGAAAAAAATGTCACTATTAGTTAAATAATCTTCAAGTTATGATTAAATGTGTTCACATTTATTTCTGTTTCTACTACGCTATCTATCAGCATATACAGTGGTAATATTATTGTTTATTTTAAATTTTAAATTAATATACATGTCAATTAATAATAAGAAAAATAGAGACCCTATTTGTTAAAAATATATAAAAATAGTTACTACTTTTATAAAATTTTTTTTTACTAATATATTTCATAAAATTAATTTGAGAAGAATAAATATTTAAAATTCTGATTCTTATGTTAAACTCAAACATGAAGTTCACATAAATTTCAGTAAAAACAAATGTAAAAACCGAATGAATTAAAAATAGATAAAATTAGAGAATACATTAAAAGATGAAGGCATACAAATTAAAGCAAATAATTAGAGGCTAAACATGGATATGAATGGCAGCATTATGCTGTATTTATACTTGGTTAAGATTAAAATTTGTGACAATAAATATAAAAAATAGACATTTGGAATAAATTCTTGAAAAGTAAAACATGAAAAAAATATACCTCTATCAATTTACAATTAAAAAAATAACTTATTTTTTTATAACCCAGCACCATAGAGAAATCTTGGATAAAAGTTCTGTAAATAATATAGTTATCTAACAAAATAAAACAAGATTTTAAAAAAGTTCAATATAATTCCAAATGCAAAAGATTAAAATTTGTGATAAATATAAAAAATGGGCATTTGGAATAAATTCTTAAAAAGCAAAACATGAAAAAAATATATACATCTATCAAATTATAATTCAAAAAATAACTATTTTTTTCTGTAAATAATATAGTTATCTAACAAAATTAAAAAAGATTTTAAAAAATTTCCATAATTCAAAATGAAAAAGATTAAAATTTGTTATAAATATAAAAAATGGGCATTTGGAATAAATTCTTAAAAAAATAAATATATACATCTATAAATTTACAATAAAAAAAACTAAATTTTTTATAACCCAAGAAATCCCGGGTAAAAGTTCTGTAAATAATCTAACAAAATAAAAAAAAAATTAAAGAAGTTCCATAAATGAAAATGCAAAAAATGCTAACAACCACAAACTGATTTGAAGAAATGGAGAATATATATATATATACACACACACATATATAGCTAGGCTACACACTTAAAAAATAACTGCACTCGAAAGGACAATGTGCTGACTGTGAAATACACGCACAATTTGTTCTTCAAAAACACTCTTATAAAATTATGAAGTTATTATTGACTTCTGGTTTTGTTCCCTCAGACTTCAAATTAACATGATTGTTTAAGGTTTTCACCTTGAAAATAATTATATGTGGATGATTAATAAACAAATACGCAAGTGAATACTAAAATGCAAAGAGGGATTAATAGCAAGACTAGAATAGTGCATTATAGTGACAAAAAATAGTGATTTATAAAGTTAGAAAAAAACAGAGACACAAAATGGTGTTGATTTTATTTAAGCAATAGAACATATTTGAAGAATGTACTTGTCTTTACGTTGGCCAGTCAATCAACTTGAAAGGTGTTAACGTCCTATGTTTGACATGCTACCTCTTGTCCAATTAACAAATCAACTTGAAATACTTTGACATATGGGGTTTGATATGGAAAGTTTGGTGTAATAAACAAATGGTTAAATAATACTAAAAAGGAAAAAAATCTGAATTTGAAGATGAACCAAAATTCAAATTGCACAAAGAAAAAAACACATGCATACCTTGTATGATACACAAACTATAATAGATATATCTGTGATTTCGTAAACCAGATTTTTTAACAGGTTTAATGTGACTACACATCTTCTCTCCTCATAATTTTCTATAAAAACACAGAAAAAGGTGGAGAGTAAGAAAATTATGGGTGAGAAGAAGAAAGTATTATTGGTTATGAGAATGATATAAAAATGTGCAAATGAGAGTAAACATGATTAGTTCAGGATATTTATTGAATAAGAATGATATAAAAGTTGAATACAAATAAGACATGTTTTAAAGAAGATATTCCCTTTAAAAAGATGAGTGGGAGAGAGGCACTTCATTCGTGTTTCTCTTTATATTATTAAATAAAAAATAAATCATGAAAACTTAAAAGAGAAAAAGAAAAAAGAAATTACATAAAATTTAATAATTACTTAAGGACAAAAAAATTCAAATAAATGTGGACATTAAAATAGAGTATTCTCATTATAATAGTTATAGATAAAAAAAAGAATAAAATATACGTGTGTGAATAATTATAAAAGGATAGAATGGATATTATTAAAAGTGAATACCAAAAAGTAAGTTTTCTTTATTAATAGTATAAATTATATGACGAGACTAATATAGTAAAAAAATGATAAAAGAGTATATTATAATTTATTTCTATTTAATATTTTATTTACCTATCAAACAACTTTAATTTTAATATTTTTCTTCTATTTTACTTTGTCAAGTAACTTTTATTTCTATTTTTATCTTATCCCAAATAAACTCTTTAGATACCCATAAGAAATTAATTAAAGAACACTTAAGCTTCGACAACCATCGACAAAGAATACTTTACTGACATTTTGGCATGAACACTTTGACCAAGTTTGGTCAGATTAAAATTATCTTAAAGATTATCTTTATCATAATTTAAAAAAAGCTCAAGTTTGATTCCACATCTATAAATAGAAAATAATTAAGTGCATTTTATTATTAATAATATTTACTCTTTAAATAGTATTTTTTATTCTATTACTCTAAAACATAGCCCTCTTTGACTTAAGCATCAGAGTAAGAGTGCCTTTTCCTATGTTGAGATGAAAAGCTAACTTAGTGAAGTATCTCAAGCCTTGAAGTTTTGGTTTTGTAGGATGTAATTTGTAGTTCTAATTTTGCTTATTTTATGGTACCAAACACATTTACAGATGTGATACTTGTATTAGATGTTTTAGTTAGGCATGATAATATGAATGAGTAGAATTAGTGATTGCATTGCATCTTGAATTTATTATTAAGTATTGTTTTGAAGGAAAAAATGATCAAATTACTAAGTTAAGAGTTGATTTTCCAGTTGGTTAATCAATTACTTAAGTGGGTAACAAATTACCTAGGTTGGAACAAGCAAGAGAGTCATAAAATCTAAGTTTGACGAAGTTAATCGATTACCCAAATAAGCTAATCAATTACCATGCATAGAAATTCAGAAATCTCAAAAAGCAAGCTCTTTGCAATAATCGATTAACTGCAGAGTTAATCGATTATCACAAAGAAGGTGTTATTCTGAGTTATTTCAAGTTGACTACCAGGTAATTGAGTTGGTAATCGATTACCATGGTCTGTGACAAACATAAAATAATTTCTAAACTGATTTTTCAAAAGATTGAAAAAGGGATTTTAGGTTTTTGAGAGAAACCTTACAAAAATATTTGAGAAACACCCAAAACATGAATGCTTTAAGAATCAAGATTGTTGATTGAAGAAGGAAAGAGTTAGATTCAATGTTGAATGGTATTGGGTAATCATCATGAATAAGGTGAAATTGTTTCTTTACCCATCTTTTTGTGTTTTTGCACATGTTTGGAAAATCTCTTGATGAGTTCTTGAGGTTATTGTGGAAATCTTGCAACAGGGTGTTATAAGTGAAGTGTTGTAAGTGAGGGGGTGTCATGGTATAACAAACTTTTATGGGGTGCAAGAGGAAGTCTCTATTGTTGTGTTGTTTTGATCTTTTTGTGAAAAATCTGTATGTGTGATATGCATGTATCTTGAATTTTTAATGGAAAGCAGATTAGTGGAAAACTGTATGAAATTAGATGTAGGTCAGGTTGACTAAATCAATATAAAACAACTGTGCAAATTCTCTCTATCTTTTAACTCTTTATGGTTGATTGAAAAGATGTCTTAAAATAATTGTGTTCATTTTTGCTACAGTAGAATTGAATCTTTACAGCGAAATAAAATTGATCTTTGTGTATTGTAAATGTGAATTTTGTTAACAGCAAAATAGTATTGAATTTAATTGTGTAAAGTTGAATCTTGAAATTGTGTATCATTACATATTGATCTTGCTATTAAAGAAAGTTGAATGTTTGTATTGGAAAAATTGAATATTGGTTAAGTGTGTATTTGGAAATCATAGTTTAAAGAATTACTTTTAGTTTAGCTTGATGTTTGAAATCTTAGAAAGAAGTTGACTTTTAAACATTGTGAACATATTTTTGAAAATTTCTTTAAGGGGTATTTTTGAAAATTCTGATATTTTGAAAAGGAAATTGTGAACATATTTTTTGGAATCTATTCAATTCCCCCCTCCCCTAGGACCGATAATTGGTATCAAGAGCACGATCTTGAGAAATATTCAAGATTATATTGATTTGCATTTGAAACATGCTGAGGAATCAACTACTTTCAATAAGGGTGTTTCGATTAACAAATCTCCACTATTCATTGGTGAAAATGACTCTTTTTGAAAAATTCGAATAAATTTTTTCATGAAATCTGTAAATCATGGTATATGACAAGTTGTTATAACTGACTATAAAATTTCTACATATATGGTTGACAGTGCAATAGTAGAAAAACCGTATGAACTATGGACTCATGATGAAATATGACGTGCTGAAAATCATTCTAAGACTTTAAATATTGTACATTCTGCTTTAAATAGTGATGATTTTTTCAGGGTCTTGGCATGTAATATAGCTAAGGAAGTGTGAGATCTAATCCAAGTTACACATGAAGGAATACATTAATTCAAGAGTACGAGATGTTCCAGATGAATCAAGGTGAAACTATAATGGATTTTCAGAAAAGGTTCACACATATAGTTAACCACTTGAAATGGCTTGGAAAGCAATTTGTGGAAGAAGAGTAGAACATGAAGATACTCAAGTCTCTCAACCGCAAATAGTAACCCACAATAACCTCTATAACAAAATCCAAGAATCTAGTTTTTATGATGAATGTTGAACTGTTTAGAAAACTCAGAGAATATGAGATGGACATGACTAGGATGACAACAGAAGAATAGAAAGAAAAGAAAATCAAAGGCTTAGCATTGAAGGCAAATGAGAAATTAAGCGATGAAGAGAGCACACAAAGTGAAACTTCAAAATTTGAGAACATAAATCTAATGGTAAGAAAATTTTGAATGTTCATGAAAAAGAAAAATGGGAAAGGAAAGTTCTCATATAGCAAAAAACAAGTAAAGAAGACAGATACTACTCCTCCAAAGTTCACCTGTTTTGAATGTGACAAGACGGGTCATATGAAAGCAGATTATCCCTCTTTATCCAGAAAATAGAACAATGAAAAGCCTAAATCCAAGTTCAGGAAGAACAAGAAGAAGAAGGCCTACATTGCATGGGAAGACAATGTTTCCACCACTACCTCAAGTGAAAGTCAAAGGGACCAAGAAGCCAACCTCTACTTAATGACAAAAGCTGAACCTGAGAGTGAGGTAAGTGACTCTGATTCTTCTTGTGATTGCAGATATGATCAACTTCAAGAAGCTTTTCTTGAATTAAGTGATGAGGCTAAAAGATGAAGAGCTTTTCTTGTGATTATGGATATGTTTCCACCACTACCTCCAGTGAAAGTGAGAGCGACAAAGAAGGCAACCTCTACTTAATGATAAAGGTTGAACCTGAGAGTGAGGTAAGTGACTAATTTTTCTTGTGATTATGGATATGATCAACTTCAAGAAGCTTTTCTTAAATTGCGCGATGAGGCTAAAAGAGTAAGTCACCTCAATGTTGATTACAAAAAGAAGGTAAAAACTTATGAAGCTAACATTGATGAGTTACATAAGGAAATGAAATTTTTGAAAGATGAAAATCTAAATTTGAAAAACATTTCCAAATGTAAACAAGCTTCAACTTCTCATTGTGATAATTGTAAGGTGCTTGAAGCTAAATTAGTTTATCTTACAAAAGCATTATCAAAGTTCACAATGGGAAATGCAAACCTTGATGTTCTATTAGGTAAGCAACAATGCATGACTAGTAAAGCCGGTCTTGAATATAGTCATACCACTAATAAAAATTCTTTTAAAAGTTCATTCAATTTCATAAAAACACTAAACAAACCATACATATCATGCAATTACTCTTTTCTCAAAGGACATACAACCTATAATTGCTTAATTAGAAATATTAGAGTACTAAGTGGGAAATATATATATATATATATATATATATATATATATGGATTCCCAAAGGTTCTAGAATTCTTACTAATCCAAATAGACCCAACTCTATTTGGGTACCAAAATGAGCAATGATTCTATTTTGCAGGTGTACCTCAAAGCAAAGAAGTCTCTGTGGTACTTGGAAAGTAGATGCTCAAGGCATATAACGGAAAATAGAAGTAATTTCATCTCTCTGCAAGCAAAAACAAGTGGTTTTGTTACTTATGGAGACGACAATAAAGATCGAATTCTTGGTATCGGAAGTATTGGAACAACAGGAGTCCCTCTTGATAATCTTGAGAATACTAGAACAAAGAAGAACTGAAGTCACAAAGGAAGTTCAACCCCTACCTAAAGAATGGAGAACACTTAGGGATCTCTCCTTATACAACATTCTTGGTGATATTGAAAAAGGAGTTTTCTACTAGACATTCATTAAATCTATTTTGTAAGCATATGGCATTTGTCTTAAATTGAACCATCTTGTGTGGATGATGCATTGAATGATGAATTATGGTTGTTAGCCATGCATGATGAATTAAACCAATTTAAGAGAAATAATGTCTGGGAATTAGTGTCACATAAGAGTAAAGTGAATGTTATAGGAATTAAATGGGTGTTTAGGAAAAAAGTAGATGAAACACCCATTTATTAAGGAAATAGAAAGTCAGAGATTTTAAAAAGTGGGTGAGAAGGAAATGTTCATTAGAAAGTCAACAATCAAGGATGCAATGGTTGCATGAAGGAGATGAAAACACAAAGTATTTTCATAGATTAATCTTGAAAAGGAGGAAACAAAAATGAGATTTTAAGTTTAAACTTTGAAAAGGGGGAGGTGGTACAAGTGATCTCTTAAAAGAAAAGATTAAGGATCATTTTGCTAATCATTTCAAGGAAATGACACGTACTCACTCTAAACTAGAGGTGCAATATCAAAAGCTTTCAAAGGTATTAAGGGAGAACTTGGAAAAGCTTTTTACAGAAATGGAAATAAAGGAAGCAGTGTGGGGGTGCAAAAGCAATAAAAGCCTAGGACCAGATGGACTAAACTTCCACTTTATTAAAGAATTATGGGCTTTGATGAAGGATGATTTTGTTGCTTTTTTATGAATTCTATTAGTTAAGCAAGCTTGTTAAAGGATCCAATAGCTTGTTCAACACATTGATTCCCAAGAAGAGCAACCCGTAATGTATAAGAGGGTACCACTCTATTTCTTTAGTGGGATTATGTACAAGGTATTAACGAAGGAGTCGACATTAAGGATTAAAGAGGTCATGAATTCTTTGATCTCAAACTATTAATTAGCTTACGTGGCAAGAAGATAGATACTGGATGGGGTACTTTGTGGTTAATAAAGTGGTTGATGAGGCTAGGAGACTGAAGAAGGATCTTGTTTTCCAGAAAGTAGATTTTGAGAAGGTATGTGATTCGGTGAATTGGAGTTTCTTATGGGATGGGTGATGGAAAGGATGAGTTTTGGTGGAAGATGGATGAGATGGATTAAGGAACGTGTAAGATTGACAAGAATGCTTGTGCTAGTGAATGAAAGCCCAACATAAGAATTTTTCATTGGTAAAGACCTAAGACAGGGAAACTCTTTCTCACCATTTTTATTCCATATTGTTGTGGAAGGGCTTAGTCAAATGAGACAGGTGGCTATGGACATAGACATGTTGCAAGGGTATTCGGTGGGAAAAGATGAGGTTTGTGTGTCACATCTACAGTTTGCTCATGACATTCTCCTTATAGCTCGTAGAACTAGGAGATGATGGAGGTGATTGAAACAATCTTGCAGAATTTTGAGATTATATAAGGGTGGAAAGTGAATTTTCACAAAAGCATCTAATAGGAGTGAATGTGCATGAAAAGTGGCTAAAAAGGGCATTGGTACTGCTAAATTTTAAGGTGGGAGATTCCTTTCAATTATTTGGGCCTGCCAATTGGAGCCAATCCATCTTAATGTGAGGCATGGCAACCTATACTAGAGGTAGTTCGCAAAAGGCTATCTAGCTGGGAGAATAAATATCTTTATTTAGCAAGTAGGGTTGTGTTAATCAAATTTGTGTTGTTTGCGTTACCAATCTACAATCTTTCATTCTTCAAGGCTCCAAGAGGTATTATTCTTAAAATTGAATCTCTTTTTAAATCTTTTTTGTAGGGAGGTACGGAGGAGAGTAGAAAGGTGCACTAGGTGTCTTGGAAGAAAGTTTGTAGGTCAAATAAGGAGGAGGGTTAGGGTTGAGGAAACTAGAAAAGTTTAATATTGCATTATTAGGAAAATAGAAGTGGAGGTTAGTTACAAAGGAAAACAAGATGTGGAGTTGTGTTCTAATATCATGATATCGAGCTACAGAAGGTCAGTGGGTGATACAGGGTAGGATGTTTTCTAAGTGGTGACTAGATTTAAATTATATAGAGGGCATAAGAATGGGGCATAAATATTGGTGGTCTAAGAATATATGTCTTCATTTAGAGGATGGGAACAACACTTTGTTTTGGAAAGATAAGTGGCTAGAGGGTAAGAGTTTTAGAGATCAATATACTAGACTATTTCAGCTAGCAGTTGATACGAATATCACAGTTAAAGAGATATAGGGGGAAGATGAGGGAAGTGGAAATGGAGAAGGAGACTATTATAGTAAGAGGAGGGGAAAGTAGAAGAGTTGAGTTATAAATTGTAGGGAGTAAGGAGGACATATGAGTCCCAAGATAGATGGAGTAGGATGGCAGAAAGGTCTGGGCAGTATTTAGTGGGATCGGCGAACAAGATCTTGACTTGGGAGGGCTCCACTTATAAAGACGATTTCTTTAAATTAATCTGGTCAAAAGGGGTTCCTCCAAAGGTTCAATGTTTAGCATGGAGACTAGAAGAAGATAGGTTGCCAACAAAAAACAATCTGTGCAAAGAGGAATTTTACAAGAAGATGATGAAGGTTATGGACTTTGTGGCGAGGATATGGAAACAAGTCAACACATTTTTTTGAATTGCAAATTGTCATATCAAGTGTGGGCAAGACTATGTGCTTAGTAAGGAATATGTACGCCTTTTTAATACCACAGTCCATGGTCATTGCTGCCAATTTTTAGGCTTATTAAGTGGATCATCTGTGTGAAGATAAGGATGAACATTCATTTGGTTCGCAAGAATATGTTTCATCTGGAAAGCAAGAAATGACAAGTTATTCAGAGATAATGTATAAGACGATGATCACGTAGTTCAAGTTGTTCAATTGAAGACATGAGAATAGTATCATGCTTTAAAGATATCATCACACTTATATGGAGAATATGTGTTAAACCCCATGTTATGTGTCTTTTAGACATTTTTGTAAGTTGAGATTTTCTTTTTCTTATTTCTTTTGTACTAAACATTAGACATACACTCCTTGTGTTATTGTTTAACAATTTCATTAATAATATTTATTAGCTTATAAAAAAAACATCAAAGGGACCTTAAGAAGAAATCATAACATAACAAAGAACATTCTTGCCTCTTAGTTGAAGCGAACACACATCAAAAGAGATTTCAGTTCAAACACGCATATGAGTTAAAGGCATGACACTACCAAAACTGTAAGAGGTCTTAGCAAAGTTTCAACAAGATCTTGATAAAAAAACATTTTAGAAAAATCCATGTGTTAAACCATAATGAGGTTTGATGTACTATTCATTCTTTTAACTCGCATTAATTGCATTATTACTACTGCAAATTTAAACTCTCTTTGACTTTAGTATCAAAGTGTCTTTTGCGTGTATTGCCTCCTGTAAGGATCTGTTTATTTAATATGTTATAAATTAAGAATAAATAGTGAAGAGGATTAGATTTAAGTTTTTACTTAAATTATTAATTGATTTGAGATTGATGGATTTATTAGTTTGTTGAGACTATGTGGATGTATTCAGTTGATGGTAGAAGAATGGCGAGATGAGAATAATTATTATTCTTTTATTCTGGAAGGTTTTAGTTGAGTTTCGGGAAGTTTTCATAATTTTCGTTGTTTTAAAGGGGGTTGCATTTAGCAAACTAATTTTACTAAATACACCCTGACACTATATATATATATATATATATATATATATATATATATATATATATATATATATATATAAACTTTTCTCTCTCCTTCAAAAATTTCTTCTTTCTCGTTGCGATTTCTTCGCGTCATTTTCTTTCTCTGGTTGTATTACGTCTCCAATATTCTCTCCTTTGCATGGTGGCCTTCGAGCTGACAAAATCTGACGCAATCTCTTCCATTGCTCCTGATTCTGAGAGA
The DNA here is from genome assembly GCA_037954015.1 of Psophocarpus tetragonolobus. NCBI lineage: Eukaryota > Viridiplantae > Streptophyta > Magnoliopsida > Fabales > Fabaceae > Psophocarpus > Psophocarpus tetragonolobus. The sequence continues at coordinate 17,646,015 of CM075688.1, read as the reverse complement.
TGATAAGTATAGGTAAGTCTGATCGTAGTTTTCTAAACATTTTTCGGATCTTTTTCGATCCTTTCATTTTCGTTCAAGATGAAATTTCTTTGACAATCTTGATTTCTAAGGTTTTTATTTAATTTGGGATTTTTGTCAGATTCTTATGTAATTTCTTTGATTGATTCTTTCCTTTATGTTTTAATCAGCTTTTGGACGGAGAAATAGGTAAAAGAAACTCTTTTGTTGATTTTTGTTAATAGAAAAGTGATTTGATAGTTGAGAGATTTAAGCTATTTGAAATAGCGAGTATTTTGACTATATTTTGAGCTATTTAAGATAACATTTATTTTAATTGTGTTTTGAGTTATTTAATATAGTGTGTATTTGATTATGATTTGAACTAATTGAGTTAGCATATTTGTTAATTATGATGTGAGCTAATTGAGTTAGTGTATTTGTTAATAATGATGTGAGCTAATTGAGTTAATGTATATTAGGATTTCATAGTTGAGAGATATATGATGTGTTATGTAGTTGATGATTATTATGGGAGAGATGTTTGATCTTGAATTGGATGATTATTGGATAGTTTGGATGTGGCAGTTATGATAAAGTACTTAGTTTCGGTTGAATTGATTTTCTATGACTGAAATTGAATTATTGGAATGGCAATGTATTATTTGGAATTGTGATGTAATGCATATGATTGGAATGCATGATGAAAATATATTTATTGATGTTGTTGGTTGTGAGCAATTACAGTTGGGTAACTTAGCCTTGGATGATATGTTTGGTGGGGTACATTGATGTTAGGGACATAGTTGGGGTCAATGTAATCTAGAATATCAGATATGCAATGGGATATTTTTGTTATTTACATTGTGGTCCTGGTACTAGATATGCAAAGAGGTGCCTAAAAGACATACTCAGACAACAATTGTGTGTCATAGGGTGTCAGGTAGACACTAGACATCAGTTTGTGGTTGTCAGATGAGTATTGCTTAGAATTAAATTGGTGGTAACACAGGCAGATTGGACGCATGTTACCAATTGGAAAGGGTCTTAAGCTGTCTCAGTGTCTGAACTCAATGTAAATATTCCTGAATATGTCGCGTCTAAACATGCTGATGTGTGAAACACTTGTATTCATGGGAATATAAGTGTGTTTAATTTGATTGATTATGATATTTAATGAATGTTTTGTTGATTGGTTGTGAGTGCTTATATTCAAGTGGAACATAAAAATGATTGCTTGGATATTTACTATTAGTGAATGTGCATTGATGGTACTAAATATAAACGTTGTGCAACTTTCATGCTTTACGATGGATGTAATGGTATGTTGTGTATTATGTAAGCTTACCCTTGCAATGTTTGTGTTTTTTTTTGTATGACTGTGATGATCGTGCTTTACACGGGAGCAGATAATAATGATGATGCAGAGAGGCAGATGCTCTGAAATGAAGTATGTCAGATTGTGGTTGGAAGTCTAAAATGATGTTACTCTATTGTTGAATATGTATCTAAGAAAGTTGTATAGAAATAATGTTATTTGAATTTAGAGACATTGTTGTTAAGTTATGTGATTATTATGTCTATTATGGAAGTTGTGTGAACATGGTGTAAAGAGATAGATGAATTATGATATGTATGCCATAAAAATATAGAATTATATGTCAGCATGTTGGTTAGTTTTGGTACCATAGGTTCTGGTATTTGCAAGGTCTCGCTAGGTGATAACTGTCATTGGGCGAGTTATCCTAGATCTCGTTAGGTGATGAGTTTTGTTGAACGAGCTAAACTGTATATACTATATTATATTTTATTTTGCATTTTAAAAGTGTTATAATGTATGATTTAATATTGAGTAAAATATAATAAAAAATTTATATATCAGTATTTAAAAGTATAGATAATAGTAATTTAAATAATTATTAAAAAAAATTATAATATAAATAGTATATATTAATTTGGATGTTACACTTCCCAATTTGAAAAATCACACTTTAGTTTAGAGTACATTGATTCGAAACCCTTCGATAAACACTTGTATTATTTTAAAGAATATTTGTATGCAGTACATTTTTTTTTGCAAGTTACCATAGGTGAGTAAATATCCTCATTCCATTTAAGCAAGACTAATTTTGTGCTCATGGTAATTGTTGGTTCAAAAAATTTGTGCAGAGAGAAAATCAAACACAACTTCTTGGTAAAAAATTAATAAAAAATATTAAAATATATTCAATAAATTAAAAATATAAAATAAATAATATAAAAAGAAGAAATTATCTTCAAGAAAAAATGAAAAATAAAAAGAGACACATATAAAAATTATAAAGGGAAAAAATAGTATCTTCAAGAAAAAAAAGGAAAAAATCAAAAAATAAAAAAAGAGACCCATGACAAAATTGAAAAAGGAGCAAATTAATAATTTCGTTTTGTCAAGTAGCTTTATTAGATTACATTAGATTTCACTTGTTTCTGACAAGTTGCTTTATAAGTTTTTTGTCTCGTATTTCCCCTTCTTTCAACATAGTTGTATTTCTGTCGATTACTTAAGTTAAATCACTTTCGTTAATTAATTCATCATTCATATATAATTTATCAACTTGTTAAGTTAAATCTTTACGGACCCGTTTGTTCAATTTATTAAGAAAAAAATTAAATGTTTTTATCAACAATAAAATAAACAATTTTCTGTATTTTTAATGTTGTTTAAACTATTTTTGTTTTCTAATAATAAAATGTTTTTCTGTTTTTTTTTTTAAATAAGTAAATCCCATGTTTCTTAAAAATTTATTTTTAAAAATATTTTTAAAAAAGTAGTTTCTAAAATTAAAAAATTAATCCAATATTTTCTCAATCCTTTCGGGAAATCAGGGACATCCGATAAAAAAATCTCGACAAAGTGCACTCGTACAAAATTATTATAACCTATAAATTTTTTTGTTAATCGGTAAGTTAAAAGAATTCTAAAAAAAAAGATAAGTTAAAAAAGGACGAGTACTATACTAACAGTAATTAATAAAATAAAACAATATTTTTTTACTGGATGTACATAAAAAAGTATTCCATTATAATTTTAGATGAGAAAGAATGCTAAGAGTATGTTTTCTTTTTAATACTATATATAATTTGTTGAAAATTCACAAAAAAAAATCGAAATTCATTAAAAGTTACAAATTTAATGGTTCCTATATATTTATGAATCATAGTCATGATCATCATTAAATGGAAAGTGATTATTAGATTGAAACTATGAAATATTTTACATAAACGAGGAATATGATTAAATATAAATAATTTTTATCTGTTAAGTTGATATTAGAAGATTAAATTAGTTATTTTTAAGATAGTATTAGATTAATCTATCTTAGATGAAGATTTTCTGTCCTAAATAGTATCTGGTTCCTTGTTCCAACCGATTAATAAAAGTTATATTATTTAATGAATTTTTTTATATTTTTTTTTATATTTTATATAACTCATTAAATGACATGATATTTATTGATTATAAGACATAAATTTAGGACACAGAATTTCGTTCGAATCTCATTTATCTTAGAGGTAAAGTGGCATACAATTGATGGATGAAAATTCTCTGTGTCTCGTTTCCTATCTCAATAAATCTATAAATATCATGTTATTTAATGAGTTAGGTAAAATATAAAAAAATTCATTAAATGATGTGATATTTATTGATTGGATAGATAAAAAATAAGACACAAATTCAGAGCAGATTATTTCCCTCCACAATTGAGAGATTTAAATATATCCTTAATTTTGTAAAAATGTAATCATATATCTACTATATTTTTGTTTCCTGAATTTTATAATTGAATCCACTACTTTCAACTTTTTTTTGGTTGTCAAATTTTGTGTTTATTGACTAATTTTTTCTTATAATATGTTCACTTTTCCAGTTTAGTAAGTACTTTATAATGTATTCAGTTTTAACAATTTATTCTCTTTGTATTTCTCTATAATTTATTTTAATATTCATATTTTTATTTTTATGTTATAATTATAATAATAATAATAATTATTATTATTATTATTACTATTATTATTATTATTATTATTATTATTTGTCTTTATAAAATATATCATGGATCCTCGTACATCTGATTTTAGTTATTGTTGTTGGTCTGCTGTTATTGCACCACCGGCATATGTTAAGTTGGTCCCAAAAAATTGAGTCTTAAGATGGGCATGAGGGAATGTGTTAAAGATTTCATGCCAATTACATATTTACATTACCAACTTTATGCTTTGAATTTCTTAATAATGATGATATGGAAAAACAACATAACAAATCTTCACACCAAATATGCACGAAATAATGATCACACAAACACAATAATATTTTATGATCCATACAAGCTAGGACAGAAATTAATAAAGGCTACTCAAGTAATAATTTGACGAAGCATGCAGGATAGAAAATGGATACAGCATTACTTAGACATGTAACGTTAACAGCAACGATAATCTCCGCCTAAAAGAAAAAGAACAAGAAGAAGAACAATATATGTATGAAAAACATAACAGTAAAAAGGACACAATATAGCAAAACAAAAAAATGCTTATATATAGGCACCCCATGGGATGGATCTTCCATGTTAAGTGACAAGTGAAAAGTGAGAAGTGAGGCTAGGAGGGACATTGAAAGTCAGGAGGGACGGTTTTTTGACAAGCACTGAGGATGACGCTGAGCTTGACAGGCACGTTCAAGTTGATTCCAAGCACATTGGCCTTAAATGCAGTGCAGAGGCAAAGTGCAGCTTCCAAATCCGACAAACCTTTAATTAAAGCGCAGCATTCGCTTGTGGGAGGGGTTCCAACAACAATGCTAACAAGTCCTAAGACTTTCGCACAAACACCTAGCTTTAAGGTGTCCTTGGGGCATGACCCTTCGGATGGTGGAGGTGCAGGTGTGGAAGGAGGAGGACAAGAAGGCTTGGGTGACGGTACTGGAGTCGGTGGGGTGGGCTTTGGAGTGGGAGGTGTGGGCTTTGGAGTGGGGGGTGTGGGCTTTGGAGTGGGTGGGGTGGGCTTTGGAGTGGGAGGTGTGGGCTTTGGAGTGGGTGGGGTGGGTGTTGGTGTTGGTGTTGGTGTTGGTGTTGGTGTTGGTGTTGGTGGGCAATTGGCCTGGGTGAATGTGGAGTAAGAGAGGAGAGAAAGCACCAAAATGGTGGCAAGGAGTTTGTTGGAAGCCATGGATGTGTTATATGATTGATGCTGAATGGGAAGGACGTGAACCTATTTAAAGACAAATTATAAGGTGTGTGCAATACAAATCTGATTGAGTGGAAGCGAGTGAAGCGTGTGATAACGCTTCCAGTTGGATGTTTTTGTAAGCTTGTGAACGAGTGGGTTGTAGTATTTTGGTTCATTATGGCAGCCTTTAGATATTATATCTCTCTTAAGTCTATCATTATGATGAATTTCAGTTAGGAAGGAGAATGTTTCTTCTAGAGTAAATACTCCGTCATGGTTTGTGGACTGTGTTTATTTTCTCTTGCACACCACAGGCCTGCTCTCTCTTTCCGCGGGAAGTGATAACATTTCCACGGCTCATCATGAGAAACGCCGTAGAATCACAAATTCAAATTTTCAAATTATATTCACAACAAGACAAGCTTTGGCTTCTACGTGTGCATTGTGGAAAACGTAAAAAAAATATATTAAAAAAAGGACAATGCTTCATTAATTTTTACACATTTGATCGGTAGAAAACAAAATTGAAAGGGTACCCCATGTCTATATTCTTTGGCCCTTGCACATACTCCATATCACACGGCCATACCCTTTATTCTTCACCCACCACGCCAGCTTATTATATATGTTCCCAGCTAGCTCTCCTAAACATCACACATCACAGAGGAATAATACACCATGCAAACACTTCATCAACATTTATCATTTCTTTTCTATTACATAATATCACTTTAATTATTAGTATTGTATTATTTATAATATTCTCTTCTCAGGCGTAAACTAGAATGAATTGGTCCGTCGTCCGTGCATTATTTTGCTCAACGAAATGCAGCTAGAATACTCAAGTGTTCAAAACAAGTCCTCGTACGAACCCACGGCGTACGTAATACATATGGTGGAATTTTGCATGCGTTGACCTCGCGGCTAAATTGGTGCCACAGCTTTCCTGAGTTACCACTTATATTCATATCTACTTCCAATGACGTTTTTTCTATTTAGAAGAGTCGATCTTTTTATTTATCGAATCCAACACCTTTGTTTTAGAATCCATATTTTTATGGCAATTTCCATTTTCCAGCCTGTAAATGACGAACAAATACAATTATTCATATACATTGGTAGAGTTATTCTAGTTTATAATAAAAAATCTGAAATTCAAACAGAATTATTATTTTAATTTTTTTATATATAAATATTAGTTGATATTGTGTTAATTTTGTTAATAATTTATATTAGATTAAACTAAAAAAATACAATTATTCATATTGAAAATTCAAAGGTATTTACTCCATAGCTTTTTTTTAGGGACTTTTGGATGTCTTTTTTAAATAAATTAAAATAATATTTGTGTTTCATTGTAACTCAAATATATAATGATTATACAATATTTTATTTTAAAAATTAAATATTTCAGCAAGATGATAATATGATGTTGTATAATATATTTAAAAATATTAGATTATAAAGTAGAGTTAAGACAAAGTGTGAGGAAAAAAGAAAAGAGAAAAAGAGATCATAAATAGTAATCTCTCTATCAAAAAAAGTTATCAATATTATCATATAAAAAAATTATGGATTTAAGTGGATTATCCTACAAAATTTAGGATCATTTAATAAACTATATCTAATATAATAACTTATAACACTAATATAATAACTCTAATTTAGGATCATTTATAAAATAATCTGAAACTATTCGCCACAGAGACGGTGAATAAAACATGAGGCATGAACTAGTTTAATACTTATTTATCAGACATTCAATTATAATGTATAATAAATTTGTTAATTTTATTAATTAATATTTTAAAAATATTATATACATAAAAAGGTTATAATTAAATATGGTGGAAAGCTTTTTTCTCATAAAAGATTTATTTATAATAAGAAAGGCACAAGCAAAAGCACAAGCTTGCAGTTGGCACGTAGCAGGCAACTGCTAGAGTAGAGTGTGGCCAATGGCTAACGCAACCAAACGAGGTAACCATCCTTGACGGAAACGCTACAGTCTCTCTCCCCACCTTCGGAAAACGATTTTTTCGTCACAAATATTTTAATCCCTTCTTATCAAACTTTCCTTTTCTCATTTCTGTATTATGCTTTTCTATTATATTTATATATGTATTTATAAATTTAAATTATTTTCAATGTATAACGTAAAAGAATAATTCAAAATAATTTAATTATAAAAAGTAATTGCAATTTATAAGAAAACATAACATAAAAATCTAAAATTAATTAAATGAGAACTTTTAAGAACGCTTTAAAAATGGATTTTTTTGTGAAATAGTACATCTTTAAAATAAAATAAAATATGATATGAAATTACTTAACATAAATAATTTTTTAAAAAAGAGCGTCTTTATTATAAAAAATATAACTATAGGATGTATTTGGATAAACTTAAAAAAATAATTATAAAATAAGCATTTTTTAAAATAAGGTTTTTAATAAGAGATTAAGATTTATTTTTAAAAATAAACATAAAAACGTTTATTTTTAAGTAAAAACAATTTAGTCAAACGCTAAAAAAGTAAAATTTTTTTTATTAAAATAAGTGTTTTCTTTAGATAAGTAATTAATAAGTTATCTAAATGCATCCATGATATGATTGTGTATGATCAAAATCAATACGCCTATTTTTTCTGATGAAAATGCCCCAAAGAGAAAGTATATAGGCATGTTGCACTTTTATTTTGCTATACGCACTTCCTAAAATCTGAATTTCCTAAAGTATCCTCGTCATCCTGTGTATGCCGCAGCCCCTCCTCTCCACCCTCCAGCCCTCCACAGCCCCTTCCCTACCTTCATCCTAAATTGTGAATGTGTAAATTTACAAGATAAAAAAAAATATTATGAATTACAAGATTTTAAATTATGTAATTATATATTTGAATAAGAAACAAACAAAAGAGAATGCGGTGAGATGGATGATGTGGATGAGAGGAGATACCAAAATTTAAAAAAAAAAATAGGAAAAGGGAAGTGTGTAGTTTTGTAGGGTGAAAAATGGGATGAGGAATGAAAATGGGAAAACAAAGTTTAAATTAAAAGGACTTTTTTGAGCAATTTTCCCTTTAAAAAAGGAAGGGTAGTGACTAGAAAACAAAAAGACTAGAATATCAAATGTTGAAGCAAAACGTTATTGGCGTGACTCCTTGCCAAAAAGGAAAAAAATTTGGATGAGTCCAACTATTTCATCATAGTCCTGAATTTGAGTGTTTTTCTTTTTCTGTCTTTTATAATGTGAGTGCTTTTCTTTTTGACAGACTCGAAAATGAAACAAAACAAATTGCCATGGAAAATATATTGTCCTTATTATTGAATTAGAAATGTCACCATGTAAATATGTATAGATCATGTGAAATTTAGTTTCTCTTATTTTTTGTTTTGATTATGATGTCAAAACCTACACGTTAAAGCATCAAAATCTTGCGATATTTTGCACACAAGTATGATGATACCGATATAAAAATGTATTCGATATATACCAATGCTAGTCAGCCGTCATAAGAGTGATATCTTTATTTGTAATATTAGTACATGAATTAATAAATGAACATTTTTCTAACCTGCTCATCCTGTGCTGATCTCTACTGTTGATTACGGTTTCGTTATTGCTGTTTTACATTTCTGTTTTACCTCTTGGACGTTTGTTATTTCCTAACCGTTTTTTCTGCCTTTTCCAATTTTGTAATGTAAACTTAGTTTTATTCAATAGATCCGTATTAGTTGTTGTTGATCTTTTTTAAAGTGTTGTTATTCTTTTGTTGCTTCCTCCATTTGCTCTGCTCTTATTTTTTTATTTTTTCTACGTTTATCTCCTTTATTACGAAGAGTTCTGTTGTGTGCTTTGATTCTTTCTCATGGAGTCCCCTCCTCATTGAACATGGTTGAGGATCTCCATCAACCCTCCAACGTTCACAACTTTCTTTATCTACATCCAAACGAAAATCCAGCAACATCCTTAGTTTTTCCACTTCTTGATTGCTCAAATTATCACACATGGAGCAAATCAATGGTTACCGCCTTAAACACCAAAAATAAACTTGAGTTCGTCGATGGAGAAACTCGCAAACCAGCAAGGGATGATAGAATCTATACGGCATAGAAGCGGTGCAACAACATGGTTGCGTCATGGCTTGTGCCCTTAATCTCCATTACCATCTAACAGAGTATTGTATGGATGGATAGTGCTCAACAGATTTGGAATGACTTGAAATTGAGATATGCTTAGGCAATAGATTGCACATTTCTGATTTACAAATGGAGGTTTCTTTGATCAAGTAAGGTGAGCAATCCATTACAGAATATTTTACCAAGTTGCACATTATTTGGGACAAACTTGAAAACTTGAGGTCCGATCCAATTTGCAATTGTTCGATGAAATGTGACTATAGAGTGATGAAATACGATTGTGGCATGTTCAATGCTACTGCCTAGAGAAAAGAGGAAGATGATGCTATACAGTTTCTTTGTGGTCTTAACAAACAATATAGCAATGTCAAATCCCACATTCTTCTTATAGAGCCTTTGTCACTTATCTCGAATGTATTCTCTTTCGTTGTTCAGCAAGAAAGACAAATTTAGGGAGCAGATTTTTTTGTTGGAATCAGTGGAATGAGGGAAAAAACTTTTGTGAATTCAATTAACACCAGCCTCTTTTGCAACTTCTATGGAAGAAATGGACACACTGAAAATGTGTGTTATAGGAAACATGGGTTTCTGATTCTAAGGCTAATAAAGGAAGTTTTAATCACAGTGGAAATGGAGCTGGAAAACTGTGCACTCATTGTGGCAAGGCTAGACATATTGTAGAGGTATGCTATAGGAAACATGGTTTCCCATGTTTCAAAGGAATCACAAGAAATAATATTGTAAACAACACTATGACCGTTGAAAGTAGAGTCAAGGAAGATCAACAATAAACTGATTCTAGTGAGAGACAAGAGGTTCTCTTTACACCACACCAATATGAAGCTATTAAGGTTTTAATCCAACAATGCACCAAAGGAACCTCAATTGTCCTAAGTGCTTCACATGTCAATCAAGTCAGTTCGGTTTCAACCTGTCTTCCACCAAGTTCATCTTGTCCAGGTATTATTTGCATCATGTCATGTTTACCGCTACTCAGGACACAACTCCTTGGGTATTAGACTTAGGAGCCACTGACCATGTTTGTTCATCCATCTCACTTTTTGATTCATATCAGTCCATAAATCCCATACAAGTCAGATTGTCAAATGGTAATCATGCCTCAGCTATGCATTCAGGTATTTTCAAATTTAATGACCATTTTGTTCTTACAGAAGTCCTGCATATCCCTTCCTTCACATTTAATCTTATTTCTATATCAAAGCTAGTTTCTTCACTCAAATGCCAACTCATTATTCAGCTAAATTTTTGCATTATACAGGATAGGAAGACCATGAAGGAGATTAGTATAGTTGAAGCCTCAAGAGGATTATATACTGTTTCAGCCAACAACATTAATTCACTCTTTATTAGCTCTACTATAACCAGCCCTACTTGTAATGTTTATTCCATTAATTTGTGGCATTTTAGGATGGGACACTTGTCCCACGAGAGATTACATTCCATGCTTAGATATTATCCATACATTTTCAGCAATAAACATTTTGTTTGTAATACTTGTCCTTTAGCAAAACAAAAATTTCTTCCTTTTCCATTGAGTGTTTCTTATGCTCCTAAACTTTTTGCTTTAGTGCATATGGACATTTAGAGGCCTTGCTCCAAAACTTCTTTTCAAAATCACAAGTATTTTTTAACTATAATGGATGATCACACACGATACATGTGGGTTTATCTTATGATGAATAAATCTAAAGCTAGAACCCACATAACCAATTTTGTTTCTCTCATAGAAAATCAGATTGAAACTTCAATTAAAAGCATACGCACTAACAATGGTGTAGAGTTTCTCATGTCTCAATTTTATCAAACCAAAGGCATCATACATCAAACTACCTGTATTAAGACACCAGAGCAGAATGACATTATTGAAAGGAAGCACCAACACCTCCTCCATGTCACTCGAGCTCTTTTGTTTCAAAGTAACCTCCCCTCTTCTTTCTGGTGCTTTGCTATTTCTCATACAATTTATCTCATTAACTACATAACTATCCTTTTTTCTAAAAAATGTTTCCTCTTTTGAAAAATTATATAATAAGCCTTATGACATTTCTAATTTAAGAGTTTTTGGTTGCCTATGCTAATTTAGCACTATTAAGGCAAATCACAAAAAGCTAGATGTTCATGCTCATCCATGCATTTTTCTGGGTTTCAAACCTCATACTAAGGGTTATTTGCTCTTTGATTTGCATACACATGATTTGAGTGTCTCTCAAAATGTTACATTCTATGAGGACCATTTTCCCTATCCTTATGCTTCTCCTACCAGCCACAATGTGCCTTTGCCTTTTCCCACCAATTTCACTACCCTTTTTTATCCTGCTACAGTTCTGCCAAACACTACGGTTCATGCTCCACCTCCTGATTCCCCCAATGAATCATTGTAGCCTACTGAACCTTCCAGTCATCCTTCATCTGATACATCCCCTTTCTCATGGATCTTATTCCTATTGTTCCATCTCAGCCCATCCGCAGATCCCCTTGATCCCATATTTGCCCTTCCTACTTGAGAGACATTCACTGTAATTCAATTTCAACTATACCAATTTCTTCACAGGTTTGATATCCTCTTTCTTCAATTCTTTCATATGACAGGTTGTCTCCTTCATTTCGCTCTTTCATTTGCACTATTTCTGTTGTTACCAAGCCTAAGAGTTATGTTGAGGCTTCTAAAGCTGATTGTTTGCTTAAAGCAATGCAAGCTAAAATTGTTTCTCTTCAAACGAATCACATTTGGACTCTCACTTCACTTTCACCTAACAAAACCACTATTGGGTGTCGTTGGGTCTCCAAAATTAAATATCATGTTGATGGCTCAGTGGAATGTTACAAAGTAAGGCTTGTAACCAAGGGTTATACTCAACTGGAGGGGCGTGACTTTCTTAATACTTTCTCATTATAGATAAACTAACCGCTATGAAACTTCTACTTGCTTTGGCAAGTATCCATAATTGGAATTTAAAGCAACTTGATGTAAATAATACCTTCCTTCATGGAGACTTAAATGAGGATGTTTACATGTAAATTCCGCCTGGCCTTTGCGTTGCACCTAGTCAGGTTTGCAAATTAAATAAGTCCGTCTATGACCTCAAACAAGCCAGTTGTCAGTGATATGCTCGACTTTCTATTTTTCTTGTTTCTCATGGTTACTATTTCTCTCCTTCGGATCATTCTCTGTTTCTAAAATTTTCTGATGCCCATATCACAACTTTTTTAATATATGTTGATATTGTTTTGGCTAGAAATGACCTCGCTAAAATTGATTCCATAACTACCTTGTTGGATCAATCTTTTAAAGTCAAGGATCTAGGTGATTTGCGACTTTTTCTTAGACATTGAGGTGGCTCGCACAAAATCCGAGATTCACTTATGTTAGCACAAATATACTCTTGATTTACTTTCTAATGCAGGATTATTAGCTTCCCGACCTGCATCAACTCCTCTAGATTACATTGCCAAATTATATTCTGAATCTGGTTCCCCTCTTGCTGATCCCTTTCCATTTCGAAGGCTTATTAGGAGACTCGTCTATCTCACCACTACTCGCCCAGACATCACCCATGTTGTACAACATTTAAGTTAGTTTGTCTCCTGCCCCACTGACTTGCACCAGTGAATTGCTATCTGCATTCTTCGCTACCTAAGTAGGCTCCTGGCTCCGACATTTTTCTCTCCACTTCTAGCCAATTACAACTCAAGGCATTTAGTGACTCTTACTAGGCTGGTTACAGTGACACTCGACGCTCTGTGATAGGTTTTACTATCTATCTTGGAGATGCCTTAGTGTCTTGGCATCTAAGAAACAAGCTACTATTTCTCATAGCTCATCTGAGGCTGAATACCGTGCTTTAACTGCCACTACTTATGAGATACAATGGCTCACTTACCTGTTTGATGGTTTTTGCATTGCCTGTGATCACTCTGCTTTTCTTTTCTGCGATAATGACCTTGCCATTCAGATTGGCTCCAATCAAGTCTTCCATGAGCATACAAAGCATATTGAGATCGACTGTTATATTGTTCACGAAAAATTCAATCACGGCATCATCAAGTTACTTCCTGTTGATTCCTCTTTACAACTTGTTGATATTCTCACAAAACCTTTACACCCTTAGGATTTTCGAGATGCATGTTCTAAGCTGGGAAGGTTTAATCCCCATTCCCAGCTTGTGGGGGGCTCTTAGCTACTCATCCTGTGTTGATTTCTACTACTGATTTTTGCTGTTGATTACTGTTCTGTTATTGTTGTTTTATATTTTTGTTTTGACTGTTGGACGTTTTTTATTCCCTAACCATTTTTCCCACCTTTTCCAATTTTGTATATAAACTTAGTTTTATTCATTAGATCAGTATCAGTTGTTGTTGATTTTTCCTAAAGTGTTGTTATTCCTTCTCTGCTTCCTCCATTTTCTCTGCTCTGATTTTCCTACCTTTTCTGCGTTTATCTCATTTATTAATTTTAGAATTTTTTTTACCAATCTAATGTTTCTCCTCGAATAATCACTTCATAATCATGTCTATATAAATGGAAGATTTAACTTAATTGTTTGAACAAAGTTATTGTAAAATCTATTCAATGAAAGATACATAACCACACTAGAATGAGATTGAATAATGTATTAAATAAAATCATACTTTTTGAAAGAAAAATAAATTAGCACAAGATTGGATGTGTCAAAACCAATCATTAAAAATAGGAGAACATCTAGTAATTTTAAATAGAATTTTGTCTTTTAGAAGAATGACTTGGAAGAAAACTAGTGTTTTCAACAAATTGAGAACAAGCTTAAAGAAAGAGAGAAGTAGAAAAAAATTTGTTTTGTATTGGTTCATTCTAACTTTTGGGCTAAGTTCAATTCTCCTTTACAATTAGTAAATAGTTCTACTAATCATAAATATCACAATTTAGTTTTTTTTTTGTCACTGCTAATTAATCTCAATTTTAACACTACACGTAGATTCTCTTTTAATTTAAGAAAAATAAGTATTTTTTTTCACTAAGTCACTTTTGTCTTTTGGAATCATTAAGTTTGATGTAAAAGATTACAATACTCAAAGAGTGGATATACAAAGTAAGCACACATTACAAAAAACCTTTACTTACCAAAGATTAAACTTTAAGTTATTGAAAATGAATCATTTACGTATTTTGATAGTGTAACAACACTTGTTCTAAATTATTGTGTTAGTTGTTTAATGCTTGTGTCTTTTGAAGTGATAATTATTCACAATTAGGTCAAAAAGCTATAAAGCGCTTCTTTGAGATGAGAGAGTAGAAAACGTGGTCAACTCTGAGCAAAAGGTACAATAATTGTTGTCACGCTTGCAGAGTAAGCTTGTTGCTTTATTGCTCAAGAATATTCCATTTGTGTGTAACATTGACACTCCTCCTTTTTGGATTGGATAAGGCTTGATTTTGGTTTAAAATATATTGTAACTAGCAGTATCTAGAAAAATCGCTCAGGTCTGTTTAAGGACTTAGCTTGCGAAGTCCATATTTTAAACAGACCAAATAGTATAATATGTCAAATAAATAGATTTTTTAGTCTATATTCAATCTGGGAAGTTAGCAGACTTAAGGGGACAGTCTATGGGTCATTCATATTTTTTAAGAAAAAGAAAACAATGAAAAAATCTTATATTTTGTAAACTAACTAAACTATATTTTATCACACTAAAAACAAAAGGAAAACAATTAAAAAATTATATTTTATCATTTATAATAATATAAAATACCAAAATATTTTTTATATTAAAAGTCTAAAATATCACAATTCACAATAAACAAGTCACAACATTAACAGAAACTAATAGTCCAAATGACAAAATTGTCTCTTTAAACAGACTGCGAGCAAAGCCCATGGACTTCAAAGACCTGGCTCAACTTTTTCTACAATTATGTTTCTTTAAAAACAATAAAAAATACACATGAGCTTGCAAGGTCTGCAGACCTAATCCCATATACCTACCCCTAGTTATAACAATCCCAATCATTAATTGGATGTGTTACTATCACTGGATGCTGAGTATAAATCGAGATTAGACAAATGTGGACCTTATTTGGTTGCATATTTCTAAAAGTTGTGCTATCTTTGAGTCCTTCGCAAAACATGTTAGCATATCATAATTTATATATTAGTTATCATCAAAACATGTTAGCATGTTTATGAGAAAATTTTCTACTATACTCCCGGCAAATGCATCAGTCGTATGTAATATCACCATGACATCCCTCAAATGCATACATGAATCATAACTCAGTGTTTATCGCAAGCAAAAAACTAAGTTATTTGAGTATTAGACTATTGATACCTTGAATAATCTAAAGTCGAATAACCCACCTTAAGAAAATGAGCTTAAGATGACCAATGGGTTCTACTCTCTCGAGCAATAGACCCCATTGGGAGTTCTTCTCATTTTACACGTCAAAATCCTCTCTTGAGCTCATTCAACAAGTAAAATCCATAAAATATATTAAACCAAAGCATAAGGTAAAGAAGAAGTCTAACAATGAGCAATAAACATTGGATTAATAACATCAAAATATACAATAGAGTTCATGCATAGTTACAAGTGAAACCCTAACCAAAGATGAGCCTAGCCATGCATGGTGAGCATAATCAATGGAGGAGATACACAAAATGAGAAGTGAATAAGGTGAGAAATGGATTGGAAATGAGTGGGAAGTGCTCTAGGTCAACATTGGGTGTAACTCTCATACCCCTTACAAAAGACACAACTCTCTTTTAATAGAAACTCTTTTGTTTGCGACACGAGAATTGGCCATCAGTGCGACGGGCATTGGGCGCTGAGGTGGTAAAAAATAACCCCTTTTAGGTTATCGAGCGTTGGGCGACGGTGCATGCTTTCAATTACCACAAAGCAAGTGGGAAAGGAAACTCATTTCTGCGAGCATTAAACTTCTGTATGGCATTTACCGCTTAGGTGAAGTAAAAAAGCTTCCCTACTTCGCGTCTAAGCACTGCTACACACCACTTCAGCTCAATTACAATGACACTTTTTCTATTCTTTTCAAAAACCTGTCTCAAATGGTATAAAACAAGAAAATCAAAGTAAAGTGTGCATAAATATAAAACTAAAACTAATCTTCCTAAGCGAATCTATTTTTGGATAAAAGGAGAAAAACTAGACTTTAAAAAAGTTACAATTAGGATAACTACTCTATTTTACTTATGTAAAGATAGGCAATTTAGACAGTTATCACATATCATAATTCTATAGATAAAAAATATCTATAAAAGTAGATATGCAAACAAAAAACTTTTTTAAGACTCTTATTAAGTCAAAAAACTAATCAATAATCTCATATTTTGACAAATGAAAAACAATTTTTTATATGTCTAAGTATTATTTTTAAGTCACATAGACACACAAATGTTGATAGTAAAGACACAAAGAAGTAATACACAAATATTGAGTTACATATGACAAACACAAGTTTTTACCTAGGTTATAAAAACATGCACATAATGGTAATAGAAAATTTAATGTATAATTTATTACTAATAAATATTTGTTTTATTTTTATGAATAAATTTTATACAAGACAAATAAAATAGGCACATACAAGGAAAAGGAAGTATGAGAAAATGTGTTTCGAGCATAAAAATCAAGCTCAATGTTGGACATAATATTTGTACCATATTTTTGCTGAATATTTGCTACAACAAGTATAAATGGAATAGATAAGTAAAGTGTTTTATCTTATAACCTAACTAATTGGTAAAGACAATAAATGTGCATTTAATGTTTCAATAGATAATTGAAAGACAAACACTTAAAGGAACTTTCACCTATAGAGCATTCATTATGTTATGAATCCTATATATATAGGAAGTTTTGAAGTTACTTGTAACTTTAAAAAATTCTTAAATTGAAAAATATCTCCAAAGCTCTTTATCATTTGTACATCTTGACCATATAAACTTAAGCTCATTTTGCCTATTGAGACATTGTAAGTCTTTGATCCCCATAAATCTATAACTTTAATGATTTAAAAAAGAGCATGAAGATTTTGATATTAAATAATAGTGTTAGCTTGAAGAGGTTAGTGTAAAAAATGCTTGAAAATAAGTTACAAGTGACTTGGAAAACTATTTTTATCTTTGAGAAAGATAATGGAACTTTGTTAATTGTCAATGAACTTAACATATTCTATAGGTTCAAACAAACTAGTATAAAATGTGTTTTTTTCTCTTATAACCATTGAATTGTTTATTTGTTTCTAACGATGTGAATTTTTTTAATAGTGTCTTGTTTTACAAAAAACTTATTTTCTACATCTTGTCTTGAACAAACATGTTTTGCTTGCAAAATGAATTTGCGACATTTTTTAAAACATAATTCAACCTCATCCTAGTGTACTTGAAGATTTATAACTTGATCATGTAATGTAGCTATTTTTAATATTTTTTCTTCAAGGTGACATATTTTTAATCTTGAAAACACATGGGGTTAAAAAAGAGGCATGGTGCTTTGTAGTCTTTTCCATTATAGAAAATTTTTCTCTCGTATTATATCATGTTGGTCATGTCTTGTGTTTATTTAATTGTGTTCTCTAACTATGGGTATTTGCATTTGTGAGAATAGTTGGTTTAAATTTAAGGCCCCTTCTACCTACAAGAATGCTTCGAGTGTTGAAACTATTTTGAAAATAATTAAAAAATAAAATCGCAACCATTTTAAGTCTTGTTTGGGGTAGTTGCAAGTTATTAGATTTTGTTTTTTAACTTAAAATTCAAAACAAAACTTGTTTGGCAAAAAAAGGTGAAATGTTTTTTAAAAGATTTTGGAAACCATTTTGTGACTTTCTTTTATAAAAAAAATTATTTATCAAAATGACTCACCTTCCACATTATTCACCTAGATAACTCTTTTTATTGCTCAGGCTATTAACATGGTTTTTTTTTTTATGTAAAAGACCTATAAGTTTTTTTTATCTCAACATCGGTGAATCAATTTCTCAACATGGTTGTTGGGCAACTAATTTCTTATAATTTTTTTTTCAGTTTTTTTTATATTTATTTAATTTTTTAATTTTTTTATGTATTATGTTTTTTTAAACTATGATTTTTAAAAGTAAAACTTAAAAACAATTATTTTTTATGTGTTTTATTTTTATGTTATGTATCTTTTCTGTTGTTTTAATTTTTTTAAAAATATTTGTAATTTATTTTTCAGTTTATATTTTTTAAATTAAATTTTTTAATCCTAATTTTTAAATTATATTTAAATTATACTAGTATAATTTTTAAGTACATAATTTTTAGATATTAGAGATGTTATTTTTTGAAAATTATAAAATATTAATTTTGTTTAAGTGTTAGATATAAGTTTTGAAGATATAAAAAGTCATGAAAATATATATAATCATGCAATACAAGTTACATAATGTAAACAAGAGTACATAATGTTCATATTTACTAGTGGGAAGTCCTTGGATGGAAAGGACATTTTCTTTTAGAATGACCTACGTTCCTACACATGAAACATCTCTTAGGTTATCTAGGTTTGACAATGTCCATCTTGGTATATATACATGATAATTTTGGACGACCTTCTTGGTCATTATCATCTATGGATCGGACAATATCTGTGGCTCGATAAAAATTTGACAATAAGTTAAATTGCGTAGTTCTTTAAACAATCTGTTATACACATTGGATATGTATTCCAATGTGTATAGAAAATGTATGTAATATGTGTAATTATGGTGAACATGCTTACACGCTGCAGTGACATGTGAATATGACGTATGAAGATTTTGAAATTTTTCACAGTCATACCACTATTCATCCAACATAAAAATGAAATTTTTCGTCAGTTGTCCTTCTTTTGGGTTAATGGTCTCTTAGACAAGGAAACATGCGCTACATCGATCGAAATCTAGTACATGGTGACCATTTGCCTTTGTTTGTGCATTTGTCAGAGTCTTATTTAATATATCTATATAATTTTGTTTAGCTCTAATTTTTGTGTCAATTTCTTTATCTCATTGGATGAATAATGTGTTACATTATTAGTATGTTGACATTATTATCACACTTATTGAGAGATTTCATGTTTTTTTCAAAATGGAATTTATGGTCTCAACTAGGTTTGTTGTTATGTCTCCCCAACAGTGACCATTGTCCCATGCTAAAGTTCATTTTTCCCTAAAAATTTCAACAAGTCATTGTATTGCAGGTTCACTATTTGGTTCATTAACCAATTTATTAAAGTAGTGGTTAAACTTGGACTCTGTCATGCCATATCTTGTGACATGTAAACAATTAAAATCCATCAATTATACATGTTTAAAACATATAGGATTGTTAATAAATTAATTACTTACCCATGTTTACTACCAATTTCTTCATATATCTTTTCTTGAATTGGCTCATGAAGTTCTGTGCTATTATGTGCCAATGCAAAACACATGCATTGAATATGAACTTTTGATTGATTCATGTTTGTTCGATGTTAAGCAAAGTCAATCTTAAGGGAAAATATGTCTTTCAAATTGGCTCATAAAGCATGTTGACGCATTGATGCTCTAACATAAAGCATGCTAACACATTAACGCTATAACGTAAAGTAAGAGATTCCTGATGTGTGCATGTAAAACATATGATTTTAGGACTATATATACAATGCACCATTGAAACAATATTGTCACCTTTCTTGAGTGTATGTGGTAAACTACAACATTTTCACAAATTTTCAAATTGCAAAAACTTCTTTATTTTTATAACTTTTAACTATTACATTTTTTCTTACAAATGGCAAGCGACCTAGTTGTTCAATCCTACTATCATTAGATGCATGAACCTGACCCAAAAATTAAACACCTACTACAAGTTGCTGGTTTTTATCAGATTGCAAAAATAAGTCACTTCAAAGTTTATTATAGTCTCATGATAGCTCTTCTAGAAAGGTGGAGACCAGAGACACACATATTCCATCTTCTTGTTGATGAATGCACCATAACTTTGGAAGATGTTGCTCTTTAACTAGGGATAAAGGTTGATGGAAAAGCAGTGACTGACATTACTCTATTCAATTAGGAAGAAATATGTTTAGAACTATTAGGATTTGTCCCTCTAGTAGGGGAAGCATTAGTTGGATCTACTCTAAAATTTAAGTGTTGCAAGATAATATGATCTAACTATCATCAGATTAATCAACTGAACAACAATTAGGACATATATTTTAGCAATAATTAGGGTGTTCTTATGCTTGACAAATCATGTAACCAGGTTCACCTAATGTATTTACCTTTACTAGATGATTTAGAACGTATAGGAAGATATAGTTGGAGTTTTGCTTGTCTAAAACACTTGTACAGGGAGATATGTAGGACAACTTACCCATTTTCAAAAAAAAAAAAAAGAAAAAAGAAGGTGATTATATGTTATTATTGCAATTTTGGGACTGGTATCGTATGTTGTTCATTCAACCATAAGTCATTGTAACATTGAATATCCTCTTGCAATGAGGTACAAGTAAAAATAAGTGATGCATTGTTATATATTCCAATATTATTGTGCGAATGTTAACCCCTTATTACTTAGTTATAGCGTAGGTGGAGTGGAAAAAGGTTGAGATACACAAAACACCTTTTAATGACTTGCTAGGTTACAAAATAAGATTTGATGGAATGAACAAAGATGAGGTTAAACACAAACACACACACACTTAATTTTCATACTACTTTTATACGCAATTTCTAAATAACTAACAACAATCTTGCATCACATTTCAATTTGATTGGATGCCTTATAGGGGATTTGTGTTTCCTATATTGCAACATGCTTACACTGATGCAGGAATATGGACTTCTTGGATTGCTTTAGCAATATTCTCAACTGTGGTTTGACATCAAATAGACCATGTCTAATTGTAGTTCAACCTATGGAAACCAATTCCAAATTTTGCCCATAATTTGGACAAACTCCACCAAACTGACATGAGATGACACAATGACACAAAATTGAGCTAAAGAAAATGCATGATGGATTGACATTTGAAAGACTAAATGATAATATATTATTTTTTGTCAGCATCTTCAAGGGTCTCTCAAGCATAATAGTGAGTATTTATAGTGGTTTTTTGCAAATTTAAGAACCATCTTATGTGTGCAAAGAACCAAAAATGTATGTGGCCCATCAACAAGCAATCCAAAATTGTTAGCCCAACAAATTGCACAACCTTCTCCAATAGGTATGCTAACCACCCAATAATTGAACAATGTCATACAGTACCAAATGAACCACAATATTATCTGTCATATCCAACGCACACCACATGGACAATTACATGCACACACTACTCTTGGGTACAAAAGAAGGAAATGATTTTGTAAGAACCTTATTTGGTGTCAACATGCAAACACCACAATCGACACATGCTTACATGCAAGCAATGAACATTCCTTCATTTTCTTCGTTTCACGCCCAAACACGTAAGAGTTCCTTAATAAACCCTATCATGGACAAACATCAACATGAACCAAATATGCAACAACAAAGATTTCAAAATTCTCCAAGAAATAGGTAGCATCCAAGTATGGTATTGTTAGACATAAGCATCATTAGGTTGTTTATGCATCATTGTTCTTCCAATTTGTTTTTGTAACATGTTCCATATGTTTATGTATATTGTGAAAAAAATATACATGTTAGTTAGATGTACTTGTCAACTGGAAATTGTTTTTATTTACTTAACTTCACCAAATAATTAATTGCATTAAAATAATGATTAAAATTTATGGAAACTTAAGAAAAGGTAGTTAGTCTTTCAATAAAAAATAATACTTATCTACTTAATTAATAAAAAAAATTAAAAAAATTAAACAAACATAAAAAAATTTTAAAAAATAACTCAAACAACTATAAAAAAAACAAACAATATCACAAAAAATGAACATAAAAGATAATTAAAATTTTTAAATTAAAAAATAAAAAATAAATTACAAAATGTTTAAAAAAATTTAAAACAATGAAAAATATACAAAACGTAAAAATAAAACACATAAAAAACAAAATAAAATAAAAATTAACTTTAAAAAGTTTTTAAAAAATTAATTTTAAAATTCATAGTTTAAAATAATATACATACATAAAAATTCAGAAAATTGAAAAAAAAATCTAGAAAAAAACCCTATAAAAAATCGATAGGTCTTTTACATAATAAAAAAATGCATGCTGAGAAATCGATTCCTCCTAACCAATTTCTCAATGTGAACAATAAAAGGGGTTATTTAGGTAAATAATGTGGAGATGAGTTGTTTTGGTATTTTTTTTTATCAAAAAAAGGTCATTTTGTTTTTAAAACAAAAAAAATTATTTCTTGTTTTAGTTTCAAGTTACGTGCTAATCCCAACCTTCCTTCTAAACATGATACTTCTTTGTCTTCTTTACACTATCTTCCTTATTTGACCGCATAACACACATGTTGATCATTTGCCTTTGTCTCTTTCTTCTTTCTCTCATCTTTTCCTTTCTCCATGTCTACTTCTTTCTCTCTATATTTGCATAACTTATTTCTTTTTTGCTTTAACCATTTTTTCACTTTTATTCTTACAACTTAATGCCCAATATTATTGGAATTGATAAACTCACCATGAGCTGCAAGTTATATTCAATTCATCCATAATTTTAATTTGAGTTTACTATTTCTTAATGTGAAGTTAATATGAAATTGATGTTTTTCTATATTGTAAATGATAATCCTATTCTATGACTTCATTGTTACATCTTTTTTATTTTATCGATGCTTGGTTGATTGCTCATAAAATGTTTTATTAAGTGCCAATTTTTTCCTCTTTTTATTTGGATATTAGCTAGTTGTTTGGTAAAGCAACATTTGGGCTCTTTTGGATAACATGAAGTTAATTATGAAGTTGCAATGCTATTTTTTCCAAATTGTAACTCATCACCTTTTCTATGACTTCATAGTTTCTTCTTTTCTCCCATTTCTCCATGTTTGGTTGATTGCTAATAAAATATTTGATTAAACGCTAACTTTTTATTTTCCCCTTTTCTTTTGGATATTAGTTAGTTGTTTGGTACTATAACATTTGATCTCTTTTGAGTAATGTGAAGTTAACTACAAAATTGCTATTTTTTTTGTGATTGTAATGATAATGTTGTCCTATGACTTGATTGTTCTCTCCTTTCCTAATGTTTGGTTCATTGCCCATAAAATGTCAAACTCCTTTTTTTTTTTACATTAGTTGTTGTTTCATTAAACACATCTTTTGGATATAAACTTCTCATGAGAACAAACACACATTTTGCTTGAATATGTATGGTCACTAGGGTGAAACTTTGTTTACAAAATATGTGAAATAAAATGTTATTTAGATGTTGAAAAAACAAATAGAAGCAACATTGTTAAAGAACATGTGCCACCATAAGTCACATCAACAAAAATTAATCAAATGAGAATTGATGACATTTAGAGATCAATGGGCTTAAAGATTATGAAATGCTACTAATAGGAACTACATAAAAAAATAGATAAATTGTGACTTATTGATATTATTGTATTTTTTTATTATACAATGTTTATATGTAATTTTTGCTAAACAAGTACTAAAAAACAAGATAAATTATGAAAAAAAAAATATTATTATTATTATCTTCTCTTTTTCTTATTAACATTTATAGAATTTTTGGCTAAAAGAAAGTAAAGTAAATAAACAAAATGGAGTTATAAGGTTGCTCTAGTGGCAAAAAAGAAAGGAGGAAGAGGTCGTGAGTTCGAATTACTCTACTAAGAAAACTAACACATTAACCACTAATATTTGACATATAAAAAAAGTAAATAAATAAATAATTTGTGAAAAATTTATTGTTATAAAAAACATTTAAAAAAAAGTTGTTGACAACCATTTTTAAAATTGAAAACCAAAAAATTGAAACTAAAAAACCAAAAACATATATATATATATATATATATATATATATATTAAAATGTATTTAAAAAAAATAGAAAGTGACAACCACCTCGGGTTAGCAAGTAATATCATTTATGTGTGTTAAGATCATCTGTAGTTATAATTTATTAATGTACTCAATTAAAAAACAAGACAGTGTTAGAAAACCCATATATAAATATAATATAATTTTTAAAATTTATATTATAAAATCCTAAAATAAATGAAATTTTTGCTTAAAATCACGATTTTCTTTTGTTTTGTCCATGGTGGTTTCAAGTTGTTTGTTTTTAAATGTATTTTGAAGATAAAAGTATTTGAAAAAAATGTTTCTGATTTGATATTTTAGTTATTTTCAAAATAATTATCACCTAATTTAAAAAATAATAAAATTGTGGTTTTTGAGATTTCTTTATTTTTATTCAAGTTTATCACTTGATGTTAATAAATAGTTAGTCACCACTCGTCACCATCTTCAACAGACATTGACTATCATATTTGATTGTTAATTATCGATTGCCACCTCCGAACATTGGTCACTTGTCATCACTTTTGACCGTCAATCATTGACTGTCATTTCTAACCACTAGTCATTGGCCACAATGTCTAACTGCCACCTCCAACCTCTATCTATGACATCAACCAACACCTCCGACTATCGATCATCCGTCTCTAAAAAGAAAAAGAAAAGATTCCAGTAGTATTAAGATTTGGTGACAATATTTTAAAACCAGAACTAGTTTTTTTTTAGTTTTTAAAAATATAAATAAAATGTCACACTAAGATGTTTTATTTTAACTTTTTTAATAAAAAAAAACAAAGTCATGTATGAAGACACTAGTTTGTTTTTATTTAAAAAATAAACCTAAATTTGAAATTAAGTTAAATAAAAAAAATGAATGAACATGACACTATGAAAAATTTTTTTTTATAGCATTTTTTTTCTTTTTATATAGCGTTTTTTAAACGCTGAATAAGTAGGAAAAATATAAGTTAATTTTTTTTAAAATGCTGTATAAGTAGATATAACGTTTCTTCAGACAACGTTGTATAAGTGAATATAACGCCTCTACAAATAAACACTATATAAGTAGATAAATCACTTCTTCAAATAAACACTGTATATGTTTTGTTTTTCTTTTTTTTTTAATTTGTTGGTTTCTTTCATCCATTTTTACCAATATTTTTTTACACCTGTAAACACAGTTCTAATTATAAGATAAAGTATAAATATTGTTGTGTTTCAGAGCTAGATACAAAATAATACAACAACTTCAATAAATCCAAAACTATAGGGTAAGATTTCAAAAATATAAGTTGAATACAACAAGATTTCAAAAATATCCCAAAATGGTGTACAATGATGTATGAACATAATTCAACACATAACGTTAGATAGTTTAGTATAGGTTGATCGTGACAAAAATTTTGATCATTTTCTTTTTCAAATTCAACTGAAGGGTAAGACTTATAATTTATAAGCATTTTTGGATTACATATTATATTGATACCGATCTTCCCTAACTTCAATGATATGATGTTAGAATAATGCTTCTAATTGGAATTAGGAAAATACTACAAAAACAAAAAAGTAAAATTAAAAACAAGTGACACAAAATTTAAGGAATAATATAAGAACTAGAATCACATTCCATTAATTAGGATATTTCCTTCTTTACAATATTCAATGATTTCCTTCATGTATCAACAAATATAATGCCCACAATCATTGTTGTTAGGTTACTTCAGACACTAAACAAAATACACAAATATGAGTATAACTAACTATTAATATTACAAATTGATTCTTATATAACAAATGTAAATAATCGTAATTATCATCCATTTGATGTTTGGTGACTTTGTCTTCGAAACCTTAGTTCTTCTTTATGCCTGATAAGTTTGTATAACCCTAATAATTCAATGAAGACAAAAAAAATTTATATAAGTAACAAAATGTATATCAATACCCTCAATATGAATGATACATTCTTACATGTCAAACAACTTCTTGATATATTGTCTTATACTTATGCCATCCTCCAATGGTCTAAATAATAAAATATTTTTCTTATAAGATTGATTCCAATCAAGACTCAATGCCACTAAAACAATGACATAAAATTAAAAAAATTATATAGAACATTCAAAATAAGGCATTATTGAGAATAAAGATAAGAAAAAGAAACATTATCCTATATTAATCGGTGCAAGAATAAACTTATTGTTGAGTCATCTAGTTAAGCTAGAAGGCATCCCCTAATATTGCATTGATTATTAACAGTAATAGGTGTTAAATACTTTAATAAATAATATCATGAACATAATTAATTTTAATTATATGATGATTATTCTATTTCTCACAAATATTTTTTTACTTTGCATATATAACATTACAAGGAAGAAAATATCTTATTATGAAAAAAATGAAATGATTTAATGATATTCATTAAATATAATTTATTGATTTATGGTTTAGAATATTATTTATTAAATGATGTAACATGACTTATTTTAACTAAATATATCACATAATAGCTTTTCTATAAAAAACCAAACCCCTTTATTTCATTTCTTCTTTCCAAACATTCCATTCATATTTCCCTTTTTTTATGACATTTAGTCAAGTAACCACTGCCTCCTTACTTTCCCATTCTTAACTCTAATTCGACAAAACTCACTCAATCGAATGACCCAATAATGTTATTCAACAGTGTGGTGTTCACAAAACAAACTTATCAATCATCTTTTTGTTAATAGTATGATGTTCCATAGAAAAAACATGACCTTATATTAATCGGTGTAAGACCAAACTTATCAATCACCATTTTGTTAACAAAAATATCAACTATTGTTTGTCTTCTTTCGTTTTGAGGTAATTCATGTGTCGTTAATCATGGGGATTAAAAAGAAAAACGCTTTATGATTTGACATAACAAATGTGATTAAGTTTTTTTATGTGTATTCTTTTCATTTAGATGTCTACCATAGAAAGATTGTCACGATATTTTTGTCGTGTCTAATAGCTCTTTTCAAATGTAGAAAAAAAAGTAAATCCCTCCAATTTAAAATAATTGAAAACCTTCTCATCATAGAAAGTAATCCAACCCAAAATCAAATCGTAAAAAATTTCTAAAAAATAACATAGAAGTATATATAAGGGTTTTTCCATGGATACCTTTTAGAAGACACAAACCACCAAGATGGGAAAGAGAAAACTATGAGAATTAAGTGCGTTCCACCAACGGAGATGCAAAAAGGATGAGCTTCAGGGAGAGGTTTGACAGAGAGGGGTTTGTCGGAGAGGGTTTGGAGATGAAAGAGCCTGTTGTAAAAAGAAAGAAGAAAAGAAGAGAGCGTACCTCTTTGGTGCTTCTCAAATGCTGGAACAATGCCACAACTTCATGTTTTTTTTTTTGTTTACTCCTCTAAATTAATTAACCAAGCAAGAAACTAACCAAACTCAATTTGGAAAATATTTTAATATATTAAATATAGAGTTTTATTTAATAATTTTAAAAATATACAATATTTTTATATTTTATTAAAAATATTCTTTTATTATTTTAATATGAGATTTAAATAATTAAATATAAATTATGAGAACAAAGTATATTTCAAAAATAACAAATGCTTTGTATAAAATGTAAATACAAGGTAAAAATCATAAATACTTTGATCTCTTAAATTTAAATTTAATTTTTTAAATTTCATATCAAAATAATACTTTATAAGAAAATATAAAAATATTTATATTTTAAGATTATTAAATAAAAATTCTAATATATTAAAATATTAAAAAATAAATGATAATAATTACTACAATATATTTTAAATTTTAAAAAATAAATATTAAATAATATGAGAAAATTAACAATAATGAAAACATCTAATTAATACAATTTATTATTTTTCAATGTTTTCAGTTTATTTAAATAGAAAATAAATTTCTTAGCTTTCATAAAATTATCTAAATATAATATTTTAAATTTATTTTTTATTTTTATTATTTCTCTCTCTTATTTTTTATACATTTATGATAAGAGAAAATTGTGGAAAACGTGTACTAGAAAAAAAAATCAAATTGAAAGTAAATTTTTTTATTATTTCTATTATAATAATTTAAAAGTGTGATTTTTATAATAGTGTCACATTTATTTTATTTTCTTGGTGAAAGACTGTTACATTTATTAAACTAAAAAGAAGAATAATTTAAATTTAATGTCAAATATGTATATAATTGCTAAATATAACATAAAATAACTTTGTTAAATTTATCTTATATAATGCTTTATATAATAAATATTGTACATGTGATGTTATTATACATCGCTTATATAAATAAGCGTTGTATAAAATTTCTTATTTTTTTTATATAATACATATGCAAATAAAAATTGTATAAGTGATATTAATAACACCTATTTAGATAAGCGTTATATATGCATTTTCTTTATATAGTGCATATTTGAAAAAGTGCTATACAAGTGACGTTAGTATAAAAATATTATTTAAAAAAAATTCTAAGAATAATTTTTTGTTTTCTCTTAACAAATATATATAAGAATATTTAGGGTTTGTTTCACAATAATTTTATAAAAATATTTTTAGTATTACAGTATTTAAAAATTAAGAACTCATTTAGTTATGATTTTCTAAAAATAATTTTTGAAAACATTCTTGATTTTTAATTTTTAAAAACTCAAATGTTTTTTCTTTTTATTAATGACATTTATATAAATATAAATAAAAAAATTTTATTTTCATTTCTTAAAAAAAATTCAAATAGTATTTACGAAACAATTTATTTTTTTTCATGTAAAAACGGACTGCAAAGCAACAGAGTATTTACTTTGTAGTACTCCGTCAAATTATGTCTATGGTGTACCGTGGTTAATTAAAATTTTAACCGCATTTATTAATTCTGACACACAAGACGTAACTTTTCCAAAACTTCATCTAAAAGACAATTATGTCATTAACCATTAATTGATCATAATAACACAAAATAAATAAAACAGCCTCTAATATGAAAACAAAAATGACAAATTGATAAATGATAACCAATTACATGGATTGAGTTGAGTGGTATCATGCAAAAAACATTATTAGGCTACATATAATTTAAGACTTCTTTTGTTTTACAAGGATTGTTCATCAAATATGGTCTTTCGGCCCGCAAGAATAATTTTGGGCTCATGGTATGATTCACATAACATCACACGCATCCGCACCCAGCAAAAGAGAGAGAATGGGGGCACAAAAGTCAAACCCAATTTCAACCCATGATCAATCAAGCAGAATCTGACGGTGGGAAATGCGTATCCTGGCTTGTAAATATCGTGAGAATCAATGCGACGCGATCCACCCTATTCGTATACGACTCTAAAAACAATGCTGAACAGACGTGGCCGCTGTGGAATAGAGGATCCAGATCCCCCAGAAGCACGTGCACTCACTGTGGACCCCAACATGGGAGTCGCTGATCAAATAAATTTTCTTAATCAACGGCCAAGAAGATCCGGCATTAAGAAGCAAACCTATTCTCGCCTGCATTGGAAGGTAGCCAATAAAAACAGAATGAAGAAAGAAAGGCGCAAGATTACTATCGTACGCCACGGAGAGACGAGGCAATAAAAGAAAAAGGCGCAGGGTACTATCTTGCGCCCACATTGTCCAAACCTGTGTGTGCTTTCTTTCTCTCTCTGGCTCTCGCACCACATCTCTCTCTGCCTTCTCTCTCTCTCTGCGTCTAAGATTTCAAGGCTGGCTATATAACAACTAATACGAACAAAGAAGAAGAAGAACAACAACAACAATGAAGCAAGCTTCGTCCGAGGCAGTTCCGTCGCTATCCGCGGCGCCGTCGTTCACCGAGGCGGCGACATCCTCGACGTCATCGGCGGCGGCGGCGGAGGACCTGGCGGTGGGGTCACGGGACGGCGGCGGCGCACAGGAGACGGTGGCAGTGGATCGGCGAGGCGAGTACTCGGCTGTGTGCCGATGGACGGTGCACAATTTCCCGAGAATAAAGGCTAGGGCACTGTGGAGCAAGTACTTCGAGGTAGGCGGTTACGATTGTCGGTTGCTAATATACCCGAAGGGTGACTCACAGGCTCTTCCGGGTTACATCTCCATCTACCTCCAAATCATGGACCCTCGCGGCACCTCTTCTTCCAAATGGGACTGTTTCGCCAGCTATCGCTTGGCAATCGTGAACGTCGCCGACGATTCCAAAACCATTCACCGCGATTCCTGGCACCGATTCTCCAGCAAGAAGAAATCCCACGGTTGGTGCGATTTCACCCCCTCCTCCACTGTTTTCGACCCCAAATTGGGTTACCTCTTTAACACCGATTCCGTTTTAATCACTGCCGATATTCTCATTCTCAATGAGTCTGTTAATTTCTCGCGCGACAACAATGAGGTCCAGTCCTCGTCTTCCTCCTCCTCCACCACAATGAGTTCCTCTGTGGTTGCGGGTCCCGTTTCTGATGTGCTGAGTGGCAAGTTCACTTGGAAAGTGCATAACTTCAGTTTGTTCAAGGAGATGATCAAGACGCAGAAGATAATGAGTCCAGTATTCCCTGCCGGGGAGTGTAATTTGAGGATTAGTGTGTACCAGAGCTCCGTGAATGGGGTTGAGTATTTGTCTATGTGTTTGGAGAGCAAGGACACGGATAAGACTGTGGTGTTGTCTGATAGGAGTTGTTGGTGTTTGTTTAGGATGTCTGTGTTGAACCAGAAGCCTGGTTCCAATCACATGCATAGGGATTCCTATGGGAGGTTTGCGGCAGATAATAAGAGTGGTGACAATACCAGCTTGGGATGGAATGATTATATGAAGATGTCAGATTTTATCGGTGTGGATTCTGGGTTCTTGGTCGATGATACTGCGGTTTTTAGCACTTCATTTCATGTGATCAAGGAGTTTAGCAGCTTTTCCAAGAATGGGGCTGTGATTACCGGGAGGAGTGGGAGTGGTGCAAGGAAGTCTGATGGGCATATTGGAAAGTTCACTTGGAGGATTGAGAATTTTACTAAGTTGAAGGATTTGCTAAAGAAGAGGAAAATCACGGGTCTCTGCATCAAGAGCAGGAGATTTCAGATTGGAAATAGGGATTGTCGACTTATTGTTTACCCTCGAGGTGTGCATTGTTCTTGCTCGGCAAATCATTTTATGATTTTTTCTGAGTACTATTTACTTAAGCTTACAGTTAGCTATCAGATATTTGCCATGTTGTTTGTGAGTTAGAGCTCCATTGGATGTGTTCTTTTTGTATGTAGTTTGGTGCAATTGTTGCTTATATTGATGGAATTGAAGGAGCATGCCTTCTTTGATTTAGAATCTAGCCTTTCTGTTTACGAAATTTTCATTGAGTTTCATATTTCATGTTTGTATTTGGATATCTACTTATACCACCATGAGTATAGATGATAATGTAGATCTTGGGTCTTGAAGTTTGAATATAGTAGTCTGTGTCTTGCACTCGGATAATTTTAATACACCTAGAATATGTTAGGTTGTCATAAAAAAGAAGTCTGATAAATGTTGTATGATTTTGATGCTATCAGGGCAGTCTCAGCCACCATGCCACCTTTCAGTGTTTCTTGAAGTTACAGATTCAAGAAATACTTCCAGTGATTGGAGTTGTTTTGTTAGTCATCGTTTGTCAGTTGTGAACCAGAGGATTGAGGATAAATCTGTCACCAAGGAATCTCAGAACCGCTACTCTAAAGCTGCAAAGGATTGGGGTTGGCGTGAATTTGTGACACTTACTAGTCTCTTTGATCAAGATTCAGGTTTTCTTGTCCAGGACACCGTCATATTCTCTGCTGAAGTTCTTATATTGAAAGAGACATCAATAATGCAGGATTTTACAGAGCATGATTCTGAGTTAAGCAGCAGTGGCTCTGCTGTTGATAGTTATGGGAAAAGAAGTTCATTTACCTGGAAAGTGGAGAATTTCCTGTCCTTTAAGGAAATAATGGAGACTCGAAAAATCTTCAGTAAATTCTTTCAGGCTGGTGGATGTGAACTTCGGATTGGTAGGTATTCTATCACACAAATATGATCTACTGCATTCTATTCACTGGCAGTGGTAGTTGTGAACTTGTACATTTTTATTCTTTGATTGAAAGCTTATGTTTCCATGACCCAGGTGTATATGAATCGTTTGATACCATATGTATTTATTTAGAGAGTGACCAGGCTGTTGGTAGTGACCCAGATAAAAACTTCTGGGTCAGATACAGGATGGCTGTTGTGAATCAAAAGAACCCAGCCAAGACGGTGTGGAAAGAATCTTCTATCTGCACAAAGACATGGAATAATTCCGTTTTGCAATTTATGAAAGTGTCTGATATGTTAGAAGCAGATGGAGGATTTCTTGTACGTGATACTGTTGTTTTTGTATGTGAAATATTGGATTGCTGCCCGTGGTTTGAGTTTTCAGATTTAGAGGTAAGTCCTTGTGGGATTGCTTGTCTGTGTTACCCTGTATGTACAACTATTAATTGATAGATGCCAAATACTCTTTCCCTCGCCGCATTTTTTCTATTTCAATTCCACTATCCATAGGATGATTTTTTATATTATTCTTATACCATCTATAGGATGACTTGTTTTTTACTTTAGATATGAAACTACCTGTAATCATCTATATGCATAGCTATTGATTTTGAGCCTGCTATTCTGACTCTGACATATCACTAATTTAACATTTACGTATAATATCTGGTTTTGTCTGTCTCATTCTGTATGATGAGATTGGAACAAGCCAGTTAGGAAATATGGCCTTTTCCTTGGAACTTTTCCTCGTTATTTAAGATGCATGGAAGGAGCTGATAAGTCACGAGTTACAGAAGTTGATTAATGCTTCAGTTCATAATTTTGCATTCCTTGAACTTCTTAATGTACAATAAAACTTGTAAGCAGTTTTCTATCCCATACCTGACCATATAATATAATTATGAATATGTCTTCTATGAAAGAAAGAAAAACGATTATGGTTTTACCTCTTAGCTTCTCACATGTTGTGAAATCAAGGGGTTTTGTTATGGATTTTCTAATGCCTACCACTTGTATTAAATTTTGATTGCTTTTATCATGTGGCTGTGCATGCTTTTTCTAAATTTGTCTTTAATATTACAGGTTTTAGCATCAGAGGATGATCAGGATGCATTGACAACTGATCCCGATGAGCTCATCGACTCTGAAGACAGTGAAGGGATAAGTGGAGATGAGGAAGATATTTTCAGAAATCTTCTTTCCAGAGCTGGATTCCATTTAACATATGGAGATAATCCTTCACAGCCACAGGTTACTTTAAGGGAGAAACTTCTAATGGATGCTGGTGCAATTGCGGGATTTCTGACTGGACTTCGAGTTTATCTTGATGATCCTGCAAAAGTTAAGCGTCTGCTTCTACCTACCAAGCTCTCTGGTAGTTGCGTTGGGAAGAAGGCCACCAAAGCTGATGAATCTTCCCCAAGTTTGATGAATTTGCTGATGGGAGTTAAAGTGTTGCAGCAAGCAATCATTGATTTACTATTGGATATAATGGTTGAATGCTGCCAACCTTCTGAAGTGTGTCCTGTTACTGATTCTATTGATGCATGCTCTAAACCTTCTCCAGATGGAAGTGGAGCTACTAGTCCTCTTGAGTCTGAAAGAGAAAATGGAGCAACAGAGTCTGCTCGTGTTCCTGTTAATGAGAGATTGGATTCTGTTGTTGAAGAAAGTAGTAATACATCTGCGGTGCAGAGTTCGGATTTAAATGGGAATGGTATTCAGGAAAAAGCTCTTCCTGGACAGCCCATTTGTCCACCAGAGACGTCTGCCACTGCTTCAGAAAATGCATCCTTTCGGGCAAAGGTACAAATTTATATTCACAAGAGATGATTTTTGTTATCAATATATATAATTCTAATCGTGTGAATTTGAAACTTTAGACCAAGTGGCCAGAACAGTCTGAGGAGCTCTTAGGTCTGATTGTAAACTCACTAAGAGCTTTGGATGGAGCTGTTCCCCAAGGCTGTCCAGAACCCAGACGGCGACCGCAATCTGCACAAAAAATTGCTCTTGTATTGGACAAGGCTCCTAAGCATTTGCAAGCAGACCTAGTTGCTCTTGTACCCAAATTGGTTGAGCAGTCAGAACACCCGCTGGCTGCCTATGCACTTCTTGAGCGACTTCAAAAGCCAGATGCAGAACCCGCTCTACGAATACCTGTGAGAGACCATTTTTTGTGTTTTTTCCAAAATGCCTGATTTGACTTGCTTTATCACATACATTTAACATTTGGGAAGACAATCTTAACTAAGATGTACTTTCGCTGCATTTCCTCCACTATTAACATGATGCTGAATATGGTTGCATTGTTTTTCTTCTTTTGATGAAATTTTATTTCTCAGGTTTTTGGGGCTCTTAGTCAATTGGAGTGCGGTAGTGAAGTGTGGGAACGCATTCTGTTTCAGTCCTTTGAGCTTCTGACAGACTCAAATGATGAACCCCTTGCTGCAACGATTGATTTTATATTCAAAGCAGCATCTCAGTGTCAACACCTCCCTGAAGCAGTAAGCTTGAAGAAATTGCACCATGCTATATTATTTATGTAGAAATATAGTATTTATTTTGATGCACTGTCACTGCAAAAGAGTTCTATACTTGTATTCAATAATATTTTCCCACATCATTTTATGAGTTTTACATCTCATGTAATTGTTGGTATAGTCAAAATCATTAAATGAGGTGTCAACCCAAAATTGGAAGATAGTGTAAAAAAAAGTTATAAGCAGATAATGTGTCAAAAGTAAACTCATACTTAAGTCATCTTTCCCAAATGTTTAATGAAGCATTTATAACAATACTTTTTTTATGCAGGTTAGGTCTGTTCGTGTCAGGCTGAAAAATTTAGGACTTGAGGTGTCGCCTTGCGTCCTTGACTTTTTGAGTAAGACTATAAATAGTTGGGGGGATGTTGCTGAAACCATACTAAGGGACATTGATTGTGATGATGACTATGGTGACAGTTGCTCAGCTCTTCCATGTGGAATTTTCTTATTTGGTGAACATGGCACTGCTCCCAGCGGACTGCATGTGATTGATGAACAGGCTTATCATGCTAGTCGTCATTTTTCTGATATTTATATCCTGTTTGAGATGTTATCTATTCCTTGCCTTGTTGCTGAAGCTTCTCAAACATTTGAGAGAGCTGTAGCTCGAGGTGCAATAAGTGCTCAATCTGTAGCCCTGGTATTGCAAAGCCGTCTTTCCCAAAGATTGAACAATAATGGCAGATATGTTTCTGAAAATTTCCAACATTCAGATGGTCCTACAGAGGGAGATACCTGTGAGCAATTAGGAGTTCAAAGGGATGATTATACTTCGGTTCTTGGTCTTGCTGAAAGTTTGGCCCTCTCTCGAGACCCATGTGTGAAAGAATTTGTGAAACTGCTCTACATGATACTGTTTAGATGGTTTGCCAATGAATCTCATCGAGGGAGGATGCTGAAGAGGCTTGTTGATCGTGCCACTAGCAATGCTGACAGTGGCCGTGAAGTAGATTTTGATTTGGATATTTTGGTTACGTTGGTGTGCGAGGAGCAGGAGTTTATCAGACCTGTTTTGAGTATGATGCGTGAAGTTGCTGAACTTGCAAATGTTGATCGGGCTGCTCTATGGCACCAGTTGTGTGCTAGTGAAGATGAAATTATTCATGTTCGTGAGGAAAGCAAAACTGAGATTTCTAATGTGGCTAAGGAAAAATCTATTATATCGCAAAAGCTGAGTGAATCTGAGGCCTCAAACAGTCGTCTGAAGGTATTTCATGTCTTAGTTGATAACATACTGTGGTTATCTCATGTTAATTGCTAATGGAGAATTCAGGACTAACACACTTCATGATTCTACAGTCTGAACTGAGGGCTGAGATGGATCGATTTTCTCGGGAAAAAAAGGAACTAGCAGAACAAGTTCAAGAAATTGAGAGTCAGCTTGAATGGCTCCGCTCAGAACGGGATGATGAAATTGCAAAGCTCTCTGCAGAGAAGAAAGCTCTCCATGACCGTTTACATGATGCAGAAACACAACTTTCTCAATTGAAATCTCGGAAACGTGATGAGTTAAAGGTATTTAAAAAAGTTTGAATTTCTACATCATTGAAAATAAAAAGGCATTCAGTTATGGTAATAATGTCATATGCTGTGTCACGAACGACATACCACTGTTAGTTCTTACTCAGACTTCGTATACATGAATGTGTGCTAAGGTTTTCAAAATCCAAAGCATCTCCATATTTAATTCTGGGGGAATTGTGTGCTTCAGTATGAAATTTACTACTCCTGTCCTTGCTTTATGATCTGAGTACTACACTTATTATTCTTACTATCTTCCACCTCCTCCCATCCTTCACTTGAACTCTAACATGGACGAATGTAATATTCATGCAATATTTTTTTGCCAATTCCTCGAAGAGTTTTCAGCTCTTAGTTTTTGAGTTGACAGGTTGTTCCTGTTAGGAAGGAGTTTCATTGTACCTGTTGCCATTCTTCTAATTAATTATTAGTTTCAATTCAAAGTCTGAGTGGGTTATGCTTTGTCCAACCTTCAAGACCAAAGTTATTTTGTGGGAAGGGGTGCATAAGTGGTGTAAGTCATTCCAAGTCTTCCAGTTAACAGGTTCAGATTATGACCAGCATGCTACATCCTCTCTGTCTCATCTCCCTTCCCTCTTACTCTTTTCTAATTGTTAAAAATCAGAATATAATATTTTGAATTTTTGATCTAGTAGTAAAACTAGTAATAGTGATTTATTGGCACATTATCATTTAGAGGAAACAAAATATTCTCTATTAATTTACAATTAATGATATTTAAGTATTAACCTATATAAACATGTTTCTGTGGTGTATTCAGACACATGGTTTCAGGCTAGTATTCCTATATTTTTCTTTGATTTTAACATGGTATCAGAGCTAGGTTGAAGGAATTCTGAAATTCTTGTTGCTCCTCTTCTAAAACCTTTTCCCTTCTTCTAGCAATGCTCTTTAGCTTTCTTTTCCAATGAATTTTCCGTTGATTGCCAGTGACTATTCCGGCCATGACCAGCACCATCATGATTCTTTGAGGATTTTTTCCAATGATTTACTAGCACCTCCTGCTTTATTTTTCAAATTTTTGGTGAAGCATTGTTGCCATTCTTTAGCATGTTTTTCAGCCATCACCTTTTGCTCGCTACTCATGTTTTGGTTTGAAGAACCTTTTTATTGCCTAGTTGACACTGTCTTTTCCCGGCATATTTCTCAGTTTAAATAATTTTGGGTCTTAAAAAATATTGGTTTAAAGTCTCCAAATGTTGGTTTTAAGAACATTGGAATTTGTTTTGTTTGCAGTGAGTTTTCTTAAGCTGGTCAATGTTTCAGCTATCTGACAATGTTATTTTTCAAGCAATATTTCCCTATTTCGCCAATATCCTTGGTTGCCTTTGCAAATATTGTTTTATGGTTGAACTCGATCTGGGGTTATTTATTTTTCTACTTGCTTCTTGTAACAAGTTGAATGCTTCGTAAGCTTCAACTTGAGGGGTGTGTTGAAAATCAGAATATAATATTCTGATCTGGTATTAAAACTAGTAGTATGGTTTATACTCATATTATCATCTATTTAGAAGAAACAAAATATTCTCAATTTATTTACAATCGATATTATTAAGCTATGTAAACATACTTCCACTGTGTATTCAGATACACGGTTTCAGTTCATCGTTCCTCTATTTGTCTCTGACTTTAACACTAATATTAAAACCACACTTGTTCTCCCCTGTATGTTTTGCAAGCTGTAGGATCCAATTTTCCAGTTAATAGCTAAAGTTTTTCAAGAGTTGGTCCTTCACTTGATTTAGCCAAGGAGCTCTGAAATTCTCTTCCGGAGCCATTATTTCTTTCATTTATCAAATTACTTGAAAGAAAATAGCATGATTAATTATTTTTTATTCTTTTTTACTTGCTTGTTGATTTCATCAACAATCTCATTGGTTATCTCAAGCATCAACAATTGTTTGAGTATTTCTTTAGAAAATATAGTTATCTATTTTCTGATATGGGGCAGTCTTGAAAGTGGTGGGCGAAAGGATGCTGTCCTTCATTTTTTGGTTTTGAAATGATGAGTAGGGCTATTTGGTTTATGACTTTTTTTTCATTTAATTACAGAATGTCATCTTGTTTCCATATTGGAGCTTGTCAAATGTTTTCTATTTTCATTTTCTGTTCAAATTCAATTGTTTTCACCAAGGGAAAACAACTATTCATTGTTTTCTGTTCCAATGTTTCCTGTACAAACATTTAAAGATAGGAAGGAAAGTGAAAACAATGTTGAATAAAAGGGAAAACAGAAAATGAGAACAGAAGTTTTTTTAACTTCAATGATCCGTAGTTTGCCATTTTGTATATAATGGGGTCAAATTGAAAATTAATGTCAATCTTATTATTACTTACAGAAAGTAGTCAAGGAGAAAAATGCTCTTGCTGAAAGATTGAAGAATGCTGAAGCTGCACGTAAGAGATTTGATGAAGAACTGAAAAGATTTGCAACAGAGAATGTGACTCGGGAAGAAATCCGGCAATCACTTGAAGATGAAGTCCGAAGATTGACTCAAACAGTTGGACAAACTGAAGGAGAAAAGAGGGAGAAGGAAGAACAGGTTGCTAGGTGTGAAGCATATATTGATGGCATGGAATCGAAGTTGCAAGCTTGCCAGGTTTGTCTTGACATAGAGATTGTACTTTTCTTATTTACTATTTTTATAATTTGTTAGTGTTTAGCATCTTATATGTTTACATGTTCAACTTATTATATATGATGAGGTTAAACCTATTTCAGCTGTGGAACTTCATGTTTTGAACTAGTTGTGTGATATGTAATGTATTGCATGTGTTTTGTTCATAAGCCTTCTCTGTAATTTCAATGCTGTCTGCTGTTAATGCCTAGTTGGATTTGATTTTGAGCATTGGGCACTGGGCAGGTTTTATTGGGTAACCTTCTCTAATCATAATTAAGTGTATACAGTTGACTAGGTATTGTTGATATTAGGCAGTTGCTTTATTCTACTAACGGTGGTTGATTGCTTCATTCGTCAATTGTCTAATTTATAGCTAAAAATTCACGATAGTTCTAACTTTAGAATCAGCTTTGAAGTAGTACTTTTCTGGATTAGCAAAAATATTTAAAATGTCCATTTTGTCATTGATTAGTAAGATATTGAGAGGACCATTAAAATTAATGCTACTATCTGTTGCTTTTGTATGTGTAATTTATTGGTCTATGATTAGACAACCTCCGGAGAGAAATTAATAGCTTTTGTTTCCTTTTGCAGCAATATATTCACACACTTGAAGCCTCACTTCAGGAGGAAATGTCAAGACATGCGCCTCTATATGGTGCTGGTCTGGAGGCTTTATCATTGAAAGAGTTGGAAACACTATCACGCATTCATGAAGATGGGCTTAGGCAGATCCATGCCCTTCAACAGCGTAAAGGGAGTCCTGCTGGGAGCCCTCTTGTGAGTCCCCATTCTCTCCCTCACACCCATGGATTATATCCAGCTGCCTCACTCCCAATGGCCGTGGGACTGCCTCCCTCAATCATCCCGAACGGTGTAGGGATCCACAGCAATGGCCATGTCAATGGAGCAGTTGGACCCTGGTTTAATCACACTTGAATTCTCTCTCGAGTCATCATAGAATGTTATTCTTTTCGGGTTATTTCTTTGGTATTTCGGCTGATAGAACTGTTGGAGCTGAATGTTGGGTAAAGGATTACCAAAGATTGGAAGGGTTGGGTAAATTTTTGCCTTGCAAATGTTAATCCAATGGAACTATCAGTTGCAAATGCCGTTCTCATTTGCGCCTACGTCTTTTTGAGGGGAAAAAATTACTTACAGGCTTTTTAAAGTTTCCATAGTTATTATAGCTTACTGTTATTACATAGTCTGGCCTAGTGGTTGAATCTATTTTACCCTGGGCAACCAGTTAAGCGCTGTAAGAAATCTTGACTGACAGTTTTTAATACGTAATCAACAAAGAAAATCCTTTTTCCTCTGATTACGTTAATGTTGCAGGTTATGCGCCTTTAGTATGTATATACTATACTTCAATTTTCTTTTTTCTCATAGTTGCAGTCAAGGTCTATATTCATTTGTTAATGATCAAAATATCCATTTGATGTTTATTTTCAGTATATACAGCTCTCATTTTATACGGTGAATTAACTAACCAGTCGGTTTTCCGAAATTCTACGACTCTTTTTTAACCCTATACTAACCTATTGAAAAAATGTTATATCAATACTCTTCTATACATTACACTAATTTCTTTATAGTTTGAAAGAACATTATATTGTGTTTATTTATAAAGGTTATAATTTATGAACATTCAAAAAGTAGAAAAAATGTATAATTTCTCGAAATATCGAGAAACAAAGGACTAATGAAGATGGCGTATTCATCGTGCAACATGGGAATTGCGATGTACCCGGGCTAATTAGATTTATTTTCGTACACTGATTTGGTTTTGATAATTATGATATTGGTGCAAAGTATACACTGAGTTTATAAATGAATTATCTTTGTTAATTATGATGTACCCGGGCTAATTAGATTTATTTTCGTACACTGATTTGGTTTTGATAATTATGATATTGGTGCAAAGTATACACTGAGTTTATAAATGAATTATCTTTGTTAAAAAATTTATTATCTAACCACTTATAGAGTCATTCCCAATCATTTTTGATAATTATGGTGCAAAGTATACACTGAGTTTTGATAATTATGATGTACCCGGGCTAATTAGATTTATTTTCGTACACTGATTTGGTTTTGATAATTATGATATTGGTGCAAAGTATACACTGAGTTTATAAATGAATTATCTTTGTTAAAAAATTTATTATCTAACCACTTATAGAGTCATTCCCAATCATTTTTTTTATGCAGTGTTCAAACTTAATGCTTTGTTTTTTAGCTAGTACGTTTTATTTACACGTAGATAATTTATTGCATTAAATAATTTTGTTAAATATACTAATTTTGATTATTTCATTAAAAAATAATTTTTAATAAATTTTAACTAATTTTAGAAACAATTTATAATAAATTTTGTCCATAATTAGTTTTGAAAAAGTAAAACTAATAACTAGTTATGGACAAAAAAATGAAAATCCTTTTTATATATACGTTAATAATTAAACAATGCAGATCCAAGATCTCGAATAAGTGAGGAGAAGAGATAAATGGATAAGAATAAAAAAGTCAAAACAATGAAAATGTATGGGAGAAGAAAAACAAGAAAAAAAAAATATAACATTGAACTATTTGAATTTAAATATTTAAATAGATTATAAATATATCAATTAATAAATTAAGCATAATTAGTTTAATATAATAAGAAGTAAAATATAAGCAAATTAAACATAGTGCATCTAATTATATAAAGTTAAGAATTAAAAAACATAAAAAATTGAGAGCAATTAGTGCATTCTGTCGTACAGGTTGCTTAAAAAGGTATTTTAACTGGTCTTTCGAGCGGTTGAAAACATAGAAGCTCAATCAAGGAAATCCCATACTGTAAGACCTTGAGAGAAGAACTTTGCACTTTTGCTTCTGTCTCAATAAAATAGAGCCTACTATCCCCAAGACTGTTATACCAAGTTTGGATCCTATTGATGAGGTGCCAAGTTTCTCAAATAAAATGGGATGAATTAAAAAAAAAAAGCTTTTTGATTGATTCAGGGTGTAGTGAAACCAAATTCTTTCAAGGCAGACATTCTTTGATTAGCGCATCAATTCCTTGCCTTTGCTTTCATTACTGCTGGAAGTCCAGTCTTTTAAGTTAAGTGAAATTCCAAAAATGGAAAGTAAGTAGTTATTGTTGGGATGGAAAACTACTCTTCAACTGCTTATTTAAGCACTATGCATCTAAGCTCAATCTTTCTAGCAGCTATCTTGCTAAACCTAGATTAGAGAGAGAGAGGGCAATTTAAGTGAGAAAAGAGTTGTAGAGAGGGAGAGAGAGAGAAGGGACAATTTAGGTAAGAAGAGTTATAAAGAGTGAGGGAGGGAGAGAGAGAGGACAATTTAGGTGAGAAAAGGGTTACAGTCATAAATGAGAAAACATAATAATAACCATAAACTTTCAATAAACGGTTTAAATTGAATTGTTAATTAAACAAACTCACATGTTTCAAACCAAATCTTTATTTGATGTGTTTATCTCTCTTGTCAATCTTGTAGATCATATGGAAGATTGCCACCATTGCGTCGATACTATTGTCCCTGCCGATGGTAGTAGTGGTGGTATCGAGAGTGAGTGTGGTGGTATTGACGATTTGGGGTGTCGCCATCACTACTATCACCCCCTACTATCACTGCTGCCACTATTATGGGTACAACCATCCCACCCTATCCTATGTGTCTCTCTCTCTATATCTATATCTATATATCTATATATATATATATATATATATATATATATATATATATATATATATATTATTGCTACCAACAACTTTTGGAAATGGGAACATTGGGATCGTAGATAGAAGAGGATTACGATCGTAAATTTTGTTAGAGGTATTCAGTCTTTTTTTTAAAAATACCTTTTTAATAAAATAAATAGTTTTTGATATATTTGAATAAATAGTTCTTTTTCACTGAGGAAAAGGAAAACACTTCTATGAAGCAATTCCTAAGGCCTCGTTCTGGGTGGTTTTTGGTTTCTAGTTTTAAAATTTCTAAAAACAAAAACTAGTTTTAGTTTTGAGTTTTCAAAATTTTAAAAACAACATTGTTTTTGTTTCCAAATTTAAAACATTGGTTTCAAATCTTAACCAAAACACTAGTTGAAGGTAGCAATTGTTGAAGGTGACAGTCAGTCATTGGCGATCACCAGTTGGAGGTGTGGTTGGTGACCTTCGGTCGGAGGTAGCTGCCGGTGACTGTTGGTCTGAGGTGACGGCCGGTGACCACCAGTAGGAGGTGGCAGCTGATGATCGCCGGTCGGAAGCGATGGTTAGTGATCGCTAGTCGGTGGCTGCGGCCGGTGACCTTTGGTCGAAGGTGGCATCCGGTGATCGTTGGTCAGAAGTGGCAGTCGATGATCACCGGTCGGAGGTGGCGCCCGGTGACCATTGGTCAGAGGTGGCAGCCGGTGATCATCGGTCGGAGGTGGCGGCTAGTGATCGCTGATTGGAGGTGGCAGCCGGTGATCGGAGGTGGTGGTTGGTGACCGACAGTTGGAGGTGGCCATCGATGACAGTCGGTTGGAGGTGGCGATTGATGACTGTCAATCGGAGGTGACAACCGGTGACTGCTAGTCGGAGGTGGGGGTTGGTGACCACCGATCGGAGGTGATGACTGATAACCGTCGGAGTGGCGGTCGGAGACTTTTGGTCAGAGGTAATGGTCAATGATGACAAATGATGTCAAATAATGAATTTAAATAAAAACAGAAACAGAAATCTAAAAACCAAATTTTATTCTTTTTAAAATTGAGTGAAAACTGTTTTGAAAATAAGTAAAAAATCAAAACAGAACCATTTTTGCCAAACAGATTTCTGTTTTCAAAATA
The DNA here is from genome assembly GCA_037954015.1 of Psophocarpus tetragonolobus. NCBI lineage: Eukaryota > Viridiplantae > Streptophyta > Magnoliopsida > Fabales > Fabaceae > Psophocarpus > Psophocarpus tetragonolobus. The sequence continues at coordinate 17,602,094 of CM075688.1, read as the reverse complement.
CATTTCAAAACTAGAAACTCAGAATCACCCCTAACGAAGCCTAAGTTAACTACGTTGTTTTTAATATATTTGTCTAAACTACTTTATTTTTAATATATTACAAAATCAAATTTTGGATTTTTATTTAAGGTTTAATCAAACTTTTGTTCAAAGAAGCAATTCATATGTTTCCTAAGGGTATGTGTTGGATTAGCTTTTAACACGAATTTTAAAAATAAATAAAAAATGTGAAGTTAATATGTAAGTTCATATATAAATTTTCTTTTATAGTTTTTAAAAGATATATGATCTTTTTATAAATTAGTTTTAACTTGTGAAAAAATTATTATTTTTATTTTTCTTATAAATATTTCTAAAAAAATCGTTCAATCAGACCCTAAAAACGTCACAATAAACAACAAAGAAATTATATGAATAGATTGTAGAGTTTGAGCCTTAGGTACTACCTTAAACTTTTATTATCCATTGATACAATAACTTCAATATTAAAATCGTTGTAAATAACCAAATATGTCATACGAACTTAGTCTATGCAAGGACATCTGTTCAACATTCTACCACTGAGGATTGGTATTAAATAAAATAGAATTAGTAGGATTTAACCTAGTGGTAACAATTTAGTTGGGGAATTTTGCAACTGCCCAATTATTATCTGAAATGGTCAAGTGATCACTTGCCCCTCTTTTTTTGTGTGTTTGTGTCATGTTTCCCTTTTTTTATACATTTTTATATATAATAAAATAATACCTCTAATTAACTCTATTAGTTATAATAATATTATATAATTTCTAGACTCCACTTAATGTTTCTATTTATACTTTCTCACTTAAACAAGCTATATTTTTAGAGAATTCTAAAAATTCTTATATTCTAAACAAATTTACTCACTTACAATATAGTTTTAATCTTTTATATATTTAAATTCTTTTTAATCTTTATTCTACTTCCTTTATAAATTACTGGTATTTTGATTTTACGAGTTTATTTTGGAATTTATTAAAAAATTATAAATTTGTAATTCTAATTTTGATAAAAAATTTCAGAATATTTTTAAATAAATATTTAATTAATTATAACATACATTTTTTAAAAATTAAAAGTGTTACAGCACGCCCACATGCAGACGTATATAATAAAAAATATGTTAATCTATTAAACATAAATTGAGATATTAAAAAGAAAAGGCTTTATAGTTGGAATTCGTTATGCAAGTTCTACTTAAGCTAAGCATAACTTAAACAAACACATCAAATCACAATTGTAGGCAAAGAAAGGGAGACAAACACACAAATGGTCTAAATCCATACACATGTATGTGCAACATATACAAGCCAGAATAAAAGCTGAAAATGTAAAAGAACAGTTTTGCTTGAATACCATACGTAATGACCAACTTACCAATTTACTGGGTTCCCATTTGAAGTATAAAAACCAAAAAGTCTTAATTTATATACATACTCCACTAGGCATGCATGAAAGGTGGAGGAGGCTCCAGCTAGCCCAACTATTGTTAGATAGCCAAATGTAATGGTTTGAGTTCTGAGTCTAGATAAAATCCTAGCTTTAAAAAACACTAGGCTTAAGGACAAATAGTCCTTTTTTATGGATAAAGTAAAGGGAAAATTATCTTAGATCTATATCTAATCTTCTCAGCCATATGGAATGTAAGATCATGTGAAAGACATCAAATCTCTTAGCCGGTTGATTGAGTGTAAAATGTCTCCTCACAGCCCTTACTCCATGCTTGAGCTTCCGGTACTCGCTCTCTGGAACTGCACTAAGCACTTCTTTCAGCCTTGGAATATCAGAAAAATCTACCTGCACCGAAAACGCCTCCCATCGCAGCACATCACTGAAGGGTAGTGTATAATTTTTTGACAGGATCACGGGCACGCATTCAGCATAAATTGACTCCACGATTCTGGGGCTAGCCACTTCATACCCACTTGGACAAAGGCAGAACTTGGAGTTGAGCATGAAGGAATAGTAGTCTACGTCTTTGGGGAGATACTGGTAGACACGTATGTCATTGTCACGGTTTTCCCAGTGGTGGAGCAGGATGGGGCGAATTGGGCCGTGCATGCCTCCGGCGAAGAAGCCAAGGTAGCGGCGTGTGGCGTTGTCCGGTGGAGGTGAAAGGAGTTTAGGCGATACTTCACCTCCATAGAGGTGGATTTCCGGTAGTGGTACATCCTTTTGAGGGTTGAAGCCTTCAGAAGTGTTGGCATTGCACAAGACCCGGATGGAGGTGTTGTAGAGGAAAGGGTTTCCATCTGATGCATAAGGACCCTGCGTATATATATCAGAGAAAAAATTACAAAAAGTTGCTTATTATTCAACTTCGATTTTGTAAGGGAGTCTTTTTAATTAGTCATTAGTTCATTGTTTTGGTTCAATTGTATCCATATTGGAGAGAAAATATGAAACGCATGATGTATATGTAGAAATTCAAATAAAAGCATTAAGCTCAAAGCTCAAAGCTCAAAGCTCAAATAGTATAGAGGGAGGAAAGGAGTTATTGGATAGTTGAATGATCAATTAAGAGCATAGGAACGAAGGAGAAAATAACTCCTATCTTAACAAAAACTACATTAATATTTATTTCTCACTAATATTTGTCAATAAAGAGAAATATAAAGAAAAAGAAGTATAGAAAAGAGAATGGAGCAAACCCAATCATGACAAGCAAGCATGAAGTGATCAGCACCATGAGTTTTATTCCAGAAGGGGTACTTGGACGATATCAATCTCACGTAGTCAGAGACAAAGTTCTTCAAGGGAGTGACGTCGTAAGAGGGCTTCGGATAGAGGTACTTGACCATCCATGTCACGCTGAATGGAAGAAAGTAAACGTGAGCTGCAGTAGGGTTGTTGGTCCTAAACCTTCCAACCCCATGTTCCATCTCATGGAGGAACCTCCCTTCAATCGAATATATGTCTTTGCATGGAGCATCGTGAACAATTGGTAGGTCCCCATCTTGGTATACGTATACCTTAAATATCTTCTCCATCTCCAAGTAGCTCCTGCAATTAATAATAATAACCACAAGAAATTAATTCACCCTTGTATTTCCTTTTCCCAAGGAGAAACTGAATTTTCCTTGCAGAAATCACCTCAATGTTTACACTAAATATTAAAAAAAAAAATTTAGAATTATTTTAATTATTATTATATTTTTTTAGCATATAACTTTTTATTTATTTAAGATTTAGTATTTCAACTCTCATATAACAATAATTATTTAATTATGAATATTAAAAAATTTAAAATAAAAAATTATAATCAAAATTTAATATTTTTCTTGATAAAAATGTTGTTGAATAAGTGTTATTATATTTCTTCTCAAACATAATGCAGTTGGGTTGCAAAATTTATCACACCCTAGTGCGGACTGATGTGGTTGCACAATATTGCGGTTGGGTATCGCAATTTAAAACTGTTAGGACTTCAAGATAGCTATTGCCACTGAGGCAAATGAGGCGGCAAATTACGAAAGAACCATCATTTTTCTCTTTTCTTCATCTTTTCTATACACTCAAATTATCACCATTATTTGAAACACTTTTTACCGTGAAAAAACAATATGATTGATTAATGGTTGAATTCCAGTGTACGTAGAAACAAGTGCAATAAAAAAAAGGGAAGAAAAGATATATGTATCCTTTTGAAGAGGAAGTGATCTTCTGTTATAATTGCCTATTATTAAGTCTGCAATGAGGTTCGGGTGTTTATATTTTGCTAATTTTTTAGTTTAAGAGTGAGACTGAAATCACACATGGTTTCTAAAAGATGAAGAGAAGATAAGAAGAGAAAAATATAATAATCTGATGTAAGTAAAGCACACCATCATGCTTCACGCTTAAGCTTCATATAAATTTAAGGTATGTTTGGATGATTTTCTTTACAAATATTTTTAAGAGAAAAAAATGAAATGAGTTCTTTAATAAATTAAAAACTTATGCATATGATAATATTTAAAAGTTCTCATATAATTTTTATAAAAAAATGTCGAACCTTTTACAATAGATAATGCATGAATTAATTTTAATTTATTAAAAATATTATGTTTTGATAGTTTTTTCCTTATAAATATTTAGATCATTCAAACTGGCTCATAATTATAATTTCAATATTAGCCTTGGCATGACACCCTACCATAGCTCTAGTTTTTGTCTGTTGAAAAGACAAATCGTACATTACATTACTGCATATTCCCGGTGTCACTAGGCAAATGATTGTATGGTTATGAATTATCACGTATTCATAAATTCTATCTATCTCTGTATGACTCATAGTAAAAAAAAAATAATTTACAAGAAAAACTAATAAAAATCAAGTACGTAGATTTTACTGAGATATATACCATGATAGTCCTACATATCATATTCAATAATTTTTCTCTTAAGAAATTGTTAACAAGGTATCCCTCTATTTTTTTTTTTAATTATACGAAAAAAAGGTGGGAGAGGAGGGTACTGGTAAAATAAGCGAGGGTTACGATAAACAGCTGCAGCAGCAGTGTCGTAATCATAGTATGTTGTTGGCGGAGTTAAATTTGTTCCAGCTAATGCCGCAATGCGCATGGCAGCTCTTGCTCGCGCAAGTCCTTCTTCTCGCTTTTCTTCTCTGCTCTTCACTACTCTCACTTCTCCCCTCTGTTAACAACAACTTAATATTCATAATCAGATATATCATCCATTCCACACACATGTCACATGCGAATGCAATGCCAATGAGATACAAAAAACAAATTAATCAATTTAAACTATGTAATATGATAACAAGAGATAGAGAGGATGGACGTTTACGATTACGTTGTTATTTGAGTGAGAGGCGTCTCCAAGAGCTTGAAGAAGTTGATTTTGGCCGGAAAGCTGTCTCCGAAGAGAAGCGGAATATTTCAGATTGGAGTCCGCGAATCTCATAAACTGCCATGGGAGAAAGCATTCAATGACGAAAAGCGATAGAAAGAGAAACAAAAATTGAAAAACAAAGAAGCGGCAACAAATTCTCATATTTGTTGTGAGTTTGAGTTGTTGGCAGCTGTCATAGAGTAAATTACACCATTTAATTTAATAACATCATGAACACCTTTTTATCTTTTTCATCTTATCATATATACCTATATATTTATCTCTTTTCTCTTCCTCTCCCTATCAAATAGCATATGGATTTACGCGAAAATATGAAGGAGAAAGATCGAATTTAAGTGATGATACAGATAAAAGTAGGATATATACGTGATACGATATCTGTGTTTCAACTTTCAAGTTTCAGACAAGTCGTCATAGGTGTTCAAGCCTTTAACAGCATAACTTCTTTTCCCGCCAAAACCTGGAAGGCAATTTTTATGTTCACTTTTTCTTCCTGTCTATCTATCATTATATTTCTCAAGAATATCTTTGTTCAAAGAAATTTTTAACTTAGCTTTCGAACAAGAAAGAAACATTTTACTCATTTAAAGTGGTAAAGCATGAAAAATAGTGAAGTGTGTATATTTTCATTTATATTCAAATATCTTGAAATTTTCATTTACTTTAAAAATTCACATCTGCACGATTTTGTCCTTCATTTGTGTTGATTATTCTTAATTTATTCTATTTTCATTATAAAATTTAAGTATGACTAATATTGTGATGTATGTCATAAAATTAATATATGTATTTAATTTTTTTATAAGCCAAATAATTATTATTGAAAATATATTTGTATTTAATTAAATTGGCACTTATAAATTATATCTACTACTTATTATATATACTATGAATTAGAATACAACTCATCAATTTTTTAATTAGTCATTTTTAATATTTTTCTCTTTTCAGTTTGGATATGCATCTTTCACATTATCCCATTATTAGTAAATTAGCATTCGCAGCTGGTTAAAAAAAAATAAATTTCACAGCTAAACGGTAAACATGATTGAATAAGATGTTATAGTTATTTAAATTTAATGAAATAAAAAATCCTAATTTTATTTATTTAAAATTGACTAATTAAAATATTTTTTCATGATTCAAATCCTCTTTAAATCGTATAATTAACGTCTTTCAGGTTATTAAAATACAATCAAATTATTTTCACTATCATGTAAGAATCAACATTTTTCACGTAACAATTAACCAAATTACTATTAAATTAGTTAAAATATTTAATATTTATTATCTTAATATAATTTGAATTTAAAACTCAAAATATATCAAGTAAGCTACGAATAGATAATATGAATTTAAAATACATAAGATAATAAATTTGTTACAACTAATAGATAATATTACAAATTCAAAATACAGGACATAATTAATAAAGTTGTTGTAGACAATAGATAATAAAAATTCAAATGTAATTATTTAAATAAAAATATATTTAATAAGATATATGTGTTTCTTTAATACTTTATATTTAAAACAAAAAGTCGAATCAGAATTTTATAAATAAAAAATTATTCATTCTCTGTCCAATACTCTGATTTTTATCAAATAAAACAAAACTTAAATAAGTTAATTACAAACTAACAGTTTGTGTGACACAACCTTGAATGAATTGCACAAAAACATGTTGTGATTGTTTATAGAATAGCAGCAGAATTTTATGTTGATATTTTAACCAAAAGATGCAGAGGATAAATATGGATCTAAATCAATCAGATTCGTTCGTATTTTTCGAGCCATTATCTTTCTTAAAAATTAATATTTTCCCTTAATTAATTTATTTTAAATTATTGATGGTTACAGTAAGGTTCTGTATTATTAAGATGTTAAAAGTGTGTAAAATAATTAAAAAAAACTAAATTTAATTTAAGTATGATTAATAAATTAATTATGAAATATTTGGTTGTGTCATATATATATATATATATATATATATATATATATATATATATATATATATATATATATATTAATAAAATGTGTGATTTAATTATGATATGATCAGATTTGAGTGAATTATAAATAATGGAATATAGGTGGATAAATTTAATAATGTAAGAGGTGAGTGAAATAAATACTCTTTTGGATTTCGGTATTTAGATTGGTTTTACAGAAATATGTTTGGAAGAGAATTACAACTAACAAATTAAAATTATTGTATACACTCCAACCCTTAATAAGCCTTCACTCTTCTTGTTTCTCTTTCCATCTTCTTCAATTTTCTCTGCATCCCTTTCTATTTCTCTTTGCATGTCTGATGATTTGGCCAAGGAATCCTAAGAGATTTCTTCTATTTCTACTCATTTTGACTGTAGATCTTCGTGGGTAGGTAATTGTTTTAATTCTTTGGACCATTTTCATTCTCTTTTGGGTACATGCACCTCTATTCAAGGAGGATTGACTTTAGAATCCCAATTTCTTAATTTCTCTTTGATTTGAAGGGGTTGTTAGGTTTGAGGGTTTTCTTTAATTGAGCTACTTTGAGGGAAATCTCTAGGTTTTTTTTCTTCCTATCAATCAACTTAAAGAAGAAATAGGTAAGTGAAGTTCAATCTTGGTTTTAAGTTAGGAATTTATGATTGAATATTATTTTGCTACAATTGATTGTGAATAATTTATATTCTGGTCTTGATTTAAATATTAAATGAAATTGAGTGTTTTTTATAATTGATATGAACATGTTTTGGAATTGATGATATATTGGGTTGTTGATTTCGAGCTGTTACAAGGGGGTAACTTACTCTTGTTTGAGGTAAATTGAATTACAGATACATATAAGGTTATTGTGATCTTGGTATTAAGGTCGATAAGGATGAGAAAGTACCGGTATTAAGGTCGATGAGGACAAGAAAGTATAGATACTAAGGTCGATGAGGATGAGAAAGTACCTAAGAGATGTACTCAGATAACAACTAAGTGTCAAATAGGTTAAGTAGACGCTAGATAACAGTTGAGTATCATATGAGTATGCCTAGACTTCAACTGATATTAGATGAGTTAGGTGGACGCCAGATACCAATTTGGAGAAGTTAGGTAGGCCACCTATTATATGAATTCAATGAGTTTTTCAAAAAATTTCAAGTCATGTGATTATGTGGTTCTGATTGCTTATGTTCAAGGGAAACATAAATGTGTGTGAGACTATTTGATAATTGTATTGATTGAAAATTATATTAATTGAGATGTCTTTATTCTTAATTGAATTATTGTTTATAAGTAAGTTTACCCTTGCATTGTGTGTATTTTATCTATGTGTGTGATGAGTGGTGATGTAGAGAAACAGGATAACCAGGAGTGAAACAAACATGTGGCAACTATAGAAGTTGATTGAGCTTTTGGTTTTGTTGAGATCATAACATTTTGGTGTATCTATGTATATGTGAAGTATATTTTATAATTTTGTTATTTGGATATGTACATGTATAATGAGGATAGAACTATATAGTGTATTTTGAACTTATGAATTCTAGATGGTTAGTTATAGTTTTGAGTCTCTATGTATGTAACTTGAAAAATTGGTTTATAAGCATGTTAGAATGGTTGAGTTCTCATGTAGATGATGTTTTAGGGTTCTGCAGAGGCGGTAGCTCTCACCCTATGCAAATTTTTTTCTGTTGTAACTTCCTAAAGAATAATAATACCCTTAATACTAATCACATAATTATAGCATCTATTTTGCAATATAGTTAATACTCTGATAATTTACAATTTCCAAACAAGACATAAATCATACACTGAGTAACTCACCTAACGAGCTACGTCGCCCATGCAGGAACTAGGATGCCTTGCACAATGAGGGGTCTAAAATATAGTTTTCCAGATAAGAAACTTCGTTTAGCGAGATGCGTTACTGGGCAAAAAACTACACAAAATGTTGGTAGAATATACTTTGTGTTGAGGAAGACACATTGCGAGGTGCAAAGCCATGGGAATGCTATATATGGCAACTTTTCACTAGGTGACAACCCTCACCCAGTGAGACTCTACATGGCTACTTTTCTCAATTGGTTCTTGACATCTACTTACCCAATATTGGTGGCAACCAATTGTTATCTGAATTATCCCAAGGATACTATCTTGTCTTCATCACCTTTCACACTAGGATCACAACGACCTTTTATGTATCCCTAGTTCAATGTATTTCATATAAGGCTAAGTTACCTCCTGTAATAGCTCATATCCAACATTCCATCATAATAATTAATTTAAGCATACAACATAGTCCATTCAACCATGCACAATAAATCAATACAAACATTCAATTTCATTTTCATAAACTGAATTAAAACTAGAGCTTTCCTTACCTATTTCTCCCTTAAAAGTCAAATTTGAGGAGAAAGGAGAATTCCAGACACAAAAAACAACCTAAGAAAATGGGATTTTAAAGAGAATTTTCCTTTAATGGGACAATTGAACCAAAAACGAATGGAAAAAGACTTGAAGAATTAGGACCAGACATACCTTTAATGATTAACACTCAAAATCAGGAGGAACAATAGGAATTTCTTTGGAATCTGAGGTCCCGTTGACCACCACGCAAGAAAGGGAAAGTTTGGGTGTAGAGAGATAAATGAGAGAAAGGCGTGAGCGAGAAAGAAAAAGAAAGAAAAGAAAGTGAAAGAGAAAGGAGAAAGAAAAGAAGAAAAAGGAAAAGAAATCGAGGACTGTGTTTGGTAATTCTGATTTACTAACTGCAACCCTCTCACAGAAAAGATTTCTATAAAACCATCTTGAATACCTAAACTCAAAATAATATAAATACTTCTCATCTCACACTTGACTAACCTTAGCCACTTATATACCACTATTTAATTCACTAAAATCTAATCATATTTATAATTAAATAAAAATAGGACCTTACATCTGTCATGTAATTTTCCAGCTTAATGCCTAATACTATGTCTCACTTAGCGCAAAGTTTTCTTTGTCAGGTATTTTCATGGTTTTTTTTGTCAGCAATACATCTCGCTGAGTGTAACATCCTAAAATCCTAATATTATTTATACCAATAATTTACCTAATCCAAATATTTCCTCATACAATTGATAATCCAAAAACTGAGGTATAAAATTTTTATCACAATACAATCAATCTAATATCATACACATTTTCATGTATTCAAAATTTGACACCAAATATAACATAATATATACAACAATGGCTCACCCAACAAAACTCATCACCTGGTGACACCTAGGGTACCTCGCCTAGCAACAACTGTTGCCCAGCAAGAACCCTATATCAGACTGTCCCGGTAAGGAACCTTGTTCAGCGAGACATGTTGTTGGAGAAAACCCTGTTCAATTCTAAATAAAGAGTAATTTTCACTGAGCGAGACTTCTTGCTGGGCGCAAATCCCTTTTATTCCAACTTGAGACAATTTTGCATTGGGCAAGACCTCTTGCTAGGTGCAAAATTGCAATATAGGCCTAACAGAGGCTAAAGTTCATTGGACGAGACTTGTCGCTCAATGAGAGCCTAAATATAGCAGAACCTTTGCTACATAATTCAATCTACTTGTGGACATATAATTCTACATTATTGATCTAATCCCAATTAGCATGAACCTTAGCTAAGAGGGTTATAGGAAGACATGCAAGGAGGGAACTCATAGAAGACTTAGGTAGTCTATTTTCTTTTACATAATTTTAATATTGTTAGCAAGTAGGGGGCATGAGTTATTTTCTTTCAAGACCTTATATTTTAGCCATTTTTCCTTATAAGAACATGAGGTGTCTTGAGTAATTATGTGGAGTATGTGAAGAAAGAGTGCAACCCATGTTTGGGTGTGTGAGTCATTTCCACACCCTTAGCTCATTTTTGTATCTCCCCTCTTTATACCACACAAAATATGACAAACACAATGACCCACATGTTCCCCCTGCTCTTCACTCTAAGTGATGCATTCCTTTCTAGCAAGGGACTTATCACTAGGGCTATGGCTAAGAGGATATGGCTAAAGTTGATGGAGGAAGACCTCACCTTCTTATGCGCATAGAGATTATACCATAGTCTTCATGTTCCTTTATTTTTACCTTGTACATTGCTTTGTAATTTTCCTAAGTGGAGTGGTTTATACCTCTTTTTTCTTGGCCTTGTATTTGGCATTTATTTTTGTGAGTTAGGGCCTAGTAGGTGTGTCTAGTTCTTTTGTGGAGTGTATTAGCTAATTGGGCCATTTAGAGGTGTTGATGGGTTGTTTTATTAACCACACCCCCTTTTTACTAATTAAAACCCAATTAGTTAGCACATGAAGCAAGAAGGAGACAAGGTGGGGCCTTTGTTCCCCCTAAGAGGCGCCGAATTTGAATTCTTGCCCACATGGCATCCTACATGGCACTTAGTTAGATCTAAGATCCATGAATTTAAGAGCATATGCTCAATTCAAATTTGATCTTCCCTCTTTTATTTTCATTCTCCCTCACGGCCTAAGCCCCCCTCCATCCTATAAATAAGTCTCTCCTTCTCTTGTAAAGGTTACACTTGAGTTTTATGAAATTTGAGAGCAATTACTTCTTCTTGAGTGTTTCTTTCCTTTTCTTCTTATAAGAGTATTCTTAGTGATTTTATCAAGGGTCCCTTCCCTTGTGGCAAACACCTCCACTCATTCCTTATCCATCAATCCACTTCTCTTTGGCCTTTTAAGGAGTTGATCTTGGCAAGCTTAGCATTCAAGGAGGGATCATCATGTGGTGATCAGAGCACACTCCTTCTAAGGTCACGTTTCCTAATCTCCTTTGTTTATTTTCATGTTCATCATATTCTTATATGTCCATTCTTGCTTTTGTTCAATTGGATTGAGTTGTTTTCTTCATTTGCTTTACTTTTCTAGTGTTGTTGTTTAGTAGTTTCATTCTCCTAAATTTTCTTACACTTTCATCCATTTCTATTCAGTGCAATTTTATTGTTTCTTGCCATTGCATCATAAGTTGCGTTTTAGGTTCATTTTCGTCGTTTATTTTAGCTAATTTGTTGTGTGATTGTGCTAAGGTTTAGTGCCTAAGAGATTGAGTGGTTAAATCCACATAGCTGTGCACATTTTCATAGCCTTGTGATCCTCAATTTTGGCTTATCCTTGCACAAAATCCACTCTGTTTTTGCTCTGTTTTTTAGGCGCATTTTTTAGCTTTTATAGTCTTGTGTTTTGCCAAAACAAGTCATGTTAATTCCTTACTATGTCATGTTTAAATTTCCATGGGTTTAGCCTATCTTTTTTTTCTTTTACAAAAAACTTCTAAGACACTCTTAAAATTAAGCTTCTTAGAGGTTAACATCTAGTCTAAGTCTCTTAAGAGTTGTTGTGTTTTTTAGATCAATCATAATCCAAAAAAAATAAGTTCTAAATTTCAGCTCAATTTCATCCTCTTATTTTCTTGCAATTGTCTTAAATTTTAGTATTCTTTTGTGTTGTGCCTATTTAGTGAAGTGTGTTCAATTGTAGTAAGTTTTGGCGTGGGGTTTGGAGCAATTTTGAACCATCACATTGATCCAAATTTTGACCTAAAACATTGTCCTAAAAGCACTATTGACCATTTCCAATTTTGGCCAATTTAAAAGGTTGCTAAACTTCTTGGAATTGCCTTATCAATTGAGTTATTTTGGTGCATTGCTTAGCTTAGTATAAGCACTTATTACATGTTGAAATTGTGAGCCAAAGTGCAAAAATTTTAGTAGTTAGGTACATTAAAAAAATTGAACAAAAAATAGTAAAAAAAAAAGTTAAAAAAAAAGAAAACAAGCAAAATAAAAAAAAAAAGTATAACAAAGGATTAAAAAATTTTCATAGATGTACCTAACTTGATTTGGTAAGACAAAGTGATAAATGCTTGTTGTTGTTTCCATCTTTGCCTGCGCCAATTTGCTCCTTAATATGCAATCCATGAAGTGTTTTGTGAGCTTTGGTTTTAGTAGTTTGTAATTCACCTCTAGTGCCATTCTAGGACTCCTTTGTGTGCCTAATTCTTTCTACACTTTAATTTTAGCTTGTCTTATTTCTTCATTTTTCTAGTCTTGTCAAAATTTCTTCTATCAACTTAGATAAGTGCCCTCTTGATTGTTATCATTTTTCTTACTTTTGTTATTGCTCCTGTTCGCTCCTTCCTTAGAATTACTTAAGGTGAAGTGTCACTTAGAGTGAAGAGCTTGAAGTGAAGCTTACTAGAAGGGTGGTGTCTTAGTAAGAGTTAGATTAAAGGCACAAGGATAGGATCAAAGGAGAAAGGCAATGGTGTGAGGTTCACTTAAAGAGCTTGGATTTGAAGACCAAAAATTTTTTTCAATTTAATTTGCGTGTATTTCATTTTAGGAGTGTTGATATCCTAAGGGATCACTCCATTTGTTTGTAATAGCTTATTATTTTTAGTAGTCTCTCACAAATAAGGTGGGAAGGAGGAATTGGTACCCCAACTTCCACACTTTCTAAGAGCATTTTTTTAGAAGCCCTGCACCCTTTAATTTTTGCTTTCTTTTACTTGTTCAATTCGTGTGGTTAGGCTTGATTTCCAAAGACTTACTTATCCTAATAGGAAGAGAAAACTTAAAGGGATGAGAGTCTTTGTTTGTTGGCCTAACCCTAGGAATTTAGGACCTCTCCATTATGTCTTAACATTCACACATTTGTGCTTCATCTAACAAGAGTATTAACCAAAGAAGAAATTCTAAGGATAATTCTCTTGAAAACTTAACCATGGACTTTAGGGATTGGATGAGAGAATGAGGAGAGAAGAAAAAGAAGAGAGAGAGAAGAAAAACGAGAAGAGAAAGAACAAGAGAAGAGAGAAAACAAAGAAAAGAAGAGGAAGAGAGAAGAAGAAATGAGTATGAGAGAAAAAGAAAAGAAAAGGAAGAAAGACGAAAATATGAGTATGAAAGGAAGAGGAGATAAGAGGAACAAAAGTGGGATAGAAAGAAGAAAAACATAGTCATAGGTTCTCCTTCTAGAGGAAGAAGTGATCATGACGAAGAATATTATGAAGAGAGGCCTAACATGGACGATCAAGAATTAGGAGAATTACCCATAGTTAATTCTTCCTAATTCTAACAACCCATTCTCTTTTCTTTACCTATAAATACCCACCTAATTTTTTGTAACATCCTCAAATTTTAAAATACAAATATTTGAATAACCATTCAGCTAAGAGAAGATTATATTGTTAAAAAAATATTAAAAGATAAAACTATAAGCATTTTTTAATGATAAGAATAAGATAATGTTTCCTTTAAAATAGAAATAAGATAAAATAATTAAAGACTTGATACCATTTTGAATTTAATCTGTAAAAAGTAATCTTTTATAAAAGATAAAAAAAAATAGAGAGGGGAAAATCAACCCTAAGCTATTATATATAGGGTAACTAGTTCCCTCAAAATATCATAGATTAGTTAATTCTTTTAGGGTTGAGAAAGAGGGACATAGAGCAGAAGAATTAAAGTGGTGAGATCTCGTTTCAAGAGGTGAGTAAAACACCTTTTTTTAACCATCCATGGTATGATTTTGAAAGTTGTTTTCAGTGTTTGAAAATTGTTTTAATAATTGTTTGAGACACCTCCATTTGGAATGGGTGTGAAATTTGAGATACATTCATCTAGGATGGATGTATGAGATAACTTCTTTTAATACGGGGAAGAGGTTTTTTATACCTCCATCTAGGATGGAGAAGAGATTCTGGATACCTCTATAATAGCATGGGGAAGGCAGTGAGACGCCATTGTATGAAATATGAGCTCATAGGTCTTTTTGAAGAATCTACTGAAAACCTTGGTTCTGAGAACCGTAAAGTGAGAGCGAGTGATCATGAGTATCACTATAATTTGTAGATTGTGTGTTTGTATCAAAAACTATTTTATCGTATTTTTATTATTGCTAGAAATTATTTGGGTTAAATCATAATTATATATAAAGAAAAATACTTTTTATTATTGCGGGTACCATGATTGTTTTTCCGGATTCCGCATCAGCTAAGAACATCACTATTTGCGAACCTTTTTTAGAAACTTGTTTTATTCACTGAGATTATTATCTCATTAAAAGTTTTGTTTTTAGAGCTCTAGGGAGAAATTTTGGAAATTGAAGGAGGCTTGAAGACCTAGTTTGTCATTAATAAAAAAATTTCTTGTAGTATTTGTTTGTAACGATTTTAGAACATAATGTACTTGTAATTGTTTTCGTTTTCTAGAGACCCAAATTTAAGGATTATATTTTGTTTATTACGTAAGAATTCATGTATTCAAATACAAAATTTATTATTTGCTTTAAATTCTTCATTATTTTATTATGGGTTATTACTGTAATGACAGACATTACATTTTTCATTGTAAGACACACTTGAATTGAATGATAAAGCTTTCATTTGAGCCATTTTCATAGTCTTGAGCATTCTCTCTGGAGAAAGCTTTTCCTAGTTGAATTTTATCAAGAGTTTCTTCCCTTGTAGCAAACTTCAATAATTGTTGGTTTATCTCCTTTGGAGTGGCACCCCATTTCCCATTATTCTTCCTTCCATCAACACTGCAAGAAAAATGATTTGCACCTACGCATAAAAACTATCAATAAAAGTTAAAAAAGTGTAAGTAAATGTATATAGGACTTTGATAAGCCATCAACTTTACGGGGGGAGGGGATATAAGGATAGATAATAATTTATCATTATAGATTTTACCTATAGATATATTTTTAAATAGTGTCACATCTAACTATCACTATTAATAATACTTACAATACAATGTATGTAGGTAAAAGTCATTAATTATACCTATAACTTCTAACTATAGGTATTACATTGTACCTATAGAAAGAAACTTCAAGCAAAAATCATAAACCTATACCTTACATGATAGTTTTTATAATTAAAAATGAGCAGTTAAAGATAGTTAAGGGCAATTTTTATTTACAAATTGACAAAAACATAAGTTTTTTTTATTAGAATGGACATTTTTTTATAAACTCATAAAAATTAAGTATTACCTTTATATACATGTATAAATATAAAATTTTATATAAATTTTATCATTAACTCACAATTAATTAATTTTAATTATTAGATATAACATTTTTTTATATTAGTAACATTCAAAGTAGTTTGAATTTGAACAATTTGTGAAAGATATTCTCTATAATTAATGTTTGATATATTGAAATGATTCAATCATGTATTTAATATTTTATACTTAATATATATATATATATATATATATATATATATATATATATATATATATATATATATATTTTGTCATATTTTAATTTTCATCGATAAACGGTAATTTACTCTATCTAGTTGTGTTGCTATTTCTCTATTTATTTATAAATTAATTTAAATTCTAATTCATATTATATAATATTATATTATTCACACTTTAATTTAATGAAAAATGCTCAATCAGTCAACTAATCTATATGCATAGATGTTTATAGCTTAAAATTGAACTTTTAACTACCTTAAATATACTTTACGAATTTATTTATGATAAAATATATTTATTGTCTCTGAAAAATCTATGAAATATGATGTTAGTACATCAATTTTTTTTCTTCTTTAATTAATTTTAAAATATAACAATTTTAATCATGTAAATAACTTTTTACAAAATATCCAATAAATAAAGTAACTTATGTGCAAGGCTGGATAGATGAATTGATCTAACTTGTTTAAGTCCAACTTTGCATTTTAAACAAGTCTAATAAATTCGGTCCACAAAAATGAATGGACTTTTTAAGAGTTCGTGTTTAATCTTCAAAGCTCCAAACTTAATGGATCAATTAACAGGTCCATACACACACAAATAATATATATATATATATATATACATATATAATTAAAAAAAATTAATATTTTTAAATTAACTAAAAACTCTTATATCATACTAAAAAATAAAAATTGTATCATCATTCATAATCTAAAACACTAAATATTTTCAATACTAAAGGTCTTTCATAACAAATAAGTCACAACATTAATATAAACTAATAGTTTAAATGACAAATGTGTTTCTTTAAACAGGCTATGAACCAAACTTATGAGTTCGTAGTTAGCTTACAGTCTTCACAGACAAAATTTAATTTTTTCCTATAATTATATTTCTTTGAGAAATAGTGGTATACACGGGTTCTATTCTAGTCTAATCTTAAGTGTTACTAGTACACACATAACTTGAATCACAGATAAGGGTGTACATGCGTTCGTTTTGATTAAACTCATCATCCAACCTAATAAAACATTTTTGGGTTAGGTTGGGTCAAATTTGTATTATTTTTACCATATACCTAATCCAACCTAACTTGTTCATGAATCATTTGGGTCAGATTAGTTAGTTAGGTCGAATGATTTAAGAAAGAATTGTAAAAATTTTGAAATTCTAAATTAGTTTTTTGTTACATTTGTTAGAACAATTTTTTTTCCAAAGAAATAGATAATATAATTGTTATAAAATAGAACTGAATAAAAAATTATAACTACAATTAAAATATTAAACTAAAACAAATTTAAAATTAACAAAAAGATAAAGTTTTCAAACCATAAAACACACTATAACATAAAATATACTCATATAAACCTAAAATACAGTATTAATCCAAATTAAAATTAAAAATAATAGTAGGTTGAATAACTATAGAATCTTATCTAATTTATATTTTTAATTATTAACATTATTATTGGTTGAGTTGAGTAAATTCAAAACCTATTATTCTATTGGATTTGATTGGATTTAAGGGAATTTAAAAATTGACATGGATTGGAACATGGAATCCAACCCAATCAACATGACGGACCGCACAGCACTGTGATTATTATTCAGCTAGCTACCTTTTGTTTCTTTAAGTATGTGAGGCAGACAAGGTTAAAAAACACGGTAAGTTAAAAGGAGAATAAGTCAACAAAATATAGGAATAGGACGAAAGCAAAAGAAAAGCACATATTACTTTCTTTAACAGACATCACTCATCATATCAGTTCCCACAACCACATGGATTACTTTGTTAATAATCAATGAATGTTCACATCATCATCATCTATATATAATAATATTAATAACACAAATTTGGTTAATTAATAAGCATCTAGTTCTTTCTTCATTACCCGCGCGCCTCAACATAACGTAACAAACTAATCAACACTCTCATCTTCTCTCTCTTTTCCCTATACATGTTGGTATGTTCCAACAAACATGCCCTGAAAAGTGAAAATCATGCTTGAGCTAAACCTCATTAGGAACAAAACCGAAGCAGATTCACCATTTGCGATTTGCATTGGCCGTAGGGGTTAATTAAGAATCTCCTTGCGAAGGAAAATGGGATTCATCAGCGGCATGATCATTGGTATAGCCATTGGAATCGCATTGATCGTCGCTTTCGCTCGTCACGAAAGCGTTCGATCCAAGCGTCGCTCCGATTTGGTAAATCCATGTCCATTTCATTAGTTTTAGCTGTTTCTTCGTTTCCATTCCATAATAATATTATGAATATTTATATATGTGGTTTATTTTTTTCTTATTGTGGTGTGATTTTCGTGAATCTCTTTAGGCAAAGACGATAGCACAGTTTGCGAGGATGACAGTGGAGGATTCCAGAAGACTTTTGCCTTCCAAATTCTATCCGTCATGGGTGGTCTTCACTCGGAACCAGAAGTTGAGTTCATATATACACTTTTATTTATTATTACAACCACAGAATTGAACCTTTAATTTTGATTTGGGTTCTGATATTAGTTTGTTCATTATCTGCAGTTAAATTGGCTTAATAGCCAACTCAAGAAGATATGGCCATACGTTAACGAGGTTCTTCACTTTTGTTTTTCATTTATCAACTTTTTTGCTTTACATTCTTTCATTGAGTTTCATGGATCTAGACTTTTAATGCAATGTGGAAATGTACGTAGGCTGCGTCAGAGTTGATAAGGGTCAATGTGGAACCTATTCTTGAACAATATAAGCCGGTTATTTTGTCTTCTCTCACCTTCTCCAAGTTGACCCTTGGCACTGTGGCTCCTCAATTTATAGGTTCGCTACATAATTATTATACGTACCTTTAGAATATCAATCTCATCGTTAATGTTGTAACTTATGGTAGGGGCAACCTATTATTTTGAACTTGCAATTGCAAACTATGTTTTGCATTTACGCGCTCATAACCAAGAACAAAGTGAACTCGATGGTCTCCAATTTATTAATTCAATTGTTGGTTTTGTTCATGCTTGTAATATGGCAAGTTATAACTGCTTGAAATTTCCAGGAGTTTCAATTGTTGAAGAGAGTAGTGGACGTGATGGGATCACTATGGATCTTGAGATGCAATGGGATGGTAACCCGAATATCGTTCTTGACATTAAAACCCGAATTGGTGTTGTACTTCCTGTGCAGGTGATACACAAATCATTGCCCATCTATGACATTTTGCATGCTGATTATATGTATATATAAAATTCTGTGTCCGTTGCGCAAACTCCACTTTAACTGTGTCATCCAATATTTTTTTTTCTTTTTTTATAAGCATTGGATCAATGACTACTAAATTGATTTGTACAATGATGGTTTTGGGCATTAATTTTAATTTTTAATTATTATCTCTCCTAAAAGAAGAGAAAGCAAGCACAATACGGTGAAAAGTTAAACTTATTTACATTACAATATTTGATAGTCCATCCCTCTTTCCTTTTATTGTCAAGGATAAGTTGCGTAGTCCAAGTTATTATGCTATGAGTATGCATATGTCGTCCAATAAATAATTCCTAGTATCAACAACAAAAAGATGTACTGGATATATTCTTGCAGATTATTATCTAATATATTCTTGCAGATTATTATCTAATATAGTCTCATAAAAGATGTACTGGTGAACATTATCAATTTTCAACCACATTATTTGTCTACACAAGTTTGTCTCCCTAGGCGTTAGAGAAATGCATATTTCAGTACGTGTCTTTGTTTTCTAATATTAGTATCCAATCCATCTTCACTTACTATACTCAGGCTTCTATCTTTATCAAAAGATTTACATACTTTTCATGATGAATAAGGTGAACTATGCAACTCTATCTGTTATTGGCATCATTAATGGCAGCGCATATATGTCAAAACATTTATTTTATGTTATTCCTTATTATTCTATTCTTTCTCTTTCCTGGCAATTTTATATAGGTAAAAAATATTGGATTCACTGGGGTTTTCAGGTTGATCTTCAAACCACTAGTGGACGAGTTCCCTGCCTTTGGAGCTGTTTGTTTTTCCTTGAAAGAAAAAGTGAGTTACATTACCTTTTAACATATCCTTTTACGGAGAAGATTAAAAAAAGAATATTTCTACATTTTTTCTGTCCAAGAAATATTTCAACATGTTGAAGGAAGGGTAATTTACATGAGATTATTTACAAGAAATGTTTTTAAATTTCTTCCTTTTCTTTGTTCTGCCAACAGAAAGATCTGGATTTTACTCTTAAGGTTATTGGTGGTGATTTATCAGCTTTCCCGGGGATATCTGATATTTTAGAGGTACAAGTAAATTATATCTTTATGGCACTCTTGTTATTCATTTTATTTTTGTTATATTAGTTTGTCGATGCTATATTACAAAAGAGTGAGTCATGTATGTAATCTTTATGTGTAACATGATCTCCTAGTTGTGCAATAGAAAATGAGTTTAATTGGTATACAAAGTCAGTGTAAGATTTTTAGACTGACATTCAATTACAACTCTTCATTCATAATAAGTTTGTTGACTTTATTAATTAGTACTTTAAAAATCACATAAACAAAAAGTTACGATTGAACTGTAACCATGATAGAGTATATCAATTAATCAATACTAAGTAACTTTAATGTTGGGTGTTACTTTATAATCATCTAAAACCTTTATTATGTTTTTCATATTTTAAAAAGAATTCCTTTTGTATGTTTTATTAGTCATTTAAGACACATATTAAGACGAAAAATAAATCAACCGGTTAATAAAATATATTTACTAAAATGTCCATTATATTTATTAGTTGCCGTAGTTGAGAGAATTTGAGAGATACAATATTAAAAAAACTAAGGAAGTAAACTTATAATTTATGCCTTGAAGGAAGTAAACGTGGGTTAATTTGAACAATTGTGACAAAACTAAATCATTAATAAAATGAAACTAAGGAGTATTACTCATACTTCCTTTTACTATCTTTTTTCCTTTCCGGCAATCACTCTGGGAACTTTGTTACCATGCATCCATGTAAGTTTGAGTGCAGTGAGTTAGAAACCTTGAATAGAGGGTGCAATGTAATCCAAATGAATTGTAAATTTGTAATTCAGAACGTGGATAAGTATTATCAATTACGACAGTTTGGCCTTATTATCAATTTGCATTGCATTTTCAGTAGATTTAATTCATTCAGCACTCTAACTTGGTAATAATGTCATTTATTAAAGGAAACAATTAGAGATGCCGTTGAAGACTCTATAACTTGGCCAGTACGCAAAGTCATACCAATTCTACCGGGAGATTACAGGTATGTAAAAGTTCATTCTCACTTTCTTCCCGAAGGAGGAAATATTTAGTTGTATTAGTTTATGTTTTGGGAGCTTAAGAAATTGTGCACTGATAATTATGTAAGGATAACTTCAAAATTTTCTTTAGTGTCTGGAACCTATATTTTAATGGCAAAGTTGCAAACAAATCCATTAGCATGTGCAATTCGGCTTCATTTGTCCATGAAGAACTAGAGAGTAGATACCACTAGAAGGAACTGGTAGGTATTATAGTCTGCTTTCACTAGGTTGATGAAGGGACAACTAAAGATGAATGCTTCAGTCCCGGTTATTTTTTGTGGGATGAGGGAGTGTTGTTATTAGAGCCACTGGAAATATTGTATGGGTGATGAAACAGCCAACTACTTACCTTAATGAAGTTAACGAAAGTGTTGAAACTAGAAACTCGTCATCACCAGAAAGAGGATAATTAAGGCTTGATGGCTTAAACCGTATGCTCATTCACCAATTTCATTTTGGAACTTTAGGCATTTTTTCGTTTATACGAAATCTATATTACAGAGTTGCTTCCTTGGTTACTTGTTGATTTGTTGGTTTTTCATAGTGGGTACCATGCATATCATATTTTTGTAGCATTTCAGTATCATATTTTTTAATTCGAGTGTATCTGATTATTTCTTCTTCTTGCAGTAATCTGGAGTTGAAACCGGTTGGAATACTAGAAGTAAAACTAGTGCAAGCAAAGAACTTGATGAATAAAGATATAATTGGGAAATCCGATCCTTATGCTGTAATATTTGTACGCCCCCTTCGTGACAGAACCAAAACCAGTAAAGTAATAGTAAGACAACTTCTCTTTCCAAGGAAAGCTTCCTTTACTATTATTTTTTATTATTGTGTGGTATTGTAATCCAACGGCTGGTCATGTTCAGAATAACCAGTTGAATCCAGTATGGAATGAGCACTTTGAGTTCATTATTGAAGATGCATCAACGCAGCACTTGACCGTAAGAATTTTCGATGACGAAGGCATTCAGGCCTCTGAACTTATTGGTTGTGCCCAAGTTTCGCTGAAGGACCTTGAACCTGGTAAAGTCAAGGATATGTGGCTTAAGCTGGTTAAAGATTTGGAGGTCCATAGAGATAACAAATACAGGGGTGAGGTGAGATAGTATATTCTTAGCGTCTTCATAACTTCAATCGAGCATGCGTTGAATATTAAACGAAGGTGCTTTCAAATTTATTAGCTTATAAGCATCGAATCTAGCCTTTTCTTCAATAGATATCGTTTTTATCTTATAGAGTTATAGTATTCTACTTTTTAATAATTCGTATTATAGGAATTCATAAATCTTCTTGGCCTTGCTGTCATTTTCACATAATCTAGGTGCAGTTGGAGCTCTTATACTGCCCAGATGGAGTGGAAAGCACCATTAAGAACCCTTTTGACCCTGATTTCTCATTAACCTCGTTCGAGAAGACCCTCAAGAGTGGAACTGGTGACGCAGAGGCTGATGATCCTATAGGGTCACGTAAGAGAAACAACGTGATTGTAAGAGGGGTTCTATCTGTGACAGTGATTTCAGCTGAAGACTTACCACAAGTGGATTTAATGGGCAAGGCTGATCCATTTGTTGTCCTTATGTTGAGAAAAACAGAGAAAAAACTCAAGACCAGAGTAAGATTTTGGACTTTTTTTACATGACACTTTTGTTATATTAGAGAGTTTTAATTAATTTCAATGTGGTGAAGAACAAGATAAATTCAAATGATTAAATAGATTAGAAACGTGAAATAATTTAAAAAACATATCAGAAAATCTCTGTTTTGAATTTACTTGCCGAACACTTGTAAATTTTTCATTTATTCCATCTCCATATTAACACACTGATTTCCATATACTTAGATTAAATAATCTTTCTCCTATTGTCAGGTTGTAAATGAATCACTAAACCCAGTTTGGAATCAGACATTTGATTTTGTTGTCGAGGACGGCTTACACGAAATGTTAACTCTTGAAGTCTATGATCATGATACGTTTGGCAAGGTGATCTTCATGAATTTGTCTGTCTGAAATTGTTTATTTCTAATTGTTGCTTGATTCTTCTTTTTATATTTTTAAATTTTTATCCTTCATAATACAATGATGACACCAAATTCTAATCAAGATCTAGTACATACTATCCTGATTCTTCAATACTAAGCCGACCCTAGTGATTCAGTGCTGCTTGAGTCTGAAACCTCATTCAATAACTTTGAACAAATAAATTTCTATTGTCATTCCTGCTTGAGTCTGAAACCACATTCAATAACTTCTAACAAATAAATTTATGTCTGATTTTCTGATAACCACCTTGCTTGCCTCTTACTGAGCAATTTTGATAGGCTAATGTTCATGGTTTTATAAGCAATCGTTGCTTAAATTAAAAAGTAAGTGATGCGACCATACGGAAGTCAATAAGTTGCACCTTGCAAGTGATCCAAATATTTAATTATTTTCCGAGTTCAGTGTACTGAGAATGTGTGGCTTCAGGAGTAAAGTGAGATTTGGATAGCAAATATTCCTCCATATATTGGGAAAAAAATAGATGTAATGAAAAGAGAAGAGAGATTGAAGGTTAAAAAGATAGATGTAATGAAAAATAAAGAAAATTAGAATAAAGGTGATATAGAAGAAAAAATGGATGTAAAAGTATAACTAATTATATATTATATACATAAAAATCTTAACTGTTAGACAAAATGTTTATAAATTTATTTAGAAACTTCAATAAATATTTGTATGTATCTGGAACATTATTCATTTGGATAACTTTGAATACAAACAAGAACAAAAATCAGAAATCGATGGTGTGCAAGCAGCGCGGTTGGAGATAAATAAAGACTTCCATGGATATATGGATCCGCTTAGATTTTTTATTGGGTCCATAAAATTACGGACGTTGTAAATATTCAGCAAACTTTTGCTTTGAAAAGTCATTCTTTCAACGATTTGTTTGCTGGAGAAAATTTGTTGGCTGAAATCTATAACTTAGATATTTTATGAGTGTTACCCATAGAGATGTGCCATATATATTTTTGGAACTTACATGCCATCACCACTACTCTCGATCGAGTCATCTCAATCGATATTCGTAAATGCATGATTGTTTCAGGAAAAAATTGGAAGAGTGATCTTAACACTGACTAAGGTCATCTTAGAAGGGGAATACAGTGAAATTTATCCTCTAGATGGAGCAAAATCTGGAAATATTTCTTTGCATTTGAAGTGGACTCCACAGCACAAGTTCCGGGATACGTAGAGGCCTTTTGCAATAATTTATTTTAGTTTATATTTTTATTAAATGGGAGGCTAAGTGGATCCTCTTCCTTATTAAATTATTATTATTTGATATATAATTTAGATTTGTTCTACTTTTAGTTTTGGTCTACCAAGCCTCATAAAATTGTTTCTTAACAATTTTACAAGGTTCCAATAGAATTATTTTTTCGTAGGGGATACATGTAAATCAATATATGAGAATGTTAATCATGAGTCATGACACTGCATAAGGATTATTAATGGATATTAGATTTTATAAAAGTTTATAATTAATTGTGTTGTTAAATACATTTTGATTTATAAAAGTCATTAATATATTTATAGTTTATTTAAAAGATAAAAATATCATTAATATTTTTAATTGATATTTTATTTATCACACAAAAAACTAAAAAAAATAAAAATAAAATATTCACTAATATTTTTTAATGTTGTTTTACTATTTTTTACTTAAAAATTATTTAAAATAAAAAATAAATAAAATAAAATATCAAAATATTAAGAATATAAAATAAAAACGTTAAATTTATTTTATTTTTAATTTATTTTTTAATTTTCAGTATCCTTAAAATAAAAAAAAATAGTAAAATAATGGTAAAATTATTTTATGAGTAATTTTTTTATATATCAAGTAAAATATCAATTAAAATGGTATAAAATAAGTATTTTTATCTTTTAAATAAAATAAAATAAAATAATAAATATTAAAATAGAAATTTATTTAAGATTTTAGTACTTATACACTATAAGTGTAAAAATTTTATACTGACCGTTAATCATAATTCTTTGTATGCATAACTTTTAAAGTATTAATTTATAAAATCGACAAATTTATATGATTTTGGTTAATTTTTATCTTTATTTAATAGCGCAATTAATTATACATTTTTATAAAGTTTAACATTCACTAATTATCTTTAAAAAGGTGTCCTTTAAAATACCCTTAAAAAATATATTATTTATCCTTTAATTTTATAGCCGTATCAAGCCAATTTGACGAATATATCAATTTTCGTGCATTTGGTATGAGTTACTCCCGTTCCATGTTTGGAATACATGCATTTATAAAATTATATATTTTTATTAAAACAAAAATACTTTTAGTCAATCAAACAGCAAAATATTCAAGTGAAAAATATTTCTAAGCGGAGTATTATATCACTTGATTATTGTTAAATCTTTAATATAATATTATTGAGTCACTAATTTAAAATTATTTTATAATTTTAGTAGATACGGTATATAATTAAATATTACTTCACAAAAAATATATAATTAAATAATATTTAATAAATTATGTATAATAAACCAGCTCAAAATTTTATATAATATTTTCTAAGAAAAGTTTTTTGTTAGCAAGGTAAAAATGATTTTATAGGATTCGAAACTATAAATAAATATTTTTAATCTTTATTATGAACTTGTGTTAAATACTTAAAAAAACACATTCATAATGATTTTGTTTATGATGAGTGTTTAGTTGATACTTATAGTATTTTTATAAAAGAAATTAAAACTAATTTAAATTATAATATTATTTAGTAATTAAATTAATTTGAATATATTGGTTATATTTTTTCCCTATCAAACCAATTGAACTTAAAAATGTTCTTAACTAATGATTTTAATATTAAAAAATAAAATAAAACTAAAAGGGAAAACATAAAAAAAGAAATAAGGAAAATAAAAAGATAACATATAAAAAGTAAAAGAAAAAGATATAAAAACAAATAAAAAAAAAGAAAATAGAAAAACATTAAAAGACTAAATTATCTATAAAAAGAACATGTTTCAAGCAAATAAAATGCTAAAATTGTAATTTTGGTAGCCTATACGTTTTTTTTTATAGAAGATATTAGTTAATAATATGTTATCTGGAATTAAAATAGGGAGCTAGGAATTATAGGTTGAGTTACAACAATACACAAATGATACTATAATAATGGTGACTCCGAAAGCTCAGAATGTTTATACTCTGAAAAGTGCTCTTAGGTGTTATGAGTTGCTTAAAGCAGTCTAAGGGGTGTAGGGTTGAATGATGAGGTGTTGCAGTCCTTTGCTGAGATCCTTAACTATAGGATAATGCAATTGTCATTTTCATACCTAGGGTTATAAGTGGGGGTAATGTCAGAAGATTGAGAATGTGGAGTCCTTTAATTCAAAAAATGAGAGTAAAATTATCAAACTAGAAACATAAAAATTTATCATTGGAAGGTGAATTTGCTTGATCAAATCTACCATTTCATCCATTCATCTACTTTTCCTTTCTTTTTACAAGTTCCAAAGAAGGTGGCTTAAACCATTCAGCATTTGTAGAGGCATTTTTTGTGGGGGGATTAGAGGATTGCAAGAAGTTGGCATGGATTAAATGGAGACAATTTGTAAAAAGAAAAATCATAGTGGCTTGGGAGTCAAGGCTGTGGAGTCTTTTAAAAAAGCTCTTCTCAACAAATGGTGATGGAGGATTCTTCAAGGAGATTATGATGTATGGATAAAAATTCTGAAGGCAAGATATGAAGAAGATATTAGATGTATCATAGTTTTGCGGCAAGGGATGGAGGGCTCTAAATGGTGGAAGGACATCCTAAAGATGACATTAACAGAGGGAGAGGAAGATTGGTTTGTTCAAAATATCAAATCTGGGAAAGGGAATAAGGGAGAGTTTTGAAGGCTGAAATCAATATTCCCTAAACTATATGCACTGTCTACTAAAAAAGATGCTTTAATCTCTAAAATAAGAGGTGGTGTGACAGTAAATGGGTATGGCAATTTGAGTGGAGAAGATAGTTATTTAGCTGGGATGAAGGGTGAGGGATTTGGTGAAGGTTCTAGAGGAGGTGCAACTAAAGCAAGACTTGAAGGATGGGTGGAGTTGGGGTGCTACACCATCAAATACTTTGGTTTTCTTTGTCAAAGATGCTTATGAATTAATTCTCACGAAGGTAGCTAATTTTGAATCTGCTTCTAATTTTTTTTAGAGGATTTGGAAGTCAAAGGTTCCCTCTAAGGTTTTTGCTTTCTCTTGGAATGTAGCATATAACAGGATTCCTATAAAGGTAGAACTTACAAAAAAGGAATATTGCGCTTTCTAATGATATTGAATGCCCAATTTGTCAATCTCAATAAAAAACTAGCACATTTTCTCTTCTACTGTAAACCAGTGTATCATGTATGGGTGAGTTGCTATCGTTGGCTACGTTACACGAGTGTTTTGTCTTTAGAATGTCAAGAACATCTATGCCAAATGCTTGGAATTTATAAGTATAGAGGAAACAAGATTAGACACATACTTATTATAATCTAGTTATCTATACTATGGAATGTCTGGCTTGCCAGAAATTTCCTAGTGTTCAAAAGTGAACCTTTCTATATGGAAAAGGTATGGCAAGATTCTCTACAAAGTTCATGATTATGAACTAAAAGGTACTTCAAAAAGTCATTAGTTTCCTTTTATGAATGGTTTATTGAACCTGAATACTACTTTACTAAGTTATGATAGGTTATTTGATTTCGAATCTGACTATACTATTGTATTTTGGTCAAAGGGTGGGGAATTTGGTTGTACTGTGGGAAAGTGTTTTTCTGTTTTGGCTATGTAACAATTGATGTTTTCTAGTCATTGCTCATGACTAGGGGTACTAATATATCTTTAATAAATAAATTCATTTGCTTATTAAAAAAAACATAATAATAAATGCACTAAATATATATTCACTAGAAATAGATTTTTTTTTTCAATAATATTGTAAATAAAAAAAATCAATTATTCATATATTGCAAAAATATTCTTCATCTAGGCACAAAAAAATTTAAATCCACTTTGATAAGAAATACAACTTTGATTGAGTATACATATATATGAGAATCAATATTAACTAATTCTTTAAATAAGATAAGAATGTGTACATCTACATGGTTTTACCTCATATATATGTTATTTACTTGTTTTGGTGAACTTCTCTATAAGTATTTGTAGGGAAAAAAAATACAAGTAAAAAAAAAAATCTCTATTGGCTAAAATTAGGTCATCATAAATAAATATGTAAGCTCTCTCAAGTAAATTTTCTAAAAATTGTTAGACCTTTTACAAATTAGTTAGCAAAAAGTCTCCTATTTTTTAAAAAACTTATATATGGAGATTTTTTTTATATTTTTTTCTCCAATAAATATTTTTTAATCTATCAATAATAATTTAATATAAAATATTATGAATAAAACAATTTTTTAAGATGAAAATAGTTATGAGCATGGACAATGGTTTTAATTTTTAAATATCATATAACAAACAATTATTTGGCTTGGAATTTGAGTTGTTAAAGATATTAGTTAGCTATATCATTGTTTTTTATATAATATTAGAGTTAAACCACTTGGATTAGAGTTGTCAAACAAGTTCTAGCTCATGGGTTAACCTTAACTTCCTAACCCACCTATAAAAAGAAAGCTCCATTTTTTTTGCTCAAGTAATAATTAGGTTTTTAGCCTCCAACCCACACAACCTCCAATTTCAGGGGGCTAGGATTAAAGTTGTAATATCCCAAAAAATTCTAATAGAATTAATATCATTCACAAACCTAATACATTCATTTACATATAAATTTATACTCAAAATACAAAAATTTACAAACAATATAAAATATTATATACTAAATAACTTGTCCAATAGGATATGTCGCCCAGCGATGAACTAAGGCACCTTGCCCAGTGGCATATGTTGTCCAGAAAAAGGTCTAAGTTATGAAGTTTCAGTAGAGGGATCTCTCTCAACAAGAGGTGTTGTTAGGCAAAAAGTCCCACGAAAAAATCTGGCAGTGTGTTTCGAAATAAGTGAGACATGTTGTCGGGTACAAAACCAATACCTCATAGTGATAACTTTGCGCTTAACGAGACCTATCACCCAGCAAGACTCTACAGAAATACAAAACCTCTACTGCATATTATTTTCCATTCAACCAATTTTAACAAAAACTTCAAGCTATATTCCCATTGGTTATCATCCAACCTTAACCATTCAAAATACACTATAAAAGATCTAGTCTGATAGTAATTACATATACAAGTCTATTATAGTTCTATCATTATACACATAAAACTATGCATACTCAAAATCTCAAGTGTTACCATTTACTTCACATTACACATATATACCAAAATCCATATATCTTATGCTAATAAAAAAGATTATATCAACATATTTGATTCATGCTCTCTTCAATCTTGATGAATCTACCCTCCTACATCACTATTGGTATTTGCTCTCCTGCAAGGCACAATCATCACAGTTATACAGAAAACACATATAAGAAAGGTTAAGTTCATAATATCATAAATCAACTTAATTATCAAAACACTATAATTTTTCATCCACATTCATTACATAGAATCACCAAGTAAACAACCACATAATACATAATAAGACATTTTTCTAAAAGACTCGATACATTGAATTTGGATACCAAGGTGGCCTATCTGTGATGCAATCTCATCTAGCATGCATCATGGCTAGGAGGATTCAAGGAAGGCATGACATGGATAGAAGCTCATTGAAGACTTTATGTTATTGTCTTCATTGTATTTAGTTTGTAAATATTTTTAATATTCGTAATAAATAAGGTGTGAGGTTTATTTCCTTTAAGGCCTTGTATTTTTTTCCATTTTTCCTTGTAAAAGCATGTGGTACCTTAAGTAAATTATGTGGAATATGTGTAGAAAGAGTTGTAACCCATATTTGAGAGTATGAGTCATTTTCACACCTTCTAGCTCATTTTTGCACCTCATTTTCTAATACACAAAGCATGATAAACACAAGAGCCCACATGATCTCTCTTCCCTTAATTCTAGGCGTGATTTAGGTGTTTTGTCTCCTAGTTAGTTAGCTTAATTTTTATTAGGGATTGGGTCTTGTTGCGAGGTCCATGATTAGGCTCTTAATCCTAACCTCACATTCCATATAAATAGCCTTTTCATGCCTCGTTGTAACTCAGTTTTGAATTTGAATGAAAATAGTCTCTTTGTGAGAACATTCTCTAGTAAAAGGTATTGAAGATCCTCTCTCTTAAGGGACCTCTTCCTAGTTGGCTTCAATCAAGGGTTTCTTCCCTTGTGGCAAGTCTAAACAATTTTTGCTTATCTATTTCCCAAGAATGGTGCCCCACCTCCCTTTCTTTCCCCTTCCATCCTCCATTTTCATGATGCTTCGAACCTCAAGGAGAAAGATCAAAGGAATGCAAACTTGGTTTACATCAATCTAACTTCATTTTTCAATTGGTTTCTAATGACCACTTAACTCAATTTCAATAACCAGTTGTTATCTAAGTACATCCTTTTAGTGTATTATCACCCTAACTAGGCATTAACACTTGATGCATTCCCGTCCTCACCGACCTGAGCACCATGATCACAAAAACTTATTCATATCCCAAAATCAATGCACTATAACAAATGTTTTGTTACCTCCTCGTAACAGCCCACATCGCAACAATTAACCATCATTTTCAATAGTTCACCAATTGCAAAACATGCATCAGTTCATCAAATCACCCTTTTTTATCTCAAATCACAAAACAAGCATAATTCACTAAATACATATGCAATTGATCATAAAAAAACATTCCAAGTTCAAACCACTATTCAAAATCTTAATTACTCATACAGAAATTTAGTCACAACAATTGAACTCCTATTACCTATTTCTCCTTGTTCAAGCTGAATTTGTAGAGAAAAGAGAATATAACCGCAGAAATCACTCAGAACCTAGTAAAAACTGCGAAACCAAAAAAGGACCTAAGAAATTGGGATTTTAAGGAGGATTTTCCTTCAATGGGAACGACTAAACTGAAAAGGAAAAAGAAAAATGTTCAAAGAAATACGATCAAACTTGCGTTGATTAGCAACCGAAATAAGGAGAAATGACAAAAAATTCCCTTGAATCCGTGGACAGATTGTGACACATGGAAGAGAGAGAAGAATGAAGGTAGGGAGAGAGAATGGAGGATACTGGAAGGGTGAAGAAAAAGAAGAAGAAAGTGAAGGAAAAGGGAGGAAAAAAGGAAAAAGAAATTGGGTTGTGTTTAGTAATCCTGATTTGCTAATTGCACCCTCCACAATTAGCTTTCTGAATCCTTCAATTTAAAATATATATATATATATATATATATATATATATATATATATATATATATATATATATATCACCCCTTACCCAAACCAAATTTACTCAATTCCATAATTCATATAATACCAATTATTCTTTAATTAATTCATTATCATACTCGCATTAAATTTAGTTTCTCTTTCAATTATTCCCACTCTTATAACATATAAATAAAACATAACCTTACAAAAGCTAATGGGTCTAACTCCACGTATCCAATTATCATTCTATATTAAGAATGTTGTTGTTATTAAATTTAAGTAGAAATGAATAAGTATAAATATTTTTATGGCTTCACATATTAAGAATATTCCTTTATTTTTTAATTTCATTTAAATTTAATTAATGTTAGCTTTAATAATCATTTTTGAGTAATTTAAATAGAATTTTTTATTTTAAATAAGTTTGTAAGTATATTGTTTTGATGTATGTTTAGTATTTTCTTTCAATGCATGTTCCACAACATTGTGGACAAAATCCTGATGTACTTTATCTTTTTTAAAACCTTTCACACTCTAAGGTTGTGTTTTGATTATATTTTATAAGTGTATGATAAATAATTCAAAGAGAAATAAATTTAATTTAAGTGCAATTAATAATTTAAAATAGAGTATTTGGTGGTGATGTTTATAATTATGTTTTATTGTGTTTAATACCTAAATTATTTATTCATATTATATGTGTTTGGATTTAATTGTATTTCAAATGATGAAAAAAAGCAGGTGAGTTTAGTACAGTGCGCTGAATAGTAAGTCATATACTGGGTTGAGGATAATAGACTTGTTTTAAAAATGGGTGCAATTAGCAAAAACCGTGATTTACTAAATACAATCCATTTACCTTTTAAGTGTTGTTTATAGGGTTGCGAAAAAAATTATCTCGAATCGAATTGGTTCTGAAACTATCAATTTAAGCCTAATCAGTTTAATAAAACTTAACTAAACTACTTTTTAAAATATAGATAAGTTCAAACTCAACTGGTTTGAAAACTATTTAGGTTCACTGTTTTTTTTTGTTTTTTTTTTTGTTACTTAAAAATAAAACCAGTTAGGTGAATTGTGAATGGATTTTGATTGGGATAGGTGTTGGCGCAGTGTTGATTCTGTGTAATTATGGATATGAGTGATGTTGCGGAGAAAGTCCAGAAGATCTCCGAAAAAGTATTCTGTATCCCAAATACCAAATGTCTCAAAAGATATCCATGTTGACAAGGTTGGGGTGCAGAGTACTAATGTTCAACAAGAAAACTGTCTAGTAAGTATATGCAGCCTCATAATGTGGCCCCTAGATCTCAGCATGAATAAATTCATGTACAACACAAGAAAATTGATTCATAGAAAAAGAAAGATGACTGCATTCATTAATCAAGATATCAAGTTGTTTACATGATAAATGTCCAAGTCTATAGTGTCTAAGATATTGAGAAACTGAATTATGAAACATTATAATTGTAAAAACTACTTCTTGAATGTAACTCAGATTAGAGGATGTATAAGCCATCTTCAAAGACTTGGTGCCCCTGAATATAAAAGGAATCAAGCGAAAAAAAATACAGTGCATTTTGAATGACAGTGTCTAGAAAATGTTATATATTATATAGCCCAAATGTGGTGATATTATTTATAACGGTGCTAATCATTCGAACTTGAATTTTTGACAAGTAACAAAAGAATTCTGCAATGGTTGAAAACTTGAAATTGTATAAAGGACGTGATTTGGGGCACCAGAATCTATAAACCAAAACTTGTGATGAAAAGATACATTGGAGGTAGAAATGACTAACTACATGTAGTGGTAATGTGTTTTGAAGTTAAATCAACACAACGTGCTTTGAAAATGAGTGTCGTTAGAATGCTTGAAGCTGACGAATATATCCATTTAGAAACTGTTAAATTAAAGCCGTAAAAAACAGTTAAAATACACTTTCTTAAGTTCTGAATAATGTTGTGGACATGTTCAAAAACCCTAAACCATAAAAAAAATCAGTTTGAAATAAGTTTAATTTATAACAGTTCAAAACTAGTTTTTTAAAAGTAGTTCGGTTCTAAACTATTTTTTTAAAATAATTCTTTTTTTTTTTTAAATCAAATTATTTAAAACAGTTCGGTTCAGGTTTTTTAAAAAATCAAATTTTTCTCACCACTAATTGTTGAGCCTTATTTTCCTAATTTTCTTCTTCCATCTCAGCTTTTATTCTCTTCTTTTTTGCCCTTTTCTCTTTTCTCTCTGCATGTCACTGATTCAACCATGGAAACCTAGGGATTTTCCTTCATTTCTTCTTACCTTGATCTTGGATTCTAGAAGTGAGTACTTATTTCACTTAATTGAACTATTTCCCTTCTTTCTAAGGTTTTATACACCCCATCAAACGAGAGTTAACCTTGGAATCCTAGTTTCTCAAATTTTATTGGATTTTGACAGTTTTTTAAGTGATTTCTTCACTTGAGAAATTGAATTACCTTAAGGTAGGATTTTGAGTTCTTCTTATATACAATTGAGCTCGAAGAATAAATAGGTAAGGGAAGCTTAATCTTGATTTTTGATTTGGGAGATTTTGACTTAATAATATAATTATTCAATTGATGATAGATTATTAATATTTTGGAACTGTATTGAAGTTTGAATGGGTTTTTATTTTCATTGTGTGATTTGATGAAGTATAGATTGGTTGCATGTGGCTGGAAATTTATACTTTGTTGTATAGGTATGCACAACATCGTTATGGCAAGTGATTAGCACACAATGAGGAAATTTGCGTTAGGTCCTTGCCTACAATGCTGTAGAAAATTGCACAAGGTTGTGTAAGACGTGTTGGGAAATAAAACATGGTTTTATGTGTTTGAAATATTGTTGTTTGTTATATGTGTTGATGTTTAATAGTTATTAATGATGTGGAATGGATATATGTAGTGATTTGATTGTGGTATTTGATTATGGTTTATGTGTATAGAATGGAATGAAGTGCATCAAATTGTGTCAATGATATATTTGGATTTAATGATTTAATGGAATGTTGGATGTGGGCTATTATAGTGAGTAACTTGGCCTTGGTTGAAATGTATGTTGTGCATTGAGTTAGAGATACATATAAGGTTGTTGTGAACCCGATACCAAGGTTGATGAGGACAAAAAGTACGTAGTACTAAGGTTGATGAGAACAAGAAAGTACCTAAGGGTATACTTAGAGAGCAGCTAGTTGTCAGATGAGTCAGGTAGATGTTAGGCATTAGTTGGGTATCAAGTGGGTATGTCTAGACTTCAACTGGTTGTTAGATGGGGGTTAGGTGGACATTGGACACCAATTGTAGGAAGCCAGATAGGCCACCTAGTATCTGAGTTCAATTTATGATTAATTCAATGATAAAAATTTATCAATTATCTTTATTTCCTTAACTTTTCCTCAGTTTTTGGACTCATTTAGTTGTAAATATATAAACATATATTATAGCATACTTATAGTTGATTTTGTGTAAAACTATATCTAATATTGGTTTTTTAACAGGTTTTATATCGGATTCTAGAAATGACAAGTTAAAGAAAAGATCATTTAGGGCCTCCTCACCCAACAAGGAGTTCCAAGACCACCTAGTAACGAGAGGTTGCTTAGCGAGACATTGGCGCTGAGCGAGAAACAAGAAATTGCTGATAGAAAGTTAATTGTGTTGGGTGAGCCTTGTCGCCAAACGAGAATCCAAAGATTATCTTGGTAGAGTCTTCTTTATGCCCAATGAGAAGCTTCACCAAGTAAGGAAACAGAGCATGTGTTGCAATGTCACCCAGCGACACTCATCACCAACAAGTGATGTGAAGTCTAGAAGAAGAGTTTTGATATTGTCGTTGAGTGAGGCATTGTCGCCCAACAAGATTCACCTCGGGATCATGAATTTCAACATGCTTGCTGAGCGAGAGGTGTCATTGGACGAAAAATCCTCAAGTGACCCAATGAAATTAAAAGAAATCAAAAGTGGGAAGGCTCAGAACATTGATACGGGAAGAGAGAAAACAAAGAAAAGTCAAAGCAAAAATGGAAACGACTTAATTCTTCCATTTTCATCTCAATCTTCTTTTTTTTTTCCATTTTTATGTGCTACTCATGGTAATAAGCAACTAAATCTTCCTTACTTGGATGATTAGTGTACTGTCAACTCTTTTGTAACTATTAAATCATTTAATCAAAATTTATTTTTCCATTTCATGTTCTTCTCTATTCTTAATGTTTATTTTTGGTTTAATCACTCTTTAACTTCGTTTGATCTACTTAAGATAATTGGAAAAGGATCTCAAGTAAAGAATTTTGAGAAAAACACCTGATAACTACCTAATTTACCTATTTTTACATAGGTAAAATAGAGCAGTTATCATAATTATTTCCTATTTAAGGCCTTGTTTCCCTCTATTTTAGCTTAAAAGTAGATAGCTAAAAATTTAGGTTTAGAATTTAGTTTATCTGTATTTTGCGTTTATTTACTTGTTTTTAGTTGATTTGAGTTAGGTTTTGGAAATGATCGAAGAAGCGAGGAAAAGTTAGAAATTTTGGTTGAGCGTTTGCATATGAACGCCCAACGGCCTAATAGTGAGCGCCCAATGCTTATCAATGAGAGCACCTTCATCTAATGGTGGGCACCTAGGCCATGTTTGCTGCTGCCCAACCCCAATCAGTCAAGATGTTTGCGTCTACAAGCCAAGTGCCCACTTGTGCCACTGCCTAATACCCAGAAAACTTAGCCATTAAGGAGTCTTATGGCATCCAATGACCACTTTTTCACCGTTGGACACTGGTGTTTCGAATTGCAAAAAGGAGTTATGTCTAGGGTAAAAGGTTAATCTTTAGTCAGAAAAGGAGTTATGCCTAGGGGTTCCACTCATATTCTTGACCAGGGTTGCACATCTGTTGGCTTAGGACACGCTTCAGACCCATCTTTATCCATTCTCATGCTTATCTATCTCTATGGTCAGCTAGGTTTTGTATTTAGTTGGGATTCGATGTAACTTTACTTGAACTCTTTTGTATGTTTATACTTTTAATCTAAGTTAACTTTCCAATGTTGGTTTTCTTTTCTTCTTTACCTTACTCTTTATTTCTAAATATTTCATGGGTTTCACTTATTGAATGAGCTCGAGAAAGGATTTTGACTTCTAAAGCAAGAAGAGCATCCAATGGGTGTTATTACTTGAGAGAGAGTAATACCCATTGGCCACTTAAACTCATTTATTTAATGCAAGTTGTTGACTTTAGATTATACTCGGGAGCGATGGTCTAAAGACCAAATAGCTTAGTTCCTTACTTGTGAAGGATCAGGGTTAAGGATATTTTTGTGGGTAATGGAAATTTGGTTAACGAATAAGGGTTTTGAGTTTATGTATGCACTTGAGGGATGATTTAGTGAGTTAAACTCAATTGAATTGCATACTGTAACCGTTAAATTTTTATTTATTTTCTCTTAATTTACTTTATGTTCAGTAATTTTAGTATATTTCTATCTATTCGTTCATACAAGTAGAAAATATTGATATTTCTTAAGTTTCAACCAAGTTCTTGTGGGATCAACACGATATTTATCGATTACAACATAAAACCGGTGCACTTACCTGTAGTAGTGTAGAAAAGTTGGTACTCATTAACATCTTATAAACGTTGCATCTAGGAATGAAAGAATGTTTATGCATCTTTAGTCTTTCCTTTGATTGATAATCTAGCTATTTTAATCTTTGAATTGAGGAAACAATGATTTGATTATTATAGTTAAGGTTCTCTGATTAAGGAATCGATGTTTGAACACTTTTTGTGGGAAAAAGAGTTTTGAGAGTAATCAAAGGTAACAATTTCTTAGTTTACAAAGAGTTTAACAGGAAACCAAGATCTCAACACTTATTTACATTTATTTTCTCACCATACTTTATCATAGCTTTCTCTATTTAATCAACTTTTAACTCTTATGCATATTTATACTTTGTTTAAATGCTTATGGAATCGTTAAGCTCAACCTGATATATTTATCAAATATTACATATAACTTATGCTCTTGCTAGGAATAATGTAGAAAACCACTCAACAATTTTCTAGAAAGTGTCATGTCATATTATCTTGTACTGATTGCTTATGTTCAGAGGTGATAAAAGTATGTTTGATTATTTTATAATTCTATTGAATGGATGTTGATATTTAATTGTAATATATTCATATTCATTTAATTGTTTATTTTAGTAAGCTTATCTTTGGTTGTGTGTGTTTTATGTATGATTGTGACGATCATGTCTTACACAGGTGCAAAAAACAGGGTTGATACAAGAAAGCAAGGTACTCAAGAGTAGAGAAAACCTTAGACAAGTTTGAAGTTATCTGTTTTGGTTTTTTATATCATATGGTCTTTTGGTGTACTTATGTATATAGTAGAAATTTCTATAAGAACTATTGTCTAAGTAGGTATATGTTTATATTTCGTTAGGTACTTGTAAGTTGTACTTGAGATATGTATAAATTGAAGAATTGAATGTCAAGTTGATAATATATTAGTAAGGTATGAATTATGTAGTATTTTGGTTTATGCAATTTGCAATTTCTCGTTAAGCGACTTTTCTCGTTCAAC
Organism: Psophocarpus tetragonolobus; assembly: GCA_037954015.1. Taxonomy (NCBI): domain Eukaryota; kingdom Viridiplantae; phylum Streptophyta; class Magnoliopsida; order Fabales; family Fabaceae; genus Psophocarpus; species Psophocarpus tetragonolobus. The sequence continues at coordinate 17,563,646 of CM075688.1, read as the reverse complement.
GAAAAGTTTCCTCTGTTTGTAATTTTGATATTTTACACTGATCGACATCTTTCGCTAGGCGAGACGTCTAAGATTCTCACTGGATCAGATGTTTGGGATTTTATTCATTTTAACTCTTTAAATTTTTAATGTTGAGTATAATTTATAATTAATGAAATTGTTAGAATAATAATTTGTATATGATATATGAAGATTTTAAGTTTGTTGCATGCACCTTTTCCATTATGTCACATCCATGTGGACAAATATATTATGCATTTTTTCTTTCAACGTCTCTCCCACCTATGCGGGATGTTTCACATCGTTGTGGGCAAACTATTGATGTTTTTTCTGTTTTAGTGTATATCTCATGCCGTTGTGGATGTGTCACATTTGTAACATCCCAAAATACTAATATTATTTATATAATTTATTTGCATAATCTAATTCATTCCTCATGAAATTTATAATCCAAAATACTGAAATATAAAATTTCATCACAATACGTTCATTCTAGCATAGTATGTAACTAGGTGTAACTAAAGTTTCAACTAAATCCAACAAAGCATACCCAACATCAGCTTGTCCATCAAGCCTTGTCACCTAACAAGATCCAGAGTAGCTCGCCCAACAACAGTCGTTCCCAATTATAGTCGTTGCCCAGCGAGAACCATGTATTAGACTATCCTAATAAAGGAATTTTGCTCAACAAGACACGTCACTAGGTGAAATCCCTGATTAATTCTAAACAGGAAATAATTTGCGTTGAGCAAGACCTCTTTGTTGCTGTCAATCTCAATTAATTTCAACTTGAGACAACTTTGCGTTGGGCGAGACCTCTTACTAGGCACAAATTTGAAAAATTCATCTACTAGAGAGGAATACTTGCTAGCGAGACTCATCACCCAACAAGGCTTTGCAGACTGCAAAAACTTTGTTTTACTTCAATATTCAAAGCAAAACTAAAATCACTCAATTCCTTGTAACTTTCTACCAAGCAACACGATTACAATGTCTTATATACCAAGTAGAATAGATTTAAAATTAAAGTATAAAAATAAAATATAAAATCTAATTAAAAATAAAGATAGAACAACTAAAACTAATTAAAATATAAAATTTAAAATATAAAAATAGAATATAAAATCTAATTAAAACCAATGTGGACCTATTATCTAGTGACATGGTCTTAGCACTCTCACACATCCTATGTTCGAATCTTACTTTGTCAAATTTCTCTATATTTTAAAATTAACATTGCCACATAATTAGTTTAACTAAATTTGAATCTCACAAAAAACTAACAGTGCCTTTTGGTCTAGCGGTATGGGATTAGCATTTTTACTTCTAGGTCCTGGGTTCAAGTTTTATCTTATCCAACTTTTCTATACTTTTAAAATTAATGTTGCCACATTATTAGTTTAAATAAATTTAAGTTCAAGATAAAACTGATGTTAGCCTTTGGTATAGTGGAATGACTTTAGCATTTTCACCAACAAGACCTAGGTTTGATTCTAACTTGGTTCCATTTACTATATTTTAGGATTAACTTTTACAAATCATTAATTACATTTTAGGGTTTATATATTTTACGATTAACATTTACAAATCATTAATTAAATTTTAATTAATTCTTAATTACGAAATAATTATGCAAGTCAACGCCTTTTATGGTCAATGACCTAAATCTAACAAAAGCACAAAAATTAAACTTTTGAAAAAGTTGGAGGGCAAAAGGTGCGCAAAAAACAATTGGGTGGCACAAAGTGAGGTACCCCCTAAATAGGGGGACACCGGTAGTAATTTAGCATTTTTATTAATACGTTATAAATGTGTGATACAAATAAAAGAGAAAACTAAATTTAATTTAAGCATAATTAATAAATTAGTTATGGAATATTTGGTTGAAGTTTTTATATATATGCTTTATTTTGAGGAAAGGTGATAATTTAATGATAAATCTGATTCAATTTAAGTGATCTGCAAATGATGAAATATGGACGTGTGAATTTAGTAAGTTAGGAGGTGAAGGAAGTATATATTCTTTTGAATTAAAGCTTTTGGATGGTTTTAAGGAAAAATCTATTTGAAAAAAAAAAGGAATTTGTGGTTAGCAAATCTAAATTACTAAATACACCTCTAATGTAATATAAATTTCTTCTTCTTCTCTTTTTCTTTTCTTCATTTTTCTTTCTTTCCCATTCTTCAATTTCTATGATCGTCTCTTTCTCTCGCCTTGCCTCCAAACCACTCTCCTTTTGAATGTGTGACCATTCATCAATGAAATTCAACAAAATCTTTTTCATTTTTCCTGATTTTTGTTTCTCATCATTGTGAATAAGTCTAATCCTTTTTTCTTTGGGCTTTTTTCTTTCTCTTTCCGGTTCAATTGTTCCTATTAAAGGTTAAATTCCCTTAAAATCCCAATTTCTTAAGTCCCATTTTTGGTTTTGGGGTTTTTGTTAGGTTTTGAGTGATTTCTTTTGTTGGATTCTCCTTTCTCTTCAAATTCAACTTGAACAAGGAGAAATGGGTAAGGAAGGCTAAATCCTTGGTTTTAATTTATGAAACTTTGATTTGACAGTTGGGAAGCTGATTGCATATGAGTGATTGAATCTTTGAATGTGTTCTTTGAATTTTGTGAATAATATGTCCTATTTTGATTGTTAAGGAATTATCTTTTTATCTTGATTTTAGTAATGATGGAAATTGAGTGTTCCGTGTAATTGAGATGAAATATGTTTTTGGAAGTGTTGTTCTTGAAATGGTTTTTGAATAAATTGGTTTTTCTTTGTGAATGTGGAAAAATTGATGTTCTAGTGTTGATTTTGATTAGAAATAAATGTTATAATGCATGCTGTTGTGATGCATGTTAAATATGATGCATGTTGAAAAGATGATATGTTGGATTGTGATGTAGGTTGTTATGGGGAGGTAATAAAAACTTTGTTGTAGTGCATTGTTAGGGATATAAATAGGTCTTTGTGATCCTGGTGTTCATGTCGGTGAGGATGGGAATACACCAAAAGAATGTACATAGATAGAAATTGAGTGTCGAAATTGGGTCATGTAGACGCCAGACAACAATTGCGTATCAAATGCGTATTGCCTAGACTATATTGGTTGTCAATATCAGGTCAAGTGGACACCAAACATGAATTGAAAAATGAAGTCAGATGGGTTACCTTGGTATCCAAATCCAATGTAGTGAGTCTTTCTATAAATCACCTTATAATGTGATTATGTGATTCTGAGTACTTATGTTCTGAGGGAACATGAGTGTGATTGCTTTCTTGGTGATTCTATGTAATGAATATGGATGAGAAATTATAATGTTTTGATATTTAAGTTGATTTATGTTATTATGAGTATACTCTTGCTTGTATGTATTTTTTATATTACTGTTATGATTATGCCTTGCTTGGGAGTAAATATAGTGATGAGGCTGAAAGGCAAAGTTAGCAGGATTGGAGAAGGCATGACTCAACTGTGTTAATGCAATCTTTTGATTAGCATAGAATATGTGGATTTTGGTGTATAAGTGTAAAATTAATTAATTGTAAACTTGGTGTTTTAAGCATGTATATGTGTATATAATGTTAAGAATTATATTATACTTGAGCATGTAAGATTTGATGTAAATATATATGTTGGAATATGAAACACAGATATAGAACCTGTTTTTATTTTGGTTTGAATGATAGAGAATTTTGTAGTGGACTTGTGTTTTTTGTAGAGTCCCGTTAGGCAAGTGTTCTCACCTAGCAAAGTGTGACCTCTGTTATACTATTTTTGTGGCTTTGCGCCCAGTGACAATTCTCACTCCATGCAAAGCTTTCTTTAATAGGAAATTCTGATATTTTTCACCCAACGACACTTCTTGCTAAGCAACATTTTTTCAATGGAATGCAACAACCCGGGATTTTTGTTAGGTGATGTTTGTCGTTGGCGAGCTGTTTGGTGTATGATTTGTGTTTTATTCAAAATTTTAATAATTTAAGTATAAATTATCTTGTAAATAGACGCTATAGACTATGAGTAATATTATTTGTATTAGACTATTTTGGGATGTTACAGCTATGGTGCATGTCACACTTATAGTTACAAATTTTTAACTTTATTTTCTATTAGACTTATACCAAGACAATGTCAATAACATATTATATAAAAAAATAATTTTGGTATACAATAACTAATTAATGGTCTCAAGTCTTTGTTTTTTTTCTTCTTAATAATGATGTACCAATTTAAAGATCCTTTATTAGTGTAATTTTTATACTTATTTCAGAAATTTAGAAAATTGAAAAATGTAAGTTTAATTTTGTTGGTAGGTCTAACTCACATGATTTTTTGGCTATGTGATCATGTATAATTTTATATATTGACTTTATATAAAATTTATACATGATCACATACATAAGATGAGATAAAATTTATACTTAATTTTAAAAGATAGAAAGATAAGACTAACTCATTTGACATATCTATTTAAAATATTTGTAAAGAATTCAAGTTTTAACCTATTGGGGTTTATTATTTTTATTTTTATATTAAGTAATAAAGTCTCACCCGTGCAACAACAAAGTATGGTTTAGGAACAATACACATTGAGTTTATGAGGAAAGACCTCAGATAGATTTTTACAAAATACACTTTTGAAGAGGAGTAAAAAGGTTTAAATAAGACTAAATTCTAAGTGATTGTCACAGAAAAAAAAGTATGATTTAGAAAATTACATATTTGTGGTTCAATAGGATTAATGACGTTACGGCTAGTTTGATGCACAAACGACCCAATGTGTTGCTAGACCTACCATAAGTTTAAAGAGTTTAATTGGTATAGACTGTCAATGTAAATATTTTTACACTGATAGTATATCACAACCCTTCATTCATGATAGATTTGTTGGCTTTACTCATTATTATTTTAAAAGTCACATAAATGAAAAGTCATCGTTGAATGTTAGTATAAAAATCTGTTACACTGACAGTGTATACCAATTAAACTCAAGTTTAAATTACTATTTTATATTATTTTATTTCTTTTCATTCTTTCTCGATATAAAACTTGTCTAATTTTTATTTTAATCTTATTTCAAACTTTGCTAAATTAGTTCTCAGAAGCATCTTAAATTGTTAATTAAGAATGAGATATCATTCTATCTTAACTTACCTTATGATTATATATTATTAAGAAAATATAATCTTATTGAAAAACTTATTTTATCTCTTATTATCTGTTTAAATTTTGTTATGTTAATAAAACTTATCTTCTCTTGTTTATAAAAATCATTTTGTTAATGAATTAACATAAAAGTAAAACTCTAAAGTGAGCATTTGATCCCTACTTTTTTTTTTTGTTTGATCATTAATAAATTTTATTTTATTTTTATCATTAAATTATTATCTAAATCACTTTTATAACATTTTAAAGTGATATCTAAACAAATTTAAAATGAAAAATAAAATAAAAAATTATAAAAGACCAAAGATAAAAAATATTATAAAGATTAAAAGAAAATTTGTTAATTTATGAATGATAAAAAATATTTTTAAATCTAAAAAATTAAAATTGTTTTAAAATAACATAAAAAATAAAAAGATAATTTATTCCGTTCTATTCACTTTCTAACCATAAAATGAAATAACTTTTATTCACTTTCTAATTAATACAAAGAGTTTAATTGATATACACAATTAGTGTAAAAGATTTTTATACTGAAATTCAATCATAACTTTTCATTTATGTCACTTTTAAAATAGTAATGAGTAAAGTTATATAAATAAAAAGTTATGATTGAATATTAGTATAAAGATCTTTACATTAATAATGTATACCAATTAAATTCTAATATAAATTATCCAAAATTGCTATATTACATTTCATTATGTTTTATTAAATTTTTCTATACTCTGCTATGTTATGTATCATGAATCTAAACATAACTTAAAATAAAAGAATTTAATTGATATATATTATTAGAATAAATATTTTTACATCACCGACATTCAATAATCACCATATTTTTTATCTATGATAAATATTTTATTGATTTTATTAATCAATATTTTAAAAATCAAAAGTTATGGTTAGACGGTCTTAAAGAATACAATTTTTAGTAGATTATTTTCATTTTTCTTATTATTTTATGTGAAAATGAAACAGAAAATTTTTAAAACAAACGTGACTTTAATCTTTAAAAAAATGGTTGATTATGATTCTGCAAAAACCGTATCAAAATTTAGATTAAGAATTGAAAAATAATAAGAATGCATGGATAGAAAGAATGATAGTTGCCATCAGTCATCTGATGACCGTTCTCTTTCTTGTCTTTTCTGTCTTCTCTCCTCTTTACAAAGAAGTTAATTGAATTTCCAGTGTTCTGATTCTCATGGATGAAGATGAGGCTCCCAAACACAGCCTCCTGACCACAATGAAAGAAGCTTCCAAAGAGCTTCACAGCACGACGCAGCCTTTCTCCTTCCTCTTGGGTGCCGATTCCGGCGCCGCCATCGACACTCTCCTGGAGCTGGAAGGCAAGGCCCACGCCGCCTTCTCCTCGGACCCAACCCTCCGCCACTTCTACCACATCCTCTCCTCCCTCCGAACCTTAATCGATAAACTGCACAAACACCGCGGCTACTCCCCTCGATCCTTCCTCCAGCGCCACCTCACCATTCACAAAATCTCCCTCGTGGCCCACTCCCTCCATTCCCAAATCCAATCCCACATCGACCGCCTCGCCGTTCGCGATCTCCTCGTCTCGCTCCAACTACACAACCCCTCCCGGATTAAGCTTCTCGTCGAGCTCCGACACCGGCTGTCCCAAGGTTTCGATTTGCAGTTCCAGGAGTTGGTTCTGCGACCGAAGCTGTTCACGCTCTTGGAGTGCAGCCTCTTGGAGGATGAGAATTTGAGTTCGAAGCGGGTGAAAGAGGAGGCTGCGATGGCGATAGCCGCGTTGGTGAAGTTCAATAAGAACGTGTTCGTGGGGTTGGTATTGATGGGGCCCACCATGAAGGCCTTGATTTCGATGGCTTCGGAACGGTCTCTTGGCGTCTTGTGGTGGCTGATAAGGTTCATTGGAAGCCCCTTGGTGGAGGAGATTATGCGCAGCGGGGAGATTCCAAGAATCGTAGGGTATGTGGGATCAAAGGAATTGGAGGTTGGCGGAGGAGCGTTGGAGTGCGTTGTGGAGCTAGCGTATATTGGGAGAAGGGAGGTGGTGGAGGCGATGATGAAAGTGGAAGTGGTTAAGATTCTGATGGAGTTGCAAAGAAAGAGGTGTTGTGAAATAGCGTTTGGGAGGGGCGTATGGAGGTTTGCGATAGAGGTGGAAGTGGGGGAGGGGTTGGGTTGGAAAGAGAAGAGAGAGGTTAAGGCGGAGATATTGAGGCTTGTCAAGGAAGCTTCTGAGTCTGAAGCAGAGTTTGCCACTCTTAGTGCCCAGATTCTGTGGGGTTCTTCGCCTTGAGGAGCCTCTAAATGCTTTTTTGTTCGTCTATCAAATACACTACAGTTTACTTGTGTCTCATCAATTAGCAGAAATTTCTGGAGTTTATTTATTTTTATTAATAAATGTTTCAAACTAACATTGGGTTCTAATAATTATAATGTAAAATTATTTTATATAGTTAGATGATTTTTACAACTTTTTTCCTTCACCAAAAAAATATTTACAACCTTTTTTTTTTTTTGGATAATTAACATATATTTTTACTTTGTATTATATAATTTAGAACTAATTACGGAGATGACTTTTTTTTTATCATTATATTTGTATTTTTAAGAAAATGTTAGTATAAAATTTGAGAGAAATATTAATGCAAGATTTTTAAATATATATATATATATATAATACAATTATAATAAATATATAAAAAATCAGAAAATAATGTGTAATATAAAAAAAAAAGTATATTCGTAATTTCATGAAGGAATATATCTATAATTAATCCTATAATTTATTACTTTTTTATTATTTTCTTTCAACTCTGAGGATCATATCTGATTCATTAAAAAGCAGACATCTCGAACATAACTTCTAAACAGGCTATAGCCTCCCAAAATTTTTTAGAGGCTTAAAATTTAATTTTGGTTTCTTTATTTTTTTTAAAATTTATAATTTTAATCATCTCATTTTAAAATAGAATTTTTTTAAAAAAATTAGTAATTTTTTACTTTTATTTTAAATTATAGATACTTAATCTCCTATTTTTATGAAATCCACAACTTTGATTTAGTTTTTTAAATTAGTAATTTTTGTCTTTTATTTTAAATTAGAGATACTTAATATGCTACTTTTATAAAATCCACAATTTTGATTTTTTTTGTAAAATTAAAAGTATTGGTCATTATAAAATTAACTTTTCTTTTTGGAAAGCCATTATAAAATTAACTTGAGATAATCCAAATTTAGCTACAAGATTATATGTTTAATCCTAAAGATACTCAACATTGATTTGATAATAATCAACGTTTTCTTATATTTACTTTTCTCAAAACCATATCAGAAAAAAGTCATTGTGAAAAAAATGAAAGATTTAAAAATAATAGTAGATTAAATTTATCGATTCTGATTGTATTATTTATAAATTGTTGGTTCAAACACTTCAATTTTTTGCCTTTATCAAAGATAATTGTGACGTTGATGTATTTTTATGAGTGCTGCACAAAGAGCAACTCTATATCTTTATCAAAGACCCCATTTTTTCCTTGATTACCCTAGTAAAGATGGAATAGCATATCTCATTTTACAAATTATTTATTTTTTTATTTACTAAATATTTATTTATCTGGTGCATTGCACTACCAAAAAACTAGTTTTTTTTTTAAAAGCAAAATTATATTATATTATAGGATATAAGAAGCAGTTGAAACACAACGTTTCAACTGACAAACCTTAGAATAGTAATATCTTGATTGTGCTCCACCTAACTTATGTATCTATCTCATATTCGTCATACACAATCTAGGATGGGAGCACCAATCAGAGAATACACTTCCTACCTTAAAACCAAAAGAATACAACAACCATTGTCACGATAGAAATTTTATCGACATTAACATATCAAGGGATTCCAACGCAACCCTTTGAAAAATAATAGCATTCCTAGACAGTCAAATGCACCAACATACAGCAATCCAAAACACATACCTGCACTTCTTTTTCCGCTTGCCCACCACCCATCCAGAGGACAACAGAAATAGTTGGTTCAGGTCTTCCGGGAGTGGTGTCTGTACCCCTGCCCAGCTAATAACTTTATACCACAGCCTTTGTATGCTTGGACATTGTAAAAAAAGGTGATTCTTGGTCTCTATCCCATTATTACAAAACACACAAACAGGGTTAAGCACAGAGGCATGAATCCCTCTCCTTAGCAGGTTTTCAACAGCGGGTAGTTTGTCCCTTAGCAGTCTCCAAGAGAACACCAAGACCTTAGATGGTAGCTTTTCCTTCCACAATCGGCGCAAATCCTGGGGTTCCACAAAGTTCATTCCTAAATAAGATATTCCTTCATTCAACACCTTATACCCTTCTGCCACCGAGTAGCCCCCCCCAGCAACTGAATTCCATCCCCACTCATCTGGATCCCGATCTACCAATACCACTTCACTTAACGCCTCCTGTAAGGCATGAAGCAACTGCTCCTCCCATACAAACAACTCCCTCCGCCAGACCCACTTCCATGATGATAATTGGCCTCCTGCGTCGCATTTATCCTTAATGGTAATAAACTTATCCTCTATCAAGGCATACAATCTTGGAAAGAGTGCACTGAAAGCCGTATCTCCCATCCACCTCTGCTCCCAAAAAAGAGTCCCCACTCCAGACCTTACTATCCTATTGACTCTAATTTTAAACCACTTTGGCAACATCTCATTTGGTCCATCAATGGCCCATATGTCTTTCCACCATTGGGAAGTGTGGACGAAAGACGTGGGTCTCTCCATATATCCACCTACCTCCCCGTACCTACTCCTCAGAAGCGGGCCCCAGATAGCCGTATCATCTGATAATATTCTCCACCTCCATTTTGCCAGCAAGCTCAAATTAAATTTCTCCAAACACTTCACACCTAGACCCCCTTCGTCTTTTGGCCGACAGACTTTTTCCCAGCTTAACCATGCAATTTTTTACTGACTCTCATTACCTCCCCATAAGAAAGTTCGTTGCAACCTCTTGAGAGACTTCAACACAGACTTAGGTGCCTTATAAAAGGAGAAAAAATACAGTGGAAGAGAAGCTAGCACAGAGTTCAGTAATACCAATCTCCCAGCAAAAGTCATATTACTTGCCTTCCAACCTGACAATCGCTTTTTGAACTTATCAATAACTGGCTTCCACACTTGTTCCCAAGAATTTGAATGGTAGTGTACCAACATTATAGTTTAAAATGCTGCTAGCTGTGAGTGTGAAGGATTCTGCCACATTTAAACCATAAAAACTGCTCTTGCTTAAATTTACCTTTAACCCTGACACCATTTCAAACCCCCGCAAAATTACCTTCAGATACCACACAGATTTCAGCTCCGCTTCACCCATCATAATGATATCATCTGCATACTGTAACACTGAATATGTCACATCCTCTTGTACCTTTATTTCTTTGTACAAACCTTTGTGAATGGTTGATCTGTACAATGCTGGTATTGCTTCCGCCACGATCAAAAACAGAAAAGGAGACAACGGATCTCCCTGCTTCAGCCCTCTCGCTGGCTTAAACTCTGTAGTCGGACACCCATTAACTAGAATTGAGACATAGCTATTCCGGACTATAGCACTCATCCACAGTCTCCACCTCCATCCAAACCCCATCCTATCCAGCATATAGTCTAGAAAGTTCCAACTCACCGAATCATAAGCCTTCTCAAAATCCACCTTGAACAAGAAGCATGGATTTCGCCTTCTTTTTGCCCAGTCCAGGAGCTCGTTTGCCACCACTATTCCATCCATAATTGATCTTCCAAACAAAAAGGCCGTCTGAGAGGACGATATTAGCCCAGTCAATACTTTTTTCAGCCTCACAGACAATATCTTCGAAATAATCTTGTGCACGCTTGATATTAGGGAGATGGGTCTGTATTGGGATAACCCTGAAGGTCTGGCCACCTTTAGAATGAGAGTGATGAAAGAAGAACTTACCCCTCTCGGCAGTATTCCAGACCCATGAAACTCCTGTACAGCCGTCACCACATCTTTCCCAATTACTTCCCAACATGATTTCTAAAAGTTCATTCCAAAACCGTCAGGACCTGGGCTTTTCCCTCCTTCACACGCCCACATTGCCTCCTTAATCTCCTCCTCTAAAAAAGGCTCCTCCAACCCCTGCTTTTGCTGATGTCAAATTTGAGGGATAGGAACTCCATCCATGGTAGGGCGATCCGTCCATCTTTCCTGGAAGTTGCCCGAAAAGTGATCTAATATTTTGGCTCTAATATCAGACACACTCTCCAGCCAACCCGAATCCGACTGGACTGCAAAAATGGAATTTGCATGACATCTCGACTTAAAATAATTATGAAAGTACCTGGAATTATTGTCTCCATTAATAGCCCATCGTACCCTTGATTTCTGTAACAGGGCATGTTCCATCACCCTCGCTTTGCCCCAATATTCTGGAATGAGATCATGCCTCGATCGATTAATCACCTGGACCCCTTCCACTAACTGTTGGTCAACCACTTCCATTTCCTGAACCCTATCAGCCAGAAAGTTATCATCTTTCTTCCACACTTCTTCAGACCACTTTTTTATCTCCACTTTAATAGCCTTTAGCTTCCTTGCCAGCTGGTACAACTTCCACCTTGAACCCTGAATTGAGTTCCACCTTGCTTTTATCAACTCTCCAAAGGAAGCCTCTTCCAACCAATAGTCAAAAAACTTGAATGGCTTAGGTCCCCAGTTCTGCTTATTATCTCTTGTGCTTATCCAGCAATGATCAGAAAACTCTCTCGTACCTATCTTCTGTGCACTAATTCCCTATTCCTCCATCAGTGTCGTGAGAAGAGGAACCTTTCTAATCTACTAGCTGGCTGTCCATCTGGTGAAAATCCATGCCACTCCTTTCCCAATGACTGGAATGTCTACCAGCCCCATCTGTTGTATAAAAAATTCAAATTCGTTCATCTTCCTCCTCGAATGGAATGTCGATCTTCCTATAACTTCACTCCTTTCTGTGACCGCATTAAAATCACCACCAACTACCCATCTTACATGTGGGACTCCTCTTCTAGTCATCATTAAATCATTCCAGACCTTTCTCTTTCCTTCCAATGTACACGGGGCATAAACGTTGACAATACAGTTAACCTCATCTGAATTCGTTCCTCTAAAAGCAACTCCTAGAAAACCCTGCCCTTGAATTTGCCACACCACCTCCATCAAATCTTTCCTCCAGATTGTAACGCATCCCTCACTTAAACCCGTTGATGGAAGTACTCTCCAATCACATTTGTCACTCCCCCAAACCTCCTTTATTTCCCACTCCTTCAAATTCGTACACTTTGTTTCCTGAAAAATACATATATCAATATTATTCCCCACTACCATCCTCTTAATACGCCTCCTTTTCACCCTCTCCCTAAACCCCCTCACATTTAGTGATAGAATCTTCATTTAAACTACTGTTTGATTCCTACTCCCTCTGTTATCCTTTTCCGCCTTATCTCTCTCTTCCATTCTTTGAAGTTCTGCTACATACACCTCGTCAGATTTCTCCCCAGTTATTCCTATTACCTTCATTGCTGACCACATTTGTCTCATGTCATCACCGCCTCATTCTGTCTTTTGACTTGCTTGGTCCGTGTCTCCCTCCTGATAAAACCTTTGTAAATCGCTTTCATCAACACTATGCCTTCGAACCTGCCTCTATGTGTTAACCATCTTCCTCTTCCCCTGCCCTCCCCAAGATATTTCTTCCGCACCAACACACTCCCATTGTTTGCAATTGTAAATCTTTGTGAAACTTGACCCCGTCTTTGTACTATCAACTTCAATGTGATGAAATTGTGTTCCGAAATTGGCATCCTCCTCATTTCCGATACTTGTCTCCTCTCTCTCCATCCTCCTTATTCCATCTAATTGTACCCTTCACTTGAAGCTAGCTTGCATGTAGACATTGTTTCATCAATTAAATGGCTTCTGATGAGCATCCTATTACCGTTCCGCCAAGTCTGTGTTAGAACCGTTTCAACTTGTGGTTGTTGTAATTCAGAATTTCTACTATGACTCACATGCCTAGCCATTTCGGAGCCCAAACATGTACCCAATCCATTGATCTGGTTCGTATTTCCATGATTTTCCGTTTCCGTATCATGAGCACAACCGATTTGCTTGTTACACCGCTCACCCACATTTATTGGGCTTTGCTCGGCCTGCAATGCGGCCCAGGAAGCCGAACCGGGGCGACCCGAATCCGACCCGCGATCTTGAAGTGCGGGAAGCCGCTAACTGCGCTGACGCGGGCCCACGTCAGTTGCCTTATCTCCTCGTTTCGCGTGCACCCATATCTGTTCGCAGGGATTGCATGGGCCCACCGCGCCAGCTTTATCTCCTCGGTTTACGTGTGCTTGTAGCTGTTGGGTTGGAGGACCGACACCGTGTACACGTGGCGTGGTCTGGTTGGTAGAACTACCCTGCCAAACGCCCTCATTGCGTGATCGTATAGGAGATAAAAAAACTGACCCTCTGTCCGCTACTTTGTCCGCCCTGCCAAAGCCTGCTTCGTCTCCTTTTTATCCACCCGCTACGCCACTTTCATACTGCATTTGGTCACTGCCTCTCTGACCTCCGCATTGTTGCCTATCCCAGCCTTCGATTTCCGTGTTGTTTGCATAGCCACTTTCGTCTTTGTCGTATCCTGCTTTGGCACCCGCGTGAAGGTTGCCGGCACCTAGGCTGGCATTTGCTAACTCTTCTTCATAGAGTACCCTGTTTAATCCTCCGATTGCCTCCGCCGGAGCCATCTCCCACCGCCGACCAAAAAGTTCCTCCTTCAACACCGCCAGTCGTTGCTCCGCTACGAAGGACTCATCAAACCCCCCTTCTCCCTGACACGAACTCATCTCGGATCCGGACCCTGGATACCCCTCGTGACTCAACGCCTTGGGCCATTCATCGCCCTCCTCCGCCACCTTAATATGAAAAAATGCGTCGTCTATCGCAACTCTCACCATCTCCTGTATTGGCTCAAAGGCCTTTCGGGAGATGAGCAGCCGCACCACGTCAAGCCTCTCCTTTCTGGTTGTCCCCTTTGCTACTCGCACCAACTCACCATAGGGTGCCATCAAAGTCCGAAAAAATTTTTCCCCCCACACATGAAGCGAGATACCATAACAACCCACTCATACCCTTTTCTTCGTTTCTACATTCCCAGGTTCCCACTTAGTTATCAAGTGAAACCAAGCGTGAATCCATTCCTGGCTACTTTCTATTGCCTTCTTCAAAGTTTGCGACTCACCTTCTTCCAGCAACACCTTATTCCCTCCCATTGGAGTAACATTAACATCATAGATGCCCTTGTCAGCCAAAAATTGCTGCGTCCTAAAAGTTGTTCCTTTGGAAATCACCTCGCCAACATAGGCTGCTTCCAGCCTCCTCAACTCCTCTGCCTCAGCTTTAAAAACTAATAGCCTGTTTGTTTTTGCCCTTGATATTCCCCTTTTGTCCTGTAGGCTAGCCTGATTCATCCCCTCATTCCCCTGTTGCTGCCTTATCACAGATGAGCCTACAGACTGTGCGTAAGACAGTCGGAGGCTTCCATTCTGAACTCCTGTCATTGTTTCCTTCGACTTTGGCTTCATCTGGTTTAACTTCAGATACCCCATCCGCTCCATCTTTGCCATAGTCGTATTTTGAATCACTCTTTTGTCAAACCTGGGCCGATTCACCCATATCTTCTCATTTCCAATGAGGATATTGTCCAGTTTGGTCCCTAACCGATACTCGTCTTCCACCCCTGTAAACCGCACAAAACCAAACCTCCTCCCATTTTTGTCCATTTTCGTTGGAATGTATACCTCCTGAACATCCCCATATCTCCTAAAAATCTCCTACATCTCTTTCGTCTTGTATTTATCAGGAAAAATGTGTGAAGAAAAACGAAGTTATTCCTCCGTTGCCTTTTCCCGTCGTATTAGTTGCATGTAATCTCCCTCTCTGCCTTAAGCCATCACTGCCACTATACCTTCTCCTCCCCCGGACCTCTATCCAACCTCCTTCACTCTCCATCCCATTAAAATATACAAAAAAACTAGTTTATTATAGCCTCAATGATTAATATTTACATCTCTTACTCTAATTTAATTTTTGTTGTTATTCTCGATTATAGATTCTAGCACGATACACGTGTAAAACAATGTGGTGCAGTCAGTGTCGTTGTAAGAATTATATTTGTGCACATTTTTTTTTTTTGTTAATATTTTAGTGTTATTATGCAAATAGCCAAATGTATTGTATGTTTTTTCTTTTTTGTTTTTTGCTACAACTTTGTTACAAGTTTATTTTTAACTAATTTTCTTATAGTTTGATTTGACTTGAGTAAGATAGGAGTTACAGAGAAGATTCTAGAATTTCTAGTCGAAAATTATTACATGATGAGTTATTTTAAGAATGTCTTTTTTTTTTTTTAAAAAAAAAAAGAAGGAATAAACAAGTGAAATTATAAAATAACTAGTAATTTATGAATATTTTTATTATTCAAAATGCAATGATTTTTTTTACTTAAGAACTTGTGGATATTATCATAAGCCTACATCAGAATAACTCTGGTCATTCAATTTTTTTTTTCTTTTATTTATATACCTTATTTTGGTGGTTCCAATATTTTTTTATCAGGCTCTCCTAGACCGGACAAAACTATATATGTGGGAGGAGAGCAAGAGGAGTTAAAGACCGGAAATTTTTTTTTTCTTGTTACTCAATAAACTATATGACAATTTTTTACCCCATGAAAAAATATTTAAACGACCAAATAAACATCCACAATTTTTCTTTTCTTTCCCTCGCCTCTCCCTATCTCTTCAATATTGTGTACCTAAGAAGTAATTGTTGTAAAATTGTTAATGTTTGACTGTTTGAATGATGCAAACGCGCAGACACTTATATATATATATTAATGTTATGTATTTTTGCTTCTTCATGATACAGAAAATCTAAAAGGTTGTTATAAATTAATGTGAAACCTTCTAACCATAGTGTTTAATAATATTAAAAAAAGGCATTATAGTAAAATTAATATTATTTTACCTTTGTTATCTACTATCAAACATTAGACTGGATAAAAATTTGTTTTGTAATATAAAGATTTGTTTAGTCAAGTAGATATATCAATTATTTAATTCATCCCAAATTCACTATGTCAGATTGTGAAATTAAGTTAGGTCATATAAACCTTTTTTTTTTCAAACTTCAAATTTGATGATCTTATACTAGGCTAAAACAAAGTCCAATTAATGTTAATTAAAAGCAAACAAGAAAATAAATTTACACATATTTAGTTTAGAAAATCATAATAAATATATAAATTAACAAAAAATATATAAATTCAAGTCATCAAGTGTTCGAATTGTCATTTCTAGTGTTCGAAGACACACTTAATAGGAATGGTGATTATGGTACAAATGTCATTGGAGGCTTGTGCCTATAAGCACCAATGCAGTATTAGTAAGGTTTGGCAAAAAAATATAAGTAGTTGCGGAATGGTAAAAAAATACTTATAAGATAGTTAGGAAAGAGTCATTGCTCGGAGATGTTGCAAAAGAATTGAATTTTTTTTTTACTATTATTATTAACATAATTGTTCAATACTAGAGTTTAATGTAAAGTTCTCTTATTTTGGTTATGTTGTCCTTGTTTTTATTGAGAGTTTATTACAAGTTTGTTAGCATCTTTAAATTCTATATAACAATCTATTTTGTATCTCCTCATTTGTTGAGTTTAATTAACATATGATCTCTCTTAACTTTCTCTCTAATTCTTAGATGGTATTGCCTATTTAGCATAGACACTCACACAAATAAAATATAGTAACATAACAAATTAATTAAAGTGGTGATATATTTATTAATTTAAACCAATTTTCTATAATAACAAGGCTAAAATATAAGTGCAACATTATTTTTAAACAATATCAGTGTGTGTCCATCTATGTTGAGATGTCAATTTAGGTACCTAAGTTATATATAAATGTAAATTTAAGTTTTTAAATAAAAACTAATAATTTTTTCATTGGCGAATTAATTAGAAGTGTTTAACATGTGTTGAACAAGTATCGTTATCTGACACATGTCTGACACGAGAACACTTCAAACAATAGAGTTGTTCGCGCTTCATAGGTATTGAGAGTTAGAAAATTTTTTTCAATCACTTTTCATTGATTCTTAAGCCTTCGTGTTCCTTGCAAGCTTTTTCATTCCTTCCTTCATCCTTTCCTCTTATCCTTTGAACAATTTTCTCCACTTTGTTGTTGAAAAACTGGATGACTCTAACTACTTACATTGGCATCAACAAGTTATGTCAGTTATCATATCTCACAAGCTTTACTAATTCATCATTAACCCTATCATTCTGCCTCGTTGTCTCTCTAATCAAGATCATGATGATAATCGCGTCAATCCTGTGTATGATGCCTGGGAAACTCAAGATCAACTTCTTCTCACATGGTTGCAATCGACATTATTGAAGTCAATTATCTCTCTGTTCTCAACTTCATTCACTCACATCAAGTATGGGAGAAAATTCACAATCACTTTAGCACTCAAATGAAGGCTTGCGTGCATAAACTACGCACTGATTTACAATTCATTTCTCTTGAAGGCAAGTCGATGAGTGACTAATTTATGTAGATGAAACAAATTTAAAATGAAGTTGTTGGCGTCGAAAGTCCGATTTTGCATGATAAATATGTTGATGCAATCCTAGAAGGCTTACATCAAGAATAGGCACCTGTTATCTCTGTAATCGAAAGTAAGTTTGATACTCCACCTATCACGAAAGTTGAGGCACTTTTCCTTGCACATGAGTCATGCTCCAATTGTTTTCGCAATAATGTACCCGCTCCTTCTTTCAACCTCACTCATCCTCATTCCAACCCTAATTCATCTTCACAACATGATTTTGGCAATTTCTCTTGTGTCAATGCTTCTTGTTATGGCTATGGTGGTCAAAGCACTTCCGGCGGTGGATGACGTGGTGCCTCTGGCAGAGGTCATGGTGGTCATTTTGCCAATTTTCAGTGCCAAATTTGAGGGACTTAATCAAATATACATTGGTATGGTCAAGGTTTTCCAATCTCCAGTTCTAGTTTCACTTTCTTTTCCTTTCCTCTTAATCCTACTATCTCTCTTAAACTCAATAATTTTCTACATGTTCCTCCCATTACAAAAAATCTGCTAAGTGTTAGTCAATTTGCCAAAGATAACAATGTTGTATTTGAATTTTCTACTAACACATGTCTCGTTAAATCTCAAGAGACCAATGAAGTCTTTCTTTGTCGTTTTGTTGGTGCTAATGGACTCTACTATTTTCCTAGCATTCATTTCAATTACAATGAGTCTCCTTTATCAACCCCTATGCTGTCTGTTAGTTCTTCATTGTTTTGAATAAAAATTCTGTTGTAACTCCCTAACCTAGTACTTGTACTTTGTCTACTATTAGTTCATTATGGCATAGACTTGACCACCCAAACTCTCATGTACTCAAACTTGTTCTTAATAGTTGTAATATTTCGCATATCAATAAAAAAGTTTTAGATTTTTGTTCATCATGTTGTGTTGGTAAAGCTCATCATTTACCTTCTTCCATTTTTTAAACTATTTACACTAGTCCCTTAGAACTTATTTTACATTGATTTATAGTGCACCTCACTGTTTCTAATTCTAGTTGTGTTTACTACATATCGTTTATTGATGCCTTCTCTCGTTACACTTGGATTTATCCTTTAAAACCCAAGGCTGAAACATTTGCAAACTTCTAACAATTTAAGACCATGGCTGAGTTACAACTAAACACCAAGCTTAAGAGTATCCAATTTGATTGGGGGGGTGAATATCATGCTTTCACAGACTTTCTCAACCATCATGGCATTATTCATAAACTTATTTGTCCCCATACTCATCATCAAAATGGCGTTGTTGAGCACAAGCATCGTCATGTTGTTGAGCTTGGTCTAACCTTGTTGCATCATGCTTCCTTACCTTTTTCCTTTGGGGATTATGCTTTAACAATTGCAGTTTAGCTTATTAATAACCTATTACCTCTCTTAACTCTTGCATTCCTTAAACTCGTTTGTTTAAGAAAGCTTATGAGTACAATTTTTTGAAAACCTTTGGGTGTACTTGCTTTCCTCTCTTAAGGCCTTATAATTCTCATAAATTAGATTTTAGGTCTAAAGAGAGTCTTTTCTTAGGATACTTCACCTCTCGCAAAGTTTATAAATGTTTATCCTCCCCTAGTCGTATCTACATTTCAAAGGATGTCCTTTTTAATGAAAACTGATTTACCTACTCTTATTTGTTTCTGAGTAAAAGTTCTCCATTTTCCACTTCTCACTATTTTTTTCTCAACCCTGATCTCTCTCCTACCATGTCCCCTCTAACCACTATGCCTACATCTCATACATTTTTTCTTCCCTATCTATGTCAACATCTACACCAATTTCTACTGATCTTGTATCTATACTTGTTTTTTATCTTGTTACTACTCTTGGTTCTGTGTCTGCAAAGGTCACCCCTACATGCAACTCTATTGTTGCAGATTCTACTACAACTTCCTTTCCTATTCCTCCTGCCACCATAAATATGCATGCTATGCAAACTCAGTCTAAATCTAAAATCCATAAACCAAAAATTCTTATCCCTTCTTCTTGCTCATTTTGAACTTAGAATTGTGAAATCTGTCCTTGCTGATTCAAATTAGCATTTTGCTATGCAGTAGGAATTACACATGCATAAAGTTTTTATTGATTACACATGCCTTCTTTTCTTATTTTTACAAATTTATCAATCACAAAATTCTCTAACTCCAGGCCTCTATGTTAATGTTGTTAGTTCACATATGACTAATGTGATTTTTAATGAAACATTAATATATGTATATATTAAACAAACTTATACAAAAAACTATTATAACCATACATCATCCACCCCTCTATTCTAAAAAATTTACATTATCATGTCCCTGTTTGAAATTTCAAATCCAAAACATCAAGTATTAACTCTCACTTTCCTCTCTTTCCCAAATATCTTATTTCCCTTATTCTCCAAAAATCTCAAAGTTTGCCTTTCTAGTTACCATTCAGACACCACTTATGATAAGCCTCTATTTAGGGTTGTTTTTGGGAGATTTTGAATTAACACTCCCCACCTATATGAACTCACACCTACTATTACAATTTTTTTCCTAAATTCCCATTTTACCCATGATTCCCTCTCTCCTTACCTCATTTTCTCCACCCTCTCTCTCCTTACCTCATTTTCTCCACCCCTCTCTCTCTCCTTAAATCTACTCATTTTCTCATTCCTTCTTCCTACTTGTTCTTCTTCTTGTTTCTGTTACTTCCTTTTTTTTTCTCAATCACTACCCCAACTGCAAGTGGTTGTTCTAAATTCTTGTTCCTTAAATCTTTATTACTTCATTTTGCTTATTTTAACTCTTCAACAAGTTCTAGCCAGAGAGTTAAAAATTTCAATTTTTTTAACTCTTCAGCTACATTTTGTTAGAGAGTTAAAAAAATTTAAGGAAAATTAGTTTAAATTTTATACGAAAATTTATTTCAAATTTTAATTTTTTTAGTTTATAATGAATAAAATTGTTTCAGAAATAAAGTTATTATTAATATATTAATGTTGCTAGTTTTTTAATTTATTATTTAAGATTTTTTTAATTAAAAAAATATTATTTTATTCATTTTCTTATATTTTCTACAACACTTTAATAGATATGCCTAGAACACATGGAACTATCTATGATTTTGACATTGTTGTTCATGAACGTGTATGCCCGACTGTATCTGCACATAGAAGACGGATGTCGACACAACATGACACGGTCGAAGACCAACTTGGTGTGCACAAAGAACCCGTAACAATGGATTTTTCAAGAGGACCAGATGATACTAGTCATTGAGAATCGTATCATGATCATGTAGCACATGGCATATGAAATGGCGAAGTAAGTGTATGTTATGTTTAATTATTTTTTAGTATAATAGTTACAACTTTAGTATATTAATTTATTTAATGAATTATGTGTTTAGTATAGTTATTTAATTAAATATTTTGTTAGTATAGTTAATTACATGTATTATATTCATGTATTTAATTATTATTTTTTAGTATAGTTATTTTATTTTTTATTTTTTTAGTATAGTAATTTAATTAATTTTTAATGTACTTAATTTATTATTTTTAGTATAGTTATTTAATTTGTTATTTTTTAGTATAATAATTACATGTTTAGTATATTAATTTATTTAATGAATTATGTATTTAGTATAGTTATTTAATTAAATATTTGATTCATGTAGTTAATTAATGTAGTATTCATGTATTTAATTTATTAATTTTTAGCATAATTATTTAATTTCTTATTTTTTTAGTATAGTAACTTAATTAATTTTTAGTGTACTTAATTTATTATTTTTAGTATAGCTATTTAATTACTTAATTATGTGTTTGGTATAATTAATAGTTTATTGTCTTTTTTGTAGGTTTGTGCTGACCTTAAATGCATAGCACACAAACGGAAACTGCGAATGATTGAAGAGCCTCATGCTCAAATTTACGATTATGTTAGGGATTGCGGGTTATTATCATTAATTAGTTGGATAGTCGAGACAATCAATGCAACCCTTATTTGTGTCTTTGTGGAGAGATGACACAAGGATACATCTAGTTTTCATCTATCTATAAGGGAGATGACCATCACCACTTGATTATGTGTCCTGCTTATTGCATCTACTCATGATGGATTTTTTTGTGCAACTATGAATACATGAACATGGAGATGGTATTTCCCATTCTGATAGAGTTGTTGGGTGTATCAATGCAGGAAGCCTTTGATAAGGTTACCGCTTGTAGATACAGGTCGGTACGTCTGTCTTAGCTAAGGGAGGTGTATCAAGCAAGATGTGCAAATAGAAAATGGGAGCAGGATGCTCGAGCATATATGTTGCACCTTGTTGGTGCATGATATGTGTAGACTAGAGCACCACCCATGTTTGCATAACATATCCAAAGTTGTTCAGTGACCTTAAGTAGGAAACTAACTATTCTTAGGGTGTGACTGCATTGGCACATTTGTATCATCATCTTGATGATACAAGCTACAACATGACCAAACAATGTGTGTGTTACACAACTTTGATTCATATTAGTACTTTTTTTATAAAATGTGATATGTTTATACAATTTCTTATGCATTACATGTAACTTATGTAGGTATGTTAATGCTTTATGCAAACTTTGGTCTATGAACACTTTGCGATGGCGAGGCAAGATCATTAGCTATTACATATGATGAGATGAAGCCTCACACCTTATGTTGGAATGTTGGTGCATTTAGGTCATCAACACTTGAATATAGAACAATTGGATCAACTAACTTTTGAAGGGGTTATATAGTCATAGTATGCTGCACACAGACAAGTTTTGGATTTTTAACCTATTAGTTTGTTCTATAGCTAGATTCGAGCTGGTGGATATTTGCAGTTGCATATCTTCGAACGAGTTCACCAATAATTTTAGTTTTTCCAAGGAATTCTTAGAGATCCTGTATTTTTCAGATTGAAGGCAGCCACACCTGATGAAATGGACTAACGATGAGTGGACTTTGGACACGATTTAACATATATGGATATTGGGATGGTTGACTCATTAAATTGTTCTCGTAACTATATGCCATGGTATTTCCGAGTGTCGCATCCATATGTTTTTCCACCATCGACATGTGCCTAACAAAGGAGTCATCATGCAGGGTCGAGTAGTCATAGAGAGCAACAATCAAGTTGTAGCGGATGAGGTGTCATTTAATATAAATATTTACATAGGTTGCATCAATAATTGTTAATTTCTTGTTAAATGATAATTGTTTTAGGGCAACACTAGGTTGCATTCACATAACTTCAATAATTGTTAATTTCTTGTTAAATGATAATTTTTTTAGGGAACCACTAGGTTGCATTCACATATAAATATTTACATAGGTTGCATTCACACCAATTTGGGAAGAGATCTCGCAACACTAGTACGTTGTCTACTATGATTGTGCATTGACAACTTAATAATGAAATATGATGTTGTTTTGAACTCATCTTATGTACTTTTTTTTAAACAAAATATGATGTTGTTTTGAAAAAAGGCATTATATATGTTGTTAAAAAATAATTTATTCATAATAATATTTCCATAGTACTTCATTTTATGCATACATATTCAATCATAATCTAAATTGATGTACTGTCACCTAACATATAATAACTGTGAAAACTAGTGAATGTGACTAACATAAGGTGTCAACCAATCGTATTCCACTGGATAATAATATTTTTTTCACAGCATATGCATTTGGCATTGGACAATGCTTCTTTAAGTAAACCTACAAACAAACATAATACAATATAAATGAATTACATATAGTATCACATATGTTTTTTGGTTGAGTAATGTAAAAACGCATGTGTAATACCTAAACAAAGTGGTTCTCATTCACATGAGTTACACAAATGACTCAATGAGTTAAGGTATTAATAGGAGGAACACTTCTTAAGGAAAAAAATGTCATATATTGTTTTATATTGAGTGGCAATGACATATCCCATGTCAAGTAAAATCATTCATTTGTCAACACTGGCCTACAAAAAAAATGGTTATTGTTAACAGATGCATATGTAATAAAAATGATTCTAATGATCATAATATATACTTATACCATGCATCGATCATCAATAAGTAATGAATTCCATAAAAGTTGAAATTAGTCATCACTACAAAAAATAATCATTTACTCAAAACGTTGTATTTTCATTTCTTTGTACAATTGTTGACGAACAAGAGCCCAAGAATCTTTATCTATATTCACCAAACTAACAATTGCATGATAGTCACAATGACTATTAACTACAACATCTATTATGCTTTGGACATAAAGATGCATAAAAACATGCAATTGATCTATGAGCATAATCTTCATGTTCAGTTCATTATCAACATTCTTTGATGACTTTTGTGAAGGACAACTATCATGAGTTGAAAAAAATATCTCAACATGCTCAAAATAAGATGTGCCACACTTTGTTGATCTCTCATCTTAACATGCACAACATTTTTTCCCTCCTTTGGTCTTAACATTTTCTTTTAGAGGATACATTGAAGTCCAGTTAGGATATGTTATTTTGCCTAATTTGTATCAGATTTTGATTTTTCCAACAAAGTCAAGCTCATTAAAACTCTAACAGATGACATGAATCTATAGATGGATTGTCAACTCTTCGTCACTACGTAAATCACCAAAACTAATTTGTCTCCACATTGGTTGAACTGCACCAATAGGAATACTCCCAACGACATGTATGGTTAGTTTACATGCACATAGAATATCATACGTAGTCTTCACTACACGTCTACACTTTGAACTATTTCTACCAACAAGTTGGACTCGCTCATATTCTACTGAAATAAGATTCATTGCATACCTTGACACAAAGCCACCCAAATTCTTGTACATTGTCAGATTAAAGACATGTCCAACAAAATTGATGATTTTCTTAAAATATGCTTTAATCTAAATAGACAATTACATTTTGTGGTCTTCGTTGTTTTACAAACACACTGCTCACACTCTTTGTATGATTTATACTTACAACTTCACTCACACCCTAAATCAACAAAGCTCATAATCTTTGTATGGTTTTACGAACATACTGCTCATAGTCTTTGTATGGTTTATACTTACAGCATATGTTTTTTAGTCCTGGTTGTACTTGACCTTAATATGATGATCACAAAACCATTTTAAAATGCTACTACTCAACCCATTTTAATAACTCGTCTTGAGTCAAAAACACTTAGTTCAATGAATAAATAATTTTCAAACATTTTACTTAATGATTAAATAAAATTAAACTAACACAAATTGATATGATTTATACCTCTGTGCTGATGAATACATTCATAAAATTAATGACATTCTCAATAATTTATGGTCCTTAATCAATGTAAAATTGTCCACCATCATTCAAGTTTATTTCATTGTCTTCCATATTTATTTCGTTGTAAATATTTTTAAAAAATCCATTAAAATCTGTAAACTTAATTTAAAAAATCCATTCAGGTTTACATTTGCAAATAAGTTAATTAAAAAATTTAACTAAAAAATTTAATCAAAACAAAATTTAATTTAAAGTATTTTTAAAATCATAAAAGAAAATTAATAACAATTTAATTAAGAATTTAACGATAAATAATTTCGTTAATTTAAACAACTATGTTAACAACACAAATTATCAGTGAACATTATTTTGGATATTTAATAAAACTTAATTAAACAATAAACAATTTAATTAAAATGAATTAACTAATAAAAATTGAATTAATTTTAATAAACACTAAACATTATATTAAAAAAAATTGACATTGCTCTCTTTTTACTTTTCGATAAACTATTTACGGAGTGTAAAAACATTTAAATAATTAAATACTCATACTATAAAAATTAAATAATATATCTTTCTTTTAATAACATTAAACGGTAGATAATAAAGATTTCAAAATTTTATGCAAAATTTAATTGTTATATAGAAATTTTTCCATTTGATAATATATTTATTTTATATTTGTCTTTATTTTCTTACATTACACGCTATATTTATCATTTTTCTAGATAATATAACATAACATTTATGACATAAAATTATAATACTAGAACATAAAATTATGATATTATAACATCACACGCCATAGAAATTTTATACAAGATTATAATACTATAACATAAAATTTATTAGCTAACATAAGTAAGGATTTATGTCCAATAAGCTAGCTAACATAAAATTTACAATTTTTTCTAGTCTTCGAGAATGGTTTGTTGGAGAGTCAAAAAATTTGAAAATTTTTTTACTCTCTTGTAACTGTTTGTCAGAGAGTACAAAATTTGCACTGCAAAAAAAACCCATAAAATAGTCATGTATGTGAAGATGTAGACTACTTGCACCTGGACAGAAAGATCCTATGAAGTTTCACTGTTAAGTTTTCAAATTTTTAAAACAACATTTTTTTGCTTTCCAAATTTAAAACATTGTTTTCAAATCTTAATAAAATAAAACTTTTACTCCATTGAGACTGAAAGTTGATGGTTGATGATCGATGGTTGGTGCTAGAGGTAGAGGTTGAAAGTGGTGGTTGCTGGTGGAGGTCAACAATCCCTGATTGCCAGTGGCAGTTGATGATCGCTGATTTTCGGTGGTGGTTGTGACCGCTAGTTGTAGGTAGCGATTAGTGATCGCTAGTTGTAAGTAGCAGTCAATGATCGCTGGTTGCAAGTGGCGGTCAATGGCTACCAATTGGAGGTAGTGGTCATGACCAATGGACAAAGGTTACGGTTAGTGGCGGCAAGTTGGAGGTTGCACTCAGTCTGACAGAGGTGACAATCGATGATGGTCAGTCAGAAGAGACAATTGGTGATTGCCAGTTGGAGCTTGCGGTCGATGACCGCCAATCGAAGGTTACGGTTGGTGATCGTTGATTGGAGGTTACAGTTAGTATTGGTCAGTGATTGCTAGTTGGAGGCTAGTGATTGTCGGTCGAAGGTGGTGGCCAACATCCGTCAGTTAGAGGTGACGGTCAATAACTGCCGATCAGAGGTGGTAGCCAGTGACTATTAATCAGAATTGACAATTGGTGACTGTCGGTCAAAGATGGTGGTCAATAGTGACAAGTGATGAATTTGAATAAAACAGATACAAAAATCTAAAAACCAAATTTAATTGTTTTTCAAATGAGTGAAAATTGTTTCAAAAAAAAAAAAAAAAATATAACCATTTTTATTGAATACGCAACCAAGTGAGATGTTTGTCATTCTCTACTTTATGTTTCTTCATTTATTTATTTTTTTATAAAACCCCAACTTTATGGAAGCCAAACTTCTTTCTTTAATTTCTTTCCTAAGGCTGTGGCACTTTTTAAAAACACAATTTTTATTTACTATTTTTTTAGGGAAATAATTTTTTTCCCTTTCCTTTACTTCTTTCCTTTTCCACGAAAGTGGAGGTATAGGTGTAAATTTTGCAAAACAGAAGTATGCATAGTTTATAATTAATTGTAAATGTTAAGATGTGCATATAAAAAGGTGCTTATGTAATGATATACTAATATTATTTAAGGTGTATCGGGTGCAGGTATATGTGGCTACAAAAATTATGAAATTAAATGCTTAGTCAAAACAAGAAGGAAATGCATGCATGCACAATATAAAGAAGAATGAAACGGATGTGTAATTAGTGGAAACTTAATTACATGTTGATGCAATCTATTCTATTTATTTTTATTCAATGTATCCAAACCAATTCAATATTGTTTCCTTTTAAAATTTCAGTAAAAAATTTTGGACTCTCGTTAATACAAGATTTTAGATCCCACATGTACCAAACCTATAAAATGGTCCAAGAATGAGCAATTATACTTCCACTTCCATATAAATTTATTATGTTTCATTTAAAACCAACTACTCGCACTATAAATCATATGTATTCAATTGGTACTATCAACTAACAATCCACTGTAAAAAACGTGAAAGATATCCAAGTTCACTTCAAAATATTAAGCTCTACTATTTTTCACCTAAGTTAAGTCATATAATATTACGGACATAAATTTGTGCATGCTTGATAAGGGGACGCAATCAAACATGTATTATCTGCATACATATACTACGTATATTATTCTTAAAGAAAAATTATATATATGAGATTACTTTTATAATCATTTTTAACAAATGATGTACATAATGATCTCTATTCAAATCTTGCAACATATTTATAAAAGAAAGCATTTGTTTGTGATAAGTAAAGTTAAGTTTGTTTTGGACATTTTTTTATTTTTTTAAGAAAAAATAAAAAATAGTAGTAAAAATATGTTTGGTCACAATTTAAAAAACATTTTTCAAAAAACACTGAAAACAGAAAAAAGAAAAAAAATTGTTTTCAGTGTTTTAAAAAATTAATACTATGTAAAAATTCATAACAATATTGTAATTATATAAAAAATAATATATAAATCTATTTTAAACTATATATGTAATTAATTTATAATATTTTTATTAAAATTGATTAAATTTAACAATATCATTTTTTTAAAAAAAAAAAATATAAGTAAAAACAAACATATATTTTGTTAATGTTGAAAACTTCAAAATGAAAACAGTTTTTAGAAAATAAAAAAAAAATAAAAACAAAAAATATTTTTTAAAATTAAATGTCAACTAAATCATCCTCCACCAAGTGAATACAGTGGAACATGTCTAGTAATGTTTTTAGTTCAATATTACAAAAAGTGAATTTATTTTAATTGTATAATCTGTTAATTATTTTCGTGATGATGGATTTCTTTTTTAGTTTATTATTAACTTAATGATAAGGAGATATTAAGATATCTTTTTATTAATTTAAATATTTTTAAAATAAAAAATATATTGAAAATTTTTAATATAAATAAAATATAAAAAAAAAGACTATATGCAGATATTATAAAATAATTTTATATTGTCAATTAATCATTAATCATTATTAACATAAATTTTATAATAATTACTAAAAACTTCAACAAACTTATTATAAAATGATTTATGATTAACATCATGATACGTTATGAATACATAGTCATTACATACTAATATATTTTCAAAACTCAAATACACTTGTATATATTCATTTCGTAAGCTACTAGTACTGATATTAGTTTGGTTTCGTTTCCCTTCCAGCTTTTAGTTTTTTTTTTTCCCCCATTAAAAGCCGCTTTTGAGGTACTAACCTTATTATTCTATTTTTATTGTTATATTCATTGAAAAAAAAAAGAAAAAGAGTAATTTAACACATTCATTCTTTTGTATCAGATAGTGTTACATAATAGAGAATATTTTAATATTTTCTCCCTTTTTAATGTATAAAAAATATAAATAAAATCTAAAAATTATGATAATGTAATGTCATCAAACTAAGTTTGATCATTGACTATTAGGAGTCACGGAGTTAAGGGTGAAAAGTTGACTCGCATGATTTGTTTCTATTAGCAATATAGTAATCACTCGACTCAAGATTTAGTCACACTTAAGATTCTTTACTCCTTAAGAGTGTACTTTGCAATGATCGAACTCAGGACGTCTCCCACAAACTTAACGTGTGTTGCTAACTGAGTTACATCTATTGAGTCGCATGACGTGTCTGACATTATAGAAGATATAAAATAATTTATAATTAATTTATATAATTTTATACTTAACAAATCATAATTGTTAAAGGAAGGAAGGATGAATTTTATTCCAACCAAATTGAAAGTTGAAGTATTATACAAATAGGGTATTTATACATGGTAATTATGAATCAATTGACTAATTACCAAGATAATAGAAAAATATCTAACTCTAATAACAAAATAGCTTTTTAACTAACTCTGATAAGCCTCCTCAAGTTGGAGAATATATGTTAATGATTCCCAACTTGGAGATAAACTTGTAAAAGGTTACAACAGGCAGAGCTTTGGTAAACATGTCAGTCACTTAATGTTGAGTTCTGACATGAATCAATGTAAGTAATTTTTTCTGAACTAGTTAACGGATAAAATGGCAATCAATATCAATATGCTTGGATTGCTCATGGTGAAAAGGATGGGAAGCCAAGTGTATTGCAGACTTATTATCACAAAAGAACATAGTTGTCCCAACAAAAATTTCAAAATGTTGTAATAATCGTTATAGCTAAACCACTTCTCGTGTTACTGAGGACAGAGCATGGTATTCTGACTCAGCAGATGACTTTGAAACAGTGTCTTGTTTGACAAATTTCCAAGAAATAAATGAGTCTCCTAGAAAAACACAAAAACTAGTTGTAGACCTTTTAGTATCCAAACAACTACCCCAATTTGCATCTGTATAAGCTGATAAATGTAGCTTGTTATTGGTTGGGAAAAAGAGACCTTGGCCTACAGTGGACTTTAAATACCTCAACAAATGAGGCACGACATTTAAGTGAGTAGATAAAGGATTTTGCATGTATTGACTACACCCATGCACTGCAAAGGCAGTATTAGGCTGAGAGATAGTCAAATATAGTAGTGTGCCAATCATTCCCCTATACAAAGATGGATCTTCAATGGGGTCACATCAGTTAAGCTAAGCTTTAAATTTGAATTCATAGGAACAATTGTTGGTTTGTTGTCTAGACAACCACTATGATCAAGTAATAGAGTGTATTTTCTCTAGCTTAATGATATTCATCTTTTGGATTTAGTAATTTATAAGCCTAAAAATCAGGGGACGAAAGACTTTCAACATGAACAAAATTGTAATTGTTCCTATATGCCCGCAACACAATCAGAGTTGGGACCAACTAGGATGATTCATCCACACACACCAATAAAATAACCAAGGATGGGTCAGAACATGTGTGAACAAAGACTAGTCATTTTTAGATTATATAAAACCATGTTGAAGAAGGGTAGATGAGAATTTGCATAACCATTATCTTGACATTTGCTTAAGGCCATATAATGACTAGTTGAGTTTGCAAACTAGTCCTTTCATATTTTTTTTTGTAAACTTGAGGTAAATCCATGTAAACTTCTTCAAATAAATCTCTATTTAGGAATGCACTATTCATATTTAGTTATTGCAAACACCAATTCTTAGCAGCAATTACTGTCAATAGGACTCTCACAGAGGTAAGCTTCGCTATTGGTGAGAAAGTGTCTAAAAAATCAATCCCAGCTTGTTGGGTGTAGCTCTTGCCTACTAGGCAGGCCTTATATTTATCTACAACACCATCAACTTCTTATTTTAACTTGAATACCCATCTGCAACCTATGCAATGCTTGCTATCAGGTAGAGGAACCAAAGACTAAGTGTGATTCTCTTCTAAGGTTTTAATCTTCTAAGTCATGAATTCTCTCCATTCAGGAAAAGGAACAACTTGGTGATAGAATTGAGGTTCATATGTGGTAGATACTTGATTGATAAAATCTCTGTAAGATGGATTAAGGTGATCTAAAAAGAGCATAATTGCTTAATTGGGTATGTTTTTTAAGTGTTGGAACACAAAATCAGAAAGATAAGGAAGAGCCTTGGAGATTCTTGATGATCTCCTTA
Source organism: Psophocarpus tetragonolobus (assembly GCA_037954015.1). Classification (NCBI taxonomy): domain Eukaryota; kingdom Viridiplantae; phylum Streptophyta; class Magnoliopsida; order Fabales; family Fabaceae; genus Psophocarpus; species Psophocarpus tetragonolobus. Next base: position 17,532,316 of record CM075688.1, on the reverse strand, counting down.
AAAGAACATGCACAGAGGTATTACTGTCATGAGGAATTCCAGATTGATTAGTAACTGTTGTGGATGGAGCATTAATAGATGTGTCAATAATAGGTAAAGGTATGACCAAATCATTTAAAAAATCTGAAATCTCTTTATCAGGTGTGATAGAGCTGAAAGGAAAAACTATCTCATGGAAAACCTCAAGCACTCCCTTGATCTTTCTCCAACCAAGGTTCTTCCTCTAAGAAATGGAAGATGAAAGAGACTAGAAAATGGGGATGGGAAATGCCACTTTCTCAAGGACAAAGATGAGTCAAAATTTTATGTTGTTTGCCACAAGGGAGAAGACCTTTGATAAAAGTTATAGGAAAAGAATCTTCAAAAGAGAGGTTTCTCAAAATGACACTTTACCAGATCAAATGCTCAAAATGGGTCTTACTTCATTCATTCAAGTGTGAGGTGACAAAAGAATGAGAGGAGTATAAATAGCCCAATGGGAAGGTTAGACACAAAAACCTAGGCAATGTAGGACTTGGGCTTAATTAACATTAAGGGGTGCAAAAATCAAACTCAAAAGTGTAGGGATAAACCTATTCACGCCTAGACTAAGGAGCCCATGCACTAAACCTACTCCTCAAACTCACTAAAGACATATTTTCTTCCTAAACTAAGAGTAATTGACCAAATTACATTGCCCAAAAGAAATTACAAGCAATTTAATATTTACAAATGATACAACTAGGAATGATGACCTAAGATCTTCACTTTAATCAAGAGCTAAGGTCTTGTGAACTATTTCCGAGCCATGTTTTTCTCAATCCTCCTAGTCATGTCCCTAGTGATAAGACCCTTGGTAAGTAGGATTACATCAAAACCAAATCTCAAGAAATGAAGAATTGTTTAGTCTCCAAATTATACAAGATGTATCCTTTCAAACCCTTTGGATAACCAATAAAAGCATATAGGATGGCTCGAGGAGAAAACTTATTTCTTGGAGAAGGTAAAGTGGCAACATATGCCAAACAACCAAAGGTTTTTAGGGAGTGATAATCAAGCTTAGCACCAAAAATTATTTGATAAAGTGACTGATGTTGTAAAATTAGAGAAGGAACTTTGTTGATGAGAAGAGCCACAGTGGTTACACATTCTCCCCAAAAGTGTATTGGAAATTTGATAAGGCACCTAGCTACATTCAACAAGTGTTGGTGTTTACGTTTGATCATTGAATTCTGTTGAGGTATTTCAACACAAGAAAACTAATGAAGGTGTACCTTGTTCTACTAGGAAATCAGTAAGAGCAAGCTCTTTTGCATTATTAGATCTTAAGAACTTAACAGTAGCCCCAAACTGAGTCTTGATCATTTGAAAAAAATTGTTTAACTACATCAACCATATTTATCAAAATCATGAGTTAACTTGTAAAATTGTACGAGTTTACCAATTTATAAGCCCCTAACAAGTTAAATCGCATGTAGAATCGAAAGAGCAGTAAAAAGTCAGTAAAATTGGAGAAAACTCGGTAAAATCAGAGTAAACTCATGAACAAATTTTTTGGGTGGTGTTTTTCTATGCTAACTCTAATTTTAAGTGTTTTGAATATAATTTGTTCTTATGTCTAAAAAGGTTTTTACATTTTGAGTGTTTTGACTCTAATTTCTGATGGAAATAAAAGGAAACCTTAAATCAATAAATACAAGATTATAGTATGTATAGAGAATTAAATATAAAAAGATAGAGGAAAGAGAATTTGTGTACCTCATATATATTGAATTGAAGTTCTTGATCTTCAAAAACAAAAAAACCCTAGGAATGATTATTGTAGAGATATGAGTTCAATAAGAACTCTTGAGGATTTTACTACCTACTTTCTGGGGGATTATTTTAGAGAATGTGTATTGTTGTTGTAATTTGCTTAATGGGATGACAAATTTATAATCCCCCAGGGTAGGCAGAGACCCCTCAAATGGGCTTTTTATGATTGACTTAACCCATCACAAAGTCAATCTTACTATAATCTCATTCAAATAATCATAAAGATATTATAAGATATGATTATCACAATATCTTAAATTGCCAGATAATGATAAAATATAATTGATTAATACCAATCCACTGTTATTTCCATCCCACTTGGATGGTATTAATCAATAATACAAAGATAAATCATTAAGCTAGAATGACAATTATAGACAAATCTTATATTAGACAATGAGAAATTTGAGCTACAAAATAATATCCGATAGGGATATATATCATGCACATTAACAAATATTTCTCATAAAGTATATAGAATAATGTAGTTCAATAAAATGATACTACATGGTCTCAAACATCCAAAAATGCTAAGAGATATGTTACTAAAATGATATTACTTCACACATATCTCATAACAGAGTTTTAGACTCCCACTGATCTAAGACATCAAAACTTAACCAAACCATATGAGTTATAAAACTCCAAAGTTAAATATTTGATCAGTGAATAAAAAAGTGTTTAATTAATATAATTTTTTTTACTTGAGTCCGAAAAATTATATAGGTGAGAAAACATAATTTACATGCATCTAATTATTCATCATAGCCCAATAACATATGTAATTACATATAGGCTACATAAATGCTCTATAATATTTGACATTTAACTAATCTGAGTTTAAAAAATGAGTGACTATGTAAGAATCCAAAGATAAGTAGGAAATCCATAAATTCCCTACTAAAACCTCATAGACACCTAGTTTATATAAAATGACACTCAAATTATTGTGGCCACAAAATGTCAATTGAGCAAACACTTAGATAATTGGTCCAAACAAAAAAAAAATTCATAAGTACTTCAATAGTGCAAATTTGTACTCAATAGGAGTACTATCATAATAAACACTTTTTTTTACAAAGTAGAAAATCATACTCGATAGGAGTATTGCATCTGCAATATACTTATAGAATTTTGACCAAACAAAATGTGAAATTTTGGGTAAAGAAATGCACAATACTTAATTGCATACCAAAAGAATTAATGTGCAATGCCCAACAAAATGCTTTTAACATCCATTAAAGATGTCTATTAAGATACAATGAATTATATGTATCTCAATTAAAATAGGACAAAAATAAATAGTCAAGTCCTATAAAGTATGTCATATCATAATTAAATGTGCACAAGAATATATGACAATATAGATAGATAAGTCTCGAGACATGATACAAAATTATATACTTCTAAAATTTTGATAAATTAAAATATGAAATTTGGGTAAAAGAGATGCACAATGCATAATTGTATGCCAAAATGATTGATGTGCAATACTCAACAGAATGACCTTAACATCAGTTAAAGATGTCTACAAAGATATAATGAATTTTATGTATCTCAATAAAAATAGGACAAAAATAAATAGTGAGTAATATATAAGTGAGAAAGACCAATAAGGCAGGTTGACGGTGGATTCCCTTCATCGAAAGTCCTCCTGCTAAGGGTTTCAGGAGGCGTGTCCCCTTGTGTTTAAGGGCGGTGTGAATAAGGGACCGTCATTAAATGTATGCTTCAGCTCGAGGGGGGAGTTCATGTTCTCTTATATATGAGCTCATGCTTGGTTATACATCTCCCCAGTGTTTAGCCCCCGTCCCATGGTTGTACATCTCCCCAGTGTTTAACCCCCTCGGTCTGACCTAACAACTGGTATCAGAGCCTATATATAAGAGAACATAACACCACTTTCAACAAAAAACCTTAAGACATTAGGTTATGGGTCTTTCTCACTTATATATTACTCAACTTCCCAATTTCTAACCAATGTGAGACTTCAAATCACACTTGGACTCCAACAATTTCTACTTATTTCAATTAATTTAGACTTATTATGTGGATTTGAACTTATTATGTATTGAAAACTTTCAATTTTTATGTAATTTATAATCCTATTTTTAATAAAGTAAACTCTTACGATTCTACAAGTCAAATTTACTGAGCCCTCATAAGTTTACGTAAACTCTTAATTTTGATAACCTTGATAAAAAACTTCAAACTCATATGTAAGGAGATAAATCCAAGTGAAACGGCTACAATCATCAACCAAAGTTAGGAAAAAACGTTTTCCATTATATGTAGGTTTACTATAGGGTCCTTAAATGTCACAATGCAAAATATTAAATAAAGATTTTGAAATGTGATTTAGAGATGTAAAAACAAACGTCTAAATTTAGCAAGAGGACAAATTTGACAATTGGAATTGTCAAAACTTGTAACATATTAAAAGGAATTTCATTGCTCAAAACACAGAATTTTGTCAGATACATGACCAAATCTTGAATGCCAAATAGAAGAGTTCTTAGATGAAGTATTATTTGACAGAAAAAATCAAATCTGAATAAAAATGTTGGGAAACAAAATTAAAAACACTGGACTTATTAGGTAAGCACGTTGTGGGAGATAGAATGTAGAGACCTTACGTGATATCACCCCTGCCAATCTTCCTGGAGTGAGGCATCTCCTGAATGACAAAACAATTATGAAGGAAAATTATTTGGAGATTGTTTTGTGACAACAAGGCACTTGACAAACAACAAATTAAAATTGAATTGAGGCACACAAAACACAATATGAGGAGATAATTCGGGAGAAACTTGAATAGTGCCAACAACTACTACATGTATAACTGTTTGATTTGGCAAAACTATGGTTTTATGGGAAACATTTCTATAAGACTGAAAAAGAGATAAAGAACATGCCACATGAGTGCTAGCACTAGAGTTAATAATCCAACTACTACAAAGTAGAGGATTTCCAGAAAAGATAGATAAAAGCAAACCATTGTAAATAGTATTAATCATACTATCAAAAACACTTGAATTTTGTGTGACATTTGAAGATGGACCTTGAAGGAGGGTCATCAATTGTTGATATTGTTGTGCTGTGAGTTGAAAAGATGATGACGATGTTGAATCTTGACCAACATCACTAGAAAAAACTTGATTCACAGAAGTAGTAGAAGGTTGATTGGCTAGAAGCCGAGAAGGTTTATTCTTCTTGTAGTTGGGTGGTTAACCAATGAGCTTGTAACATTGAGCCTTGGTATGCCTTTGTGCACCACAATGAGAACAAATTGGATGATCTTTGTGAACACCCTTGTTATTGGAATCACCACCATGCTTGACAGAAAATGCATGAGAAGAATTACTACTAGCAGAAACACCAATTTCACGTTTTCAAGTACTCTTTTATACATCTATTAAATATTTTTAATTGTTTAAAAATGTTATACTCAATATATATTTGTTCATTTAGAGACATAAGTTAGCTTAGTCTTTTAAAAAAACAAAACATAAGTTAACTTACTGGTACAAAATATATCCAATTTGAAAGACAAGGGTTCAACTCTCGTTTATGCCGACTTTTTGAGTTGATTTTTATTTTATTTTCTCATTGGCTTGAAGAAAAAAGTAACTTGAAAAGTGTACAATAATACTGAAATAAAAGTTTACAAGCTTCAGTTTCCGGTTTAATTGACTGATGGATACTGAATTATGACACATATTTTACTATGACAGATTTAACATAATATATAATTACTATAACACTTTTTAGTTTTTAGTTTAACACAACAATTACTAATTATAGGCTTTTCGTTAAGACTGTACTCGCCCAAAATATTCTCAGAAGTCTTAACTCTTAACGACACATTGTCGGCTACCATCTACCGTTATTATTTCAACCGTATAGGTTGTCGGCATTGGAATATGAAAAAAATTGTCTGCTGTGTGATCGATACCCAGAACATTATCATACTATACATAATTTTTTCTTTTACATATATTCTTTTTAAAATTTAAAAATATTTTATTAACATTTTTATATTTAAAAATATTACAGTAAAATTTTTTATATTTTTTATTAACATCCACAAGACATTATAATGGTTAAAATTAAAAATAAAGACAATAATTTAAAAATAGAAAGTATTTGTATAATTACGTTAACTTGAGAAAATGAGAACTGTTTTTCTAATTATCTCTAAATGATATAAAAACGTGCATATAAGAAGTAATGGAAATTAGCATTTATTTTATACACAGAAAGATCAATTCACTTCAACAATAATGCCATCATGAATGCAAGTTGATATCTAATAAAAAAAATAAATAGAGACAAGAATGAGAAATCGATGCTTTTCTAAAAAGATGAGCTACAAAATTTACTTCTTTTAATAATCATTCACTCTTTTTTTAAAGAAATAATCCTTAACTTAATGTTTAGAAGAAAAAAAAACCTAAATTTGAATTTCTAAGATGGCACCAAATTGAGTTTGAGCATACATTTTCCTTTGAACACCCTCCACGGCTGCTTTAAAGCCCACATTTTCAGAATAACATACTGGTAATCCAAAACAATTCAGGTTTGTTTAATAACAATTTTATAAAATTGATTTTAGTATTTAAAAATTAAAAAAATTATTTTATTATTATTTTTTAAAATAATTTTCAAAAATAGTTTTAGTTTTTTAGTTTTTAAAAACTAAAATATAAAAATAGTTGTAAGTAGTTTTACTTTTTAATTTTTTATTTTTGTTTTAAAAACTCAAATACAATATAAATATATTGTTTTTTCTTCTCATTAATGATATTTTCATCAATATGAATAAGTTTTTTTTATTTTCACATCTTTAAAACAATTTTCAAATAATATTTACTAAATAAATTGTTTTTTCTTCTTCAAGAAAACAATTTTTAAAAACTTCTTATACTAAGAATTCTGCCAAATTATTCAAGCATTGTTGCTATGGGAGTATTGTTTCTAAATTTAAAAACTTTCCAAGATGTATTTTTTGCTTTGGAGTTCGTTCAGGTGAGTCACGATTTTGCCTAAAATTCGTCTCATACAAGCCCCCCAAGTTGTGGCTAAGGGGCATGAAAGCGTGGGATAATTATCATAGACAATGTCAATGTTCTTACCGCTAGTCTCAGGATATCATTAGAGTGAGTCCCCGGGTCCGAGGTATTGTCCGTTTTGGAGTTTGATTGTTACGTCATGGTTTTATCTTGAAAATGCATCTCAGGAGATCTGGCTCTTACCTTGATTTATAAACGATATAAGATTTTTTTGAATGTATCGAAACAAGCATCAATGTTTAGTAAAAAAAAAAAACGTTTTAAATCGTGTTACTTTTTGTGTTAGAAAATTATTTTTTGCACTTAAAACTTTTTAAATTTAACATATATTTTCAATTTTTATATAATTTAAATATACATTTTATTTATGTTTAATAATTTAGAATTAATTTTCTCAAAATTGATTATACACAACTTTTATGTTTAATAATTTAGAATTAATTTTCTCAAAATTGATTATACACAACTTTAAAATAAATTACTTCAAAATTCTTATACGTGGGAGTTTTTTAATTATTAAAATTGTTTTTATTATTAAGTCTTTTCTAATTTCTATGGTAAAAATTATAACTTTTATTAACTTTATGTGCTTATACTTATATCTATGTTTAGACAAAAGAAATTTGTATGCTAAAAATGATAAGTTTTATTATGTGCTTATACTTATATCCAAAAGAAAATTTTAAGAAGTTTATAAATTAACTTTATTGTTCTAATTTTTTTTTCATAAGTATTTGCAAAAAAATTATGATTTTAATTGGTATACACAGTTAGGGTAAAGATTTTTACACTAATATTACTCATTAATATTTTAAAAAATCACATAAATAAAAAATCATAATTAAATATCATTGTAAAAATCTATATATCAATTAAACTAAAAAATTATATACATTAACTCAATATCATAATATTATCGTCTAAACAAGAAAACTTCAAAATTTCCAGCGCAAGCTAAAGTAACTTTCGTGTTTGTAATAAGTTGAATGACATTTCATTCTCATGACTCATCTGTCATTAATACTCCTGCTTTATCAATGTCAACTGCCAAGTAACCGACACAGTTAAGCTACTTTCTTTTTTTAATTACTCTTTAATTTAATTTATGTGTGATTTTCATATTTATAGTTTTAATTATCCATATTAATTCTTATATTTTAATTATTAAAATTGAATCTCTCACTACTTTATATTTTTATTAGTAATTAATGAAAATATAGCGTGATGATAATTTATATAAGTAGTAAAAGAAAATATTAAAATATAAAACTAATTCCCGATGCACCTATAAAGTTTAATGTAAATTATACTTATACATTTTACTTTTTTTAAACATTACTTTCTTTCATAGTGTTATATAAGGTTTAAGAGTAATATTAATATAAAGTTTTCAAATATAAGAGTAAAGTTTTCAAATATAAAAATATAATTATAATAAATACATAACAAAAACGTGTAATGTAAAAATAAAAAAAAAATACATATATAATTACACTACATAATACATCCATAATTAATTCTAAAATATAGAGTGGTTAGCAAAGTTCTCATTACTTATTTCATTTTTACAAATTAGTGTTGCACCACGCTTATATTAAATACTATTTATTAGACAAAACATGAGATGAGAGACTTAATTTTAATAATTGAAACATTATAATGACTAAATATTAATAATTAAAATTATAAGAGATAAAAAAACTACAAGATTTAATTGGTATACATGGTTATTGTAAAAGACTTTTACAATTAAGTCCATATAATTTTACCAATTATGTAACTTTTAAAATATTAATTAGTAAAATTAACAAATTTATTATAAACAAAGGATTATAATTAAATGTGAATATAAAAATCTTTACACTAATCCAATATCAATTAAATTCATATTATAACAAGGAGTGTCTAAGACATTGACTAATCATTTAATGACATTTATATAATTAAAAAGTTACCATGATTATAGTGCCGTAGCAGTTTTACATTTTCTAGTTCTAATTAATATTTGTAGAAAACTTGTTGTCATCTTCCTAAATTAAAATACATCAGAACATATAATGAGGTTTTGATTCTTAATTTATGGATTTGAGGCGTCCGCGACAAATAAGGAAGAATTAATTAAGGTATAAACAAATAAGAAATGAACTTAATTTTAACGTTTCCCTATGAGGCTTTTCTGCGGTTGCAAGGATCCTCCACCCACCTGACCTGACCTGACCTGACCTGACCTGTGTTCTTGTGTTTGTTTCCCTCTATTCTAATTTGTAACGCAAAGGTTAAAGCTTTCCCCGTTTCTCAAGATAAGATCTCGTTTGGAATTTGGTATCAGAAGCTTACGGATCTCGTAGTTTCCCCGTTCACAACTTGTTTTTGCGATGGGGTGGAGATACAACGCTGGCTTGTTCCTTATAGCCACTGTCGTTATTATTTGGGTCACCTCCGCCGAAGTTACTCAGGTACCTCACGTTGCGTATTTCTTTTCTAAATGTCCTTTTTTCTTCCCCCCTCTCTCTTTCTTATTGGATTCTAGTTGGTATCATTGATTCCTAGGCTAGGATTCTTTTGTAATACTAGAATTGAATCAGGTTAACAAATTATTCATATTCCTAGTACTACCAATTACACAATCATAACAGAATGGAAGATAGTGTTTGACTTGATTTGACTTCATGTCTAAACCTCCCAAATCCTAAGGATCAGTGTTTTTCTTTAATTTTTTTGCTAGTATGTTATTGTTTAAAATAGGAGATGCAAGATCTAGAGTGGGGAAAGGAAGGGTAGTAAAGTGCAGGCTTTGTATTTGAGCTACATACAAACGATTTCGATTTTTTATCTCAAGTTAAGTCGTCTAATACACTTGGTACCATTTGAGCTACAGCTCTTGTGTAAGGATTAACGGTTTTATTAATTCAGCATTTCACGCTTCGTAATTCAATCAGGTAATTTAACAGTGGAGAACTATGTCCTTGGTGAAGTTGAACAATGAATTCATATAGCAAACCTGAAAAAATTTGGTCATCCTGGTTTTGACTGAATGAGAACTGCAGCCTGTATCGTATAATGTGTTGCTGGATCTTCTCAGGGGGGTCCACTATGCATTTTTAGTTATATCTGTTGTTGCTATATGTTACATATGACCACTATAGCCTAGAGGATACTATGTTTAAGGATTTGTGTTTGTATGTTATTAGCTTCTCTTGAAAGATGGCATTTCACTTTAGTCTTGTTGTACCAAAATTTATGATTCATTATCGCATATGGGGAGATTGTATTTTTTAAAATATCCTTGAAGTTTTAAATCCTGCTTAAGGTGTATCCTATAATCTATTTTATATTTACATATTATCATGGAACAATGTTGGCATCCAAGTTCTATGCCTGTTTGAATGATTTTCTAAACAAAATCTTTCTCAACAGGATATTTTTACAGATTATAAGCAGCCATTTGCAGTGACATATCTTGGAGCTTCTCTTATGGTAGTTTACCTCCCGATTGCATTCATTAAGGACTGGTTCTGTAACTTACTAAAATCCCGCTCCTCTAAAAGTGGTAAAAATGCAGCATGCATGGATGAGTTTTCTGTCAGGATTAGCTCTCCTCTCAAAAGCAACGGAGTGCAGAAAAACTTAGAACTTGAACTGGGGAGTGTGATTCGAAAAGATAGTGATTTAGACCTTTCGACACTTGCAGAAGTAAAGCCATTAGTAGCTAAATATAATGATAATACTAATGTGCTAAAGGTGGAGAGAGAACTTACTGGGAAGGAAATTGCTGCTTATGGATTTTACATTGCACCTATCTGGTTTATAACAGAGGTAACTGCAGAGTGAGAGTCGTATCACTATTTTGTGACCAAAGCTTGCTGTACAGAAAATATATGTGTAATGTTGCTATTTCTTTTGTCCTACGAGAACAAAAGTGCTTGATTATTTTTCCTAAAAATGGCTATGAGCCAATGAGTTGACAAGATGTGAAATTGTATTAAGATCACATCAGTTAAACTCATAGTAGATGTCTTCTTCCACAATAACTTTCATTGTGTCTGGTTTCTTAATATTGAATTTTTTTAGCTGTTACAAAATTAATAATTTTTCTTGAAGTTGTTTTGCGCATCATATATTATGATTGGGCATCATATAATAAATTGTATGCTTTTAGCTGTTACAAAATTAATACTTTTTCTTCAAGTCCAAAACACACACACAGCAATTCTACAATTCCTTTGGACAATGATCTTCTATGGTGGATAACGTGCTATTGCATAAATTGATATTCTTCACCATACTTGTAGATCAATACATACATGTTTTCACTAGGAAAAAGTTCAGCATATCTGACCCCTTCATCACACTGGATAGATAACTCATATAGTGCCTAAGTTCACTAGTCCTTGAGGCAGTTAAATGCCTTGTTGTATTTATATTGATGAAATAGGATGTTACCATGCTTCTCATACCTAAACATTTGGTTTTTTGCTGACAGTATTTGATTGATTTTATGGGACTATTTCAACATGCCTTTCATCATTTTATTCTTTTTCTCTGCCTTCATGTTTTCTGTTTCCTCAACTTTGGTACTTATTCTGTTGTTCTATGACAAAACTTTAACAAAGCAGCAGTGGTGCTTTATTAATTCTCTTTTGTTGCTTTCAGTATCTATCAAATGCTGCCCTGGCACGAACAAGCGTTGCAAGTACAACAGTATTATCGTCAACTTCAGGACTTTTCACTCTTTTCATTGGTGCATTTATGGGTCAAGACTCTTTAAATGTAGCAAAAGTAGTTGCTGTCTTAGTCAGCATGGCTGGGGTTGTTATGACAACATTGGGGAAAACATGGGCTGCAGATGAATCACAATTAAGTGATGCGTAAGCTTTTACTAAGCCTTTTGATGGTCAAATCTCATTTAACATTTTCTAATTTTAGATGATTAATTTTTTTTATAGGCACTTTTAGATGATAAGTGGTCCGTCAGTTATATTAATTTGTATTGTAGTAGTAGCTAGTCCACATAACTATTTTAAAATTTTGGTTCTGTAAATTCCCCTTTCTTCCATAAAACACACAAGGGGAAAAGAAAAAAATTGCTCTGAATTACATAAAATTAAAACTGTTATCTTGTGTTGACTAATACAGTTGAAGAGCTTTAGTAAAAAACAATTATAGTTGAAGAACTTGTTAAGACCTTGATTCCTATTTTCTGGCTTTTCATATGTGGCAGCAGTCTATATGTTGATCTCTCCCCTTCACTCCTATCCCTCTGTAAAAAAAAAAAAAAGTTGAAAGAAATCATTGTTGAATGTTAGTAAAGCTCTCATAGTTTCTTGGATGAACGTTCATGCAAGAACTGTTTAAACTGCCTCATATCTTTACATAAATTTCACATACAACCCTTGTTTCTCCCCGGTCAATATGATGTACAGGAGGGGCCAACTCCTTAAAATTGGAATTCATAAGAAAGAAGAACCTTGGCGTAGCTAAAAATGTCTTGTTCCATGCTCAGTCAGTATGAGACTCATGCTCCTCTGTCAGGGACCCCCATAGGGTTGGAAAGGCAGTTCGATTGTACACAACAGGGGTGTATAACTGAACTTTGATTCCAGTTTCAAAGCTAAATAGACATTATACGATGGATGAACACAATGTCCCAAGGGTTAATAGTATATTACTAAGCCAGTTGCCAACTTAAAAAATCAAACTTTCCTTTGCAAGTTAACTTGTATGCAAACTCTTATTTTAGTAAATTTTAGGTAAACTTGACAGACTCTATGCAAACTCTATAAACTCTTAAGTTTACTACTGAGTCAACGAATAAAAAAGTTAAAGCAATTAAACCAAAATTTTAGTTGTTTTGAGTTGTTTTCTATGCGTTTAAAGTTTAACATACCTTCAATTTTTGTGTTGTGCCTGAATTGAAGAATCATTACCTCTAAGAATATCAAACCTTCATTTTCTAACAATTGCAAATCATTTATGAGAATACTCTACCATTATAATTATATTTGTAAATTATTATATGATAATAATGATTGCTAGACTTAGTTATTTAAACATTATGAAATTTATGGTTTACTATTTTGATTTATTATGTGGATGTTTAATTGGTATCTTATTTATAGATATTTTATTATTATTTTTATATGGAATAAAATTTTACAAATCTATGAGTTGAGTCTACTTTAATAGCGCTAAAAACTATGTGCACTAATCATTGTTGTAGCATGACTTTTTCAATTATAAAATAACAATATTGTCTGTCTACCACTACAAATCTAACATAAAAAAAAAATTATAGGACTGTTAAAGATTAGATATTAGTCCTTATCTATGATTAGATAGTAATTAGAGATTTACTCCTTATTATTTATTATTAGATTGATCTTTACTCATTATTAGAGAAATCCTATGTGATCAATATTGATCCTATTTGATCATATTAGCTCCTTATAAATATAGGTATTGTGAGATCATCCAATCATTGACACACATTTGCATATTATCAAAGCCTAAGCTAGATCTGAGGAGCCTGAGTGTCTTGATTGTTTGCCGATTGACTGGACTCACCGTCCAAAGGCCCATTGCCACATCATTGCTTACCCACTATCTAGTAACGACACTATTAAATCGCCATCTTCCTTCTTAGTGACTCTTCTGAGTTGTCTTGAAAACCATTCCATTCCTAGAGATCACCATGTCATACATGTGTGCAAGTGCAACCAGCTCAAAACACCGTTGCGCACGACCCTAAGAAGGGTCTGGCGCATAAAGTTGACGCACATGATGCAGACATCTTTGGAGACTTTTTTGAGAGACCATTCTCAAAGACCTTCCTGAGACCATTCTTGGAAACCCTTCCTGAAGACTTTTTTCGGAAATCCTTCCTAGACACTCTTCTCGGTAACTCTTTTCGATGGTTTTCTCTTATTTTTCCTCCTCATGATGTGCTTCTCCTTCCTCCTTAAGACATGCTATATTTAAGAGTGAACAGTACCCATTATTATTGCAAACCTTTATTGGCTTTCACCAAGTCATATTTATTTAGCAAGACCACACGATTGGAACCGTCTTTCATTTTTACTTTTGTAGAAAGAGATGAATATGCATGAATCTTTGTGTGTCTCAAGCACACCAAGGAGAATATTATATATGTGTTGTACAAATGAGTTATTACAAAGAGATGAACTTAGGTCCATATATTGAAATACATCTAATACTCCCCCTCAAATTGGTGCATATAAATCATATGCATTAAGCTTGTTACAAATATAATCAATTTTAGGACCCCGCAGTAATTTGGTGAAGACATTGGCAACTGATCATAGGAGCTAACAAACTGGGTAGAAATGTCTTCAGATACAATCTTCTCACAAATGAAGTGACAATCTACTTCAATGTATTTGGTCCTCTCATGAAATATTGGATTTGAGGCAATATGAAGGGTAGTTTGGTTATCACATATTAGAATCATCTGTGTAACCTCTCCAAATCTCAATTCTCTAAGGAGCTGTTTGAGCCAAATAAGTTCACAAGTTGCTAAAGCCATATCTCTGAGACCATGTACAAAGAGATGAATATGCATGAATCCTTTTGTGTCTCAAGCACAACTAAGAAGAATATTATATATGTGTTGTACAAATGAGGCATTACAAAGAGATGAGCTTAGGCCTATGTATTGAAATACATCTAACAATTTTTTTATTAGATTTATCACATTTGTAACAAGTTTGGTTCATATCACATGTATGTTCCAGCTTGAGGGGAGTGTTAAAGATTAGATATTATTCCTTATTTATGATTTGATAGTAATTAGATATTTATTCATTATTATCTATTATTAAATTGATCTTTACTCCTTGTTAGAGAGATCCTATGTAATGAATTTGATCATATTGGCTCATTATAAATATGTAGATCATCCAACACACATTTGCAAGTACAAAACTATATATCATGACTCATATCTTACTTTGATTCTGACTCTATCATTTATTCATCATTACCTAAAAGTTACATAGAGAAAGTAAACAAAATCCCCATAAATAATTCATCTAAAAATGACAAGAAGATCTTTAAGTGCAAAAATATAATTTCAAATTTTCAATTGATTCTTCTTTGTTCTGCTTTGTATTTCTTAGAAATCTATCTCTTTTTGTGTATGTTCATTGATGCTGTATCATTCATACTTAACAAGGTGGCAAAAATGATTCAATGGAGCAATAGAACCTGAAGATAACTTAAATCAAATAACAGAGCTTTAGGGAGCCAAGTTTTTGTCTTTCATGATATTTGCATTATCCCAGGATGCTATAGGATGTCATCAGGATTCATTCTTATAACTGATACCGAGTTTATAAATAAATATATCATTACTAGCTTGTTCTTTGTGATGCTTTTTTTGGACATTGACAGTTGATATTTGTATTCAGCAGTGGAAAGCACTCTTTTGTTGGAGATGTTTTTGGAATTCTCTCAGCTATGTCATATGGTCTATTTACAGGTTAGGCAATGTCGTGGTTGTTCTATTTTAATCATATAATTAGAAAGATCATAACCAGTTATTTTCAAACATTACTATTGTAGTTCTTCTTAAGAAGTTTTCTGGTGAAGAAGGAGAAAGGGTTGATGTGCAAAAGCTGTTTGGGTATATTGGATTGTTTACACTTGTAGCACTCTGGTGGCTTGGTAAGTTTGTGTACTAACGCTTCTGTAGTTACTCATCAATTTCTAGTAAATAAGATTCAGAGATTCTATTAGCACACTACTTTTATATGCTCACTGCTCATTTATAAGTCAAGCATGAAAAATCTATACTTTACACTAAATGGATTGCTAATTCTCTTCTATATTTCCCTCAGTCTGGCCATTGATGGCCTTAGGAATTGAACCCAAATTTACCATTCCCCACTCTGCCAAAGTGGATGAAGTGGTTCTTGCAAATGGATTTATTGGAAGCGTACTTTCTGACTACTTCTGGTACATGAAAAGCCTTATTAATTCACAGACTTGTATTTACACAAAACTCCAAAGTCAAAACACTTAGATTAGATTTTGTTTCATCTATTCAGGGCACTTTGTGTTGTATGGACTACTCCCCTTGTGGCCACTTTGGGTATGTCACTCACTATTCCTCTTGCTATGGTGGCTGACATGGTGATTCATGGTCGACATTATTCAGCAATATACATTCTTGGCTCAGCTCAGGTATTGTTATCTCTAAAGATATCAGCTACCTATTTTTTTCCGCTGGTACTAGTGGGAGGATTCTTGTTTCTATCTGACTAAATGAAAAATTATATATATTTGAAAAAGAAAAGGTTTCATTTGCCCCATGGCGTTATGATCATCTTTCCAGTTCAATATTCGTTCAGATAACTTAATGTTTTCCGCTTGCTTGTTTGGGCATATCCTTGCGTATGAGTGGTTGGGAGCATGTTTGTGGTGGATTGCTTGTTGTTTGGCTTGTCTTATACAAGCTATGGACGATAGATTGTTAAATCCTATCATTCTTTTGTTTTTAAGTTGTTTGTCAATGTCAAGTGACTTAAGAAAGTGGATTTCATATAGTAAATCCACATTTTCTCCAATCTTATTGCTCATTGTCGTTGTCGGATTAGTCCCTTCATTGAAGAAACATAAATACAAGTCCTTGACCTTTGCTTTTGTCAGTCAATTTTGTCTTTCATTTAGCCTTTTCTTTTTTTTTTTTTTTAACACAAGTTTTGCATTTCTTCAAGGACTTATTTTGCATTTCTTTAGTTTAAGGACTAATATGATGACACATGTCAATATTAGGATAAAATTAAGGATGAAACTGGGGGTTTCCATGGATTTTGTCAATGGCTTTTTATCACAAGTCACAACAGTGTAATTTGGGTTTAGTGTATGTATGGATTTACTTTTTTTTTTTCGGTTGTATAGGAATGGATTAACTTATTTTGTATTAAGAACAACTTGTAATTGAAAGAGCTTTGTTTTTTAAGGCATTTTTCTTCCAAATTTAATCAAAACTGATCACCATGAGTGGTTGAGGCGGGGGTTGAAAACTGAAAAGGGCGAGATCGAAATATATGAATGATCATTATTATTTTGTCTGACCTTATGCATGCTAACTCTTCTATCAATATTATTTAAACATGAACTAGGAAATTTTGTTCTGCAATTTACGAGCACTGACTATTTTTTTTTTATAAAGAAATGTTAATTGTTAATATGATAGTTTTTTTAGTAGAAATAATGAATATAGAATCAGACTTTAAAATAAATAAAAAAGAAAAAAACTAACCAATGGAGACAAATAATTTTTTTCAACAACACATTAATGTTGGGATCGGTTTGGAATTGAGCTGCAGGTATTTGCTGGTTTTGTAATAGCTAATCTTTCAGATCGGTTGACGAAGATGTTGGGATTGTAGCATATTGTTTTCTATGTTAGTTTTTTTCACAATTGATTCTTTGTTCGGTTCATCATCCGTTCATCGTTCTGATAGGGTGCTGTACCTTGAGACAAGTGTATATCCTAAATCTATGCACTGATTGAGTGCTGTATTTTTTTTGTATATGATTCTAGAGTGAGGTTTATCTTGTATTCATTATAGGTTGAGCCATTAGCCATGGATCAAATGGATGTAATGAAGCCTTTTTACATTTATGCATTACAATTTTTTTTAATATATTTTAAGATTATTTTCTTCCTTTGTTTTAGATATGCTGATGTAACTCATATCTCGTACAATAAATTCCGGCTGTTTGTGGTGCATTTATTATTTTTTTGAGTAAATTTGTGGTGCATTTATAATACTATGTAAATTTTATAGTTTGGATTTTAATGAATTTATAAGACTTTAAATTTTTTTATAAAATTTTAATGAATTTTATATACTTTTAAAAACATTGTTATGTTAAGGGGTTTAGTTTAGTTGATTGAGCAGGTTGTGTAAGTTATTATAAATTTCATGACTGAGTCTTCGGCTCTTATTAGGAGAATAATAATAAAAAAAAAAACAAAACATTGTTATGAAAGTTAATGAAAAAAATAAAAAATAAATTATAATGTTTAAAACGTTGAATAGAAAAGTGTAAAACTAATTCAATTTTTTTTATATTTTAGTATACGTTTAAAGTAGTATTTTTATTAAGTTTCAAATTTAAAAAATTATAACTATTTTTTTCTTATAACAAATTTAAAAAATTATAACTATTTTTTTCTTATAACTTTTTGTCACAAATGTAAAGGTGTATATTGTGATGGAGGTGTGATGGTAGTATTAGTATTAATATTTAGTGTTGTTTACAGTTAGGTTATTTTAATAACTTAACAGTAACAATTAAAATAATGCAAATAGCTATAATAATTATAACAATTTTTTTATAGCCGATTCTCATTATAAATAATTGTGTATAACTAGTTATATATTTATAATTGGTTACATAATACAAGTGGTTATTTGTCCATAACTATGTAATGTAAATACTTGAGTAATTCATTTTTAAAGAAAACTCATTTTTTACCTGTCAAATATTAGTTGTTAATATGTTAATTTTTTTTAGTAAAGAGTTATGAACTTACGGTCTCTTCTTCCCTCATATTTTCACTTTACCATCAAACCAATCTTATAACTAAAAAAAACTTATTTTTAAAATTGATGGTTTCTATTTAACGTGTTTTTCATAGGAATGTTGCCATTGGCATAGAGATGTGGGAGGTGTTAAGAAGGATTTCCTACTTAGTGTTTTTTATGGGGATGTGTCCATTAGAATAGAGATATTGGTAGTACCAAGAAAAATTTTTCTATTCAATGCATTATCTACAAGAATGTGACTTTTGTCACATATGTGTGGGAGGTTATAGGTAGTTTTTTTTTTTCTTAAAGCATTTTTCACATGTCATGATCATAATTAGATAGGTGTGAACGATATCAGGAATGTTTTTCTATTTAATGTGTTTCCCAAGATTGTGACCATTGACATAGAGGTGTAGACGAAGTTAGGAAAAATTTTCTACTCAATACTATAATGTCTCAAGAAATTTTAATATCATTAATGGACCTAACATATCCATTTACATATAAAACTATACTCAAAATACAAAAATTTACAAACAATATCAAATATCATATACTAAATAACTTGCTCAACGAGTATGTCGTCCAATGGGGAACTGAGGCACCTTGCCTAGCGACATATGTCATCCAGTGAGAATGAATTTTGATCAATAAGATATGTCGCTAGGTGAAAAACTATACAAAAATGTTGACAGAGGATACTTTTCACTCGGCGAGACATATAACTGGGCACAAAGTCAAAGGATTGTCTAATAGTTTCAACTTTGTGCTAGGCAAGATCTATCACCCAACGAGACTTTACAGAATGCAGAAACCAGCCAAAAACCTACTATATCAGTCCAGATAAATACTCAACAAAAGCATATTAACTTTCAAACTCAACTTCTACTAGCACTCACATTTACAACACATCTCATAGTACTCAAGTATACTATAGTTCTATTATCATACACATATGTTTGTACAAACTTAAAACATTAAGTACTATAATTTTTTTTATATAACACACATACACCAACATTCATACACCTATACAAGTAAAAAAGACTATATTGGTTCCACTGATTCATGCCGTCTTCAACCCTGTTGACCCCAACCTCTAGCTTCATCACTAATATTTGCTCTCATACAAGACACAATCATCACATTCATACATAAAGCACATACAAGAAAGGGTAAACTCATAAATATCGTAAATTAACATACATATAAAAAACATTATAAGTTCTCATTCACGTTCATTACATAAAACTGTCAAGCAAGCAAATCACATAACACTATAAGTTCTCATTCATGTTCATTACATAAAACTAACTACATTAAATTTAGATACCAAAGTAACCTTTATGAATTCTCCCACACTGGTATTTAGTGTCTATCTTGCCCATTTGATAGCCAGTTGAAGTCTAGGCTTAATGTCATTTGATACCTAACTTATATCTGGTGTTTACATCTGAGTATATTTTGTTAGTGTATTATCGCCCTAACCAGACCTTAACACCAAGTTCATTATTGCCTTAACCAGGCCTTAGCATCAAAATCTCTTAGACCTATTTGTTGTATCCCTAATTGAATGTACCACATCAAGAGCTCTTTTACTTTCCTGTAATAGCCTAAACCATTATTTTCAACAATTCACCAATTATAGAACATGCATCAATTCATTAAATCATCATTTTATCTCTAAATAGAAAAATCACAAAATAAGCATAATTCATTGAATACATATGCAATTGATCCTCAAAAAAACATTCAAAATTCAAATCATTATTCAAAATCTTATTCACTTACATACAAGTTCACTTTCATTTCATCAAATCAAAGTTTTGCATAAATTAAAGATAAGGATTGAGTTTCCCTTACTTATTCCTCCCTTTAAGATGAAATTGAAGAGGAAGGAGAATTTGATTGTAGGAAGTAGTCTAACCCTAACAAAATCACAAAACCAAAAAGGAACCTAAGGAAGTGAGGTTTCAAAGAGGATTTTCCCTCAATGGGAACGATTGAACCGAAAAGGGGAAGAAAAATGTACATAGAAATACTATCAGACTTACCTATGATGATTAACACTCGAAATTAAAGGAACAATAAGAATTTCTTTGGAATTCGATGTCTCATAGACCATCATGCAAGAAGGGAAATGTTTAGGTGTAAAGAGATACGTGAGAGAGAGGTGTGAGAGAAAGAAGAAGAACAATAAGAAAGTCAAATAGAAGGGAGAAAGGAAAGAAGAAAAAAGAAAAAGAAATCAGAGATTGTGTTTGGTAATTCTGATTTACTAGCTACAATCCTCTTACAAAAAAAAAAATTCATAAAACCATCTTGAATACCTCAAATTCAAATTAATATAAATACTTATGATCTCTCACTTAACCAACTTCCGTCACTTATATATCACTATTTAATTCACTAAAATTCAATCATTTTATAATTAAATAACCATATTTTATAAAAAAAGAATATATATATATATATATATATATATAATACTTTTTTTTTATAAAGGACATATTATAAGTATGAGGAGTGTTAAAGGGACTTTTTTTTTAAAAAAACAAAAACTCTCTGTCTAAAAATCTACTCATCATTTATTATAATTTATTAAATTAATGATTTTCAATAATTTTTTTATTATTAACAAGACCACTTATCAATCCGAGATTCAGGTAATTTTATATAGAAATTTGTTTTAAATATCATTGTCATGTTTGCATAAAAAACCCAAACAACGTTAAGAACTAATTTATAGTTGATGGTGTAATTTAAAAAAGTAAGAAAACATGGTTTATATATTTTTTAAAAGAAAATTTATTAATTTAAAATAAATAAATAATATATGTATTTCTTTAATATTATTATCTAATCTAAAACCAACATATATAATAAATTTGTCATATTTTTACAGTAAATATTTTAATAATTATATAAAAATTATTTTTCTTGATTTAAGGACATATTATATTTAAATATCTCCATAAACATTGTAGTCTAATAGGCTTTTGAAAGTCTTAAGACTTTTTGTGACTCTGATATGCTGAATCCAATTCACCCAAACTATTTGTAAAAGAAAAAAATTTGATAAAATTGGAATCATAGAAAATAATATTGATTAATTATTAATAAAAACTTTTATAAAAATAATATAAAATTATTAAACTCTTTAAAAAAAGCTAATCTAATTAAGTTGATATTAAAATTTGCCATAAAGTAAAAGTAGAGAATGGTTCCTAATATTTTACGGGATGAAGTCCTAATTTTTCAACAAAAAATTTAAGTTTAAATATATTTTTATTTTCTTATTTTAATATATATATATATATATATATATATATATATATATATGATTTTCTATCTAAAAAAGATATATCATTTTTTTTTCCGAATCTATATTTTTTGTTTAATCCTTAATTTTTATTTCTTATTGTAATATACATGTCATGTGCTCATAAAAAAAAATAGTATATGTTAGGTTAGGGATGACAATTTGCTCGCCTCACGGGTACTGTCCATCTTTGCTCCGATTTTGACATAGAAAATAACACCCTCGCTTAAGATAATTGCTGACGAGTGTAAGTTTGTTAGTCCTCGCCCCGTCCCTACCCGACTTCTATGTTTAACGTGTAATTATATGTTTTTTATAAGGCAAACAATATTATTAATATCAACCAAACGCACAAGTCGTGCTTTGAAAACAGTACAAGGAAAAGCAAAATATAAAAGGCAGAAAAATAAAATCAAGCTTCTGTCAAATACATAAACGGGTTCATAAGTCATTCTGGAAAGGAATGTGAGGTTAATTTAGCTACCTTACACTAATACCACGAACTCAATTGAACTGCAAGAGCTATTTCATGTACATTCGGACTCCAATTCCTGAATATTTAATAGTTGCGAGCCTTCCAAATATGCCACATCCCAACAAACCACACAAAAGACCATGCTCGACATACTTGCTTTATCCCATTTACTAAAACATGAAATTGCTGACAGTGTTCATGAAAACCGGAATGAAGTCTTAATTGAACTTCTCACCAAACTTGAGTAGTTACTAGACAAGTGAAAAATCAATATGATGTTTCATTATCTAAGTTGCACAACACACAACTAGCTCTTTCTCTATTGATTATTCATCTCCTTTGTAAGTTGGATCTTTTCACCAACCTATCAGCTTCAGCCTTCCAAGCTAGACATTGCACCTTAGGAGGAATTCCTAATGCCTACAAGTTGTTGTAGAATACATCCTTCAGGTGGCCTGACGCTTTCTCCAAATAACTTGAAAGAAGATCAGGCAAAGTATGTATGGGATACATCAGCTTCCCAAATCCAAGTGTCCAACTTCCCTTCACTCAACACTATAGTTTCTAGCCTGATGCTTAATTCTGTCAACATGCCACTCCCAAGTCCCCTACCCTCATCTCCTTCACTGATGAATTAGTATCTATTACTAAGTTGAACAATCAAATAAATTCAATACTCAAGGATTGGGCCCCCAACAAGCTGTCTGTCTAAAACTTCATCTGACTAACATCCCCCAAACGCCTTCTAACATTTCTAGACCACCACCCCTGATGCTCCTGATCTTGGTTTTCGATAGAGTTTAAGTCCTTCCACCACTGGGAGCATTGTTTCCCTAAGTCTCCCAAGACCCATCCAACTTTTCATATTTGGCTCGTAGAATAATTGCCCAAAAACTGTTTGCCTCCATCTGAATTTGCCACTTCCATTTCTCTAGTAAATCCAGATTGAACTTATGCATGTCTCTCACCTCTAGGACCTCCTTCTTCCTTTCCCCTACTCACTTTATCCTATGCAACCCAATTAATTCTACTATGACCATCTTTACCACCCCATAGAAAATTTTTGAAGATGGCCTCCAGTTGAGAAATAATACCCTTTAGGGCCTTGAAGAAAGACAAGAAGTAGGTTGGCAACGCAAACAAGAATGACTTGATAAGAACAACCTTTTCAGCCATCAAAATATACTTATACTCCTAGGAGTACAAACGATTCTTTACAACGTCCACAATAGGTTTCCACATAGCAAGCTTCGATGGATTACCACCAATAAGTAGTCTTAAGTATTTGAAAGGAATATTGCCGACCTTACAATTCAACAAAATAAATGTATGACTCAGCCATTGCTCAT
Organism: Psophocarpus tetragonolobus; assembly: GCA_037954015.1. Classification (NCBI taxonomy): domain Eukaryota; kingdom Viridiplantae; phylum Streptophyta; class Magnoliopsida; order Fabales; family Fabaceae; genus Psophocarpus; species Psophocarpus tetragonolobus. The sequence goes on along the minus strand of CM075688.1, from coordinate 17,508,743 downwards.
CCACATTTACACCATGTAAGTTACTCTTGTGGAAGTCCACCTTTAGACCTAAAATAAGCTCAAAGTTCTGAAGTACGCTTTGATTTCCCCAATAGACTCTCCCATCCTTTTTAGATAGAAGCAGTGTGTCATTTGCAAATTACAAATGAGATACGCAGACATTGTTATTTCATATATCATAACCCTTCCAAATACCCAGCCTCACTGCTGACATTATCATTTGAGTGAGGCCCTTTGTTGCAATAAGGAACAGGAAAATTGATAAAGGGTCACCCTGCCTAAGCCCTCTTTCCATACCAAAATCCTCTGCAGGACTGTCATTTAATAATATGGACATCTCGCCGAACTGACGCATTCCTTCATCTGCCGAATCCATTTTCCACCAAACCTCATTCTCTTCATCACATCCCATAAGTAAAACCAACTTACAGAGTCGTACGCTTTCTCAAAGTTAACCTTGAAACACATTAAATCCTTGCCCAATCTTCTGGCATCTTCCACTAAAAACAGATTTTGTTTTAGATATAATTGACCTTATAACCTATTTTAGCCTCCTAGCTAACACTTTTGTCAATACCTTATACATACAACCAATTAAAGAGATCGATTGATAATGACCCAGATGTATAGGATTGATACTCTTTGAAATCAGTGCAATAAATGAATTATTTGATCCTTTTGTGATCTTACCATAACAATGAAATTCAGAGAAAAAAGCCAAGAAATCCTTTTTCAACATTTGCTAGAATTCTTTTAAAAACAGAATATTAATACCATCAGGTCTTGAGCTTTTGTTGCTGTCACACTCCCAGATTGCCTCCTTGATGTCTTTTTCTAAGAAAGGTATTTCTAAATCTTTCCTTGCAGCATCCCCTATCTTTTGAAAAAAATGTTCTTCATTTTAGGTTTTGACCTCGCCTATCCTATAAGTGATATTCAAAGTGTTCCTTAACCTTCTGTTTTAACATGTCCGCTACCACCTCTTCCTCCCATTTAAACATCAAACTTTGAATTTCATTATACTTCCACCTTCTTATCATAGCTCTATGGAAGTACTTAAAATTTGCATCCCCTTCTCTTAGCCATTGAGCATGAGCTTTTTGACTCGGGTACGAGCACTTTTGACCCACCCATTTTCGCAGATTCCCCACGTGGCAATTCTTCCTATTCTTCTCCGTTTCTGCTAAACCACAATCCTCCTCCTTCATATCTAATTCATTTACATTTGCTCTTTCCTCTTCAATTCGCATCTAGATGTAACCAAACACTTCTTTATTCCACTCTTTCATCTTGAATTTAATTTGCTTCAATTTCTCCTTTAGCACATACTCGCTCATTCCTTGAACCTGAATCCACTCATATTCCACAAACAGGAAGAATCTCTCGTCATCGAATCAACAATTAGAACCCTAAACGATTTTGGGCCCTAGTTTACCTCTCCCTCCGTTAGCATAACCAGACAATGATCAGATACACCTCTCAGAAGGGGATATTGCTCCATGGTAGGCCAGTCCAAAAGGAACTCCTCTGACACCAAGAAATGCTCTAACCGACTCATAGTATTTCCATAACTTCTATACATGTAAATTTCTTGCCACTAAGGGGTAAATCAATTAATCCTTCTTCTTCAATAAAATTATTAAACAACCTCATTACACTTCCCAATTTATTATGAACAACCCATTTTCGTTTATCAGCATCATGAATAACATGAAAATCACCCATCAAGCACCACTTGTTTCCGCCCATCACCTCCCGACACTACTTGATATCCTCCTAGCACTCGTGTTTTCCCTTTAACTCCGTGGTGAGTATACATTTACCATTGTGAATTGCACACTTTAACCAGCCTACGTCTCTACAATCCCTAACATGTGATTTCTCACAAAAACATCTGACTTTGTAAACTTTGTCAAATCCCAAAACCATTAAACCTCATGGCTTTCAATTGATGGCTTCAAACACCACCCCACTTTCAGACTTCCCCACATGTATTCGCACAAAGCTTCTTCAATCACCTCCATTTTTGTCTCCTGTAAACACGCAATCCCAGGTTTCCGTACTTGTAGCATCTTTCTCACCTCCCACATCTTAGTCCTTTCTCCCAACCCTCTAATATTGAATGGATCATGCCTCACAACCCTTTACCACACATAACAATTCAACCTGATCCACCCCCTGCTCCTTGCACCCCCCAATCGCGTAGACTAATGCAACACAATCTTGAGACATGGTTTGATTAATCTACTGTACTTGCGGAACAATGCACACCAAATTTGGCTCCCTATCTACAATTATCTCAACATGATTTTAAGTTACTTCATGTGGGATATTATTTTTCATATCTTTTACAATTATCTCAACATGATTTTAAGTTACTTCATGTGGGATATTATTTTTCATATCTTCCACAAATACTTCTGATAACTTATCCGTTAAACAAAAAGGATTGGCAATCACTGGATCCTCTCTCCGACCACCACTTCGAGCCATCATTGGATGAATCTGGAACAACCCCCTCCTTGAGATGATTCTGGTAATCGGAAACAAAACCAGACATTGGTGTGAAGATCTCCTCTTCAACACGAACTTCAAAAGACACATCATTTATTTGCACCTATTTAACCTAACTAATTGAATTCCAACATGAAATGCTTATTAGAACTCTTGCAATTGGGTATCAATGTAAACGTTTAAAAATGTGCCCACATTATCCACCAAAAATAGACAGAATTCAATCGATTAAGCATGTAATGACACTCCTTTAATTCTCACCCAAGCAAATTCGTCTCACGCTACATCTGTCAGCTTCCACTTAGAGAAAGTATGGAAATACTTTGATAATACCCCCTCTACATCTTTCACTAATTCTGCCAAATCTTCGCCTGGTATCAGTTTGAGCAGCATCATATCTCTTCCCATTGGAATAATCGATAAAGAGTTTACCCTTTCCTGACTTAGTCGTTGTTTGATTGAGAAAATGATATTAGAAGATTTAACATGCGCAATATAACAACCCGCCAAAACCTCCAAACTATCATTCTCTACTAAAAAACTAAATTTGGTCCATTCTTCGACGTCCATGCCATTCTTTTCCTGAACTTGTTTGACCTTCCACACCTGTTTCATCTGTTGAGGCCCTTTGACTATTTCCTTTAATTGACCTGTTATCTTTTTAATGACTTCTCTACAATTTCACACTTTTTAGCCCTGATCCTTGCCTCATCCCTCCCAAACCTTTTCTTATTCACTCTCAACTTATAGGTTCCTATCCAGATAGAGTATAAAGTTTTCTCCAATAGTCCCACATTCCTCACCCTTCTGAAAGTGGCAAAACCAAACTTGACTCCATAACGATTAGTCTTTTTCGAGATAAAAACATCTTTCACCAGCCTCCAATGTGAATAAATTTTCCACAGATCCTTCTCTTAGTAGCTTACCGAGAAATTTGAGAAAAAAATATCGAATTAACGTAATCCAACTCTCCCCGTTTCTCCCTTCCCGATTAGACCGCTGACCACCCTCCATCCTCCTCTACCATCCTCTTGGTTCCTAACATTTTTTTTTTTTGAATAGGCAAATGTTAATTATTCCGGTAGGGATTTAAATTCATATCTCTTTCTTTCCTTTTCCAGGTACATGTACTTTACTTCTTAAAATTCTATAACTCCTTAATTAACATAATAGTTATGTTATGTGAATGTTCCAAGTATCAACCAAACTTATTGATGACTTATGTATGTTATTACGTATAATTATATGTTAAACAAAATCATATGTCTTCATATAAATCCACATCCTTGTGAATTATTAAAACTAAAATATAATTAACAACTTAACATATATTTATTTAATTATTAATAAATTAAATATAATTAATAAATTAAAATATAATTTATTTAATAAATTATAAATTTAAATTATAAAAAATAGTATAACAAGATACCTATAGGTATACCTGAACCAAAAAATATCTGACAGAGATAGAAACAAAATTAAAATTTTATACTTGCCTCATTTATACTAGTTCCATCCTGCACTTTTCAAAAACAAAGACAGTAAGGCTAAACTACCACACCACACCCTATTGTCATCCCTATGTTAGGTCTACGGTTATCGACAAAGTTTGGATCAAAATTGAAAATTTTTAAAATAAAAACTAAACATCTTTATTTTTTTTAAATAGGGTTACAAAAATATGTGGGCGGATTAAAATACGATAATGAAATTGTATTTAACAATTATTGAAGAACTTTTAAAATAAAAAAAGAGGCGTTTGTTTTGACTGTTTTCTATTTTTATTTTTATTTTTAGAGAAAATAGAAAACAGGAGTAAAAATATGTTTGGTTACAATTTAGAAAATATTTTTACTGAAAACATTTTCAAAAAACAACTAAACACAGAAAGAAAAAAATTTGTTTTCAATGTTTACAAAAGTTAACACAATATGAAAATTTAATAACAACATTGTAATTATATAAAAAATAATATATAAATATATTTTAAATTACATATAAATAATTTATAATATTTGAGTGAAAATTAATTAAATTTAATAATATTATATTTTAAAAATAAAAAATATCAAACAAAAACAAACCTATATTGAGAACTTGAAAATAAAAATAATTTTCAGAAAATAAAATTAAAAACAAAAAACATTTTTTCAAACAAGATTTATTGTTAAAATCTCAATTTTTTTATTCTCACCTTGAGTGAATCTCTCTTCCTAGTTCGTAGTAGCAAGCCAGCGATCTCAACTCTGAAGGGAGTGTAGTCTTTTGGTGCGCGTTGGACTTGAAGCGCAACGATAACGGTTGAAATAGAAGGAAAAAGAACAGAGTTTAGTCGTAGGCCGTAGCTGAGAAAACAAAGTGTTTAGATCATCTCTGAAATTCTGCTATGGCCTCCACCAGATCACTAGTTCTTTTTATCTTCATTCAGTTCTGCTTCTCTTTTCTACCTTTCTCATTCGGTCAATCTCCTGCCACCGGGTATCCATTCCCTATTCCCTAAACCCTAATTTTCAGTTCGCTTTCTGTTTTCTGTTTACCTTTATTTTTAACGAATCTAATTTCTCTAGGTCTGCCGAAGGTTACACTATTTATGGTCGAGTGAAGATCCCCAGTACGTTCTTAACTTTAACTTCAATCTTATATTAATTATTTAATTTAAATCCCAATTATAGTTTAATCTGTAATCCGTTCAATATTAGATCAACAAAACTATTGAATTTCGATCTGTAAGTGCTAGTTCTGATGTCTATGGCTACGTTAGCAGTTTAATACACGATAGGATTATATAGCTTATGCCGTGTCATCGAGATTGATTTTGAATAGTTGTTGGGACTGGTAACTGAACTTGGCTACAGATAAAGCTTTTAGTATGCATTTACCTGAATTACACATGCTCATTAAAATTTACATTGTTCGAAGCTTTTGCCATTAAAATTTACATTGTTTGAAGCTTTTGCCAGGTTATATTTTTTCGTATGCTTTCTCCAGCACTGTTTCCTTGCATGGCACGAACTTTTCTTCTTCTTCTAAAATAATCTTGTGATTATTGGATTCAGAGTTTGACTTATCTTTTTATGTGAAATTTCATACCTTTGATGGACTATATTCTGACACATCTTATCTTTCTCCGACACATCTGAATCAAGAATGTGGATGGTTTCAAAGCTTGTTGGTTACTTTCATTAGTCACTTTGATGGACTATATTCTGACAGTTATAATAGGCAAATGGTGTTCTAATCCTGTTACTGTGTGTTGCATTGAAAAAGTTGTCTTATCATCTCATGGTGTTAGTTATGTCATATTTAGCCAGTTTTAGGGAAGTTGGTAGTTTAGTTACTGGGAGGTTGAAATGGATAAATTTTTAACAGTTTATTATCCTTGATGCATTGTTTGTCGCTTATCTATTCTCTGACAGCTCATGGGTTTTCTATGGTAGGTGTGGGAACGAAAGAATATATTCTTCCTGGAAAAATTTCAAATGTCAAAGTCATACTTAATGGTGGTCAAAGAGTTACTTTTCTGAGGCCTGATGGATATTTCTCATTGTATCCTTTGGTTTACAACTTAATTTCCACTGCTGTTTAATTTGCATGATGATTATTTTTGGGATATTAAGCCCAAGTTAATTCTATCTCTCCTCATCTTCTTGTTTTTTACTTTAAGAAGTTGTAATTAGTTCTGACAAATCATTGTTAAGAGATGATCTAATTCCTTAATGTGTATGCTTTAAGCCACAATGTTCCTGCAGGGACACATCTAATTGAAGTGACTGCAATAGGCTATTTCTTTTCTCCGGTAGATGCTCAATCTGAAAATTACTTGTCAATTCTTTTTCCCTAATATAATATTTTTTATGCATGATCACTTATTAAATTATGTACATTATAAAAAAGGTACGAGTTGATGTAAGTGCCAGACACCATGGCAAAATTCAGGCAGCACTGACAGAAAATAGGAGGGGGATTAGCGAGTTTGTCTTAGAGCCATTGAAGGATGAGCAATATTATGAGGTTGATTTAAGCTTAAAAATTTCCTGTGTGTTCCCTTGTTCTCCCTCCCATTCCTTCAAATTATTGTCTGAATGTCTGCATGTGTTATCTTGTTTTGCTACAGATTAGGGAGCCATTCTCTATTATGTCTGTTGTGAAAAGCCCAATGGGTCTGATGGTGGGATTTATGCTGATTGTTGTCTTCCTCATGCCCAAATTAATGGAGAACATGGGTATGCTTTCCAAAAATTTATCTGCAAACTTTTCTCATTTCCTGAGTCTATCTTTCTGGTTGTGCTTGCTTTGTATGGGTGAAATGCTTACTTATTTCCTTCAGGAAAAGTTTGAGACTAGTTCTATGCCATAGTTGCTATTAGTGTTTCTTAGCTTACATTAAAATATGAATATCAAGTTGAAAAATCTGAAGCCACTTCTATCTTTCTCAGCATCTGTCTCTCTCACTCCATTCTTGAAGAAAAGTTTTCTGCCCTAATGTTCTCTTATTATTGAGTGATTTGAGTCATGATTGAATACTTTGCTATTGTCCATGAGGTTTTCTATTTTATGTGAATACATTATACATGGTAAAAAACAAATGGCTATAAATTATGCATCTTTTGTCACTTTTGGGGCCTCTGTACATTGTAAAAAAAATCAGCTATGAACTGTGCATCTTGTCATTTTTGGGGCTTCTACTAATTTTTTTCTTGTATGGTTATCAAACTTGAGTTTATCATACAAAACTTGTTAACTAATTATTAACTTCCAGACTCCCAGTTGATGAAAACTTTGATAAACTAGGAAAAATTATGAAAATCTTGAATTTAAAAAATTATGTTCAACTTTTGATGTTGTGATTTGCTTTGCTTGTTTCATTGACAGTCTGCTGAATGGTAGTTGTTTCATATTGTATTTGTATGGACCTATAAACACCTTATTATACTACTCTCTTGCACAAAATATACTGATGGCTTCATTGTTTTTTCGTGGAAACAGATCCAGAAGAAATGAGGCGTGCACAAGAAGAAATGAGAAATCAAGGAGTTCCATCTTTAGCGAGTCTGTTACCTGGTGCTGCAAGAAGCAACTAGGTGCATGAGTAAGAGAAAACCAGTGAGCAAGTTGGTTACCGCAAGCAGGATCAGAAGAAATATGACATACGATGATTGGAAAGTTTTCTTGTGACAAATTGATGTTGAGGGAAATCTTTCGATTATTTATGTTGTGGGTTAGCTAAAATTTGAAATTTTCTGATAAGAGAGGTTTATATGTTTGATTTGAACACTGAGGAGTAGGCTTCTACGTGACGCTGCTCACTTTATTGTCAGTGCTGATAACCATGCACTAATATGGATTTTTTTTTTTTTTTATTGTAGAAACTGTTAATTTGAACTTTTGGTTCCTTTTGCTTGAAAAAGGAATTGATTTGTTATCTGTTTTGGCTGCATTTATCCAGTTAGTTTTCTTATTCAATTTATACTTTTATTATTATTGTTTACCGCGTTTGCTATTTGATATATAGGAGGGTAAAATATAAGTATTAAACAATCCTGTTGAGTTAAATTTTCAGAACTTGTCACCAAAGAGAGGAACAGGATTGTAGTCTGAGAAGTATGATTGCTGTTTGCGGGTTATAATATTAAGGAAGGCAAGTGTCTGTGGAATATTTAATAGTGATGTTTTGTAAATTCTATAGAAAGTTATTGATTAGCTAGGCATAAGCTTTCAAATCCGGAAATAGCTGAATAATTGAAAGAGACAGATCTAACCCGTTGGACATTCTTGATATTTCGAGAAATGCTATGATCTTGTTCCTCATGTTACTCGTTCATAATCGAAATATCCAAGCTTTAGGTCATATCCATTAGGATTGGTCGAGAGACCCGAAGAACTTTGATGGTATTCATGAGCCTTTTAAGTATAATTGAAAATACAAAAATATTAAAATATAAAATTGAATGAAATTTTATAATTATTCAACATATTGCACTATTAGTTTTAGTTTGGATGATTACTGTTTTTTAAGCTAACATAAATATATTTTGTGTTAGGATATATTTTATGACTTGAATTTTTATAATATTTTGTCTATTTGTTGATTTTAAATTGTTAGTTTAATGTTTTAATTATAGGTATAATTTTCTATTTATTGTAATTGACAATTATTATTATTTTAAAGAAGTTATTAAAAAACTAATAAAATACTATTTAAGAATTTTATTTTTTTAAAAAAAATAAATGTTATCTGTAATTTGTTTCTTTTTTTTTGTTATTATTCATTCACCTCATACTAGGAAACTATTTCAAGATTTTCAATTTGTCATCACCAACTAAGAAAATAAAATCTACAAACACTAAAGCTAACACATTTAAATTCACATACTAAACAAACCATTTTGCATACTAAGTTTCTCTCAATTAAGCATGGTGACAGGTATGATGAGTATGGGTACGACATTCCTATTTTCATCCTTACTTCTGAAACTCATCAACATTCTGATCCACATGTCTAATATGAGATTTATGTCTTCATACTTATCCCGTCAGGTATCGGCTCAGGTATACACATCCCAAATACACACAAAAAAAAAGTAATAATTTTTCAATTAAAGATAATTTTTTTAAGTATAATGATATTAATTCTAAAGTTATCTAATAAATGAAAAGTTTGTAATATATGACTAAAATGTTAAGTTTTTTGTAAGGCAAATGTCAAAATTTTTATACATTCCAAAATTGTAATTTGAAACAAAAAAAAAAGGAATTGAAGAGATTATTTGATTTGAAAAAGTCTAATAAATCAAAATAAGAGTATTTCTTGTTGTATTTGCATCTGTACCAGATCAAATCGAATATTCTCTCATTTGAGATGGTTTGAGAACTACCTAAAGGTACAAATTTATTTGTTATTTCTACTCTAATTAATTATGATAGTAGATTAATCCTTTTAAAGTGTAAAAATTTGAAGTAGGTTTTGTATATCATAATAATATCTGTGTATTCACTTGACTGGAAATTGAATATAGTTATTATTTAACTATATAGATGTTTAAATAATATAATATGATTTATATAAACGTGATTAGATTTAACCGGAGATAATATCTCGTAGTATGATAATTCAAGATTTATATTTTTTGCTAAAGAATCACTAAAGGAGATATCACATATAGTGTCGAATCCTATTTTGAACAAGGTTGCCTAATGCCCAAAATGAAAGATATTTGTGAAAAAATATAAAATTTTAGAGAACTGCTATAGACTCTGAACTCAAGTGACCAAATAATTCTCCAATCCTATGAAAAATTGACACCTATCAATTTATGATCGGTTTCAAAATAGTTGTGGTAAAAATTGGGTCATAAATGCTACGTAACTCTAGCAAGATGTGTAGAAGAAGATAAGAGGATTAGAGTCTGGCTACTTTGGAATAAGATAGCGAGTTTTAACTGACAAATTAGTTTAGCCCGTTAAATTGATTTGTTAGTTAGTTAGAGTTAGTTATATAATTAATATAATTAATCAATTAATTACTACAATTAATGGTTAGTTAGTTATTTTGTATAAATAATTTTTTAACCAATTATAAATATCACAATCCATAATTTAAAATTCTTTGATTGATTGAGAAGTTCATATTCACTCTTTTTTTCGAGTTTTTCTTTTTTTTTACTATGATTTTTGGAGATTTTGATATGATATTAAGACACTTCAATAGAAGTGTTTTGTTGCACCACTAATACCATTGCTTTTTTCAATATATGCTATTCAATTATTTCATTTCTTCTTTCAATTTTTCCGTTCTTTTCGTTCCTTCTTCTCGATTGAATCATGAGTGAATTTGATTGATGCAAATAGGTAGAAGTTCTGTTCCAAATTGATCCTTCTTTTGACATACACAGTCCCACTATCTACATCCTAGAGAGAATTCGACCACTGTATTAGTTTCACTGTTCTTGATTCAAGCAACTATAATTCCTGAAGTAGGTTAATGATGACTACTTAAGTGCGAAGAACAAGTCAAAATTCATCGACAGTTTTGTTCAACGATCAACACAGAGTCATAGCTTATTCACAGTGTGGAAACAGTGCAATAACATGGCTAGTGTACTATGTATTCGGAAAAGCCTCCTTTGGATGGATAGCAAAAGGGATATATGGAAATACCTGAAATCAAGATATTCACAAGGTAATTTACTGTTGACACAACAAGATCGATTACGTGTTTCTTATGAGTGCAGCGGAAAATAACAGATCTATTGAAGTAAAACTATGCATACTGAGTAACAAGGAAGCAACAAAACATTTAAGAAAAATACCTTACAAGACTGTGAAATTCTCAAATATTCTCCTTCAAACGTATGAAGGTCCTATGCGTGTATTCACACCGAGATCGATCTTGTTGTGTCAACAATTGACACGTGGAACCAGAAAATTATCTGTGACCAATGAATAATCCAATGAAAGATTTTAAGGAGAGAGTTGAGGGCAAAGAACTGAGTAATTCCTCTGCAAGTCAGCCTCATATATATATTACATTGACGTGGATTTTTTTTTTTATTTGATCCTATCTAATAGGAGCCACTTGCCCATGTAAGCATGTTCAGTTGCTATATTATAGGAATCCTCTCTCTCAAGTCTGTTGCTTTTTATTTAATTTCTAATAACTAATCAAATTATATTAAATCATATTTAAAATTTGATTAATGGGTTATTAGTCGTTGGAAACGCTTTTGACTAAGTCTCACTTAATCAATTTTACAGATAATCAAACTTTATATTAATTGTATCTTAGGTGCTAGCAAAAAATATAATAATACTCCACTTAAAGAAAATATATTAATTAGATAAAATTAAACTCTTTAATTTAATCAATAATATTTTCTATCCAACAAAGATCAAAACACTCGTTAGTGTGTGACCCTATAGGTTCATTACTAAACCGGTAGTAAATTAACTCATTAATTTACTAGTCAAGGTTGGCGTCTAGCAACACTCCTTAACGGCTGGATAGATGAAAAATCTTTTACTTTAGAACCATTAGAAGATTAATATAATATTTCCTTCCATCCTTCCAGCTCTATGTTAACTCTAGAATATGGTCTAGTTGTCAAATTCTAATAAGTTAACGCATGATGAATGACTTAAGAAACGCCTTTATTCTTTCATTCATAATACTTTGGCCAAAGTCTTTATTTCTATAGAGCTTAAACTCCTTACCAAAAGTTGATGAATTCTTTCTTGATTAATCATTAATCCTACAAGAATTTAATTATATCCAATAATCATTCAACTAACATCACGAAGCGTTAGGTGTCCGATATCAAAACATAATAAATAACTTATTAATTACCATGATAATCTCAAGTCTAAGGAAATTATATATTTCTTCAAAAGAATTTCCTATCGACAATTCAAAGGTAATATTAACCATGAGGAATTCTACTTTGAGTCAATTCAATGGTCATATCTCTATAGGTACCATCTATATGTGTAATTTAATAAATGAGATTTATTAATGATGTCCTATCCTCAATAATCCTATGATCCAAAACAGTTTAGATTAAAAATTATCTAAGACTTACTTCTCATTATTATAATCTATATTATAATAACAAGTCTTTAACTTTTAATCAAAGATCTTATCACATGAATTAAATAAATATAACAATGAAATAAATAATAATAAACACAATTATTATTGCTGACATGGCAGATTGGATCTAGGGCATACCTCGAATCCAACAGGAAAGACCTGAAATCAAGATATTCACAAGGTAATTTACTTCGAAATCTAGTCTACAACAACAAATTTCCTCCATTAAACAAGGTTATAGGTGCATTTCAGAGTATTTTACGAAATTAAGAGTAATTTGGGATAAGATATAGAGCTACAGACCTGACCTAAAGTGTGAATGTGAGAGCAAATGTGTGTGATGCTTTAAAGGCAATTATGTAAAGAAAGCATCATGACCAGATCATATAGTTTTTGAGAGGTCTAAATGATTCTTTTAGCAATGTTCGATCTAACATCTTGATGATGGACCCGCTGCCATCGCTGAGTAAGGTTTTCTTATATACTGTACAACAAGAGAGACATCTTAATAACAATGATATTGGAATGTTTAAGGAATTGAAAAACACAAGCTTAATCAATGTTGCACAATCTAATGGTTCCAAAATCAGTTGCTCCTATTATGGGAAAGATTATCACATCGAGGACAGTTGTTATAAAAAGCATGGTTTCTCTTCTGATTTTGGTTCTTTCAAAGGAGGGAGAAAATGAGGTAACGGTAGGGGCAATGCTAAGCTTTGTACTCATTATGGGGACAATGGTCATACTATAAAAGAGTGCTAAAAGAAGCATGGATACCCACCAGGTCACATGCTTCATAAATCTAACCCTACTGTAAATCATCTTATCAAAGAGGACACGACAACCATTAATACTAGTGATCCAAAGCAAGAAAATTCTATGACTGAGGTCAGATTGACCAATCAACAATACCAACAGTTGATAAGTTTATTGCAGACTCAAGGTAGCTCCTCTAATTTAAATACAGGACACATAAGCTAGATTTCTAGTTCATAAGCAGGTAACCATATTCTTTCTTTTCCATGCCACACTATTCTACTCGATAATGTCCCATGGATTTTAGATTCTAGTGCCACTGATCATGTAGTTTCCTCACTGCACTTGTACTCAAAATATAGGAAGATTCACCCAGTCATGATAAAACTACTTAATAGGCATAGGGTGGAAGCAACATAAGCTAGAACTGTGCGTTTTTATGATGAATTATATCTTGAAAATGTTTTATACCTGCCTTCTTTTCAGTTCAATTTGTTATCTATCTCCAAACTTATATGTTCATTGCTTTGTCAACTGATGTTTACCTCTAACAAGTGTGTGATACAAGACTTACACACTCAGAAGACGATTGGTATAGTTGAAGCTTCTGGAGGATTATATAGGTTGGATTATCTCCTTTTCCAAACTTTTGAAATCAACATTACTTTGACTAGTTCCATTTATAGGAAATATGTGTTTACTTCTAATAAGTTGTCTATTGATGTTTAACACAATAGACTTGGACACCCTTTTAATTAGGGATGACAAAAATACCATACATGTGGGTACTCATTCGAACTTGCCCCAATTTTGACGGGTATTACTCGCTTTGACTGGGTACGGGTATTATCCGATATGTTGAATCGAGTATGGGTATGTGACTACCTGCCCCATTATAATTTTAATAATTATATAATAAGTTTAAATTTATATATTTAATAAAAAATTTTAATTCTCAAACTTTAATTTATAATTTCTTGTTATTAATTATTCTTTATATACTTTTTAAATTAAAATATAATTAATAACGTACTATATATAATTTATTTTAATAATAAATAAGTAAATTTAAATTGTAAAAAATTATATAACAGGTACCTGCGGGTATACTCGAATCCAAAAATATCCGACGGGGATGAGGATTAAATTTCATACTCACTCTTTTTATACCTGAACCCGTCTTACACTTTGCGGGGATGAGGACGAGGAGGGTCAAACCCGCACTCGCCCCGCCCTGTTGCCATCCCTACTTCTAATGAAAGAACATTGATTTTGCAAAGTTCTTTTCCCATTATTGATTTTAAAAAATACTTTGTCTGTGAGACTTGTCACCTTGCTAAACAAAAATGATTTCTTTTTTCAGATAACATTTCTAAGCCTTTTTTGCATTTGATTTAATCCATGTTGATATTTGGGGACCCTACAATGTTTCTTCCATGCTTGGACATAAGTATTTCCTCACCATAGTTGATGATCATACTCGCTTTGTGTGGGTATTTCTCATGGTTTCTAAGGATGATACACAATCCATTTTGAAGACCTTCATCATGACTATGGAAAGGCAATTTGTCACAAAGGTGAAAGCCATTCAAAGTGATAATGGCTTTGAGTTTATTATGAGAAATTTCTATGAGGAAATAAGCATCGTTCATTAAAATTCATGTGTAGAAATGCCACACAGAATGGTATTGTTGAGAGGAAACATCAACACTTTTTTAATGTTACAAGGTCCTTGCTATTTTAAGCCCATTTACCATCCATATTTTGGTTTTATGCATTGGTTCATGTTGCATTATTGATTAACTGTATGCCTACCCCACTACTTGATAATGTTTCCCATATGAAATGCTTTACCATAAACCCTTTTACTTATCTCAATTAAGGGGTTTTAGTTGCTTTTGCTACACTATCATATTGACTGCTCACAGGAAGAAACTTGACCCTTAGTCAATGTCTCCTATTTTTCTGGGCTTCAAAAATAACACGAAAGTTTTTATTACCTTTGATTTGAGTTCAAGATTTATTCATCATATCCAGAAATGTGATATTCTATAAGACATGCTTCCCTTACACTACCACAAAAAAAGCCTGATTCTTTTGAGGTTCTCCCTTTACCTCAAGATGTATCTCCTCCCACTATAGTAGACATTTCTTCTTACACATCACCTTCCACTAGTGTCAGTCCTTCTCTTACCATCCCAGAATCATGTACTAATCTACCTGATTCTCATGCTGATGATGTTTCTTCTCTGAGAAGGTTTACTAGACTAGCTAAATTCAATGACTATCACACCTTTTTTACTTCTTCTCAAAGTTCAGGAAAACAATATCCCCTTGCAACTGCCTTCTCCTATAAGAGACTTTTATCAGCCTATGCTAAAGCTATCCTCACAGTCTCTACCGCATATAAGCCAAAGACTTATGTTGAAGCTTTGACTTGCCTTCATTGGATATAAGCTATGAATTATGAAATTTAGGCTTTTGAGTCTAATTCAACATGGGTAATCAATGATCTTCCTCCTAAAAAGTCAGTTATTGGCTGCAAATGGGTATACCAAGTTAAGCATAAGATAGATTGCTCCATTAAGAGATACAAGGCTAGGTTGGTTGCCAACGGTTACACTTAGGTTAAAGGATAAGACAATCTTGACATATTCTCTCCAATGGCCAAGCTCACCTTCATCGGACTCATTTTTGCATTGGTTGCCACTCAACATTGACATCTCAAACAATTAGATGCTAACAATGCCTTTTTTCATGGAGATCTTCAGGAGGAAGTCTACATAACTCTACCGCCTAGAATGAACCTTGACTAACTTGGAAAAATTTGCAGACTGCAAAGATCACTGTATGTCTCAAACAAGCTAGCCATTAGTGGTATGCCAGACTCTCTATTTCCTTATATCTCATGAACATAAATAATTCTCCATAAATTTTCTCTTTTCGTGAAACACAATTTGAACTCCTTCACCACTTTATTAGTATATATTGATGATATAGTCCTAGTTGACAATGTCATGTTGGAAATTTCCAACATCATTAATCTGCTTGATCTTGGCTTCAAAATCAAAGATTTGGGCAATCTCAGATTCTTCTTTGGCTTTGAGGTAGCTCGATCCTTTGCAGGCATAATTGTTTATCAAAGAAAGTATGCAGTTGACATCATCACTTATTCAGGAATGTTAGGTGTTAAGCATGTCTCAACTCCTATGGACTATCACCTCAAATTACACCAAAATGCATGTTCTCCTCTATGCCCAGAAGATGCCTTATGCTTTCACAGACTTATTAGGAGACTCATTTATCTCACTAATACCAGGCCTAACATCACTTATGCAGTGCAAAATTTGAGCTCATATGTCTCTGCTCTTTCCACTACGGATGATCAAACAACTTGTCAAATTCTCAAATATCTAAAGGGCTCTCTTGGCTGAGGTCTTTCCTTTCCTATTTCCAGCAATCTCCAACTTCATACCTTTAGTGACTCTGACTGGGCTGGATGTTTGGATACTAGACAATCTATCACAGACTATACCAGAAGATAGCTCATGCTTTCACAGACTTATTAGGAGGCTCATTTATCTTACTAATACCATGCCCAACATCACTTATGCAGTGCAAAATTTGAGCCAATATGTCTATACTCTTTCCACTACAGATGATCAAACAACTCGTTAAATTATCAAATATCTAAAGGGCTCTCCTGGTCGAGATCTTTTCTTTCCTGTTTTCAGCAATCTCCAACTTTATACCTTTAGTGACTCCGACTGGGCTGGATGTTTGGATACCAGACAATCTATCACTGGTTATTCTGTCTACCTTGGATCATCTTTGCTCTCATGGAAATCTAAGAAATAAGCCACTGTTTCTTGCAACTCTTCTAAGGCGGAATATCGTGCTCTTGCTAGTGTTGTTTGTGGAACACCAATGGTTGATCGCCGTGCTTCATGATTTAGCCGTTCCTATTCGCCAATCGACCACCCTCAATTGTGATAATCGATCCGTCATTCACAATGCTAAGAATCCTATGTTTCACGAACGTACTAAGCATATTGAGATTGATTACCGTATTATACGTGGAAAAATCTAACATGGTTTGGTTAAGTTGCTTCCTATTTCTTCTCGCAACCAATTGATTGATATATACACCAAACCTTTTTCCCTTGCCGCTTCTAAGTTTCTGTATTCCAAACTTGAAATGATTAATATCCATTCCAACTTGAGGGGTATATTAACTAATAAGTTAGTTTAATTAGTTAAACTGATTTGTTAGTTAGTTAGATAACTAACATAGTTAATCAATTAACCACTATGATTAATTATTAGTTAGATAGTTATCTTGTATAAATAGTTTTCTAACCAATTGTAAACATCAAAATCCATAATTTAAAATTCTTTCATTGATTGAGAAGTTCATATTTTTCTTTTTTCTAAATTTTTATTTTTTTTTCTCTATTATAATTCTCGGAGATTTTGATAGTTCCTACCATGTCCTGCAAGAGGTGTGACAGATTCTTCATTAACACAACTTAGATACTTCATTAGCACAACTTAGGATGTGAATGTGAACATGTGAGCAAATGTAATGGAGGGGTGGGGTGAGACATGAGAGAAGGGGTAAATGTGAAAAGTGATTAAACTTTTAAAAGGTTAAAATAAATCAACATTTTTTAGTAAAATGAACGCTAAATCATTTCTCAAAATTTTATAAAACATATGATTAAAAATCAAATTGATATAAGAGTGTGTTGTAAAAAAGAGAAATAAAAATAAAATTAACTTGAACTTATTGAATAAAAAAAAATAAAAAATTTAACTGGATTTGATTCGGTTAAAAATGAAGAAATTTTAAGGATAATAAAAATTGACTGGAGAATGAAATTTGATTGGTGGTACCAAGAAAGGCATTTTAATTTTTAACTGGTAGTGGTACGTTGGTAACAGATAACATTGAAATTGAAAATGAAAAGAGAGCGAGAAGAGAATGTGGGATGAGCTTGTCTCTTGATTTGTGAATCGTGAATTGAGACTGTGAGGGCTGTTGAAAATGGGAAGCGTGTCTCTTCTCAAGTGTTACCGTCCCTTTTTCTCTATGGTTTTCCCTCTCTCTCCTCCGCACGCCGCCGTCTTCAGGAGGAAAAACCTCCCTTCTTTTTGTGCCAGCTCATCCCCGCCGTTGACGCATTGCGCCAATTCCCACGCCCTGAAAAACCCTGCGGCGGAGGTTTGGTTGCACAACACCATGAGTAAAACGAAAGAACTCTTCAAACCCAAGGTTGAATCCAAAGTGGGAATGTACGTGTGCGGCGTCACCGCTTATGATCTCAGCCATATTGGACATGCTCGCGTATACATCAATTTCGACCTTCTTTACAGGTTTCTCTCTTCTATTCTCACTCCACTATTCCCTCCTTTTCGTTTGCCTACTTATTGTTTTTCTCCTTTTGCCAATTAGGCAGATACTTTAAGCATTTGGGATTTCAAGTCTGTTATGTTCGCAATTTTACTGACGTAGATGACAAGGTCTGTTTCCTATTCTTCTGCTCCTTTTCTACTTTTTCAATAATTACTTCTCTTTCTGCTCACTTCCTTGTTGGTAGACAGCTAAAGAAGAGATCAAAATCTTATAAATAATATTTTTACAACTTGGTACTTTCTGTTTTGCCTTTACAGTGAGTAGAGGATGGTAATGAGGTGGGGAATCTTTGATGGGCTTGAACTAGGTCATTCTCTGTAACAGTTATGGGGGGGAATGAGAAGCTAAAAATTGAACTATTTTAGATGCACCTTAGCTTTTGAACAAGTGATGATTACAGAACTTCTATAAAAGATTAAAAGTTAAGTACATAAGCTGATTTTTGACTTATGAAAGAATCTTGATTTATTTTCTTCTCCTGTCAGTGGTTATTACACAGAAGTTTATCTAAATAGGAACATATACTTGGCTCTTAACCATTCACTTTGTTACGCATAAATAGTATTTTTTAATCATTTAGTACAAACCCCCCTCTTCCATCGCACCGGGGTATGTTAGTTAGAGTTTCGACCTTAAGAATTTTTCAATTAGAATTTTGATTATATCCGTTTGTTATAAATGCAAAGTACCCACTGCTTTTTAATTGGTATTACAGGATCTTAGTCTGCAATTTTCAAATTATGTAGATAATTACTAGAGCAAAGGAGTTAGGAGAAGATCCAATCAGTTTGAGTCGGCGCTATTGTGAAGAGTTCTGTCGAGACATGGTAACTCTTAATTGTCTGCCTCCCTCTGTGGAACCAAAGGTCTCAGAGCACATGCCCCAAATCATTGATATGATTGAGAAGGTACTATTGTTGTCCATTTATTCTAGCATTAAAATGGACACAAGAAGATTGACAAATTCAGATTCTATTTGTATTCCATTTCAAATCAACCTTACTTGGATATGTATGTCATTAGTATATGAAATGCTTCTCTTCATATAACTTTTTCTTTTGTTAATTTGCTTAAGAAATATGATGTTGATAAGTTAACATGCTTGTTTACAGATTCTTAATAATGGGTATGCCTACATTGTTGATGGGGATGTATACTTTAATGTAGAAAAATTTCCAGAATATGGGAAACTATCTAGTCGATGTCTAGAAGATAATCGAGCTGGTGAGAGGGTTGCAGTTGATTCAAGGAAGAAAAATCCTGCTGATTTTGCTCTTTGGAAGGTATAGTATATCAGTGACAATTGACAAATAATGATAGTATGAATCTGTTAAATATGTTGAGGTAATTATTATTAATAATAATATTAAAAATCAACGATTATTAAATCCTTGAAATCTTAATTTGGTTTGGAACTTATTGTGGATTTTCAATGCCATTCTGCAGTCTGCAAAGCCAGGGGAGCCCTTTTGGGAGAGTCCCTGGGGTCCTGGACGACCTGGGTGGCATATTGAATGCAGTGCCATGAGTGCTGCTTATCTTGGTTACTCTTTTGACATCCACGGTGGAGGAATTGACCTTGTGTTTCCACATCATGAGAATGAAATTGCTCAGAGCTGTGCCGCATGTAAGAAAAGTGATATAAGTGTATGGATGCACAATGGTTTTGTTACTGTTGACTCTGTGAAGATGTCAAAATCTTTGGGAAATTTTTTCACAATACGCCAGGTGATACATTCCTGATGATTTTAACTTATCCTGTTTAAATCTAATGTCATTTTTATTTGACAAAATGCTACCATTTAGAACTTGCAGTTTCTATTTGCCAACAGTTACCATTCAAAGGGTATTCTGATGCCATAAGCATTGTTTTATTAGGTTACAGACCTTTACCATCCACTGGCTTTGAGATATTTTTTGATGAGTGCCCATTATCGATCTCCTGTTAACTACTCAAATATACAACTCGAAAGTGCTTCAGATCGTATTTTTTATATTTACGAGGTATTACTTTCTTTAGAAATTACCTATTTCTCCTTGTTGTGTGTGCTTGTCTGTCCATACAGTTTTCCTAGTTTATCTTTTATGGATTTGCCTCATGGGTGTTCTTAATTGGGCATATATCCTTATTGTCATTGTATATGTTATGTGGATGTATCCTGAAAGTTTATGTGTTTGCAGACATTACATGAATGTGAAAGCTTTTTGAATCAACATGATCAGGCAATTAAGAAGGATTCCATTCCACCAGATACTTTGAATATTATTGATAAGTTCCATGATGTTTTTTTGACCTCAATGTCTGATGATCTTCACACTCCAGTTGTATTGGCTAGAATGTCTGATCCATTAAAATTGATCAATGATTTGCTGCATACCCGTAAGGTATGGCATTTCTTGGATGTATCTGAAGTTTTTATCTAATCACAATTTATGGTTGATTTAAATCAAGGTTTGGAAGTGGATAGTTTTCAAAGTAATTCATCAATATTTTAGTGTGCAGTTTTGTTTTTAGTTTAATGTCAACAATCAACATCAATATTTTGAGTTGTTTATTTACCAATTGATCTTACTTCAAGCAAATCTATATTTTGAGTTGTTTATTTGCCAAATGTTATATGATGCCAATAACCGTATTAAAGATATGATTTGATTACATTAACTAGTATATTACAAATATGATTTGATTACATTAAGTAGTATATATTATCTTTAGGAATTTAGTTATTATTTACATTTATTTTGTTTCCCTTTTATTGTATCTATCACTCATTATAAATAAGTATTCCATGTGTGCTCCATACACACAATTATAGTCATAAACTCTTACATGGTACCAAGAGCTTAGGATTTTAATCCCTCTCTCTTTTTTTTTTTTTTTCGATGCCATACACTGCGAAGCCCGGAATAGCTACTTCTAGTGAGACCCACCCATCGTGCAGCCTACCATTAGAATCGCCTCTCTCCGGCAACCATTTGCGGCACGGGATTGCCGCTGCCTGTCGTTGCATGTGCTGCCTCTATCCTGCACATGAGATCCACGTGTGTCTCTGTTTGCCACCACGCCTTTGCCGCTACTTGCACCCTTCTCTAGTGAGCCTTTTGCCACCATTCTTCGTGCCATCCGCCATCGTTTAGGGGTTGTTTGGCTCTTCTTTTAATGAGTGCCTGTTCGGTTCTTGTTTTTTGGCCTTTTTTTTTTGTTTCTCCTTTTGATGGCTACTCCTCTGCCCTTTGACTCTGCTGTGACTTTCACCAACGTTGATTCCTTCTAAGAAACTCTCTGGAAGTGCCAACTACAATACTTTTGGCTGCTACTGTCCAGTTGTGGTTCTAAGGACAAGGACTTGACTCCCACTTGACCACTCAACTCTCTGATGTTCCAGCTGCCCCCTCGACCTAGTTGGAAACAAGTTGACGCTTCCTTATGTAGTTTCCTTTGCTTCTCCCTTGCTCTTAACCTCCAGGCACAGTTTCAGGCCTTTACAACTTGTTTTGATGTCTGGGCAAAAGCCAAGAAGCTATATTCTAATGATGTCTATCGTTTCTACAACATTGTAACTAGTTTGATGACCACCAAATTAGAGAACAGGGACATGTAGACATATTTCGGTAAGTTTGATCGTCTTGCTGAATATTCTGCTCTTCTGCCCTTCACTATTGATGTAGAGATTTTTCATCAACAACACGATTAATTCTTCATGGTTGTTGCCCTTGCCAGACTCCCATCTGAACTTGCGACGGTTCGTAATTAAATTTTATCAAGCCCCACTCCTCCCACCTATGATATAGTTCTAGAACAGTTGCTATGACTTCTTACGTCATATTCTTTTGGGTCCTCTTTCACACTTACCGAAGAATCCTCTGCCCTTGTCTCAAATTTCTTTCATCGAAATGGTCGTGGAGGAGGACGTGGTGGTTGTGATGGACGTTGGTGTAATTATTGTAATCGATGAGGACACATTGAATCAGAATGTCACACCAAAGCTAGAGAGTAGTCTCAGGCTAGAGAGCAGTCTCAGTCTCGGTTAGCTAATGTGGCTCAAGTCACCAATTCTTCCACCTTAGATATTACTATCTCTGCCGTTGAGTTTAATGAGCTTCTTCAATTGTGTGCTGCCAATAAAGCCAAGGACGTTGCATCACCTGTTACTGCTGTGACTCAGTTGGGTAATCCTGTAGCTTTCATTTCTCAATCTCCTTCTCTTGGACCTTGGATCCTTGATTCTAGTGCCTCTAATCACATGATTGGTAACCAATTCCTTTTTTCTTCTTTGACCCTTTCCGATTCGTTGCCCTCTGTTACTCTTGCAGATGACTCCCAAATTAAAGTAGGGGCATAAGACAAACCCGTCCGCTTCCACATCTTTCCTTAAATTCTGTATTATTTGTTCCTGTTTGTCCTTTTAATTTAATTTCTGTTGGACAAGTGACCTCAGTTTACTTAAGAAGGGGGTGAATTAAGTAGATCGAAATTTAAATTTAGTTTTCTTTCTCTTTGATTTTATATTAAAATATTTGAAAATGAAAGTGAAGTATTCAAATATGCAAACAGATAAATAAATAGGAGTATAGGAAAGAGAGATATGCAAACTCCTTTTATACTGGTTCGGCCAATCCACTTGCCTACATCTAGTCCTCAAGTAACCCCACTTGAACTTTTACTATCTTTGTAAATTACTTTACAAATGAATGAATCCTCAATCACCTTGGGAGTCCTCTCCTTGTGTTTGAGATTCTTTTCCCACTCAAGAAGTCTCCCTTGAATACAATTAGTGAGTAATAATAAGAATCTTTCTTAAAGAGCAAATGATACAACTTAAAAAAACCTATAAGAATTCTTTTGGAATTTGCAAGTGTTTGAGCAAGAGTTTGTGATCTGTAAAAGATTGGAAAAATTCGTGTTTTAAAACAGAAGAAAAGTCACTTATATATAGTGTTAAAACCAAAGTGATGTGCTCTTCCATAAAAGGTTGTGACTTTTCAAACTTTTCGTTACAATTTACTGGTAATCGATTACATCCACGGGTAATCGATTACACGGTGTTAAAAATTGTGTCTTTCCACCAAAGGTTGTGACTTTTCAAATTTTGTGTGATAACAACTTTTCTGGTAATTGATTACATAAAAATGGTAATCGATTACATGATTTAAAAATTGTGTCGTTGTCACTTTTGAAGTCAGAATTTGGATAACAAGCTCTGGTAATCGATTACATAGTTTGGTAATCGATTACCAGTTCATAGTTATGAAATGATAAAAACATATCTTGCCAAACTAAGTTTATGCAAATTCGTAGAGATTCTTTTATACAATAACTGAGTTAATCTATTTTTCTAGCTTAACATTAAACTTGAATCTCTGTCAATGTAGTTTTGTTCTTTTTGCTTTCTTGCTTTTGTATCAACATGCTTTGTCACTTTTGGCATCATTAAAACCTGTAACATCTTACCATTTACAGTTTCTTTTAGTAAACTCACCCACACCCTAGATATTTCTGTCTTATTTATTAATAACTTTGTTCTAGTACAAGATGGATGTATTGGACAGACGATTGGAGCAAGACATGAGTTTGGAGGATTATACTTACTTAAACCTTTGGTGTCCTTGTGTTTCCTCTGCTTCTCTTGCTCTTGAACATCAACGTCTCGGGTATCTGAGTGTGGAGAAAATGTGTTTGCTTGTTCCTTGTTTTTCAAAATTTCAATCTTTTTCAGTGTGAGTTAGGTAAACATACACGTATTAGTTATGGTCCTAGTCTTACTAAACGTGTTGTGTCACCTTTTCCTTTAGTTTGTTCCAATATTTTGGGTCCTAGTTGAGTTTGTTCAACTTTAAGATATTTTTACTTTGTTACCTTTATTGATGATTTTTCCCATTGTACTTGGTTTTTCTAATGAAGAAATGTCCTGATATTTTCTCTATTTTTCAAAGTTTCTTTACTAAAAATTCAAACTCAATTTGCTTGCGGTATTAAAATTTAACAAACTGACAATGCAAAAGAATATTTGTCATCCCAGTTTCAGTTTTTTTTTTTATCTCGCAAGAGATTCTTCATCAAACCTCATGTGCTCACACACCACAACAAAATGGTGTAGCTGAATGCAAAAATCGTTGTTTGATGTAGACAACTCGTACCCTTTGTCTCCATTGCAATGTCCCATAACGTTTTTGGGGTGATGCAGTCCTTGTAGCTTGCCATTTGATTAACCGCATGTATTTATCAGTTCTTAATAATCAGATTTCTTTTTCCATCTTACATCCTACACAGGACGTTCATCCATTTCCTCTGCATGTCTTTGGGAGTACTTGTTTTGTTCATGATCTCACCCTAGGTAAGAACAAACTCTCTGTCAAGTCCCTAAAATGCTTTTTTCTAGGTTACTCTCACCTCTAGAGAGGTTATCGATGTTTCTGTCTACAACTTCAAAGGTACCTTGTCTCTACTGATGTTACTTTTTTTGAAAACACTCCCTTCTTTTCTTCCACATTACAAGTGTTTCTCTGAAGGTCCTACTTACTGTTCCAATTGCTCCTACTCCAGCCCCTCTTGTTTCTCCTACCCCACCACCACCTCCAGCATCATCTCCCACTCCAACTATTCTTCCAATGCCATCTCCTGCAAATGAACTTCTTGTTGCCATTCACAAAGGTATTTGGTCCACTCGTAATCTTAATGCATTAATTATGACCGTTTATCTCTATCTTATTACTCCTTTGTTTCCTCTTTGGATTCTGTCTCTATTCTTAAGTCTACAAGTGAAGCCCTAGTTGACCACAGTTGGCTACAAGCGATGTTGATAGAAATGGTTGCATTGGAAGCTAGCAACACATGGGAACTTGTCCCCTAGCCTCCTGACAAGTCTACCATTGGCTGCTCGGTGGGTCTATACAGTGAAAGTTTCTCTTAATGACGCTATTGATGTTACAAAGTTCATTTGGTAGCTAAGGGTTATACTTAGATTTATGGACTTGATTATGGTGATATTTTTTTCCCAGTGGCTAAAATCACATTTGTTTGCCTTTTTCTTTCTATGGCTGCCATTCGCTATTGACCTCTCCATCAGTTGAACATAAAAAATGCATTCCTCCATGATGAATTGCAGGAGGAGTTTTACATGGATCAGTCACCTGGTTTTACAGTTTCCAGTGGTTGTCACCTTGTCTGTAAGCTTTACTGATCACCTTATGGTTTGAAGCAATATCCGCGTACTTGGTTTAGTCGGTTAAACTCTGCTTTACTTAAATTTGGTATGACTTGTATTGAAGTAGATCACTCAGTTTTCTCCCTTCACTCTTCCACTAGCATGTGCATCTACCTGGTTGTCTATGTTGATGACATCATCATAACTGGCGATGACTCTGAAGGGATTCTTTATCTCAAGTCTCATCTTCATTTCATAATCACTTTCAGACTAAGGACTTGGAACCATTTCGATACTTCCTTGATGTTGAGGTTGCTCAATCCTCTACTGACATTGTTATTTTCCAATGTAAGTATGCTTTAGACATCTTGACCGAGACGGGTATGCTTGATTGTCGCCTTAGTGACACTTCTACAAACCTACATGTGAAGCTTCTTCCAGGTCAGGAGGAATCTTTGAAAGACTAGAAGATACCGTCATCTAGTGGGTAGACTTACCTCAGTCACTAGACCATACATCATATTTGCAGTTAGCGTGCTTAGCTGGTTCTTGTAGAAGCCTTGTGATGATCATTGGACAGCAGCCATGTGTATTCTTTGGTACCTCAAGAATGCACCAGGTTGCAGATTGATGTATGAAGATAAAGGCAATTCCAAAGTTATCTGTTATTCTGATGTTGATTGGGCAGAATCACGGTTAGATAGGAAGTCCACTTCTAGGTATTGTGTTCTTATTGGAGGAAACTTGATCTCATGGAAGAGTAAGAAGCAAAAAATGGTTTCCAGATCCCGTGTTAAAGCAGAATTTTGTGCTATGACAATGGTTATTTGTGAGATCATATGACTCAACTTCAACAATTAAAATTTGGGGATATTGGTGATACTAAGCTGAAATGTGATAATCAGGTTGTCATGCACAGCATCAAATCTAGTCTTTCATGGACGGAATAAACACATAAAAATTGTCTATCACTTTGTTAGAGAGAAAGTGCTCTCCGGAGAAATTACTACGGAATTTGCTAGCTCAAGTGATCAACTTACAGATATGCTCACTAAATCCCTCAAGGGTTCTTGTATTGTTAGTATATGTAACAAGCTTGACTCATGATATATACATTCCAACTTGAGGAGAAGTGTTATGGATATGATTTTATTACATTAAGTAGTATATTATCTTTAAGGATTTAGTTATTAATTACATTTATTTTGTTTTTCTTTTATTGTACCTGTCACTCATTATACATAAGAAGTCCATGTGTGCTTTATACACTCAATTAGAGTCATACACTCTTACGTATGTAATCTCTATTATGTTTTTTCAGAGTTTCAGTGCTAGAAATGCTTATTTGAAATTTTATCTCGTGATGATATTATTTGATTGCTTGGCACATGAACAAATTAAGTGTATCACATAAATGCTGTGTTATAACATTTCCAAGTTTATAATCCTTGCAGGGGAAAAAACAACAATTCCGAATAGAATCTCTTGCAGCTTTGGAGAAGAGCATCAGGGATGTCCTTAATGTTTTGGGACTTATGCCTGCAAGTTACTCTGAGGTATGAATACGTTGAAGTGATTGGTTTCTGTCACTGTTTTCTATTTAAATCTTTTGTATGTGAGATGTGATATCATACCTGATAATTTTTTATTGAGAGTACAAATCCCTGTGGGTACTTAACTGAAATTCCAATAGTTAAGGAGTATAAAGTTTATTTCGTTTATCTTGTCTTTCTGGTGTAATTGTTATTTTTTAACTCTTTTAATTTCACAATCCTTTTTTATGGATCATATATATGTTTCACATAGATTAACTTCTACTTCTTCCAGTATATTTTTATCTATTTACTACATTTGAACCCTCTCATTTTTTCCCTTTGTTCTTGAATTCCCCATTCTATTCTGATGTAGTGTTTCAATAGAGGTTTCTATGGGCATGCTATCGTGGTACCCCAATTATTGGTCATTGCATTCAATTTCTAGATTAATCCAACAATCAATAATACTTCGACGGTTCCCCCTTAGTTGCTACAAATACAATAAACTGCCAACAAATTATTCTTAATGATACTGTAAATCTGCAATATATTTATAAAATACAACTTGCACGCATAGTTTTTGGTTTTATATGGATCTCTACTGTAAGCTTGCATAGATCTAGAGGTAAATCAATGGTGTGAAATGTTAATAGGTTTGGTATTTTTGTTTATGTGAATCTGTTTGTACCCATATTCTTCTGCCAAGTGCTTAATCTTTATTGTTTATAATCATTGTTTCATGGTGCAGGTTTTGCAACAGCTTAAGGAACTGGCTTTAAAGCGTGCCAACATGACAGAAGCGGAAGTCTTGCAGAAAATTGAAGAACGGGCTACTGCAAGAATACAAAAGGAGTACGCTAAATCGGATGCAATTAGGAAGGATTTGGCTGTTCTTGGTATTACTCTTATGGACAGTCCAAATGGCACAACTTGGAGGCCTGCCATTCCTCTTCCACTTCAAGAGCTGCTCCAGTCAAGAGTTGTTGAACATCTTCAAAGCTAAACAAAGAAATGTTAAGCTACAATTCCGGTGTATGGAAATTAATTATAGGGATGCCACGGGCTATCAACTCAACTGCTCAGCATGATAAAGGGGACCCTTCTTATTTCTTGATGCCTTAAAAACATGGATTACAATTTACGTTTTGATACTGCTTAGTGTAGTAGTCTTGGTGACCAATATTGAATTAATTATTTTTTTTATATATACACTACAAAGAAAATTACCTATTCCTACAGAAACTTTTACCTACAAATATGATTTAGTGTAGGTAAAACTAGAAAAAAAATATCTACTTACACATATTAGTATGGGTAAAACACTAATAATATTATGACACATCATATTAATTGTAGGTAAAAACTATAAATAGTTTTAGCTCTACATGGTGTAGGTAAAATCTTAAAAGACTTCTACCTACAAATATTTAGTGTAAGAAAAAGTCCAAATAACTTAGTTAGATATACCTACACATAAATAAGTGTAGGGAAAGCTAAATAGTAAAATGTTATTTTATTTTCTATTCCCTGAAGTCATTGGGGTATTCTCAATGTGACCTAATATCTTTTGGATCTGTCTTTTCTCTAGTGTTTATTACTCGCACCAACTACAAATCATTGAAATTAGATATGTTAACATCTTACTACCATTTTTTTCTTTCTTCATTTTCTCTTTTATGTTATCCCATCTCACTTAATCCTCTAGGTTTTCCTCTTTTCCCAATTTCACCATGTTTTTTTGTCTCCCCATCTTCGATTAGGGTTTTGTGACTATGGTTATG
Organism: Psophocarpus tetragonolobus; assembly: GCA_037954015.1. Classification (NCBI taxonomy): domain Eukaryota; kingdom Viridiplantae; phylum Streptophyta; class Magnoliopsida; order Fabales; family Fabaceae; genus Psophocarpus; species Psophocarpus tetragonolobus. The sequence continues at coordinate 17,480,007 of CM075688.1, read as the reverse complement.
CTCTGGAAAGTCCAGCTGGTGGCGGCGAAATCCACGAAAGCGGCAATTGTAATCCCTACTTTACCATGTGCCACCTCAGTTACACGATCTCATCCAATTTAGTTGGACTTTTTCCTCTATCTGCTACACGCATTCATTTCGAGTCCTTTTGACGACACGACTTTGTCTAGTGGGGCTCATCTGTCACCACTGTCGTGGTACCTTTTCTTGCAATGCCAACACAAAGTTGTTATTGGTTAGCAGTATTGCTGATGGACAGAATGGAGCAACAGAGCAGAATCACATCGGAGTGTTTTTCTACCAATCAGAGCCAAAATGGGTAAATGTGGTGTCACTTTGTCCAACCAATGTTCAAAATAAATGGTACTTTTAATTTCTAAACAAAAATCCGATAATAAGAAATCAGATACCACATATAAAGATTATCGAATATTATTGCTATTGGCATCACATTGCATTCTCTGTCATCTTATTTTTTATGTTAACAATTCCATAGAGGCATTTTAATTAATGTCTCATAGCAATCCCACAATTACTTTTTATTAGTACATTTAATTAATATGATAACAATTATACAATAAATGGCTATATTATTGGATGGCATGGGCATAACTTATGTTTGCACTCATTAGGTGTTTTACTGGATCTTGCCTTAGATGCTGTCAAAATAGTTTTAATTTAGTTTGAATTAGAGTTATTATGTTGTTAGTGGATTGATCCTATTTTAAATTCAATTTTGAACGAGAGTTATTGTGTTGCGTTGAATTCAATTAAATACAACTTACCTCTTTTAAGTTATTTCAATTATGTCTATGTTGAAACATACTTCTCTTTTTTCCTTAAAAATATAGACCAAAAAGATTATGAAATTACCCTTGCAAATTCAATCTTTACGTTTTTCCATACAAAAATACTGGTCACACTGCGTGTATATTGCGTGAGTCATTCTTTGTGTCTATATTGCTCTCATGTGACTAGAACTAATCATATTAGTGTCCTTTCTTAATGGACATTCTTGAACTGCTTTAAAGATGTCTTCATGGTACTAAAAGTTCTAGTCAGTGAGCATAAAATCTGCTACCTTATCACATTGGTTTAGTAGCAGTTTTGGAGCTTTTCCAACCATGAATTGAACTCGATGATAATCTAGTCGTAATCAAATTCTAATTGACCATCATGCTCAGATTTTGATTTTAGTTTTGATGTTAAGTTTTGGTGGCTATTGCTTTTTTTATTTTTCTCTATTTCCTCATAACTTGTAGGAAAAAAAATGGATATTTCTATTTTATATCACTAAGTTTTATCCAGCAAATCTTACATTCCTAATTTTATTTTCCTTCAATATTTCTTCACTGTGTATTACAAACTCATTGTAAACTTTCTCGTCCATTCACTATGTGATTCCTCATGCATTTGCTTTTTCTCTATTTCTAATAAACCAGGTTTGGTGAAATCAATGAATGGTCCAATAAGCCATCTGTAAATGTAGCTATGACAGTTTATGCTCCTAGAGTTATGAATTTGGTAATGGATGGTTTTATGGACTCTTGAAGTAAAAGCATTTAAAATACTACTACTTAGTCTTGTCCATCTATATTAAAATAGTGCTAAAAAGCTTTTTTTTTTACTCGTGTTTTAAATCTTTACTTTGCCTTTCACTTCAATTTTAGTGTGAAACAAAAAACTCATTTTTCTTCATTAATTAAATTTTCATTCATCTTCCAATCATAACATTGAGCTGCACTGTTATTATATTTTTGCTGAACAAAAGATAAAAAAAGAATAAGAAACTAACTTTTAATTTTGTTTTGAGTCTTTCAGGCATTGTCTAAACCCCTTTTTAAAATATCTAAGTAACATCCTTATGGACTCAAAACAAAATAAAAACTTTATTAGTACTAAATAGAAAACAAAAATTTATTAAAGATTTAACACAAAATTCACTTAATATCAAGGATTCCAATTGTGTAACACAATAGCTTCATAATTTTATAACGTTTCCTTCCAATCCATGTTAATTCTCAATATTTATTCTATTGTTGTAGCTTTCAAAGATCACCATGCCGAGTATATTGGCATCATTTATATTTACAACAAAGTGGTAAGACTGGGCATTCTCTAGGAATGCTCTGTTTTTGCTTCTTCTATGTTTAACTTCAAGGATATGCAGGTGATTCTTATAGAGCTTAATTTCTATCTAACCTATTTTTTAGTTACTTTTTCCCTCTATTTCTGTAATTATTATAAAAAGGGTTATCCTAGGTACCTCAGGAGATCAACTTAATGCACCATAAAATAATTGAGGTACTTGTCCTCATTAGCTAGGACCACTTTATATATTGTAAAATTGGGTTCTACTGATCTTTGAACTCTGAAAATACGTGAGCCAAGTGTTAAAATATAAAATCGTATGTGAAGTACCTAATGTATGTGTTAAATCTGCCACTGTCCAAACAAAGGACACGTGAGATTGGGTAGGTCATAATTTTGTTCTACCATTTGAATTTCAATGGTATGCAAAATGGTTGCCTTGGAATTTTGAACATAACCGATACACTCCCTTGATCTCTTCAACCAAGGCTCCTTCCTCTAAGAAATTGGAGGATGGAGACGTTAGAAATGGGAGAGGGTTGACGCCACTTTCTAGGAGAAAGATGAGTCAAAAAATTTATGTTGCTTGCCACAAGAGAGAGGTCCCTTGATAAAAGCTTTAAGGGAGAGATTCCTCAAGAGAGAGGATTCTCAATGACACTCAAGAATAAATTGCTCAAAAAGAGTCTTACTTCATTCAATCAAGTGTGATTTGTACAAGAGAGACTAGGTGTATTTATAGCCCAAAGAGGGAGCAAGGCATTCAAAACTAGGCAATGTGGGACTTAGGCCTAATTAGGATTAGGAGCACTAATCCCTCTTAGGTCCACTAAAAGTGGTGCCTAGCCTTAAGCTAGGGAGTGTCACGGCCTAATCAAGGGTGTGTGGAAAGAGATCCATACTCCTTTGGGTTATTAGGCCTTTTACTCCCCTCACCTCTCTTCCTAAGCTAATTACACCCTAAACTATAGAAACTAGAATAAATGGCCAAAATACAAGGCTTAAAAGAGAATTAAAAGCTAATTAATATTTACAAGAGGAAAAATAAGGACTATGACCTAAAATATCTATCTCCATCATGAGCTGAGGTCTTGATGAGTCTTTCTGGGCCAAGTCCTCTTCAATCCTCCTAGCCATTGCCCTAGTAAGAGGGCCTTTGGTAGGTAGCATTGCATCATCTCCTCATCCGTCAGAAGGATTTTTCCTCAAATCTGAAGGGTCATCCTCTTCCATGTCAGTACCTAAAAAGGAGGTAAGATCACAAACATTAAAGGTGGTGCTAACTCCATAATCCTCGGGAAGGTCTAACTTATATGCATTATTATTTACCTTCTCAAGGATTTGGAAGGGACCATCTCCATGAGGGCTAAGTTTGGACTTCCTCTTAGAAGGGAAACGATCCTTTTTTAGGTGAAGCCAAACCCAATCACCCTTTTCAAAGATGACTTCCTTCCTCCCCTTGTTGCTAGATGAAACATACCCCTTAGATTGAGTTTCAATATTAGTTTTGACCCTCTCATGTAATTTTTTGACAAAATCAACCCTAGCTTCCCCTTCTTTATGAAAAATTCGGGTGTTAGGGAGTGGCAATAACTCCAGAGGGGTGAGAGGATTAAAACCATATACAACCTCAAAAGGGGAGTGCTCAGTGGTTCGATGAACCACCCTATTATATGCAAATTCAATGTGGGGAGATATTCATCCCAAGACTTGTGGTTGCCTTTCAAGAGTGCCCTCAACATAGTGGATAGGGATCTATTTACTACCTCATTTGTCCATCCGTTTGAGGATGACAAGTGGTAGAAAATAAGAGCTTAGTTCCTAGCCTTGCCCAAAGAGTTTTCCAAAAATGGCCAAGGAACTTAGCATCCCTATCAGAGACTATGGTTGAGGGTATTCTGTGCAAGTGGACAACCTCACGAAAGAAAAGCCTTGTGATGTGACTCGTGTCATCCACTTTGTGGCAGAGAATGAAATGTGTCATTTTACTAAAGCGATCAACTACCACAAAGATGGAGTCTACACCTCGCTAGGTTCTTGGGAGCCCAAGGATAAAATCCATGCTAATATCTACCCAAGGTGTAGAAAGAGTGGGTAAAGATGTGTAGAGTCCATGAGGCATTACTCGGGACTTAGCTTGTAAACAAGCTATGCATCGCAAGTAATGTCTTTGGAAATCTTTTTTCATATGGGGCTAAAAGAATTTTTTTTATTTTAAAAGCATTAAGGTTTTATCAATTCCAAAATTCCCCATGAGCCCACCTTCATGGCTCTCTTTTGTCAGCAATTTCCTAATGGATCCTTGAGGTACACAAAGTTTTCCTTCTTTGAATAAGTACCCCTCACAGATGTAGAAGCCATATTTGGCTTTGGAAGATGAGGCAATATAAATGATTCCAAAGTCTTGGTCAGAAGGATACATTTCTTTTATGTCATCAAATCCCAAAATTTGAGCACTGAGGGTGGCAAGGAGAGAATGCCTCCTTGAAAGAGCATCGACCACCACATTTGTTTTTCCCTTTTTATATTTGATGAAATAAGGAAAAGTTTCAAGAAATTCAACCCATTTAGCATGCCTCTTGTTCAACTTTCCTTGCCCCCTCAAATACTTAAGTGACTTATGGTCACTATGAATGACAAATTCCTTGGAAACAAGATAGTGTTCTCAAGTTTGGAGGGCACGAATCAAAGCATAAAACTCCTTGTCATAGGTGGGGTAGTTGAGGTGGGCACTATTCAGTTTTTCACTAAAATAAGCAATGGGGTGCCCCCCCTTGCAACAACACAGCTCCTACACCTACTCCTGATGCATCACATTCTAGCTCAAAATTTTTTGAAAAGTCGGGGAGGGCTAGAACGGGTGCATTAGTGAGTTTATCTTTGAGCAGTTGAAAAGCTTCTTCTTGTTTTTCACCCCACAAGAAAGGAACTTCCTTCTTCACCAATTCATTGAGTGGTGAAGCTAGTGTGGAGAAGTTAGGCACAAAGCACCTATAAAATCACCCGAGACCATGAAAGCTCTTGATCTCTGTCACACTAGTAGGGGTGGGGCCACTCTTGAATGACCTTGATTTTTTGGGGTCAACTTAGACCCCCTGGGCACTAATGATAAAGCTCAAGAAAACTACACTAGGAACACAAAAAGTGCATTTTTCTAAGTTTGCAAAAATTTTATTTATTCTAAGGATAGATAAGACTTCCCTAAGGTGTCCTATATGTTCTTCTAAAGACCTACTATAGAATAAAATATCATAAAATAAACAACTATAAACCTAGCAATGCAATCCCTAAGTACATGATTCATGAGGTGCATGAAAGTGCTTGGAGCATTGGTGAGCCCAAAAGGCATTACCAACCATTCATAAAGATCGAATTTGGTTTAAAAGCGGTTTTCCATTCATCTCCTTCTTTGATTCTTATTTGATGGTAACCACTTCTAAGATCAATTTTTGAAAATATTTTGGCTCTATGTAATTCATCAAGCATATCATATAGCCTAGGGATTGGGTGTCTATACTTAATGGTGATGTTGTTGATGGCACGACAGTCCATACACATCCGCCATTTTCCATCCTTTTTGGGCACCAACAAAATAGGAACTGCACAAGAGCTAAGGCTCTTTTGAACCCAACCCTTTTCCAACAAGTCTTGAACTTGAGACTCAATCTCTTTGGTCTCAACGGGGTTTGTCCTATACGCGGGCCTATTGGGCAGACTTGCACCAGGAACAAGGTCAATTTGGTGTTCTGTTCCCCTTAGAGGTGGTAATCCCCTTGGAACCTCTTGAGGGAAAAGATCATCAAATTCTTTTAAAAGATTTTGAACCCCTTTTGGAAGAGACTCAATTTCATGACTTGTGGCAGTGCCAGAAGGTACCTCTTTACAAAGAAGGAGATAAAAAGGTCGATCAAGCAAGAGAGCTTCTTTAATATCCATTTTTGTTGCAAAATGACTCTCTTTCTTAATTACCTCTTTGGAAGGGGTACCTCCTTCCAACTCTCCCTCTTTACCCCTTTCAAGCTTTAGGGGTGGAACCTTTTTTTTTTACTTTGAACTTTTTTTTCCCTCATCTCTTTTATGTTTCATGATGAGTTGATCCTCAACCACTTGTGAAGGTGTGAGAGGAGTCAACTTTATTCTTTTGCCCTTATGAGTGAGGATTATCTCATTAGAGTAGCCATGGTGAATGACTTGTTTGTCAAACTGCCAAGGCCTCCCTAACAAGATATGGTCAGCCTCCATTGGAACTATATCACATAAGATCTCATCTTGATACTTTCCAATGGAGAATGGCACCTTCACTTATTGGTTTACAACCATTTCCCCTTCCTCATTAAGCCATTGGAGCTTGTAAGGTCTAGGATGAGGAATTAGTTGTAAGGCTAGCTTCTCTACCAACCTTGAGCTACAACAATTGCAACAGGATCCACTATCCACAATAAGAGAACAACTTTTGTCTAAAACTTTACAACGTGTATGAAAAATGTTCTCTCTTTGGGAGTGATTAAGCTTAAGGGGTTGGCTTCCAAGAAGGTGCCGAACCATTAAGAGGTCTCCATCACAACGGTTTTCAACAATGTCATGCTCATGATGCTCATGACCCCCTTCTTCCTCACTCTCGCTAGAGGAGGAAGATGAGCTACTCTCACTAAAAATATCTTAGCCCCTCATGATCATGGTTTTCTTATTGGGGCACTGAGAGGCAATATGGTCTTTCCCAAGATATTTAAAGCATTTAATACTACTAGTCCTATTGCTAGAACTAGTAGGGGGGTTGTCTATATGATGCATGGGTTTATGTTCTTTATGCACATGCTTGGATGGTTCCTCTTTGGGAGAACTCTTGGAAGAGCTTCCCTTGCCTAGGTCCCTCTTTGCATAATTGTAGGATGGAAATTCTCTTTTTGCTCCATTTTCTTTTTAATTGATTTTCCACTCTTATGCAAAGGTGGACTAGGTCATCTAGATTATTATATGGTAAGAGCTCAACTTTGTCTCTTATGTTAGAGCTTAAAACACTTAAAAATCTAGCTTTGGTGGCTCTTGGTTCTTCGGTGACGCCCGTTCTCATCATGAAAAGCTCCATGGTTTGTCTGTACTCCTCAACACTTAAGTTGTACTGTTTTAATCTTTGGAGTTTATCCAAGAGTTGTCTTTCATAATAAGAAGGGACATGTCTCCGCCTCATAGCCCCCTTGAGATCATTCCAATAATCCACAAGAAGGTTACGAAGGCAGCGCTTCTCAATGACCAAGGAGGTCCACCAATACATGACATGCCCTTAGAAGCTAAGGGATGCCAGTGGAAATTTTCTTTCTTCACTTATGTTATAACAAACAAAGAGTTGCTCTACCTTCATTTCCCAATCAAGGTAGGCTTCCACATCCTCTTTGCCATGAAAATGAGAGAGGTCAACTTTTTGTTCCCTAGGTTAGGCTTGGGGTTGGTTATGATGTTGTTGTGCTCTCCTTACCCTAGGTCTTTCATATCCCTCACTTTCACTTACTTCACTAGAGGCAGACCTATACCTATTCCTCTCTCTAACTCCTCTTTCTCTTCTTTCTTCTCTTTCACGCTCTTCTCTTCTTTTTTCCCTTTCTCTCTCTTCTCTTTCTTTCTATTCCCTCCGTCTTTCTTCTATTTCTTCTCGTTCTTTTCTCCTCTCTTTCTTTCTCTCTTTTCTCATGCTCTTTTTCCTCTCTTCGTCTTTCTTCTCTTAACTCTCTTTCTCTCTTTTCTTTTTCTTTCTCTTCACGCCTCTTTTCTTCTCTCATCTCCCTTTCTTTTCTTTCTTTTCTCTCTTCTACTCTCCATTCCCTAAATTCACTCACAAACTTATCCATGTTGGTTGTTTTTTGAGAACCTTGTTGATTCACACTACCTTTACTAGATGTGTGTGAGCTTATTTTGAAAGTGATTGGGAAGAACCTATGGGCAAACACTCCTTACTCTTTGTTTTGTTTTCTCCCTAAGTGAATTACTTAAGAGTCTTTGGAACTCAAAAGCCTTTCACACTAAGATGCAAAGAAAATAAAATAAATTCAAAGCAAAGGTAAGGATCTAAAGGCATGCACCTAAGCCGGAAAGATGGGGTACCAATTCCTTCTCCCACCTAAACGATAAACTAAAAACTATTACAATCAAAGAGATGAACCTTGTGGGCATCCAATACCTCAATTAAAATGAACTTAATAAAATTTACACCTAATTAAACAAAAAGAAACAAAAGGCTTGATGTTTGAAGTTGCTCTATACTCCAAGTGTTTGCCTCTCTCAAAGTGGTGTTACTCCCTTGAATGGACCTCTTCCTTAGCTTGCTTCAACACACCTCAAGATGCTTCCCTTGTGGAAAGCTTGGTTTGACCTCTCTTTTCCTTCAACAAAGTGGCACACCCAAGAAGAAACCAAGAGAGTGCAATGCAATAAAAAAAACAAGAAAAGAAAACTCAAGGAAGGGAGATAAACATCCAAGTGGAAAAAATTATTTAGACAAACACAAAGATAACCAAAGAAGACAAGCAAGTAAAAATGGTGTAGTAGAAAGATGGTACACAAAAGAAATTCCTAGAATGGGTCTAGAATAGAATGGACTACAAAAACAAAAAAATGACTCAAAATTTTTAATCATTTTCACCATTTAAAATCAATATGGCCAAATTATATGCAAGCAAGATTCATTAATTTTTTTTAACACTCTTTTTAGTGATTTGTACAATATGAGGTGCACTGAAGATATTTTGTTCTTTTTACTTCTTTTTTTTAACAATTTTTTTTACTAACACGTTTTTTTTACTTGTTTTATTTTTTATTTCTATTTTTTATACAATTTTGCTACACCTGTTAACAAAATTTTGAAGCAAATATGGTAAGGAGTCAAAGAATCATAAATTATTGAAAAAAGGATAAGAAATGGCCACCATAATTTATATAAAAGTGCAAAATTAAGAAATAAAGCAACCTATATGAACTAGTAATTTTAGGTGATAAAAAATAAATGTCACAAGGAGAGTTTTATGGAAGTTGAGGCCAACTTGATTACTCAATAATCAGTCAATTACATACCCAACATGCCTCTCAAAGCCAATCAACAAAAATCACCACAAAGCCAAAATTAAGATACTAAAATTATTGAACAAGTGAATGAAATTTGGAAGAAATTGAGCATTAATTTTTTGAAAATTTTATTTTAAGAACATGCTAAGATCTAAATAGCATGTGGGACTCTAAGGACATGGGATCAAGAGTAAGCCTCTTTGATGCTCAATTTCCAATAGAGAAACAACACACTTTTATGGTAAAATAAACGAGCTAAACAATTGAATTTAAGTGACAATTAAAAGGACTAAACAATACCAAAATAAGACACAACGTAGGAGGATTAAAACTGAAAATAAATGACTCAAAATGACCAAGAATGTGACACAAAAACAGAGAAATAGGGGCTGGAAAAAATAGAGAAATAGGTGCAGGAAAAACAGAGAAAAAGGAGCAGGAAATAGAATTAAAATGCAAGAACTCTAAATGAAAGAAGAAAAAGTGCATCCAAGGATCAAAACCACAATTGTGTGGCTATCTTCACAAATTTTGTGAAGTCATTACTATGATCCTCTTAGGGTAAGCACTAGAAGGAGGAAAAATTAAAAAAAGTGTGTTTCTTTCTTGGAATTGAGCATCAAAGGGGTCATGCCTCTTGATCTTGTGTCCTTGAGTCCCACATGCTTTAGATCATAGCATGTTTCAAAAAATATTTTCTCAACATTTGCTCAATTCTTCCTAGAGTCTTTTTTTTTTGTTGTGTTAATAGTTTAAAGTTTTGTGCTAGTCTTTGGTGAATACGTATAAAAAAAAAGCGTTAGTAAAAGTGTTTAAAAGAGTTATAGATGAGCAAAAAAAATTTAGTGCACCACAAGACTATTAAACCATTCAAAGGAGTGTTAAATTTTATTGAAATTTTCTTGAATTTCTTTGCATATGATTCAGCCACCTTACTTTAAAATTATGCAATTCATTGAATTTGTTGAGTTTTTTTTTGTTTTAAGTCCAATTCTATTTTAGGCCCATTCTAGGAATTTCTTTTGTGTGCCAACTTTCTTTCTACACCATTTATTGTTTGCTTGTCCTTATTGGCTTTCTTTGTGTTTTTCAAATAAATTCTTTCCACTTGGATGTGTGCCTATTCTTGTTAGTGCTTTTCTTGTTTTTGTGCTTTCAAAATCTTGCTTCCCTTGGTACTTGTTGGGCGCTACTTTCTTGGTTAGGTGGCCATTTGTTGAAACTTTCACAAGGGTAGCCTCCTTAGGAAGTGCTGATTTAAGCTAAGGAAGAGAAAACTTGAAGAGGAGGCCAAGACTTGAGTGAAACACTTGGTGAGGAGCATTGGAAGAATGAGCATTCAATACTTCTTTTAGTTTCTTGCATTTTACTTAGTTCCATAGGCCTTGCACTTTTAAATGTCACCACACACATCTAAAAGTGTTAGGAATGTTAATAAAAGTAGGGAAGATAAAAGCTTTAAGGGAGAGATTCCTCAAGAGAGAAGATTCTCAATGACACTCAAGAATAAATTGTTCAAAAAGAGTCTTACTTCATTCAATCAAGTGTGATTTGTACAAGAGAGACTAGGTGTATTTATAGCCTAAAGAGGGAGCAAAGCACTCAAAACTAGGCAATGTGGGACTTGGGCCTAATTAGGATTAGGAACACTAATCCCTCTTAGGCCCACTAAAAGTGGTGCCTAGCCTTAAGCTATGGAGTGTCACGGCCTAATCAAGGGGGTGTGGAAAGAGATCCACACTCCTTTGGGTTATTAGGCCCTTTACTGGGCAATTTGATAAGTTTTTTTCGATATCAGTCCTTTTTTAATTTAATTTTTGAATGCATCAACTTTCATGTGTAGGTAATGTAGGACTTTTTTCTTCATGTCCATCCTGCCTTTACGATAGTGGATAGAGTTTGTTTAACAAAGAAGTATTAGAGAAGATACATAATTACATACAACTTTGGGCATTCTTGTTCTAGCTAGTAGTGAGTTTACATGATATTATTATGGGTCTAGTAACAAGTATTTAGATTCCTTATTTTTCCTAGGAACTTCCAAAGTTTCTTTTTTACACTCAAATATAAATTCTTCATTTTCTTAAGGAACTTATTATGCCTTTTTCTTTCCTTTCTAACTGTTATTGTTCCTCCAAAAGCTTAAAGTCCTTCTCTATTGGATCAATTTTTCAATTGGTTGTTCAGTTATACTTTGTTATATAGTGGTCAAGTACAACCAAAGCATTGCATCCATGTTTTTTCCCTTGTCTTCCTTTTTATAATATAGGTCTAATAATTTCTATTAGTATTAATTAACAATCATTAACTGTGATTCCCATAAATAACAGGAATGAATAGAAATCTGCCCATTATGCTTACCTAACTGTTTCCTGACCAATATATTTTCATCCTTTAGACTTGAGATAAGCGTTGTTCTTCTTGATCGACCATTCTGAGGTTAATACCCAAGCTTCTGATTGTTTACAGTGACCAACCAACCAAATGTGGATATTTTCCATGCCAGTTGTCTAAGGATTTGCTTGTAAATCTTAACACCAACAAGTAAAAGCATTTTGTTGATAGAGCAAATTCAATAAAATTTTCAACATAGTTTATAATACCACAAAATCACCATACAATACACCTGGTGGCACTTGAAAATATGATGAATTATATGTAAAAATATGGTTGCATTTAGAAGAAAAATGATTTAATTTGGAGGTTATTTACTATAACATGTGATTAATTACGTGTAAAAATATGGTCAAGATTATTAATTATAATGTGGTGAATTACATGAAAAAATATGATTAACCTTATATAAATAAATACAAGTCGTTAATAGTTTTATGATATAATTATAGCAATTAACCTCATGTAAAAATAAAATATTAACCATTTTTATATATAACTAACCATATGGACACTAGTTTGATATTTTAGGATGTACGAATATCACTATTGTATATAATATGATACTTGCACTTACAAGCATACACATTCATAAAATTAATCGCAATTAAGAAAGGAACTTATGGTGATAGTTTAGAGAAGCACCTGTAAGGTACATAGTTATCATTTGGTTGTCTTTTATAGCTTTCTATTTTTATTATCTCCCTTTCTCTCTCCTCCTAGATAGTCCCCCTTCTCTCAACCCTTAATTTTCCTCCAAATTATTGAAGCTATTTGATCTCAAATATTTGTGTGCATAAAATTAACCAATTATCACATTATCGAATGGTATGGGTTGACAGAGATAATTTCCTTTTGTGATCATTAAGCATCAATATTTCTAATAATTATTTCAGATATATTGGTAAAATATTAGAATCTAACTTGTTTGCTGATACTTTTCTTTTCCTGCATTAGATCCTGAAAGGTTAATGACAAAGTATTATTTGAGATTTGAGACTCCTGAAGTTTAGAATATCAACTTCATGTTGTGTGCTGTACAGCTGAAATTGCATGTGTGAAACTTTCTAAGTTGATCGTACACAATGCCATATAAGAACATTGTCTCCTCCCTTCCCTTATTGCTTTTTACACATATGCTTTGTTTATTTACTTTATTCTTTATTTGTAAATTACATTTCAAGTCATATACAAATGACAGTAGTAATTTGCTTGCCTTATTATTCATTAGACAAAAACAAGTTGTATCTAATTAAAAATTAAGTGTACCTTTTCACCATTATTTTTTAAGTGGATTACTGATACTGAGAGAAGAGTATAAAGTGATGAACGAGAATGTTAAAGTGAAGAGTGTATAAAGTGACTTCCATTTAATAATATCCAATAAAAAAATAATGAAAATGGTCAATTCTCTTTAGAATATAAAATACATAAGAGATAGGTATTTAATTTCTCATTACATTAGATGATGATGATGATGATGATGATAATAATAATAATAATAATAATAATAATTGTATATATCAGTTATGTAACTTTTACCTACAATTTGATTAGGTAGATATAATGATTTTTTTATTATAACTTTTACCTACAGTTTGATTTAGTAGATATAAGTTAATGATTTTTACTTACAACCTTTATTTGTAGGTATATGTTTATATTTTTACCTACATTTCTTGTCTATAGGTATAATGTAGTAATTTTTTACTTACATCTTGAGATCATAAGTATAAGTTAATACTTTTACCTACAGTTGGAAGTCGTACGTATAAATTAATGACTTTTACCTACGCACATTGTAAATTGTAGTATTACTAATAGTGATAGTTAGATATGACAGTAGGTAAAAGATCATCTATAGGTAATACTTTTACCTACAGTTGGAAGTCGTACGTATAAATTAATGACTTTTACCTATGCACATTGTAAATTGTAGGTATTACTAATAGTGATAGTTAGATATGACAGTAGGTAAAAGATCATCTGTAGGTAAAACCTATAGTGATAGATTATTATCTATCCCTATACCCCCCCTTAAAGTTGACAAATGGTAGCTCTGGAGGTTAAAATCTTGTATACATTTACCTACAATTTTTTAACTTTCAGTGATAGTTTTTGTCCGTAAGTACATGTCATTTTTCTTGTATCGGGCTTTTAAACCCTACAATATTCATAATTGCAACATATTTTGTTGGGTTTCAGATTAATGTTGAAATAAATTATCGTAGTATCTCTATAGTAGTTATCATGGTTAAGTTTCTTCTAGACTAGTAGTTCGATTTTCGGGAGTATCTTCAGCTTAATATTAAGAGAGCCATTTTTCGTCATGATGATGATTTATTTATTTTGTGGATCCTTATTGCTGCTAATAAAGAAAGAGTTTAATTGTTCTAACTTTCAGTGTAAAGGATTTTTACACTGACATTCAATCATGACTTTTCATTTATGTGATTTTTGAAGTAATAATGAATAAAGTCAACAAATTTATCATGAATGAAGGGTTGTGATTGAATGTTAGTGTAAAAATTTTTACACTCACAGTGTATACCAATTAAACTCTTCAAGAAATAGGTCCCTAAATCACAATAAAACCTTTGTTGCGTCTTTGATAATCAGTTGATTGGCTCACAAGTCACAAGAATGAATCTTAGAATTGAGAACCTACTTTGAGTTGACCTACTATAGGATTACACAAGTCATATTAAAAGGGACATTTTTTCTTGTTCAGTATGGATGCGATGCACGTTGGTGATGCAAAATTATAACTGAGATTAAATTTAGTTCCACTTTGGTGATGAAAATTCTTGTAGCAGTGGACAAGTAATTTAAAGATTAAAAATAATTAAATATTAAATAATAAATAATATTTTTTCATATTTATCACTTAGAGAATATGATGATGCCCTTCGAAATGTGCAGGGGTAGATGAGCTTACCTTTTTTTATCACGAAATAGTATTTTTTTTCCCAGCCATTTCAACAGGCTATTATAGCAGATTCAAAAGAAGAAGAAGGAAAACTAATCCAAAACACTCCACTTAGTACTTATAAGTTTGTATAAACCAAAATTAGAAGAAGGAAATAGAAGAAAACAAAAACGGTGGTAAAAGCCAAGCAAGTAAATACGAAAGCAGCAGATAACACCCAGGAAGGAGGATAAGTAGACTTGCCAGTGAATTGATAAGGAAATCAACTTATCATAGCTGTACAGTACTATTACTACTGTAGTAGTATGAGACGGTTCCCCACAACACAGACTAGCAAACTCCACCAAACACGACAGCAACACAAGGTTTTCTACTCCACACGCGCTGCAAGGTACGTGGAATACACTCTCAACTTCTAGCCAAAGCTCGAGGTTGCAATTCTTTTTTTTTTCCTTCTTAAAATTACATTAAAAATAAAAGCTTTAGAAGTAAAGTAAAAGTCATAATTTTAAGAGGATAACATCATTTTTATTCTTGAAATTTGATTTTAAAAATAAAATAGTCTTTGAGTATTTCCTTCACTGAGTACGTTATTGGAAATTAATTTATTAGTGATATATAATTTGAAAGATTAATTCAACTAAACTCATATTAATTATACATATAATTTTATATTTACAGCAAGAGTTTTTTCCTTTTTCAGTTTTCTACACATTTTCTTTTATTGGACTTCTTTTGGCCGTAGTTTCCATCTTTAGATGGCTTTGCTTTGTTTGGAAGGGTCAAATTAGTTGTCCTCTTTTGATGGATGGAAGGTGCAAGGGTGACATGGATTATAATGGGATGACAAACGTAGATATTTCAAGTAAGTTTGGATGGCAGAAGAAGCTCTTCATTTCAAATGCGGGCTAGTAGATGTAGGGGAGACAAACGTAGCCTCTTTGAGAAAAAATAGAGGATCAAGTAGAAGGTCTTTTTGCTCGGGATAAAAAAACATTTTCTTTTGTCAAATGCAATGGTGAAAGATGCAATTCTCTTTGTTAGAGAGTAGGAAGGCGACACTACTTTTCCACGATTTGCACTCTTTGGGGGATCTTTTGAGAAGCTCTCTTGTTCAAACACAGAATTTTTGTCTTGTGTTTGGTGTGTCAGACGTAGATTCTCTTAGTAAACACATGTTACTAGATGAAGATTCATAGTGTAGTTGCACGAGAGACACACACAGTTTACCTTGAGACATTCATGAGATTCATTCGAACTGGAGGCAAATGGACTTTTCACTTTGATAGGTAGTTGTTGTCCCTTGTTCTGACACAAGGGTAATTGATAAGTATGAAGTACCCTTTCACCAATTTTAGTTTAGTTTCAATTTTTTAATTTTTAAAAAATAATTGTAAATTAAAGTTGAATAAAATAAGTTGACTGTTTTGTTTTATTTTATTCCACCATAAAATAATGCAATGTAAAAAACATTCACCATATATAAGGATACTTTAAACTAGAGGTGGACTACCAACTTTTCACACACTTTATTATGAGTTGAAATTTATTAAAAATTAAAAAAATTAAGAGAGAGAGTCATTTAATGACAAATCAGTCTTGCATAATTTGTAATTTGTTATTTTTGATAAATTTCAACTAATCATATAGAGTGTGTTATATGTTAAAGAGTGTGTTAGAACTAGCATTTCTCTTTAAAATAAAAATAATTAAACTCACTTCAATCATGGTGATGATGTTAGCAATGGTAGGATGATAGTCTCGCTAATGAAGGTGGTGATGTTAAGAACAATTGCAATGTATAGTATTCAATTTGGGGTGCCTTTTTTCTAGCCCATTGATTGAGCTGAATTGACCCATTTTTTTTCTTGTCTAAATTTATATAGATTTAAAAAAAATTTAATGCTCAACTCAAATATGTTAGGTTTGAGAATTTGAATTAACACCTACTCTTTTAAAAGTTTTTTTGAAATTTCCATTTTATCCCTAATTCTCTCTCTCTTATATCACTTTCTTCATCCTTTCTCTCTTTTCCAAGAGAGTCTTATTTTTTTCCTTGCCCTTTCTTTCCTCTCTCTCCTAACCTCTTGGTTAATGGTGTATATATGTAGTATAGTTATTTAATTTTTTTATTTTTTTAGTATAGTAATTTAATTTCTTATTTTTTTAAGTATAGTAATTTAATTAATTTTTAGTGTACTTAATTTATTATTTTTTCATTATAATAAGTATATGTTTATTATATTAATTTACATAATAAATTATGTGTTTAATATATTTATTTAATTAAATATTTGGTTAGAGTAGTTAATTACATGTAGTATAGTTATTTAATTTCTTATTTTAAAGTATAGTAATTTAATTAATTTTTAGTGTCTTTAATTTTTTATTTTTAATTTATTTTTTTTTATTATAATAATTTATTTAATTAAGTATGTATTTAATATAGTTATTTAATTAAATATTTGATTAATATAGTGTAGTATAATTATTTAATTTCTTAATGAATTACGTCTTTAGTATAATAATTATTTTTTTTATCTCTCCGATGAACATTTGTACGAGAGAGTAAAAAAATTTGCAAATTTTTTTACTCTACAACAAACAGTTGCCGGAAAGTAAAAAAAATTGCAAACTCTTTTACTCTCTAGCAAACCATTTCCAAAGAATAAAAAAAATTACAAAATTATAAATTCAAACAAAAAGTCAATATGATTATTGAATAATTAATTACCTGTTTGCACACTATCAGAAGAACTTGAACTCATCAGTACATGTCATAAAAAAGACTTATAAAAAGACATCATCAAAAGAGTTTCTTAATCAGAAGGTCAGTTCTGTAGGAACTTACAACTGACAACTTCAACCTGAAAAGTTATCTATTGCTCCTACGCATTCTTTTCCAAGGACTAATTTTGAAATGAGTATAAAAGAGATAGGGTGATGATACATGTACACCTCTTTATTTTATACATCTTATCAACACCTCTTTTTTCTTTTTATCTCTCTCATCCTATACCTATATATTCTCTCTTTTTACTTTCTCTCACTAGATGTGTAATAACATATAAGATGTACATGTATCATTTTCGAAAGAGATATTCTAGCCTCCTTTGAAGTTCTAGAGGTTCTTGAAGAAAGAAAAGAGCTAGGGAAAGTTGTAGTGTTTTCTCTATCTAGGTTGACTAGTGTGCTTTAGCAAAAGGGCCCTTTCTCATGTTTAACAACCGGGAATGTTGCAATGTATTCTCCAACTAGCTTTCGATGGTGTGCTTTTTTCCACCAAGGTTGTTAGTGTACTTAGTGAAAATCTCATTAGATTTGGGTGTGGACTGAATGTAGGATTTGGTTTGGATAAAGTAGTATTAAATTTATGTGTGCAATCTTTTTACCTTCCTTTTACATGATTTTTTTATTGTAGTACAGACTAAATTGCATTAGAAGAATTATGACATATTTTAGGTATCAAAAGACTATGCATAAAAAAAGAATAAATCAGAAAATTTTCTCAACACGTTTAATGGATTTATAAAACTACATGAAATTTGAAATTATATTTCATATCTGTTTTATATAATATATCATGAAAGAAAACTTTTCAAAAAATCAAGGAAACGATTTTGTCCATGAGAAGTTTCAATTAACTTTCTAATTTAACTTTTCTAAACATAGTAGCTAACACAATATTCCCCAGAGTGTAGAATATCCTTTTGAACGAAACAAATATTCTTATTTGTATACAATAAACTACAGAGTCTTCTGAATACTTATTCTTCATAACTTGAATTAATGTTTTACAATCAATTTTGTGAGAAATGCATTGGATCATAAATGATGTTTTAATTATAAACATAGACTTCTAATATATACATTTAAGACAATTATAATCTTCTAAACATAAAAAAAAAAATTAAAAATTTTTCTTCTCAAGATTTGAAACTTTATGTTTAGGCTTTCAGAGCACGCAACTTCACTAAAAGTTCAGAAAAACAAATATTTGAAGCAAATTGGTTAAGTCACAACTCACGCTCTTCTTATGACGTTCTACTCACTTAAAAATTAAGGAATTCAAATTATTTATTTTTTTGCATTTAATTTAGAACCAATTTTACTTCTTGTTAATTAAATCTTACTCGCGAAAATAAAGTTTAAATATATTTAGCTGTTACGAAAGTAACCATTATTAACCTAGTAATTAAAAAGTTAGTTGTTACAAAATTAGTAAATTTATTATAAAAATTTGAGTTGCTTATAAAAATACGTTAAAGTAAAACTTAAAAAAAAAAATTGTATACATTGTTTACGAGGGATGTGGGGTGATGAGACTTTCAGATATATTATTTATAAATGATTTAAATATTTTTAAGTAGCTGTAAAATTTCCATTTTGATTTTAATAACCAAATTTTTATTTTTTTTATTTTGTAACTAACATTTTTAAGGTTTCAAATTAATATGAATGAGTGACATGATTAATGAATGTGTCACATCATCAAATCAACGTTTCAAAATTTATGTAATTTTCATAACAAATAACTTTTCAAAATAATTTTCATAACAAATCAAGGTCACTATCATCTTACTGTCGCCACATTTATTGCTATTACCATTATTACTTTTTTTTTTCTACACCCACCCCACCTCAGTGCTGCCAATACCAACCTGGTAGCAGGGGATGTTAGTAATGACACCAACAATGATAGGATGAGACTAGAAAAAACAAAGAAAAAAAAAAGAAACTAGAAATAGATGATAAGTGTTATAATTAAGTATCATAATGAAAGAATATATACAAAAAATGTAATAGAAATATCAACTTAAGTGTTTACATTTTTTAAAATAAGTTAGTTGATTAAAAGAGTTATTTAATAGTTCTAATCCTATGCACCCGTGAATAGGATAGAAAAACCCTATAAAATTTGGTGGATAGGTTAGAAAAACCTATAAATTTTAGAATATTTTTCTTCTAATGATGTGCATTGCTTTAAAGTGGGTTAATAATGTTAAAGTAGCACTGGAACTTCTCTTGTATATTATTTATAAATTTTGAAATACTTTTCAAACGATTATTTCTCACCTTCAAATTTTTAAAAAATATAATTTATCTTTGAATAATATCGATCTTCAAGAAATAAATGTCCTAATAAATGTAAGAAATAAATGCACTAATAAATGTATAGGAATTAATTATATAATATATTTAATAAGTTTCTTAATCTGATAAAAATATTATATTAAAAAATTATGTAATTAATTGAAAGATATTATATTTAATAAGTTTTTTAGTATAGTAAATAAAAATATTAATTATATTTGAATAATATTGTTTAATTTTAAAAAATATTAAGGCTATACATTATTAGTATAAATTAGTTTTATATTATCATTAAATTACAATTTATTGTTTATATTAATAAAATTTACAAATTTACCGCATATAAATGATAATGGTAATTTTTTTATTTGTATAAATTAATTTGTTATATAAATTAATATACTCAGTTTGGTTATAGCCAATGAATACATAAACTTTTAGGTGGAAGTGAGCGTAATCATTAATAGTTTTATAATTTATAAAAGATAAAAATAAAATTTAACAATAAAATAATGCTATACTTATTATACATAAAGACCGAGAAAATGCTATTTAGATGTTTTTTTTAGGCTATATGCAGGTAGAATTTAGTTAGGATGGATTGAGAATGTAAAAAACTTTTATAGTAATATTTAAGAGTTTAATTAGTATATATTGATAGTGTGAAAAATTTTTACATTAACATTCAATCATATTAATACTTCAAAAGTCATATCCCTTAAGTTATATGACTTTTGAAGTATTAATGGGTAAAATCAATAAACTTTATATAAATTAAGAGATATGATAGGACATTAGTGTAAAATTTTTTACATTATCAATCATACTAATTAAACTCAATATTTAATGACTAATTTTTCATTTGTGTGATTTTTAAAGTATTGATTATTAAAGTTAATAAATTTACAGATACATTTTACTCATATAAGTATTACTAATTTTATTGATAACTTCTTTTTTTTTTTATTATTGATCATCTTTATCAGTTTTCTCTTTAATTATATGTTTTAATCCATAAAGTTTTAATATCATATTTTATTTAAGAAATTTAATTATAAATTTTATAATATATTTATTTTTTTCATGAAAAATCCTAATTATAAATTTTATAATCAATAATTATTATTTTTCAATAAAAAACAACGGTTAATATTTTGTTAAAAGAAAATTAATAATTATTACCTGCTTTATTTTTAAAGTGCATCTCTCTAATTCAACGGATTCATATCGTGATAAAAATAGAGATAGAAAAGTAGAAAAGGTTAATAGAATATTTTTAAATTATGGTTATGGAAATACAACTACTCTAATCTTAGTCAAATTGGATGTAATCATTCGACTTCTGTGTCTTATTTTCTGTCATATCGTTTATGTGGTGATATATATTTAAATTACTATATTAATAAAAAATATTTTCTAAATTAAAAAATTATTAATGGAACAAAAAGTCAAAAACTGTGACACAAATATGGATGATTTAAATTAAGATTGGATCAGAATTTTCTCTCTCTATACATAAATAAAATAAAATATTACTGTGTACGTGGCTTTCAGTTGAAAGATCCTATGCTGACGTGGTTCCCACCGGGTCAGACATAGATAAGGCAGCACGCTTATCATATCAGAATTTAGAGGGCTTATCTTCTCGTCCACAATGCTATGTATATATATCAGTCAGTCTCGGTGGTCTTGTCTGCATTTCTTTCATAAAGGACTTGTGTGTTTCAGTTAAGAAATCTTCAAAAACTTTCTGTGGTTTTCTTCCTCTTCCCTCTTTTCAGGTCAGCTTTTGGTATGCCTTCCTTATCCTGTCCCTTTCAATACCAAATTTTCTTCTTTTCATTTTTTCAGTGCTTAAATAAACAAAGCAGAATTCTTGTTTCTTTATTTGCCAATTTCCAAGCTTAAATGTGTTTAAGGTGGCTGCAGGGGAGATACCATTTTACCATGAGCCCCGTCTTCTCATCACTTTCTTTTTTTATCTGTTCAGTTTCAGTTCTTGATAGCCCCAAACTCAATCTTTTTTCAATTTGATCCTCCAATGGCCACGTTTTGGGATCTGATTTGTGCCTTCTTTAGTTTACCTTTTTCTAGTGATTGTTGAGTCTTTTTCCTATAATCAAATGCCCAACCAAAAGGATTGAGATTTTGCCAAAGCACCACTGTGTGAAAGCTTTCTGTCCAATTTGTCTGTCTTTTTCATAAAACAAAACTTTTGGTATTTGGTTTGGATACTGATTATGATTTGCGTAAAAGTTTTGACTTTTATCTCATTCTGCTGCAGGGTTTTAAACTGAAACAAGGTTTGTAATGGAGAAGAAGGTTACTGTTTTCTTAATCTTACAGTTTCTTGATGAGGAGGATTTCAAGGAAACTGCACATAAGTATGCATCCCTCTCTATCTAAATTCAGGGTACTTAGATTCTGGTTTTGACTTGATCATTAATCTTTTGGCATTCGTTTCTTTTTCCTTCAATTCTTGATTCATAGGCTTGAGCGTGAAAGTGGGTTATACTTTGACATGAAGTATTTCGGGGACATGCTACTTGCTGGGAAATGGGATGATGCTGAGAGCTATCTTTCTGGATTCACAAGGGTTGGTGACAACAGTAAATCAACCAAAATATACTTTGAAATCAGGAAACAGAAATTCCTTGAGGCATTGGACATGTAAGCCTTTTGTTGTCTCATATACCAGAGACCCTGTTGGTCTAAGAAAAATTTTCATGGCCTTGGTACCATCTTATTATTTACAAAGGAATGTTTAGTTGTTTCCTGCAAGTGTTCTTCATAGCTTATGATTCTCTAAACTTGTCTGTCTGTCTGATTTCATCACTCAGCAGTGACGATCGTGCCAAGGCTTTAGCTATTCTCATCAAGGATCTGAAAGTTTTTTCCCCAGGGCGTGAAGAACTGTTCAATGAAATGACAAAGCTTTTGATAATTAACAATATAAGGTATGACTCAATTGCCAGTCTACTAATTTTAGACACGTGCTTTAAACTTAACTTTTTTCTGGGTCTAATCAGGGAGAATGCATCACTTTCAACATATGGAGATACAAATTCTGCGAGGAAGATTCTTGCGGATGAGATTAAAAAACTCATTGAGTCAAATAGTGTGTTCCATGGAAAATTGGAACGGCCTATCTTTCCAAGACAGAGGTTACCTAATCTTCTGAAGGAAAGGTTTCACTCTCTTTTCCCAAATTAAAGTCGATAATATATAAGTATGCAATCTTGTTTGCCTTTATCCTTGATATCTACCCATGCTTTTCAGCTCCTGGTAGAAAATTTACTGATTATTCATTTGTCAGTTTGAATTGGCAACATTTACTTCGTAAAGATCCACTTCGAAGTCCTCATGTAAAAACCCTCTCAGAGGACAAGGTTTGTAAACCAAATTTGAGCCTTTCATCTCTGCAATCAGAAGAAAGTGATTCAATTAAAAACTCTGAATCTGATAAGCATTTGTCGCAGCATAATGCTGGCCCATCTACTAAAACGGAATTGGTACTCTTTCCTACTGCACTAACAAATCCAGGTATGAGCTTTATTCTTGCTTTTTTTTTTTTTTTTTCCTGTTTCACTTATCATTTCAATTTCTGCTTATAATGGTAATAGTCCATGGCCTTTCTGTAGAAGTTACAATGGAGGATCCTAGTGTAGTATCAGTTCGAGGAAGGCTCTGTCAGACTCCCAATAAGGTCAGTTGGATGAAACATTTTTGTAAAATATAGATGCGAGAATTCCCATGTCTTATATATGGAATTGAATAAATTGTATGCCTTCATGTGTAGGTTACGTCACCTATAGCAAATGTTCGTCCTAAAAATGTTTTTCAGATATTGAAAGAGGATTCACCTCCTGTTACTATGGATTTCCATCCTATTGGGCATACACTTCTTCTAGGTTGCTTCATAGAACTTAGTCTTCACTCTTCTGTTCAAATATCACTTTAATGTAGATGTAGTTTGAGGCAATTGATAATAAGAAATAAAAATAGCTTATATATAGTCTACTGTTTTGCGTCTTCAGTTGGAACAAATATTGGCAATGTAGGGCTTTGGGACGTTAATTCTGGTGATAAATTGTTCTCTAAAGATTACAAAATATGGGGTATTGGAGCAAGCTCCAACAATTGCAAGGTATGTACACTTCCTGAATATGTTGTACTCAAATGTGTACTTATTCTCATGTCGATCACCTAAATAATAAATACTCTGAACCACTACCAACTATATTCAGGAAGCTCTTGGAAAGGACCTGTGTGTTTCAGTTAAGAAAATCAAGTGGAGTCCTGATGGTTCACTGTTTGGTAAGAATCTTTAGCTACTTAAAGGGGTTTATCTAGTCACCAATGATTACAAAGATTTATAGCTCCTATCAGTCGTTCTTCTTTTAAACAGGGGTTGCATTTTCAGAACATTATGTTCAATTATATTCCTATCAACGTGGCAATGACATCATTAACCAACGTTTACAAGTAAATATATTTCATCCCCCAATACATGTGTAGTTAGATTCATATAATGTTTAACTCTCAGATTGACTTCTTAATACTTTCTTCTCAGATTGATGCTCATGATGGTAGTGTCAACGATCTAGCATTTTCTTCTCTTTATAAGCAATTTTTGGTCATAACATGTGGAGATGACAAGACAATAAAGGTCAGTTCTTATGACTGGTGATAAATTATCATTCATAAAGAAACTGACCTCAAGGATCCCACCCAGGAAAAAAAACAAACTTAATGTCCTTTTTACTACTTTTAAGGTCTGGGATTCTGTTACTGGTGTCAGATGTTATACTTTTGAAGGTCACGTTGCTCCTGTTTGTTCTGTTTGTCCTCATGTGAAGCAAAATGTTCATGTAAGCATGCTTTGTTGTTTCCTATAAAAAAAAACATGCTTTGTTGATTGTTGATGTGTAATAAATGTAATGTGTTAACTGATCTTCATACGCTATGTTATTCTTTTGCACCTGCACTTCAGTTTATTTTGTCAACTTCAACTGACGGAAAGATTAAGGCATGGTTATATGATTCTATGGGAGCCAGAGTTGATTTTGATGCTCCTGGTTATGGTTACACCACATTGGCTTACAGTGCTGATGATAAAAGGTTTTGAGCTACTAGTCTCAGTACAATTGGAATAATTTTTCCTATTAACAAGTGATTGCAGTTTAACCAATGGTGATAAACTTTTCTAGGCTTTTTTCGTGTGGAACTGGTAGAGATGGAGAACCTTATCTTGTTGAATGGGAAGAAAGTAAAGGATACATAAAAAGAACATACAAAGGACTTAAGAAACCATGTTTTTCTACCATCCATTTTGATTCAACTGAGAAAGGACTTTTGGCTGCTGGTGATGACCACATGGTTAAATTTTGGAATATGGACAGGGTTGAGCTCTGGACAAGCACCGATGTTGATGCTGAATTACTGGTAAGTTCTTTACTGGGTCTTTTGGTTTGTAGCTACTTGGAAGTTGTGTTAGCCTTCTGAGAATCCAAAATTTACAATTTATTTGATTGGAAATATTATAATTCTGTGGGAGGTGGTAGTTTTAGTTAAGCTTCAGCAATAAATTTAAATTTTAGTAACTTCTAATTCATTTTCTTCAGGAAAATCCATGCATTCTCTTCAACAAGAGGGGCACACTACTGGCTGTTGCTGCAAAAGAAAACAAAATAAAAATTTTGGCAATAGATGACATTTTACTGAAACGGAATTAAATACATTCAATTCCACAGTAATCTACATGAATCCTTAAAGGGTAACCATATGTAACTTTACATTGATTATGTTGTGCAGTATCCCAATCCTTGAACTTTTTATTTCTTGCAGCATACACAGTCCAATTTTGATTGATGCTGGAGTCACAAATGAAGGCATTTTGTTAGACCTGAGGAAACACACGATACAAATAGAAAGTTGAAAGTGTATTATAGGAATAGGGGTCAAAATAGGAATTAAGCTCATTTTATCTTTTGGTCTTAGGTTTTCTGTGGGAGTTAGTTAGTTCTAACAGAAGTTGGTTACACTAACCTTCTTTAAATAGGGTGTCTCTTTGGGAAGAAGGGGATTTATTCATTTTTTGTTAGAATACAAATTGGAAGATTTCAGTGTGAAAGGAGTAGCTTCTTTTGTGTACTTGTTTTTTCTAAAAATTCAATAAACTCAGGGATGAATAAAGCCCTTTCTCTTTGTCTCCTCAGAAATCCTAACAATTGGTCCAACTTGCCGCTCTTCCCTATTGTGATAGAAAAATGCATGCTGACAACACAAAACACGATCACTGAGCAGGGAATCAAACTGGTTGAACTGCAGAAAGATGTCACCTACATTAAAGAAAACATGCCTAATTTGAACCAAATCCGCGGCCTCATGGACTGTCTCACCAAGAAAGTGCCCAACAACGATGATTGGAACTCCAACACCACAAAAACGGCTTCTAGCGAAGACGAGGGAAAAGATGAGGAAGCCACAATGCGTTCCTGCTTTGCTTTTCAAACAAAAAGAAAAAACAATGCATTCTTGGTTAAATCCAGCATCGATGACGGTGAGCTTCGACGAGCTTGCGACACTGCAATTGAGGACCCGAAGCATAAGATCATTATGGCATTGAGCGTCACCAAGAGTCATGACATCTTAGGGTTCTCGCTCTCTCCATTGTTGGTGATGACGTGGTGTTTCCTGCAGCAAAATCGAAGGGTCAGAGAACAACAACTTTTCTTCAAGTTTTGAAGTATTCTACAAGAGGAGTTCTTGAACTTGAGAAACTATACAAGCTAAAGCACCATTTAAAAGTGGAAGTTGTAGCAAATGATCCTAGTCAATGTACATTTACTCTGGCATTTGATAACCTTAGAAGCCAGTGTGTGGCTCTTCCTTATTAATGGACAATGCACAACATCGATTCTAGGAATCGCCTTCTTCTTTGCATCTTGAACATCTGCAAAGTTGTTTTGGGGCGTCTTCCACTCTAGTCTTCCACTCTAGCTTTTGGTAGTTCCTCCTCCTCATTTGGTGATTTGCTTCATCATTGATTTGGAAAGTATCTTGGTTTCGTACAAATTTTCTTGGAATTTGGTTGATAACAACTGTTTCAGTTGATGCTCTCAAGTGTTTGGTTTTAATCTTTTTTAAAACAGCTTCTGCTCATGATGGTTAAGCATTATATTGAGCTTTTGTAGTGGATGGCTAAGCATTTTTTGGATTATTAGCTTCTGCCTATAGTGGTTATGCATTTTATTGACTTATGTTTCTTATCAAGTGGTTAAACTTTAAGGAATAGTTTCTTAATTCTGTCTTTGATGTATTTTTCATTCCAAGTTGAATTGTATTTTTCTCTATTTTGTATTGTATTACTCATTTTAAGTTGGAAATGCTAAATAGCACTTCCAACTTGCAACGGGATATTAGAGATAAAGGATAATAGAAATATAGAATTTTTTATATAAATCATATTACACTATGTAAAATTTGAGTAATATCTATTTTTCAGTTTTATTCATTTTTCTCTCTTTCCTTTCTCTAACAACTTTCTATTAGATCTTTTTCTCTCTTCTTTCTTGATCCATGACTTTTTGACATTAGCTAACTAGGTTTGGCAAAACAAGAATTATCATTAACTTTTTCTCTGATAAAACACAGATAGTTAGACTGACTGTGGAAATGGCATTTTGGCATTGACATCAAATGGTGATCATCTACTTTGGAAATGGCCCTGTAATAACCTTAACTTGGATGGAAAGGTAAAATCTGCTTTTTTATATGGATTCTCCCTCCTCCCTTCCCCACCTCGCCTCCATCTTTTCAGTTTTTTGACTTTGTAGTTGAATTTATTATAAAATATATGTAACACATGTAGGCAGCTGCTCAAGTTTCCCGTTACATCTGGCAATCCAAGAGTGGCTTGCAATCGATGAGTAATAAACTCACTAGTTCTTATAGTGGAGACCCAGTTTCCTGTTTTCCTTGTTCAACATGGTGACCTTTAAGGTCAACCCAAAAGATTGTACTAAATAAATCTCCTTCATTTCTACGAAATTGTTTGATGTTGATATTTTCATAACGATGTTGAAGGTTTGACATCGTTCCTACATTCATGAAGTTTTTCTAAGACTTCATAGGAATCACCTATATAAATGCATAAACTTTTTCTAGAATCAGAATAACCATTTTTCATTTAGTTATCATGTTGGTATATATTCTCTTTCATCCTTTCCTCATTACTTTAGAAACATGATTCATTTATCCTCTCCTTTTTTATTTACCGTAACACCATTTATTATTTTGCTACATGTTTACGATGAATCTATGATTTGACTAATTATGTCATACATTGCCTCATAATTACAGACTGTGATGACTATCATGCCTCCATCACCTATGGCAACCTGTCTCGCATTCTACCGTCGTGATAATATACTTGCCGTTGCTATGGATAATTCCAGTATAATTATATATAATGTCCGCACAAAGAAGGTATACATAATCTTCATTTTGAGAAAGATATGTATCATTACCTACTTCAAGGAGGTTGAAGCCATAGTTTTCTGTGTCTTACATTTGTACAGATTATAAGCAAGCTTGAGGGGCACTCCAAACGAGTTACTGCCCTTGCTTTCTCAAGTAGCTTCGATCTTCTTGTTTCTGTTGACATAAATGCTCAGGTTAGTATTTAATAATCATTACATGCATCATGCAACCATTACTTCTATTTCAGAATTATCTTCTATTCTATGACCAATAATATACAAGCTGATTGATTTTGCTGGATGGCTCCATATTAAGTTGTTTTGTCATTATTTCAACTATCTCTTCAGATTTTTTATGGAACGCCAATGGATGGGAAAAACAGAAAGAAAGGGTACTTGAAAATCCGTGGGCAGAAGGTGCCAGAAGTACTATCTGAAACTCACATTCAGTTTCACCTATATCAGAAGTAATTATCTCGCAATATATGAAGCAACAGAGCTAACATTTTGTAACCAGGTTCTCTCTTCCTTCCCTCGCTTATGATGTTGTTTCTTATTATATATACTTTCTGTTTGATGCCAGTGGGTTCCAGAAAGTTCCATGATTATTTCCCAAGCAACTTTCTCATCCGATGGCCATGCTGTGTATGCCAGTTTTGTTGATGGAACTATAGCAATGTTTGATAAATTCAAATTTCAAATGCTTTGTCGGATAAATCCCTCTACCTTTCTACAACCGCAAGGTATGTTTTTCTTTCTCTTAGGTTGCAATTTCTAAGCTTTACCAAGTGATTCATAAGAAGTTATATGCATTCATGATAAATAATGCCATTTGTTTCCCAATAATGCATATCTTAGAAAAGAAAAACTTTTAGTATGATTTATTAGACACTTTTGGATCTCTTATTCTGACGAATGTAATTTTCTTCGTTATATACCTTGCCACAAGTGTATATATATATATATATATATATATATATATATATAATTTGTCACGATCCAAATTCAAGATTGTGACCCGCGCATAGACTACTGCTTAACCTAACAAAAACAGAATAACATATGACAAATAATTTTTTAAAATAAACATACGTTTAAGATTTTGTAGAAATTTTGACAGAGTCTCCTCTATAGTTTTGGACATCTCAAAATTTACAAAGAAACATGTTACTAATATAATTAACTAGCCAAAGTTTTCACAGTATCAAATATACGCTATCTAAACATAAATCTCATAACTAGACTTTCAATAGCTGCAAAATGTACACATAGTCTCAAAATAACATCAATTGTCCGCTGACACAAATACGGCCTACCAAAAAGAAATAACACAAGACCGAACAATGAAGATGTCAACAGCCCGCTACTTGCTACTTGAGAATCTAGATGAAAAACAATAGAAAGAAGGTAAGTCATTACCTAGTGAGGACTAAACAACCATCATGAACTAGAAAGGAAACATACTAACGCACGAATTATTCGATAAAAATATTTCTCAATATAAAACTTACTAAATCAACTAGTTCAATAGATCTCACAAGCACAGGTAATTTATACCCAATATCCAAAATGTTACGTTCATCATATTTCAAAACAATAATAAATTTATCACATATATTAAATAAATAATTTGAAATGAAATACATTAATGTAAAACATAAATAAAAGGAAATGTAAATACAATGAGATCACCCATGATAAAACCAAAGAGGCAGCTCCATCTAGTTGATAGTCCTCTCCTCCAAGAGTGGCCTCTCTCTTGGGGTGACTCCATCTAATGGATAGTCCTTTCCTCCCGGAATCATGTCATGTCTCAATATCATAACATATCATCGGGAGCAGATATATCTCGTTGATAGCCTTTTTCACAAAGTGGTAGCTCCATCTAACGAATAACTCTCTTCGCTTGACATCATACAAATAGGTGTACCTAGACCTTTATCATCCACTAACGACATACAGGGTTCTAACATGGATCTTCATAATATAAATACCAAATTTATTCTCCTTCAAAGTTCATTCCGAAATAAATCTCCAATTAAATCAAACATAATCAATTTAAATTTATAAAGCTCTCAACCTTTGAAATAAATTTCATAGAGAATAAAATCAAATAAAAGAGTATGTTTCTCAAACTTATTAAGTAAACAACATTAAAATATGATAAGTTGAATTGAAATGATAATTATAAAAATTTTAAAATAGGCTACAATGATCGTGAAAGCACTCACAACTATGAAGAGTCAAACAAACTACTTCCCAACAACTTCAAGAGTACTGTGCGAGGTAGAAATCAATAGATCTAAACACAATATGTATTTTCAACATTTAGAAATTTATTTGAAGCCTACCTATTTATTGGTAAC
Organism: Psophocarpus tetragonolobus; assembly: GCA_037954015.1. Lineage (NCBI taxonomy): Eukaryota > Viridiplantae > Streptophyta > Magnoliopsida > Fabales > Fabaceae > Psophocarpus > Psophocarpus tetragonolobus. Next base: position 17,449,597 of record CM075688.1, on the reverse strand, counting down.
CATAAAAATTCCTAAAACTAGTACTCAATGCTTTAAAAATAATTCTACTTGAAGCTAACACATATAATAGTCTATTCTTTAATTTACAAGTTATGAGTTTACCTTAAAGAGCCAAAACAAACAACTTTGACAGTGTAGGTACTCTCCTTCTTCCTCAAAGCACTACCCTAACACCAAAAGTTACCAAAATTAGTTCTAGAAAGAAAAAAAACTAATGAGTAGGAGTTTTGAGTTTCATTACCTTTCACTATGTATAAGGGATTTGAGAGTAAATGAAACAACAAAGGAGGGAAAGAGAAATGAAATGAAGATGAAAAAGGGAGAAGAAAAGTGAAAGGAGAGAGAGAAGAATAACGGGGGGAGGGGGGTTAGAGGTTAAGAGAGAGAGAAAGGAGTTAAATTTATAAATTCAATTTCAAATTTATGTTTTTTTTTAACAAGAAATGGGGCATTTCATAATTACGATGAAGCCAAACCAGTTTGCTGTAAGGCTCATGGATGGTACGTATGTTTGAGGCCAAAAAGTTAAGAAAAGGTTGGAGAAAGTTTAGCCTTGATGATATGGAGGCAATCAAGAGTAGGGTTGGGGTAATGAGTGAACAATTTCATACTTAGAGAGATATGAGATGAAAAAAGACTAAAGGAAAAATAACCAAAGACCATAGAAAATAAACAATAATAAGTGATTTTGTTACTCATCATTATCAATTGTTACTTTTTTTATTCATTTTATCTTCTTTAATTATCATATGGTTATGGTGTGTTAGTCGTTTTCATCCTTATACTCTAAATTTCTCATTATTGATTAAACTAATTAATATTAAATATAAAAATTAATTATTACTAAATTATGTTAGGCTTAATTATATTTTGTGTCCTTATTTTATCAATTTTTTAAATTTTTCCCTCTATTTTAAATATGATACTGTTAAAATTATTGACATTGTACATCTCCAATTGTTAAAATTTTTGAAATATTGCCCTCTTATTTGTATATAGTCGCTAGTTAATTGATATTGTCTATTAAATTATTAACATAAGTTTTAAATTTATGATTTAAAGATAGTTTAATTATTATAATTATTTTCTCATTATCCAAGTCACATTTAAATGATAGAATTGTTGAATTAGGGTTTATCACATCATTAACTTACTATCACACACAGATTAACTATTTGTTAGGTCAATCCACTAATGGCTAAACACAAACTCAACAATTTAAAAAAAAAAAGAGTAACACAATGTCATTATTTAAAAATAGCGACAAATGTTAAAAATTGGTAAAATAGAGGCATAAAGTGTAATTAATTAAGTCTTTGGGTTCAAAAAATAGTTGTGTTTAACTTAAAATATAAGGAATAATAATAATTTTATATAAAAATATAAAAACAAGATTATTTGTAGTAAATAAGTTGTGAATGTAAATGTTGAGGCGTAAGACAATAGGGCTGTGTGTAGAAAATTTGAGGCCTAAGACAATTTTTTATTGAATTTAAACAACAAACTTAAATTATTTAATGTAATATTAATTGTCAAGTTTTATATTAATATTTTAGCTTTTTGAGTTGCAAAATCGTTTATTAATATTCTATAATCAAGTAATTCTAATATTTCACATTCAATAAGCTGTTTAATATATTTAATTTATCCTATAACATTATCATTTTAAATAATTTAAGCAATCTATCCTATATAAAATGATCACGGCCATAGTCACCTTCATCCCTTTGATTTTCCTATCGACAACCTCCCAAACACATATTCTTAAAACAAAGTTTCATAATCTATTAGTTATGTCATTGTTTAACAATTATTTTTAATAGAAGAGACTATTTTTAAAAAATAAAATTTAAAATGTTAAAAACAAAAGAAAATTTCAAAAGAGACCAAAATCAAAACATACAAATATTGAAACTAAAAGGTTAATTAAGTTTTATTAGTATTGTCATTTTTATATTTTTAATATTTTTTTTAACCTTTTGATATATAACAAAAAGTTGTTCAAATGCATACAATAAGAAAAATGCTCAATTATTATTTGTGCTCCCTATTTTGGCACTTGCGCACTTTTTTATCTCCTTTTTTTTTTTTTGCACACTTTTTGGCCCTCCATTTTAAAAATTGAGTAAATTTTGCTCATCTGTCAAAATGGCACAGTTGACTGTTAAAATTTGGACATTGACTTGTTTAGTAAAGTTCCAACATGTAAAACTATCCTTAACCCTAGGCACTCTCATTATTCTACAACAAGTACAAAAATTATCTTTTGAAGTAATATAATGTAAACCCATGACCCCACAACAAGTAAACAACAAATGAGGTTGTTTTAGATATGATAAGTTACATGAGGTTGTGAGATTTATTGAACTCATTATTTGATAAGTTTTATATTAAAAAATATTTTTATCGAACAACTTATGTGTTGGTATATTTCTCTGTTAGTTCATGGTGGTTGTTAGGCTTTTACTAATTCTTTGTGACTTTCCTCCTTTCTATTATTTTTCATCCAGATTCCCAAGCAACTGAGTAGCAAGCTACTAACATCTTCAGTTGTTTCAGCTCTACTGTTATTTCTTGTTTGTAGGCCTTCTTTGTGTTGGTGGTCATTTGATGTTATTTTGAGTCTATTTGTACATTTTGCAGTTATAGGAATGGTGGTTTATATTGGTGTATTTTGGGTCTTTTTGGTTTATGTTTAGATATTGTATATTTGATATTATGTTTATTTTGGAAAATTATTTGTTATGTATTGTTCTATTCTTGTCAGGCTTACCAATTTAAGAATGTTATTCTGTGCACCAATCATGATCTTGAATTTGGATCATGACAAAGTAGGTATCAAATTTTTGGTTGTAGGTTCTAATAGCTACACACATAAAGTGATAATAGATTCATACAGATAATTGTGGACCCGAGCACAAGGTACTTGTAGGAAGCTATTATATACATTATGATGGCTGATAATCTTACTGTATAAAGTGTGTCCTAGTTTTATTACTGTTTTCTATGAAAAGACCCTAAATTGGACTGTCCTAGTGAAGGGATTTTGCGCAACGAGCCACATTTCTAGGCATAAATCCAAATTTATTTCTTAAGAGAAAAGAATTTGCATTGGGCGAGACTCTCTCGTTGGGCACAAATATAATTAATTCTCTAATAGAGACAACATTGCGCTGGCAAGACATCTCGCTGGAACAAAGTTGAAAATCTGCTTAGTAGAGGCTAACACTCGTTAGGCCAGACTCACTGTCCAACGAGACTCTGCAGATAGCAGAACCTCAATTACATAATTCAATAACTGACTAGAATATAAACCACCTACCAAAACAACATTTACATTCCAACAAACTTATAAGGTACAATACATACGTGATCAAAAGTGTAACATCCTGTTTCTGTGCATATATACTTATAACATCCAAAAAGATTTAGTTTCACACATGTTCTATACATATTATTCTTAATACATTCATTAAACATGGACTATTTCTATTACAAAAAGGTAATCTTGCTCCTGCCTTATCGTCATTGTCACGCCTGTTGGTCTTGACTTCCACAATCACCTTTGATATCTGCTCCCGTACAAAGTAAGGTAATTACAATCATACAAAATACACACACAATGCAAGGGTAAGCATAATGATACATGAAATTTATAATACAAGTAAATTAATAAAACAGTATTATCAATCAAGTCAATCACACTTATGTTCCCCAATATAAGCATTTCACACAACAACATGTTATGACATGACACTTTCCAGAATACCTACATTGAGTTCGAACACCAAACCGGCTTAAGATCCCTTCTAATTGGCGACAGACACCAATTTGTACTATGTTACCACTAATTTAAGTCTAAGTAATACTCATGTAACAACCACAAACTGTTGTCTGGTATCTATTTGACACCTTCTAACACATAATTATTGTCTAAGTTTGTCTTTATAGGCACCTCCTTGTATATCTAGTACCAGGACCATAATATAAGTCACACAGATATCCCCTTGTATATTTGATATTTTGGATTATATTAACCTCAATTGTGTCTCTAATGTCAATGTATCTTATCAAACATTTCATCCAAGACTAAGTTATCCAACTGTAACTGCCTGCAACCAATAACATAAATAAACACTTACTCATCATACATCACAATCACATGTACTACATTACCATTTCAATAATTACCAATTTCAATCAAAGAGAGTCAATTCCATCCAATCTATTCTTCAAAAAGCACTACATTTATTATTCATCTCAAACTACCAATTTCACATAACATTCAAATTAAGTTCAAAAGTTAAATCAACTACAATCTTATATCACCCTTAAACCATAATTCTTAAAAATTAAAACAAAGATTTAGCTTCTCTTACCTATTTCTTCCTTTCAAAGCTGATTCAAACAAAAATGGAAGAATCTATCCAAAGAAATTTCTCAAAAACCTATATTGATCTCCACTCAAAATCAAGAACAATGAAAAAAGTTTCACCAAATTTGGCCATTGTTTCATCCACCATAAAAGAAGAAGAAATGGTTATGCAAGAGAGAAAAGGAGAAGCAATTGTGAGAAGATGAAATTGAGGAATAAAGAAAGATGAAGAAGAAAAAAGAAAAAGAAAGAGGAGGGAGTGTAACTTAATAAACCCTAAACAATAAATATAACTAATATAATCTATTAACCCTCAATTAATTAAATAATCTAAATAAAATTTAAATTTGATTTTTCTTACTGTTCATTTCCCATACGCTAATAACCTATTAGTAAAAAAAACCAATACTTACAATAGTTCTGAAAATTTTAAGCACATTGAAAAATCATTTTGAATCTTTTTTACATTTATAATTTTCTCAATGCATTGATATTTTTGGAACGTTATCTTTTCATAATGAACTTTTTATATGTTTTTAAGCATTACCTATTTTTTTTATTCAAAATTTTAAATTTATTTAACTTTTTCTAATTTTATATAAACTTATTTTGAATTTTTTTTTTCATTTTCAAAACTTTTTTACACGTCTAAACTTACAATTTTTATATTTTTTTAAACATTACCTATTTTTGTGTTTGTAATTTTTTTTCTACACATTTAAACTTATTATTTGACATTATGTTTTTCATTGAAATTTAAATTTAGCAGCTTTTTAAACTTTGTATAAATTTATTTTAAAATATTATCTTTTTACATTTAAATTTTTATATTTTTTTCTCCACATTAAATGTTTTTATTTTCATAACTTTTTAGATTTAAAATTTTCAGAATTATCTTTTCGCATTAAATAATTTTTTAGTTTTTCAAACATTAATTTTTTTATTACGTTTTATTTTTTCATAACGAACTTTTTATATTTTTTTGAAACATTACCGATGTTTTTTATTGAAAATTTTAAATTTATTTCACTTTTTCTAATTTTATATTAACTTACTTTGAAACATTGACTTTTATATATATATATATATATATATATATATATATATATATATATATATATATATATATATATATATATATATATATATATATTCAGAAACCCACGGATCTACAAACTAGGAGAGAATAGGAAAGATGCTATGCATGAACAGATAAGCCCGGATGTTACACGGCGGTAGTCCGCACAAGACCGGATGTTATGCTAATGCATGAAACAGTTATACCAGAGCACAAGGCCGGATTATGCAGAGAGTATGCAGCAGAAAATAATACAAAAGAAGTTGTATTGATTGAAGAGAATTACAGAGTAGAGGGAAGAGAGAGGAGAGAGACGCTCAGGGTTTTTTTTGCGAGCTCCCCACAACTGAACCCTAGATTACAATTTATAGAATTTTGAAAGTTACTATTACAACAGTAAATTTAACTATTACAACAGTAACCCGTTATTACCGCTACAGTGAACAGTGTACAGTGTACAGTGTTTGGCGGCTCCGCAGTAGTGAACAGTAATTTTCCGCAAAAATTGCTTGCGTGGATTTGAATTAGTCTTCATCAGACTCTTCGATCTGGTAAAATGAACCGGAGGAAGAGGATCCAGACGAACTATCTTCTTTCTTTGACTTTCCTTTTGATGAACTGGCTTCTGAGTCAGTAGAGAGGAGAGCCAAAATCTGATGAAGATTCTTTGCCAAGGCTTCATCATCTGTTGAGGCTGCAAGGGCAGCTGCAATCTTGGCCTTGCGATTGAGGAATTGGCAGGTCTCTGGGTCTGCCGATTTAAGGCTTTTTGGGTTCTTCTGGAACCATATAGCCACTCCGTGTGAATTGGCATAGGAGGCGTTAAACTGATCCCACCACTTGACCGAAGCTTGTTTCCCTAACATTGGCAAAAGCTTAGGATTTGTTGCATTTTTCTGGTATTGATGTTGCCAGGCAAAAATCCATGCTAAGGAAAAGATTGAGAAGAATCGAAGAGATGGATGAAACGGATTGTTCCCTTCTTCAATTCTTGACTTGAACTGATTGAATCCGACCTTTACTTCTTCAGGAAGGATAGATTGGATGGGTCCGAAGAAATCCCACCACTCAGCAAACCACTGAGGGAAGAAGTAACGAACATTTTTCTTAAAATAAATCAGCCACGAGTGCCGATTATGTTTGTTTTGAAACCAAAAAATATTGGTCCAAGCTTGAATATAATCCCAGTAAGTATAACCAATCGGGTCAAAAGGCTGGGAGAATTTTCTTACTTGGTTTGGTTTTGATTCAAAATCTTTAAAAGTAAGCACTTTTAAAATTTGAAAAGTGGAATGTGTGATAACGGTGTTATCATTTTTATCAAAATTATGTTTTATTGAAACAGATTTCGAATCCACCAAAATAAATTCATAAAATTTTCTAGTCTTATTGAGACTAAGAGGTTTAAATAAAAATGTTGGTGGAAAGATTTTTTCGCAAATCTTGTTTGGATTGGAATCCCAGAATTCTGGTTCCATTTGGATTGTTGGGTGAAATCTTCCTTCTTTTGGTTGATAGGAAGAAGGTCGTTTTTGAGCAATTGGCTGAGGCTGCTCTACCAATGCTTTTGGATTTAAGGTTATTTTTTATTGGGCTATGTCTGAAATAATGGTTTTCAGATTCTGGTTCCAGAAGAGGTCATCTGTTTCTTCTGAAAAGATTTGTTTCCATGATCTGGATGGAAGATTGGTTAGCCCACAGTCTTGAAGGGCTTGCAAGGTTGGGATAGCCATCGCATAATCAGATGGTTTGGTGGCTAGGGTAGAGGACCCTTTTGCTATTTGCGGAGTTGATGACCCCGTTTTGGTGATGGCTTGCTGAGTTGATGACTCAGATTTAATGATAGCCTGCTGGGTTGAAGACCCAGACTGGGTGGATGACCCTTGATTGGCAGTCTGTGTGGGGACTGGGATAGTTTGGGTATCCTCAATGGAGGATGATTTCTCTGTCCGGGATGATCCCCGAACCGTTTTCCCCCGGCCTCGGGAAGAAGCGACCTTCATTTTTAGTTTCGGAGGCATCTCACATGAGTCCGACCCTGAAGAAATTCACGAGTCAGATAATCAGGAAGGGTGTTTGAAGTACCTTTGATATATTCTATTTCAAAATCAAAAATACTTAAGATTGCTTGCCAACGGGCAAAAATTTGTTTTGATGCAAGGTTTTTTAAATCTTTTTGTAAAATTTCTCTGGCTGACTTACAATCAACCCTAATTAAAAATTTTTGATTTAATAAATCAGATTGAAATTTTGAAATACACAGAACAATAGCCAAAACTTCTTTCTTAATAGTTGAATAGTTTTGTTGGGCTTTGTTCCAGTGTTTTGATGTAAATGCAATGCAATTTTCTGTATGATGCATGCGTCGTTTGAGAATACCTCCATAACCTAAGTCAGAGGCGTCGGTTTCTACAATCTTAAAGAGATTGGGATTTGGTAGATACAGACAGGGTAATACTTTGACCTGCTGCTTAATTTGCTTGACTAAATTGGTGTGGATATCCGTCCACGGTGGAGGAGACTTTTTGAGTCTGTTATGGAGAGGTTTAGAAATTATACTGAGCTGAGGAAAGAAGTCAGCGACATAATTTAGACAACCCAAAAATCTTTGAAGTTGTGATTTTTCTAGGATTTGATTGGGGAATTTGTCAGCAAATTCAATAACGCGACAAATTGGTTTGATAGTTCCTTGAAAAATGTAATGGCCAAGGAATTTGATTTTAGTCTGAAATAGACAAATTTTTGTTTTAGAAATGGCTAGGCCGTTTCGTTTGATTATTTTGAAAAAGATTTCAAGATGTTTGAAGTGTTGATCCACGGATTGGGAAAAGATAAGAACATCATCGATGTAGACAATGCAGAAATTCGAGTAAGGATTGAAGATATCATTCATGATATTTTGAAACTCTGATGGAGCATTTTTGAGACCAAAGGGCATTACGTTCCATTCGTACTGCCCAAAGGGAACAGTGAAAGCCGTCTTGTAGCGATCACTGGGATTGATTTGGATTTGCCAAAATCCAGATTTCATATCGAATTTAGAAAAGATTTTAGCCGAATGTAGTCGGGAGAGTAAATCTTTCTTATTTGGAATTGGACATCTGATCCATTGAAGAGCTTGATTAAGTGGTTTGTAATTGATAACCAATCTTGGGGCTCCTCGCTCTATTTCAGAGGCTTTGTTAACGTAGAAAGCTGCGCAAGACCAAGGGCTTTTGCTCTTTCTGATTAAACCTTTGGACAAAAGGTCCTTAATTTCGTTTTGACAATGAGTGACAAGATCGTGACTCATCTGGATTGGCCGAGCTTTGGTCGGGATTTGTCTGTCTGTGAAATCCTTTTCGTAAGGAAGATTAACCATATGTTTTTTCCTATCCCAGAAAGCATTAGGGAGGTCAGAACAGATGGTAGATTGAAAACGATCAGAAAGACTCTTGATTCGTTTTTTGACATGAGGGAGAGAAAGTTGACTCTCGATCTGTTTGAAGGAAATTTCTTCTTTAAGGAAGTTAATCTGATTGAGTTTTCGATTAACTTGATTAATATTCTTATGGACAGGTTTGTCTAAGAATTTGAATAAGATTGTTTTTCCCAAATGTTGGGTGGTTATACCTTCACCGGAAATTTGAATAGGGAAGATAGTTTTGATAAACGGCGACCCTAAGATAACATCATTCTTAAGGTTTTTGATCAGGAGAAATGGAGTTTCTACCTGAAGATTATCCTTTTGGATGATTGCCGAAGGAAGCTTATACTGGATTTCTAGTTTTGATCCACTAGCAGTCCTAAGTCTTTCGGAAGTTTTATGGAAATATTTGGTCGGAATAAGTCCTTCCAAAATACAATTTGAGTCTGCTCCGGTATCAAATAGAGCAGTAGTTTTTAGAACAAAATCGTCTACGATGATGGTAACATTAATATAAAATTTTTGAATGCTACATTGATTAATAAGGTTGTTGAAGAGGGTATCTTCGTTTGATGAATTATGATCAGACTCATAATCCTGATTACAATTTTCATGGTTATCTGGAACCATGTTGTCAGATAAAGCTGCAGTTATTTGAGATATGATAGTCTCATGCAACTGTGATTGAGTTTTGAGTTCTCGGACCTCGGATTTGAGAGAACGAATTTCAGCCTGGAGGTCCTGAATAGTGACTGGTTTGGCTGAAGATTTTTCCAGTCGTTTGAGAGTTTGAGTGAGGTCAAACTTGTTATTGACAAACCTATTATCTGAACGAGTAGGTTTGGGTTTGGAAAGGATTGCTTTTAGTTTTTCAAGATACTCCTTCCTATCCTGAGGATCCTGGATAGATTCTAGAGCATCAAGCAACAGATTTTGCTCATCATTGTGAATGACATTGATGAGTGGAGATTCAGAACTTTCGCTGCTAGAGGAGGAAAGATCATCGTCAGCTTGGATTTCGTCAGAAGATGTCTTGGCGATATCGTTTTCTTCTTCTGAGGAACTATCAGAAGAGTTTATCAAAAGATTGTTAAGTTGATCCTGGACAATAGGATCAAGATTGAGTTCACGAATCTTAGAGGAGACTCGACAGAATCTTGCTAAATGACCTTTACGGCCACACTTATAACAATTTCTAGTTTCTCTAGAAGGATTAGTATCCTTTTGAGGATGATTAGTACTTCGTCGAGGAAGATTATGATCTGGAGGCCTACTGGGCTTGGAATGAAGATGACGAGTCTTGAACCTAGAGACTCTGCGATGAGGTCTATTCAGCTGTTGCTGAGACTGTTTTTTATGAGTAGTCTTTCTCGGATTTTTGGAACACGGAAGACCGAATTGTTGGCAGAAATTTCCCAAATTTCTGCGATTTTGAGCCTTTTCTCTGGCTAATTGTTTTTGAATGTTGTCATCTTGACAGATTTTAAGAGCAACCTTTTGAACATAAGCTATGATATTGCCATAACTTAACTGATCATAAGGAATTTCACCGTTAAACTGGGAACGGATTTTTTCCCTAACCTTATCTCCTAAGGATTTTGGGAGTCCAGCTAGGAAGGTTTCTTTCCAAAAAGGTTGGTGACAGTCATCTCTAGTATAAACTCGAGTAAGGAAGGTGTCTCTATACCACCTAAAATTACCTAAGGTTTTACACTTAAGAGTTGAGAGGAGATCTCCGGAACGATCTTTGTAAATAGAGGGATCTCCGATGAAATGTTTGACAATGGCCATGATTAAGGTATTTACGGCGTCGGAAATAGGCTTCCCTTTATCGGTAAGGACGGTTCCTTCAGCGTCCGTTTTGACTGCCGTAAAGATTTCATGTTTCTCAGTGTCGGAAACATAATTATCCCACCAGCCTTTGAGTTGGCCAGAAAAGCCAGCGGTTAAGATTTCTACTATAGTCTCATCAGAGCTATCTAAAGCGGTCTGATATGCAGTGGAGACCATAGTCATATGTTGAAGAGTATTAAGGATGTTATACTCAGTTTGACCATCTATATTCCATTCATAGATTTGATTAGCATTGAATGACCGAAGACTCTGATCATTCTTTTCCTCAAGAAGGAGATCAGGAGCAGTAGCTCGATTGTAGTAAAGTTTAGAAGGCTGCTTCCAGTTGAGAGCCTTACTAATAACAGGATTAATTTGAGGAACAGACTTACTGCTAGATGCAGCATCCTCAGACTCGGAACCTATGGAAGAAGTTCCTAATTTGTTAATCCTAAGAGATTGATCCTTTTGGGAGACACTCCTAGTGATTGGTCCTAGCTTAACAGATTCTACCTGTGAAGAACTAGGGGTATCAGGAATAACTATAGAGTTATCTGGATTGGATTTTTCTAAGGCTTTAGTCCAATTCTGATGAATAAGCCTAAACTTGTTTCTAGTCTCGGTAGTTAGACTAAAAGGTTTGAACAATGGTTTGGAAATGGAAGGGGTCTCATCGGTTTTGATTCCTGAAGATGAGGCTTTTCCTACCAGGTTTTCTCCTAAAACTTGGAGGTACTTGTTAGTATAATTGTTTTGTTCCATAAGGGCTTTAATATCTTGGGCTCCTATGGTTTCATCTGATTTGTACTTAAAGGGCGAAGCTAAATACTTATCCTCCAAGTCTGGAATAAAATAACTGCTAGACGGGGGTAGGTCGGACTTAATGAGTTGACCATTCTTACGGTGCCAGACAGTTAAGGTATTGACAGAGAGATCTTGTGTGATTGTAATTGTCCATGGAGGATAGATTTGGTTCCTATGAAGGTAGACATTTAACCAATCAAAGAAACAGACATGAGTTTGGACTTTGTTAAGAAATTCATAAAAAGAATCGATAATTTTTGACCTATGGTCACCCTTAAACTTACTAAGAAAGCATTTCCTCTGAGAGGTCCAAGTCTCAGAGTAGAATTCCTTACGAAGGGTTGGCTTGTCTATGGTGTAACTATTCATAGCTGACCATACTGCATTTCAGATTGAGTAGGAGAATGGATTTCTGAAGAGATATCTTCCTCAGTCCTACTGTAGATATTTCTAGGGATAGAAGATGAATTATCTAACCCTTGAAGATTGATTTCTGGAGTAATAATTCTGGGAACTGAACTCCGATTTGATTGGGAAGCTATAGAAAAAGACCTTCTGGCACTAGTATAGGCCGATCTAGAAGCTTCGGATCTAGAAGAGAAAGAATTTCTCCGATCAAAGATGATTTCTACCTTACCAGCCTCAGATTGTCTAATTTCCTGGAATTCAGGGGTTTGACGAGGAAGGGTTGGTGTAGCTTTTTCGAGTTGCCAAGAGGTTGGTAACTCTACCTCATCCCACTTGATGAGTTTGGGAACAGCAACATTTGCCCTAGTCATATCTGTGACGAACAAAGTTGTTTCCCGATCATTGGTTTTGAGAAGAACCCTTGAGTTACAAGTGTTCATGACCTTGTATTGGATTCGATAGAGAAGAGCTGCAGGGATAGAACCTTCTTTCATGTTTAACCCATGCAGACGAATGTTTAGGAATAATGAATCTAAGACATTTCTATCTAAAAGACTCACAGTTTTGTTTGGAAAACAATTGAAATAAACAGGACCATGTCCTAGACTGGTTTCTACGGTTCCTATCAGGGAATCGTGAAAATCATTATGCCTAATGTCGCGAAGGCACATAAGGATTGAGGCGTTAAGACCTTCCCTAACAAGGGGCTTGACAGCTACTTGGACACATCCTATATGGAGGTATTTGTACTTCCTAGAATGTTCGGCTATCGATTGTTTGGTAAGAAGATGGAATTCTTCACCGGCTTGGGGATCCAAAGGGATATTGTTTTCTGCAGTCCTAATGATATAATCAGAACTACGGACATGTTTAGATTCATCAGGAATATAGAGTTCGTCCTGAGGGATTTTAGGAATTTCCCAATTATCTATGGCTTGATTGATATCCTCAAAGCAGACTTCTTCTTCGAAGATGTTATTTTTGGGAGGTATTTCCTCAACCGATTGATTTTGCTCAGTGAGCAGATTGGTGGTAGATGGAGAAGAAGAGGAAGAAGCTTTGATAGAAAAGCGACGAGAGAGGGAGCGAAGAAAAGAACTCATTTTTAGAAATCTTCTAGTATCATTACCTTCACTTGGTTTGATAAAAATCTATTATTCTGGATCTAAATCTAGATTTAACAAAAAATTATCATTCAAAGGTATTCCAGTTTCCAGGTTTCAGACAAAACTCTTTTTTTTTTTTTTTTTTAATACAAAAAGATAAACTTACCGAATTACAGAATTTACAGAACATTATCTCTTTCTAAATTACTTCATCAATGAAATAATCATCCATGGTAGAGACATCCGGCAAAGGCACATAGGCAACATGGACTTACCGCCTCCCTCGGGCCTTACAGCCAATCCAGCCCCAGGCCAAACTGTTGACACCATAAACCATTATTCACAGAAGTCGTAATAAAAAAAAGAGATAAATTACAACAAAATATTAACACAGAAGAAACTAGAAAAAGGAAAACAGAAACAAGCTGGGTTTACAAGGCGGTAATCCGCACAATACCAGTTTTCTGCGTCACACCTCATGAGTTTTTCAACCCGACAAGGCTTACAAAACCGCAGTTTTCGAAAATCAAGGGCAAATACCCAGGTTTTCAGAACAGAAAATCGAAAGTCTGCATCCCCAGAATAGAATAGCGTCAAATCATAATTTGAATGATAAATTAAACTTAGATCCAGAACAATAAAGTCCTATTTCCCCATCAGGCTCTGATACCAGAAACCCATATGTTCTGACCTCATCAGAAAGAGATAATGTTCTGATGGAGCATTATCTGTGTAGATCCGTGGGCTTATCTGGTCTTGTGCGGTCTTGTGCGGACTACCGCCGTGTAACATCCGGGCTTATCTGTTCATGCATAGCATCTTTCCTATTCTCTCCTAGTTTGTAGATCCGTGGGCTTATCTGGTATCAGAGCCTGATGGGGAAATAGGACTTTATTGTTCTGGATCTAAGTTTAATTTATCATTCAAATTATGATTTGACGCTATTCTATTATGGGGATGCAGACTTTCGATTTTCTGTTCTGAAAACCTGGGTATTTGCCCTTGATTTTCGAAAACTGCGGTTTTGTAAGCCTTGTCGGGTTGAAAAACTCATGAGGTGTGACGCAGAAAACTGGTATTGTGCGGATTACCGCCTTGTAAACCCAGCTTGTTTCTGTTTTCCTTTTTCTAGTTTCTTCTGTGTTAATATTTTGTTGTAATTTATCTCTTTTTTTTATTACGACTTCTGTGAATAATGGTTTATGGTGTCAACGGTTTGGCCTGGGGCTGGATTGGCTGTAAGGCCCGAGGGAGGCGGTAAGTCCATGTTGCCTATGTGCCTTTGCCGGATGTCTCTACCATGGATGATTATTTCATTGATGAAGTAATTTAGAAAGAGATAATGTTCTGTAAATTCTGTAATTCGGTAAGTTTATCTTTTTGTATTAAAAAAAAAAAAAAAAAAAAAGAGTTTTGTCTGAAACCTGGAAACTGGAATACCTTTGAATGATAATTTTTTGTTAAATCTAGATTTAGATCCAGAATAATAGATTTTTATCAAACCAAGTGAAGGTAATGATACTAGAAGATTTCTAAAAATGAGTTCTTTTCTTCGCTCCCTCTCTCGTCGCTTTTCTATCAAAGCTTCTTCCTCTTCTTCTCCATCTACCACCAATCTGCTCACTGAGCAAAATCAATCGGTTGAGGAAATACCTCCCAAAAATAACATCTTCGAAGAAGAAGTCTGCTTTGAGGATATCAATCAAGCCATAGATAATTGGGAAATTCCTAAAATCCCTCAGGACGAACTCTATATTCCTGATGAATCTAAACATGTCCGTAGTTCTGATTATATCATTAGGACTGCAGAAAACAATATCCCTTTGGATCCCCAAGCCGGTGAAGAATTCCATCTTCTTACCAAACAATCGATAGCCGAACATTCTAGGAAGTACAAATACCTCCATATAGGATGTGTCCAAGTAGCTGTCAAGCCCCTTGTTAGGGAAGGTCTTAACGCCTCAATCCTTATGTGCCTTCGCGACATTAGGCATAATGATTTTCACGATTCCCTGATAGGAACCGTAGAAACCAGTCTAGGACATGGTCCTGTTTATTTCAATTGTTTTCCAAACAAAACTGTGAGTCTTTTAGATAGAAATGTCTTAGATTCATTATTCCTAAACATTCGTCTGCATGGGTTAAACATGAAAGAAGGTTCTATCCCTGCAGCTCTTCTCTATCGAATCCAATACAAGGTCATGAACACTTGTAACTCAAGGGTTCTTCTCAAAACCAATGATCGGGAAACAACTTTGTTCGTCACAGATATGACTAGGGCAAATGTTCCTGTTCCCAAACTCATCAAGTGGGATGAGGTAGAGTTACCAACCTCTTGGCAACTCGAAAAAGCTACACCAACCCTTCCTCGTCAAACCCCTGAATTCCAGGAAATTAGACAATCTGAGGCTGGTAAGGTAGAAATCATCTTTGATCGGAGAAATTCTTTCTCTTCTAGATCCGAAGCTTCTAGATCGGCCTATACTAGTGCCAGAAGGTCTTTTTCTATAGCTTCCCAATCAAATCGGAGTTCAGTTCCCAGAATTATTACTCCAGAAATCAATCTTCAAGGGTTAGATAATTCATCTTCTATCCCTAGAAATATCTACAGTAGGACTGAGGAAGATATCTCTTCAGAAATCCATTCTCCTACTCAATCTGAAATGCAGTATGGTCAGCTATGAATAGTTACACCATAGACAAGCCAACCCTTCGTAAGGAATTCTACTCTGAGACTTGGACCTCTCAAAGGAAATGCTTTCTTAGTAAGTTTAAGGGTGACCATAGGTCAAAAATTATCGATTCTTTTTATGAATTTCTTAACAAAGTCCAAACTCATGTCTGTTTCTTTGATTGGTTAAATGTCTACCTTCATAGGAACCAAATCTATCCTCCATGGACAATTACAATCACACAAGATCTCTCTGTCAATACCTTAACTGTCTGGCACCGTAAGAATGGTCAACTCATTAAGTCCGACCTACCCCCGTCTAGCAGTTATTTTATTCCAGACTTGGAGGATAAGTATTTAGCTTCGCCCTTTAAGTACAAATCAGATGAAACCATAGGAGCCCAAGATATTAAAGCCCTTATGGAACAAAACAATTATACTAACAAGTACCTCCAAGTTTTAGGAGAAAACCTGGTAGGAAAAGCCTCATCTTCAGGAATCAAAACCGATGAGACCCCTTCCATTTCCAAACCATTGTTCAAACCTTTTAGTCTAACTACCGAGACTAGAAACAAGTTTAGGCTTATTCATCAGAATTGGACTAAAGCCTTAGAAAAATCCAATCCAGATAACTCTATAGTTATTCCTGATACCCCTAGTTCTTCACAGGTAGAATCTGTTAAGCTAGGACCAATCACTAGGAGTGTCTCCCAAAAGGATCAATCTCTTAGGATTAACAAATTAGGAACTTCTTCCATAGGTTCCGAGTCTGAGGATGCTGCATCTAGCAGTAAGTCTGTTCCTCAAATTAATCCTGTTATTAGTAAGGCTCTCAACTGGAAGCAGCCTTCTAAACTTTACTACAATCGAGCTACTGCTCCTGATCTCCTTCTTGAGGAAAAGAATGATCAGAGTCTTCGGTCATTCAATGCTAATCAAATCTATGAATGGAATATAGATGGTCAAACTGAGTATAACATCCTTAATACTCTTCAACATATGACTATGGTCTCCACTGCATATCAGACCGCTTTAGATAGCTCTGATGAGACTATAGTAGAAATCTTAACCGCTGGCTTTTCTGGCCAACTCAAAGGCTGGTGGGATAATTATGTTTCCGACACTGAGAAACATGAAATCTTTACGGCAGTCAAAACGGACGCTGAAGGAACCGTCCTTACCGACAAAGGGAAGCCTATTCCCGACGCCGTAAATACCTTAATCATGGCCATTGTCAAACATTTCATCGGAGATCCCTCTATTTACAAAGATCGTTCCAGAGATCTCCTCTCAACTCTTAAGTGTAAAACCTTAGGTAATTTTAGGTGGTATAGAGACACCTTCCTTACTCGAGTTTATACTAGAGATGACTGTCACCAACCTTTTTGGAAAGAAACCTTCCTAGCTGGACTCCCAAAATCCTTAGGAGATAAGGTTAGGGAAAAAATCCGTTCCCAGTTTAACGGTGAAATTCCTTATGATCAGTTAAGTTATGGCAATATCATAGCTTATGTTCAAAAGGTTGCTCTTAAAATCTGTCAAGATGACAACATTCAAAAACAATTAGCCAGAGAAAAGGCTCAAAATCGCAGAGATTTGGGAAATTTCTGCCAACAATTCGGTCTTCCGTGTTCCAAAAATCCGAGAAAGACTACTCATAAAAAACAGTCTCAGCAACAGCTGAATAGACCTCATCGCAGAGTCTCTAGGTTCAAGACTCGTCATCTTCATTCCAAGCCCAGTAGGCCTCCAGATCATAATCTTCCTCGACGAAGTACTAATCATCCTCAAAAGGATACTAATCCTTCTAGAGAAACTAGAAATTGTTATAAGTGTGGCCGTAAAGGTCATTTAGCAAGATTCTGTCGAGTCTCCTCTAAGATTCGTGAACTCAATCTTGATCCTATTGTCCAGGATCAACTTAACAATCTTTTGATAAACTCTTCTGATAGTTCCTCAGAAGAAGAAAACGATATCGCCAAGACATCTTCTGACGAAATCCAAGCTGACGATGATCTTTCCTCCTCTAGCAGCGAAAGTTCTGAATCTCCACTCATCAATGTCATTCACAATGATGAGCAAAATCTGTTGCTTGATGCTCTAGAATCTATCCAGGATCCTCAGGATAGGAAGGAGTATCTTGAAAAACTAAAAGCAATCCTTTCCAAACCCAAACCTACTCGTTCAGATAATAGGTTTGTCAATAACAAGTTTGACCTCACTCAAACTCTCAAACGACTGGAAAAATCTTCAGCCAAACCAGTCACTATTCAGGACCTCCAGGCTGAAATTCGTTCTCTCAAATCCGAGGTCCGAGAACTCAAAACTCAATCACAGTTGCATGAGACTATCATATCTCAAATAACTGCAGCTTTATCTGACAACATGGTTCCAGATAACCATGAAAATTGTAATCAGGATTATGAGTCTGATCATAATTCATCAAACGAAGATACCCTCTTCAACAACCTTATTAATCAATGTAGCATTCAAAAATTTTATATTAATGTTACCATCATCGTAGACGATTTTGTTCTAAAAACTACTGCTCTATTTGATACCGGAGCAGACTCAAATTGTATTTTGGAAGGACTTATTCCGACCAAATATTTCCATAAAACTTCCGAAAGACTTAGGACTGCTAGTGGATCAAAACTAGAAATCCAGTATAAGCTTCCTTCGGCAATCATCCAAAAGGATAATCTTCAGGTAGAAACTCCATTTCTCCTGATCAAAAACCTTAAGAATGATGTTATCTTAGGGTCGCCGTTTATCAAAACTATCTTCCCTATTCAAATTTCCGGTGAAGGTATAACCACCCAACATTTGGGAAAAACAATCTTATTCAAATTCTTAGACAAACCTGTCCATAAGAATATTAATCAAGTTAATCGAAAACTCAATCAGATTAACTTCCTTAAAGAAGAAATTTCCTTCAAACAGATCGAGAGTCAACTTTCTCTCCCTCATGTCAAAAAACGAATCAAGAGTCTTTCTGATCGTTTTCAATCTACCATCTGTTCTGACCTCCCTAATGCTTTCTGGGATAGGAAAAAACATATGGTTAATCTTCCTTACGAAAAGGATTTCACAGACAGACAAATCCCGACCAAAGCTCGGCCAATCCAGATGAGTCACGATCTTGTCACTCATTGTCAAAACGAAATTAAGGACCTTTTGTCCAAAGGTTTAATCAGAAAGAGCAAAAGCCCTTGGTCTTGCGCAGCTTTCTACGTTAACAAAGCCTCTGAAATAGAGCGAGGAGCCCCAAGATTGGTTATCAATTACAAACCACTTAATCAAGCTCTTCAATGGATCAGATATCCAATTCCAAATAAGAAAGATTTACTCTCCCGACTACATTCGGCTAAAATCTTTTCTAAATTCGATATGAAATCTGGATTTTGGCAAATCCAAATCAATCCCAGTGATCGCTACAAGACGGCTTTCACTGTTCCCTTTGGGCAGTACAAATGGAACGTAATGCCCTTTGGTCTCAAAAATGCTCCATCAGAGTTTCAAAATATCATGAATGATATCTTCAATCCTTACTCGAATTTCTGCATTGTCTACATCGATGATGTTCTTATCTTTTCCCAATCCGTGGATCAACACTTCAAACATCTTGAAATCTTTTTCAAAATAATCAAACGAAACGGCCTAGCCATTTCTAAAACAAAAATTTGTCTATTTCAGACTAAAATCAAATTCCTTGGCCATTACATTTTTCAAGGAACTATCAAACCAATTTGTCGCGTTATTGAATTTGCTGACAAATTCCCCAATCAAATCCTAGAAAAATCACAACTTCAAAGATTTTTGGGTTGTCTAAATTATGTCGCTGACTTCTTTCCTCAGCTCAGTATAATTTCTAAACCTCTCCATAACAGACTCAAAAAGTCTCCTCCACCGTGGACGGATATCCACACCAATTTAGTCAAGCAAATTAAGCAGCAGGTCAAAGTATTACCCTGTCTGTATCTACCAAATCCCAATCTCTTTAAGATTGTAGAAACCGACGCCTCTGACTTAGGTTATGGAGGTATTCTCAAACAACGCATGCATCATACAGAAAATTGCATTGCATTTACATCAAAACACTGGAACAAAGCCCAACAAAACTATTCAACTATTAAGAAAGAAGTTTTGGCTATTGTTCTGTGTATTTCAAAATTTCAATCTGATTTATTAAATCAAAAATTTTTAATTAGGGTTGATTGTAAGTCAGCCAGAGAAATTTTACAAAAAGATGTAAAAAACCTTGCATCAAAACAAATTTTTGCCCGTTGGCAAGCAATCTTAAGTATTTTTGATTTTGAAATAGAATATATCAAAGGTACTTCAAACACCCTTCCTGATTATCTGACTCGTGAATTTCTTCAGGGTCGGACTCATGTGAGATGCCTCCGAAACTAAAAATGAAGGTCGCTTCTTCCCGAGGCCGGGGGAAAACGGTTCGGGGATCATCCCGGACAGAGAAATCATCCTCCATTGAGGATACCCAAACTATCCCAGTCCCCACACAGACTGCCAATCAAGGGTCATCCACCCAGTCTGGGTCTTCAACCCAGCAGGCTATCATTAAATCTGAGTCATCAACTCAGCAAGCCATCACCAAAACGGGGTCATCAACTCCGCAAATAGCAAAAGGGTCCTCTACCCTAGCCACCAAACCATCTGATTATGCGATGGCTATCCCAACCTTGCAAGCCCTTCAAGACTGTGGGCTAACCAATCTTCCATCCAGATCATGGAAACAAATCTTTTCAGAAGAAACAGATGACCTCTTCTGGAACCAGAATCTGAAAACCATTATTTCAGACATAGCCCAATAAAAAATAACCTTAAATCCAAAAGCATTGGTAGAGCAGCCTCAGCCAATTGCTCAAAAACGACCTTCTTCCTATCAACCAAAAGAAGGAAGATTTCACCCAACAATCCAAATGGAACCAGAATTCTGGGATTCCAATCCAAACAAGATTTGCGAAAAAATCTTTCCACCAACATTTTTATTTAAACCTCTTAGTCTCAATAAGACTAGAAAATTTTATGAATTTATTTTGGTGGATTCGAAATCTGTTTCAATAAAACATAATTTTGATAAAAATGATAACACCGTTATCACACATTCCACTTTTCAAATTTTAAAAGTGCTTACTTTTAAAGATTTTGAATCAAAACCAAACCAAGTAAGAAAATTATCCCAGCCTTTTGACCCGATTGGTTATACTTACTGGGATTATATTCAAGCTTGGACCAATATTTTTTGGTTTCAAAACAAACATAATCGGCACTCGTGGCTGATTTATTTTAAGAAAAATGTTCGTTACTTCTTCCCTCAGTGGTTTGCTGAGTGGTGGGATTTCTTCGGACCCATCCAATCTATCCTTCCTGAAGAAGTAAAGGTCGGATTCAATCAGTTCAAGTCAAGAATTGAAGAAGGGAACAATCCGTTTCATCCATCTCTTCGATTCTTCTCAATCTTTTCCTTAGCATGGATTTTTGCCTGGCAACATCAATACCAGAAAAATGCAACAAATCCTAAGCTTTTGCCAATGTTAGGGAAACAAGCTTCGGTCAAGTGGTGGGATCAGTTTAACGCCTCCCATGCCAATTCACACGGAGTGGCTATATGGTTCCAGAAGAACCCAAAAAGCCTTAAATCGGCAGACCCAGAGACCTGCCAATTCCTCAATCGCAAGGCCAAGATTGCAGCTGCCCTTGCAGCCTCAACAGATGATGAAGCCTTGGCAAAGAATCTTCATCAGATTTTGGCTCTCCTCTCTACTGACTCAGAAGCCAGTTCATCAAAAGGAAAGTCAAAGAAAGAAGATAGTTCGTCTGGATCCTCTTCCTCCGGTTCATTTTACCAGATCGAAGAGTCTGATGAAGACTAATTCAAATCCACGCAAGCAATTTTTGCGGAAAATTACTGTTCACTACTGCGGAGCCGCCAAACACTGTACACTGTACACTGTTCACTGTAGCGGTAATAACGGGTTACTGTTGTAATAGTTAAATTTACTGTTGTAATAGTAACTTTCAAAATTCTATAAATTGTAATCTAGGGTTCAGTTGTGGGGAGCTCGCAAAAAAAAAACCCTGAGCGTCTCTCTCCTCTCTCTTCCCTCTACTCTGTAATTCTCTTCAATCAATACAACTTCTTTTGTATTATTTTCTGCTGCATACTCTCTGCATAATCCGGCCTTGTGCTCTGGTATAACTGTTTCATGCATTAGCATAACATCCGGTCTTGTGCGGACTACCGCCGTGTAACATCCGGGCTTATCTGTTCATGCATAGCATCTTTCCTATTCTCTCCTAGTTTGTAGATCCGTGGGTTTCTGGTATCAGAGCCTTGATTTTACGGAAAGATAAACTTAAACACATTATTTTTTTTTCTTTTTCAGATCTAAATTTTGAAGAACTACCTTTTCGCATTAAACAATTTTTTTTTTATTTTTTCAAACATTAATTTTTTTTTGTTACATCTTGTAAAACTTTTTAATTATTTTGAAAGATTACTCTTTTACATTAAAAAATTTTTAGTTATCTTGTTAGATTTTTCGTAGTTTTTAGTTACTTTTCTTCATTTTTAAACTTAAATTTTTCACATTACTTTTTTACATTTTATTAAACTTATTTTTAACTTAAAATTTTCACTTTGAAATTTTTAATTTTTTTACATCCTAATTTTAAATTTTGAACTTTTTAAAAATTATTTTTAAAGATTACTCTTTTACACTAAAAAATTTAAATTTCCTAACTCTTTAAATTTTATTTAAACTTAAATTGGAACTTTTACTTTTGTATGCATCTAAGCTTACTTTGTTTTTTTTTTTTTCATTTTTTCAAACATTACTTGTTTTTGAACTTTGTTGAATAGTTTTTCTACGCATTTAATTTTATTTTGAAAGTTATATTTTAACATTCAACTTCATTAATATTTTTAAAACATTATAGTTTTTTACAATTTTAGTATTTTAAAACGTATTGGGAAACATTATTTTTTCCATGTTTGAATTTTTAAGTTTTTTAAAACATTTTACATTTTCTAAAATTTTTTTAACTTTATTTTTTTATGAACTTATTTTGAAACATTCTTCTTTTACATTGAAATTATATTTTCAATTTTATTTAAACCTATTTTAAAATATTAATTTTTAATATTTTCACAAAAAAACTTTTAATGTTGAAACTTTTTATTTTTTCGAAACATTAATTTTTTCAATTTTTAAGCTTGTTTTTTTGCAGCACATTTCTCTTAAGTTAAAGCATTGATTTTTCTATGTTCTACATTTTAAAATTATTTTCAATCATTAATCTTGCGTCATCTTTTTTGCAGTACATTTATCTGACTTTGAAATATAGTTTTTTCAATTTATAAACTTGTTTAACCTTTTTTTCTTCACATAAACTAATTTGAAAAATTATCTTTGACAATTTCATATTTTTTAATCATTTTTCTGAATACTTAAAATTTTCACATTTTTTTAAGTACAATACTTTTTTACATTATATTAAATTTATTTTTACCTTAAATTTTTCACATTGAACTTTAATTTGTTTTTTAAAATTCATTACTTTATAAATGTAGTACTTTGGAACATTTTAAATTTTTTTACATCCTAATTTTGAATTTTTTAAACTTTATTTCTACACATTTAAAATTATTTTGAAAGATTACTCTTTCACATTGAAAATTTTAAACTTTCTAACTTTCTAAATTTTATTTAAACTTATTTTGGAACAATTACTTTATTATTAATTTTTATCTTAATTTGAAAAGATTGATTTTTCTATGTTCTACTTTTTAAAATTTTTAAACTTAAATTTCACACATTTAAAATTATTTTGAATAATTACTTTTTCATTAAGTGTGCTTGATTTGTCATTTCAACTAATTGAAATTGAAAAGCTAGTTGAAATGATAGCTCAAATACTTTGAGCTCCATTTGGATAATTTAAATCCATGAACGTTTTTAGGAGCTACTTGTTTTTCCTAAAAGCTACTCCAAGTATTTTATTTTTAAAGATCTCATATTTAATTACTAGCTGATTTTCTTTTACAATTTTATATGCTACTAGTTATCTTTCATCATATGATACAATCTCTCTCCCTTTCATTTGTCTCTCATTCATTGATGTAATTATAGTAATTTATAATTTAAATATATAATTATAAAAAATTATAATTTAAATATGTAATTACATAAATTTATAATTTAATATGTAATCTTAAATATATATCTTAAATATATAATTATAATAATTTTATAATTTAAAATGTAATTAATTTATATTATTAAAATATCTTATAATTATTTTAAATATCTTATTGTTGATGTAATGATTAATCATGTTCTTATTTATCATTTTACAACTTTCAGATAATTGATCAGCTAGTTTTACTAAACACTTAAATTAGCATTTTAGTTTTTAAATTAATTTTGTCAAACAACTCATTATATGTACTATAGCAAAACAAGTTTTTTTATTTTTCAGATCAACCATGTTTGTAATGGGGTGGCAAAAACTAGTTTTTCAAAAAAACCGAACCGAATCAAAATGAATTGTTTAAAATAATTCGGTTTTTAAACTTAAAAAGTAAATTATTTTAGAAAATTGGTTCAGAACTGAATTCTTTTTATAAAACTGGTTCAGAACTAAAATAGTGTGGACAACTAGAGAGGGAGTGTTTTTCTAGTAAATGTGTTTCTCACATGATTGTGGAAAGTTTCACAGAGGTGTGTGATACGAAAAAAATGTTTTCTTTATAAACCAGTAAACTAAATAAACTATTTATAAAACCGGTTCGGTTCGAACCGAATTGGTTTAAAAACAATTCAATTCGAACCAAACTAGTTTTAAAAATAGTTCGGTTAATTTTTATTAAATCGATTCGACTCAAAACTAGTACGATTCGGTTCGGTTCAAACCCAATTTAGTTCGAACTAGTTTTTTTGCAGACCCTTAGTTCGTAATATAACTCTTCATAGTTACATATTATATAATTCAATCATACACCTGAAGTTGTCACTATAGGTCGTCCCCTTAGTTGAAGACGTCACAAACGACCTTCAAGTCACCCTGAGTCAAGAAACCCGGAATTTTTTCCCCAGGAAAATCAACCAACGCAAATAAAGCATCTCAAACACCCCAAAAAAGTCATTCAAGGGAACTTATTACTTTCGTCATGAACCAACGGTTAAAAGATAGCTTAAAGTAGCAATTAATAGGAAATAAAACACCATTAAAACTATATTAAATGCACCTCAAGTATAAAAGAGAAAAGAAAGGTATTGTATGCTCCACCTAAAACAGAATACTAAAGCACCTTGACTAACATGAGCGTTAGAGTGTCTCTTACAAGTATCATCGGCATCATGCTTTTAAGGACTCACTTGGTGGACTTGTTAGAGAATTTAAGCAATGTTTTCTGGTACGTACATTTGGCTCCATTGTGGGGCCGCTATAAAACTTTTCCCTGGCCACCACCAAACTAAAAGAGCAATGGCAGAAACAGAAGCACCAACCATATCGGAACTTCAGAAACAGAATGAAGAACTACAACGTACTATATCAGAGGTACACAACAACAACAACCATGAGGGGCCAGTTGCACAACTTCCACGCCTCACTGTAGTTAGAACCGCACAACCTCTTCTCCTCGCCGGCATCGCACTTTCACTCTCCCAAGGTAACATGATAGCAGAACCATTATGCCATCCTACACTAGTGTTCATTCTACCTCATCAAGATGCTCTTTAACTAGGAAAGGTTGTCATCATGATTACGACGATGACTTTGAACACCATCTTTTCATTCCAAAAATCATGGAAGGGAAGTTACCCCGCAACTGGAAACCTTTAACTCTAGAGAGGTATGAAGGAGTAATTGACCTCAATGCCCATATTAATGACTACCTGTCTCAACTTAACTTAAACTCTACATGAGGTGGTGTTGCCTATTTATAAAAACAAATCTTAGGTTATGGGCTTAAGGGAGTGGATGTCCAACTCACATGGATTAAGGGAAGGATTAGTATTAGTTAAGTGTTAATTTGGCTAACAGCCAACTAACACTTGGTTAATTTAGCTAGATCCAAACAAGGCCCTAAAAATTAGGATCTATGTTCCCTCTAGAATTCAAATTTGAATTTGAGAGTGTCATGTAGACTCCCTCCAATTTTAATTTGAATTAAAAAATGCCATGTAGAAGAGAGAATGGAAAGTGGAGCCAACTATGGGAGACAAGGGGATTCCACTTGTCTCCCATGCTTCATGTGTGCTTAGAAGGGTATGAAAACATTCTAGGGGGTGTGGACAACAAAAATCACATGTCCAAACTCCCCAAAAGACCCACTTTTCATTCTCACACTCCACATAAAATACTAGTGACACTTCCTTTCTAAAATAAGGAAAATAGGCCAAAATACAAGTCTAAAATAAAACTAACTACACCACATAATTACTAAAAATAAATGGCATAATTTTAACCCTAATTAGACTAATTATTTACAAAATAATTCACCATGGCATAGACTAGGCTTCTTCATGCCCATCCCAAGCCATGTCCTTCCTTTATTGATCCTAGCTTAATTCCTTACTAGGTAGGATTACATCATCTCCTCTCCCTTGAAGAGGATTTCACCTCAAAACCTAAGGCATTTCTTCCTTTTTTTTTCCAATCCTGTAAAAGCACAAGCAAAGGAATTAGCATGTGAATATCTATAGCTACTGGACAAGCAAGAGGACTATTGTGTGACCTTTCAACATTGGGGTGGTGGGGGTTGCACTAAATTTTGAAAAATGTTTGTTGTGTATATGACCCCACACAACAACTCCCCAATTAACTCCAAATACACTAAGTGCTAGTCTCATTGAGATAGAAGGAGATGGTGAGACTAGTCTTGATGTAATGGAGCATCTATCCAAGAAGGCTAGATAAACCTTATCTTATTATTCACCCCAAGAGGTAATGATGGGCCTAGGGGTGGACCATCCTTGCATGATCTCTTTAATTTGAACTTGAGATTGGCTTTGGTTTTGCAAAGATGTTAGCTCAATTTCTTGCCCAAATTTGGCCCTATCCATAAGTAGTACTTGAGGTTGTGTTTCATTGTGCTAAAAGGGTATAGGCACAACCTCAATTTTCACTTGTGCAAGGGAAAACTTCTCTTCATCAAGGACAACCTTGGGGTCCAAGGTATGATCCCCATGAAGATTATCTTCCTCAACTTGATCCAAGTCTTGAGACTCTTGTTTGAACTCAAAGGAAAATGGTTTAAGCCCAACACTTGGAGAAGTGGTAGGTAAAAGTTCAAGTAGAGTTTGAGGTTATGGTTCATTGTGCTCAAAGGGTGTAGGCACAACCTCAACTTCTACTTGTTCATTGGAAAAGTTATCTTCAATAAGATTCTTCTTGGATGACAAGGAAAAGTCTTCTTGAAGAAAAACTTTTATTTTGTTCAAGTGTTGAACTTGAGATTCTTGCTTAAGCTTTACGAATAATGGCTCAAGTTCAACACTTGGTGAATTCTTATTTATGAGTACAATTAAAGGTTGTGGATTATTGTGATCAAAGATGTTTGACACAACCTCCATTTATACTTGTCCTAAGAGAGAAGTTTCTTTAATAAGATCCCCCTTAGGACTTAAGGAGTGATCTTCTTGAAGACCTTCTCCTTTCTCACTTTTGTCCAAGTTTTGAACTTGAGACTCTTATTTAAACCTTATTGATGTAGGCTTAAGTTCAAAACATGGTGAAATGTTCAATAGGACTTCACATTCACTTTTCTCCAAGAGAGAAGTTTCTTGAGTAAGGCCCCCCTTGCAATCCAAGGAGTAACCCTCTTGAAGTTTTACTTCCCTCTCAACTTTTTCCAAGTGTTGGTCTTGAGATTCTTTAATCTCAAAATGTAATGACCCAAGTCCAGCAAGAGGTGGTGTTTCCTATTTATGGAAGCAAATCCTAGGCTATGGGCTTAAGAGAGTGGACGTCCAACTCACATGGATTAAGGGAAGGATTAGTTGAATTAACTAAGTGTTAATTTGGCTAAGAGCCAATTAAAACTTGGTTAATTTAGCTAGATCTAAACAAGGCGCTAAAAACTAAGATCTATGTTCCCTCTAGAATTCAAATTTGAATTTGAGAATGGCATGTAAGCTCCCTCCAATTTTAATTTGAATTCAAATATGTCATGTAGGAGAGGGAATGGAAAATGGCGCCAACTATGGGAAACAAGGGGATCCCACTTGTCTCTCATGCTTCATGTGCACTTAGAAGGGTGTGGAAAACATTCTAGGGGGTGTGGACAACAAAAACCACATGTCCAAACTCCCTAAAAAGGTCTACTCTTCATGCTCATACTCCACATAAAATACTAGTGACACCTCCTTTCTAAAATAAGGAAAATAGGTCAAAATATAAGGCTTATAATAAAACTAACTACACCACCTAATTACTAAAAATAAATGGCACAATTTTAAGTCTAATTAGACTAATTATTTACAAAATAATAAACCATGGCCTAGACTAGGCTTCTTCATGCCCCTCCCAAGTCATGTCCTTTCTTTTATTGATCCTAACTTAATTCTTTACTAAGTGAGATTGCATCACTTAAAGCACCTTTACAACGAACCATTGTACGAATTTGTAGGGAGTAGTGTACAAGTCAGAGGCTATGTAGATCTCTTCACCAAGTTTGGGAAAGCTGGTCGAAGCAAACCGTTCCCTATGTGATACCTGTTGCTCCCTCTTTATACAACATCCTCAAAGGGAGACCCACACTCAATAAACTCAGGGAAATTGTCTCCATGCCACACCTAGTGATGAAGTTCCCATCAACCAATGGGACATTGTCATGGTAAAAGTCAATCAGTAAGAAGCTACAATGTTACGTCCATAGCCTGAGGGTTGCTACAACCTCCCTTGACAAAACTCTAGCATTGCCAATCAAATGGGCTAACATCAATGTCATAGAACACACTAACCTTGACCCTAGAGCTGAGTATGAAGATTTGCACCCCCATACTTGTAGAAGCCCTCATAGATTGCCAAATAGGCCCTAACTTAGAATGGGGAGCCGACTTGACAAAGCTACACATTGCCAAGTTAAGGTTATGGTCACCCACAATGCGGACCTGTTTGCATGGAGCAGCTCAAATGTCAAACATTAACTCCACTTTCATCTATCATAAGCCCGTAGTATACCCTCACGACGACGAAACCTTGTTGAAGAAAAATGACTTGCAGCCAAACAAGAGGTTGAGAATCTCAAAGCCGTCGACTTCATCAAAGAGGTTGTTTATTCAACTTGGTTAGCGAATGCGATCATGGTGAGAAAGTCATCGAGGAAATGGCAAATGTGTGTGGACTATACAGACCTAAACAAAGCTTGCCCCAAGGATGCCTATCCCCTCCCTAACATCGACCAACTTGTAAATGATGCCTTATGGCACAAAATCCTTAGCTTTCTGGATGCTTACTCAGGGTACAAGCAAATATTGATGTATGCCCCAAACCAGAAGAAGCAAACTTTTATCACGGACGATGCTAATTACTGTTACAAGGTCATGCCATTCGAACTGAAAAACGCAGGAGCAACATACCAGAGATTAATGGACAAAGTCTTTAAAGACCAGATAGGTTGGGTAACGGAGATCTACATAAATGACATGGTAGTAAACTCGAAAGATTCATCACGCCACGTAGCCGACTTAGCAAAAGTGTTTGGGCAGCTACGCAAGCACAACATGCGCCTTAACCATGAAAAATATGTTTTTAGAGTTAAAGGGAGTAAGTTCCTGGGTTTCATGCTTTCCAGTAGAAGCATAAAAGCCAACCCCCATAAATGTGGAGCTGTAATTGACATGCACAACCAAACTTTAAAGAAAGGGATGCAAAGACTAATAGGATGCCTAGCCTCATTTTCAAGGTTCCTACCATGCATGACAAGTAAAGTCAAACCCTTCTTCCAGTTAATAAAGAAATCAAAAGACTTGACGTGGATAGAAGAAACCTCCTTCCAATAAAGCTTTCCCGAAAACTCCACCTATCTTATACCGTCAAGATATATACCTATGTTACAAAATCCATAATCTTTTTTATGGATCATATAATCTGGTAAGAATAAAAAACTGAGTTAAAAATTGGCTCACCTCTTCAAAATGTCTTGCACCAACCCAAAACAAAGGTCGAAACATCAATTTATTCCATGCAAACTCTAAGATGAAGAAAAACACTAAAAAAGGGTGAGTTTGAAGTACATGAGCAGAAGAAAATGAGGAGAAAGCGATTCAGAGTATAATAAAGCTACAATGGTAAATTTATCCATTTATTTTAGAGGGGTGAGGAATAAAAACAGGGATGCAAAAGAAAACTTGAGGAATTAAACACCATTAAAACAGGAAGCTTGGTCTTTGCATACACTGGTCTCACAAAATGTAGAATGATACGTGGGGTTTTCTCCCTACATCCTATTAATTTCCCTGTGCACTTCTATACCACTTCTTTATTATGAAGGGTGTGTGGATTATCTAGAATTAATTATCTGAAAGTTCTGAAAACAATTTACATATGCCATTTGAGTAAATAAATTATGTTATTCTTAAAACTTATAATTCATAAATATCTTTGTATATATTGGTAATTCGTAATATAAAATTATATTATAATTCAAAGTCATAATAAATATATTTTGAATATAAAATCATATTTTAAATTTAGATATTAAATAATTTAAATTATGATATAACATTCTTTTACTATTTATTATTTATTTTAAAAAATATTGAAATTCAATTTAAATATAGAGACAAAAGATTATATATTGCAAAAAATAAGTGATTAAAAAATCGAATACTTGATAAAGAAATAAGACATTTGAAATTACTTTATAGGATTAAATTCAAAAGATAATTTTAAGTATTTTTCTTCAAATTATCATGAGAAAAGATATATGTTTAAAAAAAAAGATATAATTTTTCCTTCAAATGTAATGTCAATGTAGTGAATTGTGTATCTTATTTGTACATTTTATTGATTGATAATACTTTGCAATTTTGCATTTGATTGTTATATTAATAATATTTTTATTGTATGATAATTATCAGCTCCTATTATTTCTGGTCAATTCAGACATGAAATAAAAAGGTCTCAGGAAAATATTAGTAATCAACAAATTTAGTAAATACTTGGTAATTTGACGTCAATTATGAGATTAAAAAAAATGAAATAAAAGGGGGCCTATGGACGAAAAATATGAAAAAAAAATTAATACTGGAGTATGCTATTTGATATCCATAAATGGTTACACCACTTGGTCACGTACAAACGACAATTGACAATATTGATCACAAGCCTTCACTTGAAAAAAATGAAATCGCCCAATATACCTGTAAAGAATGAACACCCGTAGCAAATCCCTTCAAGTATAGAAACAATATATATATAGGCAGGTCTTCTAGCCCGTAACCCCAACTAGTACAAAACTGGCATCAGAAAAAATAATCCAATGATAACACCGAACAACAGTATGAAGAACAAAAATCCCTGTCCCTGCAATCAAAAGGCAAGAAACCCATTCAGGCCATATCAACATCGATAAAGGTAGTTGAGCAAAAAGGTAAATAAACATAGTTAAGGCAAGTAAAACAGAGTATATGGACTGCAAGTTTAGCAAGAGACAAGGGAAGTAAAAATGAGAGAAAGGATCATACTAATTGAGAAAAAGATGACAGCAGACTAGTAAAGGTGATTTGGACATCTATAGAGAAGATCAAAATAAGCATCTATTAGGAGAGTAAGTTGCTTGATCTTTAGTCCTATGAAAAGGAGAAGGGGGAAACATAAATGACTTTGAAGAAGCTTGTAAGAAGATATATTTTAAATAATATTTCTAAAACTTTGGTTTTTATCCGTGCCAAATGATGTCATGTAGTTCATATAACTAACTTCACCTAGTGAGATGGCTTTGTTGTTGTTCTTTAATTACTGATTTGGTCTTATACTTGTACAACGTTTATGTCTTAGTTCCTACACCTAAAATCTATAAATTTTAGTCTTTACATGTACATTTTTTTCAATCCTTTTTAGTTCCTCTCCAAAATTGTAAGGACTAAAATGGATTAAAAAGTGAACGCATATGATCAAGTTAAAGTAGATGTTTTGGGACTAAAATGAGTAGTTTCTAGGTGTAAACTAAAATGTAAAAATTTGCAATTATAAAAACCAAATGAGTAATTAAAACTTTAACGAAATAAAAAGCCAATTAAAAGAGAGATGAGGAGGCGAAGAGAACACTGATAAACCACCAGGTATGCAGGAACCACATTTCCCCTCTTAACATACTGTTTCTGTTTCCTTTTACATTCTTCCCTTAATTCTATCATTTGTATGGCTCCATCCTACATTTAAAATTCCCCAGTTTTTTAGTTGTATTTCACGTTTAATTTTTTCCCTGATATATATTATATGAGACTTGTGTCTCTCTCGATCTCTCTGCAAAATCAACGTAAACTCAAGCGTAATAAATGTCTTACATTGATTCTAAACAAACCACAGAAACATCTTGGCATAAAAAATTCCAAATATTCTGAGTTTGTTGACAATTATTACAAAATAATTAAGGTTTGGGATAGATACCCATATTGATATAGATGAATGAAAATAACTAAAATTTCTAAGATATTTCCAACATATTCTGAAATAATCTCTCAATAGTGTTCTGAATACACAAATTATGAGCAACAATTTATCCCCCCTCTCCCCATTCTAAAACAAGTATCATGCAAACAGAAAACACCTAGCCAGCTACTCTAGCATTCCATTGTTCGTGAAACCACAATTTCAGATACATATATAAATTTTCAAAAAAAAATCAAATGCTATTGGAAGGTATTCAATAATATGAGCATGGAAAACAAAATTGTAGTACATGCATAGCCTTATATACCTGTCTTAGAATGGGATGAAGACAGCTTCAAAAATATGATGACAAAAGAAATCATGCCCCTTAAGAATTCAAACTCAAGAAGAAAACTTAAAATTGCTCCAAGATGTAATGGAGTTTAGGAACACGCCGACGAAACAATGGTTCAAGTCGAAATGAAGGATCAGCAAACTGCCACCCCTGAGCATCATACATCTCATTCCATGCCTGTACTATCTCATCAATTTTGAAACCTGTGATTACAGAAAGTGGCTTGTTAGCTGTCTCTAATCCAAAAAAATTGAGATTTAAAAAAAATATCACGTTTTTCCATCCCATACCTTCAAGTGCTGTTTCATTTGAGCAGTGATTCTTTACTATGAAAGCAATATCTGTTGAAGAAGTTCCAGCTAGTTCAAACTTTTCAATTGCAACCTCCAAACATTCCTCCCATGTGGGAAGGCCAAGCTTATATTCCACAACAGAACGTTCATACAACAAGGTTCCCCATAAAAGATGTATCTGAGACCTCATCTTTGCAGCTTGCTTTGAAGCCTCATCATCAGAAACATCTTTGAAAAGACTATCCAAGCCCATTTTCTCTAACTGTTCTTTATATTTATCTGATTTGGATATTCCATTCAAACGCTGCTCCTCCATCTCCTCCCACATCAAGATGCCTTTCTCCATGCTGTCCTCTGCTCTGTTATAAAGTAGTAGAACCTCATCAGAAAAGCCAGCTTCTAAGTCCTTGCACGCCATTGCATAACACCAGCACAGCCTTGCTTGCTCAAACTGCTGATGCCCAAGAGCAAGATACCCTTCATAGAAGTCGGGTTTGATTTTCAAGGCTTCTTCATATTTCATTTCTGCAATCTTGTACTCCTTCTGTGCCAATTCATACGCAGCTTTTATATGCTCCAACGAAGATTCACTTGTCCCGTCCTCTGAAAAGAAACCCTGGTTCCTTGCCCTGGACATTTGAACACTCCCCCAATTAAACAATGCCAAAGCAGCCATCTCTTGAAATTTATCCGCTGCAATTCCAAAAAGTTCTCGAGCATCATTGCTTGCCACCGAATCCTCCATTGCTTCTTCATACAGCTTCATTGCAAACTCGTGAGTATCCAGATAAGAATCAGACTCAAACCCCACATGGTTCTTGAACAGCCTTGCAAACTGGAGAAGCCAGTCCTCCACAGTAATCATCCTTTGTGCCATATCTTTATCTCTTCCTTTTTCCATACCCACATTCTCAACACCATTACTCGGTTTTCCACTGACCCTTTGCACCTCATCCCCATTGGTTGTTGTTCCATCATAAGAAGGTTCTTGATCCAGACTAACCTCGGTAATATAAATCCTAAACGATGCATTCTCAGGAGCAGATTTTTCAGCTAACCTTAGTTCATCAGTAGTGGTGATTGTAACCAAATCACCCTCTTTATCCTTATACTTGAGAAGAACACCCTTCAAACCTGGAAACCGATCCCTAGCTATATCCCTAACCAACTTCAAACTACAATTCACGGGTAACTCTGCCCACCTTATATCCTCTCCAAGCACCAACTTTACACTCCTTGTGATAGAGACAGATTTTTCTTCTTCCACAGGTTCCACTACCCTTTTCCGTTGCCCAATAGTTCTTG
This sequence comes from Psophocarpus tetragonolobus, assembly GCA_037954015.1. NCBI lineage: Eukaryota > Viridiplantae > Streptophyta > Magnoliopsida > Fabales > Fabaceae > Psophocarpus > Psophocarpus tetragonolobus. The sequence continues at coordinate 17,415,334 of CM075688.1, read as the reverse complement.
AAACAACCTTTTTATCCTTAACAGCACTGACTTGGTCCTGCATGTCCTCAACACCTCTCACTTTTTCCTTCACAACCACCGTGTCCTCAGCACCTCTGACTTTTCCCATGACAGCCAACTTGTTCTCAATTTTTTTAGCTCTTTTCTTCTTCAGTTTTTGAGAAGAAGGAGCAGGAGAGTGGTGAAGGGTAGCATCAAAAGCCACCCCTTTATGATCAACAGAGACCCCCTTTTCATCAGTTGACTTTGCAAGACTGTCTCGAAACTCCAAGGCGGAGAGATTATTAGGCTCCATGGCGAGAACAAGTTGAACATCTCTGAGAGCGAAATCGAAGCGATTAAGCGCACGATAGCAGGTGGCTCTTTTCAGAAGAGCTTTGCTGTACCTGGGCGACACTTGGAGCGCCAAATTGCATTCGTGAATGGCTCGAGGGTACTCCCCAAGACCCAATTGCATGTAACACGAGGCCATGTTGGTACGAAGGTGCGCCACATCTATGTGGGTTTTGGGGAGAAGCTTAAGTGCCTTCTCATACTTGAGCATGGCACCTTCGTTGTCCTTCTTCTGAAACAACTTGTTGCCTTCTTCCCTCAACTCTTGTGACATGTTGATGAACATCGCCGTGTCTTCATCCAAAGCTTTCGAAGACTTCCCGGGCTTAGCATGCGTGTTGGCACCAACCGCACCCTTCTTCTTCCCTGTGGGCTTCCCCATCAGACAATTTAATCAACCAAAGAACAAAAAGGGAGATTCAAAACACACTGCTTGCTTTTGGCTGGGAATGAATATGCTGCGCAGAAACCATTCTAAACAGCAATGGCGATTGCGGGCGGCACTATATGTTAATCCGTGTTTATTACAAAAGCACTTATCTCTAGGGCTAGTTTGGCCCAAGTCAACTCAAGATCAAAAGTTTCATTTCCTTCGGGCCTACATCTAGTAATATTTATATTCATTTTTAAATTATTATTCTAATATACTGGGCTCACCATGAGAAGTACAAGTATGCACCTGTAAAATGGGAATGGAGCAATTAAAACACAATATATAAGCACAGGTGGTGTTTCGTAAGTTAGATTTTAAATTCACTTGCTGGATGTTTTCGCGTGCTAGAAACGACGTCATTTTCAATGATGCATCTTGAACTACTTGTTTCATCCAAAATTAGGTGTTGAGCTATGTTCAGATTTACTTACCAAAATTTAAACTTGGGCAGTCACACCAGCAAACAAACTACCTTGTTATGTGAGATCATCAGCCGCAAGGTATTATCAAAATTAACTCCGACGGTTCAAAGTTTTCTTTAATTCGAGAGGGTTTAATAAATTCGATACTTATAAGTTTACTTTTTTAAAAATATATTAATAAATAATATAAAAATTAAAAATTTTCAACATATATTAAATTCAAATTTATATAAAAAGTTTAAATTTACAACAAAATATCATTTATGTAATTTGTTGATGATTTACTCTGATTCTACTTATTCTGAAATTATAGACACCCTTTCGATTCTGCATGCACTTTAATTTGTTTGGGTCTTATAAACTTATAATTTTACAAATTAACTCACGATTTTGATAATTATACTATAGTAGCTCCTTTGGAAATCCAGGTACAATTGGGTATGGAAGAGTCCTAAGGAATTATCACAAATAGTGGTTGGCTTACTAGTTATTTAGGAAGTTACGAGTTTGCAACCAACGCCACTATTGAAGTGTATATGATTTATTATGAGCTAAAGGTAGCCAAGGATGTTGGCCTCCCTAATACTATATGTGAATCAATTTCTTTAATGTCTTTCAAGCTCATTATTGTTGGTGTTAGGCTTCCTTCGGTTACCAGGAAAGAAAAGGAAAGTAAGAGAGATTAAGTAGAATGAAAATAGAAGTTGTTCGGAAAGTAGTGTTAAAAATGGAAAGTTATAATTAAAGTTATTAAATTACAAAATTACTCTTATATTTATAAGTTTCCTTTTATAAACAATGGTAGTTTTAGAAGAGTCAATTTTTTTTGCACTTTCACTTCTCATCATGTTTGTTTTGAATGGAAAGTTAAACATGTGACACTCACTAAATTAATGACATTTTTCTTGTCACTTACTTTGCTAACAATCAAAAGAAAGTGCAACTTTTCTCAATTTTTCTACACATGTCACTTTTCACTCTCCACTTTCCTTCCAATCGAAGGTTAAAGTTGTCAAACAAGTCATAACCCACCTATAAAAAGCCCCACTCTTTTTGCCCACATAATAAGGGTCTTTTTAGCTCTCAACCCACATAACCCCTAAATTCAGGTGTCTTCTAGGGTCAATGCTAGAAGAGGTTTGACCCTACATAACCAATTATCATTTTTATATAAAAAATGTCACTATTAATAAATTTAAATAGAAATTACTAAGTATAAATACTTTTATGGCTTCACATATTGAGAATCTTCTTTTATTTTTTAATTTTCTTTGGATTTAATTAATCTTAGCTTAATATTCATTTTAAGTAATTTAAATAGAATTTTTTTATTTAAAGGTAATCTTTTATTATATTGTTGAAATATATGTTTAGCATTTTGTTTCAAAGTGTATTCAACAACATTCTAGACAAAATAAGGAGTTATAAGGTTGGTCTGGTGATAAAGTAGAGAGGTGAGGGAGGGAGAGGTTGTGGGTTTGAATCCCTCCACTAACAAAAACTAACACATTAACAACTAACATTTAGCCTATAAAAAAATTCTAGACAGAATCTTTATGCACTTTTTCTTATTAAGAACCTCTCACACCTTTGTAGATTGTACCATACCCATGTGGACAACTATGTGATGCACTTTATCTTTTAACATGTCTCTCACACCTATGTAGGACGCTTCACATTGTTGTGGACAAACCTTATATGCACTTTCTCTCACACCTATGTGGGATGTTCCACATTGTTATGGGCAAACCTCTTTGCAGTTTTTCTTTTGACACATATCCCATGCCTTTGTGGGATGTGTTATATCTTTGTGAGAAGACTCCTGATACACTTTCTCTTCCAATGAATTTCCCACACCGTTGTAGGATATGTCACATTGCTATGGAAAAACTGCTAATACATTTTCTCTTCCAGCACGTCCCTCACACCTTCCACATCACTATGAGAAAACCCCTTATGCATTTTCTTTACTGGCACATCTCTTATGCCTCTATGGTATGTTCCAAATTGTTGTGGGAAAACTTATACATTTTCTCTTCCAACGTGTCTCCCACATTAGTGTAGAATGTTCCACATCACTATGGGAAAACCTCTTATGTGTTTTCTCTACCCGCTCGTCTCCCAAACCACTATTTATGTTCCACATTGTTGTGAGAAAACTCCTTATGCACTTTTTTCTTTCATGCATATCTAACACCATTGTGGGATGTGTCAATTTCATGGAAAAACCCATGATACATTTTCTCTTCTAGTGTGTCTCTGACACCGCTATAGAATAAGTCGCATTGCTATGGGAAAATCGCTAACGCACTTTCTCTTCCAACGCGTCTTCCAAACTAATGTAGATTTTTCACATCATTGTGGGGGAAAACCTCTTGTGTGATTTTGCTTCTGGCACATCTCTCACACCTCTATGATATGTTCAACATTGTTGTGGTAAAACCATATTTTCTCTTCTAACAACACCTCTTTGAACATAGCGAAATGGGAAATTGAAACAATATTATGGTATATTGTGAAATAACAAAGTGTGTACACTGAAATAGCAGCAACAGTAATATAATTTTAAGAAATTTCAATGGTTATCAAGCAACAACTATAGTGAATATAGAATCTCTGCTCGACAATCACACTCACATAGTACCTATGAAAGAATAAGGGAATAATAAGATGAAGTAGAGAATGATGAGCTTAGAAAAGAAAGGGAAGAATCAGAGAGAATTAGTCATACCACATGCCTAACCTCTTCTTATTCTTCAAAGCCTTCTAATAAAACATTATTTCTCTTTAGTTTGGTGCTTTTTCTCGTGCCCTTATCTTCCAGATCATTTGACATGTATCTCCTTGGCATAACAAACTTTTCCATTTTTTCCACGTCAATTGATTTCTCCATTTCATTTCTCTTACCATATTATTTTGGCTCCATGTTACAATACCCTCTCCATCAAAAGCAACCTTGTCCTCAAGGTTAAACTGAGGCTAAAATTCTTTAATCATATCAAGATCTTCTCACACGGCTTCTTGTGGCTTAAATTTCTCTCATTGAATGAGTACTTGAGGCACTTGTTCAGATTGACATAAAATGGTACAATAAGCAAAAACTTTAAAAGGTTGAACCATAGAACCCCTCTCATTAATTGTAAGAGGCAGGGGAACATAAGGCTGAGAAGAATTTCCCATAAATTTATTTAACAAAGAAATGTGAAAAATTGGATAAACCTCGGTTGTATATGGTAATTTAAGTTTATAAGCAATTGAACATATACACATAATGATGTAAAAAGGTCTGAAATACTTCATGCCAATTTCTAATTTTTGCGCAAACCAACTGAATATTTCCTATAAGGTTGGAATTTGACCAACACCCAATCTCCTACCTCCAACTGAGCATATCTTCTCTTCTTATTTGCTTGTTGTTTCATATAATTTTGTGCATTCGCAAGATTGAATTTTAACTGCTTCAACAATTCATTTCTTGTTTTAAACAACTCTTGAATTGCAACTAGATCTTTGGAATGATTTTCATAACGAACCACTGAGGGAGGTTCCATTCCATATAATGCTTTGAATGGAGAAATTCCAATACTATGATGCTAAGAGGAATTATACTAGAATTAAGCCCAAAGGAGCATGGAAACCAAGTTTTTGGATGGAGTGATTTTCATAACGAACCATTGAAAGAGGTTCTCTTCCATATAATGCTTTGAATGGAGAAATTCCAATACTATGATGCTAAGAGGAATTATACTAGAATTGAGCCCAAAGAAGCATGGAAACCAAGTTTTTGGATTATAAAGACAAAACAATGAAGATACATTTCCAAGGTCTTATTTAAAACCTCATTTTGTCCATCCTTTTGTGGATGATAAAACGAACTCATTGAAAAAGTTATTCTCTGAGCTTTAAATAACCGCTGCAAAAAATAACTAAGAAAAACTCTATCACAATTTGACACGATGGATTTGAGAACTCCATACGACTTTATAATGTTGTTAACAAAAGCATCAACTATTGTCTTACTTGTAAAATCAGTTTTCAATGCAATTAACTTAGATAATGATCTACCACTACCATAGTGGTAGAATAACACAAGAGGAAGGTAAGTGGGTGATGAAATCCATGGCAACATCATCCCATACATGTTGAGGAATGGTAAAGGTTGTAACAATCCCATAAGTAAAGCTTGATCGACCTTGGCCTTTTGACAAATAGCATATTTTCTTACAAATCTTCTTATATCATCCTACATCTTTGGCCAATAAAATTAAGAGTAAACCCTAGCTGATGTTTCAATAATACTTGCATGGCCCCAACTTTGGAACAATGAAACTCATTCAATACTTGTTTAATCAATTTCGGATTGTAAGGAAGCATAATTCTATCCTTCCATAATAAAAGACCATTTTTAATTGAATACTCGTTGTCCTGTATAAAGTTATCTGCACATTTTTTGTATAACTTTTGTAACTTCAAATCTTCCTTGACCAAGGTAGCTATTTTGTGTAACCAACCACTGACAAGTTCAAACCATGCTAACATAGAGTTATGTGATAAAGCATAAGCAAGTATATTTTCCTTACCCAATTTATACTAAATTGTAAAGTCATATCTCAAGAATTTTTCTCACCATTGTTGCTACTCTGGAGTTTGTAATGGCTATTGAAGAATCTCTTTAAGACTCTTCTAATCAGTTTTAATGACAAATTTATGACTGATCAAATAGTGGCAAAGTTTAGCTAAAGCATAGGTGATAGCATAAAACTCACAAACGTAGGCCAATTGTTTTTTCATTCTTAACGACAACTTCTTTGAAAAATAAGCTATAGGGTGATTACATTGACTTAAGACAGCACCAACACTAGAACCTGAGGCATCTGTTTCAAGTACAAATGGTTCTTCAAAATTAGGAAGAGCTAACGCAGGAGTAGAAGTCATTGCAATTTTAAAAGTCTCAAAAGTTGAAGTGATAGCCTCATTCCAATGAAATGAATCTTTCTTGAGTAAATCAATCAATGGTGAAGCTATTTGGGCATATCCTTTAACGAATATTCGATAATACCTGGAAAGACCCAATAACCCTTTTAATTGTTTGATATTTTGGGGTCGAGGCCAACTGTCTCCAACTTAGTAGTATCCATTCCCACTTCCAAACCTGAGATTGTATGACCCAAGTATTCTAAAAGAACACTTGGAAAATTTTGTGTACTTTATTTTGTTGCAATATTTTCAGTACAACCTCGAAATGATACAAGTGGTCTTTCCAATTAATATTATATACCAAAATATCATCAAAGAATACTAACAAATTTCCTCAATATATCTCTAAAAATTTCATTTATTAAACCTTGAAAGGTAGTCGATGTAGTCATCAATCCAAATGGCATAACTAGTCATTCATAATGCCTATGATGGGTTCTAAAAGTTGTTTTGTGCCTATCTTACGGATTTAAGAATATTCGATGATATCCTAAATGTAACTCTACTTTGAAAAAAAATGGGCCCAAAAAGTTCATCAATTAATTCACCAACAATGGGTATAGAAAAACTATCCTTAATGCTGATAGCAGTTAGAGCCCTTTAATCAGTACACGCTCTCCTGGACCCATCTTTCTTTTAAACTACAATAATAGGAGAAGAAAATGGGCTCTTACTTGTTGAATAATGCCTTCATTCAACATATCCTCCACCAAATTATCAATCTTTTCTTTTTAGCTATGAAGATAGTGATATGGTTTCGCTTTTATTAGAGATGATCCTTCCATCAAAGGAATGGAATAATTTTGAGCACATGGAGGTGGCAATGCTTTGGGAGCTTCAAAAACTACACTGTAAGTGTGTAATGGCAAGGCCAATTTTGGTTCCATATCCGAAGGTAATTGAAAATATAGTAGCAGAGTAGTATTAGGTTGAATTTGCTTAATATTATATAACTCAGCAATGGCATTTTTCTGAACCAAGCGACGAATGTGATGCAAATGAGCAACGACAAGTAAATTATTTGTTTCACTTTTCAAAGTAGTTAGTTTACCTTCATGTAAAAATTTAAGTTGCAAAGACTCATAATCAGCTAAGTGAGGTCCAATGGTTTTCAACCAATGTACTCCATATGAGATCAACCCCTGAAATAGGTAACAAGTAAACCAATAATTGAAATGTACTCTCATGTGTTTGAATTGTAATTTGTTGCACCAAACCTTTGGCAGTCATATAATTACCATCACCCACCATGGCTTTAAACATGGAAGCAAGTTCAATTGGCAATTTAAAGAAGTTGGCAACTCTAGGTTGCAAAAAATATGAGTTGAAATATTAAGATCCTTATGATCTTCTTCTTCTAACTATAAAAAAAGATATGGTTTATTTAGACACTTATGAGAGAATGAAAATTTATCATAAAAAAGTAACATATGCCCTTCTAACGTCGTTTCTATATTTTAGTTGGGCTAATTTTCTTAACTGATGAATTATGCAAAGGAGGAACTGATGGAGTCACTAATAAAGTAGGTAAGACTTGTTTAGAAGTATATTTTTGCACGGTTATGAGAAGGAACGTATGTAGAAGTTGAAATAAAATAGTACCTCTAAATCGAAGAAGACTAATTTCCTATTGCATTCATATTAGATTGGTAATGAGGTTCATACAACTTAGCAAGAGCCACAATACGCAATAATGTATTTAGAGATTGTGCTATAACATCACGACAAATTTCCTTCTACAACCCACTTAAGAAACACTTGATTATAGCATCTGGAGGTAGCCCAAAAGAACGATTAACAAGAGACATGAATTGAAAGTAATACTCTGACACCAACCCTATTTCTCGTAATTTAAACATATCTTGCATAGGGCAATCAAATGGTGAAGGGCTAATGAGTGTAAATTTTCTACACTACTACTAACAAGTGCATCGATTGTATGTACTAATCAATAAATATCAGGTTGATCCTATACAAACTTGAGTGAAACCTCAGAAATTTTGATACTTTCTACTTATATGAAGGAAAGATAGAAATGAACTAATGCTACTGAACATAAAGTAAATAAATATGAAAATAAATAAAAGAGGCAGTTACACGTATGATATTCAGTTGGTTTGATTTCACTAAACCATCCCTCAAGTGCATAAATAAACTTAAAACCCCCGTTTACTACCAATGTTCCCATCACCCATAAAAATATCCTTAACATGGATCTCTCACAAGCTAGGAACTAAGCTATTTGGGCTTGAAACTATGGATTCCTCACACAATCTAAAGTCAAATAACCTGCATTAAGACAAAGAGCTTAAGATGGCTAATGAATTTTACACTCTCCCGATAAATAAATCCCATTGAGAACTCTTCTCATTTTGCAAGTCAAAATCCTCTCCTAAGCTCATTCAACAATTCAAATTTGCAAAAGATAAAGAAAATAACGCACAAGGTAAAGAAAAGCACCCACATTGAATAATAAACTTAGATTAAAGAGAAAAAAATACACAACAGTTTAGGTAAAGTTACATCAAGTTCAACAAATAACAACCTAACTAACCATCAAGATGGATGAACATGAAGGATGGAGGAAGATGGGTCTAGAGAGTGCCCTAGGCCAACAAGGTATGCAACCCTTTTTTCAAGAACAAAAGGCGCATATTTATAGTCTCATATCTATTTTTGAGCGCCCAACAACAACACAGTGGGCGTTGGCAGCGAAATCCACTTTTCACGCAATTTGACCTGAGCACTGGGTGCCTAATGACTTGGGGACCAAGTTTCTCAAGAGCTGGGTGCTCACAAAGTGAGCATTAGGTACTGCCATTTCTTTAGTCCTTCTCACAACTTGTCTGAAAACAAATAAAAACAAGAAAATAAAGGTAAAATTTGCACAAATTAAATCCTAAACCTAATCTCTTATATAAATCTAATTTTAAGTGAAAATAGAGTAAAACAAGCCTTAAATAAGAAACAATTCATATAATTGCTCTATTTTACCTATGTGAAAATAGATCAAACTCTCCCAAACTTAAAGTTTTGTTTGTCCTCAAGCAAAAGGACACTTTAGTGGATAACAACAACACCACAGACAGTATGCATGCTAACGCAACATTGATACAAAATGGAACAATGACAAAATGCAACTAAGCCAGAATGCACTGTGACAAACACATATGAACAATGTCACAAAACACAGTCAAGAATCACATCATACTCTTTATTAACAATTAAAATTTATTTGAATGCTCACAAACAAAATTCAATCAAACTATGATACCCACAAAGAAAAGAAAGATAACCCTGTAAAAGTCAATTCAAGTGGCAAGCTATGGAGATCACACAATTCAAGTAACCTCACTAGTAAGGTGTTTCTCTCCATAAAATTGTATAAGGATAAAACAATACACTCATGTCACACTATGCAATCACATGAATCAACTTTGTTTTTCATCTCAACAAAATCACAACTAATACATATACAAAGAGATCATGAGGGCTTTATTTGGCTTGTAACTTGGCTAGGCTAGAAGAAAAATTAGTTTTTCCTAGGAAACAATGAAGAATGGTTGAAAAAAACATATTCATTGAGATCAGCTCACCCTCACAATTAATTCCAAACCAAAATTCAACTAGCATCATTGACTTTACTCAAACATTTACAATGTGCACAAATCAATTTCTAAGTTTTTTATTCACACTTTCTTCTTTTCTTTTGTTTTCTTATTTTTCTCTTTTTATTTTCTTTCATTTTTTCTTCTCATATAAAGGCTAAGTGTTATATATATATATATATATATATATATATATATATATAACACTTAGCCTTCAAATGTACTTGACTCTTCAAAACATACTCCCCCAAACTTATTGTAGAACCAATCTTATTCAAATATTCCCTTAACCCTAAGATAAAGGAACAAATGTATAATTCTAATTAGGTTCAAGGGTTCATCCAACAAGAATATATAAATCAAAGGCTCAAAGGAGACATCAAGGATCAAGTAATTCACAGGTAAGTTTTATGGCTAAGTGACTAATCAAGAAACATGACCTTGGTCATTTCTCAATATGCATGCAAAGCAGTAATCGATGAGAATCAAGCAAAATCAACAAAATGAAGTACATGGTGACTCACACAACAATAAACAATTAAGCTCAAATCCTCACACGGCTAATGCTCTCATTCACAGATCACAAGAACTCGCTAAAAGAATCAACTAAGCATGGCTAACTCAACCACTTAAGAGCAACTACAAGTTAAAATTGAATAAAAAATAGCACAAGAGCATTGATATTTATTATCAACAAAGGGAAAGATAATAACTCAAGACAAAATCAAAATGCTAGATAACACAACATCTATTCAAGCTTCAAAACAACCTACTTCTAATCATGCAATTAAACTTAATAAAATGCAGTGCAAAAATAAATACAAACAAAGTATTTTGGAACTTTGTAGCTGAATTTGACTGGTCATCTTCATCCCACCGCATCTTCATTTTAGCTTTAAAGGAGCCCTCCCCCTCTTAGAAGTGAGTTTGTCCCTAGGCTAGTAAAGACGGGTCAACTATAAAGTCCATAGAGGATGCATCTACATAAGAGATTCAAAGCACAATGCAGAACAAACAATTAAAAAGCACAAGTATGACCGAAAACACCATGGGTTAATGCAAAAGAACCATAAAAACAGAAGACATATGCTAATACAAAGTGGAAATTGAAAATAAGCATTAAAAACATAAATGAGAATGAGAACACAATGAAAATATGCATGAAAACAAATATGAAATATGCATGAGAACACATGAAAAGATGATGAAAAATGGTCTTTGTGAGTCAGCATCTAGCAGCTTAAACCTATGAAAGATGCAAAAAAATTTGCGCCCACGGATACTCATAGATGAAACCTGTGAAAATACCCACATGGGTAATTTAAATGGGTACTGCCACCCGCGGACACTAGTTTTTTTTTTACCCGCTCCTTAACGGGCACAGATATCATAGTACCTGTACCCGTTACCAACTAAATGAAAATACTACACATATTTAATTTGAAGAAGACAATATTTTTGTCAAATAAATCAACTTAAAATATTAATTGTCAAATTTTATTGTCATCAATGTTACTTTTTTTATAAAGAATGAATAATTCATATAATTATATTTTATAAAAATTTCGGTAATGTTAAAAGATATTCTATTTATATTAAATATTTTGTATATATATTATGTAATATATTTTAGATCCAATTAATCTTGTAAAAACTTAGTAGTATAATTTTATTTTTAAATTTTTCAACAAATAAATTTTTGTTTAATAAAACCTCACGTAAAAAATAATATCTTTTTAAAAATTATGTGTGGGTACCCATAGATACCCACAGGTATTGAAAAAACTCGCGACTATTTTTATAATGGGTACACAACAAGTTTTAAATGGGTAATGAGTACGGGTATTTTATGGCGGGGCGGGTAGCGGGTAGACACTACTCCTACCTGCCCCAACCCATTGCTACTCCTAACCACCACTGGTTTCTCCCTAATAGAGACTAAATAGAAAATACAAAAAAAGGACAGATTGTGAGCGCCCAACGCTCATATGATGACAGTAAAAACCAAAAATTATGCATAAATGGACTTTTAATGCCTGGAATTAGGGATGGCAACGGGGCGGGGCGAGGGTAGATTTGCCCTCCCCATCCCCGTCCCTGGAAAGTGCAAGGCAGGGGCGATTATGAAATTTTAATCCTTGTCAAGTGTTTTCAAGTTCAGGTATCTCATGGGTACCCGTAATATTATTTTTCATAATTTATATTTAAATTTACTTATAATTTATTAAATAAATTATATGTTAAGTTATTAACTATATTTTAGTTTTAATGGTCCAGAGGAGTATAAACTTGTACACACTATGAGATTTTGTTTAACATATAATTATATGTAAAACATAGAAACAGGGTGGCGGCGAGTGCGGAGATGAGCAGGGACTAACAAACTTTCACCAATCCCCATTCCCGATTATCTTAACTGGAGACGGGGGCGAGGACGAATCAGAGACCAACAACGCGGGTTTTCCTCGTTAAAATTGGGGTGGCACCCGTAGGGGCGGGCATGATTGTCATCCCTACCTGGAATGAAAAATGCAACAAATACTTTGTTTTTGCACGGCACCGCCCAGTAGCCACGAAGTGGGCATCAAGCGATGGCAAACAGAAAGCAAATTTCTGGTTTAAAAACCATATTTTTGCCTCTTAAGACACAACTCACACACCCAAAATGCAAACTACACATGAATTGATACAAACAACAACACAATTACAACATTTACACCTAAACATACTTGCAACTCACTAATCTTTCAACATCACACACTCCATAGTTACATATAAAAAACATAGCGATCTCACCAAATAGTCAAAACAGAAGAATAGAACACCACAAAATCAACTAAATAAACAATTACTTAAACCTAACAGTATAAACATAAACATGGAAAAATAAATAAGAGAACGGTTAGAAAATCGGGTTGTCTCCCAATGAACGCTTGTTTAATGTCATGAGTCTGACGGTACAAGACCTCACAGGTCTACCGGATGATTTGCCTAGATGGATCCCTACTTCCTTAGAGATAGTCTTGACCTCCATCCGAGTCTTTCAGCTCCAAGCCAAGAATTTTCTTTCTTGCACATCCTCTTCACGAACTATTTGAAGTAAAGCAGGTGCTTATGTCTTCTTGGCCTAGTTTTAGGCATTTTTAGCATCCCCGATGATGTTTTCTAAGAATCTTCTTTAACAGAGTCTGCATAACCATCAACAAGTGGAAGATTACCAGTTGAGCCATTTAAATTCACCTTCCCTCAAGAAACTTCATTTTCTTCTTTTTACTTTCTTTCTCCAAATGATCGTCAGTATGTTCATTGTCTTCCTGCGGATGAAACTCCCTAAACAACATGAGACATGGACACCTGATCTTAGTTACTAGTATGGAAATTTTTCCCACTTTCCTTTTCTTTCATTTCAACCACTTCTTCATCCTCGCACAATCTTTCATCAAGTGGTTTCCATTAAGTATTCTTCACTCATCTTGTTTCTCATTTCCTCTTCCTTTTCTTCACTAAGTGGAGTCTCAAGATCTTCATCTTCATACGTGCCTTTAATGATGGTAAGTCTACCCTGGATTCCAGTATATGGTTGACAACTAGCCAAACATGCTCTATTCATATCTTTTACTTGCTCCACCATCTGACTAACCTACATCTCAATCCTCTCCAATGTGGCTTACGTATCTGAAGTAGATCTATTATATTCTTCAACTAAATCCTCCAACTTGGACCTTTTCTTTTGATGCATTGCTTGATTATTCACATCTCAATAGCCTTGAAAAATATAGTTTGAAGTGAAATTCATGCTTTAAGGCCATGACTGTGAGGATGGTTCATGTGGGTTTCTGTATGAAGCTTCTCTTTCCTATTGAGCTTACCAATGCATGTATCCTTGGAAAATTCCTTGAAATTCTAGAGTGTTATCTTGGTACCATGGTTGTAGATGATCTTGGTATCAGTATGATTAAGAATGGTACCAAGGTAACTGTTGGTTATACCATGGTCGTGAAGTGTAGTCTTGGTATGACGGTTGAGAAGGTTACGATGAGGTGTAAGTTTGTCTTCATTCAAGCTCTAAGATGAGTTGGTTTGCATGTATTTCACATCTGTTAGTTTCCTCCTCTTTTTTCTTTTGTAATTCAGAACACTTTTGTCCCAATTCTTCGACATGAAAACTCATGTCCTCAATACATAATGAATAATCAAAATCATGAGTCATTAATAATTTTTTTAAAATTTGAATTACTCTTGATTTTTCCTTAATAATGATATAACAATTTGAATTTTAGAGAATATATATATATATATATATATATATATATGGGGGAGGTTTTGTATGGATGGATGGGTGTGTGTGGGTATGGGTGGGTGGGTGCACGTGTGTGCATATGTGTGAGAAAAAGAGTTACTATGAGAAATGAGAAAACATAATAATAACTATAAGATTTTAATAAACGATTTAGATTTAGTTGTTAATTAAACCACTTTTCCTATAGAGAGACCTCTCCCATTCCCACAAATACTTACGCTTTCTCTTGTCACTCCATGGAATCTCCACCACCGCCACACAACCACCTTCGTCACTGATATTTCCACTCTGCCTGCTAGATCCGCCATTTTTGTATGTTCGCACAAGAGATCATTTCCAAAGAAGTCATTCCAGTTGCAAATTTTTCATTCTGTAACCAAACGATGCTATTTGAGGTGAAGCATGTGGTGAATCGTTGCTCTGGCTGTTAGAGAAAGGTTGCAATCACTAGATTCCAATGTCGATGCAAAAAAAACTTTTGTGCCAAGCACCAGTACTTTGACTGCCACAACTGCTCCTACAATTACAAAGTTGCTATTGACAGAGAAGCCATCGCGAGGGAGAATCCAGTGATCAAAGTCATGAAGATCATCAAAGTATGAAAACAATGGAATTTCAAAATAACATTATTGACCTCGTGATTTTCTTTGTTTTTTTCAGATTATTATATATGTAGAGAAGAAGAAGAAAAAAGTAGAAGATGACACATGAGCGTGTGTGAGGTTTAGAAAGGGAAATTATTGCTAAAAAAATATGAAGAAGAATATATATGAATTTCTTTTATGTTTCAAATTTCAATTTACTTGTGATCGTTTCAATTTTTTATTTTCCTCTTAGTGACGGTGGTAGTGACAGTATCAATGATAATGATGGCGATGATGGTAGGGGTAGTGGCGGCGGTACCAGTGATGGAGTAAAGATGGAGGTAAAAAGAGCAACACATTAAGCGTTTGTGGGAGAGGTCTATGTGTGAGATAATCACTTGAGCTTGTTTAATTAACAACTCAATCTGAACCATTTATTGAAATTTTATGGTTATTATTATGTTTTCTTATTTCCCACTGTATCCTTTTTATTTCATCTTAGTTGTCATATATATATATATAATCTTATGGATCCATAAACCGCTTATATATGTGGACAATTTATGCTCTAACTCACATGGGTTAGGGTTTAGTGGGTCCAGAGCAGTCTATTTGGCAGATCTAGAAGGCATCAATCAGGGATTTTGAATTAACACCTGTTAATATTTCAATTCATACCTATTGCGTATAAAAATATGTATATATCCTTCATTTTATCTCTCTGTTTTACTTTCTAACAATGGTTAGTCGAAGAGTAAAAAAATTTCTCTTTTATACATGGCAATTGACTAAGGTAGTGTGGGAAGAGAGAGACCTCTACACCATTTTCATTGACAATGCAGCTTTGGTAATCTGCATTTGATGAATGATTAGCATCAAAAGATCTCTATAATCAAGTTGACTTTTCCACTAACTCTCAATAGAAAGATCATTTTCTTCATTATTGAAAAGGTCATGATCTGCAACATCTGGAAGAGAACTTGAATTTCTATTGATATCTCCTAAAGTAATGAAACTGGTAATGGTCTTCTTTGTTGGATCAGACGTAGCATTACACTTGTCTCCATTAAACTATGATACTTTAAGGCCTAATAAAATAAAAATATGTTATGTCGTGAGATAGAGATAAGGCACAATTATGAACTCTCATCAGTCTATCTGTATGCAGTAAACGCCTTCTTATCTGGCCTTGGACATCTTCTTGATAAATGTCAACAACAATAAACCGAACAGAACCACATACCTATCAATCTTACTGAAATAGAAGTTCATTTTGCAATTTTTTTTTACTCTTCGGCAAACCATTGCCAAAGAGTAAAAAAAAAAACTCTCTCTGGTACAAAACCCAATCAATTCCTTTTCAAGTCGATTTGGGCCCAACACAACCATTGGCGTCAATTACTGCGCAACTTAATTCCATGGTTGCTAGTCCATTCTCATCCTTGAGTTCACCCATCATCGTCTCTCCCCCATTTGTTTCTACTTGTTTTTGTGTTTGTTACTGTTTTTGCTGCTTTGATATTTTATTTTAACATTAATGTTACAAGGAGTGCAATGACGGAGGAGCAGATGGTGAATCAGTGAAGTGAAGACAACAATTCTGAGGCAGGCGCAAGAAAGTGTAGTAAGTGTGAATTGGTAGGTGCGAATTAGGGTTGAGGTATGGGGAATTAGGGTTATAGGATAAAATGAGTGTTTATAAAAAAAATTTAAAATGATAGATGTAAATTAAAAGTGTAGTAAGTATTAATTGAAATTCTCGGTGAATCAGTATTGCTTCTAATGTTATTGTTGCTATTAGTAGTCTCAAGCAGCTTGAGTGGAACCTTGCGTTTAAGCACACCTCGGAGGAAGGAAACTTAGTTGTAGATTAACTGACAAAAAAAGAAAGTTCGTCGTTTTCTACATTCTCCATGCTAGATCAGTGTCCACCAGATCTCTCCAACCTTATGTTGGCAGATGCTATGGGAACCAGATTTCTGAGGCCCTAAGTTGTTTTTTTTCCTCCTCCTTGTCTTACTTTCATACTGATAAAAAATTAGATTATACGAAGATTCCATGAGTACCAGTATACAGTAGTTCGACAAGCGTGCAATGTAATTCCCCGGGTTGTATTTTTTATTTTGGTCAATCTTCTTAAACCTTGAATTGACTCTTCAATAACGACACTAACCTATAATCCGACATTTGTAACGGTTGTCGTTTTGGTGATAATGCTTTTTATTGATTATGGCTTGGTAGTAGCGTTACATTACATGCATAGACATTTAACAACAACCATTCTTACTCGAAGAAAAATCAGATCGCCACAGGAATGTTGCGAAAACATATTTTGTTAAATTTAAAGAATGCGGGTTCACAGGGTGACTATTTACATAATTACATTGACATTGATCTTACAACTATTTCATGATTCACATTTCACAGCCTAATTTGTGTATTGACTTGAGGACAAGTTGAAGCTAGAACAGAATCAACGAAACAACCGAGAAGATGGGGAGGTGTCCGTACATTTCCAGCAGCATGCCAAGAAACCCATGATTCCTGTCTCCACAGGTTGAGCAATGTCTCTTTCTCGATGTTGTAGCACTCTAACAAACTCATCCGTACTCAGGTTTCCATCCTCATTTGCGTCAAACAAATGGAAAACAATCTCAACCACATTGTCCGAGAGAGACAAGCCACAAACCTGAAATTGAACAATCGAACCCCGTGTGAATTTAGTGGACAGTCATATTTTAAGTAGTTGATATAGAAATTAGAAATAATACTATTAGTTATGACAAAGCAATTTCATGATTAATTAATGGTTTCAAATTCTTATACTCCAACAGGAGATATCTAATAATAAATGACAATATTAAGGACTTGAAAAGTAAAGAAAACAAGATTAAAATGTTGGTCTGCCTATCACAGGATTATGCTCTGCACTTTAAAAAAGCTACATCCTTCATTTTGTCATCATATTCTCAAGAAAATGAGGTACAACATTGTTGAACCCATTCTAATACCTTTCCCATATTACATAATCTATAAACTTGAATCAATGTGAAAATGAGGTACAACATTGTTTCTGCCTGGTTTTTTTTTTTTAGTTTTGTTATAATGGGCGCCAAAAAATACCCCTACTCATCATCTTCATTAAAATGAGCAAGAAATAAAAAGGCTGTACATGTGATGCAGCTCGCTGAAAATCATTCCTTGTCAACAGGCCTTGTACTTCTGCAAAACTGAAAATGGCCAATGAAAATGGTAATAATTTTTTCCTCAGCTCTGCAAAATTTTTGAACTCCTCAAATGTTATGCGTACATCCCTTAACCTTGGATCATTGTTTAAGTCATCAACCCGTTCAAGTAACTTTCCTAGATGACTCAAGTCAGCAGAAGCAACAATGGAGTGTGCAAAGTCCTTGGCCGATATGGTTTTTCGAGATTTGAAATCATAATGAGCAAACTCCAACCTCACAATCTATATATACACATAATATTGTAATTAGTTATCATGCATAATCATTCTAAGGTCACTACAAGAAATTAAATATTTAATTAGGCATTTGATCTCTATACTTACAAAATTAGTACATTTTAATCCTTCCACTTAAAAAACTATTTGTTTTAATCCCTACTTATATATTACTTTTTCACTCATTTTAATTCTTATGCGTACACATTTTAATATGATTTAATTGGAACTAAAACAAATTAAAATGTATATGTGTAGAGACTAAATTCTATTACGTATAGAACCAATTGAATAATTAAAACAAAATTAAATGTGGAAAAGATGTATAGCAGAAGTCCGAATTCACAAATATAGAAGCATGAATTTCAAGTTATCCTGTTAAATCACAGCAGCACATGTAAGGCAAAGAAGCAATTAGAGACATACTTCATTATGCAAGTCTCTTATAAATTGCACGAATTTATCATGTCTGAGGCGTCCCTTTCCATCTTTACCAAATAAGTATTCCATCAGCCCTCCATTTTCTACAGAAGCATTGGCCTTTAGGCCGGTTCGTCGTCCATCCCTGTGGTTAACACCTTGTCTGGTATGAGATCGCATTGATTGCGTCACTTTCTTGAATTCCTCCTTATCTATCTCCCTGTAAATGGAGAAAACTAATAAAGGTCACTAGTCTAGGACTGAAAAACAAGAAGAGAAAAGCGAGCACCCACAAGGACATCAAATCCAATTTAAGATGTTGCTAGAATTACATTACTATAATACTATAATTTATGTCTCTTTCAATTTGATGCCATTAATAAACAGTCTTATAAGTCTATTATAAATTTGATGATGCTTAAGAGATGACTAAGGATGTGTTGGTCCGGGGCGTTCATTCCAAAGCAGTTTTAACATTTAAGTGAAGAATGTGATTCTTTTGCAAACATACTTTTGAGGTTCATCAACGATAACTCAAACATACACTAGCCGGTGTGATTGTAAGTAGCAATGATATAGTTGAAAAAACAAAGTGCAGAACTTACTTTACAAGAACGAATCAGTGTCAGTTTACACAATACAACGTTACTAACTCATGCCACTAGCTAACATGTAAGGCTAGCAATTCTAGTTGATAATGTACATTTAAAGAAAGTAGCATGAGCACTGACCCGTCGTCATCCTTGTCAAACATTTTAAATGCTGCAGAAAAGCTTGATTCTGATATGCTAAGCAGAGTGACAAAAAAGATATACCTGTTCCAGTTAAAAAGGAAGACCATTATGCAGAGCCAGAAAGACATCGAGGCTAATAAAATAGTTTAACACCATGATCTTTGATCCAATAATACTTCTGGTTCTCCTTATGCACAAGAACTATAATGAATTCAGATTATATAACTCACTCTTTGAAAGATATAAGCTCGTCGTTATCTACATCAAAAAGCATAAAAAACTCTGAAGCAGGACAGCACAAATGGCCAGGACTTCTTTCACCTTTCAAGTATCCCTCTCTCACAAGGTTGGATTCTGATGGAGGGAAAACAGGAACAACTGCTCGCATTAGGTCCACTGGCTTCATCAGCGGTTCTCCTTCTGGAGTACGACAAGATGCAAAGTATTCAAAAACCTTAACGAAGGAGAGTAGAGCGTGTCAATGTAGAGATTTTTCATTCTTTCTTAACAAAGGGTCTTACACCCTTAACTTATATTTGGTTTAAACAATTGTAAAATTGATTTTAGTTAAAAGTAGTTTATAGCAAAGTGATTTCAATCATTTATTTTAAAAACAAGTTAGTAATTCAATATAAAACTTTTGATTCAACACAAATGCTTTCTAAAATTGCTCCAATTCCAAAATTAATTTTGCACTAAGGATGAATTCTTATTGTGATGGGACTGGACCGAACCCGTGAACATTTATCTAGAATCATATTAGTTAGCATTTCAACGTGACTTTGGATATGATTCTATGTGAATTCAAAGATGTACTTAATCAACCCAAGGTAACTTGAGGTGTTAATGCTTTATTTTAAAGAGAAAAGGCATGAGCATTAGATTAGTTGAATTATCAAATTACTATCATGAATTGAGCATGCAGAAATAATTGAAAAATGCTGATGAGGCAATAAGGCAACTTAGCATGGCAATTTTACGTGATACATGTATAAAGAAAGTGATGTGCATGAAATTAACAGAGATTAAACATAAACACCTTTTCGGGCGGACTATGCAACCGTAGGCGCTTCTCATAGTTGAAGAAAACCTTACTTCTGTACGCATCTGCAACAAAAGATAAAGTACTTAGTCTTGTAGCAAAAAAAAAAAAAAAAGAAAAAAGAAATGAGGTGGCGAAATTATTTGAAAAACGTACCTCCAAAAAGCAAGGCATGGGTACTATCCGGAAGGGAGAATTTTCCAAACAATGGGGAAGAAGAAGTGCGAGGGGCATTGTTGGAGAGGTCTAAGTGTGAATTGGGCGTGGTGAAGCAATATAAAAGGGCAAAAGCAGAGGCTACAACAATGGCGGAAGCCCACTTGGGAGTGTTACGCGGGTTGGGAGAGGAAGAAGACTGGGAAGGGGAGCAGTGATCGTGAAGGGTACGGAAGCGTTGGGTGAAGAGTGAGAATCTCCGGAGACGGAGACTGGAAAAGGAGGACATGACGTGGTGAGAAGGGGAACGTCAAGGATGTTTCTATTTAAAATTATACTTTCACAACTTTATCTTATATACAGTTTGAGTATGAGAGAAGAAATGGTGGATAAGATTAATACCGGAACACTGAGATTAAAAGAAAATAAACGCTGTTAGTTGGTTCTTTGTAAACTGTTTTTCTCCAACATTTAGCTTCTCTTGTTGCTTTAGTTGCAGTTATTGTTCTTCTTTCCGCAAAGCGTGTCAACAAGGTCGCAAGACAAGAATCAGAACATCTCTGGTTCTCTACTTTCTGCTGCAGACAGTTATGATTCTGTTTTTTATTTTCTCATATTCGTCCCAATTTGGGATTCAAGCCCACCTTTACGTTCAAAGGATATGGCAGCCTTATATCTTTAGTCCAATGGACTAAAATCTATACCCATTACCCAACATGATGCCTAAAGAAGATTGAAATAAGCCCAAAATTATAATCATTCTTATATGTTCCTAAAACATGAAAAAAAAAAAAACACTTTATATTTTGGTATACAAAATATTAATTACGCTCAAAATTTGTTTTTAGTATCATACACTGGCCAATATTTTTTATTAATTATTTTATTTTTATATATTTTTAGGTATATGTACTTTTTAGGATTTGTCTAAATGACCCCGAATAAAAAACTAGGATTAAACAATCTCATCTCAGTTCATCAATAAAATTAAGAAAAAAATTTCTATTTTAATTCTATCATTAATATAATAGATATCATATTTACACACATGTGTCTCGTGTTATTTATTTCTAAAGTTAAAACATTATAACGATGCATATACTTAGGCCAACATGGTTTCGATTTAAATTTTTTTCCTTAATCCAGCTAAACCAATCTAACCAATCTAATGATGATTAAGTTAATTCGATTCAAGTGTCTAGAAATCAATAATTAAATAATAAATTTTATTATAAAAAAAATTTTACTCCAAAACTAACATGATATGGTATTAAAAAAACTAAAAGCAGATGTGTTTTTTTTAGCTATTCCACTTCATCAAAGATTGAACAATATATACAAGTGGGAATATGATCATATAGATGGGTGTTAATATTTAACCAAGATGGTCTTGCAAGATTATGAGAAACTTTCTTTTCTTGCTTCGGAATTATGCTTACCCTTAAGCTTGGAAAAATCTAAAGAAATGCTTGCACTAGAATAAGAGCAAATGAAACTGAGAAGCATTGTCCTTTTTTGCTTTTAGTACATCAACCACATCTTTACAATCAACTTCCAATATAATATCATGGTGTTAGAATACAATAATCCATCTTAGTACTTCTAATAGAGCTCAAGCCTTCATTAACAAGAGCAGAGGCTACAATTAATATCATGGTGTTGGAACTCAATAATAATCCACTAATTTCCCATGCACGTTCCTCACTAAAAAAATGGTTGTTGCATAGAATACCATCTCCTTACAGATCATTGCATCAATGTTTTCTTTCCATTTTCCAAGAGGTGGTATCATCCAATGAGTATCATGCGTACCTTGTGGGATCACATTTTGGCCTCCCATATTAATTGTAGCTGCTCATTTCCTTACGCTATCATAGAATTGCATGGATGTAGTCATTCAGACATGATATGATGGGTTATTATTCTCCCAGATGTGATAATTTCGGTGCCTCCAAATGGTCCATAAGGTGATGCATGTCAAAGATGCATAGCTTCTCTTGCGACAGATTGTTCAAAAGATTAAAAGTGAGTCTAGAAAAAGTCTGCACATTGCATGCATGTAGAAATTTAGTCCTATAAATGTGCAGTTGTCCATACATTTGAACCTACTCACAAGCATAAAAAATATGCTACTCATTCTCCAAATTTACTATTCACCGTAAGAACATAGACTTGAACATTCTACTCCTTTTGCTTGAAGGTTCTAACATGTTAGTAAACAGTCATGTAATGCTATCCACAAAAAAAAAAAATTATTTCTAGAGGAATATCAAAGTTTCAAAGTTATATCTAATTACTTGGTACCTTCATTAATTTTCAACTAGCAAATGATTCTATTAGATGATAATTTTTGTAGTAGTGTATATGGAATTTTAAGACACACAATTTTAAGTAGCTTATTAAGTAACCATGCATGGTAGATGCTTTAAACAACCTTTACTTATTTAAAGGGACTCAAATTAAACTTTTACACTTTTATAGGTATTTGGGGTTAGATTGAGTAGTTTTTACCTTTGAAATGGATAGTCACCCATTGAGGGTTTTGTTCCAACTTATGTTGAACCATGGTACATTTCTCAAGATGTGTCAATGGAAAAACTCTTGGTCTAATGAGTCTTTCATTTCATTATATAGCACACACCTTACTATCTTAATGTGAGAGAATAGATTTCTTCTATCACACTAGATGATGTCAACCAACAAATCATTAATCCAAGTGATACTATTATTACTAGACTTGATCATATTAAGCAATATCTTGAGTTTTAGTTTTGTTGACGAATAACATGAGTGAAATAGAATATTTCACTAAAGATAGTCAATCAAGTTTTCTAATAGAGATTAGTTATCAAAGTTGCTAAACAATCTACACCAATATCATAGATATAACAAAAAATAGTAGATGACATTAACTCACAATAGAATTAAAATACCTAATATTACAAAAAAAGGATAAATTATAATTTATGCCCCCTATTTTGCCACTTGAGTACTTTTTGCCTCCTTCTCCTTTTTTTTACTCAGTTATTGTCCCTAAACTTTTTAAAAAGTGTAACTTTTGCCCTTCCGTCGAATTGAGACCATTGATTGTTAGAAAGACAACATTGACTTGCTTAAGTGAAATTTAACCAAGTTTATTGTTGTCTAATGTGCCATTTTCATTTTGAAAATTACCAAAGTAATTTAAGGTTTGGTTGTCCTTTATCCCAAATAGTTGTAGTGAAGTTCTTCTTCTCGTTCGTACTAAGCTTCATTAATTTGCCCTCACTCAGGAGCTTCTTCATCTTGTTGTCCATTTGTGCTTACTTCCATGGAAGAAAGTGGAAGTTTTTACAGCTCAAAGTCTCAACCTTGAAGGCGTCGAATGATGTGCAATTGCAGGGTGGTAGCTCCACTGGTCACATCGTGGACGCAAGATAACCTAGGGAGACGATTTTATGGGTGTTATAGGGTGAAGCATTGATGCTAGGTTTTATATAGAAACTTAAAGTGTTTATTTTTTACGTTTTCCTTATATAATTTATAACCCATGTTTTCAAATGGACGAAATGCAGGTCATAGGGAGTAAAGGATGTAACTTTTTTTTAATGGTATGATCCAGTGTTGAACAATAGAGAGAAAAGGATCATTCTCGATTTGCTTAGGAGGGTGGAAGAGTTCCAACAATCAAACTGTAGACATGAAAAAAATATGCAAAAACTAAAGAATAATGAAATATTACTTGGTGTTGGGTTGATTATTTGTTTAGGAATTGTGTTCATTCTCGTTGTTACCATTGATGCTAGGGGTAGCTGTTAATGTTAGGGTTATTTGGTTTAGCGTAGAGGAAGTTGAATGTATGAAAAAAAATGTCATTTGAATTTATGTATTATTTCATTTAGATGTAATTAGATGTTTTAGTTGTTAGGGGTAGCTGCTATATGTAATGAGATGTTTTAAGTGAATATAATGAGATGTTTTAAGTGAATGGTAATATGAAGTTAATTTGAAGTTGCCATATAACCTGGTATAGTAGACCTCTGGAACCATTTAAGTGCATGTCAATTTGAAGTTGAATTTGAAAGTGAATGTGTAATTTGAAGTTGTTAATTTGAAGTTGAAAATGAATGTGTAATTGTAGAACCATACCAACCCAAAATTTCTAATCTGCCAAATATTCTAACTCGGAAATACTAATTATTAATTAATTAGCTGACATATAACACCTAAACAACAATGAAAAACAACTCTAATCTGCCAAATAATTTTCCATATACAAAACCCATAATTTAGTTTTTTTGTAAATGCAACTGATATACTAGACCCATTATTCAATTATAACTTCAATTCAGCAAATCAGTGCAATACTATACCATACCAAAACCCATAATTTGAATTTCAACTTCAAATATCATATCAGAACTTAAATCTGCAATACTATTATTAACCAATCCTCACCCAGGATGCATATACCAAAATACAGGGCTTACCAATATGCCAAATAGTAATCAAATTTGAACTGAAAAACTACATCAAATTTGTATTCCAAATACCATTTAGGAGTTCATTAAATCACCAGTACATTAAAACGTACATGAAATATGTATTCCAAATACCAAAACCTAATTTGTCAATAACCATTACATAAAAAAACAAAGCATAAACCACTACTCAAAAACTACAAAAACTATATCAAATATGTATTCCAAACAAACCAAACCATACTTTAAAGCCTAAACCCCCAAAAATCATACTAAACCCTAAACGAATTTACAAAATGACCCTACTAATAAGTCTCCACAATGTGACTAAGTTGTTGATTGCTGCATTGGTGTAGGCGTAGAACTCCCAATAGATTTAGACACAGTAGCTCTGACTGTACTTCTAGTAACCTTATATATTTACTTGTTGTGCAGGATTTTCAGTAGAAGCATCCACTTTTCTTCTCTTTTTCTACTGTCTTTGGTACTGGTGGTTGGTACAAATGATGTCCCAACTTTGGGAATTTTCCTTTTATGTTTCTGAAAATTCAAATAAAATGTTAGTCAACTTTCTTGTTAGTAAATTGCAGGATTGACATTATATTAATACCATTTTTCCCCCTTTGGAATTTTTTCTATTTGCAACTGTCGTCCCTTTACAAGTTCTCATATTGTGTCCAACTTCACCACAGTAATGACAAACAACTGAGGTGGATTGTCTTCCTAAATATGTCGCACTCTTGGTCTCATCATTTGCCTTGTTTCTGACATTTTTTTTCTTGCCAAGAGTTGATCTCATTGTTGGTGGTAGAATTGGCTGACTCATATATTTTATCCACAAGTTTGGTCCATTACATTGCAAAACAATGTAGGAATATGTTGCTATAAATGTATTTTTCCTATCAAAGTAGAAACATATATCAGATGGCAGGTGTCAAATGAGTTAAATAAATCAGATGTAGATGTTAAGTAACTAATCTGTAGAAGTTGTCTACATATTCTTCATCTTTTCTATTACAGGCTATGACATGGCAGCAGGGTATACCACTAATATCTCACTTCCTCTAGCTACAAGTTCTCTGCTTCAAGTCCACCACATACTTAGTACAGTCCCTAGACACCTCAAACAGGGATATGGCATCATCACCAACCTAGTTAGGATTCTAATACTGTGATTCTTTTTTATTTTTCTCTATAAATTTATGTATTTTAGGGTATATGAGCGCTTCATACCTCTGTATTAAACCCCTTAAATTGACAATCCTTCTTGTTATGTAAAACTTGACCCCCTATAATAGTGTAATTGTTGGCTTGTCCTTATAGTCCATAATAGTTTTGTTAAATGTCTCACACATATTATTAACCTTACATTTGGTGTTTGTGGAGTAGGCATAAAGTGTCCAAGTTGAATGAGTTCTTGTTCAAATCCTCTTAGACATCTTGATTGAAACTTTTGAGATTCTTCATTGCTCTCTCAAAATCAAGAGAATTGATTTCTCTTACAGCTGCCTAAAACATCTTCAATTGTCCACCTGAAAACTTATTCCTCCAGTTCTTATACATATGCCTAACACTAAATATTTCTATTAGAAAATTTGATGCTAAAGATTTTTTTTTATTTAAATGTGACTTACTTTCCTAGATTTGGAAAATAATCATTACAATTTTTTAAGATAAATTAAAACCTTTATTTCCCACTTTAATTTATGCATTTTTTTACCTGGCTTATTCTCTTAGCTAAAACTCTAAACCAATACAATTTGAAAAAAAAAAAAAAAACTCTTATAGATACTTTTGTTTTAGAAATTTTTTCTCAATATGGGTAGGTTTTAGTTTGTAAATTCCCCCTATTCATGTATTGGCCTTTTTTCTCTTTCTTTTTTCTATGAATCAAGTATTAGATATTTGAAGAGTATGAACCCTCTTCATTTTTGTCTATTTCTTTCCATTTTCTTCTATTTTTTATATTTTTGAAAAATTAATTAAATAGAGATGATATAAATTTTATTGGATGTAACATTTATGTAAGTTTAATAATGGAGGGAAATAGAGAAAGAAGAAATAGAGAGAATCCTACCTCATATTTGAGAATCATTTTTAAATTAACAATTAATTTTGATTACAAATAATTTCTCTATATAAATTGAGCAAATATATGTCGTAAACCAACAATATAAAATATTTTATATTACCTGTTAAATACAATTAATTATTTATGGTAAATGTGTTGATATTTATAATAAATTTCTACAAGTAATATAAACTATAAATTATGATTAAACAATAGTGTAAAATTATTTTACATGTGTTTATGACCTTTATGAAAATATTTTTAAAAGTGCTTAAATAAGTTTTTTGACCCTAAAGTTTCACAAAAAATTATTTTTAGTTCTTAAAATTACAAAATAGTTTTTTAGTTCCTAATTCATTTTTAGTCATTCTTCTCCAATTAATGCTGTTAAAAAATTTGTGACAAAAAACATGTTTTTGTACTTGTTAGTCACTGTCATCCTCGATCCTAACCCCATGGATCTTCAATTTCACATCTGGCACAACCAAATATATTGGAAATTATAATCAAACAACGTTAATACAAAAAATAAATTAATTGCAGGAACTAAAAAAATATTTTTAAATTTCAGGGACCAAAAGTATTTTTTTGTGAAACTTTAAGGACCAAAACTTATGTAAGCCTTTTAAGAGAGTTTAATTAAATATTTTTATATTGACATTTAATCATATCTTTCCGTTTATATGACTTTTAAAATATTAATTAGATGTCAATGTAAAATATTTTACACACATACTAATTAACCTCTTTTTAACATTATTCTTTGACAAAAATATTTTTAAAGGGAGATTTTTAAGGGTTATTATCACTCTCATTAAGACAGTATCTTAATCTCATGTATTGAACATTTAATTTAATTTTTTATTGCTTTCAAATATATTTTTTTAATTTTAGTTTCAAATTTAATTTGACTCAACAATTGGCTCAAGAAAAATTTCACTATCTAGTGCAAGTCTCCTTTTATTTTTATTTGTATATTTGATTTTCTTTAATCGATTATATATTTCAATCCATAATTTTCATTTTATTTCTAAATTAAATTTGAATATTTTTAAAATATTAAATAGTTAGAAAGAAAAATATATCTAATATAAATTATTGTCACAAAATATAAAAATTTAAAAAATAACTAATTTAATATAAAATTTAATTATAATATATTTAAATATATTTTATTATAAATTTTAGTTGTATAAAGTAAATATTCATCTGAACATTGCACAAATTAAAATACTAATATTAATATATATATATATATATATATATATATATATATATTTTGAGAACTATGATATTGGTAAAGATTAATCATTATTGATAATAATTATTAACTCTATTGAGAACCTTGATCAACTTATTATTACCGGTGATGGTGATTAATTCATATTAATAGCATGGTTAACCTAAAGATTTTAGCTTCAGGATGAAAACGAGTCTTTTAAAATGGGGGGAGGGGAAGTTTGGTTTTAAACTTGAGAAACGAAATGCCAATTTGTGAAACTAAAAACATAGGAGTATTTAATATTTTTTAAAGTTATGTTTGGTTGGACATTTTTTTCTAAAAATAATAATTTCTTTTGGAAAAAGAAAAAGAAAAACTTAAGTTAATAAATACTAACTAGTATTTTTTTTGTGTGGCACAAATCTTATTCATTTGAATGTCAGATATCATGTTGAAGGGTTGATCTTAGACATTGATCTTAAAACTAAGATCAGTTCTTGTCAAGAATACCCATTAGAATAAATAAAGTTAATTTCCACGTGAAAATCTGTTCATATAAAATACCACTAAAAAACAACAACTTTCCAAAAAAAAACATATATGATTGTCTTTCTCTTGTTAATACCCACCCAAACCAACAAGAATCCGGAAAGGAACTCAAAAAACAACCTAAAAACACATATCAATAACAATATAGAGCAAATCCATAACAAAGAACCCAAAAAAAAGAAGCAAAAACAACCACCAAAAATAAAAATCGAAACTTTGAGAAGAAGGAGGAGGAGGATGGGTGAGGCCAGCGGAGGCGCAAATAAGGCAAAGGTGCAATGGAGGTGAATGGAGGTGCGGTGGAGAAGCTTGGTCGTGAGAAGGAAAGGGAGGAGAGAAAGGGAAGAGGAGGAAAGGAAAAGGTTTTGTGAGAGGAAAAAAATGAAAAATGAGAGAGGGGGGTAGGGGTAGGCACGGGTGTGGAGGGAAGCATATGTGAAAGAGAAAAAAAAAATGTAAGTAGAGGATAGATTGTATAATCATTTAATATAAATTATTTAAATTATATAATCATAATTAAATTATTAATTTAAATATATAATCAATTAATTAAATTATTTAACCTATATAATTTTAACTATATAACTAATTTAATATGAATTATTTAATTTAAATAATACAAATATTTTATTTATTAATATAATTATTTATTTAAATTATTTTATAATAAACTGAAAATAAATATTAAATTTAATAACTTAGATTTACGAAGTGGTGTTCCAACCATGAAATAAGGTAACATAAAAAACTTTGATTTAACATTGAGATACTCTAACAATAACAAAAGTATTTTTAATAGGCATATTGGGGGCTTGCGAGCTTGGTGTCTTTTTTGTTTTTTTTTTAAAGGAAAAGGTCAAAAGGCCAAGTTGACATTCCTTGGTCCGTAGCTCATCTTCAAAAGCACAGAACGGATGGCAGACTTGACCACTCGCTTAGGACTAAGGAAGGAGTATGTCTTCCAAACACATGGCTGTCTGTAGTCAAGAATGACAAATCATGGTAGAGTTAAGAGTTTTCGGTGATTTTGTTTAAATTAAAAAAATAAATTATTTAATTAAAATTACTTCTATATTTTTTCGATTTCAACTTAGAATAAATAATGCCTACAATTTTTGCTCTATTTTTTTCGAATTATGCTCTTTCGTTATTTGTTCCTACGAAACTTCGCTTTCTTGATTTTCACTTATAATACTGTAGATTTTCTATAATGCTATACCGTTAACTAGAACGGCACCCGTGATTTTTTTATATTTTAAAATTCAAATTAAAACATTTGCTAATAAATATATATATATATAGACAAAATTATTAAACTAGTATTTCATTAATTTTGTCAACAAAGTATTTAAATATATATGTAAATATACCAACATTAATTATTATATTTGTTCTTACCGGAGTTTGACAGAACTGGTGTCTCCTTAATCATTTGGGTTTTAGGACTCTGAGAGAGAGGTGTGTACTTGCAAAAAGGACTATGACATCCAAATCAGTGAGGGAGTGAGAGAATAGAGAGAAGACTACCAGAGTTCGGTACTTGAGGGGGTTTGGTGACCCCCTTTTAAGGAGGTTTCAAGGTGTGATTCTAAGTTACCTTATTTAGGTAGTTCCAACATACCTTTTTTACCGTTCTCCTTAAGATTTGTCTCTAGTTACCTTATTCATGGATTTTGGGTCTAGTTATAGTTGGGTAGTGTCAAGGTAGTTAGGCACTGAGCTCAGGGTGTTAAGCTGAGTACACGAGTGTTGCAGGTTGGTGGTATTCACAACGGGGCCCCATGAGGGGTAGAGACCAAGCTCTACTGGGGTACATATGTCCCCTTAGCCTTGATGACGATCCGAGGTAGAATGAGACCGAAAAGGCTAGAGAGTAGAAGGACATGGACTTATTGGCATGTGACGAGTCGGAGTTTTTGTTGAAGACGGGCGCATGCTTTTTGTGTTGAAGTATTGTTACATGTTTTTTGTATTGTATTTTGTTGTCATGTAATCATGTCATTTGGGGAGTAATGAAGTTAGGTTTACAATTTGATGTCTTCATTCTTTCTTGCACGCTTTGTCGATGAGAGTGAAGCGATGATGATGTTTTTTTCTATGTTTGGACACCTACGCGAGTTACAGAGAGGGTGAGTATAGCATCGAGCAAGCGAGTTCATTGCTGAGCAGGCGACTAGAGTGTCAAGTAAGCGATAGAGCATAGAGTAGGCAATACGGTGTCGAGGGCGATATAATGTCAAGTGGGCGATAAAGTGTCGTAGACGATAGAGTGTCGAGTGGGCAATAGAGCGTCGAGTGAGCGATAGAGCGTTGAGTAGGTGATAAAGCATCGAGTAGACGATAAAGCGCTAAGTAGGTGATAGAGCGTCAAGTAGACGATAGAGCACCGAGTATGCGATGGTGGCCTCATCAAACCAGAGCGTTGAGTTGTTTGCGATACTGTACTAAAAAATAAAGGAAAACATACAAAAAGAGAAACAATGGAGAGAGATGGTAAAAGTATGAAAGGTAAACATTTAATGGTGTTTCATTGATTTGCATTTACACACCGGTTTGCCTCATTAAAACCTCCTCGGCCAAAACCCATATTTTTTTTACCTGGGAAAAAAGATTGAGGTAAGAAAAAGAGTACATCACCTGTTTTGTCTCAGTTGTAGTATATTTTTAAATAGGTGGTGTTCTGAATTCTCGAGATGGGTTCCTTTTGTGGTGTCTCCAGTTGGTATGCTCTACTACGAAGAGTCTTGGTGATTCTGAATAGTCATTCCCATGTGTAAGCTGCCTATGTTGGTCATTCTTTATACTTTGAGGGCCTCTAAGTTGTTCGCGCCTAGCAGACACTTCTTCTATGTCGATGAACTTGGAGGATCGTTCTAGGAATCCATCCATGGTCCTTGGGCCTGGCTTCGACACACTATAAGCGAACCTTCCAATTTTAGGGCACCAACGGTTGTGTGGAGGGCTACCTCCGGTTCTAAATCCACAATCTGAGGGATAATCTTGGAGAGTCAATCTATGAAGTCGTGCAACGACTCATCATCTCTCTATTGGAGTCCGATCAAGTTGTCAGGTGAGACCTTTTTGTGGTCGACAAGCTGCATAGTGGGTTATGAACTTTTCTACCAAGGTATTAAACGAGTCGATAGAGTGGCAGGGGAGCCTCGACTACCAACTGAGAGTGGTACTTGTTAGAGAAGTAGGGAACATTCTGCACAACACACGATAATCATTTAAGTATAGATTTACCTGGGTGAGGAATGCCTTAATGTGGTTATCAGGGTTGGTCAATCCTTCATCGAGCTTGATCGCCAACGATTTCCAGCCTCGCGGAAGAGTATTGTCGAGTATCCCGTCGGCAAAAGGATGTCATCGAGGTACAGGGTGATAAGTCACAAAAGCAGCGTCTCTATTGGTCTTCTGCTTCTCTACTCCTTTGTCGACATTAGAGTCCCTGCTCTGGGTTGACTTGTTGCATGTTGAAGTGTGGTTGTTTGTAAAGTGATTGTTTTTGGACATTCCTTTGTCAAGGAAATTTCTGCGAGGGTGAGATTTGGATCCATTATCGTGGGTGTCTCCAATGGTCTTGCTGTAGTGATGAATTTGGGTCTTGTTGTTGCTAGTGTTGTGTGGACTGTTCTTTTTGTTGTGTTGGTTGTCCTGGAGGTCTTGAATCACCGTTCTCATGGTGACATTCTCCTCTTTTAGGAGGTGGAGGTCGACTTCGTGCTTATTAGTCATCTCTTACATTTTCCTAAATTCCTCTATGAGGTTTGTTTCATTCATGTTTGAAAGAAAGGGGGCGCTCCTGGTTTGGACCATGAGGGAGGGAGTTGAGAAGGGGCGTAGGAAAGAACTAGTGTCTTTTTGACCCTTCGAGCTTCGGGGCTCTGGGAGACAAGTGTGTACCTGCAAAAGAGACTCTGACGCCCAAATCAGTGAGGGAGTGAGAGGATAAAGAGAAGATTATCAAAATTTGGTACCTGAAGAAGGTTTGGTGCCCCCCTTTTAAGGAGGTCTCAAGGTGTGGTTCCGAGTTACCTTATTTAGGGAGTTCCAAGTTACATTTTTTACCATTTTCCTTAAGATTTGTCTCTAGTTACCTTTTTTACTGTTGTCTCTAGTTACCTTATTTAGGGATTTTGGTATGCTTATTATTAGGTCGGTGTTGAGGTAGTGAGACACCGAGCTTAAGGTATTGAGCCCAGCACCGAGGTGTTGCAAGCTGGTGATACTAATGACGGGACCCGAAAATCGGTAGACTAAGGATGGCAAAAAAATCTGCATCATCAGATACCCATGGATAAAACCCACGAACATATCCGCACAAATAGTATAAATGGGTACCCGTTACCTGTGGGTATGGGTTTTTTTCTACCCGCTCCTTAACGGGGGCGGGTAGACGTGTCATAGTACTTGTATCCGCAGGTACCCGCTAAATTAAAATAATATATATATATATATATATATATATATATAAGTTAAAAAATATAATATTTTTGGAAAATAAATCAATTTAAAATATTAATTATCAAAATTCATTGATATAATTTTATTTTTTTATGAAAACTTCATAGTTAATAAAATTATTTATTATAAAAATGTCGATAATATAAAATAAAGATTCTATTTGTATTAAATATTTTCTTATAATATATTATATTAATCTACTTTTAGATCTAATTAATCTTGTAGAAACTAGTATAAATTTATTTCTAGATTTCTCAAAAAATAAATCATTTATTTGATAAAACTTCTTATAAAAAATATTTAATTTTAAAAAAATAATTTTTTGAAAAAAATCCATGGGTATTTGTGGATACATGTGGATATTAAAAAAACTTATAGATATTTCTATTGCTGGTACTTGACGGATTTTTAACATGTAGCAGGTTTTTGTAACAGGTAACCACTAAAGACGAGCTCCAGTGGAGTACAAGAATTATTAAATATAATAATATTTATTAATGAAATTCTAATATATGTATATATTAAACATATAATATTTTAATTGAACTTTTTATGCTAATAAAGTTTTATTATGTTAAAGTAGTTATAAAAAATTTAATTAATACTCATTTATATATATATATATATATATATATATATATTTGTTTTCATATTATATCTTTAAAATAATTTATAAAATATGTTTTAAGATAAAAATACATGTATTTTTAATATATATAATTTATTTCATGACCACTATTCTTAATTATTATATTAAGAAATCATTTTAAATTTCATTATATATTTTAAAATATTCATTTTTATTTATATAATTCATTACTAATAATAAGAAATTTTTAATATGAAATGAAATCATGTTGTTTAATTATATTCTAGATTGATTTCATATCTGATATTTATCATAACGAACTATTATAAGTTTTATGATGGTCAATAATTATTATAAATTAAATTCGGGTTATTCGTCCATGGTTTTAAAAAAAAAATTAAACATGTAATTTTTTAGTGGATCTTAAACATGTAATATAACAATTGAAATTTATCAGTAACAAAAAGGTAGGTTAATATAGTTAATTAATGGTGTTATGGCAATGCAATATATAAGTCACCAAAGGGTTTGCTCGCTGAACTTACCAAGAAACATGTATAGAAAAAATAAAACAAATAGTTAAAATTAACTTAAGTATCAGTTAATAATTAAACTATCTTAATTCTTAAACCTTCTAGAAAATAGATATGGGAAAGCTTTTAATTTTAAATTCGTTTGTTTAAATTTTTTCTTTGAAAAAATTAATTTTAATTAAATAATAATTTTATACTTTTTACATGTTTGTCTAAATTATTTTTTTTAAATAAAAAAATTATTTATTTTTTAAAAAATCATATTTACTTTTGAAAAAAAAATTAAAAACTGTACATTTTTCAAATATTTTTTAAATAGACAAATTCGTTATCTTATTTAGGAGTGTTCATGGATCAAATTTACAATAAAATATCTTATTCAATCAAATTTAATTGGATGAGATCAAATTGGATTCGAAAAAAAAAATATTGATTTAATCCGATTAAGAGCCGGTCGAATTGGATCTCTCACATAGAATTTTTTTTATCTATTTTGTTTTTCATAAAACATGGAAAATAAAATAGAAAACATAAAAATTTATAAACAAAATATTAAATTTCTTTTTTCAAAATAATATTAAAGTAAAATTATATATAAAAGTAGTTTATAAGTGATAAAATGTAAATCCTAAAAAGGTAAAAACAATAAAATTTAATAACTCATAATCTCCATCAATGTAGTACTTAATGCATTTCTTATTCAACTTATCTTCAATCTATAAGTAATATTTAAACTTTAAATTGTGTTGTCAATTTTTTATTTACACACTTTTAAATATATAAATATATATAATAAAAATATTAAAATTTAAATTAAACAGATTAATTGATCCATTTATGGAATTCCAAAGTTCAAATTCGTGATTTGATTCATCTATGGTCAAATTTAATCAGATTGTATCAAATTTAGTCTTATTACATTTGGATCAGTTCACTAATCTAATTGAATTAGTTTGAATTCATGGATCGATTTAAATTCATCAATATCCCTAATCTTATTAATAGTGTTATAAAAGTTATATAGTGATGACATGTTAACTTATTTAAGAAACACTTTTTTAAAATATTTTTCAAAATTTAAAAAGACAGACCCACTGTCATAAGGTTTTCTTAAATAATAGTTTCGATCATGCACTACTAGAATTTTCATAATTACCTGTGAAATTTCTTGTGGATTTTGACTAAAAAACTCCAGGAAACTTGTTTTCTGCATATTTAGTTGCAAAAAGGAATCCCCAACTAAAACCTTTGTAGGTAATTTTTCCTAAGGAAATTCATATGCGCAGCAAATTTCCTGCAGAATTTTTTGCTAAAATAATTGTAGAAACATACCTACGATTTTAAAAAAAAAAACACAAAAAAGTCAATAATTTTACACATAAATTTTTCTGCCATTTTGTGAAAGCCGCAGAAGTTACATGCCATTTTATGAGCCGCAAGAATTAGTTACCTATTGTGAAAGTGGCAGGAATGACCTGTAGACTTTTCTGCGCTCTTTTATGGCAACAATTATATTTTTTTTAAAAAAAAAATAAAACCAATACTTTAAATATATATTTTTCAATCCTCAATTCTTATAATATGTAAGGTGATACTTTTTCTCTCTCTCCTACCACCCTTGTTGACCATTGTAGTTCTTTCTCTCTCTCTCTTTCAACACTTTTTTTTCGTTGAGCCACTGTCGTTCTTTCTCTCTGACTTGTACTCGCACCACTCTTTTCTCACTTGAGCCATTGCTGTTTTCCTTCTCCAAGAATAGTAGTTACGAGATAACTTGAGCCATCACTGCTTTTCTTCTCGAACAAGTCCCTTTAGGCAACTCCCTCAATCTAGTTGCATCCAATGCCTTGATGCCCTCCTTTATAAACTTTAAATTTTTTTATACTCCATCGATGTGGAACTTTTAGATGTGTCAAAGTTGAGGTACTGCTTCAAGATGGTGCTGATAGAGTATAGCGAAGGCAATGGTGACGGTAAGGATGGCAGTAAGGAAAAAGCACAAGGTTAAGGTTTTGGACAAGAGACTCTGACTTGATGGTGAGTCAAAGTTACATTTTCTATGTATAACTAAATGCCTTTCAAAAAGACCCACAATGTAGCAGGTTTTGAATTTGCTTAAAGACAAATTCTTGAGTAATAAAAATAGCAACCCGTACCGATTTGACTAATTTTTAGGTAAGTCTTAGTGTGAATTTTGAGTGGATTTCAACAATTTAGATCAAAACAAAGGGTAGATAGATTTCTGACTCTCAACTCTTAGCCTTTGCCTAATTTAATCCTGTTTATTTCACTTATAATTTTAAATATTGCTCTTCCCCAAATGGCTAATGGTTGTTCTGAGTAAGTATATTTACTTTGGTGAATGGATATGAATGCTAATATTACGTTAACAATGATATGGTGCTAGAGGTTGAGACTATTTTTCAAACTGATGAACCGTTTTACTTAGTTGGGTCTATTTGAATTTGTAGTTTTGATGCAAAGTTGTTGGCTTTTGATTTGTCTAAGGAAGAGAATATGAGAAACTTTTTGAAAAAAATAGACAATTTATTTTTTTTGAAATTATGCTTGAGTGGTGGATGAACTATGAATGTATATGAATTCTGAGATTCTGTAAACATGAATAATGCTTTGTGTCTAATGCATGTGTCTTCAGTGTGAATATAATAGTTTAAAATTATGGATGTTGTTCTTTCAGTTTTAGATATTTATTAGTTGTTTGCTCTCATCGATATAAAGTAGCTTCTGAATATGACAATTTGCAAAAGAGGTGTATCATTGTTGTTTGTTTCAGTATGCTCTAATTGTGGTCAAGATTATGAAGATATGCAACATTTGTTTCTTTCTTGCTCCTTAGCTGGACAGATTTGGACTTGTTTGGAAACTAAAATTCATTGCAAATTGGATCTTTCTTCTATCAATAATCTTATCTCTGTCAGTTTTTTTTATAAGCCAATCTTATCTCTGTTTGTAACATCAAAAGATCTTCTCAAGCCTCAGATATGATTCTTGTAGGTATCACTTTTTCTATCTTCAACATTTGAGTTTGGAGAAACGAGGTTAGATTTGACAATTTCACAATGAATCTCAATTATATCTTCCAATCTATCTCTACTAGTGTCCACCTCATGGATCAATTTTCTCTAGTACGATGTCCAATATGATGAAGGATTTTAGCATTCTAAAATATTTTGGGGTTGATTGTCGCCTTAGCAGAGCTACTTTCATTAAGCGGGTCTTTTGGACTCAACCCACATTCCATTTGATTAAATGCAATTCTAATGGAGTAGTTAAAGGTTGCTCTGACTTGAAGTAGTGTTATTTTCATGGATCATGACCTTCATTTCAAATGGGCTTTCGCTTGCAATCCTGACATTCATAATGTGTTCTTTGCAGAGACTATGACAGCCACCATGGCAATTAAGAAGGCTATTAGAAAAAAGTGATCTCAGTTTTAACTCGAAATTGAGTCCCACTTATCATCCATGCTTTTACTCATCCAAAAGCAGTGGATTGGAACCTTTACACTAGATAATGAATTGTTTAAAGTTTACAAGTAGTATCAACTTTAGATTAACTTATATGTTAAATTATTGAACTAGCAACATCTGATTCATCATTAAACTCACTATGTTGATATGTATGTGACTCGGTTAACCATATTCTCTTAACCAATTTTCTCCACTATGTGAAAGCTCCTACAACGTGCAACACCCTTAGAGTTTGAGTCATTGTATATTCCAAACTAGATGAATTATTCTGATCAAGATGCATAATATACTGTGGAAACTCATGCCAACTTTTGGACCTATTCTTTTTATCACTCTCAATTTGTTTCCCCTCTCCTTGATCTAGTATTGTTGATGGCTTCCACTTCTTGATAATTTTAGAAGTGGCAGGTTCAATAGCCAGGTTTGAGGCGTGCTAGAACTTAAAATCCTAGAGTAAACTTTGTTGGATATTGTGCTAGCTACAGAGACAGAACAAGGTACTGGTCACTGCCACCGGTGAAGTTCGTTGATTAGAAATTCCAGCAATGGAATGCCATTAGTTGCTCTCCATGATATTTTTTTCTCTCTTCATGGAAACTAATTGATTTGGCTATGACTTTTGAGGAAAAGCACCCCATGGTATGTAGATAAGGCACACCTGGCAAGGGTAAGAGGATATAAAAGCAAAAAAGTTACACTAATCACTAATTATATATGGGAATTTGACATAGAACACGAAAAATCACAAAATGAAAATAAATTCCTAGAGAGGATATGGATTGTTTTAATGGCATGTATTTAGACAAAGAATGTAAGTTTGTAAGAAGACAATAAGCAACCTGCGTTGTTTAGAGGTTAACATGGGAAATCCTTATCAGTAGTTGGTGCTAAGCCTGAAATCTATACCTGTAAAATATATAGAACTAGGGTCACACTTGTTTAATTGACCAATTCCCTAAAGCTTAGGCTTTGGACTTTGCTAATATAAGCGATGGTATGAACCTGAACAAGAAACTTGTAAGATGAAATAAAAATCCAGCATGACACTTTTAGACATCAAGACTATTTCACTTTTCAACTATGATGGAAAGCAAAATCCAACACTGGGGCACATATTTATTACCTGATATCTTATCATCTCAAAGACTAGGTTTATAATGAGTAGACCATGAAGCCTAAAATTTAAATAGTGGCTTTTGATTCATCACTGTGATATTATGTAGTAACACGTTCTACTAATATCGAGAAATGAGGGAAAGTAATGTTTATACTGAACAAATGGAGTCAGATTTCAAATTATTTTGTAATATATTAAAATATATTTAAATTTTTTTTTAATATACACAAATTATTTTGTCCTATAATCAAATATTTACTAATAATTTTTAAATTAAATATATAAATATAAAAAAACAAAATAATAAAAAAGAACATAAAAAAACATAATCCTAAAGAAATAAAATGATAAAAGATAATAAATAAAATTTAAAATTAAAATGAGAAAAGGAGTAATTTTCATAGTCTTTCCCTAAAATCACAACTAAAGATAAAAAAAAACACTTGACAAAAAATTAAAACGGACAAAAGAGTAATTTCCATATAAAAACTTAAATGAAAAAAAAATAAAAATTCATAAAATAAAATAAGATAGAAAAAATAAAAATATAGAAACATAGAAATATAAAATAATAATATGAAAATAATAAAAACATAAAAATTAAAAATAAAATAATATAGGAAGAATACAAAAGATAAAATGATAATAATTTAAATTAAATAATATATAAAAAATAAAATATAAACTAAAACAAATAAAAAACAAAGGTAATTAAAAAAAGAAATTAAAAAACAAAAAAAAAGAAATTAAAAAAACATAAAATAATCCACTTGTCAAAAACTTAATATAAAGGCAAATAAATAATTTTAAAAGCCTATTCTTTTATTATATATATATATATATATATATATATATATTAATTAGATTTCCGTCAAAATGCGTGAGGAAATTTAAGAAAAAGGGTTTGCTAAAACACCTACTTAGTTTGTAATTCTAATAAGCAATTAAAATTGAACTTTCAGTATCTCAAGAATTGGCCAAAATTTTTTGGAAAAATAACAGAAAATTTAGGGGAAAAGATTTTAAACATGTGGAAACAATTTGTAGAAGAATTTAATGATTATACCAATAGCATAAATCAGTTTTGTACTAGAGAATATATAAAGTGCTCCATGTTATTAACATTGTGGCCTATTTTCTTAGTTATTATTAAAACTTTAGGAGTAAAGAAGTATCCTTTTCACATTTTAATACTCTTGAGAAGCTCATAATAAATATTTTGGTTAGGTTGTAAGAAATTCTCATTTATGTAAGCTTTTATTTATTTTTATTATCAGTTTATTAAATATTTAAAATTAATTAAATAAATTATCATAGGAAAAATATACACATCATTTTATTCATATGAACTTAATTATATTATATTAAATTAAAAAAATTAATTAGAATGTAAAAAATAAATTATTATGATTTTAACAAATTTTAAATAAATAAATCATTTTTAATTCTTACATTTTAGTTTTATTTAAACTTTTAATTCTTAATTTTAATTTCTATATTTAATTTTAATTTTAGTTTTTATTTTATGTTCTTATTTAATTTTAAGTTATATTTTTAGTTCTTAATTCATATTTTTTAAATTTTTTTAATTTTTTATTTATAATTAATAATCCCTAGGAATTTTTACTTTTTATTATTAAATTCTAATTTTCAATTTTTAATTTTGTGTTTTATTTTTAAATTTGTAGTTTTTATATAGTTTTAATTTTATCTTTTTATTAATTTATAATTTTCAAATTATAATTTAAATTTTAATTATTTATTTTAATTTCTATCTTTATTTTTAATTTTAATTTTAGGTTTTATTTTTATTTTTAATTCAATTTTAATTTATATTTTTAGTACTTAATTTATATCTTTTAATTAGTTTGATTTTAAATTTAAAGTTTACATTTAAAATTTTCAATTTTTGAAATTTTTAGTTTTAAATTTTTACTTATTAATTTTTAGTTTTTATTTGTAGTATTCAATTTTAATTTTAAATTTTTAGTGTTTCATTTTTAACATTTTAATTTCTAATTTTAGTTTTCATTTTTTAATTTTATATTTAATTTTTAATTTTAATTTTAGTTATATTTAAACTTATAATTTATAGTTTTAACTTTTAATTCTGAATTTTAATTTTAGCTGTATTTTGTCATTTAAATTTAAGTGATATTTTTAGTTCTTAATTTATATTTTTAATTATTTTAAATTTTTTATTTATAATTTATAATATTCATTAGGATTTTTAATTTTAATTATTAAATTCTTACTTATTAATTTTTAATTTTAAATGTTCAATTTTTAAATTTTTATTTTTTTTATTTTTTATTTCATTTTGTTTTAGTTTTTATTTGAATTTATAATTTTAAATTAATTTTTTAAGATTTTGTAAAAATTGCAGGAAAATTCACAGGTAATTTCTACGAATACTAAACGCACAAGAAATTCCTAGAGAAATGAAATTCACATATAATAATTATAGCATAAATTCAAAGATAATTCTTACGGATTTTAAAATCTAATTTAAAGTTCTCATACCTTTTTAAAAGATTTAAATAATAATAAAAGGAACATGTAATTTTTATGAAAGAGATGAAAAAATAGAGAACATGAGAGAATTCATTCCTATGCAATTAGTATATAAAGTATTTAGCCGTATTAAAATGTAACTTGTTGGCGTGTCTATGGCCGAAAATCTGCTCTTCCGATGAAAGAAGTAGGATCCTTCACAGTTACGATTTATAGAGACATAAGAAGTTGGAGTAGTGGGACACTGCTTGTGTCCAACTACCATTCAACATTTGTTCGCCAGCTAATAGCGAACGAGCAACTGCAATCACATAATTTCTTCTGGTTTCTACTGAGTTCTCAAGGGGCCACACTGGGATCTGGACAATTTTTTATGGCCTAAGATGCCAATTGTCCCTCCCACATTCCCTTCCTCCACTCCTTCACATGCCTCATATCATATTCCACTCTCCCAATTCACAAATGCCATTCTTTTTCGTTTAGTCAAAGCTCTGGATAGTGGACAGGACAC
The DNA here is from genome assembly GCA_037954015.1 of Psophocarpus tetragonolobus. Taxonomy (NCBI): domain Eukaryota; kingdom Viridiplantae; phylum Streptophyta; class Magnoliopsida; order Fabales; family Fabaceae; genus Psophocarpus; species Psophocarpus tetragonolobus. Next base: position 17,373,338 of record CM075688.1, on the reverse strand, counting down.
CCTGTCCTCCAACTGCAATTCAACAACTCTTTGCTCACCTCAAATTACTCATATCTTTCCATTTCCCAATGTTTACTCATAATCTTATGAAACCACTCTTTTTAAACTTCACTATTAAATCAGCAAGATGACAAATTCACTCATCACACCATACCCAAAAATAATAAGTTTTTACGTCTTTTCCCCTCCTCTTTGTATCTAAATGGAAAGTTTTTATCCCAAGGATATTTATACAGATTCTTATAGATAAGTGTAATATGTAAATTGTTTAAAATTATAAAAAGAAAATCAATCAACTAGCATACTTGATGATTTTGCCTAGTTCAATATATTTCAACTGTAAGTTTTAACGACATAGGACAAAGGTGCTGAGAAACTTCAATAGCCCTAGCTAGGGGACGCAATTCATGGTTCAAAATTCAAATGACATTTCAGGTATGGGACACGTGTCCTCCATCTTTGGCAGGGAAATAATGACCATATGTGCTACTGCTATGGGGTTTTCTTTTTCTCCTCTAATTATCCTGTACATTATTCCATTGATTTTTATATGAATGTGTGGTGACCTCTAGTGAACAGATTCGTTTATGCAGTTGTTTGTTGTACATATTGAATGAGTTATATATAAGCATCAAGTACGCACAAAAAATGAACAATTATTTGAGTTTGATTGGATTTATTAAAATAATTTATAGTCGGGTATATCTGGGTGAGGCTTGAACCTTGTATAACGTTACAATGAATCTGCAAGTAGAAGTAATGGTGCTCAGCCTGAGTCAACCATGTCACAGGGAATACCTAGTATGCTTCGTTCGGGATTTTTTTTTCCTTTTAAAATATAAATGTATTGAGCAAAAACTAAAATTATTTATGATTTGATTTTCTAGTTATTTTTAAAATATTATCTAGCTCATTTAAAAACTAATAAATTTAGTTTTTAGATTTTTGTTTTATTCAAACTCATCACTTATCATAATTCACCACCATTTCTAATGGTTGTAAGAAGTTTACACCTCCCATCATTGATCATCCATCCTTAGGAGTGTTTACAAATTAGATTAGATTAGATTTTGGATAAAATAATATTTAATCCAATAATTTTAATAGAATTGTATCATATTAGATTTATTAAAAAAATTAACAATCCAATATGATTAAGATCATGCATCCACAAATTATAAATAAATTATTTTAGATTTATTTTTTTTATATAAAACAAAAAAATAAAATAATAAATATAAAAATTTATAAATAAAATATTAAACATGTATTATTTTTTTTAAATAACATATAAAAGTAAAATTACATTGAAAATACTCTATAAAAGATAAAATGTAAATTCTAAAAAAAATAAAAATAATAAAGTATAAGAGAGGAAAACAATTAAATATTCCTACTTTCAAAATTAAATAATATATTTTTTATTATATTAAATGAAAGATAATAAAAATATAGGAATTCCATGCAAAATTTAATTTTTATTTTGTTAGAGGATCCTTTTATTAGTCATGATGTTGAAGTTTATCCTCTAAAGAACTAATTAAACAGTAAAATACTGAATACATAAACTTTGAAAGTATACATGCATGATGTTTTGTTTTGATTGTTTTCTTATGAAAATAGAAAACAATGGTGAAGATATATTTAATTATAATTTAAAAATATTTTTTCTGGAAATATTTTAAAACAAAAAAATTTAAAATAAAAAATAGGAAAAAATTGTATTTAGTGTTTCTAAAAATTATAATTATGTAAAAATTTAATAATAATATTGTATTATAACAAAAACTATGTATACATGTATTTTAAATTATATATAAATATTTTATAATATTTTTACTAAAATTGATTATTTAACAATATTATTTTTTAAAATAAAAAATATTAAGTGAAAACAAACGTATTTTCTTAATGCTGAACACTTGAAAATGAAAATTGTTTTCAAAAAATGAAAATAGAAAATGAAAATATAAAATATTTTCTCAAATCAAGTTGACAAGATGGGTTTAGCCTGTCGAGTTAGTTTTGCAAAATGGACTAGACTTCAAAATATGAGGCTAAAATAGAAGGGAACATTTTTTGCGTAATTGGAAGATTCACTCGTCAACAAATGAACAACATCTACTTCCATGAAGACAAATGCTTCACACAAATCCAAACTCCTAAATTGTGATGATCCAATTTCTTTTTTGAGTTTGATGGCAGTTGTTTTGGGATACCATAAACTGAGATACCTCCCCCGTGTTAGGAAAGGAGGATGCTAAAAAACACAAGGGGGTTCCTATCTTGAATGAGGAGTTCCAAGAGTAGTGTAAATCATGGAAGGGGTTGTTGATGGTTAAAGTCTTGGACAAGAACATGGGTTTTCGATCTCTAGAAGCAAAGTTTAAGTGAGATTGGGCAAAGCAAGGATCTATTAAGATCATTGATATGCCTCAAATTTATTACCAAATTCTTTTCTTGAAACTATGCGGGAATACGTGTTGAACTAGACCTTACAAAACCCTTGCAATCAAAGGTAATTGAGCATGGCTATTTACTACAGTTGTAATATGAAGGACTCCATCAAATTTGTTTTAAGTGCAGTCGATATGCGCAAAAAGATATTCATTGTGAAGGGGACATCCCAACACCATTAAACCCGCTAGTTGGAAAGGATGGCAGTGCTTCAACACCACCATCGTTGGGGGCATGCCAGAAACATCTACCATTCATGAAGATGCTAATGCCCAAATTACCAGAAATAAAGGAGAATTAAATAAAATTAATGACCCACATGTTTTGCACCTTTTAAACGAGGAAATGAAGGCTAAAAATATGGATCACGGACCAAGGATTCTCGTTAATAATGACAAAAGGTGTAACCAAAATTAGGTGTTTAAAAATGCAACTAAAAGAATTGTGTCCACGTAAGCAGGATACTAAGAGCATCTTCAAAGGCAAATTCTTGGAGAGTTTCTTATCTCAAGCAACAGATCCTTGAAGAAACTTGTCATTGGAGGAGTCCTAGATAGCACCAAAGTTGCTTTAAAAACTTTATGGGTTGCTTTTTCAAGCAACAATTGCTTTTATAAAATAATATTATTTTTTAACTAAAAAAAGAGGAAAAGGGAAGAGAAGAGGGGAGTGGTCAGCGGTCCGACAGAGGAAGAAACAAATAAGAGAAGAGATAGAGTGAGATAAGAGAATAGGAAGGCGGAGCGACGCATGTGGAGGCAGGAAGCAAAGGAGGTTGGAAGTTCAGTGGCAGCAGTGGGAAAAAGAGACGAAGAAGAAAAGGAGAAAGAAGGGAGAGTGAAAAAAAAATGTGAAGAGGAAGAATTGAGTGTTAGAGTGGACAAAGAGTGAAAAAAAAACAAAGATGAAGAATTGAACGTGGGAATGGAGAGAGAGAGTGAAAAATAATTTTAAAACTTTAGAATGAAACATTGGAGTGGAGAAAGAGTGAAAAAAAATAATTAAAAAGCTAAAGAATGACCGTTGCAATATCTTTGGATGTCCATCCTAGTTTCAGATTACATACTTTGAGAAGAGAGTAGCAATTCAAAACAGAGACAGACACTGACAACTTCAAGTGGATTTGCTCGAACATATTTGACAGCGATTTGGACTAGAAAATAACGACAATTAGTTGAATATAAAATATTGTATTTTTCATTATCATGTCTTTTTTTCAAACTTATTGCTTTTAATTTTTATATTAGTATGTATTTCAATTGTTACGTTTTCATATATATGTTATGTAATTGTCATTGTTTTTAAATTAAAAAACTATTAAATATTTTAAATATTAATTTTTTTCAAAATTAAAAAAAAATATTACTTGATATGCAATAACTAAAAATAAATTTTTAATTTTAAAGTACCATAATTTTAATGAAATTCAAGATTAAAAAATTATAAAATATTGAGTTAGTTGGGGTTGCTTGAAGAAACTCACTGTTGGAGTAAAAATACAGCAAAATTGTTTAATACTGATATGACATAGTGAGGACCACCAAGCACAAGAATCCATACACCAAGTAACTCTAATGGAGATGCTCTAAGAACTTGAGGCACAAACACGACCATGAGTGTACTTTGTAGCGTGAAACAAGCCTGCATAGTGAATTTCAATAGGACAGAATGACACATATAATTGGGTCCGAGTTAAAACCAATTGGGCCAAACATAAAATTGGGCCCGAATTCACTCAACTTTGAACCTAGTAAAATAGGGGGATACAAATAGCAAAAATGAAGTGAGCCATCCAAGCATAGGCCAGGCAACCGAAACTTTTTTCTTCATCCAAAGCTCCTGTGGGCAACTCTAGCCTTACTAAACGACCACCACCTTATGTGGACAAGACTAGCAATACCACCGTGAACGACTACAGCCAAATCATAAGAATCCAATGACAGATACGTGCAAGAAGGCCATGACTCATACGTCGAACACTAATCTTATGACCAGGCAATGATTGCATGAATGTCAGGATCAACAAAATCGTGTGATGAGTTGGGTTATAACCAGAACCAGATTGAATCGAAGAGTATGGAGGCTCTGTCTATGCCTTCATCTATAGTTTTCGACTCCTGCATGGTAGAGGCTTTCATCTTTGGAAGCCCATTACATGCACATGGCGAGAAAAGAATTATGTGTGCTGGTCGATTTGTTGATGCCCTTTTTTGCTGGGAGCTCCCTCGCTGATGGATGTTCATCGTTGGCTGCTCCCCTCATTGGTGCCTGCTTCTTGCTAAGTGATCCCCTTATCGACAAACTTTTTTATATTCTGCAGGCTATGACAATGGTGGCTTCTCTTATTCTATCGGCGATGACAATGGCAACATCTTGGGGGCAACCTACATCTCTGTTATAGCACCACAATAGACATTGCATGGCGGCAGTTCCATAATGATGAAGTTGATACATCTCCTAAGGCACATGACCGAGTTAGTTCACGGTTCACTTCCCTTCATCTCATAATGAATTTCCTGTCTTCAAATTTTTGGGGGGTAAGGGTTCTGGGTTTCACCGACTTAATTAATGTAAAACTTATTTTTCTTCTGGAGACATAAATGAATAATGATAAAGCTCAACGAGTGGTCACTAAGTTAGGGTTTGACAGTTGGCACCTCGGTAAGACTATTGTAGAACTATAGGCATTTCGTGTTTATGGCAGTTTGAATGCTAGAGCATGGAAATTATGGCAGAGAATAACCAATTTATTCATCTCAAGTTCCGCTAGAAGAGGTAACAATGTTGGTTTCTTACAGTTGTTTGTGGGAGTCCCCAAATTCATTGTCGCATGTCCATTGGGAGAATTTGACTCGCCTAGCCGATAATGTTCATGAACCTTAGGCTGTTGTGGGCGACTTCAATTCCATCCTAAAAGAGTATGAGAGACAGGGAGGTTCGAATACATCCTCTTGGAGAGTCATGAAGGACTTTGTGGAGTTTGTGCAAAACAATAATCTAATTGATGTTGGATTTCAAGGACCTGATTTTATTTGGAGATGAGGCAATCTGATGGAGAGGTTGGATAGGTTGTTAATTAATTTACCTTGGCGACTTCACTTCCAACTAGCTTTATCATTCCACTTTCCATTTTATAAGTTTGATCATAGGTCAATCCTAACCAAATTAAAAGTGGTGGTTACACATGCGATTCAATTGGGTTTGATTTCACTAAACCATCCCTCAGGTGCATAAATGAACTTGAAACCCTTGTTCATTACCCATGTTCCCATCACCCATAAAAATATCCTTAACCTCAATCCCTAAGAAGCAAGGAACTAAGTTATTTGGGCTTTAGACTATTGATCCCTCACACAATCTAAAGTCAAATAATTTGCATTAAAAAAATGAACTTAAGATGGTTAATGGGTTTTTACTCTCTTTCATGTAATAAAATCCATCAGGAGCTCTTATCATTTTACAAGTCAAAATCCTCTCTCGAGCTCATTCAACAAGTAAAATCCGTGAAAGATAAAGAAGATAACACACAAGTTAAAGAAGAGCACTAACATTGAACAATAAACTTAGATTAAAGAGAAAAAAAATACACAAGAGTTCAAACTTAGTTACATCAAACCCCAACAAAATAACAACCTAACTAACCATTGAGATGGATAAACGTGAAGGATGGATGAAGATGGACTTGGAGTGTGTCCTCCATCAAGCGGAACTGAGCTTCTCACTAAGAGAGTTGTAAGCTTCATTTCATCAAACGAGAATGGTCGGTTTCTAGGATCTATTTCACATGGGAGGTAAAGGTCTTACTTCATTCCTATCTTGTTGAAAGGTTATATACATCCGCCCTTTCTCAAGGCATTTTGTTAGAGAAGAACTCCATTTTTTCCTTTTTTCAGATGGTAAATATTTCTCAGAACATGGAGTGTGAATCAAGCCCATGTTTGAATTGGTGCCAGGGTAATTCGGAGGAGGCCTTAGGTTACAGGAAGACAAATTTATTTGGAACGGGATCAGAAAGACAAATTGATTTGGAACGGGGGCAGGCACTGGAAAAGAACAAGAACTGGGTTGATCTATTCTATGGCGAAGCATCCGAAGCATAACTGCACATGTAATAAAATCCATCGGGAGCTCTTATCATTTTACAAGTTAAAATCCTCTCTCGAGCTCATTCAACAAGTAAAATCCATGAAAGATAAAGAAAATAATGCACAAGTTAAAGAAGAGCACTAACATTGAACAATAAACTTAAATTAAAGAGAAAAAAAATACACGAGAGTTCAGATTTAGTTACATCAAACCCCAACAAAATAACAGCCTAACTAACCATCAAGATGGATAAACGTGAAGTATGGATGAAGATGGGCTTAGAGTGTGTCCTCCATCAAGCGGAATTGAGTTTTTCACTAAGAAAATCGTAAGCTTCATTTCATCAAACGAGAATGGTCGGTTTCTGGGATCTATTTCATGTGGGAGGTAAAGGCCTTACTCCATTCCTATCTTGTTGAAAGGTTATATATATCCGCCCTTTCTCAAGGCATTTTGTTAGACAAGAACTCCATTTTTTCCTTTTTTCAGATGGTAAATATTTCTCAGAACATGGAGTGTGAATCAAACCCATGTTTGAATTGGTGCCAGGGTAATTCGGAGAGGGGCTTGCGTTACAGGAAGAAAAATTGATTTGGAACGGGGTCAGGAAGACAAATTGATTTGGAACAGGGGCAGGCACAAAAAAAGAACAGGAACTGGGTTGATCTATTCTATGGTGAAGCATCCGAAGCATAACTGCACACTCACACAATCTTTGCCGAGAGATAGGAGCGTGCTCAACATTGAAAATGGGTATGCTAAGGCACTAACCTACTGAGATTTTTAGGAAATGGATTAGAAAACAAGTACCGAAAGAAGAAATTGTCCAAGAAGATCTTATTCTTAGGACTGAAAATAATTCCCCTACTGTAGCAAGATCTTTTCTTAACATCGAAAATACATCGTTGGGAAAACCTATATCCATCAGTCAAGAACGTTGGGCATTTCGACAAATTCGCATATTAGGAGCAAGGCATGTAACCCCTTACAGAACAAGAGACGTGAATATAAGACTCAGATCTGATCACGAGCGTTGGTGGTAGAGACATGGGTGCCACTTTCGAACATCTCAACCCTACTTAGCATCGAGCACTAGGCGACCATGGCTTTGAGCACTGGGCACCCAAAATTACCATAATGTCAATCTTAGCCAAACAACATTGTGCACTCAAATCTTGATCGTTGGGTGCCTAGAAGCTATCACTACACCAATTAGTTTGAATCTACTATCGTTTCTTTAGTTCATCTCACAACCTGTCTCAAAACACTAAAACAAGAAAACAAAGTTAAAAATATGCATAAATCTAAACCTAAAACTAAATTTCTGATTATATCTAATTTTAAATGAAAACAAAAGAAAACAAGGCCTTAAATAAGAAGGAATAAGGATAAGTGCTTTATTTAACCTATGTAAAAATAGGTAATTTAGGCAATTATCAACTCCCCCAAAGTTAAAGTTTTGCTTGTCTTCAAGCAAAAGGTCACTTTAGTATAAGGATAATATAATACCCTTATGCCACGCAATGCAATCATACGAATCGATTTTGCTTTTCATCTCAACAAAGAGATCACAAGGGCTTTATTTGTCTTTTAGCTTGGTCTGGCTAGAAAAAAAAATTGCTTTCTGGGAATCAAATCAAGAAGGGTTGAAAAAGACATTTTCGATAATATCAAATATCAATTCATCCCTTACACAATCATATATCCTAAACCCAAAAGTCAACTAACACCATTGACTTTTCTTAATCATTTACAATGTGCACAAATCAATTTTCAAGCATTTTATTCATGCTTCTTTTTTTTTTTTCTTCTATTTATTTTTTGTATAACACACATAGCCTCTAATATACTTGACTTCCAAAAATGTATTCCCTTAAACTTATTGCAGAACCAATCTCATCTACATGCTCCCTCAACCCTAAGGTAAAGGAACAAATGCATAAATCTAGTATGGCTCAAGGGTTCATACAACAAGAATATAATAATCAAATGCTCAATTGGGACAACAAAGGTCAAGTAATGCATAGGTAAGTTTTTTGGCTAAGTGGCTACTCAAGAAACATGGCATTGGTCATTTCTTAATATGCATGCAAAGCAGTAATCAGTGATAATCAAGCAAAATTAATATCGTGAAGTGTATGGTGACTCACACAACAATCAACATTTAGGCTTAAACCTCACGTGGTTAATGCTCTCATTCACAGATAAAAAAAACTCACTAAAAGATTCAACTAAGCAAGACCAACTCAACCTACTCAAGGGCAACCACAAGTTAAAATTGAATCAAAACAACATAAGAGCATAAATATTTATTAACAACACAAGAGCATCGATATTTATTACCAACAAACGGGCAAATAATAAATCAAGATAGAAACAGAGTGCTAACAGCACATATCCATTAAAGTTTAAAAAAAAATCCTGATTCTACTCATGCAAAATAAAATTCAACACAATAACTAAACAAAATTATAACTACAAATAGTGCTTTAGAGTCCTTGCAAATGCATCTGACTAGGTCATCTTCCTCTTACTGCATCTTCAACTTATATTTAGCTCTGAAAGACCCCTCCCCTCTTAGAAGTGAGTCTGGCACCCAGGCTAATAGGAACCGATCAACAGTGAAGACCATGGGAGGTGCATCTGCAAAAGCAATTCCAAAAGCACCATGCAGAACAAACAATTAAAAAAAAACAATTATTAATAAAACATAATGTACATAACACAATTCATCACAAAACAAAATACATATGTTGTACAAACTGAAAATGCAAAGTGACATATGCATGAAAACGTGATGCATGAAAACGAACTGGATACTAAACAATTTAAAGATGAGTGCAATTAAAAACATAATGAATTAACGCATGAAAAAACATATGAAAAGTGCATGGATGATGTCTCTCTAAGTTGGCGCCCAACAGTTACAGGACCACCACTGGGTTACCCCTAACAGAGACTAAAAATGCATGAAAAACAACACAAAGGGTGAACGCCCAATGTCTAAAAGATGGGTGCCTAGTGTCCATTAGCAGACACAATATCTGCATAATCATGCAGATACGAGTGCCCAGCAACCAAACCAGCACCAACGCTCCCTCAAGTGCCCAGTGCCTGGGAGGAAATGATGCAAAATGCTCTGTTTTTATGTGCCACTGCCCAGCGGTCACACGATGGAAGCCCAGTGGTGGAAAACAGAGAGCACAATTATGGTTTAAAAATTATAATTTTTCCTCTTAACACATAACTCACACACCCAAAATGCAAATTACACTTGAATTGGCATAAACAACAACATAATTATATTACTAACACCTAAACAAACTTGCTCACACACTCAAATTCACAAAATTAAAACTAAAACTTACGAATTATGCAAATTCAAACTAGTGACAAAATAAGGCACAAATGTGCCTAAATCATAACTCAAATGGTCAAAACACAAAATATTCATCAAATGATAAACTAACCACACAACTAAACTAGTAGGCACCAAACAAACTTGTACACACCCTTACATTGACAAATCTAACACGAAAAGCAACAAATCATGCACATGCAATTGTTACATCAAATCCCAACAAAATAACAACTTAACTAACCATCAGGATGAATAAACGTGAAGAAGGGATGAATATAGGTCTGAAGTGTGCCCTCTATTAGCAAGGTGTGTAACCCCCTACTCAGAACAAAAGACATGCAAATAAAGACCTATATCTGTTCGTGAGCGCTAGACAGTGGAGATGAGGGCATCGCTTTTGGACACATCAACCTTACTTAGCGCCAAGCGGTAGCAACCATGGCTTTGGGCGTTGGCGCCCATACTTGAGTGAGCGTTGGACGCGCAGAATTACCATAATGCCCCTATCTGCCAGAAAACTTTGTGCACTCAAATCTTGACCATTGGGCGCTTGGAAGTTGTCACAATACCAATTAGGTTGAATCTACTGCCATTTCTTCGGTTCATCTCACAATTTATCTCAAAACACTAAAACAAGAAAATAAACATAAAAAATGCATAAATCTAAACCTAAAATTAAATTTCTAATTATATCTAATTTTAGATGAAAATAAAGGAAAACAGGGTCTTAAATAAGAAGGAATTAAAATACTGCTCTATTTTACCTATGTAAAAATAGGTAATTTAGGTAGTTATCACTAGCTAAGTGCCTTCGGACAATTATGGAGAAGCTGATGCGCCCATGCCAAAGAAGGTTCATTCCCATCGGAGTTGCCATGACAATATCCTTATCACTCAGGAAGTCATCCATTCTATGAAATGTAAGAAGGGTTTGAAAGGATGGATGATCATTACGGTTGATTTAGAGAAGGCCTATGATAGGCTCAACTGGGATTTTGTTAAAAATACTTTACTAGTATTGTGTTTCACTAGTATTGTGTGGCAGTGCATTTCGTCTCCAACTATGTGTATGTTGTGGAATAGTAAGGCCTAGGAGTCTTTTAAGCTGTCAAGAGGGGTGCGACAGGGGGATCCAATCTCTCCCTATATTTTTGTATTTTGCCTTGAACACCATTTTCATATGATTCAGCTTGATGTCACTCATAATCTTTGGAAGTCAGTACAAATTTTGAGGAGAGGACCAATTCTGTCCTACTTGGCTTTCACTGACAATATTCTTTTTTTTTTGTCGAAGCATCTCTTGATATTTTGCACAATTTTTTTCTTTGCTCAGGTCAAAAAGTTAGTTAGGAAGAAATCAAAGTTTATTTTTTTGCTAATGTCCACAAGCAGTACTAGAATCAAATTTCAACGGCTTTGGGTTTTGAGCGAACCTTTAAGCTAGGCAAAATATCTTGTTATTCCTCTACACCATACTTGGGTATCTAAGAAATTGTACCAATTTCTAATAGATAAAATGCAACAAAGGCTTAGCAACTTGAAAAGGCAAACATCATCTTTTGCAGCAAAGTTACCTTGGCCAAATTGATGGTGCAGGTTTTGCCTGCCTACGTAATGCAAACTAACTTATACCTATTTCTGTGTGTAATTTGATTGGCGAAAAATGAAGGGACATTATCTGGGGTGATTCTAACACTAGTAGGAGAATCCATTGGCTTGACTTGGATCATTTGTGCAAGCCAAAATAGGTGGGTGGTATCGGTCTATGCAAAATAAGGCATGCAAATTTAAAGTTGCTCACAAAAGTTGGGTGAAAGATAGTTCATAGGATGAATGATATTTTAGTCCAATTTATAAAGGCCAAATACAAGTGTGGGGAGGTTGTCAAGCCAATTATTGACCAAAATCGAAAGGGCACCAACTTTTGGAGAGGCATAAAAGAAAGTTGGAGCAACATAAGCAATAATACCATTTGGCATAATGGCAATGGGAAGGAAACTAATTTTTGGACAGATAATTGGATACCTAGGAGGCGACTCTAATTAATTTGTGTACTAATACTAGTTATGTTTGTCTGAATAACAAAGTTTGTTTCTTTGTGGCGTTGGATGACTCGGGATGTTAAAAAATTGACAACTTTTTTGCTGACTAATATTATAAATTATATTTGTCAAATTGAGGCACCAAGAGGGGATAGGAATATGGATTCCCCTCGTTGGGAAAAAGAATTGGATGATATGTTTTTCACTAAAACAGTTTATAATAATCTCATTCAAATTCATGATCAACGCATGCCTATTTCCAAGAGCTGTGGAAATGGGATGTCTAGAACATATTTGCCTCCTTGTCTAGAAGATAGCTTGTGTTATCCTCTGCACAAATTAATTTTACTTTAATAGATATATGACAGATAACCCTCATGCCCCATGTGTGGGCAACACTAGGAGTCCACCTTGCACAGCCTGCATGATTGTTCAAATGTGGTTAGTGTTTGGAGACAATTGGGTGTTTATGCTATCCAAAATTTTCTTACTCAATAAAACCCAGACTCATGGATCCTATCAAATTTAAATTGTACCTATCAATATTGGGATATTAGTTGGCATTCTCGTTCGTTTCAGGTGGAAGCGAAATAATCTTATTTTCAGGGGGGGAAACTTGGTTTGCTAAGCAAGTAACTGGTTTTGTGAAGGCCCTGGTTAGTGACATCTGGAACAGTTACAATATGTGCTTAGCTATAAAGGATCAGGATGTCCACTATGTGGATTTTGGAGGTAGACATGTTTGGACATCCCCTCCTTCATGCATTCTCAAGATAAATTGTGATGCAATTGTATACCAATCTCGAGGAGAGTAGTTGTTGGAGGTGTAGTGCAGGATTCTAGAGGTAATTTCAACTTGGTTTTCATTACAAGATTCCCTTTTGTGAAGTGAATAAGGCTGAGGTGTCGGCTATAGCCCAGTCTTTAACAGTGGCGTATGGTCACAGGTTTCATAACCTAATTATTGAGTTTGATTCCCTCAACATGGTTAAACTGTTAGAGGAAGAGTGTGGTATAAATCATGCATATTTCCCCCATTGTAGATCCTATTATCAAGGCCAGTGGAAAGACGCCCAATTGCAGTTTCAATTATGTATCCTGCAAGGTGAATGCTTTAGCTGATGAGTTTGCTAAGCTAAGTTTGCCATTTAACAAGAATTTAGTATTTTTACTTTTGTTCCTGATTTGTTGTATTATGCTTTGCAGCTGGACTTTCAATGTATTTTGAAAACTGATTTTATCAATTAATTTTTTGTGGTTTGGGCTTTTGCTGATACCTTTCACAAAAAAAAAATTAACCAAGATAAGCAAGTAGTAGATTAAAGGTTACACAAATTATTTCTTTCTTTCCATAAATAGTGTCGTGAAATTTCTTCTTATTATTCATTAGCATTTCGTTGTTTATAAGAGTGTTTAATCTTTTAAAAGTTTAATTGATATACATTGTCAGTGTAAAAGAGTAATGAGTAAAGTTAATAAATTTATCATTAATAAAGAATTGTGATTGAATGTTAGTATAAAAATTTTTACACTAATAGTGTATACCAATTAAATTCTAATATATATTATGAAGGATTGTTGGCAAATGAACCCAACAATCAACGACTGAAATTATTTTAAAGCAAATGCTAATTGAAAAATAAAAATAAAAAAATAATTTAGCAAAATACACTATTCGTGTATTTTTGAGAAAAAATGTTTACTAATTTATAACATTATATAAATGAAAAGTCATAATTAAATGTTATATTAGTATAAGAATATTTTACACTAATAGTATATATGCGTGCTTTATATAATTATATGTTGAATATTCATGCTTGATGTTGTAGGTTTCAAAAACACTTGATGAAGCATTTTAAAGTTATGTAAAATCTATGATGCTTCCAATCAATTGTTGTGGAATTTTGAGCATCATATTTGCATCAAGATACATTAACGTATTAAAGCATAAATGAATAAATGATGGTAAATGAGCTGTGTAAGAAATGTGGAGTAATTGTCCCGAAGAGGATTCTTCTGTGTCCTTATCGAGCAAAGTTCCGCCCCTCATTCTCTGTCACTCTCAAATCTGAACCGACTACAAAATTCATTCTCACTAAGTCTTATTACTAATAAAAATATCTCAGAACAAGTGAACAAGAAAGTGACACGATTTTTTCAATTAGTGGATTCATATCTGTGATACCAAATGATAGTATAGAGGCATAATTGACAAGCCTACATTTCATGACGGCGACGCCATTGACGAGTTTCTCAATCTCAATTCTCAAACACAACGAGAGATCGATTGCTCCAAACTTGTAGCTAATTCTTCCGTCGCTACCTTGTGTGATGGATGTAAATTCAACTGTTAAGGGTATGGTAACTTGACGTCGCTCCTAAGTGATAAGCAAACAAATGATTGGAATTTCAAACTCTAAACACTAAACCTTAAATCATAAAACTTAAAACAAAAAAATAATAAAAAGGTAAGAATTTTATGTCCTAATTTAAATTTCAATTATAATATATATATATATATATATATATATATATATATTTAAGTATTTAATTAGTATTTACTAAGAATGTAAAACATTTTTAATGTTTAAAAATAATAATTTTTTATTTATATAACTTTTAAATTATTAATTAGTAAGATCAACAAACATGTTATACAATTTGTTACATAATTTGTGTATACTAGTTAAACTCTATCTTTAAAGAGTTAAAACAAAAGTTTTCTTTCCAAAATTTTTTTATGCTAATTAATATAATAAGTATAAAGATAATTTTTTAAATATAAATCTGTGATAATAAAATTTAAAATTCAAAATACTATTAATTATTAAATAATTTAAAAATAAGATGTAATTTAAACTTAAAACATTTAAATGATTTTCACGAGAAAACTATATAATTTAAAGTTGAGTAATATATCTTATCTTCATAGAGGTATGAACAAAAGTTTTCCTTCGAAGGATAGTAATCGATCTTATTTCATATTATTTAAACATGGTAATAATTTAAATAATAAATATAATGATAAATTTGTAAATTTATTTTTGTTATGGTTAAATTTAAAATTCAAAATGTTATTAAATAATTTTAATAATTTAAAAATTAAGATATAATTTAAATTTAAAATATGATTAAAGTATTTGAATGGTTTTAATAGAAAGAATATGTAATTTAAATTTAAACAATTTATGTTATCTTTAAAGAGATATAAACAAAAATAATCTTATTTCATATTTTTTGAATAGACAATAATTTAAATTTGAATATATATATATATATATATATATATATATATATATATAACATAAAGAATCAAAATAATACAAAGAAGAACAATAAAATAGATATGAATTTAGAGAATGAAAACAATATAAAGAGAAAATGACATAGAGTAATAATTAACAAATAATAGAACTCAATCAAATATTTCATTCTTAAATAAAATATATAAATAAAGCTCAAACCTTATATATCACAGTAGAAGAAGGAATAAAACATGAAATTTCATATTTCTTATTACCTATCCTAATTGAACTGAGTTAAATAGATAAAAAAAGAAAAAGAAGGAACACACATTGAAATACATAAAACATCATTTATCATATTTTTTTATAACTCAGTAATAACATTGATATTAAAAAAATAGTTTGTTAAAAACAAGACTAACTTCTTAACATTTGATTAAAGATTTTCTAAAAATTTATCTCAATGCTTTCTGCAATTAATCAGAATATAAGAAATATTTTTTTAACGCTAAAAATGAAGAAAATAGTACACGAATCTTACTAACTTAAAAACAAAGAGATCAAAATTAACGAAGAACACATGTTCATAAAAAAACAAACAATAATATAAGAATAAATAATATATTAAACAAAATATATTTATAAATGATAAAAAATTATAAAAGGTCAAAATCTATTTTAAATTAGATAGAACTTTTTGTTTGTATATGATAAATCAGAGTTTGAAAAAGTTTAAACATTTTGAAGAAAATTTTTTAACTCTTTGCAAACAATGAATTAAGATAACCAAACCAATATAAAAATATATATAAATTGAGATTTAAAAAAATTATTAAATAAATACATAATTACAATTTGAATTTTTTTGAAAAAAAATTGTGTAAGATTCATCTATTTATATATATATATATATATATATATATATATATATATATATATATAAAAAAGGATAAAGATAATAGCAACTAAAATAAATATCTTCAAATATAAGAAGAAACTTATAAAAAAGTAATAATTCTTTTAAAGACTGAATAAATATCATTAATCACTAAAATAAAAAAGAAAATTTTTATAATAACTAAAATAAGTAAAAAAATATTAAGAATAACTTGTAAAATACGTCTATTATGGAAAAAAATATAAATAAATATTACATGGACCAAGCACGTCTTTAGAAAAAGCATAAGTGAAGAAAAATTAAAAAATAATTTGTTTAGATAAATTAATTAAAGTAACTTTTCAAAATAAACTTACGAAAAAATTGTTTTATGTAAAAAATAGGAAACTAATATATTTAAAAAATATTTATTTTAAAATCCCTTATGTTTAAACAAAATTAACCATTATATTGAAACTGATAATACACTTTGAATTTAGATATAATAATAAAAAATGATAAAGTATGTAATTTTAAATATCGACTACAAGCATGTAGTTGACAAAGCTCCAATACCACTGGATAAGCCTCAAAGTCTTCTTCCAAACTAATTATTTATATTACCTACTTGTCTGTCGACTAAATATATGCAGTTCTCTCTCTCACACACACACGGGTATATATATATATATATATATATATATTAATACAAACAAATTTTACTTCTAGTTAGAGTACATTAACTAGCAACATTAAAATTATTTGAAAAAAAAAATATTATTTTTTATTTAAATAATTTACTTAAAGACATTAAGATTATTTAAACTTAAATACTCTTATATAAAAATTAAAAAAAAAATAAACGATTAAATATTAAAATACGTACTTACAATTTTAATATTTTAAATATCTATTATTTTTATCTTAATTTAAGAGTTACTTAAATTTTAAATTACTACAATAGTTTTGAAATAAATTGTTTAAAATAAAAAACTTATAATTTTTTACAAAACTATTATTTAATGGCCCACAAGTCTGGTAAAAAATAAACGTCTGACATCCCAGCTCTTCATTAAGAATAAAATGCTGCTCACGGTACTATTACTGTATATGCTGCTATGTGTAATGTGTGTGGCGACATGGGATAAAGTGACATATAGCTGCATAGGTCCAGCGAAGGTTTCATCCTCAAAGCAACCCTAATATTAATTGTTTATAAAATTTTCTCACAGTTGTTAATACATTTTAAATAGATTTCATGGTGTTACGTCATATTTATAAATAATTTATGTACTTTTTAAATAAATTTTACTTCAAT
The DNA here is from genome assembly GCA_037954015.1 of Psophocarpus tetragonolobus. Classification (NCBI taxonomy): domain Eukaryota; kingdom Viridiplantae; phylum Streptophyta; class Magnoliopsida; order Fabales; family Fabaceae; genus Psophocarpus; species Psophocarpus tetragonolobus. The sequence goes on along the minus strand of CM075688.1, from coordinate 17,355,949 downwards.
TGTAATTTTTATAAGTAACTTAATTTTTTTTAGAATCTCAATAATTTTGATTATTTTTAAAAAATAGTTTTAATATCTTTTCAATATTTCAATTGTTTAACTCAACACATTATATTATAATACTTTAATTTTTACACTAATATATTAATAATTAAATTTACTATGCTAATAATTAATATTTATGCATAATATATAATTATTATTATTAAAAAGAGTTTAATTAATATATATTGTTAGTATATATTCCATCACAATCTTTTTTTTATGATAACTTTGTTGATTTTATTATTTAATATATATTTTAAATGTTAAATAAAAATATATAATTGAACATTAGTATATAATTCTTTTACGTTATTGGTACATCCTAATTAATCTCTATTAAAAAATACATTTTCTATCTCCATGTTTATAAAGATTGTTTTATTTTCAAATGTTCTCAAAACTACTCACTTAACGAACAAGTCCGACACACATGAAACATAGTTTAAGCCCTTAAGCATGTTATTTGATTCCATTGAAAAAAAAAAGAGGTAAACCCACTTCAATATATACATATTCTTAAAAAAATAATTAATCTCCAACTATTGATAGAGAAATATCACTGGTGAAAAAAAACAAAAAAAAAACTATCACTCAGTTAACTTACCCATTACTTTGCTACATTCCTTTACATTTTACATTTAACCTTGACCATACTTTTTTCTTGTTTTTATTTTAAAAAGAAACACGAAATGATTTTTTTCTAGTATTTATATTATTTATTTTTTTATGTTTTGTATTATTTATCTTAGCGTAGTGTGAAATATATTCAATTTTAGATTTATTTAATTACCCAATTATTTTGGATCAGCGTAATTTTAATTCGGTGCATTTATTAACTTTATTAATTTTTTTTTTTGTAAAATTGGTTATGAATGTGGTAGGGGAGAAGTTTTGAATTTCTTTGGAATGGTGGGTTGTTTAGTTAGAGTTTTTTTAGCCATTTTCTAAGAAAATAACTAATGAAAATATATTTAGTTACAATTTAAAAAATATTTTTGTTAAAAATATTTAAAAAAAACAACTGAAAATAAAAAGTAGAAAAAAGTTGTTTTCAAACGTTAACACTATGTGAAAATTTAATAATATTATTGTAATTATATAAAAAATAAAATATAAATGTATTTTAAACTTATATATATAAATAATTTATAACATTTTTTCTAAAATTGATTAAATTTAACAATATTATTTTTTGAAAATATAAAATATCAAGTAAAAACAAACATATTTTTTGAATGTTGAAACTTGAAAATGAAAACAATTTTCAGAAAATGAAAACAGAAAATATTTTTTAAAATCAAACACCATCTAAGAAAATTATTTCTAAAATACAAAGCAAACTAAAAAACATGTTTAAGACTCAATTTTCAAAGAAAATTGTTGAAAAATAAAAAAATAATTTTTCAGAAAACTAGAAAACTATCTAAAGTAATTATTTAGATTTGAAAAACATAGTCTCAAGCACATCGAGTTTTCCTTCCTCTAATATTGCCTCTATCGTAATCTCTTAGATTTGAAAAACATAGTCTCAAGCACATCGAGTCCCAACTCACGCTCCTTTCGTGCCTCTAACTTCAACCTTCACCACCTCTTTGTCGCCACCATCGTCATATCTCACCTTTTTTGCGTCTCTCATTCCAAGCTCTACCACCTTTCCGTCGAGCCATCTTTGCCTTCTCTCACACTCATTTTGCATCTCTCACTCTAGCTTCCACCATCTTTTCACTGTCACAATCGTCACTTCTCACATTCCTTTCGCACCTCTCATCTCGACCTTTATCACTTATCCACCAACGATGCCACCCTTTCTTCATTGAAAAATGAAAAAAAAATTTGAAAAGTTGGATATATATAAACACATTTTCCTAAATTTTCTTATTTTTCTAGAAAATGAAAAATTTGAAAAAATGACTGAAAAGCTATTCTAGGAAAAATAGGAAAATTGGAAATGCAACTATCTAGATTGAAAGAACTTTTCTAGGAAAGAAAAGTAAGAAAATTTGGAAAAATATGTTTAGATACATCCAATTTTCAAGAACTTTCATTTCCCAATGAAGAAAAGTGGTGGCATCTACAAATGGATAGCACTGGAGACCATAGCAACAAAGGTGGTGAAGGTGGGTGGAAGGCGTGAAAGGAGCATGAGAAGTGGCAGTAGCGATAGTAAAGAGGTGTGAAGGTCCGGGTGGGAGATACGAAAAGAACATGAAAAATGGAAATGACAATGATAGAGATGTGGCAGAAGTCATAGTATGAGGCGCGAAAGAAGACATAGTGGTGGTGCCAATAGAGAAGTGGCAGAGTTCAAAATAAAAGGTATGGAAGGATAGTGAAAGATGATAAGTAGCTGGCACAGGTCAAAGTAGGTGACACGGAAGGAACTGAGAGGTAAGAGTGGCAATAACGGAGAAATGACATAAGTTAAGGATGAAAGAAGTGGAATAAGCGTGAAAGACAGAGGCAGTGATGGCGGAAGAGTTAAGGGAACTTGATGTTATTAAGGATAAGACTATGTTTTTCAATTTTTCAAATCTAGTAAACTACTTTGATAGTTTTGTGGGAAACGAGTCTTCCATTTTAAATAATTTTCTTTAAAGATTAGGTCTTTGAACGTATTGTGTAGTTCCCCTTGTATTCCTAAAAAACACTTCAACTAAATAATCCAAAAAAATTAAAAAACATGTTTAAAGACCCAACTTTTCAAAAGAAATTATTAAATAATAAAAAAATAGTTTTTCCAAAAAACTATACAAAAAATATATAGTACATTCTCATATTTAAATATATTGAGTTATTCTTTCCTTTCTGACACCTTCCCTATCATATTTCAAATTCCTTTAGCACCTTCCACACTAACATCTGCCACCTATTTCTAGTTTGGTTTTGACAAGTGGCTTCCTGGTTTGGTTTCGAGGCGTGGCTGTCCATTACAAATCCATGTAGTAGAAGTGGAAAATGAACGTGTGATCTCCCCCCTTATGCGATGGGTGAAAGCCACTCTTGTGAGTTGTGCCCTTGCCCCTCCTTAAAATAAATTCATAAATAACATCCCTCAACACCTCATCTTAGAAAGAGTGCGTATTGATAAAATTAATTTTATAAATTTAATTTATATATACATATGTTTTGAATGTTTTTATCGTAAACACGAGATAAGATTAATATTTAGTATAAAACTTTTAATTCAATACAAAAATTATTTTAATTAAAATTAATCTTGAATTTAGAATTGAATTTTAAATACAAAACTAGATATGTGTATAAGACATTTTTGGTATTGGCTTCCAAAATTTACTCTATCTTTATTTTATTTTGAGATATAAATTTTACAAATAATAGTGTAAGATCTTTTTTTACACTTATAAGTATCAAACTATAATTTTATACTCTTTTTCTTTCTCAATTACCTCACGTGTCTTTTTTTACACTTATAAGTATCAAACTATAATTTTATACTCTTTTTCTTTCTCAATTACCTCACGTGTCCTTGTCCTCACGTATTAAAAAAATGATTTTTATATATTTTATTTAATCTTGATATAAATTAATATTATATTATGAAATTAAGTATCATAAAAATATAATAATTTATGACATAAATTTAGTGTATTATATTAAAAAATTATAAAATTTTATAAAACTTAAATATAATAACAATAGTTTACAAAAATAAATACAAGTATGTATAATTATTTACCGGTCTATGTTTCAAAAAATGAACATAAAAGTCCAATAATATTTCATTCTCATACCAAAAGTTTCAATCATACTAGGAGTATTGATGTCAGTCAATCCTACTCAAAATCTTAGCTTATTTTCTCTTTGTTAGCCACCTTTCAAATTAGGTTCTTGACAGTCAAGCATGATTTTAAATTCATTCTTGTCTTATAATAATACTAGTTCACCAAATGCAAAAATTGCAAAACTAATGATATCTAATTGGTTAGTTAAATATTTTATTTTTAGCTTTTGGTAGTCCAAAAACATTATCATTCTGAACGCGGTAATGAATCACAAGACACATGACTAACTAGCTGTCATTGCTTCATAAACAAGTTCCATATCTTTAACATATTCTGACAGCCTTTTTAAATTTAATCAAAGTTTCCAACTTCCAAATTTTCTTTCTCAAATCATTCAGATTTTTTACCTTTATATTTAATAAAAATATCTCAATATTTTTATTTTTTTGTTTTTCTTTGCATTTTTGTCATTTACCATGACAGTGTGCCCCTTGGATCATTTACCATTTTAATTTAATGTCATTTTTATTTTATAGTCTTGTCATGTATATGAAAGAGTGCTCCTTGGAGCACAGGGTATGTATATGTCAATGATCAATGCCAGCCTCCACTGCAAAAATTCAATCTTTGAAACTCCACAAAGTCCAGCTGCACAGACAACCTGTAATTAAATAAATCAAAATAAATATTAAAATAGAAACAAAGTGAATGGAATTACCTGACACCGCACGCAAGGCAACGAAGGAACGTAACGGAGAGTCAACGGCGTCACGTATAACGGAACGGTTCCAAACCACGAAGAAGGCAGATGAAAACCTAAACCATTGACGGAAAGTATAAGAAATTCAAGGAACAGAACTGGAACGGATCACGCTAATTAATCAACCAACGTAGTCCAAAAGGCCAATCTACTTATGTTAGGTTTCAATTTTAATTTAATTGTGGTTATATTATGTTCGAAATTAAGCCTGAGAAGTAGATTTTATGTTAAGTATTTTTGTGTGAAATCAAATGGTGGAAAAGGCCAAAAGAAAAGGGGTCCAAAACTCTGCTTCCATAGCAATAATTATGTACAAAAAGAAATTGTGTAGGTCCAGGGTCACAGATCTATGGCGGACAATTCTCCAATCTGATCGAGACGACGAAATCAAAACTCGCCGAAAGGAACGCGGCAGCTGCCAATCGCTTAGCCGGAATGTAAATCTGGCGGCAGATCAGGTGGTGGAAAAACAACCAGAACAGCAGTATAATGAAGAATGAACCTGCAATGTGTAAATTAAAAAAGAGAAAGCGTATTTGGAAAGAATCAAAGATGGATGGGCTTGGACATGAGAGAGAGACGACTGGGCCTGGGCTGGAAGGCGGATCTCCTTCTCTGTTGATGGGAACTGGGGCGAATGAGAGCAGTGAGGGCTCTTTTGACCCACTCACCCTCGACGCCTCCGATCCGGACGAGGGAATTCTTCATGGCGGATCTACGCATGTTGAGGCGGTTGGAGGGGAAGGAGTCGGTGGTGTTGGCGGTATTCTTGTGGAGGCTGCATCGAAAGGAGCCAGGGTGGTTTGTAGGAGAGCACATGCAGGTTTTCTTCTGGCCGGAGATGGGACGGTTGTTGTTGGTGATGACCTGGTTGGAGATGGAGCGGTTCGGGGAGATGGAGCGTGGATCGATGGAGAAGCGGACGCCAGAGGAGAGAGGGGAGGGACTGTATAGATTGACACGTGTGGGGGAGGCAGCACGGTGGTGAGGGTGAGGGTGAGGGTGAGTGTGAGTATGAGTGTGAGTGTTAGAGTGATGCTGACGTGGGGTGTTGAAAAAGGCGGAGGAGGGAGAGGAAAAGGCAGAGCTTGCGGAGGAAGCGAAGGGCGATGAAGGAGAAGAGAAAGGGGTTTTGGATGTGGTGTAGGAGCAGAACCTGGTCGAGGGTGAGAGGGAGCGTAGAACGGGTCCACTTGACTTTGTTCTAGAAGACGAGGAAGCCATTGAAATTAAAAGCAAGAAAAGAAAAGAAAAGAAAGGAAAGCTCTAAGGTCCCCTTTGGGGAGTTGGTTTGGCAAACCTAGCGAGTCTCCGAGGCCGCTTATAAAGATGGGGGCGTGGCAGGGTGAAGGGTGAATAACCACGAGGGACAGGGGCATTGTCGACCTAGGGCACTCCAGTTAGTTAACTCAACCAGGGTTTATTGTAAGAGGGGGGTTAGGATTATGATCCAACGGGTGCTGTCATGCGGACTTGCGAAAGCGATAAAAAGCCCAAGGCGGTCTCCTAGGAAACAGTAAAGGCTGACACGTATAGGATTATAGGGAAACGGTCGAAGGCGAATGTACTAGAAAGCCACTTCCTTGTCGGTAATAATACTGCCCACATGCCATTCCTTTGCTTTTACTGTCCCCACCGTGGGGTCCCTATTCGCCCACACCCTACCTCCTCGCTCCGCCCGCCATGTTGCTTCACACAAACCACTATAATGTTATTTAATTTAACATTATTTCAAGCATGTTTTCATTTTAATATTCAGTATCATACTTTTTTTCGTATATCATCCTTAAATTTTAAGTCTTGCAAATCGGTATTCTAAACCGCACTGGTTAACAACAATCATATAAACACTCAATTTTATAAAAAAATTATAATTAACCGTATTATTAAATAAATTTTTATTTTAATAATTATTAATGTATTTTAATTTTATTTAAAGATAAAAATGTTCACTACTGTTATAAAATTTTAATTAATATTTTATTTGATGCACAAACAAAAGGTTAAACTTAAAATAATTTTAACGTTGTTTATTTTTTTTATTTTAAAGTTACTAAAAATTAAAAAAATAAAATAAAATAATTTTAACGCTTTTACTTAATATTTTTATTTTTTAAAAATAATTCTCAACAGCATTAAAATAAAAAATAATAAAACAATGTTAAAGTAGTTTTATTTTTAATTTTTCAATTTTTTTACTTATAAAAAATATAATAGCAATTAAAATTATTTTTTAAAAATTAATTAAAAAATATTAATAATTATTAAAATTATAATTGATTTAATAACACATTTAATTATAATTATCATAAAATCCAATCTTTATTAATTATGTTTAACCAAACACTGATCAGCATTCTCCTTAAATTTATATATAATAGATTCCATTAAATATATAATTTTAATTGATTTTTAACCAAATTTTAATTAATATCAAATATCTATAAGTATTATGCGATTGTAATTTATTATTATTACAATTTAAAATAAAAAAATTATTATTATATATTATGAATGATTTAAATTAGAATGCTTAATTATAGTGAGAAATAAAAAATCAATTAAGATAATTTAATCCTATTTAAATAGTTCAAATTAGAAATATATTATATATATATATATATATAGTAACTGGCATTTTTATATGTACGTTGCTTAAAAATATTTATTTTATATAATTAAATTTTAAAAAATAATGCATAACAAACTTTAAATAAATAAATACTTCTAAACATCTAAATTATATTATAATTTAAAAATAAATTTCTGACCTAAACAATTTCATTCTTTAGTTGAATGCGTTGACAAGTTATAATTAAAGATATCTTTTAAAATACTAATAATTGCTAACACAATCTAAAAATAAAAAATTATGAGCATTTCAAATTTTCTAATTAAAATTTGATATATATGTATATATAATTTTTTTTAATGGTTTAAATTAGAAATAAATATATCTGGTTTTTTTACTAATTTATATTTTAATCAACATAAAAATATTTTACATTGACGTTTAATCATAATTTTTTATTTAAAGTACTAATTAGTAAAGTAATGAAGAGTTGTTATTATTGAATCTCAGTATAAAAATTTTTATACAGACAGTATATATCAATTAAACTCATATTTTAATATATATGATACATAAAAAATATTTATTCTATATAATTGAGTTTTATAATAAATAAATACTTCTAAATGTCTAGATTATATTAGAATTAATAAAATCTCATAATAAAGAATGATAGCTAAAAGAAATTTTGTTCAAGATAATTATTCTAAATTTTAATTTATATAGATTGGAATAAATATTATCGTGGTTTTGAAAACCAAACTAGATCATTTAGTTGTATGTAGCTCGTGTTTGATTCATTTCTTTCCAATAATTGGTAGGGGAGGAAATGGAAGAATTGGGTATATGGATGACAAAAATATTCATACTCGTGGATATTTACCTCGATTTTGATGGATATTAGTCGCTTTTCCTACGCGTATGTGACTATCCATCTCGTACTTGAAACCTATAATTTTAATTATTATATAATAAATTTAAATTTATATATTTAATTAAAAATTTTCATTTTTAAACTTTAATTTAGAATTTTTTGTTATTAATTATTTTTTATAATTTTTAAATTAAAATATAATTGATAACTTAATATATATATATAATTCTTTAATAATAAATAAATAAATAAATTTAGATTATAAAAAATAATATGAAGGGTATTTGCCGATATACCTGAACTTGAAAATACCCAATAAAGACGAGCATTAAAATTTCATATTCATTTATTTTACGCTAAACCCGAACCCGTTCCGTACTTTGCAGAAACGACTATGGGAGAGTCAGTCTTGCATCCACGTTTCAATTCGTTATATCTTTTTTTAGAATAAATTTACTTTTAAATAGAAAAAAAAGTTTTGGTATGCAAAACAATAAATCTTTGAAATTGTAGGTATGCAAAATAATTATTTTTTAGGAAGCTAATGTGAAAGAAAAATATTTAAAAAATTTGTGAAAAGTTCTTCTAGCCTATTAATTGTTGGATAGGGGAACAAAGGGACATATTTGTACTGTAACAATCCATGAAGTAAAAAATGTAGTGTGAGAGACTTTTCTCAATTTTTTAGTTTATTTATCAAATTTTAATAACATTTTAAAATATAAACACATTTTAAATAACTATAATATGAGATTTTGTCTCTTCATATTATTATAATTATAAAACTAACTACACTCAAATTTAATATAATTTATTATATTTATATATTATTAACATTTATTGAAAAGTAACAACTCTGTGAGGACCTCCTTTCCTTTTCTCCATTCCCGCTTCACACGATTCTCAACGCAGAAGATGAAGGGTAGGCAACAGGTATCACAAACTCTCTGTCCCACACATCTATCCAAGTGTAATTCACTGGTTCCACTGAATGCTTTTATCTTATGACAAAGATTGTATAAGTGTGCAATTACACTTCGGATGTTTGGCCAAAGAATATTTCACTCAATTCCTTTTAAAAAATGATAGAATTTCATTCTTAAAAAAATCCTAACTTTAAACCAAATAATTTAAACAAACACGTAAAACACATACAATTGTTTATTTTATTATAAAATTAAAAAGCTTTAATAAACAAATATAGAATGTTCCATTTCATGTTGTGGACCTCACAACTTTATATATGTATTTGTTCCTATTTATCTTAAAAGTTTTTTATTTTTAATTTTTACTCTATTTTTTATCTTTCTTCACTCACTTTTATTTACTTCCAGTCATTTCATTTCTCGCTTTAATATAGAATGATATAGGGATTGTTCCAAGAATTATTGTTTGAGGAAATGAAAGAAAAAATTACACGGTGTACTATGTCTTTGAATATATTTTAATTCATTTATTTTTATTTAATTATATTTGATTAAACTCGATGGAATATATATTAACTATTTAAATGATACAAATTATTTAGTTGATAGAAAAGAATAAAATAGAGTAAAAATATTTGAATAAAATAAATATAAAAATTTAAAATCCACTCAATTTAAAAAATGTCCACTCTGCTAGAAGCCTCAACACCTTTACTGAAGAGGCACTGGGCCTACTACAGACTACAGAGGTCAAGTCTTCATTATTCACTGTTCAGCAAAGCCAAATCAGCCATAGAAAGTGGTCAAATCCAAACAAGTTGTGACGATTACGAAAGTAGACGTGCTACATAACTTGACTTATGAAGGGCATTAAAGGGTAATGATTGAACCAGTTGTTTCGTTGGCCTCTAAACACCACCAATTTCACCATCTTTTACCTTTTCAATGTTAATAATTTTAATTCCCTGTAACATCTTAATTCTTTACTAATTTCTTATTTTCTTTCTGCTGTAAACATGTTCTGTCTTTTCTAAACGGTCATACCTTATGAAAAAAAGTCAATATAAAAAGTTGTATACAGTTCCTTAATTACGATATTTTTATATATAATATGTTTATTGATAAATATATTACAAATAATACGAATGTTAAGTTATCTTATCATTAAATACAAGATAAAATTATTTTAGACTGATAATTCATTTTCTTTAATTCATACCTTATTTATCTATAGATCCAAATATTAAATATATACCAATAGAAGACACAGAAGTATCATTTTTCTTTTTATATTTCATGAAAAAACTTCATTTTCTAAACCTAGGGGAAAAATCAATTATACTTCCAAAGGATGTTTTGTGGTGGGTCGAAAGTAACCTATTTAAGTAATAAAATAAGAGGCTATATTATTTATCAATTCAAAATTATTATAAATGATGATGATTTTATTGATTTTTATACTATTATATTTGTATACAAGATCAAAGTTCAAAACAACTCGGAGAGCTTGGTACACTCCTATATGGTCAGTGCACTAACTTAGCACAATCTTGAAGGTCGACACCATACTCAAGGTTGGATATGATTTTCTCACGCAAAGTCCAAACTCAGCGTGACAATCACGGCATGTCCATCTAAGACGCAATGAGGATATCATTTGAAACAGAATCAATAATATTTATTATTTAACCCTCATTATCGTTTATATAAGATTAACAATTTTCTTGTTATCATTTATAGTCAATCAATCTCCATGACCATATTTACAAATCGATATAAGATATCTCAATTGTATATAAGCAAAGAAGGTAGCATGAATATTTCAATCAAGCTTTACGCACCACATGTAATGCCCTTTTCTACCTATCCAATTTATTTATGAAAAAACCAAGATTTGTTAAAGGTACTTACATGATTAACCGAAATTTTCAAAATTAGTTCTTACATAAGGAACTATAATCTTCTTAAAAGAAAGATGGAACAATAGAATTTATTACAAAATAATGTTTTTTAATACATTATATATCAATTATCATAACTACCTCATTCAATCTTATCTACAGTAGTGAACATTTGACAAAAACTAAGATAGTATTAGAAATACCAAGCATCACGTAATATTAAGCATCAAGAGAATATTTATAGTTGTCCATCACAACTATTTGATTTAGCTTCTCTTCTATTCATATTCTAAATACATATGCACATAAAACAAACACATAGAGGGAACAAACAGAAAAGTGAGATAATTATAAACCATAAATGGTAATCTTAATAAACTATACAAACAATGAGGCCTAAATTTATCCTAGGATTCAGTTCCTCATAATCCCAACATATAACTTAATTTCACTCATCTCTTCACCAAACTCAATCTCATTTAACTTTAAAATATGGCTATGACCATCCATGATGACTCACCACAACTTTCAAGGAGATTGACAGTCACATATCTTACTTAAATTGGTACGATAATTCTTTCAATAGTTTGGGCTACTTGCCCTAACTTGATGCCAATGTTATTTATTCGGCTTATTGTCAACTACAACACTTGTTGCCAATTACGACTCATTGCCAACACAACACTTGTCACCAATTACTATTCATTGCCAACATTGCACTTGTTGCCAATTAGACTAATTGTCATCACAACACTTGTTGCTTATTACGACTCAGCACCACTACAATACTTGTTGCCTATTACGGCTCATTATCACTACAACATTTGTTGCCTATTACGACTCATTGTCACTACAACACTTGTTGCCTATTAAGACTCATTATCATCATAACACTTGTTGCCAATTACGGCTCATTGCCAACTTGACTATAATTTTTCTTTCCTTTCATCTCACCGTGTACCAACTGTGAATTACTAAAACAGTAGGGAACCTAGGTTTTTTCTAAGTTCACCTGGCAATCTCTCAGCACATTCCTTGAAATTATCAACTCATCAACTTATAATCATTTGCTAATTACTATCATCACTTTCAACAATTCAATTTATTGATTAATCTCTCAGTGTATCAACTATAACTTTCTAAATCACCATACTTTTATTGCACAACACCTCTACCAGGGAACCTAGACTTTTTGCTAAGTTCACCTTTCAATTTCTCAACCCATTCCTAAGGAATTTTAATTTTACTACCACATATTATATAACACTCATACTTAAACATTATTTATTAATCATAACTCAAATATGACAACTCAAGTAGTATTTATATTTCAATTGTCATTCACATAATAATTTATGGATTATCCTCGAAAATACCTCAATATATATATATACATATATATATATATATATATAAAATTTCCTAGATTCATCTCTTAGTTCATGAATAACCGCAATTATAAAACTACTACATCCTTAAAGACTTATATTTCAATCATCCTCCATAGAATCATTCAAGATTCTGTCCTCCAAAAGACCTCAAACAAATGTATAGATTCATATCCATTTCCTAGATAAGGAATAATCAATAATAACTATAACTATAAAACCATACATCTCTAAAGACTTATATTTCAATTATCCTTCACAACTCAATTCATGAATATTTATTATAAAAACCAATTGATAACCCACTTGTTAGAACCAAGATATCAAGAATAACACTTATATAATTTGTGAGTCATAACTACAAATCATAAATAGAGAACCAAAACAGTATCTAGGGAATAACAATGTTAAAATAATCAACATCACAAATCAATAGAAATAATAACAAAATAAAGCAATTAAATACACACATAGTTTACTAAGACTAACACCTCATGCAGTTTATAAATCTCACTCCCCCTTACCTTGATAAGAGGTTGATTAAGAGTGGTACAGAACATCCGTAACTTCAACTTCAATCTTCCTCTCAAGAGCTTATTTTTCCTCTCTCCTAAGATCTCTTTCTTTCTCTCTCTAAAACTCTCCCTTCTCACAATTTTATCCTAAAAAATGCACCAAGGATTACAGGCTTGCGCAGGAAAATCTATTGAGTGAAAATAAAACAAATGAGCAAAAATTCCGTTGAGCGATTAAAATTCATTGAGTGAATTTTTTAATTTCCATTTATGACTAGAGACTTTGCTTAGCGAAAATTCATTCGCTAAGCGACCTCTAGGGCGTGATTTTCTCATGACTTAGTGAATTTAAGCCTAAATCAACTATACTTTTTGGTTTAAAGCTATTGTAGGTTAAGGTTTGACCTCATGACTTTGTAATTACATAAACCAACCTACCCTCATGGTCTAATACTTTGGAAGGTTAAGCTTTGACCAACGATTGTGCAATTCACTTGGATCAACTTCCTCCTTTGGTCTTATGATTTCTATGGTTAAAGCTAGTGCTATAGTTCTACCATTTACACGGATTAATGTACTTGCTTGATTCTATGAAATGTTAGGTCATGGCAAGGTTCCTCATCCTACCAATTACATGGATCACTATCCTTGCTTGATTATTATAAATGTTTGGTCATGGTCAGTGTGGTTGTTCTACATTTACACGGACCATGGTACTCTCTTGTTCTAATGAATTCTATCCAGTCAAAATTAGTTGTATATAATAAATAAGTTTCTAACCTTCACATCTAAAATTAAGACATAATTATATACTAAGCTGATTATGAAAATTGGGATGTTACACCACACACACTCACCAACTTGAACATCGAAGTCCTATTTACAAGTATTCTGACAACACTCTATCTAGTGGACTTCCCAGAGAACTTAGCTCAATATTCAAATCATACAAATGATTTTTTCTAAATAAATAAATATGTAAAATTCTTTTAGACTATTAATACATTATTATACTCTTAAAATAATACCATAAACTTATATATTTGAATTTCATTGTAAATCAAGGGTTTGTAAATCAACTTTTTTTTTTATAAGCTAGGAGTGTAAGTCACTTGATTTAGTAAGATGCTTAAATATTATAAACCTTGTCTTCTTACAAAAATATTATAAACCTCTAACGTTGTGTTTCATCTTGTAGATAAAAAAATCAAAAAAAGAAAATTTCATCACAATTATTGTGGAAACAAATAAATATGTTTAGATACTAGTTAAGAAACTAAAAAAACATATTTATTAATATATGTAACATTGTATTTTTCTATGATTTTCTAATTGTGTTCTTATGTAATTTTAACAAAACTTTTTCATTGAACATTTGTTTGGTTTGATGGAGAGAAATAATTTAGGATGAATGCAAACTACTTTAAGATGTTAAAAATAAATAAGGTGTAAACAATTTGAGAAGTGATGAGACTCATACCATTTTTTACTTATTTCTACTTATCTGTTTATCTTTTTTCTAATTTTTAAAAAGTTTTATATCAATCAAACACCTTTTATTCTTAATTTATGTTTTATATTTGTACTCATGTTTTCATTTCTGTCTATCTTATTTTTCTTCTTAATACCAAACACATCCATATCAAGATTCAAGAAGGAAAATGAGAAACCAACATGGTGTGTCATTGTTTTGATAGATGGAATAGTAAAGGCTGTGCTTATTATAATTCATGTGCTGACTTTGTACAACAAAAACAGGAGCTATTCATAGTAGCAATAGCCATAATGTTTGATAAATATGTGGCCATGTTGTGAGAACAAAACTTCGAGATCAGATGCTAAAACTGTGTGAATTTGAAAAATATTTATGAGGGCATGACCTTCTCAACTATCGAACAAGCAATTGGCGGTTTTTGACTTATTCAGATTGGTCGGCCTTGCAATTCAATTATTCAACTGTTAGACTTTTTAGTTTCTCCCAATTTTATTGAAATACGGAATTTGGTCAAAAAGCAAAATGAACATTGCAATTTGGTAAGAAGCGAACCCATAAACAAAATGGTCCGAATTTTTAGCAAATAGGCCGAAATTTGGATAAAAAATATATATTTAGACAAGTTTTGGTCGTTAAAATTTCACAAAAAAATATTTTTCATTCTTGAAATTTAAAAATATTTTTAATCTCTAAAATTAATTTTTTTTATATTAATTTTGTTTGTTTATAAATTCTAATGTATTTATTGTGTAAATGTAAAATTGAAGACTGAGGAGCAGAGTGATTCATTGAGTAAAAAATTGGATTAATTTTTTAACTGTCTTAATTGGAAAAGAAAAATGAAATGTAAATCAAATATTAAAAAAATATTTTTTAATTTTAAAGATTAAAAGTGTTTTTTTTTTAACTTTAGAATAAAAAAATTATTTAAACCAAAAATATATAATGATTTTAAACTCAACAAATTTTCTGATTTCCTTTAAATTTTAACTTTTGTATTTTTTTTAAAAAAAAATCATCATTTGATCGTGGGTAAAAATGAAAACTCTTTTACATTTTTATCTCACAGTGGAATGCTAACAAAATAGATAAACTTCTCTTCCATTTTTGCACGTTAAAACGCTTAATTTTACCTACAATCTTATGTGATATTTGTAACTATATCCTTTTTAGTTTTGTATATTTTGCATTTTTTTTTGTTTTATTTACTATTAAATTTTTACAGCTTAAAAAGAATAAGTATATATTAAATTTTGGTAAATATTTTTTTTATAAGCCAATTGTAACATCCCAAATCTATAATACAAAATATACTAGTGTATTCAACCATTTAATTCTCTATACTTAAACTTGTTTCATGAAATCAAATTATGCATACATATACTCAAATCATTTACCAAAATTATAACGCATTATTCATACAAGGCGTTACTTGTACTTTCATCATCAAAACATGATTCACAAATAACTTATACAAAACATAACTCCATTCATTAAATTTAGCCATTCTTAGTAAGTGATACACATACTAAGGACATAACTGCTAGTTTCAATCAAAACATACTTTTAGCATCGTCTAAAGCCAAACTTATATGCATAAACATAAAACAAGTAATTTCATAGTTGCCTTTGGTTTTGCATTGTCACTGGTATTTGCTCCCATGCAAGGGACTATCATCATAGTCATACATAATATACAAATATTGCAAGAGTAAGCATAATAACATAAAATTCACAATATAAATAACTTAAATATCACATATACATCCATCAAATTAAACACACTTATATTCCCCCAAATACAAGCTTTTCGCACAACATATTCAGACATGATTACATTGAGTTTGGACATCGAGATAGCTTAAGACCTCTTCAAATTGGCAACATTCGTCTAAGTTGCACTATATTACCACCAATTTAAGTCTAATAAATACTCATATGACAACCACAAACTGATGTTTAGTGTCTACCTAACATCTTGTGATCCACAGTCGTTGTCTGAATATGGCCTTTAGGCACCCTTGCATATCTGGTACCGAGACCACAATGTAAATCACATGAATGTCCCCTTGCATATTTGATATTCTAGATTACATTGACCTTGGTTGTGTCCTTGACATTAATGTACCCCACCAAACATATCATCCAAGACTAAGTTACCCGATTATAACTGTCCGTAACCAGCAACATCAATAAATATATTCTCATCGTGTGTTCCAATCATATGCATTACACCATAATTTCCAAATAATACATTGTCATTCCAATAAATTCAATTTCCATCACGGAAAATCAATTCAACCAATACCACTTATCTATCACTACAATAACAATTTTCACATAACATCCAAAATCAGTTCAAAAGCTAAATCAATCACAACTAACAATTTCAATACTCTTCAAATCATAGTTTTGTAAAGTTAAAACCAAGAAAAAGTTTTCTTTACCTATTTCTTCTTTTCAAAGCTAACTAAAAAGAAAATAGAGAAAGCCACCCTAAAGAAATTTCACAAGAACTTGACAAAAATCCCAAATTAAATAGGAATCTTAGAAATCAAGATTTTCAAAGAAATTTCCTTTTAACGGGAACATCAGGATAAAAAATGATAAAAAAAGATTCGTTGATTCAAGATCAAACTTACCTATAATAGAGATCACTCAACAACATGAGTTATATAAGAGATTGCATTAAAATCTGTTAACCAGAGGCTAACCATGCGAAGCACAGAAGAAAACAGTGAAGGAGAGAGTTGTCACGGCAGAGAAGAAAGAAATTGAAGAAAAAGAAGAAAGAAAAAAAGAAAGAGGAAAGAAAAAAAAAACGAAATGGGAGTAGGTTGAGCTTAGTAAGTTCTGACTTGTTATTTGCATGCTCTCTTAAACAGATTTCAGAAAACTGTTCAAAACTTAATTAAAACTCTCCGAAACAAGAAATAATTATTATATTTCACTTCTCACATCTCAACTATTCCCTCATAATTAATAAATAATATTGATATTACAATTAAACTCGGCTATTCTCTAATTATTATATTAATATAATATAATTAAATATTTAATTCTTCATAATATTTATTTCTCTTCCATAAATAATCTATTATTTAAACTGATCCTTATACCAATAAACATTATTGATAAAATAATGCACAAATCGTGCTGAAGTGCAAGTACAAAAACATCAAGACAAAAAGAAAAAAATCAAAGAGGTCACGCCATATCTTTCATGCACAGCGTTTTAGGGATATTGATCAAAGAATTAAAAGTAAAATGTTTTTTTTATAAAATTAACATTCAATGTTACTAATATATATTACTTTATATATGAAATTTTTATTAAAAAAGAAGGGGATAAAAAAAAGTCAGGATTCGATCCTCATTACAAAAAAACATTAACATTATTAACATTTGACCCATAAAAAAACATATTACGGTAATTTCAAGTATAAAACTTATTAAATAATTCTCTAAAGAGCGATTTTTTTTACAAAGGAAAGCAAAAGAAAGCAGAATAAAAAAACTAAGAGCTTCATTGGTTTGATTTAGTTGTTTAGTTTTTAAAAGAAGTTTTCAAAAATAGTTTTTAAAAACTATTTTTTTGGAAGAAAAAAAAACTTATTTAGTAAGTGTTTGTTTGACAATAATTTTATAAAACTGTTTTCAGTATTTTAGTATTTAAAAACTAAAAAACTCATTTTGGTAGTGTTTTCTGAAAACAGTTTTCAAAAACGGTTCTGTTTTCTTAGTTTTTAAAAACTAAAAAATAGAAACAGCTAGAAGTAGTTTTGTTTTTTAGTTTTTTTTTTTTTGAAAACTCAAAATACAATCATAATATGTTATCTTTTGCTTTTCATTAATTAAATTTTAATAAATATGAACAAGTTTTTTCATTTTATATCTTCAAAATAGTTTTCAAATAACACTTACTAAACATTTTTTTTCTTTTCTTCCCGAAAATAGTTTTTGAAAACTATTCTTGAAAACTCTTTTCAAAAACTAAAAAATAAAACCAAACCAACCAAACCCAAAGTGTCATTTGAAAATGTGAAAATGAAAAAAAAAACATGTTCATATTTATGGAAATGTCATTAATAAAAACCAATAAACAACATATTCTCATTGTATTTTGAGTTTTGAAAACTAAAATAAAAAACAAAACTAGTTATAGGTGTTCTTTTTTTTTAGTTTTTAAAAAAACTAAAAAATCATAATTGTTTTTGAAAACTATTGTAAGAAAACACTTACCAAATGAACTTTTTAGTTTTTAAATACCAAAATACTAAAAACAATTTTATAAAATCATGATCAAACAAACACTAAATCTTCGACAAGTAGGGGTAACAACTCTTCAAGAGGAGAACTCCAACTCCTATACTCCATATCAAGCAAATGACCTCTTCTAGCTAAGTGATGTACAACTATGTGGTTTC
This sequence comes from Psophocarpus tetragonolobus, assembly GCA_037954015.1. NCBI lineage: Eukaryota > Viridiplantae > Streptophyta > Magnoliopsida > Fabales > Fabaceae > Psophocarpus > Psophocarpus tetragonolobus. The sequence continues at coordinate 17,337,303 of CM075688.1, read as the reverse complement.
TTTCAGCACATGCTCAAAACGGACTTCCTAACTCCTCAAGAGCAAGTTCTTGATATCTCGAAGTATGTAATTATGTGAACTGAAATAAGTCTGAGACATACTCTTAATCAAGTGAAGTGCTTCTAAATTGTGAGATTCACATATCACCTTTCTTTATCCTCCATCATAAAATAATTTAACTTACTTTGATAAAAATATGATAAAATTTTTTAATTTTTTTAAAAAATTATCTTATTAAATATATTTAATATAAAAATAAATTTAAATTACTTTAACAAAAGCATCTTGAATTAAAATTTTTAATTTATTTAACATATAAAAGATAGTATCATTCATGAGATTGAGGAATTATGTTTTATTAATATTTAGAGATATTCATCTACAAGTGAGATTAGTATATGATTTGATATACAAGAGACATTATTTTTAATCTCTGATTGACGAAAAATATAACATATAGATGTTAATTAATAAAATATAAATTTTATACTTATTTTTATATTTATATTATTAAAAATTAATATTAAATATTTGATTATATGACAAAATAATTTTAGTATATATTAAAAATCTTTGTTAAATATATTACAAAATAATTTTAAATTACTCATTAGAAATATGTTAAATATTTTTAATTTTTCAAAAAATTATCTTGTTAAATATATTAATATAAAAATAAATTTAAATTACTTTAACAAAAGTATCTTGAATTATATTTTTTAATTTATTTACACTATAAAGTAATAGTATCATTCGTAAGATCAGAAAATTATGTTTGACTAATATTTATATATTTTTATTTGACAAAAAAGAATGATGCATCATAAATGATATCAGTATATGACTCGATAAGTTAGGATATATTGCTTTTAATATTTGATCCAAGATAAAAAAATATAAAATATAAATATTAATTAAAATATAATTTTATACTTGGTACAATTACATTTTAACGATTTAAAAATTTTTATTTCTATTTTGATATTTACAAAATTATTTATATTTTTTATTATAAAAAATTACTTAGAAACATATAAAATATCTTTATAGATAGATATTTTGTTAAATAATTTAATTATGTGATTTTTTATGCGAATTATTTTATTGAATTTTCTTTTTTTAGAAAATATTATTTTAATTGCTCAATTATTTTATTTTTTATTTTAATTTTAAATATATCAATTTTAATTTTATAAATAATTTTTAACAAAATCAATTTTGTAACCATGTATATACATGGGTTCTATACTAGTTTGGTATGAAAAAAAAAAAGATAAGAAAAGGAAAAAATTAAAGTGGAGCTTAGTCAGATATTTATTCATCCCAAAGACAAAAGCATGCTTATTTATTATACATCATTAATTTTTTTTTGGAATAATCGTGTCATTTTATATAATATCCTTTTCCTTTTCATTCACTTAATTAATAAAATAAATTTAAATACTTTAATTTATATTATATTTCTTTCATTCCTTTATATTATTTTGATAAAAATTGTTTATTTCTGAAATATATATAAATAATTAATGTTGAGGTTGACATGTTATTTTTTCTTCATATTATTTTTCTAATTTAAAGCATACGGTATGTGGTTTGCACACATAAGCTACTCCATCATATTATCTCTCTTAGACACTATTACGAGACATCTTATTAGACACACTCTTATTTCACATAGAAACTTCTATTCAACTTACTTACAAACCATAAAAAATTTCAATTTTCTAATGATTTTGAGTCAACCTCAACGATTAACATATTCTTCCCTATTCTTCAATCAGAGAATGTTAACACCTTACACCATTTTTTTTTTTTACCAAAGATCCAATAGTCTTTCTTTTGAAACTTAATTTGTTTTAAAAATTTACTGTTGTGTATTTCTTTCTCCTTTTCACTCACTTTCTCTCCTCTTATTTAGTATGATTAAATTTCTAAACTCTCTCTTTCTTATCCACTCATTCTCTCTTTCTTTTTTTTTTAATCATAATCATCATTAAATATCTAAATTAAAATAAGGGGAAAAAGAATGATTATCATAATTTTTAATACATATTTAATTATGTATTTTAAAAAACTTAAAATTTATAATTATAGTTTCCTAACTTTCTAAGAATAAGTGAGTGTACATTAACAACTCTCAAAAATATGTATTAAAAAGTTTATGTACATAAAAATAAAAATGTGTAACCTGCTCTGAAAACCATTTAGGAGAAATATGTATTAAAAGGTTAAGATTATGTATGAATAATAATAAAAAAAAAGAAATATGGTGTAACTTGCTCTAAAAAAATATCTAGGACATCTAATATGAGAGGTATTATTTTTGTTAATGGGTTCACTTATGGACCCAAAAGCACTCGGTTAACTTATCCAAAACGAACCCAACAAATAATATGATAATGTTGACAATTTTTCCTTAGACCTCTGAAATTTCTCCTGCACCTATTTTGAAGGTGTATTTTTTATTCCAAATTAATTTTTTAGATGTAGTATAGAGGTGCATAGAAATTATAGTATGCAAAGGGAAATTCCCCATAATGTTTAGATCAACAAATTAAATAAGAAAATGTTAGGTGCCTTACTTCCGACTCTAATCAGGCTTTTCATATATTTCAGGAACGGAACATGTTGGGTTAACATTTCGCGTGGGTTAGACTTACCTCCAAACTCCACCATCTAGGACCTGCCACGTTGGTATCATGATTTTGCTCCAAAGAAGAACAAACAAGAAGCTTCATCCTCTTGTTTTTGCCTTGTCTTCTGTCTCATTCCCCTTTTTCATCGGGAGACATAAAATAATGGCAGCATTTCATTAAAAACTAGTATGTCATACAAAGAAGTTACAACATTATACACCCAACACCGGAAAAAGCTAAACTTAGTGCACACATGCTCATCCACCAACTAGCAATGGAAGAGCAACATCATTATCAATTACTTTGCTTAATTATCCTTGTCTCCTTCAGGGATCTGGGCTAATACTAATGCTTGTCCTGGTGCTGGTGCATGCCTGGGAGTGAAGTCCTTTGACTCTTTTGTATACAGACGGTGTCTCCTCTCTCTCCCATACACGATCCAGAAGATCAAGGAGAACATGACAGTAAAAGAGACCATTACCAATCCAATATAGATACATCTACTATAACGCCGCAAACCAGGACAATGATCCCTAGATATATCGCTTAGCGTTTCCCGAACGAAGGTGCAATCTTGCAGCTCAACCAAGGACGGAGCATAATTATACAAGGCGTTGCCCACGTTTATTCCAGCAGACACTTGGTTATAGAAAGTGGGGGTCAAACGCCCCTGTGTCATGCATACATCAGATGGTGAAACCTGGCACACAAAGTTGCCATACACCTACATCATCACGTACAAACTAATGTTAACACCAAGTCACCGACTCAATTATAAGTCCCACATTGGTTAAGGTTAAAATATGAAATCCATCTAATCTATGTACCTGTGTTGCATTGCTTAGGGTCACTTCACCAGGGTCACATTGTCTATCGGTCATATCAGGATGAAATGGATTGCAGAGGAGCGGCATGAGGGGACCAGATTGATTATAGTAGAGAGGAGTGAAATTGGGGGCGAAATTTAAGTTGGAGACATTGGTGATAACCTGGTTGACTAAATTGACTAGTTCAGACGTTACTTCTTTGCTTCGCGACAATGTTTCTTGTGCAGTGGCATTGTCTACACAGGGTAGAATATCGTCCATAGCTGTATGTGCAGTGGGATACTGGATCCATTCATCCACAGCTACACAACTGTCTGCTGTTGCACTAGGAATAAGACAACAAAAAAAGGATTAGATCCACACTCAAGGTAAATTCCATATCTTAAAGAAAAGGTAGCAATAGGCATGCTCATTATAAACAATGTGGTCAAATATTTACAAGGGGAGAAATGAAGCTTAGACCTCAATCAATGTCAAGTTTAACATAATTTTTATTCATCAGAGAGATCTCAGAAGGATCTGTAAAATGCAAATTCTAAGGGTGAAAGACAAATTGAGCCATAACCTCAAGTTAACATAATTTCTCCGAGACATCTTCTGAAGGAACCATAAAATTCAAGGTCAAAAAGACAAAATCCTATACATTCTATGGCATGAATGAATTATAATAACAGTGTGATTATTAATACAAGAAAATAAATCCTTGCTACCACATTGGTGTCTGTTAACAAGACGTGCAGATGTGAAGTTCATTTTCTTTGCTGATTTTTAGTTTAGCAAACTGTTATTAGTTAGTTTTCATATGCAAGCTTCATATACAAGCTGCATTATATAATAGTTAAAACTTGTGATAAGTGTTACTTTCAGAATGACTAAAAATTGTCAAAAAAAAAATAAAAAAATCTGCAAGAACAACGATCAGATTCTTGACAGAGTTTATAAAAGTTGTTAAAGAAGAGAAAAAGAACTGAATCAGAGAGAAGCAGAAAGGAGCTCTCATATCATGTGAAAAGGATAAACTAGAAAGGAAAAAGAGCAATGTGGTCTCAATCTGAAATTGATCACTTGTCTCATGTTTCAATTATACAATGCAGCTTTTATACGAAGCTTGCATATGAAAACTAATATGGAACAACCCCATTGAATATATTTTGATTATTTTCGGAGAGGGGGGATGGGAACTTACTTATGGAGAACAAGGAACAGGCCACATAATATAAGGGTGCCAGTAACAAGAACCCATCCTGCGATTACCAAGCTGCAATTATTTATGCCAAAGCATTTCGTGAGAAAATATATTGTTAAGTGGAGTTATGTTTACTATCAAGGAACCGCAAGAAAAGAATATAACAATAGGTGGATTACAATATGCGTTACTTACATATACACAAGTAGCTGTATGCCAAAAATTGAGAACACTGTCATAACAAGTGGGAAAAAAAATAAATTAATACCATAGCAAGTAGGAACTTCTGCATCTAAATTGAGGCGTGGAGGGGACTTACAAAATCCAAGAAATGTCAAGACTAGCATAACGGCAGCTATTATGATAAGCGCCAGCCTCCTGTATCAGTGTTATGTTGATGTTATGGAGTAAAAGATAAAACAAAAAGCCAAATATCTTGAGCAGAAAACATATAATCAATAATTACGCAGAATCTAAGAGATCTTGTATGTTGTCTGAGTTCTCCTTTGTCTTATCAGCAAGTGTGCTAGCAGAGGTATTGATATTTGTTTCTGCGTCATCAATATCAGTTTGAACATTAGTGGGGAGAAAGACTCGATCAATTCCAACCTGCTTAGCTTGAGCAAGGTAATCTGACACATTCCTAAGCTTATCCACAGCGGAATCAGCTTGATGCGCCACGTACTGCAATGTATTTGTCATGCTATGATGAAAACTTCCTTGGCCAATGTAGAGAACCGCACATCCAATCCTGTTAACACGGGGAAAAGTGCAATTTATAATACAAATCAACCTAAACCTGAAATCAGCAAAACAAAAGAAGAGAGAGAGATGTGTACAGTGCTGTAAATGTGAATATTATTAGGAGAATAAGGGAAAGTGCATAGCATGTTGATGAATAGCCATAAGGCTCTCTTTTACGACAGCAGTAACAAACAGCGATGATCAATAAGCACAAGCCAAAGCCCAAGAACCAGACTGCTGCAATACTGAAAACAGGAACTGCAGTATATGTCACAGACTGCATTCAATAGGAAAAAAATAGTAAGTGGACTTTTGTCATTTGAAATTCAATATTGCAGAGCTAACCAAACAGCTTAGTAAGATTAAAGTGCTGATAATTGAAGAAAAAAAAAAAAAAAAAACAGAACCACAATCGGAAATGACATAAGCCAAACTGTGATCTACTTCATCCAGAAAAAATAGTTAATAAAGGATAATATGATCATAGAGTCACAGATAGATAAGTATTAATTTTCCTTAAAATTACACGCAAAGGAATATTTAAATGCATTTTTAACAACGCCCTTCTAGTGGCTCACATTTTACTTAAAAATTAAAACCACATACTACCCAAGGTATTAATATACGGACAACACTCTTAATGCATTACCTTAGATTCTTTTAGTCTTGTTTTCCAAACAAATTTGCCCCAATTATCGATACAATAAAGGCCAGTATTGAAGATCGGTGATGATTACTGATTAAAAACTCAGAATTTGAATTAATAATTGAAAAAATACCACTGCAAGCATCTCAGATCGTGCACAAAGTTTTATCCCATACATTGGAAAAACAACTTGTAGGATTCCATATAGTTGCAAAGAAAATGCAGTGATTGTTTTTACTCAGTAAAATGGTAGCCAAAAATTAGTAATGCCGGTCCCAGAAGCAGAATGTAAGTATAACAGCGAGAAACAAGTAACAAAATAGAGTGTAAGACAGTATAAAACACTTGAGCAATTGAAGACAGAAGAGAAGAGAAACGGATAGCAGAGCTTACAGCCCAATAATGAGTGTCAGTGATATTCCATCCATATATGTAGTTATTGAAGGCATGGAGAGGGTCTTTTCTTCGTGTTCTCTCGGCAGCTAAGGGAAGGGGCGAACTCTGGAAAGGTGCAGCGGCATATACATACAACCGAGAAAGGCCTACATCCTTTGCCTCAATTTCTGGCCCTGTTAAGAACAAAGCTTTCATGCTTGCTAGTAAAACAATCACATTATTTGGGAGCCAAAGAGAGAGTTGAGAGTGAAATACCTGACAAGAGACAGCAAGTGGACAAGAAAAATGTGAGCAGAAAACAAAAATGAAGTGTCTTGCAACTTAACATTATGTGGGATCAACCAACATGAAGTGGGAGAGAAATACTGCTGTGTTCTTCACTCACTCACACTGTCTGTGTGTGTGTGTGTGTGAGAGAGAGAGAGAGAGAGAGAGAGAAGAAAGAGTTAACCGTTGCAAAATATCGGGTTCGGGAGACCGCCGGGTTGCTCTGCACATTAACCTCGTTCATGCCCCCACCACTATCAACGCTGTAATTTTTCGTTCATGGAACACAATGTACACTCTTTTTCCCTTTGGGTCAGACTCGCACTCACACACACCAAAAATTACGTTCCTTTCTTTGTAATTATGATTAACTATTTCTGATCTTTATTAACCACATTAAAATATAAAATATAAAATATAAAATATAAAAAAAAGATCATGATTAGTGGTATTATCGAATTACAAATACAGCTATCAACTTTAAAAAATGAATGTGCTAAACAAGCTGTTGTTCTGCCACATTAGTGTATTATCAAGATATAATGTTATAACTGAGGAAAGAATTGAAAAATATTGTACTAAATGAAGAGAAATTGTAGGGTGAGAAAGGTCAAAAGTGGAAGATGAATGAGGGGTGAGGTGTAAACCAAAATGGGGAGGATGAATGGATTGGGCGCGTCTACCAACGTAGTTCGCTACTCTTACTATGCCGCTTTTGACTTTAAGGCAAATGTGGACCCCATCTCACCGGTGTGTATCTGCCCGTGCCTTTCTCCCTCCTTTTCATGCTTAAACAAACAAATTATCACTTACAGTGTAACCACCAAATATTATAGGTTATTCTTCATCAGTTCTTCAACTTAAAGAATTTCATTTTTAATAATACAAAATTATATTATTTTATCATTTACTATGATACCAAAACTAGTAAAATTATAGAAAAATATAAAATTATAAATTTTTTCTTTTTTTTTTTAAATTTCTTATTATTTGAATAAAATTATATGAGTTTCATATTGATAATGTGACACTGCACGTCAATAAAAAATATTTTTTCTTGAACTAAGAAACTCTTCAAGAAAATGTCCTAAGTTAACTTGAATAAACCCAATACTGGTTAAAATTTTAAAATTTACTTTATCATGCCTGAGGCAAGTGGTTTACGTTAAAGAAATAAATTTAAATAAATCGATATTCATTTATATAATTAGGTTATTTTTAATATAAAATTAATATATCTAATAAAGGATTCTTGATGAAATTTAAAAATCAAACACTTCATGCAAATGAACCACGTACGGGGATCTATTTACTGGTAAATAGTATATATGAGATCTTTGGTTCTAAACTCATTGCGATTAAAAAAATCAAAGTGAATAACCTCAAATTGATTCTTGAGTCTCGGGGACAGGGGATAACATAAGAACAGTATGAAGAGCAAGCAGAGTCAAACAGTTCACACTCTTTACTCTCTGGGATACTTTTAGTCACTGCAAAATAGGTTATTATGTGTGATGAAGTTTAAACAGCCTCAAATCAGTTCCTGGAGCTATGGTAGTATATAGATGCCATATGCAAACAAATAAACAATGTCAAAAAGTTCAGGCTATCTAGGATTCTGCCCTGGCACACACTCAAAATAATGTAGATTGTTATTTCCAATTAACCTTTTATATTTTTAATAATTTTTATCTTATTTCTATGTGAGGGATTTTTCATATCACTTTTTACAAGAAATGCATAGCCGAACAAGTATTTTAGTCAATGTTGAATATTTTCCATTTCAGTGAGCTAGCAGTACAGCTGTATTTAAATAGCAGATATGTGATCGATAAAAAATTGCAGCATTTTCCATCAAATTGTTTCTTTGCTAAACTTCTTAGCACTTGTCTTCGCCATGAAGCGCTATGAGAGGACTATCATTTGATCAAGATAGACCACCGCGATTTTGGACTTGTAAGTTTTGAACAGAAAATTCATCGTGGAGCATGCAATTAAGCATATATACAATTTGAAAGAGTGATTTTTTTGCTCCTTTAGTTGTATTTAAGGTTTTGTCTACTTTTTTTATTTTTTTCGATAAGTTAAGGTGTGGTCTACTTCTTTTGTATAATCTTGTTGATTTATGACCAAAAAATGTGGAAGTGTGACAATACCATAATAGTCGTTTTTATGAAATATTTGTTTTCTCTAATGTTATTTGATCAGAAATTTTAAAAGAATTTAAAATTTTAGTAATTTTATAAAATATGTTAATTAATTTTTTTTACACAATATAAATATTAATTGTTAGTGTGTTAGTTTTTTATAAGTTAAAAAATTGTATAATTTTTAATTTCTTAAATATATAAATTTAAAATTCTTTAACTCTACTTTTAATTATACTGAAGTCGATTTCAGATTATTTTTCAATAAATGTCAATCCGGACTATTTTTTGAGTGGTGTTATATAGAAATTCTTTTAGCAAATGTCATTCAAGATTTTTTTTAATAAGGTTTCTTTTAGCTCAAAGTTGATTATGACTATTTTTCGATTGAGGTTTTTCTTTATCAACATTAGGCATGACTTTTTTTGCTGATATTTTTTAAAGTTATTTCAGTTATAACTTTTTCGGCCAAAGTTGACAAAATTATTTTTACAAAGTTATTTTTCACCGGTATTTGCTTGAGTTGTTTTTTGTCCAATTATAAGAGTCATGTACAATATGTACTAAACAATATTACAAGTGTCATTATAATAAAATGAATAATAACTAAGTAATAATAATTAATAAAATGAGTATAATCTGATGTCCATTTACAAAATGTCTTTATCTGTATAAGTTACACATCCCTGTGAGGTACACGAAGCTCTAGTGTATTAGTTATAACATTGTGGTATATTTTCACACTGTTATGGGAGATGCATTGAAACTAAAGTGGGACATGTGGATCTTGAGAGTATTATCCACTACAATATGACATATTCCACGATACTGTGGGTGTTGCGCTAATGACCATATTTGAGTTTACAATACAATTAAACCCACCACACTATAGGAGTTTCCTGTGAGTTAAAGGAAGCTCTAATACGCAAGTCACAACATTGTGGCTTATTCCATGCACTAAAACCCAATGTAACATTCGAAACTCTAGAGTGTTATCCATAATATTGTGACTAACTCTGATATTGTAGGGGTTAAATTAAAGACCAGAATTGGGTACACATTCTTTTGGTTAAGCCCACCATGATGTGGGAATTGTGTGAGGTATATGTAGCCTGAACAAAATATGTGCTGACCCAGCCCGATCCATTTTGTTTGAAAACCCGACGGACTGAGCCAGGCTGGACCACCCAAATTGCTAGCTCTAATAGGGTGCTAATAGAAAATGGTAGGTGCCAAAGCACACACACACATTTTTTTAAACTAAATTATAATATATCATACTAAAAGTTATATATTTATTTATAATAATCTAAAACACTAAAATTTTTAATACTAAAAGTGTAAAATATTACAATTTACAACAAAAAGGTCACAATGCTAACACAAACTACTAGTCCAAATGAAAAATTTGTTCTACAAATATGATTCTTTAGAAAAAATTACAAAACCTGCACAAGCTAGATTGAAAACATTTAAAGGCAACTTAGATAAAAGTTAATAGTAGCTCACTAAATTGAAAACTTGAAAAAAATAGTCAAGACAAAAGTTAAGATAAAAAGAAAACAAAAAAAGAAAGTTTACTACAAATTTTGAAAAGATAAGGTATCTGAATGATTAGGGAATATTTTGACTGATTTCTCAATCATTTATCATACTTTGGTATCTTATTCATTTTCAAAATTCATCCCGAGATAAATCATTTATAGATTATGAGATATTGGTGTTATTATCATCTTTTTGAGCTTATCATCCAAAATTCATTCCGAGCTTGTTCATGTAATTGCAATTTCCTTCCAAATAATAAAATTTCATACCTTTTGTTCATGTGTTGGTTTTATATGTTTTATTGAGACAAACTTTTGAATTATGAAACATGCAATTTGTCTAAGGCTATTACAATTATTATGAAAAAAAATATTAAGGGAATTTAATGAAATCCTTATGATCAACATTTAACAATTCAAGTTTGATAAGACAAATACTCTTCTCAAGTAAAAATAAAATCTACACTCTATTTTGGTTCATCTCTTAGTTTTGGTGCAACCCAAGCTTAAAAGGGCAAGAAGCTAAAAAAAAAAAAAAAAGATAAGGAAAAAACAAATAATACAAGAGTAAAAGAAAGAAACAACATATAATCTTCATCTTCATTGAGTATCACATCATGCATACACATATGCATCATTACTTCATCTCACATTTTTTTGGACTTTGATATCCATTTTTTATCATTTGGACCTGATGTTTATTTTCTTTTATATTTCAGACCTTAATGTTCATTTCTTTTATCTTCTAGACCTTGATGTGCATATGTTTATTGTTTCAGACCTCATGTTTGTTATTTTATTTGTTTCGGATCTTGATGTTTATATGTTTATTGTTTCGGACCCTAATGTCTATTGCTTTTATGTTGCACATTCGGATGTTAATTTCTTTTTGTTTCAGACCCTAATGTCCATATCTTTATTGTTTTGGACCCGATGTACATTATTTTATTTGTTTCAAACTTTAATGTCCATTTCTTTTTGTTTCTGACACCAATGTATATTTGCTCCTATGTTTTGGATCTTGATATCCATTGTTTTATATTTCAAACACCGATGTCCATTGCTTTTATATTTTCAACCTTAATGTCCATTTATTTCTATTTCAAACTCTGATGTCCATTTTTGTTTTATGTTTTGAACTTTAATTTTTATTGATTGTGTTTTTCGTACCTTAACTTTTGCTTTTATATTTTAATCTTGATGTCCATTGTTTATTGTACAAATTTGGGATTCATATCTTTACCCATTTTTAGTATCATAAGATTTTTCATATTATTTAGTAAAATTAGATATAGAGGGGGCAATTGCAAAAACCTAATTTTGTCCTTCTCTAATTTATTTATTTACTTTTTTATTTTTTTATGCTTTCAAGCACTTATTTTTTAAGTTCCCATTCAAAGAATGAAAAACAATAATTTAATAAAATAAAAGTATTGAAATTTAAAAAATAAGGTGAGGTAACATTTAAAAGCAAAGAGAAAAGAACAAGAGCTACACTATTTTAGGCAAAGTTCAAAAAATTCTTTCAATGGGTTCTCCAACTCTACCCATTTTTGTTCCAAACACAATAGTTTTGCTTGCTTGTTTTTTTGCCACATAGACAATATGGATTTGGTTTGTATCACTCTCCAACCACTAACATTTCACATACGTGCACCACAATAATAAAACAAAGTGCATAATTTTTTTTGTCTTGGAAATAATAAGAAATCAAGAAGAGGACGAGGGTATAAATGGGTCAGAAAAGGGATAAAAAGGGGAAAGGTGAACTCACTAATTTTTTGTGGGAGTAAGTGAACAATAGTAATTGAAGAGGTTAAAGAAAAAAACAAGCACAAACACTCATGTTACACACACTACGAACACATGTAGAGCCCAATAACTGATTTGCAAGTATCATGTATTTTATCTGACAAATTGTGTATTTTTTATCAAAAAATATTTATTTTGAAGATAAGTAACTACTTTAAAATTAAAAAATAATTAAAATAGATTATTTTCAATTTTTATTTAAATATAACTTAGAAGATAAAATAATATTTTATTTAATAAATACTGTCCTTTTTTAAAATCATTTAAAAATATTAGTTAGTGTTTTCATTTTTTTAATTAATAAATTAAAAAGGTAAAATAATATTCTCTAAATCTCTGTCGAGTAGATAAATAAATATTTTAAAACTCATTAAATAGTTTTTTTACTTTTCATTATTTTCAATTTTGAAGTCATGATTAGTTTTTCGTTTTTTCCCTTCAATAATCGGATGCAAAATTACACGTAGGATTAATGTTTAAATGGTTGTTTAGTTACTTTATTTTATAATTATATAAAGAGAGATAATTTTTAGTGTTGATAATGAAAAATCATTCAATATTTTTAAAATATCAAAACTCATAAAAAATAATTATAATATATAGTTATGCTTTAAAAATATTATGTTAATTTTTTAATATAAAAATTTATATATAAATATCATCCTCACTATTTAAAATTTCTGATTCAGTCACCAAGGATGTTATCAAGTTAGTTATTCTTTCATCTACCCTTCTTTGAATGTATGTTTCTTAGAGTATCTCCAATAGTTGATTTTGGAGTTTGATTTTAGACTCAAAACCTGATCTTATCAAGATCAGTTATTGTAGTTGAAAACCTAGTCTCCATAGTGAAGATGCGGTCTTGTACAAGATCATTAAGAGCATCTCCAATGGGTGTTCTTAAAGGCTAAAACCAAGATCTGATCTTAGCAAGATCACCATTGGAGAAAAATATTTTATCTCTAAGAACAAGTAAGATTAGTCCACTATTTGAATAATAATAATTTTTTATTATCTTTCTCCTCAACCTAATATTTAAGAACAAACATTCTGAGTCCACCAAAAGTATTTTAAGATCACAAAATGTGATCTTCCATTAAAGTAGAAAATGGAATAAATCTTTAAATTGTGGGATCCACAAAAAAATGAATTAAGATAAAAAAAGCCTTATCCTAACTAGAGATGCTCTTAGACCATCTCTAATGGGTGATTGACCTAAGTAACATTTTTAAAGATAATTACTAGATGAGTTTGTTTTAGAAATATTTACCAGGGTGGATCCGTTCGCAATCACGAATTGCAATTTTATAGTCACATGAGATGTCTGATCACATGGCTACCATACAAGTAACTAGTCAATTGGTCAAATCGCAATTCGTAATTACAGTTTAAGGGGAGTCTAACATTGCTTTATTAAGAACACGTGTTGCGCATGAGGAAGGTATATTGTCCCTTAAAACTACAAATGAGAGTTGCGGTTTAAGGGTGCTATCCCCTCAAACCCAACCTCACTCATCTTTGTCCAATAAAACTCTTGAAACACACAAACGACAGATACAACTACAGTTTATGAGGAGAGAATTCTTTTTTCTGCCTTAAAAGGCAGAGGTGAACTGTGTGCTTACATTTTCCAATGGTAATAATATCACAATTCCTACCATGGTACTTGTTATTTTAATCCCTCCAAGTCTTCCCAATATCAATGCCAAAAGGGTGATATTGGGATTCTATTATAGTTGTTAGGATTCTATTTATGAGAATTTCAATTAGCATTACCCCTTATTTGAATTAACACCTATTTTTTTTAAAAACTTGTCCTAAATTCTCATTTTATCCTTGATTTCCTCTCTCTCCTTTCTCTCTTACATAATTTTCTACACCTACACTCTCTCTTCTCTCTCCACTTTATTTTCCGTCCCACCCTCTCTCTCCTTTCTCTTTTCACCTCTTGATTAGTGTATACATGTAGTATAATTATTTAATTTCTCTTTTTTAGTATAGTAATTTAATTTCTTATATTTTTTAGTATAGTATAATTCAATTATTTTTAGTGTAATTAATTTATTATTTTTAATATATTTATTTAATTGATTATTTTCTTATTATAATATGCATGTTTATTATATTAATTTATTTAATAAATTAAATATTTAGTATAGTTATTTAATTAAATATTTGGTTAGTGTAGTTACTTATATGTAGTATAGTAATTTAATTTCTTATTTTTTTAGTATAGTAATTTAATTAATTTTTAATATACTTAATTTATTAGTTTTTATTATAATAATTACATATTTATTATATTAATTTACTTAATGAATCACATATTTAGTATAATTATTTAATTAAATATTTGCTTAGTGTAGTTAATTACATGTAGTATAGTAATTTAATTTCTTATTTTTTTAGTATAGTAATTTAATTAGTGTACTTAATTTATTATTTTTTTATATAGTTATTTAATTCATTATTTTTTATCATAATAATTACATGTTTATTATATTAATTTTTTTAATGACTTAGTATTTAATATGGTTATTTATTAAATATTTGGTTAGTGTAGTATAGTATAGTTATTTAATTTCTTATTTTTTAGTATAGTAATTTAATTTTTTGATGAATTATATTTTTAGTATATTTATTATTTTTTGGCAAACGGTTGCCAAAGAGTAAAAATAAATTTGCAAATTCTTTTGGATGAAAATACAACCACATTTGATAACATGTGTTGAATAAAAATAATTTGTTTCAAATTTGTGTCTAATTTTTGTTTTCATCAATTAATAAATATTATGTCATTTAATTATTGCATTTTATGTTTTATATTACTAATTTAAAAGAGATGATATACATTTGATCGGTTACAATCATATAATGAGAGGATTAATTTGTTCGGATCTGAGAAAATCAATAGATTTTATTTTGGAAGGTGAGGGTTTCCTACCGAACCTTCCTGCTAGAAGAGTAGTAAATACTCTCTCATCTTTATTTTTAAATGCTAGTACGATAGAGTTGAAGCACCACATTATAGTAATGCCCGCGTAGGATTTCTGAAAAAAAGTTTGATCTTTTATTATAAATGCTTTAAAAATCAACACCAATTCAAAGAGAAACACATTTTTTTTTCTCAAAGGATATGTTCTTGCTAATTAGTGCAAGTTCGGCTTTAAAACCAAGCACTGTGTGTATTCCCATGCCGAATCGTATTTTGAATGACGGTTGTTTATCCTATATATAGATTTGGGAAGGACATGTTTCATTAGAGGGTTACCTTCTTCTATCCAACTTTGGTCATGACGTAGTAAGTTGTCAAAAAATTGGAAACATTATATTCTGGGTGGTTAATTGTAGGTTGTGGATTAGTAGTTGCACATCATATAGTGGGATCATGATCCAATCCACTGTAGTCCATGATCATTAAAAAATAATATTTTAAAATAAAAAAAATTGATATCTTAAAAGTGGTGCAGTAGGATAAAAAGAGTAAGATAAAATGAGAAAATTTAATTTTTATTGGATATTTTCTAACTGGGACGCATAAAAACGACAGTTGTAGTTCCTTGTTGGTGTAGGTTTTATGATCATATAGGAGTGAGGAATAAAAAATGTAGAGGGTAGCAAAGGTATCCGAATACCTGATGATCAGTGGCAGACATAAAGCTTGCAAAGAAAGCATGGGTTCTCCGGTGAAGTACAACACCTTGGACTTGGAGGTTGAGGCCATGAACGCATTCTGCCCGCAGTTTTCACCATCGGCCCCAGAGTGGACGAGCAAGAAAGACTTCTCAAATATTAATACACCAAGCTTCTCTCTTCCCACGACAAGCTCTCTCACCACCGGTTTCTTAGCTTTCCTTATCTTTCTCAACAACAACAACAACAACAACGACGATAAGTGAATACTACTAAAGGAGAAAAGAGAATGGAAAAACACAATAGTATGGAAGAAAGATATTATTGTATAGTTTTGTTTGGTTTGAGTACAAGGCTATTTGGTTGTGACATTGAATTAGGTCACCAACATGTATTTTACCTTTCAATGGTTGACTTCATTAACGAGAGCTTGTGCATTAACTCGAGAACTTCAAAGGGTACGTATCGATGTTAGTTTTGTCAGCATGCTAGATCACACAGCTAGTGTACACCTTAATGAGATAGAGCAGAGGTTTTTTTTTTTTTTTTTTTTTTAAGAGCAAAGAGTTTATTAAAGAAGTAAAGAAACAAAGTGTTTCTGCAGTGTACAAGCGGACTTGAGCACCACTCCTAATTCTTTTGATACTCCTCAATGAATTGGAAATCCTATCTAATGTTTAACATGCACATTCTAGGATTTCCATACCAATCCAAAAAAACACATCCCCTATTAAAACCAAAAGAGTATATTAACCATTTCCACGAGATTACTTTTATAGTCATCATAATATCGAGAGAGTCTGCCCCTAACCTATCAAAAGCAATCTGGTTTCTAGCTATCCAAATGTCCCAACAGCCAGCAAGCCAGAAAAAATATCTACATTTCTTCTTTTGCTTCCCTACCACCCATGCAGAAGATGAGAGGAAAAGCTGTGTCAGGTCCCCCGGGAGTGGTCCTTGAATCCCCAGCCAACTGATCATTTTATTCCACACTGATTGAGCATGGGTACACATTAAAAAAATGATTTCTACTCTCAATGCCACTCCTACATAACACACATTGAGCATCCGATATTGGAATCTCCACCTCTCTTCAATAGATTATCCATGGTTGGTAATCTATCTAACAATAACCTCCAAGACAAAGCAATTGCCTTAGATGGCAATTTATTCTTCCACATTCGTTGCAGGTCCTTTGGTTCAACCTCAATTAATCTTGATAGGGTCTGTTGAGCACATAGAACCCTATAGGCATCCGCCACAAAAAACCCTCTATCCTTACTTGACCTCCACCCCCATACATCCGACACCTGGTCAAGAATCACCACCGACTATAGCAAACTTTCTAAATAGCGTAGCTGCTTTTCCTCCCACACAAATAACTCCCTCTGCCATACCCATTCCCACCCCAATGATGCTGGTGAAGACTCCCATTTTTCCTTAATGGTGATGAACTTATCCACCGTTATCCCATACTGCTTGGGGAACATTAAACTAATAGTTTTGTTCCCTAACCAATTATGCTCCCAGAAGAAAGTGTCATTACCATTTCCTACAATTTTGTTGACGTTGCTCTCAAACCACTCTGGTCTCACCGCTTTCGATCCGTCAATAGCCCATAAATCCCTCCACCACTGAGAAGTTTGAGAAAAATTACCAGGTCTATTGGTGAATTTGTAGGACTCACCTTACCTACTTTTCAGCAGCGGCCCCCATATTGCATTTTCTTCTGTTAACAATCGCCACCTCCACATTGCTAGCAGACTTAAATTAAATTTTCATAAGCACTTTACCCCAAGACCCCCCCTTCTTCCTTAGGGCGGCACACGTTATCCCAGCTAACCCACGCAATTTTGGTGTCGTGATCTTTTCCCCCCACAGAAAGGAATGTTGTAGTCTTATAATAACTTTCAGGACTTTCTTGGGCGCCATGTAAAAGGAGAAGAAATACAGTGGGAGGCTTGACAGGACTGAATTAACCAGGACTAACCGTCCTGCAAACGACAGATGTTTTGCCTTCCACCTGACAATTTCCTCTGAAATTGTTCGATAATTGGCGTCCACACTTCTACCTTCCTTGGATTAACTCCCACCGGTATCCCCAAAAATTTAAATGGTTGTACAGACACCGCACAATTCAATAGACTATTCACTGCACACCTAAATGGCTCATCCACATTTAAACCAAAAAATTGACTTTTGCTATAATTCACCTTCAGCCCCGAAGTCATCTCGAAACCACGGAGAATTACCTTCAAGTACCATAATGATTGCAAATCTGCTTCCCCCATCATAATCACATCATCTGCATATTGCAGCATTGAGAACTTTGCCTCGTCACCAATAGTAAGCTCTTTGTACATCCCTTTATCCACTGCTGACTTAAATAAGCCAGATAGAGCTTCTGCTACCACTAGAAATAGAAAGGGAGAAAACGGGTCTCCCTGCTTCAGTCCTCTCCCTGGTTTAAATTCAGCACTTGGACTCTCATTTACTAGAATAGACACATGGCTATTCCTGACAATACTGATCATCCACCTTCTCCATCTACTCCCAAACCCCATTCTAGCCAACATATAATCCAAAAAATTCTAATTGACCGAATCATAGGCCTTTTGGAAGTCCACCTTAAGCAGAAAACAGGATTTTCCTTTCCGTTTTGCCCAATCAACTATTTCATTCGCCACCACCACCCCATCCAAAATCGATCTACCTGGCAAGAATGCTGACTGACACTTAGAAATTAATTCCCCCATGGCTCTCTTCATCTTTAAAGACAACAATTTAGAGATAATCTTATGAATGCTCAAAATTAAGGAAATTGGTCTATACTGTGCTAACCTCTCTGGTCGTGCCACCGTCGGGATCAAGGTGAGAAAAGATGAAGTCACCCCTCTTAGTAGTATGCCTGATTCATGGAATTCTTGCACTGCCTTCACCACATCCTCCCATATGGTTTCCCAGCATGATTTATAAAAATTGAAACCAAATCCACCCGGACCCGGACTTTTCCCCCCTCATATGCCCAGGCCGCCTCTTTTATCTCATCCGCTGCAAAAGGCTCCTCCAGCATTATCCTCTAATGGTCATTTAGTTGGTTAAAGTGTACCACGTCCATGCTTGGTCATCCCACCTCTTTCTCAGTAAAGAAATCTGAGAAATGATTTAGTACATGGTCCCGAATGTGTTGAACTTCCTCCAACCATCCCTCCTCTGATTTAATTGCCAGTATGGAATTTGCATAACATCTCGCCTTGAAACATTTGTGAAAGTACTTGGTATTGTTATCACCATTTAAAGCCCATTTTACCCTAGATTTCTGTAAAATGGACTGTTCCATCCTCCTTGCCTTCCCCCAATACTCTGATAAGATGTCCTGCCTACACTTACTACTCTCCTGAATCCCTTCACCCAACTGTTGATCCATCCTCTCCAACTCTGATACCTTCTCTGCCAGGAATTTCTCATCCTTGCCCCAAATCTCTTCTTTTCACTTTTTAATCATCCTCTTCAAGCCTTTTAATTTACTTGTCAACTGATACATTTACTAGATAGAGCAAAGGTTGTTCAAATTAAGCCCTCAAGATGATAAATTTATTATCTACTAGACACAAAAAAGTTTTATCTTTATTTTGAGATTTTTTTATATAAGAATTAACAATAAAAAATAATATTTTTATCATTATTGTGTAAAAAAATCATTAAATTAATAATTTTATTTGAATGGTTATTATTTGGAAATAAAAAATATTTATTTTTTAAAGTTTCTAACCGTTAAAGGAAAACTATATATGTTTTTTAAAACCTAAAAGTGATGTAACACTGCACAATAATTTTTTTTTTTATTTGAAAAATTATCGTTGAAGATGTTTTTAGGTGACAGAGATACAACTTTAAAGAAGCAAGTAAGGGAACAAAGAAACAAAAACTAAGAATAAAAATAAAAAAGCCTATAACATTTATCAAGCAACTTGTCTCATGTAGACATGATTACGCAGCATAGCCTTTAACACTACACATGCGTGCGAGTATTATGTGGTTGATGTAATTGAAGGGCATAAATTTGTGGCTGAAAATGTTAACAACTTGTGCTGATTTTGCTTTTGATTAAGCGTTCGAAAATTGATTCTTGATCAAAATAATTTAGAGTTATTTTTGTATTATATTGAGAATTTTATATTACATTTTATTCTATTTATATTTATATAAAAATATTTTACATATCTCAAAATCAGTTTTAATTAAAATTAATTATGTAAAATAAATTTCATTTAAAATCCACATCCTATCGAGGGAAGAAGAAAATAAAAACTAAGAATAGAAGTAGAAAACGTTGTGCACATAATTAAACATGGTGGTCAGCTATTGCAATATATATCATGTGGCTGGAGGGTGTAATTAAAGGACATAAAAAACTTGGGGCTAAAAAAGACAAGTCATAGTCAATTCCAAGGCCAATATCAAAGTTTACATATAAAAAAATAGACAAGGTATATAGTTCAACCAATCAATGTCATGAATAAAATCCTAATTTATGTAACTTCAGGTAACAGCAGGCTAGACACATTGATCTTACAAGGAATATAAATAAACTGTCAAGCCAAAATAGGCACTGCTCATACGCACAGCAGTGTGTGATACAAAACAAAATGTTACTTTTCCTTCTATTAACTTTTAAATAACCAATAAAAAAGTATGTGTAACAAGAATGAGTCAATTAACCTTTGAATAACCAATAGGCACTGTTCACAGACTATAATTAGTATAGGATCTACTCGTGTATATGTTAGCTAAGAAATTCATTATCTTTTATAATTCTATTTTGAAATCATCATATATATATATTATTCAGCCGAATTCTTGGAAATGATTGGTTTATAAGTTTGATTTTAATAGAAGGTGTATATTTTGATTCGTTAATTAACCTTCAATTGTGTATGTTAAATATGTAGTTTCCTAAGAGGTGTGGTTAGAGTATTATTGTGTCTTTAAATGTCTTAAGTTTGTTTTTTTTTTTTTTCTATTTTGTTGTATCAGGATTTTAAAAACTTTTGATTTTCCTATTTTTCTTCTTTAATAGATTTTCTTTGCTTTTAAAAAAATAGTGTAGAATTGGTAATGTTCTTTTTTGTTTTAAATAGCTTAACTCTTATATAAAGCAAAAGTTAAAAGAAAGGAATGAGTCAAAATACAAAATGATTGCTTATTTCTAGTCATTTTAGAGAAAAATAAAAAATGAAATAGTTTTTTTTTTTATATAATGTGGTTCCATTGTTTGAGAAAAAAAGACAGAAAGATTGACTGATAATAAAGTCATTAGCTGAAATCTTTCTACTAAAATAATATATTGATTATTAATATTTATTTACTAAAAAAACTAGATATAAATCTTGTTTTATTTTATTTGTTGTATGTATATAACTTAAATATTTTTAAAAAAATAGTTGTTTTTATGTGTTTTTATGAATAGTTTAAAAAAAAATCAACTATTAAGAAAAGAGAAAAGCTTTATAAACTATCTCCCTTCATACTAATTAGGTATATGTCAAATTGGAGCATATTGTTTTGGTTTCCACTGTAATCTTGTCACGTTATACATTATCGAACCTCTTTTTCTTACAAATTACAAAGCTAAAAATATCATATCTATTTAAATTTAAAATTATTTTTAGTTATATTTTGATATTTTTTAGAATGTTTTTCAATTTTAAAATAATATAAATAAATAAAAGTTAGACATTATTTATAAATAATTTCTAATATTTTCATTTGATTACCATGATAGAAAAATCAGAAGTTAAAACATTTTGAGAGACAAAAGAAGCCAAGAAATGGAATTTCTAAACTTGGAATAAACATGAAAATACTATATGGTTTTTTATTTCCAGGTTTGAAATGTATAAAAACAATAGCCACACTAGAATGTTTTTTTCTTAGAGACAAAAAATTAATGGGTGAAGATGTGGCAACACTGACGGATCCAAGATTTTAACATAGTGGGGGCAATAATTATTATAACTTTTATGTGTCTCTCATAAATTAATGAATTTTATTTTTTATTCCTAATCATTTTTTTCTATGTGTTTGATCCCCAAGAAATTTTTTTTTTGTTCTAAAGAGCTATCAAATAATTTTTTAGAACTTTTTAAAGTGTTTTTTAAAAATATTTAGGGACCAAAAACAAAATAAAAACTATTAAAAACCAAACACATAAAAAATTTAATATATACAGAAATAATAATCATAAATTTATTAGGAACAAAAAACATGTTTAAGTAGCAGCTTTTTTAAGGTCTACTTACATATATCATTCACTAGTTCAAAACCTTTAGTGAAGTTTGAATATTCTCCTTTGATCAATACTTTTGATAATCATAATCATAATAAGTTTGTAACCATCAAATATAATATTTTAAAATTATAAAGATATGTATTATAATGTCTTTTTGGTAGAGAAGACAGAAAATATACTGGTTGAAATAAAATATATGTGTGAAAATAAATAAGATATATAATAAAATGAAAGTCATTGGTGGAAAATAGCTAAAAAAATAAACAAGAAAAGATATGGATAGATAAATGAAAATATGTGAAAAATAACATAATATTATGTTAAAATATTGTAACGTAAAAAGTTAATGTACTCATGAAGTAAGAAGATGATAAAATTATGCAGGATGTAATAACTTATCTTCTTTTATAATGTTAAATTTATTAATAGTGAATAATATTTTTATTAAAAAATAAAATTAAAATAATATAATATTTATACATTATTTTAAACTAGACTAAAAATTTAGTAGGGAAAATGTCCCCATACCACTAAAGCTAGATTCATCCCTAGTTGGCGGTAGATGTTGGAGGTGGAAGTTGGAGGTGACGATTGATTGAAGGTGGGGGTTGGTAACTGTCGGTCAGAGATGACGGTCAGTGACTACTAGTTGAAGGTAGCAGTTAATGATTGCAGGTTGGATATGGCGCCAATGATCCTCAGTTAGAGCTGGTGGTTAGCAATATTAAGTGACATCAAGTGATGAGTTTGAAATAAAAACAAAAAACTAAAATATGAAAATTATTTTATCAGTGTTTTTGAAAAGCCAAAACTGTTGTCGAAAACTATTTTAAGAAAAGACTATAAATATAAAATATGTTTTATAAGTGTTTGTTTGACAACAATTTTATAAAACTATTTTCGTACTTAAAGACTAAAAAACTTGTTTGGTTAGTTGCTGAGATTTTAATTATCAATCTACATTTATTGCAAATGCACCAATAGTATTGTAGTATAGAATTTGATAAAATCATGTCATCTTCTCAGAGAATTGACAATTATGAATCATATTCAATAATTCTCTATAGAACAATTTTTCACAAATGGATAATAAAACTAGATTGAACTTATACAAGATAAAAATCATATTTTTATGGTTTTTATGTTTGATAATAAAAGAGTCAGAAGCATGAATTATTGTTATATTTCATGTAATCACTAACTATTACCAAAGATTCAGGACTTGATTGATCTGGTTTTATTTCTTAGTTTTTGAAAAGAGTTTTCAAGAATAGTTTTCAAAAACTGTTTTCGGGAAGAAAAGAAAAAAAAACTTGTTTGGTAAGTATTATTTGAAAACTATTTTGAAGATATAAAAATGGAAAAACTTGTTCGTATTTATTAAAATTTCATGAATGAAAAGTAAAGAACAACATATTCTAATTGTATTTTGAATTTTCAAAACAAAAATAAAAAACTGAAAAACAAAACTACTTTTAATTGTTCCTATTTTTTAGTTTTTAAAAACTAAAAAACTAGAACTGTTTTCGAAAACTGTTTTCAGAAAACACTATCCAAATGAGTTTTTTAGTTTTTAAATACTAAAATACTTAAAACAGTTTTATAAAATTGTTGCCAAACAAGCACTTATTTATCACTTTCTGGAATTGCTAAAGGTTTCTTTATCCTAATTCTTAGTAACAGATAACTAAATTATTGAATTTTCCCCATAATTTCTTAGTAAGAAGAATCTCAATAATTTGATTTACTTAGAAAAATTCTTCTTACTCAAACATACATACCTTATTTTATTCCTAAGTGTAATTAATATATGATGAATTTCCTATGTTCTTTAATTTCATGAAAATCTTTCAATATCAGAAATTGAACATATCGCGTTATAAATTTAGCAGACAGGTAACAAGCATTATGTATAAGGAAAATTCAAAAGTGATAAATAAACTTAGATAAAGTAAAAGAGATTATAGAGTAATATCCAATATTTTAGCTCCTAATAGCACCCTAACTACTTCACATAAGTGGAACTTTACAAAAGAAAGAAATGAGAGAATAGAGGAGTAAAGGTGACTCAAGGAGTGCTCTTGCTCTTTGTTGCTGTCTCTTGTAGTTTTCCCTATAATTCTCACAAAAAACAATGTTGAATGTTGCTTGCTAGTTCCAAAAACAAGATATTCCATACAACCCTTGATTGCTTAAGATATTTACACAAAAGCAAGACAATGCACATTAAATTTCATGGAAAAATTGGATAGTTGTGGATTTTTCTTTGGAATATTTTACTAAAATTTCACAACTATCATTAATGTTTTCTTAAAATAACTTTCGAAAACAGTTCTGATTTTTTAGTTTTTAAAAACTAAAAAATAGGAACATATGTCAGTAGTTTGTTTTTCAATTTTCTATTTTTGTTTTGAAAACTCAAAGTACAATGAGAATATATTATTTTTTTCTTTTCATTAATAAAATTTCCATAAATATGAATAAGTTTTTTTTTTTATTTTCATATCCTCAAGTAACACAATTTTCAATTAACACTTACTAAACAAGTTTTTTTTTTTTTCAGAAAACTGATTTTGGTATTCAAATTTTTGTTGACAGTCAAGGTATACAAACATATACAAGGTATCGACGAAAATGTTGGCAAATAAACTAAAAAAGGTCATGCAATCATTGATATCAGAATGTCAATCAGCGTTTGTTAAAGAAAAGAAAATTCTGGATGGAATCCTTGTGATAAATGAAGTGGTAGACGAGGCGCGAAAGATGTAAAAAAAAATTTATTTGTCTGAAGGTAGATTTTGAGAAGGCCTGTGATTCAATAAATTGGAATTACTTGTGGGATATCATGACTCGAATGGGCTTTGGAGAAAAATGGTTATGTTGGATAAAGGAATGTGTGCGGTTGGCAAAATTGTCAATGTTGGTTAATGGGAGCCCCATTGAGGAGTTCGAGATGGGTAGAGGATTGAGACAAGACGATTCCCTATCACCTTTTTTGTTCTTAATGGCAGTAGAAGGATTGAGCTAGTTAATAAAGGAAACATAGGAGAGGGGGCTTTGAAGAGTTATGAGGTAGGGAAGAACAAAATTAAAATATCTCATTTATAGTTTGCAGACGATATGATATTATTGGCACAAGGGGGTTGGGGATCGATAGAAGTTATGAAAGCCATTTTACAAAACTTTGAATTATTATCTGGTCTTAAAGTTAATTTTTTCAAAAGCCAACTCATGGGAATTAATGTGTCGGATATTTGATTGGAACGAGCAGTAGTATTGAATTGCAAAAAAAGGTCCATTCCTTTAAAGTACTTGGACCTACCAATGAGGGACCAAGTGACACAAAAGGAGATGTGGCAAGGGGTGATAGATACAGTTTGAAAAAGACTTTGCTTATGGGAAAATAAGTTCATTTCTTTTACAGGGATGGTGGTGTTTATCAAGTCGGTCTTATTTGTGTTGCCTTTATATTATTTGTCCTTCTTTAAAGTGTGAGCAAGTATAATAGATAAACTAGAATCTATTTTGAAAATTTTCTGGTGGGGTGGCACAGATTAGAGCAAGACCATTCATTGGGCACCAGGGGAAAAAGTCTGTTGGGAGGAGGATTATGGCTAAGGGATATGCATAGGTTTAACTTAGCACTTCTAGGTAAATGGAAGGAGGAAAGAGGATTAGGGTTGAGGGACAAATGCATAGGTTTAGCAGTTTTTATCACATTTTCTAACGATTTTTAGTTGCCACAAATTAAAAAAAAAATACAATTATCTTCTTTTCAACCACAGCCCATCCCTATATCCAAGAAGAACCAAAATACACAACATAATAAAATAATTTGAAACTAAATTCTATAGATCATTTGTTCATAATGTCTAAAAAGAACCTTTAGAAAAGGTGGTAAGTGGAGGTGAGGGGCGAGAGGGAGGGAGGTACATTGGTAAGGAAGAAGATAACAATATTTTTTTTTTATCATAGCAGGAATTAAAGACATTGTCAAGAGGTTTACAATAACTTACGCTCAACCAATTGAGATATCCCCTTGACTTTTTAATTTGTGGCTACTAAAAACCACAACAAAATATAATAAAATGTTTAATAATAAAATATTCATAAATAGATTGACACGACACTACTTGATCAACGAGAGTATATCCCAAGTTAATCTACCTCCAACTTCTTTACTCATCAAATCAAATGACTTCCTTTATTGTAGGTCAACATCATCTGCTACATCAATTTGATGGCATTGAGCTTTTGAACGTTTTCGTTGAGATTACAACATATTAGTTGTTTCCTGTAGATGCAAAATATGGTTATGTTCCTCCATAATTCATGCATTACCAATTTTCCACATATATGCTTAAGTCCTAACCTAGCTTTACATTCTGGTCTCTAGTCTTGGATTAATTGTTTTATAATCTCATTTGTCTGGCTTTCACAAACCTTCTTTGTAAAAAGCAAACTTGCAACATGAAATTGAGCCATTTTTTTCGTGTGTGTATGTTGTTTCCTTGCTCCAAATCCAACTCTTCCATCATAATCAACCCAAAACTTCCAAGCATCCTCAAGGCTATCAAAAAACATATTCACTTTTGGCTTCTAATTTTCTTGCATCTTAAATTAGTAAATTTGCATTTCTCAACAAATAAAATAGCAAAAGATTATCAACCATATGCTACTTTATTAGAATAATGTTTTGTTAAAAAATAAAGAGTTAATTGTTCATTACAAAAAGACTACCTAAAAAAATTCAAACACCATATTACAAACTCAAAGACTACAAAAAAAAAAAAAAAATCCTACCATATGACTAATATTTTTAGGACTCAAAAGGCTGGCAAAAAAAGTATTCTTCCAAAACATTTATTATATTTTCATAGAACTCATCTTCTTAAATAGTTTTCTAAACTTACAAAAACTCTCAAAATAATTGAATAGATAAATTTTTAACTTTTAAACCAAGTTATAACAAGTGTCTTGTGTCCCTTGTCAACGAGTTTCTTCATAAATCTACATTTGACCAAGAAAACTAGACGACACAGTATGTTCTATGTTTTTGTAGAAAGTGATAGTATGACATAAATTCAATTCTAGGAGACAAGATAACATAAAATTCACTTTAATGAGCAATTGTGGGTCTTTTTTTTTTTGTAGAAAGTGATGGTATGACATAAATTCAATTCTAGGAGACAAGATAACATAAAATTCACTTTAATGAGCAATTGTGGGTCTTTTTTTTTTTTGAAAGGCGAAACAAATTATATTATATATACCTGAATTATGAAACAAAGAGTTTCATAAACTATACACCAACAAAAAGGATTATGAGCCTAAAATAAAGGGGTTTTTAAAGTTTTTCCTATCAACGAAACTGGATCATCATCCATACTTAAAACCTACAAAATGTCTCCTACTTCATATCTAATAGGCATAGACGAAGATTACTAATCCAATCTGCAAAAACACATACTCTATTAAACCCAAACCTGTATGACAACCATTTCCACGAGAGCACCTGAATCATGGTTATGATATCCAAAGAATCCCTAGTCCTTCCTTTAAAGATTATGGAGTTTCGTGATATCCATGTACTCCAGCACACCACCATGACAAACAAATACCTATACTTCTTTTTCTGTTTACCTATCATCCATGAAGTAGACAAATGAAACAGTTGGTCAACCTCCTCCGGTAACGGTAATTCAAGTCCTAACCATCTAAGAACTCTATACCACACCTGTTGAAAAAAGTTGCACGATAAAAATAAGTGCTTACTTGACTCTAGATGCTCCATACATAGAACGCATGAGCTCACATTTTTGGATGGATGTTTACTCCTATCTTCACCAAGTTATCTGACGTTTGGAATCTATTTAATAGTAATTTCTATGTAAATGCTAGCACTTTTAAAGGCAATTTTCCTTTCATAACCTCTCACTCAACTGTGGATCCAGCAATAACTGTCCTCCTTGGATATTCCCCCCTCCAAGCATGCGGTATGCCTCTGCTACAGTGAATTGACCTTCACCACCTGGCTTCCAAACCCAAGTGTCCTTTTGCACAGAACATAATATCACATTCTGTAACATTCCCACCAAAGATTCCCGTAGTTGTTCCTCCCACATAAACAACCGCCTCCGCCAATTGAGGCCCCCTTCTGTAAGGTCAAGTCATATAGCCTGGGAAACAGATACGATAATGACTCTTTCCTAACCAGTTATCTTGCTAGAACAGAGTATCTTTCCCACTTCTCAATTGTGAGTCTTATGGCAAAAGTTCATATGTAAGAAGAAGGAGAAGAGAAAAGTCATAGATTCGAATCTCATCACTAATAAATATTAACATATTAACGAGTAACATTTGACGTATAAAAAAATATTTAAATTATTTAAATACAATAAAGGTGAAGATGAAAATGAACTGCGGATACGCTTGCTACAGAGATAGCCCGCGGGAGAGGAACCAAACGCATGATATTATCGAACCTGATTTTCGTGTAAAACTACCGAGCTTGATATTCCATCGGAGGCAGCTTTTTCATGTAATTCTGATTTTGGTGATTGTCTGCCACCAGTAACTATTCAAGTCCTTGGAAAATTAATAACAAAAATTATTATAATACATGCTTTGGGTAATTGGGTTCCCGTTCTGGTGCTTGACAAATGACAAGCAAAGTGTTCCAATAATTTTTTTAACACGAAACAAAAATTAATAAGCAAAATTGGTTGAAACGACTCTTTTGGTTGCTTTACATGTCTTTATTATGAAACATAACTCATAAGAAATGTTTTCGAAGAGGGGGTATGTGTAATGTGTTGCCTTGTTTTGTTCGTACATAGTTGGCGTGCTGACTAATGTTTGATTAGGCTTACTATATGAGGTAATAGAATAACTGTTATAGGCCATATAGACTAAAAAAATCCCAATTGTACTCCCTGAAAAGTGTTTTTCCTACAACGAAACACGTAGTGAGGACAATGTATTGCTCAAGTAATGAAGTGTATGGGGATATTATATCTCTTATAGCATCTCCAACTAAAGAAACTCAATTTCGTTCTTAGCTCTTCTTAAATGGTCATTTTGTTGAGACATCGACTTTAGGAACGTTTATTATTGACTAATAAATAATGATATATAAAGATATTTTTAATTTAAACAGTTGATCAATACCTTTTATTTTCATTCTAATTTTTTTTTTCTATCTCTATTTTCTTATAACATTAAGAACCCTATTCAACATATATTTTTTTCTTTCACTAGATATTTAATAGCAAATTACAATTACTTTTTTTTCTTGACTATTTTTTACTCCAAAAGTCCAATGATAAAAGTTCTTAAATTTATTTTTAATTAAAATATGTTTATTTCTATTCCTCTTTCTCCGTTGTTTCTCTGAAAAATATGACAAAGAACTTGATTCGTATACAAGAACCAGTTCTATAGATATGAATAAAATGCGCATAGTATTATAAAATTTAAAATAATTTACACACACTTTCCTTAACCACTTTCTTAATGTCGAAAAACAAGTCAACCAATAAAGTTAATAGTAAAACATTCAAAATTCATTATTAATTCAGCTTTCAATGAAAAAAAACTGTAAGTGTTTCATCTCTTTAGAGAATCTTTACTCTGTAACAAAGTATGGATCTTTGACTTCTTAGATGGGAAGGCAGGTGCGGGTGTTATCCTTCCGGTCCCATCTCCAAAAGAGTGTACATGGGTTTGAGTTAAAGTATAAAAAAACTAGATATAAAATTTTAATTTATATATCCTTCTCCATTATTATTTTTAGATTAAGTATATATGTGTAACTTATTATTTTATTTTTTTTATAATTTAAATTTATTTTATCATTAAATAAACTAGATATTAAGTTATTAATTATATTTTACTTTAAAATATATAAAGAATAATAAATAAAAAAAATTATAAATTAAAATTTAAAAATTAAAAATTTTAATTAAATATATAACTTTAAATATATTATATAATTATAATTGAGATGAGTAATTGGATACTCATATATGATATAATGGATAATACTTATAGTTATATCCATATTTGGTCAAATTACATAATATCCGTAAAAATTGACACGGACTACCGCTACATGTGTTTGCCATCCCTGAATGATCTCCTTATTAGAGATGGGTATGCGGGTAATTTGATCCACGAAACTCGGTTTGCGAAACATGCATTCTAAACAGGCTTATTATATTTGAGCTCGTAACTTTTTCGCAAAGCCCGCAAAGGTATGTGGATTAACCCACATAAAAATATAAAAAAACCAATTTATTTCTTTTTTAATTATTATAAAATATATATATATATATATATATATATATATATATAAAGTCACTGCCATAATAGGTTACAAGTCAATAATTCAATAACTAAGTCAAGTTAGGTACTTATTATTTAATACTTAAATATTAAATATCATCACAAATAATTAAATATAATCTCAATTCTAAAATATAAAATAATATAATTTAAATTTATTAAAATGCATACAAATAAAATATAAATATGTTCAAATATAAATATGTTCAAATATAAAATCTCAAATCTCAATTTCTAAATGACATCACAAAAATATATATTTTTCGTGTTTTATTCATGACGCTACATATTTATAAATAATATAATATAATTTTATTAAAAAATCTGCAAATTTTGCTAATGGAACCTAAAACCTCACATATCTAAATAAATCTAAAAACTTAGGAATCACATACTATACACTTTACAGGTTTTACGGATAATACGTGAAGTTAAATTTAAATGTTGATATCCAGTACTTATACGTATCACTCATTTTACTTTTGCCAATTTAAACAATTCAAGAACACATTATCATTCAAATTTAGGACCTCCAAAAAAGTTTACTAGACCTAGTAATAATCTCACATCTTTCTATTTTATCTGCAAAGATATAAAAAACAATCAAATTATTACTCCTTCCATTTCTATTTATTATCGTTTAATTTTGTTACGTAAAATAAGAAAATGAATTTTTTTTTTGTGAGATATTAAATTTTACCTTTTTTCATACCATAATAAACATGTGTGTAAATTAATTAACTGTTAAAAATAATTGCTTTTTTTTAAAAAAATTGATACTTGAAAAAGAAAGAGGAAATACCATAATAATTTTATTTTTTCAAATTTGAGAGTAACTTTTTTTACGAGCAGGTATGACAATAATATTCATATCCGCAAATATTATCCTGAGCTATATTATACATGTACTGTTATAATTATAATAATTATATAATAAAATTACAATTATATGTTAATTAAAAATTAATTTTAAACTTTTATTTGTAGTCATTTATTAATTTTTATATATTTTTAAATTAAAATATAACTAATAATTTAATAGGTAATTACAATAAAAAATACTTTAAAATTATAAAAAATTACCATAGAATATATCCTAACAAAATGAATAACATTTACTTCTTTTTTACACTCAAGTCCAAACTTATCCAATATTTTTTAAAGACGGAGAAAACCCTTTGTCACCGCGTTTGGATCCCTATTTCCAGCTAATGAACAGTTCTTAAAAAACTGCGTCCGACGGGTGAGTTTCTTAACAAGGACAGGTTTCTATATGCAGCAGATAGTATAATTTAAACCTGTCTTAAAAAGAACAATTTACACTTCGTTTTAAAATAAATAACCAAAAGTTTAATTTATATTTATGAATGACATTTTTTAAACTGAATTTAAAATATTATTTTCATTTAGATTTTAAAATTAAATTATTTGTGAAGTATAACTATGTTATCAAATATTCATTAGACATTAGTCTCGCTCTCGCACCTATCTTATAGTCAATTATACTTAAATTTTTAAGATATTTATTCAATTCAAATTTCAAAATCAGTTTTTTTTATGAACAAAACTAATTTTGAGAAATTAAGAAACTTACACAAACCTCGTAGTTCCCATGACATTTGCCTACACTCAACACAGACCACAAAGAACATATCACTCACGTCTCACGGGACCACTTATAAAATGGACTGGTAATGGTAGCAACTAGAAAGAGCCATTTATTTCTTTAAAAAAATAAAAAAAAAGATTTATTTCCATTTGCTCTGTCAGTCTGTCTGTTCCACTGGAATTTTTTTCCAACTATAAATACGTCTGTAGGCACTGTCATAAACCCACCACACCAACATTTACCCTCCAACCAGACATTCCCAAGAATTTATGAACTCTGTTTTCAGTTTTCACCCTCCTAATTTCACCAAGTTATTCCATGATTATGACTTTACAATCACTTCAAGGAGCAACAAGCCAACACTATTTGCAACTCCCCAAATTTCGTTCCCACATTAAATTGAACTCTATATTCCTCCTAATAATTCATATAATAATTAAATAACAATTACTAAATAGTTTCTTGTTTCAAAAGCATTAAATGTATTTGTGTTCATTCAATATTTTTCTTTACCAAGTATATTGGAAGAAAATTTTAAGGAAAAAAAAAGCTCCATGTAAATATCCATTTTAAGAATAACAAAAACAAAATTAGTATGGTTGAAGGAAAAATGCTCAGATTATTTCTATACACCAACAACCCCTCACTATCATATATATTTCACAAACCATTAATATATGAGACTAAAAATCAAAGCTCCTATGGAGATGGAGTTACCCAATTTGATATCTGTATATAATTCCTAATTGAACTACTAATTTTGATGCATCAACGTACTGCAGGCTTTTAATTCTCCTCATCTGTGTTAAGCTTGTTTTTGGGCAGAAGCAAATATGATTTGCTTTTTTTTTTCTCGTTTGCTTTACTTGAATCCCTTGCCATGCACCATGATTGACCGCAGAGAACGAACTAACAGAGTACAGCCAAGGATCGGTTCTCAAGTTTTCCTCCATTTACATGTAATGATCAGCACTATTATCACCTGCATTACTTCTTGTTGAATTAAGATTGACGCGAAGTTCATGCAAATTACAAATTAATAAATTGACATCCTTTTAATATGAATACCTTTTGCGCTTGCTCTTCAAGACACTTGAAGTTGACGGATTGCTATGCCAGTTCCTCTTCCTTTGATTGATAAACCAATTATTGATCTGCTTTAACTGCAAACCCGTTTCCTGCACCAACCGTGCCTTATCCTCCTCCTGAAAAAACATGTCGTGGTCAAAGATGAGCATAGACATTGAAGAATAAATTGTGAGACAGCATTTAATATTAATTTTGAAAAGGTCAATTGTTCACATCTCCTGGAGTAGCTTCAATCTAAAACCTCAAACCCGCATATAATAAGCTTACTATGGTTATTTGGTCAATGGTCAATAGTGCTAACATGTGAACTCACTGCATAGACAAATGTATAAATTCTTATTTCTTCATTTGCTTTCACTATACTAAACAAGGATTTAAATTCTTTCAAACAAATTTGTTTTAAAGGATTTTCCTGTAGTAAAATCCTGAGTTCTTACTGTAGGGTAAGGCCACTTGGAATGTGATTGCCACCAAGCTTTAAGGACAGAGGTCGTGTCACCAGGAAGTTTCCCGGCTCGTCTCTTGCGTAAAATTTCCTCTCTTATGTCCACAATTTTCTCTTTATAACCCTACATAATAATTAAAAAATAAAAAAAACGTTGAGGTCAATCACGTGGGAAGAGATTCAAAATGATGGGACTCGAACGCAGACTTTTAAAGCTATTAACATTTAATCCCCTTACCTGTTTCAATTCGTGCTTTAATTCATGTCTTACACGTTCCATGAGGGACCTCTCATTCTCTGTGGGAATAAGAGGACCGAATCCCATGCTATCAGGACCATCCAAGCCACCATCAAACAGATTGGCATCACTATCTACCTGCTCGTCTTCGTCATCAGACATTGTTGCTCCTGTACCTTCCCCGGGTGAAACTCCTGTTAAATCATGCACCATGTGATAAAAACACTATCACTTTAGTACTCCTCCAATGGCAAAAAGAGCCGTGTGCTTTTGCTGTTTATTTGTTCACAAAAAGTTAGCTAATCTAACCAAAAGCTTCACGACTACGTGACATTCAAAAGCGCACGATGGTTTCGCATAACGTGCCAAAATTATGGACAACTGGGCTAAGCACTTTAAAGTCTTCAATACTTTCTTCAAATACAGAAATTGTCATCATTCTATCTGAGACAACCAGTGGGGTTACGTATATTCTTCACTGTTTGGTTATACATGTTTCCATTTTAATAAAGTTAAGCCAAGATTTTAAGTTTCCCAAACCCAGACTTCATATGTGAAAACATAACAATTTAATCCCTCTAGCCATGTTCCTCTTAGGGGACTTGCACATCATTTATTAGTTATTATTACACTTAACCTTGCAATATTGACTAATAGTTGACCTTGTACAAATTTGAACATGAGGTTACAACTCACGGCAGGTAAAATCCCTGATTTCGAGAACTTAAGTACCCTCAGTCTGAATTTAATGTACAGAAATATTGACTCTGTCCCAACTCCCAAGTTCCCGACCCGAGACCGTATAGTTAATTACGACCATGCAGCAGCAGCAGCAGCAGCATAGGTTACTCTTATTTTCTTATAAAATATTTGACATTTCTTCCTATTAAAAGTGTGAGTAAAAAATTTAGAGAAGGGCCTTTTTAACAATTTCATATTTGCAGTTTTCTAAAAAATTGTGCTTGGATGACTAAATTACACTACAGGTTGGTTTATCAATAAAAAATTAAAGGCTGGTTCATTGATGGCAGGAATATAATTGAGGGGACTAGGTTCAAGTTATTTCCATTTATTCAAGCAACCAACGTTTATTTTTATGTTGAGATGTAGCAATCACTAAAAAGACTATTGTTGCACCTGTAAGACTTTGTAAGGATTGCTCGATCTCCCAACAAGCCATTACTGCCTCCATTGCATGGACCCGGACATGCTGTTGGAGCTGTTCTTTGAAAGAACAGAGCAACAGAACGTAGTGTGACTGCAGCATCAATTAAGAAACAAAATTGTCAGTTGTAAAGTGCAAACGCATCACAGCAAATAGGGTCTACCGCAGCTGTAAATAATCACATACAGTGCAAAATAAAGAACATAACAGCAGCTGTAATAAAGATCCGTGAGGATGAGGAATATGAGCCATGAAGATGAGAGCAAAATCATACGAATTAAGAGTTATATTGTGAAAATGTCAATAAAATTAGCCCAAAAAGTGAAATTCGAAGCAATTGTTTCCAATCTAATTAATTTTAATTAATAAGCATCAATCCACATCTGACTTAATTTGAATGATTCATTGTCCGTGAAAGCAAGCGAGGAAGGAAAGACGTCTGAATTGAAGAAGCGAATTTAAAAATAAAAAAGCAGGGGAAAAAGTGAAAGTGGTGAATGCAGGCGCAGAGAGAGAAGGTTGAAAGGGGGGGGAGTGAGAGAAAAGAAAATACCAAGAATTGATCGAGTTCCTTATCGTCAGCGAGCGCGAAGGCAGAGTATTTGGCGACCACATTCTGGGACTGTGCGAGCTGAGCGTCGATCCTGGGCAACTGGTCGACGGGAGTGGCGATCCGCAAGCATGCGACGTGTGCAGAGAGAAGCTGTTCGTAGAGAGGGTGGCCGAGAATCTGGGCCTTGAGCCTGGCATTCTGCCAGTTGAGGAGTCCGTCGGGTCCGGGCTCGAGCGGCGGGGCCTCGGCCTTCAAATCGGCGGATTCAGCAGCGGGGGCGGCGACGTCGTCGATGACCTCGCTGTGGTTGCGGTGGAGGGTGGGGCGGGCGAGCCATTGGGCGGCGGAGGAGTCGGAAGCGGAAGTGTGGAGGTTGAGGAAGTTGGCAGCGTTAGTGTTGGAGTTGGAGTTGGAGTTGGAGTTGGAGTTGTTGTTGTTGTTGTTGTTGGCGTAGTGCGTGCGGAGAAGGGCGTTGTTGAGCCAATTTGGCGCTGGTTGGTGAGGATCGGAGGGAGGTTTGGAGGTAGGGTCGGAGAGCAAGGAGGCGTGAGGGAGAGGTTGGTCGGCGAAATGGTTAAGTGGAAGGTCTTGGGGGTTGTGGTACGCCATATAAAGGAAGAAGAATGTGTGGAAACTTGAAAAGTAGCTACCTATTGCTTCATGCTCTCAAGGAAAAAGGGAGGGAACAGATGATGTTGTGTTGTGAGTTACTACCAACGTTATATATTAATTAATGGTTACAATGAAACCCGACCAGAGACACACTCAGATGGGGCGGTTTTCACTTCTTCTCACACTGGTTTTCCGTCATTATTCATTAGTCATTAGTCATTACTTACTAATTCCGGAAACTGCTTTTTCCAGTGAGCCCCGCTTTTTCTCCTTTTTTATTTTCAGCTTCTCCCTTCTCCCTTCTCCCTTCTCCCTTCATACATTTTATTCTTTATATACACAGGTAACGTACCCGTCAACACTTCGTTAAACCTATTTCAACCCTAAATATTCGCATCATGTTTCCCAATATATTTTTCATTCAATTTATACTCACAATGTAAAATCACACTCTTACATTCTATTTCAATAACAACTCCTTTTAAAGCATATATATTAATAAAATGAATAATATGCTTCATTCTTTTCTTTTTTGACAAATCTAATATGATAATAAATTTATAATAAAATAACCATTAATTCATAATATAAATTTATATGTGCTAATCATAAATTTATGAAAAAGACATTTTTTATGATACACATTGATCATAAATTTTGGTAAGACAAAAACACATATAATGAAATAACCTCTAAACGGGAGAGATCAATTGATAGGAACGTCTCGAACAAATCATCTAAAACTTATGTGGTGATTGATTGAATCATCTAATATATGTTCTTATAATACTTTCCGTCGTATACATACATATGTTAATTAGGTTACATCATATGTGTTGAGTCCTATATGCACTTTTCTAGAATAGTTTTCTTATAGCAACACATTTATATTTCATTTTTGTGTCCTTATACTCTATTTTTCTCTAATTCTTACTAGTGATTATTTCTTTCATTTTTGTGTGTATAATTCACTTGACTTTCTTATCATTTTTATGTAAATTTTTATTAGAGGAACCTCAACAAATTATAAAAAAATTTTGTCCACTCAAAACTAGATACATAGAAAAGCCTTAAAAAAATAACAAAGATTATATTATATAAAAAATAATTAGAATATATAGTTATTGGTGTGTCTTAAAATTTAAGTAGTCTCTCACACTATATTAAGGCATTTTAACTAAACTATGCTTAATAAAAAAATTAAAATAAAAATTTAAAATTAACAATAAAAGAAAGAAATTTTTGGAATTGAAAAAGAGTTACAAAAAATGATAAGATTATAAATAAAAATAATAATACTAGAAGAATGATTTTTTTTTTAGTTTTACATTTTTTTTTTACTTTTTTCACTTACATACTTTTTTATTTTATTATAGATGTGAAGGGTCTCATTTTTGTGAATATGATATAAGTGTATAAAATAAATAAAAGAATCATATCTCTTTATTTATATGACCTTTAAAGTATTAATTGGTAAAATCAACAAATTTACCATAAACAAATAGTAGTGTTTGAATCTCAGTACATATATATATATATATATATAGGGGACATATCACATGAGAATAATATTCTTATGTGAGATTATGTTGTATCCATCTAGATTTAAATAAAGGGTTGAAATTAAAACAACCCCTTAAATATCTCATGTCTCTTTTACTATATCACAACCACTACCTCCTTTACTTGCCATGGCGGTGACATTGGAGGAGGTGGGGGTGGCAACGACAATTATGGTAGTGGTTACGACGACAACATCGGTGGTGGTTGTGATAAGGGTGGTGATGGTACGCTGAAAGAGGTAGTGATACGATAGAGATACATGATATTTTTAAGAAAACTGTTTTAATCTCAACCCTTTTATTTTAAATCTGGATGGCTACAAAATATTCTCACTATTGTCTCATAAAAATATCATTCTCATATGATATGTCTCATATATATATATATATATATATATATATATATATATATATATGTTTTATTTGAGAAAGGTGTTTATTTAATGTGAAATATGCTTAGGTGAGTTCAACAGGTTAGGAGAAGTATATATTCTTTTTAATCAAGGTTGTTGGATTAATTTTATGGGAAATATTTAGAAATCGAGTTGTGAGGGGCTGGACTAGCAAAATAGAATTACTAAGTTCACTCCTGACTCTTTTCTTTTTCTTTTTCTTCTTCCTTTCTCCTTTCTTCTTCTTCATTCATCCAATTCTCTTTATCCAATGTCCCCTCTCTCTCTCCCTCTTACATGCCAAGACAATCATTGTCGACTTCTAGTAAAATTCCTATCAAATCCTTTGTTTTTAGTTGTTGATCATCACATGATCTGTGTGATTTTTGCGATTGGATCATCCTTTTTCTGCAAATTTAGCTCATAAAGGAGAAATATGTAAGGGAAGCTCGATCTTTATGTTTAATTTAGGAGAAACTTTGATTTGACGGTGTGAATTAAATTACATGTGAGTGGCTGAGGCTTTGGATAATGGTTTAGGCTTTGAATATGTTTTTTGACTTTTGTGAATAATTTGTCATAGTTTGATTGTGAAAGAATTATGTCTTATCATCATTTGAGTGTGTATGACAATTTATATGAATTATAGTTATTGGAAATTTAATGATAATAGATTGGAATATTTGATACATTGAATTGATGGGTTAAATAGTTTATGATGTGGGCTATTACGAGGAGGTAATGGAGCATTTGATGTGATTTGGATGGGTTGAAGTGATCCTGGTGCTAATGTCTGGTTAAGGCAATGTTGTGGTGCTAGGGCATGGTTAGGTTGACATATAATACACCTAGTGTTAGGCTTGGTTAGGGTGATAATACACCAACATGATATATTCAAATAACAACTAGGTGTTATAATTGAGTCAGGTAGACTAGACATCAATTGAGTATCAGATGAGTATGTCTAGAATTCAACTAGTTATTAGATGAGTTATATATACACCAGATACCAGCGTAGGGGGAGTTAGATAGACCGTCACATTGTTATCTGAATTCAATGTAGTTAGTCTTTTTTGAAAACATCTTGTTTATGATTAGGTGATTGTGAGTACTTATATTCATGGGGAGTATAAGTATGGTTGTTTTCTAATGGTAACATTGTATTGAATGAGGATAAATGTAAATTATATAATTTTAATATTCATATGCATTCATGATATTATATGCTTATCCTTACTTGTATGTGTATTCAGTATGATTGTGATGATCATGCTTTACATGA
This sequence comes from Psophocarpus tetragonolobus, assembly GCA_037954015.1. NCBI lineage: Eukaryota > Viridiplantae > Streptophyta > Magnoliopsida > Fabales > Fabaceae > Psophocarpus > Psophocarpus tetragonolobus. The sequence continues at coordinate 17,297,880 of CM075688.1, read as the reverse complement.
GACCACATAACAATGGAGATGATGGAGGATAAGATCAGCAAGATTGAAGATAATTATAGTTTTCTTATAACGACACATTTGTGCTTCATTTTTGTGTTCTTATACTCTATTTTTCTCTAATTCTTGTGTGTATGATTATGTGCATAATTCACTTGACTTTCTTGCCATTTTTATGTAAATTTTTGTTAGACGAACCTCAACAAATTTTTTAAAAAATTTGTCCACTCAAAACTAGAAACATAGTAAAGTCTTAAAAAAATAACAAAGATTATATTATATGAAAAATAATTAGAATATATAGTTATTTGTGTTTCTTAAAATTTAAGTTGTCTCTTATTAAGGCATTTTAACTAAATTATGCTTATTAAAAAATAAATTAAAATAAAAAATTTTTGGAATTGAAAAAAGTTACAAAAACAGATAAGATTATAAATAAAAATAATAACACTATAAGAATGATATCGAATATGCTTGCTTGAGCTTTGATTTGTAGGGAGTTATAACAGAGATTCTGCAGTTTTGCAGAGTCTCGCTAGGTGGCATGTCTTACCTAATGCAAAATTGTTACTGTGAGTTAATTATTTGGTTTTGCGCCAAACGACATGTCTCGTTCAACGCAAAACACTTTCTATCAAGTTTTTTATAGGGCTTTTCACCTGACGACACCTCTTGCTAAGTGAGGTTCCTTAACTAGAAGTTCATATTTAAGATCTATTGCTGGTTTACTCATGCTGTTGGACGAAATGTCTTAGTTCTTCACATGGTGAGTTGTTCAATATATGATTTTTTATATTGTTTGTAATTTTTTGTATTTTGAGTATAATTTTATATGTAAATTGATGTATTAACTCATGAAAAGATATTAATTGTATTAGAATTTATTGGGAAGTTACAACATGAATGGCACATCTTTTCCTAGGTAAATGAATTATAGGGACAATTTTTTTTTGTTGGGGAGATTTTTAAAGATCCACTTTTAATTATTTATTTTAAACAAGTGCTTGAAATTTAACAAAAGGGAAAATAAATGTAAGTTATGATGAGAAAATTAGAAGGATTAATTACTAATATGTGGGAATTCTTTAAGTGATAATGACAAAAATTAGAAGGCTTAGTAAATGTGACCAATAAGTAGAGTTTTAGGCTAGACTGTTTTTATTTGAATGAAAAACTTGTTGTGAGATGTATGTGTTCAACAAAAAAGAGATTGCAAACAACAACTATACAATAAAGTACGAACTTTTTTTCTCGTTTTTTCCTCAAACCTTGTTTCTTGCACCCCACAAGTTGTGTCCTTGGTGACCTGAATAAGAGTTGATTCTTACATTATTTTCTCCTTCTTGAGATAGGATTCCAATATGGCCTTGGTAACATTTAGTAGCTATAAAAGTGGTTTTGAAGCTAAAATCTTTATCTTTTAATTCATTCCTTCTCCATAACCAAACTAGTAATTTTAATTCATTCCTTCTCCATAACCAAACTAGTAATTATCGGTTGATGAATATTAATTTATGAGTATATGTTGTGTGTATGCGTTTGTATTTTAGTTAGGACCTAAATTGGCCTAACATGTAACATTTGGGGAACCAAAATGTTGATCTGTACTGATAAAGTCACTCAAGCAAGTCAAATTTTCTTAAAATGACGAGGTTGAGCTAATTTTTTTATGTACACTAAGAAATCCACTTGGGTTATTTAAGGAAGCACGTAATTGCATATTTGTGTTGAGAATTCTCTCAAGCAATAATTTTAACTCGGGTGAAATTTGCTAGGAATTTTTTTATCCTTTGATGATTTGAGCCTTATTTGTATGAATTGGCATTAATGGTATGAAAGGTTGTGAATGATGTATGGACAATATAGTTGGATATTGTTATAGGGTGCAGAATAAATTGATATAAATTGAAATGTATTAGCGATGTGGTATCATTTGTGTCTTGATGATGAACATCATATTAAATAATGTAAAAAATTGATAAGTAGAAATTAAATCATGTTCATGCGTGATATGATGTAATGTGTGTAAAGGTAGTTAAATATGTTATAACGGATGTGTTATGCTATTAATCATAAATTAAGTTAGGGATACCTGATAAGTGTTATAATTTTGTTATACTATGGATACCTAATAGGCATATTGACTAGGTATCATAAGAATATCTTATACGCATTTTGACCTAGGTATCATATAGATACCTCATATATAGGTTCTATGGTTTTAGTATCAACTAGATCTCAAATGGATTAAGTAGATTCTGATTTCAATTGGGTTACCAATAGATTGTTTTCCCTTTATATCAATTGGTTGTCAAATGGATCATGTAGATCCTGACATTAGTTGGTGTCTGATAAGAGCTTTAACACTGATATCTTAATTAAATGTAGTTTTCAAAAGTATTGAGTCTCAATGTAACCATGGCTTGACAATTTTGGTATACTCTAAGGGCCTAAGAGAATACGAGGATTTTTACATTTACTTCGAGATTTTATATATGTTATCTCATAAATAAAGCCTATTACCCTTACTTTTGTTGTATGACTAGAATGATCACGATAGCGCAAGTTCTTATATAAACTAAGAAAAAGGATAACTTGTAGTTGACAGATTTTGCTTTGAGATGTTGTATATAATCTATAGTAGGGATCAACTTTAGAAACTTTGTATATGTAACTAGGTTTTCTAATGTTTCATCTTTTGGCTCTTGATTAGTTACTTAATGTATATATGAAAGTTATTCTAAATAATTTTTATGACTTCAAAATGTGTGTTTTGTCTGTGTGTGTGTCAATTGAAGACTCCCAAATAAGTGAAAACTTCCTCTCTACCAAATACCCCCTTATATTAGAACCTACAATTCTATGAATATTATTTAGTTCCTTATTATTATAATGGATGCATTTAGGTAAACTTAAAAAAAATTGAAAAATAAGTATTTTCTTTTAATGAATGAATAGAATATGGTTCTTATAATAAGCAATTTTTTGCTTTTTTTAAAGCAAAAGTAGCTTAGCTAAATGCAATAAAAAACATAAAGAAACTTACTTCATTAAGTATATTTTATACACTTTTTTTTACCATTTAAAATTTATTAAAAATTACTAATTTTGATATATTTTAGTTTATATTTAATAACTATATCTCCTTATTTATACGTATGACGTACTAATAGTTTCTAATAAATTTTGATCAATAATAAATATGATGTTGGAAAAAAATATTTGAGATATTATCCCTATCATTCATGTAGTTATTGTATAGATTTATTTAAATCAAAATGTACTATAAAAAAAAATATTAAAGTCCAGTTTACTCGACTTTCGTATTGAGAATACTTTTAAGGTAAAGTAGGGTCAAATATAAAACTAGAAGATCGTAAAAATAAATGTAAGTTTTTTTTATAATAAAAAATATTTGAAATATATTTTTTTTATTCATAAAAATTGGAAGATTTATAAACACACACCATAGAACCACCAATAGATCTAAAGTTTTTAACGTGATATTGACGCATATGTGTATTCGCATTTTTATTTTAATATATTATAACAATATTTTAAACATTTTAAAGTAATTTTTTGCAGCGTCTGGATATCAATATTTTAAAGTAATTTTTTGCTTCAAGTTATAAAGTTGGTTTAATGATCAATTTTATGTTTGGAGAGTGCAAGATTGTGGGTTTGAGTCCCTCTTATGACACAGTAATTTATTTTTTAATTTTAAAATAGTGTAAGGGTAAAATAGGTATTTTGATAAGTGGATGTCAAAAGGGGGTATTCCCTTTATTAATAGTATAGATGTAGTATATGATATAATATCATATATTATAAATTATAGATATAGTTGAACAATTATGTATGTTGGATATCAATATTTCAAAACAATTTTTTGCTTAAAGTTATAAGGTTAGTTTAATGAAAAAATTATGTTTAGGGGGTGAGAGGTTGCAGGTTCAAGTCCCTCTTATAAACACAGTAATTTATTTTTTAATTTTAAAATAGGTGTAAGGATAAAATAGGTATTTTGAAAAATGGATGTCAAAAAGGAGTGTTCCCTTTATTAATAGTATAGATATAATATATATAATATAATATCATATATTATAAATTATAGATATAGTTGGACAATTATGTATGTTGGATATCAATATTTTAAAGTAATATTTTGCTTGAAGTTATTAGGTTAGTTTAGTGGTAAAATTTATATTTTGGAGTGAGAGGTTATTGGTTTGAGTCTCTCTTATGACACAGTAATTTATTTTTTAAAATAGGTGCAAGGATAAAATAAGTATTTTGAGAAGTGGACGTCAAGAGGGGGTATTTAATTTATTAATAGCATAGATATAGTATATAATATCATATATTATAAATTATAGATATAGTTGGACAATTATTTATATTGGATATCAATATTTTAAAGCATTTTTTTATTTGAAGTTATAAGGTTGGTTTAATGGTAAAAATTATGATTGTAAGTGAGAGGTTATGGGTTCAAGTTCCTCTTATGACACAATAATTTATTTTTTAATTTTAAAATAGATGTAAGGGTAAAATAGGTATTTGAAAAGTGAACCTCAAAATGAGGTATTCCCTTTTAGTAATAGTATAAAAGTATAAATCTAGTATATAATATAATATCATATATTATAAATTATAGATATAGTTGGACAATTATGTATGTTGGATCTCAACATTTTAAAGTAATCTTTTGCTTGAAGTTATAAGGTTGGTTTAATGGTAAAATTTATATTTAGGAGTGCGAGGTTGTGGGTTTAAGTCTCCCTTATGACACAGTAATTTATTTTTTAATTTTAAAATATGTGTAAGGGAGAATAGGTATTTTGAAAAGTGAACGTCAAAAGAGGATATTCCCTTTATTAATAGTATAAATATAGTATATAATATAATATCATATATTATAAATTATAGATATAGTTGGACAACTACGTATGTTGGATATCAACATTTTAAAGCAATTTTTTGCTAAAAGTTATAAGGTTACTTTAGTGATAAAATTTATGTTTGAAGAGTCAAAGGTTGTGGGTTCAAGTCCCTTTATTAACACAAATTGGGGTATTTCATTTATAAATAGTATAGTTATCCATATCTCTACATTATTATTGGAAAAGTAAAAAAAAAAAAAACATATGGGGAAGTGAGAGTGTATGACTTAGTTGACAATTTAGGCTAACTTGTTGAGTTTGTGAGAAAAGACTTAAATTCAATTGTAAAATAATATAATTTTTGGGAGAGGCGAAAAACTTTAAAGATGACTAAAGTCCAACTCTTGATTATGATTATTGTTAACAAAAATCAATTAAAAATAATGATGTAATTATAGATTAAAAAAAACATAGAAAAGAAATTATATCTCATAAAATTATAAAGCGATTTATACGAAAAAATTATAAACTTTTAAAAATCATATAATCATTTAAGGATAATCTAAAACTATTTTATACTAAAGTATAGAGTCTATTCAATGCACGAGATATGATATAATAAAATAAAAGAGCTACATAGAGACACGATAGAATAAGAACACGTAAGAAGACATATATGATTATTTTATCCTATATCTTACGTTTGAGATTGAGAGATTATGCTAGGATAGGGTATAAAGAATATTAAAATGATAAAATTATCCTTATTATAAATTTAAATATAATTTTATAGTAAATTTAATTATTTTTTTTTGCAATAAGTACACATAAATATTAACTTTATTTTAAAAAATATAAAATGTTAGCAAGTTCTACAGAATTAGAGTCTTTGTTTGTTTGGATATCTTTTGTTGAAGTCGGAAAAAAAAATGTGAGAATGAAAAACGATCAGAGAAAGAAAGAGTCGACGACAATGAGAGAGAAAGAGGGGGAGAGAAAATGAGGAAACTCACTAGAGATTAAATAGTGTGGTTGTGAGAATGGAAGGATCAATGTAAGGAGAGTCGAGTTCAAGAGAAAAGATAAGAGGACAAATCAAAAAGTAAAAAATAAGTGTTTGTTTAGCAAAAATTTTATAAAATTGTTTTAAGTATTTTAGTATTTAAAAATTAAACTATTTTCTTCAAGCAGTTTTCGAAAACAATTTTGATTTTTAAGTTTTTAAAAATTAAAAAACAAGAATAGTTATAAGTAGGCTTTTTTTCCAGTTTTTTGTTTTTGTTTTGAAAACTTAAAATACAATAAGAATATATAGTTTTTTTTCTTTTCATTAATCATATTTTTATAAATATGAACAACTTTTTTCATTTTCATATCTTCAAAACAGTTTTCAAATACTACTTACAAAACAAGTTTTTTTTTATCTTCTTCTAGAAAACAATTTTTGAAAACTATTTTTTAAAACTATTTTCAAAAACCAAAATACAAAACTAAATCAATCAAACTATAATTTTATCATTTTACTTTCTAACTCAGCCTCTCTTTCAGCATAAAAATTACATTACATGGTAGAATAAGATAAACTAATGTCCAACAAATACTTGATAAGATAAGAAAAAGTTATCATATCTTGTTTCTAATCTAATCTACCAAATAGACCTTTATTCTCTTAAAAGAACTACATGGTATAATATATATATATATACACACACATGTATGAATGTCCATGTAAAATGTTATGCAAGAATAATAAGTACATAAAAAATTACCATACATTGATATAATACATACATATATTGGAAAGAGATATTGAGTAAGATAATTATAAAGTGCAAAATTCTTTCTCTAAATATTTACTCCTAATATAATACATATTTGTTCTTATTATCAATCCAATAAAAACATGTTAGCATTGTCTGTTCAAAATATTGTTCACTTTAAAAATCGATAATTCTATTATTATTTTTTCATAAAAAGACATCTAGATGGGTTTAAAAAAAAGGAGTGTTTAAAAAGTAAAATAAACTCATTGATCGAAATTAAGAGGTAAAAGTGTAGCCTAAAACCCTTATTCTAACACCAATATTCTTACCATCTTATCATTAATGTAAATATATAATATTAGGATCACTACAACAAAGGTATTTAACATTCAACCTTAGGTTTCTAATATATTTAGTGAGATTTCTAATATAATTAATAAATAAAAATAAAAATATAAAATATGAATTTTTTAAAATTTTTTATTATTGAAATGAATTTATCTTTGAGATTTTTAATGCTAATATCATACTATAAAAATTAGTTAACATAATTTTTAATTAATAAAAAAAAGAACAGGCTTCTAATGATTAATGAAGATATCCTAAGTTATAAAAGAAAAAAAAGGAAAATGATAAAAATAAGTTGTGCGAGTGGAATTGTCCGTTATTTTTTTAAAGGTTCGAAATTGATAGTTGCTGCATTCCACCGTGTAAAGCATAAAGACGATTGATGAGTTTTTTTTAGTTGTTTCCCAATTCAAGTCCCATACGCAATGTAATAGCCTGATGTTGTTTTTTTTTCCTAATAGGATTTTAGAAATTACTTTCCAACGATTTAGGTATTCGGGTCAACCAAATAAGCCACACCTCTTAACCTGATGTTACTTTAATTTTTAGGTTTTCACCGGCATATTCCTTTTCTGTTTCCTTCCAAGCCACTAAAAAGATTTTAGGGTCTAAATATCTAATGCAACAAATACTATAATGTCACGTATGTTTCGTCTATACAGTCCGAAAATATATATCTTTCCACGATTTTTTTTAAATATATAAAGAAAGGTGTATCATTAAATATTAACGTAAAATTTTTTATTATAATAATATATACTAATTAAAATTTTTTTATACATAAATATGAATTGTTAATGTATTAATTTTGTTAGTATTAAAATTTTTTTTATACATAAATATGAATTGTTAATGTATTAATTTTGTTAGTAAAAAAATTCTAATTCAGAAACTTTTTTTTTGTATTTCTTCACTTATAGACTTATATCACTAGACTAAATTTATAATTCATACATGTTTATTCTTCTTTAAAATAACTATTCTTTTAAATACAAAGAGTTACAAAGTAACTCAATTGATTAATAAAGAAAAAGTAAAAAAAGAAGATTTTATCATCTTTCTTAATTTTAGTAACCTAAAATAAAATGTTCTTTCCTACGAAAAACATTATTATACAAAAATAATTTAATCAGTAAAATATATTATTAACTTTAATTGCCATTCAGAGTGAATAGCATATGTTTCTTCAATTAACTGCTATAATGCTCCCTTATATCGTGTGAGCTTCGATGATTATAATTTATTTAATTATAAATTTTATATAATTTTGTACAAATTATGTTTGATTGAAAATTTAATAAATAATGTATTATCTTAACTTTGATATTCTTCACATAATAAATATAGATCTGTTTGTTTGTGCTTTAAAAAAGGTAATTTTTAAAAAGTAATTTATATTTAAGGGCAACCATTGTAATTTCAATTTTTTTTTTGTGAAAATAGGAGTTTTACTATAATTTGTTTCTATAAGTAATTTATTTTGCAACAATTATATTATAATTAATTTGCCAAAAATTATTCGCGCTTTGAGAAACCATACGTGAATTTAACAAATGTAACAATAGTGCCTATAAATCTTTTTATTTGTAAGCTAATTAAATTAGAAGACTTATGACGTTGTTTGGATAGCTACTATAATCAATTTTATCTAAAAAGATGTGGTGATTAAAAAAATAGAAACATATTTTTTTTTCCATAAATAGTGAAATTAGGTCTAATTCAACTTCACAAAACCGGCTTGTAAGGTGAAGTTTGCACCTTATTATATACTTTTGTTTAAGCATATCTAATTCCACCATTTCTAATATTTTGACAAGCAAAATCTATATATTTAATTATTGATGCAAACTGTTTCACAATCTGTACAATGTATAAAAAAGTATACCAATAGATCCAAGGCCTTTTCAAATGTTTTAGTAAACACATAAACCAAAACAACCTATCTCAAATATAAGTTGTAACTTGTACAAATAGTAAATGAATTTAAACCAAAACAAAATGAGTTAGTGCATCAATCAGAGAACACACATCACATATTAAAACCAAAAGGATAAAGCATCTACTTCAAAGAGGTTACCTAAATAAAAGCTAGAATATTAAGAGACTTCAAGGTTTTGCTATTAAAAAGTATGGAGTTTGCAAAGACCCCAACAAATCATATGCCAAAACAAATATTTAATCTTCCTTCTAAGTCTAAGAGTCAGCTATATGAAACAAGTGTACTAACTCATAAGGTAACAGTGTAACAAGACCAATCCAACTCATCACCTTATATCACAAAGATTGAGAGATCTTACATGATAAAAACAACTATTTGCTATCCTCTAGGTGTTGTCTGTACAAACTACAAAATTTTTGGTTTCCATGGAATCACATGTCTATCCTCATCAGGTTATCTATTGTTGTGAGCCTATTGAGCATTGATCACCAAGAGAACGCAATGACCTTAGATGGTAGCTTATTTTTCCATAGCCAATTAAGCACATGAGAATCTTCATTGTACCTGCTACCCTTATTAGAGGTTGTGCATTAGGTAGTGTATATTACTACTATAGAAAATTAATTGTTTCCTGCAGAGACCCACACCACACCTTATATCACAAAGATTGAGAGATCTTACATGATAAAAACAACTATTTGCTATCCTCTAGGTGTTGTCTGTACAAACTACAAAATTTTTGGTTTCCATGGAATCACATGTCTATCCTCATCAGGTTATCTATTGTTGTGAGCCTATTGAGCATTGATCTCCAAGAGAATGCAATGACCTTAGATGGTAGCTTATTTTTCCATAGCCAATTAAGCACACGAGAATCTTCATTGAACCTGCTACCCTTATTAGAGGTTATGCATTAGGTAGTGTATATTACTACTATAGAAAATTAATTGTTTCCTGCAGAGACCCACACCACACCTAATTATCGATAACTTGCAAATCAAAATGAATATTTTGCAGTAATTCTAACAGTTATTGTAAAAGTTCTTCCTCCTATACAAAAAGATCCCTCTTTCAAGACCAATTCTAGGAAGTTAATATGGACCTTGCTCCCCTCAAATTCTGCATTGTAATATCCTTTTCTATTGCTACGAAAAACAACCTAAGATATGTATCACCTAGTGAACCTCCACCTAACAAATTATGTTTCCAAAAGAAAGTGTCATGAACATCACCTATTTTCTTTCCAAGGTTGTTTGAAAACAACCTAGGACAAGACACAAGATTTTTGTCTATTAACCACACAACCCTCCAGCATATAAATCATTTGGTGACCAATGAGTTAAATATGGATTATCTTGGAAGGATTTACTTCTTAGAAATAAGCACCGCATAACTTCCTTCTTATTTAAAAATATCCACCCCCATTTAGCTAGCAAATCAAGATTAAATTTTGTTAAGCACTTTACCTTTATTTATGGCATACATACTCTCTCTCGACTGACCTAAACAATTTTATTTACATCAGCATCACCTCCCCAAAGAAATTTTTGTTTTAGTCTAATTAAACAATCAATAACTTTCTTTAGGGCCTTATAAAAAGAGAAGAAATATAAAGGCAAAACTGTAAGGACATAGTTTATTACCAAACAGCCACCAAATTTTTTTTTGCCATCCAAACTGCCAAACTTCTTTTGAAGTTATCCACCATCGACTTCCATGAAGAAACGCACCTCGAATTGACCATAATTAGAATGCTAAAAAATTTAAATGGTGGTAAGCTCACAACAAAGTTCAACATACAACCTACAACATGTGAAAAATGATGATCAACATTTCAACCATAAAAATGACTTTTATGAATATTGACTTTCAATCCAGACACCAATTCAAACCCCTTAAAATTACCTTCACCATCCATATTGTTTGGAAGTCTGTTTCCCCCATCAGGATTGCACCATTTGCATACTGCAATATTTAGGCTCCTGTCGCTCCACCCTGATTTGTTTGCACCCTCCATTTTGTATTGCTTTTTTGAACAATCCAAGCAAGCCTTCTATTGCCACAAAAAATAAGAATGGTGATAATGGATCACCTTGTTTGACTCCTTTTCTGTTAGAAATTCAGTTATTGGACTTCCAGTAACCTAAATAGAAATGTGACTATTCCTAATTAAAGAAGAAATTCACATCCTCCACCTTTGTCCAAAACCCAACTTGCAACACATATAATCTAAAAAATGTAAATTAACTGAATCATAAAATTTCGCAAAACCTACTTTAAACAAAAGACAGGATTTTTTAAAACCTATGAGCCTAGTCAATAACCTTGTTAGTAACCAAAACCCCATCCAGAATAGATCTACAAGGTAGAAAAACTATTTGAAACATAGAAATTACCCCTTAAGCACTCTCTTAAACCTCACAATAGTATTTTTAAAATTATCATATGCACACTAGATATAATTGAGATAGACCTATATTGAGAAAGATTCTGAAGACTCACCACCTTAGGAATCAAAGCTATAGAGAAAGAGGTTATAGTTTTATGTAAAATCTTAAAGCCATGGAATTCCTAAATCACCTTAATCAAATCATCATCAATTATCTTCTAGCATGATTTATAAAAATCATTCCAATTATCTTCTATCATGATTTATAAAAATCATTCCAAAACCATCTGGACATGGACTTTATCCCCCCTCACAAGACCAAATTTCTTTCTTGATATCTTCTTTAGAAAATGGCTCTTACAGCATATTCTAATCCTCTTCTCAAATTTGACAAAACTTCACTCTGTCAAGGTTTGACCTCACCAACTCTTTTTTCTGAAAACAATTATTTAAAATGATCTGGCACCTTAGACTTCACCTTGATCATATCTTCTAACCAACCTTGATATGAATTTATTGCCAGAATCTGATTCTTAGAACATCTCATCTTATAACAATTATAAAAGTGTCTCGAGTTATAATCACCTTCCAAAGGCCACCTAGTTCTTGATTCCTGTAAGATTGTGTTCTCTCGAACCCTACCCTTGTTCCAATATTCAGATAGAATATAAATCCTCAATTCATCCATTTTGACAGATCCATCCAGTAAACTCTGGTCTGCTGCCTCCAACTCTTGAGTTTGTCCTGTAATAGCCTTCTTTACTTGGGAAAACATCTTTACTTCCTTCTTTTAGTAACACCTTCAGTCCCTTCAACTTTTGTTTAAACTAAAACAAATATGAGCTTCCATCCACACTAATATTCCAATAATTCTTAACCATGACATTAAAGAAAGGTGTTGTATCCAGTGATAAAAAAATTTAAATGGTTTGTCCCCTCAATTCTACCTATTATCTTTTAGTAAAATTTAGCAAAGACAATATCTTGCCTCATCCACACTAATATCCAATTATTCTAAACTTCAATGTACTTTCTTATCTTAAATCTTTACTCTATTAATTTTGCCTCACTCAAACTATTGAATAATGACATATGATTGCATAGTTTATTAAGAGTAATAATTATAGATGCACTTTTAATTAATTAATCTGGGTAATGATCACAATATTTAATAAAAACTATCAACCAAAAAAGATAATATTACAAGAAATTAAAATAAGGTTTTAATTTCATATATTGCTAAGATAAACAAAAATAATAGATTTTTATGAACATATTAATCATATGTTGGATTTATGAAAATAATTTATATTATGATATAAAATCATTTTTAACTTTTGATTATCTAAAAAAATATTAAAATTAAATTTAAAATTAAATATGAAAATTTAAATATTAAAAAAATCTTCAAAATACTCTTATTGAAAAATAAAATATTCTCATTTAACAATATTTTAATAATTATATTTAAAATAATTGTTTGAATTATAAATATAGAGAGGTGGTTATTATAAATAAATAATAATAGTAATAATTTTTTATTATAAGCATAATTTTAAAAAAATGATTTATAATCTTTTATTAACTTCAATGAATATAAAAAAAAAGAGTGAATGATAAAAAATAATGTAAAAAAGGAAGTGAAAGAAGATGCTTATAGCATTTTGTGTTATGGAGTGGGTGAACGATTTGAATTATATAGATAAGAATAATTTGATTAAATGTTAGAAAGATGATGAGTTGGTGATAGAATGGTGGGTTGGGGACCAGGGAGGAAAGAGGAAAGAGGAAAGAGGAAAGAGGGGACCAGCCTGAATTTTGACTTGAGTAACAGCCGCCGGCTCAATGAAACTCAGCTCAACATTGTATTTGTGGTCCCTACGGTTTTTCATACACTGACCCACTTTTCGGGAAATATGTTCCTTCTTCACGCCAATTTGTCCTCCTTTTATAACATCAAATCTTCTGGTCCCCCACCTTTTCTCTTTATCATCCCATTTCACCTATACTGCATAATTTTAAATATCTTTCATTTAACCCTTTATTCTTTTCTCATACAAATTATTCATTTATAAAAATTTTAATTATTTCTATTAATATACTAAAATATAATCATACTTAACTGATTTTTAATATTATTTATGTTCAATTAAATTTTATTGTAAATTTAAATTGTTAATAATAATTATCTATATTTTTTTCTCAATGATAAAAATATACTGAAAATTTATTGGCTTAAGTAACTTTTTTGTTCTTAAAGTTTCATAAAAAATTACTTTTGTTCTTAAATTCAAAAAATATTTTTTTAGACTCTGAATTTTTTTTTATTAACGTTGTCTGCTTATAAGTTCCGATATATTTGATTATGTCAAATGTGAAATTAGAAATTTAGAAGGTTAGAATTGAAAAAAAGAGTAATTTAAAAGTACAAAAACATTATCTCTAGAGAAAAATGATTCAATGTGAATCAATGATTAAAAAGATATTTTTTTAATTTTAAGTACTAAAAGTGATTTTTTGTTAAATTTTAAAGATAAAAAACTTATGTAATCTAAATTTATTTTATTATACACAAATTTTAATCTATATAATTATATTTGTTTTGTTAAAAAATAATATGGCATTATCGTATTGTGTTACGAATGACCAATATTTTAGCTATTAGTTGATCTGATGACATAATTTTTTAGAACGATGACAACAATTAAAAACATATATTTAAATAAAATCAGAAATCTAATCTAACAAAAATGATTTTTCAATTAAAAAAGTTTAAACCTAAAAGTAATAGTATTATTAGAATATTATATGCATCTCCACCTTCGCCCACCTTAGACTATCTAGCTTTGAGCCCACCTCGACGCCCGTCACGGATCAATATGCCTGAGCCTATTCCCCACCTCAGTAGATAGCATACCTGAGGATTTGGATATCTCATTGCCAGTCCAACACAAGCAAGCTCACTTCCCTAAAAAGAGTAACTAAGGACAAACTTATGGAATATCCCTATAAAAGAATAATCATGCACCACTCCTTGGGACTTTTTGTCTACCTTATCACTTTCTAACTTTGATCCTAATACTTACTTGGATGTCAGAGTCCATTTTGCAGGTACTCACTTGTAGCCTCAGAAGTTTCTAACGCCGAAGGCCTGAGAGATTACAAGTTATTCCCAAGTAAGAACATTATATTCTAATGAATAAATTTTAGATAAAAGAATCCTCACATAATGTATGGATTATAGATTATTCCAGTTTAATCAAGTATTCTTGATATACAACTATGTTAAATGTTCAAAAAAATTTGCCATTCATAATTAAGGACAAAACTACAAAGGTATGTTATTACTATAGAGGACCTTGACCTTCCTAACTTTTCATTTTATTTACCATTTTTTTTATTATGATTTGGGCCCTTTAGCTATTTTTTTTAAAAAAAAAAAGACAGTTTATTTAGCAAGGACAAGACACCACTTCATCACAAGAAATAACTAAGAGTCTATAGATTACATACCCAATACAATATATAAAGCAATGTAACTTTCCCCACCCTTGAAATCAAATATAAGAAACCAAGCTTGGAACATTATCATGCATTACCCTTTACGAAACCTAGCAAAACAAAATTTCAATTGAATAGACCACTCATAAAAGATACAAAATAGTTTTTAAATACCCTTTAGCCCAAAATCAAGATCTTTGCATAGCCTCTTGCTAGATTTTTTTCACATTGAAGGGCTCACCTTGAAACATTAAAACATTTCTAGCCATCCAGATGTCTCACAACATAGCTAGCCAAATCATGCTATGATATCTTTAGCTTCTTTACTTGTGGCTTTAGTACTTCCAAGGTGTTTTCGTAAGTTAGATTGACAATCTTAAGGCAGAATATTTAGGTAAGTAACCATCAATAACAACTCATCCAAACTAGATAAACTAGTCTACAGGAAAATAGTAAATGTGACACTCATTCTGGTTCATTATGGTAGACAAAGCACAAAGTACCATCTAATGGAGTAATATTCTGTTTTATTAGTTCAACTTTAGTAGGAATTCTGTTGTGAGCTACCTTCCAAGAGAATTTTGACACCATGAATGACACCTTTGATTTCCATATCGTTTGGAACATTGGGGAATCAGATCTATGAGACTCCCTACTAATTAAATAATCGGCTTCTTTTACAGAATAAAAATCATTATTCCTTGAGTTGGCTTCCCATCCCCACTAATTTTTTTAATGGCCGTGAATTGGGTGACGAAAAGGCGGGAGAACTCTTCGAAGCCCGTAATCGAGCGATCAAGTAGACCATTGAACCAGCTGAGAGTCGAATCGGTAAGGGTGCTAACAAACATCTTACAGCGTAAAACATCATTCTCGCCACTAACCAACATTTGAGATCGGAAGGTGTGTAAGTGAAGGTTTGAATCTTGAGATCCATCAAACAGGCCCATCTTCATAACTAAAAAATGAGGTGAAATCGGCTCCACTTTGATTACCTGGGAAAAAGGTGGAAGTCTCTTTGCAGCTCTACAAAGGTATCTATATCAGGATGACGTAATGCTACTACCTGTGTTCTTATCTTCTATCGGGCTTCCATCAGCTGTTAGTGTGCTTCCACTTAGACTTGCTCATTGCGGGCTTCAGGGAAGTGGCACGATGATTAGCACTCTCGGTCTCCTCCCTCATCCTCTAAATTTCTTCTATCAACTGCTCCAAGATGGGGCCTCCAGAAGTTGAAACCTCTTGCTCTTGTGCATACAGAGTTCCAACCATGTGACTTTATTCCTTTGAAAGCTGGGAATGGTTGATTTATTGCTCCCAATGTGGTTGCCAAAATATTATAATTGTGAGGGAATCTCTGATCTCTTTCCTCTTCTCGTCCAAGAGAAAATCGTCTCCCTTCCTGTTGATGTGTCCTCTGTTTTATCCTCCTCTTGACGGTTACGCAAACTTCTTAGTAATACACGATCTGAAGTCAATTAATCCCTACCTTTATAACTATTAGGTCAGTTTTCTGGATGCCTTCATCCCAATATCATTTTATAAGTGATTAAAATATAATATGAAAAGTCTCATAACATTTCTTGAAAACAAGGAACAAAACTAAAAAAAAACTTCAAAATCAAATAAAAAATAAATTCGTTAATAGACCAAAAAAAATTGCTCATATTACCTAGGACCACCTTGGCATAAATAAACCCAATTAAAACTCCTTAAATATATATATATATATATATATATATATATATATATATATATATATATATATATATATATATAATTCATACTCTTCTCACATCTCTTAATTATATATTTGATTTGCAGGTGCATTTCACTCGTTGCCACCTCTATTATGCAAACATTCCTCTTAATAATCTCAAATTGTCCTTTTTTCCTTTTTTTTCCTGTCTTTATTCTGCATATTCAATTTCTTTTTATAAATTAATTTATCTCTTATGATTTATTTTTAATAATGTATCTCTAAGATTTAGTGTCTTTTTTTTTGGAAAAAATTGCGATGGCTAAAAATATTCTCATATTACAGTTTAAACTATTCATTACGAATCTCAAATATGATTCACATATTTAAATTTATTTATTTTTTCTATGAACTTGAATTATATATTAAAAATAGGTATTATTATTTATTAGAATATTTAATTATAGAATTAATATTTATTCTGTGCAATGATCGATCAAGAAAAATACTATTTATATATTATTAAAATTAAAACAATTTAATTGCTGATATTTTGATATTCAAATTTAACTATGTGTATAGTCAAATGGAATTGTTCAAATTTATCTATTGGGTTTTAGTATACAATTTTTAAAAAAATATTTAAAAGAAGATATTTTTTGCTTGTAATGATTTTTTTTTTTTTGTACAATAATAGCAACGAGATCAAACACCCAGGACTCAGCCTTTTTTTTTTTAAGAAAAAAAAACGTAGGATCTTATCTATCTCCATCAATCCCACCGTTATTAATATTCACCCCAAACAATTATAGTCTTATTTAACTTAAACATAATTGCCTCCTAAACACCCATCATTAAGTGCATGAATTAATTACCTTGTTGTTGTTTCATGTTAATTATTAGTCTTGAATTTGAGCTAGAGTTTGATTTATTAAATTTTAGAGGATTAGACAGCACACAAAAAATTGTGGAATGTTTGTTTTATATAAAAATCAGAGGACAACATAAAGTTAGGAGCACAGACATATTTGAAAATTTATTACTTAGAATACCACATGATAACTTTTAGTCCAATGACTACTGAAAAGAAAAGTAAAAAATATCCTTATTATATGTAATCATCTCATGTTCTTTTGGAACTCCTAGTCTCATTACCGTATTTATTTATGTTGAGTTTGTGGTGTGACATGAATGAAGCTTCCACTAAAAATGATTTCATTATATGTTCTACTGTTCCATGACAATGTTTCTGTAATATTTTAAATGCAAAAAACTACTTCATCACATTGTCTATTGGTCAGGGACATCAAACTCGAAGACAAAACGCTCATTCACTCACCATTTTCATGTAGACATTTCTTTGCACTTGTAGATCGTATCGCAATACTAATTGTGTCGAAGCCCAAGGTACTAAAACATTGTTATAGAATTCATAATGATAAATTAATGAAGGTATTTGTATAAATTTTACATTATCATAATATAAAAATTGTCCTGTAACTTGGATAGTTGTCCTGTCCTATTCTTCTTATACTGTACCACAATATGAATCAAACGGACCAAGGTTTTTAGTTTTTGGTGGAAAAAAAAACTGTTTTATAAAACAATAAAGTATGTTTGGTAATATAACTTAAATTTTTAATTTTTCAAAAAATATTTTATATATTCTAAAGATTAATAACTTGTGATTATTTTACAATATTTTTTCATTTTCAGTTATTTTATAGTTAAAAAATACCAATAGTACTTTTGTTACATATAAACAAAATTTATTATTTTAAAATAACTTTTCAACAAATTTATCTAAAAAAATTTATTTTCCTTCCAATTGATATAAAATAATTGACTATTAGAATAATTTAATTTTTTCAATGCACCCTAAGTATACAAATTGGGTTTTTTCCTAGTGATCATAAGTTTTTTTTTTTTAAAAAAATATAAGTTTGTAAGTTACATTTTTTTTTTCTAAAAATAGAACTGAATAAAATTTGAAAAGTGTTTCATAACTAAATTAAAACTATTTTACTTCCAAATCTATATTTAAAAAATAAATAAAATTTCTCATAACTAAAAAAGAAATCAATTTAGAAAACGGCTGATTGACCCAAGTGGGTTTATTTTTTAAAAAAATTACCAGTATGGGTCTGCTTTGAAAAATATCACCAGCATGGGTCTGTTTTGGGTGGTTGACTCAGTCAAACCGCAACTCCGAATTGCGGTTTCGTTGTCACGTCAGCAAAGTGATTACGTGGAAGCCAGCGTGGAAAAACGACTACGAAACCGCAAGTGCGAATTGCGGTTTGACTGGTCTTTGACCAGCACCGCCTTGTTGTCCAATGGGTAAAAAAACACAGAAAACGATGCCTGTAAAACCGCAAGTCAGAGTTGCGGTTTTACTGGGCTTTAACCGACCCCCCTTTTACCAGACGGTTGCAAAAAAAATACAAATTTCTACTCACATAAAACCGCAAGTCGCATCTGCGATTTGAATTAAATATTATTTTTATCATAAACCGCAAGTGCGAACTGCAGTTTATGTTAAATATAATATTTAAATATCATCAAAGTGACGGTAGTTTAATGGTGAGAATTTCATATTGTAGTTGTGGAGACTTGGGCTCGAATCCCAGCAGCCAGACATAAAACCGCAAGTTGCATTTGCGGTTTGAATTAAATATTATTTCTATCATAAACCGCAAGTGCGAACTGTGGTTTATGTTAAATATAATATTTAAATATCATCAAAGTGGCTGTAGTTTAATGGTGAGAATTTCATGTTGTAGTTGTGGAGACCTGGGCTCGAATCTCAGCAGCTACACATTGTTTTAATTGATGTCGGATTTAAATCACATGGCTTACTTTTTTCACTTTTATAGGATAAAAAAGTAAACCAGGTGATTTTAATTAAAATCAGTGTGTGGCTACTGGGATTCGAGCCCAGATCCCTACAACCACAGCGTGAAATTCTCACCACTAAACTACAGTCAATTTGATGATATTTAAATATTATATTTAACATAAACCACAGTTCGCATTTGCGGTTTATGATAATATGTAGCTGTTGGGATTCGAGCCCAGGTCTCCACAACTACAACATGAAATTCTCACCATTAAACTACCAGCACTTTAATGATATTTAAATATTATATTTAACATAAACTGCAGTTCGCACTTGCAGTTTATGATAAAAATAATATTTAATTCAAACCGCAGATGCGAATTGCGGTTTTATGTGAGTAGAAATTTGTATTTTTTTTGCAACCGTCGTGTAAAAGGGGGGTCGGTTAGAGCCCAGTAAAACCGCAACTCTGACTTGCGGTTTTACAGGCATCGTTTTCTGTGTTTTTTTACCCATTGGACAACAAGGCGGTGCTGGTCAAAGACCAGTCAAACCGCAATTCCCATTTGCGGTTTCGTAGTCGTTTTTCCACGCTGGCTTCCACGTAATCACTTTGCTGACGTGACAACGAAACCGCAATTCGGAATTGCGGTTTGACCGAGTCAACCACCCAAAACAGACCCATGCTGGTAATATTTTTCAAAGCAGACCCATACTGATAATTTTTTTAAAAAATAAACCTACTTGAGTCAATCAGCCTTTAGAAAACAAATCCCGAATGGTCCAATAATTGGCAGAACTAGGGCAAATTCCTTTTGTGATGACAGCTTTGGCCACACACACACAAAAAAAAACCATATTATCTTTTGACTTTTGTTATGAATTATCACGAGAATTTTAATTGATTGTTATATTTATTTTATTTTAGTAATTTAATTTATATTTTATATGATATCTAGCTATTTTTAATGTTTTAAAAATAGGCCATGCTTAACTAACTATTTTGTTTAAAAAAAGGACATTTTTTCTTTATATTTTAATTTATGCTTGAAAAAATTGATTTTTTTGAAATATTTTAACTACAATTTAATTATAATTGAGTTAAGAATAAATTATATTAATTATCTTTAAAATTTTGTAAAATTATAAAAATCCTCCCTATTTTTTTAGAATTTACATTAATCTCTCTTATCTTATGAGATATAAGAGAAGTTACTATAATATTTTATAAATAATTAAAAGAAATAGTATAATAAATAAAAATGTCTATGTATATTTTTGAAAAATTAAGAAACCGGTTAAAAAGTAAATAAAAAATATAAATTTACAAAAGATAAAATAATGAATGTAATTTACTCTTTAAATTAATAATTGTCCCATTTGTAGAATATATAAAAGCATTAGAGAAAAAGACAAAGATGAGGGTAGTGGATAGCGTTGCCAAAATTTGTGATTCGTCATTTGTCTTGTCTAAACACTACAGAACTTGTTAGATTGAGTCTCCATACATTGTAGTTTCCACCGTACGGCAACAACCAAAAAGGTCGGCAATCTTTGTTCTATTACGCAGTGTCGCTTCATTACCATCACGCCAATCTCGTCTAATTTACTCAAATTATTCTAAGTTGCTGTGCTAAATTAGCCACTCATATGACTCATGTTTTTTATCTTTCATTTTTTCTTTTTTGAGCATTTTATTCATAAATTCATATAAACTAAACTAACATTCTCCTCCTATTATAATTTAGAATATATAATTTAAAAGTAATACCTTTATCCTTTTCATATCTTAATCATGTCAATGTTTTTTTATGTGAAATGTCTAACTCTTTTAAATTATAGTTTTTCTTTTGCAAGAAATTAGGGTGACGGGGGATTCTTATGTCTATGAAGGGGCACATGTGTGAAGTACGGAGGATTATTGTTTCACCGCAACATGTTTTAATTTGCAAAAAACACGAGCACGCTATTGTTAGGTAGTAATAGTATTATTTGTGACATGCATAATTGTACTTTTAGGTCTAAGGTTTTAATCAAATCAGATTGTAGTCTTTTAAATATTTTAATTAATGAAAATTTATATTTTAAATAATATAATTTAAGTATTATTACTTTTTTCCCAAAAAATCATCATATAAAATAATTTTTTTTCATGGAAACAGAAGAAATATTAAATTTTCCTTCTTCAAATCTTAATATCTTAATTTAGTAAAGTCTTTCGACTAGAGTTTTTTTTTCTTACTTTTAAAATTATTCCGTGCTCTACATGCGTCAAGCTAAAATTGTGCTTAACTGATTAATTAAGTTGAGTGATTATTTAAAGCTTGTCCAACTTTGCCCGTATTTTAAATAGATTAATTTGATTCAATTTAATCAAATAAAGTTTATTTTTTATTTTGGTTTCTTTTTGCATAACTTGCAGTTAAAAGCAACTACGGTGGAGTAGGCCTATCAAGCATTCATGAGGAGAGGTATGCAATGATATAGAAGTGCAAAATTTTAACCATCCTATATTCTCTTATCTTGGCATTCTCATGGGTGCCAAACCACTGGAAACGTGGCAACTTGAAAACCGCTGATAAAAAAGCTTCACAAAAAGTTTGACAGTTGGAAACACAAAAATTTGTCTTATGCTATGAGTATATGTTTAATCAAAGTTGTTATGTCAGTGATACCACTATTCTACCTCTCCTTTTTTTAAACTACCAACTCAAGTTGGAAAGTTGATAAGTGGATTACAGGCAAAATACCTTTGGGTGACAATCAAGGAAGAAGGAAACCTTTATGGGTAAGTTAGAAGAATATGTGTGAACCAAAGGAGAGGGGAGGAATGAGGCTTAAAGATATGTTCATTTTTAATGAATCATTGCTTTGAAAATGGAGATGATGGTTATTATTAGATCAAGTTCAGTTGTAGAAACAAGTTACTTCAAAATATAATGGTTGGAGGGGACTTCTCTAGGAAACAGAGAACAAAAATATGCCAATATGGTGGTGGGACCTCAGGAAAATTTGTGGAGCCAAAAATACTCATAAATGGTTTAATGAAATGTTAGAATGTAAGGTAGAAAATGGAAAATCATTGTTGTTTTCGAAAGATCTATGATTGAATGGAGAAGATTGTTTGCAGGAAAAATACAATACATTGTTCTTAAACTCCACAAACAAAAGAAGCCAAAGTCAGTGAAGTGGTAATTGGGTGGATGGGGATGGGTTTGGGGCTTGGAGTGGAGACGTGAGATGTTTGTGTGAGAAGAAAACTTGTTGAGACATCTAGAAGGGGAGTTGGAGAGGATCAACATACAACTAGGAATACTAGATTCATGGTTATGGTCACCAAACCACTTAGATTTTTACTAAGTTTCATCTACTTTTGCAACTCTCCAAGTTCAAAGGTCAAATTCTCATCCATTCGAATTGTTTACACATTTTTGGAAATTAAAGGCTCCCCTTAAGGTTATGTCTTTTGGCTGGAGACTGCCTACCAACAAGGAGCAACTTGCAAGCCCAATGAATCATTCAGGAGGAAGATGCATCATGTCCCTTTTATCACAACCATTTAGAATCTGCTAATCATGTAACTTTTACCTATGATTATTCATCTCAGGTATGGTTAGCTTGGTATAAATAGTGCAATATTATTACTGTTCTTCCTGGTAGCATCACCTCACACTACTGGCAACATCTCCCTTGACATGACCATCATGATTCGTCTTAGCAGTGGAAAGCAACTTGGTTAGTTATTGCTTGGAGCATATGGAATATGAGGAATTAGTGCATTTTCAAAAATCAAAATTTTGACTTATTCATATTGTACCAACAAATGCTTGGATATGCCTCGAATTGGTTTAAAGACTGCCATCCGAATTGGAGTTACTCCTTTAATGTGGATGAGCAATCCTGCAACGTGTCTTGAAATATTGTTGTATTAACGCTACTACTTACTGTTCTTACCTGAATAAGCTCGAACACTATTCATAGGTAATCTGACGAAGATGTCCTTAGCTTTTCTTTATTCAAAATGGGGGAGAGTCTGCAAAAAACGAGTTCAACGATCAAGTGAGACAATGTTCGGATTACTATAAAGTAGAGAGTAATGTTTTCAACAATAGATGTTGAAGACGTACCTCAAGATAACTATTTGTAGCAAATATATGAGTTTTTACTTGTTGGGTATGACTTGTTTTGAACCGGATATTAGCTTTATTTTTTGTATAATGTCCTTGTCCAATAGATATGTTGTTTACTTTATTTAACTTTATTAGGCGTAGTGATTAGATGTTAATATGTAATTTAAGGTTGATTAATCTTGTTATTTCGTTTTTATAGATTTCAGCAAGACCGAATATCTATGCTCTTTAATGTTATTGTCTCTTGGGTTACGATCTTTGCAAATGTTCGGATTTCAATAAGACTAAAATTCAAAGTCTTTGTAACTCTTATATTTTTTGTGTTCTTAGATTATTTCCAAATTTGAATTTCGATATAGTCAAAATCGAAAGTTTTTTTTACTCTTTTCTTTTAAGGATATTTAAATCATTTTTCTTATCCTAATTTCCTTATATCCATACACTTACATTTGAGTAACATCTCGGGTTCATTTTCTGGCATGGGAGTCAACACATTACAGGGTTGGGGTCTAGCGCTGCAGAAATATTAGGACTTTGCCCCTGTATTCACCCAAATTTTGAGGGAAGCTATGCTGCATCATTTGAAAATTTAAGCTCAGAACCGAAGTTAAGCATATTTGGAGATGTGAAGATGATATGGCATTAATGTGAAGCAGGGAGGATATTACATATGGGATAGATGAAGGTATCAACACTGCTGGATGCACAATTTTTTAACATTTCATTCTGGCGCTTCATGAAGTTTTGCTGGTGAACTGTCTTTAGGACTGCTGCAGATACAGTGCTACTGCTAATCTGCATTATTGGTTTTTATTAATTTTAGCATGTTGCGTGTAGTTCTTACATCAATGTTTTCTTGTTCTTTTTATTTTTGTTATCTGGTTTGTGGACTGCTAAGTGGTATTCTTGCGCTCATACTTACAACTTTAATGCTGATAATAATTTTATAAAATTGTTTTTAGTATTTTAGTATTTAAAAACTAAAAAATTTGTTTGGTTAGTGTTTTTTAAAAATAATTTTCAAAAAAAGTTTTGGTAGTAACAATTGAATGTAGTTTTATTTTTCAGTTTTCTATTTTTGTTTTAAAAACTTAAAATATAGTTAGAATATATTGTTTTTTATTTTTTATTAATAAAATTTTAATAAATATGAATAAGTTTTTTCATTTTTACATTTTTAAAATAATTTTCAAATAACACTTATTAAATAAGTTTTTTTTTCTTTTCAAAAACAATTTTTAAAAATTATTCTTAAAAACAAAAAAATAAAACCAAACAATCAAACTTCCACACTGTCCTGACAACAGTAATGCTGCTGTAATGGCCTCATCCTGGCTGTTATGATATGCTGTTTTGGCTGGTATAATTGGCTACACTCACTGATCATAGTTTTCTGGTTTTTAAGAGGCAGCAGGTTTCAATTCATGTGACAGAAGCATGGTAGTTAGCAAAAATATAAGGGGCTAATATTTGTTAATCAG
This sequence comes from Psophocarpus tetragonolobus, assembly GCA_037954015.1. NCBI lineage: Eukaryota > Viridiplantae > Streptophyta > Magnoliopsida > Fabales > Fabaceae > Psophocarpus > Psophocarpus tetragonolobus. The sequence goes on along the minus strand of CM075688.1, from coordinate 17,272,911 downwards.
TTTTATGCTTAGTTTTGGGGAATATGTACACAGGTTTGGTTTGTGATTGTAGTTGTACATTTTATTTGTAGACTAAGAATTAACAATATGAAAAATAAAATAAAACTAACTATAAACAAAACAATAAAGTAAAAATATGGAAAAGAAACATTTTTTTATATGAAAAAGAAATCTAAATTCTGATTTTGTAACTGTTACTCATTAGTAATTAGCTAAATTTAATAATATATAAATATACTAATACTAAGACAACTAAAGAATTAATGAAATGATATTCAAATAACTAAAAGTAGATAAAAAAAAAGTTATCTAAATGATAATAATTTATATATTTTAACCAAGTGGTCCAATATTTGAGGTATGAATGTTCATGTTACTTTGAAAGTACAATTATGTGCTAATAAGGAGTAAAGTTATTAACAGAAAAAGCATAAGGGCTAAACATACTAAAATTTTGTTTAAAAATTAAAAATAAAATTATAAAAAATAATTAATCCTTTTCAAAATATCTTGATATGCAGGCAGGGATGCAGGCTAGTCTGTTCATATATGAACTAATCTCAGTAAATCACAAATTTTCGTGCAGTGGTGCAGGGCTAGCCTGTTTTCTCTTATTGATATTAAATTCAATATTGATTTGTTATCTATTTTTATAAAATTAAATGAATTATTCATATAATTATTAGATAAATTTCAAGAAAATAAGTAATGAGATTAATTTTTTTTTATTTTCTTACGCTAAGATATTTCTAGTGAAAATTTTATGAGTTATTTAAGTTTAAGATATCGTATATTAAAAAATTTGTCTATAGGAATGGGAGATTCAACTATGTAGCAATATGAGTTTTTTAAAAACAAAATAAATATCTTATGCAAAACATGCAAATGTATCGTTGAATTATAAATTCATTTTCTCGACAACAACCAATTACTTGTGTTAAATTTTTTTTATTTTAAACTCGATTAATTGAAAATTCAAAAGATATAATAATATGAGTATTTTAACTTTTTGAATCATTAGAACAAAATTTTGCATAAATACTTTTAAGTTAATATGACATTTTAAGAACCACAAAATAATAGTTAATATTCTCTAAGATATTTAAAAATAATATTTTAAACTTTAACTATTAAAAATAACTTAACTTCTTTAATTTAAAAACACTGCGCTAACAATCTTTCAAAAAGTTGCAAAAGTAATCATTAGAAATACACACAAAACTTCAATATTATTTGAGATAATCTGTCCGTATAAAATGAATTGGTCACACTCAATGGAATATGTAAAATGATAATGTTATATTACATATTTGACAAATTATGTGGTTTCTTTTGATTAGAAAAGTCATCAATTTCTTTTGATAGAATATTTTTAAGATGATATATTTTTTTAAAAAATTAAAATTTTTATTATTATATAATTGTGGTTTGGGAGTCCAAAAAATATTAATTGAATATTTTTTCACTTTTATCATCGTTTTAGTTTTCTCTTTTCTCAAGTTAAAATTCATTTATATATTCGCTTCATCGTAAAACTATAATTATTTAAGATTGATAAAGTGTATATCTTTTAAAAAAATATTAATTAATGTATTTATAGACTAAAATAACTTTTCTTAATGAACTTTAGGTTATTGGAACTCATCAATGTTATGAATGGTTAGTATTGGCTTAACAATTTGTAAATTTTAACGTATAAGTGAATATAAATAAGGTTATATATATATATATATTATTTTTTTAAATTGCTATAAATATAGTTTGAGGATAAAATTAAAATGTTAAAATAGAAACTATAGTTTTAGATGGAGTATAAGCTAATACATAAAATCTCTCATATAGTTTTAAATATGTGTGATTTTTATAAATTAACTTATCATAAATTAATTTTAATTTATAAAGAAGTTGGTTTTTTTTTTCTTTTATAAATATTTCTGAAAAAACTTTTCCAGACGACAGACCTTAAGTAGTTTTCATTTTCATTCACCTTAAGATTCGGAGGAAATGAATCATAACCCTAACATAGAAATGATGGATATATATGGTGGAGTTTCATATTCCTATTTCCGATAGTGCAAAAAGTCCTCAAGTGCTTATGGGAATATATATTTAGCCATTCGATGGTAATGAATGACAAAACAAAGGGATTGACATTTGATTTTACTACTATGCGAATTGGAAATTGCGCATACCTACAAATTACCAATAATTCAAAGAGACTCCTTCTTACAAGCTCTTTGCATGGACAACATACAACAAACAAAAAGTCGATATCCATATAGCTTTCAAGCTTATTAATTTCAAACCAATCCTTAAAAATTAATATACTTTACTTCATAGTGGTTCCTGAACAAAAAATATAAAACAAAAAACTAGTATAAGTACTTTTAACTTTGTTTTGTGCTCTCGATCTAGACTCTTTCTAATAACGTAGAAGCGAATTTTTCTTCTTCAATCTAGTTCTATAGAAGTCATCACAAGGAAATAATTTCTTTCATTGCTGGTATATTAATTTCCGTCACTGCTGCAAGTCTTTAATTTAGACAAGGTAAAAGAGAAGAAAATATTTTGATTGTAAATATCTTTAAAATCAATTTAGTTCCTCGATCCGAGAGAGAATTGTCTAATTATAAATTAATTACATAAGCATAGTATTAACCCTAAGAATATGTGTACTTGAAAGAAGACTTCCAATGTTTAATTAAGGTAGAGTCAGATTCAAAGTAAATGAATAATACTTTTTTGAAAACTTTATTTGTTATCTCAATATCTGCTATTTATTTATAGTGGTGAATTGAACTTTTATCTATTTGGTCTTGTCTAATTAGAGTAATATATCTTTAAATTTAGTTTCAATGGCTGGTAATTGAATTAGGTTGACTAATAATCTCTCACCTGTCTCCTTGTTAGGACAAAATTATGTTTGGGTTGATGACTTTAAACCGAACACTTAGTGTCTTAGCCGAACATTCTTATTTCGGCTAAGCACTCCTCATCGTGTAATGTTTATTTTATTGAAATTTTGGCGTCAAGTTATGATGATGTTTGAAATTATTATAAAGTATGGGTTTGAACAAAACTATTTCAGTCCAAGAAAAAACAAGGCATGTGTAAGCGAGCAGTGACAAATGATGAACTAAAATTTTAATTTAGTCCTATAACAGTTTATTGATGTTAGAAAGAGAAGATGCCAATATGAATTTTGAAAAACACACGCAATAACATTTTGAAAGTGGATAGGAAAAAAAGTAATGTAACTTTTGGGGTCTCTGGGAAGATTCGTGGTGATCATTGTAGACTATTAGAGTTGCTTTTAAGTTATGGTCTTATCCAAGGGGCCGGGTGAAGTGATTGGATGGAATAGTAATTAGAAAGGACAAAGAAGCAGTTATAATCAGGAACTTTGGAGTGCAGTGTTTGAAAGAAGCGTAGGTAATTTTTCCCAAGAGTGTGTGTGTGTGTGCAGACATTGGAGAAATGAGCACTGAGGCGTGACAATGGCGCTGCACCCACTAGAATGTGTGCTAGGTGCTCTTATCCAGATTAAGACCGTCCTTGTATCTATCCATAATTTTCGTCTTTAAAAGTTTACATTACCTCGTTGTTTTTTATGCCTATTTCCGTGTACGCGTAACGCTTTTTTGAGGTGCACTTTGTCGCGGAAAATGATTGTTCGGGTCAAACCAAAACTGTATATGGAACAATTACGATGGAAGGAATTTTTAGGCTTAAAAAGTGGTGTACCCAAATAATGCTATTTGCGATTGCGGGGGTTAAAAGAGACGTGCATTTTGTTCTTTTATCGTAACACCAAACATTCAACACCCAATCGCTATTCGCAATACGCCCCGGCCCCTATGCCTTATCCTGCACATGTATAATAATAATATATGCCTTATGCCTCATCCTGTTGTGGGTTAAAATGGGGTCAATACAAAATAATTTTATTACTTTTTTTTTTCTTTTACTTAAAGAGGTACTGATCTAACCCTAATACTAGGATCTCAAATGACCAGATCAAAGAAAAAGAAGAATACAAGTACCTTTTTTTATTTTTTTAAGCTTAAATCAAGTTCAAGCTAGGATGTTAATCAACTTCAAAACACCCATGAAATTGAAAGAAACACTCTCGTGTAGCATTTTGCTATGCATATTTCACATTCATCATATTTGTCACTATATATGTGTCGAAAGACATGATAAACAGAACATAACTTTTCCCTTCTCAGACCTCTGCAGAATAACCAAGTCATGCATAGACTACGTAAATTCAGTTTGTCACCCAAGGAGAGAAAATAAGCGAAGAATAAGTAAATATAATGTTACTAGTATTTTATTAGAGCGGCGATATATAAACATTTTATGTCATGCAAACCTCAATACTTACTCTTAGTTACTGTATCTCTTCTTATCATATCAAATTATATTATATCACATTAATAATACTAATGGTTTATAAACAAATTATATATTTTATCTCTATTTTTTTTCTCTTTCTTTATGTTTTCCTTTCCAGGTGTTAATAGAATTAATCTACACCAAAATTTTCTCACTTTAATATAATAATAAATATTTTAATATATAAATTATATTTCATATCAACAATTAACAATTTAAAGAATTTAAAAATGATATAAATTGAGAGTATAAAAATTTTATACTATCTAATCACAAATCAATATTTATATAACTTTTAGAATAGTTATTATAAAAAGTAATGTTAGATGGTACGAATCATTATTATATGAAATTATACGAAAACTAAATAATAAAATATGATTAGGTTTTAAAAAAGCTTAATTATATGTTATGACCCAACTAAATCAGAAATATCTCATTTGGGTATCAATTAATACTAAAATTTTACAACTAGTCTTCATTTTACAACTAAATCAGAAAATAAAAATAAAAATTAAAATGTCTTAATTTAACAGTTTAAAGTTATAAATTGTGGGTTTATAAAAGTTGAGGTCATAAAATGCAATTAAATATTTTTAAAAAATAATATATACAATAGAATTCACAAATGGTTATAATGTATATAAAATTCGTGACATACAAATTTGTACTATGTATCATTTGTAATGCCAATAAACTAATTATCAATGCATAGCCTTTCTTTTTCTAAAGCTAATTGCTACGTTATGTTTTAATATTGTTTATTTTGGTACATTAAGTTTTAAATTTTTTTTATAAGTAAATGTTAGTGTGCTAGTTTTGTTTGTGAAGGAATTTTAACCTACAACTTTTTCTCCTTTGTTTACTAAGTTATCACCAAACTAACTTTATAACTCTTAAAATTTTATTAAGTTTTAAATTTTCATTTTGGTCATTTATGTTTTTAAAAGTTTCATTTTTCTCCTTTATAAAATTATATGTACAAATTTGCTCACTTTCAACCTAATTTGTGAGAGGTTTCACCTCTACATGCATTCTGCATCATAGATCTAATTATTCGTGTAATTACGATAGTTGTGACATTGAAAATGGACTGTGTTGTAAGAATTGAAAGTGACTATGATAATGTGATTCTGAAATATTAATGAGATTAAAATAAAAATAACAATTAAGCCACATTATTTTAATTTAATTGTTTCAAAATTTTAAAGTTATAAAAAATAACGAAATACAAAAAAAAAGATTAAAATGAAATTTTTGCAAAGATATATGAGTATATAATAAAAAATTTTAAATGTATCAAAATGAAAGAATATTAAAATAAAATGATGAAAAGTACATTTAGCCATTTTCTAATTTAAATTGTGATATGAAATGATTTTTAACTATTGAAAAATTATTATAAGTTGATTTTTAGTTGGAGTAAAAAGATAATGCATAAAATTAATGTATCTTGAAAAGAGGAGAAAATATTGAAAATATTTAATTGAGGTGTTATAATTTATAATATAGGAATAAAATTTATCTTTGCCTTTTATGCAAAGAGTTGTTGCACAAAGTTAAATTATTACCCTTGTATTTGTTTTGTGCTCAAAATTTACCGATCAAATATCTTTTCTTAAAAAAAAATAATATAACTCTCAATTCATATCAACATATAAAAATATACAATATTGAATAAATGGCATCGTACTCTCTAAAGTTTCATGAAATTGTACAAAACTTTTTTTATCTTTAACTTTCTTATATTTAAAAAAAAAATCATTATATTAATACTCTTTTACGTTACATTGACAAACAATAATAAGACAGAAATGTTTTATAATTAAACTGGATAAGCATACTTCGATCATGGGTGACGATTTCGGCGGCCATATGCAAGGACTTCGACTTCAACACGTGACTCGGGCCAGATCCTATATTCGGCCATAGATATTCAGCTTACAACAGATCAAGAGTTTAATTAGCACAAATCATGGTCATTAATCAAAAATCCACATTAAGACTGTATTACCAAAGCCGGGTTAATTAGATGACACCCAACAGGTAAAGGCCCAGTGCACCCCTATATATAGATAACAGGTATTGAGGTAAACAGTACCCATTTTTACGCTATTATTACTTGCCTCTACTATCCTAAACCGAACTGTTACTGACTTGAGCGTTGGAGTTCTTACTGCAGGTTCCCACTTGTTCGGCACAAGACCCCGAAATGGAGATTGATCGAAGACGTGACTAGATCGAAGTTCAAACATACATTTTGGCGTCTACCGTGGGGCCGAAGTAAAACTTTAGACCCCACTAATAGCAACTACCATAAGGCTATGGCGAGAACTCAAAGCAATGGAGGAGGACCCAAGAACACAGCTAACGAAGGAGCAGGCACCTGTAAAACAACGGGAAACCCCGAGGTGGTGAGCGAGTCCAGTTTGGCCGAAGTCATTAGGCTACTGAGAGAAGAGGTAGTTGAATTAAGGCGTGAGACGATCGAGATCAGAGGACGCAACCAAATGAAGAATGACAGATTCAACCATATGGGCAAGGAATCTCATGGAGGAGAGTTAGTCGTGCCTACGCGAAGTCAACCTCCCCCTAACTCATCTGCAACCCCTTCAGAAACCCGACCTCAGCATGAGCATAAACCAATGGAGATCCCACTATAGAGGTCCTCTAGCCTCACACCTCAGCAGGCTGAGGTGATATCTTCCTTGATTAGACCCCATCACCCTTTCACACTTGAGATAATGGAGACAAAACTCCCCAAAAGCTGGAAGCACATCTCCCTAGAGAAGTATGATAGAACATCGGATCCCGACGATCACTTGGCAACATTCATGACTCAAGTGGGAATGTACACGAAAGACCAGATGACTTTGTGCAAAATATTTCCCATGTCCTTCCAAGGTTCTGCACTAAACTGGTTCATTCAACTTGCCCCGTGCTCAGTGGATAGTTTCAAACATTAGCAGCCAAGTTCGGCAACCAGTTTTTCATATCTCGGCCTCATCGATTCACCTAACAAGCATTAACGACCGTCAAGCAGGAAAAGGGGAAACCTCTTAGGTCATTTATAGATTGTTTTGACAAAATATTTCCTATCTCCCTCCAAGGGTCTGCACTAAACTAGTTCATTCAACTTCTCCCATGCTCAGTGGATAGTTTTCAAACATTAGCAGCCAAGTCCGGCAACCAGTTTGCCACATCTCGGCCTCATTGATTCACCTCACAAGCATTGACGACCGTCAAGTAGGAAAAGGAGGAACTTCTTAAGTCATTTATAGATTGTTTCGACAAGGCTGCCTTGAGCATAAAGGACCTACAACCTAAAGTAACCTTTCACACGTTCCTGACCAATTTGCAACCAGAAGACTTTGCGAAGAGCATGATTTATGTCCTGCCGAAAAGCATGGAAGAGATGCGAAGCCAAGCTGTCTCCTTCATAAAGATTGAAGAATTGCAGGCTTTATAAAAGACGAGCCAAGACGTTATCCAGGGTCCACACCTACAAGAAAGAAAGAGAGGAGACAAAGGCAAAAGAAAGGAGGAATTTAATGACAAACTGCTTAGAGGACCAAATATAACCATTACACTCCCCTATATACTTCGCGTTCCAAAGTCCTAGAGCAAGCCCTAGCCATGGAGCTTCTCGTCATACCGAACAGGGCAAATACTCCACCAAGAGTAGACGTTAGCAAACATTATAGATACCACTGAAATAGGGGGCATTCCACTGAAGAATGTTCAGCACTCAGAGACAAGATAAAGGACCTTATCAAACAAGGTCATCTGAAGGATTATGTTTATCAGCAAAGAGGAATGTACTGTCCAAGTGCGCCTCAGGGGAGACAAGGTCAAGAACATTGAGATGGTAGACATGAGCAATATTACCGTTAAGGCTATGGAAGAAGGAGCAGAAGTAGGTCGAGGGAAATGAGGGTTACCTATCAAAACAACCTCCAAATAAGGTAATCAATATCATAGCAGGAGGCTTTGCTGGTGGCGGGGCCACCTCATCTTCATGAAAAAGGCACCTTAGAGCCTTACGTTCTGTAAACGTTGTGACAATACATCTTAGACCATAGATACCCACCATTACCTTCACAAAAGCCGACTTTCAAGCTGTGGACCCCATGCAGAATGACCCTATGGTTATCAACCTTGAAATATCCAACTGCATAGTGAGAAAAATTTTGGTTAACCAGGAAAGCTCAATAGGCGTACTTTATTGAAAAATTTTCCTAGAGCTCGATATGACACAAAACCAACTAATGTTGTATGATGAACCCTTTATCAGGTTTGCTAGAGAGAGGGTAGCCATAAGAGGGTGTGTTGACCTACACACCAGGTTTAGAGATGAAAAAGGACTCCACTGAATAGTAAAGATAAGGTACATTATGGTGCAAGCCAACACGTCTTACAATGTGCTATTAAGGAGGTTTTGCCTCAACAAGTTAGGAGCAATAGTTTCCACACCCTACTAGGCAATGAAATTCCCATCTGATAAGAGCAAGGTCATCACGGTCCATGCTGATTTGAGGGCAGCTAGGGAATGTTACCTAGCAAGTCTCAGAGTCCAACCCTGGGATTGTAAGCCAAGGACCTGTACTGTCAATATGTTAGCAAACCCAAACCTCACAAGATTGGACCTTGACCCTAGACCTGATGAAACTGAAAAGGTCAAGCCTATAGAGGATGTTCAACCGTTCTAGATTGGAAAAGAGATAACCCAGGTTGCCTACCTCAACTCTTTCTTCCCAAAGGAGAGCCAGATGGAGGTCATGGCAGTAGTCATGTCCGAGAAAATACAGATTTGTTTGCCTGGACACCTATCAACATGCTAGAGATTGACCCGTGATTCTTGTCCCACAAGTTGTCGGTATGCCCCTTTGCCAAGCCAATAGCCCAAAAAAGGAAGAAAATGGCAATCGAAAGATCCAAAGTAGCAAAGGAAGAAGTCAAAAAGCTAAAGGTGGCATAGTTCATAAGGGAAGTCAAATACACCACTTGGTTGACTAATGTGGTGATGGTCAAGAAACACAACGAAAAGTGGAGGATGTACACTGACTACACGGACTTCAACAAAGCATGCCCCATGGGGCATGCTTTGTTGAAGTCCGTGTACCCACTGCCTAACATTAACAAGCTAGTAGATGAGGCGGCAGGGCACGCCATCCTTAGCTTCCTGGATGCTTTTTCTGGGTACAATCAAATTCGTATGAATCCTTCAGATGAAGAAAAAATGGCCTTTATAATTGAAGATGCCACCTACTGTTATAAGATCATACCCTTCAGCTTAAAAAATGTTGGTACCAAAGGCTTATGGACAAAGTCATCCACCAACAAGTGGGAAAGAACATGGAGATATACATAGATGACATGGTGGTCAAAATGAAAGACACCCAACGCCATGCCTACGACCTGAAGGAAGTATGACACCATTAGGAAGCACTCAATGAGATTGAATCCAAGAAAATGTGTTTTCGGCATGCAAAGAGGAAAGTTCTTAGGCTTTATGATCACACAAAGGAGAATAGAGGCCAACCCAGATAAGTGTTCAACAATCTTAGAGATGAGGAACCCGACAAATCAAAAGAAAGTGCAACGCCTAATGGGAAGGTTGATGGCATTGTCTAGATTTCTATCATGTGTCGTCGAAAGAACAAAACTTATCATTGTTTTCCTCAAGAAAGCATAACTGTTTAAGTGGACCGAGGAGTGTGAGGAAGCCTTCGTGGCTCTAAAAAGAACACTGGCCACCCCACCAGTGCTTACCAAACCAACCTCAGGCATACTCATAGTATATCTATCAGTCTCCACCTAGGCAATAAGTGTCATCATATTGTAGGAACTTGAAGGAAACCAACACCCGATATATTTTGTAAGTCGCATCTTATGTGACACCGAGGTCAAGTATCAGGTTGTGGAGAAAATGACATTAGCTCTAGTCAGTGCGATGACACGTATGAAGCCTTATTTTCAAAGTCACCAAATGATTATCCGAATTAATTTCCCAATTGCGCGAGTATTGAGAAAGCCAGAGTTGGCAGGAAGGATGGTGGCTTGGTTATAGAAATTTCCAAGTTTGACATCTGCTACGAACCCAGGGGCCCCAGAAAGTCCCAGTTGTTAAATGATTTCCTTAATGAGCTCCACCCTACAACCAAAATGTTGAACATGCAGGCAATACCATGGATCATACACGTAGATGGATCATCTAACAGTTGTAGGAGCGGAACCGAAGTCATTGTAGAAGGACCGAACATGCTAACCATCGAACAGTCATTACGTTTCGGTTTTAAAGTCTCCAACAACAAGCCGAATATGAAGCCCTGCTTGCAGGCCTGAAATTAGCCGAGAAAATGGGAGCTAAGACTGTAAAATGTTTAATAGATTCTAAGATAGTGACCGAATAGGTCAATGACTCCTTCCAAGTTAATGAGCCTAGGTTGCTACGGTACTACCATGCCTATAAAGAGATGCAGTCCAAGTTTGACAAGGTTGAGGTGGGCCATATACCACAAGAACAAAAGGAAAGGGCAGACCAGCTCGCCAAGTTAGCCAGCACAAAGAAGCTAGGACAATTAAAGACAATCATCCAGCAAGATCTTTCCTCACCTAGCATAGAAATTTGCGTTATCTCAATTGTCGATGACTAGTGAAAGAAGATCATAAATTATACAACGCAGGGGAAAGTACCCGCGAACCTGACCCAAGCCAAAGTTAGCTGGCGGAGCCACGATAGCGAGATTGGCCTCCGCAGCTATATGCGAAGATCCTTCAGCAGTAGGGTGTCTGGTTGAGAATCAAAGCAGCCAAATTTACAATCATTGCAGGAGAATTGTACAAGAGAGACTTCTCGACTCCACTGCTAAAATGTCTAGTCACCGAAGAGGCTGATTATATGCTTAGGGAAATTCACTAAGGCATCTGTGTTATGCATACCGGGTGAAGAACATTGGCTGCGAAAGTACTAAGGGCAAGCTATTATTGGCTTACGCTTCGGGAATACTGTTCAACTTTCATAAAAAAGTGCACACAATGCCAACGGCATGACAATCTCATTCACCAACCAGCAGATGACTTCAGAGCAATATTGTCCCATGGCCGTTTTGCATGTAGGGTATAGATATTCTTGGACCATTCCCAATGGCAAAAGGATAGGTGAAATGCTTATTGATAGCCATAAATTATTTCACGAAGTGGATTGAATTCGAAACCTTAGCCACCATTTCAACACAAAATGTCCAAAAATTCCTTTAGAAAAACATAATCCCCAGATTCAGGGTCCCTCACGCAATTGTTACAGATAATGGTCTCTCATTCACTTATAAAAAGTTGAACTCTTTCCTAGAAGGTCTGGATCTCAAACACAGGGTGACCTCGGTGGAGCACCCATAGTCAAACGGGCAGGTCGAGGTCGCAAACAAGGTAATCCTAGGGGAATTGAAGAAAAGGATTGAGCTGATCCTCGAGATCCTCTGGGCCTACCGGTGTACTCCTCAGTTATCCAAAAAAGAAACACCTTTCAGACTAACATATGGAACAGACGGGATGATCTTAGTAGAAATTAGAGAGCATTTGTTTTGAAGGACTCACTTCAGTGAGGAGGATAACCAAGAGGCTATGCCAGCCATGCTAGACTGCATAAATAAAGACTAAGGCAAAGCCATGATGGCTGCCGAAGCGTGTAGACAAAGGATGACCCGAAGATTCAATGCAAAAGTCAGAGCGCGAGAATTCCTACAAGGCAACTTAATATAGAGAGCAACTGAGGATTTTAGGAAGGATAGTAAGGAAGGAAAATTGACTCCCAACTAGGAATGCCCATTTCGGATTCATCAAAGTCTTAACAATGACACCTACAAGCTAGAGGAACTATCCGGAAAGTTCATTCCAAGAACGTGGAACTCTACTCACTTGAAGAATTACTATAGTTAAAAGCAATGTAATACAAATACTCTTTTCCTTACCTGGTTTTTTGTTCCTAAGGAGGGTTTTTACTAGGGAGGTTTTTAATGAGGCTCGTATCTAATCCAATAAAAAAGTGACCATTTTTCTCTAACCTTTCTCTTGTGAAGATCTCACATTCTAGTGGCTCATGTTAAGTGCCCCACCGACTCGCCATAGAGTTCGATCTAGACAACACTAATGATAAGGATAAGTGCCCTACAAACTCGCCACAAAGTTCGGTTCAGGCAACATTAATGACTTAAGTGTCATGTCAACTCGCCATAGAGTTCGGCCCAGGTAGTACCAATGATTTAAAGGTAAGTGCCCTGCCAACTCGCCACAGAGTTCAGCTTAGGCAACACTAGCTGTTCGAACTAGATAGCCCAAATGTGGCCCAACACCTCAGCTAGAGTTCAGATTAGACAATGCGCATAATTCAAATAAGACACCATCATGACGAAAATGAAATATAACGAAGGGAAATTTGCAAAAGTACTACAAGATTTTGTTAAGGTAAACACGAGAATTACTTACACACAAATCATTAGCAGAAGAGGAACAAAAGGAAATTTCATTAATAGTCATTAACGAAATACAGATTATAATTACAATTGGTAGCCCTAAAGTACAAAAAGATAAAAAGGTCCACACCTCAGCCTGTACAAAAATGGAAAAGCCTACATTTCCATCCCTACATCACAAAAAGAGAGCTGAAGAAAACTAGCAAAGTCACAAGCTTGGCTGTGCATCTACATTTCCCCTGCCGTCTACTTCTTCGGCGTCCTCATCTTCTATATCTACGGGCACAGTGCGAGAGGGATCATTCATCATATAAGGGGGCATGAGAATCTAGACTCAATTCATATGGAACTTCATCAAAATGTTTGAACTCTCCGTCAAAGAAGCCCTAATTAGAATTAAACTTAAAGTCACGGGGGAAGGAACCGAATTGGTAGGCTTGGCACACAGCATGATGAAAATCGACCTCATGCTCAGCACATATATCCTTATCTGCTTGCTTCTTGTACCTCAAGAAGCCCACTTTGGATGCATCGAGGTAACAGTTTAGAGACTCGCGAATCTTTTCCTTTGTTTGTAGGCAGTGTCGACCTATTTGTACAAATCAAGCACTTCTTTAATCCTCTCATCCTTTTCTTTGAGATTCGCAACATGCTCATCAACCGAGACCATAGTGTTGGCTTTCTCTTTCAATTCAGCAATTTCAACATTCAGGGAGTCCAAGGCCTTAGTGGCCGTTTCTAACGACTCCTTAGAACACTTAAGTGGCAGCCTAAGGCTTGCAGACAAGCCAAAAGCTCAAATAATAGACCCAGTGGAAAGTAGAATAAGTGTTGGCCATGTGCGCTTGACCTACCTCGAATAGATTCTTACTAACCTGACACATGACAGCGAGGGGTCAAAATCTTCACTAAAGAAAAACGAGTTCATTATAGTAAGGGAAACAACCAGACTAGAAGAAGAGTCCTTGTTCCTTTGTTTTTTGGATTTATTAGAAGAGGATTTCTTCCCTTTCCTACTCTTTCTCTTCTCCTTCTCCTTTCCCTTCTTGGTCTCTTTCTCTTTTGGCGCCTCGCCTTAGTAGCCTCGGGTATGGGATGGAGGATGTCGGCAAGGGGATCCTTTGGCAGGGGATCCAACTCAAAAATCTCTTAGGGGATGACCTCTTCGTTATCCTCAGCCAGGCGCATCTACTATTGTGAAAATGCATCACATTGCCTCCCTCGTCCATGATAATGCCTGCACGATACAACACAAGTATTAGACTGAGACATATGTGAGAAATATAAATAAGTTAGAAATATAAACAAGTTAGATATTGTGTTCGACTACTCATTCTCCAAATCATCAATGGGTGTGGGAGATCAAAACAACCTTATTAACTTCCCACGTGGAGGCACTGAGGAAGAGAGTCTAGAACGGCAGCTTCCGCTGCTTCCTCAATCGTGAGCAACTCCACAGGATAAGAATTATACCTCCTTGACACTCGCTGCTAGTAGAAAGGGAACAATCTCTCCCCATTTCAGTCACAAAAATACTTGGGACCAGTCTCCGGATCAACTAAAAGTTTAAAGAACTCGGTCTTAAAGTTTTTGTAAGAAGTGGTGAATAGTTGGAGAATGGGATGTTTGGGATTTCAGTATAAGGACACACACTTGCACTTCTCGTGGGGGGCGAGTGGTGAAGTGGTGTAAGAAAGGCTGGGATTGGCCTCAATATGGGTCAATAAACACAAGGCCTCGGATGCCTGGAGGTATGCTCAAGCATTTGGATGTAGTTGCGTGGAGCCATGTTAAGGATGCGGAGGACCTCCATGGTGAAATCGTCAAAGGGGAGCTGGATATTGAGATCTCGGAACATGCAATCATGGGCATAGAAAAACTCATGGCTTTCTTCCTCGCTCTTGTGGCGGAAGGAAAAGTCAGGTTTGTCAAAGCTACCATTTTAGCAATGACAAATGAAAAAAAGGAAGTCTTCAACCCTCTTGAAATGGCACATTTCCACGCTTCTCACGAAACTCAATAATATTTTCTTCGTGCTGTAGCGGGAATAGTAGGCGGCAACCTCCCCATCCACCCAGTCGTACTCAGGATCTTTAATAGGGAGAAACTCCTTTTTGGGATTCCCGACCCCCCTACAGGTAGGAGTCATAGGACTTTTTGGCCTTTCAGAAGAGATGTACTCAGTTGCAGCCTCAGTTGTCACAGTAAGGGGGCAATGTAGAGGACGAGTAGCAGAACAAACATTGCTACCCTTTCTGGAAGGGGTGACTTTGGTTGAGTTTGAGACGTTACCCCGAGAAGAGGAAGAAGGAGAAGGAACAAAGCTAAAAAAGGAAGAGGAAGACATTTCGGAGTGACGTACCTTTTTTCTTTCATAGGTGAAGCGGTAAGTTGGAGAGAATCTAGATATCTTAGCTTAGAGGGTAGAAAATTTGGTGAAAGATGGCTGAGAATACCCCATATTTATAGCCAAGGAAACCTAGACGAAGCGACGCGATCTTCACCCTCCAAGCCTCTCTAGATCGACAGTCTAGATCTTCCACCTCTTCAGTTTCTCGTCCCTTCGCCTCTAACAACGGTCCAGATCTTCCACCTCTTCAGTTTTTCGGCCCTTCGCCTCCAGCTTCAGAAGCCTTCAGTCGCCTTTCCTGGAAACCCTAACACCCCAAGCCTCTTGTACCTAACCTTTCTTGTTGGTTTTTCAGAACTTCAGTTCTTGCTTCACTACCACCGAAGCTGGGGGCAAGTGAATAAGATAAGCATACTTCGACCATGGGTGAAGACATTGACGACTATGTGCAAGGACCTCGACCTCAACATGTGACTCAAGCCAGATCCCATATTCGACCATAGGTATTGGGCTTACAACAGATCAAGAGTTTAATTAGCACAAATTATGGTCATTAACCAAAAACCAATATTAAGATCGTATTACCTAAAGCCAGGTTGATTAGATTAGGCCCAACAGGTAAAGGCCCAGTCCACCCTTATAAATAGGTAACAGGTATCGAGGTAAACAGTACGCATTTTTACACCATTATTACTTGCCTCTATTATCCTAAACTGAACTCATTGACTTGAGCGTTAGAGTTCTTACTGTAGGTTTCTACCTGTTCAACACAAGACTCTGGAGTGGAGATTGACCGAAGACGCGGCTAGATCAAAGTTCAGACAGGTACAATAATCTCATAAAATATCATACATGAATATATATAATTTAGTGCATAATATAAAACGATATCCACATTTGAATATTAATCTCACAGTTTAAGCATTATAAGCTAAATAGTTGGAAATGACTAACTTACATATTTGAGGTGGATTGTAAGCACATTTTCATTTCTTGCTCATTTACTCAAGTAATCTGGTATAAGGTGTTGAGGTGGATTGAGATTCAATCACCTCTACTGGAAGATTTATATCATCTGTTTCATTTGGCTAGCTCTTGGGTGATTGGAAAACATAAACATAAATTTAGGTTCTTGTTTTCCATTGTAGTTTCTCAGTATATCTGGATATTTAGAAACTTCATTATTTTTAATATAAGAAATGTAAAGTCTGTGGATATTTTATTTGCGATCCAAGTGGTATCTTGAAAATGATCATAGTATAAGTTTGCGTTTAATAGGGATTACTTTTTTCATATTGATCTACTAATCCTTGTTTTTATCTTTTGAAATTGAGATAATGTTGTACAATAGTATGTTGGAAGTTGGTTTGGTAGGAGGGTTAATGGATTTGAGATGATTTAGACTTGTCCAGGCTTGTTTTTTATGTTGTACTTTTAAGGTAAAACATTTTGTTTTACAATATTTTGCTATGGCTTTAAAAAAAAAAATATAAGATATATAGATGATTGATGAAAGTGTAATAAAATAGTTTACCATTGAGGTGATGGAATAATTGAAAAGATGGGATAAGGTAATAATGTTTGGAGCGTAATTAATTAGTATTGTCCTATGGTATTGTGACTTACATAACTAAGGCCCCCCTCTTCCCACCATGTCATGTTCCTTTGCCCCCCTTCAGCTGCCTCCTAAGTAGGCTTTCCTCAACTGAACTTCAGGACCACTAAACCACTTGCTACCACTGCACTGTTCCCTTCCCTGGACCACTTTTTCACCCTCTCCCACTTTTTCTTCTATTGCTTAAGATGCTGCATGGATAAAATCAGCAACCTATTCAAATATAAAATAAAGTGAAGAATACAGATATGAGTATAGTTGCCTCCACAACAATGATCCCAATTAGTCACACGCTCCCACTCAAGGCGCGTGAGAATAACAAATTGGACATAAGAGTGAAGCTATAGCTATGTATGTAAAAACTGTATGAATAGTGACACCAAACAGAATAAGTAAGGGGGTCAAGTGTCCCCACCAAGGTAATGTAGGTGACATGATAGATGAGGAAAGAAAAAAGAAGCATCAGAGACAGTCTGTGTGTGTATATATATATATATATATATTTGATTATACGAGAAAGCATGCATTCAGATTTCAGACTACACAGATATATCACATATGGTCGATGAATTTACTGTTTTATTTTCTTGATTTCAATTTTATTTCTGTTTTTTATGGCTTTTTGGAACTATAGCAATTTTGATGCTCGTGTAATTGTATGCATTCTTTCACGTCTTGTCACACCAATCTGCTCCTTGCTTTTTATTTTTTGGTTGATTGTGGTTTTCTTATTGATGAAACTGAGAAAAAGTCCGAATCATATCATATTATATATAATAAACGCTGAGAGAGAGTGAGAGGGGGTGGGTGCGTAAAGTGAAGACTTGGGTTAAGTTGTTGAACGTTTCTGTTATTTGCAAATTACTAATTTGGAGGGTTAATTTGTTTATCACATTCTCGCCCCCTTCAAATAAATGAATGAAGGGTTTCCATTTTTCTAATAGGTTTTGGAACATAAATTTGACATTTCAAGTCATGGAAGAACATAGCCTGTCACGATCAGCTTCCATACTTTTTAAAAAAACTGAGCATTATTTTGATTTTAATACATTGTTACATTTACATTACTAATTAATAATGTATGACAAATTATTTTAGAAATGTTTTTGAAATAATTATTAAATTTTTAATTATATAGCAAATTATAATTATACAATAGTGTAAAATCAGAAATTAATATATTTTTAACTGATAATGAAAGAATATATAGGGTATATCGGGCCTTTGGCTTGTATAACTTTTAGTTCTAGAAGAGGAAAGAAAGCACAACAATAACGGGGTCAATGACCTTTGGATCATTCTTATAGCAAATGAATTTACGTGTACGTAAAAGAAATGGGTCAATGAGAAAAGGATATTATTCTAACGGGGTCAATGAAACGGAGCCATGTGTGAATAAGACAATAACGGGGTAGCTTATTGCTGATATGAAATAAACTGTAGTTTATGAAATAAAAAAGGTTAAAAAAAAGTGAAAGGTAAATGTGAAAATTGCTCATTTGTATAAGCAAAGAATAGGAGGAAAAAGGATGGTTGAGGGAAACCATTAAAATAGTGTTTATACTTAAGGCTTCCTGCTATATACTAATCAGTAAGGATGCATTTGTAGGGTGAATTGGGCATTCAATCACTTTAAAGTTTGTAGCAAAGTATCATATTTCCTATATTCTTTTGGGTCACTTTCCTTCTTCCATTTTAGTTACAATTACAATGCCCTGTTTCCCTTCTCCCAACCGAATTTCCAGTGCCATGCCATCTGCTCCACACTGCTAAGCTCCCTCTCCTTATTTTAAACACATGAATCACTCATATGTCCATTTTAACAAAAGTTAAAGATGATTGTTCAAGTCTTAAAAAACATGATAAGAGAGCCCCCAAACAAAATAAGGCCCTGATCCATTAATCCAGCCCATCAAAAAGAGAAGATTAAAAGAGTATTAGGTAAAAATAGGAGACAAACACAAACTGACCAACTTAATTACCAAATTATAGTTGATCAACATAAATAGATAAAACTAAGATTTCTTATAAGATGAGGATAAAAATAGGAAAAAATTAAGTAATTTTTTTTGCATTCAAATGCTAAATGAAATGGACAAATATCATTTAAATAAAGCTTCCCCCTACAAACTACTGAAATTAACTCAATTCTCGAAACAGGTTTAGTTTCGTTAAATAAATTTTTAAACTAGTTAAATAAAATACAAAGTATGGAAAACTAACGTAGAAATCATGCTAAACGCTCTCTAAAAGAAAGAAACTAAAGACAACTGGGATTTGCTGCATCGGTGGGAATTTAAAGAGCTATTATTGTCAGTATCCAACAAAAATGTGTAGGCTTCAAAATAATGAAATGTCTGTACTGACTCATTCTGTCACTCTCTTATGTTGATATATCAACTTGCAAAACAAGTATGTCCTCGACTAGGATTTAGCCCAACAATGGACCAATAAATTGTCTACATTAATAAGTATGGATAATGATAAGATGGCTCGAAGAATCTTATGTTGGAAATTTCTGTTTCTAAAATTAGTTTTTTGGACACATGTTATAAAACAATTATAATTATTTATTAAATAATTTGGTATGAGATTTAAGAAGTGGATATTTATATTCATCTATGAAACTATCTTGCTAAATAAGTCATTTTCGCAGTTGTTTTAAGTTTCTGATTAAATAAAACAGAAATATGTTCAACATAAAGTATTTTGATTTTGTTTTTTAATTATTTTTAAAATAGTTTTTATCCAATTTAAAAAATAATGAAACTTGGTTTTGAGATTTATGTTTTTAGTTTGAGTAAATTACCGCAACACTTCTAAAGAGATGTTAGTGTAAGATTTCATAGAAGTGTTAATATAATGTTTTTAAACATATAACTGTGGTAGTGAAATATTTTTAAACTTAAAGGAAGTATAATATAAAAAAGAAGAAGTGAGATTATGTTTAATTTAAGAAAAGTGAAGTTATTCAAACTTATTGTTTGATGTCACTAATCACCACTTACCACTATTATCGACCACCGATCACCATCTTTACCTATAATTATCGATAACTGATTATCATTTTTAACCGTTAGTCATCCTCGTCACTTCCAACCATTATCATTCATTGCCACTTTTACTTGATGGTCATCTACCTCCACTCCAAAAACTAATAAAACTTATTTAAATTATGCAAGTAAACACTAATTTTTATTTTTATAAATTTAAAAACATAATTCAAAAATCACCCTCGGAACCTAATATATTACATACTGTACTAATCAAGAACTCAAAAAGAATTTATTAAAAATAGTGGTGCAATTTAAAATTATATGAAGATATAATTTTTAATTTTATGTATTTGTCATTATTCTAATATGCATAGTGTACCCGTATCTTCTTAAAACTATGATCAAGAATTGTGAGAAAATCTAAACTAGTATTAGAATAAAGATGAAAAAAATTTCACAGCTTCTGAATACAGATTTCATGACTTCAGTTTGATCTAAAGTTTTCCCCTCCTCGCTTCCGGTCTTATTAACTCCTCTGTAGATAAACATTTTAAAAAATATTTTGTGCATTGATTGATATATGCAAACTGGAAATTTGGTTGCTTGTTTGTAATAAATGTTGCCCCAACCTTAGTCACTTATTTAAGAATATCTCCATATTAAATCATATTGATAATTAGTATATTTCATCAACATTCCTAGCAATTGTAAACAGCTAATTAAACCATGTCGATAATCCGTGGATAGTGAATATTATGTAAGGTGGGGAGAAACTTAGGAGAAAATAAATATTGGAGATAATTATAAATGTAGCCTCAAGTTTAATAAAATTACAAATGTACTCTTTTTTTTTTTTTACATTACACATCCTTCATATTTTTATGTTTTATTATAGTTGTATTCCTATATATTTGAAAATCTTATACCAGTACTTCTTTCAAACCTTACACAACAACTTTCTTAAGAGATGCAAAAGTAATGTTTAAATATTATATAATGGGAAACAAGATAGATAGGCTTTCATAATTTTAAGTTAATGAGTTTCTTATCTTTGTTTCTTGGAAAATGTTATTTATCCCTCCCTTTTAGGGATGTTCATCAATTTAGGTCAATCTAAGGAACCCGATAAACCAAACTGAACCAATTAGTTTTGTTTGATTTTTTCACTTAATCGGGTCTCAATCTGACCCAAACTGACCAGAATCGACCATTTTCGATTCGGTTCGATTCGGTTCGATTCGTGATTTTTGCATTTCAAAATCCTTACCCAACCTGAATTACTTACTCCAAGAGTAAGTATAAAAGACGTACTCCTTATCCCCACACTTTATTTTCTTGATGTCTAAAATTAGTTATTCATTACATTCATTAGATTTTAAAAAAATGATTAATTTTTAAGTTAGTAAATTTAGTAACATCTTTCATTATTTTGTTTAAGGTTCCAATGTCTAAAGCATTTCGTATTTACTCTTTCACATTATTTTATATTTTTAAGTTAGTAAATTTTTAAGTTATTTTATATATTTATTATTAAGTTTTGTATTTATTGTGTTGTTTTAATAGTTTTATCTGACTAATTTAGTAGTATATATGAAACACTTGATATTTTATAATAAAATTATGAATTTAGTAAAATAATGAGTTTGGTTAGTTTCGGGTGTAAAATTATTTTTTACAATTTAATAAAAATTGATTTTTTAAGTTTTTTATAGTTTTCTCTAAAACCAAACTAACATAATTATTATTGATTCAGTTTGGTTCAAATCAGAAGAAAAATTCCAAAAAATCGAATAACCTATATATATCAAAATTAATTAGTTCAGTTTTTATTTTTCTTCAAAACTGAATCAACTCGAACGTTAAACACTTCTACTCCTCCTTTTTGTTAACTAAACTTTTAAATTTTTATTTTTTTTTATTTTTTTATTCTAAATAATCCTCTCCCTCTCCCTCCCATATATTGCTCTCTACTGGCTTTTCTTTTGGAAAAAAATATAAGCCCACCTTAAGAACTAACTCTGAGGACAACAAATTATAAATTAAACTTCAATTGTACATCGATCAAGGTTCTGGAACTTGCCTCCAACCACAATCGCCGCCAATCTTCGCCATCACAAAGTTCCATAATCTAAAATGATTTTCCAACAACTAAGAACCTAGTCAATGTTCCAAAACAAAAAGAAGATATAAAAATCTTAAGTGAGTTTCTTAATTAAGTTATAAGAGGAAATCAAAAAAGAAAATATAAGAGATATACCAGTAATAAGGAAGGTACAGATAGGAACTTCTTTGTTTGTTTCGATGTGAAGCCTATGAATTATTTTATCAAAGCATTTGAATTGATGTAGGCATGCGAGCCTTGACTTGAATCTCTTTTTTGCACAGCTTATTTTACTGCTCTCTCATTTGCTATTGCACTTGGAAATATTTAAAATAATTTGATTAATCCCAACATACTCTGAACATATTTTAATCTATGTTTATAGTGTGTATTTAAGATTAACTAATCCAGATATTTTAAAATATATATTTTAATTCTGTTGATCCAGAATGTAATAGCAAGACATGACTAATTATATTCTGGTTAAGATTATTCAAAATTTACATATGTATTTTGAATAAACTAATCTTAAATACATTATGTAAATTTTGAATCAATGATCTATAATTGTAACAATACTTATCCATTTTTGTTTCGGATTGACTCGTTCAAAAGTGTAATATCATATTATGAATCAACTGATCTAGAACATTAATTATTTTATATTCCAAATTGGTTGATCTGAAACACTATAAACTAATCTTAATCAAGAAGGAATAATGCTAAGAAAGTTATACCTGAACAAAATTGTATTTTTCTTTTCTAAATATATAAAAATTGATATTTGACATACAAAAATAATCAGGCAAGATCATGCAAAAACACAACACTAAAAGAAAAGATAAATGTCAAGGTTTAAAAATTAAATAAGAGTTGGATTTGAGTATAAAAATAGTGGATATGAAATTTTAATCTTCATCCTCGTCATTGTCGGGTATTTTTGGGTTTGGGTATACTCGTAGATACTTGTTATATTATTTTTACAGTTTAAATTTACTTATTTATTATTAAATAAATTATATATATAAAGATGATTATATTTTAATTTAAAAAATATATAAAAATAATTAATAACAAGAAATTATAAATTAAAATTTAAGAATTAAAAATTTTAATTGAATATATAACTATAAATTTATTATATAATTATTAAAAGTATAACGAGTTCGGTTACAAGATGGATAGTCACATACTCATATCCGTACCCATACCTGTTCATCACAATGGGTAGTATTTGTACCATACATAATTAAAACATGTAATATCTATCAAAATCAGTACGAATTTGAATGATACCCACGGATATAGATACTTTTGCCATTCCATTCCAACATATAATCCCCCAACATTCTATTTTTGCATTTAGGATTGGGCTTTTATCAGGTGCAGAAAAAAATTCTCTACTTTATGACGGGGCTTGCAAAAAGCTTAACAGGAAGTGCAAAAGGAAAAAAAAAATATGTATAACGAACGTATCCAGTTAAAAGCCTGGTCAATTTCAGAGAAGGATTTGGTTCATTATAAAGGACTACAAATTTAAGAGCAGTCCACTTCAGAGGTCTAAAAGGCCTTTTTTGTATATAAAATAAAATTTTATCAGAGGAAGAAATAGATGAGATAGATGAGGATAATGTGTTACTGAAGTAGTTTAGATATAAAAAGAATGAGAAGAAAAGTGGATTAGGGTAAAAATAGAAATTGTCATCATAAAATTTTAATCCTTATTTTTCATTAATAATGGCTTTTGGCCATGTATAGAAAAGCGAGGGGAAAATAATCTTTTCGTAGTTTACTGGAACTATAATTATTTTATAGTAAAAATATATTAAAATATTCAATAAAGATACTGATCTGTGTTTCGTTTTTTGAAAAATGGCGCTCTGCCGTTAGAATAGATATATAATAAATTTAATGATATTTCACCTGTATTATATTAAAATATAAAAATAATAGAATGTATGATGACATTACGAGAAGCAGGCAAAATTTAAGTATTTACAAAATATCTTTCAATGATTAATAGAATATATAATGATATTTTTGTTGCTATTTTTGTGTTCCTGTCCCCTGCATCCAATGAGCGTATACACTTTCAGAACTAAGTGTCAAACAATCTTCATCCTAATTAAATGAATCTGAACTATGAAGGATAGAGATAGACGCAATTTTTTCAAATTTTAATTGTTGCAGATGCACCCGAATTTACAACGTAACAATGGTGCTCTGCTTTGTAGAATGTGTAATCCAATGCTTTTTGTCCTTCTAGTACCAAGTATGTGTTTTGGGTGAGATTTTAGTATGAAGTATATAGCTATTTACGCATAAAACAAACAAAGTAGCATTCACTTGCTTGTGGAGAAATTTTAGATTAGATGCAAGCTTCCATTACTTGGGCTCTTTCCCTTGTATTCTATGTTTGTTTCGAAAAAGTACAAATTCAAATTCTCTTTTCGTGGAAATTGCTTACATGCAAAGTACCATAGATCTTCTCTTGCTTGGCCGCAAGGTTTTGAGTTTTATCTACGGAGGGTCCCATAAAAAGAATTTGCCAACCAACAACCAATAAACACGTTTTTTTTAACCGACACAAAGATTAAGGAAAATAGTTTTTAGAATTAGCGTAGTTCCTCAAATTTAACATATCAAACCTCACAAAGCAGTCTTGTGTACTTACATTACACATTGGGAAGAGGGGACCACTAGTGCTATGTCATGTGGTTGGATGTATGCTTTTATCCTTATTGCACTGTTTTGGAATTGTAAAATTGTTTTGACATGGAGGGTGAGTCATTTATCAAATAGAATAACACATGGTGCAAGTATCCTGTGTTCATCACCAGTCACCACGAGGATAAGCGAATCTAGAACATCACGACAGTGCCGAAAAATCTTACCAAAAACCATATGAAGTGGACCGTCATCATCTTTATGTCCCTTCATCTTCCACGAGAGACATGGATAATTAATTTCCCACAACAAATTCTCAAACCAAGAAACATCCTATACATTATATCGAAAAGGTGACACACACATGAACTTGATGTGGATACAAAGAAACCAAGGAACAACCGATAGAATTGATGAATAAAAATATAAAATTGTATATTAATTTTAGACACCTTCTAAGGGAATCCATGAGCTTTAACCTACAAAAGAATGGTACATCTGACATGATTGAAGAATTCCGAAATCGGGAAATACCGAGGAAATTCCGGAATCGGAGGAACCTGCGACCTTAGCATATGTCTACTCTACAGCCTAATGGCTAGAACTACCCAAGAAAACTCCTTATATGACTACGCTTTCTTTTCCATTCATAAGAATTAGTAGTCACGCCACGAAACGTTTCTAGTGCACCACATTGGTTTCTATGATAGAGCCTTCAAAATGCTCTCTATTAGGCCTGTACATTTGTTTTCCCCAAACACAACTGTTCCAAGAGTTCCCCGTACTGGACTATGAAAACAAGTAAGTTCTCAACTCATTCCACAAATAGCGTCAGTGCAAGAGACATCATCGGATGGCATCATATTTAGATCTGGTATCAAGAAAAAACTTTCCCCTGTCGATTCTACCATGTTTGGCCTAGATTCTGATGCTTGTGAATGAGTATCATTTTGAGTGGGACGAATGAGGGCCTCCGAAGATACTATTATTCTCTGATGGGGTTGACCAGAAACCACACATTGGGGTTCAACTCGTGTTGAACTTGTATTGTTCTGAGATTTTGATCCAAAATCAAGCTGAAAATATAAAAAATAAAATAAGGTAAGCAAGAAACGAAATGGACATTTCAAAAAAAACAACTCAACAAATACGGTAGATTCACTGTGTCAACTGAAAATTTGAGCTTACCTTCATCCTCTTCAGACTCTCATTTTTAGCTCTCTGCGCCTCAAAATTTGCATTTATAGTTGCTATTTCCTGCAAAATAAGAGTGATATTAAGATTCATGCACCCCGAGCTTAATATAAGCCTAAAAATTTTAGTAGTTAAGGTTGTATGCGTAAGACCAGGAAGATACCTTTTTCAAATATATCCTTTCCTTAAGGAGGGAGCTCTCCTCTTCTTTCAATTCAGCAAAGGTCTACAAATGACCAAAAACATCACGTTTAGCATATCAAGTATTGTCATCGTCATCATCGACCACTCCCCAAAGTGAATAAAATTTTTTTGAATATCTTATAAGTAAAAGAAGGTAGCTATTACTAGAAACAATAGTGCAATTTTACCTTTTTTCTTCTGCACCTCTTGGTAGAAGCAGAGTTGCCGGTATATCCACTAGTAGCAGTGGCCTGAAAATTTGTTTCGGTCATCAAATATTAGGAAAATAGTGACATAAGATGCGGATCAAACTATAGCTGTAGTAGGATCCTCTAAAGATGTGAAAGAATACAAAAAATACACGATTTGTAGTTTAAATCAGATATAAACAACGAAAAAGCAACAACTCAGAAGAATATTGTAACATTTTAAATTAAAAAATTAAATAAATAAAAAGTTACCACCAGATCGACTCTCTCAGCATAAAAGCCCAACGAAAGAGTACAAAGAATTCAAATACATTGACGCTGGAATCCAGCTAAAATTAACGTAGAAAGTAGTCGCTCTCCGCCTCATTACCGCAGGTAACATTTGTTTGTGTAATGGGACACGTCTCAGGCACAGATGTCAATGACAACAAATTGGCCATACTCTCTCACCCACCCACAAGGCCCACGTATAGCCCATTCATAATTCTTTCTGGTTTAAATAACAAGTTGCTTATTATTATTAATATTATTATCATCACACAAAACTGATCCACAGAGGACAGCTCACCTGCGTACTACTCACACTTCAAGCTACGTCACCGTAGGCACGTGATGATGATCTTGTTTATAACGGTGACGTGACTTCATCACATGACCCAGCCGTTTCGATTTTAAAATTAATGGTTCAATTCAAATTAAGATATCTCTTTTTCTGCGATTCTACTCTAGTATTTTTTGGGGGTTTAGGTTACAAAAACAGAATGAGGCTCAGGCTGAAGCATCGTGCGCAGCATGGTGCACGCCCCCGAGTGGAGTTCAGGAGTGGGCCAAGATGCCGCGTGGTGCTTGTCTCATCCCATTTCCCACCCAACCCAAACCTAATGTTTAGGATTTTAATTTCCTATTTAAGGCACCAACTTTAACTACCCTCACTGTCACCCCCGTGACACTGATACCCCATCCACCTCATAATTCCAATTTCAGTGTGCCGCTCAGCTCTGTTATCTCTTTTCATCACGGGAAACCCCCCAATCCCCTCCAAACCTTTTATACCCACAACCAATTCTTATCTTAATTTTACTTAAAAAACCATTCATTAATGCTCCCTATTAAATATTTTTAATGAAGAGAAGAAAATAACAAAACACAAGTGAACTTTCCAACCCAGGCCCAGAAGCAGAAGCGATTCAGCGAACTTAGGACACTAACTTCAACGAATCGCAGGCCCGTCATCTATCCACAACATAAAGAAGCAAACCTTCCACAGGCCGCAGTCGGTCCGGTCTTTTCCGAAACGTACCCATCCCCATCTTAATCATCGGGCCCACAAACACACGACTTATATTTACCAAAATGCCCTCCCTCCCCACTGCCATTTTTTAAACGACTTTCGTCCAGACTAACAAATATAAAAAAAAAAAGAGAAAAACAAAAAGAGGGAAGCGTGACTCCTATCTCGGTTTTCGCTGCCGGTAAATTTGGTGGAAGTTGTCAAGTTATTGATTTATTTTTTCACTTTGTCAACAGAAAAAGGAGTGTCAGCGGAATATTAGTTGGACGTAGGAAGGGCGTTTTCGTCAATGAATCCATAATATAGAATGACAGTCCAAATAAAAACAGGCGAGAACAAAACGCCGAACCTTTCCTCCTGCGCTGACCTAACGCTCCACAGACAGCCAGGACATTTTCGTCACCACAATTCAAAAACGCATTTAACACAAAATATTAAAAAAAAAAAACAAAAAACAGAAATAAGGGATTCCATGAGGAGAACTGAGTGGAGGATGATAATTAAAATAAAAGTAAAAATAAAGAAATTGACAGATTTGCCCGTCAGCATTTGACGTTAGCGGAAAATCGAAAACGATGCAGGGTTGGGAAACCCAAAAAAAAAGTAAAAATAGTTAAAACTGGATTTGGAGCAGTGAAAACAGAGAGATTAAGAAGAAAATTGTCAGAGGCAAAGGAAGCGTCAGGGCGAAGGCAAGAATGTGCGGTGAGGCAGGGCAAGGCATCTGAGGCGCCGTGAAGAAGCAGAGTGAGTTGGTGAAAAGCATTTGAGTGAAAAGAAGAGAAGATTGAGAGAGGGAGGTGAAGAGAGAAAAAGAAAAGGAACCTTGGATCTGGCGGCGTTGTGGAGGCGGTTGGATTGTTCGCAAGCGTCGGCGGTGGCGGACGGAGAGGTGTCAGCGCTCCAGGAGAGCGGCGTGGTTGGGCTGTATCTGGTGGAAAGAGCGTGGTCGCAGCGGGAGACAGAGAGAGAGGCAGAGGCGGCTAACCTTGATCTTGAGCGCGACTGTTTATGGCCCCATGAAGGAGGTAGGAGTAGTTGAGATTTGGGTGAAACGGTGTGCTTCATGTGCAACAGAAGCTGCACGACGACGTCGTCGTTGGTCATGGCCGCTCTCACCCAGTCGTCGCTTATCATCTTTGCTGTTCGGTGATAACAGTCATAAAAGAAGAAATAATTTGGCGTGGAGAGAAAGAGAAAGAGAAAGAGAGAGAGAGAGAGAAAATAGGGGTGGCGGAGGAAAAGATGAAGAGTGGGGGAGGATAGGTTTATATATAAATATTTATTTTGATTTTAATAATAATAAATAATAAAAGCGAGTGAGGTGAGGATATTGTGTGGCGGTGAGGAAGGAGGAAGGAGGAAGGTGGAGTAGATTCGAGTTATTTTTGGTTCCTCATTCTTAGTTAAAAGCATGGTAGGGTGTGGCCACCGTGGGGTCTCACTCTTTTCTGCTCTTTCTCACTCTCTTTTCCTAACCCATGACCCCACCCACTGACATCTGGCAACGCCAATTCTTTTTTTCTTTTTTATTCCCTTTCCTTATTACCCATTCCAATCATCAAATATCTAATTTACACCCTTCATCTACATATACATACATTCTAATTATCAATTACAACAATACACATCACATTTTATCGCCCCCATAAGATATACAATTACTATTTTTAAATTCATCTCATTCCTTAACAAAATTATTTTTTCATTATTAAATTATTTCATTAAATCTTTTCAGAAATATCAAAGCTTCCTCATCATATCATATTTTGGAAAAAAACTCCATATTTATTATTTTCTAAATGATTGCATTAATTCTATCTTCATAAATATGGATGTAAGGAAAATAAAAAAGGGAAATCAATTAATTTCAATACTGTGAAGAAATAATCTATAACGGTTAGTCTAGAATTAATCTATAACAACTAAAATGTAGGTTTGTTAATCTTTTATTAGTAGCAATGTAAGTTAAAATTTATGAGTGAAACTCAAAACATTTCAAAATTCGAATTTAATTTCAATAAAATATTGGCATGTGTTTTGAATTAATAAACTTATTTTGGAGTGAAAGTAGAAGCTATTCATCGGGGTGCATGGAATTCATTATGATTTGTTGGCGATTGAGTTATTCTTCCTCGGAAGAACTGAAATTCTGATCGACAAGGAGAATGGTGGAGATGGGAGGAAAATGAAATAGAGACAGAAGATGGAAGATGGAAGATGGAAGATGGAAGATGGAAGATGGAAAGTGGTATTGACCGAAAGATATGGAAAGTGGAAGCAGAAGTCGTTGCGGCTTGCGGGGAAGGGTTTACAATAAATTTTCCTCCATGAGCTGGCGGAACCGGAACCTAATCACAATAAATTTTTATCACAACTTACTTTTTATATATCTTTAAAATATTAAGATAAAATCAACAATTTTATCATATTTAAGAAAGTGTTCTTATGAATGAAAATGTAAAACTTTTTTTCATAATCTAGAGTCGAAATCGTCTGTGTTTATAGAACATCCTCTCCTTAACTCCTTTAATATGTTTTCGAGACAAAACTATAAATGTTGAACAGTACATACTTAAACTATTTTAATTTAGATATTATTAAATAATTTTTTAAAATACTTTTATTATAAACATTTCAACATAAATATCATAGTAATATAGAAATTAATAGTCTTAAATATAATTTTAATTTCTATAAATAATATTTATAACATCTGTTATAACAAAAACTATATAAATTTATAATATTATTAACAACTTATTTTTAAATTTTAATAAAAAGTTATAAATTAATAATCTCAATTTATGATTTTATTTTTGTAAACAATACTTGTAGTTTCTATACTAGTTAAACTATTTTAATTTATGATGTTATAAATTAATTAGATTTTAATTATTTTTAGTATGATGAATTTTTCAAATAATAATAAATTACAAAGTAATTAAATTAAATAATTTTTAGTATAAATATGGTCACAAAATAATTACAACAATTGTAGACATTGAGAGATGAATAATTATATAAATTTTAGATTAAAAATTAATTTGCTTCTATAAACGTGCGAGATAAAGTGGAAAAGAATAAAAGAGAATGGGGCAGTGAGATATATGAAAGAGAGGAGAAAAGTGGGAAGGAAGTAAGAGAGAGTAAAAAAATTGATAGCCTTGTTGTGTAAAAAATATTTAATTAAGGTTTGTTATACAAATATATTTAACAAAATACACTTAAAATATAAATATTTTTTGTAATAATCTAATATATATATAAATACTACTTGGCTTATAAAAATAATAAATATTTTTAAATGAATATTAATTATAAATTGTAATATGATAAAAGTATTGTATTTTGTAATAATATAATATATTTAATATATATATATATAAGAAAAGATTAGGCTATTAAAATTATATTTATGTCCTTATTAATTATTTGACAAGTCTATTGTTTTAAGTTTTTTTGTGTTTTAAGTTTTATTTTCTTTTTTAGTATCTTTTTGCTTTCTATTTGTTTTGTTTTTTAATTACATTTGTTTGTTATTTTATTATTTATATTATTTTTTATATTTTTATGTTTCTATATATTTTACGTTTTTATGTTTCTATTTTTTCTATCTTTTATTTCATTTTATGAATTGTTATTTTTTAATCATTTCAGTTTTCATGTTAAAAATATTTTAAAATATGTTACAGAATAAATTTAAATTATTTTAATAACAATATTTTAAGCATTTTTAATTTTTTCAAAAAATTATCATATTAAATATAACAATAAATTTAAATTACTTTAACAAAAGTATCTTAATTTAATTTTTAATTTATTTATAGTATAAAACATAGTATCATTTACAAGATCGAAAAATTGTATTTGATTAATATTTATAAATTTTCATTTATGTGAAAATTTTATTTGACAAAAAAGAAATCATGTATCATAAGTAGATTAGTATACAACTTGATAGTTTAGGACACATTCCGTTTAGTCTCTGATCCAAGAAAAAAAATACAATATATATATATATATATATATGTGTTAATTAATAAAATATAAATTATATTTAATATATTAAAAATTAATTATTAATTTTTTATTACATGAAAAAATAATTTGGTGTATGTTAAAAAATCTTTTAAATACATTTTAAAATATTTGAAAATAATTTGAAATTACTTTAATAAAAATATCTTTAATTTTTTTAATTTTTCAAAAAAATTATCTCATTAAGTATATTTAATATAAGGCTTACATAAGTTTGTTCTACGTTTCACTAAAAATCACTTTTAGTCTTTAAAATTTAAACTATTTTTTTAGTCCCTAATTAATTTTTAGTCATTTATTTCCAGTTAACATCGTTAATAAAAATGGTTGGCTTACAGAAAGCACATTTTTATACTTGTGAATTACTCTCCTCAACTTTAACTTAATCTTCAATTTCACATCCAGCATACCCAAATACACTGAAACTTATAAACAAACAATGTTAATATAAAAAATAAATTAATTTTAAGGACTAAATAAATATTTTTGAATTTTAAGGATGAAAAATGATTTTTGGTGAATTTTAGAATAAAAAACTTATTTTAAGTCTTAATATAAAAATAGATTTAAATTATGTTGGCAAAAGTATCTTCAGTTAAATTTTTTATTTATTTATAGTATAAAAGATAGCATCATTCAAGATATTGAGAAATTGTATTTTATTAATATTTATAGATTTATATATGTACAAATTTTATTTGACAAAAAAAATGCATTGTAAGTGAGATTATTATACGATTCGATAGATTTAGAGATATTATTTTTAGTCTTTAATCCAAAACAAAAGAATATAACATATTCATTAATAAAATATAAATTTTACTTAATACAATTATATTTTAAAGATTTAAAAATTTTTAATAACATTTTTTTAACATATAGATGTTAATTGTAATAAAATAATTTTAAAATATATTTTAATATATTGAAAAATAATTTTGAATTACTTTAACAAAACATGTTAAATATTTTTAATTTTTCAAAACGTTATCTTATTAAATATATTTAATATAAAAATAAATTTAAATTACTTTAATAAAAGTATTTGAAATTGTATTTGATTACTATTCATAGATTTACATATATGTGTAAATTTTATTTGACAAAAAAAAAAATATACACAATAAATGAGAATAGTATACAACTCAAAATATTTATTTTAAAGATTTGAAAAATATTTATTTCTAGTCTAATATGTACAAAATCATTTCAACTTTTAAATATTTTGAAACATATAAATATCTTTATAGATAGATATTTATTAAATAATATTCAATTATGTGATTTTTTATGTCAATTATTTTATTAAAATTATTTTTTCTAGAAAATATTATGCCAGTCTTTCAATTATTTTTATTTTTCACTTTTAATTTAAAATATATTAATTTTAATTCTATAAATAAATTTTAACAAAAATATCTAATCAATTTTGTAACCGTCTGTATACACGGGTTTAATGCTAATTAGTTTGAAATC
Organism: Psophocarpus tetragonolobus; assembly: GCA_037954015.1. Classification (NCBI taxonomy): domain Eukaryota; kingdom Viridiplantae; phylum Streptophyta; class Magnoliopsida; order Fabales; family Fabaceae; genus Psophocarpus; species Psophocarpus tetragonolobus. The sequence continues at coordinate 17,239,919 of CM075688.1, read as the reverse complement.
TATATCTAGAGTAATAATTAATTAGTTGTTATTATATATTCTTTATACTGATATTATATTAGAAATAAATTTATTTTTTTTTTATCATTCAAACTGACACTTAAACTTAAACCTAAAGTGTTATGCATATTATCCAACATCCCACCACTACGAAGATTTAACGGGCTTGAGACAAAAAAAAATGAGACCTTATTTAAAATAAAAAATTGAAATTGAAGAAATTGAATTGATTTTTTTAATATTGAAATTATTATCCAAAAATAAAATTTGAAATTAAGAAATTTTAATTGATTTATCCAAACAAAACATTTGAAAAATAAAGGAAATTCCAATAAAAGCAATTCAAATTGATAATGTTGACACGTGGTATCGACGAAAGGAACGATTTGAAAAATCAGAGGAGTCGCTACCAATGTTTATTAAGAAAAACATCACAAAAACCTTTAAAATAAGAGATAGTCTGTGAAACCAAATGAGTTCGGGAGTCCATTACGTGTAAGGAAGGTATTAACACCCTACAACATCGATTGCCTCTAATTAACTAAGCAAATTATTTTTCTTTTAAAATGTTCATCGTAAAATAAAAACTTTATTGTGATCATAATTATAATTGTCGTATTATTGTTATTAATATACATAACCAAAAAAGAGGGCTGATGTTAGTGCTTTAGTTTATTTAGCTCGACAAGAGTGGTCTCATGCTCCTACGTATTTTCAGGTACAATGAAGAATCAAAGTTTACATAATTTTTCTTAAGCATGCATGTGTTGACATATTTTATTTTTTAACCTTACTTTATTAAACTTGGGACTTCTAAACTATCACAACTCGTTCATCCTAAAATGTAAAATTGACAATGGTGTATACCTTATTTGAACATTTCCTTTCGAATTATTTTTATATTTTTAGAAATCATTCTGATTAATAATATATGTTTTAAAGATTAGTTTTAAGACAAAAAATTTATCACAACTTATGTCTTAAAATCTCAGGATTAAAGAGACGTCACATCTCATTAATCATTTTATCTCTAGAAGTATTATACTCAAATAGAAAACGGCATGTTTGTTAGGTGTAGATTTTCAAAGAACAAATAGAGGGAAAAATCACATGATATTTTAAGATGATGAAGCAAAATGGCAAGGATTAAAGTAAAGAAAATTGATCTCAAACTTATAGCGAGTGACATGATTAGTGTTGATGAGAGAACTTGTATGCAGTGTAGTAAGGAGTATTTGGTTCCTCTGTGTATGTCTATTGTGGTGAGCACAAGGAAAAGGTTTGTTGATTAAAGAACAAAAGGAAAAGTAAAAGGAAGAAAGGTTGCAAGAAGAGGCTCCAAGAAAGACCCTAAGGAAAGCTTCAGGAAAGGCTTCAAGAAAGGCTCTCTCAAAGGTCTCAAAACCTCTAGAAAGCCCTCCCAAAAACCTTGAGAAAGTTGAAGAAAAACTCCTAGCAAAAACCTCCTAAAACCTCTCTAAAGTTTCCCTCCAAAAGCTCTCAAAATCTCTCCCCAAAAAAGCTTCTAAACTTTCCAAAATCCTTTCCCAAAATTCTAACTTCGCACCCCTTTTATAGTTGAGGTTTGGGCATCGTCACTGAGCAAATGGTGTTTCTCTGAGCGACAGCCCCACCGCTTAGTAGTGTGGTAATATGTCATTTTCACTTAGCGAAATTTGGTTCGCTCAACGAATTTCAAAGATTTTTAACTATTCTTGGAGGCTTCTCTTAGTGAAAATGGATTAGCTAAACGATATCTAAGGCTTGATTCTCCTTGTGGCTTAACAAATTTTGACTAGGATCAGTGACTCATTTTAGTCCATTGATATTGTTGGTTGAGGTTTGACCTGTTATCCTGCAAATCACATGAAATAGTGCCTTCTTGTGGTCCATTGGCATCATTGGTTGAGGCTTGACCCGTTATCCTACAAATCACATGAAACAACGTCTTGTTTTGGTTTATTGACATTGTTGGTTGATGCTTGACCTGTTACCTTGCAATTCACATGAAACAATGTTGGGATTTGTTTGTTAGTATCATATTATTCCTTTTTGTTCCCTACTTCTTACTTATTTCATAGGGAGATTTGACACAATAAATCACGAGTTAAATATACATTTTTTACACTCTTTTAAGTGTTATAAAGATATAGATTTTTGTAAGGTAACATGTCAAATAAGTGTTATAGAGATATAAATTTTTGTATAAAATGGTCACTTATCAAAACCCCCAGCTATTATGCAATTTTCATTTTCTTATTTTCCTTTTTTGGATTATAAATCTTATTTTAAACATAAAATAAAATCTAGACAAAATTTGGTGTTTTCAATTTCCCCTTTTTATTTAGATTTTACCAAATAATATGAAAAACCTAAGTTTACATATTATTTTACTAAAATATAAATAAAGATATAGACCCTAATTTTGGCAAAGGAAAATTAATAACATGGAAGCCCAAAAATGAATGTTGACACTTAAAATAGTGAGGAAGCAAAAAGAGGAGCATGAATGCAAAGTATGAACACAAAGTGCAAGAAATGTAGAATATAGAACATAATTTGGAGAAAAGCAATGGGCTTGGAGTCTCAGAGTGTGAAGTCAATGGGTACAGGGACTTAAATGAAAAAAGTAGTAGTGTAGGGACCCAAGATTCAGTAAGAGTGGCTATGACTACCAAATGTGTTGAGATGGGCACTATGACCAGAAAGGTAAAACATCGAGTAGATACCTAAAACATAGACATCGGACACGAGGATCCGAAACTTAAAGTCTCAGATACAAAGACCTAAAATACAAAGTCATAAGACAAAGACCTGAAAGGTAAAGCATTGGGTAGAGATCTTGAAACACAAGGACATTAGATTCAGGCATCTGAAACTCAAAGTATCGAATAGTGGGACTCGAGATGCAAAGCATTGGGTAGAGCCCCGAAAGGTAAAGCAACAGGTAGAGACCTGAAACATAAGGACATTGAACACAGGGATCTGAAACTCAAACTATCGGATACAGGGACTTGAGATGCAAAACATCAAGTAGAGACCTAAAAGGCAAAGAAACAGGTAGAGACCTGAAATATAAGGACCTCAAACACAAGGATCCGAAACTCAATGTATCGAATACAAGGACCCCCTACAAAGCATTGGGCAAAGACCCGAAAGGTAAAGCAATGAGTAGAGACCTGAAACATAAGGACATCGAACATAGCGATCCAAAACTCAAAGTATCAGATACAGTGATCCAAGCTGCAAAGTATCAAATAGAAACCCAAAAGATAAAGTAACGAGTGTAAGGACCTGAAACACAAGGACATCAGACACAGGGATCCGAAACTCAAAGTATCAGATACAGGGACCCAAGATGTAAAGCATCGAGTAGAGACATGAAAGGTAAAACATTAGGTAGAGACCTGAAACATAAAGTATCAAACATAAGGATTCGAAACTAAAAGTATCAGATATAGAGACCCAAAATACAAAGACATCAGATAGAGACCCGAAAGGTAAAGCATCGGATAAGCACTCGAAATACAAAGATGTTGGATACAAGGATCTTATGCTTAGAAGCATCGGATATAAGGACCCAGATTGTAAAGCATCGTGTAGAGATCCAAAATAGAAGGACATTGAACACAAGGATTCGAAACTCAAAGTATCGGATACAGGGACCTGAGATTCAAAGGATCAAACATAGACCCGAAAGGTAGAGTGTTAGGTATAGAGATCCAAAACCCAATGACATAGAGCACAATAGTGTTGATCTTAATTTATAAAGATGTGTGGTCCATGATATGCATTATGACATGAATTTTCCTTAAGCTAATTTTTTTGCTTTTTGTTATTATTTTTCCAACCTTTGACCTCTTAAGACTTCAAGTGCTGCAATATTTGGGATTATCTTTCTTTCGATCTTTCTTACTTTTTAGCATCGAGACTTCCTTCAAGGTTAGATAGCTATAAGAGTAGAGATCCTGATCACTGATTAACAAGTAGCTTGTCTAGAACGAATTAAGAATTTGTCATATCTCCCATGATTCTTAGGATTATTCATTGTAATTGTAAAGCTCTCAAGTGTTATCACATGTTTTTATTTTTTGTACATGACGTAACAAGATGCAATAATGAATGGTGGACAAAGAAAGATATTTTATTATTTCAAGAAGCAGACAGTGTATACAACAAGGGTCTTGTATAAATGCAAGACAGGCCAAAGTGAGTGATTGTTGGGGTATCCCAAGCAAAAATTCTAATTCCTGTCTGTAGCACCTTAAGCATTCCATCTACTAGCTTCCAAGGACATTAGATGTTCGGTAGAACTCTCTTCTCATTTTTTGAGTCACTTTAGTTTTGGACTATTATCTTAGGATACCAAGTTGTTCCCATCCATATTCTGATATATTTTTTGAACTTTCATTTTGAGTTGTCCTAATTTTTTCTTAGGTTGCCTTTAGGTTTTCAGCCTAGCGAACTTGTCTTCTTTTTTTTTTTTTAATTTTTCTTTTTGACCCTATCTTTTGTTTAGACTGCTCTTTTTAGAGTTTTCAGCCGACCAAATCATTTTTATTGCCCTTTTTTTATTTTTTGAGCATAATTTTTTTTATTACGTTAGAGTTTACGAGGAGAGGTAACTCGTTGCCATCCATATTTGTAAGGATTAGAGCTCCTCCTGAAAATTTTTTCTTTATCAGATAGGGTCCTTCATAATTTGGAGCCCATTTTTCCCTATAATCTTTCTGAATTGGCAACATTTTCTAGAGCACCAAGTCACCCTCTGGAAATTCCTAGGGGTAAACTTTCTTATCATGAGTTTTTTTTTTTATCATTCTTTGGCACACTTGTCCATGACATAAGATAATTAATCTTTTTCTTCAATGAGGTTCAATTGGTCATAGTTAGCCTAAACCTATTCAGATTCATTAAGTTTTGTTTTCACCAACACTATGAGAGAAGGGACTTCAACATCAATTGCCAGCCAACATGACCTCCATCGTGTATGCTAACAAATTTTGGGTTACCCCGGTCGAAGTGCGTACATAGGTATGATAACCACGCAACACAAATGGGAGCATATCATGCCAGTTATTATAGGTTACTATCTTTTGTTCAATCTTGCTTATGTTTTTTTGCTGCTTCTACTACCCTATTCATCTTGGGATGATATGGTGAAGAATTGTAATGATGAATCTTGAAATCATCACACAGTTCTTTCATTATTTTGTGGTTCAAATTGGTCTCATTGTCAGTAATGATGTGGCTTGGTAACCCATATTGAAAAATTAAATCTCTCTTGATGAATTTAACCACTACACTTTTTGTTACACTGCATGTGTTGCCTCAAGCGATGTTTTTTTGTATATATCATTTTCATTTTTCAAATTGACCAATTCAATTTCCTTTTCAGGGGCTTTTGTTTAGTTTGGGGGTATGGTGGAGGTATAAGCATTGTATTTGGGGTTATTGGCGATAGGTGGAGTGTAGTCTAGAGGAAAGCCATACAGGGGATTTGTGACCGAAGTGGGATAATTAACTTCGCAGATAGTACGAGACTTCACTAAGCATCTACTTAATTTGCAAAGTCTGGTCCAAAAAATTATGCGCCCAAACCTCATGCTTTCATTGTGACCATCCAATAATTTCGCTCAGTTGTTCCAATTAGTATGCTAATTCCTCTTTTTCACCCATTATGATTTTATTTAATTTCTTCTCTTCCTGGACCTGACTTTCGTATTCAACCATAACCATTTTTACCTATTGCTTTAGAACAACAAGCTGTTTACGAGTGCTTCGCTCAACCAATTTAGATTCTTCACAGACTCTCTTCCATTTGAAATTGTCGTCCCTAGCCTCATCCCTTTTCTCGTCTTTGCATTCCCAACTCGGTGTTAGCAACACTTAAGCATTTTTTTGTTTTGAGCTTACTTTCCTTTTCTATTTTTGCTTTCTTATTGACTTCTTTTCTGATATACATCCATTGTGCACTTGCTTTTTGTGCCATTTGGTACTTTTAACGATATCCTTCCAATTCTGTTTTCAACTTCTTTATCTCTTCATTGAATTCTTCTAATTCCTTCTTAAGTCTTTCTATCTCATCTGGGCTCTTAGAGGGGAAATTGACTATAACCTTTGTTTTCCACCCAACTTCCAACTTCTAATCCTTTTCCCTTATGAAAAAATTGACTCCAAGCTTGTCTAACTTTATAGATCATTTCTAAGTTATAATCGAATCCAAGGGCAATGAAAGGAGTTATTGATTCCTCAGCTAGTTTATTTTTTATCAAGTAACCAAATTGTATCAAAGCAAGGATCAGATTGTAATTTATGCACCCTTTGATTTCCATGAGTACATTATGGAAATCTCCACAATGATGGACTAAATCAATTCTGTCTAGGTCATGTAAGCACCAAGATATTATTCTTGCACTAAGATTGACCAGATCATGAACCCAATCATTTTTGCCCTTAATCTCTATCCAACATTTCCCTTTAAACATGTGAGATGTGAACCATATATGTTTGCAAGAATAGTTGACATCGGGTTTTTTCCTCGTTGCTTGTAGGCTAGAAAGACATTGATACATGCGAAGTCTATAAAATCATCAAGACTCGGGAAGATAACAATCCCATAGATGAGCAGGGCAAGCATATCCATGAAATTGTTCCATTCTCCATTTTCAGCCTAATGTTGTGTATACTTTTCAATATATCCTCTCGAGAAAACATCAATGTCTCCTTTCATCTCTTTCTCACCCACTAGTTCTCTCACTTAAATGTTGGGATAATGCCCCTTGTAAAGATAAGACACTTCTTTATTTAAGGAATACTCTAAGATATGTTCAAACTCTTCCAGTATTGGAGCTAATTGGAAATCTCAAAATGTGAAACACATTAAAGAAGGATCATAAAATTGGGCTAAGATAGTGATAGCTCCTTCTTAATTGTTCACCTCTAGCAAATCTAGGATATTACCATATCTTCCAAATATTTTTCGTTGAGTGATTTTCATCTTACCAGCAAGGTTTTTTAAGCTCCTTACATCAGGTTGCTTAACCTTCAATTTTAAAGTCTTTCTTAAATTTTATTCTATGTTGGTTTAATAATTTTTACGGATGAGTATTAGGTCCTTATGGTTCTCTGATAACATGTAAGAATATAAAATGCTATGATGATCCTAAAATAAAATGGATGCATGATTGTTGTTTTCCATGTATAGTTTTTTTCATTTTAGTCTTTTTTATTGGATCCTTTTATATTTTGAAATGAAATGGGATGTAGATGAAATGAAATAATAAACAATCCTTTGAACTTTTTTTAATAATAATAATAATTGTTTTTGCATATATGATATTATTTGGACGGCAAAGGTACAATACTACTCTCATTGTGTGCTACAGAAGGTATACTTAATGGTTATAGCTCTACGAATCATTATGTGTTCCTTCCCAATAGGTGGTTCCTAATGGTTCTAAAACAAGGCCCCTAGATCCAAGGACCCTTTCTCAAAATTTTGATCACAATCATAGGTAAACTATTGGAAATGGTAATATCTTTGAGAGGATTAAACACTAGCGAAGTTTTCATGATTTAACCAAATAGGATGTACATCTAAAAGATTATCACTACTCAACCTTTTCACTTATCTCAAGTTGCACTCAGGTTCAGGTATAGGACACCACTCATAAGTGTATGAAAATTGTGCAGATGAAGTGTGTGATAGGAGTAACTCCCAAATTACCCCATCTACAAGACAAACAAAACACATATATAAAAGTGTTCTAACTTAAGGTTTTAACAAATTAATCGTATTTACATACAACAAAGAAAATTATATAACAAAACAGAAAGGAGAGAAGGAAGGAAAGAATAAAAAAAAACAAAATGAGACAAATATATTAAAAGTAAAATAATTTTATTATTTAATTATGATAGGCTTAACTCTCAAAAGTCACCAGCAGAGCCGTCATCTGTCGACACGTGGTCTTGACAGGACAACAAAAAATGATTTGAAAAATAAGAGGAGTCACCACCAATGGTTATTAAGGAAAACATCAGAAAAAACTTTATGTAAGATATGGTCTGCGAAACCAAATTTTGAGTTTGGGGGTTGATTACGTGTAGAGAATGTATTAGCACCCTACAACGCCCATCACAAAGATGGTTACCTTTAATTAACTAGCCAAATTATTTTTCTTTTAAAATGTTTGTCTTAAAATAAAACTTTATTGTGATCACTATTATAATTGTCGTATTATTGTTATTAATATATATATATAACCAAAAAATTTGATTGATGTTATTATTTTAGTTTATTTAGCTCGACAATAGTGATCTTCTACTCCTACGTATCTTTGACTATAATGGAGAATCAGAGTTTGCATAGTTCTTCTAAAGTATGCATGTGTTGACATATTTTATTTTTTAACCATACTTTATTAAACTTAGGACTTCTAAAGTGTCACAACTCATTCATCCTAAAATTTAAAATTGACAGAGGTGTACACCTAATTCAATCTATTTGAACATTTCCTTTTAAATTATTTTTATCTTTTTAGAAATCATTTTGAGTGATAATTTATGTTTTAAGATAAAAAGTTGTGACAACTTATGTCTTAAAATATCATAATTAAAAAGATGTCACATCTAATCAATCTTTTTATCTCTAGAACTATTATACTCAAATAGAAAATAACATGTATGTTAGGTGTAGATTTTCAAAGAACAAATAGAGGGAAAAATCATGACATAATATTTTAAGATGATAAAACAAAATTTCAAGGATTAAAGTAAAGAAAATTGATCTTAAACTCACAGAAAGTGTGGCATGATTAGTATTAAGGAGAGAACTTGTATGTAGTGCAACAAAGAGTATTTGGCTCCTCGGTATATGTCCATTATGGTGAACACAAGGAGGAGGTGTGTTGACTAGAGAAGAAAAGAAAAAGTAAAAGGAAGAGAAACTACAGGAAGAGGCTCCAAGAAAGAGCCCAAGGAAAGATTAGGAAAGGCTCCGAAAAAGCTCAGGAAAGGCTCTCCTAAAGGCCTCAAAACCTATAGAAAGCCCTCCCAAAAACCTTGAGAAAGCTGAAGAAATACTCCTAGCAAAAACCTTTCTAAAACTCTCCAAAGTTCCCTTCCAAAAGCTCTCAAAATCTCTCCTCGGAAGAGCTTCAAAACTTTCCAAAAATCTCTCCCCAAATTCTGAATTTGCACCCCTTTTATAGTTGAGGTTATGGCATTGTCGCTAACCGAAAGCACCATCGTTGAGCAAAAGATATTTCACTGAGTGACGACCCCGTAGCTTAGTGAACGTGGTAATCTGTCGTATTTTTGCTAAGCGAACATTGATTTGCTAAGCAACCTCTGAGGTCTGATTCTCCTTGTGACTTAGCGAATTTTGACTAGGATTAGTCATTCCCTTTGATTCATTGATATTGTTGGTTGAGTTTTGACCTACTATCTTGCAGTTTACATGAAACAGCACTGGGATTTGTTCGTTAACATCATATCATTCTTTTATGTTCCCTGCTTCTTGCTTATTTCAAGGGGAGATTTAACACAATAAATCATGAGTTGAGTGTACATTTTCAACACTTTTTTCAAAACAATTTTATTTATCAACTACCTTTAGATAAAGTTAGATTATGCAAAGTGTTTTTATTAATTTTCTAATCAGATAAGTGTCATAAAGATATATACTTTTTGTATAAAATGGACACTTATCACAACCTCCAACTCTTATGCAAATTTCCTTTTCTTATTTTCCTTTTTTGGGTTATAAAGCCTTATTTTAAGCATAAAATAAAATTCGAACAAAATTGGATGTCTACAAATAGTATTTCAATTTCCTTAAAATGTCTCATCCAAATACATGGCAAATGAATTATCAAAATTAATGGCATACAATGTAATATGTATTTTAATTGATATCAAATTACTGTATAATTTTTAATATAAATTTATTAAATGATTTTAATTTAAGAATATATATATATATATATATATATATATATATATAGATAGATAGATAGATAGAGATAGATAGATACATGTGTGTGTAAGTTTAATTAGTATGCACTAATGTTTAATTTCTCTATTTATATGACTTTTAAATTATTAATTGATAAAGTCAACAAACTTATCATAAGTGAAAGGTTGTGACTGGATGTAATTATAAGACTTTTTTAAACTGACAGTAGATACCAATTAAAGTCTAAGAGTTTAGGATTTAATCTAAGAGAAAATAACTTATGCACTCTCGGTGTAAAAATTTTTACGCAGGTATTTAATCACAACTCTTAATATATGGTTAGTTTGCTGATTTTACCAATTAATATTTTAAAAGTCATATAAATGACGAACCTTAATATAATATTAGTACAAAACTTTTTTAGGCTGTTAGAATATAGAAATTAATCTCTTAATTTAAATAATATTAAATGATATTAGTTTAACCAAGATATATATGCAAAACATTTTTATACTATTATTCTATTATACATTACTATTTGTATGTTTTAAAATGATTAATTAAAAATTAATACATTTATTATAGTGATGGTTTGATATTGAATGATAACCTAAAATTATCTTAATTCTCAATACATAACTTTTTTTTCTCATATTTTAAGTGCATTTAATAATTTAAAATTAATAATTAATGCGATCCATAGCACAAGTAAAAGAAATATGCAGTTTAAAATCATGATAAAATCTTAAAAGTTTAAAACAGTTCATGAGAGTGATAACTAAGTGCTCTTAAATTTAATTTTCCTTACAGCCATTAGCCTATAAAAAAATTAATTTAAGAATAGTCAGTTTTTTTTTTATAAAGGAAAAAGATGGACGTGTTCTGTTTCCTTAAAAATTGGAAAAAATGGAGAAATCTCGTGGTCTTCTCGAAAATGGTATGGCCTGTGAGGCAGGTTATAAAATAAACCAAATCAGACTCTAAAAAATAAAGTTTAAATAGAAACAAATTTTATTGGTCCGGTTTACTTCGTCCAATTATGTAAATAGAGTTGGGTCGAGTTGGTCCAGTGAATCACGATCGGATCCGAATGCAAATATAAATATATTAATTTTAAAAATACATATTAAATTAAAATATATATTTAATAATATGTTTTTAATAAATGAAAGTTATATTATTTTAAAATGTATATTAAATTAAAATATACATATAAGTATATTTTTATGTTATTTTAGACTTATTTAGAATGTGTTTTAGATTGATTTAGTGTGTTATTTTGAATTGGTTTGCAATATAAGGTCAAACTGAACTTAAAATTACCCAACCCGATAAAATATGGATCAGGCCACTCTTACCCATTTTGGAAAATTTCTCTGTGCATTCCAATAAGTTCTCCCTACACCTCCATAAATTTTTTAAATGACAAAAAGGCTCTTAATCAAAACAGTAAAAGTTTAATTACCACACGCTTTTTCTCTTCCTCTTTTGTTTGCACCTCTCTCGTTTGTTTTTCTTGCATGACTTCGTTTTTCTTCTTTGAATAAGTGACTCTCTTCTTCTTCTTCTTGATGCATGTGTATTCATCCCCTCTGCATTTGATTTGTTCTTCCTGGTTCAACTTTGCGTTTATCTTCTTTCGGTACATTATGGAATTAGGTTTTTTGCAAAAAAATTTTACCTAGGATTAGACTTTTATTTTACCTAGGATTATTTGAGACTTTTCCTACATTTATGGAGGTGCAAGGAGAAGTTATGGGGGTGCAGAAAGAAATTCTCCCCATTTTGTTGTAAAAATCCATCAGCTAGATCAGGCTAGACTGCTCGAATTACCAACTCTAATCTTCTCCAATTATGTGCGGAGAAAGTGACTCAAGATTTGGTAACTATATAGGAATTCAACTATGACATAGGACACACTCTTGTTTATTTGGTATTGTAGGCAAAATATAATTGGAAATAAATATAAAATGAATTCAATACTTATCCACTGTTTGTGAAAGTGTTCAATCACAGTCTTTAATTCACATGATTTTTAAAATATTACTTAGTAAAGTTAACAAACTTACATATATAAAGAGTTGTGATCGAAATGTGAGTGTAAAACTTTTTGTGTGGATAGTGCATAAGTTTTTTTCTCATATAAGATTAATATACAATTTTGTTTGGTTAGTTTAGATATAAATCAAATCAATTCATTTATGATTTGATTTGAATTTGTATGATGTTTTTTTAATAAAAAATAATTTATTAATTTTTTTCAGATGTGAGGAAATAAGATGAATTGAGACAGTATTTTGTAGTACATTTACTATTTCTTTATTTTTCTATCGTTTAGATAGAACAAAAGAAATATTTAGTTTTTTCTTCAACAATTTCATATATCTAGTAGACCTCTTAATAGGATTTGAATCTAGATAAAGTTCTAACCATATGTCAGAGAAAAAAAAGTGACTCTTGTAGGATTTTCAAGAAATTCTTCTATTTCTTTTGGAAACATATGATTATTTGTATGTTTATCACATTCCATAAAATAGTCGAGACATTGAAAAATATATAAAAAGGATTTTAGGTATACTTCAAAATAAACATTGTTAAACTTTTCTTTTTGTTAAAAGCTACTTAATAAAAAATATAAATATAAAATATTTGTGTCATAGTCAAACCAATATTATAGAAAAAGATAAATATAACCAATATGACAAACAATTATAATAGAAAAATAAGTGAAAAGAAACATACTCAAATTAGTTATAATTAATAGAATCAACATAATTTTCAATTTGATAGCAACCAATAAAAAACACCAATAAGTAAGCATAGCCAAATTGTTTAATTAAGTAAATTGGAGATACAATAATAAAATCATATAGATTAATAGATTGGTAAGTAAATTTGCGGTAACTACAAAAAATTGTCCGTGACGCAAAGTTAGATAGTGCCAAACATTCCAACCATTTCCCTTGGGTGAAACCATTAGCTTGTTTGGTAACATTGAAAGGCATGGATAGAAAGTAGATCATCAGTTAAATGTCACGAAAATGATAATTAAACCTGTTTAGTAGAAATTGTCTCTAATCAGAGATGAAATTTGTGTGGGTTTCATGTTTTTTTTAATCTCAAAATTGCTGTGAAAGAAGGTGAAATGTGCTGAAATTGTTTCCGCGATTTTTTTTTTGCGTTTGTTTTTTTTAGCTTGGGATTTGGGCTTGTTAATGAATAATTGAATATGAAATAATTAGATTTTTTTTATTCCGTAGAGAATAAAGCACCATGCAGAAAGTAAATACGTTAATAAATTAAGAATCAGGTATTGATGAAAATTCTTAGATCATGCAAACTCAAGTGTGCATTCTTTGAGATTTTTGTGGTTTCTTATGAATTTTTACTTTAATCTATGATAAAATTTATTTGAGTTTTTAGTTTATTTTTATTTATTTTTCAATGAACCTATGTTTAAACGAATAACAAATCTTCTCCTCTGATTCTTGTCTCAATCAATAGAAAAAAATCATGAAAGATAAAAACAAAATTAAGTGTAATTAACTGACATGACATTTTTTTTATTAATAGAAGGGAAAGAAGACATGATTTTTTATTAGGAATAACTGATTTTTTAGGAACAATTATTTTTCATTTCAGAGAACTTGTGTCCTTCTACTATAATAGTAATTATTATGAAGAATATATTTACTGACAAAAAAATACTTTAAAAATACCGCTGAAGCGCGAGACGCTCTTAATTATTATAAGAACTAAAAACAAATATTATAAACTATTAAATTATATTTAAATTATTAACATTAAAAGTTATTTTAAAGTAATTATATGATTATTATTATTATTATTATTATTATTATTATTGGTTTTAATAATACATATATAACGAAATAAGTTATATTTATTTTTAATTTAATAAATAGAAATTATTCCTAGTATGGTATGCCAAAGCGAAAGAGAAAAAAAGTAGTTATAAATATGACTCATGAGAATGAATGATGGGAAAAGGAAAGGAAGAGTGGATGACAAGTTTACTTTCGGCCACTTCACGCTTGCAGGCTCCTGCTTCCGTGTCACCATTGGATTTGTACATTCAAACATAGATATTAGATACATATGAGATCCACTCAGTTCCGAATTCGATATACGATATTAATATCTTACTATTTATCTCTATTGTTTATTTATTTTTTAAAATTTAAGTATAGGTAATAAGTATTAATATTAATTATTAGATTTTATGTAAATAAATGACAAGAATAAAAATAAGTCTTTTGTACTTAGAAAACTAACTTTTTCTATGATTGAATGAAAAGTGAAGAGTAGAAAGTTTTATAGACCAAGATATGAAAAGAAAATTGTATTTTTTCTTGTTTATTAGCAAAAAAAATAGTCATTAATTTGACGGGTTTTGTATATTTAACTTTTCAATCAAAATAAACATAAAAAAGAAGAAAAATATAAAAAAATTTAGTACTTATTTGATAATAGTTTTATAAAGCTGTTTTCAGTATTTTATTTTTTTAAAAATAAAAAATTTGTTTGCGTGGTGTTTTTTGAAAACAGTTCTGACAAAACAGCTGAAAATAGTTTTGTTTTTTAGTTTTCTACTTTTGTTTTGAAAACTCAAAATACAATCAAAATATATTGTTTTTTGTTTTTTATTAATGAAATTCTAATAAATATGAATAAGTTTTTCCATTTATACATCTTCAAAACTATTTTCAAATAAAACTTTCTTTTCTTTTCTTCCTAAAAACAAATTTTGAAAATTATTCTTGAAAACTCTATTTAAAAACTAAAATCAAACAATGAAACTCTTACTCTTCCAAATTAGCTTTTCTTTATAAAACAGAGGTAATAAATATATGACTGAACTTGTACTTACAACAACTTAATTTATAAATTTTCACTCTTTTTATGTTACTTTCCACACTACCAAACAACTTCACTTTTTGTGCTATATATATTCTGATCAATTTATGTAGTCCAACACAATTCATTGTTTCTCCCAATTTATAGAAAATATTTGACTAGATCATTGACTAATTCTCTATTCAACCAATATAAATATAAATATATATATATATATATATATATATATATATTTTAATGATGTAGAATATTTATTATATTGTGATTTAAATATAATTTAATTAATAATTATAATTTTTTTATTATTTAAATTATTTTTATATTTAAAATTATAATTTATTATATCATTAAATTATTATCAAATTACTATAACGAGTGATTAATGTCAATTTACCGATAACTAGATACAAATTCAACCTGTTTTAAAATTGATGATATGATGATTTTAAAAAATTCAACATGTCAAAAATACAAAATTGAGAACACTTAGGCAACAAATGTGATCAAACATTTTCTTTATTAAACTAAGACTGCAAATTTCGAACCTGACACATTCACGATGATGAATTATGATAGTATTTATTTAATAGAATAAAAGTGAATTTTATGTCAAACTATACTTTTAATTTGAATTTTTTAATTTTTATAAAATTAAATTTAGGTATTTATCTTTTAAATTTGATTTAATTTTTATATATCAATTTTGTCGATAACTAATATTACCAAAAAATTTAACTAATAATTTTTAGTAGTCTTTTTTCTAAATTTTCTTTTCATTCACAAGCTTTGAACTCGATACCTTGTTTAAAATATTAAACATTTAGATTAATGATTTGTTGGTAATTTGAGTTAATTTAATAATACTATGAGTTTAATTATTAAAAATAATATTTTTTATTATGAAAAGTTTTTGCATGCATATTTAATATATTAGTATTTCTTAACAATTCTTATAGTATCTTAATAAATATACAAAATAAAAATCTATTTTCTAAGAACTAATTTGTTTTTATGCTTGATTTCTTTTATTAATTTGTTATCTTATGTTAATGATCAATATAATTGAATATTAAATGATTTTGTTGAAGTATGTGTGGGAATTTAACCTTTTCATGTCACTAATTTGTTTTAATATTTTTTTTATCCTTTTGCGTCTATTTATATATATATATTTTTAATTAATTGGGGGATTTAGGTCCCCTCGTGTGCATGCAACATATTTAAAAGTTGTGAACTTCTCTGAATGAAAGTATGATACATCAATTGAAATATGCAAAGGATCTATTAAAGAGATTTAGCATGTAACAAAGCAATCCAACAGGAACACCAATCGAAGTTGGAGTTGCCTCAAAGAAGGATACAAAAGAAGAATTGGTTGATTCGCTGATAATTGTCTCATTTACTTATTTTTACACATGTAAAAGAGAGCAATTAGCTTAATTCTTGTTCATTTAAGATCTTGTTATCTTCATTTTGTTATATAAATTAAATTTTAGTTAGAAAAGTAGTTATATAGTTAATTTAGTGTAGTTTACCTTTATTTTTCTATTGTTTTATATAGAGAGACAAGTTTTGAGAAGAACTAAAGTAAGGTTAGATAGAATTGAAAGTAATCAACATTTCAACGCCTGACAGCTAGTCTTGGAGCACTAAGTAATGGATAATAGAGAGTTCTAATATTTTGACATACCACTGCTCAATGGTCACTCTATGAGTGCCCAACAATGATTTGACTTGATCCACAAGTTTGTGAGCGCCCAACGGGTTGTAGACAGATCAACAAAGTGTAAAAGACACTTTTTGACGGGAAAGAGTGAGTTACACACCTTGACTGGCCAGTGGCTAGGGGTACGTTCCAAAGCCATTTCCTTTGTCCATTCTCCATTTTTATATTTCCCTTCTATTAAGCATGCTTCCCCTCCCATGTTTGCCTAGACGTCAACTTGAACTTTTATGTATATTTTGTTCTTTAATCAAAGTTTATTATTCAATATTGATGTCTCTTCTTTACCTATGCTTTATTTCTTTATCTTAAGTGAATTTTACATGTTGAAACCTTGAAAAAGGATCCTGACTCATAAAATGAGAAGAACTTCCAATGAGATTTATTGTTAGAAATAAAGTAAAATCCGTCGGTCATCTTAAGCTTCTTTTCTTAATACAAGTTATTTGATTTTAGGTTATGCAAGAAATTGATAACTTAAATCTCAAATAGCAAGAAATTGAGGTTAAGACATTCTTCTATTGAAACATGAATAGCAAACAATGATTTTGAATTCATGCATGCACTAGAGTGAAGGTTTAGTCAAGTAAAAACCCAACCAAACCTTTATCTCTATAACCCTTTTTACTTTATTTGTTTATGTTTTTATTTCAATCTTGCTTTTAAAAGTGTTAGTAAAAATTTTCTTTTATTTATTACAATTAGAAAGTATTGAAATTTATGTGGTATCATCTAAGTCCTTATGGATACAACCTTGTATATTTTCTTAGGTTATAGTGCACAACTGGTGCACTTGCCAAAAGATATTATCACCATCCACTCATTACAAAAAGATAGTTGGATGCTTGAGATACTTGTGTAATACAAGGTCTGATTTAAGCTTCAGTGTTAGGCTAATTAGTAAATTCGTGCAAAAGCCAAAGCAATCTCACTTGTTAGATGCAAAGAGAATATGGGGATATGTGCAAGGAACAATAGATCATAGAATTCTGTTTCGAAAAGGAAAGGCTTATGTAGAACCAAAATTGATTGGATATTCCAATTTTAATTGTTGTGAAGACAAAAGTAACATGAGATGCACATGTTATATCTTCTTCTATGGAGGAGCGTCGATCTTTTGGTCCTCCACAAAGGAAATTGTTATGACACTCTCTTCTGGTGAAGCAAAATATATTGCATACGCAAAAACTACATGTCAAGCAGTATGGTTATGAAAGCCTTGAGAAAGAATTGAAGTGAAAAGTAAAAGCAATGGGAAGTTGTTGGGAAGACATTCAACATGTCATGAAAGCAGCAAACACATAGAAAAAAGCTTTCACTTTCTAAGAGATTAATCAACAATGAGAAAGTGCAACCAGAGCACTACAGGACTGAAGTTCAGTTGGGAGATATACTTATTAAAGATTGAAAGTTAGAAAGGTTTACAGAGTTAAGAGATTCAATTGGAATTGTATGTGTAAATACAACTTTAAATTAAGGAAGAATATTAGAAATAATTCAAATTTTGATGTTAATGTCTCCTAACACGTATTTGGTAATAATTTGGTCTTTTTAACAGTTGGTTGTACTTGCTATATAAGTAAGGTACATAACCTTTTATATGTTGTAATTTTCAATTTTGCTATAATATATAGTTTTCTATTCATTTAAGTGAGTCTAGCAGAACCTACCTCTAATCAAGGATTTCTCACATTATTGACTTTATAAGACTATAGAGTCCAAAATAATTGTAGTTTAACATGTTAACACTTTACACAACTTTACATGTCATTACAAAAACATCCCTACTTGTTGACTTTTTTTTTTTTTTTCTAGATTAAAAATAATATGGGAGATACATTCTGGGGCAATATCTTAAATATGCATACCAGCGTAAAATTTGAACACTCTTACTGAGGAATGGACAACCAAATTAACTTGTTTGTGAACTAAACTCAAGGAAGAGTTTTGACAGTTTTAATTTAAAATTTCCTTTAAATTTATTTTTTTTAAACATCCACATGTATAACTAAGTTACTTTCTCCTTAATGTGGGACCACGCACAAATACAATGTCTAATCCTACGTATGTAGATCTACATTCTATGCAGATATTTATGTTTATTATGAATCTAAACAAAATACTTCTCCACTTTAACTTCTAAAGACAAGGAACTAGAAAAATCTAAAATGAAGCGTCGAAATCCAATGGCAGTGAATAGGCATACGTTACAACCTCCATGATTGTTTGATCACCGTCTCTCTATTTGGTCGTGCGTCTCATTTTTAGCATCAATCTATCTTTATATTGCGCTCACTATTATAGGCTTACAGTCCTGGTTACATGAATTCACTTCATAACCACTCTCCTTTTTTAGATCTTAAAAAGTATACAACAAACTATTATCATACTTCAAACAAAGCAACTATATCCTTTTATACATCACTGATATTGAATTTTAAATTTATAAACTAAAACTATCCGAATGCCTCATGCAAACTATAAAATTCAGGATTTTGTTAATAAATGTTATTCTTGCATCTTTTATTTTATACTTTGAATATCTCTTCCTTTTAAAAAAATTATATAAAATTCAGTATTTTCTCTTTTTCTTCTTCTTTTTTTTTTGTCTACATCGATAACAAATTTCTACTTGTCTTTGATAATTGCTAAATAGTCATGTATTAATACATAAAAATTGCAGTTATTTATAATAATTATATTTATGAACCTTGAAATTATCTTTTTGTTTTGCTCAAATTTTGAATTAGACTAAGATTGAGGTAAAAAATTATTTTACTAAAGAATAATAATAATATGCTTATTCAGGATAAATACTGATACAAAAACCTTTAAATAATGAAAAGATCAATAAGGATTAAAATGAACACACCTAATCACTTATTTATTCAAGCAAAACTCTCTATCACATAGGAGGAGGAGAAGTACTTCACTACCCTTGTTCAAGCAAATATACCATACCAGCATCGCTCGAGTGAGCTTATCAAGTTAGACTCACTCTCTGTATTCATTCAAGTGAACCTTAGGCCACTTGAGTGAGCCTTGGTCCCAAATACAGTCACTTAGTGTGCTTGCTTAAAAGGGAATCCTTAGTGCTTAAGCAAATTATCTTTTAAACCTATAAGTCCAACCGAGTAGTTATAACGCTTAAGTCAGCGCTTGTGTATCCTATCCCAACTTAGGCCTTCTTCATTGACTTCCGTGAGGAACTAACTCTCTTATTGTTGGGGTTTAATGTAGCCAACAACCATTTCATTTAATCAAATTATTGGTTTAAGATTTTATTACATGATATTGAGAATTGGTGAAGTCAAACTTGGTTAACATCCTCAACTGTTTCTTAATTTGCATTCTGAACATCGACTATTCGATAATTGCTTTTAAAATATTATATAATCTTTTTCTTATCTTCTCAAAACCCATAGTCTAGAAAATTCATAAGAGTTAATCTTATTATTACATAATTCCTATGGAGACTATTTGATTCTATTCGATCAATAATAATTTATTTTTTTTTGTAAGTTTCTTCCAGCAGTCTTCATCACTACAAATGCAGAAGATCTGTCTATTGTGACCAAACACTTAAAAAAATATTGTTTTCTCTTAGAATTATTTTCTAGATAAATTTGGTATGAATCACTAACGTCTCTATACTTGTCATTTCAAGTCCTATGAATGTAAACATGCATATATGAGTTTCAATAACAATTAAGACTGCGAAGAAAGAAAAAAACAAAGGCCAATTAGGTTATGGATAAATTGTGTCATGAACATCCATAACAATTTTAATTCTTCTTTTTGACATTGAGCAATCTTCTTTAGAAGAAGATCGTATCACTATACATGAAAAATTAGCACAGGATTTACAGAGCTACTTTTTGGATCATTAAGCATGTTAAATGCTTTTTTGTTTCCAGGTGCTACAAGAAACCTTGCAACTAAAAAGAAAAAAAAAAGCTAGATTAATTAGTTTCATTTATTGTTACTTATCTTTTAAAAACATTTAAGGTGTTTTAAAGTCTTTAATTAAATCTTCCAAGCCCAATGTTGGGACAATGGTTAGGGCAACACATTTTCTTTTAGAATTGTTTAACAAAATCAATAGAACAGTAAAGGGTGAAGAATCTGAAAGACCAATAACAGAGCATCATGAGAGAAAAGATGTAAAGAAAAGGAAATAGCATGCACTAGAGCTAATAAAAAAGTGCAATATAATATTTATTAAAGGAATAATGGAGGATTATATACAAGGGAAATGAGAAGAGTGATGAGCAAGCAATACAGTTATGGTAGTTAAAGAATAACAGCCCAACCACCATAACTAATCAAATGAAACTAACTCAAGCTAACAATTAACTAAGGTAAGAAAATACAAGTAATGAAAACTAATCATTGTTAAGATCCCCCCCTCAACTTGGGAATGAATACTTGTCATTCCCAACTTGGAACAAGATTCACGAAAGGTGTGAGGAGGTAAAGACTTGGTCAATATGTCAGCAAGCTATAGGGAGGAAGTAATGGGCAAAATTTTGATGAGACCTTGATTCACCTTTTCTCTTTCAACATGGAAATCAATCTCAATATGCTTAGTTCTTTTGTGATAAACCTAATTTGAAGCTATTTGAATAGCAGAATCATTATCACAAAACAAAAAAATTAGGTGATCAAAATGATCCCTGGGGTCTTTAAGCAAATAAGTAAGTCATTGAACTTCACAAACAGTGGTAGCAAGAGCTCTTTACTCTGCTTTGGAAGAACTCTTGGAGATGGTATCTTGCATCTTGGAGTGTCATGAAACTAAGGAATGACCAAGATAAATTGAAAAACCAGTTACTAATCTTCGAGTATCAACACGTCTCACCCAATCTGAATTGCTAAAAGCTTTAAATTGAAGAGAACTTTGAGCATCAAAGAAGATTCCCAAGCTTGGTGCCTGCTTTAGATAACAGAGGACTCGAAATGCATGTGAAATGTCAAGTCGGGTTATGGTCAAGTAGATAAGTTGTCTAATGAGTCTTCTATGTGGAGATGGATCAGCTAAAGTCTTGCTTGAAGAGGAGGTCAGATAAGCGGTGTAATCCATTGGAGTAGCAGCAGGCTGAGAAGCAAGCATACATGAATCAGATAAAATATCAAGCACATATTTCCTTTGACATAAGTGGATTCCCGATTTAGTACAAGCCACTTTAAGACTAAGGAAGTATTTAAGATCAGCCAAATCCTTAATTTTAAAAGTTTGGTCCAAAAGAGACGTTATGCGTTGTATTTAAGAGAGATCATTACTAGTTAAGACTACATCATCAACATACACTATAAGGGCAGTAACTGTTGAGTCAAAAAACTTGAGAAATATGAAGTGATCAGCTAAAGAGTGATTGTATCCATGAGACAGAAGAAATCTAGATAGATGGGCATACCATTGGCGACTTGTCTACTTGAGACTATATAATGATCACTGCAAACAACAGACTTGACCGGGCTTAGAACTCAAACCAAGAGGGACATGCATAAACATCTCTTCATATAACTCCCCATGCAGAAAGACATTATTGACATCAATTTGTTTGAGGTGCCAACCATTTATAGTTGTAAGGCGATGAAAAGGTGCACTATAGTGATCTTAGCAACTAGAGAGAAGGTATCAAGGAAGTTCAACCCTTCCATTTGAGTATACCCTTTTTGCTACTAAATGTGTCTTGTATCGTTCAATGGACTGGTTTGAATTGTGCTTAATTTTGTACACCGAGCAACACCTAATAGTAGTTTTATTGGGAGGTAAGGAAGTGAGAACCCAAGTACTATTGGCCTAAAGTGCAGTAAGTTCAGCATCCAAAGCCTTGAGCTAGTTGTCATGTTTGAAAGCTTCAGCATAGGTTCTAGGCCTGGTCACAGTTGATATAGACATAATGAAATGACAAAATGAAGGAGCAAACAATTATATGAAACAAAATGCTCAAATGGATATTGAATACCTAGATGATTGATTGGTACAATAAACATGAGATTGCAATGAAAGTCCTTAAGGTATGAAGGTGTCACATGAGGTCTGCTGGATTTGCATGTGATAGGTAGAGGTGCAGGAGAAGATGTGGGTGAGTTATGATGAGATGATGAAGGGGAAAAAGCTATTGGAGAAGGAGTATATATATATATATATATATATATATATATATATATATATATATATATATATATATATATATATATATATATATGTGTGTGTGTGTGTGTGTGTGTGTGTGTGTGTGTGTGTGTGTGTGGAGGGGGGGTCTGCTAGAAAATGGATTATTGGTGTCAAGAAGCTTATGCAGAGGTATATCAGAAATGGTTTTTGTAGGGTTAGACTATGAAATAGTTGTTGTAGTGATAAACATTGTGTGATATGTCAATGTTGTGTGTAATGCAAATTGAAAATGAGATATCTTTTTGTATGAGGTTTAAATCCAATGAAAATGCATGGGCTAGCACGTGGACCAATCTTCTTTCTGTTATTAACTAAGGTGTTAGCATAATACAAACATCCAAAGACATGCGTGATTGAAATATCATATGGTTTTCCATGCAATTTTTCAGAAGGAGATGTATGATTAAGAAATGGTATAGGAATGCAATTGATGAGAAGTGCAGCATGTGTAATAGCATAGCACCAATAAGTAGAGGGAAGGTTGCTTTGAAACAAAAGAGCTCGAGTAATATTCAAGAGATGCTAGTGTTTTCGCTCAACAATCCCATTCTGCTTGGGTGTTTCAATGCAACTGGTTTGATGTATTATGCCTTTATTAGAGAAAAATTGGTTCATCAAGAATTCTGGTCTATTATCAGTGTGGATAATTTTGACCCTTGTGCTGAATTGATTTTCCATTTGTGAAATAAAATCAATTATATGTTTGTGAGTTTCAACTTTAGAGAGCATAAGAGAAACACAAGTAAATCGAGTAAAGTCATCGACAATGCTAAAAAAGTATTGATGCCCATGCATGGAGGTTTTGGAGCAAAGACCCAGATGTCTATATGCAATAACTCAAATGAACATGATGCACAAGAGTCACTCAAAGAAAATGGGAGTTTTTTTTGCTTTGCATAGTGGCAAGTATTACATGTAAAGTTCTTATTAATGGAAGTACATGGGTAGTACTATTTTATTACATGTAATCTATCTAATGACATGTGTAATGGCTGATACTATAGGTCAATAGGGAGTATATTAAAAATAGGGTGTGTAATGGCTGATACTATAGGGGAATGGCTTAATGAAGCTGTAAAATAATGTAGAGACCTCCTCTCATGCTAACTGTATCAATCATCATCTCGGTCTTCATATCCTGAATAATGCATGAAGAACTTGAAAAAGTTAGTACATAATTAAGAGAAGACATTAGTTTTGAAATGGATATGAGATTAAATGTGAAAGAAGGTATATATAAAACATCTACTAAATAAAACTTTTCTGTAAACTTAACAATTCCAGAATAAGTAGCAGAAACTTGTTGACTATTAGGTAGTCTAACAGTTATAGAATTAATAGAAGTATATGTTTGGAAACATGAAAGGGAGGATGTGATATGATTGGTTGCACCTGAATCTAATATCCAAGGTATTGTTACTTGAACATTAATAGAAAAAATGTTGATGTTAGAATTACCTATTGTGAAGGAATTTGAGGAACAATAGTGGACACTGAACCTATTTGATTGACATGTGAAGAACTAGAATTATTTGAATTTCCATTAGATGGTTGTTGTATTAAAGCTAGGAATACCTTGTACTGTTGTGCATTAAGCCGAAATTCTTGGTTCTCACTTGCAGATTGTTGTTGCTTATCAACATCATTGACTTTCCCTTCACTAGTCATAGTGTCATTCACTGAATTCCTCTGCCATATGCTTTGTGCCCAGGTGGAAACCCATGTTTCCTATAGCATATATCAACTTTGTTCCCAGTTCGTCCACAGTGAGTGCATGTTTCCTATTCCGATTAAAACCACTCTTGT
The DNA here is from genome assembly GCA_037954015.1 of Psophocarpus tetragonolobus. NCBI lineage: Eukaryota > Viridiplantae > Streptophyta > Magnoliopsida > Fabales > Fabaceae > Psophocarpus > Psophocarpus tetragonolobus. The sequence continues at coordinate 17,215,370 of CM075688.1, read as the reverse complement.
TATTCTTTTGGTCATTAGTGGGAAACCCATGGTTGCGGTAGCATGTATTTTCAATATGTCCACTATGGCCACAAAAACCACAAACAAGAACAGAGTTGACAGCATTAACAGAAGTACCTCTTGGTTCACTACTGGCATTGATAATGAAGCTATTCCATTGTATTTGTCTCTCTTATTGCACCACATAGGAAAATATCTTGGTAATTTGTGGGAATGGCTTCATCAACAGAATGTGTGACTTGACATTGCCATATTGTTCATTCAACCCTCTCAATAACTGCATAGCTTAGTCCTTGAGTTTTCATTCCTCAATGGCAGTGGCAACTTCACATAAACATTTTATCGAATAAGTGCAAGAAAAGTCTAGGTTGAAATTATCTAATTCATCCCAAATTATTCTTAGTTTTGTGAAGTATTTCGTGACTATGAGATCTCCCTGCCTCATGGACGATGCATCTTGCTGCAAATCAGAGATTCGAAGACGATCACCTTGTGCGTACCTTGCTTTCAAGTCCTTCCAAATTTGATCAGCCTTATTCATCCATACTATGCTCTGATGAATTGGAACATATACTGAGTTAGTGATTTCCAATGCAACCATATTATTGCATCTTCTTCATGTTGAGTAAGTTTGGTCACCTCTTTCTAATTCGGGAGCACTTCCATCAACAAACTCCAATTTCTTATTTGTGGTTAAAGTGGTAATCATAGTCTTGCTCTATGAGTGATAATTGGTTGAATCAAGAGGAGGAGAAACAAGAACCATATTAAGGTTTTCGTTTGGATGAAGATACATGAAGTTGTGAACATCAGAAAATGTTTTTGTCTCCTCACTCATATTCGATGATGATGAAGCCATGAAGAAAAGAAACAATAATGAGTGCGCAACAGAGCTCTTCAACTAAAGTGCTCTGATACCATAACAAAATCAATAGAACAGTAAAGGATGAAGAACCCGAAAGATCAATAACAAATTAACAGAGCATCATGAGAGAAAAGATACAAAGAAAAGAAAATGACAAGTGCTAGAGCTTGTCAACAAATGCAAGCAGATATTCATTAAAGGTAAAATGGAGGATTATATACAAGGGAGTTAAGAAGACTCATGAGCAAGCAATATAGTTATGGTAGTTAGAGAATAACAACCCAACTACCATAACTAACCAAATGAAACTAACTCAACCTAACAATTAACTAAGGTTAGAAAATACAAGTAATGAAAACTAATCATGGTTAAGATTGATTTTGCAAACATCTATGATAGAATATACTCAAATAATGAACGTGGTGGTGATGTTATTATGAACCAGCAAGTAATAAATAGTCTGAGTGATTTTAGCACAAAAAGATTTGAGATTTGACTAAAGGATTCTAACATTGTTGAGACTTTTTTTCAAATCACTATTGAAACTGATATGTACATGTTTACATTCAAGGGATTTGAAATGACAAGTATAGAGACCCCGTGATCCGCACCCGCTTTATCAACAAAATTATTATATGAGAAGAACAGAATTTTTGAAGTATTTGGTCACAGTGGACAGAGATTTTTTGCGTCTAGAAGTGATGAAGGCGATGGAATTACCCAGGTACCCATATGGCTGTGATAATAACTAGAATCCAATCAGGTTTTATGCTTTTCAAAATCTGAAAAGAATATTTGAATTCACCATGCTTCATGTCCTTCAGAGAAGTCTTGGAAAACTCTGGATTTTTACTGTTTTTGAATTTATGACTTGATTCCGAAGTAGAACATTGTTATGCTAAATTCCTCTAAAAATCTTGTACCAGCTTTGGTTTTGATATAATGGCTCATCATAACGCTTGATATAGGCTAACGTATATAATCATAAGGAATGTTTACAATACACCTTCTAACACTTTCTTAAAACATTTCCAATTGTTAGGTAAAATTCATGTAAGTTTCATTAAAAGGGGTAAAATCCATGCTGCTTTTTGGGAGTCACATGAATTTTATCCAATAATATATAGTAGAGTTTATTAAAAAAAGTCTCAGAATGTGTTATTCTGAAATACAATCAATTAGAACTTATATCAAGAGGTTTTTTAATTAATTTATAATAATAACATTTGTTACCTTCATAAAATTGTCGGCCACGTTTTTTTTTTTAGTTTGATTTTGAATTTCGTAGAAATATGCATATGTAAGTCTATCTGCTATGGGGTTCTCTTGATTTGATAATTGAGTGATCCTTATATGAGCTGTTTAATGACAGGCTATATTCAATCGCATGAAATGATTCATGTGATCTTCCCTTGTTTGTCATGAACTTTGAAGTTACTGTATTTGACTGTTACTTACTCTTGAACACTTATGTGATATCATTGCAGTGCTATATGAACACTGCACAAGCTTACGTTATTGTAACATATATATAAACAAACACGAACCCAGATGAAATATGCCCTCTAATGTTGAAAATTTCTGAAAGAAAACTATCGATTTCACTAGATGGATCACAAGGTAAATGGAAAGATGTGGCCAGCTATAGTATCTATCTCTGGCTATAAAAATATATAATGAATGATAGATAAACAGTTGTAGTTTGAGGTTAGCAATGATTGAGAATATGATCCGACGTTAGAGCAACTTTGGAATAGAAACGTGTATTTTGCTTGTTTGCAAGATACATACCAACTGTTTTAAATGCTAAATATGTTAGCTAAAATTGGCGAGGGAGAATAAGATGCACGTAACCTCCTTAGTAAACGGTCAAGTATCATTATCAGTTGGGCCAATCCTACCAAAGTCGAGTGAGTTACCCTCTTTCTCTAGTCAATAATATATTCAAATTGTTCAGTCACCCACTTATTTTGTCAGGTGTTAATTACTGAAATAGTGAGATCTATTTGTTTTCATGTTCCTGTCTCAACCACTTCCTTTTATTTATTTTTCTCTATGTGCAAAGCACATATTGTTCTCTAGTTCTATATATACACGTGGAGTCAGAGTAGCTCGATCGAGGAAATCACTTTCATACAAAGATTAAAATGAATATAGATTATTAGATTCTAATTGAAGGATTAAATTAAAATAAAAAATAACCTTTTTTAAGTGAAAAATTGTATTGTTATTTCTATATGGCGATGATTTAAATTTACACTTTTGCATTCTTAAATGAGATGATTATTTTAAGGTTAGAAGTTTAAAATCTATCAACTATAGTGTATGTAATTTTTATACTATCAAATATCAATCACTCAAATCATCCTAAACAAGACTTTTAACGAAGTTCTATAGTCATGGAAACAAACAAAAGTAAAATTATTGTATATGATAATTTGTATTAGTTAATAATGTAAAAATCTTTTATGTTCTTAGTAGACATGCTATTTTTTATTTTGGTGAATACTATGAGATTGGAATGGTTCCTTTCCATGTAATTTTGATGATTGAAAAATGTTTGCAACATTATATTGTGATTGTAATATTGTAGAGAGGGTGCTGGTCAGTGGTCATGAGCTTGTAGTTGAAGAGTTGTTAGTTAAAGACGTACCCAGCCCAACCGAAATCTTCCTTACAGTTCCCGCAATAAACAAAAATGTTTAGTTTCTTGGTATGAAAAAAACAGTAGATGTTGCTTCTCATATCTCACTGTCTGTCTCTGAATGTGCCTTTGTGTGTGAGCCAAACAATGAACGACACCAACCTCCTAACCTCTGAAAATGATCCCACCATACTATACTGCTATCATCACCTTCCACATCCTCTACACCAATACAAATCTCTCAATGAGTTTATGCTCTTTCATATAAAAATCCATCAGAGTATAGACTGAGAAGCAAAGGGTCAGGTCCTTGGACATAATAAGGTGGACCAAAACCAAAGATGATGGAATCCGGGGCTCACTTCTGCAACTCTTGTGGTGAACAAGTTGGACTTGATGCTAATGGGGAGGTGTTTGTGGCGTGTCATGAGTGCTATTTTCCAATTTGTAAGGCTTGTTTTGAATATGAAGTCAATGAGGGGCGTAAGTCCTGCTTGAGATGTGCCACTCCCTATGCTGGTAACTCTCCAATCTCTCTATTCCTCCACTCTACACTTATATTTCAATTTACCACAACTCTTTTTTATGCCATGCTTGTTTAAGAGTTGCGATCTTCAAAGTTATGCATTAAACTTTGACAGTTCAAAAATAATCATTCAATAAAGTATTAGACTATTATTTGTTAAAAAGGAGGATTCTTCTCATTCACTTCACTTAAAGTAAAGATTTTTAATATATAAAATTAAAAGTGGTGTCCATACTCTTTCATCACATGTTATTTTTGTTGAAATAGCCCAGGGGCATCTTTAAAAAGTGGTTTCTCCGAGCATTTTTAGAAGAAAAAAAAATAAAAAAAAGTTATCAAAATTTTTAAAAATATGAAAAATTATACATTTTTAAAAATTAGTTTATAAAAGACTTCACATCATCTAAAAAAACTTATGAAAAAATTGTTTTAACTTTTTTATTTTTTCTCCTTCAGTTCTAGATTAATTTTTCTTCTTTTATATATTTTAAAGATAGAAGAAAAGATAATGATGATGCCAAGGTTTATGGAAATCAATCCACAATGGCTGCCCAAATCAATGTTTCCCAGGTAATTAATTATTTACTTAAATTTTTAATGTCAAAATGTAGACACTGGTACTTATAATCTCTAGTTGCATTATGTTATGTAGGATGTTGGGCTCCATGCTAGGCATGTCAGTACTGTGTCCACAGTGGATAGTGGTAAAGAAGAGAGACTTAGCTCATTAAATCGAGTGCAATTTATTCAGAACTGCTATTGATCATCATGATCTGTTTATTCTTGTAGAATTAAATGATGAATATGGGAATCCAATTTGGAAAAATAGAGTGGAGAGCTGGAAGGAAAAGGATAAAAAGAGCAAGAAGAAGAAGTCTGCACCTAAGGTTGAAAATGAGGCGTCAATTCCACAAGAACAACAGATGGAAGAAATACAGTAAGTTCAATGAGACATGCCACACTTTTTCTCAAGGGAACAATACAAAGTGTGAAATAACAAGCTTTTGGGAAATTAAATTTTTTTGTCCTTAACTAGGATAAATTTAAGAAAAGCTATAGAAGAAATTAAAATAGTCCCTTGAACATAACTCAATTAACAAAAAGAGGCGAGGATGGGGTAAGCCATTAAAAAAGAGACATGGAATTTGACACTTAAAGGTGAAAAAAAGTTACATATAAGAACTAAAATCAAAACAATTTGAATTTTTTCGTTGATTGAAATTTGAATCATGTGAGCATTCTTGTATTATCAGTGCCTCACTTATCTAATGAGTATCATTCCTACTCAACGTGGGACTTCCCATTGGGAGGCCAAAACCTTAAATCATCATATGTTTATGTGTGTCCTCTCACTTATATAGTATTCATCTAACCATTCCTACCGATCTCACTTATATTAGGCATCCGAATTATATTTAATTCTAAATATTTTCATGTGGTTGTTAATATTGGTGGCTTTGCTCCATCATTTTAAAATTTGTCATAAAAATTCAATCACATTTTTATTCTGATCTGCATGGCTTCATGTTGATATGTTTTAGGTCCTCAGAGGCTGCTGCTGCTGAACCACTTTCAATTATTATTCCAGTCTCAAAAACAAGACTCACACCATACAGAGTTGTGATAGTCGTGCGACTGATAATCTTGGGTCTTTTCTTCCATTATAGAGTTACAAATCCTGTTGACAGTGCCTTTGGTCTGTGGTTGACATCTATCATATGTGAGATTTGGTTTGCATTTTCCTGGGTATTGGATCAGTTCCCTAAATGGTATCCCATCAACAGGGAAACTTTTATTGACAGGCTTTCTGCAAGGTAAATACACAAAGGTGTAACACATTTAGAAACCTTATTCCTTGTACTTCAAGCTTTGAAATGAAAATCTATACTGTAGTGGATTTAAGTATGTCTCAGTATTTCTTTCTTTCTATGTTTAGAATTTGTGAAAGCATGAAAAGTAATCTAGCAAATGAAATCAGTGGATAATATACGGCAAAGTAACATTTTAGTTGAATGTGAGAAATTACATTCATCTGTAGTACTATTCTGTATTTTGGAGGCTTGAATGCTCACTTCTGTATTGCCATGCTAGGTATGAAAGACCTGGCGAACTCTCTCAGCTTGCTGCTGTGGATTTCTTCGTCAGTACAGTCGATCCTCTGAAAGAACCGCCATTGATCACGGCTAATACAGTGCTTTCTATTCTTGCTGTGGACTACCCAGTGGACAAAGTATCCTGTTATGTGTCAGATGATGGTGCTGCAATGTTGACATTTGAGTCTCTTGTAGAGACAGCTGACTTTGCAAGGAAGTGGGTTCCGTTTTGCAAAAAGTTTTCGATAGAACCACGAGCACCTGAGTTCTACTTCTCTCAAAAGATTGACTATCTGAAGGACAAAGTGCAACCTTCTTTTGTGAAGGAACGTAGAGCCATGAAAGTAAGCATCTGAAGCTCCTTATATTTATGATTTCAAAATCAGGACAACCTTGATGGAACACTTAGAACATATCTGATATGCTATATTGACCACCTTTTTTTTATTGAAATTGAGTATCATAGAGAAAACTAGTCATGATTGACTATCTTTCCATTTCTTTCAGAGAGATTATGAAGAGTTTAAAGTGCGAATTAATGCTTTGGTAGCAAAGGCTCAGAAAACGCCAGATGAAGGATGGACTATGCAAGATGGAACCTCATGGCCAGGAAATAACTCACGTGATCACCCTGGAATGATTCAGGTACATCTATTCATTTTGTAGTTAATCAGATCTCAATTCTGACATAGTCAGATGCCTGGTTTATGCAAATTGGCTACCAAATTATTGAAAGAAGTTTGGAAGTGCCCAGTGTTTTAATGGAATGCTATATACAGCTAATTATGTACTTTGTGCAGAAGCACTACAACACATATTCAGCTTAAAATATACTTGCTTCAATATGATTAGTTTTAAAATTAATAATCGCATCATCAAGTTAAGCTTTGTGCTTTTCTTCAATATCGACAATATTTCTTCTTACATTTTCTTTTTTGTTAAAATGAGTGCTCCATTTGATCATTCTTAAAGCGTTTAGCTATTCTATTCCAGTAATCATCTAATCGTAAAAGAATATTTTACATTCTGAGCAAAAACTATGAAGAACTTTTTGAATGGTTGTGTGGAAAATGGGAGCCTTCTTTGTTTTTTTTGTATGCTTGACTAGTTCTAGTAATCCATTATTGGAACAAGTTCATGCCACACTTGTATGTGCTTCTTCATTGCAAAGACTGAAATCTTAAGTAAACTTTATGTTTTCCATTTCCAGGTTTTCCTTGGACACAGTGGTGCCCATGACATAGAAGGAAATGAACTTCCCAGGTTAGTGTATGTTTCCAGAGAGAAAAGGCCGGGTTACCAACACCATAAAAAGGCTGGTGCTGAAAATGCTCTGGTATGGATAGATACTTTACATTAACATTCTACATAAGGTCATTAAGATTTTGTTATAATTGATGCTTGTTTGGATTTATATAGGTGAGAGTGTCTGCAGTTCTCACAAATGCTCCCTTCATTCTCAATCTTGATTGTGATCATTATGTGAACAATAGCAAGGCAGTTCGGGAAGCAATGTGTTTTCTGATGGATCCAGTAGTTGGTAGAGATTTGTGTTATGTGCAGTTTCCTCAGAGATTTGATGGTATTGATCGTAGTGATCGATATGCCAATCGTAACACAGTTTTCTTTGATGTAAGTTTAAATAAAATAAAGACTTTTAAAACTTCATATTCATAGATATTGTAGTCTCAGTGTGGTTGAAATGTTGACCATCAAACAAATATTCACAGTTTTTTTGTTTTTTCTTTTTGTATGAAGTAAAAATCATGGACACAACATTAACTGTAGTTTCTAACCTTGATCTCTTTCAGGTTAACATGAAAGGACTTGATGGCATTCAAGGACCCATGTATGTGGGAACTGGATGTGTTTTCAATAGACAAGCGCTCTATGGCTACAGCCCACCTTCTATGCCCAAATTACCTAAATCGTCGTCCTGCTGCTGCTGCCCCTCAAAGAAGCAAACCAAAGATGTTTCAGAGCTTTATAGAGATGCTAAGAGGGAAGAACTTGATGCTGCCATTTTTAATCTCAGGGAGATAGACAGTAAGCACAGTTAATTTTGTCAATCAATTTGACTTAAACACACAGCAGAATCCTCAATGAGGAAAATGCTTTCTGTTTCTTTTTTCTTCTTGCAGACTATGATGAATATGAGAGGTCAATGCTGATTTCACAAATGAGCTTTGAGAAAACATTCGGTTTGTCCACTGTTTTCATTGAATCTACACTAATGGAGAATGGAGGGCTTCCTGAATCTGCTGATCCCTCAATGCTGATCAAAGAGGCCATTCATGTTATTAGCTGTGGATATGAAGAGAAGACTGCATGGGGAAAAGAGGTTAGTCTCAACTCTCAAATGCTAATGCTCTTTATCGTGTTGATATTTTTGCTACTGCATCTATACCAATTAAAATTTCATTCTAGCTACATTTACTACCTTACACTTTTTACTCATTTAATCACATGTTTTCTTGTTTATTCAGATTGGTTGGATCTATGGTTCAGTGACTGAGGATATCTTAACAGGATTCAAGATGCAATGCCGGGGATGGAGGTCAGTTTACTGCATGCCCCTAAGGCCTGCATTCAAGGGATCAGCACCAATCAATCTTTCTGATCGTTTGCACCAAGTTCTTCGATGGGCACTTGGATCAGTTGAAATTTTCTTTAGCAGACATTGCCCCCTCTGGTACGGTTTTGCAGGAGGCCGCCTCAAATGGCTGCAGAGACTGGCTTACATAAACACCATTGTCTACCCATTTACATCCCTTCCTCTCATTGCTTATTGCACTTTGCCTGCAATTTGCCTTCTCACAGGAAAATTTATCATTCCAACGGTAAATTCCTCATCTGTATTTTGATATCACAATGAGTGTTAAAAGATAGAATTAGTAATACATCTGATAGTATAAAAAGGTACAATTCATCCTACATGGTAAATTTTTACTTTTCTAATAATTGTAAAGTCATATTAATGATAATTTCATTTCACGACCAATGAAAACAGTTTAAAGCAACAGATGATTATACAAATAACTTAAGGTCATTACACTAACATAACACTGGCTAATTTGGTGCAGCTTTCGAACCTTGCAAGTGCCCTCTTTCTTGGACTTTTCCTCTCCATTATAATCACCAGTGTGCTTGAGTTGCGGTGGAGTGGTGTGACCATTGAAGCATTGTGGCGTAATGAGCAGTTCTGGGTTATTGGAGGAGTTTCAGCCCATCTGTTTGCTGTGTTCCAGGGATTCCTGAAGATGTTGGCAGGTGTTGACACCAACTTCACTGTCACAGCCAAAGCAGCTGATGACACTGAGTTTGGTGAACTATATATCATCAAGTGGACCACACTCTTAATTCCTCCAACAACCCTTATCATTGTTAACATGGTTGGTGTTGTGGCTGGATTTTCTGATGCTCTTAATGGAGGATATGAGTCTTGGGGACCACTTTTTGGAAAGGTTTTCTTTGCCTTCTGGGTCATATTCCATCTCTACCCATTCCTCAAGGGTCTCATGGGTCGCCAAAACCGTACTCCAACTATTGTTATTCTGTGGTCAGTGTTGTTGGCCTCTGTCTTCTCTCTGGTGTGGGTCAAGATTAATCCTTTCATCAGCAGAGCAGACAGTTCAAGCATCTCGCAGACCTGCATTTCCATAGATTGCTAAGTCACTGCCTACATAAAAGTTTTGACCATATGCTTAAAATATGGATGATTCTTGATGATGCTTTGAGCCACATTAGTTCTTTGTTGAAATGTGTAAGCATTTAAAAGTAAGGTTGCAAACATCGTTGCTACTTCTTTTTCAGGCATTTAATGAATTTATTGTGTAAAGATCAAGCGTTGACTGATTGTATCAAAGTAAAATAGAGAATTTTCTTGCAGAAAATAAAGATTAGAAAAATGTTTTTACTTATACATATGGTTAAATTTACCTTTAGTCATCCAAATGGTTTTTGGTTAGTTTCATGATAAATTTGAGGTTTTTAAAATACACTCTTTCATTACCAAGTGATAATGTGAAAGTGACAAAATCATTAACAACGATGCAATAATTCACATGTATCAAAATGTTGTAATTTTTTACTTGCAATCAATTTAGGTTCCATATTTCATTTTCTTGGCAAAATATTAATCTAAATTATAGTTTTCAAAACTACATTGAACGGTTCAGTTTGAACAAAAACTAATTTGGAAATCCGTCTCTTAATTCTAATAAACCATTCTATTTTGCTACGAGAATCAGTCAAAATTTAGTACAAATATTTTAGATTAATTTTAAAAAATTATAAGGGTACTCTATTACAAAGGACAGCTTAAAAGTTTACCAGGAATTTATAGCTTTGGAACTGTTTTGTGGAGTTCACGAAAGTGAATTTTTCTTTTTCAATGTACAAATTCTTTTCGCACAAAAAAAATGTGTGCAAATTATTTTCATAAAACTAAAAACATTAAAGAAAAAACAAATCAACAACATATGAACATACACAAAAGAACAAATCAACAAAAAAACACACATCACACAAAAATAAAAGAAAAAGTAATAATTAACAACAAACACACAAAAAACAACAAATTAACATCATACACAGATAAAGGATAAAAATACTCTCTTGTGGCAAACAGATAAGTGGCCACGGGCCTGTGGTAGTCACCAATCACCATGATGTAAATACCTGAATGAGTCAAAACTATTTTTTAGTTAGTTACATTTTTTAAGGTTCATAAAAAATTCTCACAGTTGAACACAGCCATAGGAGCAGACCCTTTAGTTTGTTTTTTTTTTTTTTCTGTTATGGGAGGAGCAGACCCTTTAGTTGTAGGTTCAGGTTACGGCACTTAATACTTATCATATAAAGTAGACACACATTACAAATTGTTTACCCAAATAATCTTGAATGAAAAAAGTTTTGCAATTAAACCAATAATAAATAAATAAATACTCATATTATGTAACATAGAGTCACCCGTATCTGTCCTAGTACGAAGGATTCAGTTAGAATTGGCAAATAAAGGCAGAGACGCAGAGTAACCTTTTTATTTGCCTTTGCTCTGATCACTAATCCAATCCATCTAATGATTCAATTGCACTCAATCTTCTAGTATTGATTTTCCCAGTTCCTCTCTTCACATAATCCTGCTCCTGTTTCACCACTAATCACGCAGGTTTTACCTGGCGTGGGTTGGATTAAGATTTGAAACATATCAAGTTTGTGGAATTTAATATTTTGAGGTAAACCCAATCTCTTTGGGGCTATTTGGGAAATTTTTCATTGGAGAGTAAGGTCATCCATCCAATAGGTTACATCCCAGGTTTCCAATTTTTTTTAAAAGTTTGATTATTTTTAAGAATATCTTAAGCGATTATGTCTCCAATCAAGAATTGGGCTCAGATATGTATTTTTCTCATTTTGTAAATTTAAAAAAGAAAAAAAAAAAAAACTTTTCAGCTGGGGTTTGTACTGCTGCACTGTTAGGCCTTTAGAGTATCTTGAGTGTGAACAATTTATCAATGGATCAAGATAGGGGTGAGGTATTCGGTTCATGATGGGAATTTCAGTCATTTCTTTGAAGGTTTTGCAATTGCCAGAGCTAGTATAAATGGAGAAGCTGGAGATTCTGGAGATGTGGATGAGGATTTGGGATCTGATAAAAAGAGCTAAAGTAAAGGATCAAAGACAAGCATGATCAAGAAAATATTAATGATAAATTACTTAAGATTGATCAGGGAACTATTTATAATTCAAACCGTTTGGTTAATCAGGAAGTCACTGAAACTGCGGTTGTAATTGAGTCCATTCAGAATGTGTATGTCAATAAAAAATAATAGGAAATTAGAAGCAAAGGTTGATGAATCAAGGTTGAGCTTGATGCCCATGAAAGCATCAAACGGGGTGTCTGAAACTGACAAAAATTCATGTGTGATTGACATAAAGTGGAGCAATCACAAAAAGTTTTATGAGAATTCTAAAGGTGAACGGATTTGTAGGATTTGCCATCTGACTAATGTGACAACTGTTGGCACTGCTAATAGTGCTACAAGTACAAATTTGATTCAACTTGGTTGTGCGTGTAAAGATGAGCTAGGCATTGCACATGTTCATTGCGTTGAGGCATGGTTCAAGCTTAAACGGAGCAGGTATTCCTTCTTGCCAAATATCAGTTTAATTCTAGTTTGTAGATCAACAATAACATTAGTGTTTTTTGAGGTTTTGAATTGAAACTTTTAATATTGATCATGCTCCTGATATTTTGTATTCATTTCCAATTCCTAAATATGTAGGGATTCATTTGTATTATTATCCAGTTGGTACAATTTCTGAAAATAAATATTTTTCTTACCCTTTTGTTGGTCTGTTTTAATGCGTTATATTTTCTGAAAATGAATATGTTGTATCATATCCAGTTGGTACAATTTCTGATTACAGGATGGAAAATTTATAGTTTCAACAATAATATTGGATAGGTTATATTTATTTGTCTTTCCATGATTTGGCTTTTAAAATCTTTTGAAGTATGTGGCGTCCTTATAAATGCGTTCTTAGATTAGAACAGGATTAAGAAGTAGGATTTTACAATACAATTGTTGGGCCTATGCTTGACTTATACTTCACCGGGCTCCATGTTGAGCTATTGGCATTGAATTTTGTTTGGTTTTTCATGGGTATATATTCAAATTTCAATTCCCACTTAGGGGAAAAATATTAATATATCTTTCTTTTTTACTCTCTGACAGTTCGTTGTTGAAGAATACAAAAAATTAATTTTTTTACTTCTTCAGTATTGCACTGCTGGAGAAATAAAAAAAATTAAAAAATAACTTTATTTATTTGTACATAAAGTATTTTTCAAAATAAATAAAGTAGTAACACAATACTAAAATTGTACTAAAAATACATAATAGTTTATTTTTGTGTGGTCTAAAATTAATATAAAAAATTAATTCTAAAATTAATATATATATATATATATATATATATATATATATATAATATGTGTGTAATTAATGTTAGCGTAATTAAATTCAAAGTAATTAAGATAATTAATATCATGTAACTAGACTCAAATTAATTAGAGTAATTAGAAAAGAAATGTAATTAGAGTAATTATATTCAAAGTAATTAAAGTAATTAGAGGCAATGAGAGTGTAAGTAGAGTAATTAAACTCAAAGTAACTAAAGTAATTAATGTCATGTTATTATTGTAATTTCTTTTACTTCTCTGGCAATGCATTACTGGAGAAGCAAAAAAATTTAAGAGAAGGTTTTGTTATAAAATTTTATATTTTAGTTATTTTTATATTTTATCATATAAAATTTTAATAAAATTTTAAAAAATTACATTATAAATAAATTATATTATTAAAATATAAAATTTTATAAATATAATATAAATATTATATATAAATTTTATATTAAAATAAAAAATATATAAAATTTATAAATATAAAAGTTTATTAGGAGAAGGTTTTCCATAATAAACTTTTATATTTTATTTATTTTATTTATTTTCTATTTTAAAATATAAAATTTTAATAAAGTTTTAAAAAATTATGTTATAAATAAATTATACTATTAAAATATAAAATTTTATAAAGATAATATAAATAGTTAAATAAATTTTCTAATTAATTTTTTTTTCTTGTTCAAAAAGTTTATTTCGTAGAATAAGTTATTTTATTTTGAAAGGTAAGTGAGTGAAATTAATTTATTATGATAAATATTGGGAGAGATAATTAGGTTAAAAGATATTTTTAAGTTTTTTAAAAAATATTTAAATAGATAGATATTAAATGAAAAAGAGGTTGGTATAAAATCATTACCATTAGTGAACTGGGTGGTTTAGCCCACTGCTATCTGCTTTTGATTGTTACATCTTTAGTTAGAGAACTACCATCGTTACTACACCTAGACATATCATACCTTGCATATAAGTAGATAGTAGCCATCAGCCTTTCTGGAGTTACTATAGCTAATGGGGTTCTATGACGAGTGACTTAGACAACTGCATCCAGACACCCAGTGGATCTTCCTCCTTTAGGGTGTAAGATTATGGATTAGACATAAACATAATTTAAAAAGTGCTTCTATTGTTTGAGTTCAGGTTAATTGACATCCATATGATGCCATCAAGTTCCAATTTGGCAATTGGTAAATTATTGCCATCGATTGTCATATTCTTCATGGTTGTCCTTGATATTTGAAAAAGTGCTCCTGTAGCTGCCTTGGTCAAGATTCTTTTTTATATGTTTCTTTGTTCATATGACATGGAGCATGAATTAGGAAAAGTAACTTTACTCTTATCACTCCAAAATGAATTTTATTAGATATAATATGGACATACTCATCAACCTCCTTTCCCTAGAATAGAAATGTGAGCTAGTTTTTCATTCAATAACTTTTGTTTCATTTTTATTTAATGTCAATTCTATTTCTAGATACCAAATATTGAAATTGGCTTTATTTCATGTCAAAACCATTGTGTTGCAATCTAGTATAACTTATCATCGTCCTTCTAATTATAAATATGGCTTGTTTGGATCAACAACTTCGCAGTGGATGATTGGTTTGTGACACATACTATGAGGATCATCACATTTTAGTAGGATTGTTAATGCTCACAGGTCCAAGTTAACATTCTGAAGGTGTGTACCCTGAAGCTTCCATCTAAAGAAATTACCAACTTGACAAGAGATCGTCAGATTGTTTCCTGGATGCATTCTTTGGAGTTTGGAGTGTTGGATGTTCTGATGGAAATATATGCACAGAGAGAGCATGCTTTACATTTGGTGGCAATAGATCTTATTTGTAAAATTAAGTAAAGAAATGGCTGCAACATTAACACAATGAGCCTCTCTTTTTGTTCGTTTCTCTTTTTCACTTGTTTTAATTCCTTCTGTTAGACAACTTTTGGATTTATTTGGACTAAAAATATATGCATAGTCCTGAGCTTTCTTTGGATTGACGTTAAGGACTAGAATAAAGTGATATTTTAACATAACGAATCTCCCACTCCCATATTATTTCTAGACGTTTTGTGTATGAGTCTCTCTAACAAGAATTTATTGCTATTGATTTGATGATTTCCATAGAACATGACCACCAAAAATTAATTATTGGAGATAGACAAATGAGTAAAACACAGCAGTAGCCACATATACAATCCTCACTCAACAGAGACAAAATGTAATATGTATTTATGCAATGATTAGGTTAAAAAGCATCTTCTGTGACTCAAGTGATGACTACATTACAAGAAAGAGTATTCTTTAAATGTAACAGAAAGAAACAAAACCTTGGTTTAAGACTTTAGGGTTGTTTATTTTGGTAAATTTTCTTTTTATATTCTTTATTTTCTCTTTTAATTACAAAATATTAGTATTTTGGTTTTACTTTATTTTTAATTTTAAAAATTTTATGGTACAAAAATTTTATAAATTAATAAAATTATTTTGTAATATATTTTTTAATATTTAAATTATATATATATATAATATGAAACAAATTGTATTACATTTAAGTTATAATTGATAAATTAACTTATAAATCGGTTGAAGTTTATAAGTTAGTTAAAAACTTAAAATTTATTTATTTAAAGGTGTTAGATAAAATTAACTAATAAGTTAGCTAATAAATATAAATTATATAAAATAATATAATTAAGTGTTTGATTAAAAGATAAAAAAATCAAATAAATTAATGAGAATAAAAAAATAGCTTATAAAGCAATAAAAATAGTTTATGTAAATAATTTGTACGTTAAAAAGGTGATTTAATTAAATTAATTTGTAGACTTAAATAAGTTTTTTATCTTTAAAGTTTCACCAAAAATCACTTTTTTTTCTTAATATTTAAATATATTTTTTTAGCCCCTAATTCACTTTTAGCATTTCTTCTTCAATTAATATCGTTAAAAAATTTCTAACAACGAACAAGTTTTTGCATTCATAAATCACTTTCTTCCTCAACTCTAATTCTCTTAATTTTCAACTTCACATATGATACAATCAAATATACTAAAACTTATAAACGGATAACGTTAATACAAAAAGCAAATTAACTTTAAGAATAAAAAAATATTTTTGAATTTCAAAAAATAAAAGTGATTTTAAACTTTAAAAACTTATTTAAGCCTAATTTATAAAATAGCTAGGTTACATAAGTTTTTGTTCCTAAAGTTTTACCAAAAATCATTTTTGGTCTTTGAAATTTAAAAATATTTTTTTAGTCCTGAAATTAATTTATTTTTTATATTAATGTTGATCATTTGTAAGTTACTGTGTATTTGATTGTACCATATGTGAAATTGAAGATTTAAAGAGTTAAGGTTGAGGACAAAAGTAATTCAAGATTACAAAAAGATTTTTTATCAGTTATTTTATAACTGCGTTAACAAAAAAAAACTAATAGTGAATTAGAGAATAAAAAAAGTATTTTTAAATTTTAAGAAATAAAAGTTTTTTTTTTAATTTAAAAAAAAAAGACAAAATAGATAAATGAATATGTGAACTCTCCGGTTATAATGGTAGGAGAGAGAGAAGAGAAGCTTAGAATGGATAATAAAATAAAAAAATAAAAGCAACAACCATGTTGATTGAAAAGAAATAGAAGCGGAGATAGCGCCTAACAGTGCAGTGTGTAAAGTGTAAAGTGAGATCTAAAACAATTGGTCACAATTTAAGAACTCACAAAGTCACAAGTCATAGTCAAAGGCAATACAACACCATATACATGTCACTGCTCTTTCATTCTGCATTATCACATCTTCTCCATAACCTCGCTTTTCTTTGTCACTCCCAATTTATACAACCGTTACCCAAAAATATTTATCCATCTACATACTTTACTAAATTATAAATTCAAGTCTTCATTTACAAAAGAAATGTATTAATAAAAGTAGAAAAGCTCAATAAATATTTTCCCAACAAGTTACAAAATATGATAGAAAAATCAAAGTTACATATGAACAAATAGATCAGTATGACCCATGAAGACATAAGCAGATATTTAATCATTCTACAAAGGAGTGTGTTATGAGTTTAGCTATATAGCATTATTCCTGAGTAGACAATTATGTGCCTTCAACGATATTCTAAATTGTGGCTTCCTTTGCATTAAAGACGGTTGCATTCTGAGTTTTCCAAATCTGTCATATATCCACAACACACGTAAGACCATGTTTTTCTCTTGTTCCAAGAGCCAGAGGCTAAACTCAAAAATTGGAAATACTGAGCTTTGATTTCACTTGGAAGGGTTGTGGAAAGGTCCCACTAGCAACATAATTGAACCCATATCGAGGAAGACAGACGTAGGTTAGTAACAAATGTGCACTTGTTTTCTCTGACATTCCACAAAAACCACATCTTCATCTCTTGCCTAAAGAATTTCCCAGTCCAACAGATTCTTTCGTGTTAGTAATCTATCCGCTTCTAGTTATCAAGCCAAAAGTTGCACTTTTGGGGGAACTCCATGCATCCACAAGTGCTTATCGAATTCATTTGCAACTATGCTAGATGCCAGAACATAAACCTGTAAGATGAGGAACAAAATAAAATCCTAACTGCTCTAGAATCCATATCCAAGGAATTTTTTTATCGTCTTTCTTCGAGAAGGAGACGAAACAAAATCAACTTGACTTTGGGATAGCTATTCGAAATCTTAGTGAAAGACTGGATTTATTATCTCATGTTTGCTTTTCGTGAAAAAATACTTATCGGGGAGCTTGATAGTGAAACCACACTCACTCTCTTGTCTAACTCCACTAAGAATTCAGTAAAACTTACATTTTAAATTAAGAGTTTAATTGGTATACGCTGTCGGTGTAAATTTTTACACTAATATTTAATCACAACTCTTCATCCATGTTAAATTTATTAACTTTACTAATTATTACTTTAAAAGTCACATAAATGAAATGAGTGAAGGTCACTGTAAAAATTTGTTACACTGTGACAATGCATACCACTTAAACTCTTAATTAATATCTAGTTTATTTATTATTTACACTTTTTTGGAGGGTCAAGTATGTGTCCGTTTAAATTATATTTGTGATTTTTTTATTCAAACCAGTTAATTTTAATAATTTTGGATTGAAATGAATTTAATGGTGATAAAATTGATTTTTTTATACTTGCGGAAATGATAAAATTGGTTTAAATTGACGTGAATGAATTTATTATTAAGATAACAAAAATAGAAATTTGATTATGAGCTAATGCAAAATAACACAAAACAAGTGTTGCCAATCAAAAACAATCCACCAAACAAGCCTCAACATTGCAAAAACAGTTTAAGTGTGACAGTTTTGTTTTCATTATATGTCCAT
Organism: Psophocarpus tetragonolobus; assembly: GCA_037954015.1. Lineage (NCBI taxonomy): Eukaryota > Viridiplantae > Streptophyta > Magnoliopsida > Fabales > Fabaceae > Psophocarpus > Psophocarpus tetragonolobus. The sequence continues at coordinate 17,196,914 of CM075688.1, read as the reverse complement.
GTTTATTCTTACCTCTTGCCGACTTCACATATTGTGCTTTCAACTTGTTTTCAATAAAAAAAAATTAATTATAAAAAAACATATCTAAGAAGTTGATATGCAATTTTATCCATTTAACTCAAATTATTTTTTAACTATTAGGTTAAAGATTAAATCAGTTTTTAGGTTTGCGTAATCTAAATTTGAGACCAAAACCAAAATGATCCAATACACATTATTTCAATTTAATCCGAATCAATAACTTGAACAAAACAATACATAATATTTTGTGTCCTGGGCAACCAAAACAATGATGCCCTCATGAGCATTTGAATATTGTTTTTTTGTAAATTTTTTTTTCAAAACAATCAATAATTTTTTTATAATTATTTTTAATTTTATAAAATAATTTTAATCATATAAATTTTATTTTAATATTTATAAAATTACTTAAAACGTTTTGGTGTTACTATAAAAATGGGGCCTGACTAGTCGACAACATGCCCCACCCTTAGAACCGCATCTGAATCTGAACCAATTAGAATTTTTCATCAATGACACCATCATATTTTTTCTCACCTCTAAACAAAGTAAACAAGTAAAAGATAAACTTCTATTCTTCTTTCTTTTCTTCTTCTATCCATTCAAAAAGACATATCATTTTTACTTTATCTCTCGTCCATTCTTATCTTTCCTATTCCATTACTTTGTGACTTTCCCTCTCTATTTTACTCTTTTCTTTTTTTGGAATAGAAGTGAAATAAAGAGGAAAAAATATTTATGAAAAAAATAATTTTATCATCCTTCTTTTAACGAGTAAAAAGAAAAACAGAATAAATAAATAAAAATCATGAAAAACTATAGTAATTGAAAAATTAATTTTACTCTTATTTTTTTCTTACTATAAATTATTTATTATTCTTAAAAACATGTACATGTTATAACAAAATAACGTTATTTCTCTTCCATATCATGTCAATTTAGAAAAAAAAAAATTATTTTACTATGAATATAAAAAAAAAAAAACCTCTCCTACTTCTATTTTTTTTATCAATTGTAAAAATTTGATATTTTTATATTAGCTCCCTGGTTATTGTTTCCTTCAGTCCCTTTTTATGCAAACAAACAGAGAATTGATTAATCAAACATAAAGGAGTCTTGTGTCAATGTTTCAACCATGAATGATAATAAAGGAAGATAAATGATAACAACATACATTTATTTTACTGTATTATTTTCAACACACTCTTGGTTATTTTTAAAATTTTATTCTTATAAAATTTCGTCTGTCAAAAAAGAAAGAAAAAGGTAAATGTAATAAAGATGTTAGATAATAGTAAATAGTAATACATTGCTGAGTGCTGACCCTCTACTCGCAAAAAGAAACAATATAGTATGTTGTACACATCGAGGTGAAGAGTTGAACTTCAACTATGGCATAATGTATTAAAATTTAAAAGAATCCAAGTTACCAAATTTGACCGCACTACTCCTCAGTCCTCGCTGACATTATGCCCATCTTTCACACCACCAAATGCCAGGTTTGAACTTTGAACAACATTTATGCCTTTCAACTCCGCGTTATCTTTACTTTCAATATTAAATTAAAATTGTAGAATATCTCAACATTTCATAAACACATTCATATAACTTTTAATTATCGTACTGAATACATAAATAAAAACTTTACATTAGCGTACAAGGCATCCTAGAAACAATTGACACCTGCAGAAGAGTCTTAATGCATCCTCGTAAAGTAGGAAAAAAACGATTGACATCATCAACCAACCATTTTTTAACTGAAATCTACATTTTTTGCAACAAGACATCCCAAGTAGACAACACTGTCCTTAAACTTGAAGGTTAGGTATACAATAAAAAAACTATTTGTACATTAAAAATCAGATAATAAAGTTAGTATTTAATTTTAATGCTTTAAATTTTATATTTGTATGAAATTCTATCATTTTATTTTAATTATTCAAATTCAATATTAACATTTTTAATTATACTATATAGAAAAGGGAATAAAATTATATAAATGTCAAGATAAAAAATAATTGGAGCACAGCTAGCGCCAAAAGTCTCAATAACCCAGGAAATAGAAGTGCAATGAGGAACATTAAGCGGCATTGAAGAAAACAGATAGATAGCACATTACATTTGACAAGGAAACGAAGGGGTGTGCCAGTGCAACATTGCATATTAGGCACATATTAACATGAGGAAACCAAACCCAACCAACAAGGCCACCATCAAAACTCTTCTAGACATTCTCTCCTTCCAGCCAAGGCTTTAGTTTTCCCCATACAAAAACATTGTGAGTTCTGATCTCTGACCATTGCAGGTCAAGTATATATACTATATGACAAGTAGGGTTTACAATAAACAAGGCTATATATATTTGCCTGGGGAAATAAAGATCCAGCAGTAGCATAAGAGAATCAAAAGGTAATACATATACTGACGGGATCAACTGCAGCCATCCAGCATTCCAAATCTCAGTCATGGTTCAGCTTGAAACTACACTGGTCAGGCCACAGAACATGGTATTTAGACAAAAATAATGGTATCAGCTAGTATACACTATGCCCCCCTAAGCTTTATCATCACGAGCCTCCCAGATGAACAAATTGTAGCCCTATTTGCCGCTTCACGTGGTCAGGTATCAACTTATTAACAAGCTCGGGAGATGCTCCAGATAACTGTAAACAGGGAGACTAACATTATAGCCGTCCATCATTTATATTTTAACTTGGATGTTTATCAGGATCACACACATATATAGAGAACAGAGGAGGAAATCCATTTACTAAAAAGTAATAATATATATACACACACCCGTGTGTGTATGTATGCGCATATGTGTATAGGAGACATCCATTTATCAGGATCTCTCTTTTTCCAAAAGTAAGGACCAGAGAGTTTAGGGTATGTTTGGATAAACTTCTCTAGAAATACTTCTAAGGAGAAAAAAATACAACATAAAAGTAAAATAATTTCTCCATAAACTAAAATCAGTCTATTATATAAGCTAATATCATAATTGTTTTAGCAGCTTGTTTAAGATGAAAAATAAGTGATTTTAAAATAAGAAATTTATTTACAAGTGATTTTTATAAAAGCAAAAACTTTTTGTTTGGGTAGAATTATTGAAAGTGGTTTGTTTAAATGTATTAGTTTCCTATTTCTCAAAAAAAAAGTTTCTGCATCAGCTTAGCACAAAATAAGTTGTTTTCAGCTTTTTTTCAACTTTACTTTTTTTAAAAAACTAACCAGAATCTAAAGATTACAATAAGTGTTTATTCTGTTTAAATAAGTTATTTTTTCTCATAACAAGTTTTAAACAAACTCACCCAATATGTAAAAAAAGCTCTCTCTTATAGTTGTTTTTTTTTAAGATGTGGGATTTTTAACAAATTAACCTATAGAGAAGTCCAACATCTTTTAAAAAAACTTAAGGAAAACTTGCTTAGATTTTTTTTTATATTTTCTTTTTCTGGAAGTCCTTCCAGGTATAACCTAAACAAACTCTTACTCTTCGTCATCACCATTTATTATTTTTAAATCTAATGGTTATAATGTGTAATAAATTTAGCCATTACATTTCAAGAAAATCAATAGTGAGGATCACAAGTAGATCCCTTATATTTACTCTTAAAGTAAGTGAATCTCTCCTTATATATATATATATACATATATGTGTGTGTGTGTATGTATTGTTTTAAACAAAACACTTGCCACAAAATTATGCTAAGAAATGGATCTCCCAAGACCTTTATCGGGCTTCCAGAATTTTTTCAACTTGAAAATAGTATCAATTTATTACTAATCTTGAAATTATTTATAAAATTAATTTACTTCCAGAGCACATGTATGACCAATATAGATATCTGAATGACTTACTTCCTGTTTGAAGTTAAATAGAGGGGGAAATGGACGACCATTTGGCAGGCGAGCATTGGGTTCCCGAAGTTCATCAAAGAAAGGATGTGCACATGCTTCAAGCTGCACAATAAAAACAGATTCTTCTCAATTTACTAGTTTTTCTAAAGAACATTCATTGGACAAATATAAATGCAATACTATATTAGTTAGAATACCAAAAAAGGAACAAGCCAGCCACACTTACCGCAGTGCAACGGAGACTTGGGGAATATTGCAAAAGCCGGGATGCAAGATCAATAGCTTCTGGAGGCATCTTTTTGTGGAATATCTGCACACAATTTTGATGAGTTAGAATGCCCAGGAATATTTTTCTGATAATCACATTTTGATCATTTAAGAAACCAATTGTCTGAAAGGAGACAAAATTGTAGACCTTGTGCCATGGATGTGCTTTTATCTGTGGAAACCTAAAGTCATTGTAATTGGGATTCATACAGCGTACTTCCTCTCGAGTGGGTGTGCCAAGCACCTGCAATAAAAAAAATTATAAAGATGACTGATAATTACATTGATGGCATGACCAAGGAACATAAAATACATGTTTTCACCAATTATACCTTTATAATATGTACCAGCTGGTCTACTGCATTCTCACCAGGGAATAATGGCTGCAAAAGTTCAAATTATTTCAGATAACACAGGTGATAGATAATCAAGATAATGTTTACATCATTTTGTGTTAGTATTATAGTAATAATAATTAACAAAAACAAATCAATGACACAAACCAGGCCCAAAAGAAGTTCAGCAAGGACACAGCCAGCAGACCAAATGTCAATTGAACTAGTATACTCTGTGGCACCAAATATAAGTTCTGGTGCTCGATAGAATCGTGAACATATGTATGATATATTAGCTTCACCTTTGACCTGATTGAAGAGAATTGAAGGTTAGTAAATGATCCTGGATATTGTAAGATGGGTAGTAGTCTCATACACTCACTAAAACATAAGTCAAAAGCAGACAAAACATCCAAAAAAATCAAATATGCTGTTTCCACAAAAGCAACAGAAAAAATAAAAAATGGTTAATATAGTATAAAAGACAGCATGACCAAAAAAAAATAAAAGAAAGCTCCACAGCTGACTGCTGAGCAGACAAAGACATCAATACAAGAGACTATATAAAAACAATTTAAAAATTAGACCATCTTCATCTAGACTGTCAACCTTTATGGCAATAGAAAGGTTATTGGTTGACATTTTGAATATAACTGTGCCTGGAAAAGATGTAAAAATATTAAGTAAATGAAAGCAAAATAAGGAGTTCAACATACTAGAATTTTTGCACTTCCAAAATCACATAGCTTCACTTGGTGTGTAAGAGGATCCACCTGAAATATACACAGAATGACATCAGAGCCAGACATAATTATTACTTTTAACCATAAATTCTGAATACACACACACACACAAAAGTTAAAAACAGCAATATATAAACAAACCAGTATATTTTGAGGCTTCAAATCTCTGTGGCAAACTTTGGGAACAGTGTGGATATAAGCCAACCCCCTGAAAATCTGCATGCATGCAACAAACTTTTATCAGGCACCAAGCGCAAATAAATTAGAGATATTTATGAATCACCAGAAAGTATGAAGCATACCTGGTACATATAAAGCTTTACGTAGATGATGGGCATTCTTTGATTAGCATTGCTATAGTGCTTTAAGACTCTATACATGGACTCTGGAACATACTCCATCACCAAATTAAGAAAAAGTTCATCTGTACTTGTAGTGGAAAAGAAACAGTGCTTCAGAGCGATCACATTAGGATGATCCATCACACGCATTAGCTGTAGTTCCCGATTCTTGTATCGTCTGTCTTGTAAAACCTTTTTAATTGCCACTGCCTCCCCAGTTTCCAAGCATTTTGCCTAAGAAAAAATTACCAGCATGAAGCAAATTAGGTGGAGATAGCAAGTGTAGAGAATTTAGTATTAATCTATTAGCATACCTGGAAAACAATTCCAAATGATCCAGTTCCAACAACCCGTTCTGCCATGTAACTAATAGTCTACAAGAATCAAAGTACAAGACATTAAACTTGCAATATGGTATATGGTATGGTCTTTTTAACAACCCAGCAAATAATTATTAGTAAAAGTGTACTATCAACAGAACAATGATAAAACCTGTTTGGGTTCCCCATTTTTTCCTCCAATAGTAGTAGATATGATGTGACCAGTGAGAGAATCATTGCCATTGATGACAGAGGTAGACATCTCCTGTTAAAATTGTCATGTTTACAACATGGTGTAAGAAATATTAGAATTTTAACCTTCTGACAAAATGGCTTGGTTTCAGAAGGAACCTAAAAATTGCAAGAATACATTTAACCAGTTGGCAGACATAGAAGAAACATCAAGTAAAGCCTGTGATGATCAACAGGATGCAAAAATAAAACATGGACACTAAAATAATCAAGCAAGCAACTACTTAAGGATAATATTACGGAAATCCAGTGATGTAAATAAGCTGCTAAAAAAAGTAAAGACGAGGAACCAAGAATATAGCAGCATGATGTTTATAGGACAAACTTCATTCGAAAATGTTCTCAGTAAAACCTGAAGGGAACACAACGTGTTGCTAAAATAAACTAAAAACAAACCAACAGCTAGAAGCAGTGTACAAAAACTGAATAAAAATATTTCGATCAGAATCAGAAACCAAAAGAGAAAGAAACAAACAAATCTGGTGAAAAACAGCAAACGATCACAAATTCACGACAAACAAAAAACCCATACCGTTTACACTTGATAGTCCAACATTAACATGAGATTATAACAAACACAATCAGAAGTATAAGCAGCAAACAAATCTTAACCCAGTTCAGAACCTCTCTCTAGAATAAAAAAAAATGAAAACTCACAGAAACCCATAGATCAACAAGAAAACCAACTAAATGGGGCTTCTACGTTTAGCTCAAAGACCAGACTTTTAGCAAGAAACCGGAATTTCCCCAAAATAACAAACCCTAACTTGCCTTTTGTTAACCAAGCAAAAAAAAAATAAAAAAGAGACCAAAAATTACACATCCAAAACAACTCTAGCTTCATCCTCTTAACAATAACAACAACAACAAAACTCAGAAAAACAATTTGAACTCTCCCATTTCTAGGTCACTCAGGTTTCTCACCAACCAAACAAGGTTAGAGAAAAAAAAAAAACCTATTTTTCCGGGAAAGTACCTTATCCTCAGCCATGGAGGAGGAGAGAGGAAGGAGAAGGAATCTAGGAAGAGAAAAAAGAGAAGGAAGAAGAAGAGAATGGTGAGAGAGAAAGAAGAGAAGAAAATTTTAATGGAGGACCCAGCAAGAGAAAGACAAGTCCATGTGATTACAGCTCTCCTTTCTTTCCTCTGTCTTCTTTTTTCTTTTCTTTTCTATTTTTTTATTTTTTGGACTTTTCCCAATATGCTTGACTAACTTTGCACATTAGGAAGACCTCGCTGTTAATCACAATCATTAGGTGTGCTTAACCCAAATCACAATAAAATTTTAAAAAATTAATAAATAAAAAAGGTAATGATCAATAATGATTCTTTTTTTTTTAGGAAAAATAATAATGATACTTGATTGAGTTTCATGTTTTTTGCTTTTTCGTCTCAAAATGAGCTAAGGGCCAGAATGATGGTGGCATATATGATATCATTGGGTCCAGTCTCAAACATCAGCCAAATCAATTTTTTAACATTTGTAATTTGTAACGTTTTTTAGATTGAGAAGTTCTTGGGTGTATATGCATCAATGAAAATTAATTTTTTTCTAATTAATTTTTATTTTTTAAATTAAGAATGGCTAGTTAATGAGTTATATCACTGTAAAAAGTCTAGACAAGGATTTAAATATTTCTTTCTTAAAAAAGATGTAAATAGTAGCATATCACATGACTCATTAAAAGTCCATGACGTGATCCAAGTCAAAATTTAGAGTAATTAATAAATCAGATTAAGTTTTTCACAAATAATAAATATTGTAGCCTTTGAAATATTCCAACAAATTAGGTTAGACAAAATAAATTAATAATGACGTGCAAACCGATTAGTGTATTGAATTTTAAAATAATATTTAAAATTATTTATTTATTTACTAATTTACTTAAAATTTAATTTTTTTTAACTTACATATAAGTTTTGGTATATTCACCTATTAAAAGATAATTCTTTTAACTTCTTTATCATAGTTTTCAGTAAAATAGACCATTTAAAAAATTAGGTTATATCATTTTCTTAAAAAAAATAAGTCATGTCTAAAAAGTAAAAAATGGGTATATCAGCTAAATAGGTAAAATTCAACTTTCAAATGTAGAGAACAGACCAAATTTTATCTTTACGAAACCCAATATAATATTTTGTTAAGATGAGAACTGAAAAAAGAAAAAGTAACAAGACAAAAAATAAAAGACATATAAATAAAATAAATGTGTTATTAATCATCAAAATTATTCAATCGTCCTCATGTCAACTAAATAATAGGTTGGTATTCTTTTATGCCCTGTAATGTAAAATGGCATATAAACTAGTATTTGTGAGTAATTGTCAAATTTATTTTGAAGTTGACGAAAAATTTTTATTTTGTTTAAGCATAGATATGGGTATAGTAGATATTCAATTTGTTAAATCATATATGAGATGGGGATATACATATTTATTTTTATACTTGCATCACTTTGTTCTTATTTTAATCACTAAAATATTTATTTATCTTAAAAAAAAAGTTTGACATTTAATTAAAAAATTATAAATTTTATGTTTATCAGATAATTCTTGAATTAATGTAATTATATTAAAAAAAATTATTTTTTATAAAATATTATTATAAAAATTTTTTGTAAATATGTGTATACTTGATACTTAAGAAGGATGGGTATGAGTTTCGAAAGCAACATGAGGATGCAAATATTATACCAGTCCCCACCTCGTGTCATTGCCATATATTTTGTTTTATTTAAATAATAATTAGTTACAATCGTAATATTAATAAGTTTAAATATTTATATTTAAATTTTTAAAAATTTGCAATTAATTAGTTTAATTATAATTCTTAAAATAAAATTAATTTTTTTTACATAATTACTTTTTTAATTTTTTTTCAACCAAATTGTACCGTTATTGTCTTAAATAGTTTAAATATAATGAATAGTTGCTTTTATAAAAAATTATTAAATAAGAAAATCTGGTAAATTTTGTAAGTAAAATTTGTTACTAAATACATTTTTTAATAGAAGTGACCTTATTTGAAAAATATTAAAAATAATTATATAAATTTATCATGACATGAATTTAGTGTTATTTTATATTAAAATGTACAAATGAAATTATCTTTACTAAAATCATCAACTTTGTATAGTAAAAAAATATTTATACATTGATTATGAGTAATTTATTTTGATTTTAATAATGATTTTAATATCATAAGATAATAGTGTTTTAATTTTTATTAAAATTATATATGAATAAAATTAAAATTTATTCTTAATCTTGGATTGATAGCAAATTAATAAGTTTTTATAAATTAAATTAAAATTATATATGATTTTAATTTTTATAAATTTAAATTATGTTATCACAAATACATTATATTATTTGCATCTCACACAAAAAATGATTATATTATTTATAACTGTTTTTTATCAAACAAAAAGAATTACCATATTTTTATTAATTAAATTTCAATAAAAAATTATTTCAAATTTAAATTTGCGAGACACGCCATACCATTACTAATATTATAACATATTTTACACACCATTTGTGTCGTATCTTTGTTTAAATAATAGTTATGATAATAATATTAATGAGTTTAGATATTTTTATTTAAAATTTAAAATTTTATAAATAACTAGGAATAAAGTTATAATTATTTTATTAAATATTAATTTTTTAATATTTTTAAACTTTGTCACACCATTATTATCCTAAATAATTTAAATGGAATGAAAAAATATTTTTTAGATTAAATAAGGAAATCTGCAAAAGTTTGTAACTAAATTATGTCATAAAATGTTGTTAAGTATAATTTTCTACCTAAGATACCTTATTTAAAAAATGTCAAAACTAATTAACATAAATTTATTAATTTACAATTTTTATATATTAATCATGCATAAATTCATAACTTTAATTAGTATGAACAACATCTCCAGTTGCTAACGACATTGTTTAGCTCAAACATCCAATAATTTTCAAGAAACTCACATTTGGAACAATCCTATATTATACGGAAAATTGTTTAAAATAATTTTGAGCTGCTTGTTTAAATAATTGTTGTTTTAATAAAATATTATCAAATTATCATTAAATATGTTATATAATTGTTATTATTTTTAATTAAAATATATTAAATATTATGAATATTAAATTTATTTATTTAAAGAATTAAAAAAATTAGTTGATTTATAATAATTAATATTTCAATAAGTAATAAAACTAAAAAATAAATTTATAATTTTAAAGTACCATAATTTTAATGAAGTCCAAAATTAAAAAATAGTTTAATTGGTATACACTATCAGGGTAAAGATTTTTACATTCAATTACAACCCTTCGGATTTGTTGACTTTACTCATTGCTACTTTAAAAGTCATAAATGAAGAGTTATGATTGAATGTTAGTGTAAAAATCTTTTACACCGACTGTATACCATTGGAGTGAAATAGAGTAAAGTTACTATAAATTAAGAATTATGATTGAATGTATATGTAAAACTTTTTACAATTCTTTTTCTAAACTTATTGTTATTTTATATTAAAATTTGCAAATGAATTTACATTTATAAAGATTTTTATTAGCATATATAAAATAATTATAAAGTTTAATTGATATACACTATCAGTGGAAAAGATTTTTACACTTACATTTAATCATGACTTTTTCATTTATGTGACTTTGAAAGGAGTATTGTGTAAAATCAACAAATTTACGGGTTGTGATTAAATGTCAGTGTAAAAAGTTTTACACTGTATACCAATTAAACTCATAATTATATCATATATTTGATTAGTGCAAAAATAATTTTAATTTTGATATTTTTTTAATACAATAAATATAAAAAATAGTATATTAATTCTATCTTAATATTTAAATCTTGCATAAAAAAATATTATATTATTTATATTTTGCACCAAATATAATTATATAATTTATAATATTTTTTCTAAAATAAAAATAGTTAATATATTTTATATCATTTAAAATATTAAATAAACTAAATTTAGTTTAATTTTACTTTATATATTTTTACTAATAATACATTACTCTAATTTCTCTTCTCACGGTTGCTTTAAATTATTTTTGTATTAATATATATTTTTAATAAAAACTATTCATATTTGTATACTTTTTATTCTAAATTATCATTACTTTTTATATATAAATTATTAATTTTATTAATTAACTTTAAATAATATATTATTTAAAATTCAAACTCACGGACACAAGCACTCTACTAGTTTAGATGAAAGAAGAATGAATTTTTAAAATATAAATAAAGAAATAAAGAAAATTCCTCTACTTTTTTTAAGTAAAAATAAAAATTCAATTAATAAATATGTTAAAAAATTAAAATATTTAAAAACTTATACATATCCCCTGAAAATAAAACTTTTACTTTACTATTTTTAAAAATATTCATAATGTTTTGTGTCATAAAACATTTATTTTAATTTTTTAAACAACTGAAATAGGGCAAAAAGTTTAGGATTTAGGCAAGAAGTTCTCTTGTCTATGAGTGTTCATTAGTTCAGGTGAAATCGACGAATCTAGTAAACTAAACCAATTAGTTTAGCTTAATTTTTTCACTTCATTAAGTTTAAACCTGACCCGAACTGACTGGAGCCGATCATGTCCGGTTCAATTCTCAATTTTTTGCATTTTAAAACTCTGACCCAACCCAAAAGTGTGTATATATACATATATATATATATATATTATATTTTATATTTTTAAGTTAGTAAATTTAGTAACATATTTTATTCAGAGTTTTACATTTCAAAATCCTGACACAATTCTATTTTATTTTATGTTTTTAATTTAGTAAATTTATTTTATACTTTAAATTTATATAATTTGTTGTTTGTCTTATATTGTATTGTTTTAATAGTTTAATTTGACTAATTTAGTATAAATAAAACACTTGATATTTTGTTGTAAAATTATGAAATTAGTAAACTAATAGATTTGACTAGTTTTCAGGTATAAAATTATTTTTTTACGATTTAATAATTTTTTTTTATTTTTTTATCAGTTTTATCATAAACCAAGCCAAACCAACTCAATTATCGTTGGTTTGGATTAGGGAGAAAATTTTTAGAAAACTGAACCAACCCAATTAAAGTTAATTGGTTTGGTTTTCAGTTTTTCTTAAAATTGAATCAACCCAAATCATAAACACCCTTACTTTTCTTACCCCATTTTCATGTTTTTTCCTAATTTTTTAAATAAACAATACAAGATTGATATTCTTTTTATATTTGTCTTAATTGTAGGGACATCACAAACCCTTCGATGTTCACAATAAAAAATTACAAACATTTCAAAAGAATTTTACTTTGTATGTACTAGTAGTATAATAGATTAACAAATGTTGAATCTTATAAAAAAAAATGTTGTCTAAGATTTGATTACTTTATCATATAATATGATATGTGTTTTTGTTTGGATAATCGAAAATTGTTTTTCGAATATGCAATCGAGAATAGCCTAAAAGAGATTTTGGTGTAGGGGTTCCTGCAAAAAAGGACTCTGACGATCAAATTAAATTAAACAGTTTATAAGTTGAATGATACTGTACTAGAAAAGAGGTGTTAACACGAGAAGATCATGTGTTTACTTTGATATAGTGTCCTATTTATAGTTGATAGTAAGATTTTTACCTATTGGGTTATTACCTTATGGTTGATCTTTATCTGCTGAGTATTATATTTTAATTAAGGCGTAAGTAATTATTGTAATGGTGTAGTTTTCTTTAAGTAATTTCTTATTGGTTATTTTAATTAAAGCATAATGTTTTCAATAAGAGCCTTTTTTGCAGTTTTCGCCTTTTCGATCTTCAACACCCAAATGTCATGTTTCCTTTTATGCTTCTAGTAAGGGTATTTTGGGATGTTACAAGTCTCACTTGCCATTAAATATCTCTCTCCTTATTTTGTAGTTTTCAATAAATTTCAATCAATTATCTAGAGTTGTTAGGAGAAATATGTTGTTAGCATTTCTGTTTGTAGTTTGATACATGTGTGAAATACTTTGAGATAAAATTATGAATTTGGTATATTAATAATTAATGGATTTAACTAATTTGGTATATAAAACTGTTATTTACTTATTTATATAAAACTGTTATTCACTTATTTATTTTTTTATCAGATTTTGATAAGCTGAATTAAATCAATAAATTAATAGTGGTTTAGAGAAAAAAATTCCAAAATTCAAACCAAAACAAGCCAATTAAATTTGATTTTTTTCCTGTATGTGTATCGATTTTAGCATTTGGATCAGGTGTCTACTTCATCTCTTCATCATACAAAGAGTTTTGGCAACTTCAATCACATTTGGGTAAATTTGATGAAGTGTTGGATAATTAATAGTGAGGAGGTCAAATGCGGGGTAATGGGATGGAACATTCGAATTAGACTCTTGTGGGTCGTGTGCTTGAGTGCTAGAACCAGACTTACTTATTCCTGTCTTGTTTAGTGTTTGCAAAAGTGTGGGGCGAGATATCCGGTTGATAGGGAGTTTTTATGACATTACATTCAAACTCATCAACATGGACTACAATTCTTGGGTTTTATCAATGGTAACAAGGAAGTCTGGAAGGCCTAGCCATTGGTATGGTTTGTAAGTTTTTGGCATATATAAAAACATGAAATGCTTTTATCTTTAATAGTAAAGCATCAAAAGTGTCTCTCTATCATGATTTTCACTTTGTTTTGCTATTTTTTTGTACTCCATTTGAAAAACATGAATTGTATTTTCCTATGTGATTATATATAATATTTTGCTTCACTTATAAAAAAAAACCAAGCTAATTAAATTTAATTGTTCAGAATTTTTTTTTCTCACAACCGACACTAATATATAAATACTCATAACTTAAATATAAGGTGGCTTATAAAACAAAAAAAAAAATACAAGATAAGATTTGCTATATTTATAGCATACAATATTTTAAATTAAATTAACTGATAGTAGAATTTTAATATACAGTAACTAGTGTGGAAGAGGAAAAACGGTTATTTTTTAATATATAATTACTAGCATCTTATTAGCGTGACTTTATAAATATTAAATACAAATTTTAAAATATTTTAAATTTAAATACACAAGATTTGCTATATCTAAATTTGACTATACAATATTTTCTATATCTAACTTTAAATTATATTTATTTTTAAATTAATTTTAAAATATAACAGTACCAATTAAATATATCATAAGGTGTTGTTGTGAGTTTTATAAAAAGGATGATGTATAAATACATATTTTAATATTAAAGTTAAAAAAATTTTAATTAATTTAAAAAACTGAATAGTAAATTGAATATACAGTAAGATGTGCTATATTTAAATTTAAATATACCGTAAGAAATAAGAATTGTATATTCAAATTCAAAATTTATTACTTTATATTTTGTTTATCTTATTTTTAAATTAATCTAAAAATTTACAGATGAAATAAGATTGTAACACATGTCACAAATTTTAATTTTAACTGCTTAATAGGTTTATATATACTATAGATAATAAATTTATAAAACATTTATTACTAATTAGAGTTTAATTAACAGTGTATAAAAATAGTATAATAATATTTAATCACATTTTTTATTTATATAATTTTAAAATATTAGTTAGTAAAATTAACAAGTGTTATGATATGTTTAGAATTTTTTACTTATCAGTATATATTAATTAAACTCTATTAATTATATGTAAAAAATTATAAATAGAGTCTTTCATTAAAAAAACCCTCGCCAAGAAATCTTTCATAAAAAAAAATACAAATATCAATTTAATATTCTATTTTATATTAGTATATACTTTTTTAAAAAAACTCCATACATATACAAAGTATTATTTGGAGAGGAGAGAGGCAAGGCTCTTCGACTCGTCCCTCCTAATAAATATACATGTCTAATATGTTACTTTGATGATGAATGGTTTTATATAATTAACCTTCCCAAATTATTATTTATATAACTTTCATTCTTATTATGGTGTAAGTCAATTAATTTTTTATGTTTTGATTATAACATATTTAAAACTTGTTTCATATTAAGGTTAAGTAGGTCTAGGATTCTACTATTAAACAGATTGATAGACACGCAAAATAATTGACCTATCACAATAGAATTATGCTTATAGGTACAAACATTTCAATGGAATTATCTCTTAACCAAGTGATACAAAATTAAAATATTGGTTGTTATTTTAAATATAAAGCAAACTATGTTGGAAGAAAAACGTCTACCTTATCTTTCCTCAAGGACCCTAATGATATTAGATGTTGTTTTCGACAATAACTAATGAGTTTAAAAACAACATGAATAAAATTTAGGAATTAACATCCATCTAATTTATTTTTGAGACTTAACTATCACATTTTCTATTTTTTTGAATTTAAAATGGTGATTCATCCAATACCATGATTAAAAAAAAACTTATATTGTTATATTAATAATTCACTGAAATAATGTAAAATTATGAATTACTTATTAATTGCTTTTAAAAACAACGTTATATATAAGGGTTTAGTAGACTTTTCAAAAAGTTGTAAGTTTGCCTATCTGACTACAAATGCGTTTTTTTCATAAAAAAGAAAAAACAACTACAAATGCTTTTATAAGTTTGGACTTGCATATTTTGTCAAATTTAGACTTTATGAGGTTCGGCTTAAAGAGATTAGGTAATAGATGTTTGACAATTAGCTTGGCCCGTTTTTACTTGAAAGTGTATTAGAATTAAATTATTATAATATTTAAAATTAATCATAAAAGATTGTTTGTTTATCAAATCAAATTTACATATTTGTCGTTCAAAAAAAAAAAGGGATGGACGCTCCTTTAGTATACACACTACTATACACGTTCCTTTTGTAATAATAATAAAAAAACAAAACAGGTGTTAAATACTTAGACCTCTAAAGTGTTTATAAATCATGAATATTCTGGTTGTGGAAACCTATCTGAAAAGTGACATATTCTCAAAGCAACTTAGTGTGTTTGGTAAATTAGAAGGAGGAGAAAAACAAAAGAGTGAAAAAAAAAACATTTGGTATAGTGGAAAGGTTGGATATTTTCAAATTTCTAGGTAAGACCACATGTATTTATTTCTACTCTAAATTAATTAGACATGAACATGTTAACATGCTTTTCTAGTTCCCGTCAAAATGTATCAATTTGTTTTCTTTACTTACCTGTCAAATAAGTATAGTTTAAATATTTTTTCTATTTCACTTCAAACAACAATCTTAATTTTTATTATATTTTTTTCTTTCTCATATATTTTCTTCTTTTATTTTCTTACCATCAAACACGTGCTTCGGATAAAAAACAGACAAGTTTAGAAACTTTCTCTTTTTATTAAATAAATTGAAAAAATAAAACAAAATTTAGATTTTCCAAAAGCATGCCTTAAAATATAGAAACTTATAATGTTTTTAGAACAGCTGTATAAATTATATTACTTAAATAATATATGTGTAATCAATATTAGAATTATTTTTTCTTGGATAAATTTACTAAGAAGTTATTTGAAAATAATTAATTTTGTTTTATATAATAAAAAATCAGTTTTATATAGTAAAAAAGTGAAAAAGGCTAAAAAAAGAATATGTTAAAAAATAGAGTTTAATTAGTATGCATTGTCAAGTCAGTGTAAAAGTTTTTACACTGGTATATAATCACAATCTTTTATTTACGATAATTGTGTTTACTTTACGTATTAAAACTCATATAAATAAAAAGTTGTAACTAAATATCGATGTAAAACTCTTCTACATACATACTAATTAAACTTTAAAAAATCATCATAAATTAATTTGTAAACATTATAAAATAATTTATTTAAAAATCAAATTTAAGCTGAACTTTTAAACATCTTATTTTGATAAAAACAATTTAAATGTTTTTTAAACAAACTCTTAACAGATTATTAAGGTGAGGCCTGAGCCTTTTAGCTCAATATTAGTTTGACTAAGGGTTGGGATCTTTGACTTTATTTTTATTAAAACAGTTCAATATGAGTTTGACTAAGGGGTGGAAATTTTGACCTGGACTCAGAATCAATGAACCTGTAAACGGAACTTACCTACTGAATTAGGTTTGTACATTAAGAAAAACTAGGTTTTTGGCTATAATTTGAAGTCGGTAAATGAATATTATAAATATCATCGCACCTCTTTAACCATCAATGTAATATCTTTAAATTGATCAACAGTTAATATAAGAATAAAATTTAACAAAATTAACTTGGGAAGAGTTATTGAGTTCATAACTTAGAATTAGGTATTCACAAAAAGAAACTTATAATTCAAAATAAGATAAGCTGAATCGTTTAAGGAAATAAATAAGTCACATTAAAATAATAGTTAACATAATTTAATTTTACTAATTTTTAATAAAAGATATGCTAATTTTGAGTTTTGGTATCATAAATAAAAAATATAATCATACTTAAACACCAATTTATGCTTTTAAGAGAAAAACAAGAAAGAAATAAAAGAAAAAAATGGTAGTGGAGGAACTCTTCCTGCTTCACTTTTGAGTTGTTAGCCGTTGATGGCGGTGAGGTGCGAGAGCGGCAACCATCTAGTTCCTAAAATGGCGATGATGGAGAAGAAGGGTATTTAGTTCCTAAAATTGCATTAAACCTGAAAGTGTTTCTTAAATTGTAATAGAGTAGGGCTGCATATGCAATATAATTATAAGTTAGAAGTGGGCCAGAAATTTGTTTTATCTTTAATTTTAATATTGATCAAGAAATTTACATTTTATTATTAATCTCGACAGTTTAAGGTTGTTTGAGAATTTACATAATTTTATCCTTTCAATTTTCTTGACTAGAATATTTAAATTTCAGGAATTAAATAGAGAGAGACAAGAGCCTATGATCACTTTCTTGATAAAAAAAAAGAAGAGCGATATGATACACTGTTGTTGTGACAGAGGCTTCACTCTCACACAAACCAAATTCAGCAATAACCCCCCATTTATCTGGAAATGATGTTTTTCCTTCTTGATTGATGGTCCTAATTCCTACCGTGGAGGGAAAAATCGGTTGAGGTTGAAAGGTAGGGTATAGAACTCTTCATTCCTACTATCTCCATTAAATGTTCTGAACTTGGCCCACCATGGCATTCCCCTATCTTTGGCGCTATCCTTGTAATCAAGAGTGTTGTCCAAGAACACAGCTACCATCATTGCCACAGTTGGAGATGAGAAGAATATTGTATTAAGGAAATCATCGAACTGATCAATGGAATGAGAGAATTAGTATCATTTTATGGGACATTTCATAAGTAACAGTAACATCAATGTATATAGCACATGCACCGGTGGTAAACTCACTCACCCATCCAGCCCTTGTGTGAGTAGGACCATGCAGGGCCTTTGAAGTGTACTCTCTGAAATACTCAGGAACTGAAAAGCCTAAGAAAAGGGCAACGCCAGTAATAAAGAGGTTCCTCATTGAGTTCATGTTAGTGAACTGCAAGAATGATAGCCCCACAGAAGCTGCAAAGTAAATTTGTCAATAAATAAAAAAACACAGCAAGCAAAGATATGCTTAAACTAAATTATAGGTGAAATGCTAATACTCACCCACAAGGCCAAACAGAACACAGTATACAGCTGCAAAAATGGGGAAGGGTATTGATGCAAATAAAGCTCCAAATTTTCCTGAATAAGAAATATGTGAATTACTAAATTGTGCCTTGTAAGTGAAAACTAATAAACAAATTGTGAAAGGACGATAATATAGTTAGGACTTGGGACTAATATACTCACTCCATCGTTTGGCACTCACCTAACATTGAGAAGAATATCATAAAGCCAGCTGAAATTTGAATGACCCTTCGACTCCCAACCCGAGTGCTTCCTAGAAGGCCCACATTCTCCCTGTTATGGATGATCCGGTCAATTTGGGTCTCAAAAAAAGTGAAAATTATGAACAATGAGGAGTAGGACTTACACAGAAACTGTTGAACCAGTCAGTGTTCCAAAAAGGCCATTTAGCAAGATTCCAATTCCCTGCCAACCAATACCACGACTCAGAACATGAGCTGGAGGTGGTGTTGCACTTGCTAGTCGTGATGCAGCTTTGTATGCCCCAGTTGACTGCCAGAATGTTTTTAAAATAATCATTCAACACTAAATCTGAACCATCTTCAGTACCATAAATATTTATTAGCAACATACTCTTTATTATTTGATTCAAATTTATTAGAAATCATAAAATTTTAAGAATTTTAATCAATTATAAAAACTAAAGTGTAATTATTACTAAGGCTACTTAAGTAAATATGTACAATACCTCAATTAAGGAGACTAAAACAGCAGCCATCATTCCAAAAGCATGACCAGCATCAAATGTAGGAGCACCCCACTCAAGAGGGTATGGAATCTTTATCCTGTATGCAAAATGTACAAGAGTCATTGGCAGCAGGTCAAAAGTGTTTCCTGCACCAGAAATATGATTAAATTCAACTATTTAAGAGATGCTTTTGGTACCAACCATGGAGCAGAAGAAATGAGATTCGCCCTGTCTGTTCTGCAGTTATGTTGGGTTAACTCTGGACGGTGTTTGTATGCTCCACTTGCTGTTAAGAGATGTGCATATGCCCATATCACAGTGGTTGATATAAGTAGAGCAAATCGCTCTAGTATTGGTAGTTGTCTAGCATGAAAATTTTTCAAGTACTGTAAACAGCAAAAATCGTAACATAGTTACGATATTTTCAATAGAGAAAAACAGGAAATATTGGACATTGACCATAAATGCCCTTCGGCCATTACCAAATAATTATTACACAAGTTTTCCATTCAAAGTCATGTGACTCCAATTTCACATTATATATTTGAAAATTTTCACTTCCCTTTTAGTTGTCACGGGTTAATTTGATTAACTTACTTCACATAAATGTGGATTTGGTTAGTACCTGAGAGAAGGCTACAAACAGAATTAACATGGGAACTCCAATTTCTACGCAATGCCCAACCTGAAAAAAAGTAAATAATTAAAAAACAGTAATGTGCTAGTCAGTATGAGTCAAGAAGAGATGAATTTAACTTTTTTAACTTGGATCCACAAATTATTTGTATTTATTGTTATACCACAGGGAATCCTCGGTCAAATAACCCAAAACCAACTAATGCAATTACTGGAACCATTCCAAGTGGACTGAAAAACCTGATAAAAAAGTAAGCAGGCAGTAAGTATTTGATGTATAGATTATAGAATGTGGTCTTAAGCTTCATTCTTTAGATGGAAGAATATCCATATCTTTGCATTTCACTTAGTACAGCTCACCTAGAACAAATGGCCCATAACTGACTAAATCCCAAAATAATTTGTATGCTTGATGCTACTATCACTGCCCCTTGTACTGCTCTCATGGTGTTAAGAAATCTCTGGAGATAAATGGAAGACATTAGTTTAATCTCTTGAAAATAAATTTAAATGTTTTAACAAACAATTCTATCAAATTAAATAAATTAGAATATATTTCTCCTAACAAATGTCACACATTGCCTTCAATTTTGTCTAGAAGGATTTAGATGCAATCTTACATTACAATGAGTGGGACTTTAGAGAAGCAAAATTGTTCATAGTGGTTGTGTTGTCCACAAATAATAGAATCATCAACTTATAATTGAAACATGGCAACCAACAATTAGAGAAATGTTGAACCAACCAAATGTGGGTCCTCTATCCTTGTCAGTGAGGAATCATGAATTATCGATATAATGGGGACCATAAATGCATAAGACCCTCCCATCACTATTGGTAACCGGGTTCCAAAGAGAGTCTGCAAAAGTGTATTAATTCCTTCAACAAAAAGCAGCGTCTGTACCACCCTCACTTTATCATCCTGAATCATTGTATCAACATTTGAAATATCAATATATCAGTTCTCCATATAGGACAATGCAATGTAAAACTAAGACCATGAGGAAATTTCACTTTCAGAATCAACAATTTTCTTCTCTCTGGGACCCACCCAGCTCATTTCAGCATATGATTAAGATATGTCAAAACAAAATATATAAAACAAAAAACAATGTAAAGGCAAAACAAAAAGTTCCGCCAATCCTCCTCAGTAGAGATTTGGCAATATCAAAGAATTTCATAATAACATAATAAAAAAAAAAAAATGAAGAAGCCAAGCAAAATTAGTTGAAGTTGGGAATGACTTACATCAGTTCCACCCATCAAAGGCACAAGAAATGAAGGAATCATGACTGCAGTTCCTAAGGACAAAATGTAATGCTGGAAACCCAGAACTATTGTCTCCACTGTCAACAGTATAAACACTCTCATTAAAACCAAAAGGAGCAGAAAAAAAAAAGGTTGAAGCTGAAAATGCAGGTTGTGAAGGTGGGCATACCCCAGGAAGGATTTGAGTCTATGCAGTACTCTAAGCCTTGAAGTTGGTCCATTGGAGGGTGGCTTATCTCATCTGGCTTTGGAGCTGCCATGATTCCTTTGCACCTCTAATTTTGCCTCCAAATCTGAAGGCTTATGAAGGACAACCTTGAGAGAGTGAGAGAAAGAAAGGTAGATAGAAAGATAGAATCTTCGGTGTAGAGTGTGAGAGAGGAGGCAGACTTAGTCAATGTGTGAAGTTGAAAAGGAGAAAGCAAAGGCCAATAGAATGATGGAAGCAAGAGAGAGAGAGAGAAAGCAAGAAAGTATGTGACACAGCACAGTTGAAGAGACGGGTAGCAAAGAGAACAGAACAGGGCGCAACAACTGAGGAATGAAATTGCACTGTGTAGTGTGCAGTTTGTTCTTGTTCATCACAGCTTCTTCTTTTTTCTATTTGCTTTTGATTTTATATATATATTAAAGGTGCTGTTTAAGTTTTCCATATCCCCAAAGTGGCCCTTTTAACAACTTCCAAAATTCTGCATTAAAATGTTACCGTTGCCACGCAGTTGTTATTTTATTTTTACAAGTGAGTTTCTGCAGAACTGAGGTTTGCAAGAGCATCATGCTCCTTCCTGAGAATATAAAAATTAAAAATAGAAGGAAGGGTAAAAGGGGAAGGAAGGGTAAAATTAATGTGAGGGTGAGAGTTGACTGGCAGTTAGCTTACTGCTGCTTAAATATTACTCAGACCTGTTATTCAGAAATTCACATATAAGTGAAAAATTTTGTTTTTCTCATTCTCTTCGTAACAACTTTCATGTTATTTATCTATAATAATCTCTTTTTACCATTTACGTTGAAGAATTTACCAGAAAATTAATTTTTCAATGTTACTTTTTATATAAAAAAGAATAATTATTTTTTTATAAGACGTTTTTTTTTTAAAGTTTGTTTTCTATGTTGTGTACTTTTTTTAAAAACTTTTTTAAAGCTTTGTAATTTATTCTTCAGTTTAAAAATTTTAAATTAATATTTTTAAACTTAATATTTCAAATTATTTTGATAAAAAACATTTAAAAGTTTAAATTAAAAAATATAAACTGAAAAATAAATTATAAAACGTTTAAAAAAATAAAAAAATACACAACATAAAAATAAAACACATAATAAAATAAAATATAAATTAAATAATTTTTTTAAAATTTTAATTTTAAAATTCATGATTTAAAACAATATACATAAATAAAAAATGTATTTAAAAAAATTCATTAAATTTTTTTCAGATTTGTTCTTTTAAATTTGTTTTTATTTATTTTTTATTTTTTTATTTACATTTGCTTTACTAAAGTATGATTTTAAAAGCTTTTAAAATTAATTTATATTTTTTTTATGTGTTTTATTTTTATATTGTTTATTTTTTTTTGTCATTTTAAATTAATATTTTTAAATCTAATATTTCAAATTATTTTTAAGTTATTTTGGTAAAAAGATTTTAAAAAATATAAATGAAAAAAAATTATAAAGCATTTACAAATAATTAAAACAACAAAAAAAGATACACAACATAAAAATAAAATACTTAATAAAATTTTAAAACTTGTTTAAAAATAAAACATGAAGAAGATACACATTTTAAAAATTTGTTAAGATAATTTGCATTTCATTTTATTTTTTATGTATTTTATTTTTATATTGTGTATCTTTTTTGTTATTTTAAATTTTTTTAAATATTTTGTAATTTATTTTTCAGTTTAAATTAATATTTTTAAACCTAATATTTCAAATTATTTTAAAATTATTTTGGTAGAAAATTTTAAAATTTTAACTTAAAAAATATAAAATTAAAAATAAATTAAAAGCATTTAAAAAAATTAAAACAACAAAAAAAGATAAACAATATAAAAATAAAATACATAATATAATAAAATATAAATTACTAAAAACTTTTAAAAATTTATGATTTAAAATAATATAGATAAAGAAAAAAAATTTAAAAATTTCATGCCTGACACAATGGTGTGACTAAACCCACAAATGTATGAGAGATGCATTAGAAGAGAAAGTGAAAGAGGTTAATTCACAACAATTTGGAATATTTCACATAGATGTAGAAGAAGTAACAAAAGAAAAGTGGTTAAGATATTCTTCCATATGAGTATGACACAATTAGTAGAAATGTTAAAAAGATGTTATAAGTTTATATAAATAAGTAAATAAGTAAATTTTTAAAATATAATAGGTAAAAATAACTAGTAAATCTCATCCTCTATTGAACTAAACATGAATATAGTTAACTAAAACAAATATCCTTGAATATATTTTTTTATATTTTGACAAAATATTCTATTTTAATCTATAGTTATAGTGTAAAGATGGTGTATTTTTTTAAATAAAATATTTTAGAATATTTTTTTATTTTTAATAATTAATATATTTTTAAACTTGGATAAAATATGTTTTAGGTTACTAAAAATTTTTTGAAATATTAAATATATCCACAAAAAATTTTCTTATTTATTTGGTCACTTTAATTTAAAATACATTACTTGGATAATACTTTTTAGAAAGATAAAAAGTTATTTAGATAGTGTTTAGAGGACAAAAATTATATATTTCAAAAATAGAAGACCAAAATAATACAAAAAATATTTAGAGATATATTTAATATATTAAGAATTTTTTAAGGACATAAAACATATTTTCCTCTAAAAAAATTAATATCTATAATTTTTAGTAAATAAATTTATATGAATTTCCATTATATTAATTTGAAAAATAAAGATAATTCATTATCTTTGTCAATGAATCAAAATTAGAAAACACCATAATTAAAATGGTCATCTATCTTGTTAATAAATATTTTTTAATATTTAATGCTTGAAAGATTGAATAATTTTAAGCATGTTAAACTTCTTTTTACATAATATTAAGGAGGAGGGATCCATCTACTTTTAGTAAATTTAAAAGACTTTACTTTTCATCTAAGTACTTATTTTCTTAAAATCTAACAGTTATAATGAATAATTAATTTTAACTCTTAGATTTCAAGCAACTAAAAGATTATAATGAAACTAAGTGTGTTAAACTTACTTTTAAAATAAGTGAATTCTTTATTTATATATATATATATATATATATATATATATATATATAATTATCTTTTTGTATCTGTTACCTGATTATATCACCAGAAATAAACAATACACATTACATTGTCTTATCTTATTCTAGATATGCCAAGAAAGAATCAACTAAGGAAAAATATTTTTAATAAACTTTTGTGAGAGAATATTCAAAGCATTTTTTTAATAATGAAACCAAGACTGAATTCACGTTACTATAATGAGATATAGAGCAAGTTTTGAAAAAAAAAGAAGAAAAAAAGAGTAAGACATTACCTCTCAACAATTATAATGGAGTTGCATCCCACATGATGAAAGTGGTCTGAAAAAGGTACAGTACCCTATGTTGATGAAGTAAAAGAAGCAAAATAATGCTCCTAAGTTATGACCTAAGGCACAATTCCTAATTAACAAACAAAAATAATTAGTTAGTCATAAAAAGAGGAGCCCAAGATATATGTAGAATTACTTGAAGAGTCTTTTTGTGTTTCCTTTTAGGTGACTTTCTCTTTTTTTCATTGAATGGGCCTGCATGCATAGGAAAAAAGAGGAAGGGAATGATGATTTTGAGATACTGAGCAAAGTGCTTGAGGCTTGATAGGCAAATAGAAAGGAGACACAAGGTTGTCACACTCACTATTGTCAGGTGTTGATAAAGAGGAGATGGAGGATCTTGCATTCAAGATGCTGATGGTTTGGTTTCTAATTATTTTGTTTGATGGTGCAATGGGCAATAGTGTTAAATTAAAGTAAAAGATGATTTTTGACTTTGAGTTTCCCACAAAAGAAGGAAAAGGAACCTGTTCCAATTCCTGTCCCACATTCCCTGTTCCCTACCCATGATCGGTAAGAAGCTAATGAACCACCAGATATATGGTAATACTGAAACAAACAACAAAAGGCCTATGCTGCTAACTGGTTACCCAATCTAGTTGTTGGATACCACCAATTTGTTCAAGATTTCCTAGACGTTCCCACCTCATCCTCCTCTCTTAAACCAAATGTAAAAAATGGATTCTATTAGATTAAGTGGACTCACAAATTATATTAATTATCAAGTTTTCATAAAATAAGATTAATATTAATGAAATTTAACGATTAATATTTTAATTTGATTTATTTTATAAAAATATTATCTTTTTCAATTTAAATATATATAGTATTTTAGTTTAATGAATACGAATACTATCATACTCATACCTATTAAGAAATAAATACAAAAAAACTTATATTTGTAAATAATAGGTATACATTATAAT
Organism: Psophocarpus tetragonolobus; assembly: GCA_037954015.1. NCBI lineage: Eukaryota > Viridiplantae > Streptophyta > Magnoliopsida > Fabales > Fabaceae > Psophocarpus > Psophocarpus tetragonolobus. Next base: position 17,171,019 of record CM075688.1, on the reverse strand, counting down.
TATCCAAATATTTTTACGGGTTTTATATATGAGTATTTTTTAGCATGAACTTTTTTACCATCCCTAATCTTATATTATTTTACACATTTCTTTTCATTTTTTTCCCACATATCTCTGTGTTTCTTTACTTATTTCCTCCCCAACACATCTTTTTCTTTCTTTGGCATTATCATTCTCAAACGAAAGAAGGAAAACTTTAGTGTTGTTTAAGATTGTGAGAAGTGGGTGCACGAGAATGCTGCAATGCTTCTTTCTTATTCTCATTCATGCATGAATAAAATTTCTATGTTGCTTGAAAACATAACCTGTGAAAAGTATTTCTCTTAATAATGTTTGAAAATATAAGCTTTTGGAAAATATTTTCCAAAATCTAGGTTTCGAAAAATACTTTTCAAAATTATATGCATAATTTTGGAAAAGAACTTTTTGAAATAGTAAAAAACTATATCATATCATCACGTTCTCTTATTCATAAATAATCTAAAAAAATAATAAAATACATATGGGATCTAAAATAAAATACATATGAAAAAATAAAATATATCTCGTTATGATAAGGAAGAATAAAAAAAATAAATTGTAAACAAGTTTTGTGTGTGCAAATAATTAGATTATTTGTAAAATATAATAATATGTAGATAAATAAGATTTCTTATAAATAATTATTGGTTGTTAGTAAATAAATTTGAACTAATAACTTCTTTTACCTTTTACTCAAATATAGACTTTGTCATTAAAGTGATAAACTTTATAACCCAAATAAACTAGATAATATAAACTTTGTCTTTAGAGTGAAAACTCTTATTGTTCTCGGACCTTAAACAAAACATTATTTAAAACAAAATTATTCACAATTTAATTTTTGTAATTGTTTATTTATTTAAATAGTTGACACACGATTTACAAATGACTTTACATGGTAACTAAATTGATTTTTAAATTTTATTATTATTATTATTATTATTATTATTATTATTATTATTATTATTATTATTATTATAAAGATTTGATGAATTTAGTTATATTGTTCAAGAATAGTTTTTTAATGAACTTGTATTGTTTAAAATTATTTTTAATATTTAAATATATATTAATAATATTATTTTAAAACAAAAAAAATCTTTATAATCTTGAAATTTTTCTAATTTTGTTTAGTACCAAATATTTCAATTTGAAATAGAAAAAATAATAATTAATTAAAATATTGACATTAAACAAAATAATAAAAGAGTAGAATTTTAAATTCCATAATATAACAATTTTAGTTGATTATGATGTGTGTGTGCACGTTGTGTGTGAAAGAGTGATAAAATAGGAGATTCAATGAGTGTAACACAACATATGTGTAGAAAAAATCATTAGTTTGATTCTTACATAATACATTCTATGAATGATGAATAAAAAAATATGATAAAGGATATTTTAAACAAGTTAATAAAGGATAAAACTAACAAAACAAAAATATAGTTAGTACTTAGTAGCAACTTGTAAATTAACAAATTATACACTAACTAACTTGCCAAAATAATTTATAAGGTATTAAACAAGAGTTTAATGAGTATGCATTAAAAATGTAACTTACGTTCATTTGTAACTTTTCCTTGACTTTTTAATGTATTAATTGATAAAATCAACAAACTTACTATAAATAAAGGATTATAATTTAATGACAGTACATACTTTACACACATTTGCATTCGATTATAATTTAATGACAGTACATATTTTACACACATTTGCATTCAATCAAAATCTTTTGTTTATGATAAGTTTGTTGTTAACTTTATATTTTTAAAGTCATATAAATAAAGAATTGTGATTGAACATTAATATACAAATCTTTTACACTATCATTGCATACTAATTAAACTTTTTAATTCTTAACAAAGTTTCTTTACATTAACGGTATACAATTATTATTCTCTTAAACTAAACTATATTAATAAAAATGAACTAGTAAAATTAATTTATAAATTACTCATTAAAATGTCTTAACAAACATAGGAAATGACATTTATTATCGACTTCACATTAAATTATCATTTGTTGATATATTATTTCTTTAATAAAAATGAATTCATTAGTGTTAAACACTGGTATATATTATTAATACAACAAATATTAATTTATATTAATACGTTATATTACATTCAAAATCTAAAATGACAACTTCATTCTTATTAATTTGTAAAAAAAATCATTTTTATTAGATAAATATTACATTAATGAAAATAACTCTAAGTTTATAACACTTCGTAATTTTTGTTTTTCATAAACGTATCCTTAAAAGACATTTTTTGAATAGTTTAATGATCATATTTAGAGATGGCAGATTGACAACAGCAAATATGTGTAAATTTGATCTCTTTGTCTTTATCTTCATAAGTATTTTTAAGTTTAAATATATCTATTGGTAAATCATTATATTATTTTTTATAATTTATATTTATTTATTTATTATTAAATAAATTTTTATAATAAATTATTAATTATATTTTAATTTAAAAAATATATAAAGAATAATAAATAAAAAACTATAAATTAAAGTTTAAAAATAATATTTTAATTAAATATATAACTTTAAATTTATTATATAAGTAGTATGATATATATATATATATATATATATATATATATATATATATATATATATATTCGAGTTAAAAAATTGGATAATATTTATAATCAGAAGTATGTATATCTATCAAAGTTGATATAGGTTCGAGATAATACTTGTGAGTTTGGATATTTTTATCATTTCAAATTATATTCTCCTGGTTTTAAAAATGGTTTTACATAAATATTGATAAAAACTAATTATTCTAATGAATTTTAGGGTAGTTATTTAAAAAATGAATCATACATAACTGTATGTAATTGAATAATTAAATAAAAACGTTCAATACCGTAGATTATAGTTTTAAGTTCTTAAATATAAGAATGTTGTATGAGAGACGTTTTTAATTGATTTAAGATTAAAAAATAATTTTTACTTGTGATTAAGTAAAATATCTGGATAATTAATAAAGATTTTTTTGTAAAAATACAAATATTCAATAAATTTAATTAATATATATTAATATTTAATCATTTCATGTAACTTAAAATACTAATAAATAAAATTAACAAAATTATTATAAATAAAAAATTATAATTAAATATTAATATAAAAATTTTTACACTAAAAATATACGCGGCTAAACCCATATCTCATATTAAATATAGTGGATTCATTTGCTATTGGTAGAGACAATACATTTGCCACGTTTCCAGCTCCCTTTAGAGTATTTTATTCGAACTAAGTGAAAAGTTGGAAGGATGAACTCCCATCACATCACAATTCGAACTTTCCAAGTGACAATGGAAAAATGCACAAGACTACAAATCGATTATGCATTTTCATATTATTTAAAACGATAAAGCAAAGGTGCAAAGACATATGTGCACGATTTCCTCTTCAGCTTTTATCAAAAGAATAAAAATATTAGAAAAATATTTTTTATATTATTTTTTATTTATTTCTCCTTTTATTAATTTAAGTGTTGTTTATGGTTAAACGGGAGAAACCTAACTTATTAAATTTTCTTAGTTTAAGAAAATTTTATAGTTAAAATAATATTAAAAAAAAATTATAAAAAAAGTCATCTTCTACTAGTTAATAAGTAACAAATATACACAAAAAATTAATATGACCTTAAACTCCAAAAATCGCAGTTAGATAAAAATAAAAATATCTCAACAATTCAACACTAAAAAATAGAGGGAGTATTTTTTTAAAATAAGTATCATATTTGAAAAATATCTCAAAATAAATATCATTTAACTTTTTAATATAATAAATTTGTTTTTTGTTAATATCTTAATAATGTCACTTTAATTTTTTTATTAATTATTTATTTTACTTATATAAAAAATATATTAGAAACTTATTTAGAAGATAATAAATATGATTCTTGATTTTGTAGCAATTTTAACTAATAATAAAATAGAATTTAGAAAAAATATGGCAAAAATGTGTTAGTAAAGTGTTAGCTGGAGAGCAGAAAGTAAGTGGCACATTTTCAACAGAGCAGCACTCCCAAACAAATCAATTTTCCACAATCCCACCGGACGGTACCTAACTTGGACCATCCCTTTTTGTCTTGCTTATCCTCGTTTTTTGTAAAATGCCTTTTACCAATTTTCCCCATTAAATTACTGCAACCAGTCATTCTCTTCTCTCGAAGAACAGCGGGGCCCAATGCCATTAACTTCACTTCTTTATTCCATGTGTTTGATTCTTTGTTTTTAGAAAGCACTGCTGCTGCTGGCCTTGTTAAAGTTTTTTCCCTCAACTATATATATATATATATGGGACCAACCGCCCAAGTTTCATTCCACCAACAACAATGCTTGTTATTTAATGCTGTTTTATGGGAAGATAACATTAATTCTATTAAGCTTACCTAATACACTGAACTTTTACATTAATTCCATTCAGCTTACAAGAGTTGCTCCAGGGAAACACTCAGACTCAGACTCAGACATGTTCAGAATACTACAAGCCTGTCAATCCCAAGCTAATCATAACCCATCAGATTCTTTTAAGATGATGACAGGGACCTATAATTCTTTCTTAAACCAGGTGCTCTATTCATACACATTCACATTATTGAAGGGAGGGTCTATTAATGAATTATCATTTTCTCAAGTTTTATCATAGTTTCATTTTTTTTAATAAAGCTATTAAACTATGGTTGAGCACATTCCATATTGTAAACTCTCAGATACCTTAAGTCGATTCTTAAAGATTACAAAAACGTAAACAAAAACTATTCATGAAGTGATTGAACAAGATATGCAACATGCAGCTGTTGACGCGAGAGAAACCCTATATATAGAAACCTCATTTTTTCAGAGTACCTATTAGAGGAAGTACCTTTTGGACTGTGGTATAAGAGGCTTTGCGAATAAAAAAAGTAAGTATAAGATTTTAATAAGTTCACGTGATTATAAGATTTTAATTCATTCTCGTTTCCATGGAATATTGTCAAGTTCAAATATATTCATAAATATAGTTATATTATTTTTTACGTTTTAAATTTATTTATTTATTATTAAATAAATTATATATAATTATTAATTATATTTTAATTTTAAAAAATATATAAAAAATAATTAACAAAAAGTTATAAATTAAAATTTTTAATATAATATATTAATTTAAATTTATTATATAATTATCTATCCCAATATAATACTCAGTATCCCGTCAAAACGAGTCATACCCATTAAATCGAGACGAATTTGGTCTATACCCACAGATGTGGACATTTTTGCCATCAGCACTAAGTAGTAATTTTTCTCGGAGACGTGGATCCAATACTGAAAATCTTCATGCGTTTTATTTAAAACTCAACTAACCCCCCTCCCATATTCCTTCAGCTAAAATAATAACTCTCGATTGAATTTTAATGATGGAGAAATACAAATTTCAAACCACTGTGTCAACAACTTTCTGAACATACAGGGATTCATATTGCTAGTACGTCTGGAAAAATGATTAATGTGGTTAATAGACCTAATAAAATATGCAAGCATTAACGAAATAAAATTTAGACATTAACAACGACCCTCAGTCAACAATCAACGAGATCATGGGACATGTACTGGAATTGGAAGAATTATCCCGGCTAAAGGCACAGTTGGACCAGGAATTTCTTTTCGAGTTTTGAGAGAATATACAGTTTCTACTATCATTGACGAAGTTAATTAACAGCCAAATGTTTCAGGAAAATCTCTGCTATGGTTTATAGGCATTGTTTACTACAACAGACCACGCAGTGGATGGCTCACGATCTTCTCTCCAACCTCCTTTCACTAGATCTTTTCTCCTCTGCCTCCCGCCGTTTTTGTTGCCTGTTCAACAAAATGAGATTTGAAGTGTAACATCAAGGTAATTGCCAGTTGTCAGAATTTGATCTTCCATCCATTTGACCGCCAAGTTCATGAAATAACATCAACCACACAATAGTTTTATCTCTCTAGGTAAAGTCGACTACATGACCATTGAACTTGGTTAAAGCAAATTCTCAGGTATATATTATTCACCAACAAAATTACATTGACCTTAGAAACCTGTTGCTTAAGTACAGATGACTGATCCATAACCAATATTAAATTTAAGGAATCTTTGCAAGTGATACGTTAATTGAATAAATTACAGCAACACCTTAAGTTTTGCCTAATTACACAAACACTTCCTATTTATTTAACCATTAGTTTCATATCTCCTGAGAGGATATCTGTGTAAGATTTGAAAAAAGTGTTAGCGTAATAATGTTTTTAAATATATAGGAGGTACTTAATATAAAGATTTTAACCTTAAAGGAGTTAATGTAGAAAAAAATAGGATTATGAGAAATTTGATAAAAAAAATTAGAAAGTGTTGCTGTAATTTATTCATGTTGCTGCAAAACACCTTAAAAGTGCCTACACAACAACACATGTAAAACCAAAATCAAATGTTAGAAATTGAAAGCATAACCAGAATCAGACGACAGAACTAGAATTCATACGAAAGTTCATGGGTGTTTATCAACTTACGCAAATTGCATGTATCCACCACCAGCATGAGCAGCAGATAAAATTGCTGCATGAGCACCAATTGTAGTTACAGAATCCTGCCCTGCAGAGGGCAGAGGATTTTTTCTATCACCATCCACCTACCATTCACAAAAATTTCATAAGCACCATTTGTTTAGATGCCCTAAAGTTGCAATTGCATTTGTGTAGATTAATACCTTATCCCATTTTGATTTTTTATTCTGTCTACCATCCCGATTAATAGAATCAACTGTAGGAGGCACCAAAGGCAAACCACTTGCAGTCACACCAGAAGCACCTACAGCAAAAAAACAATATAAAAACACTAAGAATATAGAAAAAATGTGGAAATGACTTGTTAGGAACAGCTTCAACACTGCAAATATAAATTGTGGTTTCTGAACCTGCAACAGGCATGCTAATCCTAGGAGCACCAGCTACAATTCCTGGTTGTGTACCCCCTGAAATAAACTCAACCTTCTGTGCTTTCTTCTTCTCTTGCTCTTTCCTCTCACTTTCACGCCTCATATCAGCTTCTGTTTTGTTCAAGAGACATGAGCAAAGAGGGTATATAATGGAAAAGCAATAACAGCTGCAGCATCACTAACATTAAGTAATCTGTAAATAGTTGAGACAGGAAAAGCACTACAAAAAAATAATTATAATGGATGGCAATAATGGTACCAAATCTTAGCATACCAAAAACAATACCTTAAACTTAGCAAGTTTTTAGTTTACCTAGTAAAGTACAACACAAGTTTACTATAAAAGGGCAGGAAAAAAACCAAAAATCAGAGAAGGATCTTTTAAGTAGTGCAAGTGTGCAACAAAAGAAATCATGATTTTTCAGAATTAAAAGTTCATTCAAAACACTTGGCTTGATAAATATAGTTCATCAAGCATAACATAAGTATTCTAAAACAAGCTCTAATATAATTATTCTAAAACAAGCTATAATACGTTTAGCCATGAATGTCAACCTAAATGATATGCTAAAAATTATTTATAGCATTGAAATCCAATATCCAAAAAATATATGTCTGCAATATACTTAAAAGAGTTGATTTACTGGAATAAACAGCCAAAAAAATGTAGATAAATCTGTATTATGCACAGACACTACTACACTAGTAGATTGGATGATATATATTTAACAAAACTAAGGTAAAAAAACGGCAAAGTGCACACAAATAAAGCAAGCAACAAAAAAAGACAGACAAAGCAGTTATATACCTATTTCATCATAGAAGTCACTTGGATCATATCCATGAGGGTCAAATACATCTTTACTGAAGCAAGACCCTATTTGATCAATATCCTGGTACCTCACTGCATGCAGTAAGAAGTCAGGGTTTCGATAGTCCTTCCTATTGCGAACTTCTGCATTGAAACTCTTTCCGGCCTTCTTATACTCCAGGAATTTATTTATTTTTCTCTGCCATTACATAAATTAAGTTAAAGACAATGATGTCAAGGGAATGCAATGTCTAAATGCTACCAAAGCAAGAAAAAGAAAGCTTGTCAATTGGAAACATCCTACAACCTACCCACCACCCAGAACATAAAATTTAACTTGATTAATGAATGCAATATTTCTAAAAGCTATAGAAAGGTGGGGCAGGATCATTATAACCATCTATATGACTCCTGAAAATTGAATTTAGGTAAATGATATACATATAAGATGCTAATGAACAAAATTATAATTTTTAAGAATATACTACCCTCTTACCCTAAATATAAGCAATGGATTTTTCTTTTTGGTCCTATTTATAAGCAACAATCACAAACTTTTAAAGTTACTCTGTTAAATTTCTTTAGTACCCTAATTTATTATTAATAACTCTTTTTCCCATGCATTCACTCATTGGATGAGTACTAAGTACTAACATTAAATATAGGAACCACTTAAACCAAAGGATACTTTGGGAATAGAATGTTGAATTTATAGTAGAATTAATTAAAGCTAACTACTTTAACTAATTTCCTTGGTTTTGATGAACTCTCCTATGTTACATATAATTAGGATGGGAGTTATTAATTATAAAATTTCAATTAGCCATAGGTGATACATACATACACGTTGCAATCCGAATCAGTGGTTCTAGGAATTGTATTGAATTGGATGGATATGAATTGCAATTCTGGTGATTCTAATAGCTATGACGCCCACAGAAAATAACAGAGGAAAGCACCAAAGCAAATCAGGCTAAGCAATGCATGCTACTAAATAGCATATCAAAATAGTATTCAACAATTGATACTAACTGAACCATTTTAACAGAATTTACTTGTAGCTCCTCTGAGCATTTAGCTTTTGGTGCAGGAGGGAGAAATCTCTCCAATGGATCTACATGCCGTTGCTGGTCTTGATCTGATTCTCCAAGTTCTGCATCATCTGCTCTGATCACTGCATCCATGTTCGTGGTATCAGATTTCAATGGCTCAGAGAGTTGAGGAGTGGTAGCTTGATTGCTAGGTGTCAAAACTTGGACTGTTCCCAATGGTGTTCTATCTAGTAAATCACCTGCAATAACATATTTCATCAGGTACCAAGACACAAAAGAAATGAATCTCCAATGATAGTCATGCAATCAAATAAATTAAATAAAGCAATAGTATCTTCTGAAAATTGAACATGCTATTATTCCCATTTGTATCCACACAGCCAGTCACAAGCAAAAGTGATGAAACATAACCATAAATGCAATCCTTCGGCTCTACCTTGTTTACAAAAACCCATATAAGGACCACAGTATATCAACCATTTCAACAGAAAAAAATTAAAATAACCAAACCTTAATCTGATCCATAAGTGCCAAAGAGGAAAAAATTGCAAATACCCATGAAGCCATGAAGCAATGTTTTTAAATCTCAGATAGCAGTGCATAGCATCCAGCCCCAGAAATGCTATAGCAGGATAGTAGATAACAAGATAGCTGCAATTGCGAAATTTTCAATATAGTTTATATCAATGTTATCAAATTCAAATTGGGAATTGTTAAACTAATTTTTTAATAGTAAATCATAATTTGTATTTTTAGGGACAATGAAAAATTATTCAAATATATTTTATGAGTTTAATACTTATACAAAAGTAGTTTAAAAAAGTTTTACACTTACATTCAATCACAACTCTCTTTATTTATATAACTTTTAAAGTATTAATTAGTAAAGTCAACAAACTTACTATAAATGAAGAGTTGTGATTAAATACCCAAATAAAACTCATAGTAGTCAATGGCGGATTGCAGCATGTAGCAGCCGCCTTCAAAAATCGCTATAGCAAGATAGCAGTAGTGCGATGACCGCTATCTCAATCCCTAGATACATGTGTATTACAAGAAATACATAATATATATATATGTGTGTGTGTGTGTGTGCTGAAAAAAAAATAATAACACTTATATGTCCAAGCAATGTCCAAGTTAGGACCAGTAGGTTTCACCAACCCATTGGAAGAGGTTGGTGTTGGCTGAACAAGCTAAAAGCATGGCTGACCAGTGGGTGAAGCCATGATTGGTGAAGATAAAAAAAAAGAAAAAGAAAAAAGAGATGTTGGAGAATGAAAGGTTGCTGGAAACGTCCTCCTCTTGCTGCCAGAAGGAGGTGCAAAGCTAGAAATCGTTGGGACATGCATTTAACAGGTGTGGAAGGTATAGGGTTTTGTATTTTCTAAAGTTTTAAAGTGAAACATGTGTTTTTTTAATTAAAAAATATTTAAGTGAAACGGTGTGTTTCACTCAATAGTTTTTTAAAAAAAAAAAAAAAACTCTAAGCTGCATGCTGGCTTCGTCTTCTTCCTTTTAATGCGCGACAGGCCGCATCAGCCAAGTGCAACACAACACATCGTCTAGGAGCAGCAGCCGACTGCAATGCACTGCCATGCCACAAAAGCGGCACTATTCATTATTATGCTAAAATTGTTTACACTGGCAACTCGCATAAGTCTTTTTCTCATATTTTATACATGATATATATATTGTTCAGTGTAAAGGTTTTAAAAACTAGAAGTCTTATATAACAAATTTATTAGTTAAATGAGTTTGTGAAGCCTTTATTTTAGAAGAATGGAAATGAAACAATTAAATCACTCAACAGAGTATATGCATTGAATGAGTGATAAATGAAGTTGAGGAATAATCAAATATGATAAGATAAAAAATGTCTCCTCAATTCCTTTCATTTAACAATTTAAGATTATATTACTTTTCAATTTTTTTAAGAGATTCATGAAAGGGAAGTTAAAAGTTAAAAAAAAAATATCTTGGATCATGTGATTTGCATCAATGATACGAAATTGCAAAAATTCATTCAAGCATAGTAAGATACAGTCATTTAAGATTCATGAATTCTTATCATATGATGCAATTGGTAGGTAACCAAATTATATCAAAACATTATATTTGAATCATGAATTATAAGATTCTGATAACCATGATATAATTTATACGCATCTACATATAATTAATTAAAAAATAAATAATGAGGCAGAGATTGCAATGTACAGAGAAAAGAGAGACAGAAAATGACAATATACAGAGAAAATAGACGAAGAGAAACCAGCACCAGAGAAGTAAAACACAGGCAGTGAAAGTGAGAAACCAGTCGTTGGAAGGCTGGATCAAGAGATGCCATACACTGAAACGGCAGTGTTGGGAGAGAAAGCAGGAAATGACAGCTTTTTGATTGATTTTATAAGCAAAATATTGTTTTGGAAATTGAAATCCCAAAAATAGCCCACAGAAAACAAACATGACCTTCTTGTTCAAACTTCAAAGGGATTTTTGAAATCAATAAATAGTGCTGTCATCCCATACCGCCATACATAATGGCTGTTATTTTGTCCGCATGCTACCCCGCTATAGTGGAGCTTGTTAAAAGAAGAGAAAAATAGAGGAATAATAATTGACTAAAACTGTGTTTAAATACATAGCACAAGCATGTTTATATAGGTTAATAACATTGATTGTAAATAAACAAAGAATATTGTTTCCTCTAAATAAAAGATAACGTGCCTATAAACCACTATTATTACTCAGTCAGAATATTCTCATTTTCAATAGTGCTAAAGCCTGCTCTTTAAAACCCAAGCAGTCGAGCATTTCTCATGAATCAACATATATCATGCAGAATTTCATAGATTTTGATTATAATAAATCAATTAGAGAGCTATAACCATGATTAGCCAGTAGTATACACCATAAGGTCATATTCAATATTATCAGATAGACAGCCAGACCAAGCCATCTATGATAAGAACAATATAAAATTAACATATCCAAGTGGCAAAAGGATCCTCGTTTTGCAAAGCTACGGGTGAGGGTCATTGTATGCAAGCCTCCCCTTGTATATGTAAAGAGGTTGTTTCCAGATTCAAACCACCTGTTAAGGTTGTGCCAGGGCTCACTAACTTCATAAGATCAACATACTACTGAATTTTTAAAGTCCCACAATTCAATTTGGAAGCATGACAATACTGCTAAGCAGCAAAGAGACAAACCAAGTGATCCATTTTTAGCCTTTATTATTAGCACAAACAGGTGGGGGGGAAAGCCAAGAAAAATATGATGTTCAAACAAATTGAAGACTGCTTAGCAGGAAGCACATATAATAATAACTAAATGCAAAACAAAACATAAACTCACCATTGGTGACATGAAGCTGGTCTCCAATCATGATTCTACCGCTACCGTATATCTCTCCCTCCTGCAATCACAACCAGCAAACACACATTATTTACAATTCAAAATATCAAGTTTAAGAGATTAGAACAGTTGAAGTAAAGGAGAAGGAGTACCTCAGGCTCAGGTGACATTGCCACTTCGTCATGCCCATAATCCACTATTGTAAGAGCCCCCTTCCGACTAATCCGCGGTTGCTCCTGCGGTGGAGAAACAATATCGTTCCTCTGAGGTGTCGAAGTCGAAACCCTACTCTTCTCCGCCGGAGTGAACCTCTCATCTGCGCCCTCGTCAACGTAATCAGCGACCGCTGTTCTGTTGGCGTAATCCTCCGCCGCCGCAAATCTCGCATCTACGGCGGCATCTTCTTCCATGCGCATCCCTGCATCACCTTCTTCTTCTTCATCATCGGCGTCCTCCATTTCGTCGTCTCCTTCGTCGTTGTACATGGACAACAAGGCTATGCCCTCGGAGTGCTTCTTGGACGCCATGGAAGCTAGCTAGGGTTTTTTCCAAGGAATCGCGGATACTTTTTTTTTTTTGAAAAGGGATTAATTCCGCACAAGGAGTATTGATAACGAACAACAAGTACTCTACAAGTGAAAAACAGGGGTTGAGGGGTTTTGGAGATTTGAAAAATGAAAAACTGTAGAGAGCAAAGGTTGGGAACAGGAAAGGCAAATACAATTCACAGTTTAAAAGAGGTATCCACAATAACAAGAAGAGAGAAACTAAAAATTAAACACTCTTGAGAAAAATTATAGGAGTTTAATCTTGAGATATTTTTACTTTTTACATTCATATTTAATTATAAATTAATATGCCTAGAAAAAGATATAAATTAATATATTAAAATTTTAGGTGTTTAAAATTTTAAACATATTTTTAAGTCGTTGTAATTTAACTTTTTTTTTCTTTTTTTTTAATTTTTTAATCTTGCAATTATTTACTTGTTTTTTTAGAGTGTTTTAAATAATATTTCTTATTATTTTAAGCGTTATTTAAAGTGTGTTTTAAGAAAACAAACATACTTTAAAAGGATTAGAATAAAAAAAAATTACAAAGAAAAAACGCAAAATAAAACTGAATTACAAGGACTAAAGATATTTTTAAAACTTTTAAATATATATTTAAAAGATTTTTCAGAATATTTAAAGTGAACATTTTGCTATAGTGTACAGAAATTAGAGTTCAGTAGATGATAAAAAGTTCAGGAGATAATAAAATCATTTTTGTATAAAAAAATTATTTCTAAGAGAAAAATAATGCTTACAACATTCCTCCCACTGAAAAGGCTAGATGGGGTGGCAAAAGTGTGTTTGGATTTTTTTTTTTTTAAATGTGTTTGGATTTTGTACTGCCATGTTGCCTCTACGACACAGACAGTAACCATGGGATCAATATCTCAGAGTGATAAAAAGCTAAAAGTATATAAATTATGCTTCTTTAATTGGTTGCAAAAAGTGTGTATTTAGTTGAAGTAGTTGAAGGGTTGGGTACTAGGATAACAAACATCTGCCAGAAGGGGGTTTGATGTAACCTCACTAAGAAGGAATTAAAGTAGGAAAAATAAAAAGTGGATATGACTTGGATGTAACATGAAAAAATTATTTAGATCATGGTCTATTTTGTAAATGATTTGGCTTATATTTGTACTCATTTTATATCTAGTATTTGGATTTTGGATTTTGATGGTGTGATTAACTTTCTTTCAAGGTCTTGTATTTTTCTTTTTTTTTTATTTTAGTAAAGAGATGTCATTAATCTTTTATGTTGAGTGTCTGCATTAGTGTGAACCTTTTTTAAAGCTCTGGGACGTGTGGTATTTTCTATCCACAACCCCTTGTTTGTTTTCCATATCCTTTTAATATCACATGAAGCATGAGAGATAAGTGAGGTCTTTTTGCTCCCCCATGTGGCTCCCATCTCACTTTCTCTCTTAGGTGGCACCTACATGACCTTGTTTGAATTGGAGGGAAGTCACTACACACTTTCAAATTCAAATTTGAATTGAAGGAAACATAGATCCATTTATTTAGGGTTTTATTTGGATCAAGTAAAATTAACTATGTGTTAATTAGTTCTTTTGCTAAATAACACCTAGTTAATTCTACTAATTCCCCGTAAGTGTTTGGACTACCAATTATCCCATAATTAAGCCTAGGATTTTCTATAAATAGGCATCACCTCTCATTGTATCATTTTAACACTTTTATGAATGAATTTACCTCTTCTAAATTGAGAGCTTTTTCTAGAGTGTTCATGTTCTCTCCTAAATTGTGAAAGTCCTTCTATGACTTTTATCAAGGGTTTATTCTCTTATGACAAACTTCTACCAACCATGGCTTATCTTCTATGAAGTGACGCCTATTCACCATCCATTCCTAGTATCTCCATTTTCATTTTCAACCTTGGAGCCTCATTGGAGCAAGATCATGGGAGAAGTAATCCAAGATTGTATAAGTTGGTATCAGAGCATAATCCTTAGAGGTTCATCTTTTTACTTGTTCTTGTTTTAATTCTGAATTCACTTCTCCTCTTCATCTCAATTCTTCATTTAATTTTAGCAAATTTTGTGTTGTTTCAATATTCTCTTAAATGTCTTGATGTGTTTGTTTAGTAGTTTTGTCATCTAAAATTCTTTGCACTTATGTTGATGTTGTTTTAAAATTTGGTTCAATTTAGTAGTTCTTTCATTGAATCTTATTGTGTTTATCTTGGTTCTCTAATTTCCACCTAATCTATTTGAATTTTTGTGTTGATATGTGCTTGATGAAGTTCCTAAGAAGCTCTCTATCATGATTCCACAACCTTGTGGATGAAACCATACATGTGTGGTTGAGTAGCTTTGGAGTCATCTTTCATTCTCTTTAGCGTTTTGTTATCTATTTTTTCAGTTCTGTTTTTGCACTTTTTATTTTCGTTTTATACTCTTATGTTTTGTCTTAGTTAAGTCTTGTGTAGTCCTTAATTTGTCACTTAATTCCTAGTTTAGCCTCTTTTATTTTTTTCCCTAAAAAGTGTGTTGAACCTCTTGTGAAATGGAACATCTAAGAGGTTCATTCCTCTTGAGTAAATCTTGTATTAAGAAGTCTCACATGCTTTTAAATCAAGCATGTTCTCTCAAAAATTTTTCTCTAAAAAAATTATAGTTCAATTTCTTCTTCACCTTTTGGTGCCAATCTCACCTTTTTCTCCTAGGTGGCGCCTACACGACCTTGTTTGAATTCAAATTTAAATTAGCCACATGATACTTTTCAAAATTCAAATTTTAATTCAAGGGAACATAGATCCACTTATTTAAGGGTTTGTTTGGGTCTAGTAAAATTAACTATATGTTAATTAGATCTTTAGCTAAATTAACACCTAGTTAATTCTACTAATCCCCCTAAGTGTTTAGACGTCTAATTAGCCAATAGTTAAGCCTAGGATTTTCTATAAATAGGCACCATGATCAAGACTCATCTTCTTCCTAAGATCTATTTCCATGAAGAGGTTAGTTTATAGTGAAATGGTTTATGAAGAGTTAGGAAATGGGATGAAAACATCACTCTCAATGGATGAGAAATAAGATGGGATGATTGCCACAAGGAGGGATCTTGATAGAAGCTAGAAGAGGCCTCTCTTATGGAAGAGAGTTCACGCCCATGGAGAAAGAGAGCAATCTCTCACACTCACTCAAGGTTACACTCAAGCTAAAATGCTCAAATTATATTCAATGATCCAAAGATTATTACATGTAGGTGAGAGGTTAGGCTAACTAGACCATGGGTTAATCTAACCAAGATTAGGCTAACTTTAGTTGAGTCATATCTAACCATGATTCGCTAACTATGGTTATATAACCAACTAATGAATGTACCCCTAATCTAGTCTAGATACAAAAGGTGTGAATAATAGAAAGCAGTGGTAAGGAGTAGTCAAGCTTAAGGCATGACAAGGAGGGGTGGCGCCTAGCAACTAAGAGGTAAGAATAACAGTCATGCTTTAAGCATGCTTATGAGGGGTGCGCCCTAATGAGAGAGATGGGCTTATCACATGCTCATTTTCTCTAAAAGCTAGCCCATCTTTAGCAAACTCTAACATAATGATTATAGTATCTTTAGGAAATAAAAGGTGATCTAAAAAACTAAAGGGTGACCTATATACAATGGTCAAAAGTGAAAGATGACTTTAGGAGTCAACCTACTAAAAAGTCAAAGTCAACAAAATTACAAGTCCTAAATTCTAATTTATACAATGAAAGATTTCTAACAAAATATTTAGGCACACACAATCTTTTCTCTTTGAACAAATAACCAGTATGCCTAAAGTAACCATTTTTGCAGAAATTTTCACGAGAAGAATAGATTAAGCAAAACCAATATCATATTCATACATTTCTTTTAAAGATTCAAGTCCAAACATTTTGGTTTCAAGAGTACAAAGTGATACATGTCTCCTAGACAGGACCTCAACTACAATGTTCCCTTTTTTCCTTTTTATGTTTTATAACATATGGAAATTGCTCTAAAAACTCTACCCACTTTGCATGTCTTTTATTTAACTTCCCGTGGCCCTTTAAGTAATTCCTAGACAAGGACTCATGAATCATGAACACCATGGATTACAAATTCCATAGGAAAAAGATAATGCTACCAAGTTTTCAAAGTTCTAACCAATGCATATAATTCCTTATCATAAATAAGATAGTTTAGAGAACCTCCTTTTGACTTCTCACTAAAATAAGCAATTGGATAACCTTCTTGCATCAGAATAATCTCAATACCCACATTAGATGCATCACAATCAATTTCAAAAGATTTTACAAAATTACGCAATGCAAAAATGGGGCATTAGTTAATTCATGCTTAAAGATTGTAGATGTTTTTTCTTGTTTTTCTTCCCATTTAAACCAATATGATTTTTACTAATTTTATTCAAAGGTACAACCAAGGTACTAAAATTTTTAACAAATCTCCTATAAAAACTAGTCAAGCTATGAAAGCTCTTCACTTTACTCACATTTTTGGGGGTAGGTCATTCTTGTATGGCTTTCACTTATTTTCTGTCCACTTAAACCCCCTTAGCATACACAACCTAGGAACACAATTTTATCAATGCAAAAGGTGTACTTCTCAAGATTAGCATACAATTATTCTTGCCTAAGCACTTTCAAAACAACTTCAAATTATCAACATGCAATCCAAGAGTGGTGTTATAAATCAGAATATCATCAAAATATACCACAACAAAATTGCCTACAAATTCTCTCAAAACATGGTTCACTAATCTAATGAATTTTTTTGGGGGCATTTGTCAACCCAAATGGCATTATAAGTCACTCGTACAACCCATATTTTGTTTTAAAGGCAGTTTTCTATTCATCCTCTATTTGATGGTACGCATTCTTTAAATCAATTTAGAAAATCACACGTACCATAAAGTTCATCCAACAAATTATCTAACATCGAAATGAGGTGCCTATACTATATGGTGATATTATTGACTGCCTTGAAATATGTGCACATCCTCTAAGATCCATCCTTTTTAGGCACCAATAAGATTGGGATAGCCCATGGGCTCATGCTTTCTTGCACCTTTCCTTTGTTCATCAATTCCTCCACTTGAGCTTAGATTTCCTTGATTTCTTGAGAGTTGCTTCTATAGGTTGACCTGTTAGGCAGAGATGCTCCTAGAATAAGATCAATGTGGTGCTTACTTCCTCTTAGAGGTAGTAATCCTCTTGGCCCTTCCTTTAAGAATACATCTTGAAATTCTTGCAAGACAGATTTAATGCTAGAAGGAAGTACAATTCAATTAGAATTTTCAACAATCAAGGTGTTTCTCTTACAATAAATCGAGAATAAGGGTTTGTCTGCAAAAAGCATTTTTTTCACATCACTCATTTTGGGTAATCCACTCAAATTAACCTTACTTGTTTCACTCTTACTCTCAAGTGTTTCATTCTTGCCCTTAAATGTTTCACTTTTTTTTCACTCTTTTTAGGTGTTTGACTAAATCCTTGTACTCTCATTTCCCTCAATTTAATTTGATCATCACACACCTCACTAAGAGATAAAGGTTTGAGAACAATCTTTTTGTTGTTTTGCATAAAGGAGATCTTATTGGTGAAGTCATCATAGATGAATTTAGTGTGAAAATGCCATAGCCTCCCTAGGAGAATATGAGTTGCTTCCATTGAAACAACATCACACAAGATATTGTCAGTGTAGGGTCCTATGGAGAGGTGCACTTCCACTTGTTTGTTCACAGTCACTTCTCCATCCTCACTAATCATTGAAGTTTGTATGGCCTAAAGTGGGGTTTTGTATCCAAATCCATCTTGGTAACTAGCCTAGAACTAGCTACATTAATGCAATTGCCTCCATAAACAATAAGTGAATAGATTCTCCTCTGGATGGCACATATTGTATGGAAAATATTTTCCCTTCGAGATTGATCTAATGCTTGCATATGATTTCCCATGAGCCTCCTCACTATCAATAAATCACCTTCCATGGCACCTACTTCCTCCTTAGACTTTTCCTCCTCTATTTCATCAGAATACTCACTACCATAATCACCGTTTGGCAACATTACCATATTCATCTTGGTTGGGCATCTAGAAGCATGGTGCCTTCTCCCTAAGCATTTGAAGCACTTCACATTACTTGACTTTCTCTTAGAGGATGAATTATTAGATCTATTTGGTGTCTTCCCATGAGAAGACATGGCTGGATTTTATGAAGCTCCCTTGTTCGTCATGGCTTTATCTTTCCAAGTTGCATTATTTTGAGAATTAGAACTCCTCCTCATGGAAGACTTCCTTTTAAGTCGTTGCTCTCTAAGGTAGCCTATGCAACAAGTATTCCATCTCAATATACTTTTGCATCTCCACAACATCCTTAATGTCATAATGCAATCCAATAAAAAACCTTGCCATGTTTGCTTTAGGTTATTGGTTAACTTTGGCCTTCATCATATTTATATCTATCTCCTTAAAGTATTCCTTCACACTTTTATTCCCCTAAGTCAATATTTGAAGTTTGAGCAACAATTCCTTATTATATTTAGCTGGAAGATATCTCTTTCCCATGATCTCTCTCATGGTCTATGAGATCATATTTCATACAATGAAGTCTCATTGTCTTATTCATCATTTGATAGAAGTATCCCGAATCTTGTCCCCATCCCAGATAGAAGTATTTAAAACCCCTTCAGATATTAAAGGGAGGTATCTCATGTCTGATACTCATCCCATATGGATGTATCATAAGTTTCATTCCCATATTAAATGGAGTTATCTCAAACAACCACACAAATTTTCTAAACACAATGTCTCGATCTTTAAAATCTCATCAACACATAGTTTTATTAATATTAATCAATAATATGAACAATATGTCACGTAAGGATATAATTAAATATAAGTATAAATAAAAAATTGTACATAAATATGAGTCACGATGGCTAAATTGTATAAAAGAATTTCTTTTATAAAAAATCTCGAAGAAAATATACATAAAAAATCTATATCATGGACATTTAGAAAATAAGTTGTTCTACTCGTCTTTATTATACTCTTTTGTGAAACACTTTTTTTTTCTTTGTTTTTGTGTTCCTCTACTATTTGTTCTACATATTATTCTAAGGTTAAGTTGATTTATTTCCTACTACTATTCTTCTAATGGCGGTTTATGTTTTAGAGTAATTACTTAATTGTACATATGAAACTAATATATATAAGTACACAAAATAAATTATCTACTACCATTATTTAAAGAGTTTAATTAATATATACTATCAATGTAAAAAAAATATTACACTGACATTTAATTACATTTTTTTATTTATAGGAATTTTAAAATATTAATTGATAAAGTTAACAAATTTATCATAAATTAAGGGTTGTGATTTAATATCAGTGTAAAATTTTTTACACTAACATTTATTACAATCTTCATTTATGATAGGTTTTTTGACTTTACCCATTAATACTTTAAAAGTCATATAAATGAAAAAAGTTATTAGACATTAATGTAAAACTTCTTTTACATTGTGAGCGCATACTAATTAAACTCTTTAAAATATAACAAGATAAATGCATTATCTAATACAAATAATTTAAATAAATAAAAATAAATCAATTATCTATTACCATTAATTTAAATAAAACAAGATATATATTTTTTAACATAATCAATTTAAACATAAAAAAATTACATCATCTAGCATTGTTGACATATACGCGATAAATATAAATATACTCTCTAATATAATTAATAAAAATAACATATAAAATATATTACAAATTATGAAATTTATTCTATTATCTAACTTTTCTCAGGATTATTTAGAAACATCTATCTATGTTTAAATGCATAAATTATTATCTTTATTTTTCAAATTTTTATTATTTAAAATTACGAATTTTAGAATGTTACAGAAGCTCATTTAGGATTTTGATTTGGTAGAAATGAACAATGAGTATTCAATTGGGGTTACTCTATTACTTATTGTTTAGGGTGGTGTTTGAGTCATTGAATGGGTAAATTCCAAATTATGAGATAAAACTTTCAAAACAACTAGACTCTTATTACTTGTTCGTTGTGTCATTACTCTTGGATTGTACGCCAGCACACCAAGTCTGACGAGTTTAAGTCTCGACAACTTCAGAAGGTCAATCCCGAACATCCACTCTGAACCAATTTGGAGACTTGATAAAGTAGTTGATACTCCCAAATTTACCCAAGAGGCAGAGCAGTTAGGGGTCAAATTGAACCTGTCTGCTCACCCACTTGCTAGCCTTTACACATTCTAGCTGGCTGGCGTGCCAAATCAAGGGAGAAAGCATTAAGAATATATGAATGAAACCGCTTCTCATTCATGCAAACGTTACCATCTAGCACTCCCTTAAACATTAATCAATTAGGAAAAGAGGGAGAATGATAGTCTATGATAAATGTCAGCTGCGAATCAAACAGGATCAATACTAAGCAATAGCTTAAATTCAAGTACCTTTTAGTTCGTATTCCAGAGATGATAAATTACAGAAATAAAAGATGATAAAGTAAACATTAAACCGAAAATACATAACAGAGGAGCATGTTGTTTCTGTAACCTAAATAATTACAAAGCATTACACAGATGTACAGAAACTCTCCTAAAATAAACAAATAGAGACCTAGAGAATTAGTCCAAGAAAGTAAAAGAGTAATTCCGGTAAAAGCATGTATGTACGTCAATCTGAACAAAAGAGGTAGAGAATCAGAGATTTGCAATCGAGCTTCCCGCTGAAAAAATAAGAGAAGATCGAATAGTACAAGGCTCCAACCACCAACAAACTCCATTCAAATTCATGTACCAGGAGCAGTCAAGGAAAATCAAGCCGTAACATTTTGCGCAGGTCACTGGTGGCATCAGTGACGGCGGCAATCTTCTTAGTGAGAAAAACGGGTAAAGGAACGGAGCTAGGTGGCGGAGACAAAGCTACCATGGAGTATCCCGCATACAACCCCTCAACTTGTTCCGCCAACGGAGAGACTAACTTCTTCTCGACGCCTTCAATCGACGTGGTTTGGGTCAACTGTTCACCGCGCTTCAATATTTTCACCTGACCCATCAGAAGCGGCTGTTGCTGGTGCTTCTTGTGGAGTTGGGGCCTCGCGGATGAGGGCCGGGAGGATCCGGGAACGTCTTGTGGGCTTGGATCGGCCCGCTTCTTGCGATTTCGGGAGTTCCGATTGGGTTTGGGGTTGGGGTTGGGGTTAGGGTTAGGGTTAGGGTTAGGGTTAGGGTTGGTAAGCTTCATGTTGGGAAAGTGAGGGATTATGGTTTGGTAATGGTGGGACTGGGATGGGTTCCTTCTGAGAGAATCGTGGGGATGAAGGACGGCAACGCCCATTTGGAACAAAGTAGAACCACAAAAGAGAGGGAGGATAAAACAAAATAGGGAAGAAGAAGAAGAAATTAGAATTGTGTGAAGATAAAGATAAAGAGTAAAAGTTAGTGAGCAGTTGAAGGTATTTATTTATGAAGATTGAAGAGGCGGCTAGGGGTTAAAATTAAAAACTCGGAAAAAGAAAAGCGTCTAGATAAATTAATAAATACGCATAATATACTGTTTTGGATTTTGAAGGACGCGTATTTTATCATTATTATTGGTTGATTTCTTCGTCGTGTGAAAAGATGAGGTACACGTGGCACCTGATGAAAGGGTGACGCGAATCGTGGGGCAGAGCCAATTATTGAGGTGATATGATAACGTTTAAGGCGGACGGTGCATGGATTGGGCCCCAAGCTACCTCATTCCTACGACGCTGCTCAAATCCAATATAATTAAGGAATACTTAAATAATTTTATTTAAAGTTTAGTTAAAAATTACCTTTAATTTTCAAATTTAAAAATATATTTAATTCATTTATTTACAGGTTTCTGTATTGTAGTTATGTCGTATGTAAAATTCAACGGTAAAAAATTATAATTGAAAATGAGAGTAATTATATTTTTATGTGAATAATTTTGTAACGATTTTAATCGGAAAAAAAAGTAATAAAACTAGATTAGAAACTAAAAAATATTTTTTTATTTTAAAAATTAAAAATAATTTTTTAATAAAAATTTAAGATAAAAAACTTATTTAATTCATTAAAAAAAACATGAATGCTAACCTCTTTACATATTTAATCAACTAAAAATAAATGATAACCTCGTTAGAAACAATAACAGATTTTATAAAATTAATTTTTTTACATGATTTTTTTCATAAAGTATATATATATATATATATATATATATATCATGTTTTCTATTCAACTAATTAAATTTAATTTAGCAATTATGGATTCTATATTTGAATTGTCAAAATTGAAGCACAAAATTATATTTATAAGTTGAATTTTAGTTTTAATGACAATGGTGGTAAGGCATCTATTAAGTTAATATTTAATTAATTTTATTGAGATCATATCTATATACAATAATAAATAATATAAAAAAATAAATATTATTATACTATAATAATAAGTATTTATAAAATAATAAATATTTAAATATATAATAATTAAATTTAGTTTTTATTTATTATTAATTATTATATATTAAATTATTATTATACAATAATAAATAATTATAAAAAAATTAAAATGTATTTATACATCTGGTAAAAATTATTTTTGTATAATTTCTTAAAAAATAATTTATAAAATATATTTTAAAATATTAAATTTAAATATACTTTTATATATATATATATACACACAATACTTTATTTCATAATTTCTATTTCGTCGGGTTAAATTGATTTTTCTGTATAAAAACATAAAAAAAATTCTTTTTAAAATAAATTTGTTTCAAATTAATTATCGTAAAAATTTTAATATATATTTAAAGTCACAACATAATAAGTTACACGCCAATAATTAAGCAAAATAAAATTATTTATTACTTATAATTAAATATTAAATATTATTACAAGATAATTTCAATTATTGTGTATAAAATGAATTATACCACCCTATCTAAATACTCAACCTACAAGCCTAAATGGCCCAAAAACATCATATAAGGGTATATCTTTAAATAGAATCAACAATATCGAACTCTCTAAAACATTATCATAAACCAAGATATTATCTTCTCATAACTATCTTTTTGTTACCTTTTAAAAAGGAAATCAAATATTATTCTCTCTCCAATATCAATGCCCAAAACGAAGACACTCGAGTTATAAATTAACACACCAAGTACAGTAATTCTCAACTTGATTTTTTCCATTATATTTCCTTTCTAACTTAAGTGTTGAAGTCCTATTTGCATGTACCCTGGTGTGACAACTCTTGGTGGACTTCCTAGAAAATTGCTCACTCTTTCTCTGGTAAGTACATCTGGCATCCATAGTGGAACCGTGTAATACCTTCCATGACCATCACCCCTAAAACACTTTTCCCATGGCTGAAACTTCCGCTAACATAACCCCATGGAAGAACTGCAACAACAATACGAGGAACTCCAGTGGCAGTATGACAAATTAAGGGTGTGAAACCACACCACACACAACGCACAAAATGAAGCCAACTACGCTCCCACGATGAGCCATCCACCAGCATCACTCGAACCAGGGGTCGTCATGCCGACTCTACACCACTACTACCAAACAACGACGTGATCAAACACCCTTCCCAAAGAGAATAATGGATGCCCTTCTCGGTGAACCAGGAGCCCCTCACCATTGACAGGTATGATAGGTTTTCCAATCTTGACAAGCACATCGATGCTACATAAGATAGATGAATCTTTGGACCACGGACGATGCAATCATGTTTAGGGTTTTCCCACATCCTTCAAAGGGCCGACCCTGAGCTGGTACACCTTGCTCCCTTCGAATTTCCAATCCTTACTAGAACTCGTGCAAAAATTAAGTGCCTAGTACCTGACCTGCTGATCACATCACACCACATTTGCCGCCTTGGCAAGCCTTCGACAACAGGAATGCAAGCCCTTTCACGACTTCATAAAGAGGTTCTCAGCCACCACCATCCAAATTTGAGGACTCAATCCAAAAGTCGCCCTCTACTCGATGCTCATGGCCGTGAGATTCGACCCTTTCATGGACAACCTATGTCAATACACAGCCACAAGTATAGACGACCTTAGAGCTCGGGCTACAAGTTCCATTCAAATGGAAGAAAACAAGGCACACATGAGGTGGACTTTCAAAAAACCAAACCAACAAGGAAACCATTCCCCTAGAGATCGTCACAAGAATGATCGACGAGATAAAGCAAGGTCGCACAATGACAAAGGGTCTAGAAGGAGGTATAGAAGAGGACATCCATACAATCATTACACACTTTCGACATCACCAGGGTTCATGTACTCAAGGTGAAAACAAAGACTGACCTGATCACACTACTTCCACCGAGATAGAACCTTGAAGGTTGACCCAGTAAACACTGTCACTATCATTGAAACATCATCCACACAATGGAGGAATACTAGACACTAAAAATCAAAATTGAAGAGCTCATCCAAGTTGGGCACCTTGTCAGGCAAGTACAACACAAGTCAACTGAAAGACAAGGCTGAAATAGAGAGTGTAGCTCTCGACAAGACACCCACTTTAGAAGAAGGGACCACAAGCACGAGTCCATAGAACTCGAGCACTGTCAAACAAGAAACACTAGTGATGATGACCTAAAAGGAATCATCAATACCAAAAGACACCTTCGAGCAGTCTATAGTACAGAGGTCCAAAAACTATAAGCACCACCACCACTGTCCTATGACATAACATTCTTAAATGATAACCTCAAAAGAGTTCACTTAGATCAAGATCACCCCATCGTCATATTCGTCATCGTTGTCAAATGGAAAGTCAACAAAGCTCTCATTGACCAAAGGAGCTTCGTCGATGTAATCTTCTGGACGACCTTTCTCCAACTCGACCTGTCAAAATCATTGATTCACCGACACCATGAACATATTGTATGAGGAAGGTGCATTGATAAAGAGGTACCTTACGACTTTGTAGGAAATAAGGTACATGTAAAAGTTTATGTCGACCTAACACCTAATATTTTAGCTATGGAAAACAGTTCAAATAACATATAGTTCTTCAACCATCACATTAATTAGTCATATAATTAAGTTCTTCACCGTTTAATAATCAATAGCATTCATAAAAACAATAAATAGCATTTATAGAAACAAACAAACTAAACAATCACACAAAACACTTGAAACTTTAATCCATATGAAGACTTATTGTCTGTGATACCATAATTTGATTGTTACTAAACAAGTTATGAAAAGAAAAATAATTTATCTCAACACTGAGTTTTATGCCAAAGGGATAAAATTATTAATTTATATAGATCCATCAAACCGAGTTAGCTTACTATTAAAGTTGTCAACATTAAATGAACAAAAAGTAAATTGTTGGGATCATGTGATACAACACTATGAACCCTATGTATAAACTAATATCACTCCTCTTACAATACAATAGTATATAACATAATCAACACTCCAATAATATATCAATAATCTAATGGATTAATACATACACTTATTACTGTGTTCAAGGGTACAAATCTCTAAAGTATAAAAATGGAAAACCTCAATGTCAAGTTAATTAATACAATCAGTAAATAATCTGACAATGGTATAATGATCAACAATCTAACAAAATAAATTCATACAAACATAAATTAATTATTCAAAGGCACCTAATACATGGATTACAAGTTGTCATTTCTTCTTATAATTTAAAGGCAATACCTCAATTAAATAAAACAATATACTTATACTCTAAACCCTAAAATTGGTACTTTAATTGGACGGGTTGCACACAACCACACTTATTTTGTCAGCATTTGTTGTGGGTATCCATAACCTTTCAATGACATATATAAAACTTATTAAAGCTTATGGATTGTTCCACTACCCATCTTTCTTACACATGTCACATGAAAGATAATCTCTCACCCTCTTACGTCAAACGATGATCTGTCTTCAACTTTCTCTCTAATCTCCAAGTCAGAAGTGTGAAGATTGAAGCATAATAACCTAACCCCTCTTAATTACTTTAGGTTAATAGTTGGATTGAGTTTTTTAACACTGGACCCAAACTTAACCTTTAGGCTATTTTACTATTTACACTTGCATTTATTTAATTTATTTATTTTATAAAAAACTAATTTATTTTAATAAATATAAATATTAAATTAATTTAAGCATATTAATATAAATTAACCTTTTTATTAATATTTGATTTTTCTAGAAAAATGGATGTTATAGCAAACATGTTTGTAAAATTATTGCTAAACAAACACTTATTTTCATCTTAACTACTCATTACATCTGTTAGATTTTTAGAAAAAATGAATGGTAAAGATAGATAGTAACTTTTTTTTAGTAAATGGGTCCTCCTCTATGTGTGTATATATATGTGCAGATTTCATTGACACCATATATCAAACTTAGTCATCTTACATCTTCAATTATTTTATGTAAAGTGAAAATTTGATCAAATTCAATTTTTGAGTTTTATGATATTATTTTATTAATGATGCATATCAAATTTTATATAAGTTTGACTGTTTTATATGTTATTTATTTAATAATAAATATTTATATATTTTAAATATCAAGTTACAAGTTAAAATTAAAAGATGCCGATGATGCGTTTTAAGTTAAGCTTAGTGTTGTATTTGGCTCACGGAATGTGACACACATGAAAATTTAGAAATGCTAAAATATTCAAAGACATTTCTTAAGAGATTGATGATATACTTCAAGCAGTTCAACTAACATCGTGGAAATGGTATTGTGCATTGAAGTTATCACCACATTCATATGCAGAATGAGTGATGAACAATATACATTGTATTTTTTAGTTGTTATGTGTTTTTTAGATGTTATGTGGGTGCTTTGATTTTTTCTTACTTTTTCGTGATTGTAAACTTCCAAGATAGAAACATCTTGTGTGTCAGCTTCACTACTTATTACAATAAATTTCATTGACTTATAAAATAAAATTAAGTAATGTGATAAATTACCAAAAAATTTAAAAATTGTATGAAAATTTTCACATTTAATCTAATTAATAAAAATATAAAACTTAATGGTTGAATTGATCAAAATTTTCATTTACCACAAGTTATTGAAAGTATAAATTGACTAAATTTGACACATGATTTCAATGAAGGCTACCATAAGTTATAAGATTGATCTATTGACAAAATTTATATAAAAGAAGGACAAAGATATGAGTTTGAATTTTTTCATTAACAAAAATTAACACTAACACATTTGTCTATTAAAAAAAAATGAATCCTCTCTATATTATTTTGCAAGTAATTTTTTGTTCTATGAAAGGATTCGTGAAATGGATAATTATAATATTACCTATACATAAGGGTATTTATGTAAATATATACCAAAGAAAAGGTCATCCATTGTATTTATTATTTACTTATTTAGTAAAATATAGGTGTAAATAGAAAAAGTTTAAAAGGTTTGTTTTTTAGTCAAAGCAAGGCCTTGGTCCATGGCCGATAAAAAAACTGAAAATTGGTGTTTCATGAGAAGGAGGCCTGAAAAGATTGTGATCCTGTTACTGCTTCCAAGTACATTTATAATTTATACAAACAAAATAAATGATCTCACGTCTATGATTCCTGTCTATCACTCGAAGGTAAATTGATTTTACAAAATTTTGATATATTTGGTTTAATGTTAGAAAATAATTTAGAGTAATAAGTAACTAATTTAATAATAATTGAATTATTAAATTTAACTTATTTATAAAAAATATTAAAGATTAAACACTTTATTACTTTTAATAATTAATGTAATTAACACGGTTAAATTTAATCTTAAGGTCAATTCATCACATTTTTATCACATTTATCGTAATAAATACATACACACTATCTCTAAGAGTAAGTATTATTTATTCTTTATTTTTACAGTTCATTTTCTTAAAATCTAATAGTTGTAAATAAGTAGTTAATTTTAATAATTAGATTTTAAGAAAATAAATAATAAGAATCAAGAATGAATCTTTCCTCATATGCTTAGTACATTTGAAAATTGATTATAGATTCAAAATTAATTTCACACAAATTTTGACATACTTGGTTTCATGTTAGAAAATAATTTAGAGTTGATTATGATCCAAATTTAAATCTAGTCCATATTTGATTTTGCGTTGAAGCAACTTAAAATAACTTTTTCATTGAATAAAATTTTTATATTAGATTTTAGTTTGAACTTACTTTTATAATAAAAAATAATTAAACATAAATCACATAATTTAAAAATAATTTATAATTATAATTTAATATACAAAATCATTACGTTCATAGGATTCAGAGTAAAGATCTTCTAAAGAGTCCAAAGAGTCATGACTCAAACTTTTTTTTTTCTTCCAAAAACTTTAATTTCTTTTGTATTATATCTATTTTATGTTTTTTCCTCTTTCAAACTTTTTCTTCTTTTTAAAAAATACAATTTTTTTATAAAAAATATTTTTTTTAAATATAGCTATTTTATTTTTTTTAACTTTCTTGACATTTTAAAGTCAAAATCCACCTTAAATTACTTGTTAACGGTAGCAGTGTTTACTATGGAGGGGCTAATTTTAAGGATTGGCATGCATAAATGTAGACCATGCCCCAAACATATAGTTTGCTACAAATACAATACATATAGCATTAATTTTAAGGACCGACATCATCCACACTTGCATAATATTATTCATAAAAACGGAGAATATGTCTAAATTATATAACATTAACACTAGTTAGAAGTTAAAAGTGATCAAACTTGAAATATGCAGTGATAGAAATATATAACACAAAGAGAAAGACAACAACTCACAATGTAGAAGAGATGCCACAACACAAAAAAATAAATAAAGAAAGAAGTTACAAATATTTTTTTAGTATTACATTTGCTATCACGGTTCAATTATTTTAATTTCTAAAAGTGTTATTGGCTAAAATATCGAGATTTTAATTTTAATTTTGGGTAATTTTTAAAAATATTTTTAATTAAAAATTTTAAAATTTTTATGTGTGGATGATTTTACATTATCAACAAATTAAAAGGCGGAAATATGTTTTGAATCTATAATATATTAATGAATTTTGAGTTAAATACTTATAAAATTTTTATTTTGAGTTGAGTTATTGATAAATTTTTTATTTTGTTTAGGTGTTATCTAAAATATTTTAAAATATTTAAAAAATTAAAACACTATTTAAAATATTTTTAAGAATCTAAAATAAAATAAAAATTTATTAAAAATTCAACAGAACAAAAAATTGATAGGAATTCAGATGCCAAATTCATTCATATATTTGGGACCAATTAAAAATAACTTTAAATATAACTTTAAAGTAATATTACAAAATTTAGTAGTTTTATCATTTTTCACTGAACCTTAAAATTTTAGGTGTCATTTAGTTTAAGAAAATATTTTTTATTTTTAATTTTATTTTTATTTTTTGAAAACAGTTTCATTTCCAATTTTCAATATTTAATAAAGATTTTTATTTTTTCTTGATATTTTCTATTTTAAAAAAAATATTATTAAATTTAATCAATTTTAGTAAAAATATTATAATTATTTATATATAGAGTTTAAAATACAATTATGCATATTTTTTTATATATTAAAATATTATTATTAAGTTTTCACTTGATATTAATTTTTAAAAAACACTGAAAATGATTTTTTCTATTTTCTGTTTTTAATTTTTTTAAAAAAATATTTTCATAAAAAAATATTTTCTTAATTATACCAAACATACTTTTACTATTATTTTCTGTTTTTTTTAAAAATAAAAATAAAAAATGCCCAAAACAAACTCCACCCATCACTAAACAAGAATAAGAATAGTTTATATACACTTTTTAAGATCAATTATGTCGATTTACATTAATATAAAAGCAGATAATAGCTTGAATGGTATAACTTTGAGATGTTCCGGACTTTCAGGTGAGAACACACACGTACAACAATTTATGATTATAGAGTAAAAATGAAAAATTACTCGATTGGGAAATTATAATTGAATTTTTTTTAAAGGTATAATAATAAAATGCAAATTCAATGTCTATTATATATTTTATTTTTATTGAAAACAAGGCTAAAAGGTAGATGAAGCAAAACTTCTTCCTAGACATATGATTCTTTTTTTTCAACATTTGATACGTATCATTTCTTCGATTTGACATATTAGCCACCTGTGCCTTTCTATCACCGTGCCATATATGTTAAAAATATCATGTGCATGGATGATAATAGTAATATTTTATTTTTAATTTTGGGGAGGGTATATTAAATAGATTGCATGAAAGGAACATAAATTATAATTATATTAACTAATAAAATAAGAGTTTTACACTAATGTTAAATTATAAATTTTTTATTTATATAATTTTCAAAATATTAATTAATAAAATCAACAATTTATTATAAATAAAAAATTATAATTAAATATTAATGTAAAATTACATTTGCATATTTCATACTAGTTGAACTCAAAACTATAAACTCTAAAACAATGAATCTTAAAATAATTTGATTAATGCGCTTTGTTGACAAAGTTCAAAAGCATCCTCTACCTAACATCTATGCGAAGAGTGTTACTTTTGATGCTTTTTTATGACTCCAAACACAAAGTATCCCTCATTCCCTCAACCTTTAGTAGCAGCCAAATAATTCTCATCTGTTTACGCCAACTTTGAACTGTACTAACGCTTTCAGTTCCCTATATTTGTACTCTCATTTTCTTTTTATATAAGGTTTATTTTATAAAAAACTTTTCATCATATATAATTAAAATTATTAACTTTGATCTAAATATACAATATTTTCATTTCATTGTATAAAACTTTGAGTTCTCTCTTTCTCACTATTTCTATATATTAGTCTTTTTATAAAATAACTATATATAATATAGTTATTTTATAAAAAATACTGATATGTGGTACAAAGAGAGTGGATGATCAGGCTTGCTATAGAGTAATTTTGTGGAGTAAAGTTGGACTTATAGAATGTAAGGCAGAATTTTGTCTTCAAGGGATCACTATATATATAGACACGACGATCCAAGTTCTCCTAAATTTCGAACTACAAATATGCACAAAAAAGAAAAAAATAAATATCTTTTTATTCATGCAAATTTCCATATTTTTATTTTATTTCCTAGTTATCTCTATTTATGTGTTTTTTTTCCATTCATTTATTATATCTCTCTTATCTCTACTAAATAAATATAATTTAGGATTATGCAACAATCTTTTCATTAAGTCTCTACTAAAGTTTATAATTTTTTTTTCTTTATAGTACCATTGAGTGTATTTTTTTTAAGACATTGAGTGTATTTCTTAGTTTATTCCTTTTTATATATATATATATATATATATATATATATTATTTTTAAATCATGATATTGTGATCCCAATTTTTAAAATTATTGAATTTGTATTTAAGTATTAGTGGATGGATGTTGACTCTTAAGTAACATATATTCATTAATACGTGTGAGTCATCTAAATGACAAAGTATATCCTAATTACATGATTTAAAAATAATTTAATTAATTCCAATTATTTCCCATTATTCAAATCACTTTTAAATTACAAAATTAGATTTGTATTTGTCGACACAACACACCTCAACCGAAGAAGCCACATATCTAAAATCATCTCAACTCAAGACTTCAGAAGATTACATATCTTAGCGACTTTGCCTAATATACTCAAGATTTCCCAAATCCCTCAAAATATATTCAAGATCTCCCAAATCCCCCAAATCTAGCTCAAGACTTCAAACTTTAAAATTATAACACTCATATTTAATAATTCAATCATTTATTTTCAAGGGCTGTGTATGATCTTACAAAAGAACTCAAGTAACTTTTTACATTACAAAAGAAGTCTTTACAAATGCTCACATGCTTCTACCTATTAGAAATAAGCCTAGAAATGATGTGATTTAAGAATTATTGTTTTGGTAAGAACAAAGTTTATTGGAACATTAAATAAATTACTGCACCATTTCAGTCAATATTACCACTTAATGGTTAACAGCTAATAACCCAACACAAAATTTAAAATGATTAATACAATATTATGATTTCAAAATAACGGATAAAAGATAAAGAATAGCAAAATTACGGGACAAATACTCAGAGAGAAATTAATGAAGCCTCTTTAATAAAAGAAAAGGATAATTTTCCAAGTGTATATACACAATTAATTAACTAATAGTAAAGCATGCACACTTTGCATAACGGATTATGTATGTGATTGACGCATGTGAGAGTATACACGTAAGACAGTTCACCTGCAGCTTCCAAGTTTCCAACCAAAAATGAAAGGGCTATCTCTCCCAAACCCCCGACTCTATTTTTTAATTTTTTTTTTTTTTAAATATAGAGGACAAGAACTCCCCGTCATTGACTTTCATAAGAGAATGCATCACTAGCAACATTATTTCAAACTTTTTAGTTTTACATGCATATTTCGTAGCTCCCATTATATAAATTATAAAATACGAAGCAAAATTACCAGCGTAGTCTTTTCCAACAAGGTAATCCACTGTTGGAAAATAATTTAAATTATGTTAATTTTAAGTTTTTTATATATTAAAAAATATTATTTTATTTTTAGAATTTATTTAAATTTGAAAATATTATTTGTAAATTGGAGGGTTTTCTTTTTCATTTAATATATATCTATTAATAGAATTGTGAAATTGAAATAATTCACCTAACAGTCTAACAAAGGGTCACCATCTTAAAAAAGAATCATGACGTGAATAAATCTTTACAAATTTTATCCTTATTATAAAAATCTGTTATAAATGTACGCATGAAATATAGAAAAGGTAGAGAAGGTTTATAATTTTTCTATTGTCTGAAAACCACTCATTATTATGTTGTTTTTTTTTTTACTTAAGATTTTTTTTTATTTTATGATGTATTTTTCTTATTAATAAGAGGTTCAATAGTTTGTGTTTTTTCTTCAAATATCAAATCCTTATTGATATTGCAACCTAATAGGCAAAAAGAGAAAAAGGTTGAAGAATCAAGATGTAATGGTAAAAAAGAGTCGAACCATATATTACAATGAAACTATAAACATATACTAAGTAGAGTATGTTGTGATTGAAGAAAAAATTATAAAATTTTGATTGAGGAAGCAATTGTTAGAAAATAATTTAAAATATTTTAATTTCAATTATGAGATATTTTTTAGAAAAAAATATTATTTTATCTTTGGAATTTCTTTAGATTTTAAAATTATTATTTGTAAATTAGAGATTTTGTTTTCTCCTTTAAGATTAAGAGTAGGAAGCTAGGTCTAGTGTAACATAACATCCAAAACAACTAATAATAATAATACTCTTCACATATCTATTATTTCCATTGACTTAATTAATGATACTCCAAATAGAAAAATTCATATACAATATCATATATTACCCATTGAACAACTCGCTCAGCGGGTTATCTCGTCCAACTAGGAATTGAGACACTTCACCCAACGACATGTGTAACCCAATGAGAGGTTGCAATTATGGTTTTCTAGAGAAGGGATTTCACTCAGCCAGATAAGTCGTTAGGCAAAAAAATCCCATAAAAATATGACAAAGAGTACTTTGCATTGACCAAGACATGTCACTGGGTGCAAAGTTACAAAATTGCTTAACGGAGGCAACTTTGTGCTAGGCAAGAGTTGTCACCTAGTGAGATTCTGCAGACCTACAAAACCTCTACTGTGTAATTTCTGTCAAATTAAAGCTAAAAAACAGACATTTCAGCTACTAACAACATTCTATCATGCATATTTACATCAACATCTTACATACTTGATAATACTTTAGTTTCATCATTATACATATTTAGTTACATTCTTAAAATGACAAACTCTATGATAAACCAATTTTTCACCCTATTTTTTTATCATGTTTATATCTATTTGTAAGGAAAGAATTGCATATTTATTGGCAAAACTCACTTTTTAGTGTTTATTCTCACTTTAGATTGATTGACAGTGGGATCCTCTAGAGTGTGTTGGATGACTGTTTTGTGTTACTTGACCTTTTGGTGGGCTAATTGGGAGAGGATGTCAGCTTGACTATTATCATTCCTCTTGACATGCATGATTGAGATGTAGTGAAAATGATGTTTGAAGCAACTGACTATGTTGTATTATTGCAACAGAAGGGGATCTTTACTTGATATTCTCCATTGAGTTGGGATACGATGAGCTGGGAATCAATTCGGAAAATTAGCCTTGTCGCTCCCTTTTTCTTGCCAAATGTAGTCCAACTATCAACACTTCGTACTCTGCCAAGTAGTTGGAAGCCTTGAAGTTGAACTTTAATGGTTGTTCCAATACCAAATCATTTGGTCCTTCCAAAGTGATTCCTGCTCCACTACCTTGTTTGTTTGAGGAACCGTCGTGGTCAACTGGGGTAATTCACAGATAAAGTCGGCTTGGCATTGAGCCTTAATGGGTCCTCATGGCTCATACCTAAGGGCAAACTCGGGTAGTTCCACTGACCATGATATCAGTCCTCCCAGCTAGTTCGGGCTTGCGAAGGACTTTGGAAATTGGATAATCTGTCTTGACCATTACTTTATGTCCCAAGAAATAAGGTCGAAGTTGTCTTAAGGTCATGACCAGGGCTAATGAGAGCTTCTCAATAGTTTGGTATCTTTGTTCGGGGCCATAGAGAGTTTGACTGATGAAGTAAATGGGTTCATGTGTT
Organism: Psophocarpus tetragonolobus; assembly: GCA_037954015.1. NCBI lineage: Eukaryota > Viridiplantae > Streptophyta > Magnoliopsida > Fabales > Fabaceae > Psophocarpus > Psophocarpus tetragonolobus. Next base: position 17,135,471 of record CM075688.1, on the reverse strand, counting down.
TGTTCTTGTTCTTGGTCGATCACTGTGCTAAATGCCTCACCGATCATAAATAGGAGATCTTGTCTTGTGATTGGTTTCTGAAGTGTAGGTGTGGGGGGGGGAAAGGAAAGCCTTGAGCTCACAGAAAGATGTTTCACAATCAGTTGTACATTCAAACTTTGGATTTTTTCCTCAACATCTCAGCCATATGTCTGGTCTTGTCTGCTAACCTCGGCAGGAATCTCGAAAGGGAGGCTAACCTACCTGCAAGTTTTTGAAGCTCTTGTCTGATTGTGTGGGCTTCTTATTTCCATGATAGCTTGGCATTTGTTCGGATTAGCCTCAATGCCCCTGTGCGAGGGCATAAACCTAAGGGATTTTCCACCTTTAACCCCGAAAAGACACTTGACAAAGTTCAATTTCCTATGGTACTTCCTGAAAGAGGAGAATGTTTTTGTTAGGTGGTCTATATGCTTCTTTTAACTATTTGACTTGATCACCATATCATCGACATACACCTTGATATTTCTTCTGATCTGGTCCCAAAAAATCTTATCCATCAATCATTAATATGTCGCCCATGCATTTTTCAAGCCGAAAGGCACGACCTTGTAACAATAATTGGCATTGTTTGTTAGAAATGATGTTTTATCCTCGCTGGGTGGGTACATTTGAATCTGATTGTATCCTAAATATGCATCTAAGAAGCTCACCACCTTGTGTCCTGCCACTCCATCGACCAACCGATCCATGATAGACAGAGGGTAGGCGTCATTTGGACAAACTTGTTTAAATCAGTGTAGTCTGTACACATGCACCATTTTCTATTTCCCTTCAAGACCATGACAAGATTAGCTAACCAAGTTGTGTAGCGCACTTCTTGAATGAATTCAACATACAAGATTAGCTAACCGATTTGGCCTAAAGGCGGATAGAAAGTCTATGACATAAGATTTCAGGATTAACATCGGGCATGTTAGCTGTTGTCCATGCAAAAAGGTCAATGTTGTTCTGGAGGATGTCCGTGATAAGGGCTTCCCCTATTCTGTAAGCTTGGTGCTCAAGTTTGTGGTTCTTTATTTCCCACTTTATTTCCCACCTAGCTCGAACAATTTGGTTTCCTCCATGGGCTCCACTTTGCTTTCCTCATTGATTTTAGGGTCCAATTCCATCATGGCCCCCATGTCGGCTCCTGGTGTCTCCAGCCTCTTTGGGGTGTTCTCAACTAGCGGTGTTATTTTAAGACTTGCCATGTAGCATTCCCGACCAATCTTCTAATTGGCGTGAATGGTGATAATACGTCCTGACGTTGAGAAAAACTTCATAGCCAAGTGGAGAGTGAATATTATGGCGCATAACTTGTTAAGGACGACCTTCCTAACAATAGGTTGTACGATGTGTTGGCGTTGTACAATGTGTTACCTAGACCTTGGTGTATAGGTCTAGGTAACCCTTTGTGTCCACCCTTTCTCCCGCAAAGTCAACCAGCTGATCATGAAAGGGTAGGATGAAGCTTTCTGGGATGTCTAATTTTTTGAAGGTGGACCAATATATCACATCTGCTAAGCTTTCCTGATCAATTAGTGTTTTCTTGATGGCGAAATTCCCAACCTCTATGGTAATCACCATGAGGTCATTTTATTGTTAATCCACACCCAAGAAATCTTGGTTAGTGAAAGTAATGGCAAGGTGTGATGGTCGGGACAGGGTTGGGGTTGACCATGTGTTGTCTATGCTCCAGACTGCCTGCAAATTACATCTCTTGGCTAGATTACTTGTCCCACCTCCTGCAAATCCTCTTGAAATTGTGTTAATAACTCCCTATGGGGGGTACTTCTTCGACTTGGAATATGGCATTAGTCCTTGGTTCTCTGCTCCGCCTTTTCCTCTTTTCTTGACCTCTGTCACACTGGGGTTCTTTTGGCCTTTCTCTGTTCTGGCCTCAGCTAACAAACTATGTTAAGTGTTCAACTTGTATCAATTCCTCAATTTTGTCCTTTAAGGTTATTCACTCCTTAGTAGTGTGTCCGTAGTTGCAGTGATATCTATAGTGTTTAGATTAGTATGCATTCCAAGGTGTTGGAACCTTCCTCGAATATTTTGGCTCTATTCGTGGTGAAAGGGATATATTGGGAAAACTTCGGCCCACGTTGCTCCTTTGAGTCTTCTCTTGTTCTTTTTCCTCTAGTTTTGTCATCCCTTCAGTCTTTCTCCAAGTTTTCTGTTCAAGTTTGGTTCGTGAACTCCGACAGCTTTTCCAACTGCGTGTACTTGGTGACCTTTCTTCTCAGCTCATCCATTGTTGCTGCAGCTTCTTGCAAAGGTTGTCAGCGAACTTCTCGGGACGTAGAGCGATGACCATGTGATGCAAGGCAACCTTGGGGTTTAGATTCCTCACGTTGAGAGCCACTTTACTGAATCGTTCCATAAAGGCCCTTAGGGGTTCCTTTTTCTCTTTCTTGATCCCAACTAGCATATAGATTTCAAATGGTAAGGTCGACTTGTCTTGAATTGAATTCCAAACTAGACACAAGTTTTTCGAAGCAATCAATGGTACTCGAGGTAGTTTGATGAACCAGCTCAGTGCTCCTTCCTTTAATGAGGTTGAGAAAACTCGATAGACTATTGCATCATTGGTGGTGTATAAGTTGACCTGTGTCATATAGATGTCGATGTGCTCATCGGGATCTGTAGTGTTGTCATACCTATCTTTAGTGAGATCCTTCCAATTGATCGGTAGGAGAACTTCCATGATTCCATCTACAAATAGATGACTATGGGGTACCATTAAGGGATCATTGGCTTGGGTAGTCCCTTCCCCTATGTCGTGTGCTCGGGATTGTACGCACAATATGGAAATGTGGTCTTGACTCCGTAGTATGACTAGTGCAGATCGAGAGTTGGTAGGTGTCATCTTGGGTCATGCTTGGTCTGTCTAGCCTATTCCTAATGCTAGAATTTTCCCACCTGAGTATTTCTATCTCCTCTTGATTACGTCTTTGTATGATCTTCGATTCTTCCTCATTATGCTTTCTTATTCACTTCATCTCTTCCTGCAACTGGCAACAATAGTAGTCCTATTGGTACCATCCAGGGTCTCCTCTATATGAGACGAGGTGTGTCAAACTTCATGTATAGTTACCTCCTTGTTATTCCTTCTCATAGTCACCATGTGGGCGGAAGAAAGTTTTAACGGGCCCCACGGTGGGCGCCAAAATGTTCCTGTCTCAAGAACTATATTAATGTTATTTATATTATCTATGAGTCATGCTAATCCTCCTTCTTACTCTTTATGGTGCAGACTTGATTCTGGCCGAGATGTATCGTTTGGTCGCCGAGGTGGGTGTACCTGCAATTATTCTGACACTCAAGTTAGAGGTTATCTCGGACAAGTACATGTAATAAATATGAATAGTTGGTTTTACTTGTGCTACCTACCACCTATTTATAGGTTTCATAGTGGGCTTTCACCTGTGGGTTTTTCTAATCGAGGTGTAAGTATGACTTAACCTCACTTTAAGCCTAACAATGTGTTTATCTTACCCTATCCATTTGCGCTAATTACCTAAGGTGTCGCCGGTTATTGTGTGGTTTATCGCTACATGTTAATCAATGTCATTCAAACCTTATATCTGAGGTATGTTTGTTACCGAGGTGTCACCTTTCAAGGTTATATATATATTAAGTGATTACAACTCCATTGTAAAGATAACATCCATGGTTACAACTTTCATGAAGAATGTGAAACTTAATAAGGTCATCTATGTCACCTCGGAGGGCTTACGACACACATATTATGTTTCACGCACTAGATTGGAGACTCAACTTCTAACTCAAATATTTACATGATTCTTGAACCTAAACTATAACTCTAAATGTCTACTTTCTAAAACAACAACTGAAACTCGATTTGGTTAACTACACAAAAAAATATGACAAAAACAATGAGATATGTGTTCATACAAAAATTTTCAGATAATAATCATTCAACTTATGTAAGGTTCTTAAAATATAATTCTAACTTGAAGCTCTCAAACATTCTACTTTTCTATCTCTAATATTTAATTATCATCACACCTTACAATTGCAGTGATAATAATTATTTTTCCATCAATATCCTCAATGGAAGAAATCCCTTAACACCTAATCCTTTTTATATGCAACAGTTCAGATAACATAATATAACAATCCCTCAATCATCACCTTAATCAATCATATAATTAAAATTCTTCGTCTTTTAGTAATCAATAATATTCATAGAAATAAACAAGCTAATCAATTGCATAAAACACATTTAGCTTGAATCCCTAGGGAGACTTAGGGTTCACCCCCACTATCCTATTTCTTTTATATGTTATGTATCAACTAACACCACTTCCCTTTACAACCCAACAAAATAAATTAATACAAACATCCACTAACTATTCACAGGTACCAAATACATTGATTCCAGTTGTCAATACTTACCATTATTGTGTTCAAGGGTACTAATCTCTAGGCTATACAAAGGGAAAACCTATGCCAACATATACATTTAAATAATTTGATAGTGCACATGTAAGCACAAGTCTAACAAAATAAATTAATATACACATCTAATAATTATTCATGAGTATCAACCACACCACACCTGAATCTCAATTTCTCTTATGTCTCATTCAAACACATCTCCAATTAACAAAATAAATTATTACATTGGACCTATCACACATAAATTCAAATGTGACAAACCGTTCCATTGTATAAATACAAAACTCCAATTACATACATCCACACAGTTATGCATAAAACATGTTATCAGCACTCGTTGCGGGTGTTCATAACCCTTTAATAGCATACATGCAACATTGAAAACTATCGAAACTTAAGGATTGTTTCACTACTCATTTTCCCTACACATGCCATATAAGAGATAATTTCTCACCCTCCTTACCTCGAAGAGATGAAGAATGTAGAAGGTAGGAATGATTCTTTAAGGTCATTAACAGATATTGTCTCTCTCTAAGTTTTCCTCTATTGTTGCCTCCTTTGATTTCATGTTTACGGTTAATGTTTGTATACAAAATAAGCAGAATGCTAAGATCCCTCTCCTGACTTCTTCTAATTACTAACTCTTGCGAATTAGGCTCTACAAAACTAACTTTTTTTTATCTGCTCTTATTATAATGAAATAATAACAATAACAACAACAATAATAATAATAAACAATAACTCCCAACACATTTTAGTTAATAAAATATCAAGCAATTATAAAACTAAAAATATTTGAATTCTTATTTTATAAAATTTCAAGCTATTACATTTTTAAATTTTATTTTATTACATAAAAAATTAAATTAAAAATAAAAAGAAATTTTAACTATTAATTTAATTGTTAATATTCCAATAAATGATTATGTACTATGCATATGGTATAATATTATTTTTTTTATTAATAGTTGAATAACTTTTAATTTCGTATGTGAGAAGAAGATGAGAGGGAGATGTCAAGAATTTAAATTTTTTCACTAAAAAAATTAATTCATTAATAACTAATATTTACCTATAAAAAATAAATATTTTTTTTACGGATTTCAATAATTATGAAATGAGGTGTTAATATAGCAGATAAATTTAAAAATCTTATATCTTTATTCAATTATGATTTATCAATAAATTTATTAACTTTCATAATAATTATAAAAAATCATACGAAGAATGATTTATGATTATTTAATAGTTTAGAACTTTTTCCACCACTCTAAACTTTTAATTTAACCAACGCTTTGAGATAACTTTTTTTATAAAAAATTATAATTTTCTTATAAACTAAATTCTTATCATATTGACTTCCCCAAAGCTAATATTAAAATTTTTATAAAGAAATTTATTTCATTTTCTATAGAAAGATTATGAATATGTTACACGAGTTTTTGTATTATGTTACAAAAAGCTTTTGCTCACTAACGGGAAGGTTGTTTAGAGTTTAATATAAAGAGTTATTTGAGACACTTTAATGTAAGTATTTTTCATTTTAACTAGCATAAAATATAGAGTTTAATTGATATATACTGTCATTGTAAAAATTTTTACGTTAACATTCAATCACAACCTTTTGTTCATGCTAGATTTATTGACTTTATTCATTATTTCTTTAGTCACATAAATGAAAAGTCATGATTGAATGTCAGTGTAAAATTAAACTCTAAAATATATACACATAATCATTTAATTAATTGAACATTTTTGTTAAAAATTATTTAAAAATTAAAGTTGGAGTATTTTAAAATTTAATGAGAAAATAAAATAATAAGTGACTAATTTTAAAATATTTAATATAAAAATAAAGTAAATAAATATATAAATAAAAATAAAAAATAAATTAAGAAATAAAAATAAATAAAAGCATATAAATAAATAAAATAAATAAGTAATTATAAAATAAAATAAAAATTTAAAAATATGAAACTATTTTACAATACTATTTTACACCATTTTAAACTTTTAATTTAACCTATTAAGGACACTTAGAGATAATTTTTTTTATTAAATTTTATAAAAAAAATTGTAAAATAAAATTTTATCATATTGATAATCCCCAGCTAATATGATAAATTTATTTAATTTTTAATAGAAAAATTATGAACATGTTACACGAGGTTTTGTATTATGTTACAAAAGCTTCTACATACTATAACGGGAAGGTATTTAGAGTTTAACATATAAAGAGTTATTTGAGACACTTTAATGTAAATATTTTTCATTTTAACTAGCATAAAATTAATGTATTTACACATATTACTTAGTCAATTGAATATTTTGTCAAAAACTATTTAGAAAAGGAAATTTGGTGTATTTAAAATTTAACGAGAAAATAAAAATAATAGGTGATTATTTTTTAAAATATTAAATATAAAAATAAAAGTAAATAAAGGAATAAATAAAATAAAAGCACACATGTTAAGTGTGTATGTGGGTCTTAACGTTTTTGTTCAGAGTGTAACATCCCAAATTCCTAATATTTTCTATAATAACTAATCAGGTAATCTAATCTACTTTTCATCATAACACAATAACATAAACTCAACAACAGTGTCTCAAATCAAATAATAGTATTTCTATACAACTCTCTTATATACATGTCAAACAACAAAATAACATTATCTGAGACTTCTAGCCACAATCTAGCATACTTTACTCCAGAGCATCCTACCACTTCACATCATCATTATTATCTGCTCCTATGCAAACCATGATCATCACAGTCATACAGAAAACACAAACATGGCAAGGGTAAGCTTCCATAATATACAATATACCATTACATCAGTCATAAAACATGAAAGTTACACAACATTTATATTCAGTACTATTAACGCACATTCACTGATAATAAACAACCAATCAATCACTCTTATGTTCCACCTAAACATAAACACTCACAACCAATCAATCAAATTAAACACATTTATATTCCCTTGAATACAAGTTTTTCACACAATAACATGTTCAAACCAGACATGTTTTAGAATATCTATATTAAGTTCGGATACTGAGGCGGCTTAAGACCCTTTCCAATTGGCGATTGATGTCTAACCTATCTGTGTTACCACCAATTTAAGTCTAAGCAATACTCATCTGACAACCACAAACTGATGTCTAGTGTCTACCTGACACCCTACGACACAGTCGTTGTATGAGTATGTCCTTTAGCCATCCCTTTGTATATCTGGTATTAGGACCATAATGTAAATCATAGAAATATCCCTTTGCATATCTAATATTTTGGATTACATTGACCCCAACTGTGTCCCTAACATCAATGTACCCCATCAAATATATCATTCAAGGCTAAGTTACCTGATTATAACTGCACGCAACCAACAAAATCAATAAATATATCCTCATCATGCATTCCAATCATATGCATTACATCACAATTTTAAATAATATATTGTCATTCCAATAAATTCAATTACAGTCCAGAAAATCAATTCAACCAAAGCTAAGTTACTCTATTGTAACCACTGCATCCAAACTATCCAATAAATCGTCTATTTCAAGATCAAACATCACTTTCATAATAATCCTCAACTACACAACACATCATAAATCTCAATCCATTATCATTAATTTCCAAGAATATAATTCATTTCAATCATGATCAAGGCATTACCTTTCATTCCACACATTTAATTAAATTCCAACAACAGCAATTATCTGTTTTCAATCACATACTTATTTTAAATATCATTAATATTAACAAGTATATAAAAGCATATCATTAATCAAATTTTAATCTAATACCAAAGTATTTCTTTTCCACACCTATAATCAAATCCCAACAACTCATCTCATTTCATATATATCACCACAATATGAATCACAACATAATCTATCAACAATCACTCAAAATCACCAATAAGCATTCAATGTCATCAAAGTCATCAATAATTGTCATTTATCACAAAAATTATCAACTTCTCATGATAATCAAATTCAGCTCAATAGCTCAATCAATTACCCCCTATTAATTTCACTTCAACCACAACACAATTAATTAAAATAAAAGCAAGATTTCAACTTCCCTTATCTATTTCTCTTTTCAAAGTTAATTCAAAAGAAAATAGAAAAATCCACTTGAAGAAATTTCACAGGAACCTATAATAGATATCAATAAACAACAGGAGCTATGGAAGAAATCGTGTCGAAATTCGTCAATCAGAGGTCAACCATGCAAGCCATAGTCCATCACAGCCAAGAGAGAGAATTGGTGCAGTGAAGAAGAAGAAATTTTGAAAGAAGAAGAAAGGAAGAAATAAAAAAAGGAAGTAAGGGTGTATTTAGTAAGTTTCACTTGCTATTTGCACCCTTCCTTTTCCTTATTAATTAAAATTTTTAAATCCTTCTGCAATTTAGCTAAAACCTTTCGAAATAAAACAATATAATTGTTCTCACTTTTGTTTTCTCTTTTTGTTCTTGCATTTCTGATTTGCTTAACCTTCTTGCTTGTCTTGTGTGAGCTTCTAATACATGAACCTCCACAAATGGCGTCATATGTGGGGAAACAAGAAACAATCAAGAAAGATCAGTGAAGATGGAAAAAAGTTCAAAATAGAGAAGTGTAGTGTTCCAAAAATAAAGATTTTGGATTATGAAATATCAAAATGGAGGCAACATATCACCATCTTTGATGCCAACAAAGAAGATAAAAATGATTGGTGGAGCAAGAAGGTAATCATATCATGCCTTAGTGATATGGTGCTAAGAGAAGTTGCTAAGGAAAGAAAAGTTGCTACCATGTGGGCAAAGCTTAAGACTTTGTACATGATGAAGTCCTTAGCTTACAAATTCTATCTGGAACAACATCTCTACTTATTCAAAAGGACAAAGTCAAGAACGATTAAGGAGAAACTTGAGAATTTTAACAAAATGGTGGATAATCTTGAAAACATCAATGTAAAGCTTGATGATGAGGACGAGGTTGTGATCCTCCTAAATTCTTTATCATATGTGTTGTGTAGAACTTCTTTGAGAACCTAGAGCTAAAGGAGATAGAACAGTTCTTCTAGGGAATAATAAGGCTTGTAAGGTGCAGGGCATAGGGACCATCAGATTGAGAATATTCAATAGTAGGGAGATGCTGTTGCAACGATGTTTGTTTTGGAGCACACGTGGAACCTTATGTCCATAAGTATGTTTGATATTATGGACTATTCCACCAAGGTGTAGCATAGAATGATGAAGGTGTCCAATGGAATGTCTGTGGTTGCTAAGGGGAAAATGAATAATGGGTTGTACATTCTAGAGGGGTTTACTTTGATTAGCGTTTGTTATGGAGGAGTTTAATTACTTGTGTAGAAATCAAGGGGTAAAGAGGCACACGACTATAACAAGACCATTTTGAAAAGGGTGATATGTATGCTCTTGAGAGGAGTTTTATAGAAAGCCTTCTGAGGACAAGTTGCTAACATTGCGGTGTACCTTATAAATAGATGTACTTTTTCTTCCCTAAAGTAGAAGACATAAATGGAGGTTTGGAGTGGGAGACTAGAAAATTACTCCAATCTAAAGATGTTTGGAGCCTTGACATTTACACATGTCAGCAAGACAAGTTGGAGGCACAAACTGAGAAATGTATCTTCCTCGAATACGTTAATGAGGTCAAGGGTTATAGGTTATAGAGGTTAAAGCCTAAACTATCAAATCTTATCATATATAGGGACATGATATTTGATAAGAAATGCATGGAGTCATCCACCAGCAAAATTACACAAGATCGTTTAATAGATGCAAAATATACTTCGGAGGATGAAGTTAAACGTGATGTAGTTTACTATCAGCTAGTGCGTGATAGAGGGAGGAAGATTCTGAAGCCTAGTAGAAGGTTTTAACATGTTGACCTTTTGTGCTATGCTCTTAGTGTTGATGAGGAGATAGAAGGTTCTAGCGAGCCTAGAAACTTCGGGGAGGCACAAGAGAGTATAGACAGGCAATAGTGAGTATGACTCAATGCCATGAAGAAAGAACTTGACTCGCTAGAGAATAACAACACATGGAAGCTTGTAGACTTTCCCAAGGGGGAGAATATGTTCAAATGTAAGTGAGTCTTAAGAAAATAGACAATATTCCTAGGGTGGAGAAGGCAAAATTCAAGGCAAGGCTTGTGACTAAAGGATTTACATAGGCAGAAGGTGTAAATTATAATGAGATCTCATCAATGGTAAAATATTGCTCGATTAGAATCTTGCTATCCATGGTCAATAATTTGATTTGTATCTAGAATAGATGGATTTTAAAACAACTTTTAAACACAGAGATCCAAATGAAACCTTCTATATTGAGTAATCAAAGGGGTTCACTCATGGTCATAAGGAGGCGTGTCTTCTTTAAAAGTCACTATAGGGGCTGAAATAGTATGAGGTGGTGATATAAGAAATTGTATGGCTTTTTTCTGAGGATACAATTTAAAAGGTGTAGTTATGATAGTTGTGTTTCCATGGTGTGTGAAGGAGAAGATTACTTGTACTTGTTCTTATGTGTAGACAATATCTAGTAGCTAGTTGATACAAGAAAATGATCGATAAAATATCTATCAAAGGCATTCTTGGGATAGATATAGAGAGATCAGAAGAAAGATGTTATGTGTCTGTGTCAACAAGGATACTTTAAGAAAGTTGTAGAAAGTTTTAAAAGCATCATTTGAAACCTGTGGGCATGTCTTTGGGGCACCACGAGGCTCTCTATAAGTCAAACTTCTGATTTTGTAGAAGAAAAAAGAAGAATGAATGTGATTTCATATGCTAGTGAAGTTTGAAGCATCATTTATGAGATGGTTTATATAAGGTCAGACTTGGCTCATGCTATGAGTGTTGTCAATAGGTAGGATGGCAAATAAACCCGTACCTGTGGGTAATCCCCAAACCCGCTTCGAAGTTGACGGGGAATCTCCGGTTTTACTGGGCACGGATACGGGTATGGGGAATACCCGAACTGTTAAGTTAGGGATGGGGACGAGGATGGGGATATATATACCCACCCCATACCCGTACTCGCCTCACCCCACTCTTATTTTAATAACTAAAATATTTATTTGTCTTAAAAAAAGAAGAAAGGTTTGACATTTAATTAATAAATTAAAAATTTTTCATTTATTAGATAACTTTTGAATTAATATAATTTTATTCAAACAAATTATTTTTTACTAAAATATTATTATAATTTTTTTGTGGGTATGGAACGGGTATGGGTATACCTGATACCCGACGGGGATGGGGATGGGGACAGAAATCTCATACCTGTCAGGTATGGGGATGGAGATTGGAATGAGTTTCAAAAACGGGAACGAGGATGAAAATGTCATACCCATCCCCGCCCTACCCTGTTGCCATGCCTATCAACAGGTTCTTGGGAACCTAGGTCAAGCTCATTAGGAGGTGCTGAAGTGGATGCTAAGATACCTGAATGAAACTTTAGATTTAGGCCTTCAATATCGAAAGAGGTATCAAGGAGGAGTTTTTGGAGAAGGTTTTGTAGATGATAACTATGTCGGAAGTGTGGAGATTGGAAAGTTCCCGTCAGTGTATGTGTTTACGCTTCTTGGATTTTTTGTTAGTTAGAAGGAAAATCTCCAGTCAGTGGTAGCACTATCTACTATAGATATTGAGTATAACATATTGATTGAAATAGTGAAGAAAGGTTGGTGGCTGAAAGGAATGTTGAGGGAGTTGGGAATTAACCAAGAGTGATCCTAATCCATTGTGATAGTCAGAGTGTTATTTATCTAACTAATCATTAGATGTACATGAGAGGATCAAACACATTGATGTGAAACTTTACTTTATTTGAGATATGATTGAAATAAGGGCAATGAAAAAATGCTTTAGAAGACAATCTTGATGATATGTTTACCAAGTCTGTATCAAGATGTAAGCTCAAGAGATGTTGGTGGAGGTTGACCGAAGGAGCGGAAGATTGTTAAGGTATGTTGACCCTTGACTTAGAGTTAAAGTGAAGATTGTTGATATTGACTCAGAATCATTATAAAGTTGAAGATTTTTTATGATTTGTCAGCGAGTCAAGTACAAGCTTTTCTTTGGGTGAGAATACGTCTATTCAAAGTGTCTCACAATAAAGTATGGTGAAGAACATCATATGGAAGTATCTTTAGTGCATCATTTGTTGTATCCCTTAGTAGCTTATAGTTTTTATAATGTATCTTCTGTATAGAAATGTGTAGGTTAGTTACGCCACGTGATATATTGTATACTCTATATATGGCCTTTTTTTGTATATACAAAAAAAAATGACCAAAATGACCTATCTCCCACATTATCTATCTAAATAACTTCTTTTACTATTCATGTTGAGAAATTAGTTATCGAGAAATCAGTTTCTCAACATGTTAAGAAGATTTTCAAATTTGTATGTTAGTCAATTTTTTTTTATGTATATTATTTTAAATTATGAATTTAAAATTAAAAAATTTTAATTAATTTATATTTCATTTTATTATATGTTTTACTTTTACGCTGTGTATATTTTTCATTGTTTTAATTTTTAAATGTCTTGTAATTTATTTTTTAGTTTATATTTTTTAAGTTAAATTTTTTAGACGCTTTTTACTAAATAATTTAAAATAATTAATATATTAGATTTAAAAATATTAATTTAAAAATTTAAATGGATAAATAAATTACAAAACATTTAAAAAATTTTAAAATAATTGAAAAGATACACAACATAAAAATAAAACACATAAAAAAAATGAAATACAAATTAACTTTAAAATTTTTAAAATGTGTATCTTTTCCATATTTTATTTGTAAAAAAAAATAAAATTTATTATGTGTTTTATTTTTACATTTGTATCTTTTTTCATTATATTAATTTTTTAAATTCTTTATAATATATTTTTCAGTTTATATTTTTTAAACTTTTTTTACCAAATAAATTTAAAATATTAGGTTTAAAAATATTAAATTAAAACTTTAAACTAAAATGTAAATTACAAAACATTTAAAAAAATTTTAAAATAATGAAAAGATACAACCATAAAAATAAAAAACATAAAAAATAAAATGAAACACAAATTAACTTAAAAAATTTTTAAAATCATAATTTATAAAAACAAATGAACATAAAAAAGAAATTAAAACAAATTTTTAAAAATAAATCTGAAAAAATTTATCATAAATTTTAAAATTAAAATTTAATTTTTTTAATTAATTATATTTTATTTTATTTATTATGTGTTTTATGTTTATGTTGTGTATTTTTTTATTATTTTAAAATTTTTTAAATGCTTTGTAATTTATTTTCAGTTTGATGTTTTTAAAGTAAGATTTTTAAACCTAATATTTCAAATTATTTTTAAATTATTTTGGTAAAAAGAGTTTAAAATTTTAAATTAAAAAACATAAACTGAAAAATAAATTTCAAAGTGTTTTAAAAAATTTATTTAAAACAAGATACATAAATAAAAAATTTTATTTAAAAAAAAATACATAACATATAAATAAAATAGATAATAAAATAAAATAAAATATAAAAATTAAATAAAAATTTATTTAAAACAAGATACATAAATAAAAAATAAATTTAAAAAAAGAATAAAAAAATAAATTTTAAAAAAATATCGTATAAGAAATTGGTTATAGATTTTTTACATTAAAAAAAATCACATTAACAAATTAATTCCCCAAAAACCAATTTCTCAACAGTAAAAATTATTATTTAAATAAATAATGTGTGAGATGGGTCATTTTAGTAAACTTTTTTCTTTTTGGTATATAAAAAAAACCCTCAATATATACCTCTAGTTATAAGCAATTTTTTATAACAATGCTTTTACGATAATTTGTTTAGAGCTTTAATATTGTATTTTTTTTTCTTTTTCACTTTTTTTTTTTGTTTATGATTTGCTTGGCCTCTTCTTATGTGTCTGGTGTGAATTTCTAATAAAAAACTTTATCAAATACTTACATTATATTAGAATATGTACTAGCACCTCAACAGAAGAAGGGTCTATGAAAAACAAAGGACTTCAATAGAAGGGTTATGTTATACTTTATTAATTTGATTTATTAGAAAAGGACAAACTATTATTCTCAAGCCGCACAGCTTTATTAATTTGCTTTGGTAATTTATAATACGCAAAAGGTAAATGATTTGTTTATATTTTGTTATGAATTTTTTATATAAAAGAAAGAAGAAATGCATGGAAAATGGAAATGCAATAATGATTAGAAGGCGAGGAAGACAATGTGGAAAACGATGTGAAGATAAAAGTAATCATTGTGTTTAAGAAGGCGATCACGTTCAGCGGGGAGACTTTGACTCTTCTCCTTTTCCTTTGGCGGTAAACGTAAAAGAAAGAATAAAAATGAAGAGGAAAATGTTGGTTCGTGTTTCCACTGTAGAGCATTTGCACATGTTTGTCGTCAATCGTGTCCCTGCCGCTTCACCTCAACATTAAATTTCCTCTCCCACTCTTCTGCACACAAACCCATTATAAATACAATCACACTAAATTCATATATTTTTATTTTTATCTATTATAATAATATTAAAATTTTAATTTAGTATATATAAATAATTCATCGATTTTATAATAATTTTAGTTTAGTATAGTTTTTGTTTATGTTAGTGTCATTAAAACATATCAAGTCCTTAATAAATATGTTAAATTTACAATGAATTTAATGTATTGTTATGAATGTATATTTTCTTTTTTATTAAAAATATTTATAATTGAAAGTATACTTATATTAATGATATTTAAGGAAAGTTGTGAAGAATATTAATGTGAGAGAAGTTATAAAATATTTAAAATGATAAAATAGTTATAAAATACAGATACCAAAACTTTTTATTCTCATTATATATACTAGCGAAAACAAAGGTGTGTGTATTCGTATTTCTATTTTAATATGTTATAACAATGGTAGGGTTTTAATTTAATATCTTTTGTAAATTTTTATATTTTGAAATATAAATTGTTATATGACATGTTTTGAAATATATTTTGTTAATTTTATATTTTTTGTTTATGATAACATGATAAAAACATGTCAGATCATCAATGGATATGTCAAATATGCAATGAATATGAAAAAAATGGAAAGAGGAGACTTTGAATAGAATTCAAAATATTGTTGCACCTGTGTGTTTGCATGTTTATTAAAAATATTTATCATGAAATGTACGCATATATTAATAGGGAGAAGTTATATTTGTGAAACTGGAAACAGTCATAAAATATTTAGAAAGTAAAATAGTCATAAAATGTGGACATCAAAATGTCATATTCCCATTATATAATATATAATATAATATCATATATTATACATTATAAATTTAATTGGACAATTATGCATGTTGGATATAAATATTTTAAAGTAGTTTTTTGCTTAAAGTTATAAGATTGGTCTGGTAGTAAAATATATGTTTGTGAAATAAGAGATTATGAGTTCAAGTCCCCCTTATGACAAATTAGTTTGTTTTTTTAATTTTAAAATAGGTGTAAGGGTAGAATAAGTATTTTGAAAAGTAGACATAAAAAAGGGTATTCCCTTTATTAATAGTATATAATATAATATCATATATTATACATTATAGATATAATTGGACAATTATGTATGTTGGATATGAATATTTTAAAGTAATTTTTTGCTTAAAGTTATAAGGTTCGTCTAATGGTAAAATATATCTTTAGAGAATAAGAAGTTATGGGTTCAAGTCTCTGTTATTACAAATTAGTTTATCTTTTAGTTTTAAAATATGTGTAAGGGTAGAATAAGTATTCTGAAAAGTAGACATAAAAAAGAGGGTATTCCCTTTATTAATACTAACGAAAACATGTAGGGTAGAATATGTATTCACATTTATATTTTAATATGTTATAACAATTATAGAGTTTTAATTTAATATCTTTTGTAATTTTTTATATTTTGAAATATAAATTGTTATGTGACATGTTTTGAAATATATTTTTTTTAATTTTATATTTTTTGTTTATGATAACATGGTAAAACCATGTAATATCATCAATGGATATGTCAAATATGCAATGAATATATAGTATAGAAGGTAAAATAGTCATAAAATGTGGATACCAAAAGGTCATATTCTTATTATATAATATATAGTATATAATATAATATCACATATTATATATTATAGATATAATTGGATAATTATGTATGTTGGATATCAATATATTAAAGTAATTTTTTACTTAAAGTTATAAGGTTGGTCTAGTGGTAAAATATATGTTTGGAAAATAAGAGACTATGGGTCCAAGTCTTTCTTATGACAAATTTTGTAGACATAAAAGAGGATATTTCCTTTATGAATAGTATAGTGTATATATATATATATATATACCTCTTATGACAAATTAATTTTTTTTTTAGGTTATAAGGTTAACTTAATGACAAAGTTTATGTTTAGAAAGGAGAAATTGTGATTCAAATCCCTCATTTGATAATTTATTTTTTAATTTTTAAATAAGTATAAAGATAAAATAAGTATTTTAAAAAATAATATAAAAACAAAAATATTGTTTATTAATAGTATACATAATCATATTCCCTTCAAAATTAAGTATAAGTATTTTTTATTTAATAAATAAATATTAGTTGTTAAAATATTTATTTTTTTATATATAATGTTATTGTCAAATATTAACACCTGTGGATTACTTGCTATGGTATGAAATTTTTTCATTTAATAAATAGGTTTAAGTTCAAATTTTGACTTACACTGTATTAAATATTTGAATGAAGTAGAACATATTTCCTCTGGTGATGTTTCTTAAAAAAAATAATTTTGAAATAAATTAAAAAAAGGAGCGAGACAAAGAGAGGTCTGAAAAGGTAAAGAAAAGAGCATACTTTTTGAAAAAACAAAAAGATGTTGAAACCTTGGAGATCCAGAAGAGAACAGAACATGAGAGCAGTCATTAACATTAACTTTGAAAAACTTCACAATTCTTAACACGACACAAAACACACTCTCCCTGTCGGCTTCTTCCATCGCATATCTCTATCCTCATGTATTCTTACAACTAACAATGAAAATGAAGCTTCTCCTTTTGCTCCTTCTTATTTTTCTTCTTCACCACGTCGCTGCAGACCCTCCTGCTTTCTCTCCTGGTACTCATTCAATTCTCTCTCATCGTTTGGATCCTTAATCTCTGTTAACTTATTGGTTTTACTAACAATTAATTATCCTTTTGCATTCTCACAACTGTTAAAGCAGGGAAAGAGCAGCATCACCTGCACAAGAAAGTAGTAATAGCTATCGTCCTAGCCACCACTGCACTTATTTTCAGTTTCTTATGCTTCTGGATTTATCACACCAAGTATCCAACAAAATCCAAAACCAAAAATATTCAAACTCCAGGTTTTTATTTATTTATTTTGTGCTGTTTCATTTTGATCATTCTTGCTTCTAGTTTTCCAGGAAACAGCTTCAATATCAAATTGATTTTAGTTTCTTGAATTTGATTGTTTATTTATTTATTCTTGTTTGGATTTTGAATGCCAAGATGCGGAGAAGGGGATCACATTAGCACCGTGTTTGAGTAAATTCAGCTCTATCAAGGTTGTTGGCATGAAGGAGTCGGTCCCAATAATTGATTATAAGCAGATAGAAAAAACGACCAACAATTTTCAAGAAAGTAACATCTTGGGTGAGGGCGGTTTTGGACGTGTTTACAAGGCTCGCTTGGATCATAACTTGGATGTTGCAGTAAAAAAACTACACTGTGAGACTCAAAATGCTCAGAGAGAATTCGAGGTAATGATTACAAATTACTTTTTTATTCATTTGCAGCTTCTCTATTTTCAATATTTTTCTTTCTCTACTTTCTTGTATTGGATGGTGTCATACTGTGATGAATTTGCAGAACGAGGTGAATTTGTTAAGTAAAATTCAGCATCCGAATATAATTTCTTTACTGGGATGTAGCATTGATGGCGATATTACAAGGTTTATTGTCTATGAGCTCATGCAAAATGGATCATTGGAAGCTCAGTTACATGGTAAAATATTGCATCTCGTGCATTATTTGCATAATAAATACACTCAGGACCTGATTTCTTCTTCTTCTTCTATTAAAAAAGAAGAAACTATTTTCTAAAGCAATTTCACTCTGGTCAGCTATCAAATTCTTATAAAAAATCTATTAATTTCTGACATATTGTTTCCAAAGCAGTTGTTTTAAAACCTGAAAAACAGAAATGTCAGAAGATGTTTGCTGTTTTCTTTAAGTGCCTTGTTTAAGTGTTCAGGTGACAACGTTTAGAAACCAAAAATGTATTCAGGGAGAAAAACCCTTTCAAATGTGTTAAAAAACAAATAAATTTTAAAAACCAGAAAAGAGTTTTCTATAAACAGTAAACAAACAATGCCTTATTCTCAGTTACGAAATTCTTGGTGTCAAGTTTTTTCACAAAATATTATGTTGAAGGACCTTCTCATGGCTCGGAATTGACATGGCAGATGAGGATGAAGATTGCTCTTGACACAGCAAGGTGAGCTTCCTTAATAGTATGTTTTATCTTTCTCAATTGATGTGATATTTGGCAATTAATTAACAAATATACTTGTGATGAACAGAGGATTAGAATATCTGCACGAGCACTGTCACCCTGCAGTGATCCATAGAGATATGAAATCTTCTAATATCCTCTTGGATGCAAATTTCAATGCCAAGGTAAGAAAATCATATTAACATTGCTATATAAGTTATTTTCCTTTTCCATTATTATTTGTTTCTATCGTTTATTGTATTCACCTAAGTTTCTTGTGTATTGGCAACCACGTACTTATTGGTGGTGGATTCAGCTGTCAGATTTTGGTCTTGCCATAACTGATGGGTCCCAAAGCAAGAAGAACATTAAACTATCGGGTACCATGGGATACGTAGCACCAGAGTATCTTCTAGATGGTATGTCAACTAAACTTGTTATAATTTATAATTATACCCCATATGAATGGCAATGGTTTGACAGGTTGCTATATGTTAAATGTATTGTTAAGCCTTTAGCAAACCACATCCAAGAAATTGTTTCTTTTAGTCTTTGTTGATTTCTATGACATCATCCATTTAGGGTGGGTTTGAAACATATGACCTGTGTATCTTGTTCTCATCTTGGACATATAATCATATACCTACCCAATTTACATGTCATAGATGATTGAAATTGACTATAAAAAATGAATACACATATCGAAAATTTGGAAGTTAATTACAATCACATTATTTTATTTTCTAAGTAATGGTTATAAATAAACTTTACCTGTTTAGTGCATGTCTTTTACTTTAGGGGTGGAAATTGATTCTTGTCTGAAAGATGGGAAGCATTCCAAGGTTTTAGTTTTACTTGAGACACCTATAAGTTTTCTATTATTCATTTGAAAATTTGAAATGATTTGGTGATGGCTCTAGTATGTTTTTAACTGTAGAGAGGGATTTTATTTCAATTAAAGTAGATATTATTCCTTGAGATATGGATTCATATCCAATAATTTTTTAATATTATCATGGAAGAATGGCTCACCTTCATACTAAAGCAAGGTTCATGTACCAAAGCTTCCGGCAATAATTATTGAGGAGGTTGCAATTCAATTATTTTACAGGTAAATTAAGTGACAAAAGTGATGTGTATGCTTTTGGGGTTGTGTTATTGGAGCTCATATTAGGAAGGAAGCCAGTGGAAAAACTGGCACCAGCTCAATGCCAATCTATTGTCACATGGGTATGGACTACTTTATATCTAATGAAGTCTAATTGAATTGGGTTGCACCCACTAGATTGGAATATAACATAAGGTACATAACTATTTATGATTGCAGGCCATGCCACAGCTCACCGACAGATCCAGGCTTCCGAACATAGTGGATCCAGTGATTAAGAATACAATGGATCCCAAACACTTGTACCAGGTCCGTTATCCTACAAGTTAAAACTAAGTACAAATTTTTCCTATAGTTATCTAATTTTATGGATTAAACAAATGCACGGTCTCCCAAATGGGTTTTGTACTTTGTAGGTTGCTGCTGTAGCTGTGCTGTGCGTGCAACCAGAGCCTAGTTACCGTCCACTGATCACAGATGTTCTTCATTCACTCATCCCTCTTGTTCCCATTGAGCTTGGAGGAACACTAAGAGTTTCTCAAGTGAGGCAGCATCTCACTCTTGCTGATCCATCTGTGAATTCCCGTCATTGAGATTACCTATCAATTTGATACACGCTAAACAGTGACAATTAATTAAGGACATGATTTGTGATCACGAAACAGATTGGTTTTTACCACACACTCAAAACTACGGATAGATCCACGTCAAACTATAAGGACATTCATTCGGGAAGGATGTTTGTGTTTAATAGGGAAGAAGAGAAATAGATTGTTAATAACAAATGTAAAGAAGAAATTAGTACACTTTGGTGAGGGAAAATTGTGTATAGGGAGTATTGAATTTGTATGAACTTGGATCTGGTTGTGTTCCATTTCATACTTTGGGTGTGTGAAATTACATAAAGAAAAAATATACAAAATGTGTTCAGAGAAAAAAGTATGGTTCGGCTTATAGTGTGTTTCTTCCCAAATTCCTTGTCATGGTGGACAAAGTAAGAAATTGTTCTGGGGATTTTCTTTTTGTACCCCAATTTTTTTTTCATGCACCCCTCGTTTTGTTTCTCATTCCCAAATTACCCACCGCATGACGCCTCTGCCTCCCTCTGCTTCCTTCGCAGGATGTCCCTTTCCCCTCTCGTCATGTTGAGCAAATATGAAACTTCATGCTATACTTGAAAATACCTAACAAGTAATTTTTTATAAAATATCATTTATGATCCACGTGATTTTAATTAGAATTGACAAAAATAAGCGAACAAATACATAATTCCTCTATAGATTGATGCCTCCATGTACCGCTTACTTGAGACTTTGTTTTTACTAAGATAGTGAGATGAACTTTATTTTCTTTTTGGTTGCATTTAATCATATTTTTATATTCAAATTACATCCTTCTCGATCACAATTGGAGGCCAGTTTAGTAATGATTTAATCATAGTAATCATGATTAATAAAAAAAATGAATTACATGTTGTAATTACATAGCATTCTTCTTTTTCTTTTTTTTACTTAGTACAAACAATTTTATCTTAATAATATTGTCACACTTCAGATGTGTTAATTTGGTTAACTTTTTTATGTCACATGTTATGTAAATGACTTTAAATAGTAAAATAAATAAAACAATAAAATAAAATACGGGTATATTTCACGTGCACTTCATCTATTATTAAACATATTATACATGTCCCCTTCTTCTATTAAACATTTAAACCTAATACATAAGCAGTTTTATGTTTTACAAACCATACATTCATACTTATCTTTCTCATTTTTCAAGGATACAACATGTTATTTCTCATTAAAGACCTTTTTGAATAGTTGTTTATTGGAAAATGTAAATAACATCAACACAATCAATTTTAATACCTTCTATGAATGGAGAAAATGACTTTTCAAGAAAATTTTGCTAACATTAAACTGTGTCATAAACAAAGAAGAGAGATAAGAGAGAAAATTACTTAGATTAATGCTTAAGAAGAAGGTTATTGAAGAGGTACTTAAGAAGGAGAATGGAGATATATTATGTTTAATAGAGGAAGCGGTGTATGTAAGTTTAATAGCACACATGTTGCTTGTGTATTGGGTTTAATTGTAGAGGCAGTGCCTATGTAACATATTTAAGGATGTATGTGTAATAAATTTATAGTAGAGGAGTACATGTGTGTTATCCTTATTTTATTATTTTACTTATTTCACTATTCAAACTCATGTGCTCAACAAGAAGTTGAAGTTAAAAGAACTAACATTGTTAATTAATTAAGGAGTAGGGGTGGGTATACGAACTCAGGTCCACAAATCTTTAAGCCCGTGCAGATTTTGGATCCTTTTTTTAAAAAAATCATAACTATAGAAGAAATTAGAGTCCGGTTCGTGAAATCCGTAGACTTCTCGAGTTAAATCTGCGAGCTCACAAACTTGACCCATAGCCCGTTTAAAGAAGTAAAATTGTCATTTAAGCTATGAATTTGTGTTAATGTGTGACTTTTTTGTTGTAAAGTGTGATATTATATACTTTTAATATTAAAAATATTTAATGTTTTAGATTATTATAAATAATGATATAATTTTTAGTATGATATATTATAATTTAGTTAGTTTAAAATATATTAGACTTTTTTTAATCATTTAAAAAAAAAAGTGTATATGCAGACTGGTCCATTAAGTCTGCGAACTTTGTGGACCAGATACAGACTCATAAAAAAAGTTCATTTATTTTAACGAATCAAATTTATCCAACTCGTTTAAAATATGAGTTTCGCTGATTGGACTTAAACGGACCGAATAAATTCATATATTTACCCCTAACAAGGAGTGTAAGTGTAACAAAATTATCAAAATAAAGGATGCTTGGCTAAAAAGAGAATGGTTCGTATATAATTGCAACAAATCACATGAAATGTTACTCTAATTTATTCTAAAAAAAATATCATGCGATAACTAAAACACATGCAACTAACACAACTAATGTTGGCTTCTTTTTCCCAAACTTATCTCAGTGAAATACAAAAAGCAGACTAACTGCATTAATACATATAACTACAATACCTCTACTTTCATATGGGTTGTTGATTAGATAATGGCATAAACGAATGGCTGGTTGGGTAATTGGGTTTGTTGTCTTGGAGACGTTTACGAAAATTTTGAAAACAAGTGTATGTTTTGTTTATAGGTGCAATCGTAATTTCCAAGAAAAAGTGATTTAATCAACATAGTGAGTTCATATATGTTCCATCAACATCTTGCATTTGCAAACTCTATTTCAATTCATTGTCTTTGAAATGTATTTGACTTTCTTTGATATATAAATTATAATTTTTTTCAAAATTAATACTTTGATGTATTATCTTTTACAGAATTTATTGGATAATTATAAGACATAACATTTTATATGATAATTATAATTTATAAAACTATATTATATGGAAGGAGTGTGACCTATGTCGACTATTGTGATTAGAGAGAAAATTATGTACCCTCAGAAGTATGAAGTAAATGGTTCGGAGATTAAAAAAACACTAAATATTTATGACATTACCACTATCTAGAGTGACATTAAAGTACAAATCCCTTCCTTTGTGATTCCTTTGTCTTCTTGACAGAGGTGATATCTTCATTTTAAATTCCTCTATCATTAATGCTGGAACTATATTGTTAGCTTTATTTTCTATAAACATTTTTTAAGTATTTATAATTAATTTAATTAATGTACACTGTAAAAAAGTTTTTACTAATCCTAATGTACATTTGAATGTCACTAATCCTTTTTTACCACGAGTACACAAGTCTTTCTTAAATATACAATTTGAGAAAATGACTTAAATTTGTTGACTTTAAAAAGTATATTTAACTCTTTTAAGCCGATAATCCATAAAAATTAAACTCATAATTTTCTACCTTTTATTGTAAGTTTATTTTAAGTATTCTTTAAATAAATATTGTTTTTTGAAAAAGTATTAAACTCTTTTAGGCCGATAATCCATAAAAATTAAACTCATAATTGTCTACCTTTTATTGCAAGTTTATTTGAAGTGTTATTTAAATAAATAATGTTTTTTGAAAAAGTAGATCTTATCTTGTTTTAAAAAAACACTTTCAAAGTTTAAAAAACCTTTCACCAAATCAGCTTAAACTATTTATGATTAAAGTGCTTCTTACATGTTCAATTTAAACAAACACAATGTGACTAGTTAAAAAACTTTCACCCAGTCAGCTAGCAACACCATTTCAAAACAGATAATACAAAGACTATAAAATCATAGATAAAGTTATCAACTCTTACCAGAACAGTTTTATTCTAGGAAGATAGGCAAGGGATAATACTGTCGTTTTTTATAAAAATGAGACTTTTAGAAGGCACAGCATAGAGTTCACCAAAAGATTGTTTCATTTAGATGAAATATGGATGTATTTGAACCAGTGCAAAATCGTGAAATATGGATTTATTTGAACCATCAGATTGAAACATTTACTTGACAGTTTAATCCTCCGTCTAGTATCATTACTCTTTCTCCCTACCTCATCTCTCTTTTCTTCTATTAAAAACTCATCCATTTTCAATAACCACTAAAAAGAGAACAGCCTTTCTACCAATATCCATGTTTATGATTTACAGATTCAAATGTCTTATGATTAAACTTGCAATTACTCTTCACAATATTTATATCCAGACATTAGAAATATATATCGAGACACACAATTTGGTATGAACATGCATATATTCCTATTACCTGAGAAATGTTATTGTTCAACATGAGTAATACTACCACACCGCCTTGAGTGTCTAGTAAGATCAATTACTACAACCAGAGCGCTGCACCCCTTCAACCATAAATTGAATATCCTAATAATACCCCAACTAGTACTTTGTTGGCAAGAGAAGGAAAATGAGATTAAACAAACTACAATTTACAAGAACCCTAACATACTATAGAGATTTGAACTGGTGTCAAGGAAGAGGCTATCCAGAATTCAAATGAGAAACAAGGCAAAATAATCTACAAAGTGAGAAAAGACATGTGATGACTGATGAGTACTACAAGAATGGAACCTGCAAATCCAATTTCTAGTAAGAAAATAAAGCAAAAGCCATGTTGTACACCAGATAATATAAGACATTTCAGTCGGCCTACTCATTAAAAAAAAAAGAAAACAAAGGCAACACACACATTGCACAAATGAACAGTAACAGTCACACATGGAATACAAAATGTCCATCAGAAAATGAGGAATCAAATCTCTCAATCTATGAGAAACCTACTCTGCCTCTAACCCAATAACAATTCAAAGTATGTATATTAAGTCATTGAATTCTAAAGTGTCCAGTAAAGAGATTAAAATAGAAAACAACGTATATTGATGAATATCCTGAACATGGGTACAATTAAAACTGAACAAAGACTGAATAATGACAACCTCACAATTCACAGAAATTGGGATACTGTATTCAGGGATTATCCAGTTATGCAAATAAACAGGGTTACAGAAATGCACAATTAAGATGCATAAAAAACAATAACAGAGCGTACCATTCAACGCAAGAATGCAACAAACTTATATTATAATCATTGATAATAGCAAATACGAAGAATCCCAAAAGGCTTTAAAAAGAGGTGACGAACAGCATTAGTATGAACTACAATAAGTTTCTTACACAGGAATAAATGCAAAACATAGCAACTCCAAAACATTGTTTTTGCCTCAAAAGAAAAAAGAAAAACACTAATTAATTGGATAAAGCGAACAGAGGCAGAGCAAACACCTCAGAACCCAAGCTTGGTGCGGCGCCAGTGACGGCGCTTAGCGTTGTACCTGAAAAGAAAAACAGAATAAATTATTTAGCAAAACAATAAAAAAAAATGTAACCTAAGAATCTTGAAACAGTGAGAGTGAGTACCTGATTGTGTTGTCAGTTCTCATGCGGATCCAGTAAGGGATGGGCCTATTCTGCCTCATCTTCTTGGCCAATTTCTTCTTGATTCTGAATGTCTTGTGTGACGGCTGCAAGTGTAAAACACCACAAATGAAATGCCGAAAACACAGCACAAATTCGCTGAAATTACAAATTCAAGGCGAATAGAGAGACAAGTACCATTTTCTCTTCGTCTTCTGACTGCGCTGGTTACAGAAAACCCTAATAACCAAACCCTAGATACCACTTACTAACTGCTCTTCTTTTATAGCTACACTCATCACCTTGTTCTGACTTTTATTGTTGTTATTTTTTAATTTGTAAGTTAAAAATAGAATAACCAAAATATATTCCGCTTGCCAATTGAGTCAGGCTGCGTATTGGGCTGCGCTATTGCTCTTGCTAATATTGAAATAGGTTTTTCATTTCTGCACCTTTCAATGCGTAAATTATTTTTTTTTTAAAAAAAGAAGATAAAAAAGCTTATTTTGATTTCTTTTTTGAACTCCTTATATAAATATGAATTTTAATTAAAAAATTAATTTCAATATTAGTATCCAAATATTAAATTTTCTTTTTTTTAAAATCACTTAGTAAATAAATTACTTAGTTTAAATCACTTATTTTATAGTTTAATAAACTCATCCAATAATATTGTTCTATTTACTTATTAATATATTTATAATATTTAACAGTCAGTAGAGCAACCACAAAAAATTAAAAAATATATTTTCATATTAACACAAAAATACTTTTAAGAAAAAAATTTGAGTATTTTAAAAAATTTAAAATTTAAATAATATATAATAAATATTTTTAAATTTAATGAATTTACAAATAAAAAATAATTAAATGATAATTTCTACTTAAAAATCCTATTTACAGCATGTTAAATATTAATTTAAAAATATGAAATATTAACTAATGATACCAATAAATTAAAAAATACATTACAATAATTTTAAACCTAAAAAGAATATTTACATGATAATAAAAAATAAAATTTAGATGAATTTACAGACACACTCGATTCACAAAGGATTAAATCTCGATAGGTCATATTGTAACCGGATTAATCCATATATTTAGTATAATTACTTCCATTTTTTTTATTATTTTGTAACCTGTATTGGCCCGGAACCAATGGTAGGTGGGCTAACCCATGGGTTCAGGTAATTTTAACAGCTATAATGCGCAAATGTTTTAGCCCATCTTGTTTGCTGCATGGAGGAAGACATGACTTTTTTTTAACAATCCCCGACATTGGTTAGCCAATTACTCTTGTTTGACGTAATGGAAGTAGTTTTTTAAGGCCCCTACAAAAAAAAAAAAAAAAAAAAAGAGACATCTAGAGTTGAATAAAGAAAACTAAGACATAAGAGGAATGCATGTATAGATGATTAAACTACTCACATAATCAGAAAAATATTTTTATTTATATATTTAAAATATATCGAATTATATATGTGACTAAAATAGTTGCAAAAAAGTTATACTTACTTTATTATATGGTAAAAAATATAATATGTGAAATTAATAATATATAATTAAATTTTCAATAATTAGAAAATTTCACGGAGATGAAAATTCTATATGATATAAATTTTCATATTATTTAAATTTTTATTATTGTAAAAAATTCAATGATAAAATATAATTAAATTTTGGATAATTATTACTTAAATTTTACATCATATAAGATAATAATAAATAATCATATTATTAAAGATAAAAATTATTTTTATTTATATATAAGTATATATTATTATATGTGCAAACAACACCAAGAAACTCTGTGTGAAAGAAATAAAAACTATTAATATAAAACTTTTTTATATTATATTCTCATATTAATTAAACTCTTAAATATAATTATTTAATAGTGATAAATCGAAAATTATGCATGTGAAATGAAAAGATAGATACGCTATTCTTTTAAAAAAATTTATTCATTTAAATCTTTATTTAATTGAAGTATTCAGTATTAATTTAAATTGGAAATTATGCATATAATTATATCTTTAATTTTCTATTGTTTTAAGTGTTTATTTAATTGAAATATTTAGTAATAAATATACATATTATTACTGTTTAAATATATGTTGTTTTCATACATATGTATCCGTTTGTTTGGGTATAAAAAAGGGATTTTTTTATCATAGAATAATATAAAAAGTTAGATTTATATTTTAAAATTAATGATATTATTAATATTTACATAAATTTTAAAATATTGATAATTTAAGGTAGTTATAAAATATATCATATATTATTATTATATAAATAAAAATGTGTGTGTGTTGTTCAACAATTTTTATCTTAGATGAGAAGAAAGATTCATCAAGGTTCAGTTTCAAGAATGTAAGGTACTATTAGTTTTTATTAAATAAAAATATTATTTAGCATTGGTGTTAATTGATATGGAGATTTAGGATCAATTAAAGCTATATTTTATTTTTTATTTTCTTTCTCTTACTTCGTTATTTCATAACAATCAATCTTTATATTTTTTTCAAGTAATAACCTAATTTAATATGTTATAAATTCGTAGAATTGTGTTGATACTATATGGTTATGGGAGAAGAGGATAATTATTATTCTTTTGTTTTGAGGAGTTTTAGTTGAGTTTCGGAAAGTTCTAAGATAATCCATTATCGAAAGGGGATTGCATTTAGTAAATTATTTTTACTAAATACACCCATTGCTATATAAATTCCCCGTGGTATTTTCTTTTGCGCCTTCATTTTTTTAGTTGCTTGCATGGTCGATTCCGAGTTATCGAATTCAGATGTTGTTTCTTCCATTGCTTCTAATTCTAAGAGGTGATTAGTATAAATATGTTTGATTATATTTTTATCTAAACCTTTTTTCTGATGGTTTTTCATCCTTTCATTTTTGGTAAAAAAGGGATTCCTTTGAAAATTCTAATTTTCTTTGGCTCTTGTTGAAATTAGGATTCTTGTTAAGCTCTTGAATAATTTCTTCAGTTAATTCTTCCTCTTCTATTTGAATCAGATATTGGACAGAGAAATAGGTAAGAGAAGCTATATCTCTATTTTAAATTTGAAATATTATAATTTAAGGATGTTAATATTCACAAGTTGTGTTGATTTAGCTTTTGAACTGAATTTGGGTGTTATGTGGAATTGACAGTTTGAGGTGATTAATGTATGAATTTGATTATTGTGAAAAGTTGTTTGTGTAGTGAAAGTGGCAATTTTTTATGGTATTGTAATTTGTTGAGGATTTTGGTGATATTTGATGTTTATTAATGATTTCGATAATAAATTGATGTTTGATGACAATTTGGTGATTCAGATTGTGATGAAATGTATGTTGATGTTGTAAGTGATGATGATGATTTGCTAAGTTGATACTTGTTTTGAGAATTGAGAATTGACTATTGATAGATTATGTTATGATTCATATTGTAGTGATATATATGAAATGAGATGAGTTGTTGAAATTAGGTTTGTGGATGATTGATGATTGTAATTCATTGATAAGAAGTACTAATAATTGTGTTATGGGTTGGGTTGTTACAATGAGGTAACAAAGCCCTTGAGTTGATACTTGAATTAGGGAGGTGGATAGGTTAAGTGATCATGGTGCTAAGACCCTCTCTTGGGTGATGATGCAGTGTTATAGCCATCTTTCGGGCAATGATACACCAGATATCAGGTGGTTATTCAATGATTATGCTTATACTTCAATTGGTTATCGAAAGAGTTAAATAGATACTAGATATCAGTGTAGGAGAAGTTAGAAGAGCCGTTACCTTGATATCTAAATTCAATGTAGTGAGTCTTTCCAAAAAATGTTAGTTGATTAGTTGTTAGAACTTATGTTTAGGTGAATCATAAGTGTGATTTATTGGATGTTAGTGCTTATGTTCAGGTGGAATATAAATGTGATTGATTGGTTGTTAGTGCTTATATTCAAGTGGATCATAAGTGTGACTGATTTGATGTTAGTGCTTATGTTCAGGTGGTACATAAGTGTGATTGATTAGTTGTGAGTAATTATGTTCAGATGAAACCTAAGGGTGATTGATTGTACTTTGTGAGTGCATAATTATAATATAATAATAATAATATGTCTTTTATCCTATGCTTACCCTTGCATCGTTTGTGTTTTCTATATGATTATGAAGATCACGCTTTGCATGAGAGCAGTGATGATGTAAAATGACATATGATCTCTAGAGTGAAGTATGTTAAATTGTGGTTAGAAGCCTCAGAGGATGTTATCCTGTTGTTGAATATGTATACAAGAGAATTGCGTAAAAAAAAAATACTTATTTGAATTTAGAAACACTATTGGTAAGTTTATGTGATTGTTATATTTTGTTTGAAATTTCGAATACATGAAAAGACTTATGATGTTAGATTGATTGTGTTATGATGAAAATTTTATTCTCTAGAGTTTGGATTGTAAATTACATTTAAAAGTGAATTATATTACTTAATTAGTTAGTATAAAAAATATTGAGAATTTGGGATGTTAGATTTTTCGCATAGTTGTATGCATATTTTATTGCTCATTTTAAATTTTATTTAATTTATATTTAATCATTATTATTTAAGTATTACACATATGTTTTATTGTCTTTTTACTATAAATAATGTATACATTTGTGCCATTTTTAATTTGAAAAATAAAAATATAATAATTAAATTTGTGTTTGATATTTTGAAGTAATAACATAACATTTATAACATATTGTAAAGAAATTTCAATATATTATTAAAATATTATTAAATATATTTTAAATAAATTTTAATATATTATTAAATATATTAAGTATTACATTTATTGTTTTGTAAAAATAAATAAATAAAAAATTGTTGTTTAAAATAAGAACAAACTATAATAAAACTTAATCTTTTTTGAGATAATGTATGCTTAATTGAAAATATAATCAAACAGTCTCTCCAATTTAAAATATAATTATGCTTAATATATTATTAAATATTTAAAAATTAAAAATTTATTTATAACATGTAGTTTATTTAAAGAGTTTAATTAGTATACACTGTCAGTGTAAATGATTTTTACACTGACATTTAATCATGAATTTTTATTTATCTAATTTTTAAAGTAGTAATTAGTAAAGTCAACAATTTTACCATGAATGAATGATTATGATTGAATGTCAGTGTAAAAATCTTTACATTGACAATGTATATCAATTAAACTCTTATTTAAAATATTTTAAAATTAATAATTTATTTATTTTAAAATATTAAATAAAAAATTAAAAAAATTAAAGTCTAGTTTATTATAATATAGTAAAATCATATATGTATTAGTTTATTTACGTACTTAAGTTCAATAACTTATATATAATTTAAAATCTATAACCTATTGAAAATTTATTTCATATTACATTTAGAAACTGACCAACGCTCTTAAAATCCAATGTTTTAACTTTCAAGTAAACCTGTTTATTAAGATTAATTAATAAATTTTAATATATATTCTTCTCAAAGTAACTATCATAAACAATGTAAAATTTTTTCTATCGTAATATACAAGTTTTTACAATATTGAAAAATATAAGAAAATTGATATAATGTATATACTTTAAAATATGTAAAAATTAAAGACTCCTTAATCACATACCATTTTATTATTGTTTTTTAGTTTTTAATAGCTACTTTATAAAATGAAATTTTGAAAAAGTAACAGTAGTTAAAGAAGTTGTGAATGTGTAAAGAATACCATATAAGTAACTAAAAACTGAAGGTTAATTGGCAAGATAATTTAACTCGAGATAAAAACAAATGCTCAAGATTATATTATGGTTAAGAGAAGGTAGCTAGAAGTCTAGTACCATTAGGCTAAGACAAACTCTAAATGAGAATAAGATCTCAAGTTCAGTGGTCTCCCAACCTTTAGAATCAAGGATAAGAAAGAAGACATAATGATTTTAAGTAATCTCCTAGACAAATGAAATTCTTGAACAACGTGAATCACCTCTTCCCCAATTATCTCCCAGCATGAGATAAAAATTCATTTTCGAATCCATTTGGGCTTGGACTTCTTCCACCTCACAGACCCACACTAGCTCCTTAATCTCTTCTCTAGTAAAAGGTTCCTCCATTTGGTTGCTCTCTTCCACTGATATTTGATTAAATTCCACTAATCAAAATAAGGCCTTTGTAGATCTTTTTTGTGAAAATATCTTGAAAATGATTCATCACCTCTGCCTTTCCACCACGTTCCACCCCACCATTTACTAATTTTGCTGCCAATATACTATTCTTTGAGCACCTTGTTTTAAAACAATTATTAAAGTATTTTGAATTGTAATCATCTTGCACTGCTTATCTAACTCTTAATTTTTGCAAAATTCCATTCTCCATAACCCTTGCTTTACTCCAATATTGTTCTAGTAATCCATTTTTTACCTCATCCATACCCACCTCCCTATCTAACAATTAGTGATCTACGACTTCCAATTCCTTAACCTTCTCTCCCAAAATAATTTCATCCTTCTGAATTACCTTTGAGCACCACTTTTTAATTTCCACCTTTAGATTTTAAACTTATTCTTAAGTTTATACATCCGCCAACCAGACTGTGCTTGAGAGCCTAGAAGTTTTTTACCATGTCATGAAAAGATGATTGTTTTAACCAATGGTAAACAAATTTAAATGGTTTGGCCTCCCAATTTTGCTTATTATTTTTCAAAAAATCTAGTTATGATCAGAAAAATCTCTAGAACCAATCCACTATGAACATATATGCCATTCTTCAATCAAACCTTGGGAAATAAAAAATCTATCTAACCTGGAAGACGCAGAATCATTTGGAGAGATCCAAGAAAATTATTGCCCGTATACTAGAATATCCATCACCTCTATCTGACCGATGAATTGCTGGAATTCCATCATCTCCACTAATGAGTGATAGTTCGATATGCCAACCACTTCCAACGTATTTGTAATTGTGTTAAAATCCCCCCGAAGCACCATCTCTTTACAGGGAATCCTCTCTTTGTCATAAGAATATCCTCTCACGTCTTCCTATTCCCTCCTAGAGAACCTAGTGTATACATATTATTACAACACATAAAACATCCAAACCTTCTTAAATAAAGCCAACCCTGAGAAAGCCGTCTCCTTGAATTTGCTAATGTGCCTGTAACACCTCTTTACTCCAGATGATGACCAGATCACCATTTAGGCCATTTAAAGGTTTAGCTCTCCATTCACAATTATCATTCCCCCAAATCTCCACCACCTCCTAATGCTTAATTCTACTACATTTAGTTTCCTACAGAAGACACACATCAATTTTAGTCAACTTTAGAATTCTTCTAATTCAGTGTTGCTTCACTTTATCCTAAAACCCTTTTATTCTAAGAGAGAAAATCTTCATTTGATTTCTTGACAGTTCAACCTGCCTCCTCTACCTTCTTTTTGACCTTGTCTTTCCATTCCATTTTTCAATTTCTTCGATATACACATCATCATTTTGTGACTTCACAACCCCCAATTCTTTTAATGCCTTCCAAACCTTAATAGAAGCCAAACACCCATCTTTTATCCTACCTTGCCAGTTTTTACTTCTCTGAGATTCAGTTGTCACAATTCTATCAATTAGGTACATTACCTTACTTGAAATTGCCTCTACTAAGTGGTAAGCCAGTGTTGTACGCCACACCTTGAGGTTCCTTCCCGTCATAACTTCTCCTTTGAGACTCCCTCCAGACTCCTACAAGATGTTGTTGATCGTCAGTTGCAAGGGCTTTCTCATAGCCAATAAGGGATCACTATTTGTGATTGACGGGCTTAGTCGAAACAGAGGATGAGGTCATGACATTTTGCTCGCCCACCACCGCCATGGAATCACCTAGAGGAATAAGAATGGGTTGCTCCAGAGACATCATGGACGCAAGTTCACCACTGTTGTATGTCCGCTACCTACCGATTTCTGGTTCACCTACGATAAGTTCAAATGAAAATGGCTCCAATATAGAGCCAATCGAATGGTGCTTGTTCCCTGTCAAGCCTTGTAAGTTCTTCTAACCCATGTAATTTCCTTTGGATCTATTATGACTTTTTACTTGTTGCACTTCTCTATCTAACTCCCATAACGGGCTTAGGCACACTCCAATCTGCCCTATCACAATTCTTTCCAAGCTAAAGGAGAACAAATTAGATTCTCTTCTTCGATTTCTAGGCTTCCTGAGTGAATCCACTGTGGCTTCAAAAAGTTTGGGAGAAATTGCATTTGAATTTGAAATTGAAGTTGACTTTGAATTGCCTGCCTGGTTCAATTCCTGGAAAGCCTTCGACGTTGACACCTTCACATTGCCTTTGTCAACAAAAAAAACCTAATAGATTTCCTCACCATTACAAGAACTACAATTTGAGACAAATTGAATACTGGCTTCTTTAGACTCCAAATTTTGTTCCACCATTCCATCTTCAATAATTTTAATTTCGAACAATTCATCATTTATCTTAACACGAACCATGTAGTTTATGATATCCTAGACTTTTGAGCTCAATGCAAACCTGGCTACATATAATCTCTCCCTTCTACTTGTAACTTTGTCCATAAAGAGGACTTCTCCATATAAATATGCGATCTCCTGAAAAAAAATTTAGTCCAAACCTGAGGTGGAATACCAAAGCATTTGACCCAAAGTAATCTTTCCACATCACTGATATTAGTCTCCCATTTAACAATATCAGAGAACCAAGATTTAGCCCATTCTAAGCTTTCATTGATATAATCCTTTATATCTTTTTCAGCATATGTCTCTAGTAGGACCATGTTCACCCCCATTGGAGTTGCTCTTATGCCAAAGATCCCTATTTGATGTAGCTTATGTTGAGTGGAAAAGGAAGTTCCTTTCTTTTGAAATTTATTGACATATGCATTGGATAACTTGGCTATTTCCTTAGTATAAGATTTGTATAAACAATTATATGTTGGTACTTTCGTAATCCTCCCTCTAATTTCTGGCTTTGACTTAAAAGCCCCTTTTAAGTATTTAATCGCATTAGCATATGTTTTGTTATTAACCTTATGCTGATTGACTTTACCCAGCCCCTGCTCTTGTTGCTTACTGAACCTCTGATCTTGTATTAACTTCTCCTTGCTTGAGTCATGCCAAAAGCCAAGATTTTACCTTGTTCTTGCTTTTTGAGACATCAGTCTTTCAAAACCCACAACTTCTCTTCCCCTATGAAAATCTTATCCAATTTGAGAGCCATTAGCCTTGTGTGTTGCGCTCCTACGAATTTGGCAAATCCAAAGTGAAAACCTCTTCTATCCCTCTTATTTGGAATAATCACTTCTTTATATTTCCATACAATCTGAGCACCTTCCACATATCTCTTGCTTGAAAATCTTCTAGGAAGTGCGTGAAGAAGAAAGTCATGTTTTCTCCCTTACTTTGTGATCTCTATCGAAATTTTTCTCTTTTGCTACCATATCTATGTTTTTTAAAAGGAAAAAAATATTCATTAAGGGCAAAACACCCACTTGTCACAAGAGATGACAAATAAGAATTTGAAACTTACAAGGACATAACAGAAATACTGGAAGCTTACAATATAATACATAGAAGTTGCAACCTAAACATAAGGACTCCACACTGACCAATAGCCTAGAAGAACAACTATTTGGGAAACTCCCTTAAGAATGTTAAAAATTTCTCATCCTAATCCTAGCAATGCAAAGTATCGGTTGGGACGACCACTCAAAGGAAGATACTGCAGAGACTTTGAACATCCCTTTAATCCATAACCAAGACCTTTGCAAAGCCAAATGCCTGACCGCCTCTACATTAAAAGACTCTTCCTTAAAAACTGCAACATTCTTTGCTAGCCAAATCCTCCAGAACAAGGCCAGCCAAATCATACTAAAGGCATCACCAGTTGATTTACCATCTAATTTAAAAATACCCAAAAGATGCTAATAACTTGACTCGCACTCAGCAGGTAACATAGACACATATCCAAGCTATCTATAACAACACATCCATACCAGATAGCTAGATTTACAAGAGAAAAGTAAGTGACTTACAAATTTTGGTGTCAAGCCATCAGAGAAGACAAAGTACATCATCAGGAAAGATAATCTTTCTCTTTGCTAATTCAACCTTGGTAGGAATTATTTTCAGAGTTGTGTTCCAAGAGAAAACCACCACCTTAGATGGTGCCTTTGATTTCTATATCCTTTAAAAAAATGGAGAGTTAACCTCACAAGAAACCCCACACACTAAGCGGTACGCTTCCTTCACAAAATACTCACCTAAACTTTCAGGACTATCTCCTCACCTCTAACTGTCTTTCAAATCATGCCTTATCAGCACCCCTCCCAATAACTCCTCAAACTCCCTTACCCACTCAATCTCGCAACTGAATAATTCCCTCCTCCAATTAATTCTCCATTTCCATTTGTTATTGCACCAACCCCAACCTAAAAAAAGAGATTCTCCCTTTGATTGGAAAAAGCATACAACCTAGGAAATAAAGTTTTAAACACCCCAGGCACCCTTCACCCCCTTCCTAAAGCTTAAACAAGAACCTATCCCCTACCAAGGGTTTAACCAACCTAGAGAACCACTCACTTGACCCCACCTTAGAAGTTAATTCCAAAATATCATTCCACCACTAGGACCCCCTTTCCTTTGCCTTGCTACTAGACTTCTATTGATATCTTCCCCATAATCCAGCCTCCAGTACTTTGATTCAAAATGTACTACCCCCCTAAGAACCCTTTAGCGCATTTTCTGAGAAGAGCCTAATTGAATGCGGACCACATTTTAATTTTGAGCCCTCTTTGACTTTTATCTTTGCACACTTGCTCTCATTTGATTCAAACTACTTTAATACACTCGTCTGAACCTCCCCACAAAAAATTCTTTTGCATTGATTAGATAACATTAGACACCTTCTTTAGAACCTTTTAAAAAGACAATAAATAAAGAGGAATGAATGAGAGGGTGGACTTAATCAAGAAAATTCGCCATCCTAAGGACAAATTTTTTTGTCTTCACAGAGTTAATTTCACTCTCATTTTATCTAGAACTGACTTCCAAACATGCTCATATATCACATTAGCCCCCACTGGGACCCCTAGATAGGAGAATGACATCTGCATTTTCACCCACACGCCTCAAAACTACTCTTATAAAAATTAATCTTTAGCCCAAAAGCTAATTCATAGCATCTTAGAACACTTTTAGAATGTATGCATTCTAGAGATTCGGTGATATCATAAAGATGGTATCATCTACATATTGTTGGCTGACGACCTGAATTCCATTTCCACCTAACTTAATTCCTGATAATAGATTTTTTGAGAGAGCCTTCTTTATCATCCCTCCGAGCCTTTCTGCTACGATTAAAAATAAGAAAGGGTCATAGGGTCACCCTACCTTAAACCTCTCTCCATATAAAACTCCTTCATAACACTTCCATTTACTAGAATTGAAACTGATGATGACTGAAGACACTCTTGAATCCAACCAATCCACTTTTCCCCAAACTCAAAGTGTTTAAGCATGTAAAATAGAAAAGGCCAACTAATAGAGTCATAGGCCTTTTCAAAATCCGCTTTAAATATCAGCAAGGGTTTCTTACGCTGCTTTGCCTCCTGAATCACTTCGTTAACAATAACCACATTATGAAGAAGTTGTCTCCTTTTTATGAAGGTAATTTGGGTTTCTTCAATGATAGTAGGAAACACCTTTTGTAGCCTAGCTGCTAACACTTTGGCGATGGTTTTATAAATCACCCTAATAAGAGAGATGGGCCTGTAATTCCCAAGGCCCTCTAGACACTCCTTTGTAGGAATCAAGGAGATAAACGAGGCATTGAAGCCCGTAGGAAGTTTTGCTGTTTTGATGGAATTCTACCAGAATGTTTCTTATATCCTTCTTAAGCATATCTCATAAGTATTTCATGAACTTCATATTATACCTATCTAGTCAAGGGGCTTTTGAGCTATCACATTCCTAAATAACTACTTGAATTTATTACATAGAGAATTATCTCTCTAAATCCTCTCTTTGGTCATTGAGAGGCAGTTAAATTCCACCACATACAATCTGACACCACCATACCCTTACGATTGGAATTTCTCCTGAAAAAAAATGTTGATTTCCTGTTTCACTTACAGTGGATCTTTAACCCAATCCCTACTTGCCATTACTCCTAGGATTCCATTAGCTTTTCTTTTCCAGTTATTTGAGGCATGGAAAAAGTGGGAGTTCTTATCACTTTCCTTTAGCCACTTAAGCTTTGCCCTCTGACCATAATGTTTCTTAAAATAATATCTATCTATTAAGTTCACTAGTAGCTTCCATTCTCAATCTAACCCCTTCATCCCCAAGATGACCCTCCTCAACACTTTTGTTGAAACTAGCAATCTTAGCCTTTAGATCTTAGATATTCTCTTCCACCTTGCCAATATTATTTTTACTTTAGCTCTTGATATATGCTTTTAGAATTCTTAATTTTTCTTTGAGCACAAAAGCACCCCACCCTTTAACTTCTATATTATTGTACTTTTGTTTTACAAACTCTGCAAAGTCGTCACATTCATGCCAACCATTTATAAATTTGAATGGTTTAACCCCCCAATTTACATTGAATTGTTTCAGTATTATTGGACAATGGTCTGAATAATCTCTATTCAAATTCAACTGAAAGCTACTGGGAGCAGATTCCAACCTTTCTTGATATACTAGGAACTTGTCAAGGATACTACATCCTTTACTTTTAGCACTAAACCACGTATACCCGTGCCCAACAACTGATACCTCCATAAACTTCATTTTATATATAAATTCTGAGAATTCAATAGTTACAGTAAGAGACCTTCCAATCAATCCATTTTCACCTATCTTTTGATCTGGAGCCCTTACTACATTAAGATCTCTAGCTACACACTAGATACAGTTATTACACCATTGTCTGTGTTCCAATAGAGCCTCCCACATTACTTTTTTCTCGGACAAAGAACATGGTACGTAAACATTGACAAATATCCTGTCATTTGGCTCAACCTTATACCTTCCTTTTACTCCAAGGAACCCTTCACATTGAAAAGTCTCAACCACATTAAAGTCCGTAACATTCCACACACACAAGAGCCTTCTTGATAAGTTGACAGCAGGGATTGTACACCAAACCACATTAGAGTCACCCTATAGAGTGCAACATAAACTTCTCTCAATACTTACCACATTCTTTTCTTGAGTGCATATGAAGTTCACATAATGTTTTACCACCATTTGCCTTACTGACCTCCATTTCTCCCTTTCCCTAATTCCCCTTATATTGTAAGAAAGAACATTTAACATTTTAATTTTGCAACCCACAACCAAGAACCAACTTGTTTTGAGCTGCCCTCCTCCTATCTCGGTCCTCCAATTCCACCAATTTTTGTACTATAACATCATCAGAAACAAAACTAGACACTCCTATACTCTTCCCTACAGTCCACAAAAACTTCCCCTCACCAAATATTCCATCAGATCCCATAACAATCCCCAGAATCCCAAATTACAATTTTGAGATATAAAAAAATGTTTGACATTTAATTCACAAATTACAAATTTTTTATTTATTAAATAACTTTTGAATTAATATAATTATTGAAAAATTATTATATTTTTTTATGGGTATGAAACAAGTACAAATATACTCAGTAGCCAACAGAGACAAGAATGAAACATAAATCTTATACCTGTCAGGTATGAGAACAAGATGGGAATGTCATATTTGTCTCTATCTTACCTATTTCACAATCAATGTTTAACATTTGATAGAGGAACATCAATTGAGGAGTTTTTTAAATTAAGATACAATGTCACATTTTTAAAATATGAGGGTGCGATAACTAAATTTTAAGAAGCGAATCCTTATTTTTTATAAATATTAGATTTCAATAAAATAAATAATAAAAATAAAAGAGTAACTCCTTTTACATACTCACACACACTTGCAATAAAAAATTGCTTTAGGTAAATTGCTTTTCAGCACAGTGACTCGTACCATCCAATAAGAAAGGTTGGCAATTTCTCATCTTGGTTGTCTTTCTATTTCAACAATCATGCATTAATCAACATCCACATCCAATTGGCTAGCAATTAAACCTGGCGGGAAGACTAGTCCTCACACGCACTTCAAGTCACATGGCAATAGAAAAGTTTACACAGGACTTCCTCAATTATCGCTACTACTCGTAATTTCGAAAATTGCCCGTTATATCTAAACCCATTTTACTAGAAGCTGTCTAATGATAGGTAAGTTGAACCTGTCTCATGGTTTCTGTTACCTAAATCTACTTAGGATATTTGAATAGACCGTTTCAATGCCTTGTCCATTATTTTTCTTTTACGTGCTTCTTAATCCTGTAATTATCTATTAAATTTATAGCACTTTTGATAGGTAGAAGATGTTAGAAACAGAATAGTAAATCCACCAATATTAGCTAATGCACAACACAATCCAACCCAATGGTTTGGTTGTGTGTTTTTTGCCACTAAGTTTTGGCTTTAACCAGTTTTGCACAGTACCCCAAGCATGTGCTTCACTTGACTAACTTCCATTGGGACAAAAACTTGGGTCTCTGGCGCATTTAAGTGTCCTGCCATAGGGTGGATAGAGAACTACATGCCACACGATAAAACAAGTTAATGTTATACAAACAAAATGTCAACAACGAGTTTATTAAATCCATTTGCAACAGATCATAAATTCTCTAATGTTAGTTTTATCATGTCACGGGAATACTAGACACAAAAATACTTGCTAACATTTGATAGAGTCCAAACTCAGACAAAATATATAAAAGAGATTTCAGTCTTGTCGTTTTCAAAATTCAAACTTGTTTCATCTAAAAGCATGCATAATAAAGAAAGAGGTTCGATTGGAACAAATTTTGTAAGATACATTTTGGAGTTGAGGTTTTAATAAGATTAAGGTTGGTCGATAAAATGTTTGGTAGGAGTAGCCCTGTATAATATGAGCAAAGAGACATCAGTGGTGGAGGAAAAATAGGAGCATGCACATGGGAATTGCATATGCCATTTTGATGTATATTTCTAAAACAAATTGAAAGGAGTAAAGGTTGGGAAGAGAAGGGAAAATAGCGCGCGTAGAGTGCGGGCGAGTGGGGACTGAGTCACATCATCTATTAATTCACACACTCACGGCTCAAACCCTTTATTAATTTGTTTGCTTGCTTACCAACGAAACCGCGTCAAGACTCACGGCTCAGAAGCCATATTTATGCTTGTT
The DNA here is from genome assembly GCA_037954015.1 of Psophocarpus tetragonolobus. Lineage (NCBI taxonomy): Eukaryota > Viridiplantae > Streptophyta > Magnoliopsida > Fabales > Fabaceae > Psophocarpus > Psophocarpus tetragonolobus. The sequence goes on along the minus strand of CM075688.1, from coordinate 17,094,180 downwards.
CACAGTCCACAGCAACTTGATCTCTAACTAGTGCAAAATTCATCTCCAGCTGTTTTATTTCAATAAATGCAATTTTCCTTCAAAGAATAAATACATGATTAATTAGGTATAAAATAGTTGTCAATTTCGTCTACATTCTAAAAGGATTTCGTCTATTGAGAACCCATTCGTCCCGAATGGAAACTTCATTTTGCTTAAGGAAAGAATTTCGTCCATAAGAAGTAAGGAGCATTAGTCAGCTATTTGCACTCACGGTCAATGATTAAGATGAATTTTAACAAATTTCTTATTTAAATATTTTTTTTAAAAAAACTTACTAAGTTCTTATAAATCATTAAGACTTTATTCATAAATTTTGTTTTATATTTTTTTTACTATAGATATAGAAATTATTTTGATAGTTTTCCATTAAGTTTATCTAGTAAGTTTAATAACACCACAAAACATGTTTATCAAATAATATAAAATTGTTATAGTTTAACTAATGATATTGTTTAAATCTTCTATATATACTAATTTAAAATAATACTATTTAATATGAACAATAATTTATTGATTACTTGACTTTATTAATTAATATTTAAAAAAAAATATTTATACATATAAAAAGTTTTACATTAATCATTAATCACAACTTTTATATACAATAAATTTGTTACGCTGACAGATAAAAAAAAATATTGTAATTTAACTTATAAATATATCTGGCTTATAAAAATGTGTTTCTGTCAGTTTTTTATAAAATATTTCATTAGAAATGTTCTTACCAATTATTATTTTTTAAATAGTAAATTAATCTTATTGAAAATAACTTTTTTACTCTGATGATTAATCTTGTTAAAATTAGATTTTTATATTTTAAAATTAACCTTCAAAAACAATAATTGAAAATCCTCTTATTAATGTTGCACCATGCTCGAAAGAGATTTACTGAATTGCCGTGTAATCCCAAAAAATGACAAAGGATCCAACTGTAGAGACGACGATTGTGGAAAAAAACTTACAAACTGTATTTCCATGCATGTTATTAATATCACATCCAAAAGTTGTAGAGAATCGAAATACTTTACTTTGAGGGAAAATAAAATTCAGGGGTGGAAACGTTCTTCTCGATGATGGCATATTCATCGAGCAATAGGACCTTAGGAAGACGACAAACATATAAAAGAAAAGACAATTATCACACACACAGGAACATCGTATATGTGCATGTATGTGTGTATAATATTAAAGCTAGGCCTCAGCACAAAGAAAAAGACATAACTCTTCAATTTATTACTAGTTTCATGGAGAAATTCCCATGTTCTGTACTTATCCTCAAGCCACGCAGCTGACCCTTGTTATTTTATACTTGAATTCAATGGATTGTGTGTATGTTGGCATGTGAAGCATTGTGGTTTTGTGAGGAGAAAAAGACTTCATAGATGACACAGGCATGATGGATGTCAGAAACTTATTAATTTGAGAGCAACAAACCATGCGAGGTTTATAGATTATTTGCTCAAACAACCACAGAGACAAGTACTTGGAAAGCTAATTAATTAGACAAACACTGGTTTTGCTCTCATCACCCATGTTATGTTTTGGGACCCATTTCACGCGTATGTAATGGGGTCGGTCCAAACAAGTTTTAATATATTTCACTTTCTTGACCTTTTGTGCAAATCAATTCCACCATAGCTGTAAACCAAGAATAAAGCTCCCCTTCAACAAAAATAAAAATAAAAATAATAAAAAGATAGAGACATGGATAGGGATATATTTATAAAGCTCCTAATCTTTCAATCTTGACATACATGCTACTTGTTCTTTTGTCTCCCTTCTATTCTTTTTTCCTGTCTTTTTTTTTTTTTTAATTTCCTTCTCACTGACTGGCTGCTATTGTTTTTCTTTTCCTTTAGCTTAGAAAGAAACAAAAAGCAAAATTGTACCAAACAAAAACTAGAAAGTAGAAACAGTTTTAGCTTTCATTCCTTAGCTCTGTAAGCTAAGATAAAACTGAGCTAAAAAGACTCTTCAACACAAGTGATTGTTCATGAAGAAAATAATAGCACAGCATTGATCAATCGTCTGAATGTTACTTACACGTGGCACAAAGACCGGAGAACATCGCCTTCTGCATTATAGACCCCACCATTGTTTTATTCAAATAATTAGAAGGTGTTTTCCCGTTAGTAGTTTAGCACATGGAACTGATCACAGATGCGATGGGAATGACCAAAATTACCTCTTTAGTTCATTGAACCACGCAAATAAATTTTTTGTGAAACACACTCTTTATTTCATGAGACATAAATAAGGAAGCAATAGTCACCACTAAGTGCTGCTTTTTCAGCAGAAAGGATATAGGAGTTTGCTTAATTTACGCATTCTTTTTCTTCCTTTGATTTTTGAATTTTAATGTTTTAATTTTTTTTCACAAACCTAATATATATCACTTCAAAATTCATACTTGTTATAAGGGATGGATGTAGATTGAGGCCAATTACTCCACTAATTTTTAATTTCTTTTAATAATATATGTATATATAATTATAAATTGCTCTTATGATGTAAAAATTAATGCATTAAATATTAATTTATGTATATAACTATTTTGTGCACAATGTAATGTTTATAGATCCTGCTTGCTATGATTTTAATAAGTTGACAATGACTCAACAAAATTAAAATCCGTTTCTCTACACGTATTGTATGATTTTTATTTTACTTAGCTTACCTAGTATGGTCATGGTGAATGAACTCTGGCACGTGGATGAACAGGAGCTACGAGAAGAACATGGGTCGTTACCAACCAAAATCGTGAAATACTGCTTCTAATGTCCTCACTCATACCAAGCTCCATATGCTTCTGTTTCCCTTTCAAGCATCCTAAATATTAATCACATATACATAAGAAAACTCAACTTCAATTGCCGATCATACATGTATTAATTGTAATTGTACAATAAGCTTGAAAGTGAAGAAAAGCTCCATGCTATAACATAAGACCACCACTAAACTTCTAACGTTTTGTTGAGTAAAAGTTAAAAGATAATATAAATACTCTTCAAATTTTTACAAAATTATATATAATTTTAATATTTTTTATTTTATGTTAATCTTCTTTTCAATTTAAAGACATTATATTCACACTTATATATTTTAAAATATTATACTTACATGTTATATGTTTTAACATGTTTTAAAACTTATTTTAACACTTGCAGGACGCAGTGGTAGTAATTAAAAAATAATGTATGCCTAATTATACGAAATTAGTGCACTTCATTTAATGCCTCCATCCCTCAACAGAAAATCAATAAAAGAGGATGGTTTAATTTTGTTGCTATCATATGTTACTGACATGATCATAATATTAATAGAGAAGGAGATTTAATCAAATGATTTGATTTGTTAGGGTAATTATGATTGTCCAAGAATTTATCATAAATCGATGTACCCAACTTGGAATTGACCTGATTATAAAATATATATACAAAGACACTATCATATCTTATGCAGGAACGGATAAGCAGTGGTAAACAGTGTTTATCCATGTTTGCTCTGTAGCACTACCGATATCAACAACAAATAATTGCAACACATGATCGATTGATCATTATCTTGGTCGCCAAATGGTCGAGACCAAGGTCTAAAATTTGATATTTTCTGATAAAAGAAGACACATATGCTCCAATTAATTTTGAAAAAAAATATTCATTAAGACAATTGGTGTTTTATATATATTTTAGGATGATATGTTCAAAGATCTAGTGGTTCAAAGTTCACACAAGAGGGGACTACAAAGTAGTCATTATCTACAAATTGCTCCCTACGGATCAGTTTTCACATGAGCAGAATCTGTAGATCGCGATCTTCAATATTAGATTTTTCTGGCATCAAATAGGATTGTAAAGCATAAATTAACAAATATATAATTCTGCACCCAATGGACATAAATTTTGAGACAATAGTACACATCATAGACTGAACTACATGTGAATCGTTTTTCGAAAACAGTAATTCAATAATCATGGCTTGCAAATTGCAATACAGCTGATAGGTAAAGAAAAGAAAGTAAGACCTCAAAATCCCCAGTGGGGCCCCCTTTGCTTAAATTGGTGTAAATTGTTTAGAAAAAGTGGCACACATAGAAGAAGCTCAACTACAAAAACCCATACCCTCCTCCTCCCCCTCCCCCATTTGGTACCACAACTCTATCACTCAACATTTTCACCAACACTTTCTGAAAAGAATTCGTTTCTTTTCCCTAAGATGGCCAGATCACAACAGAGATACCGAGGTGTCCGACAAAGGCATTGGGGCTCTTGGGTCTCCGAAATTCGACACCCCATATTGTAAGTGCCCCTTTTGTTTTCATTCCCATGCACATTTCACTTCTCTTTAGAATATACTAAACATTATCAACCAATATTGGGTTTAGCATGGGGAACTAGTCTCCTACAACATAGCAAACCAATGTTTTAATATCTATTAGAAAAAATGTTCACATTTCGTGTCTGACACTGTCTTGAACATGATTATTGTTGTGCAGGAAAACTAGGATATGGCTAGGAACTTTTGAAACTGCTGAAGATGCAGCCAGAGCTTATGACGAAGCAGCAAGGCTAATGTGTGGCCCAAGGGCAAGAACAAACTTCCCTTACAATCCTAATGCGTCTCAGTCATCATCTTCGAAGCTTCTCTCAGCAACTTTAACTGCAAAACTGCATAGGTGCTGCATGGCTTCATTGCAATTGACAAGGCCATCACTGCCAGAACCTCAGAGAGTGGCTTCACCAAATGTCATCACCTCCGGAAGCAACTTCCCCATGAAGAATAACCAAACGGAGACAATGTTGCCACGGAAAAGACAAGAGGAGGAGCAAGAAGCAGAGGAGAATTGGGTTTTCAAGAAGGTTAAGGTGGAGAATGCTCAGCAGTTCAAGCCTCTTGAAGAGGACCACATCGAGCAAATGATAGAGGAGTTGCTGCATTACGGGTCCATTGAGCTATGTTCCATCATTCCACCACAGGCTCTATAATTTTAGAATAACCAAGCATTGAGGATTGAGCAAGCATTTTTATCGTTAGTTCACATTCTTATTCTGCTAATTTTAACTAATTCTCATCCATAATTTCAGTCTCTATTATTATTATTATTATTATTATTATTATTAAGTGCTTTAGGTGCTAGAATAGACTAGAATATATCTTCTAAGTGACTCATTGGACAATGTTGTATGTACAGCCAGCCAATCATGTTGAAATTGTGCATTTGTTTTGTTCTTATTCTCCGTTTGCCTTTGCATTTTCAAGTTGCGAGATCAGTCTCTTGTCTGAAATGTAAGAGGGTTTGTCAAAAGGGCTCGGCTTTTTAGAGAACTGCCTAGAACAAACCTTTATTTCAAACATTGTAGAGTTTTATGCACTGACATTGCTCTTAATTCTGACCCAACTATTTGAAAAACAAAATGGTCCTTTCAATTTAATTCAATAAAACTAATTACACAACTTGTCCTTCATTGCTATGGCAATACAAATAGCAGATATCGCCCTCTAGATTCCCTTTCATCATCTGAGCAGATTGTACAGAAAAAGAAAAAAAATAAATTATAAATTATTCTTCACTATTTTGAATTTTGAGGTTACTGGATAAGTACCACAGGCCGAGATACTTTGTTACAGGGGATTCTAACCTATTCCGCAGGGTGATCAGCTCAGTGACTAGGCATACAAAAGTGATTAAATTGACTTTAATTTCTATTAGAAAATTTTAATAAATAATTAAATACGACTTTTAACTTTTTTAAGTTAGTTATAAAGTAAATAAATTTATTATACATATCATTTTATTATTAGAGGACTATGTTAAAAATATAAAGACTATCTATTGGTTAAACAAATAGTTAAGTGTATCAATTTTTCTTATAATATATAGTGAGTACGATGAATTTAATTACGAAACTTTATGACTTAAGTAATTGGACGTGTTTACTGTTTAGATGAATAGTTTAATTAGGTATTTATAAAATAAAATTTATTTATAAATTTAACTGAAAAGTTTATAAGAAAAGCTTTATTTTAAGTTTTTCAATGAAAAAATAAATTAAAGCATAATTATAAAAAGTGTTAAACTATTTTCGTAAATTCAAATAATTCTTTTCAAAAAAATTTTTACATTTTTCTTTTAATTTTCAATGGTGCACTGCTTAGTCATTTCGCTGTTTAAGTTGACATAGCACAATTAAATATTGACTAAATCAGCTTAATAATTGATTGAAAATGTATGCACTTCTACCCTCAATTGTAGGATACTTCCACTCCTTTGTTAACTTTAGTTGACCATTTTGAAGGGTAACATCACACAGTTTTTTTATTAGTATTTAAGAGTAAAGTTTTTTTTAATTATTTCTAACTTTATCAAATATTTCTTTTTTAAATTTATATATAGTTTAATAAGTTTAATATCTATATAATGTCAGTATAAAACTTTCTTACATTAACGATTAATTACGACATTTCATTTACATGATTTTTAAAATATTAACAAATAAAATAAAAAAGCTTACTCTAAATAAAGAGTTATAAATAAATTGTCAGTATAAATAATATTTTATATTAACAGTTTATAAGTGTTTTTATCTAGTTTAATATTTATTATTATTTTAACTTTCTCACGTTATAGCAATGATATTCACACTGTTCTGAATAATACTGAATTGATTAAATCATTTTATTCGTAGCTATTTGTATTCCTATCATGTAGTCATGTTTTCTTTCTGTTGTTTTTTCTTAATCTCTTCAGGAAGTATTTTTAATCAAAAGTTGTTGGAACACATGGGTTGACACTTAATTCTTTAACCAGGGTCTCAGGTTCAATTTTCGTCTTCAACATGGAATCTCAATGCACCACCTTTAAAACCTTAAAAAAATGCTACCATACATAATTGATTTCTGAAATAAAAAATAATGTTTTGCTTGTTTTAACTCACGAGTGCAGTGCTGGCATGAAAATAAAAATTATTATAATGTTCACATTTTTAGTTTTTACAATTAAATTAATTTTTGAAATATTTCTCAAAATATTAGCTGTTAATATGGTAATATTCTTAGAATTAGAAATACCATTCTGAAGAAATATTAGCGTTTTTTAAAGGTTTAAAGGTGTTATATAAGTTGAGATTCTATATTCAAGACGAAAAATAATGTTTATGTTTTGCTTGTTTTAATTCATGAATGCTGGTATGAAAATAAAAATTATTGTAATGCTCACATTTTTAGGTTTTACAATTAAATTATTTTTTAAATATTTATCAAAATATTAACCGTTCCATGAAAATAATTATTCTCATGATAAGAAATAGAAGTATCATTCCTAAGGTATTTGTTATTATTTATTTTCAAGCAACCGTCTGCTAACAAATTTATTGAAGTTATAAGATTATCTTAATAATTAAAGAGATAAAGTAAAAGAATAAAAATAGGTAGATTCAAATCTCTCTCTAACAATTAATATAAAAAAAATGCTAATTAATCACTTGACATGCATTAGGAACAGGAATAAACAATAACCATAACAATAAATAGGCAGGATTTGTGATAAATTTTATGGTATTCCTTCTCTAATCTACATTTTTAAAGTGTTTTTAAGAAATAATAAGTAATTAATCAGTGCAAAAGAGGTAAAAGTTGTTTTTCTCGGATAAGTTACGGATAAGAGAAAGTGGACAAGAAGGGTAAGAGTGAGAAGTTTGTTGGTTGCTAAAATATTTCTCACCACGTTCGATATGAGAGGGTATGGAGATAGTAGAAAACTAAATAAAAATGAAATATTATTTTTAGATAAAAAATTAATGAATATAATAGAATAAATTGTAATGAATTAAAATTATCATTCAATGTGGATAGTTATAACAGAATGAAACAAAACCTAATTAAAAAATGAAATGAAGTAAATTTATTCTCATTCTTTTTTATTTTCTTTTCAAGACTATATATATATATATATATATATATATTTTAAATTATTATTAATCTGAAGAATGGAGACATCAACGGAAAAAATAATAACAATAATTAACAACAATTCTAGAAAAAACTCACGTACAACGAATATTTTTTGTTGCGTATAAGTCTTTGATTTCTATTTAATATAAGAATTTTTAATGAAATAAAAGATATAATATCATCTATGAATATTGGGATGAAAATATTCTAATAAGCTAATATAAGATATAAAAAAATTTATAAAAAAATTATTAAATAATGCCACATTTATTAACGGATAAGAATATAGAATTAAATATGAATTTGAGATAAATGATTTTCAATATTGATAATATATATTTCATATGATAAACAAAAAAAAAATTTCATTCTAATGAATTTTGTCTAGCTTTTTTTAAATAAATCAAAAACAAAAATTTCATCCACTCTGGGATGAATGTACAATCACAAAAAAATAAATAAATGTATCTAAACTAAACTTTATTAAGTTTAGATCAATTTTGTTTTTTATTTTCAATTTATTATTATTTAAAATTACATGAAGGTGTAGGGGTAAGATAGTAGGTGGGGTATTAAGCATACCTATTATCCACATCATTTCTATGTTCATTAGACAGCTAATTATCCTATCCATCTTTGCGGGTATCCATCATGGTTTAATATTCATTATCATCCTTACCCCTTTATGTTTGCAAAATTATGAACTAAATAATCAATCTTCTATCACTAGAAGAATTTTTTGTAATCCATCACTGTGTATACAAACCCCATTCAGTAAAGAGAGACCACGTTGGATATTCAAATTCAATTGTTTTTCCATGGGTATGTGCGTGAAACAACATAGTTTTGACCTGCTGCGGAAAATATATGATTACTGTTGCAGTGTAGGATGGAATTTGGAAAAAGAAAAAGAAAAATATCTTTTTACTTTGTTGCTTTTGGAAAGAAGGACACTGAATAAGATTTAGTGGATGTTCTAATGATTTTTGCAAGGGCCCATTTGTATCTTAAAGGGTCTTTCAAAGTTCATCTTTGCAGCTATTCCAATCTTACCTTCCTAGCTCACGCTTATTTCCATCTTTTCCCTCCCCACTAATGCATATCAAACCACAGCATGTTCAGAAACTCATAGCATCTTCATGAAAATTTCCGTGGTCCCTTCGCTTATAAATATTTTTTTTTTATATTTTAATTTACCACTGTCACACATCTAAATATACCATGACTTCAAAGAAAGATTTAAATGCAAATGCAGATGTCTTTTTTTTCCTGAGGCAAAAAGTGTTTACATCGACAACTAGAAGAATTTTGTTTCTTTTTCCCTTTGGTTAAGACTTAGAAGTATTTAAGAGAACTAAAGAAGAAATCTGAGTTCCAGTTGCTGTTGTTGTTACTGTTTTGCTTCAGTTAAAGGAGTTCAGTATCTTTAACAAGAATCTTTGAAAGTGATTAAACACAGACGTGAAAACGATAGTGGCATCAAAGTCACTGAATCAAATTAGTAATCCAGAAAGCGAGACATTGTCATCAGTCTGTACAAAATAATTTGATTGGTGGGGATTTACATTCTTGTATTTCAATTGGGAATACGTCATTTTCATACCACATCTCCTGCAAATTTTTAATCTGCTTTTGGCTGTGTGAAGTTTGTTAGATACCCTCATCTTAGCTAAAGCTTCATTAACTTTAGATCTTATTTAGTTCAGTCGAACATAATTATTAGGCCATTCTAGAGCTGTCACTACTGTAATTCTAACCTCTGCAATAATTATGCTTTAATGTAATTGCTCAAAAGCTGTTTTGTGGTGTAGAGCAACCAACACGCAACAACAAACTTATAAGGTGATTATGATTATACTTCTATCCACAATTGACTAATACTTGTCCGACTGAAATGATCTCTAAACTTTCTTTTTTTCTCACCATGCTCTATCTTTTTTATTTGTAACTGGTAAAATTTTATAAAAGTGGATAAAATTACACAATCAGGTTAGCCTACTGACATAGTGAGATTACAAAACTATGATGGATATATAGTTGCTATCTTCTTTTATTTTCATACTTTCAATATTTCAATTAGAGGGTTCTTTTACATGTTATGTGTATATATATAAGCATCTGGTTTTTCAGAAAGGAACAAATCAAGAGAATATTCATGGCTGTGATTCAAGTATTACAGTTGGAGATACAGTCTGTTTCTAGATTAAATTTATATTTATTTCATGTTATATTCCTATAGTCTGGGCTTGCAGGGTTGAAGATCACTACATTAATATTAAGAGGTTTGTGAATTTTGGTGTCCCATATCTATCAGTGAACTTCATGATTGTTCACCTGTTTTGGTATTGATTTTGTTCCCCACAAACCTCAAATAATAAAGTTGTTTAGTCTCATTATTTTGTTTTACTTTTGAATCAGTAAAGTTGGTTAAATCATGCGGATCTTAGTGATTTTTCCATCATTAACAGTTTGAATCTTGTGACATGGAGAAGCACTTTAAGTTTCATGTGACCCTCCACTTCACATTCCTCATTTTATCGTACATATGCAAGGCCAACAATAACTAAACTGGAGTCAAATTTATTGTCCGTCAGAAGAAAATAGGAAGAACGAAATGGTAAAATGCTTTGCCTTTATGGTATATGTGTTATCTTAGAATTCTTGTTTATTAGCTTAGTTAATTACTGGTGCATGAATTGATATGCTTGAATTGGACGCATTATAGCACTTTGACTTTGCCATCATTACTTCTATTTTGTTTATCATATTTAGTAGTTGAAGTGCATATTTTATGTCAGATACTGTCGACGATCTTTGTGTAGATTAGTTCTAAAGAGTGGTCTTGATTTCATGAATATATAGAATTCACCACCATGTTGATCGGGTATTTTGGCTTGAAACTCATGGGAAGAAGACTAGACAGCAATACAAAGAGTCTCCCTTCGATTCAATCTTGAAGTTTGAGGGAATTATGGATGTCTGTCCACATGAAGCATACTCATTGTGAATAAAAAATATGTTATTGCCCTTTTAGCTTATTTCCTGTAGCTCAAAATTTACAATACCAACACTATTGCCAATGATAACTGATTAATGTACATTTTTAAAGTTAAAGCTAGTGGGCCTAATCAGTTTTTTGTTTATGATGGTGCAAACCTAGTTAGATTTCTATTCTAGATTCACAGTTAAGAACAACATACAAAATTAACACACTACGACTGAGGTTCCATAGGGTTAGGAACAATGTCGTGGTACAAATTAAGTTCATTAGAAGGCACTCCGTAGAGTTGGAAAAAATGTGCGTGATAAAAGAAAGGTAGGTGGAGTCAAAGGTGAGATCTTCCTAAGAAATAAAGCAGTCAAAATCAATCATGCTGCACCTAATCATGGTGTATATATAGAATCTGTGGTAGAAACGCTGTGTGAGAGATAATCCTACATGGCCTCGTACCCTTTCCCCCTCTAAATCCCCTCCCAAAGTTTACAAGATTATTTTCATTTTGTAAGAGCCTCAGAGGTCTATTATTTGTTTTTTTGGTGCATTGGATCGAGTGAGTCATGCATACATCCAAAAGGGATAAACGTTTTGTCGGAAGAGAAGAAAAAAAAGAAAAGGTTGGTTGCCTACTCTGCTGAAAAGCCAAAATACTTTCAACGAGCAGTTTTGGAGTTTGACAAGCTTTTATTCACTTAGTTTAGTTGAGTGGAAGATGACATTTTAGGACTAGCATTACTAGAGACATGTCACAAATTTCTGATACTTGTCCTTCACCTTCCCTTCACGAGGTCAAGTGCATGTGCAGTGCACCCTGATCCACATGGTCCTTAAATCACCCTCTCAGCAAACAGACAAGGTCATTTGGGTCCACCTCAAATGCATCGATTTTCTTAAACTATAATGAAAACAAATATTTTATAAGGAAATATTGAACTCCTAGTGAATAATTTGCAAGCATATTAATTTACTTGTAAAATCACAACATATGCCAAATACAACTCTGGCTAAATGCTCTTGATCACATCTAATTTTCTAATTCCTCTATCTTGCTTGCAGCTCCTTACCTTACCCCACCCCTCCCCTAAGGGAAAACGAGCAAGCTTAACTGCTTCCTAGTCATTCTTTTCTTAGACCTTATATGAAATACAACTCCGAAAAATGCTATTGATCCACAATTATATAATCATACTTATTATAGCTGATAGAATTACTTATTTTAGGTTCGAATCTTTGGTACTGTAATTGTATTCTGAATCATAAGAAAATATTATGGTTCCTTCACAGCATAATTTAGCAAAGAAAAATAAAGATACAAGAAATGTAGAAGATATTAAATTGTAATGATAGATATATAAAATTTATAGGAATTGTAAAGTAGAAGACACATTTGATAACACCATGAGATCCTCCCGAGTAAAAGTATAAGGGAGTGTTTATAGAAAATACCAATTCTGAAAATAACAAAAAGGCTTAAATATGTTTGTAATCTTTGTATAATTGTTTTTTTAATTCTTAAAAAAATCTGGTTTTATTATGTTCACAATTTCAAAAAACTATTTGTAGTCCTGCTTGTTTATGTTCACGATTGTATAATTTGTGACATTTTTTAAACATTGAAATTAATTTTTTATTGCACCAAAATTTATTTGAATAAAAAGAACTTTACAGCTAGGTGTGAAGACATCACAAAAGAATTCATAGCAGAGGATTCATGCAACATGTTCTAGAGCTTCAAAATACAATGAAGAATGTGATAGATGGTCACATCTTTGATAATTACAATGGAAAAGGAGTAAAATAATGTGTGATTTGATGATGATCTCATTTTCAAAGGTTCAAGTACTAGAAGCAATAACAACATAGTTTAGGATTTAAAATTACAACATAGGTCAGAGTTACAATTTAAAATTGTCCCAATTTCTTTTTAAAAAAGTAAATTTTGACGATCAAAACCATTATAAAATCATGAAAATAATGAACAAAGAGACATAAAAGTAAATTTTTAAAAAATTAAGTAACTAATAAAATAGATCTTTTAATGACTAAAAAATAATTATCTAAATTTAAAGGAGATGGTAACTCTTTAAGTTTTAAATAGAGGTAGGAAAATAGGGTGGACTCGCTTGTCATCCCACCCTTATTTTAGCAGGTTGGGGTACCATTTTCAACCTGTTAACCCGCTTGGTCCTATTTTGTCTAACTCGTCAATTTAATAACCAAAGGCAATGTGAGATGAGGTGGTCCGGTAATGTTATTTTTAAAAAAAATTATAATATCTATATAAATAATAAAATAATTATAATAATTATAACATAAAATAAATTATTAAGTAGAATTTATAAAAATAAATTTGTTAAGAAAATAAAATAAACTTTGTCATGAATTTGTCATATATTTTTTATAAAATCATAATTTGTCAAAAAAATCAATTATGCAAGGTTATTTTTTTATAAAATCATGACTTTATCAAGAAAATAATTCTTTTTTCTAAATAAAATTTATATTGCTTTTGTAAACAAAGAACATTTTTTTTTTCAAATCTGGCAGGTCAGCCCACCAACCGTCTAACGGTGGGATGATCAGCCCATCTGCCCTATTTTTGGCGGGCCAGAAGAGGGACGAGCCAAAATAAGGCTGGTTGGCCTGCTTTGCCACTCCTAGTTTTTAATCCTGGTTATCTATTTGATAGGTGTCTTATACTTTTTAAATGATGCAATAATTTCCTCTCTTTAAATTAAAAAGTAATTTTTTTATCTATTTAAAAAATGTTAAAATATTAAATATGTGTTGTAAACATTTTTATACTTTTGGTTTGCCTAATAATTTAAGTAATATTTGAGGAACCATTATCTAAATCACACAAACTAAAAATGGTATATTTCAAAATTAGAGAGACTGTTAATCCATTTATCATTTTTCTAATTTATTCATGCTATAATGTAAAATATAAATCGTTAGTTTTTTTTATTAATTAGTATACAACCCAGTGGAATCTAGTTAAGGGCAAGTATCAGTGGATGTGAGTTTATGTGTTAATTAGGAACGGCAATAGGTAAGTAATGTAGAACTTGTCTTCCTGTCCATATTTGAAAATGTACATATACTCATCCTTACACTTATTCGGGTAATAATTTTAATCTCATCTCGTACTTGTTAGGCAACTATATACCTAAGCCAACACTCCTAATCCACACTTTTCTTATATATAGATATAGTAGTATGTTAGTATCATATATGCATAAAAAAACATAAAAAAAAAAAGAGTAGCCAACATAACATTAAGTAAACATAAACGTTTTCTTAGTTAACATATAGTAAGCCACCAAAACAAGTAATAAAAATTTAATTTATAATTATTTAACATAAAGTAATTTAATTTAGAGGCATCAAATAAATATGTAGTGATTATTTATTATTTTTAACATATTAAATAACATAATGTATAATAATTTATATTATAAAATATAATGGGTATCATAATACCTATACCAACATAATTTTTTTAAGTTTAAACTCACCCTCTACCCAAATTCAAATTGCATTTGCATATCCACAAGTATTTTTACAAACTCAAAAAGTGTTTGAGTACATTTTGTGTTTCCTAACATAAATCCTAAACTAGTTTCAGAGCCGAACTGTGTAAAATAATAGTTATGCAAAGGGTTATAGATTTGTTACAGTCACTTATGTAACTGCATACAATCTCAATTATAATAATAATTTTTATAATAAAAAATATAAAATATTAAAAATTTTATCCATTAGACCGTTACAATATATTCATACAGTAACCGCAAGAAATCCAGATGCTATGCAAAGTGCATGGAGGGTGTTGAGAAGATTATTTTAAAAAATTATTGAAGTGCTTATTTAGTGGCTTGTAAATGAATATTAGAGAAATTTTATAGGTAGTTATCATTAAGCAAAATCAATTAATTATACCTATCGATAGCTAAAATCATAATTACCCATTATATAATGTGTTCCTGCTGAATACTTGAATGTAGAACTTATGGAGAAAAAAATGTTATGATAGCCACATGTTATGTAGTAATTTACTGAGTGCAAATAGAATGAACATGGTTACCGATCACTAATCCATACGATGGAGTTACTATTTACACTCCCCTCTATCAATAATGAACTTCACCATTGGTTTTTTTTTTCCCTATTAAAAGGTAGTCTAGGAAATTAATCTTTACATATGATTTTGCACTACTTTTTTTACACACTATGAAATTAATAATACAATTGAATGCATCTATGAAGAGGTAGCTTCAAGCAACTAGTAAACCAATGAGCTTCACTCAAGAGCCAATGAAGTAGTGAATTACACTCATCTATCATTGCCCTAGTCTTTATTATTTTGAATTGATTCATTATCTCCATAATCATATAAAATCAATGACACACGAACCTTCGTAAAATTTACATGATATGGCTCAATGATTCTTATTAGTCACAGCTTGTTTCTCATATTCCTTCGAAAAGACTGGATCCAGAACCCTCCTCAACAGTCAACCCATTAATTATTGTCGAAATATTAGACACAGCAGCTCCATTTCTTAGTATTATTTCCTTTCTTTCTCGACTACCCACCTCTGGTATATGATGCAAATTCCCTTATTCTCGTATGTGTATTCCATTATCTTCCCAAATTGAGATAGATTGGTGTTTATCGATTCTTTGTAATGATGGAGATGTTTGAAGGTTCTTCATCTAGGTCTAGGGTAAGTGCGTCATCACAAAAAAAAAAAAAAAAAATTAAAAAAATGCAAAATCATGTAAGTATTAATTTTTCGAAAGATAAAGGGCGTTTCTTTGAAGGTATGACAATGTATTCTAGGATTATATTCTAAGAAATGTTATTATTGAAAATATTATTCTAGAGAATATTTAAATTTTTTTTGTTAGACTTTAACATTGTTAGGAGTGTTTTAAAAAATGAAATAATTAAAATAAAAACTAAATGTAAGTTGAAAAATTAACTACCTATATTTCCATAGAAATACAATATACATGTCCAGTCTGAGAATGAGAATTAAAAATAACAAAATCATATTTTACCAACTTAAGCATTACCCAAATATATTTTTAAAAACTCGAAAAGAACAAAAGAATACTATATTCCCATGTTCATATATTCAATAATGAAATTTTAATTTGTGTATCAAATATATTCCTAGAGTATTTTGGAAAAAATAATTAAAAGTGAGATCTATTAGAGATCTATTAGTAACAAGGGGAGTTAGGAGAAACTCCCATTTTCATTATTTTATAACAAAGTTATTATGGCCCACTAAACCTAGATATAAGTTCAAGGAATTTTCTTCTTGCACACATAGACATACAAAGACACATACACATTATCACACACAGAAACACAAATAGAAACACATTAACACATAAACAAGTATATCCACACAAACACACACACATAGATAATTAAAAAATTGTAATATTTTTTTAAACTAACTTTTTTTGTATGGAAGATACGGGCAGAGCCCAACCAAAAATAGAATTAATCAGAAATCATCATATAATTGAGATCCTTATGATAAACATGTGACAATAAATTAGGAATTGATCTAAACAAAAACTTATCTTAACTTGACTCCAGGCCTAACTTAGCAAAGCCGTAAACTAACATGTTCACCTCTCGTGGGGCGAGGTAATATTGCACTGAAAATTTTTCTCACTTCTCTTGTAGATATGGTCCATTATGGGAAACCAGGTTAGCAATAGTACAAGCTTCATCCAATAACTTAATCATATTAAGAGAGTCAAACTCAATAGCTAAGTTGCATAAACCATGTTCACATGCCATCATTAAAGCTTGTAGAATTGCCATCAACTCAGTCGTGTCAACACTACAATAAGGAATTCTGTTGTAGAATTCCAGAATGAAGTTATCTTTGTAATCATGCACTATAACTATAATCGCAGTTTTCTTGTGGGATGAAATGACAGTTGTATCACAATTGATCTTAAGTGTGCCTTGCCTTGGCGGTTGCCATGCAACTCTGCAGTCTATATCCATTTAATGATTTCCTTTATCTTTCATAAGAGATGACATGTTTTGAATACTATAAAGTTCAGTAAGAGGGCTTGAACAAAATACATCACCTGGGCATAGGCTAGTCACTTGCCTTTGAAAACATATTCATTTTGTCTCCACCACACTAGGTCAAGGACAATGTGAAAGGTTTAAGGCCATATGGAATTATTCCGATCCGACATGGGCTTTAAATTTGAGAGGAACCAAACCTCAAAGTTCTGTTGGGTGAAAACTTGTGGTAATGCATTCGCTTCCATGTTCCTCCGGACATTGGCTCTATGTTTAAACTAACTAAACTATAACATGTCATACTAAAAATTATATTATTATTTATAATAGGAGTTTAATTGGTATACATTGTCAATATAAAGGATTTTTACACTGATATCTAATAATGACTTTTCATTTATATGACTTTTAAAGTACCAATGAGTAAAGTCAACAAATTTACCATGAATGAAGAGTTGTGATTGAATGTCAGTGTAAAAATCTTTACACTGACAGTGTATACCAATTAAACTCTTATAATAATCAAACATACTAAATATTTTCAACACGAAAACTCTAAAATATCATAATTTGCAACAAAAAAGTCACAATATTAACACAAACTAATAGTAAAAAGGCAAACTTGTCCCTGTAATATGGGCCAAGCCCATGAGTCTGCGAACTTTGCCCATAAATTCTACGGGTTTTGTAAATCGGACTCAAATTTTTTCTATAATTTTTATTTTTTTAAAAAAGGATCCAAAACCCACACAGGTGATGTGTAAAATACGACTGCTTAAGGGCAAATGTGCTCTACATAGTAGTAACGATGGACCTAAGTCCGGATATCATACCTAGAGGACCAGATCTAGTTCTCAAATAAATCAATTTGAGAATAAAGTAATTGTACAGGAAAACAATGATGTAGTATTTATGTGCTAAATAGATCAAACACAGAACAATAGAAAATAGGAAAAGAGTAATAAGTTTGAAATTCAATTGATTAAGACCTATAATTGTGATTTCACTACAATGTTTTTACTCATTTTTTACTAAGCAATCTCATTTTTTGTTATTAATTGATCACCAATATTTACCAAAATTATTGTGGTGCATTTGATTCATACCACACTATAACTCTAACTTGTTATCAGTTTGGACCTGAAAAACTACAAATTAGGATTGATTTCCTTATTAATCAATTGGATGTTTATCTAATAAATTTGGTTAATTGTATTGGAACGAATCCAATTGATTCATAGTTTAATCATTCAAACATCAATGGTCATGAATATTCAAACAATTAAGATATTGACAAATAAAATAGTGAAATAATTTAGTCATCGAATGACACTGAATAATAATGCAAAGTACAAAGAGGAATCACAAAAAGTTTACATCACAACCTTAGAAAAAGAGGAATTACCTATACATGTGTAATGAAAAGCCAAACATCCCGTGAATTATACAATGCATCAATGATAAAAGAAAGAATTACTGATATGGAGCAATGTGAATTGACTCAATCGAGAGTTTCCTTCCTATTCCTTGCCTCTAAGTCATAAATTTGAATCTTAATTCGAGCCAAAGCAAGGCCCCTTTTGTTTCTCATCTTCCAGTATTTATAAAAAGAGTTTGGGCTTTTTAGCATGGGTGTGCTGGAATTGAGCACGATTTTGCTTATTTTAGCATCACTCTCCACTACACCTTTTTCCATCTCACAACGACAACAACCTCCCTTTCTCTCTGCTTGCCTTTTTCTTCACCATTGCTTAATTCAAACCTGTAAAAGTCTCTTTCCCTCTCCCTCCTTACCTTTGCTCACATTTTATTGTTGGGGGTGGTTAAATTCAAATTGCTTAACATTTTGCTTTTCTAGTAGAAGTTTGGGTCACATAATTCATATTTGAAAAAAAATAAATTTGGATTACCTAATTTAGATTCATTAAAATAATATTATTTACAAGCCCAAATTAGATAATTCGAATTCATAAAAAAACCCTCTAAATTATCTAATTTGGATTCATAAAATATTCTTTTTTACAAGTACAAATTAGGTAATTAATTTTTTTTTACAAATTTGGATTATATAATCCAGACTTGTCAAATTATAAAATCTGGATGACATAATCCAAAATTTCAAATTACATAATTCGAATGTTTTAGGTTTTGAAGGGAGGTGTTCCAAATTCAATAATTCGAACTTATCAAAATACAAACCTAGATTATGCTTCCTGGATTGACTCTTCAAAGCTTATTTATTAACATCATCTAGAACAACGATTCTGAACATGCTCCCACTTATTACAAGTTCAGTGAAAGATGATAGAAATAAAGGAAGAAAATAGATTAACATAGTAAAACTAATATTTAGCTGTAAAAAAACAAAGAAAATAGATTTACATACCTAGGTGGTTGTGGTAGCACCCGACTAATCAAGTTGCATAGTGTAGGAAACTAGTGATCTTTGCAAGCAAAGCAAACAAAGTCTAATCTCATATATTTATAGAGGGCATTTTTGTAATTTCAAATTATGATGGTGCAGGAGAAAAATTAGGGGTATAGGAAGAAAAAGCGCAAGGTTCGATCCATTAGATCCGCATCACAAGAAAGAAAGCCATAGCTCAGTATAAGATCACCTTTTGATTATTCTCCCATTTGTATTTCTTGCATCGATCAAGATAAATTTTCTACCTATTTCATTTGTCAGGTTCTCTACGATTAAGCTACTTAACATTATAAATAATAATCTACAAATCGAAAAGTTTGATACATGTTGAATATTTAAAGATACTTCAAATTCAGTAATAGCTAATTATTTATATTATTTAGTATTTAATTTGTTTTATAGTTGCCACTTTATTTATCTCATTAATTCTTTTATGTAAAATACCATAAAAAATTACATTATAAATATGATTATTTTTTCAAGAGAAATATAATTAAATTAAGAAAGTTAAAAATATTAGATAAAATCATAAGAAAACAAAATAAATGAAATTAAATAAGTGTTTAATGTTTGATAATATAAAAAAAATTTACATCGTCTTTTAATTACAACTTATCATTTATATAAATTTTAAAATATTAATTAATAAAATTTAACAAACTTACCAAATTTTTAAAAAATTGTGATTGAATTAATATAATAACCATGTGAACCTTTTCTCGAGAAATAGAAAAAAAAAAAGAGATAAAAGTAGAAGTGAAATTTAAAACTTCTTCATGTAAAAGTTAAAAAATTACAAATCCGGTCATTGGGTTAATTTGGATTTGACGAAAAAAAATATTCAAAACACAAATAAGTTTTAGTTAATTTTGATTCAAAATTTAGGTAAACAAATTGATTAAACAAATAAATTTAAAATAATTTAATTATTTAATTTAGAGCATGAAATTTAACAATGACAAAAAAAAAATGATATCCATAGTTTTTTTTTTCTGAACGGTATCCATAGATACTAAAAATATATAATTAAATAAATATTCGTTAATAATGGAGTAGGTTGTGCCACAAAACCATATTTATGGTACTCACACTTTGCAATTATTTAGAATGTCATTACCAATCACCATATATATAGTAAATTATTTTAATTTATTTAAATATATATTAAAAATAATTTTTAATATAACTATGTATTGCAAAATTAATTATAATATAATTAAATTTATTTTTCAAAATATGTTTATTTTTATTTTTATTTAAATTTTAACAACTATTTATCTAAACGTACTAATAGAGTAATACATATAAAATTTGTGAATATCCATTTATGGGCTTGAGTCTCTCGCATAAAATACTTAGATAGAAATTACTAACACACCCTAATAGAGAATTAAATTAAACAACATTGTTAAAGTAACTTTTTTTTTATGTCATGGCAGAGTCCACGAAGGGGGAGAAAGAGAAGAGGAGGTAGGGTTGTCCATCAGGTTTGATGAATTAAAGACACAATTTAATTCAAATAGATTTAGTTAAAGTTTTTTTTTTGTAATTAGGTGAAATCTGACCCAACATAATCAGAATCAATCCATTACTAGTTTGAATGACAGGTTCAAAAAAGTTGAAATTGAGACTCAACTTAACTATAATATTAAATTACTACTTATTATTATTATTTGAAATTATGTATTTTGTTATTATGTGTTTCTTTTAATATTATGTGTTTTGTTAGTTTGGATAAATTTTATTGTTTGTGCTTAATTTTATGGTTTGGTTAGCTTAAACAAATTGTGTATACTTTTATTTTGGAAAAATATTTCTTTAGTTATTATTACTTGACAATTTAGTTACAAGTTAATTTTAATTTGTTCTAATTTTGATATATAATTTGTAACTATAATTTATTGTTTATTTTTATATTACAAAAATATAGTCTACTTTTTTAAAAAAAATATCCTTAAAAAGTTAACAAAAAAAGTTCTAAAATTCATTTTTTTAAAATATTTTAAAAAATGTAACCTAATTAATTCAACTCAATTCTTAATGTATTATAATTGGGTTTAATCTTTGATTTGCAAACACGACTCAATCCATGTTCACCCCAAGAGGAAGGAGAGATTTAGATCAATTAACATACTAATTATTAACATTTTTCTGTACATAAAAAATTAATAACATTTTTCTATAAAAAATAAAATTTGCTGATGTAAAAAACTAAATAGAATAATAGTACTGGTGAATTCCAGATCTAGGGTTAAGATGTTTTATCCATATACTTGGGACGTACATGTGAAAAGGTATGCCAAACCTTGACTACATATGAAATCCAATTTTACTTTGTTTTTTTTAAAGGCAAAGTGTGTGTCTATATATATATATATATATATATATATATATATATATATATATATGAAATCCACGCTGCCTTCTTCCTAGGATTGATCCCTACTGAAATTCCCAGGAATTTAAAGTGAAGAGAACTTACCGAACAGTTGAGAATACATCCCACTGCATGCATAAACCCCGGATTCACGTTAAGACCATAGAAATGACTTTTAAAGAAATTCACCTTCAAACCAGATGCCATCTCGAAGCCTCTAAGAATGACCTTCAGCATCCAAACAGACTCAAAATCTGCCTCTCCCATCAAGATAACATCATCGACATATTGGAGCAAAGAGAAATTAGCCTCCTCTCTCACCCTAATCTCTTTGTAAATGCCTTTCAATTTCGCAACCACCAGGAACAAAAAAGGAGATAATGGGTCACTCTGCTTAATCCCTTTTCCTGGTTTAAATTCACAAGTCGAACTACCATTGACAAGAATCGAGATATGGCTATTACAAACCAAATTTATAACCCACATCCTCCACCTAGCCCCGAATCCCAATCTACCAAGCATATAATCAAGAAACTGTCAGTTAACTGAGTTAATTGAATCGAAAGTCTTTTCAAAATCTACCTTAAACAAGAAGTAAGGTTTTTTAAACTTGTGTGCCCAATCGATCACTTCATTAGCAACCTAAACACCATCCAGAATGGATCTTCTAGGAAGGAAAGTTGTTTGACACTCCTGAATTATTCCTCTCAGCACTCTCTTAAGCCTCCCACAAGCACTCTAGAGATGATTTTGTGGACACTCGAGATGAGAGAAATAGGTTTGTATTGAGATAAATTACTAGGCCTAACTACCTTTGAGATCAAAGCAAAGAAAGAAGACATAATATGTCTAGAAAGCTTCCCAAAAATCTAATTTTACTTGTCCTTTTTTTTAAAGACAAAATGTATTATATATAATATAAAAGAATGGTGAAACAAAGAGTTTTAACACCCTATTCATATAAAAAATAACCATGTAGCCCAAACTATTTTAATTAAAACGGACTCTTCCAATAATCTCGTAATGAATCTCACTCAAAAAGTACATTTCGCTCGCATGCATATGTTTCTTTTCTCTCTTATATATACTACAATAACATGTGTCAATTAAAATATTCGAATTAGATATAATCACTTCTGTTAAAAATTAAATTAATTGATAATTATATGAATCATTATAGAGTAAGTTTATTTTTCATGTTATCAAAGACTAATTTAAAATAATAGAATCAGTATATCGAGAGAAAAAAATTGTGGAATCAGTCTCAAAAGGTAATTAAATTGATATTTTACACTAGGAATATTTATTAATTAAACAAAAAAAGGTGAGTCAAATATCGAGAATTAGGACCTTTGGTTTCTCTTCTTATGTGCACGAGGTATTTAAGAATCCCTACATATCAACTTCATCTGGGGCGTATAGACCTGGTTGAATAATTGACACGCGTGGTCAATTAATCGGGTCAAAGAAAATACTCTACTCATTTTGCAATTTCTTTAATTTTATTTTAATACCAATAGAAGTATATAACTCACTCATGCATTTACTTTGACCATTGGTCTTCTTTGGATACTTCCCTTTTTTTAATATTATTTATCTTTAAAGGTAATGTATTTTTCTTAAAAAATATTGATTACATAAATTATTATAATAACAATCTTTGATAAAGTTATTCTTATATTAAAAATTTAGAATATAATTATAAATTAATTTACGTACTTAAATTAATTAGTATTAATAAATGAGGGTAGTTATAAAAAAAAATAATGAACATATTCTTAATGATGAATATAAAATATTACATGGAGACATATAAAAAGAGAGTAAATGAGAACTGAACACTTGTATACAAGGTTTAATCGACATGACATGTAAAACTTTTCAAAGAATCAAAGTTGAAGGCCATATTATATCTGTAGACGTTCCTTTGATGAACATAATTTTTTCGCCTTATGCTTGAATTCAAATTAGGCAATTTATCTAATGAAATTCGTACCTGGTTACACAATGAATATTATAAATATTAATTTGCTTATAAAAAAATATTAATTCCCACGTGACAATTATTTGTGTTTTTATAATTAAAGTCTGAATTTTGTCTCTGAGGGAAAACAAAAATATTACTAGGAGAAAATCAATCACTTTTGATATGTGCATTTACATTTCACTATATATTAATATCATAGTTAATAAAAGAAAAATCTTATGTTTTTTAAAAGCGGACCGGTGATCAAATCGGTGAAGACACTACTTCACAGTTTATTGGTTTAACCGTTATTGAACCAATAGTTGAACTGATCTTAATAAAATAATATTTTTTATTATTAATATACTATAATAATTAAATTTTCTTTTATAAGCTAAGAAATTTTATTAAGAGGCATGTGGAAGCACAAGAAGTGGACTCCACACACAACAACAAAAAGTTCATACAAATGGGAAGTAGTCGTATTAAATAATACAAAAAGTTGGATTCACGACCTATTTTGCGTGAGTGTGATAGGTTAAAGATTCTGCCTTATACCATTCCCACGAGATTAATTCGATAACTTTGGATAAGTGTTTGGATGTCACTGTCCTGAGCTCTAAATACTGCTGCATTTCTGAACCTCCATCTTTGCTAAATCCCTGCAAACCACACGAAGGAGCATGTTTTACTAATCATCGATGACCCTTCCACCAACTCCACGACTGCGGGGAAGGTAGAGGCCTACTCAATTCCTTTCGGGAATTGTGGCCTCATTAGCTCAACTCTCCTTACGCGTATCCGTACATACGCGCATGAAGCTACACTCCGAGAAGCTATGCTTTCCGTTGTTCCGATATCCCCCACCACTTACAAAGGGATTTCCAAACTCGGCTCGAAACACCAAGTTGAAAAAGAGGTGAGCTCCAGTCTCCTCTACAGCCCCACGCAGTCCACTTAATTTATAACAATAAAGATTATAAAAGAAAAATGTATTAAGGTTGTAATTATAAAAAGATAAAAATAATTTTACTAAATACATCTTCATATTACTAAGTTTTCTTAATTTTTTAATTAAAAATCGGTTGATTTAAGAAAATGAAGAGTGAATTTAGCAAAATAAAAAAAAATTAAAAAAAAAATACAAATTGGTTGAAGAACCGGTTTTACCGACAGTTTTCTAGTTTGAATACCGGTTTTTTGTTCATCGATTTTCAAAGTTGATTGAACCATATACAGACCGATTCGTCAATTTTTTTGTCAAACCAGCAAGACCAGTCCAATTTGGTAACATAAGAAAAATCTCATTAATTTACTTAAAATATTAATAATTGTTTGACAGTTTTTTGTATATCAATATCATAGTTAACAAAAGAAATATCAACCGCTAATTTGAGAAATTAATTTTTACGTCTTTAATAATCATTTACAGCCTCTTAAAAATGCATTTAAAACATAAAAATTAAAAACACGAGTTTAGATACAAGTAAGGTTTTGTTTCTTTTGAGATATACAGTTGAATAAAGTTAACAAACTTGCAATAAATGAATGAAGGGTTATGATTGAACGTAAGTGTAAAAATCTTTCCATTAACAATGTATACCAATTAAACTTTTATTTAGATGAATTTATATATTAATTATATATTATTAAGGAAATATTTGTTTCAATATATTCAAGATCTAATTATATTAATAAATGAATTTTTTTTAAATTATAAAATAAAAATATTTAAAAAAAAATATTAATTTTAATTGAGTATTTAAGTGTAATATTTCATACAGTTAATTGTATTTTAATCCTAATATCATCACGTTTGCTTAAAAAAAAAAAACATCATCACGTTTGCTTTTACTAGAGTGTTTGGTAAGAATTTTTTTTCATTAACTAATTTTTTTAATATTATTAATAAAGAAAATAACTTATGCAGGTTAGTATAAAATGTTTTACACTAATATTTAATCACAATCCTTCATTTTTTTTAAGTTTATTAATTTTACTACTTAATATTTTAAAAGTTATAAATAAAGGATTGCGATTGAACATCAATGTAATTTTTGTTTTTTTACACGATCAGTGCATAGACATTAAATTAACTTTTATCTTTAATACTGTCAGTAACTTTTTAAATTTGGGTTACATTGTAATTTTTTTAACTCATATTTAGAAGGCATACATTTCAGCATCTCTAATAGGAGAAACTCTAAAGAGTTGCTGGGGCATGGATTCATGTGTCCGATGGTTCCCACTTTGCCACATCAGTTTTAAGTAACTTTACTCAATTTTTTCTTTAAAGGTGAGTTTCTTCAACCAACTCCAAAAAGCTTAATATTTTATAATTTTTAATCTTGAATTTCATTAAAATTATGGTATCTTAAAATTAAAATTTTATTTTTAATTATTGCATATCAAGTAACATTTTTTTAATTTTGAAAAAAAATCAAAATACTTAATAATTTTTTAATTTAAAAACAATGACGATTACATAACATATAAATAAAAAAATAAAAATTGAAATACATACTAATATTAAAATTAAAAACAATAATGTTGAAAAAAGACATGACAATTAAAAATACAATATTTTACATTAAATTAATTTTTGCTATTTTCTACTTCAAATCGTTGCCAAATATGTAAGACTAAATCCGCTTGAAGTTGTTGGTGTCTGTCTCTGTTTTTAACCGCTACTCTCCTCTCAAACTATGTAGATCTGAAACTGGGATGCACACCAGAAGATACGTCCAATGTCAGCATTTCATTTCCAACAATATAATAATCAACATGATTCTAATAAGTGTGTCGTTCATCCTCAAGATCATATTATGCAATATGATATATGCATAAATTATGTTCTTTATGATATGAGCATCCAAAAAATGTGTCTGTCCACGAATAATTGCAAATCGCAATTGAAGCACCCTAAATGCATCTTCTACATCCTTTTTTGTAGACTCTTGTTGTTTTGCAAATAATTTTCTTTTCTGCCTTGTGGCATTGAAATGGTCTTTACAAATATGGAAAATTCTAGATAAATGCCATCCACCAGATAGTATCCCATATCATATTGAGTTCCGTTGAAAGTGAAATTCATTGTAGGTTTATGACCAGACATAGCTTTGTTAAACACATTAGATGCATTTAATACAATAATGTCATTGTTTGACTTTACAGTACCAAAAAATGCATGCCAAATCCATAAATCTTGTGATGCAACGATTTCATGAATGATTGTCGGGTTTGCACAATCACCTCGAAAAAATTGACTTTTCCATGCAACAGGACAATTTTTCCATTCCTAGTGCATATAGTCAATTGAGCCTGACATACCTGGAAAGTCGCGCGTTGCTCTCATTTGTAGAACTTGTTCTATGTCTTCATTATTGGGTCTCCTTAGGTACTCATCGCTGAATATTACACAAATAGCTGATACAAATCATTGCAAACATTCCACAATAGTGCTTTCACCAATGCGAATATATTCTTCTACACTATCGGCAGGTGAGCCATAAGTAATATGAAAAGCAGTAGTGCACTTTTGTAATGGTGATAATCCTCTTCTACATGTTTCATCTATCCCTCATTTGAAAATACTTATCGTGATTGGTTAGGGTCGTTACGATTCTCAAAAACACATGCCTTTGCATACAAAACTTTCTTTCAAATTGCGTCTTTGTATACACCGGATTGTTGGAGAAATAGTCATTGAACAATTGATCATGACCTTCCTCCCGATTACGATGTACCACCTTTTTTCTATGTGAACGACAAAGAATGTTGTTGGCTCCTATTGATGCAAGGACCAACCTTATCATTTCTTTCTCAGTGTTGTCTTCAGATAACTTTTCTAAGACTTGGTCCAAGTCGCCGTAAAAGTTAATTCTATGGATAACTGAAGTGTTTGAGTAAGAGAAAAATATTTTGTAAGCTTAAGAGAACATGTGAGAATGAGAAAGCATTACACAAATATATAACATGATTTAGTATGGCTAGTTTCCAGTGGCTAGATTCCCTCAGCTAGTTTTAGAACGGCTAGTTTCCAACAACTAGTTTTACAAGACTAGTTTCCAACAACTACATTATACAAACAAAACAAGAAAACTTAGATAAATAATACAATTTTTAAAATCCATGCTTTTGCTTAAGATAGGGACAATACTTTTCATGACACCGAAATTGCCCTTTAGACATGCTAGTTCTGTCATTCATTATGATTTCATACTCTAAACACCTCTCTTGGTCTAGCAAATGCTTTTCCAGTGCCTCCTTTAACTCAAGAAATTTTGATTGGTTGTCATTTATAACTTTTAATTGACTTTCTATTCTAACCAGATCAACATTGATCGAAGCATTTGCATGTTCTTTTCCTTTTATCCTCCTCTTTGCTGCTTTTGGTCCTATCGGTCAACACACTGACAAAGTTTCATCACATTCTTCAACTTTAATGGAAATCTCCAAGTTAGACAAAGATGAGTAGGCACCTGACGCAAATACCTTACTCCTTTCTTAAGAGCTTTCTATAAATGTTGATTGCCATTTTGGTTCATCCCTCAACAACATCTAAGCATGCTCAAATTCAATTTTTTTACCTTTTGAATCTTTTGTGAAATTCTATGTGTGAAAGCCATAACGTCTTTCTTTCCCCATCCATTGCTTGTTTGAAGCAACCGATGAACTTTTGAACTATACAATTTTTGCTTCATCAAGACTTTAATTGATTGATAGTTCTGGTTGTGAATCAGTCATGGTCATAATCGTATGCTTCTTTAATTCTCTCCTAGTATTGATTTAACGACTGATCAACCCTAAAAATTGGATCCTTCGAAACATTCAACCACAATCGAACTAAAATTATATCCTCTGGGATTGTGAATGACACACAAGATTTTTTCTGCGACATATTTTCACCGCTTCTATCGAGTTGGATATTATTGAGTCCAAGAGGTAATTTAGGTTTGCTATTAAAAGGGTTTAGGTTAGATGAATGAGGCATAGGGCTGATGATTAGGATAGGTGAGGGTAGTGGAGACATAGGAAATTGCATGTGAGAAGGGGTTTAAATGTGTTCAAACAATTCCAGAAAGGGGGGTGGGGGAGGGTTGAATTGAATTCCTAAAAACTTTTTCTGATTATCATTGAAAAGCTTGCTTTGAAAAACTTCTTTTGAAAATTACTTAAGATGAGACTTTTATCAAGACAAGTCGATAATGACATTTGAGAATTTGCAGCTGAGAATTAATTCCACTTACTCTTACTTATTATCTATGATTATATATGTTGCAGCAAAGTTATATTGATAATCGCAGCAAGAATTGATTATATATCAAATTTCATATACCAATCATGATTCAATTTTATGCGGAAGAATTTATACAGGCAAACGAAATCTTATTAAAGATATTGAATTAGAGTAAGGTAAGAGATAAAATCACACAAGGATTTATATTGGTTCACCCTTAACCTGAGCTACTTCCAGTTGTTCTTCAATGAAGGAAACCTACCTTGATCAGAACCAATCACTAGAAATCTTAAGACAGTTTTACAATAAAAAACTCAAATGCACATGAAACCTTCAAATGCAATTCTTGAAAAACCTATTGAAGTCTCAAGATTCTACTCATGTAAAAACATATTACATGAACTTTTAACTCTAGGAAACCTACCTAGATCAAAACCTTATAAAGAATCCAATAAAGACAAGATATCACCTGGATTGTTAACAAATATTTAGGTGACAGAAAAAAGTAATTTCGCAACACTAGATTTTCCAATATTTTCTTGTTGATCTTTGATCCTCTTTCTTTGATTCTTGATGTGTTGATATTTGTGTTTTTCCTTCCTTGTTGTAGAGAACTTACTTTCTTTTTTTTTCTCAATGAAATTTCTCTTTGAAAGAATGAATTCGTAGTTCCAAAAGTTGTGTATTCGTTTCTTTTGAAAAATGAGAATTTATCTTATATAGGAAAAGCTTTTGCTACAGGAATAATTGATTATTTTGAGTTCTAATCAATTAAAGTGTTCTTGACACAATTCCAGAACATCCAAGATTAATTTAATCTTTTATCTTAAGTTCCTAATCGATTAAATTGCTTTTCACCACGAACTTAAGTCACCATGATAAATTTAATTGATTACACTTTCATTTAAGCGATTAAATAAAGTATCTAATCAATTATGAAATGTTTTAATATATTAAAACAGTGATGAATCACATTTTATCAATTAAAACATTTCATAACTCAAGTATCTTCTTTCACTTAAATTACACATGAGATTTGGTTAGATTTGTAAACATTTTGAAGACCACAGTCTCATTCATGATTGACTTAAGAGAAATTAAATGAAAGCACAAGATCATTGAAAAATTAAGAGATTATGACACAAGCTAGCTATCAACTATATGATGCATGAACAATGCTAAATGTAACGCATAAACAAGCTACTTGAAACTACTCATCATCAAAACACTAAAACTATTACAAGGCGGAGAGATACATCATGCTAAGAGAATCTTCATTAATCTTCTTAATTTTCCTCAATAGTGGGTTACGAGAATTTTCTCCGGTAGGACATGGTGGTGAATACATTGGAAATGATGGTGGATACACAAAATTTTGACGATTTTCAAAATTATCACCCATACAAGGTAATTGAATTTGCAAAAGATGGTAATAATATTGATAATGATAATTATACTGGTCAGGATACATAACGCAAAAAAATTGACCACAAAATTAAAATGAAAATGAGAGAAACAAAATTCAAGATTGAGAAGATTTGGGCAAAAATTTTGATCCCTTGTAACACTATTTATACTTAAATTAAAATTATTATTTTTTTAAAAAATTAAAAAATTGTAACATTCATTTTTTTGAAACATTTCATTCTTTTTAACGTTCAATTGTAACGTTAGTATTCTTTTTTGTTAACTTTTATTTTATAATATTTTTAAACTTTTAGCGTTCAATTGTAAAACTTTTTATTTTATTTTAATTTTTTTTCACTTTTATTTTATAATTTTTTTTCAAGATTCTATTTTATAGTTTTCAAGAACCATTTAACAAATGAAACAAATAGTTTGACAACCCCTTACCTTGTGACACCTAATTTCGCTCCCTTCCGTCGCTAGAACCTCTCAGTCTCCTAATGCAACCTAACTCCAATTGCCCACTCTTGTAACCCAACACAACCCCCACCTCGTAACACCCCTGATGAAAACATAGGGTGTCTCGATAATGCAAACCTTTTACTGGAGTCACAACAAGATCTAAAAAAAAATGAATAGGGAACAAAAAAGTGAATGAAAGAGTAAACATCTACAAAAAAGAGAAAGAGATTTGAAACACTAGCGATGATGTATGTCATAGTTGTGAGACAACCAACAATGAGTGATAGAGTGAGTGTGCGTTGCAATTACATGTTGTCATTTTGTCACAAGTTGAATGACCCAAACTATTTTAATATCAATTGAATGGATTAATGAAAAATTTTCTTCTTTAATTTTGTGTATCCATCACACAACTGTTTTTTAACATAAGAAGCTTTGCAAATGTTTTAATTTAAAAAAAGAAAATGAAAAGTAGGTGTTATGTAAGCAATTAGACTCTCATGTATAAGACAGAAAAACTAGCTAACAGTCTAACAGCTAACGACTAATTTTATAGTTGCCTAATGTCCTAGTAACTGAGAGACCTCTGTGCAAATGGTAGAAAAATTCAAGGTCCTATATGTCTCTAAAAATATTTCAAGGAACTGGATGCGTCTAAAAATCTTTTAAGCACCTAAATGTCTCTAAAAATCTTTCAAGGACCTACATGTCACCGGTTTAATTTTTTGAGGATAAAAATAATGTTTTCACTTTGACTTGAATCCCTGTGATGTGCAATGTCACACATGAGAGAGAGATCTTGCCAGCATGACACTTAACAACTGACTGGACACTTAGTAAACGATATAAGTAGTGTAGGGACTAATGTCTAAATGGCAAAAAGATTCAAGGACATGAATGCCTCTAAAATTCTTTCAGGTACTCAAGTGCTAGCGTTTTAATCTTTCAAGGACCATTTGATATTTTTCTCTTATAATTATTATAACAATTTTATCCTTATTGAATACTTTTGTAAGATTCCAATGATTAAAAGGTATAGGAGAAAGTTCATTTATGAATGACTTCTTAAATTTTAATAAAGGAAAAGCAAATACTAAAATTTTCTACTAATAAAAAATAAGAAAAACAAAATAGTACTTTATAGCAACATTAAAATATGTCATAAAAAATGTTATAAAAAGGATCAATAATTTTTCCTAAATTAGTATGACTTATAAAAGGGATAGTGGAGAGTATTTGATAAGAATTTATTTTAATAATTTGTAGTGTTCTTTAATTTTTGAAATAATAATTAATTAGAATAAATTGTTTGATATTAAATTAAATAATAAAAATAGAATTTCAAATTCCATTATATTATGTTTGATAAGACTCACCGAGCTTATAAATTTATTTGATTTATTTGGTATGCAAACTTAATTATTTAATAATTTCTTGCTGGAAGTAGCTCTATAAAAATAAACTAGCTTATAATTAAGTTATTATTTTTTTTATTCTAATTAATTTTATTAAGATATATTTTTAATCAAATGACTAATTATATTTTTATGTCATTTTATACTTATCAGTTAATTTTATTAAACACTTTAATTATCTTAAAAGTTTATAATTTTTCAACTATCTTATAAGCTAATTAATTTTATTAAACACATCCTATAAAATTATAATAATTTTTTTATTTGATTTTCATGTGTTTGTGAGTAATAAAACAGACAAAAATATTTTAAATTGAATAAATACAAATTAATTAAATGGAATTTCAAATAAAACAGTGATGAAAAATGAAAATAAATTAAGTTATAGCTTACTTTTATAAGCCATTTAAAACAACTTAGTATAATAAATTATAAATTGTATTATTAAAATAAACTTATATATCAAACAAACTTAATTTTTTATGAAAATAATTTATAAGCTTGTCAAAGTAACTTATACAAAATGGAGGTTTGATCCTTGCTTCTTGGATATGAAATCAGAGATATATTATTTTACCTCAATAATGAGCCAACTTGCTGAAAAAAGGACTATACCTCTTAGTTAAAAAAAAAAAAAAAAACCTTATAAGGTAGTGGAAGTAACTTATAAAATACTGTTACCAAACACTGGAGACATAAACACACACTAACAAATAATAGTTGGTAATAATATTAGTTAGAGGAATTAAAACTTGATACCTCTGTCTCCTTTCTCCCTTGAACTACCAAAGCAGCATTATCTGTCTCTGATAGTAAGGTGTCATTGTGATCTGTGGAAAGTCTTAAAAACAAGGATGGATAGCCATCTTATTTGATTTGGTCTAGAAAGAAGGAGGCAATAGAACATTTATGAGAGGAGCGGGATTGCACTGAAACCTAACGTTGTTATAAAAAAATGAACCAGCTGGATACGATGACAGGCTTATAAGGATGTGGTGAATGAAGAAAGCTTTGTCTCTGGTGTGGGTCATTCTAATTGAAAGATGTTTCCATTACCTTCATGAATGATGATATCGTTCCCAACCCTTTTATATTTTTTTAGTGATGATAACTTAAAATATATAGACACTGCTGGACAAGAGGGAACTTAATTTGTTTTAATCCTTTGGAGATTAGCGAAATCAATCAAACAAACTATGGCCACCCTTGTTTGTTGCGGGGGACACTATAGTCCAATCACAGTTGTCTAAACACTCTACACGCTTATTTTTCTTGTGAAAGGGAAAAGGGGTAAGCAAAAGGATAAACTCTACAACTGTGATAAGGAGGGATCTGTGAGTTTTAATTTTTTTTAAAGAATAATAATTGTAAGAAAAATTTGAGTTTAGTCGCAAAATTTGCAGACATCTTGGGCTAAGTCTGCTAGTTTATGAACTTGGTCAGTAAGTTGTTTAAAGAGATAAATTTGTCTTTTAGACTATTAGTTGTCTTAATGTTGTAGTTTTTTATTGTAAATTGTGATATTTTACACTTATAATATACAAAATATTTAATATATATTATATTTTAGTTAGTTTAAAAATATTAAAAAAATATTATTTTTAAAATATTAGGTTTCAATTTGATTTTGTTGACCTACTTAACATAAAGGTAATTTCATTCGGTACTATCAACTTCAGTCGAATTAATCATACCAAATTATTGAAATGATGTATAGTCACATCTCATAGATTATTATTTATGAAGTTTGTTTTAAATAAAAAAAGTGTTTTATTCCACCTTTGCAATACATCTCACAATCACAAGAAATAATCATTATATGTCTCCATGGGAGATGTTCCACATACATGTCACTTTAGCATAAGTAACAATCCCATAGACTTAAAGTGTGTAGAACAAAATTAATAATAACACTCAAGAAAAAATTCTATGAATCTAATCATTCTCTAAATACTTAATGTAGTGTTCCAGTTCCATTAACCATTCATAGAGAGAGAATGTTTGTGCTTTACAATATCCCTTTATTCATAACCATGACTTTTGGAGAGTGCCTTTCTAAACATTTCCCACGTTGAATTGTATATATTTAGAAACTAAGGCATTTCTTGCTATACAAATAAACCATATGTTGTCATCTAGATTATATTGTAAATTCCTTTTTTTTTTGTTTTGTAAGTCCTAACAAGATGTTGCCATAAATGACAGGGGTAATTTGCAAACCATGTCTTCAGATAACCTAAACAAGATGTTGCCATAAAACAACATGTGAAGTGTAGATTTTGGTTTAACATGTTTAAAATTTAGAGAATCAAATTAATACAAAAAATTTTTTAGGAACAATCAAAATTAATATTTTGAATAGTCTATACGGTAAATTAATCCAATTTCTAATTGAAAACCTGAATATCACAAGGTTTATATAAAGGTTATAAGACAAATTATCACTGCATTTTAACAGGGGTATTAAAATATTTAAAACTAAGTACTCCTATAAAAGAGTTTTTCCTTAAACATAGTAATTAGATAATATGTATAGCGTGTATTTGATTTAACATTTGGTTGAATAAGTACACATTTCTATTCACTAACTTTAAACCAAACATTTATATAGTGATCAACCAGTTGTCAATTGTTTTCATAGAAATTTACGTTGCATAAGGAGGAATACAATATTAAAACTGATTCAAAAATCAATTGATAAGGAATGAAGCGATTTAAATAATGCATCAAAGACTCATTACAAGTTACAAAATATAAATAATAAATTATGGATTACTAAATAATAAATCTAAATACAAATATAACACTACTGATTTTCTTTATTCCATAGAAGAAAAAAAAACTTATAAAAATAACACAAAATGGTTGCTCACCTTGCATCATTAATTAGAAATATTATTGTTTTTAGTTTTAAAAATAAGACTAAATGCTTTGCATAGTTAATACGTAAAACATGTTAAAAAAAGTTAGGATATGCTTGAGTGATGCATATCATCTTCTAAGGAGAAGGAGGAAGTGGAGATTTGTCAAAAGGATTATAGCAGAATAATAAATAGATTTTGTAAGCATTCAAGAGACCAATATGGAGACTGCATGTGAACAATAGATTGTGAGTTACTTTATGGGGATCTGAAGGTGAATTGGAAGGTGTTACCTGTAGTGAAATCAACAGGGGTTGCTAAGCCCTTGAGGAACTAACAATTTTATTTACTCTTATTTCTTTGTAGGTGAAGGTTGTTTTGGAGTCATAAGGTGGTTAGGGTAGGAACACTCAAATAAACTAGTCATACATGTTTATGCCCCTACATCCTAAGATGGAAAGCACGAACTTTGAAATGAATTAAACCAACACAGAAATGAAACTATGTGGTGTCTAGTCAATTACTTTAACTCTGTCAAATCAAAGGAGGAAGGAGAGAAGAGTTAGGATAGCAAACAACACTAATGGCAAAAATAAATTATTTCAATGCATTCATTAACCAGATGGAGGTAACATATGTCCTATTGATGAGTATAGAAGTTGAGGTAAGGCATGCAATAGACTTAACTGTGCTTTATTATCTATGGAGTACCTTGATTTAAATCAAGGAAGATGTCAACAAGTCCTAATCAGGGACATTTTTTACCACTGCCCCACAGTAGTACATGGATAGCAAATTGTTTAGGGCTTAAGCCCTTTCAAGTGGTTAACTCTTGGAATATGGAAGAATGATATCAAACTTTTATCATAGAGCAACCTGCTTTGCTATACAATGAGATGAGTTTTTAATCCACTCTTCAAAAAAATTTCTTGTTGACTTGTCAGCCCTGTACCACTCTCAAGAGCCGCGAAAAAGATTGCACCAATCTCAACATCATTTCTGTGAAACACCAATTCATTTCTGGTCTTTCAAATGTGTCAAAGAATTGCAAACCAGATGAAAGACTACACAAACCTAGTTGCTTATGACTAGCTGAACAATCCCAGAATTGGTAGCCATTGCTTTAAACCATGGTTTGTAGAGTTGTAGCAATCCCCACCAAACACAGAGCTCATCCCAAATGTAACACCCATATTTTTATAAACAGGTTATTATATAATACATTTTGAAATTTTTGTATATAATAGCAATAATTATGCATGTGAAAAACTTAAATAAAATAAATTATTTTAATATATATAATTCTTACTAAAATATGAAAATTCTCTTTTTTTCTTTAGAAATTTGCTCCGTCAAATTAAATTCACTCAACGTATTCATCCCATAAACAAAATGTATATTTTTAAGAAGACATTCATTTAGTGAAGGATTTTCGCTAAGCGAAGACCAACCCAGATTTTGCTTAGCAAAGCTACGTCCCTAAGCAATGTGAGATAAAAGTAACTAAAATACATCAACTATCGCTAACCGAAACTTCATCACTCAGCAACCGACCTAGATTTCACTTAGTGAAGCTACGTCGCTAAACAATGTGAGACAAAAGTAACTAAAATACATTGATGGTTGCTTAACGACCAAAATCCGCTCAGCAACCGAGTGCAGATTTTGGCTATAAATAAGAGAGTTCATAATGCGAAAATGGGAGGGAAGAATGGAGAATTTAAAAGCGTTGAGATTAAGATCCAAAAGTTCTTCACCAATCTTCATAAGCTCTTATTAAGATAATGAGGGGAGTGAGATTTATAAACCTTTGCGGTGTTAATCTTGATAAACTTATATATTTTTACTATCACTTTTGATCTTTTGTTGATTATTATTATTTCCAAATATTTCTTCTAGTAAATTTTTTATTATTTCCAGATATTTCTTTTGGTCATTTCTTTATTGTTTTCAGATATTCCCTCTGGTCATTTCTTAATTTCCAAATATTTCTTCTAGTCATTTCTTTATTATTTCCAGATATTACTTATGCTCATTCCTTTATTATTTTTAGATATTACTTTGGATCATTTCTTTATTATTTCCAAATATTACTTCTTATAATTTCTTTATTATTTTTAGATAGTACTTCTGGTCATTTCTTTATTATTTCTAGATATTACTTTTGGTCATTTCTTAATTATTTTCAAATATTATCTTTTGGTCCTTTGTTATTTATTCCTTATCTAGATATCATAGTCTAGTCCTCTGTTATTATTCACTACTTATTTTATTTTTTGACTTATTTTTCAGAAATTACATTTGTGTAATATATGTTATTCAAAAGATAAATAATTATATGTTGAATATTCATGATAGAATATATTCATATCTTATAAAATTTTCAAGGAATTATGTGTCAAGCTTAATTTTATAAAATTCATAATAAACATGGTATTTCTCAAAATCATATTTTAATTTTGTAAAAGATAATCTAAGTATGCTTTATGTTTGTAGTCTAATTTGATCTTCCACATCAGAAAAGATGTCTTTAGTGCTACTAATAAATCAATTTTATACTTATATTACTATTATGATTACTATTTATGAACTAGAAATTTTGAGATGAGAAATTAATTTATATATCTATTATGATTTTGAATTCATTGAGGCTGATTATAAATAATCTCGTCAATGATGATTGATATATGAAAACAATTTTCAAATATGCTGATGTTTAAGATTATGTTGAATTGAATTTAGCAAAGTGTTAGGTTCCTTTGTAAAGATATCATACATGTACATGAGTGTTCGTGTTTTGAGAAGTTACAATTCGGCATACTGTGAGAATTATCCCATGATGGTGCTCAAACTGAGGATATTGACTACGTAGGTTAGGGTAGTCTATATGGGTACTTAGGCTGAGGACATACATCATGTATGTGAATATTCAAGGTAGTCCATGTTGGCAATTGGGCTAAGAATGTTCATCAAGTAGGTGAAGTCCATGTTGACTCTCAGGATGAAATATTTATAGATCTAAAACTTTCCATAAGATCCAGTATGATTGGGGTGAATCATTATTGGTTATGGATCCATATATAGGGTCAAGTGAGATTGAATTGCCTAGGAATAAGTTTATATATTGAGTTAAGTGATATTGTAGTATAAGCTAAACTTTAGGCCTCTCATTGTTTATTAAGTTTGTTAAGATAAACATTGATGGTTTATAAAAATATCACTCTTTTCATGTGTTTTCTTTCATGTATTTCTATTCTTATATGTTCGTGATATGAATAGAAGATGAATCTGATAAGCAAGAGATGGTGCAAAATTAAGAGGATTTACTCTAAATATATTGAACTTTTAAGCAAGTTACTCTTTTGATTCTCAAATAATATTACAATTATAAAGAGTTCACTACTCTGAGTTAGGACTATCAAAAGGGTAGCTATAACAATTAATGTATTATGTTTTGAAATGAAACTTGTAATGAATTATACTTTGGCTTGAAATATTATAAGATTATGGTTTTTTATGTAAGATTAAATTTTGAAAATTTTCCACATTTTCATGAATACTTTTATTAAGGATTCATCTAGGAGGAGCTAATAAAAGTAGGTTGAGTATTCATCTAGGAGCCACAAAGATGTATCTAGAATTGAAGAAGATGTTTTGGTGGTCTGGTATGAAGAAACATGTGGCTGAATTTGTTGAATGTTATTTAGTGTGTCAAAAGGTAAAGGTAGAACATCAGAACCTTTTGGTGAACTGTGACCCTTAAACATTCCAGAATAGAAGTGAGATAGCATTTCTATGGACTTTATGGCTAGATTGTAAAGGATAGCCATGATGCGATTTGGGTGATTCTAGATAGGTTAACAAAATTTGCTCATTTCCTACCTATTAATATTAGGTTTTCTATTGAAAAATTAGCTCAATTATACATAAGTGAGATTATCAAACTACATAGTATACCTTCTAGTATTTTATATATGATAGAGACCCTCGATTTACCTCTAGGTTTTGGAATAGTTTACAGCAAGCCTTAGGAACTAAGATCAAACCAAGTTCGACTTATGGCCCTCAAACATATGGATAGTTGGAAAAGACCATCTAATCCCTAGAAGATCTGGTAAGAGCTTATGTCTTAGAGAAAACAAGAAGTTGGGATCAATTTCTACCTTTGATAGAGTTTACCTACAACAACAATTTACACTACAACATAGGGATAACTCCATATGAGGCTTTGTATGAGAGAAAATGTAGAACCCCATTGTGTTGGTATGAAACTAGAAGCCCTTTGATTTTAGGTTCAGCGATGATCCAATAAGCATCATATAAGATTAGGGAAAAAATGAAAATATCACAGGACAAACAGAAAAGTTACTATGACAAAAAGAGGAAACCTCTTGAGTTTTAAGAGGGAGAACATGTTTTCTTAAAACTTACACCAATGACTGGGGTTGGTAGAGCCCTCAAATCTCGAAAACTTTCCCCTAAATCCATTGGTCCATATCAAATCCTTAAAAGATTTGGTTTTGTTGCTTACCAAATTGTCTTACTTCCTAACCTTTCCAACCTTCATAATGTATTCCATGTTTCCCAACTCTGAAAATACATTTCTTATCCATTTCATGTGATAAGACCTGATATAGTACAAACACAAGAAAACCTTACATTTGATGTGTTTCCTATGGGAATCGAGGATTAAAGGATTAAACGAGTTCGGGACCTTTGGTAAAGGTATTGTAGAGTCAACATGGAGACAGAGATGTAACCTGGGAGTTAGAAAGCAATATGAGAGAAGTGTACCCCCATCTCTTTCAACATTAGCAAATTTCGAGGACGAAATTCCTAAAAGGAGGGAGGATTGTAACACTTCTATTTTTATAACTAGGTTGTTATATAATACATTTTGAAAATTTTGTATATAATAGTAATAATTATGCATGTGAAAAACTCAAATAAAATATTTTTTTTTAATATCTATGATTCTTAATAAAATCTGAAAATTCTCTTTTTCTTTGGAAATTTGCTCAACGGAATCAAATTTGCTTAGCACATTTATCCCAAAAACAAAATGTAGAATTTTAAGAAGACATTCGCTTAGCGAAGGATTTTCGCTATACGACAACCCATATTTCGCTTAGCAAAGCTTTGTCGCTAAGCAATGTGAGATAAAAGTAACTAAAATACATTGACTGTTGCTAAGCGAAACTTCGTCGCTCAACGACCGACCTAGGTTTCGCTTAACGAAGCTATGCTGTTAAGCGATGTGAGACAAAAGTAACTAAAATACATTGACGGTCGCTTAGTGGCCAAAATCTACTCAGCGATTGAGTGCAGACTTTGGCTATAAATAAGAGAGTTCATATGCGAAAATGGGAGGGAAGAGTGGAGAATTTGTAAGCGTTGAGATTAAGATCCAAAAGTTCTTCACCACTTTTCATCAGCTCTTATTAAGATAAAGAGGGGAGTGAGATTTATAAACATTTATGGTGTTAATCTTGATAAACTTATATATGTTTACTATCACTTTTGATTGTTGATTATTATTATTTCCAAATATTTCTTCTAGTAAATTTTTTATTATTTCCAAATATTTCTTTTGGTCATTTCTTTATTGTTTTCAGATATTCCCTCTGGTCATTTCTTAATTTCCAAATATTTCTTTTAGTCATTTCTTATTATTTCCAGATATTACTTATGTTCATTCCTTTATTATTTTTAGATATTACTTCTAGTCATTTCTTTATTATTTCCATATATTACTTCTTATAATTTCTTTATTATTTCTAGATAGTACTTCTGGTATTTTCTTTATTATTTCTAGATATTACTTTTGGTCATTTCTTAATTATTTCTAGATATTATCTTTTGGTCCTTTTTTATTTATTTGTTCTCCAGATATCATAGTCGGTTCCTCTATTATTATTTGCGACTTATTTTATCCTTTGACTTATTTTTCAGAAATTACATTTGTGTAATATATGTTATTCAAAAGATCAATAATGATATGTTGAATATTCATATAATAGAATATATTCATATCTTATGAAATTTTCAAGGAATTATGTGTCAAGTTTAATTTTATAAAATTCATAATAAACATGATATTTCTCAAAATCATATTTTAATTTTGTAAAAGATAATCTAAATATGCTCTATGGTTGCAATCTAATATGATCTTCCACATCAGAAAAAATGTCTTTAGTGCTACTAATAAATCAATTTTATACTTATATTACTATTATAATTACTATTCATGACCTAGAAATTTTGAGATGAGAAATTAATTTATATATCCATTGTGATATTTAATTCTTTGAATTGATTATAAATAATCTTGTGAATGATGATTGATATATGAAAAACTACTACGCAATTGTCAAATCTGGTGATGTTTAAGATTATGTTGAATTGAATTTAGCAAAGTTCTAGGTTCCCTTGTAAATGCATCATACAAAGACATGAGTGTTCTTGTTTATAGAAGTTACAATTTGGTATACTGCAAGATGAAAGACAGGTCTGGTTGAATCCTAAGATAGTTTTAAATATATGAATATTCAAAATTATCTTATGATGGAACTTGGGTTAAGGATATTCATCAGGTAGGTGAATATTCAAGGTAGTCCATATGGGTACTTGGGTTAAGGATATTCATTAGGTAGGTGAATATTCAGGTAGTCTATGTTGACTCTCGAGATGGAATATTCATAGATCTAAAACATTCCATAAGATCCAGTATGATTGAGGTGAACCATTATTGGTTATGGATTCATGTATAGGGTCAAGGGAGATTGAATTAAGTAAGAATAAGTCTATATATTGAGTTAAGTGAGATTGTAGTATAGGCTAAACTGAAGGCATCACATTGTTTGATAAGTT
The DNA here is from genome assembly GCA_037954015.1 of Psophocarpus tetragonolobus. Taxonomy (NCBI): domain Eukaryota; kingdom Viridiplantae; phylum Streptophyta; class Magnoliopsida; order Fabales; family Fabaceae; genus Psophocarpus; species Psophocarpus tetragonolobus. Next base: position 17,052,098 of record CM075688.1, on the reverse strand, counting down.
TATTAAGATTAACATTGATGGTTTATAAAATTTAACTGACATTGTTTGATGAGTTAAGTGAGATTGTAGTATAGGCTAAACTGAAGGCATCACATTGTAAGATTAACTTTATTCTTATATATTCCTGGTATGAATAGAAGATTGATCTAATTAGCAGGAAATGATACAAATTTCAGAGGATTTACTTTGAATAAGTTGAACTCTTAAGCAAATTACTCTTTTGATGTTCAAATAATATTAGAATTATAAAGAGTACACTGCTTAGAGTTAGGACTATTAAAAAGATAGTTATAACAATTAATGTATTATGTTTTTAAATGAAACTTTTAATGAAGTATATTTTTGCTTGAAATGTTATAAGAAGATTATGATTCTTTATGTAAGATTAGATTTCGAAAATTTTCCGTATTTCATAAATACTTTTATTAAGGATTTTGGGCATTACACCAAACACTCGTAACCGTTGCATAAGATAGGAAAACATGAGGTATTAATTCCTTCCACTCACTGCATTAGCCATACCTGTTTGCCTCACTTTGTAATATACCACACTTTACCAAGTTTCTCACTGTGGGTAATCTGTCAGGTTCTAATTTCCAAACCAATAGTTGAACCTTATATGATATGCTAGTAGCCCAAATCAACTTGCAAAAATCTTGATCTTGGTAGCATGGATCTGCGGACACCACCCCATAGGCCGACACAACAAAATAAATGTCTGACCTGTCTGCTTCCCAAATCCAACTATCTTAACCACATTTGATAACCTAACCATGCCCACTTGCTCCATTAGATTTCCCAACATCTCTTCCTTCCAAAGAAATAATCCCCTCTGCCTTGTTTGTAAGGACCTGTTTATTTAATAGGTTATAAGTTTAGAATAAATAGTAAGAGGGATTAAATTTATATTTTACTTAAATTATAATTTGAATTAAGGTGTGTTAAATTTCATTAATTGTCATAATGTTGTGTGGTTGTTTTTGGGGTGATAGTTAGAAGGGTGGAAAGATGAAAATAATTATTATTTTCTTGATTCAAGGAGTTTAGGCTGAATTTCAGGAAGTTTTAGAAATATGTTTAGGAAGGGTGCAAATACCAACTAGGATTTATTAAACACACCTCTTTGCTTAACCTTCTTCTTCCCCTTCTTTTGTTCTTCTTCTTTTCTTCCTTATCTTTTCTCTTCTCCTTCACCATTTCTCTTTTCTTTCACTGCTAATTCTTCCTTCAGTTGCATATCTGTGAATTGCTGAAAGAATTTGATGAGATCTCTTTCATTGCTAATAATTTGGAGCGGTAATCAATATAGGTGTTTTTGATAATAATTTTTCGAACTTTATTCTGATTGTGTTTTATAGTATTGTTCTCTTTGTGAAGAGGAATTCTTTTAAAATCTAATTTGGCAAACTCAATTTTCAAAGGAGAAATGGGTAAGAAAAGTTTGATATTTGTTTTACTTTGAGAAAACGATGATTTAATAGTGAAAATGTATTTGTATGTAAGTAATTGAGGTTTTGATTAGTGTCTTGATCTTAGGCATGTTGTGTGGTTTTATAAATGAATTGTTATGTAGAATACTATGAATTGTGAATGTTTGGTGGAATTGATGCAATAAGGTAATTGCTTCGTGTGCATGTATTGAGGTTGATATTGTCATGTAAGTGATTATGTGTAGAGCTTAGGCTTGTTGTGGAAATTTATGAATGGATCAAATGACTCATTTATGAATTGTGTAATGGGTGGTTACATGTAAGTAACATATTTTGTTATGTGGTACATTGAATTAGAGATGTGGATAGGTGTGAGTGATCCTGATGCTAGGGTTTTTTGTAGGTGATGATGCAGTGTTGGGATCACATAGGGTAAACACTGGTGTTGGGCCTCAAGGTGGCCAAGAATACACTGCAAGATATACTTGGATAATAATGTGATGTATTATTGGGTCAGTTAGACCAGATGCCAATTGATTATCTATGAGTATGCTCAGACTTCAACCGGATGTCGGATGGATCAGATAGATACCAGTCACCAGTGTAGGGGAAGTCAGATGAGTCACTATCTTGGCATCCAAATTTAATGTAGTGAGTCTTTACAGAAAGCATTTGTATGTGTGATTTTGTGTATCTATGTTTTGTGAGGACATAAAGTGGAATGCTTTAGTGTGATTCTGAGTATCTAAGTCTTGTGGGAACATAAAGTTGAATGTTTTAGTGTGATTCGTGATTTGATAGGTTGATGTAATATAAATGAATAATGATTTACATTACATATGCTTGACTTGTTATTGTATATTACTTTGAACTTACCCTTGCATTGCTTGTATATTTTGTGTGATTGTGATGATCATGTTATACTTGAGAACAAATGACAACAGTGATTCCCATAGGTGAGATGGGCAAGATTGAGAATAAGGATGGGTTGTTAGGCATCAGAGAGTATGTTTTGATTGTATAGATTGTGTATATATGCAACTTAGTAAGACTAGATTGTATTAACTTGAGTGAGTCTATAGTATGAACTTGTACAAAGGTTATGATAGTAATAGCTCTTTTGAACATTTAAAAAAGACTTGAGTATATGTATGAATGTATATAGAAACTTGAGATATTATCCTTAAGGACCTTAACAGGTTTTGTACTAGTTATGTTAATTACGTATAGTTTGATCTACATGGCATTGATGGAAATAGGTATGTTAGAATGGCACAAGTAGTTAGAGGAATTTATTGTGTATGTTAAGCGAACTATGCAGTTGAGGTTCTACATATTGCAGCGTCTCATTGGGTGGTGAGTCTCGCCCAGCAAGCGTTAGTCTCTATTAAGCAATTTTTTAATTTGCACTCAACAACAGGTCTCGTCTAACACAAAGTTGTCTTGGGTTGCAAATCATTTGGATTTGCTCCCTGTGAGAAGGTTTTGCCCAACACAAATTCCTCTCTATTAAGATTTAATTTTGGATTTGTGCCCCACGACGTAGCTTGCTGAGCGAAGTCCCTTCACTAAGACAATTTATATTAGGATCCTCGTCGGGTGATGATGGCCGCTAAGTGAGCTACCCTATGTCTCGTTAGTGGTACTGTTTCTCTTGGAGAGTGAGTGTAATGCAAATCATAAGTCTTTTATTTGAAAATTTTAATATACTGAGTTTTTAATTGTGTTGGGATGATTGTATTATGATCACTGTTCTATTGCAATATTCTTAGTTTTAAATAATGTGAGAAAGATTTATTTATTTATTATTGTTATGGAAAAAGTTATATTTCTTGAGATGTTACAATGCCGATCTCCATTGACCTTCCTCCTCATCTCACATCTCCTATACCGATACCTCCTTATGGACCGTTAAGCCATACAACCGATGAAATACAAGCTATAGACTTTGAACCTCTGCCTATCTATCCTTCCAAAAAAGTAGTGTTTCCTTTATGCTAAGACGTCTTTGCTAACATTACTTGACCCCAATCCCACTATCCCCTCCTAACCCCTTCAATGGACATTAAATCAGACCACCACCAAGAGCAGTGATTACCCTTCCCCAACTCTGCCTCACAATCTGTTTGATTCCACCTTTATTCTCCACTTCCAAAGCTAAGTTAAACTTCGTCAAATCCCTCAACCTAAGACCCCCCTCCTTTCTCCTACACAGACGTTCCCAAGATACCCATATGACTTTCCTAGACCCGGGTGCCCGCCCCATGAGAAAGAAGAAAACAAAGAATGAAGTTTAGATATAATATTTTTTTGTGCCTTGAAGAGTGAAAGAAAATACATTGGGAGTGCGAACAATACGACTTTGATGAGCACAACTCTCCCAACCATAGAAATGCATTTATTCTCCCATACTAAGAGTTTTCTTCTTTACCACCTCCAACACTGACTTCTACAACACCAATTTTGACGGGTAGGCTCCAACTTTGAGACCCAAATACTTGAAAGGCAAAACTCTCACCTTATAGTTCAACATAGTCGACGCCCTTTCCAGACTATGCTCATACTCATTAATCTAACTACTTGACTTTTATAAAAATATTATTATTAAAAAGTTGTATATTAAAAAGAGTAGTGCCGAAGAAATGTATCACATGAGAAGGAAGATCTATTGTTGTGGTGGTAGGTCTTGCTAATTAAGCAGTGAACCAAATATATTAATGAAAATAGAAAAAGTAGTACCATTCACGTACACATGTTTTGTTTCACCACTGATTAAGGAACTGGGGACATATTCGTGGGTCACATCTAATTTTGGTCTCTGCCCAATTAATATATGTAGATCAACAGGTGAGTCTTAATTTGTTTCTATCTTGCTGTAGACTCGTCGAGTACACCCGTGAGAACCAGGGTATAGTTCACATTTCTATGTCTATTAATCAAACAATTAAATTGTTAATTTAACAACACAACAATCAATCACGCTCTTCTGTCGTTACTCATCACCAATGTACGTATAGTTTTAAAATCTGTAGCTAAAGCTTCTCTCTTATGAGTCTTGGGTCTCCAACCTGGACCATTCTTCACATTTAAGGGGGTATTGACTTTTTGAATAAATGTGCATTGTCATCGACGTGTCAACCAGTTTATCAAAGCCATTGCTTAACATACTTTCGGTATATTTTGTTATTAAGATATTGAAAACATGTAAACTAAAAATCTCAATTATTAATTTTGTTCTTTTTCATCTAAATTTTATCTAGTAAAAGTTAAAACGTTAATATAAATATTATGATTTATGAGTATACATTATGAGTGCAATATGTACTATACTAATATGATATATATTTTATCAATTTCTCCTGTATAGCAATCGATTTGTCCATTTTATATTATTAATATAAATTGAATAAATAACATATATACATTAATAGTGTAATACTATCATTTAATTATTAATTATTAATTATTAATATATGCGTTAATGGTGTAATTTTTTATATTACCATTCAATTATAAATATTTTTATATGATAAGTTTGTTAATTATTTATATAACTATTTAGCAGTCAAATTAAATATGTTTTTATCATGTTAAAATGCAAATATCTATTATTTTTATGGATGACTACTTTTCACACAAAAAATATAGATAATAAGGGAAGTAAAGTAGATAAAAACACTCTACGACATTTACAACCAACTTGAAATTGCGCCAGTTGTTCTGTCGACAAAAATAGGTTGAGAAATATAACCATCCTATTTAGATATTGATGGACAATTTGATCTATACCAAAACCCTTATAAAAAAGTCAAGAAAAAGGAAAATATAAAAATAATCTTTTTCATGTAAAAATGTTTTTTATTAAAATATTACCTCTCTTTTTTTATCATTTAAATCTTTACTCTTACTTTTAAGTTTTTAAGAAAGAGTTAAAATTTTATTACGTAAAAATCATATAAAAAAATTGGCATGAAAGAATTAATCGCATCCGTAAACATATGATAGGACATAATAAAATACTACATGTAATACAGGACAAAAGTTATTTAATAAACATACTAATTTACAACGAACCTTTGAAAGTTCAACAAATTTAACTCTTAGGTTAATTTTTGAAGCAGTTATTATTAATGTTGGAAGCACAGGTTGGCGCAGCATAAAATCTACATAGACAGGTAGCGCAAGTCTCAAATATAATTTAGGTATGCTTCTATTTTGTAATTTTGTTGAATGATTTATAATGTTGATGGTTAAAAAATCATGACCCCTAAGCAGCCTTCCCCAGCACGAGATTTGGTTTTGTATACGTATTTTGAGAAAAGTTAATAATGCATCATAGATGAATGTATGTTGGTCCAAAATCCAAAGGCGGTGGTAGAGAGGGAGAAGAGAAGAAGTTGAAATTCGTTGCTAGAGTTAACCCTTGAAAGGGTTATTGTTAAGTTAAGTAACTGTGAAGAAACATGGCATATGTTTTTTTAATGCTACTACATGCAATGCAACTTGGTTAAAGATGAGTCAGAGACAGAGTCATGTTTTCCTAGTTCCCATTCACAATAAAACCCATTCCTTTCCCGAAACCTCAAACCTCAAACCCACGGACACAATAAGAATAAGAATAACAATAACAATGTCATCGTCCCCATTCCCCTCTTGCTTCCGGCCCTACCCCAGCAGAGAAGCCGATCCTCCTCCGCCGCCGCACTCGACAATCTCGAACCTGACAATCTACCAGACGGAGACGGGTGCCGTGACGCTGACGTGGTCGCGCACCATGATGGGTAGGTCCCTCCACATTGAGCTCCACCAGCAGCACACCTTGGACTCCCAACCCTTACTCTCCTTCAACCTCCACATCAGACCCTTCCTATTCTGGAAAAAAGACGGCGCCAAAAAACTCGGCCCAAACACGGTCCTCTTCTGGAACCTCTCCAAGGCCAAATTCGGGTCCAACCCGGAACCCCTATCCGGGTTCTACGTGGCCCTCGTGGTCCACAACCACATGACCCTCCTCCTCGGCGACGCCCCCAGAGACGCCTATTCCAAATCCAAGGCCCACCCCCCGGCCACCCCCCAACTCCTCCTCCTCAAAAAAGAACACGTCTTCGCCGACAGGCTCTACTCCACGCGCGCCACGTTCGGCGGGAAGCCCCGTCACATTCAGATCGATTGCGACCACTCCAAGCTCTGCTTCAGCGTCGACGGCCACAAGGTTCTCCAGATTAAGCGCCTCAAGTGGAAGTTCCGCGGTAACGAGCGTGTCCAGGTCGACGGCGTCCACGTCCATATCTCCTGGGACATTTACAACTGGCTCTTCCATAAAAACAACTCCGACGCCCACGCCATTTTCATGTTCAAGTTCGAGGACGACCACCTCGAGGATAGGAACATCCTCGGCTTCTCCAATTTCGACTGGGCCAAGACCTTCTCCTCTTCTTCCGTCTCTTCTTCTGCTGGCTCCTTCGGCGGTAGCTCCTCTGTTTTGGAGTGGTCCAGTGTCGAGGAGAATGAGTTGGTCGTTCCCCTTGGCTTCTCTTTGCTCGTTTACGCTTCCAAACGCTGACCTTGGTACAAAAACATTGGAATTTTCCATTCTTTCATTACTGCTAACTCATCACATTTTAGATTAGACTTCCCTACATGTGTCATACTTCCCACTAACCCTATTTCTTTCCTAGACATAGACATACATAGCGGTTCAATAAACCCAATTAGATTGTCAGAATCTATTATTCAATTCCAACATCATCATACATTTATTTGCACTTGGTATCTCTAGTTTCTTGTCATGTAAATTCCTTTTGTATCTCATTGTTTTCTGCCGAGAATCAAAATGATTCAGGCATGATGAAACAAATTGCTTTCAGATTGTTGTTAATTCATTACTTTCTCCAGTGGAAAAGCTTAGCCGAAAACAAATTTGGCCAAAGCACACTTTTTTCTTTCTATCATTTTGTTTTATTTCAGTTTTCATTCTTTAAAGCCTTAGTTCGAGTTATTATCACATTAACCTTGATCTGAGACAGAGCAATCCGTAAGAAGTACAATACGACATCTGAATATATATCTCGAAATTAACACTGATAATGAAAGCAATTGATGGAAGAAGTAGTTTGCAATGAAAAATGAAACAAAAAAAAAAAAAGTGTATTTGAAGAAAAGAATTTCTAATGTTTAGTTTTAGATTTTAGAGAGAGTTTTTGGAAGTGAATAATGATAGTATAGTTGGTGTATTGTAAAGGTGATTGTCTTATGATTAAAGGTAGCTTTGGAATGTGGGTGTGCATACTGGTTAGCGGTTGGGGTTTTGATGGGAAGGATTAGAGGAAATGGCATGTGAGGTAGGACAGGTTCTTTTTCCAGGTAAGGAAGGCTGTAGGTGGTGTGGTTGAAGCCCTTGTGTGACCCGGCGAAACAGAGCGTCAAGTTGGTTGACCTAGTCCACCCAGAATCAATTATTCAATTCAATCGTGAGCACTGTTAACATTAGTTGACAACTCAACCTAACCCAACACTGTTTCTTTTAACTATTCTCACCAAACAAATCCCAAAGACCCTCTACATGGTAGAAAGAAGCATGCAGTTGATACTTGACAGTGTGGACCACATATGAGTTTGTTTGTTTTTCGGATGATGATGATTCTTCTATTAGTCTTGTGAACACCAAATGCCTGTCTGCCAGCAGATTTTGTTGAGGCTCAAACTTTTTACTTGGTCAATAATGATCGGTTTATTTATATGAATTTCATTTGGTTACGTGGTCTAATAATCACAGATAAATCACGTTGGTATTTTCACAATCAAATCAGGTATCGACAAATCTCTAGTGTCTATTGCCGATGGAACCGAGGGAATATTTATGCTGAATTTTGTAATTTTTCGTCACTTCCTGTTATCTTCTGTTTGTATGTTTCCTACAACATTTCATTATTAATTCTTTAAGATTTAAATAAGTTTTTTTTTTTAAATTTCATCAAAAATCACTTTTGATAGTTGAAATTTAAAAATATATCTTTTAGTTTTTGAAATTAATTTATTTTTTATTAATATTATTCGTTTATAAGTTTCATTTTATTTGATGGTATTGAATGTGAAATTAAAAATTGAAGAGTTAAGATTAAGGAGGAGAGTAATTTATGAAGACAAAAACATATGTTTTATATCACTTTTTTTGGGCGTTACCTAAAGAAGAAAGATTAAAAGAGAATTAGAAACTAAAAAAATATTTTTTTAATTTTAAAAACTAAAAGTGTTTTTTAGTGAAATTTTATGGATAAAAAACTTATTTAAGTCATTCTTTAAATACTTCATTCTTTTTGTATCATATAGTTGCTTTTAGAAATTGCTTTGCCTTGAAATATGTTATATAATAACACTAAAAAAGTATTATATATTCTTCAATATAGTAATAATAATATAATTAAAGATTATTATCATTATTATTATTACCAGCGAAAACACAAGCACTGTCACACCTGTGTGTTTGCATTTCTATTTTAATATGCCATAACAATTTTAGGTTTTTAATCTAATGCTGTAAATTTTTATATTTTGAAATATAAATTATTATATGACATGTTTTGAAATACATTTGGTTAATTTTATATTTTTTGTTTATGATAATATGATAAAAATATGTCTAATCATCAATGGATATCTCAAATATGCAATGAATATGAAAAAATAGAAAGAGGAGAGAGTTTGAATATAGAACTTAAAATATTGTCGCACATGTATATTTGCATGTTTATTAAAAATATGTATCATGAAATGTATATATCTATTAATCATGTTTAACGAAGATTTATTTGTGATAAGGTAGAAATGGTGAAAATGTTGTATATATTAATAGGGAAACATTATATTTGTGAAAGTAAGAACCGTCATAAATTGTTTAGAAGGTAAAATAGTCATAAAATGTAAACACTAAAAGTTCATATTCCCATTATATAATATATAGTATATAATATAATATAGTATAATATATTATAAATTATAGATATAGTTAGACAATTATGTGTGTTAGATATCAATATTTTAAAGTAATTTTTTGCTTAAAGTTATAAGGTAGGTCTAGCGGTAAAGTTTACATTTGGAGAGTGAGGGGTTGTGAGTTTGAGTCTCTCTTATGTTATAGTAATTTATTTTTTAATTTTAAAATATGTGTAAGGGTAGAATAGATATTTTGAAAAGTGAATGTCAAACAAGAATATTCTCTTTATTAATAGTATAAATTATTATTATTATTATTATTATTATTATTATTATTATTATTATTATTATTATTATTATTATTATTATTATTATTATTATTATTATTATTATTATTATTATTATTATATTGAAGGTCACGGGTTTAGTATCTCACTCTTCCTTTCATCTTAAATTTTAAACTATTTCACTGTAAGAATCTTGTTTATAATTAGAGATTTTTAAATATTACTATTAAGAAAATAAAGTAGTAACTGTGTAAAATAATTGCCTTAATTATGTGTTTCATATAGGTGAATTCACTTTTATGTAAATTTGGTCCCTTTAATTTTTTTAAAAAATTTAATTCATGTAATTCAACGTTTTTGTTTTATTTTTGGTCAAGAAATCACACTTATATCATCACATGTTACATCATCAAAATATCATGATAGTAAAATGACACATAAATTTTTGGCAACATATTACCACATCATAAGTGTTGAACGAGCAATAATGTCATATAATCATGATGTCTAAAAGGACTAAAAAAAGAAAAAAAAACAACTTACAAAGACTAAATATTAAATAAGTAAGAAACTTATAGGGATTAAAACAAATTTAGAAGAACTAAAAATTCCACGTGGTATCAACAGATTTATTCTCTACTTTGTACCCGTGACTTTGAAGGCTACATCACAGGTCACACACCTTGTACTTCCAAAACCATTACCACTACCTCTAGTGTGTCTTCCAACCCATCTTATAATTTCTGGATTCATCAAGACAAATACCTCTACATCACCTTACTTACTTGGTTCATGCTATACTGAGGCCCAAGTAATCATGTCCATGGTAGAAACATCACGAGCTGCTTGGTTGTCCTTGGTATGTGCCTTTGTCTCTTGTTCCCGTGTCATGTCCCTTAAAGAACATTTGAGTTATCCTTGATAGGCCACGCTGTTGATGACATCGATTTGGTCATTCAACCACTCATTGTGTTTACTCAACAACCTCTACCTCATCTTCTCAATGTTGGCATACCCGACTTGACCATCCTTTCTCTTGTGTCTTACATCATGTTCTTCAGTCAAATAGAATTCTCTTTCATGGCTCATTCAATAAATGTACTCATTGTATAGCAAATAAGAATCATAAGTTACCTTTTAATAAGTCATCTTTATCTAGTTCTCGTCCCCTAGAGATTGTATATTCTAATGTTTGGGGACTATCCCTTTCACTTCAATAGATGATTCCCGGTATTATGTGATTTTTATTGACAATTTTTTGAAGTATTTGTGGTTGTTTCTTATGAAATTGAAATCTGATGTGGTAATCATTTTTCCTATCTTAAAAAATATTGTTGAAAATTAATTCACGTGCAAAATTAAAGATTTTTATTCTGATAATGGTGGATAATTCATTAAACTTAAATCTTTTTTTCAAAATCATGACATAACTCATTTAACCACCCACCACTTACACCAGAGCATAATGGCCTCCATGAAAGAAAACACTGTCATTTGCTTGAAACCACTAGATGTCTCCTTCATCACGCTTCCTTTCCCTTATGTTTTTGGTCATTTGTATCCATCGATAATTACCCACAAACATACAACTTGTATCCCTCTCTATCCCCTTCCCTCGCTTTTCCTCACCCTCTCTCTCTTTGTCTCTTTCTTTGCTGTTGTCTCTCTCCTTCTCTTTTTTCCCAATCTCTCTCCTTCTCTTTTTCCCCACTCTCTCTCCATCTTCCTTCTTCCTTGAGAGAGGGAGAGTGGGAGAGAAAGCGAAAGAGAAAGACTCAGTAGTAAATTGTAATTATGAGAGACATAAAAAGGTGAGATGTGGGAATAAAAGAAATTGTGGATTTTCGATAAGCATAAAACAACTTTTTTTTCGAAAAGCTACTTTATATAGCTTATTCAAATAAGCTTAAAATAGCTTATGAATCCTATATAAGTGCTTTTATAAATTTATCCAAATACTTATATAAGTGTTTATATGATAAGATAAACTCAAATAAACTCTAAATAAGTTATTCCAAATGGGGCCTAAATACTTATACTATAAGCTTATCCAAACGAGCTTTAGTGTTGCTAACAAATAAATGAATGACACTAGGTGGGTCAATCTAAATGGGCCAAAATGATTCGTTTTGACACCTCTATAAAAATAGTTTCTCTTAAAAATAATTAATTTTTTTCAAATGTTTATGTGCAAATTTTTAGTAACATATCCCCTTCTAACAAATTTTTTTTCCATACACAAGATGTGAACTTAACACCTTTTGGTGATCAAGTTTAATATCACTCAAAACAATGACTTTTTTGTTGTTACAAGTCATTTGATAAGTAAAAAGAGTATTAAAATCGATGGATCCACATTTAAACACAACATACGCAAAATGTGAACTCATCAAATGTAATTTTATTGATGTATATGTTTATATTTTCTAATTATAAATATGTAATACCAATTTTGTTTTATAAAAATAAATGTATTATATTACTATAAAATAAAAACCTATTATTTTTTTAAATGACTAAAATTATGAAAAAAAAAGTGAGTAAAATTCATGAAATCCATAAAAAAGTCAATTTTGACCTTCTAATCATACATTGGTCAAATTGTAGGGTTAAAATTAATAAGTTTAAAAAATAGCAATCAAAAAGAGCATTTATAGATTCAATTTAACCAATTTTCATGTTTGGCTCAAATGAGTAGGTGTCACATTTTGTAACTCTAGTTAGAGTTTGTTTGAGTAAGTTTCTCTACAAACACTCTCAGAAGAAAAAATACAAAAAAAAAAAAAACTTTTAAGGTTTTATTAAAGATGTGAGACTTTTTTCAAACTAATTTTGAGTAATATATGTAGAACCTATGTCACATCATTTGAAAATTATTAACTTGTAAAAAGTCCATTCACATAATTTTAAAATAATATATGTATTATTATACATTAGTAAACACAGAAAATGTACTTGTAAAATTATATTTTCTCACTTTAAAATTACTCACTAATTATCCGTCAAAAATATTTAAAATGTGTTAAATTTAATTATATAATATTTAAAATTTATAAATGATATTCTAAATTATGAAAATATAAAATTAGTTAAAACAAAAAAAAAAATATTAAATAAGTGTTAATTAAGTTAAATTAATTTTTATATTTTAATATTTGAAAAATAATTTATATCTCATTAGTACTTTTGTAAGATAAATTGTCATAGGATTCTTAGAGATAAGATGCGCATAACTTTAAGAGAATTGAGAAGAATGAAAGAAAAAAAATAATCATTGATCGTCACACGTACATTTGTATTAATCATTTACTTAACATGGTTAATCATTCCCGTGTTATAAAAACTGGATCAGACTGATCGGTTTAACCGAAAAATCAATGAATCGGTCTGGTAACTAGTTCGGTTAACCCTCAAAACTGGTAGAACTAAAAACCGGTATAAAAACTGGAAAACTAGTCAAGAACCGGTGAAACTGGTGATTTACTGGTTCAAGCGGTTTGTATTTTTTTTTTGAAATTTTTTTATTTTGCTACATACACCCCTCATTTTTTCTAAATCAACCAATTTTTAACTAAAAATTAATAAAATGGGGTTTAACCTACCGATATGAAGGTGCATTTATTAAAATTACTTGTATCCGTTTATAATTATAACCTTAATACATTTTTTTTATAATTTTAATTATTATAGTACATTAATAATAAAAAAAATTATATTATTAAGATAAGTTCAACGGCTAGTTCAATAACAATTGAACCAATGAACCTTGAATCAGTGTCTTTACGATGTCCAATTTTAAAACCATAGATCACTCCTCTCAAGAAATAAAAAAACTTGGTTAATCATTGTACTAACATAATTAATTATTTTGAGATGCTTATGTATCATCATCATTCTTTTTGTGGATGTATGTATACCAAAGTTTTTTGTTTTGGAAACGACCAAAGCAAAGCATATATTAATATAAGGTTGTTTTTTTTTTTAAAGACAAAGATAGTAGATTGTATTCCACACCAGGATGAAACCAAGAGTTTCTAAAACTTTGATACTGCAAACAACAAGAATTAAAAATAGAGTTTAAGGACAACACTAACCGGATACTAATTGCACAAACAAACCCAACCACCTTCTTAAAATTACAAATTTAACATACAGATACGAGGGTTGCTATACCAATCTGAATATTGACATCCCCTATTAAACTCAAATTTGTACTCCAGCCACTTCCAAGAGGTCCACTGGATTTGACCGAAAATATCCAACTCCTCCAAAGACGGTCTATTAATATAATTAAGGTTACATAAGACATGTTAACTGAAAAAAAATTACAACTTGTTACAAATAAATGTGTACCAAACTCTTATATCAAGATAAATCAATATTTTTCGAGTTTAGCTAGTTGTTTAGTAATTATATAGTTATTATCGTTAATTTATTTAATTAATATACTTGTTTTATTAATATTAATATTAATCATAACAGAATATTTAATTACAAGTTTACCATCAAAACTATATTCTATCAATAATTTTGAAGGTTTTTTAAAATTAATTTTCAAATATTTCACTTATATATATATCTATAAGCACTTGTGCAACACAGGAGATAAATATAAGTTTATATATAAAATTAAGTGGTTAGGTTAAAAAGATATAAGAAAATAGTTGGAGTTATGCATGTACTTAGCTCATATTGTAGCCTGGCAGTATTGTGATTGAATTAAAAAAGGAAATAGGAAATAGGAAATAGTGGTAAGAGTTATCAGAAAATGAACTAGTTTAAACTTAAAAGAAATTGCTTAACGCGTTTAAAACTTTGAAACGTCAACTTTTGAAATTGTGGAAGGCAGTTAAAGAGTAACGACTTTCCTTTTGTTGTTTGCTCTTAAAATTAATAGATGGATACTTTGCACTTGGGCTTCAGTTTACAAGTTGGGAAATAAGCAATGCACCCCACATATAAAGTCAAACTATACAACCCAAAGGACGGTGCTTTCCCCTTCCTTCTATTGCTCTTGCAACCTTGGTAAGTTGGGAATACTTTTTTCTTTCTCCATCTTCAACCTCTTCGTTCATTTTCTTCGATTTGTTCCTTTTTCTTGTGGAGTATGTTCTTTGTCGTAGGAACAACCTTCGGATTTTGGATTTGTATTCTGTCTATGTATAGCTCTTTATACTAATATACTATTTTAGTTGTTAAAAAAAACCTTGTTCCGCTTCCGCAGCTATGACTTTAACAGATTCAATTAGTGCATCTTTTTGTATTTAGGTAGGAAATATTTTACACATATTTTAATATAAATCTAACGGATAAAATCAAAATGTAAAAGTAAAGGTCTTCATGAATTGATAAAATTACTTTTGTCTCAATAGGATTTTTTCACCTCATTTTCAATCTCTTATCATTTCTAAAAATCACACTCATACATCTCTTTCTTTTTTTTCCTTTTCTAAAACAGAGGTATTCTTTATTGAAGACAAATATTTTCAAATTACATAATAATTTTAAGAGTTATAAGATTTATCTAACAATACAGTCTAATGTCACGAAGAAAAAAAAGAAAAGTTATAAATTTAAATTTCTTGATTAACAGTATAGTACTGTCATATTAATAATAAATATTTATCTATTCAAAGAAAAAAAGTATAATAATTATAGATAAAAAAAATTCTTCAAAAAATATTTAACACAATTAGATATAAAAAAAACTTAAATTTAAAACTATTTATTAAATAGAAATAATCTTCTGTATTTATTTTTTGATTGATAGATACAATCTCATTTGCTAAATATATAAGTGTGTATATCATTATTTTTTTTATAGAGTGTATCAGATATAAAATTAGAAAGTTGAATTTGACTTCAACTGAAATTAATGAAAGAATAATCTATTGTAGTTTTTAATTCAAATAGAGTTTAAGATTAATTTTACTTTTAGTTAAATGTGAAAAAAAAATTCAAAACATATTGACACTTGAAGAAAATGCAAATTAGAATTATCACTAAACAAATGTAAAAGATAACATGCTCAAAGTCAAATATTGTTAAAAAAATCTTCCTTAATTAATACATTCATGGAAAAGAAAAGATGGATTCATCCAAGGTTTTGGAATTAATTCTTTGAATCTTGAGAAAATGTACATTCATCTTTGGAAAGGTAAAAAAAATTTAATACCTATTATCTCTTCTTGATAGAAGTCTCACCTCCTTTGTTACAAAAAGGAAATTTAAGAGAAACTTATATCATCAATCTAACTAGAAAGTTAAAAATCAAGAGTGAGAAAATGAGAGAGTTTGTAATCTTCTTTGAAAGAGAGTTTGAGTGATTCTACCACACTCGGTGAGATAGATTTATTTGTCTGTATCCATTCTAAAAGAGTGATGAAATTAAAATATTATACTCTTGTATTAAAAGAGAATCATTGTAATCTTAATTTAATAGTGGAGATTTTTACTAGCCCGTGTCCATGACTTCCACGTTAAAATTCTTATGTGTTTATTCTCTTTTCATTTTCTCTTAAGCTTATTTTAAGTTACGTAAATGAAAGAAAAATCTCACTTCTGCTGGTCCAATTTTCCAACAAATATAATAACTTTTTTAGTGTTTATTTAGATTTCCTTAGCTACTTGATCTTCACAAACAATTCCAAACAAACATTAATCGAAAAGTTTCACTATAAAAGGATAATATTTAATGATACTAATATATATTTTTATTCCAAATATTTTATTTATGTTTAATTAACATCATAAAATATTGGTTAAAAAATCTAAAATATATTTGCAAACTTAGTTTAATTGTTGGCAATTGCGATTAATATGGGTAGTATGGTCCACGAGTACGACTTATATCGACTTTATTGATCAGCATTATTGATGATGCAACATTTAGTTCAAAAAATCTTTACAATTTACATCCCAGAGAGGCAGGACTTTTGCACATCATTGCTACATTATTATTTAATGCATTTGATGATCAAATAGATTAATAAAGACGATGATAATATTCTACTGCTACGCATGTTGGTATATAATTTTTCTTCCCAACAAAAGCCATTTTTAGTCTACAACTAGACAGTATTTATTTTTTAAATGTAAAAATTATTGAATCGATCTTTATCTTTCTGAGAAAACAATTATATACACACTTTTTTTAACAATTTTACACTAACGTTTAACATAGTTATTGATATATAATAAATTTGTTAACTTTATTAATAAATATTTTAAAAATCATATAAATAAATAAATGTAAATAAATTCTTTTATAAGTATTAACTCTATCTTTCATAACAAAGTCTTCTCTATATGTAGTTAGAAATTTGACTTTAATCAACGTGCATAGAAGACTGGGTTATTAGTTTATCGTACAAAATTTTGTTAACTATTATATGTGGGTTTGCTAGAATCCCAACTTACTCAATTAGGATATTTTGCTTCTATGTTGTTCAGGGAATGAAATATAAAATATTTCTTTTTATTTTAGTAGGGATACTTAACTTAAAAATAAATAAAAATTTGTTGTTTAATATATATATATATAATATAATATAATATAAAAGTTAGTTAATGTTTATTTTCAAAAAGCGAGATTTAATAAGTTGCATTAAATGTTTTCTAATTAACATTCTTAAAGTAATTTTTAACAGAGAAAAATATTCTTTCCAATGGTATATTCACTGGTTAAGATCGAGACCCTTACAAAAAATTTACTAATAAAATATATATATAAAAATAAAAAATATGAGATTATTAAACTCGAAAATATATTTTTTTAACACATGAGAGCTCCTTATACTTTTAAGCAGGGTTTTGAAAGAAGGTTATGATCTAAAAATAAATAAAATAGTTACGAAGATAAAATCTTACTTTCAGTAGCTGGTTTAGTTGTGCATTCTGTTATCGTAATTTAGGCATACTACCTTAGATCTCATTTATAATTTATAAATAAAAAAATACACACACAAATTTTTATTTCAAATAAAATAAATCTAACTAATTTAACCTTATTTAATGATATCATATTCAAAATATCCTTCATTTAATTGATATTTTATTCATGATTTCAAAATTTAAAAAGATAACTTAAGAAAAAATTATTATTTGTAAAAATTGCTAAATTAAATAATATTAATAACTTCTGTTAATAAACGTAAAATAGTTATTTTCCTATAATATCAAAGGAGTATTATCTTAAGATAGTTGCTATATTTAGTGCAAATCACATCCACATGAATAGCATGAAAACAACAAATTAACCGTGGATGTTTTAAAAATAAATATTGATTAGAAAGTAAAATAGAAGTATAAGAATTGATTTAGTAATAAAAGTTTTCTTGGAAAGAGAAGAAAAAGAAGAAATTGTAAATTCAAATTCTTCGACCAGCAAAAACTAATATGCTACATCAAATAAAAAAAACTTATATAAAATGCACTGTTTATGGAAACTTGTTTCGTAACATTAAAAAATTTCCATATTTTAACGAGGTTTAACAAATGCAATTTCTTTTAGTTTTTCTCAATGTTTGTTTGCGAGAATTAATTATCAACCAAACACCCATTTATTGAAAATAAATAAATATTAGTGCAGTATTTTTTCAAGATATAATTAAGTTTGACTTGTTTTACACTTATCCTACTACACGTATTCCTTTTGAATTTTTTTTTTTTTTACAGGCAAACATATAGTATTATATAGTATATAAAAACAGTTGAAACAAAATGTTTCAGCTGATAAACATTAGACCATTGTTATGTCCACCTATGCTCCATATAACCTACACCTCTATTTCATATACATTAAACACAATCTAGGGTGGGAATACCAATCCGAAAATACACATCGTGTAGTAAAACCAAAGAGTACAACAACCATTTCCACGAGAGGAACTTTATCGACATTAACATGCCAAGTGATTCCAACTCGGACTCCTGAAAAATAATAGCATTCCTAGACAGCCAAATACACCAACATATCGCAATCCAAAACACATACCTGCACCTCTTTTTCCGCTTCCCCACGACCCAGCCAGCAGCTTGGAGAAATAACTGATTAATATCTGCCCGAAGTGGGGACTGGCCCCCAACCCAGCAGATAACATCATTCCACAGCCTTTGTATGTTTGGACATTGTAGGAAGAGATGATTCTTGGTCTCTGGCTCATTATTACAGAACACACAAACAGGGCTGAGTACCGAGGGTTGGATTCCTCTCCTTAGCAGGTTATCAACAGTGGGGAGTTTACCCCTCAGCAACCTCTATGAGAACAGCAGTACCTTAGATGGTAACCTCTCCTTCCACAATCGGCATAGATCCTGAGATTCCACAAAATTCATTCCTAACTCAGTTGTTCCTTCATTCAACACCTTATACCCTTCTGCCACCAAATATCCCCCCCTGTCACTTGAGATCCAACCCCACTCATCTGGAGCCCGACCCTCCAGAACTACCTCACTCAAGACCTCTGTAGAGCCTGTAACAACTGCTCCTCCCATACAAACAACTCCCTCCGCCATACCCACATCCATGATAAAGATGGGGCTGCCGAGACACATTTGTCTTTAACAGTGATAAACTTATCATCTGCTAAGGCGTACAATCTAGGAAAAAGTACATTAAGTGTCATACCTCCAATCCACCTCTGCTCCCAAAATAGAGTATCCACTCCAGACCTTACTATCCTGTTTATTCTGGCTTGAAACCATTGAGGCACTACCGCAGTTGGTCCATCAATGCCCCATATGTCTTTCCACTATTGTGAGGTGTGATTAAACGCTGTAGGCCTCTCCATATATGTATGTATCTCCCCGTACCTACACCTCAGAAGCGGGCCCCAGATCGCCTTTTCAGCTGATAGTAACCTCCATCTCCACTTTGCCAACAACCTCAGATTAAATTTTTCTAAACACTTCACCCCTAAACCTCTTTCTTCCTTTGGCCGACAGACTTTTTCCCAACTTAACCATGCAATTTTTGAATGACTCTCATTTCCTCCCCATAAGAATGTCCGCTGCAGCTGCTTCAGAGCCTTGAAGATTAACTTGGGTGCCTTATAAAAGGAGAAAAAATACAGTGGAATAGAAACTAATACTGAATTCAGTAAAACCAATCTCCTAGCGAAAGACATATTACTTGCCTTCCAGCCTGTTAGTCGCTTGTTAAACTGCTCAATGACTGGCTTCCAAACTTGTTCCTTCTTAGGGTTCACTCCCACTGGCACTCCCAAGAATTTGAACGATAACGTACCCACATTACAATTTAGAATGGAACTAGCAGCAAGCGTGAATGATTCAGACACATTTAAGCTATAAAAACTACTCTTGCTGAAGTTGACCTTTAAACTTGACGTCATTTCAAACCCCCGCAACATTACCTTCAAATACCACACCGATTGCAAGTCCGCTTCTCCCATCATAATAACATCATCTGCATACTGTAACACTGAATATCTCGCATCGTCTGCTACCTTGATCTCTTTGTACAAACCTTTGTGAATGGTTGACCTAAACAAGCTTGTTAGGGCCTCCGCCACCATCAAAAACAGAAAAGGAGATAGCGGGTCTCCTTGTTTCAGCCCTCTTCCTGGTTTAAACTCTGATGTCGGACACCCATTTACTAATATCGACACATAAGTATTCCGAACTATGGCATTCATCCACCGCCTCCACCTACATCCAAAACCCATCCTGACCATCATATAATCTAGAAAATTCCAATTCACCAAATCGTAGGTCTTCTCAAAATCAACCTTGAACAAAAAACACGGGTTTCGCCTTCTTTTTGCCCAATCCAGGAGCTCATTTGCCACCACTACTCCATCCAGAATCGATCGTCCAGACAAGAAGGTCGTCTGAGAGGGCGATATCAGGGCATTTAACACTTGTTTCAGCCTAAGAGACAGTAGCTTCGAAATAATCTTATGAACAATTGAGATTAGAGAAATGGGCCTGTACTGGGTTAACCCTGAAAGTCTAGCCACCTTTGGAATGAGCGTAATGAAAGAAGAACTTACCCCCTCGGTAATATGCCAGATTCATAAAACTCCTATACTACCTTCACCACATCAGACCCAATTACTCCTCAGCTGGCTTTGTAAAAATTCATTCCAAAACCATCAGGTCCTGGGCTTTTTCCTCCTTCACATGCCCACACTGCCGCCTTGATCTCCTCCTCTGAGAACGGCTCCTCCAAAAATTGGTTCTGCTGGACCGATAATTGAGAGAAGGGGACTCCATCCATTGTGGGTCTATCCAACCATGTTTCCTGGAAATTACCAGAAAAATGATCTAATATTTTTGCTCTAATGTCAGACACACTCTCCAACCATCCCGCCTCTGATTGAATTGCAAGAATGGAGTTTGCATGACATCGCGACTTAAAGCAATTATGGAAGTACTTAGAATTGTTATCTCCATTTAGAGCTCATCGTACCCTAGACTTCTGTAGCAATGCATGTTCCATCATCCTAGTCCTGCCCCAATATTCTGAGATAAGGTCCTGCCTCACTGTATTATTCACCTGGACCCCTTCCACTAACTTTTGATCAACCACTTCCATCTCCTGAACCTTCTCTACCAAAAAATTATCATCCTTTTTCCACACTTCCTCCGACCACTGTTTTATATGACCTTTAATATTCTTTAGCTTCCTTGTCAGTTGGTACATCTTCCACCCGGCACACTGCGTTGAATTCCACCTTACTTTTATCAAATCTCCAAAGGAAGCCTCTTCCAACCAATAATAAAAAAACTTGAATGGCTTTGGCCCCCAATTCTGCTTCTCATCTCTTGTACTTATCTAACAATGATCCGAGAACTCCCTAGTTCCTACCCTCTGTGCAGTAATTCCCCATTCCTCCATCAGTGTCGGTGAGAATAGGAACCTATCCAGTCTGTTTGCTGACTGTCCGTCTGGTGAGATCCATGTCACTCCTTTTCCAATAACTGGAATGTCTACCAGCCCCATCTGTTGAATGAAGAAATTGAACTCCTCCATCTCCGTTGCTGAATGGTAAGTTGATCTTCCTATCACTTCACTTCTTCCTCTCACCGCATTAAAATCGCCGGCCACTACCCATTTTACATGTGGAGCCCCCCTTCTAGTCATCATTAGATCATTCCAGACCTTTCTTTTGCCCTCTAGCGTGCACGGAGCATACACATTGACAACACAGTTTACCTCATTCGTATTACCTCCTCTAAACGCAACTCCTATAAACCCCTGACCTTGTATTTGCCACACTACCTCCAATAAACCTTTCCTCCATATTGTGACACAACCCCCACTCAGTCCCGTTGATGGGAGCACCCTCCATTCACACTCATCATTCCCCCACACCTCCTTTATTTCCCATTCTTTCAGATTCATACATTTTGTCTCCTGCAAAAGACATATATCAATCTTGTCTCTCACCACCATCCTTTTAATGCGCCTCTTCTTCACCCTTTCCCTAAACCCCCTCACATTCAGTGACATTATCTTCATTTAAACTACCCTTTGATTCCTCCTCCCCATCTTTTCCTTTTCCGCCTTGTCTCTGTCTTCCATTCTTGCAAGTTCTGCTAGATACACCTCCTGTGTTTGCCTCCCAGATATGCTTGTCTCCTTCATTGCTAACCAGATTCTTTCCATCTCATTACCGCCTTCATCTTTGTATTGAGTTGCTTGGTTCGTTCCCCCATTCTGGTAAACCCTTTGTAACTCACTTCCATCCACACTATGCCTTCGAACCTGTCTCCAGGTGTTCACCATCCTCCTCTTCCCCTGCTCTTCCCAGAACAGCTCTTCCGCCCTCACATACTCCCATTGTTTACAATTATAAACCTTTGTGGAGCTTGAATCCGACTTGTTCTCACCAATTTCAATATTATGAGAATGCATTACCACTTTGGCAATTTCCTCTTCACCATCAGTTTTGTTGTATTTTCCAATCAGCCTTCTTTCATTCGATTTCATCTTTTCATTCGTAGCCGAAGACAACACAACCGGTTGATGACTCCCTACAGGGCCTCGGGCAACACGTCTTTTGGCTGCCCACTGCATACTCTCGGTGCTGTGTTTCCTCGATTTCTCCTACGTCAATGTCCTCACGAATGGGCCCTTCGCACGGTTCATTGCCCACAGGACGCTCCCCATCGTCTGTTTGTGAAGCTATTGGGCTGTTACTCTTTCCCGTCCGACACGCATTTCCCGTGCAAGACCCATGCGGATCCAGCAAGCCCAGCCCAACAGGAGAGTCACCTAGCCGTTGATGAAATTGGGTCCATGAGCCCGCTTCTAGAGTCTTCGCCCGTCGGTAACCGTGCCCTCCAGAATTGTCCGCACCTTGCTTTCCACGTGTCAAGCTTTGACTGGCAGGTGAAAAGGCACAGCAGGCATCATAATTGTGACCCAGAGCTTCCGTGTCGCAGTAGCCTTCGTCTACCTCCTTTCCCTTTCTCGTGCAAAAACTTGCGTCCTCGGCTTGCTCTCCGTCTCCAGCTACTTCATTTCTTTTCTCAGGCCTAACTAGCTGAGCCAAGACTCTGCTGCCTTGTCCCCCCCTTCTTTGGCGTTCGAGGCTTTCCATTCCCGGCCATGTTTCATGCCCGTTGTCTTCTTTGTCAGACCCTCTTTTGGCGCCGGCGTCGAAAACGGCTGCACTTAATCTGACACTCGTTGACTCTAGTTCATAGGCTGCCTCGTTTTTCCCACCGAGTTCCTCCGGCAGGGCCGCCTTCCACCGCCTGCCGAAAAGCTCCTCCTTCAGCACGGCCAATCAGTTCTCCGCTACGAAAGATTCATCAAACTCTCCTTCTCCCTAACAGGAGCTCATCTCCGAGCCCGACCCTGTGTACTGCCCTTGATTCAGTCCATTGTTCCATTCTTCTCCTTCCTCCGACACCTTAATGTGAAACAACCGTTCATCTATGGCTACCTTCACCACTACCTATACTGGCTCAAAAGCCTTCCGTGAGATAAGCAATCGTGCTACATCAAAGCTTTCCTTTCTGGTCGTCCCCTCTCCTACTCTTACCAGCTCGCCATAGGGCGCCACCAGAATCTGAAAGAACTTTTCCTCCCATACATGCAGCGGGATACCATAACAACACACCCATACCTGTCTCTCCATGTCTACGTTTCCCGGTTCCCACCTGGTTATCAACTGAAACCATGTTTGTACCCATTCATATCGTCCTTCTACCGCTTTTTGTAAAGTTCCCGACTCCCTTTCTTCCAGCAATACCTTGTTTCCTCCCATTGGGGTAGCTTTAACGTCGTAGATACCCTCGGCCAGAAATTACTGCGTCCTAAAGGTTGTTCCTTTGCATAACACTTCTCCAACATAAGCTGCTTCCAACCTCCTCACCGCCTGTTCCTCTGTTTTAAAGGTCAGGAACATCTTTGCTTCTCCCCCCCTCATCTCCCCTTTGTTCTGGGTACAAACCTGGGTCCTCCTTCCATTGTTCTGATTATACCTCTCCGCAGAGGAACCAGTAACCTTTGCATACGACTGCATTATACTACCATTTTGGTTGCCTATCACCGGTCTGTTAGAGTATGTCTGCACCTTACTTAGCTTCACAAGCCCCTTCCGCTCCATGGCATCCATATTCGCCTTTTTTATCATTCTTAGTTCGAATCTCGGCTTATTCACCCATAGCTTCTCATTGCCAATAAAAATACTATCCAACTTAATTCCTAATAGGTGATCGTCCCTCACATCTATAAACCTCACAAACCCAAACCGCCTCCCATTTTTATCCATTGTTTTTGGTATATAAACCTCCTGCACAACCCCATATCTCCTAAAAATCTCCCACATGTCTCTCACCTTATAGTTATTAGGAAAGTGTGTGAAGAAAAACGAGGTTATTTCTCCCGTACCTGATTCTATTGTGTCATTTTTAACTTGTCTCCCTCTCTGTTCATTTCCATTACTGCTGCCATACAATCCTTTCCTCCTTCGCCGGACCTCTCTCCAACCGAACTCGTCTTTTGCAGCCTCCATTTGTTCAGCCCTGAGGACTCTTGAAGAATAGCTATTCCTTTTGAATTTGAAATGATGCTTTGATTTTAATATTGTGATTTTTGAATGTCAACAAGTACAGCACGAAATTAACGACGTTTTAATATTATGATGTAGTTTGAGTAGGAGATAGATTTGATGTTAATTTAAGCAATGCGATATGAGATGGTACTGGCCAAAAACTCATACCTACTTGCTTCATTACCATGTATTCCAACTATAATGACAAAGCTTCACTATTCTTGTACGACATTGAATTTCTTATGAGTAAGTTTACAGAAGAATATTGTTGTGTGGCATTCGCGTTTTTCTTTTTCAATTTCTTCAGAATATTGGGGTGCTAAAAGTCAACATAAAGACGGTTGTAGCGAACCCTAAACCCAATTATGTATTTCATACTGCCTAGTTTATAATATTATGGATGATTGAAAAATATGAAACTCCTAAACTTAGGAAGATAAATTATACTTGCGACTTGTTACTATTTCCGCACACTTTTTAAAGTTAGACTTTTTAAATAATATACTCTCGTTATGTTAAAAGTTTCAGATAAAATCCTTTTATCTATAATTTCAAAACTAAAGGAGAAAAAGTGCAATACACTCAACTGAAAATGTTTTAAATTGAAAAGAAACTTTAAAATGGGGACATTTAATTAATAAATATTTTTTACAGAAATTACTGAAAATATTTTATTAGAATAGTTATATATCTTAATTGAAAGTTTATCTTTTGAGTTTTTTCAAATGAAAGTTATTATTAAATTATTGTAAAATAATTTTATTTGGCGTTTATATTTCAGGGTAGGAATTGATATATTACATTAACACAATATATTTAATTGAATTCATGATTAATTAATATTTAAATTTAGAACAAAAAACAACTTCATATTAATTACTTACAATAAACTCTTCAATGTTTTTAATTTATTTTAAATAGGTCAATCTCATCACATTACATCACTGAAAGTGTTATTTAAAAATATGATAATGTACATTATAAGTTGTTTCGAAAACATAATAAATTAGATATTTGAGAATTCAATTTGAATTTATAAAATGTTTTTTTTAAAAATAAGTTTTTTTAAAAGTTAAAAATTTGTAGCTTATGATTTTTTTTAATAACTTAAAAATCTTTTATCTTCATTTAAAAAATAGTTATCGAGGGAGCAGCATTGTTTGATGGGGGAAAATATTAAATATATTACCCTACACTCTTCAATGTGCTTCGCCCTGGTCTTACATCAACCGTGTGGATTACACAAAGATAATTACATTTAAGATCTGGTATATTTATCTTAATTCCTAGACCTAGTTTCCTTAACTAACCGACGGATTGAATTTCTAAAAGGAAAAATCAAATACGGAAACATGAAAAACCTCAACAAAAACTATTGCAGATGCTTAAAATGTTTTCGGGCACACGCTAAGAATCTGGATCCTGTGCATTCAAACACGTACCATACACGGTCCTCCTAAATAAATTAACTAATTTGTTTAAAAAGTCAATGTTGAATTTTTTTTTTCTTGGTGACTTACCCATAGAAATGACAATCAAGAAAGTCTAGACTCAATACCCAAATTTAAAAAATATATATGTACTCATACTTATATTTAAGTGAGTAACAACTTTGATGATTATCATCATTTTTGTTTAGTATCTACTCACACTTTACATGTATATAAATATAAGAAATCAATATTTTTACACTTAAAATAAACATAATTTATAAATTAGAGTTAATTAGTATATATTTATAATATAAAAGAGTTTTATACTGATATTTAGTCATAATTATTTATTTATATGAATTTTAAAATATTAATTGGTAAAGTCAATAAGCGTATTATAAATTAACGGTTGTGATCAAATTTCAGTATAAAACTTCTTAAACTAATAATGAATAGTTCTTTTTCTCTACAAATTACAGCAATAGTGTCTAAAATTTTATATAAATTTATTAAGAGCTACCCTATATATAACTTATTATTTAATAAGTGTATTTTTATCTTATTTGAGTAAAATATATTATTTGTCTTTTTATATTATAATTATATTAATTATTATAAATTGTAATGTAACTATAATTAACAATATTTTTACTTAAAATTAATTATATAATATTATATAATATAATTATATTAATTCATATATGTATAATACACCAGGAAAAAAAAGAGAGACGAATTAAATATTATAATATCCATATAGTGTATTTTTATAGATTCAATTCTATATTCACACCCAATTTTTTGAGTGTCTAAAAAGTCTGATTACTGTTTTTCTTCCCTTCCTCTTTGAAAACTGGCTTTATTGGGAATAAGATAGCATAATTTCCAACATGTTTTATGAGGGTCACATCACCCTCAGAAATTAACTTTTTTTTCTAATTTCATAAGGGTGGTTACTTTTTGTACCTATTTTTTTCAATTCACATTCTCTCTCTTCTCTTTACATTCTGGATGCAAAACAATTCTGAAAATTAATTTTCAAAGTGTAAGGAAATAGGAAACTAGGTAGTGTGTTGAGGAAAATAGAAGTTCTAAAAGAAACCATACAGATGTGCAAAAATTAAAACTCACCAGCCCATGAAAACAAAAAGGCCAAATACTTGAGCGCAGATATGAGATAACCATATTGACTGTCTTCGTAACATGTAAGCACGATCCTATTAATGGCATATCCGTACATCTGCACTGGATTTTCCCTCCAAAGTAGGGAAACCCCATTTTCACCCTCCAAAGTAATAGGAAGGGTTTTCCTCACATGTAAGCACTGGATTTTTTTCATAACTATACGAATTAATTAATGTAGATAGCAAAAATTAAAATCACAAAAAATATTCTACACATCAAGATATATATTTTTCTTTTTAACATTATTTGTTGTTTACCTAGTTATCCACCAAAAGATCTATCTCCTTTCCATTCTTAACTTGCCAAATAATATTCTTCTCAACTTTGCTCTAAGCCTTGGTAATGCCACACTATAAATTTGAGCCTTTATGGTTAAAAAGCTAATATGAATTCTCGGAGTCCTGCCACATGTATACTTGGATCGAACTATTTAGACTCATAAGTCATTCGATCTCCTGGTCAACCTCTAGGGTGCCTTTGTAAGAACAACTATATTGGATTGCCTTATCATCCTAAAACCTAATGCACCCACCTTTTTATGTTTGTATAGAGAAGTCCAACCTAGCCAATGAATCTTTCTTGTACTAACAGAGTCTTCTTAGACAAAATCTCTACATTTTTTATCAATAAAATCACAAACAGACATAGGAAAAAAATAGTTTGCATCACATAAATATAAGTTTTCTTGCAAAGAGCAATGTGTCTCACTTCCGGCTACTTAATCTTTGCTAGATCAAAGAGAAATG
Source organism: Psophocarpus tetragonolobus (assembly GCA_037954015.1). NCBI lineage: Eukaryota > Viridiplantae > Streptophyta > Magnoliopsida > Fabales > Fabaceae > Psophocarpus > Psophocarpus tetragonolobus. Next base: position 17,024,056 of record CM075688.1, on the reverse strand, counting down.
AAAGGAGCACCAAGATATTTTCCTAGATCACAAGTCCTTTGAAAACCCAAAACTTGAGATATATGTTCTTGACATTGTCTATGGAAATTTGTAGAGAAATAAACCCTCATTTTTCATGACTAATTTTCTAACTAGAACTATTACAAAACTCCTGCAAAATATTATTTATCACCTCAACTTGATCCATAAACGCTTCTGCAAAGAAGAGGAGATCATCTGCAAAGGCTAGATATACTAATTCACGACCACCTCTAAAGATTCATATAGTCTTCCACATTTTGTGATTTATCACAAGCTGGATCATGTGAATCAATTGCTTGAGACAAAGGACAAAGATATAGGGAGACACAGGATCACCCGGGTAGACTCCTCTTGAAGGATGAAAAGATTCGAGAGCTTCACCATTTCATAACATACATATGGATGGAGAAGAAATACACTGTCATACCAAATTGACAAAAGAATCAGGAAATCCAATATCATTTAATGTATTTAGGAATAAAACTAGGCTTAACACGAACCTACTAGTTTTTCCATAACAGTCCTTAGCCTCTTGGCAATGATCTTAGTAATTGTTTTATATGTCACATTACAAAGACTAATAGGTTTCAAGTGCTTCATAGAACTAACATTATCAACTTTTGGAATAAGAGTAATAAGCATGAAATTCAAAGAAGCTACCCTCTAAGGGTTGTCAAAAACTTCCTTTATCATCCTGGAGAAGAATTCCCACAATAACCAGTTACTTTTATAAAACACAACTGGTAGATCATTATCTCTCTTGGTGCCTTGAAATTGTCCATGGTAAGTAGTGCCTTCCTAATCTCCACCTGCGACACAAGCTTACTGAAACTTTCATACTCTTTAACCGACAGAGGCGAAAAAGTCCTATGCACACTGCCTGGTGGCATACATTGTATGACTTCAGAGAATAAATATTTACAGAACAGACTAACAAACCTTTCAAGCTCTATAGAATCAGCTATCTAATTAACGTCCACATCTTGAATCATCTCAATTTTATTCTTCCTTCTACGAATGGTTGTGACACCATGGAAATATCTTGAATTTTTGTCCCCATAATTCAGCCATTTTGCTCATGATTTTTGAAACCACAAAAGTTCTTCCTCCCTAAAGACTTGTTGGTATTGTTGTCAAGTTGTTACTTGTTTCTCTTCCCAAATGGCAGACCATTGATTTGATAATTTCTATTTTAGCCATTCCAATTGATAGATTAATTGTTGCTTGCACCTAATGATATTACCAAATACTTCGTGATTCCACTGCCTGAGTGCCTCTTGAAAGTGTGTCACCCGTCCCTGCTAGTCCCCGCTATCTCTCCAAAAACCAATGAGAAAACATTGAAAATCAAGGGTGTGTTAGCCACGCTCCAACAAATCGAAAAGGTCTATGTCTCCTATTTGGTTTCCTTTTGGTATCCAGATTGAATATTGGACTATGGTCAGATTTATAAAATGAAAGGTGGCAAAGAATGACGTTCTATAATCGAAAACACCATGAAAGATTCAATAATAACCTATATGATCTCTACATCAGATTTTCCCTCCACCATGTAAATGCAAGGCCCTAAAACCATGCATCCAATAAATAATTATTTTGCACGAATTCCATGAAATTATTCATCTAATGTCTAGAAGGAGACTTTGAATCGCCCTCTCTTTCGTGTTCTGTAAGACAGCATTGAAGTCATGCACGAACGCCCACGAGTGAGGTATTGACTTAGGTATATCTGAGAGTGTTTTCCACAAAACTCTTATGTTCTATAGATGAGGGCTACCATAGATAACTGGTTTGTCTTTTCGTATCCATAATTGGTTATTTACAACTACTCCCTCCACATTCCAACACTAAGAGCGTCAAACACATCAAATTCCACCAGCCCTAGCAACCATTTGCCCAACATACCAATATGACAATCACCTTATTTGACCTCAAGTAAAAACATAAACTTAATATCGGCAATGTCTTTTTAGATTTTATAATATATATATATATATATATATATATATATATATATATATATATATATATATATATATATATATATATAGTTTTGTTATAAATTTTAATCATACAATTATTTTAATAAATGATTATTATTGTATTTTATTATCTAAAGTGAAGTCTTTTGGTTTTGGATTACCATTTTAACGAGCACTAAAAGCTAGGTGATTTTGGTGTCATGGAGGCCCAGCTATGTAGAAGAGAGAACAAGGTACGGGGATCTGGAGGAAGTTGGGGGAAGAATTTAGAATTATCGTATAGTAGACAATTTACTGTATGATTCCGAGAATTAGATAAATCCAGTCTAGTGTCCCACAATCCACTTATAAACATGGTTCATGTTAATATTAGTCTTACTTTAAATCCTATTCACTGATATTTTAGCACCAAATTACATGAGTGCATGAAACTAACGCGCACAACATTCGCCAAACAGCATTTCAGAATTTATAACATAGGTCTTGCTAACAGAACTTTGGCTAACTATTTAAAAAGAAAAAGTATTTGCTAACGATAGTAATATAAATACAAATCAAAATTATAAGTAAACAAAATTTTACAAATCTTAATAAATATTTTTTCTTTGTAACTCCTTAAAGCATTGGTTAACATTCTTTTTTGTAACATTTACCTCGTAGAATTGTATTGGAGGCCCTACACATTGAGGTCCATCCAACAGCTCTCAACTCTACCAGACTCGTATTTCAGGACTTTATTATTTTCGAACACACACTGATATATATGTTGAATCTGCTAGACAAGTAATGTAAAAGAAAGGCACTTCCATTGACTAAAGAGAGCATTTTACAACGAACAGAGACAAAATAAGGCAACCATTCAGCTATTGCCAAACTAGGAGAGATATACATTAGAACAGAACGATTGAGGAAATAAACATTTTTCTTGCTTGTTCATATCTTGGGTTGCTTGCACAAATCTAAACCCCTACTCCTGTCAAAAGTTTTACTTCACCGTTAAAGTTGAGGCTGAAGAAGCATTAATCAAAGATGAAGACGGAGGAAGACAATGTCTTTGGCTACTACTTTCAATTGCTGAACGTCGAGACAATGGAGGATTGGAGGAACCCTCGTACCTGCACGACTGGCTTCTCATTTTCCTCTTTTCACCTTCCTGAACCCTCTCTGATGTAACTTGTGGAACCTTTGTGTCGTTTAGGCCAGGGGGAAGAACACAGTTGCACAGAAGACCTTCATATAAAAAGGACAAAAACATAGTTAGGAATGCTTACTACTTGTTTTCGACAGGGAGTCCACAAAAATTTTGTTTACAGCTGCAGCATAGGAACATCAGTTAACAAAAAACTATTAAATTGGGAAAGAAAATTATATTTTTTTTGTAGACAAGGTTAGTTATTAGTTAGAAAATATGAGCCATCGCATCTACCTCTCCCTCCTAATCCCTAAGAAAGAAAATTGTTGCATAATCAAAATTTAAATATTGAGCCTTGGAGCATTCCTCTTGTCACTTTGTGCCGCAAGAAGCATGCTTCTTTGTGAACAATGAATTTACGGCTGCAATCCATCAGTTTAAAAAAAGGACAAAACTTAAAAGTTATTTCTTGTGTTTCGGGTGTTGTCCTTTATACCCGAATTGAAGTACAACCTTCATAATCCTTTGGTTGAATTTTTTACCATGCAAATTCCCCCAACGTTAAAAATGATAAGGACAGGTCTAAAGGCAGTTACACATTTTGGATGCCAGAAAGATAAAATAAATATACTTAAAAAAATTACAACTTTTTTTACATAAATTCTATATTTGCTAAAGAAGAAAAAAAAAATATGGAAGGGTCATGTATCTGGGCTTTTAAGAAGATCCACTACTTTCTAACAGTATCTAAATTTTGTCCTTTTTTTCCCCTTAAAAAAGAATCATCGCAGGTTTTATATCCAACAAAGTTAAAAATGAAAAAGCATGCGAAGTCTAATTAGAATCTGGTAACAGGCATGAGAAGGAATAGATAAATCCAAACAAAAAAATTCAAGAAAGATAGCAACAAAACAGGTGCCATGGGAGTTACCAGTAGGTACATAACGGATACAAACTATAAAAGATAATAAGTTAATTAAGTAGGGAATATGATGTATTTATTCCATACCAAGTCGAGCAAGACGATTGACCCATCGAGGGATTGACTTTCCCGTTAACTTGAGGCAAACATCGTTACAAAAGTGGTTGCAATTTTTGGATATGAGATGATAGGTGTTGCCAGAGTAGTCCTGAGACAGTTTCTCCATGAATGCTCGAATATCCTTGGAGCCCAGATCCGTTGTTCCAATGAAAATGGATTTTCTGAAAGAGAATCCAGGGCAGTGTTTGGGTTGCACTTCAAAAATCCCCGTTGTGTCATGCTCGTGAGCACCAAAGCCATATTCAACACCATGAACTAGAACAAAAAAGAAAACAAGGAAGTAGTATTTTAACGAACAAGAAAGAGAATATGGGTGAAAAATTGATATAAGAGTAAGACTAACAAAACGAGAAATTAATGAGAGCTGAGAAAGAAAGCGGAAAGTTGGGAGGGGGGATCTGAATTGAAGAGTTTGTAGAATGAAGGGAAGAAGAAAAAGATGGTAAATGGAATGAATACCTTGAACCCCAGAATGGTAGACACCAAGGCCAAGCCAATAGGCATAGCCATTGATTGGGGTGAGATCATAGACGTTGAGGTAAACGGGAACAGTGCCAGGCTTGTTCTTGCGAGGCCCTGAAACGAGCTTACGCAGCATTTTGGGTGAGAGAGTTGGAAGAAGGAGAATTGATTGAGTGAGAGAGAAAAGTATGGAGGAGGAAGAAGAAGAAGAATAACAACAATGTTTATGGCTGTGGGTGCAGCCCTGGCATGTATCGGCGGCCGAAAGTTGTTTCTTTTTTCTTTTGCTTCACCCACCTTTCACTTTTCTTTTATTTTATTTATTGTAATCATGAACCTCCTCGTCTTCCGGCTACTAAGTGGTTACATGTCTCTCGCATCTCTCTTTCTTCTTGTTTTACCATAAATACAACTTTCTTTATCCTAAAAATATACTGCTTTTTTTATTCTGTACCAGAATTCATAATTATTCATATATCTTTCCTTATGTTTCATTTTAGATAAATAACAAATAATTATATTTACACACTTTTAAGTGAACTCCACTATTTTATTTTCTTTAATTATTTCTAAATCAATTTTTATTTAATAGAAATTATTATTCCTTTTCATTCTTCACACTAAGACTGATAAAGTTAGCTAAAAACTTTATAAAATTAGTCATAAATATTTGATAAAATTGATTTTTTAATTAGATAAAAGTTCTAAAATGAAAAATAAAGATATATTTTAATAATTTAAAATTTTTAATATAAATTAATTATATATTTAAATTATATTTAAGTTATAAATTATTGTAATTACATATTTAAACTATAAATTTTTATGATTATATTTAAATTTATAAATTTTTATAATTACATATTTAAATTATAAATTTTTATAGTTATATATTTAAATTATAAATTATTATAATTACATTTTTAAATTATAATTTTTTATAATTAAATATTAAATTTTAAATTACTATAATTACATATCTAAGTTATAGTGAAGGAGATAAATTGTTACAGGTAAGGAGTGAGAATCGTCATAAAGGGTAAAGTTGTAAAAAAAAATCAATTACCATACTACCAAGATAATTTTTTAAAAAGTTGATTTTTATGTCGTCACAACCTTTGACTGTCGGTCAATAGTCACCACTTCCAACAGCCAGTTACCGGCCGTCACCTCCGACCATTGATCATTAGTCGTCACTTCCAACTGGTGATCATAGACCGTCACCTCTAACCGTCAATCATCGATCGCCACCTCTGACTGTTGGTCATCCCCTGTCAGTTTTCAATCCCTAAGAAGGAAAATTCTATTTGGTTAAGATTTAAAAATAATGTTTTAAATTTAGAAATCAAAGTAATGTTGTTTTTGAAAATTTAAAACTAAAACTAGTTTTTGTTTTTATTAATTTCAAAACTGAAAACCAAAAACCACCTGAAGCTTCTTTTTTTAGTTTATTATACTAATTAAGTGTTATGATTTAATTCATTAATCAAATAAAAAATTAAAATAATTTAAAATTTATTTCATTGAGACTTGGAATATGTTACTATTTCAACTAATTGAAAATTGAAAACTAACTCACATTGTAGCTATAATTATTTCAGTTCTCTTTGAAAAGCACAAAAATTAGGAGTTTTTTAGGTAGCTACTAGTTTTTTTTTAAAAAAATTATTATTAGATATTCTTTTAAAAAACTACCCTAAACTAAGTTTTTTGGTCTTTGATAAGCAAAATAATAGCTTTTTAAAAAAACTAGTAGCTATGTGTAGTATTTTAACTTAGCAGGTACCCACATGTATACATACTATGATACCTTATTCGTGCTAGTTATAGATTACTATGAAAAAACGTGTACATATAAGTAGTGAGTTCCCATTTAAATGATTTGTGCGGGTATGTATACGGATTTTATCTGCGAGTATCCATATGAACAATTTTTTTTGTCATATCTAGTTTTGACCATTGACTAGGTCAAACTACAATTCTGAACTACAGTTTTAATTGCATATAAGATTTTTTGTCATCTACTTGCTAAAAAGACAGCATTTAATGGACATAAAATTGCATGAGGCATCTACGTTTTTATCTTTCTTGCAACACTATGTTGACTCTTAAAATCGCAAGTTAGAATTGCAGTTTTAAGAGACTTGTTTCCTCTTCTCTAACCATTGCAATGTTTTGAGAGTGTAACTCCTTCAAAGGACAAAAAGGAAGGTGTTATTAAGAGAATTTAATTAGGTATTTTCAAAGTGTAACTTTAATGGTAAAGATTATTAGTGTAAAGCACTTTATGTGGTAGATAAATTAGAAATTAATTTTAAGATAATTATTATAGGAAAAATAATATTATTATATAGTATAATTTTTAATTGCATAACTGTAAATTTTTTTTATAAATGAATTACTTATTTTAGGAATGAAATTGGGTGAGACAGAAATAGGTTGGTTCTCCTCATCCTCATTTTCAAAAAAATGTAGGACGGATTTGAGTTTAAATAAAGAAAATGAATATTAAATTTTAATAATGATCCAAATATGATATTTTGACTTTATACATAGATATGGATAATCTGTTATATTATTTTTTTATAATTTTAATTAATTTATTTATTATTAGATAAATTATATATTAAGCCATTAAGTTATTTTGATTTAAAGTATATAAAAAATAATAAATAGAAAAAAATTATAAATAAAAGATTAAGAATTAAATTTTTAACTAAATATATTTTTAAGGTTGTTATATAATTAATATAATTATAATAGGTGGACACATGTACAGATAAAAGACAGATAGTTATACACTCATAGCTAGTCAATAAAAAATAAATAATACTTGTCAAGATCGGAACAAGTTTAGGCGGTACTTGGTTGTAAGGATATTATTGTCATCCTAACTTATTTTTTCTTAAAATAAAAGTTAAAAATTATATTTATATATATATATATGAAAATGGTAAATACTTTATACTTTTAATACATTAAATATTTGAAAAACATTAACCAATGCTCTTGTTAAGAAATAAGAGTAGAAGTTTTTTTATTCAACTATGCAATGGTTCACTTCTTCATATTTCTATTGCGCTCTTTCAATAAATTTTATTTATAGATTGATTTCTTAATTAGTTCCCTTTATTTAGCATAATCTTAATACAATATTCATCCTTTATATAATTATTTCCGGATAGTAAAAAATCAATTGGAAATAAATTAAGAATATAAACATTACTAGTTTAGTCGTTTCGAAATTAAAGACTACATATGCATTAAGAATTTAAGACACTTTTTTTTTAGTTTAACACGTATGCATTTACAGTGTAAAATAGTTTTATATCGGTGTTTAATTATAACTCTTTATTTATATTATTTTTAAAGTATAAATTGATAAAGTTAATAAACTTACCACATATAAAGGATTGTGATTACATATCACTATAAAACTTTTTTACACCAGCAGTACAGAAGTATTTCGCTCTCCTTTTTTTTGTTATGCATGAACAACATCTACAATATAACAAACTCGATTTTTTAAAAATATCTTTTATAAAATTGAAGTATTCTCATAAAATTTTATTGTAATATAAAATTTATTTATATTTTTAATTTATTTTCAATTATCTCATAATGAATCCAGATTTTAATTAAAGATCTGATTCCTTTACCGTGAAGAATCTATGAAAAATGGTTTCATTGTTAATAACTATTATTTATCTTGTTAAATTATTATAATTAGGTTTCTAAATGCGAGTGGTCAATCAAAGTTTGTCCTTTTTATAAAATATTCACTTAACTAGATCTATTTTGACAAGGAGTGGCAACAAGGTGGGGTAAGTATAGCTAATGTCTACCCGTTACTCATCCCATTACAAAATACTTATATTTGCTACTTGCTTAAAACCTGTCGGATATCTGTTATAAAAATACTTGCTAATTTTTTGAATACTTGCAGGTATCAACAGGTATCTATGAATATTTTTAAAAAATATTATTTTTTAAAAAATTAATTTTTATATAAATTTTATTTGTTGTAAAATATAGAAATAAAATCATACTAATTTTTACAAGATTAATTGGATTTAAAAATATATTAATATAATATATACTAGTGAAAACACAGACGTTATCACATCTGTGTATACGCATTTTTATTTTGATATGTTATAACAATTTTAGGTTTTAATTTAATATATTTTTTAATATATATATATATATATATTATAGATAGTAAAAAAATTATGTATGTTGGATATAAATTTTTTAAAATATTTTTTTTCTTGTGGTTATAAAGTTGATCTAGTAACAAAGTTTACATTTGAGGAGGGAGAGGTTTTGGGTTCAAATCTCTCCTTTCATAAATTAGTTTTTTTTTTAATTTTCAAATATGTGTAAAGGTGGTTTTTTTTCTCAACAGAGTGTGTATGGATTAAAAAATTACGGGAATAGAGTGGTTTTGTGAAAAATTCTCAGAATTGTATAGATTTGGTTCAACCCGCAACATGAATTGGCAGTTTGGATAATTTTGTATGAAAACTGACAACTAAGTTGCCAATTTGGGAAAAGACAACAGAAACCGGTAACTGATTTGCCGGTTTGGGAAAACACAACAAAATCTCGTAGAAATAGGCAGTTGACATAGCGGTTTGTGTGTCACGAACAGAGATTCCTGTTTCTAAACCGCCAACTGACATGACGGATTGACCTTTTCATAGAGTTTTGTTGTAGATTCTGCCCCAAACTGCCAATTGACATGGCGTTTGGGCTTACTATTCATGCACGTGCACGGATCCGGTTTTAAAAAATCCAGATTCTAGCCTAAACTGCCAACTGACATGGCGGGTTGGGCTTACTACGTAGCCTGTTTTAAAAAATGATGAAGAAAAATGGAACGACTGTTTTAAAAAATGAATGAAAATTATGAAGAAGAAAAAAGAAAAATAAAAAGTTATTAATAAATTTATAATATTAATTTTTAAAAAGTAGTAAAATGATATATATTAACATATTTTAATTGATAAGTTAAAAATTTTAAAAAATAGTTATTAATATGTAGAATTTTTAAATTTAAATACAAAGATTTAATTTAAGGAAAATAAAAGAGATAAATTATATTTTTGGATTAAATAATACATGAAATAATGTCTAAATACATATTATTTAAAATGTTAATTTAAATATAGTGTATTTGGTATTCATGTGAAAATCCAGATAAAAGATAATTTATGTAAAAACTAGTTTATTTATTAGTAACAAATAAAATTTAAATATATAATTTTATTTAAATAATTCTAATTAGTTTTTTATATTAATAACCTTTGATTTTGAAAATGTATGTGAAATAGAGTAATATATGGTTTAGGGTTTAGATAAAATTTTAAATTTAATGACAGCCTTTTGAATATATTTGATATTTTTTTAACAGTTAAATGAAGAATATACTTTTATAAAAGCAATTGGAAACCTTTCAAAAGAAAGAAAAAAAAAGAAACGTAACAAGTAAACAACAATATAGAGGTTAGGATAATGACACTGTAGAAACATAATAAAAACCAGTTGTTAATCTGAAATGGAAAAATAATTATATTCAAATATTAATGAAAATACAATAAATGTTGACAAATAGAGAACAAAATATTTGGGATTTAGGGGTTTGCATTGGGACAACGATTCCTTCTATGGCCAGATTATCTACAAATTAAACATGTAACTCTGGTTCGTGGTTGTGATTCTTTCAAATCCATTTCATTTCTAATTCGAGTTGATTTAGGATGACCTGACCCTAAATGCAATGCTAGATTTGGTACAATGAATGGTTCGCTTCTCAAAGACATTGTCTCTGCATTTCCTAGAGGATTCCATTTTGCAGAATAAGTTTGTATTATATGTTGCAGAGAGTATACCTTATCAACAAATTGATAGTGGTTGATATTGACATGAGTGCACGCTGCTATAACGTGAAAGCAAGGGTAGTGATATTCCTGGAAAGCTCTGCACTCACAGTATTGTTTGTTAAGCAGCACAACCCATGTTTGGCCGCCTCTTTGCGTGGCATGACAGAATGTTTCAGTAACTTCAAACTTTTTGTTTTGTGTGTTATACCTTTTGACCATGTGCATTGATACAACAACTTCATTTTCCTCTATAGCATCTATTATTTTTTTGCAATAACGTCTTCATTCTCTAAACTGTGCATTTGCTTTTGCAACTCTTTTAATAAAGTAGATTTTACAAGAGCAGTTACAAACATATTTCGTGAGCCTCAAAACACTTTGTTAACTGCTTCAGACAAGTTAGTCATCATGTAACCAAATTTTTTGTCTCCTCCATGTGCCATGCTCCACTTGTTAACTTCAATAAATTAATTCATTCCCTTATTTGTGGGCTAATGTCTCTAAAATATGTCAATTTCTTGTCAAACTTATCTACACACGTTTCGTAGCTTGATAAAAAAATAGTGGTTTAAGGTCAAAGTTAGTAAAAAAAAATCATTTTGACATATTTAATGACATGCTTCGTAGCCTGATAAAGCAATGTAAATTAATGACATATTTAAATTTACCCATTGTGATTAAGTATTGTTTGAGTATCGGTGGTTTGCACATACGTGAAGCCTACACTGCACCTAGGATGATTTTATGTCATCTGAGATGAAACATAACCCATTTTTTTGAGTTACATGTTTTCGAATTTTTTCCAGAAACCATGTTCAATTACTTAACGTTTCACTGTCAATGATGGAAAATGCAACTGGGAGTATAAAATTGTTTCCATCCTGTGTTGTTGCAATTAACAGTGTTCCCTTATATTTTCCATACAAGAAGGTCCCGTCTATCTGAATTATGGGTTTGCACAAGTTAAATGTATCAACAACAGGTTTGAATGTCCAAAAGACACTATCAAACTGTTGAAGTCTTTTTTCAACAACATCATCAACCATAAACTCGGTGGTCTCAAGTTCATAGGCTGACCTAGGACATTTCGTTACCATCCAATCCAACCAACTGGGCAATGTGTATATGATTCTTCCCAGTCACCAAAAACTTTTGCCAAAGCTTTTTGTTTACCCAACCATGCCTTCTTGTACGAAGGTGTGTACGATAGGTCTCTTTGAATTCTTTTTATAATCATTGATATCACAACAGATGGGTTGAATGTAACCATACCTAATACATTTGACACAATAGTTAGTTGTTTATGGTTTACATAATAAAAATTAAAATGTTTACGGTTTAGGATAAACATGTTAGCATATTATTACCTAAAATGTAGTTGAAGATAATATTTTGCGTCAATTTTGTGTGATCTTGAGTGAAATTTGCATTGACGCAATTATGCAAACCCCCCCATTTTGTCACTGTCCATTATGTGTCTGTTGTGAGTGTTGCTCTCATCTGCCATGAACATCTGCTTGGGTGGTTGGGACACCAGATGGAAAATATTGTCAATCTCGTCTCAACAATTTCATAAGTGTGATGTGTCCGTAGGCAGTGTTGAGAAACATCTAGTTTTACTTCATCCTTTGACTCAAACTCTAATCCCTTAAATAGATCTTGTCTATATTCCCATTCGTAATAGCCTTGAACAGGGACTGAGTCCGTTTCTTAATCTGGATGTGCCCAATTAATGTTAGTATAGTGGGGCAAGGGTAACAAAACTTGGCGCCCTAAAACCAATATATTATATCAAATTAGCGGGTCATAAAACAGTGATGTTGAGCATAAAAAAAGGTTTAGGGTTTACCAAGAATCCTAATATTATGTTCGTACCTGTTATAAGAAATCTGACACGATATTGTTGTTCATGATGACTTGTTTATGCTTTGTGATCTATATTTGAACATGATCCCGGAGATGTACCATTATCCTCACCTTTGTGGTCTTTGTCAGACAAAAACTCTTCTTGTTCGTACACAACAATGTCTAAATGGTTTTCATCATCTCCAAAATTAGTTACGTCCTCAACTATTGTTGTTGTGTGCCTTATATCACGACTACTGCTTGGCACTAATTGATGTTTTGAATACATTGTTCCCGATGTTGGCATTGATCCTCTGGGATAATAATGTATCTACTCCTGTGTATAGGCAGTAGTATCAGGTTGCTCAATCTCAACATATAATTCTATCATATGTGTTGCGTTAGTGGTCGAGAAGACGTTAATCATCATTTGTAAATCACCATCATCAGATACTTGTAAAGCACCAAAATGCCTAGGATTTTCCTAAACAATATATTTACATATAATTTTGTTGAAAATTTGATAGTGTGAAAGATGTAAGTTTGAATGAATTTGTGTAACAAATTCATGAAAAGATATGTTAGTAGAAAACTGCATGTCGGCCCGAGAACCGCTAAATGAAACTCCTTCTAGTCACATACTAACTTTCCCGTTATAGTAAACAATTGCAAAAAGAGTATTCATAGTATAAGTTGTGGAAAAAAATTGTGTTTCACTTGCTACACACTAGAAGAAACTATAACCGGATTGGGATGCAGCTTCAAGCACACATATATATGGAGAAAGTTTTGAAGTAAGGTGTTGGCTTATGGGAAGTAAAATTAGTTGGGTTCGTGGAGGGAATGTCCAATTCGCCAACTCAGATGGCGAATTGGACCAGCATGCCAGCCCAATTCGCCATCCGAATTGGCGAATTGGATTTGCTGACCTAACATGTCAGCCCAATCGCCAATTCGGCATCCCAAATCGGCAGATTACCCTATCGGGTTGATGCCACTCCACAATGTGAAAACAGATAATAGGAACTACAGACCTCCATAGCTCACTCGTCAGTAATAGGTGTGGAGGGACAACAGTTAGATATTGTTCATATGGTGTCCATAAAATCTGCAATAACAACAAAGTTTCCATTTAAACATATAAAATGTTGCATTGAGCTAACGTAGTAGTAAATTAACTTACATCTGTCTTTTTCATCTTATCAAACATATCTCAATATTTACAAATATCCAACTTCAACCACGATAGCTAATAGCAACCCCACCTTCCCACCAATGTAAAAATGAGCAACAAACATCAAAATCCAATTACGCATACTAATTATAAAAAAAATTAAAATAAGGATCACAATCGCATACCTTGCTCTGAGTGGCAATCTGTGGACTGGGGTGGGTCTTTCAATGAGAGCAATGTATGGAAATTGCTCTCATGCCCATAGTTGGAGTAAAATACAACCTCCAGCAATGTCGTGTGTTTTATAATTCGTAGCTTTGCACAACTCGCAGTATAGGTTGTTTAACAGTGCAGACTCCCAACTGTACATGCCACACTCATCCAAGTCACATACAAATTCAAGGAACTTTAGGGGAAGACCATTTCCTGAGCGATTGGGAAAAAGTAATCCTCTAATGAAATGAAAGATATATGCCTTTGCATTAATCTCCAAATTTAGGAGAAAATTGTTTGCATTCTGGAGGTCGAAGTTGGCATTCAACCAAGTTGTTCTCAAAAGTCTCCTTTTAATGTCGGTCTCTCCAGGACGATGACCAAACACAGCCTCAACTTCTGCATGCCAATCGGGCCGCCCAACCACGCTAAACACAAGCAACCTGTCAACTCTAAGGCCAAGCAACATGGCCACATCTTGTAGAGTGATCGTGCACTCACCAACAGGCATGTGGAATGTGTGAGTGTCAGGTCTCCAACACTCAGCCAACGTTGAGATGAATAAGTGGTTAAGCTGAAAAAAGTTCAGCTTTGCAACCTCCCTAAAGCCAGTTGTTACCAAGAACGGCTGAGGGTGAGGAAGATGCCCTATTGTTTGCATTTGTAGGGTCTTCCTAACACGTAGCACACAATCATCCTCACTATTCCAAATATTTTCTGACACATGCACCGATTGCATGTCAACAACGAGGGATCTCTGGGACCAGGATGTACAATGTGACCTTCTGTCATTGTTTACTAACCTACATAGAGAGGTTACCGTTTGCCAATAACAATACACTGATTTCATATATGCTTTTATATATTTTATTGGTGTTCATTGATACTTTAAAGATTGTATTTCAGATTTTTTAATTTTTAAAATGTCCTACTTCAAGGTTAACTAAATACCAAATTTTTTTTTATTCTCAACAAGAGTATACGTAAAAAATAAACTCTAAATAACAAAACTATTTTCCAATGTCATGGTGTTTACTTTGTAAACACATCACAATTTTCATAGTAAATAATAAAAAATTAGACATCAATATAGGTTCACTCTTTATCTTTTTATAACATATACTTTTATAAAAAATTAATTGGTCTTTTTATAAGTTATGTTATAATTTCTATAAATTTTCTTTCTCTAAAATTTTAACCTATTAAATATTATATTTTATTTATCATTTTCAAATTTATTAAATGGGATAAAATTAGTATTTTAATAAAAAATAAACTAATATAACTATTTTGATATTTTATATAATTTATATTCATTTATGTTATCATACAATAAATCGTATCAATTAAACTAAAATTAAGTATCACAAATAACAACCAAACCTATTTATGTTGTCAAGGTTAATTTATTTTTTATATAAACTCATGTTAAAATCATGTTTTTTTTCCTTCACAACCTCATCAATGTTGACTATATGCATAAAATATTGATATTTATATGATTCTATCACATATAAACCACTATAAATCCTAAATCCTTAACATATATAATTATATTTAAACCCTAAACATTATAACTTCTAACTCCTAAACATTACAAAAAAAACTTATTTTTAGCACCAAATAAATTTGATCTTAAAAATATTCTAATGCAAAAGATATTAAATTTCAGTTAAAAATCATGTTTAAGTAACAAAATTTATACTTTTTAGAAAATTAGTATAACTTATAAACATATTTTTTAGTGTAACACACTTACCATAAGTTATTTAAAAACGTACTTAGCAATCAAAATTATAAATGAAAATAATATAATCTGAATAATAAAAAATAATATAATCAGAATAATAAAAACTTACAAATTTTTTCTTCTTCTATACCAAAATTTTCCAACATTGCAATATTCTTCTATAGCTCGTAGCAATTTTTCCTTTCAATCTTCTGTGCAATTAGGGCTTACAGAATGAGAATTTATGGGTGTAGGGGAAGCCCAAACCGCCATCTTGCTTGGCAGGTTTATGCCACTTGGCAGCACGCCATTGGCTGAAAAGACGGCGTGATTAAAGCTCTCTCAAACCGCCATCTTAATTTCCGATTTCCCAGACGTGGTGACAAGTGTCACCTCCCTACTGAACCTGCCATTCGACTTGTTGGTTTCGAGGACATGTCTCAGAATTGCTTTCCCAAACCGTCAACTGAGTTGTCGATTTCCACCCCCGTCATGACATGTGTCACCTCCCCACTCAACCTGCTATTTCACTTGCTGGTTTGGGCTTCATATCTTTGTGCTTCCTCGGGAAGGAGTAGAATCTCTGCATTGTTCCCCCAAATCGACAACTCAGTTGCCGGTTTCCAACCACTTTACTCAATCCGTTAGATAAAGTGGCGGTTTACCCTAGGTTTTGTGCAAAACTACTCCAACCCACCAGATCAATTGCCAGTTTGAACATAACTACAACATTTTGGGAATTTTACACGAACCAACCCCATTTTTGAAATTTTTTTCTATTATTACACTTTGTACGGAAAAAACCTGTGTAAGGGTAGAATAGATATTTTGAAAGGTGGACATCAAAAGAGAATTTTATTAATAATATAGATTACAAAATATTTAATATAAATAGAATCTTTGTTTTACATTACCAATGTTTTATAAAAAAATAATTTTATGAATTATGAACTTTTCATAAAGAAAGGTAACATTGACAAAAATAAAATTTGACAATTAATATTTTAAATTGATTTATTTCATAAAGGATAATTAAATATATGCAGTATTTTAACTTAGTGGGTAACAAGGATACCCATGGTTACAAGCACTATGAAACCCTACTCGTGCTTGTTATAGATTGGGTAGGAAAATACTTGTACCTACGAATAGGTGGATTCCCATTTAAATTATTTGTGCGGGTATTTTTACAAATTTTATTCGCAAGAACAGTTTTTTTGTCATTCCTAGTTTTGATCATTAACTAAGTCAAACTAAAGTTTTAAATTATGATTTTATTTTCATATAAGATTTTTTATCATGTAATTGTTAGAAAATATAGTTGTTACAAAATATAATTGTTAGAAAATACATTTGTGTTGTTTTATTGTTTATATAGTTTGTTAATACTATTACTGCAGCTTCACTGTATAAACATGTTGCTTTTCAATTCTGTAAGGTGAACTAATTAATATTTTAAAGAGAATTAGGAATTGGAATATTGGTATACAAGCCTCTTGATCATAGTTTTTTTGCAGGGAAGGCACTGGAAGAGACTTCGCTTACTAAGAGAAGCATTTGCCTATGTGGTTTGACCCTATAAATTTTTTATTCCCACAAAATCACAAAAGTCATTTGCGGTTTTATCCTCATTAGAAACTGCCTTTTTAACGGTCAAGTGGCCGAAGTAAAACTGCAGTTCAGCGTTACGGTTTACTCTCGTTAATGGTTAAAATAAATTTAATTAGATAAATACTTTTAAAACACTTATTTTTAAAATATTAGTGTAAAATTATTATTAATTAATATTTTTAAAAGTTATATCTGATAAAATATCTAATAATAGCTTAAAAAACTAATAGTTACCTATAACAACTCCTAATTTTTTTACTTATAAAAAAAGACTGAAATAACTTCTCAGCTACCATCTTAACTAGTTTTTAACTTTTAATTAGTTGAAATATTAACATACTCCAAGTCTCAATGAAATAAATTTTAAAATATTTTAATTTTTTATTTGATTAATAAAATTAAATCATAACAACTTAATTAGTATAAGTTATTTTTGGTTATATATAAATTCAAATCAAGATATTATTAAGAGAATTTTATTAGGTATTTTCATAGTGTGAGTTTAATAGTAAAGAATTATCAGTGTAAAGCACTTTATGTGATAGATAAATTAGAAATTAATTTTAAGATAATTATTATAGGAAAATAATATTTTTATATATTATAATTTTTAATTGCATAACTATAAATTTTTTATTAATGAATTACTTATTTTAGGAATGAAAGTGGGTGGGAGGAAAACAGATTTGTTCTTTCATCTCATCTTTCAAAAATGCAGGACAGATTTGAGTTTAAGTAAAAAAATGAATATAAAATTTTAATAATATATTTTGAGTTTAAATATATATATGGTATCCAATTATATTATTTTTGTGTAATTTTAATTTAGTTTTTTATCATTAAATAAATTATATATCAAGCCATTAATTTAATTTGATTTAAAAGTATATAAAAATAATAAATAGAAAAAAATTATAAATAAAAGATTAAGAACTATATATATATAGTTATATATATAGAGAGAGAGAATAATAGTGTAAAAAATTTTTACACTAACATCTAATCATAACTTTTCATTTATGTTACTTTTTAAGTAATAATAAGTAAAGTTAACAAATTTACCATAAATGAAGGATTGTGATTAAATTAAAAATCTTTATGACGGTGTATATCAATTAAACTCATATATATATATATATATATATATATATATATATATATATATATATATATATATATATATATATGAAAAATAGTAAATACTTTATATTTTTACCTTAAATATTGCGCCCTTTCAATAAATTTTATTTATAGATTGATTTCTTAATTAGTTTCCTTTATTTAGCACTAGTGAAAACACAGGCGTGTCATGCTAACGCACCTGTGTATTAGCATTTGTATTTTAATATGTTATAACACTTGTAAGATTTTAATTTAATATCTTTTGTAAATTTTTATATTTTAAAATATAAATTATTATGTGAAATGTTTTGAAATATATTTTGTTAATTTTATATTTTTTGTTCATGATAACATGATAAAAACATGTCAGATCATCAATAGATACGTCAAATATGAAGTGAAAATGAAAAAATGGAAAGAGGAGAGTTTGAATAGAACTCAAAATATTGTCGTACTTGTGTATTTGCATGTTTATTAAAAATATTTATCATGAAATGTACACATATATTAATAGGAAGAAGATATATTTGTGAAAGTGAGAATAATCATAAAATGTTTAGAAGGTAAAATAGTCATAAAATGTGGATACCAAAACATTATATTCCTATTATATAATATATAGTATATAATATAATATCATATATTATACATTATAGATATAATTGGACAATTATGTATGTTGGATATCAATATTTTAAAGTAATTTTTTGCTTAAAGTTATAAGGTTGATCTAGTGGTAAAGTATATGTTTGGGAAATAAAAGGTTATGGGTTTAAGTCCTTCTTATGACAAATTAGGTTATTTTTTTAATTTTAAAATAGGTGTAAGGGTATAATAAGTATTTTAAAAAATAGACATTAAAAGAGGTATTTCCTTTATTAATAATATAGATAATCGTAATACTATATTTATCCTTTATATAATTATTTCCTAACAGTAAAAATTAATTGGAAATAAATTAAGAATATAAACACTACTCGTTTAGTCGTTTCGAAATTGAAGGCTACATATGCATTACGAATTTCAGACAGTGTAAAAAGATTTTCCGTAAAAAAGTTTATTTTATCTAGTTTGGTATAAAAAAAAAAAAAATCTTAACAAGTGGTGGTTAAACATATTTTCCTTTTTACTCAAAATATACATAAAAGCAAGGAAGTCAAAAAAAAAAAAAATTGGTGCTTCCAAAATTAACTTTATTTTACTTAAAAAGATAATAAATTATGAATAAATTTGTAATTACAATCACTTTGATGTATAAATTTTCTTCCCTTTTATATCAATTTTCTCCATCAAACAACTTTAAAGGTACTCTATTTCAA
Source organism: Psophocarpus tetragonolobus (assembly GCA_037954015.1). Lineage (NCBI taxonomy): Eukaryota > Viridiplantae > Streptophyta > Magnoliopsida > Fabales > Fabaceae > Psophocarpus > Psophocarpus tetragonolobus. The sequence continues at coordinate 17,004,519 of CM075688.1, read as the reverse complement.
TTTTCTTTCATTTTCATTTTCATTTATCACGTTATCTTTTATTTTCCTTCCATGCAATTGAACAAAGGTTAACACTTAACACTAAACAATAAAGATGGCAAAAATACACATACCTACGAGTACCCGCCCGAACCCACCCCGATTTTAACGGGTATTACCTGGTTTGACCCGAGTATGGATACAGGTACGAGTATTACTCGATGTGTTAAACCGGATACGGTATGGGTACGTGACTACCCATCCCGTACCCGAACCTGTACCGCCTATCACAATTTTAATGATTATATAATAATTTTAAATTTATATATTTAATTAAAAAAATTAATTCTTAAGCTTTAATTTATAATTTCTTGTTATTAATTATTCTTTATATACTTTTTAAATTAAAATATAATTAATAACTTAATATATATAATTTATTTAATAAAAAATAAGTAAATTTAAATTATAAGAATAATATGACAGGTACCTGCAAGTGTACCTGAACCTAAAAATATCCGACAGAAAGGAAGATGGGGATTAAAATTTCGTACCAGCTCTTTTTATACCCGAACTTGAATCTGCCTCGCACTTTGCGGGGATGTAGACGGGGACAAGGAGGGTCAAACCCACACCCGCCTCGCCCCGTTGCCATCCCTACTCACCCTATATTTGGATAGAAATTTTACAAATTCTACCAAATTGAAATACATTAAATTTAAAATGTTTTCAATTCAAATTTCATTTTTCAAATTTTTTATTTTGATGAGGTAATTCAAATTTTTTAATTTTCTTAATTAGATAGAGTATTTCAATTCTCACTAAATATAAAAAATTATTTTAATATTCAAAAAATTAATAATTAAAAATATTAGTCAGTGATGTTTTCAACCAAGGTTGTTTTTTCGTTGACATTTTCCTAGATTTTCATCAGTTAACATTAGTCAACATTTTTTGACTAATGTTAATTAAGGTTATTTTTCAATTAACATTGTCTAGGGATATTTGTGCACTGATGATTGTCGAAAATTTTCTCAATTATATATTAGACTATCTATATACCTCACATGAAACTCTCATAAGGATGTTGTTAACAATGTACAATAACCCACAATACTGTTATTGGAATTCTAGAACATTGCAAGTCACACTAGAGTTTTAGCACTTCTCATACAACAATTAGGAATAGGCCACAAGGATGTGGCTAACACAATGGATCTTTGTATACTTCGAACACAATTTTCAAAACATAGGGAGTTCGTTCATAGGAGTTTGAACCAAAATTTGGTTGTTAGTGCACCTCTTATCAAACTGGAGAGTAGAATACAGTATTGTGGCTAATTCTATGAGACTCTACATGTAACAGTAGGGTTTCATATTATCTCCCAAATAGTATGAAATAGGTCACAATATTATGGTTATAGCCCTATGTTTTGTATACCTAATTGAGGTATGTAACTTGTATACAAAACTATGTAACTTGTATACAAAACTGAAGTGTTGATCTAATTGGAATAATCGTTTGTAAGTAAGAATGATATTTATATAATTTTTTTATTATTACTCATTGGTTATTCTCTATTTATTCAAATTACATAAACTAAAAATATAACATCATAGCAAAAATTAATCAACATATGCTAAACAAACGGTGACAAAAGTTGACAAAAAATCCTTAGATGATGTCATTTGAAAATTAATTTTAGTAGATATCAGTTGAAAAAAAAAAAACAGCCAATGTAAAAAAAATAACATTAACTAATTTTCGTAAAACAAAAAGTATGTTCGAAGAATCTCACATTGTTACTTTTTTTTTCTAAAACTATAACTTAATAAATTTATATATGTTTTTCATTTATAAAAATTTGAGAGCATTAATTCGTCTTTTGCCTTAACATATTATTCTTTGGCCATGATTTTTTAACTACAAACTATTTACTATTGATAGCTCAACAAACTAGGTTAGGATTTTTAATATATTTTTCATCCATAAAATTCTATTATAAATTCAATTAATAGAATGGAATGAAATATGGAGAATAAAAATAAAAATAAGTAAAATAAACTAAAAATAAAATCGTCTTACTAAAAAATAAGAAAAGACAAAGAAATGAATAAAAATTATGTAAAGAAATAAAGAAATAAAGAAAAATATATTAGTAGATACTAGAGATACCTCTTTCTATTTGTAATCCATTTTCATCTAACCAAATAACTAAAATTATTTTCATCTTATTGCCACTTTTTCCCTCTATTTTCATCTAATCAAACAAAAACTAATAACATCTAAAATAATATTGATTTAAGATACCCAATAAGAATATTTTATCTTATACTAAAACAATTTAGATGGTTTGTGACTAGGAATGACAGCAAGTTGGGGCAGACACAGGTAGTGGTTACCTGTCACAAAACCGGCTACCTGATACCAAACTAAAAAAATCGTCAGATGTAAGAGCCATTTTAATTAATAGGTTATTCGTGGAAGGAAAATAAATATTACGGAGCATTAAATATTTAGTTATATTTAATTTAATATAGTGAAAGAATTAAATTTAAGTTTTTACTTAAATTATTAATTGAATTGAGGTGTGGTGGCTTTATTATTAATGTTAATGCTTTATGGTTATATTCAGTTGATGGTAGAAGGATGAAGATCTGAGAATAATTATTACTCTTTTGTTTCAGAAGGTTTAAGCTAACTTTGGAAGAATTTCGAAAATTTATTTATAAGGAAAATAATAGGTGCAAATAGCAAGTAAAACTTACTAAATACACCCCGAATTCCTTTTTCTTCTTATTTCGAAATTTCTTCTTCATCATCGCATCAGTTCTCTCTCTCACTGTCTCTCTTGGGAGGCTTGCATGGTGGCCTTAGAGTTGACGGATTTCGACTCAGTCTCTTCCATAGCTCATGTTGTTAAGTGATCTTTATTCTAGGTATATATTATAATAGTTTTCTAAACCTTTTTGCAATTGCTTTCGATCCTTTAATTTTTTTTAAAAATAGGATTCCTTTGGAAGGATAATTTACTAGTAGATTGGCTTAGTTAAGGTATGGAGCCAACATCGGTCAGTCATAGCATGCCTTCGTATTTTCTTTAGTTTCTGTTGAAATTGGGATTCTTGTTAGGTTCCTGTGTAATTTCTTTGAATTGATTCTTCCTCTTCTATTTTAATTAGCTTTTAGATGGATAAATAGGTAAGGGAAGCTCTTTTGTTAATTTTTGTTAATGGATCTGTGATTTGGTAGTTGAGAGATTTGAGCTATTTGAGATAGTGAGTATTTTGACTATATTTTGAGCTATTTAAGATATCATTTATTTTAATTGTGTTTTGAGCTATTTTAAGACAATGTGTATTTGATTTTGATTTGAACTAATTGAGTTAGTGTATTTATTGATTGTGATGTGAGCTAATTGAGTTAGAGTATTTGCTGATTATGAAATTGGGTATTGTTCACTCATCATATGATATTGTTTTTGTACACATCTTTGTTTGAAATTGCATTTTGTGAGATAATCTTTTGATAGGGTTCTTGAGATTATTGGAAATCTTGCAAAAGGGTGTTGTGAGTTTCAGGCGTTGTAAGTGACAGGATGTCACAATATAGCAAATTCTTGTGGGATGCAAGGATTAGTTTGTATCTTGTGTGTTGTTTGAAATCTTTCTATGTAACAATTTGAATGTGTTTAGTGCATGTAAATTGATTTTTAGTGGAAAGCAAATTAGCGAAAGGCTAAATCTGAAATTGGATATAGGTCAATTGGACTAAACCAGTATAAAAACAACCTGTGCGATTTCTTTATCTCTCTACCTTGAAATATTGATTGAATTGAAATTTAGATACATTGAAAATAAGTGTTTACTGCTAACAAATATTCTTTGAAGTTAATGAGATGAAAGAATTGAAATATTGAATTTGAAAGCTGAAATTGAAATAAATAAAATTCTGAATCTGCAAATTGGTTAATTGATTGTAAAAGAACATTATGATTGGATAATCAAATTGTAAGAAGTCTCATTATTGAAGCTTGGTATATGAGATGTGAGAAAGATATTGAATCTTTAACTTTGTTTCAAAACTTGAAATTGTTCGTAAAATCTTAAAGGTAGATTTTGAAGATTTCTTGAAAAGGGAAATTTTGATTAAACTAATTTTTTAAAACGAAAATTTTGTGAAATTTAATTTTGGAATCTATTCAACCTCCTTCTAGATTCCTCCTCAGACCAACAACAAGTAGGATTTCCACATGTATAGGACGAAGCCTCCCGAATTGCCTTTACTATAGGAGACTCTGATTAATTACAAGTTTGGACTCAAGTTGCTAGAGTGAAAAAAAGGTGAGGTGTATGGGCTTGGATCAGAGTCAAGGAAAGCAATTGGGATACACTTTTGTCATGGATCTAATTCTTCATCACTTAACTAGGTGAAAAAGGAAGAGATTGAAGAATTAAAAAAGAAATTAGAAGTTGTTGAAACTGAGAGAAATAATCTTTCTTGAGAGTTGTAAATAATGAGAAAGATTTTCAGCAAAACAACAAACTCTTGCAACAATTAATGGAAAAGATAAACTTTCAACCTTCTTGAGTTTGGCTTTGCACTATAAAGTGACTAAAGTGATAGATATTTTGCATAGTTATCTAGATAACTAGTAACTTTATTGCTAATTTTGTAAATGTTTACAGTTAGCTTTGACGAGTCTTGATACTTTTTGTTTAGTTAGATAAACTTCAAGTTACTTACTAATTTTGTGAATGTTTTGATACTTAGTTTGTATGACTTTCACTTATTTTTTTATATTGTATAAAACAAAATTGTTATGAATTTTTATATTCATGATAAATATAGTTATTTAGATTGTCATTTATTAATTGTTGTAAATGTTACAAAACCTTTTTTGGATGTGTCACGGTACTTGCTTTAATAAACCTATAAAGCAAAATCATTGTCAAATATTTTCTTAATTTTTATTTAGAAATTAAAGAAATGTACTTTACATTTTAACTATAAATGTTTTAATAAAATGAAAATAAAAATTAATTTTGTAATCTGTGACTGATTAAGCAACTGAAATACTTAATCAGTCACTAAAATGTTATTAATTTAATGATAAAAAGTCGTATATAACCATACAAAATTCGTAGTTATATCAGTTATAGAAAATCATTTGCAAAAATAGTTGCTTATATTCAATCACTGATGAGCCACTCAATTATGTTATTAGTTTAATAATTTTCAGTCTAAACTCAGTCGTTGATATTCAATTGCAGATTTAGTTACAGATTCAGTTGTTGATTTCAGTTGCAGATATAGTTGCTAACTACAGTCACAAAATTAGTCGCCCTCAATCAATGACCAAGGTTATAGAGACTTTGTATGGTTGGTAGCAAAATTAGTCATTGATATACATAGTGACTAATTTTATCATGGATCACCTAATTTAGCTGAGCGGGCAATTAAGAATGACCTTGAGTCTACTTAATCTTTAGACTATCGCAACATCATTTGTGAATGTGATGCTAAGGAAGTTATTGATGTGGTCTCTAGTCTTGCTAACATTAATTTCCATCCTAATGCTACCATTGTCTTACATATTAGGACATTATTGTCTAACATTGGAAACTCAAGGTGGATAACGTTGCGTGTGAAGCAAATAATTCGACAAATTGCTTAGCTAAACTTGGGTCTAGTATGAGAAAGGTTTGGTACTTGTAGAAAGATCCCCTAGTTATTGTTTTGGGATTTCTTTTTGCAGATTGGTTATTTAGTCAATTGGTTTCAATTTTCTTTCTTCTTTAAGCTTTGTTTTTACCTTTCCCTCCCCTAATATCCACTTTTCAAAATATCTATTTTATCATTATACCTATTTGAAAATTAAAAAATAAACTACTTTGTCAAATGAGGGATTTGAACCCACAACCTTTCCCTCTCCTAATGTAAACTTTGCCACTAAATCACCTTATAACTTCAAGAAAAAAATTTATTTTAAAATATTTATATTCAACATACATAATTGTTCTATTATCTATAATCTATATTATATATATATATATATATATATATATATATATAATGAGAATATGATGTTTTAGTGTTCATATTTCATTACTATTTTACCCTTCTGAATATTTTATGACTTCTCTCACATTAATAAATACACATCTTCACAAGTTCTGTCTTACCATAAATCAATCTTCCTTAAACATCATTAATATATGTATACTTTTGATCCTAAATACACATGTGCAATAATATGTTGAATTCTATTCAATCTCTCTTATTTCTCCATTTTCTCAAATTTATTGTAAATATGAGATATTTGCTGATGAGATAATATGTTTCTATCATGTTATCACAAACAAAGAAATATAAAAATTAACAAAATATATTTCAAAACATACTAAACTAAAATTATTATATGCAAAATGATACAGTAAATTATTTATATTCTATCATGTTATTACAAAACATATTATTGTTATAATATATTTTAAAATAATATTAATATATTAGCATTATATATATATATATATATTATTTTAAATTAAATTTAAAAAATGAGAAAATAGATAATATAATAATATAAAATATTTTATATTATTGTTCAATCATAATTTACTATTTATGATTAATTTTTATTATTTAAAAGTTACAAACTATAACTTGTATTGATTGTTAATATAAAAAATACATATTTTTTATTATAATTTATTTTTATTATAACTTAAAAAATAATATTAAAAATAAAAATTTATAACTAATTAAACTAGACTTTATAATTAAAGTTATAAAAATGATATGATAACAATGAGTACATATGTGATGAGATGGAGACAGATGGCGAGTTTGAAATTCCTATACTAACAATTAATTAAACTCTTAAGAAACTAACAATTAATATTTATTAAAAGAAACCACTAAACGCTATAATTTTCATTTAATAAAGTATTTGGATATTTTAATTCTACTCCTGCCGTTTATAATTACAGTAAATACAATTAATTGACTTCTATATAATTTTACGAAAATCAACTACTGTCAAGTCAGGTTTATAACTTTTGAAAGGTTGACGATGGGAGAGAGCATATATTAAATTATTGACATTCCAATAAAATGTTGTGAAACATAAAAAAATAGTTATCTTATGACAAAATTCTTAATATTCTGCAATTGAAAATCCAATTTTTTTCAGATATTAAAAACTATCTAAAATATATCATGTATGTATAATGTATTTAATATGCAAATAAATAATTAAAGGAACATTTTTATTTTATATTTATTAGTAATGTAATTTAGCTTAAAAATTCTTTCTTGTTTGTAGCCAGCAAAAGATAACGACTTTTTTTATATAAAAAAAATAAATAATAAAATTACTCATCCACATTATTTATTTTAATAACAAATTTTTAGTATTCATGCGGAGAAATTAGCGAAGAATTTATTTCTCATGTTGTCTTTTTTTTTAATCTAAAAAGCTTATAAGAAGCAACCGATTTATTATAGGACTTTTTTTAGATTTTTTTTTTAAATTTGTTTTAATTTTTTTTAATTTATTTTTTATATATGTATATTTTTCTAAAATATGATTTTAAATTTTTTTTAAATTAATTTGTATTTCATTTTGTTTTTTATGTGTTTTATTTTTATATTGTGTATTTTTTTTTTGTTATTTTAATTTTTTTAAATGCTTAGTAATTTATTTTTTAGTTTAAAGTTTTTAAATTAAGATTTTTAAAGCTAATATTTTAAATTATTTTGTTATAATTTTTTAAGTACATAATTTTTAGATATTAGAAATATTATTTTAAAAATTTTAAAAATATAACTTAAAAAAACATATATAAAAAAATTGAAAAAATTAACATAAAAAAGATAAACTGAAAAATAAGTTACAAAGCAATTAAAAAATTAAAAAACTAAAAAGAATACACAATGTAAAAATAAAAAACATAATAAAATAAAATAAAAATTAACTAAAAAAATTTTAAGAATTATAATTTTAAAATTCACGATTTAAAAAAATATACATAAATAAAAAATAAATTTATAAAATTTCAAAAAATTGACTAATAAATAAAAAATAAATATCATATAAAAAATTGGTTGTCTAGGAGTTATTTTTTTATAGTTTTTTACATAAAATAATTATATTTAAAAATCGGTTCTTCTCTGACCAATTCTAAAAAACATGAATAATAAAAAAAGTTATTTAGATAAATAATATAAAGTGGATGCTTTTGATAATTTTTTTTATATGTAAAAAAAGGCCAAATATAACAATCACTGTGATTTAAGGAACATTAGCATATGACTAAAAAAAACACTAACATTAATAGATGATGATGTAGTATTTGAATATAAATGTAAAGAAAATATATTTATGAGATAAAGGACTACCATCACCTTATTATTAATAAATGTAGAGACTAGAATTTATTAAAATTTTATTTTCATAATAGTTATTCCTTAAAATAAAAGGATTCTTAACCCAGTCCAAATGTATCTAGTCATATCACTTTACTTATGTGTAATTAATACAATTTTTTTATAAGTTTAGTCCAATAATTCGTTCTTATAAATAATACAAAATTTTGTAATTTTTTTTAATTTATTTATTTTAATAAATTTAAAATTTAATTTAATTATTATAAAAATACTACAATATTAATTTTTATAAACTAAGCATCAATATTTATATAAAAAATGATTATGAACCCATTTTCTGTATTTAATAATCTAGAACTGAACAGATTGTGTTTTAATGCTCAGTAATATTTGTAATATGCAATGTTATGGGAAGTACTTCTTGTACTTTTTATTTATTTATAAAATTATAAAAAATATATTATATAAAAATTAATTCTTATTTTTAAGAAACTATTAATCTCATGTTAGTTTCTCCAAAATAAAATTCTTACACATAACGTACTTTATAATTCAGCATATATAGGTAAGCAAATCAAAGAAAAAATAAATTAAAAGACCAATTTTTTGTTTCTTATATTTTTCTTTAAGTTCCAATCTTCATTTGTCGCTTACAAAAAAAAAAAAAAAACATTTGTCAGTGGTGTTAACGGTTAAGTTATTGTTTTGCTTGTATTGTGTCTTGTGATCCGTACTTCACTTTGGTTGACTGGTTAACTTGGATTATTTTTATAAAATATTTATTAAAATGAGTTTTTTTTTAAAATTATTTATTAAAATAGTTTATTTTTTACTATAGATTTGGTTAAACTTTCACTTAGAATTACCATTTTACTTCTATGTTAATTTTTCGTCTATGTGAAAGTCACTTAAAACGGTAATTCAGAATTACGTTTTTTTGTAAAACAAAATTTAGATAATCAGTGAGTTGTCCCATTCAAAGCAGGCAAAGTCAGTGTTCTCTGAAATCACAAGTCAGAGCTGCAATTTAAGTGAATTATACATTGATAAACACGTTAAAGTTACACATAAACTGTGATTTGACTGGTTAAACTACGGTTCAACCTAAGACTTTATCAGTGAGAACACATTTGTTCAGATATTAAGGAATTATCAATCCATAATCACCATATATCTTAATCAGACAAAGAATGCTAGCAAACAAGCAAATCCTCGAAAAATGCATCTCTTACGCACAAGCAACGAATAGGAAAAAGGTCATTAAAAAAATCAAACATAGAAATTCATGCCAATGAACAAAGAAAATGTGTACTGCATTAATATCATCTCAAGAAGAACTTAATCCTATGCTGTTGAAAAACAAAAAAAAAAGAAAGTGAAAAGTTACAAGATGATCGACTTAAGTAATTGATTAGCTTGTAATTTCGGTCACATTGCATAGAGGCAATGAAGAATAACTAAGTAGATATATTAGGCATGAATTTTACGAATTATTTGTGGTCATATATTTATTGATAAGTCTAGTAAAGTTTTTTGATATTAGGAATTGCGCCAAGTTTGATATTTCTATACAAACCCAACAACTTGTTGGGTCAATGTAATTTTCTTTATAGAGATGATGTAATTTATATTTATAATATTGTTGATAAATTATTTAATAGTAATTATTTAATTTTGTAGGTGGCTATGACGGGGATTCAAACATATTGAGAATGATGATTTAAAACATCATCGTCAATTACCTGATACAATGAAGTAAAATAATATAAGAAAATATACATGTTTATTTTTTTAATTAGTTAGTAATATTAATTATTTGTTATGTTATGCTGGTAGTTTGGCAAGCATATATAGACAAAGTTTTGACACAATTATCAATGGTGTGCATAGATGGGATAAATGTGTGGAGGTGCATTAAGCTATTAATATGCTTCAATATTTGTGAATGACATCAACCAGATAGAGTTATACGACAATTTGGAATGAGACAACTCATACCACATCCTTATTCACAACCCAAAAAATTGCATGGTTTGACCATGTGAGAAAAAGGTGCAGAAAATTTGCTTCAATTATTGCAACCCGCAATAACAAGATGGAACAATAGAGACCAATTTACAGTTGAGGAAACAGGGCTCCAAGTTGGAGATCTCACTTTCAACTCTAAGTATATGGTTTGGTACCTACCAAAACAAAGATGTATTTCGACCCAAAAAATGCAAGAACTTTATTGTTGGTAATATTTATTTGAAGACTATTTTTTATACATATTTTAAATTTATGTTATATTTATAAAAGTTTTAAAATGCATACGTTGTTTATTGTAGGGTGAAGTTGGGGATACATTATTATATATAATGTCTCTAGAGGGAAGAAACAAGTGGTCAGTGGACGATTTAATCTCATATGTTGATAAAATTATGGTTTTATTGGAAGATGAAAATCGAATTACAAGAGCCGTAGTACCAGCACTTGAAAGTATGGTTGCGGTGGATGTACTAAAATTTAATATGCCATAGTCATACTGTGAGACTCATGATAAATGTATAATAGTTGTCAACCTAATACCTCATTTTGCACAACAGACTTAATCCCAGCATGTCAATAAAAAATTAGACATATTCCTTCTTTATGTGTGACATGCAGTCATATATGGGATAGGAACCAAGACCACGACAATGAATTTTCACTTTCAACCACAACAAAAACAAGAGGTAACATATTGCTATTTCCATCTTGTGTAGTTGTGATTAACAAAGTTCCACGGTACTTTTCATATAAATGTGTTTCATCAATTTGTATCTATGGCTTGCAGTACTTAAAAGCATCAACACACTGCTTGGATGTCCAAAACACCATTTGAAACTATTGGTATTGACAGTAACCCCGACTGTCAACAACAAGATCATCATGACAAATTTGATAGAAAAAACATGACTATTTTCTTTAAATGAATGTAAGAAATGTAGGAAGAGTTGCAAAAGATTCATCTCAATCCCCATAAAGACGTACAATTGCTTTTTGTTTTACTTTCTAAGCTTTCCTATATGATAGTTTGTATCTATATTGATTGGAAATTTTCTCTTGAATCAGATTAATTCCCAACAAAAAATTCGTAACTTAATTAGCAATGATAATTTATGTCATGTAAAATTTAGCCTTATATATGTACAAGTAACCAAACTTGATATCAAGTTACTAATGAAATTTGAGTTTAATTTCTAATATCTTGTGATAGTGTTAGATTTAAACATACATGATCTCTACCTCATTGCGTAACCATCCAATTTATTGTTTTTTGAGACAAAATTACTTTCATATAAAATGAGCACCCATCCTGATAGTTGGAACACTTGACTATGTATTTTAAACTTTTTGACTCCACAACATTATATGTTTGATGTGTTCTCATTGAATATTGTATCGGTCCATTTTTCAAATCTTCTTTGATCTCAAACTCTAGACCTTTGTACAATGCATCCCCAACATTTCATGATTCATGCAATTATTGACCCAAAATATCTTCTTCATTAGGAAGCATATAATTAATGTGTGCATAATAAGATGCATCACTCCAAGGTGAATGTTGCCCTACAATTGTTACAATAATATTATTCATATGTATGTTGTAATAAACAAATTAAAATTTGTATTCGTAACAAAATAATATTTTTTATTAAACATACCTTATTGAACATTTCTTACTAACAATGACTGAATATTACGACTTTCATCGTTGTCAATGTCATATTAATTATCATAACTTGGAACATCATTTTCCTCTTTAGATGTTTCATCACCAAATGAATTAACAATAACATAATCATTATCTACTTCAACGATGTCAGAATTAATTACTCCATGTCCTATTGGAGTAGCTAAACTAGTACCAACAACCGATTTTTCCACATACAATTCTATCATTGCAACATCATTTTGTTGTTAAAAAACATTAAGCATAATTTGTATATCTTTGTCATCAATAATTTGCAATGACACATATATTCCAAAAACTAAAAATTTACAAGTTACAGATGATATGACTTCATTTGACTGCATATTTAACTTCTACTAAATCTTCTTCTTTAATGCTTTCTATTAACGTTGAAATAACACTATTAGGACAATGTTTTTATAACGAACATGATATATATATCAGATAAAGTGGCAGATTCCGAGGCGCATAACTCATAAGTTGCAATTGCAATTTCTCTCACCATAAATTGCAGGTGCTAACTGCGATTTTACCTTCATTGGAAATGACATCACATAGTTCCCATCACATATGTCTTTTATGGAGAAAAAAACATCTTTCCACATAAATTGCAGTTCGTATCTACGATTTATATGTCCCAAGAAATTTTTATTGGACACAAGTTTAGTGTACTAGGGATGAGGGGACAACACTCTTAAATTGCAATCACAGATTGCGATTTTAAGGTTGTCTTTGACTTTTATTAAATTGAAATTTGTGATTGCAGTTTAACTGGTGACAACTTGAAAGTCATATGGTTATACAACTGACGTAACACTAAAACTGCAAGTAAGAATTACGATTTGATCAAGTCAAACTTTAAAATAGATCTACCTTAGTAAATATTTCTAAAACAGACTCATTTAGATAATTATTTTAAAAAATGACACACTTGATCAATCACCCAAAATTACATGTATAAAAAAAAGAGAAAAAGTTGTACTTTTTTTATTAAAAAAAAACAATAAAAAAAATGTCATTAATTTGGTTATCTCATATATTTAACTTTTCACTCAAAACAATATGAAAATAAAGAAAAGTGAAAAAAATTAACCTTCTAAAATAATCCTTCTTTATAAACAAAAATTATAAATATATAGATAATTTTGTAAATATAATAATTTTAACTTATAATTTTTCACTTTTTTTACATCACTCTCCACACGATAAATGATTTTAATTTACACTTTATTTCATATCTTTCTTTTTTTTTTCTTTTTTTTCTCAGACTTTACATTTTCTTTCCTTTTTTCCTCGCAATCAAACTGAGCATAAGTGAGAAAAATGTCATTAAACTCACATGTGAAGACTGCTGTTTGAGTCAAATCGCACTTCACGTGTCCCTGCATTTATAATCCACTTAAATCGCAGTGTTGACCTGTGATTTTAGAAAATCCTAGTAGACTTTGCCTGCTTTCACAGGACAATTGTAATTTATTTTTTTAAACAAAAACACAGTTCCAAATTTCAATTTTAAGTAATTGTCTCACTAATAAAAAAATGATGTGAAGATTCTATACTATGATTTCACCAAGTTCACAGTAAAAATAACTTATTTTTGATAAATGATTTAAAAAATACCTCATTTTAACAAATGTTTTATAAAAGAGACTGTTGAATCAACCATTTATTTAATTTGCACTTTGGACTTGGCTATGAGAGAAAATGGTTATTTATGAAAATTGAAAGGCTGTTCCCTTCTTGCTCTACAACTGGCCTTGAAAAGAGTTAAAAATCACTATCCAAGTGATCTCTGTTCCCTATGAATTCCTCAATACAGTATCTTCTTTATATTCCCTTTTATAATCCCTATAAGAAACATAACCCCTCTTCTTTATTCCTCTTCTTGAGTTTTGTGAAACCTGGGAACGACCAAATCGCATGTTTCAATGTTACTATTAAAATTGTACCATTATAAATTAGAGTTGGAGAAGGATAACTACCGTTCATTCTTAGGAATGCTGGATCAAAGAGTTAAAATATATTTTATTAAAATACGTAAAATTGTCTTTACTTATAATTTTAAATTACTTTCACATATTATTTTAATAAAAACTTTTTTATCCAGTTAGGAGGACTTATTTGAATTTTCTTAGCGAGTGTTTAAAGTTATTTAGAACATTTTCAATAGGAGGTTTATAAATTAATTATTTAATATTAAAATTATTATTTTAGTAAGAGTGTGATAATATTGGGATGTTTAAAATTGGAAAAAGTTTACTTATATTTTAAGTACTAACATTTTCTAACAATAATTTCTTAAGTATTGGAGTGCTTAAAAACTCATGATTTTACTCAAACAATAAAAAACTTTATGAAACACATATTTTCTTTTTATTTTCATAATAATGATTGAAATAAAATTATTAATTCACTCATTTATATACAATGAATAATGACAAAAAGATATTTTTTATTATTAAATTCATATAAGGAACCTTAAAATAAGGATAAGATGCAACATAGATTCACTCTTAAAATTTCTTATAAGAAATCGATTCTTCAACTTAAGTATCATTATATAAACTTCTATTAGAATTATCCTTACTTTGTTTTGTGGTATCTAAAAAACGTAAATTACATATAAAGTTTGTACTAATTTTTGTTAGTGAAAGAATTCGAAGTTACAACCTCTATCTCTCTATCTATCCACTTTATTACTGAATCAACTTCCAAAATTCTGTAACTTGCGTAACTATCTAATACCTACACTCCTCACATATTACACGAACACCTCTTTAGTATAAATCTCATGAGCACTCCTTGTATTTTTCACATATTACACGAATATTTCTTTATGTATAATATGTGAAAATATATATGGCATATCCTTTAGGTTTGTACCAATGACTTTAAGATCATTTGTAGTATACATATGCAGTTGGATAACTCAAAAGGAAGGGGTGTGTGTAATTAGTGCAAACCTTAAAAGATGTTGATCTAATTTACTTTTGAAAAATAATTCCAAAATAAGTGTTACTCTATATTTATTTTTTAATATGATATTTATTGTTTGTTTTAAGGGGATTAAATAGGGATGTTCATGGATCCAGATTGATCTATGAATCCAAACAAATCCAATTAGATAAGTGAACTGATTCAAATGTAATCAGATCAACTTTGATCCAATCTAATTAAATTCGATCATAGAAAAATCAAATCACGGATTTGAACTTTGAAAATCTGTAGATATGTTTAATTTAAAACTTTAATATTTTTATTATATATATATATATATATATATATATATATATATATTTAAAAGGATGTATATAGAAAATTGATAATACAAGTTAAAGTTTAAATATTATTTACAGCGAAGATAAGTTGAAAAGTGGATGCATTAAGTATTGTTGTGATGAAGATTATGAGTTTATTAATTTTTTTAATTGATTTACTACTTTTATATGTAATTTTACACTTATGTCATGTTTAAAAAAACAATGTATGTTTTAATATTTTGTTTACTATTTTATTTCCTATATTTTGTAGAAAATAAAATAGATATAAAAAATTGATTTGTAATTTGTGGATCCAATCCGATCCACCCATTCTTAACTGGATCAAATTTTTTTTACAAATTCGATTCAATTAAATTTAATCAGATCAAATTTCATTTTACCTCAAATATGATCCAATCGAATTTGTGAAACCCTTTTGATTATTTTCTTTTTTGAAGATACCTCTAATAAATACTCTTTCTGACTTATATATAAGAAAAAATACCTAATTTCACACATATTAAGAAAATTAGTTATCATAATTTAATTTTATTGACCTCAAGTACAAAATAAGAATATTTCTAAAACACCTTTAATTGGAACTTGATATTATGAATAAAAAAATCATGATTGTAACTAAGTGAAGGTATTTTAGCAATAATAACATTAAACAAGGCAAAAATAATTGGATTTGCTTATATTTGAGTGCAAAAAAAATCTAAATTTTTTGCTTATATGAGTCTAGAGGGAGTAGTTTTCCCCCCTAAATATAACTTTTTTAACTAATTCATATCTTTTTTTTTAAAAAATGGCTAATTTAGGCCTCGTTCAGGGTGGTTTTGAGTTTTTGGTTTTTGGTTTTGAAATGTATTTTGAAAACAGAAACGTGTTCGACAAAAATGATTCTGTTTTGGTTTTTTACTCATTTTCGAAACAGTTTTCACTCAATTTTAAAAGCAATAAAATTTGGTTTTCAGATTTTTGTTTATGTTTTTATTAAGTTCATTACTCAACGTCACTTGTCACCACTGACCATTACCTCTGACCGACAGTCACTAGCTGCCACCTCCAACCAAAAGTCACTGGCCGTCACCTTTGACTAGCAGTTATTGATCGCCACCGCGGTCCGACGGTCATCGACCGCCACTTTTGACCAGTAGTTACTAGCCCCCACCTTTGACCAGCAATCACGGGTCGTCACCTTTGATCGACAGCCACCGGTCACTACCTTTGCCAGCGGTCACTAGTTGCCACCTCTGACCAACGGTTACCAGCTGCCACCTTCGATTAGCAGCCACCACCTTCAGTCAGCAGCCACCGGCCACCACCTCCGACTAATGACCATCAATCGTCACCTCTAATCGGCAATCATTGGTTGCCACCTCTAACCAACGATCATTGGCTGCTACCTTCGATCGACGATCATTGACCACCACCTCCGACCACCTCGGTTTAATGGTCATTGATCGCTACTTCCAACTGGAGGTCACTAGCCCCCACCTTGACCAGCAGTCACCAATCATCACCTCTCATCGATGGTCATCAGTCGCCACCTTCGATCGGTGGCCACCGGCCACCACCTTTGACTGGCGATTACCAGTCACCATCTCTGATCGGCAATCACTGGTTGTCACCTCCAACCAGCAATCACTGGCTGCACCTTCGACCGGCGATCACTGACCACCACCTCCGATCACCGGTCATCGACAACTACCTCCGACCACCAGTCACTAACCACCATCTCTGTTCGTCGGTCTCCACCCATTACCTTCGATCGTCATTCACCAACCGCCACCTTCAACGATTGTCTCAACCACTGCCTCCAACTAGTGTTTTGCTTAAGATTTGAAAACAATGTTTTAAATTTGGAAACAAAACAATGTTGTTTTTAAAAATTTGAAAACTTAAAACTAAAACTAGTTTTTATTTGGCTAAATTACCACCGGTGTCCCTCTATTTAGGGGGTAGCTCACTTTGTGCCCCTCAATTTTTTTTTCACACCTTTTGTCCTCCAACTTTTTCAAAAGTTTCAACTTTTTCAAAAGTTTAATTTTTGCCCTTCCGTCAAATTTAGGGCATTGACTGTTAAAAATGAACGTTGACTTACGTAATTAAGTGATCTGACATGGTTATATTGTAATTAAGAATTAATTAAAGTTTAATTAATTATTTAGAAATGTTAATTTTAAAAATATAAAAAATATGTACCAAGGCAAAAATCGAACCTAGGTTTTGGGGGAAGAAAAGCTAAAGCCAATCCACTAGACCAAAGGTCAAAACCTATTTTATTTTGCAATTTCAATGTATTTAAACTAATCAATAACAATGTTAATTTTAAAAATATAGAAAATTTGAGAAATGCTAAAATTGAACACAGGTCTAGAAATTTAAATGCTAAAGCCATACCACAAGACCAAAAGTAAATAGTAATTTTCTTGTGAGATTCAAATTTAATTAAACTAATCGTGGCAAGATTAATTTTAAAAATATATTAAATTTTACAACTTTTTTAAATGGAGAAATATTAATTCTCAATTTTAATTTATGTATTTACTTTTAATTAGATTTTAAATTTTATATTTTAATTTCAACTTTTGATTGTTAATTTTAGTTTCAAACTCACAAATAAAATATATAAGATAAAATTACCTACAATAAATTTAAAATTAAAATATACAAATAAAATATAAAATCTAATTAAAAATAAAAGATAGAAATTAAAATTTAAATTAAAAGTTAAAAACTATAAATTAAAGTAACAACTAAAACTTAAATATAAAATTAAAAATTAAAAAAAAATAAACTTATTCAAATAGATTTAACCTAAAATCAAGCTAAGTAGTTTTTAGAATTTAAAAAAGTTTCTTTATTTAAAAAATTTACAATATAAATGACCAAGAATAGTAAAACAAAACAAAGGAAAAGAGACAATAAAACCAAAATTGGCTTACTATCTAGTGGTATCGTCTTAAAACTCTCACAGGTCCTAGGTTCAAATCTTACTTTGTCCAATTTTAATATACAATTAATGTTGTCACATGATTAGTTTAATTAAATTTGAATCTGACAAAAAAACTAATATTGGCTTTTGGTGTAGTGGTATGACTTTAGCAATTAAACTTCTAGACTTGGGTTCAATTCCAGCCGTGCTCAACTTTTCTATATTTTTAAAATTAACATTGCTATTGATTATTTTAAATACATTAGAATTGCAAAATAAAATAGACTTTGACTTTTGATCTAGTGGATTAGCTTTAACTTTCCTTCCTCAGGACCTAAGTTCGATTCTTGCCTTTAATTAACTTTTAATTACAATATAACCATACCATGTCACTTAATTACGTAAGTCAACTATTCATTTTTAATAGTCAAAGCTACCCCCTAAATAAAGGGGCACCAATGGTAATTTAGCCTTTTTATTTTTATAAATTTCAAAATTAAAAACCAAAAACCACCCCGAACAGGATCTTAGTTAACATTAAATTTGTTTATATTTTGTATTATTTTTAAAAATTATTCTTAAAATTTATGAAACTCATCATCTCCTTTTCCTTCTGAGTGAATTATTCTTCACTTAATCAATTATCGTGTGCTAGTCATTTTCTCCCATCCTTGTGAGAGAGAAAAATAACTTATCTTAGAAAATGTTAATCAATGCCTTTAGAATACTAGTGAATGAATTATAAGGAGAAATCATGCAAAATTGTGCCCAATTATACTTTTGAATTGCATTCATGTATAATTTTTAATAAAATTTGTATCCTTTTAATCCTTTAATAGGTATCATTAGGTTAGCAACACCCATTTATTTTAGAGTTTAATTGGTATACATTGTCAGTGTAAAGATTTTTATACTGACAGTAAAGTACAAACCTTCATTCATGGTAGATTTGTTGACTTTACTCATTACTATTTTAAAAATCACATAAATGAAAAGTCATGATTGAATACCAGTGTAAAGATCCTTTACACTGACAGTGTATACCAATTAAACTCTTTATTTTAAATTATAAAAAGTAATTGAGATTTATATTGGTAAAAAGAAAAAAAAACTAATGCACGAGACAACTTTAAAATTGTTTAATAAAACAGGACAACTTCTTTTAAAGACAAAAGTTAAATTAAGAGAGGAAGGGAGAATGATTTTAGGTTTTCAATGTAATAAGATTTATTTTATAAATTTTTCAGTCTTTTATTTATTTAGTAGTTTTTATTAATCTATATAACTTAGGATGACATTTATTTTAAAACTAATTGAGAATTGGTTAAGAAAAAAATATATTTTTGTTAAAATTATTCCTTCCATTTTTTATTAGACATTATTTTAAAATTTTATCATCTTTTTATAAGACTATTATATAGGAAGGGTACCCTTAGGAACACTCAAAAGCTAAGGGAAAGACCTACCCTTGGGTTTGGACAAGACCAGATTGTTAGAACCAAAATTAGGCCTTTGATGAAAACTGTCATATATATATATATATAACCTTGAATCTATCATGTTAATAATAAAAAATAAAAGTGAAAGCATACCTGAATTCAAGATGCTAAGAGAGTAGTGTAGTTTGGCCTTCCATATCAACATGTACTCTCTTGAAAGAGCCCTTTGGTAAACTCTCTGTCTGTTTTTATATTTGGATGTAAGAATAGAAAAAGATCATAGTGTGATTTGGAGACCTAACTTATTTATAGATAAATAAGGTTGTCTTTTGGTATTTCTATTTTTTATCCATCACAAAATAGAATTACCATTTAGTTACCACACATTAAATGTCTCATATCCTTTTAAATACAATATAATTTATCTGACCATTTTTAATTTGGCATAACCGTAGGTGTTCTTACTATATAATTATTCATATATGAAACCAATGTTGGGTTAAAGATCCAATAATCTCTCACTTGGACTATATGTGTAACCTTATAATTATATAATTATCAAATGCATCTTTTACCAATTCAATCCATCAAGCCTGCCAACATAAGATCAAAGCAGTCTTTCTTACATTTGTTGTAACTAAACTCATCAACAGTCACATATGTTGATACAAATGAATAACATGAATAATGATATGGATGTGTAGTATGAAATTTTCATGTAATTTGTGATCTTAAGATGCCTAATTCCATTAGATCCTCCTTAAATATTAGTGAGAGCAAAATCATAACAAAATTAGAATTTAAATATACCAAAACTTTATTTTTATACTTGAACCATACATATATTAAAAAAATATGTCTTTGTCATAGAAAACATAAAAAATCACGATCTCAAACTAAAAATAAATATCACTTAAAGACACAACACCTATATGAGTAGTGTGCTCATGAAACATTTTGGGTATTAATCCTTTAGTAAGCAAATCCACAACCATGGAGTTTTGTGTGAATATGTTCTATACACAATTGTTTACTCTGAAATTTTTCTTTAACAACCAAGAACTTAATGTCTATATATTTAGACTTCATTGAAACTGTATTGTTTGGAAAATAAAACTATTGATTTATTATCACAAAATAACTAAAGTGGTTTGTCTATACCATCCACTATATGCAGTCTTGTGACAAAATTTCGCAGCCAAATTTTGTGATTAGATGCCTCATAACACACTATGAACTAATTTCCATGGTAAAAGAGACTATAAGAGATTGTTTAATACTTTTCCATGAAATAACACCTCCAGATAACATTTATATATAACTCATGTGAATTTCATACTATCTATGCATCCAACAAAATAAGAGTCAATATACTTAATGATCTCAAGCTGTTTCAACTTTTGATATATAAACATATAGTCTTTTGTTCTCTATAAGTATTGCATGACAAGTTCAACTGCCTTTCAATTATCCAATCCTGGATTACTTAAATATCTACCAAACATCCATATAATGTACGCAATATTTGGATGGATACAAACTTGAGCATATATTAGATTTTGGTGCAATTCTCCCTACCAAAGGTCTTTTCGCAAGGGTCATGACTGGGACGATTGAAGAGGATATAGATAGAAGAGAGGAAGGAAGGCATAACCTTCTTTTGGAAGTGAAGATTAGACCATAGTCTTCTAGATTTAGCTTAGTTTGATCTCATCTTGTAATTCATTCTTGAAGACATGTTTTATTTGTATTCTGACCTTGTTTTGCTTATGGATTAATTAAGGGGTGTGGTTAGTTTCTTAGGTGAAGTATATCGATTAGTTAGGCTTTAGCATGAGTTTGGTCATGTGGTTCTTGCTAACCACACCCTCAAATTCATCTTAACACCCATCTAACCAACTCACAACACTCAAGGAGACATGTGGGCCCCTAGGTTCCCCCCATGTGGTGCCAACTCTCTCTACTTCCTATATGGCACCTACATGGCATGTTTGTTGCAACTCATTCAAATTTGAATTTTTGGAGGGAGTCCACATGACACTCAAAAATTCAAATTCAAATCTAGAGGGAACCAAGATCTACTTATTTAGGACCATGTTTGGATTTTCCTTGGTCTAAATCATGTGCTAAT
Source organism: Psophocarpus tetragonolobus (assembly GCA_037954015.1). Lineage (NCBI taxonomy): Eukaryota > Viridiplantae > Streptophyta > Magnoliopsida > Fabales > Fabaceae > Psophocarpus > Psophocarpus tetragonolobus. The sequence continues at coordinate 16,982,662 of CM075688.1, read as the reverse complement.
TATATTTAACACAATTAACACATGATTAGTTCTTGCTTTGGCCTAGATCAAGTGGATGTCCCACTCCCACTCTCCTAATCCACTCCACACTTATAAATAGAGTTTCCCTCCTCTTGTACAAGTTACACTTGAAAGATATAGAAATTCTCTTGAGAGATTTCATCTTTGAGTGTCATTCTTCTCCTTAGGAGAGTTTCCTTCTAGATTTCATCAAATGCTCCTTCCTTTGTGGCAAGCATCATGAGAGACTTATCTTCCTTGTGAGTTGTGCCTAAACACCATCCCATTCCTTATCTTCCATCAACCACTTCACCTTGAACCTCCATTGAAGATGATCACGGGAAGAGCATACAAGAGGAATGCACCAAACTCCTTACTGTTAATGCATAAGGAATCTTCCACATTTCCTTTTCTTCAAAAGCATTCTTAAGGAACTGATCGAGACTAAATTTGTCTCCCTTAGCCACAAGGGTATTACCTAATTTACAATCTTGATGCCACATCTCTTTAGAACCTTTTCAATATAACCTTTTTAAGACAACCCAAGAGTACCTCAAGAATGATCTCGACGTATTTGTATGCCAAAATTAGAAGATGCATTACTAATATCTTTTATCTCAAAAAAAAAAATCTCTTGGTTTCATGCAATAAATTTATGTTGTTGCTGGTAAGCAAAATATCATCAACATACGAAACTAGAAAAATATACTTACTCCCACAAAACTCATGGTATATACCATCATCAATTAAAGTCACCTCAAAATTACATGAGGTGATCACATGATGAAACTTGAAATACCACTGTCGAGATGCTTGCTTGAGCCTATAAATGGATTTCTTAAGTTTGCAAACCAAATTCTTTGAATCTTTTGAAACAAAGTTTTCCGGTTGCACCATATATATTGTCTCATCAATGTTACCATTGAGAAATGATGCCTTTACATCCATCTAATGTAACTCAACATCGAAATGAGTCATTAATGCTATTATAGTCCTGAAAAAGTCTATAGAAGAAACTGGAGAAAAAATTTCTTTATAATCAATGCCTTCTTTTTGTGTAAATCCCTTTGCGACAAGATGATCCTTGAACATATCCACATAACCTTTCCAATCCCATTTGTCTTAAATATCTATTTGCAACAATGGATTTTTCCCTTCTGGAAAGGGATCACGATCCCAAACATCACTGTCCCTCATGGATTTAATCTGTTTGTTCATGACATCTGATGCAATCCCACGTAGCATGCATCATTGCTAGGATGATTCAAGGAAGGCATGACATAGATGGGAGCTCATTGAAGAGTTGAAGTCATTGTCTTCATTTTTTTGCTTGTAAATAATTTCTATTAAGTGTAGAATTAGGGGCATGGGGTTTCCTAGTTATAAGGTCTTGCATTTTGGTCATTTCCCATTGTAAAAGCATGTGGTACCTTAAGTAAATTATGTAGAGTGTGTGTAGAAAGGGGTGTAACCCATATTTGGCAGTGTGGGTTATTTCCACACCTCCTAGCTCATTTTGTAACCCGATTTTCTAACACATAAAGCATGATAAACACAAGGGTGCACCCGATTTTTAGGTGCCATTTTGGGAGCTTGCCCCCTAGGTTAGTTAGTCAATTTTACTTAGGGGTTGAGCCTTGTTGAGAGGTCCATGATTAAACCATTAATCCTAACCTCCCATTCCCTATAAATAGCCCCCTCATTCCATCTATTTCTCACCTTTGAAGTTGAATGAAAATAGTCTCTTTGTGAGCACATTCTTTAGTAAAAGGTCTTGATGATCCTCTCTCTTGAGGAACCTCTTCCTAGTTGGCTTTTATCAAGGTTTTCTTCCCTTGTGGAAAGCCTAAACAATTTTGGCTTATCTCTCTTTGAGAGTGACGCCCCACCTCCATGTGCAAACTTGGTCTACATAAACATCAATCCACTTTTGAGAATTAGAACTTTCCATAGCTTGATGAAAGTTCATTGGATCATCTTCCATCAATCCAATTCCAACCTCATGTTCTTGGAGATATACAACATAGTAATGTGGTATTCCTTTCTTTAGTGGATTTCCTTAATGGCATAAGTTCTTGAGGAGGAAGAGTTTGTTCTTCTAGAAAAATTTCTTGCATAGGAGATTATACATTGTCTTGATTTGCTATGTATTGAACATCAAGAAAAGGATCATAAATAATGCCAAGAACACCTATGGGAATATCAACATATTCCTTTTCAAAGAAAAATTCCTTAACTATATCTCTCTATGCAAAATCGACATCCTAAAAGAAAAAAGAATTTTTAGATTAAAAAATCAACTTAGTTATGGAATCATAAAACTTGGACGACTAGATCTTTCAAAGTATAAAACAAAATAACAACTTATTGTTCTTAAGTCTAGTTTCTTTTCATTTGGTCGATAAGGCCTTGCTTCAGTTGGACAACCCTAAACATGCAAGTGTTTTAAGTTAGGCTTTTTGCCTGTCCAAAGTTCATAAGGGTTTTCCAGTTGCTTTTGTTGAACCCTATTAAGGATACATGTGCAATTTTATGGGCTTCTCCCCATAGTGATTTTGGCAAAGTAGAATGACTAATCATACTTCTTACCATGTCTTTAAGCATTTTGTTTCGTCCTTTAGCAACATCATTCATATTGGGTGAATCCGACATGATGTAATATGGGATGATACAACATTCCTGTAGGAATTTCACAAATGGTCCTAAACATTGTTCACCTAAACCATCATATCTATAATAGTATTCACCACCATGATTAGACTTGACCCTTTTAATTCTTTTGTTGAGTTGGTTCTCAACTTCACTCTTATAATTTTTTAAGACATCTAATGAATTTTCCTTTTCATAAATGATATATATACTCATATCTTGAAAAGTTGTCTATGAACGTTGTAAAATATTGTTGACCATTCCATGCATTTGTAGGAAATGTCTATAAGTTTTAAGAGATCCAAAGTCCTATTGGTCTCAAATTTCGTTGATTTGTTTATTTACCCTTTATTTTTCTTTATGCCTTCAGTACTTAATAGTAAAGATTCATTAAATGAATTGGTAAGAAATACACCAAACACAATTTCTAATAGCTTATATTTTTAACTTAAATTTGTAAAAAATAATTACAAAACCAATTGATTTAAAAATTTAATAAATTTATTATGCATATTACTAATAATTTATAATTAAACTAAAGTTTATAAACCTTAAAATGTACATAGCAATATTGAACTAGAAGCATATATGTTGTGGATGTTTTTTATAGGTTAAATATTAGTTATTAATGTCCATACTGATTATGTAAAAGATTTGAACTATGTTTTACATCTTGCTAATTAAACATTACCATTTACAAAAAAATAAATAAATAAAAAATCTACACCATACTAACTTTATAACTCCTAAGCATCTGTTTGATGTTAAAATCTACTTAAGATATTTTTAATCAAGATTTAAAAGTTAATATTTTAAAATATTAATATTAATTTAAAGAATATAGGTAGAGTTTGTTTATTTTTTTAAGAAAAAATACTTATTTAAATACGATAAACATAATATTTTTTAGATTTTTTAATAAACTTTTAAAAAAATAAAAATAAAAATCTGAAAAAAACTTATTTTAAAAATTATTTAGAATAACATATGAAAATAAATTCTTGTAGAAGCTTAAATTTATAAAATATAAAGATATCTTTAATTAAAAAATATTTTTAAAAAAAATCTATGCTTTTATCAAGTGTAAATTATCATCTCACTTTGAGGAAATACAAAATATATTTATTATTTTTTTTTATTTCCTTTATTTTGATAGGTGTAGTAAGAACCTATTGTTTTTGTTAAATTTTTTATTTCATTGACTAGTTTTTTTCTTAAACTTTGTTCTATTTTAATCATTAAATATTGTTATACTGTATTTAGCTGACTATTTTCTTATATATTTTTATTTATTAGATATTATTTTCATATCTTGATAGAAATTATTATTATTGTGACTTACTTTTTTGTTTCTAAAATTTTACTAAAAATCAATTTTGATCTTTGAAATTAAAAAATATATTTTTTAGTCATAAAATTAATTTTTTTATTAAAATTGTTTATTTATAAGGTCTTGGTTGTGCCGGATATGTGATTGAAAATTGAGAGGTTAGAGTTAACGATGAGAATGATGAATATAAAACACATGCTTACTATAAGCAATTTTATAATTAAAAGTGAATTAGAGACTAAAAAAATATTTTTAAATTTCAAGTACAAAAATTGATTTTTTGTGAAACTTTAGAAAAAAAACTTATTTAAGCTATTATTATTATTATTATTATTATTATTATTATTATTATTATTATTTTAACTGGAATATCTCATTGACCGAAGATATTATTTGTATTGAGAAGTGATAGCCCCTTAGAATTGAAATGTGGGATTAAATTCGCATTTTCCTCATCATATTTTAGATTTAAGCCTGCAATAATTACTAAGATAATGATCGTGGCATACTATAATGACCTGTGATAATGGAGCATGAGACATTGGTAGTGGTGGAATGATCACGAGTAGGGGCATGTCTGGGCTCGGGAGCCCACTCAAAAAATATTCATAAATATTTAAATGAAGTACTTATCGTTTTAGAATAAATTGAGGAAAAATTAAAAGTGAAATTTTTGTTATAATTGATTAGAATTATTAAAAATTATTAAATTATGCGAGTTTTTCTTTTTCTTTTATGATTTTTTAAATTAATTATTTTAATAAATTATAATCAAAACAATGAGAATTTAAGAAAAGAATGAGAAAGTTTCACTAACATTTATCTAAATAATAAATAATATAAGTAAGAAAGTAATAATTTTATAAAATTAACTTTAATATTAATATTACATTAGAAAACTAAAATAAAATAGACATGCTGCGGGAACAATTAGAAATTTTCTCAAACTCTCTTTTTATTAGATTTTAAAATTTATTAAAAATCACAAATTTAAAGAAAAATAGTTATCAAACAAATAATTAAACCTTAACGACATCTAAATGCTAGTTACTTGTAACAATTAACCTACTTTAAATAGATCTTTTCACACTACATCATTTATAATAAACTCAAATAATTTTTTGACAACTTTGTTCTAAAGGTGACTTCTTATAAACAACCCAACTTTTTATAAATTTTTACTTCAACTATCTTATTTTAACAACTTGAAAAATTTAATTTAATTATTATAAATAAATATTAATTTAATACGGACAATTTTTTAAGAAATAATAAAAAAATTACTTTACTACTCGTTAAAAGACCAAAGTCATTGTAAAAATTGTTTTCATTTATAAGCATCCCCAAATACTCATAAATATTAAAAAGACTGAAGAATAGTTTTATAAAGGATACTTAACGAATTTTGTGTAGATAACAAATACATAATTTTGTAATACGTGGAGTAGCAATGACCACTATCTATACGGTTCTGACCCGCAGCTATTCCTGATTGGAGGGAGATTGCACTGCAGAGGAGGGAGAAGGTGTGCCTAAGCTTAGAATCGAAGTTCTGAGTCTGGATGAAAAAAATTTTAAATTAAAAGGTAACAAGATATTTCCAAAGAAGTTTAAAATAAACTTACGACCGTGCGAATAATAAATGGAACTGTTAAAAGAAATTGTCATGGTTAACATGGTCAAAATTGAAGTGAGATTTCTACGTAATGAATATCAAGTGACATGTGTAAAACTTTTTTTTTTTTTTTTATGAAGATGTGTAAAGTTTTGCCCTAGCAATGGCAGCCAGGTATAATTTTTTCCCTAAAAGATATGATTACGAGTTTAAACAAATCCCTTTAAACATAACTCAAATTTGACATATAATGGACACGTTTGTTGCTAATAGAGTAAGAAAAGGTAGGGGAAATTCATGCCTAAATACAACAATAAATAGCAACAACGTTGATTCTAACAAAACAAAATGTAAATCATATTCCACCCTAAAGTTGATATGAGTGAGGGTACATCAATGGAATAAACTAGTTTAGATTAGGTATAATTATAATTTATGCCTTTTAATTTTATTTATTGTTGATAATTTATCTCCTTGCTGACCGTTATTCAACCGTTATCGTTGACCGTCAGTTTTAAACGTGCCAATTTTAATTAGAAAAATATAGAAAGAAAAAAATTCTAACATTGTTTGAACTTTAGATCTCTTTGTCACACACAATAGCCCATACCACTACACCAAATGTCAAGTTTAATTTTATTTTGTAATTCAAATCTACTTAAACTTTAATTAATGTTAGTTTCAAAATTAATTAAAACATAAATGTAAATATACAACAGTAGGATTAAAACTAAAAGTTAAAATTAAAAACTAAAAATTTAATTTATATTTATTAATTATTTATTAATAATAAATTCCTAGGGATTATAAATTAAAAATTAAAACTAATTAAAAATATAAATTAAAATTATTAAAATATAAAGCTAATAACTAAAATTAAAAATAAAATTGAAATTAAAATTAATAATTAAAATTTAAATTAAATTTTTTAAATAATTTTAATTCTTAATTTAAATTTAACTTCTATTTACATTTTAATTTAACTTTTAATTTAAATTTTAATTCTTAATTTTAATTTCTATTTCTATTTCATTTCAATTTTATTTCTTAAGTTAAATTAAATTAAAAATTAAAATTTAAAATTTAATTTAAATTAAGAATTAAAATAATGTATTTAATTTAAATTTTAATTTAAATAAAACTAATAAATAAAATTAAAAATAAAATAGAAATTAAAATCAAGAATTAAAATTTCAATTTAAATTATTATTTTAATTTTAGTTCTTAGTTTTATTTTTTGATAATTTTAATTTATGTTTTTAATTAGTTTTAATTTTTAATTTATAATCCCTAAGAATTTATTATTAATAAATAATTAATAAATATATAAATTAAATTTTTAGTTTTTAATTTTTAACTTTTAGTTTTAATCCTACTGTTGTATATTTACATTTATGTTTTAATTATTTTGAAATGAATACTAATTAAAGCTTAAATATATTTGAATTGCAAAATAAAATTAAACTTGACACTTGGTGTAGTGGTATAAGTTGTGATCTATTACAAAGAGGTCTCAAGTTTGAATCATGCAAGGATCTTTTCATATTGGTGATTGATAAACTGATTTTTTACTTGTATTTTTATTATGTTTGTAAAGAAAGAATTACATATTTATCAGTAAAACTCACTTTTTAGTATTTATTCTTACTTTAAACAGGTACTTGAGAAATAAGAAGGAAAATAGGCAAAATCGAGTCTTCATAGAACAATTATTCAAGAAGGAGCCAAAACAAGCATAGTCGGGTTCGTTCCAGCACACCCATGCTAAAAAGCCCAAACTCTCTTTTTTATAAATACCAAAGGGTGAGAAACAAAAGGGGACTTGTTTGGAGTCAAACGAAGAGTTAAATTTGTGACTTAGAAGCGAAGACTGACCGACGAGAAAGCTTTGGATTGAGTTGATTCACAGTGCTCTATATATTACTTCTTTCTTTTGTTATTGATACATTATGTAATTCATGAGATGTTCGGGTATACATTACATATGTTTGGCTAATCCCTTTTTTAGGGTTGTGATATAAACTAGCCAGGAAGCTTTGGATTGAGTTGATTCACAGTGCTCTATATATTGCTTCTTTCTTTTATTATTAATACATTATGTAATTCATGAGATGTTCAGCTATATATTATGCATGTTTGGCTAATCTCTTTTTTGGGGTTGTGATATAAACTCTTTGTGATTCTCCTTTGTACTTTGCATTATCATTCAATATTATTTCTTGATTAATTTGTTTCTCTACTATATTTATTACATCTTAATTATTTGAATAATCACGACCATTGATATTTGAATAATTGATTTGAGAAGCATGCAATAATTCTCGCTTCGTGATTGTGCACCTTCTTTCAAACTAATTTCAAGCTAAAGTCATGTCATTAACATTTTTCCATGTGGTCAGTTACCGTCCCCAACGATCAATGGTTAATAAGTAATAGTTGAACAAAAAGTAAACTTTTTTAAAAATGAGGGTAAAAATATCAACAATTAAAGATTAGAGACAAAATATAAGCCATTGGTAAAATTATGGGATAGGGATTGCAATTCAATCATCTAGTATGACTGACATGTCGTTGATAGTTTTCCACATTAGCAGTCAATGTTCCTAAATAAACAGTTAACAGTTAATAAGTAACAGTTAGACAAACATTGAACACTTTTTTTTTTTTAAAAAAAAAAACTAAAGGGGCAAAATATCAGTAATTAAAAACAAGGAGACAAAATGCTAACAATTGGTAAAATTGGGAGGCATAAGTTGTAATTAAGTCTTTAGATTAGTACTTAGATTATAGTGGCTGTTTTCAAAGTAATATCACATAGTGAGAATTATTGTATAACGTGTTTGGAATATTTGAAAATTAAATTATTTTAATAATTGTGTATTTTATTAAATAATTTTTATTTGATAAGTTTGCTGAAAAATATTTTAAAATAATAATTTTAGAATTATATAAGCTTTTTGTCCCTAAAGTTTCACAAAAAATCGTTTTTGGTCCTTAAAATTCAAAAATTTGTTTTTTAGTTCCTGAAATTAATTTTTTTTGTATTAACATTAAGTTCCGGTGTATTTGGCTGTGCTAGATGTGATATTAAAGATTTAGGAAATTAGAATTGAGAAGGAAAATGATTCACAAATCACGAGTATAAAAATGTGTTCTCTGTCAGTAACTTTTTAATGGCGTTAATTGAAAAAGAAAGACTAAAAGTGAATTAAGGACTAAAAAACATATTTTTGAATTTTATGGACTAAAATAATTTTTGATAAAAATTTAGAAACAAAAAACTTAATTAAGTCTTAATTTTATTATGATGTAAAAATAAGTTTTTTATAAATTAAAATAATATTTTAAAAAACTTATTAAAAATCATCATAGGCTATAAACAAGAATAGAGGAAATGTGCCTTGCGAATATAAGCCCCTAGATTGTTTAATTTGAATTTTCTAATACAATTTTGGATTAGGATAATTATTCAATTTCAATTTTTATTTTACAAACTTTAACATATATAATATATTAAAACTATTTTAATATTAAAAAATAATTTTATTTGAAGAGAGTTTTTTTTATTTATTCTTGGATAAAATATTTTATTTTATTATAAGGATAATAGTATTTTTTAAACAACTATTTTATTTCTTTTTTTTTATAGCTTTTGTTGAGACATCCTCAAAATTAACCTAGTATAAATGACATCATTGGATATATTCTACATTTATTTTCTTTATAAATTCAACCAATTATCATTAATGTAACATCTCAAATAAATACTAACATATTTAGCATTACTAACCATTTCATTACAACATAATTATGAGAATATTAAAATTTCAAATGATAACTCATTACATAATCCTAAAGACATGCATTCATCCTCAATTAAGTCTATATTAACTAATTTAGAGAACATATTAATAATTTATGGATTCTCTAATCCATATGATTAAAATATTATCAACGTCTAACCTAAGTAATCTGAAAGTCATATTAACAACATCTAAATTAATTAATCTAAAGGAATAAAATATTGACAACATCAAGATTAGCTAATTCAGTGAACTTATTAACAACATCCAAAGTAGTTAATTTGAAAGAGAAAAATATTAACAATGTTGGATTAGCTAATCCCAACATTTATTTTTATATATACATCCGAATTTGGTCTACTCCCAATATATATATGTATCCGGATTATTAAATCCGAAGACACCATATATTCAAATTAAAAAAAATACCATGAAACCTCTTCTCGTTAGAGAAAATGACGTCCACGGTGAGTGGTGGGTGAATTCTCCATGAAGGGTGCGTTAATTCTCCATGATGGGTGCGTTAATTCTCTGTGAAGGGTGAGTGAATTCTCCCTGCATGGTAGATGAATAGTTGTGTGGGTGAAGAGACCAAGTAGTGGGAAGTTGATGGGTTTTTTTTTTTTTTTTTTTTTCAGTGAATAACATTTTGAAAAAAATTGTTATATCTGACAGATGTATAAACAAAAGATAGGTAGATAGCGACACCGTTTATGTGATCAATTTGCAAAGCTAATGTACATTTTCTATATTTTATTATTAAAATTAAAATTTTTAATTAAATTATGACATACGAATTTCTAGCATTAAATAATTTTTATTCAAAATATATTATCAAACTTTTTATACAATTATATACTAGCAATACTATTTATTTTAAACTTCATTTGATTTAAGAATTTTAAATACATTAGAATGAGATACGGATGGAGAATTTTAAAATAATTTTGAAATTTTGGTAATTCGTGAAAGCAATTTGATTAATTAAAATTGTAGAATTTTAAATTCTTTTTTTTTTCTTAAAAAAAAAGTAAGAAATTGAAAATTTTCAAACCTACTTTTCTTTTACTAAAGTTGGTTGTAACATCCAGAGAAAATACTAATACAAATACTGATAATACTAATCATAATCTATAACATTTATTTACACGCGCAAGATGAATATTACTCAAATTATTAAAACTTCAATTGAAAACATAAATTGTACATTTAACATCTCGTCCAACGAGCAATGTCACCTAACTATGAACTATGACACCTCCCTTAATGAGAGGTGTCTTAGCAAAAAGTCTTACAAAATTGCTGGCAAGGAGTACTTCTTGTTGAGCGAAACATGTCGTTTGGTGCAAAGCCATAAAATTTCCTAACAGTGACAACTTTTGGTTGGATTACTCTTGCCTAGTGAAACTTTGTAGAATTCTAGAACTTCTGCTGCATAGTTCTCATTATAGTAATTCACCTAAGAAATTCAGGGTCCAGAGCTCACCCATAGGCAGTGCTACACAACATTCACAAGCCAAGATTGGTCACTTTACCTCGAAAGACTAACTTATTACAGAAATATAGATTCACATAACTATTTACATATCCAAAAATCACTTCACATTCTATATCCATACATAAGCAATAATCAATTCACCTATTAACTTCTATAAGTCATCATATTATAATCACACCTTTCATTTCTAGTAATCATAATATAATTCAATTCCTATGGAAGTCCAACTCCTATGCATGGAATTAGACAAAAAAAAATTATAGGACATAACAAAACTAAAACAACAATTATCCAAAAAATTCCAAACTATCTCGATGCCCTCTTTACTCTTGATAATTATGTCCTTCTACTTCATTCCTATCATCTGATCTTGTGTAAGGCATGATCATTACAACCATATATAAAGCATACACAATACAAAGGTAAGCTTACTAGATAAGAATTAATACAATCAAGACATATCACAATCACATTCCTACATCCATTTACCAAAATCTTCAATTATCAATCATACTTATATCCCCTTTGAACATATGCAATCACTATAAAAATACATAATGACTCAACGTTTTCTAGAAACACATATTAAGTTAAGGTACAAAGGTGACCCATATGATTATATTTTTTGACTAATGTCTAGTGTCTACATAATCCAATATGGACAACTAGCTAGGTCTAGGCAATACTTATCTGATACTTCTAACTAATGTCTGACATCTATGAGATACATTTTTTATACTCAACTGACTCTAAATTGTTGTTTGTTGTTTACCTGACCTAATACAGACACCTAATTACTATGAGCACATCCTTTAGGTGTATTCTCATCCTGTTTGGCCTAAACACCAAGATCACAAAACCTTAAAGGTATCCTTAATTCAATGTACTACACACAAGACTTTATTATCTCCTCCCAATAACCCACATTACATTTCATCATAATCATCATATCAATTAATCATCAATTTCAAAGCATGATAAGTTCAATCATATCATAAATATATTACAAAGAGCAAACATCTCAAATCATCAATTCTACAAAACATCCCATTTTACATGCCCTTCAAATCACAATCAAAAGCTCAATTGCTCAAAATCAACTAACTTCACAACTATCAATTCAAATTTTCATAAATTAAAATCAAGATTAAAGTATTGTTTACCTATTTTTCCCTTATCAAGCTGATTTTGAAGAGAAACGAAAATCCAACCATAGAAATCACTCAAAATATAGCAACGATCCCAAAAACTAGAGAGAACCTAAGAAATTGGATTTCAAGAAGAATTTCCCTTCAATTGGAATGATTGAATCGAAAAGAGAAAGAAAAAGGTCCAAATAAAATAGGACTAGACTTATTCACTATGATCAACAACTAGAATAAGGAAAATAAAATATATTTTGTTGAATCTCACTGGCGAAGTAACTTACATGCCAAAGAGAGAAGTTTTGGGTGTTAAGAGAGAAGACAAACGAGGATGGGAGAAAGAAAGAGGAGAAAAAGAAAATGTGAAAGAGAAAGAAGAAAAAGAAAAAGGAATTGAGGTTGTGTTTGGTGGTTTTGATTTTCTAACTGCAAACCCCATTACAATTAGATTTTTGAATAGTTCTATTTAAAAGATTATATATATATATATATATATATATATATATATATATATCCCTTCTCACTAAATGGAATTCACTTAAATTCCACAATTTTGTTAATTACAATTACATATATTCAAAGTAGCACATAATATCAATATAAACATCAATACAACCATTCTGTAATTAATTAGTTAACCATACTCATGTTAAATTAGCTTCTCTTTGATTATTCACACATTTATAACAATTATTAAAAATAGAACCTTGCATTGGTCGCGATTTCTTTTTGCTTTACATCAGCTTAAATATTTTCGGTTCACATTAAACTAGATTATTTTTCGCTTGACATCAACTAGAGTTATTTTCAGTTGATTTTTTCAACATGTTTTTAGGATATGTCAATCAAATTTTTGTTAACGTTGGTTGAAATTGTTTCTTAACGTGAAAAGTTACATAACATTAGCCACAACACTTTACCTTACTCCATAGTACAATGATATATGTGTTGATAAGATTCACTCTCTTATGGCCAAGCCCGCCATGCCTTGGGAGTTGCATGCAAGGTATATTGAACTCAAGCACGCTAGCCACAACACTGTGGCCTATACCATAGCAATATTGTGGTAGGTAGATTTATAACCACATTTTGGTTCAAACTCCTATGGTTGATTCCACCTTGTTATAGGAGTTGTGTGTGAGATATACAAAGTTTCGATGAGCTAGTCATAGCACTATGGAATATTCCACAACGTTGTGGGAGATGAGCTAAAACTAGTTAGTATGGCATGTGGAGCTCTAGAGTGTTAGCCACAGGGCTGTGTTCTATTTGAAAATATTGTGGGAAGTGTGCTGATGACCTAATTTGGGTCCACATTATTGTGGAGGATCTCACCTTGTTATGGGAGTTACATGTAAAATATAAAAAGCTATAATGTGTTAACTACAATGTTGTGAGCTATGCCAAATTATTGTAATATATATAATGGGGATTATTTTTGGCCAAGATTGGTAAAAAAATATCCACGTCCAATGTCGGTTAAAAGACAACTTTAATTTTTCTTAAATAAAATAACTTATACCAATGTTAAAAAAAACTTTAGCTAAGGTTAGCCAAAAAGATATTGATTGATGTACACTGAAAAACTTTGACAAACGCAGACGACAAAACCCTAACAAAAAACACCTCTATATTTTCTCATTGTACCTCTATAACCCTATGAAATGTCTAAAATGCCCTTAGGTAAAAAAAGGTAAACCTCTTTCTCTTTCCCTGTGCCTCTCTTCACCTCATATTTGATTTCTTTGAGTCTAGACACTTTCCTCCGAGTGAACGCACACCTTCTTTTTGTGACGCACCCTTCTTTGTTCGTTCGTCTCCTAACTCCTCAAACTGAAACCATGTGTAGCATTTTTACATACCCTGTATGCAAATTTGCACTAAATAATAAGATGATTTGAACTTTCTTCAACCTATTTGATACAATATATGATATTATGTACTTAGCCATAATATAGTATTCAGGTTCATAAATTAGTTACCATGGATAGGATATCTATTATTTTTGGAAAGCAGTTTCATATTATAAGCAATTTTCTTGATTTTATCCTATTACCTTTCCTTAATTTTAGCCTATTATCCTTCCTTGATTTTAGGCTATTATCTTTCTTTGATTTTAGTCTATTATCTTTCATGTAATGTGGTATATAACCAGAAAGCTGTTAATGGAATAATCACGAAATTATCTTCCTATATGGTATAAGAGTTAAGGGATTGAAATCCTCTCCTATTTCCATCACTTTCCTAGGCTTTTCTCTGCTTTTTTTTTCTTTTCTTCTCCCCTATCTATTTCTTGTGTCAGTCACCATGATTGACTCCAACAAATTCCACCCAGCTCTTGCTATATCAAACATCAAGAACCATATCTCCATCACCTTGGAGATGAAAAACATCCAATATGCGACATGGGCAAAACTATTCAAGATTCACGCACGTTCCTACAGGGTGCTTCACCACATCATTCCATCAGAGCTAGGAAAGGAGACGGTGTTGAACACTGATGCTGAAAAAGAGTTGTGGTCAAGCCTTGATGCTACGATTCTTCAATGGATCTATGCAACAATCTCCCACAACTTGTTGCATACAATTCTTGAACAAGATGCAATGATAATGGAGGTATGAAATAAATTGCATGATATATTCTAAGATAATAAGAATGCTCGGGCTGTTACTCACGAGCAAGAATTCTCCCATACAAACAGAGGATTTTCAAAATGTCTCTGTGTATTGTTAACGACTTAAGTAGTTGTCGGATCAACTCAAGAATGTCGGCACACCGGTTTCAAATAATCGTCTTATTCTTTAAATGGTGGCTGGCCTTATTGAGGCTTACAATGAAGTTGCAATGCTCATTCGCCAAAGCAATTCTTTCCCACCATTCTATCAAACTTGCTCTATGCTCACTTTAGAAGAAGTGGTCTCTCGAAAAAGGTTGCAACTATCATGGGTTTCGCCATGGTGGGTCCCGATATTGACGACTTTCACTCTCCTATCAAGACTCCCCAAAGTCGCAACAACCATGGTAATAAGAAGGGCCAAAACCGTAATAGCAGTGGCAGAAACAATGGCGGTAATTAGGGTAAAGGCAGGAGTGGCGATGGTGGCTAGTAGAGGAAATCTGGCTCACAACAACTAGCGTACCAATACCAGTGGGTTGTGGGACAGCAGCAGTGGCATGGACACCTTGGGCTTAGGTCAGGCCTAAGTTTCAACAAAACTAGCATCGCCAACCAAGCATCCTTAGGCAAAAACCACCACAAGCATACTTAGCGGCAGCAACTTCACAAACTCCAACCGACATCGCAGCCGCAATGCACACCCTTGAACTTAATCCTTTAGATGCAAATTGTTTTGGTGCCACTTCCCACATGACTACCGGGCAAGGTACGCTACCACCTTATTTTAATTTGAGCAGTAATCATGGTATACTTGTCGATAATGGTCATTCAATTCCAATTCAGGGTTATGGTCACATTAGTTTGCATCCCCAAAATCCTCCCTTAGCATTGAAATATGTACTTCATGCACCTAAAATTATTAAAAACTTAGTATTTGTTTGAAAGTTTACAACTGATAGCTAGATGTCTATTGAATTTGATCTTGTCGGTTTTTTTGTGAAAGATCTCAAGACGAGGATGCATCTAATGAGATGTGAGTCGGAGGGAGGGGGGTGGGACCTTTATTCAATCACAACCACTACCACCACTCAATTTGCCTCCCCACTTGCTTTTACTGTTTCAACTCCATCATTATGACATACTCATTTAGGTCATCTAGGACTATCTATTTTATACTCTCTTAGGCAAAATAAATTTATTGAGTGTCATAAAAATCGTAGTTCTCATATTTGTCACTCTTGTTCTCTTGGGAAACATGTTAGTTTACCATTTGTTTCTTCTAAGTCTTACATTAATATGCCTTTTGATATTATACATATCGATATTTGGACATCTCCTCTTTTGAGTTCTTTGGGACATCGTTATTATATTTTATTGTTGGATGACTACTCTAATTTTTTGTCGAATTTTTGTTGTCTAAAAAGTCTCAAGGAATTTGATAATGACATCTACACTCAATTTGAATACAATGTAAAGAACATACAATGTGATAATGACAAGGAATTTGATAATGGATCATTTTGGGAGTTTTGTAAAAAACAATGGGCTAGTCTTTCAATTTTCTTGTCCACATACATCATCAAAAAATAGAAAATGCGAAAGAAAAATTTGTACAATTAATAATATTGTTCGTACTTTACTTGTACATGCCTCTTTACCACCTTCATTTTGGTATCATGCTTTGCAAATGACAACTTATATTCTTAATATTCTTCCAAATAAACAATTAGCATGTCAATCACTACATAAGATTCTTTAGAAAAAAGACCCCTCCTACTCTCATCTTAAGGTGTTTGGTTGTTTATGTTATCTACTATTTCCCTCTACTACCATAAACAAACTTTAGAGCCGATCCACTCCGTATGTTTTTCTAGGATACCTATCTCATCATCATGATTACAAGTGTTATAATTTGTTCTCTTGTAAAATCATACTTAGTCGTCATGTAATTTATTACGAGACCTAATTCTCATTTGCTAAATTACACAATCCATAATCTCACTTACAATTTCATGGATGATAGTCCCTCTCCTTAATTGATCAACAACTTAACCTCTCAAACTACTTATCTCACTACCTCACCCAATCCTCACATACCATCACCTAGCCCAACCCCTAATCCTTTACCCATTTTGGTTACGCAACCTATGACACGTAGTCAACATGGGATTTTCAAACCCAAACAACAATTAAACCTCCACAGTATTGTCACTAAATCTCTCTTGCCACGTAACCCTGTTTCTTCCCTTCGTTACCCAAATTGGAAATTGGCCATGGATGATGAATTTAATGCTCTTATTAAAAATAAGACGTTAGTGTTAGTACCTCGTCCACCTGATGTTAATGTGATCCAGTCTATGTGTATTTTTACTTATAAAGAAAATTCTAATAGTGTGCTTGAGAGGCATAAGACCTGACTTGTAGTTGATGACAAAACTCAATAGGTTGGCGTGGACTGTGGAAACACTTTTAGTCTGGTAGTTAAACCAGCAACTATCCAGACTGTTCTTAGTTTAATCATATCTAATGTGTGGACGATTTTGACATGAATAATGTGTTTTTGCATCGAGAACTCAAAGAGACTATTTACATGCATCATCCCATCAGTTACAAGGCCCCTTTTGCTACCAACAATTTATTGATTATGTATCTACTATTGGGTTTTCCTATAGTACTTCTGATCATTCTCTCTTCATTTATCAGAATGGTACAAGTACAACTTATATTCTTTTGTATGTGGATGATATTATATTGACTACTTCCTCTATTGCTACCTACACATCGATCATATTATTTCTTAGCTCTGAATTTGATATGAAGGATTTGGGGTCGTTAAGTTATTTTTTGGATATAGCCGTCACTTGTGATATAGGTAGTCTTTTTCTATCCCAGCGAGAGTATGTAGCCGATATAATTGAACGAGCTAACATAGCATCTTGTAAACCATCTTTTACTTCGATTGATACTAAACCATATGCCAATCCTTCTCAGTATCAAAGCTTTACAGGGGTGCTTCAGTATCTCACTTATACAAGACCTGATATTATTTATGTTGTGCAACAAGTGTGTTTATACAAGCATGACCCAAGGGAGGCATACATGCATGCTTTTATTATGAAGTACATACAAGGTACTTTTGATCATGGCTTGCATCTCTATCCATTACCCACATCCACTCATCTTTCTGTTAAGTGTCTAAATTAGAATGAATTACATTAACAATTAGGCACTTAATGACTCAATTTTGTGACATTGTACCTTGTAATTTTCTTCAAAGTATCAAATTGATGAAAAGTTAATGTTTAATTCTGCATATACCTCTCTAACTTGGTATTTAGAGTACTCACCTAACCTCAAGTCCAATCATAATCTACATTCTATTTTAAATTTGTAGTACCTAAAATTGCCATCAATTCCTATACTGCACCTTGTTCAACTTCCCTAAAAGGTTTTCTCCATGTAAAATTCTAGCCTAGTTGCCATTTTCCCAATGACCCATATGTAAAAATTTGCAAATTCTTTTACAAGTTCGGACTTTCAAAAAAACTTTGTAAAATTTTTACTTTTTTACTTAGGAAATTTTTTCCATTTTAAAAAATTATTGAGTTGTAGGAAGAAAAACTTAACTAGGGGTGTTAACTGGGTCTAGTAACCCAATGACCAAATCCAACCCAAAACATATTAGAGTTTTTTTTCACATAAATTGGATCAAACCTTACCAAACTGAATCACTTAAGAGTGCTTGTTTCAAGTTATGTAATTTTACTAAACCAGTCAATTGAACTATTTTTAAAACACATCTAGTTTGAACCAAATTGATTTAAAAGAGTTAGGTTTAAATTGAATTGATTAGAAAAAAGTTCAATTTCAATGGAACTAATTTTAAAAAAATTTGATTAATTTTTATTGATTCGATTCAACTTGTAAGTAGTTTAGTTCTTAACTAATTTGATTCAAACGGGTTATTTTGTCCACCTCTAAATGGTAGTAACCATCAATAAACTAAAATTGTGTTTAACTTTAGTTAGTCTGCTAAAATAATGGACTAGTTAAAAAATTGTTACATTGACAGAGAAGTGAAGACAAATTAAAATTAACCTTCAAATAAAAGATTGTTGACTAGGTCATGCAACCAAAATTCATGAAATTGCATATTCCTTTGTTGAGAAAACGCAACATGATACCAATAGAA
This sequence comes from Psophocarpus tetragonolobus, assembly GCA_037954015.1. Lineage (NCBI taxonomy): Eukaryota > Viridiplantae > Streptophyta > Magnoliopsida > Fabales > Fabaceae > Psophocarpus > Psophocarpus tetragonolobus. The sequence goes on along the minus strand of CM075688.1, from coordinate 16,963,812 downwards.
TTAAAGACATGGATAAAAATAGAAAAACAAAAGAGAAATACAAACACTGCATGCATGGATAATACATGCTATAACTACGAAATGTAATTCCAATTACCAGAGAGAATAAAAAAGTTTAGAAAATGATATTTTATTTTCTAAATGTATTTGGATTATGAGTTGACTATTTATAAATACTTTTATATGTTTTCTTTTTTTTAATATAATAAGCTTTTTGTTTTTTTTTTTTTTGAAAGGCTTTTAATATAATATGCTGTTAGAAGACATAGACAGATTTAGCCAAACTCTAATTCGGCATTTATTTTGTTTCTCACTGAAATGACTATAGGAAATTTGCATAATTTCCTCTACACTAACTTCCATTAATTGGGGTTGGCCGGAAGTAATGTGGAAGACATTTTAATGGGTAATCAATCGTGTTAAATGGAGTTTATGCTCGCTTTCGTTTAGAGTTTAGAGATTTGATTTCAATTTGCGGATTGTTCAGTTTAGAAAGAGGGGGAAAAAAACCTAGCATACGAGAATTGAACGACAGATAAAGAACTTGGGTCCTCTCCTCTCAAACAAAATTTCACAGTACATTGTTACAAGATGTGAAAAAATAAATTTGAAAAATATTAACCCTACTAAGTACTGACCCCATACGTTAGAGCTTTAGGGACAAGTCAAGATGCTTTACATCTTCTTGATTAGTCTTCAAACGAGGAATTCCACTGAGCAGATATCCAGTGATTTCTCCATTCGTTGCTGAATTAAGCATGGGCTTGACCCCATCGAATTTCCCAACATTACCTCGTGGTGATTTGTGGCAACTTTCCATCGCTTGCTTGGTTATTCCAGGTTGTTGACCAATAAGGGGTCTGGACCAGCCATGATGTCCAGAAGTGCTACCAAATCCATTGAACGAAAAAGGAGGAGAAGAAGAAGAAGGAGGAGGAGGAGGCTTGTGAACGATGGAGTGAGCGTGAATTCCAAGAGAAGCCATAGTGGCATAGTGGCGATGGTGATGGTGAAGAAAGGCAACCCCAAAAGCTGTTGCTGAGGCCATCATGCGTGATCCTGATCTCTGACCTCTCTTTGCAATTGACCTCTCTCTCTTGTGGGCGTTTTGGTGTCCCCCAAGAGCTTGTGAACTGTAGAACTTTCTCCGGCAGTAGTTACAAGAGAACACTCGTGGCTGTGAGCCATGATGCTTTTCTGATGAAGTGATGCGATTCAGCACTGGACTGCACCCAATAGCGTAATCATCACCTGGGGCATTTAGATCCAGTAAATTATCTGCTTTTCTTGTTTCTTCCTTTTCTTCGTCCTCAACAGATTGCAGTTTCTTCTCCTGTGGACTCTGCACTGGGGTGCTTCCACTAGGAGGAGTCTTTTCAGCAGAGAGGTTATCATAGAGAGGATCGCCGTGGCTCAGAATTTCCATTGCAGAGTACTTTCCTCGTCCCTTGCTTGTAATTGGTCGTGTTTTAAGAAATTCTAATTTCTAGATTCATGAAACCTACCTTTATATGGAAAAAAAGGAGTACATTGGAGGACACACATGATGCTTTATTATTGTTTACTGTCATCATACGTACGTGTATGGAATAAGGATAAGTTTCATTTTCTTAAAGGGTAGTACGGTGACATTAGTGGATTAGGTTTAGTAGAGTTTTTTCATTTTCAAGCAATGTTTAGTACAATGAGAGTTATTTTTTAACAGAATTACAAAGGGTTAATGCTTAATAATCAATAAACCTACAATTTCTATATAAGAATAACACTTATATTTAGTGTTTAATCATATTTTTTTAGTCCTCTTTGTTTTCTTAACAGTTTGTTTGATGGGTGAAATTAGTTGAAAAAGAAGGAAATATGTGATTTTAGTGGAAAGAAAGAATTCTTTTTGTTTCATTCACATGTGCGTATTTCCTCTCTAAACTAATTTGAAATAAAAAGAAATGCACATTAATTATTTACTAAACTTTTCAACTTGTCCTCAATATTATTTGACTTGTTTGTTAAAGCAAATTTGTATTTAATGTGAATTCAAGTTCAAGAAGAGATGATGTCATTGATGAACTATCTGTTTGTTCCCTCGAGCTCACAACATCCACTAAAAAGTCCAACATGCACTTAAAAACCCTAAAAAAAAAATTTATATTCAAATGTAAAATGGTATTTTAATTAATTACCAATTTACTTTTTTTTAAACCAAGCAACCTCACCAAATTTATTTCCACTATTTTTATTCTATTCGTCTTCAACCAATTTAAGTTCTAACTATTTTTTAATTTTTATTCTATTTCTTTTTCTTTCTTTCACCTATTTACTTTCACCGTCTCCCTTTTCTTCCTTATCAAACACAATGTGAATTCTATTTATGTAAAAAAGGACTCTTAAATTTCTTTCTATTTAAAATCATTTGCTGTGACAAATTGGACATGATATACACAGAAAATAAATACATTATATGGACTAAAAAAACTCAATATTTGAACTACAATCAATGATCCAAAATGTGTCTTAATTGTATTGACTTAAGTTGTGTTCCTTCTTTCGTTACAATTCCCAATAAATTTCAATCCACAGATTTGGCTCAGTCTTGTTGAACAACATTGAAAAGTTTGACAACATATAAACAAACTTGTACTTAATTGTTATGATTGTTGTCAATACTTATGAGTGAATTATTATTTGTATAATATCAATAAACAAAAAACTATATTTTTCACATTAAAAAAATAAATTAAATATTATATGAAAATAGGATCTGAGATTATGAATAAAAAAAAGGTTAAAAATTCAATTTGTAATTGAAATTTAAAACACTTAATAAATTAAAAATGTAATTAAGTGAAAAAGTAAATTATGTCTTTTATAGTATTAATAAAAGAATTTTTTGTGTGAGAAAAAGAAAAGAAATTTAAAATTTGAAAAACTTAATTAGATGTTTGAGTGTTATGGATTAGTCTAGAATAGAAAGTTAATGGAAAAGATTGAGTAGTATATAATTGTAGCGAAGGAGGGATGTATTTATATTTTATTGAAAATGTAGTACTGAGCCTTGTCACCCATGTGTGCAATTGTGTGTGTGCAGTGTACTTTTTAGATTGTGGGCCACATGATATGCAGAAGCTTTGGTTTGGGCAAGTATTGGTTGAGGATTTATATTTGCATGAGGCGAGGTGGATGGTTTTGAGCCTTTCCCTTTCCCTTTATCATTTTATCAACATCATGTTCAGTGAACTCTCTCGTCTTCGTCCACCACCTAGGACCATAGAACAAGTGATGCCATCACGCGCGGCTTCAAAAGTAAAGTTAATCACTTCCCTTCGTACTTTAAACTCTATCAATCACGCCACCTTGTCCCCACTTCTTGTTACACTGTCCCTTTGCCTCTGCCCTTTTCTCATCCCTCTGCATTTCTAGTTTCTAGTGAAGAAAATCACTGTACTAGCCCTGTCTCAGTGCGCCCAGTTGCCTCTTCTTTACTAAGGTTTTATACAATTTGCCTTATATTCAAAATAATATATCAAATTCAAACATCACCACTCATTGTTAATTTAGACACATATTCTAATGCTTTAAAATCAATTCAGTTACAATTCATTGTATTCATCTTTAAATATACCATCTTTTCAAGTTCTCATCTCTCAATCAATTTGCACTTCTTAAAATATAGTCCTATAATATAATATATAGATATATATAAACTAATTGATTGTCTAATCATTATTAATATATGCTAGTTTTGGCAAAATAAAGTTCCAAAGTGAGCCCTTTTAAAGATTTGTAAAGGACTAAATTTCACACTTTCTCTATTCTGGTTTACTTTCCAACTTGCTATCCATATGTCAAATGGTCACAGCTGTCAAAAGGGAGATTTAATTTACTCAAGCGGATTAAATCTCCAAAATAATCTTGTGTGTGTTAGCTCTATAGTGTTTTTTTTTACAGTCATTTATACCACGATCACGAGTAATTTTTGACAACTGACTTGCTAACCCCACCTGATCGAAATGATGACGAGTGAGTTTGGGAATATAAAGTAATTATTCTCATTGGACAAACAAGTTGTATGGTTCCACTTTAGTATATCGTTTGAACTCTAATAAATGCATAGAACCAAATCTATTTTTGAGATTTCTCTGTCTGTCATCCAATCTATTCCACGAATGAAAAAAGATTTAGGTCAGCAATATACTCTTGCATCTTATTTTTTTGTTTCACTAGATATGTGATTAAGTTACTATATTAATAAAAAATATTTTTATCAGTCAGAAAGTGAGATAAAAAATGGAACGAATGATTTAAATTTTGAAAGAAAGCCTCCAAAAAAAAAGAAAGAACGACACAATGTTACTATGCTTCCTTTATAAGATGGAAAGAAGGTGGATGAAATGGAATGAGTTTAAGATCCATTATTTAGATTAAAAAATAAACAATGGAAGGAAAGTGATGGAAATCATTCCATCCATTCCATTATTTTTCGGCTTTCTCCTTCTCTCCAATCTGGGTGGATGGAACCCAAGTTTTTCTGTAACTGCTTCGATTTGTCAACTGCTCCATAATTGTCATATTTGTGTCTCGTTCCAATGGTTCCATGGTCTTCCTCCGATTCTTCTATCTATTGCAGTACACAAATTCGAAGGTGACTGATAGTGTGAATAACCATGAAACAAATAATACAAAGTGTGAATAACCATGAAACAAATAATACAAAGTGTGAATAACCATGCATGACAATGTTTGTAGGAAATTGAAGGTGACTGATAGTGGGACGTACACGTCCTTGTAGCCAACTGAGGAAGATAATATTTGGAAATGTTTAATATGCTGAAACATCAAATTGCCCCTGCCATACAGTATTAATCAATTACTAATAATTGATACTAAATAAATGATATTTTAAAGAGTGAAAGTGTATTCTGTTTTCATTCTAAGCATAGATAATTCACCGGTACTAGATATATACGTGTTGGATTTCTTCTTCAGCTTAAAACTAGTGGCGAAGGGGGTGAGGACCATGGTAGCTGTGCAGCAAGCTCACATGAACTACAGGATGGACCTTAGCTTCCGCTGGTAGAATCAACTTATAAGCAACAGCTCCAACAGAGTTGCGTATCGGAAACAGACCAAAATAGCGTTTTGTCAATTTTTCATTTGATCTTCAGGTTTCATCAGGTTTCAACTTCTCATTTGATCTTCTCTGTTTACCTGGCCACGCATACTCTATCTAGTGCGTGTGAGATTTGCTTTCAAACGTCTTAATATCTGCTGCCTTTCTACCAAAGATTCGTCCAAGTTGGGAATGGAAGAAGACCCACTCACATAATCGTGAAGAGTTGGAGGGAGTCGTCCAAACAAGGCTTCCAAGGAGACATTTTAATGGTGGAATGAAAACTAGTATTGAACCGATATTTGACCAAATAGTGGAACCAGAGGTGGGGGTAGTCACTCGTGAAACAACAAAGGTATGCCTCTAAACTGCAGTTTACAAGCGATTTACAATTCCTTGTTGTTTAAACAACTCTTTCTAGAACTTACTCACAAATAATGGATCACAGTCAGACGTAATAGTCTTGGGTAGGCTATGCAAGAGGCAAATCTTGACTGAGAAGTGGGAAGCCAGATCTTTTGCTGTAAACTTAGAAGAAAGCCCAATCAAAGGGATGAATTTACTTAGTCTATCACAAATGACCTAGATAGTTGTTTGACCGAAAGAAGACAGTAAATGGGTGACAAAATCCATGATGAGATCTTCCTAGACCCTCTGTGGAATGGATAAGGGTTGTAGTAACCACTGTTTTTTCTTTGGAAAATATTTGTTTTGCTTACAGATAGTGCAATCTCTAATGAAAGCTTTTGTTTCTTTGTACATTTTAGGCCATGAAAATGAAGCCGCAAGACGGGCTAGTGTCAGTTTAAGCCCTAAGTGTCCTCTAAAAGGAGTAAGATGATACTCAACAATGAGTTGAGTGCAAAGGTCTCCCCAGTGAGGCGTGAAAATTCATTCCTTTGTCCATAAAAGGCCATCTTGCATATAATAACACAGATGAACTATGCACTGATGAATTAAGTCCTTCTCGGCAAGGTCAATTGCAAAATAATTGCATAAGGAAGCCAATAGAGTGGGTATGCTGGTCAACGTGAGGGCGAGCAACAGTTCAACTATCAGATTACTGCGAGACAATGCGTCTACAACAACACTCTGCATTCCTAGTTTGTAGTGTATCTCAAAATTATATCCCTAAAATTTACAAGCCCACTTATGCTGTTCTAGGGTCAGTATGGTTTGAGAAAGCAAATTTTTTAGGCTCTGTTGGTCTACACAGATGTGAAAAGTTTTGCGTATTAAGTATTGTCTCCACTTTTTTTACTGCTTCTATTATGCAAATAACTCGCAAATATATGCAGAAGCTACTTGGAGTCGGGGACTCGTCTTTTTACTAATGAAAGGAAAGGGATCTTTCTGTTGGAGGAGGACAACACCAACTACGATCTAAAAAGCTTCCATTTCTATGATGAAGACTTGAGAAAAATCTGGCAAGGCGAGAATTGGAGCATGGGTAATTTTCTTTTTTAATTCTTTGAATGTTGTATTTGCCTCTTTAGACCATTAAATTGATGTACCACTTAATAAAGTGGTGGGAGGAGCAGCGAGAGACGCATATCTGCAAATAAATTTTCTATAAAAGCTGATGAGAGTGTAAGACCAAGAAATCCCCTGAGAGAAGTGAATGAACCTGGCTCAACCCAGTTGATTATTGCATTAATTTTATTAGAATTTGGGGATACACCTTCTTCAATAATAATATGACCTAGGTATTGCACTTTTTTTCCCTCCGAAAACACATTTAGAATACTTAGCATAAAATTGATTATTTTAAGTGCTAATGTGATCCACAAATGTTTTTCTATAAACAAGTATGCCATCAAAGAATACCAAAATGAACTTGCATAGGTAGGGCCTCAATTAGTCATTCATAGCTAATTGGAAGGTAGAATGAGCATTTGTAAGTTTGAAGGGCATAACGGGAAACTCGTAATGCCCATTACATGTTCAGAAAGCCGTATTTGGAGTGTCTTTAGGGACTACTCTGATTTGATAATAACCAAAACGTAGGTCTATTTTGGAAAAGATAGTGACAAATTTTAATTCATCAAGTAGCTCGTCCACTATAGGTATAGGAAACCTATCTTTCATTGTAATTGCATTAAGTGCCTTATAATCAATACAAAATCTCCAAGTGTTGTCCTTCTTTTTAACCAATAAAACTGGAAAGAGTACGGGTTTATGGCTGGGGATAATGATCCATTGTTGCAACATGTCCTGGATAATAAGAGTCATAGCTTCTTTTTGGAGTGGGGGGATCAATAAGGTTTGACATTAATTGAGGGGGTGTTGGGGAGGATAGTGATGCAGTAATCATGGTTTCTAGGTGGAGGAAGACCTTGGGGTTGTTGGAAGAGTTAGGGGTAGTTTAGTACATGGGTGTGTATGGTTAGGTGTAATGGTTTTGGTGAGTTGGATAAAGGTGTTGTTGGAATGGTAGCACTAGGGTTTTCAAGGGTTAAGAAAGTTAATTATATGCAGTAAGGCCATAGATTGTGAGTGAAAAAGTTGGCTAAGTTGGTGGTAGGTCAAAGGGGTAGGAATGATAGGGGTTAGGTTGGTAAGAGTAATTGTCTAGTTTTGATAAGAAAAAGTGAGACATGGTACTGAAAAGTTGGAAATAACTTGTCCTAGTGTGGAGAACCATTCCAACACTAAAACTAATTCAACACCCTTTATTGGAAAAAGGGTAACATGCTAAGGTAAAAGAATGACCTTGCAGTTGGAGGCTAACATCAAGACAAAAACTTTCACACTGAATATGGTTTCCATTGTAGCACTAGGGTTTTCAAGGGTTAAGAAAGTTAATTATATGCAGTAAGGCCATAGATTGTGAGTGAAAAAGTTGGCTAAGTTGGTGGTAGGTCAAAGGGGTAGGAATGATAGGGGGTTAGGTTGGTAAAAGTAACTGTCTAGTTTTGATAAGAAAAAGTGAGACATGGTACTGCAAAGTTGGCAATAACTTGTCCCAGTGTGGAGAATCATTCCAACCTTAAAACTAATTCAACATCCTCTATTGGAAAAGGGTAAAATGCTAAGGTAAAAGAATGGCCTTGCAGTTAGAGGCTAACATCAAGACAAAAACCTTCACACTAAATATGGTTTCCATTACCCACCATGTCATTAAAGTTAGGTGTGGACATGGAAGGGAGGCATAAGTGTAAAGCAATGCGAGGTTGGAGAATATTATGACAACTATTGTATCAATTAACACAATTATCAACAAACCTAAAATAGAACCCTTAAACTTGAATGTTTTTAGGGATAGGTTCCCCAAAGTAGCCTGAGGTGAGATATGGAAAGGAATTACCTCATTTGGCTAGTAAGGATCTACAAGTTGTTCCTCTTGGAAAACCCCAACATCATGTTCTTCGTCAACCAACAAGAGGAGGAATTTGTTATTTTTTCATTTGTGTCCAGCGAAAAATTTCTCATCACAATTGTAGCACAATCCCAAAGCCCTACGTTCTTGCATCTGGCTTGAGGAAATCTTTTTAATGGGTAAATGAAAAGTGGATTGGGTAGTAGGTATGGCTGGGTGAGCAACGGAAGATGTTGGGTGGTTATTGTAGCCAGGAAAAGCATAAAAACTCTTAAGGCCTGATTCTTTGAACTTATCTTCCACTAACTTGGAAAAGCCAATGGCTTGTGAAACTAAGTAGGTATATGTATGACTAACTCACGTTTAATGTCATTAGTAAGGCTAGAAATGAAACAATTTAGGAGTATGTCCGATGGTATACCAGAAACCATGTTGTATAAGCATTCGAAAGTTGCCTGATAGTTAAGAATAAAACCCATTTGACGTAATTTAAAAAGCTCTACATGATGATTGGTATATGTAGAAGGACCAAAATGAAAATCAAGAGCTTTTGTAAAAGAAGGCCAATCTAAGAGTTTATTATTTTCAGATATCCATATAAACCAACTTAAGGCATCACCTTTCATGTAAAATAAATAATGGGTAACCATTGGTGAGGTAAAATCTGATTAAATTGGAAAAAAACATTTCAGTTTGATCCAGTCCAACAGATCTATGCCACCAAACCAAGATAGTTGAAGCTTGGGAGGGTGTATATGATGCAATACCACATAGCAAGGACTCTTGGTTAGAAGGATTGGGAGAAGACACGACTAAGAGAGAGCTTCATGAAGACATCTAGGGCTATAGTCTTAAAATTGTGTGTAAATATTTTGAGTGGGTGCTTTTAGTATATTTTGGGCCTTTCTATTTTCAGCCATACCCCCTTTTTCCCTTTATTTTGTAGCATGGGGTGCCATTATTTATTTGTATGGGGTGTATGTAAAAGGTGGGCCTTTTTGGAGCAAGATGATGTGTGAATTTTAATTCACGCACCCCTTTGTTTGATTTTCACACCTCTTAAAGAGACACATGTGCATAAGTAGCATCTGGTTCTCACATGTCTCCTCTAATTGGAGCTACTTACCTTCTTTCTCCTAGGTGGCATCTACTTGTCTCTTAGTTCAAATTTGAATTTGAATTAAGGGACAAGATCTACTATTTTAGGATCTAAGTGGTACATGAGGGAATTAGATCCACTAATCTAAGGCCATATTTGGATCTTACACTCCCCACTCTCCTAGCTCTAAGAGGACATCCAGACCCCTTCTTCACTCTATAAATAACACTCACCTCACTCTTGTAAAGAACATTTGATCATTTGAATGAATTTCACATTTTGTGAGTTTTTTCTTCTACCAACCATGACTTATCTTCTATGAAGCCACACCTATTCACTACTATTCTGTAGTCTCTCCATCTCCATCTTCAACCTTGGAACCTCTTTTAGTTCAATCCTACCTAGTAAGGTCCCTTGGTTAGGAAGATCAGAAAAAGGACATGGTTAGGAAGGAGCTTCATGAAGACTTTAAGGCCATAGTCTTAAAATTACTTATAAATATTATGTAAATGGTATAGTATTTTGAGTAGGCGTTGTTAGTAATTTTTGGGCCTTTGTATTTTGGCCATTACACCTTGTTTTCTCTTATTTTTGGCATGGGGTGCTATTAGTTATTTGTGTGGGGTGTATGGTAGAAAGTGAGCCTTTTTGGAACAAGAAGATGTGTAAATATTAATTTACACACCCCCTTGTTTGATTTCCACACCTCCTAGACATACATATATGCATGAGAGACATATGGGACCCACATGTCCCCTCTAGTAGGTGCCACATGGCTCTTCCATCCTAGGTGGCATCTAGTTGTCTCCTAAGTCCAACTTAGATCCACAATTTTAGGATCTAGTTGGCACATGGTGAACTAGATCTACTTTTTTAGGATCTAAGTGGCACATGTGAACAAGATCCACTTTTTGAAGATCTAGGTGGCACATGAGAACAAGATCCATTTATTTAGGGCCTTGTTTGGATGATTACCTCTCCTATTCATGTGTTAATGATGCTTATCATAATTAACACATGCTTAATCATCTAAAGACCTTAATTAAGTCCTTAGACATCCGAAACACTCTCTAGCTCTATAAATATAACCTCACCCCCTTTTGTAACATTACAACACTTGAATTTTGAGAATAAACTTTGTGAGTTTAAGACTTTCTCTCTTGAGTATTCCGAATTCTCTCTTCTTAGAAAAGAGTTCATCACAAGCTTTATCAAAGGTTACTTCCTTTGTGGCAAGCTCTCTCCAATTGATTATCTTCCATAAAAGTGGCGCCATCCACCACCATTTCCTCATCTCTTCACCTCCATTTCTCAAGGATTGAAGAAACATGAAGAGAATCCATGGATGAGCACATTCAAGGTTGCTCCAAATGGTAATCAGAGCCTACTCATCTAGGTTTCTTCTTCTCTAATATGAATTTCTGGTCTTGTTTTTGTATAATTTTCAGTTCATATTCTTCTTCTACTCTGATGCAATCCTACCTACCAAGGACCCTCTCACTAGGGTCATGGCTAGGAGGATAGAAGAAGAATTGGTCCGGAATGACTCATCAAGACCTCAAATCATGATGAAGATAAATTTCATTAGGCAATAGTCCTTAATTATCCTTGTAAATATTAATTAGCTTCCTTTTTTCCTTTGTGGGTCATGTATTCAGCCATTTGCTTTGATTATAGGTAGGAGAGGTGTTTTTGGCTTATAAGAGGAGGTGAGGGGAGTAAAGGGCTCCTTGACCCAAGATGTGATAGACCTCCTCCATACACCCTTGGAATTAGTTTGTACATCCCTCCTTGCTTATGTTAGGTGCTAGTTTAGACGGACTAAGTATGGGTTAATGCTTCTAATCATAATTATCCCAAAGTCCCACCTTGCTAGTTTTGAGTGCCTAGCTCTCTCGTTGGGCTATAAGTGCACCTATCCTCCCTTGTAATTATCACACTTGAATGAATGAGTATTATTCCTTTGAATTATTTTTTTCTTAGTTAAGTGTCATTGAGAATCCTCTCTCTTGAGAAATCTCTTCCTAAAAGCTTTTATCAAGGGACCTCTTCCTTGTGGCAAAAGCCTCATAAAATTTTTTACCCATTTTTCTCCTTGGATAAAGTGGTGTCACCCCTCCCATCTCCTAGCCTCTCCATCCTCCATCTTCTTAGAGGAAGGAACCATGGTTGAAGAGATCAAGGGAGTGCATCATACTCCACTCTATTCAGTGTTTAAAGTAGCTTCCATGTTGTTCATAATTTTGGATAGCTTGTCTTGTTTTTGTACATGCTTGAATTCCTTGCTTATTATATAGTGTTTGTTCTGTTCAATTCCTCATTTTCTTCCATTGAACCATTGCTTTGTGTGTTAGGAAGTAGTTTTTACCTTTAGCCAATATTTTTTTATCTCATTTGTGCTTTAGCTGAACTGTCTACACCTCTGTGGTAATCGCCACAACGTTGTGGTTGTTGCGCATTAGCTTCTTGAGTACTATTCCTTGGCTATTTTTGTTTCTACAATAATTTTTTTCTCTTTGGACTTAATTTTAATTTTTAAATTTGAAAGTAATTGTTAGATAGAGTTGTGTTTAGTCATTGTTTTCTCACATAAAAATTCTTTAGGTTTTATCTCTTTATTTTGAGTTCTTACTTCATAGAATTGTGTGTTTGAACCTTCCTTGATTTTTTGAGCTGTAAATTTTGGAGTCTCTTCTTTAGTATACATGCTTCTAGATCAAGCATGATTCATTGAAAAATTTTCTCAAAATTTTATGGCTCAATTTCATCTTAGAGTCTTTGTTCATTACTTGAATTTTAGTAGCTCTCTTTGCACTAAGACTTGAAGTGATTGTGTGTGAAATTACTTGAGCAATTTTGTGAACATGTTTCAGCCTTAAAACTTGTATAACAAGTGGCTGTAAATCACAACAAAGGCTCTTTGAACATTGCTTAAATCACTTCTAAAATTTGAGTGCACTTTGAGTTACTAATATTTCATGAATTGCACTAGTCTTGAAATTTCGTGCCTAAGCTAGTTTTCTTTCTCTCAAGCATTTACTTCCCCTAATTCACTCTCAAAATTTGCAAAATGAAAACATGATTAGGTGCACCCAGAAAAGAATAAAAAAAAAGAAGTCAAAAGAAAGTGAAAAAGAAAAGAACAAAAATACAAAGAACTAAAAAAAAAAAAATAGTGCAAAGTAGGTGTACCTAGTAGAAAAATTCAAAAATTGCAAAAGAGTGCTCAAAATTGGTTGTATTTGCTTGAGAATGACCTGATTAGCTCTCAGCCATACTGAATTGGACCTTTGTGCAATTTGTGAAAATTTTTGTTATCTTTGCTTTTTAGTCCCTAATCTTGTTTTAGTTCCATTCTTATGTAATTCTTTATTTGTACTTCCTTCTTTCATCATCTTTAATTCTAGTTTTTAGTCTCTAAATAATTCTTTCCAGTTTGTTCATGATATTCTTTCCATTTCGATAGTCTACTAATTTTGTTGAAATCATTTTTGCTTTGAGCTTCTACTCTTGCAAACTTAGTGCTTGTTTTTTTGGTTTGGTGGTTTGGTTTACTTCTTGTAGGTGAACTTTTGTGGGAGTTCTTTGTCCTCAAAAGGTAGAAACTTAGGAGGTATTGTAAAGCTTGGTTGAACCTCTCCAAAGGAAGAACGAGGAACTCTTGAATGTAAACACTTGAGGGAGCAAGGAGTTGAAGACCTTTCTTAAGTTGTAATTTTTAGTGGTTTATAATTAGGCTAATTCTTTTTCATTTAGATGCATCATGGCTAGCTTTTGGAGTGTTTATACCTTCTAGAGGTCACTCCTTTGGTTTCTAATATTCTTTTAATCTCTTAGTCTCTCGTGGTTTAAGGTAGGGAGAAGGAAGTGGTACACCATCTCCATTACCTTTAGGAGCACAGCTAAAACCCTAAACTTTTACATTTCTTATCTTTTTTCTGCCAAAAAATCCATTTAGAAAGGCTTGAGATCCAAAGACTCATTTGACTACTTAGGAGAAAAAACAAGAAAGGTAGGAGTGTTTTACAAGTCTTTTTCACACCTAGTTATCTCTTCACACTATGCCTTCACATTCACACACTAGTGCCTCAAGTAACAAGAGTGTTAACCAAAGGCACTCACCTAAGGCTAACTCTCTTGAGAAATCTGCTTTAGAATTTAGGGATTAGATGATGGCAGGTAAACAAAGAAAAAAGGATAGGGATATAGAGACAAAAAAAGAGAGAAAAGAAAAAGAAGAGAGAAGAAAACAAAAAGAAGAGGAGGAAAGAAAGAAAAGAGAGAAAGATAGAAAAAAAAAGAGGGAGAAGAAAAAAGAAATAAATTGAAAAACAAAATGTATGAGAATTAATCTCCCTCATACACTTACAATGAAGAAGAAGAAAATTTTTATGAAAGATCAAGGAGATCCAGCCATAATCATAACAATAATCATCATGAGCATGTGCCTCCTCCAAAGGAGCAAAAACTAGACCTTTCTTCCATGGTAGAGAGAATGTGGAAGCCTACCTGCTTTAGAATTTAGGGATTAGATGATGGCAGGTAAACAAAGAAAAAAGGATAGGGATATAAAGACAAAAAAAGAGAGAAAAGAAAAAGAAGAGAGAAGAAAATAAAAAGAAGAGGAGGAAAGAAAGAAAAGAGAGAAAGATAGAAAAAAAAAGAGGGAGAAGAAAAAAGAAATAAATTGAAAAACAAAATGTATGAGAATTAATCTCCCTCATACACTTACAATGAAGAAGAAAAAATTTTTTATGAAAGATCAAGGAGATCCAGCCATAATCATAACAATAATCATCATGAGCATGTTCCTCCTCCAAAGGAGCAAAAACTAGACCTTTCTTCCATGGTAGAGAGGATGTGGAAGCCTACCTTAATTGGGAAGTCAAGGTAGAAAAACTTTTTAAATGATATGAGATAAGGGAGGAAATAAAAGCCTCATTGGCTACCGTTAGCTTCCAAGGGCATGCCTTGCATTGGTGGGATGAGTTAGTCAAAGACAATGCCCGAAGGGAAATGCCTCCAATTAAATATTGGAATGATTTGAGAAGTTCTTTGAGAAGGAGGCATATCCCATGCTATTATGAGAGGGATCTTTTGGATAAGCTCCAAAGGATTAGGCAACAAAACCTAAGCATTAAGGAGTATTGACAAAAGATGAAACTCCTCATCCTAAGGGCCAATGTCATTGAAGAACCCAGGGCCACCATGGCTAGGTTCTTGTGTTGGTTAAGCTCTGAAATAAGAGACAAAGTGGAGGTTTTCTTATACACAAACCTAGATGAGTTAGTCCAACTATGTATAAAGGTTGAAAATCAAATTAAAAGGAAAGGGCTTAAAAGAGACTCTCAACCTTATGCAAAGAAAGATCAACTTAGGGAGAGCTCTTCCAAGAGCTCCCCATAAAAAAGAACCTCATAAACATCATGAGCATAAAGAACATCATAAAGCATCTCATGTAGGGAAGAAACCCTGATGCAACCCTCCTTGGTTGCTTTGCTCCCTAAGATCCATTCCTTGGAAGGTCACCAAAGAGATGACGTGATGGATGAGACTTGCGAGGGAGATGGAGGCGCCACAAAATAATTTGATAAGCCTAAAAGGGAGGTGTTTGCACAAGGGAAGGAACCCTTGATAAAAACACTAAAGGATGCTCTCAAAAGTGAGAAGAAAAGGGGCACTCAAGAAGAAGCAATAACTGTCAAATTTTATGAACTCAAGTGTAAAAATTACAAGAGGTGGAGAGGTCTATTTATAGGGTGGGAGACTAGCCTTGGCCGTGTAAAATTGAGGGAGAATTCAAATAGGATTCAAATTCAAACAATTAACACATGCTCCTAAATTCATGGATCTTAGAACTAACTAAATGCCATGTAGGATGCCATATGGCTAATGGTGGAATTCGGCGCCTATTAGAGGGAACAAGGGTCCCACCTTGTCTCCTCTAGGCTTCATGTGCTAACTAATTGGAGTTTAATTAGAAAAGAGGGGTGTGGTTAATAAAACAACCCACCAACATCCCTAAATGGGCCAATTAGTCAATACATCGCACAATAAGACTAAGCACACCTCCTATCCTAATCCTACAAAATAAATGTTTAAATACAAGGCCAAAAGGAAAGGATAGATTACTCCACATAGGGAAAGAAGAAAGCTAAATACAAGATACAAAACAAGAGGGCTAAGGTATAATTTTGATGCACATGAGGAGGTGAGGTCTTCCTCCATCCACTCTAGCCATGTACACCTCTATCCTCCTAACCATGGCCCTAGTAATAGGTCCTTGTTAGGGAGGATCACATCATCTCCTACCCCTTGGGAAGGATTTGACCTCAAATCCTGAGGGTCCTTTTCTTCGTCAGCACCTGCAAAAGGAGATATATCGAGACATTAACAGTAGGGCTGACAACATATTCCGGAGGGAGATCTAAGATGTATGCATTGTTGTTCACCCGCTCGAAATCTGAAATGGCATATCTCCTCGAGAGTTAAGTTTGGACTTCCTCTGAGTAGGAAACAGTCTTTCCTCATATAAGTCAAACCCAATCCCCCTTATTGAAGATAACTTTATTTCTTCCCCTATTACCTGAGGTAGCATACCCTTTAGATTGTTGTTCAATGTTAGCTTTGACCCTCTCATTAACTTTTTAACAAAATCTGCTCTTGCCTCCCCATCTTTATGAAAAGAGTAAGAAAGGGGAAGAGGTAAGAGATCCAAAGGAGTGAAAAGGTTGAAGCCATAGACAACTTCAAAAGGGGAATGATTGGTGGTCTATTGGACTGCCCAGTTATATGCAAACTCTATATGGGGAAGGTATTCATCCCAAGACTTATGGTTGCCTCGAAGGAGTGCCCTCAACATAGTGGATAAGGACATGTTTAGGGGTGACAAGTAATGGAGAACAATAGTTTAGTTCCTAGCTTAGCCCATAAGGTTTTCCAAAAATTGCTAAGGAACTTCACATCCCTATCAGAGACTATGGTAGAGGGTATGTCATGCAAAGGGTTAACCTCTCTAAAGAAAAGTCTTGTGATGTTGCTCGCATCATCTACCTTGTGGCAGGGTATAAAATGGGCCATTTTAGAAAATCTGTCCACAACCACAAAGATAGAGTTTGCACCTCGTTGGGTACGAGGAAGGCCAACGACAAAGTCCATGCTGATGTCCAGCCAAGGTGTAGAAGGAGCAGGCAAAGGTGTGTATAATCCATGAGGCATTGCCTTAGACTTAGCCTGAAGACAAGCTATGTATCTAGTACAATGCCTATGGACATCTCTCTTCATATGGGGCCAAAAGAACTTCTCTTGTAAAAGCAAAAGGGTTTTAGAAATCCTAAAATACCCCATGAGCCCACCTTCACGGCTCTCTTTTGTGAGCAAGTTTCTAATGGATCTTTGGGGTATACAAAGTTTGCGCCCTTTGTAAAAATACCCCTCACTGATGAAGAACCCCTCATGGGTCTTAGATGTAGATGCAAAGGCTACAAAAATAGGGTTGAAATCCTTGTTAGAGGGATACATGACCTGTATGTCATCAGATCCCAAAATGTAGCAATAAGGGTGGTATAAAGAGAGTGTGTTCTAGATAAAGCATCAGGCACCACATTATGTTTTCCCTTTTTGTATTTGATGAAATAGGGAAAGGATTTAAGGTATTCCACCCATTTTGCATGCCTTTTATTTAATTTTTCGTGTCCCCTTAGATATTTAAGTGACTCATGGTCACTATGAATGACAACCTTCTTAGGAGCAAGGTAATGGTCCCAAGTTTGAAGGGCTCTTATTAGGGCATAAAACTCCTTATCATAGGTGAAGTAGTTGAGAGGGTCACCATTAATTTTTTTCACTAAAATAGGTGATAGGGTGTCCACCCTACAACAAAACAACTTCCACACCTACACCAGAGGCATCACATTCAAGTTCAAAAGTTTTAGTGAAATCTGGTAATCCCAATACTGGTCCGTTAGTGAGTTTTTCTTGATGAAAGAGAAGACTTTTTCTTGCTTCTCACCCCAAAGGAAATGAACTTCCTTCTTCACTAACTCATTGATTGGTGCAAAAAGTGTGGAGAAATTGGGCACCAAGTGCCGGTAAAATCCAGCGAGACCATGAAAGCTTTTGATCTCTATCACACTTTTTCGGGTAGGCCATTCTTGGATAGCTTTGACTTTTTTGGGATCCATATGGACCACTTTTTTGCTTACTACAAAACCTAAAAAACCACAATCTGTACATAAAAAAGTGCATTTTTCAATATTTCCAAAGAGATGGTTTGCCCTAAGAATGTAAAAAACTTGTCTAAGATGTCCTAAATGATCATCTAGACTCCTACTGTAAACTAAAATGTCATCAAAATAAACTACATAGAACCTACCTAAGCAATCCCTTAGAACATGGTTCATGAGTCACATAAAGGTACTAGGGGCATTGATGAACTCGTAAGGCATTACCAACTATTCATAAAGACTGAATATAGTCTTCAAAGTAGTTTTCCACTCATCGCCCTCTTTAATCCTGATTTGGTGATAACCACTTCTAAGATCTATTTTTGAAAACATTTGTGCCCCATGTAGCTCATCCAACATATCATCTAGTCTGGGAATTAGCTGCTTGTATTTTATGGTGATGTTATTGATTGCCTGACAATCCACACACATCCTCCATTGGCCATTCTTCTTGGGCACCAGTAAGACTGGTACAACACAAGGGATAAAGCTCTTTTGAACTTATCCTTTCTCTAATAGCTTTTGAACTTGAGATTCTATCTATTTAGTCTCAAGGGGATTAGTCCTATAGGCAGGCCTATTGGGTAGGCTGGCCCTAGGAACAAAGTCTATTTGGTGCTCTATAACCCTAATAGAAGGAAGTCCTTTGGGAACTTCACTAGGGAATACATCACCAAACTCTTTCAAAAGTTCCTTTACCCCTTCAGGTAGAATCTCCTACCCAATATCTATGACAGTGCTAACAGATGCAGATCTTCCTACAAATGATGCCTCTTTACAGAGGAGGACATAAAAATGTCTGTTAGTTAGGGGAGCCTCCTTTAAATCCTTTTTGCTAGCAAATAGGCTCTCCTTACTTGCATCCTTTTTGGAAGGGGCATCACCTTCCTTATCCCTTTCAAGCTTTAGGGGTGAAACTCTTTTTTTTGTGATTTTTTTTCTTATGCTCCTTATCTCTTTCATTTTTCAAACACAATTGATCCTCAACTACCTGGGAGGGTGTTAGAGGCTACAACTTGATTTTTCTATCCATATGATTAGGACTATATGGTTGGTATGGCCATTATGAATTGCTTTTTTATCAAATTGCCATGACCTACCTAGCAATATATGGTCAGCCTCTATAAGGGCTATGTCACATAGAATCACATCAAAATAAGTCCCTATGGTGATTGGAACCTTAACTTGCTCATTGGCTACCATTTTCCCTTGCTCATTGAGCCATTGTAATTTGTAAGGTTTTGGATGGAGAAGTGGAGTCAAGGCTAGCTTTTCCACCAAATGGGAGTTGTAACAGTTACAGCAGAACCCACTATCTACAATGAGAGAACATATTGTTTCATTCACTTAGCATCTAGTAAGGAATATGTTCTCCCTTTGAGACTGGGATAGCTCAAAGGGTTGGCTTCCAAGAAGTCTTCTCACTATTAAGAGGTCCCCCTCATATGCATAACCATCCTCATAATCTAAAGATGTATAACACCCTTCTTCCTCACTCTCACTTGATGAGAAAGGTGATCTACTTTCACTACTATAAATATCTAGGCCCCTCAAGATCATGGTCTTTTTATTGGGGCATTGGGAGGCAATGTGACCCCTCCCTAGACACTTAAAGCACTTAATACTACTTTGCCTCTCTTGAGGGTTAATAGTAGGGAGTTTCCTTTCTATATGAGATGTCTTTTGTTCTTTATGGTACTTAGGTTCCTCTTTAAGGAAACTCTAGGAAGAATTTCCCTTGAGTGGGTCCCTCTTGGTGTAAGGTTGAGAATCTCTTTTCATTCCTTTTCTTTTAATTTGATTCTCAGCTCTTACACAAAGTTGGACTAACTCAGCTAGGCATAAGTATGGGAAAAGTTTCACTTTGTCTCTTATTTCTAGACTCAACCCACACAGAAACATAGCTATAGTGGCATTGGGCTCTTCCTTGATATTCGCTCTTAATAAGA
Organism: Psophocarpus tetragonolobus; assembly: GCA_037954015.1. NCBI lineage: Eukaryota > Viridiplantae > Streptophyta > Magnoliopsida > Fabales > Fabaceae > Psophocarpus > Psophocarpus tetragonolobus. The sequence goes on along the minus strand of CM075688.1, from coordinate 16,944,116 downwards.
GGAGTTCCACTTTTTGCCTATACTCATCAATGCTTAGGTTTTGTTGCCTAAGCCTTTGGAGTTTATCCAAAAGGTCTCTCTCGTAATAAGAGGGAATATGCTCCTCTTATAGCACTTATCAAATCATTCCAATATTTAATCTTATGCATATGAGTTCGGGCTCTTTCCTTAGTCAAACCATGCCACCAATGGAGGGCATGCCCTCGGAAGCTAAGGGCTGCAAATGAACCTTTTGCTCTTCTCTTATTTCAAAAAACTTGAAGAGTTGTTCAACCTTGACTTCCCAGTTCAAGAAAGGCTTCCACATCTTCCCTTCCAGGGAAGGAGGAAGATCAACATTTTGCTCCCTTGGAGGGGGCATTTGGTCATGCATGGATGTATGGGAATGATGACTCCTTCTAGGTTTCTCTTCATAATAATCTTCTTGCTCACTTTTCTCTCTAGAAGGAGATCTTATCACTACTCCTTTCATTTTTCTATCCTATTCTCCTCTCTCTTGCTCTTCCCTTCTTCTCTTTTCTTCTTCTTCTTATCTTTTCTCTCTTCTCTTTTCCTCTCTTTCTTTCTTTCTTTCTTTCCTTTCTTCCTCTTTTTCTCTCCTTCTTCTTTCTTTTTTCTCTCTTTCTATTTTCTCCTATCTTTCTATTTTTTCTCTTTTTCTTTCTTCTTTTCTTATTTCCTCACCCCTCATCCACTCTCTAAACTCCATGGTTAGGTTCTCAAGAGATTTATCCTTAGAATTCCTTCTTTGGTTAACACCCTTGTTTAAATACATGATAGTGTGTGAGTGTTGAGACATAGTAAAGGGGTCTTAAATTCCTAGGGATCGCCGAGATAGCAAAAACACTCTCCTCTCTTTGGTTTTCTCCTTAGGTGGCTTCTTGGAGTCTTTGGAACTCAAGCCAAGTCTACACTTTATTGAAAGAAATTTAAAAGACAAGAGGGTAAAGAAGTAGGGATCTAAAACGTGCTCTTAGAAGGTGTGGAAGGTGGGGTACCAATTCCTCCTTCATACCTTATTTTCGAGAGAGACTAAGCAAAAATAAAAATTATTACAAAAAAATGGAGTGATCCTTAAAAGGATGCCAACACTCCTAAGATAAATACAATAAAAAGAAAATTAACAATTGATTTTGTTTTTCAAGTCCACTTATGCCAAGTCTTCTCACGCCTTTGCTTCTCCTCCTTGATCCTATCCTTTGTGTTTTTGCTCAACTCTTCCTAAGACACCACCCTTGTGGAAAACGTCCACTTCTAGCCTTTGTCCTTAAGTGGCACCTTTGTGATAAGAAAAACTCCAAGAGAAAGTGCGAATAGAAACACAAGCAAAAGCAAGGAAAGATAATCACAATCAAAGGACACTTATTTAAGTGGATAAAGAGTAGTTTATGACAAGACTAGAAAGATTACAAAGCAAGACAAGCTAAAATTAAAGTAGAGAAGGAAGTAAGCACACAAAAGAGTTCTTAGAAGGGCTCTAGAAAAGAGTACATTTACTAAAACTCAAAACAACACATGGTTTGCAATTTTCACTCAAATTGGCACAAGTTCCACACACACACATGCCTTACTAGTTCCTTGCTTTTTTATTTCCTTTTTTTTAATGGTTCAAGTTAAGCACACTAATTTCAAATGTGTTGAATTATCTTGTCACTCTTTTGAATAATTTTTTTTATGAATTTCGTATATATATATATATATTTTTTTTTTTTAATTTTGGAAATTTCTTCTTGATCAACTTTTTTAAATGTGCTTAACCACTAATAAGAAAGGCTAGTAAGTGTGTATTAAATCTTTTAGGAGCACCAAAACAACTTTAAGAAAATGCACACCTAATGACTAAAGCTAGAGCAAAGAAAAAGGTAAGTGATTTAGACTCTGATAATTCTTGTGATTGTGGCTATGACCAACTCCAAGAAGCCTTTATTAAATTGCATGGTGAGGCGAAAAGAATAAGCTGCCTAAATGTTGGTTTCAAAAAGCAAATCAATGCATATGAAGCAAATATAAATGATTTGAAAAAATAAGTGGAGGTTTTGAAACATGAAAACTTTAAATTAAAAACCACTTCTCATTGCAGTCATGCTTCATCGTCCAATTGTGCTAACTGCAAAGCGCTAGAAGATAAAGTGGATTGTCTAACAAAAGCACTATCTAAGTTCAATAGGAGGAGTGCCAACCTTGATGCTATTTTGGTAAAGCAACATGGCATATCCTCAAAAGCTGGTCTAGGGTTTTAAAAAGCCACTAAGAAAAATGCTTTAAGAAAAACCTTCAATTCTAGGAAATCCTTTAGACCTTACATCTCTTGCCACTATTGTTGTCACCAAGGGCATACTACCTATAATTTCCTTATCAGGAGGATTGGAGTTCCAAGTGGGAAATACATATGGGTTCCTAAAAGATCCAAAATTTTCACTAATCCAAATGGACCCAACTCCATTTCGGTACCAAAATGAGCAATTAACTTGTTTTGCAGTTGTGCCTCAAAGCAAAGAATTCCTTGTGGTACCTGGACAGTGGATGCTCAAGGTACATGACAGGAGATAAAAGCAAGTTTATCTCCCTTCAGTCTAAAATAGGTGGTTTTGTCACATATGGAGACAATAACAAAGGAAGAATCCCTGGAATTGGCAGCATTGGTAGCAAGGATGCTACTTAGATTAATGATGTTCTACTGGTTGAAGATTTGAAGTTCAATTTGCTCAGAATAACTTAAATGTGTGACAAAAATTTCAGAGTAAAATCTGATAATGAGTGTTGTACTATAAATGATGCATCTAATCATGTTTTGTTTGTTGCCATGAGAGTGAATAATATCTATGTGCTTAACATTGACCATTTTGCATCAAACATCACATGTTTATCATCTAGGGATGATTTATCATCACTTTGGCATAGATGCATTACGCACATCAATTTAGGACAATTAAATAGAATTGTATCTAAGAATCTTGTGATTGGCCTACCTAACTTGAAGTTCTCTAAAGATGGCCTTTGTGATGCATGTCAAAAGGGAAAGCAGTCTAGAAAATCTTCAAATCCATCAATTTTATTTCTACCACTAGACCATTTGAACTTTTACACAGGATCTATTTGATCCTTCTAGAACTGTAAGTCTATGCGGTAATTTTTATGGATTGGTGATTATTGATGATTATTCTAGGTTTACTTGGGTTGCTTTTCTGTCAGCTAAAAATAATGTCTTTCATGCTTTTCTCAAAATTACCATGAAGATCAAAAATGAAAAAGAGATGAAAATTAAAACCTTGAGAAGTGACAATGGTGGTGAATTAAAAAATGATGAATTTGAGCAATTCTGTGAAAAACATGACATTGATCACAATTTTTCTGCTTCCAGAACACAACAATAGAATGGTGTAGTGGAAAGGAAAAATAGACCTTGATTGAATTGGCTAGATAAATGCTTAATGAAAATTCCATGCCTAAGTATTTTTGGGATGATGCTGTGAGTACTGCATGTTAGGGTATTTGGATGCAAATGTTTTGTTTTGAAGAACAAGGATAATCTTGGTAGGTTTGATGCTAAATCTGATGAAGTAATATTTTTATGTTACTCTACATGTAGTAAATCTTATAGAGTCTTTAATAAAAGGTATTTAACTATTAAAGAATATGTTCATGAGGTATTTAATGAATCTAACCCCCCAAAAAAAGGGAGTTTCTTTGATAGATAATGATGATGTAGGTACAACTAATATTCCTCCTGAAAAGACAAAAGACACTATTAAATTGGAGGAAAAGGAAGACTCAAGTGAGGTTGAAGTTCAACCTCTACCTAAAGAATGAAGGACACCCAGAGATCTCTCTCTTGACAACATACTTGGTGATATTGAGAAAAGAGTTACTCTAGACATTCTCTAAATCTATTCTGTGAACATATGGCTTTTGTTTCTCAAATTGAACCATCTTGTGTGGATAATGCATTGAATGATGAATTTTTGTTGTTAGCCATGATGATGAACTAAATCAATTTAAAATAAATTATGTTTAGGAACTAGTTCCATATAAGGATTACATGAATATCATATGAACTAAATGGATATTTAGAAACAAACTAGATGAAATAGGAACCATAACCAAAAATAAGGCTAGATTAATAGCTAAGGGCTATAATCAATAGGAAGATATAGATTTTGATGAAACATATGCTCAGTAGCTATATTAGAAGTTGTTAGGCTCCTTCTTGCTTTTGCATGTGTTTTTTACTTTAAGCTATACCAAATGGATGTAAAAAGTTCCTTTTTGAATGGTTTCCTTAATGAAGAAGTATTTGTTTCACAACCTCCTGATTTTGTATATCATAGGTCTCCTCATCATGTGTATAAGCTTAAGAAAGCTCTTTATGGCCTTAAGAAAGCTCTTTATGGCCTTAAGCAAGCTCCGAGGCAATGGTATGAAAAGTTAAGTAAATTTTTCTTGTCTCAGAACTTTGAAAAAGGAAAGGTAGACAAAACCTATTCATAATGAGATCTTCTAAAGATATTCTTTTGGTTCAAGTATATGTAGATGACATTATATTTGGTTCCACTAACACATCTCTCTATGAGGGCTTTGTTTCCAAAATGCAGGGGGAGTTTGATACGTCAATGATGGGAGAGCTGAACTTCTTCTTGGGCTTGCAAGTCTAGCAAATGGAGAAAGGAATCTTCCTTTATCAAACTAAATATGTAAAGAAGCTGCTCAAGAAATTTGATATGGAAGAATGCAAAGTCTCCAACAATCCTTTGGGAACCAAATACTATCTATATGTTGACCTGAAAGGACATCCAGTACAAATGTCCAAATATATGGGAATAATAGGTTCTTTACTATATTTAACTGCTACTAGACCTGACATTATGTTTAGTGGTTGTCTGTGTGCTAGATATCAAGAAGTACCTGAAAGGAGCACTTGATATGCGATTGTGGTCTCCCAAATGTTCAAATCTTCCTTAGTTGGTTTTTCTGATTCAAACTTTGTAGGTTGCAAGTTAGATAGGAAAAGCACAAGTGGAACCTGTCATCTATTTGACAACAACTTGGTATCATGGACCAGTAAAAAGCAAGCATGTGTTGCCTTATCAACAACTTGAAGACTATGGCATCACAATCAACAAGATTCTTCTCAAGTGTGACAACACTAGTGCAATCAGTTTGACAAAGAATCCTATACTTCACTAAAAAACAAAGCATATAGAGATTCATCATCAATTCTTTAGAGATCATGTAGAGAAACGAAATTGTGAAGTCCAATTCATTGAAACTAAGTATCAACTGGCTGACATATTTACCAAACCACTACCAAGAGAAAGGTTTTACAAGCATAGAAGAGAGCTTGGTACAGTAAGTTCTCATGAACTTTGATTCGAATCTTGTTTGATTAACTCTATAATGCTTAATTGTATGGATTGGTTGTTATTGGATGAATCATTGCATGAATTGGTTGAAATTAAGTGTATTTGGTCATTATTCATGCATTACAAGTATTACATTATGATAGATTGGAATGGTATTGCATAAATTCATATTTTAGGGGTTTTTGTTCTATGGGAATTGATTACGACTGCAGGTAATCGATTATCCCTGAGGTTGGATTTTCTAGATCCAAGTCTAGGCCTTGAGGTAATCGATTACCCTGTAACAGTAATTGATTACCTGCGTCATTTCTTTAGCTCTGAGTTTAAAAATACAAAGGGTGCATATCCAACTCATTCCAAAATCTCCAAATTGATTCCAAGAAAAGCTTCAGGTGCAAAAATTCCAAGAGAAGCTAAGGTTGCACAAGCTCCATCAACACCAATCAATCTGAAATCGAGAGTGGGTTTCTTAATCAAGAGTGGGTTTCTCTCATATCAACCCCCAAATTTCACACACCAAACCCTAACAATGGAAGAGGGAAGTTCTAGCAGATGAAAGAGGTTCAAGGATACAACCACATGAAGGGAATTCATACCAAAGCTTACCCTAGGAAGCCATCTGCCCCAAAACGCCTAGCGTAAGGTTCTTTTGCCAAAGCTAGGGACTATTCTCATGACTGGTTCTCTTCTCAAGAGCAACAGGACCGCTTCAACCAGAGCTATGCTAATAGAGAAGTCAACCTTTCGAAGGTATTCATTTATTCCTGACTTACTGAAAATGGATTCAGTTTTCATGATGATCTGGAGTTCCAAAGGCTATCCAAGTTTACTCAGCTCAAAGGGAAATTTTACCTAGACCTGGTAAAGGTATTTTACTCTAATTTGAAGCATGATGATTATGGGAATTTAGTTTCTGAAGTCAAAAAGAAGAAAATTATGTTAACTAATGAGATCTTTCTGACCATTGGAAAAGTTGTAAATTCTGGTATAAATGTTACTGTGGATGACCTCAAGGAGAATGAAGTCAATTACAGAAAAATAGAGGTTTTCAAGTGTATGCTAGTGAGACCTGATGAATGGGAATCAAGAAGAAGTGTGAGGAAGGATCCTATGAAAAAGCTTGTGTTCAACACCGGAGGCATGAAGGTGGATGACAGATTGCTCCATTATTCTATTGTCTAAATACTGGCTGCCTGTGGAAGAAATCACGCACGGATCCTAAAAGAAGCTATGATCTTGTTATGTGCAATGAAGAACAATATCAAGGTGAACTAGGTAAATGTCATTAAGGATACCATGATGAAGACTCGTCATCTAGATGAGTATAAATACCCATATGCAGTCTTTGTATCAAAAGCTATGGGGTGGACACCTCCAATGAGGCTAGAGAATTTACTAGAGATGTTCACTTTGTCAAAGACTAGGCCTTGAAAATGCTGAAACTAATCAAGACTAATGAAGGATGAATAACTACGGAAGACATGTAAGCTAAAGATTAAGATAAGTCCATGGAACCAAAGCCACTGAATCCTTTTGAGGAGATGATCCTAAAAGAGATGAGGGACGTGCGGGTGATGCATGAAAAAGAGTTCTGGGAGATCAAAGACTCCTTGGAATAAATTTTTGAGAGATTGGATTTATTGGATGTGCCTTCCCTATACCTGAGAATCAGGATTGCGAGAGTATCTTCATTTTAGGACTTGGCATTTAGGATTTGCATTGTTGATATTTTGTGTTACCTTTCAACTTATCTCATTTTAAATTCATGCATTTGCCTTCATGTTTACTTGTTTCTCAGCCTTTTGCATTTCCTTTAATGTCAGAATTCAGAATGTGTATTGGTACCTTAATTAAGCTCTATTGTCGTTGTAACATCCCAAAATTTAAAATACAAATATTGGAATAAACATTCAGTTAAGAGAAGATAGATTAAGTTGTTAAGAAAAAAAAATCAATTAAAGATTAAACTTTTAGGAATTTTGAATAAACAAGATTAAGATAATATTTCCTTTAAAATAAAAATAAGATAAAACAAATATACTATTTTGGATTTAATTTGGAAAAATCAACCTTTTATAGAAAAAATATAAAGAGGGGAAAACCAACCCTAAAAAAATATATATAGGATTAACTAGTTCCCTCAGAATATCATAGATTAGTTGATTATTCTAGGGTTGAGAAAGAGGAACATAGGAGCATAAGAATTAAAGTGGTGGAATCTCGCTTCAAGAGGTGAGTAAAACGATTTTTTTAAACTCAACCATGGTATAATTTTATTTTTCTCCTATTCTAATTGACTTTAACTATATATATATATATATATATATATATATATATATATATATATATATATATATATATATATACATCCAATTTATAATATGTTTATGCATATTAATTATGGCCTGTGAAATAAAAAGAAAAAGAAATATCGACGATCGCATTGTAATTGCATGACTATAGTTATGTTTAATTTCATTTAAATTTCCCGTAACAAGCATTAGGATTAGAATTGCAGATTTGTGATGCATCGTGCATTTACGAATTGGCTAGAATGGTGATGCATAACATTTTAAGTCTTCATGCATGCTAATTCGAATTACTAACAAGTGATTATAATATATTGCGAGTACATGAAATTGGATTATAAATTCAATATAATATATATTTATTTATTTATTTATTGAATCATGAAAGATTAATATTAGTATGCCAGTGGTTACATGGAATTGTGATGGGAAGAATTAGTTTTAATTGTATAAATTTATATTATTTATGTTGTGTTAATTGATTGAGATATTTCCATTTGGAATGGGGATGAAATTTGATATACATCCATCTGGGATGGATGTATAAGATACCTCTATTTAATATAGGAAAAAAGTTTTAGATACTTTCATCCGGGATGGAGAAAAGATTCTGGATACCTCCATAATAGCGTAGGAAAGACAATAAGACGCCATTGTCTAGAATATGAGCTCATAAACCCTTTCGAAGAGTCTATTAAAAACCTTAGTTCTGGGAACCGTAAAGTGGGAGCGAGTGATCTTGAGTATCACTATATTTTTGCGACGATTGTGTGCATTATGAGGGTGTTAATTAAATCACCCTTCTCTTTTCATGCTTATTAAATTATTCATATTAGAAATTAATTATTTGAAACAAATTATATTTTGTCTTTGAAAACATCTTTTTGCGGGTATTATGGTTGTTTTTCTGGATTCCGCATTGACTGAGAACAACGCTATTTGCAAACTTTTTTTAAAACTTGTATCAGGTAATCAAGTAGGTAATCGATTACCTTGCATCAAAACAGATATAAAAGCATTTTAAAAACAGATTTTAACAACTTTTGAAATATCCATTAATTGTTTGCTTCTCTTGTATCATTTACAGAATTCTCTCCAAGATTCATACCCATTTTTTATTGTTTGAATGTGCTTCAATTTCAAGATTCAAGGGAGAGACTCTATTGAGTTTTAATCTTTCTGTTTAGGTATTCTTCACTTCATGTGATATTGTTCTATACCTTTCTTTGTGTTTTTGCGAAGGTTTGACAATCTCTTGAAGTGTTCTTGAGATTGTTGGAAAATCTTGCAGTGGGGTCTTGCAAGTGAGGTGTTGCAAGTAGCAGGGTGTCACGGTTTTACAAACTCTTATGTGGGGCTAGAGGAATCCTTTTTTTGTGTGTGGTTTAAATCTTTCCAGGATAAAATTTGTATGTGTGGTGTGCATGTACTAAGATTTTAGTGGAAATTCGATTAGCGAAAGGCTAAGTCTATAAACTGGATGTAGGTTAGGTTGACTGAACTAGTATAAATCATTGTGCAAATCCTCTCTTCCTTACACTCTTTAAATTTCAGTTTTATTGAATTCTTGGAGCATTGCTAACTAGGTTTTTACAGTTGTAACTGATCTATCAAGCCTTCTTTCAGTGGATTTAATTCTTTCTCATCATTTACTTGTTATTGAATTTGAGTTTTAACCCAAGAATTGTGGGTTTGGTTTTCACACTTTCTATTCTCTCTTTTTTATTCTGAATAACTTGCAAAAAAATTCTTGCTAAGTTTTTCATCAATTACACTTGAAATCATTGTTGGAGGAATTCAGTTGATTGGTGTTTTGCCTAAAGGGTTAAATTCTTGAAAAAACTCATTTTTACAAAACAAGGTAGATTTTGGAGATTTCTTAAAGGGGACATTTTTTAACTACTCTCATATTGTTGAATAGAAAATTTTACATAATAATTTTAGTGAAATTTATTCAACCCCCAATTCTAGATTCCCCCCTGGGACCAATAACTTTCTTGATCCCCAATTTTAATATGGAGTCCAACAAGGAACTAACGTGTATTAAGAGACACTTGAAGGAATCAACAAAGTCATTATGAAATTAGCGAGAGATGTGGAAGTTCAAATTAAAGTCTTGAGACAAGTTAGTAATGAATAAATATATTTTGATATTATCAATAAATTATTATTATTATTATTGACATATTATATAATATTTATAGTTTATATTGTTTAAAGATATAGGTTAAACCTTCAGTGCACTACAAGCTCAAAAAGCTTGGCCTAAAATGAGTCTAGGCAAATATATATATATATATATATATATATATATATATATATATATATATTTCTCTCTCTCCCTCCTCCCCTTCTCTCTCTTTGTATAACTAATAATTTATTTATTTCTTTTGTTCATTTAAAAATATGAATGATGGTTTATATTTGGCTCATGTTGTCCTGAACTTCAACGTTTGACCATTAAAATTTTGAGTCAAACAAATTCAACAAAATATTGCGAGAGAAAATAGAGTACATTTAGCTACATCCATACAAAGTCAAGGAATAGATTGAAATATAAAAAATTACAAAATCTTGCCTTCACATATTATAATATGAAGTTGAAAATGAGACATCAAATGAGAAACTTAAGCTAAGGAGGGACTTGTTTAATGATCTAAGGAGGGAATTATTTCTCAATCCTCTTCCCTTAGATCTCTCCTTTTAATCCTAACCCTTCTTTTTTAGGTTATCTTGTTCAGGAGGTTAACTACCTCTATAAATAGGAGCTCTTCCCCTTACTTGCATTTTTTACACTTGAATTTAATCCTAGAGACCATATTGATGATCACGTGCCCAAAGGATCCTTTCTCTATAAAGTCTTCAAAGATCACATCACCAACCTTAAGGAGTGGCATAAAAGATCTCTTACTTTCTCTATACTTATAGATATGCACCTATTTATCCCATTGCTTATCCTTTTACAGGATTGGAAAAATAGGAAGAAAGGCCCCAAGATTTGAGGTCCAATCCTCTCCAAGGGGGAGGAGTTTATGCAATCTCGCCTAGCACAAAATTTAGCTAGGAAGAATAAAGAGGAGTTACAGCAAAGATAGAGCATAGTGAAGATATTTTAAGCCAACCTTAGAAATTACTTGTAAATATTGTGTATTTTGTATAGTAATTTTGGTTATGCGTTTAGTATTTTGTGGGCCATGTATTTTTTTCCATTTTCCCTTTTATTTTAGTGGGAAAGGTGTCATTCGTTATTTGTGTGGAGTGCATGTTAGGAGGTGAGCCTTTTTAGAACAAAAGTAGGTGTGGTTTATTTTCCACAGCCCTGTGTTTGATTTCCACACCTCTTTAGCATCCACATGTGCATGAGTAACATGTAAGGCCCTTATGTCCCCTCTATGTGGTGCCTAGATCACTCTCTTTCTTATGTGGCGTCTATTTTTCTATTAATTCAAATTCAAATTTGAATTAAGGGAACTAGATCCACATTATTAGGATCTAGTCTCACATGAGGGAATATAGATCGGCTAATATAGGGTCTTGTTTGGATTTAATTCTTAGAATAGCTCATCTAGCTTATTTTGGATGTCTAACACTAAGTAGAAACACTATAAATAGAAATCACCCTCTTTTGTATCATTTTGACAGTTTAAAGAATAAATTCTAGACTCATATTAAGAGTTTTCTATCTAAGAGTGTTCTTGTTCTCTCCCTTCTTATGAGAGTTCTTCTGTGGCTTTTATCAAGGGTTTTTCCCTTATGGCAAGCTTCTACCAACCATGTCTTATCTTCTATGAAGAGGCGCCTATTCACGACCATTATCTAGTCTCTTTATATCCATCTTCAACCTTGGAACCTCTTTGGAGCAAGATCATGGAAGGAGAAATCCAAGATTGCATAAGCTTCTATGGCTTTTATCAAGTGTTCCTTCCCTTGTAGCAAGCTTCTATAAAGCTAGGTTAATCTTCTCTTAAAGTGGCACTCCACCACTATTTCTCTACTCTCCATCTTCATCTTCTCCAATTAAAGGAACCTCTAGAAGAAAAATCATGGAAGGAGCAATCCAAATTCTTATCATCTTCTACTTCGTTTTCTTCTTCTTATTTCTAGCTTAATACATGTTGTTCATAATTTTCCTTAATTTTCTTGAGTTTTATTGTCTTGTAGTTATGCTTAATTGACTTTTATGCAATTTTTGCTTCATTTGTTTGATTCAATTTGCTCAGTTCCTCCATTGAATCAATTTCTTGTGTGTTATGATTTCAATTATATCATTTTTGGGTTGAATTTTGCTTAAATGAAGTTCCTAAGAAACACCATACCTTGAACCCACACTTTTGTGGCAAAAATAATAGCACTGTGGTTCAAGTGTTTTGGACTCATTTTTGCTTTCCTTTGGCTTATTTGTCTTCGGTTTTGTTGTCTTATTTTTAGGTGCTTATTTTAAGCTTTACAATCTCAAGTTTTTGTCATTACAAGTATTGTTTAGTCCTTAATTTTGTCATATTAATTTCCTTAGGTTTTTACCTCTTTTATTTTGTTCTAAAACGTGTGTTGATATTGAGCACCATAAAGGTTTCTAACCTCTTAAGCAAGTTCTCCAAAGAAGTCTCTCATGCTTTTAGATCAAGCATGTTTCCTTAAAAATTTTCTCAAGAAAATTGGTAGCTTAATTTCATCTTATATCATTTGTTCTTTGTTTGATTTCAGTTGCTAGTGATTTCTTGATAAGGTTTGCATGAGTAAGTGGCATGAGGTTTTGAGCCTCAAACTTGTGCAGACAAGAGAGCTTTAATCGCAATAAAATACTCTTAGTGCATTACCTAAGTCACTTCTATTTTAGTACATTTTATGGTTGTTTATGTTTTCTTAAATTGCACTTACATCTTGAAATTATATGTGCCTTGACTTATGCTCTTTATTTCAAGCAAATTGCACCTCCAAGTCACTCCTAAAATTCTAATCAAAACAGAGTTAGGTGCATCTAGAAGTATAAAAAAAAATACAAGCAAAAGAAATTAAATGAAAACAAAAGTTTAAAAAAATAGTACAAAATATATGTACCTAATATCTATTTGAAAATTGTTAAAAGAGTGCTCAATTTTGGTTGCATTTTCTTGAAAAGCTGACCAATATCTCTTGGCCACGCCTTATTTTAGCTTGTGCAATTTTTGAAAATTTTCTTGTATTTTCTTTTTAGTACCTAATTTCTATCTAATGCCTTTTAGGATTTCTTAGTGTGCATGACCTTTTTTCTTAGCCTTAATTCTAGTTTGTATTTTATCTTACTCTTTCTAGATTGTCCATAATACTTTTTCCAGTTGGGTTGTGTGCTTTTCTTGTTGAACATTTTCTTGCCTTTTGCTTCTACTATTTGCTTCTTGCATTGCCTGGTGTTGTGTCATTTCTCTTGTAGAAAAGCTTTGGTTTGGGAGCCTTCCACAAGGGTAGCACTTTGAGGAATAGTTGACTAAGCAAGAAGGGCTTGAACAAGTGGAGGAAGCAAGACAAGAGTGGAAACACTTGGAGTGAAGATTTCCTTTATTGCATTTTGTTTAATTCCTTGAATTAAAGGCCTATTTTAGGAAGTGTTAGATGCCCCTAAGGCTCACTTCCTTTTGGTTGTAATAGATATCCTAGTTTCTCATTTTTTAAGGTTTGGAGTACGAAATTCTATACCTCTTCATTCCTTTAGGAGCACGTTAGAACCTTGCACTTTTACTTCCTTGCTTTTATTTTGCTCAAAACTGTTTAGAGGTGCATTGAGTTTCAAAGGCTCTTGCACTATTTTAGGATCATGTTTAGGTTAGTTTTTGTTTGCATCAAAATGATTTAGTTGGAGGCTTGAGTTCCAAAGACTCTTGTCTTTATTAGGTGAGAAAACATAGAAGGGAAATGAATGTCTCTAGTAGACAGTGTATTACACACTTTCATGGAATCACACAATTCTAGCAACAAGAGTGTGAACCAATTAGGGGACACCCCTAAGACAAACACTCTTGATAACTTTGTTAGTGAGCTTAGAGAGTGAAGAGTGGGTGAAAGTAAGGCAAGGGAAAAGACGAAGGCAAGAGAATAGAGAAGGATGAAAGAAAAAGAAAAAAGAAAAAAAAGAAGTTGAAAGATAGAGGAAAGAGATATTAGAGAAAGAAGAAAGAGAAAGAGAAAGAAAAGAAAGATTTGAGAGAGGAGAGAGAGAGATACAAGAGAGAAAGGAAAGGGAGGAAAGAAGAAGAAAGGAAAAAGAAAGAAAGGATAAGCAAAAAGAAGAAGAGGGAATAGGTCTAGCTACCTTAGGAGTGAATCAACAGGTGAGGAAGATGGTTTAATGGGAGACCTAGATCTAAGGTAAGGAGAAATCAAAACCAAAATCCTGAACAAAAAGAACAAAAAATTGATCTCCCACCTTTTCTTGAAAAAGATAATCTAGAAGTCTACCTTGACTAGGAGATGAAGGTAGAACAACTCTTCAAATGTTTTAGAATAAATGAAGAGAGAAAGGTGTCATTAGAAACCCTTAGCTTCCAAGGGTATGCTATGTATTGGTGGATTGCTCTTAAGGATGAGAGACACTATCATCATGATTCTCCTATTGAATGAGAACTCCGAGATAAGCTTCAAAGATTAAGACAACAGAACATGAGTGCTGAAGAATATAGACAACAAATGGAGCTTTTCATGATGAGAGCTAGAATCACTAAAAAGTCTAGGTCCATTGATGATAGATTTATTAATGGCCCGAGCCTTGAAATAAGAGATAAGGTTGAGCTCTTACCATATAGAGATCTAGATAATTTGGTTCAGATTTGCATAAAAGTAGAGCAACAAATGAAGAGAAGAACTTCTTCCAAGAAGGACTACTCTAATAACTCCTCATACTCTTATGCAAATAAGGACCAAACCAAGGAGATCTCTTCCAAGATCCACCCTGACGATGAATCCACCACAAGCATGCATGAAAAGAAAAACCTTGTGCATACTAGAGATGACCCCTTTACTATTTCTAGAGCTAATAGCATTAAGTGTTTCAAATGTCTTGGGAGAGGCTATATTGCTTCCCAATGCCCCAACAAAAAGATCATGATCATGAGGAGCCAAGACATTGAGAGTGAACAATCTTCCTCTTCTAGTGAGAGTGAGGAAGAAAGTGGTAGCATTCATATTGAGAAAACTTATGCTTCTGAGGGAGACTTGTTGATGGTTATGAAGCTTCTTGGAAGCCAACCTTATAATCCTAGCCAATCTCAAAGAGAGAACATCTTCCATAAAAGATGTAAGGTTGGTTAAGAAGTTGTCCTTGACTTCCATTCCTTACCCCAAACCTTATAGACTTTAATGGCTGAATGAAAGTAAGGAAATGGAAGTCAATCAATAAGTAGAGGTTCCATTTTCCATTGGGAACTACAAGGATGTTATCCTCTATGATGTAGTACAATGGAAATAACTCATATCTTGTTATGGAAGTCATGGCAATATGATAGAAAAGCTCTTCATGATGGCCACTATAATGAGATTACCCTCTCCCACTTGGGCACAAAGTTTAGGTTGTGTTCTCTTACACATTCTCAAGTGCTAGAGGACTAACTTTTTTTGGAAGAGAAAAGGGAAGAGGAAGAGAAAAACAAAAAATAAAAAATAAGCAAACATTGAAATTTGATAGGATGGAGGAAAGTGCCATTTCCAAGAAGGTTGTGCTAAATGAGAACCATTTTTCTACAAAAGTGGACTTAAAACATAGCCTCCCCATTGAACAACCTCTCTACCTTCAACTGATTAAGGCACCATTGCATACACTCCTAAGTGTTGAGCTTGAACCTTTATCTTTTAACCTTGATCATGCACATCAAGTTCAAGAGTTGGGAGATATACAAGGGAAAGATGACCTTAAAAAATATTACCCCTTGGACCTCAAGGAGGATCTTGTTGAAGATGACTCTTCCAGTGAAGAAGTAGAAATTGAGGTTGTGCCCATCACCATTGAGCACAATGCATCACAACCCCAAACTCTACTTAAATATGAGGCCACTACAATTGAATATGAGATTCAGCCCAAGACTTTGGAGACTCAAAGCCAATCTCAAGTTCAACTCCAAGAGACCATGCAAGAATAGTCCAGCCCTAGGCCCATCATTCTTTCTTGGGGTGAACAAAAGGGTAAGGCTTACTTAGCCTTCCTTAGTTAGTGCACTCATGCACCAAGTACAGTCTCTCCACTTATTTCCAGCTATATGAGGCTACTACTTAGGGAACTGCTGTGTGGAAGCCCCTGCACTACCCCCCTACCCCAACCATGAAGGGTTACCTCATAGAACCTTCACTCTCCAACCCTTTTGGGTTTACACCTGCTGACTAAATTACTTATATCTTTGCAGGACTGGAAGAAGACGAAGAATAGTCTCAATATTTAAGGTCAAATCCTCTCCAATAGAGAGGAGATGATGCAATCCCATCGAGTAAGGACTTTTGGTTAGGAGGATTGGGAGAAGACATGGCTAAGAGGGAGCTTTATGAAGACATCCAGGGCCATAATCTTAAAATTGTGTGTAAATATTAAGTAGTATTTTGAGTAGGTGCTATTAGCATATTTTGGGCCTTTGTATTTTCAGTTATATCCCCTTGTTTTCCCTTATTTTTTAGCATGAGGTGCCATTAGTTATTTGTGTGGGGTGTATGGTAGAAGGTGGGCCTTTTTGGAGCAAAAGAATGTGTGAATTTTAATTCCCACGCCCCCTTGTTTGATTTTCACACCTTCTAAACATACACATGTGCATAAGTAACATATGGGACCCACATGTCTCCTCTAATTGAAGCCACTTACCTTCTCTCTCCTAGGGGGAATCTGCTTGTCTCTTACTTCAAATTTGAATTTGAATTAAGGGAACTAGATCCGCTATTTTAGGATCTAAGTGACACATGAGGGAACTAGATCACCAATCTAGCGCCATGTTTGGATCTTACACTCCTCACTCTCCTAGCTCTAAATAGGCGTCCACACCCCTCCCACACTCTATAAATAGCACTCACCTCACTCTTTTAAAGAACCTTTGATCATTTGAATGAATTTCACATTTTGTGAGCTCTTTGTGAGTGTCTTTTCTCTCTAACTTTAAGAGTGTTTCTATGGCTTTTATCAAAGGTTTCTTCCCTTGTGGCAAGCTTCTACAAAGCTAGGTTTATCTTCTCTTGAAGTGGGACCTCCACCACCATTTCTCTACTCTGCATCTTTATCTTCTCCAACCAAAGGAACCTTTAGAAGAAAGATCATGGGAAAAGCAATCCAAGATTGCATCAGTAAAGGTGAAAGTGAGTAAGTTTGGTGGTAGCATTAAGGAGGAAAGGTGTTATAAATTGAGGTATAAGGTTCTGTGAACGCAGGGATAAAATGTGATAGTAGGTAAAGAAGAAATAGTTCGTATCTGAGAAGGGACAACCAGTGGAGGTAAGGGTGGGGCCATGGAGGTGTATAGATGTATGAAAAGATGGGGAAGGTATGATCATGGAGACAAAATTAAGGGGTAAATAATTAGGGAAAGATGTTGGGATGTTAGTGGTAGCCAAACTTACTTGAGTCAAGATAGGTGATGGAGAAGAAGGACTCAGTGGTAGTGACGGGGAAGGATGAATTAGGTGGGTGTTGGAGGAAGACACAAGGCTGTGATAGGTTCTTGAATGCTTGATAGAGTGGATTGGAAGGAGGCGACAATCTAGTCTTAGGTCTAATAGGGTGGATTGGAAAGAGTCTTGTCATGCTTCTATGGAGGCACCTAAACTTTCCTATTGTCATTGTTGGTCCTCAATCAGAGACTACAAGGCAAAGAGTCTCTCTGTGAGGTGTAAAAGGCTTTCATCAACTTCCTTAGAGGAAGTATTAGAGGGAAGCATAGTAACGAGGATGAAAACACCAAATGATAGGCAGAAAATTAAATAATGTAAGTGAAGTAACAGTAAAAAAAAATAAATAAGGAAAATGATAAAAGAGTCTTTATTGATTGATAATTATCTCTCAGCAGACAACTATATATATAAAAAAAAAATAAAAGATTCAAAAAAGATTGACATAAGGCTCAAGCCAAATAACAACACAGAATCAAAATACATAACCTATGATCCCAGTTGATTTGGTAAGTGAGCGTTTGGACCTAGACAACCTAATGTTATGTCAATAAATTTTGACTTTAACCTACCTATTATCTAGTATATGTAGTATAAATTAAACTATGCTTATACTTGAGGATATAAGGAAATCAAAATTACAAACATGATGTAATATAAAGTATAAAAAGTGTTGTTTCAATTATTGAGAGGCAAAATAATTTTACTGCGATAGCCATAACATAAATTACTAAAAGAGATATAATGAAACAAAGAGCCGAAGATATCTCAAGAAGATGATGTATGATAATAGCTAGAAATAAAAAAGTAATGACCAAATGGTCAAAAAATGAAACCAAAGCAGATAAAAAAATATACAATTTGTTAAACTGGTTTAAATTGATAATTCTTTTGTATAATTGTACCTAATATGGTCAAGAAAATAAATATGTATTCTCAGAAAGGGAAATATTGAAGGATTGCAAGAACCAGCAGATATCAAGGACAAAATAAATTGGTCAAGTACTAAGATATTTTAATTTACAGTATTATTAATATATAATTTGATTAAAACTATTTTTAATATAAATATTTGAATGAAAAATTATAAAGTAAATATATTAAATAAGAGAATTTGATGATTTTGGACAAAATTTTGTCTCCTGTAAATATATTTGTAATTTCTGTACTAATTAAAACTATTTCATTTATAATATTATTAATTAATTATATTTAGTATAAATATATAATTTTTTTTATAAAGACGTTAAGGGTGTCAAGGCATTACTATGAAAGTACTAATCCTAACTAAGTTGACACCAAATCCCAACAAGAATTTACTAGCATAAAAAAATTTAAAAAAAAAACTTGGCACATGCGTTCACATGGGAGATATGAACTAAATCCATGCTTACCAACTAGCTAAATCTATAAAAAGGCTCACGAAGTTCCTGAAAAAATCACCCAAGATAAACTTTGGGGGTGTGCCACCAAGTGTTAGATTATTTAATTAATTTAATTAATGTGATAATGTATTTTAATAGTCCGGTTTTAATAAAAGTAGACTCAATGTGATGGTTATGGACTCATTATGGAAAATAGAGTTAAAGAGGGTTAGTTTAAAAATCCTTCTCCCTTTCCTTATAAAAAAAAAAAAAAGTTACAGAAAGAAAGATGTGAGAAAAGCAAACCTCTAAACCATTAGGAGCAAGGAAAGAAAAGAAGAAAGAGAGATGTATGTATTTACGGTTTATTATTGAATCTTCAAGTCGTCACCTAAAACAAGCAGGAGTTCGTTAGATTATTTAATTAATTTAATTAATGTGATCAATGTATTTTAATAATCTAACTTTAATAAAAATGGATTCAATGTAATGGTTGTTCATCCAGGGTGGAAAATAGAATCAAGAGAGATTAGTTTAAAAATCCCTCTCCATTTCTTATATATATATAAAAAAGAAAAAAATAACTTACAGGAAGAAAGATGTAACAAAAGAATACTCCAACCATTAGGAGTGAGAAAAGAAAAGGAAAAATGAAAAAAAAAAAAATCAGTCTAAAAAGAATCATAAAGAATTCAAACAAAGAAGGATAATTATAAATCTAGGTAAATCTCTTTACCAATTCTCATTGTATGGGTACGTGGGAATCATAAGTTTTTATTATATGAACCCTAAGGAATTGTTGTAATAGAAATATTGTAATATTGTTTACATGTGTTATGAGAGTCTGATTTGGATTTTGTGATTTTTCATGAAAGATTAAATGATATATATATATATATATATATATATATATATATATATATATATATATATATATATATATATATATATATATTCTAATCGGGAATTAAGTTTCGGGAAAATGTATTCAAATATAAGAAAAATGTATTCAATTGCGAATGGAATTCAATTGTGATGCACTGTATCGAAGTGTTCATTTCCTCACGTACAGGAACTAGAAACTTTAAGAATTGAAAACTCTTGCATTCTATTTTAAATTCATGATTTCCAATGCAATACTATATGTTTGAAAAGCCACTGCAGTATAAAAGAATTGCCTGATATTATACTGTTCTCAAACATAAAAGATGGAAATGCAAAATTGAGAGTTTCTAACGTTCTCTTTAAATGAGAGAAAATTGAAAGATGATTAAATTTTTTGTCCACCTTCTATTTAAACATGAGATATATTAACAGGAAAATAATTTATTTGTATCATGCTTCCATTTTGAGAATTCAGATTTATTTGCAATAAAGTTGATTGGAAAGGCCAATATTATTTTATTATTTGATTGACAATTAGTGAATGTTTATACAGTGTTGATAAATAATTTATTTACCCGGTATGTCTAATTTGGGATTAAATGTAGAGTGAATATATTAATCATTAAAGTGGTCAAATTCTTTAATTTGTTTAATTCCAAATTATAATGATTGTATTTTGATATAATGAAATGATTTTGATACTATATTAAGGATGCAATGTTTATTGGTTTATAGTTGATTGTCGCTCATTATTTTATAAGGAATATCTGTGCTATCCAAAGGTGGACATTACTTATAATTAATGACATTAAAGAGATCTTTGACATACTTAGTAAACATGCTTGTATATCTAAAGATAGCATGCATGTAGACTCAAGTATGATTAACGGTCTATTAAAGTATGTTTATCTGACTATCATGAATGATTTAGTTCAAATTGTCAGTTTAAGTATCACCAAAAGGCAAACCTAAATGCATGACTAGTATAGTTGTTTGTTTGAATCCATTAAAATTTGCAAGGCATTAATGCATGAGCTTGTATTTTGTTTATAGCTTCCATGAATTAATGCGTTGAAAATTTTTATGGATTCAAACAAACAACTATACTAGTCATGCATTTAAGTTTGCCTTTGGGTGATATTTAAACTAACAATTTCAACTAAATCATGATGCTAAGATAAACATGAATTCATTTGGTTTGGGAAATGGTGTGGTCAAGTTTAATGGGTTAAACTATGATGATTGGTTTGAACAGATTCAATTTCAACTTATGTGTTTGATCTGGATCTAGCAATAGTTATGGATGAAATGCCCCCAACCATTACTGAGACCAATGCGGATGATGACAAGTCTCTTTATAAGGCTAGGCAAGGGTTTAACAGGCTATCACTAAACTTGATGCACATGACCATGGCTGAAAACATTAAGCCATCTATGTCCAGCACAGAAAATGTAAGGGAATTCATGAAAATGAAGGAATACTCACAATTACACATAATTGACAAGTCTATTGTGGGAACTCTTATAAGTGAGCTAACGACCAAAAAGTTTGATTGGTCACAGCCCATTCATGAGCATGTGACTGGAATGGCTAATTTAGCAACAAAGTTGAAGTCAATGGGAATGAAAGTGAATGATTCATTTCCCGTACAATTTATCATGAACTCTCTCCCTCCTGAATTTGGCCAGTTCCAGGTGAATTACAACACCCTTAAGGATAAATGAAACTTTCAAGAAATCAAGGCCATGTTGGTTCAAGAGGAGGGGAGGCTAAAGAAAGTACAGGATCATTCTATCCATCTCATGATACATGATGGTGCTAGCAACAGCAAGACTAAATCAGGAAAGAAGAACAAGAAGGACAAAGCCCCAATGAGAGTGAATGGGGGCAAAATCCAGAAGGACCAGAAATGATTCTTCTATAAGAAGGTTGGTTACTTCAAGAAAGATTGTCTGAAAAGAAAATCTTGGTTCGAAAAAAAAGTTACATTTTATGTTTTTGTAAGCTTTGAATCAAAATCTTATTAAAGTACCTAGTAATATCTAGTGGTTGGATTCTAGTGCTACCACTCATGTTTCTAATATTATGTAGGAATTCCTTTCAATCCAACCCATAAAAGGAAATAAAAAATATTTGTATGTAGGAAACAGAATGCAGGCATGAATAGAAGGAATTGGAACTTATAGATTGATTCTAGACACTGGTTGTTGTCTAGATCTTGAAAAGTGTCTTTATGTTCTTGGTTTTGCTAGGAATTTAGTTTCTGTTGCAAAGTTGGATTGTTTAGGTTTTAATTTTAGGATTGGAAACAATGTTTTTCATTTGTATAAACTTGCGTACTATTATGGTTCTGGTACCTTAGTGGATGGTTTATAACGTTTCAATCTTAATGTTAGTTTTTCTGAATCTCTGTTTAATGTTGAGCATG
The DNA here is from genome assembly GCA_037954015.1 of Psophocarpus tetragonolobus. Classification (NCBI taxonomy): domain Eukaryota; kingdom Viridiplantae; phylum Streptophyta; class Magnoliopsida; order Fabales; family Fabaceae; genus Psophocarpus; species Psophocarpus tetragonolobus. The sequence continues at coordinate 16,922,163 of CM075688.1, read as the reverse complement.
TTGTTGGTAGTAAACATAGTGCACGAAATGAATGTTTTGTTTTGTTATGGCATCAAAGATTGGGTTATATATCCAAGGAAAGGATGTTGAGGTTAGTGAAAAATGAGATCTTACCTCAATTGGATTTTTATGATTAGGATGTATGCGTGGATAGCATTAAGGGTAAGCAAACCAAACACATATCAAAGAATCCAACCACAAGAAGTAGTCAACTTCTTGAATTGATACACACTTATCTGTGGTCATTTTAACATTTCTTCTTGGAGTGATGAAAAGTATTTTATCACTTTTATTGACAACTTCTCACGTTATTGCTATATATATTTGCTGCATGAAAAGTCTCAATCAGTGGACATCCTTGAGGTGTTCATTAATGAGCTGGAAAGACAGTTAGATAGAAAAGTAAAAATGGTGAGGTCCGATAGAGGTGGTGAATATTATGGTAAAACATATGAGAGTGGACAATGTCTAGGTCTATTTGTAAAGTTTCTCGAAAGTCGGGGCATATGTTCAAAGTATACAATGCCCAGTACACCACAACAAAAATGGTGTAGCAGAAAGGCGGAATCGTACTCTTATGGACATGGTTAGGAGTATGTTGAGTCATAGCAATATTCCTTTATCTTTGTGGATGTATTCATTAAAGACTGTTGTATATCTACTTAACAGGGTTCCTAGTAAAGCAGTTCCTAAGACTTCTTATGAACTGTGGACTCGAAGAAAACCCAGTTTAAGACATGTTCATGTTTAGGGTTGCCTAGTAGAAATAAGGATATACAATCCACATGAAAAGAAGCTTAATGCAAGAACCATTAGTGTTTACTTTATCGGCTATCCTGAAAAGTCAAAGGGATACAGGTTTTATTGCCCTAACCATAGTACAAGAATAGTTGAGTTTGGTAATGTTCGATTCATTGAGAATGGTCAGTTCAGTGGGAGTGAGGAATCACAAAAATGGACATTCAAGAGACTACTAATAATGCTTCTAAATCTAGTGCCTCTTCTCAAGTTGTTATCCCTCTTGTTGTATAACAGTCAAGTAACATGCAGAGACAACAAGTTAATGTTCCAACCCCACAGAATGAACATATAGATGATGAACCAGCTGACAATGTGCAAGTCACAAATGAACAAGTGGTAAAGGAACCACAAGAAGTAGCATTAAGAAGGTTTGTAAGGTAGAAAAGACCTTCTATTTCGAATGAATGTGTGGTTTACTCTATTGAACATGAATATGACTTGAGCATTGATGAAGATCCAGTCTCGTTCAAACAAGCCATAGAAAGTAACAATTCTGAAAAGTATTTCAATGCTATGAAAGAAAAGTTGAAATCAATGGATGACAACCAAGTTTGGAATCTAGTCAAGTTGCCCAAAGGTTCTAAACGAGTCGGTTGTAAATGGGTCTTTAAGACCAAAAGAGACTCAAAAGGAAATATCAAAATGTATAAGGCTAGACTTGTCGCCAAAGGTTACACTCAAAAGAATGGTATTCATTATAAAGAGACCTTATAATTGGTTTCAAAGAAGGACTCTTTAAGGATTGTTTTGGCTTTGGTGGCTCATTATGATTTAAAACTTCACCTAATGGACGTAAAGACCACCTTTTTGAATGGTGACTTAGAATAGGAAGTATATATGGATCAACTGGAAGGATTCTTAACCACGGGAATAGAAAGCTTGGTGAGTAAATTAAAGAAGTCAATATATGGACTAAAACAAGCTTTATGACAATGGTATCTAAAGTTTAATGATACCATAACTTCATATGATTTTGTAGAGAACTTTGTTGATCGGTGTATCTACATGAAGATCAGTAGGAGCAAGTTCATTGCTTTAGTTCTATATGTTGACGATATTATTTTTGCTGCTAATGATATTAGTTTGTTACATGATGTAAAGAAGTTTCTTGCTAACAACTTCGAAATGAAAGATATGAGTGAGACATCCTATGTGATAGAATAGAAATATTTTGTGATAGATCACAAGGACTGTTAGGTTTGTCTCACAAAGGCTATATTAATAAAGTGTTAGAGAGATTCAGAATGGAAAAATGCTCTACTGGAGTAGTTCCAATTCAGAAAGGAGATAAGTTTAGTCAAATGCAATGTCCCAAGAATGATTTTGTTGTTGGGAGTCTATTCTTTATGCATCAGTGGTCGAGATATCAATTTTGTTGTTAAAATAATAGGTCGATATCAAAGTAATCCTGGAATGGACCATTGGAAAGCTACAAAGAAAGTTCTCAGGTACTTACAAGGAACCAAGGATTACATGCTCACTACAAAAAGTCAGATCATCTTAAAATGATTGTCTATTCAGATTCAGACTATGCCGGATGTGTGAATTCAAGGAAATCGATACTTGGTTATGTTTATCTATTGGCTGGAGGAGCAATTTCATGGAAAAGTACAAAACAATTTGTCATTGCTACTTCTACCATGGAGGCTGAATTTGTGGCATGCTTTGAGGCCACTGTTCATGCATTGTGGTTACCGAACTTTGTCTTGAGGCTTGGTATTGTAGACAGTATAGCTAGGTTGTTGAGTTTTTTCTATGATAATTCTGCAGTTGTCTTCTTCTCTAAGAATGACAAGTACTCAAAGGGTGCAAAACATATGGATTTGAAGTACTTGTCAGTCAAAGAAGAAATGCAGAAACAAAGAGTGTCAATTGAGAATATTGGTACATATTTGATGATAGCAGATCCGTTAACTAAGGGACTACTGTCCAAAACTTTTTTTGGCCATGTTGAGAGTATATACATTATTGAAAAGTCAATGTTAACATGATGGTGTTATCTATGTGTATACATATGTATAATTGTTTACTTGTACTATTATGACACTTGTGAATTCAACTAAAGTTGTGTTTCTATTTATTTCATTGTTATCCACATTATGTTATATACATATATTATTGAGTGGATGACAGGCTATGTCTTTTAAAGACATGAAAGTCAAAAGCTTATTAAAGTTATACTTAATTGTTTTGATTATGTGATATATGGAAGGAATCTTGTCGTTGATGACTTGTAACCACCATAATCCAATCATTTCAATTCATTAAAGATAATGGCTTGATAGTTCATCAAATAGTGTGCACTTATAGTTTATTATGGAATCTTCAAGTCGTCAAATGGAACAAGTGGGAGTTTGTTAGATTATTTAATTAATTTAATTAATGTGGCCCATGTATTTTAATAGTCTGACTTTAATAAAAGTGGGTCCAATGTGATGGTTGTTGACCCAATGTGGAAAATAGAGTCAAAAGGGGTTAGTTTAAAAATCCCTCTCGCTTTCCTTATATATATATATAAAAAAAAGAAAAAGATAAATTATAGAAAGAAAGATGTGAGAAAAGAAAATCCCCAAACCATTAGGAGTCAGAAAAGAAAAGGAAAAGTGGAGAAAAAATCAGTCTAAAAAAATCACAAAGAATTCAAGTAAAGAAGAGCAATTATGAATCCAGGTAAGTCTCTTTACCAATTCTCATTGTATGAGTATGTGAGAACCATGAAATTCAAGGTCTTATGTAGTTTCTATTATATGAACCCTAGGGAACTACCATAATAGAAATATTGTTTACATGTTCGCCTTTGGTTGATACTTAAACTGACAATTTCAACTAAATCATGATGCTAAAATAAGCATACTTTAATAGACCATTAATCATACTTAAGTCTACATGCATGCTTTCTTTGAATATATAAACATATTTACTAAGTATATCAAAGGTCTCTATAATGTCATTAATTATAAACAATGATCCAGGTAACACAAATGTTCTTATAAATGATGAGTGACCATCAACTATAAAACCAATAAATATTGCATTCTTAATATAGCATCAAAATCATTTCGTTAAAATCATTTCATTGCAATAAGGTACAATCATCATAATTTGGAATTAAAAAAATTAAAAAATTTGACCACTTGGTGATAAATAAAGATCATCACTATATAAACATTCACAATTGTCAATCAAATAATAAAATAATATTGGCCTTTCCAATCAACTTTATTGCAAATAAATCTGAATTCTCAAAACGGAAGCATGATACAAATAAATTATTTTCCTATTAATATATGTCATGTTTAAACATACATAGAAGGTGAACAAAAAATTTAATCGTCTTTCAATTTTCTCTTATTTACAGAGAACGTTACATAAACATAAGTTGGAAACTCTCAATTTTGCAGTTCCATCTTTTGTTTCAGGAACAGTAAAACATCATGCAATTCTTTTATACGTGTAGTGGCTTTTCAAACATATAGTATTGCATTGGAAATCGTGAATTTAAAATAGAATGCAAAACTTTTCAATTCTTAAAGTTTCTAGTTCCTGTACATGAGGAAATTAACCCTTCGATACAGTGCATCGCAATTGAATTCCATTCGCAACTGAATACGTTTTTCATATATTTGAATACACCAAGTCCATGTAGCACAAAAAATCCTAAATTAGCAGATCTGTTAGCAATATTAATTGTTTCCTTCTTTGAAGATATGCGAGATTTTGAACTGTATGTTTGAAATCCAAAAAATACAGTTATCTCATATATTATGTAACTGTAAGGCCTATCTTACTGTTGTGAAAGCTGCATCTGCATCACCATCATAAAGTTGAATTCTAGCCATAAAGCTTGTCATGATTTGGTGAATTCGATTCATCACTCACCCTTTTTTCATTTGCCATCTATTCGTCTATTTTTTTTAAAAAAATACTTAAACTATCCTTTAACCTATTTCCCTTTGCCTCTAAATTAACCTACTAACTTACTTGCTCACTTCTCACTCACTTGTGCCCTCTCCTTTCTCTCCTCCCTTCAATCTTACCTCTCCCCCTCTTCCTTAGGTCCTCGATCTTCCTCTCTCTCTCCTTTCTGTGTTGTTCATAGCTATCACTCTCTCCCTCTACCTCATTAGTGGTGTCCTTCACTGTATTAGGTAATGTTATTAAATGCTAGTAATGAACTGCACTGTTAAGTGACAAGTGATGAATTGGACTGTTAAACTAGTGACTATTGATGAGCTGACAACAAATTTTTTTTTTTTTTGCTTCTACGGAGACTCTTTCTCTATAAAAGAAAAGACATGTTTATAAAATACAGTCTCTGTAGAATTGTGTTCATATTCTATCAAAGAGAAGGTTTCTGGAAAAGCAAAAAAAATTCTTTTTATGGAGAGGTCTTTTCGTAGAAGAGGGAAACCCTTCTACACATAAAGTCATTCGTATAAGAGTTTCCCTCTTCTATGGAAAGGTCTCTCTGTATAAGGCAATATTTTTTATGCTTCTACGAAGAATTTTACCTTCTACGAATATGTCTCTCTATAGAAACAAAAAAAAAAAATCCTTCTACGTTGTAGAAGGAAATTTCTTTTGCTTCTACAAAGACTTTCTTCCTTGAAAGAGGAACACACATCTACGGACACTATCTTCTGTAGTGTTGTGTTTTTTTCTACGACAAAGAGCTTCCATAGAAGAAAAAAATAACGCAACTTTCTTTTATTATGTTTTTTACATTTGTTTTACAATTTTTAATTTGGAATGGGTGAATATTGTTAAAGTGTATTTTTATAATATTTAATTTGGTTTAAACTAATGGTTGAGGTTTTTTAAAAATTTGTAGATATATCTAAGATGCACGGAACAATGTATGAATTTGTTGCACCTCTTGAATATGTACGTCCAACTGGGTGTGCAAGTAAAAGATGCGTGCCAACATAACTTGAGCCACCAACTGAAAAGCAACCCATCTAAGATCCAATTATTGATTTAGGGTTTTCTTTTACTCATGCCTAGTTTTTTATATAATTAAGTATTTTTTACATTTTTTTTTATTTTTAGTAGTAGTCAATTAATATTAATTATTGAGTTAATTTATAGAAATATTGAACTACAAGTTTTATTAATTGTATTTATAACTAATTATTTATTTACTTAATTTTTATTCATGCCTAATTTTTTATATAATTAAGTATTTTTTGCACATTTTTTCTATTTTTAATAGTAGTTAATTAATATTAATTGTTGAGTTAATTTATAGAAATATTGAATTATGAGTTTTGTTAAATTTTATTCATGAATAATTATTTATTTAATTAATTATTTTTTAGTATAATAATTGATTTTTTACTTAATTTTTTTTCATGCCTAGTTTTTTATATAATTAAGTATTTTTTTTGTACATGTTTTTTTTAGTAGTAGTTAATTAATTAATTGTTGAGTTAATTTTTAGAAATATTGAATTACATATTTTATTGAATTTTATTCATCACCAATTATTTATTTAATTAATTTTATTTAGTAGAATTAATTAATTATTTACTTAATATTTTAGTCATGCCTATTTTTTATTAATTAATTGATTAACTACTACTAAAAATTAAAAAAAACATGTACAAAAAATACTTAATTATATAAAAAAAAGGCATGACTAAAAAATTAAATAAAAAATTAATTAATTATACTAAAAAAATTCAGCAAATAAATAATTGGTGAAATAAAACATGTAATTCAATATTTCTACAAATTAACTCAACAATTAATTAATTAACTACTAATAAAAATAAAAAAACATGTAAAAAAATATTTAATCATATAAAAATTTAATCATGACTAAAAAAATTAATTAAAAAATTGATTAATTATACTAAAAAAATAATTAATTAAATAAATAAATAGTCATGAATAAAATTCAATAAAACTCTTAACTCAATATTTCTATAATTAACTCAACAATTAATATTAATTAACTACTACTAAAAATAAAAAATAGGTAAAAAATATTTAAATATATAAAAAATTAGGCATGACTAAAAATACCTTAAACATGTAATTAATTATACTAAAAAATAGTTAAACATACTCCTTCACCATTTCAGATGACATGAGCAATATGATCAACATATGATATAAGGAGGAAGCTATCTTCTCGTGGTCCTCTTGGAAAACCTATTGTCCTAGGTTCATCTTGGACGGATTGCTTTTCCATTGGTGCCTCAGGTTGTTTGGCCACACGCCTTCTCCGTGCAGACATATTTGAATGTACGCGTTCATGAGATACACCAAAATTGTATACTGTTATGCACATCTTAGTCATATTTGTGAATTTAAAAAACTTTCAATCATTAGTTTAAACAAAATTAAATATTATAAAAAATAGACTTTAACAATACTCATCAATTTCAAATTAAAAATTATAAAAGACATTTAAAAACATAATTAAAAAAAGTTGTGTTATTTTTTTTTTCTATAGAAGCCCTTTTTTCATAGAAAAGGAACGTAGTACTACTAAATACAGTGTATGTATAATTGTATGTCTCTTATAGGAAAATGGGTCTCTGTAGAAGCAAAAACATTTGCCTTTTACAAATATGTCTCTCCGTAGAAGGCCATTTTTTTTGCTTTTAGAGAGACCCTCTTGCGTAGAAGAAATTTTTTCCTTCTACAAAGACACTCTTCCATAAAAGAGGAACATATATCTATGGATACTATCATCCTCAAATTGTGTTCCTCATCTACAGAAAGACCTCTTCGTAGAAGATAATTTTTTTGCTTCTACGGAGACCTTCTTTCATAGAAGAGGAATGCAGTTCTACGGAGATCGTGTTCCATAGAGTTGACTTCCTCTTCTATGGAAAATTATCTCTATAGAAGCAAAAAAAATTACAACTCTTTTGTAAAAATGTCTCTTTGTAGAAGGCAAAAAAAATTACAATCAATTCATCACAATCATCAATTTAATAGTCCAATTCATCACTAACACTTAATAAAATTACCTGTTAGTGAAGGACACTATGAGTAAGGCAGAGGGGGAGATGGATAGCTATGAATAACAAAGAAAGGAGAGGGAGAGGAAGGGGAAGATGCGAAGAAGAAGATAAGAGGTAAGGTTAAGGGTAACAGAAAAAGAAAAGGATGCACGTGAGTGAGACGTAAGAAGTGAAGAAAGAGAAGACGCGGATAAGTGAGAGGTGAAAAGTAAGTGAGTGAGAGAGTAGATTAATTTATGATAGGTGTTTTGGAATTATGGAGAAAGAAATTAGAAGGAAAAAGCAATAGAGAAGTAAAGGGAAAAGGAAATGGATTAAAAGGTAGTTCAGGTATTTAAAAAAGAAATTAGATGAATGGATATTAAATGGAAAAAGAGGGAGTCCTAAATTGAATTCCCTTTCTACTCTCTAACTGCCTCTCGGGCTCACCGCTTACTACTTCAATTGCATTCGTGACATTAATAAAATGTTTTGGTCCCCACAAAAATTATTTTCTTCAAATTATGACTCATTTTTATTTTAAAATAAGATGAATTTAATTCGTAAAAATATACTATATTTTGTAATAATAATGAAACCATTAGTTTAAATTTTTTATTATTATTATAATTTTTTTATCATCACGATTTGTTATGATTGAAATGTTTTTATAACTATCATGTTATCACGACTATTTTAATCACAATTTTATAAAAAACAATATAAATATGTTTTACGACAACGACGATATCTTAAATAATAATAATAATAATAATAATAATAATAATAATAATAATAATAATAATAATATAATGAATACTAATGAGTATTTATGTATTATAATGATAGTTACTAAAATGAAATATTGTATTACATTAAATATTAATACAGCAGTCGCCAATACTAATGAATATTTTAATCTATTATTTTTTATATATTAATTTATTTTTATATTTTACATGTTTAATTTATTTGAGTTTTATGTATTTTATTATTATATATTTTTATTACATTTTAATAATTTTAATGTTTTATTTTAAAAAACATATTTTCTTGTATATTAATTAATACTATACTATTAACTTAAATATTTTAAAAAAATACCGATTTTATTATTGAATATTTGAAAATATTTCTAACAAAGATTCTTAATACTTTTAATATTGATTTTACCTTTGTCTTACCAATTTAATTTTTATTTTTTTGTTTCTTAGGTTATCATTTGTCATAAGCTAAAAACTAACACCTCAAAATACTAAGATCTTTTTAAAAAGTTTACTCATCTCTCAATTGACATTTTTTTCTATATGCAAAGGTTAGCAATCGAAGGGTTTACTATATATATAAGGAGTAATATTATCTACCAATCATATTATATCACGTTAATTCATCAATTTATTTCCAATCATGTATTTTTTTCCTTATTAAAATATTTTTAATTAACTTTTAATATATTATGAATAATGAATAACATAAACAAATAATACCATGAAAATGCTTTGAATAACATTATCATTTGAATTAGGATGATGAATTGTACTTGAAATATTTGAGTTATGTTTAGTTGTTAAATTTTTATTTACAATTTACTTGAAATTTATGTAATGCTATTTTATTTTGAATTTATGTGAAATGAAACTGAAGATGTTAAATAATATTGTAATTGACACTCATCTTGAAATTTATCTGGTTGAATATCTGGATACTTTATTCTATTCAATAACTTTTGAATTAATATCATTATATTCAAATAATTTATTTTTTATAATATTTTGTTTTAATTTTTTGCGGATGAGAAACAAATATAAATATACCTAAGGAGCTAGCCTAAGACACAAATCTCATTCTGTAAATGGATTTAAAGAACAGAAATGAAAACAAAAAATGACAAAATTTTTAACATGGATCATCGTCACAATAATTTCTTCTTAAAAATTATAGAATAGTAACGTTAATTTGTGGATAGTTTTAAAAAAATATATGAATTTAATATATATTAATTCTTTTTAATTACAATACTAAATTTCTTAATCTAACAAATTAATTATTTGTGTCGGATAGGAGATAGTCAGTTATGTTTTAAAAACATTTTATTTCAATTAATTAATAAAAAAATATACAAATAAATAATATTTTAACTTATTAGACATGTGTCCCGTTATACAACTTTTGTTCTTTTGAAATATGCATTATCATCCCTAAGTAGTCGAAATTGTTTCACACATCATCTCACTTGTAGTAGATAATATTATTGACTCTTCATACGTAGTTAAATTAGAGGAATGTTAGGAAAACTATATTATAAGTTTTTTTTTTAAATTTTTTCTGTGATTGTTAGTTGGAATTTAATGACAAATGAAACTCATCAATAAGAGAGAGTTTTAAAAACACATAGTTTTTTTAGCTCTCTTATTAAATTATGAGTTTAATAGTTATATATTGTTGTTGTAGAATAATTTACATTGTCAACTAATCATAAAATATCATTTGTATGATTTGTAAAGTTATTATTTTAAAATTAATAAATTTACCATATATAATAGTTTGTGAGAGGGTGATGATATAAAAATATTTTACATTATCCGTGCGTAATCTATTTTTTCTTTATATATATATATATATATATATATATATATATATATATGTTACAGTATATATTACAATATTTTTTCTTTATTATTAATAAAATTTGGCTTATCAAAAGAAAAATTAAGCATGGCAGCGAGGTGGGACAATATGAGATTTTATAACTCATCCCATCTCTAACGGGTATTGAACATACTCGTACTTGTCTCATACCACAAAATAAATTTAATAACAAATAAACTTTTTTAATATAATTATATTAATTCAAAACTTATTTAATAAATATAAATTTTTTAATTTGTGAATTAAATGTTAGACATTGCTTGACTTCCTAAAATTGAAATTTGTGAAGAAAACATGAATCTAAGATGTCATTGTTTTTATAAATTAGGTTAATAAATTAAAGATAAGAATTTGGGATATTTTAGTTATTAAAATAAGGCCAAGTATGGGGCATGTGATGTGGTGTGTATGTATATCCTCATCCCATTTCCATCTCCGACTTAACAAATTGGATATTCGTAATATCCATACCAATGTTCTGTCAAATCGAAGATCCTCCGACAACTTCATAGTAGGTTCAGATATTACCCATGGGTACAACTTTATTTCTCATCTCTAAATATAATATAATGAAAAATTAAATAGAAGATAAATTAATTATAGATCTATAATAAGATAATATATTTTTATCAATGAAGAAAAAACACTTATAAGAAAAAGCTTAAAAGACAGAGAAAAGTGCATTATCTTCGTAATATAAAATAATTATAATATTATTTAATCGCAAATCATAATATGTGATAAGTGTGTTTATTTTTTAATTATCTTAAAAATCATACAAACAATTATTTTATAGGAGGGTAATGTAAATTATTTTATATATTTTCACACTTTTCTAGTGAAATAACATATTCCTGAAATATTGAAGTGTTGGCACTTGGTTCCCCAAAGGTTTTTAGAAGCATTCAACTTTTTTATTTATGTTATTTGCATATTAGTCCCTACGCTATTAATATCGTATTTAATAAGTGTGTGGTTAGATGTTAAGTATCATACTTATGAAGCCCCTCTCTCATAGGTTCCAAGTCATTGTCTTTGTCATAAAGATCAAGTCATTGTCTTTGTCACAAAGATTCAAATCGTTTTGTAAACAAGGATAACTTTTGTATAACACTTGCTTTGTTTCTCTCAGTCTCAGCAAAGAAGTTATCTACGTTCTTATTCAAGAATCAAGACCATGCGGCCAACTGGCGGGAAGGGCAAAATGTCCTTAGGTCAGGTCTTTGTTACATCAAGTGGGTCAAAGTCAAGTTTGTCTTGTGTTCGGGATCCAATGTTTGAATGTAAAGTTCCACTCTGAAAAGTTTCCAGTAGTAATTAGTGTTGGAGTGCAAGTGTGAGTTTAAGTCCCACATTGTTAAGAAATTAGGAAGTTGAGTAATATATAAGTGAGAAAGACCCATAACCTAATGCCTTAAGGTTTTGGGTTGAAGGCGGTGTCATGTTCTCTTGTATATGGGCTTATGTCCCTTGGTTATACATTTCCCCAGTGTTTAACCCCCTCAGTTTGATCCAACAACTGGTATTAGAGCCGATGGTTATGATCGGCAGGTTGACGGTGGATTCCATTTATCGAAAGTCCTCCTAATAAGGGTTTCAGGAGGCGTGTCCCCTTGTGTTTAAGGGTGGTATGAATAAGGGGCCATCATTAAATATGTCTCTGAAGGAGGAGTTTACAATGTGTAAGGGAAGCTTTAACTGGTTAGGTTAATGACATTTATTGCCACATGTAAATAAATGCATAATAACCATTTCTGGTACTGTACTAACATATGAGTCTTGTATGCTTTTGTATATTCAATGGTATGTCTTATACCAGTATTAACACAAACTTCTGATGATAAAAAAAAAGGTACTTTGCAGTTCATTGGAAGACCCAAGTTCTATTTCGAAATAAGGGATAGAAATAATTTGATGTTAGCAATGTAGGTGCATTTGACAAACAAGTGGCCATTTATCGATAGTCTTGACAAGTAGGACATATGAAGGCTTCAGAGATAGTGAGAGAAGAATGTTGAAAAATATACATTTCCCCAGTGTTTAACCCTCTCAGTTTGATCCAACAACTGGTATCAGAGTCGATGGTTGTGAACGGCAGGTTGACGGTGGATTACCTTTATCAAAAGTCCTCCTGATAAGGGTTTCAGGAGGCGTGTCCCCTTGTGTTTAAGGCTGGTGTGAATAAGGGGCCATCATTAAATATGTCTCTGAAGGAGGAGTTTACAATGTGGAAGGGAGGCTTTAACTGGTTAGGTTAATGACATTTATTGCCACATGTAAATAAATGCATAATAACTATTTCTGGTACTGTACTAACATATGAGTCTTGTATGCTTTTGTATATTCAATGGTATGTCTTATACCAGTATTAACACGAACTTCTGATTGCTGATAAAAAAAAAGGTACTTTGCAGTTCATTGGAAGACCCAAGTTCTATTTCCAAATGAGGGATAGAAATAATTTGATGTTAGCAATGTAGGTGCATTTGACAAACAAGTGGCCATTTATCTGAAAGCCAGCAAAATTATCTGGCATATCGCCTATATCTTCAAGGTGGCACACGGTGTCATAGATTTCACTTATCCCCATCCAAAACCTTCGTAAAGGGTTGACAAATCACAATATTCCATTTGAACACATTCAATAGAAACTTTGATGTTTGGAAACACTTTAAGTAAAGCAAACCATGAATTTAGACTTCACACCTCAGAATACATAATCTTTTTTACCGATAGTCCTAACAAGTAGGACATATGAAGGCTTCAGAGATAGTGAGAGAAGAATGTTGAAAAATATACATTTCCCCAGTGTTTAACCCCCTCAGTTTGATCCAACAACTGGTATAAGAGCCGATGGTTGTGATCGGCACGTTGACGGTGGATTCCCTTTATCGAAAGTCCTCCTAATAAGGGTTTCAGGAGGCGTGTCCCCTTGTGTTTAAGGGTGGTGTGAATAAGGGGCCATCATTAAATATGTCTCTAAAGGAGGAGTTTACAATGTGGAAGGGAAGCTTTAACTGGTTAGGTTAATGACATTTATTGCCACATGTAAATAAATGCATAATAACCATTTCTGGTACTGTACTAACATATGAGTCTTGTATGCTTTTGTATATTCAATGGTATGTCTTATACCAGTATTAACACAAACTTCTGATTGCCGATAAAAAAAAGGTACTTTGCAGTTCATTGGAAGACCCAAGTTCTATTTCGAAATGAGGGATAGAAATAATTTGATGTTAGCAATGTAGGTGCATTTGACAAACAAGTGGCCATTTATCTGAAAGCCATTATCTGGCATATCGCCTATATCTTCAAGGTGGCACACAGTGTCATAGATTTCACTTATCCCCATCCAAAACTTTCATAAAGGGTTGACAAATCACAATATTCCATTTGAACACATTCAATAGAAACTTTGATGTTTGGAAACACTTCAAGTGAAGCAAACCATGAATTTAGACTTCACACCTCAGAATACATAATCTTTTTTACCGATAGTCCTGACAAGTAGGACATATGAAGGCTTCGGAGATAGTGAGAGAAGAATGTTGAAAAATATAATGGATGAACTTAAGATGAGAACCATTATAAATAGAGAATTTTTATGTCAAATCATTAAGAGGATAAACAAGATAAATTCAAGATAAATAATGTCAAAAGCATACCTGAGTCCAGTAGTAAACTTGATGTATGTAAACTTGCATGTTTTATCTTCCAAGCTTATATGTACAATTCCTCTTAAAGAGTTCTTCTTCTCTAATGATGAGATGTTAAAAAAATTTGTTAATATAAATTGGAGACCATAACCTTATATAATAAGGACGCACCATTTCATGAAGAGTTGCATCTTTTGGAGTTTCTCTTATTTCTATTTTGCCTCATCATAAAAATAGAAATAAGATTTTTGGTATCTACACATGACAAGGTCTATACTTAGTGATATGTTATTAATCTCAAAAATTAATCCTTATAAGATCACTCCAAATGGGATTATTCTTTAGATAACTTATAACACATAATTAATAATAATATGTAGTTCACATATTAGACAAATATCTAACAATCTCCCATTTGGGCCACATATATCAATAAATAAATGTGTTATAAAATAACCTTATGAGCTCAAATACTATTATCTATACCAAATAACATTTCTAAAAATTTGGTTCATTAACCATATCAACATAAGATCAAAGCGATCTTTGTTACATTCATCATAATTAGATCAATCAATGGTCACGTATATCAATACAACCAACAACATAGATCAAATATGGATATATAGCATGAAAATTACATGCAATCTGATCTAAACATGTCTATTTCTAATTAGTCCAACTTTATTCCTTAGTGAGATCATAGCAAATGAGTTCATAGTGAAAACTTTAACCCAAAAGAAAATTTTATTTTGCAGAAATACTTATTAAGTATATCTTTAGTGAACAAGCATCCAAATAAAAACTTCAACTAGAAAAATACATCATTTGATGACACAACACTCATATGAGCAGTATGCTCAAGAAATACCTTGGGTGGTAAACCCTTAGTAAACGGATTCATAATCATGGAGTCTGTACCAATATGTTCTATAGACACTTGACAACTTTGAACTCTTTCCTTAACAACAAGGAACTTAATGTCTACACGCTTAGAAAATTATATTGCAGACTTATTATCACAAAATAACTTTATTGGTTTTTCAATACCATCTAAAATTTGCAGCCTAGTGATAAAATTCCACAACTATATTGCTTGATTTGATGCCTCATAGCAAGCTATATACTTTCTTGCCATAGTGAAAGAAGCTATGAGTGTCTGTTTAGCACTCTTCCATGAAATAACTCCTCTAGCAAGTAAATATATAGCTAGAAGTAGATCTCTGACCGTCCTAACATCCAACAAAATCCTTTGTTCTCTGTAAGTACCATAAAACATGTTTGGCTACATATCCTTTGTTCTCTGTAAGTGAATTAGAATACCTAATGATGTCTAACCTATCCGATTTTCTGTATGGGAGCATATAATTCTTTGTTCTTTGTAAGTACCATAAAACTTGTTTGAACATGCTCCATTCTCAAGTTACTTAAATATCTGTCTAACATTCCAACAATGTATGCAATGTCTGGACACATACATACTTAAGCATACATTAGACTCCCTACATCCGATGCATAAGGAATCTTTCACATCTCTTTCATTTCAAATTCACTCTTAGGGCATTCATTGAGACTAAATTTGTCTCCTTTAGGTATAGGGGTATCGCCTAGTTTACAATCTTTCATGCCAAATCTTTATACACTACAAAAACAACATATAAATAGTGGCGGTGTTAAAACGGTGGTTTCTTTTAACCATCCTTATTTACTGTATATTATAACAGTTCTTTAACTACCATAGTCAAGTTTTAATTTTCGATGCTTTCAACATCCATAATTATCATTTTATTTTAATTTGAGAAATAAGTTAACCCTTTAGTATCCCATCGAAACATATCTGCTCACCTATTTCATTTCCTCTCAATCCGTAAAAATTATAATGAATAAACAACACCTAACTAGCCATCTCTCTCAATACAAAACTCCCTTTCTCCTAAAATAGCAAAACCCTAGCTACAAGTTCCCCCAACAACGTTATCGCCATCTTTCACACCCACAGCCACTATGACACTAGTTCCACCATTATCATACCTCACAATATACACCACACCAGCCCCCAAAACCCTTCAAACACCTCACCTCTCACCACTATCAGAAGCTCTCACACCTCCCACCATGAACCCATCCATGTGCAAGCCTAGTTATCATCAATATAATAGTCACGACAATGAGCCTAATCGTCAATGCGATAAGCCCTAATTTTCACAAACCAAAAAGTCCCACAAGTTATGCCGTTGTTGCACCTCTTACTGTCGTCGCAAGCCCAATCGCTATCTACAAGGCCCTTTTTCCTGTGAGCCCTACCAAAGCCTTGATAAAGCCCTACCGCGAGTTCTTCAGTCAGGAATATCTCTCTCTTTCTTGAACTTTTTATTGTCATTTTCCCTAATACCTTGCTTGAACTTGTATTCTCCATCCTCTCCATTGATTTCGGTTAATGGTATCTATAACACCCCTATTTCCAAATCAAGTTATTATATAATTATTCATATTTCAATTTAGATATTAGAGTTAGAAACTTATTTATCCATGTGAAAAACTTGTTAATTATAGCATATAAAACATGTTGTACTAAAACTTGCAAAGTTCTCTTATAGGAAATTCGCTCAGCGAAATAGGATCTTAGCATATAGTTATTTTCAGAAGAAATTCGTTAAGCAATGAATCCTTCGATCAGTGAAGCCGAGGTCGCTCAATGAGCATTGATTGAACTAGAACCCACTTAGCGAAAGCTCTCATGGCTTAGGTATGTGAGATAAGAGTTTGGATCATCGCTAAGCAAACCTCTCCTCACTCAGCAAAGGCGTTTCAAGCTTGTGTTCGCTTAGCAAGTGACAATTCACTCAGCAAACAAGCACAAAATTTTCCTATAAATAAGGGCCAGTACCCTCCAAAATGGAGGTAAGGAGAGAGAAAGAGAGAAGATTTTTTAGGTAAGGAGAGGAAGAGAGAGAGGGGAAGGGAAAGCTTTTGAGATAAGGAATGAGAGCTTTTGCAAGAGGGAAAGAGAGATCTTTGGAGAGGCGGGAAAAGAAGAGCTCTTAGGAGGAAGATTAAGGCTTCAAAGGCTCTACGCCTCTCTTCATCAAGCTTTTACCAAGGTAAGGTGGGGTGAGATTTATAAACCTTTATGTTGTTAATCTTAATTAGCTTATGTATGAGTGTTTTTAGTCTCTTGTTAATCATTATTGTCCTCCACATATTGCTTTTGGTTCCTTTGTTTATTTTCTCCAAATATTATTTCTAGTCCTTTGTTCATTTCTCCAGATATTATTTCTAATCCTTTTTTTATTTTCTCCATATATTATTTCTGGTGATTTTTTTATTTTCTCCAAATGTTACTTCTAGTCCTTTATTTATATTACCTTTTATTGTTATTTCTAGATACTTCTGGTCCCTATTTATTACTCCATATATTACTTTTGATCCTTTACTTATTATTTCTTTTGCTCCTTTACTTATTTTTTTTGGATATTACAGTTTAAATATTGCTATTATTATTTAAATATGTTATAACATGGGTCTTTGTTACTAATTATCAAGTGTTTTATCCTTCAACTTATTATTTTTTATCGATTTCAATAAAATTATTTTATCATATTATTTTTTTCATATAAAACATTTTGGTTTATGGATATTAATTATTTCAAAATTTTTATTTGAATTATGGAATTAATTCTTCATTATAAATTAAATTATGATCAATTTTGGTTTCTACAAACTCTAAATTATAAACATCACTAATCTTGGAATTATTAATAACTATCTCATAATTTTATATGTGTATTCAAAAGGATTACTAGTTATTCTGAATATTCGTGACAAAGTATATTTACTTTATTCAAAAGATTTTGTGAAAAGTTTGGATAAGAAAATTCTATTAAAAAATACAATATTTCTTAAAGATCGCAAAAGACAACCTAAGTATGCTATGTAGTTGCAGTTTAATATGATCTTTCACATCCATATGGTGTCTTTTAGTATTAAAATTATATTGATATGATTGTTGATATTATTAAAATAGAATTGGAAATGAAAATTTAATTTATACTATGATCTTTTAATTTCTTTTAAGGATGATTCATGAATGATTTTGTGAATGATGTTTGAGATGTGAAGTACTACGTGATTGTGATGTCAAGTCTAGTGACTTTTGAGAATTGTGATGAAATATTGTGAGATAAACTTAGTAAAGTCTTAGATTCCCTAATAAGAATACTCTGAGTGTCATGTTTTGGGAACTTATAACTTGGTAAACTGTGAAATGAAAAGGCAGGATCATGATGGATCCTAAGATGGTTTGAATGGATGAATATTCAGGATGATCTATTTTAGCACTTGGGCTGAGGATATTCATCAAGAGGATAAATGTTCAAGGTAGTACATATTGGCACTTAGACGGCATATTCATAAATTTAGAACTTTCCATAAATGCCTAGTCATGTTTTGTGGTAGAAGAAATGCTCTTTATGTTTATGATGGCAGAAAGTCTGATTGTGTTTGGCAAAAGGCTCGGTTGTGATAGGAAGTTAGCCCAACTGGCAGGTGTCCAATATATATGGTTATGGGAAGTTGCCCAATTCACAGGTGGCTAATATATATTGTTATGGGAAGTTGGCCCAATTGGTAGGTGGCTATAATATTGTTATATGTGGTTAGCTCAATTGGAAGGTAGCCAAATTTATGTGACTGGTTAGGGACTAGAATATTGTGACTGACCTAGGGTCAGAATTTTGTAACTAGTCAGGGAATAAAATATGGAATTGAGTTCAGTAGTTGAAATGAGTACAGTTGAGTCCGTATGTTGATTCATGTGATTGAGTCATAGGCAGAATCTTAGGTCTCCCTTGTTTGTTAAGTTTATTAAGATTAATGTTGATTTTTTATAAAAATCTCACTCCTTTTGTGTGTTTTCTTGTGTTCTTTTCATATATTTTTGTGGCACGAATAAAGAATGAACCTGATTAATAGAATACATAGAAGAATTTAGAGGAGTTACTCTGAATATCTTTGAGTAATATTAAATTCGTAAGAAGTCCATTGTTCTGACTTAGGACTGTGTAAGGAAGGGTAGTGGTAACAAATAATGTAATTATATTTTAAGTATTTTATATAATGAGGTTCTTCTATAACTGCATTTGACTCACCATATATATAAGAAAATTATGGTTTTTTTTATAAGAACTAATTTTGAATACTTCTCTTGTATATTTTTATAAATACTTTGATTATGATTAAGAGGATTAAAGACATTACCATTAGTAGTATCAGATAGATATTAAGGAAACTATTGTTTGTTCTTTATTCTCTGTTAAAAACAAAAGTGCAAGATAGATAGATACTTAGAAAGGGTACAGAATAGAAAACAACAGTGCGAACTTACTCTGGAAGGATAACCAAACAAGAAGTTAAATTTAAAATTTTTTTGTTATTGGTTGAGATACAGTAGAGTAAGAAGTACAATTTTGGGGAAAGTTCTGGCTACGAAAATTTCTTTCCTAGAAATTGACTTAGAATATATCAATTACAACCTATAGTTATTTCTCCAATTAATGTATTATTCTAAGAAAAGACTAAGGTGACAAATTCTCTTTCAAGGGAAGATGGCAACTAGACCAAACCATACGCAAGAAGTGTTGGAAAGGATGGTAGCAATATTGGAAAATATGAATCAAGGACAAAACACTGAACCAGCTGAATATCGAGGATTGGAAACATTTTGCAAAAACAACCCACCAAATTTTAAGGGAGGCTTTGACTTTAATGGTTCTAAATCTTGGATGATCGACATTGAGAAGATATTTGTCGCAATAAGATGTCCTAATATAGATAAGATAACACTCGTAACTTTTGTACTCAATAGAGAGACTGAGAACTGGTGAAAATTCATTAAGCAACAACTGTAAGCTGAAGAAAGACCTATTACTTGGGAAACCTTTAAGCAAAAGTTTTTGGAGAGGAATTACCCGAGGATCTCCGTAGGATAACAGAAGTTGAATTTCTGAATCATTGCCAAGGTTGATGAACTATAAAAAATTTTCCCTTACTTCAACGAAGGGGCTAATGAATGCTTAAGCTATTCAAAATTTGAGAGTGGACTCCCGATAGATATCAAGAAAGTGATTGGATACCTACAGATAAATTCTTTTCCTATTCTCATAAATTGATGTAGAATTTATGAGGATGATGCCAAAGCAAGGCAAGCTCAGTGGAGGTAAGAAAGACCATAAAGGAACAAAGGGAATGAGCATTTCAACAGGAATAAACCCTATCATTGTCCTCCTCAAGTAATCCAAAATACCTCAGAACAGAAGGACTTTGTTCCTATCAAAACTCCTGGTGTTGTGAACCCTATCAAATGCTTCCATTATGGGCAGACCACACCTGGTAAAGAACTGTATTCTTAAACGTATAAACTACTACAATTGTGGTGAAAAGGGGGTCATTAAATAATGAATGCAAAGAGCCTGATAACTACTTAACTTACCTATTCTTACATAGGTAAAATAGAGTAATTATCATAATTCTTTCTTATTTAAGGCATTATTTTCCTCTTATTTTGCTTAAAATTAAATTTAGTTAGAAATTTAGGTTTAGATTTATGTTTATACATCTTTTATTTTTAATTGCTTATTTTTAGTTGTTTTGAGTCAGGTTTTAGGAAGGACTGAAGAAGTGAAAAAAATTCAGAAAATTTGGTTATGTGTCTACCTCAAGCGCCCAACGACCACTCTTGTGAACGCCCATCGCTCACCATCAAAAGTCAACTGTGTCTAGCACCTATGAGTATCACTGCCTAGTGCCTAGAAAACTTAGCCATTGAGGAGTTATATCGTGCCCATCAGCCATTCTTTTTACCGTTGGGCGCGGTGTTTTGAAATGAAAAATATAAGAGGTCAAGTTTCAATAAGTATGGAGGTTCCATCTAGAGGCTCCACACTCTCTCTTAACCAGGAGTTACACACCTTACAAGTTGAGGGTATGTTTAAGACCCATCTTCATCCATCTCGATGGTTAGCTAGGTTTTGTTATTTAGTTGAGATTTGATATAGCTTTGCCTGAACTCATTTGTATTTTTGTTCTCTTAATCTAAGTTTACTTTTCAATGTTGATGTTCTTTTTTACCTTATGCTTTATTTCCATATATTTCATGGGTTTTACTTGTTGAATAAGCTCGAGAAAGGATTTTGACTTGTAAAACGAAAAGAGCTTTAATGGATTTTATTGCTCAAGAGAGAGTAAAGCTCATTGACCATCTTAATCTTCTTTTCTTAATGCAAGTTGCTTGAATTTGGATTATGCGCAGGAGCGATAGTCTAATGCTCAAATAGCTCAGTTTCTTACTCGTGAGGGATCCAAGTTAAGGATATTTTTATAGGTGATGGGGACATGGGTAGTTAACGAGGATTTTGAGTTCATTTATGCATTTGAGAGATGATTTAGTGAATCAAACCTAACTGAATATCATATGTGTGACCACTACTTTTATTTATTTCTGCTTTATTTACTTTATGTTTGGTAGTTTTAGTTTTATTTCTATCTTTCGTTTGTAGAAGTAGGAAGTATTAAAGTTTCTAAGTATCAACAAGTCCCTGTTGATCGACCCAATATATTTATTGGTTACTACATACAACCGGCGCACTTGCCAAAGTAGTATAAAAAACTTTGCACTCAAATAAAGCCCAAGAAGGAGCCAAACAATGGAAGTAATACTAGTGGAAGGAAGAACCAAGAGGAAAGGCCTAAGATTACGGGTGGAGTTTTCACCATGAGCTGTAAACATATTATAAATAGTCACCTGGTATGATTCCAGTGCTACTCGTTCTTTCATATCACATGATTGTGAGAAATATTTAAAGTTACACGTCTCCTTGTTGCCTTATAACTTGATTGTGTTTACTCCAATCAATATCCCTATTGTAACCTCACTTACATATACAAATTGTTGTATTTGCATAGTCCAAACCTTACCATAAACCTTATTTGTCTACCCTTGTCCCAATTAGATATTGTTTTAGGGATGAATTAGTTAAAACTACCAAGATGAAACCTTAAATTTCAAAATAAATGATTAGTAGATTTCCTGTAGTACTTAAATATGTTGACTTTTCCTAAAATGTTCTTAGATTATCCTCGACAAGAAGAATAGAATTTTCCATAGATTGGAATCAAAATCAGGTCTATGATCATAGCTTTTTGTAGAATGTCATGTTTAGAACTAGCAGAATTGGAAATCCATTAGGATGATCAATGAACAAGATATTTCATTAGATCTAGTGTTAGGAACATTTGAGGATAGTACTACAATTATTAAGAGAAAGGAAGTCGTACAGAAGATTGTAGAAGTGTGAATTTTAGAATTAAATTTTTAGAGATATGTAATTTTAAGAAATAGGATGAAAATTAAATCTTCAAAAGGATGAAGCAGTGAACAACCAACAAAGGATGTAGTTTCTTAGAATGGGCTAGCTATTCTAATTTAGTGTTGCCTACTGACTAAGATCACACACAAAGGTCAACTCCTTGGTAGAACAACGCATAGTTGTAACAGCTTAAGGAAAAGTTGATGTTTGCACCCATATTTATTCTACCCAATCTTACTAAGTTTGAAATGTGTTATAATACCTTAAGGCAAGGATTAGGTTATGTATTGATCAATGAAGATAAGTTAATAGCTTATGATTCAAGGTGACTTGGACAATAAAAGACCAACTAACCTACCTATGATTTAGGATTGACTACAGTGGCAATGGCACTAAAAATTTGGAGACATTAATTGCATAAGGTAAGAATTGAGTCATACAAAGCTTATTGAAGTTTGAGGTATCTAGTTGATAAGAAGGAAGAACTAAACATAAGGTAGCATAGGAGGATGGAATTCCTTAAGAATTATGACCATCACTGTGAAAATGCAAAGGATGTAGCTAAAGTTTAAATAAAAAATTCTTACATGGTGATAGAAAAGGAATTGAAGTTAATAGAATTAGTTGAGGGTGTGACAAAACCCTAAAGAGCCTTTTTCTTAAAAACATTAATCTCAAGGATTCTAGAACAAAATAAGGAGAAGATACCTTTAGGTATTAAAGAAGTCATCATAAGAACAAGGATACGACTTGAAACTTAGAAAGCAATATAAGGAAAGTATCCCATATCTCTTAGCTCACAAATTTCGAGGATGAAATTCCTAAAAAGGAGTAGAGAATTGGAACACCCCTATTTCCATAATCAGGTTATTATATAATTGATCACGTTTCAATTTAGATATTAGAGTTAGAAACTTAGTTATGCATGTGAAAAACTTGTTAATTATAGCATATAAAACATGTTGTACTAAAAACTTGCAAAGTTCTCTTGTGGGAAGTTTGCTTAGTTAAATAGGATCCGCTCAGTAAAGCCTAGGTCGCTCAACGAGCATAGATTGAACCAGAATATTTCTTAACAAAAACTCTCATGGCTTAGCTATGTGAGACAAGAGTTTGTACCGTCGCTAACCAGACCTCTCTTCGCTCAGCGGTGCTTTGAGCTTGTGTTCACTTAGCGAATGACAATTCGCTCAACAACGAGTGCAAAACTTTCCTATAAATAAGGGCCAACACCCTGCAAAACGGGGGTAAAAAGAGAGGGAGAATTTCTTAAGTAAGGAGAAAAAGAGAAAGAGAGTTTCTGAGGTAAGGAGGGAGAGAGCCTTTGAGAGAGGGAAAAATAGATCTTTGGAGAGTAAGGAAAGGGCGTGCTCTTAGGAGGAAGATTAAGGATTAAAAGGCTCTACATCCCTCTTCATCAAGCTCTTACCAAGATAAGGGAGGAGTGGGATTTATAAACTTTTGTGGTGTTAATCTTAATAAGTTAATGTATAATGATGATTTGATTTTTGACATAAAATTTCTTAATCTTTTTTTTATTCCTTAACTAGTGTATACTAATTTGCATTTTTTCTCATAAATTCACCTTGCCATTGATGTAATATTAGTATCTCATCTTGGAAACTACATTTATGTTCTTTTTCACCCATTCTCATCACCTCACTTGTTCATAAATTGTAGTTATTTGAGCAAAGTGATGACTTGTTATAGTGCACTTTTATACATTTTCAATTAAGGTTTATGGTACTTTTGATGTTCAATTTTCAAGCCTTGCTCTATACTACATTTTTTAGTTTAATGGTTTTAGAAATTTCTAGGATTTGTTGAATTTTTTTTTAACTTTTAGCATGGTGGTGATTTTTTTTGTGGCTTTTATTTTTCTTGAAGGATGAAAACTTGTGTGATACTTTATTTCTTATGTTTTTACCAGGCATCACCTACAACATTGAGCTACAAGGAAATTTCAACCATCATTCTTTATAGGGATGTTTATGTGAAGAAGTTTTACAAAAAAATATTTCGGAATCCAAGCTCATGACTCCATAAGGTATTGGCCTTTTTCTTTTTTCTCATTTTTGTTTTATTTTGCAATGTTCAAGTATTTAATTCTTTTTCTGTCTGTTGTTGTATGATGTACCATTTTGTTACGTGCTTGATTTGTTTTTGGTAATATGTCAAGGTCATGAGAAAAAATTGAAGTTGAGATTCTAAATTCTGACTCATGAATGGGGAAATTAGAAATGTCATGCCTATCTAGTTTAGGAAAATGTTTTGTTTTTGGCTAACAATTACAAAGATGTCATTTTCTTTAACTTTATTTCTTTTTTTTAAAATCTCTATATGAAATGGTGAAAACAATAAAATTAAAACTATTTTCTTAAACCAAATAGCTCTTTAACTTTCAAGTTCTAATTTTATTTCTAGAATAGTAGTTAGGAAGAATTTATGTCCTTGTGGTTTAATTACCTTGCAATTTATCAATAAGCAAGTTGCACAAGATTATAATTGAAATTCACAAATAATATAAATGTCTATCTAAATTAAACATGATTAAGAGAACACGTTAAATAAGAGAATACTTCACACATTTGTACCACTACGTTAATAAAATAAATATTCTTTAACTCTCACTCATATTGGTATTTTCTTGATTCTATTACTATGCTTAACAGAATAATTTTACATTCTTGTGACTACTTGATAAGCTACCATGTGTACAACCAAATCTTGTTGTTTATTGCATTTAATTGTTAGTTACTAGTTTATACTTTTTTATTTCACTATCACTTGAAAATTAGTTTTGGTTTTCTTGTTGTTAATGGTTAATTACTTGTTTTATGATATTTTATTTCACTAGGAATGGAAAATAGGTTCTTATTGTTAGTTGTTAATGACTGGTTTATACCACATTTTCATTTAGCCTTTTACCAATAAGATGGAAAACACTCTTATATAAAATATATTATCTTTTTTTATTGTATTCAAGTTGTTGAAAATGATTAATAACTCAAGAAATTTACACATCATTTTTATTAATGTAACAATGTTATTTATTTAATCTAGTAGTAGATATTGGAAGTGGAGCTTAATCACCTAATAACCTAAGAAGATCATAAGAGGTGAAGCAATGTTAATTTAGAGGTGATCCAAATACCCCTACTTAGCCATACGATTAGTTTACGACTCAATAGAGTTTGGTTCATGTGATTTGAATATTTTCTATTACTTAGACTATTAAATTCTAGCATGAAGTTGAATTATGGAATGAAATTCACATTTTCACATTTTACTTTTTAAATTTTTAATATATTATTGCAAATTAAAGTGGTATTTACTTTTTAAAGAACTTTACTTACTGAATAGACTTATAATTTATAAAATTTTAAATTTGTGAATGATAAAAATATTGTTATTTAAAATGATGATTTTAAAGCAAACTTATAATTAATTCTAGTATTTTAGATTTCATATTTTAAATATTAAAAATGAATTCTTTTCATTGTATATAATAATGGAATTTTGAATTTTCATATTTTACATTGTAATTTTAAATTAATTATTATTTATTTTGCAAATTATGGCAGTTAAAACCGTCATATTTTCCTATACAAATATATAACTAATAGCAGTTATAAGTGTCATTATTTACTCGTAACTTTATTTTTATCTTTAAAATAATTGTGTTTACAATTGCCATTATTTATAAATATGAACTGTCATTTTAATATACACATAAAATGGCAGATGTTGTCGCAGTTCACTGTAACCTGCCATTTTATACTTTGTGGAGGAAGGAATTAGGTGGTAATAACAACTATCACGCACGTGAGTAATGGTGTTTCTAACCGCCAATATTTACCAAAATAATCACCATTATTTACTCTTTTTTTTTAGTGTTAGAATTCTTTTGATATAACTCTTTTGTGATAATTCAAGAATACCTCGAGAACGATCTTGGTGTATTTGAATTCCTAATACAAAATATGCATTTCCAAGATATTTCATCTCAAATTTCTTTTATAGAAATCTCTTGGTTTCATGGAAGAATCCTATATCATTCATTATTAGCAAGAAGTATATCATCCACATATAAAACCAAGAAAATGTGTTTACCCCGACTAAATTTATGATACACACAATCATCAGCCAAATTAACCTCAGAACTACACGAGGTGATAACTTTGTGAAACTTATGATAAAATTGACGAGAAGCTTCCTTGAGCCCATTTAATTTGAAAATCATTTTTTTTGCATCTCCTAACCCAAAGTTTTCTGGTTGTATCATATATATTGTTTCATCAATGCCTCTATGGAGAAATGCAGTCTTTATATCCATCTGATGTAGCTTAAGATCAAAATGAGTCACAAGTGTCATATAATCCTAAAAGAGTGTCTCTTTATTATTAATGTCTTCCTTTTTATTAAATCTCTTAGTAGCAAGACAAGTCTTATATCTTTCCACATTATCCATTTTAATCCCTTTTGGTTTTAAATATCCATTTACAATCAATAGGCTTCACACCTTCAAGTAAAGAAACAAGATCTCAAACATCATTATCTTTCATGGACTTTATTTCCTCACCCATGGCACCAATCCATTTTTTAAAGTTAGAATTTTGCATGGCTTGATAAAAGTTGACTAAGTCATCTTCCACCATTCCATTGTTAGCTTGATGTTATTGGAGAAAAACAATATAGTCATCTGGAATTACTTTTTTTTTTTATTCACCAAATTCAATTTATTCAAACATACTTCTAGATCCAACCATAAGTGATGAGTTATTGTTCCATTTGGGAGTACCAGACTTAGTTGTGTTATTTCTTAAATAAAAACAACTCTATGAAATTATTCATTAAACTAGCATTTGATCCTAGACAAGGAAAATGACTTAACGGGAAAAGGACACTTTCAATGTGACACTTAATAACTAAGTGTGTATTTACTAAATCATATCAATAACGTAGGAACTAACGTGTAAACAGTAGATAAAATCAAAAATGTCAACGCTTCGATAATTTAGAATTCCAGTTAGTATTTTAGTCCACACTTTTCTCTATCTTTATAATTCTATTTTATAAATATTTTCTTCATTGATAAAATAACTTACCTTATTATAGATCTATAATTAATTTGTCTTCTATTTCACTCTTCATCATATTTAGTTCATATAATAAAGCTAAAGTAAAATACGAGGGTAATTACATTTTTTGTTTTTAGTTTAACTTATTTTTTATATTAAATTAAAGATTTGCAAAACTCTGTTTCCTAAAGAAATGGTAAAGATCCGTTTGCATGCAAAACTCATTTATTTCAAACTTAAGTTTTGCACTTTAAAAATAAACATGCACTACCATATACTTGTGGATTATATAAGAAAAAATACATAAATTCTTGATAAAAAATAGTTATTATCATTTAATTTCATCAATCTCAAATAAAATACAAAGTTATTTATAAAATATCATTTATATAGACTTAATATATGAATACAAAATTATAATTATTATCGTAATCAGGATCACAACATGATTAGTATACATTATTTTATGGAACTATCACCACTATTTTATTTTAGGGGGAAAAAATTAGAAAACCCTTTACAAAATAGTCTATAGTCAAAGTTGGGTTAAGAAGTAAATTACGTGTAAGGAACACGTTAATACTCAACAATGCCTATAAAAAATAGTACTTGTAGTTTAATTGTACAAAACTATATAACTTTACAAATATTTATTTTATCCCTAAGAAAGGAATATATATTTTTTATCTTTTATTTTAATTTCATAAAAATGAAAAAGACTCTTTTTTATTTAAAGAAAAAAACTTGCATAAGGATTTAAACTAACAAATTATTAATCATTAAACCCTCACAATAATGTTAAAGATAGAAATGTTATTTAATTAACGTATCAGTTATAATATATATTTTTTAATATTTTATCAAAAAATGACAACTTTTATCTTCATAAAAAAAATAAATCTTACATAAAAACTTAAACTAGCAAATGACTAGTTATTAAATCCTCACAATCAAATAACATAAAAGATAACATTATTATTTCATTAACATTATCAATTGTTGCATGTTGGATAGTATTTTATTTCCACAAAAAAGAAAATAATTCTATTTTAATCTATGAACAAACTCATAATAGCAAGTGACTATTCCATAAACTTTTAAAAATTAATTAACATTAAAAGGTAAATTTATCACCCAATTAATAATTCATTGCATGAATTAACATAAGTATTTTTATTTAAAACTGCAATTTATCAAATAAAGTGAAATACAATAAAATTAAATCTTTTATATATATATATATATATATATATATATATATATATAAAATTTAATTTTATATAAGGTGTAGGAAAAAAATTTGTCACAGCACGAACGCTTAGCTAACGTTTATTATATAAGGTGTAGGGAAAAAATAAAAATAGAAATAAAAAAAAAAAAAGAAGAAAGTAGAGTTGAACATCTTAAGAAAAAATAGAATTTATTGATCATATCTTTTAGTCATATACAATAATATCAATTATTACTCAAGGAAAAGTATCAAGGTATTAAATATACATAAATCAATTAAAAATAAAGCTTAATAATGATTCCAACTATTTACAAATTTTGTTGCGCAACTATCTCCTTTTGATGATAAAACTTCAAACTCTAATAGTATCTTCTTTTCTTTTCTTTTTTTTATATTTTTTCCTTTTTTCTTCTTTGTCTTTCTCCTCCTTTTCTTTTTTTTCTCTTACTCCTTTTCTTTTTCTTTTTTTTTTCTCTTTCCTCTTTTTTCTCATACCCCTCTTTCTTCTTTTATAGTGGTAGGATTGGTTTGTAACATTTGAGTATCTTATCACTTCTTTGTTTTTATAACCACCTAATCATATTTCTCAGAGTCATAATAGATTAGACTAGGTCATCATTATTTTCTCTCACTAATTTTTCTCCTAAAATTTGTTATTCGGTTAACCCTTTTTTTTCTTATCAAGTCTTAATAGACTAGACAAGTCAATTATTTTCTCCCATTTATTTCATTCACAAACTAAGTACTTGATTGATTTGGTTTTGTTTTTAATTTTTGAAAATAGTTTTCAAAAACTATTTTCTGGAAGGGAGAAAAAAAAACTTATTTGGTAAACGTTATTTGAAAACTATTTTGAAGATTTAGAAATGAAAAACTTATCTATATATACGGAAATATCATTGATGAAAAGCAAAAAAATAACACATTCTCATTCTCATTGTATTTTGAGTTTTCAAAACAAAAACAGAAAATTGAAAAGCAAAACTACTTAAAGTTGTTCATATTTTTTTGTTTTAAAAGACTAAGAGTTTGATTGGTTTGGTTTTGTTTTTTAGTTTTTGAAAAGAGTTTTTAAAAATAGTTTTCAAAAACGATTTTCGAGAAGAAGAGAAAAAAAAAACTTGTTTGATAACTGTTATTTGAAAATTATTTTGAAGATGCAAAAATGGAAAAATTTATTCATATTTATCGAAATTTCATTAATAAAGAACAAAAAACAATATTTTTTATTGTATTATGAGTTTTCAAAACGAAAAATAAAAAACTGAAAAGCAAAACTACTTAGACTATTCCTGTTTTTTAGTTTTTAAAAATTAAAAAAGCAAAATTGTTTTCAGAAACTGTGTTAAAAAACAGTAACCAAACAAGTTTTTTAATTCTTAAATATTGAAAACAGTTTTATAAAATAGTTATAAAACAAGCACTAAGTCTCAACAGAGTAGACTAGGTCAATTATTTTCTCCAACAAACTTCTCTCACATTCTGTTAAAATAATTTTTTAAATAAAATTATTATTCACAATTACAGTCAAATTAAAAGTGTTTTATGAATGATAATATTAAATAAAAATGAATTAAATTTACTTATATTTAACTCTAACCTATAATATAACTTGTTTTCTTATACATATAGATTCTATCACAGAGCACTTGATTCAAATCTAGTTGTGGTTTATTCGACCAAATCCCCGTCACCCTAGCTAGGTAGTTATCATCCAAATTCTTCAAAAGAGTTTTCATCTTTTCTAGACCCAAATGATAACAGAAATTGAGATTTGTAATCTAAAAACTGATTATTATTAAAACCCAGACAGAGATAAATTAAATTGGACCAAATCTGTAGACCAAAATTTCAAGACAAGAGGATGCATGAAGATTCCTCCAGCATGTTATTGCTCGTAATGAACAAACACAACTGAAGAATCTACACTGACAGTACTTTCTAAATTTAGTCATGTCAGTGGGAATCTCATCTGAAATTGCTATTAAGGTAAATGCTAATACCGAAGGAGTTGAAAATGAAACTTAGCTTTGCAATTCCTATATTGATCACGTTTAGGACTTTTTAATTTAAATTAAAAAATATATATATATATATATATATATGGATATAGGGACCATTTTTGTTGTTATATGTGGTTTCATGGAATCCAAGATGAGACCATTTTTGTTTCGTTACATGTATTAATTTGTCACACAGGAGACAGAACTAATTAGCTAACCAAGCACGCATTAGTGTTGCATATTTGTAAATCCACTAACAACAAAAAACAATCAAATTAATTAATTAATTAAAAAATTGAGGAAGTCAGATGCCTTCAGAAAGCAAATAATCCCAAGATTTTGTGTCAAAAGTGAATCTTAAAGATTTATATTTTATATAAGTTAGAGGCTATCGTGCAATGTTTACAACCCTTTTTAATATTTGTGTACAGCCAGCTACGGTTCTTCCTTCTTAGGGTAATCATAAATTAATTCATATCGGTTATGTTTGGATGCATAAAATGCGTGAAGATCTTTCAACATGTGATTTAAGAGCCAACTAAAAGATAGCAACTTTCTGTTCATGTCTTTTTTTTTTTTTTTTTTTTTTTTGTCGTGGACTTCAACATGTTTTGCCATCTAGTTCCGAAAGCTCAAGTTTCACTGTCTATCCATAATATATATATATAGAGAAAGATGAAAAAGTATAGGAAATTAAAGCATTATCCTTTGGTGGGCTTAATATGATTAAGAGTTTGTAGTGAAAAGTGTAATTAAAGCTTAGGACCAAATTTAGTTTCGAATAGTTATCTTCATTTATTATCCTATGTGCTACTTTCAGTGACATCTTGTTTGTCTATTAGTGGAAGGATAAAATATAGAAATGTGATTTGTAATTGGATTATAAGCTCCTCCAATCAAGCCAGCAATATGATTGAAACTCCTTCATGATCATAAATAAAAGGAAACATCAATATCCGCTAACTATATAACTCTTAACAATCTATCTGTAAACCATATACAGTTTAATGGCAAAGTTTATTGTGCACGCCAAGGGCCAAAGGGAACCTTCAACGAACACAGTACAGTGCAGTGGGCATTACAAAGAGATGATTAGTTAACTATTAAATTAATAAATAGCGTTGTTTGCATTAGGCTATCAATATCATAATTCATAATCATTGATATCGTATATCTTTCTATAACAACGCTCAGCCTCCTCCCCCTCTCTTTATATAAGTGATTATCTACGTGTTTCAGTCATAGTTATGTCCATGTTGCCTTTTACGATGTACTCGCACAAAAATGTAGTGTTTTGCACGTGAATATATAAAAATAATTAAATTATAACTTGAATTAGTTTACATCTATTTATTTTATTTTATTTTTATGATTTTTAAAATATTAATCGGTAAAATTAATAAAATTATAATAAATTAAAAGTGTGATTGAAAATCGTATTAAACTTTTTATATTGATCGTTTGTAATCTTTTTTCTCTTAGATTATAGGTAAAAAAAAATTCTTTTGAATATTCTAACTCTAAATATACGTAAAAAACGCGTTTAGATTAAGAGTTTAATTATATTTTATCATAATTTTTTATTTATATAATTTTTTAAGTATTAATTAAAAAATTTAATAAACTTATTATAAATGAAATATGGTAATTTTAAACTTAAGATGGAGACTCATTAAACTCTTTTATATTTTATGATTTATTTTAGTAAATTTTATCATTTAATTATTATTTTTTATTGTGCTTTTATAGTATACTGTTGACCGTTCATTTGACCTAATGACATGCCAGATTGATGATGATATAACAATGCACAACACCCCCACATAGTAATTGACATGGCAAGAGAATGAATTATATCTTTAGTAATTGACATGGCAAGAGAATGAATTATATCTTTTGTGTCCATATTTTTCAAATTTCGTGTATTTTGTCATTCAATTTTTCGCATATTATGTATATTAGTAACTTTTAAAATGTTTTGTACTTTGTTTTTTATATTTAAGGTGATCATAACTTATTTCATATTAGATTTGGAGTAAAATAAAATTAATTCAATCCAATCAATTTTAATGGGATTAGATTTATTAAAAAATAGTTATTCAATCCAAGTAAAAATGAATTAGATTAGATCTATAGATTAAAAAAAATAATTTAGATCTATTTTATTTTTATAAAATATAAAAAATAAAACATTAAACATAAAATTTTGTAAATAAAACATTTAACATAGCTAATTTCACCAAAATAACATATAGAAGTACATTAAACAATTTATAAAAGATAAAAAGTAAATCATAAAAGGCTAAGAACATTAAAATTAAATAACTAACTAGCTGTCTTCATGACCTCAATACTTCACTAACTTGACTTGTGAGTTTAGAAAATGAGTACTAAGTGTTTGAGCTTGTGATTTTGAATGAGGGAGAGAGTTTTATTGTGAGACAAGTGAACCAGTGTTGTGGATTGAGTCAAGGGAGTTAGTTGAGCCAGTGAGCTACGAGTTATTTACTTTTTCTATTTTATTGTTATTTACACCTTATTCGATATATATTAGGGGTGAGCAAATGGACTTGGGCTTACGGACTGTTCCACCAAGTTCATAGTTTTAGACCCTTTTTTTTAAGAATTAAAATCATACGAAAATTTTGAACCCGATTTGTAAAACCTGCGAACTTTGCGAGTTAAGTTTGCAGGCTCACAAGTTTGGCTTGTGGCCCATTTAAAGAAATAAATTTATCATTTTAATTATTAGTTTGTGTTAATGTTGTGAATTTTATTTTTTTTAGATTGTGATATTTTAAACTTTTAAAATTGAAAATATTTAGTATTTTAGATTATAATAAATAATTATATAATTTTTAAATGATATATTATAATTTAGTAAATGTTATAATTTTTTAAAATTATTTTATAATATATATGTGTATGTGTGTCTATCTATCTATGTGTGTATATGTCTCTGTATTTGTATGTCTTTGTGTCTGTGTTCAATATAATTTTGTCTAATTATACTAACTAATTAGATTTAAATAAGTTCTAGTATGAAAATTTTCCTTGTAAAATAGAAATATTAGTAAAAAATTATCTACAAAACTATTTAAAATATTTTATACAATTTTCAGTAAAAATAATTTTTTACATTTAATGTAAAAATAGATGTTGTTGAGTATTTAATATATAAGTGTGTTAAATATTTTAAGGAAAAAAATTTATTCATAATATTTTACTTTAATAGTGTTGAAAACAATTGTTTCGGGTAAGTAATACTTGTTTTATACAACTTTTAGGTAAAAGTAAGAAAAATAAATGTCATTGAGAATTTAATATATATGTTAATTAAATACTTAAAAGTTGTATATATTATCTTGGAAGTAATGTAAGTTGTCCTCCTAAACATCTTGTCTCTTGTACTACAAACTCTTAAATGTTAAAGTATAATTAGGTGATCTAGAAGTGAGATACTTGCAAACCATTCTCAAGTCAAAGAAGAGACTTGACTTAGAGCAATACTAACGGAATTAATACAAGTCAAAGAACAAATAATAAATCATACATCATTAATTAGCCCTTATTTATAAAGGTAGAAATGAGTATGAATATTCTTGAGCTTTCTTAATTAAGGATTAATTGATCTTTAATTATCCTTAATTAACTTATATTAGTCTAATCCATTCAAGTGTATGTTTATAATTAAATTTTCTAATTTGAACATGGTTGAGCTCTTGACGAGGTGTTCTTGCTTAGATCTTATTGAGGCCTTGCTTATACTTCTTATGATTTTGGTAGGGTTACGCCTCATTCAATTCATGTATGTGAAGCCTCATTCAATTCATGTATGTGAACTGAACCCTCTTTTTTAATGTACGTTTATGGCCTGCTTCTAGGATGGAAAAGATTAATACATTTCTCATGATGGAAAAGATTTATATACCATTAGATATATTTATTAAAAATTGAATGACTGAGATTTAATTTTTTCTTCTTTCTTTTCCTCATATTTTTCTTTTCTTTTCCCAGTTTGCCCATTTTCTCTCCTCTTTCTCATATCAGAAAACTTACATCTTTCCTCTTTCTCATATCAGAAAACTTACATCATTTGTTCCAATCTAGCGTGCCTACCTTAACCTCTTCACTTTTCTCCTCAACAATATTGCTAAACGTTGTTTTCCTTGATGTCTATTTTTCTTCTCCTCAATTCAATGGGGACATTTTTGTTTCTACTTATTACAAGGGATGTTGTAATCAAAGATGACTTTGTCGATGTGGAAGATGTTGAGATCATCAACATAGTTGTTGGGGGAAGGGTCGATGATAGCCTCGACGAAGCAAGCTTGTGATTGTGTCGCGAATTACTTTCACACCTTGACTTGTTTCATGTTTTTCATTTTACAATCTCAAAAAAATTGTTTATAGATTTGCACTTTTATTTTTTTTACATCTAACCCATTTGTTTATGTCCTGGAATTTTGACTTATGTGGTGGGTAGCGGTGCATGGTGGCACTGCAGTTGAGGTGACCATTTTTAGGGAAAAGGGAAGAGAAAAAGGGGTATATAGAGGAGGATTGAGGAAAATTGATTTAGGTGTGGATTACAATGGTTGTTGAAAAGAAAATGGAAGAAAGGAAGATGAAAAGAAGAAAAAAAGTCATCATTGGTACTCTCTAATGGCAGCACATATTGGCCAGTGGTGGTGATGAAGAAGAAGCCAAAAGGATAAATTGGGAACGCTAAGAAGAAAGGAAAATAAATAAAAAAGATAAAACTTCATCCATTAAATTAAAAATCAAGTATTGGAGAATCACTTTCTCACCGTGGAGACGTATTGTTGTTCTTTCCCACCCTTATGTTTATATATGCGGCTTTCTTAAGACTATTCAACGCATGTTATGGTTCCCGCTTAATGACATTTATATGTCCTCAATTAATATGAAGGGTTTACGTTTTTTACTTAATGTCCTTCATGTGTCTAATTAATCTGAAAGGTATTCGGATTATCCAATATAATAGTAAATTTATTTATTTATTTTAATACAAGTATAAAAGTAATTTTTTTAATATAGTATAAGTCGTGTTGATCAATTAGTGGCCCGATGATTCAATTAATTATCAAGTTATTTTTTAAAACTATAATTTTTACAATTTTATAAAAATGTTATAGGAAACAAATTAACTGTCAATTCTTATTTGAATTTATTTGATCAACTAGTAAGAGATTGTTTCAATATAACCAAGCTATCAAGTATGAATGTGTTGTTAAAGATGGTTAAGATTCTTGTTTGTGTTGCCTTCCGAGTGTTAATCTTACTTTTGGCAACACTTTGGTGTAATCCATCTAAAAGGGAAATTAAACAAAGGAATCCTTAGTGTAATTTGGTTAGCAACTTTGTGGGAAATTTGACTTGTCAGAAATGAAGTAGTTTTTAAGAGGAATGTCTTCATTGTTGAAGAAGTCTGACTAGCTTCTCTTCAAAGGTCATGGTTATGAATTAAAGGATTCTACAAAGCTTCTACCATTTCTTTCTCTGATTGGTCATCTCATCTAATTTTGTGTATTGATCAAATTTCAAAAAGTGTTGCTTAATGTATGGAGATAGTGGTTTAAATGGGAGGTAGTTCTCCTTTTGGTATTTCTATCGTGTGGGTATGGGGGAATTGGGATAAATGTTTGGTCCTATTTTGATTCTGTATTGTGGCTCTCCCCTTTGTTACACCTTGTGACATGAGAGACTTTGTTACTTGATGAATAAAAATTTTGCCTTTTACAAAAAAAAAATGTAACCAAGCTATCAAATTCAAATATATATAGATGGAAAAGTTTATCACCAATTATAAAGAGAGATTTTTGCCGCTCATAGAAAAAAGTACATGTAATTAAAAAGCAGTTTAATACCTATGCACTGATAACGTAAAAGAGTTTATATGTGTACAATCACAACCTTTCACTTATATAACTTTTTAAATATTAATTGGTAAAATTAATGAAGGTCCAATGTCTTGTCTGGAAGCTGGTAGCAGATAGATTACCCACAAAAAACAATTTGCAAAAGAGAGGAATATTGAGCAATGGGGATGAAGGATGTGTGTTTTATGACGAGGATGTGGAAACAGGACAAAAAGTGTTTCTAACCTAACAATTACCAAATTAGGTTTGGTGTAGCTTATATACTTGGTGGGGAATATTTACAACCTTCATAATACGATACATAAGTCATTGCAGTCTGTTCATGTGCTTAATTAGCGAAACACCATGGTTGAGTTGAGCATGTGCCTTTATTTAGTTTGTGAGAATCTGAAACATTTGAAAAAATAGAAATGATAAAATATTCAGAAGAAAAGTACATCATGTCTATAAGATAGCTCAAGTTGTTCAACTGAAAATATGGGAATAGTTTCATTTTATGAAGTTGTATTAACATTCATATGCCAAAATGTGGGTGGACATTTTTTTTCTCTTTTTACTAGATTTGTGTGATTTGTTAGGTAGATACAACTTGTGTTTCTATTTAAATTTTCTTTATCAATAATATTAATTAACTTATAAAAAAAGTTTAATTAATATGCACTCACAATATAAAAAATATTATATACAAAAATTTTATACTGACCATACATATTAATTAAATTAAGAAAAACTATTATATACAAAAAATTGTAATACAAAAAATTTTATACTGACCATTCATATGCCAAAAGGTCACAATCAATTAAAGACAGTTTCTATCCTAGCACCGTCCAATGTCAATAAATCAGAAAATATTCTGCCTGGATTCGCTTCTCTTTTGAGCGCGTGACGACCACGCGCAAGTGTTTCTCACGAATCTTGAGATTTGGCTTGATTATAAGATTGCGATTAGGACTACCCTTATAAATGTATGGTTTTTATAATTTAGTAATTTGATAAATTGAATATAACTAATTATTTTGGTTTAATTTTTTTATTTGATCATCTGAATTTGTTTTAAATTGATCAAAATTTATTA
This sequence comes from Psophocarpus tetragonolobus, assembly GCA_037954015.1. Classification (NCBI taxonomy): domain Eukaryota; kingdom Viridiplantae; phylum Streptophyta; class Magnoliopsida; order Fabales; family Fabaceae; genus Psophocarpus; species Psophocarpus tetragonolobus. Next base: position 16,884,439 of record CM075688.1, on the reverse strand, counting down.
TGTCTTATTAAGTTTATAATTTTTGTATTTTAAAATTCTGACCCAGCACAAATCAATCTAAAAATATATCTATTATATTATTATATATTTATTTATATTTTTAAGTTAGTAAATTTATTAAATTTTTTGTTTAGGGTTTTACATATCAAAACTCTAACCTGACCTTATTTTATATTTTTAAGTTAGTAAATTTATGTTATACTTTAAATTTATAGAATTTGTTGTTTGTATTGTATTGTATTGTGTTATAGTTTAATTTAACTAATTTAGTATATATGAAACACTTGATATTTTATTATAAAATTATGACTTTAGTAGACTAATGGATTTGGCTAGTTTCAGGTATAAAATTATTTTTTTACGATTTAATAAAAAATTATTTTTTTTTATCAGTCTTTCCTGGAGCTGAACCGAACCACCAAATTATCATTGGTTTGGTTCGGTTCGAGTCAGAGAGAAAATTCTAGAAAATTGAATCAACTCAACTCAATTAAAATTAACTGGTTCGGTTTTCACTTTTCCTCAAAATTAAATCAATTCAAACCATGAAAACCCCTAGGAAAAACATGACATTGGCCTTTTATTAGTTTTAATTTTATTATCTTAGGAAAAAAAACAAGAGCTATTTCAGTTTGGTTTTGTTAAGGGTTTAACTTTGTTGGTTGAGGAAGGTGTGCGAGTTGTTGTAAACTTCCTTATACTATTTTTAACTCCTATTAAGAGAATCAACAAAAAAAATTATTTTGTTTTTAATTTTTAAAAAAAAAGTGATATTTTTTAAAAAATTTTATATTTCTTTCAAAATATATATATATATATATATATATATATATATATATATATATTAAGAAAACATAAATAAGAGTAGTAACTTGACCAGTGCAACCCTCAACCCACGGGTTCATTATATTTGAGCTAACATTATCCCACAAAGCCCATGGAGGCTTGTGAACCAACATGCATAAAAACAATAAAAAAGATTTTTAAGAAAATAAATTTGTCTCATTTAAAATTATTATGAAAATTTAATATATATTTAAAGTAATCTCATAATGGTTTACAAGATAATAATTAAGCAAAACAAGAGTACTTGTTACTTAACAATTAAATATTAAATGTATAACAAATAATCAAATATAACCTCAATTCTAAAATATAAAATAAAATAATTTAAATTTAAAATGCACACAAAAAAAATATAACTGCATTCAAATATAAAATTGCAATTCTTAAATGTCATCACAAAAATTAATTTGTTTTCCTTTTTACTTGAAACACCCTAATTAATACATTTTTTATAAAAAATTAATTATGTGGAAGTTGATGGAGGCTTTTAACCCCTGAACTCAAAGGTTTTGCAAGTTGAGCCTAAAAAGTTCACATAGGTAAATTAGTCCAAATTTTTAGAACTTACATACCATATGGATAGCAGGTTTTACGAGTAACCCGCGAGTCTAAACACAAATATTCATCTCTATGACCATTTGAAATAACAATTTTTTTTAACGACATAACATACTTATTACTTCCTCAGTTCAAAAACTATAGTTTATTTAACATTTTAATTTTTTCCAACACCATAGGTGTTTTAAAAAAATTTACTTATATTTTTATTTATATTTATTAATATGTTAAATTTTATAAATACCTAAACCATGATTGGGGATGGCAATGGGGCGAGACAGGTGCGGGTTTGGCTCTCCCGTCCCCATCGGGTATTTTCAGGTTTGGGTATACTCGTGGGTACCCGTTATATTATTTTTTACAATTTAAATTTACTTATTTATTATTAAATAAATTTTATATATGAAGTTATTAATTATATTTTAATTTAAAAAGTATATAAAGAATAATTAATAATAAGAAATTATAAATTAAAGTTTAAGAATTAAAATTTTTAATTAAATACATAACTTTAAACTTATTATATAATTATTAAAATTATAATAAAGCGGGTATGGTTTGGGGTATGAGGCAGGTAATACCTATACTCATACTCATACCCGACTAAAACAGGCAATACCTATACTCATACTCATACCCGACTAAAACAGGTAATACCTGTCAAAATTGGGACGGATTGGGCGATACTAACAAGTATATGTATTTTTGTCATCTACTAATAATTAACGATCACGGATAAAAATATTATGATCAATGATGGTTTCAATAACACAAATCTTATTAAATAAGGTATTTTAATAAACAATATATTAATTAATACTTTAATTACCTTAATAATTACAATTTTGAAATTGAGAAGTAAGAACTTAAGGATATAGTATAGTTTTGCTTTAAAAATAAAATATATATATATATATATATATACTAAATTATACAATTATTATATTTTAGTAGCTAACTGTAATATTACTTCTATTAAAGTATATTGTATTGGATTTTTTTATCTCGTTCCTTTGTATACAAAAAAGTTTGTTTATATTTTATTCTTTTAAGATTTCTACGAATTAATTAAATCTCTCTATTTTAACAATTTAATTAGTATGTATTTATTTTAAAACTCTTTTGTTTTTACACTTTCAGTATACTAATTAAACTCTTATTTTAAAATTAAGAAATCTTATTTATATATTTTTTATTTTATTTAAAATATTTAAAATGTTGTTTTTACTAATTATTGGGGGTTTATGATGAGATTAGATATGTAACCATTTAAAAAATTTAGAAATGGTTTTAAATAAAATGACAAAAAAATAAGATTAAAAAATATAAGACATGAGATTAAAATTTAAAGGAAAAAATTATATTGAAATAATATTTTAAATGTACAGTGAACCATTTAATTTTTTATATAAGATTATTTTTAAATATCGGCTATTTAAAAAAAAAATCTTATATAGGAGAACCATCAAATAAATTAGCTTTTGCATCAACTGTTTCTATCATCATCAGCATGGGTGGTTGAGAAGAGAGAAAAAAGAAGTGCAGGTATGTTTTCTGGCTGGCTGCTTGTTGGGGAATCTGGATGACTAAGAACCAGATTGTCTTTGATAGAATTCAGGTGGAGTCAGTAGATATTATGATGACTATTAAGATCATCTCGTGGACATGGTTGTCATATCCTTTTGGGTTTAATAGGGGGTGTGTCTTCTCGGATTGGTATGCTAACCCGAGAGAGTGTTTATTAAATATGCCTTAGGCGGAGAAGGCTTAATTCCCATGTTCTAATTGGACATGCAGTAGTATGGTGTTTACATCCTTGTATTTCAAGAAACTCTTGGTTTCTCTTTAGAATAAAATCTTTGCTTTTCAAAAAAAAAAAAATCAAATAAATTAGCGATAAAAATTCATTTTAGATGCTTGAGAATTTTTTTTTTTTTACTAATTGCAAGTGTAACATGTGAAACGTAAGTTAATTAAAACATGAAAAGAGAGAACATTAAAATGCTTCTTATTATAATCTAGGTCTAAATAACCTATTATAATATATATTATTACACACATTATTTGTTGTTATTATCTATAGTATTTCTCTATTTTTTAATTCTACTAATATTTTTTTAATTTTTTTACTTTTATTACGTCAATTCCTCTAAAATTTCACTTTCATTACATTGATATTCTCTTTTAGAAAAAAAATTATACGACATTTTTAGGAGCTAAAAACAATGTAAAAATATAGAAGAGTGATAGATGTAATAGAGGTAAATTTCCAAGAAAATTTATGTAATTTACTCTATATTTTATTTAATATTAACTATAACTTTTGGTCTATTATTTTTGTTTATTTATTTTCTTTTAAAAAAACTATTTTGGTCTATTAGTTTTTAAAGTGGTTTAGCTTTGTCCTTTATCACGCGTTACTTTAACCATTTAAAAATTAACTTGAATAACATTTTCGTCCTTGAAAAATATTATTTTTATTTTTAGTCCTTGAAGGTTTTTTGTAATTTAGTCATTTGAATATTATTTTTTTTTAGTTTTAATCTATGTTATTAAAAAACAATTTTACTTTCAGTCTTTAGTTTTAAGCAATATTGTTAATTAAACAATTTTTGTAGTCAATAACTTGATACGTATCGAGGCGTCTAAAGTAAATAATCTCGTATAATTTATTAGAATAAGTTTTGTTCTTAGTATCTTATATTGTAAAACGATTTGTAACATCAAACAAATTTACAAATAGTTAAAAAATGGTTATTAGACTACTAATTATGTGATATCCTGTTAGAATCTAATCTATATTAAGAGCCACGTGATAATTGGACTGTTAATGTCATTCTTATGTCTTAACATTGTTTCTTGAAAGTTGATAACATTGTTTCTTGAAAGTTGAAACTAAAACAAACAAACAAAATATATAAATATATTTTTAGTGACTAATATGCATAAACATTTTTTTTGAAATTTTAAGCCATATATAAATATATTTTGTAAAATAAACTGTCTTGTGCTTTCCTTCCCTTTAAGACGCACAATGAAGCAAAATGACAACATTTTGAATTGTCATATAACATATAGTGATGGGAACAATAGTATCATAATGGACATGAATTTTAGAATAGGGTTGCATGTTCATATTTTGGTGTGAATGTGTGAGATCTTCGAAAACTTGTTCGTCTGATTTTACAAAAATGTGTTTGTAGTAGTTTGTGATGGTTTAAAATTACTAAATAATTGTTTATGATGGTTAAAAATTAAAAGTAATAATTATTTAAAATTTTTAATTGTTACAAAAATATTAATTTAAATTTTTAACTTTAAACATAACTGTTTTTTATGAAAATGTCCAAATTGAACCACTCAAAAATATAATAAATTAAAATTAGCATTTTAAAATATAATTGATCAAGAATAAATTTAACCTATATTTAACAAATAAAAATCAGATTCAATTGTTTTTTTATCTCATAAGTATTATCATGGTTTTGAAAATCAGATCAGTCCGTTCAACCGGTTGAACCCGGGTAGTATCCAGTCCAAAGTTTTCAAGTAATTAGGGGAAGAACAAATCGACCTAGAACCAAATGAACGGGCATAGAACTAGGAAAATCAACCAAAACCAGTCGGTTTGGCTGTCAAACCTTTTTATTTCATTTTTAAAAAAAGCAAAAAAAAAATGAAAATATGTTTTTTTAAATTTTAAGTGTACAAATGAGAGATGTTGATGAAATCCAAATTTATGTGCATGCGAATTTTCCTATTTGCTAGTCTCTTTACTAAGCCCTTATCATAATTTAGAAAATAAATATCTCTCAAAGACTCATTTTAGACAATGTGACATGTTACCTCTTTGTAATATTATAAAGATAACAATCCTTAAACTTGATAAGATATATTATAAATTATATATAACTTATTTTTTTCTTAGTATATTATTATATTAGTAGAAAAATATTTAAAAAATAATATTTTATTAAATCTGGTTCAGTTGAACCATTGAACCCTAAACCTATGTCTTTACCTCTTCAATGACCTATCCAGTTTTGAAAACCTTTGATATTATAATATTGCAATTTTAGTTTCCAAACTCTAATTATTCTAATAAGATAATTTTGGTATTGTAATTGTTCAATTTTAATTATTTTGTTAGTTGAAATCTCCTTACATGACATTGATTTATTCCATGTTTGGATTAAGATCACACAATTGAGATATTTGAGAGACTCAATTGAAATAAATAGAACTTGAAAGACATTAGTTATAATGATGAATCCAATTAGTACATTTGGAATGTATTGTATAATTATGATACTTGATAAATAAATTTAAAAGAGCATCTATCTCAGTTGGTTGAACATAATGTCTGAGTTATTATGATAAATGATGTTTGGGTTTAATTCATATCTGGTAAAAAAAAACTTGATAAATAACATCTACACTTAAATTTGAATATAATATTCTTTAACAAACAAAAATTAGAATAAATAAATAATAGTACTCCCTTCATTATTTTTTCAGTTATTGTGAATGATTTTCAATTAAGGGAAGTGAAAAATGAAAGGGTATGATAGGAAAAGACTACCAAATTTATGGAAATTATTGTTTTTTATAATTTAATTAGTATACATTGATAGTGTAAAAAATAATAATATTACATCGACATTTAATCATATATTTTTATTTATATAACTTTTAAAATATTAATTGATAAAGTCAAACAATTTATCCTAAATTAAAGTATGTGACTAAACATCAATATAAAAAAAATTACACTAATTATATGTACTAATTTAACTCTTATTTTTATACTACAAACTTTAAAGATCACATAGGAAGCAACTGAATGAAGTATAAATTAAATTGCATCTATTTGATTAATAATGTGAAAGCACATGTCTTTGATTATTAATGTAAAAGCGCATGTCGTTAACATTGTTATCCAGCTACAAATTTAAATAATACAAAAATTAAAAATAGTTAAAATAATTTAATTTTATTAAACTCAATGAAAAAATAAGGTTAATTAAAAGTTGATAACATAAATAAAAGAGTTATAAAAAATAACAGGAGGTTATTAACATTTGATTATATTTAAGTTTTATTTTTAAGTTTATACATGAGATTGGAAGATTATAGGATAAGTTTGTTGTTTTTTTATAAACTGTAACTACATATCAATTGAGTAATATTTTATGTGAAGTTTTACACACATAATATCTTTTATTCTATATAAATAATAATTATGATTATAATATTAATGAGTTTAAATATTTTCATTTAAATTTAAAAATTCTACAAATAATTACCTTAATTATAATAATTATAAATAAAATTATATTTATTTTTATTAAATAATTAATTTTAATATTATTTAAACCTCATTATATATTATTCTAAATAATTTAAATGCAATGAAGAATTACCGATATAAAAATATTAAATAAGGAAATCTAACTACTTAATTATAATAATCAAGAATAAAATTACATATTACTTTTTTAATGTTATTCAAACTTAATCATACCATATTATCCTAAATAATTTAAATAGAATAAAAAATTGCTTCTATAAAAAATTATTAATTAATAAGAAAACTTGCTAAATTTTTTGTAACTAAAATTTGTTATCAAATGATAAATATAATTTTCTCATGAGGAACCTCATTTGAAAAATATTAAAACTAATAGACATAAATTTATCAATGTAGGAATTCTATATATTTAAATCGTGACATAAATTTATTGTTATTCGAGAAAAATGGATTGTCTATTAGTGTAAAAATTTGTTATAGCATATTTGTAAACTTTAGTGATTAATACATTAAAAAGTTATAAAAATGTTTAACAATGTTTTGATTAGCATATTAAAATAATGATATCATGATATTTTGATTAGTCTGAAATTAATTTTAATTTTTATAGTTATTTTAATACAATAAGTTTAAAAAATTATATATTAACTATAAATTAAAATGTATCATTGTATACACAAAAATCATAATATGTGTTAAATTAATTTCAAATTGATAATAAATTGATATATTATAAAAATTATAAATTAGTATATCATGAAATTTGTGTAATAAGGAAATATTTATACTTTGATTATTTTTAATTTATTTTAATTTTGATAGTTATTTTATACCATAAAATAATATTTTTTAATTTATATTAAAATCATATATGAATTAAATAAAATTTTGATTTTTAATTTTATATCAGTAATTACTTAGCTCTTACTACTCTATTTTACTACTCTATTATGTTATAAATTATAAATTCAAATTACGAGATCATGATACCATAACATTATTTACATCTTGAACAAAAGATGATTATATTATTTATAACCAATTTTATCAAATAAAAAATTACATATTTTCATATTATTTAAAATAATTACTATATTTTATATTACTTAAAATGTTAAACAAATGGAATTTAACTTAATTTTATTTCTTATTAATATTTTAAAAAACAAGGAAATAATGATTTATTCCTCCTATTATATATTTTCCTATTTTTCTTTCTAACCATTGTTTTAAAATATTGCTATATTAATACATATTTTTTACCAAAAAAGCTTCACATTTGTACATTTTTTATTCTAAAATTCAATAGTTTTTATATATACAAATTATTAATATTCATTAACTAACTTTGATAACTTATTTAAAATTCAAATTCATAGAACCTAAGACACTTTATTAGTTATCTTAAAAGTTATTCTTAGATTAAGAGAAAAAAAAAGGTGATAATAAAAGTGTTAAACAAATTATAATTACTTTTTTACATGTTTACTTATCAATTGTAGTTCAAAATATGTAACCTGGATGTAAAATTAATAATCAGATTAATAATGTCACCATGATATAACTCGAATTGATTCCATTTTTTTTTATATAAATATTAGTTATTAATATATTAGTTTTATATTTATTAATGAAAATCTTTAAACACATAATTTATTTTTTCCTTCTTTTATTCTCTCCACACTAATGACTCAGTCTTTTCAACACTGTTAATACATTTAATTAAACTCTTATTTTAAATCTTTAAAATTTGTTTATAAGTTGTTTTTTTTTAATATATGTATAAATTTTTTATATTTTTTAATATAAATGGAGTCATACGTCAATTAGTACCCTAATGATATAATGTCTTAAAAATATAAGGTGAAGCACTTAAATAAATCTTAATATTCTTTAAAAAACAGTCTTGAACTTTCACTTTAGGAATACATTAGAAAAAAATTCACATTAATTAATAATATAAAATTTCCAACACATACTAGAATAAAATTTCTAATTAATTTAACTCTAAAAATTGTTAAATAAAGTGAAATTAACATAATTGTACAAGTAACCGCGAAATTTACAGAAAAATAGTTTGCATGAGCATGCACTTCCCATCCCACCATGATATCTATGGCTAAACAAGTTTGGATTATGAATAGGAACACACAATAATAGCCCTTTCTTTCTTTCACTCTCCAATCCATACATAGTCACAGATTCCATCACTTTCTCGTTCTACTGTTGCACGCTGACACACACACATAAGCACAAAAAGACATCAACTTTTTCGTTCCTTCCTCGCATTTATTGTTGTTTTCAATTATTCATTCACATTCTCCTCAAAAAATACTATTTTTTCCTCAAAAAATACGATTTTTTCCTCAAAAAAAAAACAAACTTTTCCTTATTGTTTTCTGTGTCTCCTCTGTTTCATAGCTTCTGGGTTTTGGTTTCAGACCCACAAAACAGAGTTCCTGCGTAAAGATTAGAGAAAAAAAATGACGGTCGAGAAGATAAACAGTGATTCCGGCGACGAGTTTCCAATAGGAATGCGTGTTCTCGCCGTCGACGACGACCCCACTTGTCTCTTGGTTTTGGAAACTCTCCTCCGAAGATGCCAATATCATGGTTTACATCTTGTACTCTTGCTTTTGCTTTACTGTTATTATTGATTTAGGGTTTGGGTTTGTGCTTTTTTCTTTCTTTTAGATTTTGATGTTCTGTTTAAAATTCGTTTGTTCTTGCTATTTTTAACTTTCATTAAATGAAACTGTTTGTGGGGTATATCACAGTCAAATGTTGGTTTTCCATTGTTGCTGAGGAAGTTTCTGTTACAGATTACGTATTGGCGGTTATGACTTAGATTTCAATGTAGGATCTGAATATTTATTTGGGATGAGTGTTTTTCTTTTATTAACCTTAATTTCGTGATTGTTTATGTTGTGGATGTGTGTGCAATGTGCCACTTTGCTCTTTCAGAATGATATCTAAGTTGGTTATGGATGGGTTTGCAGTGACCACGACCAATCAAGCAATAACGGCGCTGGCTCTGTTGAGAGAACACAAAGACAAGTTTGACCTGGTAATCAGTGATGTGCACATGCCTGATATGGATGGATTTAAGCTTCTTGAGCTGGTGGGACTTGAGATGGACCTTCCTGTCATAAGTAAGTGTGGATCTTGTATGGTTGTATGTGATCTTCAGTTGTTCATCTTCATTGTTTCTTCGTTTCACTCCCATTATTGATTTATTTACTAATCAAGCTAAGAAATTTAAGGTATTTAAATGTCAAATAATAAGTTTCCTAATGTTCTTTTTTAAAATACTCAAGTGTATTGTTATGTTTATATATAATAATTCCTACAAAATAATTTGTTTGTATATAATAATGGTTCATTCCTACAATATAATTTGTTTGTGTTTCATAAGTTTTTAATAAATGTGAAAATGTGATGTGCAAAGCTGCAAACAAATAAACTTATTTAGGAAGGCTGTTTTAGTTATTTACACGGCTGCAATAATTATTTGGTGAACCTTTGACGTTATAAAATGTTTGATTTCAGTGTTATCTGTAAATGGTGATACAAAGCTGGTTATGAAGGGAATTTCTCATGGAGCCTGTGATTATCTGCTCAAACCTGTGAGAATGGAGGAGCTCAAGAACATTTGGCAGCATGTAATTAGGAGGAAGAAGTTTGACTCAAAGGAGAAGAACAAAACCAGCAAGCTAGACAAACCTACTTCTAATAATGGCAATGGACTTGGGTCATCAGGAGTTGGAAATTCAGATCAAAATGAGAAGCTGACTAAAAAAAGGAAGGATCAAGATGAAGATGAAGACGAGGAGCAGGAGAATGATCATGACAATGAGGACCCATCAACCCAGAAGAAGCCTCGGGTTGTTTGGTCTGTGGAGCTGCACCGCAAGTTTGTTTCTGCTGTTAATCAGCTAGGCATTGACAGTATTGTTCTTCACTCTTCTACAGTATAAAATGATTGTTATAACTTTTATCTATATCTTCATGAGCTTATTCTGATTGCTCTCATTTTTTATTTTGACATTTTTAATATCTGGTTAGACATTAGCATTATCAATTTGACATTCAGAACATATATATATATATGTATGTACGTACGTATGTATGTATGTATATGTTAAGAATTATTATGAGGACCTTCTCAACTACTCTTATTTAAATTATTGAAACTTTATGCCATGCCATGTAATTATCCATTACTGATATGAGTTGGGCTTCATAATATTGTTGTTTTGCTGGCAGAGGCTGTACCTAAAAAGATTCTTGATTTGATGAATGTTGAAAAGCTTACAAGGGAGAATGTGGCCAGCCATCTCCAGGCATTTTTCTTGTTCTTTGTATTTTAATTTAATTTACCATATACCTTTTCATTCACAGAATGTTTCTTCCTTATGAAATGGTTGCAGAAGTATAGGCTTTATCTGAAAAGAATTAGCTGTGTGGCTAACCAACAGGCTAATATGGTGGCAGCCTTAGGGGGTGCAGATCCATCCTATTTGAGAATGAGTTCTGTGAGTGGGGTTGGACATTTACAAACATTGAGTGGTTGTGGACAACTTCATAACAATGCTTTCAGATCCTTTTCACCCAGTGGAATAATTAATAGATTGAACACTCCTGCTGGTTTGAATGTGCATGGATTTCCTTCTGGAGTTCTTCAGTTGAGTCAATCACAAAATTTAAACAGTAATGATCCTCTTAAGTTCCAGTCACCCATGGTTCCTGTTAATCAGAATGTTCAGGGAATGCCAATGTCTGCTCAAAACAATAAGGGTGTTATTTCTGTTCAAAACCTGACCACTGTTTTTGATGCCAAAACAACTTTTCCTGTCTCAAATAAACTCCCAGATCCAAGACCAAAAATAACCACCTCTGGCTCTCACACTCCAGATGTGGGTATCTCAAACAATGCTTTGATATTGGAACCACGCCTTCAAGGCACACAAGGGAGTGTCAGAATTGAAACTTTATCTTCTTCAGTAGCCTCTCAACATTCAGAATACTCTTTGTCTTTGCTGGATCAAGGTAGATATAGTGATAATTGGACAAGCACTGTGCAGCCATCTGTGATCCCGACAAACTCTTACCCTTCAAGTGAATGTTTTAGCCAGACTAATATATCTCCTACAGATAACATGGCTTCTGTACCATTGCAAGGTGGGAATGTGAGTTGTCCATCCATCACTTCACTATCCAGGCAATCCCACGATGCAATGACACATATGCCCTCTGAAGGAGTGACTTTTACGAACAGACCTGGACATATAAGCAGTAATGTGCGATTTCAAGGGTGGGATGGCCATAATCAGGATGCTACTCACCATTCAAATAATTTATTTGGATCAATAAACTCACTGACTGCAGTCAATAGTACTGCTGTTCCTGCAGGTCACACAGCAGCAAACTCAGCCTTACACAGAAACTTGGACTTCAATTTTTGTGATCCCTTAAAAATGAAGCATGATAGGTTTGTGGAGTTAACTGAAGAGACCTCATTGAAACAACATCAGGGGAATATCATGAACCAGCAGAAGTCTCAACAAAGTCATTTCTCTAGTAATCTTGGTTCACTGGAAGACTTGGTCAGTTCAATGATGAAGCAGGTAATAACATTTATGCAATATGCTAAGGGTTTTCCCATAAATGTTTCTGTATGACAATAGGACTTCTTTTTAACATAATTGATGAATGCTTAATGGCTTTAAAGTTTAAACTGTTTAAAATTTTGATACAATCACCTGGTGATCTATCTCATTTATAGCTTTCACAAGATACAGTCACTGCTTATGTGAATCTTTTGAATTAGGCTGGTACGATCCCCACCAATCATAAACTCCCTGGCCTCACATACTTGCTGTATGTTCTTTGATTAGATAGTACTAGAAGTAAAGTTGATGGTTCTTGAGAGTGATATGCATAAATAAGCATTGTTATATTTGTCCTGCACACTGCAAAGGATTTCTGATACATAGTCAGCATTTATGAAATTGGGGAAATTATATTTTTCCTGCTTGTTAAAATTTGCGCCATATATTTCATTAATGTTCATGGTGGTATATCTACCAAATAACAACTGCAACTTCCACCATCCTTTTGAACTTTCATACTGACTTAAAAAATCTTGTTTGTCTAACCTGGACTGGTAAAATAACTTGTCTGTAGAGTATACAGCTTGTTATTTTAGCATATGACCTGCGGTCTAGTATTTTCATTTATTAATGGTTTGGGTATCTTGCACCTGTCATAAATATTTTCTTCCCATACTCATTCAGTACCATGTTCATGTCATGCAGGAGAAAGATAAGATGAAATTATTGGATGGAAACCTCATTTGCGATGATTACTCTGGTGGGTTATCTATGTGATAGCAGGTTTGGCAGCACATACCAGCATATCATGCACCCTCGTCGATGAATTTTGTAGTTTTCATTGTGTTAAACCACTTTTGTCTTGTAGTTTACTGTAGGGTTTAGCTTCTCCAGATGACTTTTTCCTGGGTACTCTAGGTTTCTTCCTTTAAGGGCTTTCTAAATTTATACAAATGCATTGTTGTCCAGCAATGCATTATGAAGTTATTAATCACTTTGTTTAATCTCCGTAGATATGTTGGCTTGCAAATTGGACATAGATCTTCTCTCTCAGCCATGCTTGCAGTGAGGAGAGAGAGGCACGGGATCAAGGTGGAACACCACCCAAATGAGACCCACTTGAACCCTGTGTCTTGCTCACTTCTCGTTGCACGTGTAGCAGCCGAGTTGCAAATTTATTAAATATTAGGGATCCATAAACTAGATTATAGTGATTATCATGAATGACAATAAACACATATTGCCCCTTTTATGCTTGAAATGGTGTTGTATGTACTAAAATTATGCATATAATATTATTTATTGACGTAGCAAGATGACATGGCATGCAAGATGACAAACCTCTTTAGAGTATCTTCAATGGGAGAAACTCTAAAGAGTTGTTTGGGCATGGATTCTTGTGCGGCTTAGTTCTCACTCTGCAACATTTTAAGTAATTTTATTCAATTTTTACTCTAATGATGGGTTTCTTCTAATTTCAAAGAACTCAATATTTTATAATTTTTTAATCTTGAATTTCATTAAAATTATGACACTTTAAAATTAAAATTTATTTTTAATTATTGCATATCAAGTAACATTTTTTTTAATTTTGAAAAAAAATTAATATTCAAAATATTTAGTAATTTTTTAATTTAAAAATAATGACAATTACATAACATATAAATAAAAACATAAAAATTGATATACATACTAATATTAAAATTAAAAATAACAATGTTGAAAAAAAGACATGACAATGAAAAATACAATATTTTACATTAAATTAATTTTTGTTATTTTCTACTTTAAATCGTTAAATATGTTTGACCAAATCCATGCTTGAAATTGTTGATGTCGGTCTCTCTTTTGAATCGTTGCTGTGGTCGAAACAATTGCATGTCTTTTTCTTTTTATCCCCTTCTTTGCTACTTTTTATCCTATTGGTCGACACACTAGCAAAGTTCTGTCACATTCTTCGACATCAATGGACGTCTTTGAGTTAGACAACAATGAGTATGCATGTGATGTAGATATCTTGCTCCTTTTTTAATAGCTTTCCATAAATGCTTATTGCCATTTTGGTTCATCCCTCAACAATATCCAAGCACGCTCAAATTCAAATTTTTTACCTTTTGAATTTTTTGTGAAAATTTTATGTGCGAAAGTCATAATGTCCTTCTCTCTCCATTCACTTTTCTTTTGGGCTACTGTTTGTTTGTAGCAATCAATGAACTTTTGAACTACATGGTGAATTTTGTTCCATCTCGACTTTAATGAGGGATAGTTGTGGTTGTGAATTAGTCATAGTCATCGTCATTGTATACTTCTTTAATTTGTTTCTAATATTGATTTAACGACAGATCAACTCCAACAATTCGATCATTTGAAATATTCAACAACGATCGAACTAAAATTATATCCTCCCGAACTGTGAATGACATGAGATTTGTTTTGCGACATATTTTTATTGCTCCCATTGAGTAGGATATTATCGAGTTTGAGAGGTGATTCAAGTTCACTATTAGGAGGGTCAGGGTTGGATGAAGGAGTTGTAGGACTTATGTTTGGGATAGGTGGAGGTGGTGGAAATATAGAGAATTGCGAGCTATGAGAATTTTCACTAATAAAATATGGTGGTGGATACATTAGAAATAGTGATGGATATACAAAATTTTGACAATTTTCAGGATTATCACCCATACGAGGTTATTAATTAATCCTAATAATGATAATTATAATGGTTACGATCTATAACGCAAAAAATTTAACCACATAATTAAACTGAAAATGGAAAAAGAACAGAATTTAAGATTGAGAAGATTCTTGTCACACTATTTATACTTAAATTAAACTTATTATTCTTCTTTTTAAAAATAATTAAAAAATTATAAGGTTACGATTGTAGCGCTCATTTCTTGAAACATTCAATTTTTTTAACGTTTAATTATAACGTTATTATTTTTTTTATTAACTTTTAACGTTCAATTGTAAAGTTCAGTTGTAAAATTTTTTATTTTATTTTAATTTTTTTTATTTTATATTTTTTTTCAAGATTCTATTTTTCTCCAAACTCTTCCAAAGTTCTCATTCTTTCTCTTTCCACTTTCTCTTTTTTTCTTGTTTTTTTTTTCTTCTTCTCCTTCTCTTCTTCTTCTCTTCTACCAGCGCCGCACCGGACCGCTCCGTTCTCGCCAGACTGCCCGCCGCGCCTCCTCCGTCAGACCGCACGCTGCAGCTCTTCCGCTGGCCCATGCCTCTTCTCTTCCCTTTTCCCCTTTTTTTCAGTTAAAAAATATTATTTTTATATATAAATAACTGCTGTTTGTGCAAGCAACTGAAAATAATTTTTAAGCAATTTTTGTATCACATAAGACTCCTTCAGTAACAAGTTTCTTCAATGATGTTACTTGAGTTAAGAAACTCTTCGAGCATTTGTTGTTAGAGAAGCCGCAGTATTTTATAAGTTTGAGCTAAGATGATTGTGGAAGTTAAAATGCATAATTATAAGCTTGTAATTGTGAAGTTAACTATTGACATCTTAATACCTTTATATTTTATTATATATGTGTATATATTTATTTCAGTTTGAATTATTTACCATTAATCGATAACAGCAATGCATACCATAATATTCGAAATACACTATTAGTGATAAAGGAATCGAATCTTCTTTTTTTTTTTTTTTTTTCTGTTTAACTGTTGACGCCATAAGACCCGTCTGTTATGTTCACTAGACGACGTTTTTTATTGACCTTTGCCTAGAAATTTTATAAAATGTTAAAAGGATAAAATCACATCAATGCAGCTGCTATCAGAATAATTCTGCACAATGACTTGTGGAATTGGACATTTGGACTATTGGAGTGACCACATAGGCTGTGAATGTCAGTTTATAATTGTTACATTTTAATAAAATTATTTTGAAACATTAATATTTATTTTGAAAGGTTAAAATTAATTTATGCTACTGAATGATTAAAAATATTAAAAAGATTGTTTAAATTGTGCCACTTAGTGTAATTTAATTTGGTGAAGTTTTCCTTATCCCAATTAGGACCACTTCTCTTGCCGACTTTCTCTTGCCGACTTTCACTTAATTTGGTTAAGGCTGCTTGAATAAAGTAAAAAAAAAATACATATTTTGGTAATTAGTTTACAAAATTCCTCATTTTGTACATACTTTTTCACAACTCCAAGAAAAAAAAAACTATAATAAATAATAAATAATAAAAATAATACGGCCAGGTGTAATATCGAATGAATTATACCGCCAAAGTCAATGATTAGTTATGCAAGTGTAAATCGTTTATGCACTACAAATTTCTAGCCAGC